>CANTUV010000033.1:41065000-46065000 GCA_947685225.1 Garcia nutans
AACAACTTTAAAACGATTACTCTTCCATGTAAGGTTGAAGATGAAGTAAAATTCACCACTCCATTGAAGAAATCACCTAAAAAATTATGGTCCTGAAATAATTTATCAGCAAAAATAGTTACAGATGTATTTATATTATGATTTGCTCGAGCTGGAATTGTATCTGCCATGATTGAAGCTTCACCGATTACACTTTCTGTCTGTAACTAACGTAGGCTGTACTGTTCTGGTAACGGAACCCTCCATAATTTTGATTATGGATTGCGATTTGTGTGTCTGAAGTAAAATTTAGAAACAGGGCCGGCCAAGCTCCCTGGAAAATTTTCAAGATTAGGGATCGAGTGATAATGGTGGGTTGTTTAGGCTTGCAGACTGTAAAAAAGAGGATGATTAGAACCACTACTATTATGATTAAGAGAGCAGCAGAGACACCACAACATAGTTTTAGGCCACGATTCATGGTTTAATTAATTCGATTATTATTACAAACTAATTGGTCTTAACTCTTAATTACATTACATTTATATTATATATATATATATATATATATAAATCAATGTGTAAACATGGGGATTATTCCAATGTATGAATGATAAGGACAGTATGGAGTTACCATTTGTTCTATTTCAGTATTTTTTTTTCTCATTTCTTTTTCTCTCTTCTTTATATTATGATAAAAGCAATGGAAGAAAATTTCTTGTTTAATTCACAATTAGCTTATATGTTTTTATTTTCAAAATAAAATTTATAATTAACTTATTTATTAAGTGAAAAGTGGTGCTTAATAACCTTATTTATTTTAAGAGAAGAAATAAAAATAAAATCAGCATATCACGAATAAAATGTATGCCTATAATATTGTCAAAAAAAAAACATTGGAATCGAAATTTGGGCTGAAATATGTCATTAAAATTTACCTTATTTAAAATGTAAAATAAAATATTTAATTATTTTAAATTATTTAATGACATTAATTTCAAAAATCTCAACTAAAGTAAAAATCATTTAAAATACAATATAAAAATTATATATAGTGAATAATATGATGAAAATTTTAAATATTTCTATCATTTAAAAATTATTACTAATGTTATTTATTTAGAATTTAATTTAAAACATAAGATTAATTAAATTTAGAAGAAATCATGGCTGTTTTCTTGTTTTTATGGACAAAAATTGTTTTTGGCCTGTGAACTTGGCAGGAGGAAATATATATGTGAATATATGGTCTATGTAATTGACGAAGACGGATGTGTTTATGAGGTATCATAAATACCAAAAACGCTTTCTTTATTCGATCTACAAAAAAAAAAAAAAAAACCCTCCAAAACAAAAAGGCAATCTTAATTAATTTCTTAATTAATTGGAGTATAATGGTTCTTAAGCTAAAAATTATAAAAACATTCTAAGAAAAAATAATATTTCTTCCGTCCCAAAATAATATAAATATTTTTCTTTTTTATATGTCCTAAAATATAATCATATTATTTTTTTTAGATTATAATTATATTATAAATTAATTATTATATCTTGATTTAAATAATTTGTGATTAATATCATTGTATTTAATTATTTATATTTTTTAAATTATAATTAATTTTTTATCCAATCAATAACTATTTTGATTTTTCTAATAATCAATAGTTATTTAGTATAGTAAAGGATAAAATTGATAATTTATAGAAAATTTTTTATCTATTTGCTAAATAATTAAAAAAATTTTAGTATTTATAAAATGGTAAGTGTCCTTATCATTTGAGACGGAGGAAATAATAAATAGATATTATGTAGCCATTGAAAAGTTGTGCTTAATAACCTTATTATTTGTAACTAAGAAATAAAAAGCAAACCAGCTGATAACAAATTGAATGAAAGGCTTCTTATAACCTATAAAAAAGATGCATCTGAATATGAGTTGAGGCTAAAGCATGCTATTAAAATTAACCTTATTTAATACTTAAAATTAAAAATTTTGAATATTTAATCATTTTAAATTATTCAACAATATTTATTTTTTTAAAAAAATCTCAATTAAATTAAAAACCATTTAAAAATGATAAATTTAAAATTTATATTGAATAAGTGATGAGATTTTCAAACATTTTACAACTTAAAATTTATCACTTATATTATTTATCAATTAGAGTTTAATTAACAAAATGAGAATGTAATTAAATTTAGAAGAAGTCTTGGTTGTTTTATTTTTTTTATGGCAAAAAAAAAAATTATTGTTCTTGGCCTGTCAACTTGGCAGGAGGAAATATATATACATACTAGGTAATTGACGAAGACTGATCATTTGTTTGGATTGGTTAATGCAGCAGCAGCTATCATAAATGTCAAAAATATTTGTTTGTTAGATCTAAAAATTAACAATAATTAAGAAAAATGAAATCTAAATTACTAGTAATTGATTAAGAGCAATACTAAACGAAGTAAATTAATTCGGATTAAAAGTGTTTTATTTATTAATTATATTAGAAAAGCAACTATTCTATTATTATATTTGTTATTATCTTTAACAATAGATGCAAAATTAAAATAATAATTTCTCTAATATAATTAATGTATAAAATATTTTTTATTTGGATTAATTTAATTCATGTAGTATTTTTAATTGATTAATTGAAAAACTTACTATAATTGTAGAAGCTAAAAAATCATAAAATCGTAAGGGAAGATAATAATAAATAGAGATAATATAATTTTTCACCAATATTCGTACAAGAAGTTGATATGCAGGGAAATATGATGAACCAATCACGTGGAGAAATCCTGATGATATGACATGTCGTTTTGCTTAAACATTTTATCCGTAGAAGTCATTCATAATTTTCATAGTTTGGGCCTACTTGTATCACTTATATGCTACATCTATTCTTTGATTTCCTGAAGCCAAATTTTCTACTCAATTAATGCATACCAACACATACACAGTCATACACGCACGCCCAAAAAAAAAAATCATTTTTTAATATTTATAATATTTTTTTTGCGACCAATATTTATAATATTTTTTACTATGAAAGAGCCAATAAAGAAATGCAATAAACTTTTTAATATTTATATTTAAAATTGATAGTGAACATTATTCTACACTAGTCAATTTCATTTTTTTTATTTTATAATTTTTTATACACGTTATCTATGAATTTATTCTTTTACTAAAAATAATATTCTAAAATAAATGAAGTAAAAATAATTGAAATCACTAATGATTTATGAAAAAAATCAAAATTTAAAGAATTCGTTGAATTTAAAATTTACATTCTTTATAATTTAAAAATTGATTATGGCTATATTTTTTTTATAATTAGAGATGATTTTAAAATCAGAACAATGGAGATTTTAACATCATTTTAATGAACTAAATGCTATTTTATTCTATGTTTTTTTTTATTTCAAAAAACATTGTCTTTAATTTCCTTTCCTTGCTAAAATAAAAAAAGTAAAGAATACCGCAAGATTGATGTTCAATCAGCATAAATATATGATTCCTAATTGTAGCAATTTATTACTCAATATTTGTTTTTAATTTTTTGGAGGGAAAAATCAAAATCCAAACATTTTCATAAAGAAAAAGAAAGAATCCTGAACATTTGTTGAACAAAACTTACTTAAAACAGAATCAAAACTCAAAATATTTTAGGTTGGTTTTCTATTGTTTTTCCTGTAGAGCACAGAAGAAATTTGTCGACATCATCAGGTGGTGGTGTTAGATTTCTGACACTGAAACTAATAACCACAACCGCATGCAGAGGTCTTTTCTCCAACACCTTTGGGTTGGGAAGATGTCCCTTGCCTCTGCGGCTTATTAATATTCTCTTTCTCTATTGCTTCAATTGTATCTGTGCTAATTTATGGCTATCAGTTTTTTTATTATACTGTTTATATATTTAAAAGTATATATATTTTTAAAATTTTTTAAAATTTATAGAATATTTTTTAAAAATTAACTATATCATATAATTTTCTCTTAATTTAGTATTCCGAATGAGGCCCAAGTAAATTTTACAATCATATATTCATGGATATTTTATAAAATTGTTTAAAAAATAAAAAAAAATTATAAAATTTATCAATATTTTTGTTTAAAAAATAAAAAATTATAAAATTTATCGATATTCTTAAATTTATTAAAAATTTTTATTAATTTATAAATTTAACCAATATTTACACTGTAGTGGTAAAGTCACTTTTGTGGATTAAAGCAAAGTTAGTTAAGAGATAAGGAGTAATTTTGTTTTTTCCATTAAGTATTAGAATTGGTCAAAATTGGTGGGCTATTTTCTTAAAGAAGACAACTATATCAAGTTGTTTTTCAACTCAAATTCACAATGCCGCCAAACCACCTCGTATCACCACTTTTCTTCTCTATGTATACATGTCTATCTACTTCTATTCACGGTATCATTTTTGGCCCAAAAAACTAGAGAGAAAGAGAGAGAGTTTTAGAGGGAAAAAGTAAGATTTTTTTTAATATTATCTTTTTTTATTGAAGAAAGTTTTTTTTTCTTTTATTACAAGAGAAAATATTGTTAATTATGCTCTTCTTATTTTAGAAAAAAAAATCATTGTAATCATTTTGCTATAATAAAGTCATACAATTTACCCATAATTTTTACTTTAATTAATTTAAAGATTTTTTCATGTAAAATTTTGGTGTTCATTATTTTCATTTTATTTCTTATTTATACTTCAATTGTAATTGTATGATTGTATCATAATATCTTAATAGTGGTATCAGAGTGCTAAGTTTATAGCCTATTTTTGTGCTACAGTCAATCTACTTTGTAGAAAAGAGGCGTCTTCAATAATGGCAACAAAGTATGAAATAGAAAAGTTCAATGTAAGTAATTTCTCATTATGAAAAATGAGAATAAAAGTAGTTTTAAGGTAAGATAACTATTTGGAGGCAATTAGAGATATGCCCGATGAAAATGAAATGAGAATGATGACAATGCTATTGCTTCTCTGCACTTAGCACTAGTCGATGGAGTATTGTCAAGTATGGTGAAGAAAAAGACAAAGAGATATGGGATACTTTAATAAAATTGTACGAGGCCAAATCACTGCACAATAAAATTTTCTTGAGCAAAAAACCTTACACCCTTCGGATGATAGAGTCAACTATGGTGATAGACCACATTAACACTCTCAACAATTTATTTTTACAGCTCAAAACAATGGGGCATAACATAGAAACGAGTGAATGTGCTGAAATTCTACTTCAAAGTCTACTTGATTCGATTGATCAACTCATCATCAACTTAACCAACAACATTGAAGTTTTAGTCTTCGATGAAATTACAGTTGCAGTTCTTGAAGATGAAAGTTGGCATAAAAGCAAAGAAGATAGACATGGAGGCTCACAACAAGCTGAAGCTTTGGCAGTAACAAGAGGGAGATTAATGGAACGTGACCTAAAAGTATATCAAAATTCAGAAATAAGAAGAATGTCAAGTGTTATCACTGTGGTAAGGAAGGGCACTACAAAAGGGAGTATTGGCATCTCAAGAAGAACGGAGAAGCCAAAGGAAATGGTCCTAAGTCGCCAAAAGCTCAGGATTGTGTAGCAAGCACATCAGGTGATAGTGAAATTTTATACAGTGAGGCAACAACAGTTACTAAAGGTATAAGAAAATCCACTGATGTTTGGCTTATGGACTCAGGAGCAACATGGTATATGACTCCTTGGAGAGGCTGGTTCTATCAAGATGAACCTAGGTATCTCTGGAGAATCTATGCATGAGAGATGATCATATCTTGGAGATTGCTTGTATTATTATCATCAAATTAAAGATGCATGATGGTACAATTTGCACCATCCAGAAGGTACGACATGTCAAATGCTTGAAGAAAAATCTGTTTGAGACAATTAGATAATAATGGGTGTAAAATACATATTCAAGATCATATTATGAAAATAGTTAAAGGCACTCTTATTATGATGAAAGTGGAAAATATAACGGTAAATTTGTACATGCTTAAAGGAAAAGCACAATAAGAAGGAGAAATATCCACTATGTTGGAAAGTTCAACAGAAGAATTAACAATGATGTGGCACCATAAGCTTGGCCACATGTTGGAATGAGGGTTGAAGATTCATGCTGAACAAAAATTATTTTTAGGGCTTCAAAAGGTTTCAATACCCTTTTATGAGCACTATGTTACTATTAAGCAGCATAGATTAAAATTCAACAGTTCCTCTGCTATAATCAAAGCTATCTTAGAACTAGTCCATTCTGATATTTGGCAATAACCAGTTCTATCCCTAGTAGGAGTAAAATATTTTGAATCTTATATTGACAATTACTCCAAAAGATGTTGGATGTATCCAATAAAAAATAAGGCAGATGCATTTCCAATTTTCAAAATATTCAAATCGCAAGTTGAGCTTGAAATTGAAAAGAAGATTAAGTGTTTAAGGACAGACAATGGAGGAGAATATACTGATAATGAATTCAATAACTTTTGTCCATAAGAAGTTATCACAAGGTAGTTCACAATGACATACACTCCACAACAAAATGGAGTAGCAGGGCAAATGAATAGAACCTTGTTAGAATAAACAAGAGCGATGTTGAGAATTACAGGCTTGCCCAAGTCATTTTGGATAGAAGCAGTCAAGACTGCCGATTATGTGATCAATCGGTCACCATCAACCGCAATTGGTTTGAAAATTTCAATGGAGATGTGGACTGATAAGCCAACTAATTATTCTCACATATAAACATTCGAAAGTCATGTTTATGTTATGTACAATGCCCAAGAAACATAAAAACTGGATCCAAAATCCAAAAAAATATATTTTCTTAGGATATGCTAATAAAGCAAAAGGGTATTACCTGTGGGATCCTACTGCCTGCAAGGTCCTAATCAGTAGAGATTTTTTATTTGTAGAAGATAAGATAAAAGAAAAAGATAATGATAGCATTTCAAAAAAAAAAATCAAAGACTACTACAGTTTAAGTTAAAGAACGACAAGTGATAAAGTCATATTTTAACTAATATTTTAGATACTTCTAATCATGGTTTTAATGGTTTTTAATTGAATTTGATGTATTTTCTTTGTTGAAGTTATAATTTGTCTTATTTTAGCTTGAAAAATGTCAAAATACAAGTTTTTGATTAAAAGTTAAGGAAAATTAAAGAAATTGATGCAAAAAAGGCAAAGGAAGTCAAGACCCACACCCGCGGCACTCAATGTCATGCCCATGGAATTCAATTAGGACCTGCCAAAGAGGATCTAGAAGCAAATTTAATTCTATAGTCATGGCTTTCCATTGCCACCCCCATGGGAACCAAACAGCTATTGTTCGAACATATTATGTGATTTTCAGACTTGGACAGATTTGACCTTTGTAGCTTTACTTAAGATTTTAATGATTTTAGAGTTTCAGAATGAGAAAGTGTTACCCATAAAGTTTTTATAAGACATTATTTTTAGAATAGTCTTATTTGTACAAATCTGAGTTCGTTTGGGCCTCCAAACAGCTATACAAAGTCAGAACTACGAATCCAAATCGGAATAGGATTTTTATCCAGACCAATTTACTTTAAAAGGCCATAACTTGAGCTTTCAAAGCCCAAATGGAGTGATTCAAAAGCCTAAATTTATATATACTTCGAGATCTATAATTTTTATGAAGATCATAAACCCAGTTTTGGAATTTATCAGATAGATAAATTGCTTCAAAATTTTTATATGAATTTTACAACTTCCTTATTTTGATAGAATTCGTTTTCCAACTAAAAATTTACTCTTTTTTTCAATAAGAATTCTTCTAAACCTATCTAACCTTTTTCTATTTGTAAAAGAAGTTTCCTGAGGCCCTATAAATACCCTAGACTTTCCTCACAATTGATACATGGGATTTTAGGTTAAAAATTTCAAGTTTTAGTTTAGAGTTAACTTTGAAGAGAAAAGAGAATTTTGTGCAAGAGCAATTCAAGTTTAAGAGACTTTCTTCTTTTAAAAGCTTGATATTCCTAGTTTGTTTTCTTTTATTTTCTTGTAATTTCAATTTTCAATTATATCTTCTATCTTTTACTCTTTCATTTTAATTTTTATTTCAATCATGAGTAACTAAAAATTCTATTAGGGTTAAACTTTTCCTATTTAATTTATCTATGGAGTAGTTACTTTTAATTTGATTCAATTAAAGTTTGCTTTTAAATATTTTATTATCTTTGATCTTAATACTTTAATTATATGGCCAATAATTGATTGATCTAAGGTATTGTATAATGAAGCAAGAGTAGAAACATAATATTAGTTCAATGAGGTAACAATCTTAGGTTAAAGTTTGTGCCTAGAGATAGGATAAACACTTAAGAGGTTGATTCAAGAGTTACTTAAAAGTCTTAATAAGTTGGGTTAATTTGCTTATGATCACGAAAGTAGACACAATGCTAAGTTCAATATTAGGTTTAGTACTTAAAAGAGATTAAGTCTTAATTTAGAAAAACCCAACCAATAATCAAGAGTATATTAAGATTGAATCAATACTTTAAGAAATTCATAGTTAATCAATAAGGATAGGTTTCACCCTAATTTCACAAATATTAGATTTAATTCCAATTTAATCACATCCATGCAACATCTAAATAATTGTTAGTTTAATTTTTTAGTACTTAAGATACTTTCACTACAAAAATATTCGGCATTTGCGACGGAAATCTGCGACGGACATGTTTCCGTCGCAAATTTGCTACGATTCTGCGACGGATTTGCGACGGAAGGACAAGTCAGTGGAATTTTGAGAATTTGGTCGCAAATCCGTTGCAAATCCGTCGCAGATCTGCGACGAAAATAATTTCGTCGCAAATAATCGTCGCAAAAGTTGGCGCGGAAACTTGGCGCGAGAGAGAAAACACTAAAAAATCAATTTGCAACGGAGATCTGCTACCGTCTATTGCCGTCGCAAATTTCACTATAAAAATATTCGGAATTTTGCGACGGAAATCTGCGACGGACATGTTTTCGTCGCAAATTTGCTACGGATCTGCGACGGATTTGCGACGGAAGGAGGAATTTTGAGAATTTGGTCGCAAATTCGTTGCAAATCCGTCGCAGATCTGCGACGAAAATAATTCCGTCGCAAATAATCGTCGCAAAAGTTGGCGCGGAAACTTGGCGCGAGAGAGAAAACACTAAAAAACCAATTTGCAACGGAGATCTGCTACCGTCTATTGCCGTCGCAAATTTCACTATAAAAATATTCGAAATTTTGCGACGAAAATCTGCGACGGACATGTTTTCGTCGCAAATTTGCTACGGATCTGCGACGGATTTGCGACGGAAGGAGGAATTTTGAGAATTTGGTCTCAAATTCGTTGCAAATCCGTCGCAAATCTGCGACGAAAATAATTCCGTCACAAATAATCGTCGCAAAAAAATATTTATATAATATTAAATTCAATCTACTTTTAATAACAACAAATATTTATGATAACAATATTTATGAATATTTATGATTTAATAATTTACTAATATTAAATTTTAAATTAGTACTGAATATTTATGCCTTTTTAGTGTTAATTACTAATATTAAATTTTAAATTAGTACTTAATAATTATTAAATAGTAAGTATTATTTATTATACAATAATTTATACTTTATATATTATAATAACGATATAACTCTGAAAAAGGAAATTAAATACATATATAATAAGTATATATAATTAAACATGATTAATATTGTCAATATCGCATATTCAAATGTTCAAAGTGAAAAGGAAAAGCTCTGTTCAAGAAAAAAAGTGAAAAGGAAAAGAAATTGTTGATGCTATGAGCCTATGATATTATTTAGTCCAGTTCGTTCAAAATAATAAAAAAGTGAAAAGGAAAAGAAATTGAAAACCCTAATCCCTCACTCTTATCTCATCAGTTGCCTTGCGCCGTTCAAAATCTTAATCTTCTCATCTCTCCTTTACACAGCACACATCCTCATTCTTTCTCCATTTCCTCTCCTCACTCTCACACCGGCTGAGCTTGGAAAGCCAAGTGCATTGCAACCTGACAAGGGAAAGGTTGCCATATTTGTTGATTGCAGTCCAGTTGCGGATCCAACATTTGAGGTTGTGTTCTTTTCTCTTTTGCTTTCTAACATCTCCACCCTCTTAGTTGATGCGTGCTTGAAATTTTCTTTCCTTATTCAAACCAAATACTAAAAATAAAATAAAAAAAATAATAAAAAGCAGCCAAATCCCACGTCGGGTGGTTGGGGGCCATTTTACCAACAACAACAAAACAGAAACACTGTCTTCCTATAAAACCCAAAGCTCTTTCATCTTCATAAGATCTCACAGCTCTCTGCTACTTCCAAACAACTCTCTCTCTCTCTCGCACTCAAAACTCTGTTTTTTCAATCAAAAATGGCGTTTGAAGGAGTTCTATTAGGCATGGGCAATCCTCTTCTCGACATTTCAGCTGTTGTGGACGAAGATTTCTTGAATAAGTCAGTTTTTTTTTTAATTTTTTTTACATTTCTTTTATTGATTTTGTTCCTGCTTTGTTTGTTTGGTTGCCTAGAAAATTCATTTCTTATTCTGGATCTGTATTTATATGATACTAGTATTTGTTTTATGTTTATTAGTTTCCTTTATTGCTTGACAAAATGTGAAAATATGATAGATCCGAGTTTATATATCACATCTGTTGCTTACTAGTGTTTGAAAATGAGATAATTGAGCTGAATTGAATATAGAGGAATACAGACCTTGAATATTCTGTATTTATAGAAAATTAGATTCGAATTCAAGTTATTGTTAGTTCAAATGATTGATTGTTAATAATAGATTTGTTTTAAGTTCTGGAAAAGAAAGAAAGATTATTCATATATTTAATTCTCTTAACAGATATGAAATCAAGCCAAACAATGCTATTCTTGCTGAAGACAAGCACTTGCCAATGTAAGTTCGTTTCTTTTATCCTTTTTTTTTTCTGGTTTGTTAAGTTATTGTTGATTTTTGCTTTGAATTGTTGTCAATATAAAAATGTGATATCGGAACTGAATAATTTCATTACTATGATCTTGGTGCTCTGGTTTAGCTCAATTTTGAATTTTTGCTGGGAATTTGAAATATTTATTGATTCTTAACTGTTTCATCTTGTTTAAACTTTGAAGGTATGAAGAAATGGCCAACAATCCCAATGTAGAATATATTGCTGGAGGTAAAATTAGAATTTCATTGATTTGGAAGTTTATTACTGTCATTTTTTTGAAGATATTTCTCATCCTGTTAAGAATATATTGTGGTAAAGAGTCTTATATTGATTAAATACAAACATGTTTAGTGATTAATAAGGTTGGTTCTTCCAAATCTATATTAAAACTCAATATGGTAGTTATTGAATAACACGATCTGTTGACGTCTGTAAACTAATGAGAGTATTGCCTTTTCTTTTTTTACTTGTAGGTGCTACTCAAAATTCAATCAGAGTTGCTCAGGTTTGCTTCTGTAATTAGAATTTTCTTATATACATAAATGTATTGGATAAGTGTATGAATCGAATTAGAAAATTTACCAGCAAAATTATGTTATGGCATTAACTTCCAAGACCAAACTCAATATTAATCCATGTGCTATAATAATTAACTTTAGAAAAAGCTGCTAACATTCAAAGACTAAAATTGACCTCTGTTGAAAACTTTAAAATCAGAAACAAAAGCTTGAAAAGAAACAAAATTAGTGCAGAATTTAAAGAATTTGGCCCACTTTCCATTAACGGCATACCAACAACAAAATCAGATAGGCTAAAAACGTGGCAACAAAGAGCACAGTTTCAAGACAGATATTTATCAAGTATTTATATCATCAGCCACGATAAAATGCTTAAGCTTTTGTTCACTACTTCCAACATACTTCATTCATGGCTAGTTTGAGCTTTATCATTGGCATTGTTGGTTAGTTCTTGTTTCTGTTTTTCTGATTTCTTCCGATTTGAGTTTTTATTTATTTATTTATTTAGATTTGTTTATAATACCCATTTGCTAATTTAATGATTTTCAGGTAATATAATTTCTATACTTATTTTTGCTTCTCCTATGTAAGTATCGAATTCTCCTCTGTTCTCCCCTGTTTTTTTCCCCTTCTTGAAACAGAGAAACAATACTAGCTTGATTAATATCAATGGTTATTGATTTTTAATTTACAGAAAGTCCATTGCGATAGTGGCGAAGAAGAAATCAATAGAAAATTATGAAGGAGTTCCATATATAACAACATTATTAAGTACAAGTTTATAGACTTTCTGTGGACTTTTAAACCCAGATGGTTTACTTGTGGTGACTGTGAATGGGACTGGTGCCGTATTTCAATTCATTTACGTCACTCTGTTTCTGATATATGCTCCAAAGAACAAGAAGGCGAAATTTTAGTTAGAATTGCTTTCAGTTTTAGTTAATTAGTAGTATTCTAATCAACTTTATAATTATCTTTTTATAGTAATTAATCAAAACCCTTCTGTTAATTTCAGATTAAGACGGCAAAATTAGTGGCTCTGCTAGACGTGGGTTTTCTTGGATTAGTGATAGCAGTAACTCTTCTAGCCATCCATGGCAATCTACGTTACTTTTGTTGGAATTTTATGTGCTGCATTAACCATAGGCATGTATGCAGCACCATTGGCGGCCATGGTAATTTAATTCATTACAAATTTACAATTCTTAAGATTTTCATAATTGAATATATGCAAATAAGAGCATATTTTCTTGGAAAATATATTGAAATCGATTCTCCTTCTCACACCGATACTCAATATAATGCCATTTTTTTCTTTTAAATTTTTTATTTGCCAAAAAAATTTATGGAATTGAGTTTGTAAATATTAACATAGTTTTGATGTTAATGTGTAATAGAGAATAGTGATAAAGACAAAGAGTGTGGAGTACATGCCTTTCTTACTCTCATTTTTCCTCTTTGAAGGTATGAAGAAATGGCCAACAATCCCAATGTAGAATATATTGCTGGAGGTAAAATTAGAATTTCATTGATTTGGAAGTTTATTACTGTCATTTTTTTGAAGATATTTCTCATCCTGTTAAGAATATATTGTGGTAAAGAGTCTTATATTGATTAAATACAAACATGTTTAGTGATTAATAAGGTTGGTTCTTCCAAATCTATATTAAAACTCAATATGGTAGTTATTGAATAACACGATCTGTTGACGTCTGTAAACTAATGAGAGTATTGCCTTTTCTTTTTTTACTTGTAGGTGCTACTCAAAATTCAATCAGAGTTGCTCAGGTTTGCTTCTGTTTTCATGTTGCCCTGGATAAATATTTTTTATTTATGCTTCTACTAAATGTAGCACATTCTGTTTCTTCATCTCTGGTATTTTGTCTCCGTTGCAGTGGATGCTCCAAATTCCTGGTGCAACAAGTTACATGGGTTGCATTGGGAAGGATAAGTTTGGAGAAGAGATGAAGAAAAGCTGCAGGCAATCTGGTGTTAATGTAAATTACTCTGCGTCTTTTGTTTCCATCTTTAGGTTGTCTTTCTTGTCTAGGATTTAATTAGATTGCAATTTTAGGTTCATTATTATGAGGATGAGACTGCTGCAACAGGGACATGTGCTGTTTGTGTTGTTGGTGGTGAGAGGTTAGTTTTACCTTGTTAAGCTCATTTTGCAATTTGCATTTGAAAATTTCATGCATATGATCTGTTGACCATTTTTTCTTGCTCCCAATTATCATTACATGTTAATATGTCATTTTCAAGGAACTAGGAGCTATATCTACTTCATACTATACCTATTGTTCTTCTTATTATAACAATTAAGAACTTATTTATTAATTTGCTTTCTAACCTTGAACCTCAAAGCCAAATTAAGGAGGAAGAGAAATTGATAGACATTGATGCGACCAAAGATAATGGAATTCAAAAGGTAGAGGTTAATATACTAATTCACTTAAAACTTTGCCACTTTTAAAGCTTTTTAGTTGATGGAGAGAATTTTTTATGTGTCTATTTGATAATTTTTATGTGTTACGCCTAGCTCGCGATGAGAGAAATGCACACTTAGGAAATGAAAAATATTTTAAAATTAAGAAATATAAAACCATAGTTTATTGCTATTATAGCATATGTAAAAAACTACATATTCTTGCAGGTTAGGAGTGCTAAAACTAGGTGATTGCTTCTGCATGAGCATAATAATACATATTAAAACTGTAAATTACTATTGCTGCAATAACGTTTCTAAAAGTATAGCTCTTTCTTCTTGAATGCAATTAATCAATACCTTACAATAACAGCAACAATATGACTGCTTGTCCCTAAATTCCAAAACCAATAAAAATTCCGAAGTAGTGATAATAATAGTTTTCTGAAAGTTACAACTATTTGTTTCTGTTTATTTCAGTTTCACTGAAGAAATATTGATATTGCCACTTTTCAATATTTTCTCCATGCCCTGATTTTAGAGTCTCAATTAGTTGATCTGATTTTTTACTGCCTTGGACTAGTATGTTTTATTACCTCTGTTAGCCTATGGAATCTCCGTTGTATCATATTAGGAGTAAATGTTCAATTAACTAAATCTAATTGAATTTAAATATTGAAGTTTAGTTTTTTTAATTGTTAATAAATATAATTTGTACATTAGCAAATTATTTTTTTCGTAAATGTTAATTATAGTTTTTATGTGTTGATTACTTGTATCATTAACAAAATGATCAATAAATTAACAAAATATGGCTTCTTGCGGTTCAAATTAAAGTTGCAAGTTGTTCAATTAATTGCATTTCTATTCACCTTGTATTGCCCACCAGTTGAAAATGACAACCTATTGTTTGTATTGTTGAATTTGCTTCTGCCAATTCAGTATTAGTGGTTTCGTGGTTACTCTTTTCCTTTGTTTTGTTCGAGCTTATGCTCAGTTAAAATAAAAGTGGAAATAGTAATTTAATTTTTTTAATTGAGCTAATCATGTATGGAATGCATGGAAGTTGAGCTAATCATGTAAAAGAGGCAGACAAGTCATTGCTTTGCTCCAAGGTAATTTTAGTTAATTTATGTAAATTAGCTCAACTTTCTTATTCTTTTTATAAAAAATCATCATTTAAATAATCAAATATTGTTAGAATACCTATTGATTATCACTAATTATTATCAGCTTGTGTATATACAAAATTCCTGAGTAGCTACACGAGTTGAATGAAAAAGCCTACACACCACGGTTAGTATTACTTTGTTAACGTGTATCATATTATTCTTTTCATTTACTCTTTTTAATATTATTTGCAGGTTAATAATGGTGATGCAAGTCATGATTCAGTGGAAAATGATAATTGAAGATCTATATTGTTATTTTCAAGATAGATTATTTATAGTAGTGTTCTTAACACTTGTATAGTTAAATTGTAAAATATTTTATTCTATTGAAGATTAATAAAAGAATTATTTTTATCAATGTAATTAGTGTTTTTTTAGATTGTGTTTAAATGTTCCAAATGTATTTATAAAGTTCTCATAAAATTAATTAATAATATAAATAGTTCCAATAAAAATCAATATTAAATTACTACGGATTTGCTACGAATCTGCGACGGATATTTGAAATCTATGACGGAATCTGCGACAGATACTGCGACGACAATCTGCGACGGAATCTGTGACGGCAATCTGCGACGGAATCTGTGACGAATTTGCGACGGAAATCTGTGACGGAATCTGCGACGAAAATCTGCGACGAAATCTGCGACGGCCTGTCGCAAATTGAAAATTGCGACGCCTTTTTTATTAACGGATCGTATCCGTCGCAGATCGGTCGCAGATCGGTCGCAAGACTTGATTTGCGACGGATCTGCGACGGATCTGCGACGGATTCTGTCCGTCGCAGATAGCGTGTTTTTTTGTAGTGTTTAGTTTAATTGTTTAGTACTTAAGATACCCTTCCTTATAAGAACGATGCTCACTCACCTCTATATTACATGATTACGATATGTGCAATTGCAAATAGATAGGCTTGGCTCTAACAACAAGAACAAGAAGTTCCATATTCTTTTGAAGCAGTATCAGAACATGAAGGTAAAGAATAAGATGAGTTTGCAACTCCACAAGTTTGACAATCAACTTAGGAGAGAAGAGAGCTAACTTGGCAGTTAGACTATGTCTGTGAGCAGGGATTTTTGTGTTCACTCCAGGTATTATGGTTCTTACGACTTCAACACTGTTAGGCTCTAGGCCTTAGATAACATGGGCCAAAACCCGGAGAATAGGAGTCGCCACCTGGATGAGCCAGAAAGATAGAAAGGGGTGGATGACTCGATTCCTAAAAAATCTCCAACCTCCTACTGGGTTCGGAAAGTTACATATGCATGAGAATGATGAGAATGACCAGCACCCCTATAAAGTTTGGTTTATTGGAATCTACCTCCTTTTTAGATCTAAATATTATTAAATTCTTACATTATTATAATCTTATTTATATTACATGCAATTAATGAAATAAACATCATAAAATAAATCAAACACGTCAAATAAAATAGACATCCATGCAAGATAGAAACATGTCCTTACAAAAGTTCAAATATCCTCAATACAAATGAAGTAAAATGGAACACCCATTAAAAGATATAAACATACCTCTTACATCAATTTTTAAATATAAATTAACTAAAAAAAGGAAAATAAATAAGGCACTCATAAAGTGAAAACATATTTTTTTACAAGTCTCTTAAAAATACAACCAATAAATAAATATTAACATAGTTTCATCATTAATAATAAAATAAGTAATTCAAACATATAGTTTATCATAAAAATTATAGTTCACAAATATACCTTAATATTAATCCATTAACGAAATATAGGGCGCGACACACACGGCAGTCATGCTAACCAGTTGGCTGGCGGGGTTCAAGGGGCAGCGCCCCCAAAAGGTAAATAATTTACCATTTTTGTTGAATCAATTGTTGCCTTCAAAATATAAATTAGGGTTTTAAATCATAATTTAGGGTTTTAATCCTAAACTAGGATTTAAATTGCAAAATTAGGGTTTGATCCTAAAATTAGGGTTTAATCATGCAATTAGGATTTAAATAATAAAACTAGGGTTTAATCATGCAATTAGAGTTTACTAGATCAAATTAATAAACCAAAGAAACAATAAACTCTACATGAAGATAATCAATTGAACTAAATAGAACTAGGTAATAGAAACCATACCTACGTTGTTAGCTCTGCCAAGATAATTTTGTTGAACCAAGCCTTGACACAATTTTTCTACAAAGATTGATGTTGCATTCTCCCTCAAAGTTACATGGTTGGTTGGATCAATAGGTTCTTGGCTGAGGTTTAAAAAATCCAGAGATTGTTCGTAAATTCTCACAAATTGGCTACTATCTGTTTATTGCTCTCTGTCTCTCCTTTCTTTTAGTTTCTGTGTGTTTGCTTTCTAATTGCTAATTGTATTCTTTAATTATTGATTGTGGCTGACTAATTGCTCTGCTGCCTCCCCCCTTTTCTGCTCTCGGTTGCTTTATATTTATAGGAAATATTAGGGCAACAAAACTAGCTCTTTTTGGTTTCAAGAATCCCAATTCTCTTTGAAAAGCTTTTGTTTACCTGAATTTATTTCATATTGATAATAATTAGGACTCTTAAAATTGCATTAAAACTTAATTAGGCCAGAATAAAGGGCTCATGGTGAATTGACAAGGCCAATTTTTCATTATTTTAGTTTTTAAAAGTTAAATCGGCTTCGTTCGAACTTTTAAAACTGGACCAGCCTTGGTTTGAACTTTTAAAATTGAACCGAACTCAATTCAAACTTTTAAAATTGGATTGGATTTGATTTAAGCTTTTAAAATTAGATTGGATTTGATTTGGGTATTTTAATTGTAACTAAACTCATTCAGAGCCAAAATCAAGGGTCTACAACATCATGGAGAGAAATGTCGCATAATTTTTATTAACAGAGGATGGAGAGCCATCAACTTTCTTTGAGGCTGTTAAAAGCCAAAAAGCTTCTTCGTGGACGGTAGCAATGGAAAAAGAAATTGAAGCTCTTTATAAAAATAAAAATATAGGACCTTCTTTCACTACCATAAGAAAGAAAGGCCATTGGGAACAAATGGGTTTATAAAATCAAATGAGATGGCAATAACCAAGTGGAACGGTATCGTGCTAGATTGGTGGTGAAAGGATTCACTCAGAAAGAAGGTATAGACTTCAATAAATATTCTCTCCTGTTGTTTAACTCACAACGGTTTGAGTAGTCTTGGCGATGTATGCTATATTTGACTTGTACTTAGAGAAATTGGATGTGAAAATTGCATTTCTTCATGGAGAACTTGAAGAAAAGATCTACATAATTCAACCATAATGTTTTGAAGAAAAAGGAAAAGAGAACTTGGTTCGTAAGTTGAACAAATCTTTATATGGTCTCAAACAAGTGTCGAGATGTTGGTATACGATATTTGATTCCTTTATCATGAGCCTTTGATACAACAGGCATAGTTCAGATCATTGTGTTTACTATAAGAGATTTGGTGATAGTAATTTCATTATTCTCTTGTTGTATATTGACAATATGTTAGTAGCAGTCCCAACGAAGATTGTATTACAGACTTAAAGGCACAGTTGGCTAAGAGATTTGAAATGAAGGACTTGTAACCAGCAAACAAGATTCTAGGGATGCAAATTTACTGAGACAGAAATAATAGGAACATATGGCTTTCTTAGAAAAATTATTTGAAGCAAATCTTGTAGCACTTCAACATGCAAGATTGTAAGTTAATTTCTACCCCTCTTTCAATTATTTTCTAGTTATCCTCAAGTATCAGTCCTAGCAATGAAGCAGAGATGATAGAAATGTCTCGAGTATCGTATGCATCGGCAGCGAGTAGCTTAATGTTCTCTATGATTTGTATAAGACCAAATATTGCACATGCAGCGGGAATAGTTAGTCGATACATGGTGAATCCTGATAAAGAGCATTGGAGTGTTGTAAAGAGAACCCTAAGATATATCAAGGGTACCACAAATGTTGCATTATATTATGAAAAATTAAACTTTACTGTCAAAGGCTATGTTGATTCAGATTATGCAAGTGATATTGACAAGAGCAAGTTCACCTCAGATTATATATTTACTCTTGCTGGAGGAGCTGCAAGTTAGGTCTCAAAATTACAGTCTATTGTGGCTACTTCTACATTTAAGGCAAAATATGTCACGGCTACCTAAGCCAGTAAATAGGCAAGATGGTTACAAATGCTACTGGAGGTGCTAGGATACATACAAGAAAAGATTGCTCTATTTTGTGATAGTCAGAGTGCTTTGTATATGGCAAAGAATCCAGCATTTCACTCGAAACAAAACACATACAAGTTCAATATCACTTTATTCATGAGAAGTTGGAAGAAGGAAGTGTGGAACCTAGTAGATATATTAACAAAGCCAATTAATAATGACAAATTTATTTGGTGTCGATCCTTCTTAAGCTTAGCAGATACATAAGCAGCATAGAGATGACAAATATAAATAGGATAGAAGGATTACAAAAGTGATTTTAAGTGGGAGATATATGGTAGTAAAGTCACTTTTGTGGGTCAAAGCAAAGCAAATTGAAAAAGAGATAGAAGCAATTTTGCTTCTTCATTAAGTATTAGAATTGGTGAAAAATGGTGGCCAATTTTTTTTAAAGAAGACAACTATATCAAGTTGTGTTTTTAACTTGAATTAACAATGGCTAGCCACCAAACCACCTCATATCACCACCTTTCTTCTTTATATATACATGCCTATCTACTTCTATTCACCATCCCATTTTTGGGCCAAAAAGTAGAGAGAAAGAGAGAGAGTTTTAAAGGGCAAAAGTGGTATTTCTCCTAAATATTGTCTTTTCTTTTATTAGAGAGAGTTAAGGTTATTTGGTTGAAAATGAGTTATTTCCAGAAATACAAAAGTCTAATTGTTATATAGTAAAAAAAAATCATATTTTTATAATGTATAAAATATATTATGAAATATTGAATTGGAACAAGTCACAAATTACTTTACTTATCACTTAAACATATATACAAATATTATAAGTGGTAAATATTATAAACACAGACTCGCTCAGTCACGTCGAGTCACAAACGTATCTATTTGGTATAAAATATATAAATGCAAAAGATAAATTGACTAGTATTCGTTACTATAAATGTCTGATAATAAAAAAAAATAAACAAATACAAGGTGTAAAATAGTTAAAATAAAATGTTTCTCAAGAGGAGGGAGGTAAAGTGACTAAACGTTACAAATTTATAGGTACATATGTAATTGGCCTTTAATATATCTTGAGAAATATGTTGTAAGCTTAACACAGGTCATCTGTTATTTCCAAGGCATCTTTCATGTGATGTAAAATGAATATATACAAAAAATTCAAATGAAGTTATTACCGATTCCTTTACGATGAATTTGTACTTTTTTTTAGCAAAAAATAGATAATCTCCTTTCTTATTTCACATGAGATATATGAAGCATAAGAAGAAACATTTTTCTTAAGGAGAAAGCAAGTTGTCGATATTTTTTCAGCCAAAATTTGGCCAAACCACTTGAAAGGATAATAATACTTTTTTTAGCCAAAATTTGGATTAGTATGAAAGCATTAAGGCAGCCATTCACATGATGCCAAAAACAACTCATAGATTTTGCTTATGGCACATATTCTTAAAGTTTCCTGTGAAGTTGAGGGGTGTTATTAATTACCATGCTGATAAGAAAGAATTCAAAGCATTAGTTATTGATAGCTTAACTGTAAAGGAATTTGAGAGAAATCGCTACTTTTATTGAAACTTATGCATTAGAAAGAAATGAATGGTTGTTGAAGTTGTTTGATGAAAGACATAGTTGGGTTCTTGTTTTTCTTAGGTATTTCTTTTGGGCTGGTATGCTTTCGACACAGAGGAGTGAGAGAATGCATACTTTTTTTAATGGATTTGTAAACAACAAAAGCATACTTAAACATTTTGTGGAGCAATATAAGTTAGCAATACGAAAAAGGTATGAGAAGGAGATCAAAGTTGAATTAAGTTGAAGTACATTAAATATGAGTGTGAGTCTAGTTTCTTATAGGAAAATGCAATGTGTTCTAACTACAGTACCATTCAAGATGTTTTGAAATGATATAGTTGTATCAACACAAGTAGAACATTCTTGTAGATGATGAAGGAAATGTACCGAATATATAGCCAGGTGTTGAAATTTTCAACATTGCAGATGGGCTAATTAAAAATGTTTTTGTGGAAATGAGTTTGTTTTCACTATTAAGTACAGGGTAATCAGGCAATATTTGCGATGCAATGACAAGTTGTTTGAATCAAGAGTTATCTTATGCTACCTTATTTTAAAAGTAATGTTGCATAAAAGAATTTTTCAAGTTCATGACAGGTATCTCATTAGAAAGTAGAGAAAAGATGTTTATTGACCTCATATAAAGATTTTTTTTTGGAGGTTACCTTAATATGACAGAGGAATACAAAAGACACAAGCAACTATTAAAATATTTTAAGGAAGTTAAAGATTTTGGCATGGACAATATGCAAAAATGAATTGTATTAAATCAAAGTTGATTGAATTAAAAATAACATGATAAATTGGGATGACAATATGGATGTTAGTAGAATTACAAATGATGATGAAGAGGTTGAAGATACCATACATGATCTCGTAAATGTTCGTTCTCGAGGTAGGCCATGTTCTAATTGTTATGTTTCTAGAATTGAATCAAACATGAGAGGAAAAGGAGGCAGAGGCAGAGTAAAAGGAAGAAAGGGACGTCATGGTGGTGGTCGAGGAGGTGGTAGTGAAGCAATTACAAGCAATTTCCATAATAGAGTTGAACATGCAAGTCATCCATAATTTGAACTTGGAATACATTTGAGTATTAATTTTTTCATAGAAATGAGAATTTGACATATTGTTTTTATTAACAGGAGTACATTGATCTAAATGAGTCGCTTGTAGGGACACAAGGCATCCAAGCTATATAGATTAATTTTGTTGAAGTTAGTGAAAATTTGCTCATTCATTCATGATGAAGAAAATTATGTAATCTTGAATTACAAGACAATTTGTTTGATGAATGAACTAGAAATTTGCAAAACAAGTTCTACCAACATTTTGAATTTCATTTGTTTAGTTAATATATTCTTTATCAATCAGATAAATTTTTTAATGCAACTTTTATTATATAATTTATAAATTATTTTCATCATTATTTATTCAAAGTTGATATTAAAATTAATGCATATGAATATAGCAGCTAGTAATATCAATATGTAAATTTATACTATAATTCCTATTTAATGCATTATATATCCTTAAAGAAATATAGTAGTTGTTGAATATCTACTGTATTTTATTGACAATAGATGTAATCTCATTATACATGCATTTTATGTTGAATTTCTACTGTATTTTTATTTACAGTAGATGTAATCTCATTATACATGCATTTTATGGTGAATTTCTACTGCATTTTATTGACAGTAGATATAATTTGTTCATGTGCATTTGACAACTGAAATATTAATTTTTAGTTGACAGATTTTCATGAGTAATAGAAATTGATAAAAATAAATTGAATAAATATACATTATAAATGGAACAACTTTTGAAAATTGCCCCTATAATTGAACAACTTTTGAAAACATGTTATAAACGTGTAGATTGTGGTACATGGGAATAAGGTCTCATATTAAATCTGACTAGAAATATATTTAATTATTGGTTTTAGCTAATCTTCTAGAAAAATGACTATTCATACTTTCCAAAGCATTTTCTTTTATATTAGAATTGTAATAATGAAATAAATTCAGCCAAACATTGTAATTCACTTTCGAAGAAGATTAAAGGTCACCTTCATCATATAAATATACAACAATAACTAAGCCAATTCTTCTCCCCACATGCTCTAAAGCTGCCTGAAGCATAACATAACTGTAAAGATGTCTCAATGAACCTCAGATCAGCCGACCAAGAAGAAATTGGAATAGAGAGTCCCACCTTCACCGGGAAGCTTACAGATTCTCTATTTTGACACAAGAAAAAGGCTAGATGGCCTGAAAGATGAAGTTAAGGAGCTACTGAAGAGATTGATAGTGGAAATTAAAGATGAATACCAACGGGTTAAAATACTAGAAGAATTTCCACTACCTTCCATCTATGAGATGTTTATGCCATCTAATGAGGAGGTTAAGGAGATGAAGAAAGAAGGAAAAAAATGTCATTGTGATAGAAGACACCTCAGCATCTGAGGAAATATAATAAAGAAAAAAACTATTTCAAATTGTGTCATTGCTTAGATTTTCTGCCCAATGCCAATGAAAAATTTAGCATAAAAAAGTATTGATGAACTTAGTATTTTATATATATTATATCCATTTACATTGTCTTTTATGTTTTTTTAAGTATATAATATATTTCATGTGCCCATTAACATAGCATATTCAAATTGAAGAGAATCTTTAAATTTTTTTTTTGTTCTTGATATTGTGTCCAAAATCAAAGAGAAGAAAGAATGGGTTGAAAAAAAAAAAGAACAAATTTAAAGATATCCTTACAAACAAACAAAGTATTATAATATTTACGAAACTATAGAATCACCTATCTGAGATTGAATATTGAAGCACACATTATTAAGGATATGAAAGCTCAAACAGCAAAAGTCAATTTCAATCACATAAAATACTAAAAGCCACAAAAAAAAATCAAAGCAAAAAGCTTTTTGAAAAAATTACATCTCTAGTAGCACAAACATGTCTTCCTAATCCATCTTTTCTCGAATCTCCTTCAATGAAAGAAATAGAAACTCGAGAAGGAACATGAAAACAAAAATTTGCCAACCGACCATCGCATAAGAGAGGCATCGATAGAGTAAATCGAAATAAAAGATTAGCAGAATGGAATAGAGAGACTTTTTAAGTTAAGAATGGAGAGAGGGAGGCAGCGAAAATGAGGCAAAATAGAGAGGAAGTGAGGCAGCATGAATTTGGTCGGGAGGGAGTGGTGACAAAAATGTAGATTATAAGTTTTTAGGTTAAAAAATGTGTGTTTTATTAATGATTATAATGAAATATAATTTTATAAAAAATTTAATTTTTTTCTTCAACAATTTATTATATTAATTTATTTATATTTATTTAAAATTAATATTTTATAGTTTTATTTTATATGATATAAGTATAATTATAGGTAATTGACTATGATATAAGCATAATTTTGAGTAATTGATTATATAAAAAGTTTAATTTTGAGTAATTGGCTATATAATAAGTATAATTTTGGGTAATTGGCTATACTTAAGTAATTGACTATATAAAAAATTTAATTTTAAGTGATTGACTATGTAATAAGTATAATTTTGGATAATTGATTATACTATAAATATAATTTTGAGTAATTGACTATATAACAAGTTTAATTTTATTTAATTGGCCATATAAGAAGTTTAATTTTGGGTGATTAACCATATAATAAGTATAATTTTGAGTAATTGACCATGATATAAGTATAATTTTAAGTAATTAACTATATAATAATTTTGATTGTTTTTTATTAGCCTTGTAGTAAGTTTAATTTTGGGTGATTAGCCATATAATAAATATAATTTTGGGTAATTAACTATGTTATAAGTATAATTTTGAATTATTGACTATGATATAAGTATAGTTTTGAGTAATTGACTATATAACAAGTTTAATTTTGAGTGATTAGCCATATTATAAGTATAATTTTGAATAATTGACTATACTATGAGTATAATTTTAAGTAATTAACTATATAACAAGTTTAATTTTGCTTGATTGGCCATATAATAAGTATAATTTTTGGTAATTGACTATACTATAAGTATAATTTTGCATAATTGACTACAATATAAATATAATTTTGAGTAATTGACTATATAATAAATTTAATTTTGAGTGATTGACAATATAATAAGTATAATTTTGAGTAACTGACTAAACTATAAGTATAATTTTAAGTAATTGAATATATAACAAGTTTAACTTTGTTTGATTGGCCATATAATACGTATAATTTTGGGTAATTGACTATTTTTTTTAAGTACAGTTTTTGATAATTAACTATGATATAAGTATAATCTTGAGTAACTGGCTAAATAATAAGTTTAATTATGAGTGATTGGCTATATGATAAGTATAATCTTAGGTAAATAATTATACTATAAATATAATTTTAAGTAATTAACTATAAAATAAATTTAATTTTTTTTATTGGTCATATAATAAGTTTAATTTTAGGTGATTGACCCTATAATAAGTATAATTTTAGGCAATTTACTATAATATAAATATAATTTTAAGTAACTGACTATATAACAAGTTTAAATTTTAGTGATTAACCATATAATAAGTATAATTTTGGATAATCGACTGTACTTATGCAGAAAGAACACTAAGAAAGTAATAATTTCTACCAAAAGCTTAAACTATTAATAGAGGTGCACTTATTTCATTTTTTTTGGATTAAACACGGGCTCACTAGTCTCTATCGACTTTGTGCATCACCTGACCAAACCTAATCCACAACCTCCAGATCTTTGGACATACCACTTTACTTAAGAGTGATGATTTGTAAGTCTTTAAAACAATGGTATAAAAAACATATATATATATATATATCACATCAACATTTTGCTAAGGAAACATCACTTGTTTGATACTTATTATAAATACATAAAATACAACAAAAGTGTAAAAACATGTAAATGAAACTAGCCACCCATTAACTCAAAACATCAAAAGACTTCCCATTCTAGCAACATATTTCTCATAGATAATGGGTCACAATCCTTACTTTAACGAATCAACTATCATATCATGAGTGCTAATATGCTCTATTATAACCTTACTAGTTTTAACAAGCTTTTTTAAAGTTAAATATTTGACTTCTATATGCTTGTGAACCCCTAATATTGCACCCACAATAAAGAGCAAGTGATCACGATCGTAATGCAACTATAATTACTCAAATTGAAGTCTGAATGGACCTGAAAAGGGTAACAAAGCTTACACGAGCAGACTAGCTCTCGGTTGCCACACAAAGTGTGGCCGCCACTTTGCCCTATACTAAATGGCAATTGTGCATGGGTGCCAATCTGACCTAAATTTTGAATTTTTGTGATTTGGCCCCTATAAATAGGGGCTTTTCTCTCTATAAATTAACAAAAAATCTGGCAAGAATTATACTCAATTTCTTTCTGAAAAAATTAATTTAATTTAATTTAATTTTTTCTTTTCTTTTCTTTTAATTAATTAATTCCTTTTCACATCAAGTCCAGAAGAACCTTTAAGTTTAAGGTGGAATTAAGAAGTGGAAAGACGCTTCAACTCTCTATCAAAACTAGCAAAAATAGATCTACAAAAGTAACTCTCAAACTTAATCTTTTTCAAGTTTGACAACATAACCAAACTAATAAATCAATCCAAGCCTTTTACAAATAATGGAGAAAATTATTAAAGGCTTTGATTCCCATTCAAAGAAGATAAGTAAGCATACTTTGGAATATTACTCAAAGCAGCAAACTCATTATAAGCCACAAAATTGGTTTTTCTCTCTTCTCCTCATCTTCTTAATTTATCTCTTTAACTTATTCAATTCAATTTTATATCTTTATTTTCTCTTCGTGAGTATTTATTTATTTTGAGAATTTGTGCTTAATCACTCCCATAAGGAATGAGTTAATGCTCCTTTGTGTATGCATATTTTGGAGTTATAATATTTTATTGCTTATTATCTTTATTTTTGAAAATTTGTACTTAACTTAGTATCCATAATGGTTAGAATCAAAGCTCTCCTGGGTATGTCAATTTAGGGTTGTAAATTTATTTTTCTTATTGAATGGATGTCATATTTAATTGCTTATGCATTATTTGTTGTCATTCATATTTTATGTCATAGCATGAAAATAAAAATTTCAAATGTCAAAGTTTCTTTAAAGGGAAATTTTATTTTACTTAAAATCAACTTAAAAACCTAGCCCAAAACCTATCATGATTTATTTTAGACTAGTGTCTTTTAGGTACATATTAAATTTTTTTATGGATCCAAACAAAAATGAGTTTTAAAGCCATCTTTAAAATAAAGCTTTCAAAATAAAGCCATCTTCCATTTCAAAATAAAGGAGAGTAATCATTTTTCAAAATAAAAAGGCTAATTTTAAACTCATGCTTATCGAACTTATTAGAGACCGTACATAGAGATGTTGTGTGAGATCAGACTCAAAAAAGAATTTCGGCTTCCCTTTAGCGGGCTGGACTCAGTGCTCAGGTGATGCCCCACAATGCTTAGAACATGTGATATTCTTGTTGTTCTTAGCAAACAACACAATTGGAAGATTATCTCAGTATAAACATATAGGCCTAGAAATGGAATCAACAACAGATAACTCACTTATGAGATTTTGTAGACATACAACTCATGTAGTTGCTCCATAACATTCTATAAACTTAACTTACATTGTGGAAGTGGATCCTAGGTTTTGTTTAACACTTTTCCAAGATATTGCTCTACCTGTTAACATGAAAACATACCCCGATATGGATTTTTGATCATCCGAACAACCATTAAAGTCGAAACCTGTGTAGCCAACCAAACCAAGATGCTCAACTTTCCTATAAGTTAACATATAGTCCACTGTTCCTTTAATATATGCCGCAATCCAATGATCTTTACCCAGATCATACTGATATCTACCTAGAATACCAATTATAAATGCAATATCAAGCTTGATACAAATTTGTGCATACACCATATTTCCAATCGCACTAGCACAAGGGACTCCCTTCATGGATTCTCTCTTAACTTTATTTTTAGGTGATTATGCCTTGCTTCTTTTATCACCTTTAGCAATTGCCATATCCCAAGATTTGCAATCCTGCATTTTGAATCTCTTCAATATTCGTTCAATTTATGAGAGACCAAAAAAAATGCTTCATATTATGCAACATTTCTAGATAATTACATGCAAGCAAAAATATCATCTACTTACAATATAAGAAAGATGAATTTGATACCATCGATCTTGAAATATATACATCTATCAACCTTACATTCTACAATGCCAACAGAGGAGATTACATTGTCAAAATTCAAGTATCATTGTTGTGAGGCTTGTTTAAAACCATAAATAGACTTTTTAAGTCTATATACAAGATGGTTTTGGCCACCAACCATATAGAGCTCTTCGCTCAATTCTCCATTTAGGTACATGATGCCATAATTACTTCGAATGTATCTTTAGAAGATGCTAAAGAAAAAGTTCCATTATAATCAATTTCTCCCTTTTGATTAAATACCTTGGCAACTAATATGGCTTTAAACCTCTTAATGTTTCCTTTTGAATCTTTCTTAGTTTCATGAACACATTTACATTCAGTAGGTCCATAATGTGGAGGTAAATCAATAAGCTTCCATACACCATTATGGCACATTGACCGTACCTCATCCCGTATTGCATTCCACCACAAATCGAATTGAGGACTAGAGACTTCGCTAAAGCTTATTAGAACAACCATATGGCCAATGTCATAATCACACTCACCCAGATAAATAATGTAATCACTAGGAATAGCATATCACCTCACTCTAATTAACCTTCTAAGTAGAACATTTGTATCTATATCCTATGGTTGTGGAATCTCATGTGTAATAATAGGATCTACAATTGTACCAATCACAAGTGTAGTATCCATCACATCTAGATTCATATAAACGTCTTTATATGTATAGTTCTAGTCTACTAATTCTGATTAAAATTTTCAAGATGATCAATAACATCAACTACATCAAATTTCAAAAACTTAGTTGTTTGTGATTCTACAATTCTAGTACCTCTATCTCTACAGTAGAATCTATAGCCTTTAGAATGATCTGAATAACCAACAAAATAGTAATGTGTTAACCTTGATTGCAATTTTCTTTAAACTGGATTTCAAAGTTGTGCTTCTAAAAGACAACCCTAAATACAAATGTCATTCAAGCTACGTTTTCTTCCTGCCCATAACTCAAGTGGTGTATACATCACAAACTTACCTATGACCCTGTTGAGGATATATAATGCAGTTTTAAATGCCTCACCATAAAGAGAGTTTAGGAGATTACTTTTAGACATTATTTTCCTAACTATTTCTTAAAGGGTGTGATTCTGCCTTTCATCCACATCATTTTGTTCAAGACTGGTTGGCATAGCAAACTGAGCTAATATTCTACATTCCTGCAAATATTTTGCAAATGGTCCTTTTATTTGTCCATTGATACCATGTTTGCTATAACACTCACCTCCACAATCATATCTAACAATCTTAATAACTTTTTCTAATTGTTCCTCAACTTCAATCTTGAAACCCTAGAATTTATCAAGAGCTTCAGACTTTCCTTTAATTAAGAATGTGTAACCATATAAAGAAAGTTATCAATAAATATTATAAAATATTTATTATGTGAGTGAATAAGGGCTACTTATATTTGTATGAATTATTTCCAAAATGCCTAAACTGCAAGTAGATTCATTTTTCTTAATTTTGGTTAACTTACCCCTATAATAGTCAACATATGTTTCTAGGTTATTGAAGTCAAGAATAGGTAGTATATCATTCTTAATTAACCTTTCTGCTCTCTCTCTCTCTCTCTCTCTCTCTCTAGATATTTGGCCAAGTCTTTTATGCCACAACATGGAAGACTTTTCTTTAATTGAAGGTCTTTTGGCAATAACTTGTTCAACATTATATGGAGCATATTTAATTTGAACTCAAACATAGTTTATACAAACTATATGATAAAATAAAATAGCCCACAACTTTTGAGTTAAAAGTTATATTTGGACAACCTTGCTTAAACTCAAACAACCTTGCTTAAACTCAAAAGTATAACCAAGTTTGTTCGGTACAGACACAAATATTAAGTTTCGCCTATTAGACGGTACATACAAAACATTTTTCAAATAGAGCTCAAATTTGGAGTCCAATCTTAAATAGATATCTCCCACAAACTTTACATTCACTTCATCATTGTTGTCAACTATGAGCTTTAACTCCTCATTATTTGGTCTCCTATAGTTTGTGAACCCCTAAAATGTGAAAGCAACATGTTTAGTCAGTCCACTATCAAGCCACCAAGAACTAGATGTGACATCAACAAGGCTGGATTCACATAACACTATAAACTAAAGAGTTACCTTTTTGCTCATGTTTTTCTATCCAAACTTTATATCTAGGTCACTCAGCTTTCTTATGACTTTTGTTCTTACAGAAAAAATATTTCATTTCTTTCTTAGTGATACCTTTTGAACTACTCACATTACTTGATTGACCAAATTCTTGCCTTTCTTCTTGTACCGAGTATTAGACACAAGAGAAGTGGTACTTGTATCTCTGCTTTCAGTATCTCTTTTTCAGCTACATATATGGCAATGAAATCATTCACATTCCAAGATTCCTCTCTTAAAGTATAGATAGTTACTATTGTCCCAAACTCTAAAGGCGGGGTATATTCATGGCTTGATGGACAATTCATGCATTAGGAAGAGTAATATCTAAATTCTTCAGCTTATTTTGAATATGGACCATCATTAGAATGTACTCCCTAAACCATTGTACTTCATGGAATACATTTGTTTTTTGAAAAGTTCCAATCGTAGTATTGGAAGATGCATTATATCTCAAAATACAACAGTTAGAAATTCCTCAGCTATGGTGGTTTCTAGAAGGCCACTAAGCAAATAGTCTGGAATTGACCTTTAAATGGTTAAATAGCTCATGTGGTTTGACTTGTACCTAGCTGAATGCACTTTTTTTTTTTTTTCATTTTCAAAACTAGCATTAGTTAAAACTGCAAGCTTAGGAGTTACCATAGCAAGTTCAATATATGCTAACTCCATTGCAAGCTCAACATCTCTTTTCCACGTCTTATAGTTAGAGCCAGTCAACATTTCAATAGTCATCGTATTGTTATTAACTGAAAAATGTGACTGAAAAGAAAAATAACTATTTAATTGTTAATAATGCAGGATATTGTCGATACTTCAAGCCCTGAAAAGTATGCTTTCAATATTTTTTAACACATCACTAAATAAACACTTTTGGGCAAATTATATAATGTGCAATAAAAAATTTATCTGACCTTTGGGTGTATAAATTAATTAGACTAGTCAATTTCTAATCATTTTTATATATAACATCTCAACAATTTCTAATCATTTTCATATACAACATCTCAAAACTCAAAATACAACTAACCTTTGGCTGAATAATTATATTAAATTTGAGACATCCCTAAAACATGTAAGAGCATTGTTTTTTTTTTTTTTTTCATTGAATGAAATAGTGTCACTTTGCTAACAACCATTTCATCAAATTAAAAGAAATTATTACCTCAGAATACATTTTATACACTATCCTCAAACTCAAGCTTGATAATAAATTTTATTCTTTACAGTGTGGACTATATCTTTCATAAAATTATATCCTTAATAATTTACAGCCTAACTTTAAATGTCGTAAATTAAAATTAAATTGTTAATGATTTTTGTTGTTATGCAAATTAATTATAATAATTCTCTATTGAAGTGCCAATCATCAATTGTATTTATATAGTGAACTTGATTAGATAAATTATCTCTCAATAATTGTCTCTGAAAAACTTTAATAAAGGCTTGAAAATTAAATTAAGATTAAACTACAAAAAGAAATTAAATCTAAAAAGAATAAACTACAAAAGAGAAAGAGGAGAACCAAAATGGCAGGAAGCCATGTCCTCACTCCTGGGACCCTATGTGTGTCACAAACACACTATCATCTTCTCAAGTCACAAAAGCTATTCTCTGTTTTTAGATTCGCAACAACTTCATTATTCCTTTTTTTAATTCAAAATAAAATTACTTTATAAATTTGATCCTAATAGCAATCCAATTAATGATAAACAAATCAAAAATTAGACAAATAAATATCAATCAAACACAAATCCAGAAATTTATTCTTATGGGATTCAAACAAAAATCAACAAGATCCATATAATTTTTCTCAACTAAATGAAAAATACTCATGATTCTAAGTTCATACATTGGCTCTGATACCACATCAAAGCATAATATAGTTAAAGACATACATGAGAGTTTAAAACACTATATGAATATAGTTGATTTAAGTTAAAATTCTAACATAATTTTGTAGAATCCATCTTATAAATAGACATAGCAATTGGCTCGTATCATGCCATCACCTATGACTTTTTTGTGTTGTCCTGCTGGCCTAAAAAATTACTCGTGTATATTGGACCATACTAAAACTTAAAAAGTAATGGTTGAACATGCTCATTAGTTCATATATAATCGTGATGTGTCATGCTGGATTGGGTCATATCGTGCCAATATATGGGCTAGCCCAATTTTATTTGTATAAATTTTACAATTATTTTTTTCAAACAAATTATATATAGAAATTGACAAAAAAAAGATACATAATAAAATAAATATGACAAATTAAATTATAATGACACAAATTAAACTATAATAATACAAATTAAACAAATTAAACAATAATAGCACAAATAATAATTAAATGAAACACAAAAAATTGAAAAATATATTAATTATTATGGAAAAACAAAAAAAAACTGTTGTTGAGCAATTTTGTTTTGGTATATGAGAACATATAATATAATTTATTTAAAATTTTAACTTAATTATAAATATGGATAAAAAATTAATTTTTTTATCAGTAGAATTAATTTTTGATATATACAAAAAAAAATTATCGATAAAAATTTTTATAATTAAAATTTTATTTAACACTTCAAATATTTTATTTTATAAAATTATATTAAATATTAAGTATACTTAAATTGAAAAATTATTTACCTTTCAAGGCATGATCTAATGACAAGTGCACTCTCTCTTAGATAAATAAATTCAAGATCAATTATCCCTTTCTCTAATTTTATTTATATAATTTATTTAAAATTATTCAGGCTGTGCTGGTTCGGCCCGATAGGCTAAGTGATCTAGGCCTAGCCTGGCCTAGGACACTTATGTTGAACTGTAATCTTAGGTCATGCCAGGCATGGTTCGGCCTAGCCCGATCCAATTGCCATATACACCTATAGAACTAATTTCTTCTTTGAATATATCCTTGCTGGTATATGGATTGATAGTTTTTACCTTATTCTCTCTATTTTCAGATACTTTATATTGATTTTTTTTATTTTAATAAAATAATGTAAAAGAGAAGTACATGTGTCTAGTAGAAGAAGAGACTTAGCCCTAATTAACAGTTATTTTGGGTCATCTATCAAAATCCAAAAATCGCATTGAACCGCATTAATACATATGTACATAAATAATAAAGCACAACTCATTATGAAATCAAGTTTCATTTATGTCTCATAATTAACTTTTTCTTAGCTCATATTTTGTTTAAAATCCAAAATATGTTGTCCATGCTAAAATAATTTTGTTACATATATAACTTATATTTATAAATGAATCTAATTAGAGTTTTCTCATTATAATCTTAATGAAAGTTCAAATCCAAATAAAACTTAATTCACGCTCTTAAATTTGATATACACATCATAATACTTAAATCTAATCTATTAGTTTTTTATAAGCATATTTTAATAATGAATTATATAATATAAATAATATTCTTAAACTAAATCAACTCATAATTTTAAATAATATAAATCAATCTATAAGACTAATAAATTCTAACAGCCTGCAAACAATTTGAGAGCAATTTAAAATTCAACTTGTAAAATTCTTTTCAATTCAATTATTTGAATTGGCAAAAATTTCAATAAGCACAAATTAATTAAAAATCCCCCATGTCTACATCTTGGTCGATCCAATGGTAAAAGCAAAACAATTTTGCATATAGCGAAGCCAATTAATGTTGTCATCGAACAACAATTCAGCTTCTTTGAATCTTCACATTTGTCATCTATCTTAATTAGTTTCCTGCTTTCCATTTATAAATTGAATTAACTCTTGATGCTTTACACAAGTTGTGTTCCATTCTGAGTGTAGGGAAGGGATTTTCTTCTATTCTTTGCATTTGTTTACAGGTTGCCATTTTCTAGACCTGTAGCTTAGGCTTCACTGCAAATTAACATCTAGAAGAGGAAGTTGATGATGTTGGAGAGGAATTTCTTTTCTTTTTCCTTTTCGATTTCTTGGGAATTTCTGAAGATGAAGTATTTATGTTATCACTGAAAGAATTGGAAATTGCCTGAAGCCCGCTTGATTTATCAAAATCTGTTGCACATTTTCAAAAATTAAATGAGCAATTTTGCTTTATTGGCATCAACTCCAGCATTATAAAAATAAAAAAAAAATTAGAATAATTAGAATCATACAGAGGCTTTGAATTCCAGCATTTTGTTGGAATGAAATTTAACGGTAAGCTTCACACTTATAGGGTCTTGTAATTATTTCAAAGATAGAAAATTTAGATTAAGGCAATATTTGGATTGAAGAGATTTTGGGTTATGAAAATTTAAACAATTGATGAATTTAGATGAATTTTATTTTTTGAGTTAAAAAAAAGGGGGGAAATGAGTCTTTCATTTATTATTTAACGTAACTCATAAGGATTAAAAGGTATTAAGTAAGATTTAATTTTAGAATTAAAAGACTGATTTATCTCTAATTAAAATTTTCAGTTTAGTTAAAATAAGGATAAATTGAGAAAAAAACAATGTGTAATCTTAATTTTCTTAAATGTTAAATAAAAAATAATGGAATATTACAGCCATATGTAGAACTAAAAGATTTTGATTAAAATTTCAATTCAAACTAAATTTACCAAAAATAAAGAGGATATATATATATATATATAAATCTTTCATTCCCAAAAATTATTCTCACAAATTCCTCATTTTAAAATGCCAGCCAGAAGGTTTCCATATTGCTAATTTGCAATCTCAACTAGGAGGTGAATTTCATAAATGCTTCATTTTAACGAGTGACTCTAAAATAAAATTCCCCTCTTTTAAATTTTAGACACACTTTTTATTTATTTTAAATTATAATTTATTTATCATTTTAATAAATTAATTAATTTGTTGAATCTTTATTATATTTATATTTAATAAACATATCTCAACTAAAATAATAATATAATAAAAAATATCTATAAAAATTTATATTCCCGATAAAAATAATTAAGTTTTCATCATTTTTATAAAGTAAAAAATATGTTTATCATTTAGAATAGATAAATTATTTAAATTTTTGGATATAGTTTTCGCACTTAGAAAAATAAGTTGAATGAATCTATTAAATTGAAAATCATAATTTTCTTTAATAAATTTATCTTTAATTAAAACCTAAATTCAAAAATTTTTTATACTGAAAGCAATTTTAGATCCACCAATCTGAACAACTACAACCCCAATCACGACCACCGTGGAGTTAGAAATTTTAGCAGCCAGAAATTGGGGTTTCCAGTTAACTGTTGCCTGGTGACATAAGAGCCAAATTCTGTCTGTTTTTAGGCGAAGAATCTCATAAAACTTTTGCAATATAATCCAAACTTAGCTTCAATTAATTAATAGTGACATTTTCAGCAATCTGACAAAGTGAAATTGCCTTTCTTATTGTCTGATTACGCAATACCCTACTTCGTAATTAATTAATCCTCTTATCTAATTGCAATTACAATATCACATCGACCCAACTCATCTATATGAATTGTTTATTTCTCCAAATTAATTTATTACGGGTAGTTTATTAATTATTACTCATTTCCCCTTTCAAAATGTTCAAAACAGTTCATTTTATCTTAAAAAGATTGACACATTTTTATTAATAGTGCTATTTCATTTTTATAATCACTCATTAGTAATTTTTATTTTTAAGATGCATTTAATATTTAAAATAAATTATATTGGATTTATATATTAGTTAATTTTAAAAGTTTCCATAATGCAAAATTAATATACATTTTTTTTTGATATTTTTAAACAACCATTAATGGATTCTCCTTAACTTTAAACTTGGCTCATAAAAAGGAAAAATCATAGAATTAACGTTTTTTTTCTTCTTTTTACATTAAAAGAGTAATTGTATAATAAGAATTATAATAAATACCTTGAGATGACCATGAGGAGAAATTAACAGAATTAGGATCTCTTGAATTACCAAGTGTTGTTGTTGAAAATTCAGGAGCTGTCTTGAAATCATTCATCTGCAATTAATAAAAAAAAACAAAACAAAACATACTTGAGTGCAAGAACATAGAATTAATTTGTAGTTGATTTGCAGACTATATATATATATATATATAAACATACCCAACTGGGTGCAGGACCAGAAGTGCCATCCAAACCTACATGAGCCACATGCTTTACATCTGTTGGGTACCCAATTTCCATCTCTCTCTCCTTCACCACTGCCAATAAATACACAATTTCCCACCTCAATTACCCACTAAATTAAAATTTATATATATATAAAAAGCAAGAGAAATGAGAAAATTAAGACTTACCAAAGATTTGGGATATGAACTTGAAGCCCTTGTAGATTCCTTTGATTTTAGTTGCCATGGTGAAAATTAACTAATGATAATGTAGTTAAAAACCAATACAACAGTCTGAAATGTAAAGAGATGGTTCTTTTTTTTCCCTGCCAGATTAATATAATACTTAATTAGAACATTTTACAGCAGAAGAAGTCAGGAGAAAGAACAGAAGCAACAGCAACAAAAACAAAAAAAGACAAAAGATACAGCAACTTATCAAAGAAGATAATAATAAAATGCATGTGATTTAGGAACTATTTCCCCGTGAATGAAGATTGGAATCATTCACCAGAGAAAAAAAATAAAAAACAAAAACAAAAATAATAATAAGTAATAGCTAATACCTGTAAGATTAAATGGCACAGATTCAAGAAAGAACAAAAAACATATCTCTTCTTATAATCTTATTTCTTTCCTCCATAATGTTTCTGCTATGATAACAAATCTTGAAAAAAGAAACATAAAACAAAGATTATGTGTAAAATAATCATGAGAATTGATGGAAGGATTTAAGAGAAAACAAGCATTCAAGACTCAAGAATGAGAATTAGAAGGATCTAAAGGAGAAGAAAATAAAAGTTAGGTGGTGGGGATTTCTTGGTAAGAGGTTCAAATATTAATTGAAAAAGGGAAAAAAAATGAGTAAAGGGGCGGGTGCTGAGGTTCTTTTATGTCTTATATATAATAAAAAAAACATACCAATGTCTCTCTTAAAATGTGGGTAAAAATTCACCTCGGAGACAAGAAATGCAATAGACAGTAGTTTTGTTTGTGCTGTGTTTGACTTTTGCAGAATCAGACTAAGTCCGAGAAACCAACTTACGAGGCATAGTTAACGTTATACTTGTGCTTGTTTATTAAACAAATTAAGCATAGTTGTCAAAAAGATTATATTTTTTTTATCTATTATCCCCAAAAATATGTATTTACCACTAAATTATCTTATTGTATATTAAATTAATATTTTTTCTCTCAAAAATTTTAATTGTTTTAAAATGAATATATTACTATTGTTAGTGTTATTTTTTATCTTTATACCATAATAATTTTATTTCTAACAATAACATGTATCCACAATTTTAAATTAGAAAGCTTCTTTTTGTCAGGGGAAAATAGAATTTTGTTTTAATTCTAACTGCAATTTTTTTTTTCTGAAAGAAATAACATACAAAAAACAATGACTCAATGCATCACGAGCAAATTTTTAGTTAAACTACTTCCTTGCAAATTCTAACATATGTAGCTTGATATGTTATATATATATATATATATATATATTTTAAAAACTCGACCCTCGAAAATACGTTTTTAAAGATAGAACCTCTGCCCTTCCGTAGGAGTAACAAGAGGTGGCCCGCTGAGTTAATGCCAGTGGGTTATGTTATATATATATATATATATTCTAATGCATGATTTATTGTTGAACTTGTTTTGTCATATATATAATTAATTTTTTGCAAATATCAAGGATTTAACAATTAAACATATGTTTAAATTAAAACTCTTTATGATTATCGGGTTTGGCAATTGTATTTAGTTAGTTAATTTTGAACGTTAATTGCATTAAATAAAAATTAGATAATACTATTTAATTACACTCATATTCCTATTAAATAAAAATATATTATATAAAATTTAAATAAAATTTACCATTTAATTAATGATATAATTTTTTAAAATTTTATACGAGAGAGAATTATCTACTATATAAAGAGTGGGTAGCCCATAATGTATAATCAGTAAAATGAATTATTAATTTTCTAGGAGTGTGTACCAATTATTTTAGAAAGTTATTAATTTAATTTAATACAGATCACTTTGTCGTGTTTTCGCTGATTGGTAATTGTTCAATACAATGTAACAAGTCAAACAGAGAAATATCCTACCCGTTTCGAAAAGGCTGATTTTTTAAAATAAATATTTTTTTTGGTTTTATTTTAAGTATCTTATAACAAATTTTTTTTTATTTCATTTTAAATATTATTTTTAAAAATTTAAAAGATTATTAATTAAAAATTTTTAATATTATTTTTATTAATTATTAAAAAAATAAATAAAATAATAGATAAAAAATAGTATTTAACTAAATTATAATAAAATTTTTATAAAATTTATAATAAATAATTATTTTTTTTATCTGTGCGTATTATTTTTATATTATATTAAAAATAAAACGGATGAAATATTATTTATATAGTAACAAACATTTATTTTATTTTTTTAAAAGAAACAAATATTTAATTTAATTTATTTAAAATATTGAATATGAAATACCCGCTGGGGTTAGTTCAACGGACCAACGATTCAATTCACTAAGAAAAAATCGCGAATTTGAGCCCCTATAAAATATATTTTGTGGAGTTTGAACCTTTTTTAAAATAAAAAAAAATATTAAATATAAAATAGAATAAAACATAATAATAAAAAAATAAAAAACATCCATTCTTTATAATATTAAGAAAATATATATGTCATTCTTTTCGATAACTGTCTCAGACATTTTAATTTCGTGCCAGCCACATGGATAACAATCAAATATTCAGATATTTATTTTTCATTTTTTTAATACAAATAGCCAGTTTTGTAATGTTTTGAATCTGATTCGATACTGTGTGTGCCTCTCATTTAATATTAAAAAAAACATTGTATTTTGAAAGAGAGAAATGTGTATTAATATTAGATTTACAAGTAATAATAAGCACATCAGCCTTTGCAATATACAATAAATGAAATAAATAATATTATTATCTGGCAAATCTCAAAAAAGAAAAAGAAGGTATTATGGGTTGATGAAATACCGAAGTAGTATTTATCAAAGGTTGGAACCACGTTTTATTAAAGTTGATTATTCTTAGAAGGAAACATAATCTTAAAAATCAAGTTAAGATGTATTCAATTAGTACTAAGGATATGGACTTGTCATCCTTTACACAATTTTTGGCTCTTGTTATTAGTAACGAAGATCCTCACATTGTATTCTTTTCCTTTTATTTTTAGTTTTAAATTTTTATTTTTCTCTTGTTTGGGCCAGATTTTATTTCTTTTTTTGGAATCAAATTGGAGAAAGAATTACATTTAAGCTTTGAAAATTTATAGCTATATATACACGTGTCATAGTATTGAAAGTTATGAATTTATGACCTAAAAGACATTGTTTAAGAGTAGATTTATCATTTTTTGTTTCAATTGTGTTGTTTTTCCTTTTATTTTCCCTTAATTTGATAATAAATACATTAATGAGTCATTTAGTAGATTACTGAAAAATTGATTATTAAAAATGTATTTTATAAAGATATATTACTGAAATTATATTTTACTGAAAAATATTATATTATCCTATTTTGAAGATGAATAAAATATTAAAAATATTAATTAAAAAAATATTAATTTATTTAGTTACAATCCAACTCTATTAGTAAAGTTTAAATAATACTTAAACTACTCTAATAATATATCTCTTTTATTTTATCATATCTTAAAGTAAGAATATAATTATATTTTGATATGGGACTCCACAATTTTCTTTTTTATTAAAATAATTTATTATACTCCCCTAAGTAAAATATTTTATCAATTAGTTGATAAAATTTAGTGGACCCAATATTTTATTTTACATAGATTATTTGCAAATAATCATGATATGTTTTGTCAAAGAAGATTTTTGGGCTTTTGACAAAATACAAAAAAAAATTTAAAAATAATTTTAAATTTACTATATTTATAAATTATTTATCAAAATATCAAAATTTATAAAATATTTACCAAAATACTAGATTTTCGTTAGTTTATATTAATTTTATAATGAGTTTATTATGAATTTATAAATTTTACATAGTTTACGATGAGTTTATAATAAAATAATTATAATAATTATAATAAAAAGTAAAAATTTTAAAAAATATGGTGAATTGTGTTATTTTTTTGAGATTATTTTGTCTAACTTTTTCTCAAATTATAATGTAATTAAACATTCTATAAGATATTTTTCAGTTGAAATTTTGGATTTGTATACATTTTTCTCTCTTATAAATAAATAAATAAATAACTCTATTTCTACTACGTAATATGAAATCCGTATAATTTTTCTATCAGCAAAACATTATTATCTATATTTTATTGTTCAAAGGAAAAAGAAAACTGAATTTTCTTTAAAAATTGAAGTATAGTAGAGTTGTAGAAAAATTGGTCCGACGTATAATAAACATTATTCAATGGTGGTTTGTCAATTAATATTGTGAAAAATGAAAAGGAATTTTGAGATTCAAGTCTTTTTTTTCTCTTTTTTTTTTCAGAAGATTTGAATATTCAACTCTAAGTATGACTTTTGTTAACCAAGAAGTTACATTTGTCATGGAATAGCAATGATTTAAACAAAAGCTCTAGTCAAAACTACAGCACAACTTAACTCAAATGTATGGGTAGGTAACATTGGAGCACTTTGCTGTTTTATGATATTATAATATATAAGAATTAAGACCTTAATTATACATATTATAAGATCAGTCACATACACACACAAAATAAAATAATAATAATAATAATAATAATAATAATAATAATAATAATAAGGATAATAAAAAGTCTAACGGGTCTATTAGGCAATGGACCCCTTCCCATTCCATATACTCATGTGTACATTTAAATATATACAAAACTTTAATATTAAATATTAAATTTATCTTCAATTGGTTTGTATTTTTTTTTTCTTTAAAAAATTTGTCTCACTTCCCCTTCGTTTAATTTGTGCCGCCACTGCATATAGGACCTCCAGTAGATTTTAACCATGTGCCTCCTTTTACAAGCTCCGCAACTGTGAATTTATTAGCGTCAGCATTAGTAGTTATCACATGAAAACCTGCCCATTTTACACTTTTTTTACTAGTCTCAGCACCTGCAGGTTGTTTATAATATACTTGCCATAATTACAACGTTTTAAGGGCAATTTCATCTTTCCAAATTGACCACCAAGCAGGGTCAATAGCAGTGACGGACGCATAAAATTATTGAGGGGGCTTAATTTAAAAAAAAAATATAGATGAATTTATCATAAAATTAAATATTAAATATTATAGTAATTTTATAATTAATTTATGCTATTCAATTAATTACACCTAACAAATGATAATTATATAATGTGATTTTGTATATTCTAAAAATATTGTATAATAGTCATATTTTTAATTTTTTAAAAAATATTTTCTTTGTATAACACAAAATAATTTATTATTTATGTATATATGAATTTTGGCAAAAATTTTATGAATTACAATAAAATTCATATATATATAAATTATATATATAATACATTAAATTATATACATAATTTATTTAAATTAAATATGTAAATGAATATATATAAATTCACATATATATATATAAATGAATATATGTGTATATATATTTATATACATATATATATATATATATATTTAAGTTTATTTAAATTTAAATATATAAATAAATATATATAAATTCACATATAAATATAAAATTTATATATATTAATAAATTTAAATATATAAATTCATATATAAATATAAAATTTATATATATATAAATGAATGTACATATATAAATATATATATATACATATATATTTTTTAGACATATGTATACATAAATGCATACATACATATATGTATATATATACATATATATCTTAATATGAAGAGAGATAAAATTTTCAAGCAAAAAAAATTATAGGCAAATTTATATTTATTTTTATTTTTATATTAAATATTTAAATGTTAGATTTTTTATTATTTTATTTTAATTCTTAAATGTTACTATTACACAATATATATTTTTTAAATAATGTTTATATTTTTTGAGATATTTTAAACAAAATTTTTAAACTAATTATTTTTTAATAAATTCATGTAATAGAATATTTTTTTTTGTTAAATAATTAATCTAATCACATAATTTCTAAATCCAATTTATAATCAAATCATAAAATAATTATTAATATCAATTTTAGGATACAAATTGAAAATAATTAAAGGTAATAAATATGTTGAGGAGATTTATCAATTTAATATATATATTGTAAAGATTTAATATAATATATAATATATGGTGGAGGGAGCAATGGACTCCTCACACCCCCTAAATTTGTCATTGCTTGCATTAAAATGGGATTTAGGGCTACAAATTTGCAGACCAAATATGAAGTCCATGGTAGCTATGTATCATTGAGTGTTTCTTGGTAAACATCAATACAATAGTGATTTTATGACTGATTGATCAGCATCGACCAGGGACGGAGCAAGGATAATGTATTGGGAGAGTCAACCAGTTAAGATAAATAATTATAGTATTTTTTCAAAAAAAATAATTATTATAAATTTGACATAATCAATATATATTACTAAAATAAGTTCAAATATATTTAACCTATCAAAATAGAATACGTCGTTCTTTTAAATCACGAAAATCATCTATAAATGAATCAACAGAAAATGTTTCAACCTTTTTTTTTATATATAATAGCAAACGATAAGAAAGAAATTCATTCTCAATCTTATTTCAAAGTTTATTTTTAATTATGCTCATTGCTAAAAAATGATCATTCTATAGTAGTTGTAGAAACTAACAGAGCAATAATAAGAGTCGCTACTCTATATATAAGAGGATAAATCTCGGACTTTCTTGTTTTCACCATCCATTGATACAATTCTGAAATAGTTGACAGTTTCTTAAAATTAAAAAATTGTCACACATGATCAAAATGCTCAAGTTGCACCCTTAATTGCATCATCACATGTTTAGCAAAGTCTTTAGGATAGAATTTTTGTATCATTTGACAAATATCATCAATTCTAAATGAATTGTACATCTCCTTTGGATTTAATGTCGAGCTAAGAATAAACAATTATATTGTATGATCATTGAACTTATCAGTCAACTCTTGCAACTGAGTATCAATCACAATATTGAAAATGTTAATTTTATAATGATGCTCTAATGTAATATCATCTTGTTGATGATGAGCCTTTTCCCTTCTTTTAACATAATTAGCATTTAAATCTAGGATAGGTATATTGATTGATTCACAAAAGGATTTCATTGTAATAATTAAATCATCTTATCCTTCATCCCTAAATTTTTGAATGAATGACTTAGTAGATGAAACAAAATGCATTGCATTTGCAATGTCTTGATTGAAGTTGTAAGGTTCAGCATAGCAAATCAGAAATCTCAAGAACTTTTTCTCACAAGATGTAAAATGAAAACAAACTCCAATGAAGTTAAAGCTTCATATGATGCATCCGCATATTCACATTAAGTTGAAGTAGCTCCATCATCAATAATGTTCAACAAAACTTTGCATGTTGCACCAAACATATTAATCAAGGTAGAAACAGATCTCAAATGTGAACTCTATCGAGTGTATCTTGGCTTTTGCAAAGTACCAATTTGATTGGGTACTTTTCCACTTTGAAGTTGGCATATTTTTGATCAACTACACTGCCATTACTATCAAGAATAACTTGACATTGGTTCTCAGAATGATCTAACCTTCTACCTACCTAGCAGTATGTAGGCAGCTTTTCATAGTTGAAAAACACAATGAATGTATCTTCCCCTTCTTTCTTCATCTTCTCTACACGTTTTAAAGGGTTCAACACATTAATAAGAACTCTAATCCTCATAGAGCTTTGCAACACCCCTCCTCTGCTACCTCCATCATAATCTATGAAACTATCTATATAATTGCCAAAAAGCTTCGCATTAGCCTCGGAAAAATAGCCAAAGAGTAATTTGTGTACCTGTACCTAGAAGGCTACCTTATCAAAACTGATAGTTGAAGGGCTAATTCATTTTTGAAAATTTGAAAGCACTAGCAAACTATTATTAAAAGACCATGGTCCTCCTTGAAACACCCTTCTATAATCAACAATATTAAAAAACTTAAATAAAAACATAGAAGGCCCAATCTCCTTCACACAAACCCCTTTCCTGGCTGCCATACATTAGCCATCGTGTCTTACATGTCCTCAAAATTGATTTATTTTTTGTAGAAGAAAATTCCCAATAAGACAAAGATCATAGTTTATCTCAACCTCAATGGTTTTCTTCACCACAGCTTGCATCTCCTCCAATTCATTATCATCCAACGATAAATTTGTTAGATTAACATCCATATTAACAAAGAAATAGGAACCAATAACCCCTAGATCAAAGGGAAAAGAACATGCACAAAGCAGGAAGACGACTTGCACTACACTATAAGAGAGCAATTAACAAAATTTTTATGACTTCTTCTATTAGTTTTTTTGTTTTCATGGTACAATTAATGCTTTTATTTTTTTAATTTAGATTATTTGGCTCTTTCTTTCTCCAATACTCTATAGAACTTGGCAACTTTTTTATTTCTTTTTCATATTATTAATTTTTTCTCTTATTTAATTTTGAAAATTTTACATTTTAATAATGGAAAGAATACTGTTTTAATTAGAGATTCCAAAGGTGCATAGTTTAATTAGGGTTTCAAAATTAGAGTTTTAAGAGTTACAAGTGATTATTTCAATTTACTAATTGTCTCTAATTCTCTACTTCATTACTTCAATAATGGATTTAGTGGATATTGAATGAATTAATTAAAATCAATTATTATTTCATTGTGATCATGTACATTTCTTCAAACTTTTATTGAATATTTTTACTATTTTTGTTCTGTAGAGATGGATATTATTGCTGCAACACCCAAGTGCTCTAAGACAATGTATGGTTTATGCAGCACAATAAATCTGCAGCCCCTGGTACTTGTCTATTTTAATCACTTTGCCCTCCTATATTTATCCATTTATCATATTGTCTTATGCACTTGTCGATTTTATTTTTATAGACATGTATATAATCACATGTTGGTCATTTTATCTATTGTACTTGTATATTTTGTATTTGACACAAAATATACAAGTAATAATTGATCACTCTCAAGAACTTGGAACAGAGCAGAATGTTGAACTATAATATGGAGAAATAAGTGAAAGATAATACAAATTGATAACATTGTAAGATTTCCCTTCATCAAATATGATGGCGACAACAATTTTATGAGTTAGCAAAATCAACCATAATTAAGTCAAAAAATGTCATTCTGCACAAAGAAGCCACCTTGTAGAGCAAGAATTAAGTAAAACATCTGCAACATAACAACATTAAAAATCATATAAGAAATGTACCCAATATATTCAATAATTTCACAACATGTAAATTAAAAATAATAATAATTATAATAACCTGGCTAAATCTTAATGGATGATCCTCCCCTAAAAGTTGGAGGCTTCCATTTACAAAGACTACAATGGCGCCAGTAAATGAAGAGGGTTGTGAATCAATGGTGCTAACAATATGCTTGCATTGATCAAATGGCAAGTTGTTTAGCTTAGTGGAGATATCATCAACGCGTAGTATTTTCTGACCTTCGAAACTAAGCATGGAGGTAGGTTGGTACAGATTAGCCAAAGAAGACCAATCATTGTCGAAAAGATTGTAGTAATGGTTGACAAATGCCTTTCCTACCATTTCAATTTGTTCTTTCATTTTCTTGCTCTGCTTCAAGCCATGCTTATTGGCTATAGTTATTGGTAATATAAGGGGAAATGAACAAAGTATTGGACTAAGGAGAAAAAAAAAGTATATTGTGACGACAATAACCTTATGGTTTAAGGCAATGGTTGTAATGAATGAAAAGGGGAAATGGGTAGTATGGTAACATAGTAAGGAGAATCGGTGTCGTTGTGTAAGGATGGCAACGAGTTGAGTATTTTTAGATATCTGATTCGTCCCGATCCATTGATATAGGGTACGGGTAGTTTCTAAGCAGATTTGAACGGATACAGATAGTATTTTTTACTACCGTAAGGGGTTTGGGTCTGGTTCTGGTTCGGGTAACGGGTCGGGCATAGGCCATTGGATACCCGTTATTTGAAATTCGATTATATATTAATTATATTTTATTAAAATTTTAATTATATATTTATTATATTTTAATTTAATTATAAAATAATGTGGTATAAAATTATTTTTAATAAAATTATATTAATATTAAATATTTATTTATAATTATTTAATTAAAAAATTATAATTTATATTTTAAATTTTATAATATTTTTAAATTTTAATATTTAAATGGGTAATTAAGTTCGGGTAGTAAATGGGTAATATTAAATGAGTTTGAGACGGGTACAGGTATAATTATAATCGGGTTTAAACGGGTTTGGGTATTTTAAAAATTAAATGGGTTCTGATTCAGATAGAACACTTTTCGCTGATACTCTACCCGTTGCTAACCCTACCGATGTGCTCTTACGCAAAGTTGAATAGTATAAAGGGGAAAGAGGATATTGTTGTGGTTGCTTATTTGCAAATGGCATCGTGGTCAAGCAGAATGCCAGAATGAGGGTTACGTGGCTACATATTCTGCACTTTTTCCACTTTTGGGTCATTTAAATTAAACTTTCTGCGTCTGTCAAAAAAGATAATAAAGAGAATTAGCCAAAAAAATACCCACCCACTATTCAGTAATAAAATTTAGACCATATTCACCTTAAGTTGACTAATTTTGATAAAATTACCCTTTGACCTTAGGAAAAAAAACACGGCAAGTTCTTTTTTTGTTCTCTTCTTTATCTCCCTCTCGCTCACTATCTCTCTCTCTCTCGCTCACAGTTTCTTCAACAAGGTTTCATCAAATGGTGTCCGGCCGCAGCTTAGCTGACTCAGATGGTTTGCCTCAGCCTGCAGCCCATTTATTTCTCCTTGAAAACTAAATCAAGCTCTTGCTTAGTTCAAAATAATAACTATTAAGTATCATCCAAAATACCCAGATAGAGAGAGAGAATGCAGACGTAGTCATTACGCTAAGCATCAGGTATCTCAAGAGCTTCAACATCGAACGAGTCGATAAAGGTCTAGTACGAATCAAACGCTGCTCAGCATTATTGTCATCATCGTTATAATCTACACCCGTACATTGTCGAGCAGCATCTTCTTCCTCATATTCATCTTCATCGCTAATGCTATAGCCCTTTAAGAAGTTTATTATAAGTTTTCTTCACTTTATTTGACAGACCGATTGAAGTTATCATCCCGTCTTATGCTCTCATCTTGTCTTGCGTATCCATCTCTTATTTCTTTTATGGCGACTTGATCTGCATTGTCATTAATTAAAATCAGAAAAACTTTAGTTTTTTTAGGTATATGTATGTTTCTTATTAGTGAATGAAAAACTGAAGAGTTTAAATATTTTTTATTTAGTTTATATGTTTTTATATGGTTCTTAGCTATGTATATGTAAAAAGCCTTGAAGAGTTTAAATGATCGTAGTTTATTATAAGATGTCATATTTTGCTATAGAATAAAATGGATTGTAGTGTGCAGTGTATGTTGATATGGGTTTAAATGTGAGTCAAGTTTTTTGTTCTTTATGTAGTTTAAGTATTTTTCCTCTTAATTTTATTTTAATGAGGTTTTAGGTTATTTAAACCTTTAAGAAGTTTGTAACTGTAGGTTGATATGGGTTGATATGGGTTGATATGTAATTATTTAATATTGAAATTTTTTTTATATTATTTAAGTGTTAAACTGTTATTTAGTGTATTTTTGTAGATTTTTATGCGTTGATATTTGTTGATATAGGCTGATATGTGTTAATATGAATTGATATGTGTTGATATGAGCTTTTTTTAGTTTGTTATGGTTTATATGGATTATGATTTAAGTACATTTTTTAGTTTGTTATGATTTTATGGATTATGATGTAGGTATAATTAGTTATTGTAATTGTAGGGTATAGATGGATGGATTCAAATTAGTCGGTGGATGAATTTATTTAATGGATAAAATAATAATTTTCATTCAATACGGTGAAAATTTTAATGTGAACATCAACAAATATATTGGCGGGGGTGCTGAATATGTTTTCTTGAATAGAATGATTGATTTCAATGAACTTAAGAAATCGGTATTTGAAGCACTTCATATTGACGATACACATCCTCTTTATGATATCATAGATGATAGGTCACTTAAGATATTTATGGGCATTGTTATGTAGGATAGACTTAAACATCCATTGATTGTTAGTGTTGAAAAAAGTGCATATAAATTGTAGAGGTACCAGGACATGCATATGTGAGGTTTTTTCCAATTACTGATTTTATTAATGTAGGCCCAGAATATAGTAAAAATAAAAATGATTTGCCTAATTCATATGCAAAGAAACGGGCAGAACATAACAATAAGATTCTTGTAGCTTGTAATGTTCGGGCAGAACTTATTAATGATAATCATGTAAAATTTCATCATAATGGGGCAGAACACAATAATGGCATTGGTGTTGGTTATGATAATAAGGTAAATCATACCACTACTAACAATGAAGAAACTGTGATAGAGTTATTTGCATCAAGGAGCAATATAGAGTTGCTAGGCGAAAGTTCTATATCTAAAACAATTGAGGAGAAAAAAAATATTTAATTCAATGAATGATATTAAGACAACTTTATCCCTTATTGCAATTAGGGACAAATTTTAGTTTAAGGTCTTCAAGTCCAATACTTCTTTCATGGTCGTGCACTGTATTAATAAAACATGTACGTGGAGATTGAGAGCAAAAAGTCTTGGAGACCCAAAGAGTTGTTGGATGGTGACAAAATATGTGGCCCAACATATATGTCCGACTAATTTTGATAAGACTAAACATAGACAAGTAACTAGTTGGGTTGTCGCTGAATGTGTTAAGAAATGATTCATAAATCCTAGGAGGGTTTTCAAACCTAAGAATGTGATTGATGACATGTGTAATAAATTTGGTGTTGAGATTAGTTATTTTGTCTTATGGAGGGGACGTGAGTATGCATATGAGAATATTAGATATGGTACTCTAGAATAATCTTTCTCAATTCTACCTGCATATTTGCATATGTTAGGCCAAACAAATACTGGTTCGATTATACATCTACAATGTGGTAATGATAATAGATTTTTATATCTTTTTTTTCGCTTTTAATGCTTCAATAAAGGATTTTCAATATTGTAGACCTGTGGTTACTATTGATAGCACTCATTTAAAAGGAAAGTGTCAGGTGTGCTTTTTTACTATTGTTTGTCATGATGCAAACCAACATATATTTTCTTTGGCATTCGGGATTAGTAATTCAGAAAATTACGCATCATGGACTTGGTTTCTTATGAGGTTGAAGGAAGCTTTTAGTGAAAGATCATATCATTTTTTTTATTTTTGATAGACACTTAAGCATTTAGAAGGCCTTAGTAGATGTTTTCTCAAATGCTTTCTATTGGATTTGCATGTATCACTTATTAAATAACTTGAAGTGCAAATTTAAACATATAAACAAGGACCTTGAGAAGCACTACTATAAAACAACTAAAGCCTATAAAATATGTGATTTCACTATACTTTTTGGTGGTTTTTGCATTTTTGTTCCTGGTGCCAAAGAATATTTGAAAGTTGTTGGGCTTGATAGGTGGATGCGGTCTCACATGCATAGAAGGAAGTATAACATTATGACAACTAACATTTCTGAATCGGTCAATATTGCACTTGTAAAGGCTTGACAGCTTTCAATTACTGCATTTGTGGATGAGGTCAGAAAAATGTGTCAAAGATGGTTTTATGAACGTCGAAGCAAAGCAGAAGAGTCCACGGATAAAATGGCAACGAATGTTGAGAAAAAATTAAGAAAGATAATGATGATAGTACAAAAAATTAATGTAAGTTCTTTATTTTATTCTTCCTCATTCGCCATTAATTATGATATTATCATGTAGCCTTGTTAATGCTTCTTTGAAGGTAGAGCCGTCTAGCAGAGAAAAGTACGACATTAAGGATGTAGATAAAAATTATATTATTGATATGTCTCAAAGTACTTGTTGTTGCAGGAAGTTCTAATTAGATCAACTCCCATGTGTGCATGCGCTTGTGGTTATTAGAAATAATACATACGGCGCTTACGAGTTATGTTCTCTATATTACTCGCGTGAGTCTTGATATAAGACATACAAAAAAGTCATAAATCCAATTCCTTATATTACTTATTAGTCTATTCCAGATCAAATTCACAATGTTACTCTTCAAACACCAGATGTGCGCACATCAACTGGTCGATGAAAAATGCAGGATTCCTTCTTTAGGTGAGAAAAAATATCAACCAAAGTGCAATCATTTCTGTAAGCGTGGCCATGATAGGTCTACTTGTCAAAATCTCATCTCTTTGCAAAACATGTTAGGATCGAGTGTTAAAAAATAAAACATTGTGTTGTATCATTTATTGTAATCGGCTAGATTTACGTTAAAATTAATTATATGACTGGTTATTGAATATTATATATTGTTGGATTGTAGTGATATGTCTTCATATGTGCTAATCTTTAATGATATGGGATGATTTGGTCGTTAATATGGATTAATATGTATTGATATGTTATGATATATGTTGATATGTGATGATATTGACTGATATGTATTGGTATGGATTGATATGAGTTGATATGGATTGATATGGGATTTTATATAGATTTTTATGTGTTGATATTTAATGATATGTGTTGATATGGATTGATATATCTTAATATACATTGATGTGGGCTTTTATATGGATAAAAAAGTGTTGAATATCTGATAATATGTCTTGATATGTATCGATATGGACTTTTATATTGATTTTTATGTGTTGATATGTGATTATATGTGTTAATATGCTTTGATATATCTTCATATGGATTGATATGAGCTTTTATATGGAATTTTATGTGTTCATATGTGATGATATGTGTTGATATGATTTTGATATGTCTTGGTATGGATTGATATGGGCTTGTATATGGATTTTTATGTGTTGAAATGTGATGATATGTATTGATTTGTCTTGATATGGATTGATATAGGCTTTTATATGGATAAAAAAAGTGTTGAAATATGATGATATGTGTTGATATGATTTGATATATCTTGATATGGATTGATATGGACTTGTATATGAATTTTTATGTATTGATATGTGATGATATGTGTTGATATGGATTGATATGGGCTTTTATATGGATTTTTATGTGGTGATATATGATGATATGTTTTGATATGGGCTTTTATATGAAGAAAAAAGTGTTGAAATGTGATGACATGTGTTGATATGATTTGATATGTCTTGATATGGATTGACATATGAATTTTTATGTGTTGATATGTGATGATTTATGTTGATATGATTTGATATGTATTGATATGGGCTTATATGAATTTTTATGTGTTGATTTGTGATGATATGTGTTGATATGTCTGCATATAGGATGGTAATTCATCACATAATGCTTAATAAATCATATATAATGTTCAATCTGTTAATATCAACTTGTAAGACATCCATTCCATTTCCATTATTAACATCCATCATCACAGCTCAATATATCAATCTATATCATCAATAACATAACAACAACCTTAAGAAATCTGAATTTCATATCATCACATAATGCTCAACAATCACGTATAAAGTACATCTTGTTAATCTCAACTTGTAAGAAATGCATTCCATTTCCATTATCAACATCCATTATCACATCTCAATATATCAATCCATATCATCAGTAACAGATCAACAACCTTGAGAAATCTCATTTACATATCATCACATAATGCTTCTCAATCACATATCAGTTTAACATGTTAATATTAACCCGTAAGACATCCATCCCATTTTCATTATCAATATCCATTATAAAGCTCAACATATCAATCCATAACATCAATCACAGAACCGATATCCTTGCAAAATTCTAAACAACAGATTATCACATAATGCTTAACAATAACATATTCATAATAACCTATAACACATCCATCTCAACTGAAGACAAATAATAACTCGACATTTCAACACGTGACAACCCAATAAATTGGAAGCACATATAACAACTATATCAACATTGAAATTAATAAATGTTTATATTCACATCTAAATCAACAAATGTTTATATTCACAATATCCAATTATAACATCCTTGTTGGCTTACAAAAAATACTTGAGATCGTCATCCTTTTCGTCTTCACTATAATAAGCATCCTCTCTCTTGTTAGATGCATGTACCCATAGGTGAATTGTTGTATTGTATCTGAATGTTTCCATAAGTTACTGTGTGCAATGCTGAAAATTTAAGCCTATCGTTATGAAATGCTTTATGAATTTCACAATGAACATCTCACAATAATAACATACAAGTATTAAAAAAAAACAAAACATACAAATAAATTTATGCATAGTAAATAAGGCATCAAAATATGGTAATTACCCCTCTTGTTGCTGACAAGTATTTTTCTTATATCTAATTTTTAATTTGCACTCCTTATATTTCATCAATTCTGGTCTTTGACCAAAAAAGTTAACTTTTTCAGCACAGAGGACAACATTGCTGCTATTGGCACAATATCATTAGTTCTCTCTTCGGTATGGGAATGACGGTATAGTGTATCATATACCATAATTGTCCATTCGGGAAGATTAATCTTGATAAGGAACCAATGCTGACATTCATGATTTACTAGAAGATATACTAGGCCAATGTCTTTAAAATGTTTTTCATATTGGCTCTTACTTTGCACAAATTTGAGAAGAGTTGATGGAAGGTCCCACTTCTTCTTTTGAAATCTTTTATACCCATAGAAAAATATTGCATGTATGTTGCATGATCCACATGCCATACGTTGGTTGAAATATTCATCATAATACTTCTGCTTTTGGAGCACATAGTAAAGATGACGTCAATCTCCTGCAAGTCATAGACCAATGTATTTAATTTGATATACATATATATATATATATATCATTAGCAAATATAACTTAACCAAATTGAACAAATCTTACATCATTTGAAAGCCACGCATTCTTCACCCTCAGGTGATATTAAAATTATGTTGAGTTTGTTTTTCGAACAATGAAGTCGTACATTTCGCCCGATGGTAATTCATCGTATTTGTTACGCTCACTGTTATAAATAAAAATCTAAAATCATAAATAACTGTGTAATTCAATTATATTGACTAATGAAGAATATAATTTCGAGGTACTTATAATTTATATTTATGAAAATGTAATTTTCACCAGTTGGCAAAACTTGAAGATTATTGTGGAGATAGAGAAAATAAAGGGTCCAATGGAAGTACATGAGCATAGGTACTATTATCTTCCATCTTTCGACATTCTACATGTAAACGTTTTATCTTGTCCCTTTGTCCTCCTCTGCCCTTAGGTGTCCATTCATCTCCAAGGTACTTTTGATTTGGAACAGGCACCCTTTTCTTTGGAACATGAGCCTTTTTTCTTTTTCTCCATCTTAAATGTGGTGTGTGAAACCTCCACTATCGATTGGCTGGCCAATGCAACTTCTTCATCTTCTCTGTCCATAAAATTATCTTTGCTGAAAAAATGTTCATTATTCAGGCTGCTTATATATTATAAATGCAATGTCAGAACGCTAAATTAATACAAATAATTATAATTTAATTAACATAACATACGGAGTGTAAGGTGTGAAAATGGGAGTGTATGGATTGTCCTCTTCCTTCTTTTTTCTACCTTCTTCCTCCAATGCTATAATTCTATCGCTCAGTAGTCCTATAGTAGCCTTCATATCTTTGATCGCGCTTGGGTTTACTTTATTTTCTTCTTTCAAATTCTTGCACTTTTTCACCAAATATATGCATCGTTGTTCAAGTGCATCTAATTTTATACTTTTTGAATCCTATACGATTAAATATTAATAAAATATAAATTTATTTTAAAAATATGGTAGCACCACCTGCTACATTATAAATATTTTAAGGATTACCTCGGGGCTCGGAACCCTTTTGGTTGGATCAGTGGGTGCTTCTGTCTTTGAGGTTGTTTTAATTTTTCCAGTGTTCATCTTCTCCTTATGCTTAGAAATGCTCTTTTCTTCCTTGTGATCATCTTCATCTTTGAATCCTACCATATCAGGTTGTGCGGGTTTGAAAGTAGTCATATTCATAGGCACTGCATACAATTCTTATGCATTGATATTTGAAATTAATGTAAATAATTTATATGGATTAATATGTATTGATATCAAATATATTAAAACTTAAGAGAAACAAAACAAATAAATGTTGTGTTTACCTGACCCTCCAACAAAATCCGTATCTTAGCAAATGCATATTTCTTATTAAAGCTCTAGTTATTCATTCGAGGGAACGAAGAAGCTATCTTCTTGACCTCAACTAGTGAAAGAGCCGGAATGACCTCCATTGCATATATAGAGAGGACATTGAAGAATCCAGTTAAGGAATATCCATTGCCAGCTAGTTTTTCCTCCAACCTCTTCAACAATTTCTGAAAATATGGGAATAACAATTTTCAGCCCACATACCCCCAAGCAATGCTGTTAAAGGCCTCCAAATCATCCATATGAGCCATTGTTTTGGGTCTATTTTTGAAGTTTTACCCTTCCCAAGGATTAGAAACTCAATGAAGCATGCAACACATAGTTTAACTTGTAATTCCAGATCCCTGCAAGATTTGAATTCTTCATATAGTTATTCACGGGTTAATCCCTCATATCTGTCCACAAGAGGTAAACTATTCATATCCATATCCTCGGCGCCAGAGTACTCCAATCCAGTTATTAAGCAATAATCTTTGAACCCGAAGTGGATGATGGATTGCCCAATTTTAAAAGATATCTCATATGGCTTTGGATTTGACACTTACTGAATGAAAAGCCAATGGATTAATCCGGGCCAATTCTGAAACTTTGAATGATCAACACTTATTGATGGCCTACTTTGTATCAGTGAAAAGCCGCCACCTAAAACAAATTTAAGGCATTAAACAACTGACATGGAATAGTCAATGCCAAACAATGTTTTAATACAAGTTGTAAATCAACTGATAATATACAAACCTTCTCCTTGTCATCCCCGATGACATCTCTAATCATACTAAGGGTCTTCAAGCTATAACCTACAGTGTTGACTTGTTGATGCTTCAATGTATTTTCTGCAATAACATATTCAGACACTTGTAATAAATTTAATCAGTAAATTTTAGAACACCAGCAAAAAATGGCAAATTATAGTATTGATATTTACTTACATCTTCATCATCATTTCTTTTTGATTCGTCTTCATCAGGTTTTGCCTTTGGAAGTAGGACATATCTTACTTTTATTCCTTTCGAACTTTTTAGTTGAGTATATATCCTATTTTTAAGCCGTGAGCCTTTGGGATTTGTTGTAGACATCATCCCAGGGCTAGCATTTTTGCTAGCATTTTTCAACACTGTATTATCTTTCGGTATATAATATTATTCACTATCAGAATTGGACATTAATTTAGAGAGAATTTTCATTTTATGCCTGTAAAACAAAATTGTAGCATCATTTTAACAGATAACCAACATGGATAAAAAAAATAAAACTTTATTAGCAATATTGATAATCATATCATCATATATCAACTCATATCATAGTAAGATCAACACAGATCGGTCAACATCAACAACCACATGAAAATATATCAACCTATTTCAAGATATATCATCTCATATCAAAGCATATCAACACATATCAGTCAATAAAATACTTTTATTTACTATATAAAACATCTAAACAACATTTAGAACTTAAATATTATATATTTAACAAGTCTCACATCAACAACCACATGAAAACATATCAACCCATATCAAGATATATCAACCCATATTAAGGCATATCAACACATATTAGTCAACAAAACATTTTTATTTATTATATAAAACATCTAAACAATATTTTGAACTCGAATGCTATATATTTTACAAGTCTCACATCAACAACCACATTAAAACATATCAATCCTTATCACTCATAACAAGACATATCAACACATATCAGCAAACAAAATACTTTTATTTGCTACATAAAATATCTAAATAACAATTAGAAGTCAAATGCTATATATTTTATAAATTTCACATCAACTCATATGAAAACATATCAATTCATATCAACCCATATCAGTCAATAAAATACTTTTATTTGCTATATAAAACATGTAAACAATAATTAGAAGTCAAATGTTATATATTTTACAAGTCTCACATCAACCCATATAAAAATATATCAACTCATATCAAGACATATCAACTCATATCAAGACATATCAACACATGTCAATCAACAAAATACTTTTACTTACTATATAAAACATCTGTACAATATATAAAACTCAAATGCTATCTATTTTAGAAGTCTCACATCAACCCACATGAAAACATATCAACCCATATCAAGACATATCAACCCATAACAAGATATATCAACACATATCAGTCAACAAAATACTTTTATTTGCTAAATAAAACATCTAAACAACATTTAGAACTCAAATGTAATATATTTTACAAGTCTCATATCAACCGATATGAAAACATATCAACTCATATCAAGATATATCAACACATATAAGGCAATAAAACACTTTTATTTACTATATAATACATCTAAACAACATATAGAACTCAAATGCTATCTATTTTAGAGTCTCACATCAACCCACATAAAAATATATCAATTCATATTAAGATATATCAACCCATAATAAGACATATTAACACATATCAGTAAAAAAAAAAAACTTTTATTTGCTATATAAAATATGTAAACAACATTTAGAACTCAAATGCAATATATTTTATAAATCTCACATCAACCCATATAAAAATATAACCCATATCAACCCATATAAAGACATATCAACACATATAAAGCAACAAAACACTTTTATTTACTATATAATACATCTAAACAACATATAGAACTCAAATGATGTCTATATTAGAAGTCTCACATCAACCCATATAAAAATGTATTAACTCATATCAAGACATATCGACCCAGAATAACACATATCAACAAATATAATCAAAGACCAACACTGTTCAGTCAATTAAATCTATAACAATAATGATTTGTATTTTAGAAGTCCCACAACAAGCCATTTCTAACCATATTATTCCATATTATGACATATCAGACATATTATCAAAAATCAACACATATCAGTCAACAAAATCACAATTTTTCACTATATAAGACATCTAAATAGCATATGGAACACAAATGCTATGTGCTTTTGTAGTTCCATATCAAACAATATCAAACCTTATAAATTTAGGTCAAAATATATCAACCATATCATAGAAGATCAACATATATCAATCAACAAAACACAATTATTTAATATTATAGTATCACAAACACAAAAGATATGTCATTTAAATAATAATAATTCATAATGTGTTCATCAACATCACACTTTTTGTTCTTAATAGAAAAAGAACTTTTTGTTTCTTAATATAAAACTCATTTCCCATTCATTCAACAAAGATAAAATAAACAAACTAGCACAACAACACCATTTATGATATATCAAAATGGACAATAAGCCAAAAAATAAATTAAAATTTTTATTTTCTTCAAATCAATTGCACCATAAACCCTAAGAAAATGACTCTTTCTCTTTGTTTTTCTTTCTTTATCTCTTTCTTGATTTAATAGTGAGTTAAGAGTGCTTAAATAAACTTGCAAAACAGGGACCTCTCTACTAAAAAAGAAATTCGAATCAAAGATCATATTATTGCTTCTACATTATATAATATTGAATTGAAAAGCACCCAAAAGTATAGGCTAATAGTAAAAAAAATACAGAGACAATAACAAAAGAAAACAAACAAAGACTTCAAAGTACGATTAAAAATTCAGATGTCTCCAACTCTACAAACTCTCCATTTTTTCCACTTCTTCTTCAATGTGGTATCTTTCATCGTATTATAACTTATGCTTTTTATTTTTATTATTTTCCTTTTTTATTATTTATTTTTATTTCTGTTATTATATTTAGCTAAGCAATTCCTAACTTTCTTTTTTCTCAGTCTTTCCATTCTTTTTTTAGCATTTTTAAAATCTATTTAGCATTCAATCTGTATGCTTTCCCACATCAAATACAACAATGGCAGAGAGAGAGAGAGAGAGAGAGAGAGAGAGAGAGAGAGAGAGAGAGAGAGAGAGAGAGAGACACTATACCTGAGATGAAGAATGAGTCGACGACAACAGCAACAACTACAGAATACTCGACGAACGACGGTCTCGTTCAATGACGCAACACCAATATAGAACTTTTGAAAAAAAGAGAAAGAGCGGTTTATTTCAATCGAAAAAATAAACTACAAATTTTCAGATTTTTAAAAATAATTTGATAGTAGTAGCGTTTTTAGAAAATAGAATGAGCGGATTTTTTTATTAAAGGCTATTTTTGTTAAATTGGGTCTATTTAAGGTGAGTATAGTCTAAAATTTAATAGTGATTTGTCTAAGGATATCTTTTTTAGTTAATTCCCAATAATAAACTTTCTGCGTCAGCTTCGTTGAAATTAAAATGTTCAATACAAACCAAAATGCTTGCATCACATGCAACAAAATGATAAAGTTATCATTGATACAAAAATAAAAAATGAAAAAGTTATGGTTATTTATATATCAAGTTTAAAGAATTATTCAGATAAAAAAAGTTTAAATAATTATGTATAGAAGTAATAATATATATATATCCACATATTTATAATAAAATTTTAAAATGTCATGAGACTGATTTAGTTTATATAAAAATAAAGAAACTTATAATATATATTACTTTTTTTTAAAAATATATAAATTTTTATATATTTTTTTATATATTAAATATGTGCCAGATATATACTCCCTCCATCTCACAACAATAGACTCATTTTTTTTTATTTTTCTAAATTATAGGTTACTTATTATTTTAATAAATTAGTTATTATATAAATTCTCTAAAATACCTCTACTTACTTTTAATTACATTTTACATACTTAAAATATAATATAATAGAAAAAATATATGTAAATTTATATTTTCAATAAAAATAATTAATAACTATTAATTTGTATAAAATGAGAATGAAGCCTATTTTCATATAACACCAAATGTATGTCTTGGAAAGTGAGGCATTCTTTAAACTAAAAATTGAAATGTTGATATTTTAATTTTTATGGTATTTTTGAAGAAATTTTTTTTAAAAAAAAGCTAGATAAATTAGCATACAGAAGAACTAAGAATGTTACGAGGAAAAAGCCCTGAGTGAGAAGATGAAAACAGCAACAAGCGTGAACAGAACGCTTTGGATAATAGTTGGGGCTGTGTCATCTGTTACTCTTTGCCCAAAGTAAAGCACAGAATAGATGCTTTCCCTCTCCCCCATCACAGGTAGTAATAGGCATATTTTTGTCCATTAAAGTTATGAGCTCTATTTTTGGGTGAGAGGCTGCATAGGTGAATTCCTTATATAAACCAAAAATTTACAAATAATTTTTCCCATAATACTATAAGTTCAGGAATTATTTGTGAAATTATGCACTTAATATAGTTTTATAGATTTTCTATATATTTATAAATTAATTTAAAAATAAAAAATATTTTAATAAAAATCTTAATGTAATATTTTAATAAAATATTTTAAAAATTAATTATTAAATATGCCGGACAAAAAAATATAAAAATGGAATAGATTAATATTATTTAATATAACATTAAATAATTTAAGTTATGTTAATAAATAATAATAGAAGAACTAAATCCATTATTTAACTATTTAATTAAATTTTGTTAAATATCTAATAACTTATTTAAATATTTGATTAATTAATTAAAATTAAAATTTTAATTATTGAATTAGATGCAAATATTTATTTTTTTTGTATTTTTATATATTATTTATTATATATATTAAAGTTAATAACTATATTGGTCCATTTAAAATTTAAATAAGTATATTATATGGACATATTAAAATATATAAACCATATATATATAGATATATTAAATATATAAATATACTTTTATACAATATATTAGATGAGCAAAAGTTGTAATACATTGTCTCAAAAAATAATATATTCCGCAGCAGTTTTAGTATATAATATATTTTACACTATAAACAATATATAAATACATATATTCATTACAAGGGACTTATACAAATATTTCATTATCTATTTTCAAGCTAAATCCAATAGAATAGAAATTTAGTATTTATTATTCGTATTCATCTCGAATTTAATTAACTTTGGTAACATATAAATTGATTCCTTAAATAACTGTTTAATTTTTATTAATATTCTTATAATTTTAATTAATAGCTATGTTATAACAAAATTTAGTTACCTCGTTAAAAATTTAAATCAATGTTTTCTTTAATAAAATATTTTATAAATTACTCACTAACATTAGGGAAATTTATATATATAAATAGGCTTGAATAGTAGTGTTAGTTTATAACACGTAGATCATATTTAAAAACAAAATGGATAAATAATATTTTTAAATTTATATTCATTTTAAATTAATTTATAAATATCTAAAAATTCTATACAATCATATTAAGTGCTTAACTACAAAAATAGTGTCTAAACTTTTAATATTATGAATAGAAAAAGACTTATAATTTTTTTAAATTAAATACTTGCATTCTATGCGTGGAGTCCACGTATGCAGTCCTTCACCAAAAAAAATTAGTTGACATAACAAGGGAGATAGTTTAATAAAAATTAAGAGATGGTCAAAGGTGCAAGTTGAGTCAGATCAATTTTCTTCTGAATAAGATTAAAATTTTGCCATCTCTAGGTTTAGTTCTTCAAGACTGTTATTTTTTTTTTTTTGTTCATTCATAAATCTGCAAATGCATCATCACGCTTTCCATATAATTGGATAGTAGGAAGTGAATGAGCTCTCCTCCTTCATGAATTGTGGATGCTCTAAATTTTGATATATAATAAACATTCTTCTCTCTCTCTCTCTCTCTCAAAGATCTTTTTTTTTTTTAAGAATTTATGCTTTTTACGGAAATTGCACTTTTCTTTTTCAAAATTAAGGCCCAATTTTTTTTTTTTCAATTTCTTTACAATGCGGCTTTTTTTTTTCATTTTATATAGCTTTAGCCGTTATTTTTATTTTTTGTTTTATTTTTTTTATATTTTTTATTCAAAAATAATTTTTTTAATATCATATTATCACAAATACATAACGTACACATAAAATTTATCAAACACCTATAATATCTATCAAATATATATAATATCTACCTAATATATATATATATATATATATATATAACATCTACAAGATTTATTTAGTATTTTTTAACTTTATTTTTTTATTTTATATTCACGTAATATACATACAATATCTATATAACATACACATAATATATATATATAATATCCACAAATCTACATAATATGCACATAATATATACACATTTATCAAACATTCATAAAATATATATAATATTTATAAAATATACACATAATATCTAAATACTGAAATTAATATTTTAAAATTTTTTATATATATAATATGTAAAATTTATTTAAACATAAATTTAATGAATTTTATTAATATATTTTTATATATTTTTGCTTTTTATACTTTTTTTAGTGTTAATTTATTATATGTAATCAAAATTAAAATTTTTCTTTTGTAAAAAATAATATATTTTATATGTTAAAAATATAATTTAAAATATTAATTTTATTATTTTATTGAGATATATTTATTTAATAGTGAAATATGAAATAAAAAATAAAAAAAAAGTAAAATATCATTTATAATGAGGGAAGAATATTTAAAAAAATTTTATTTTAGTAAAAAGTAAATTACTTTTAAAAATTTATTCTAATTTTTTTTAAGTGTTAATATTTTTTTAGTAAATTTGAGCTAAAATTTATTTATTTATTACGAAGCGAAGCTCCTCATGCCTAAAAACGGAGCTCCTCAGGCACAGGATGTTGTGGTAGTAGCATCAAAAATATTTTTAAACAATTAAATAAATATTTTTTTTCCATATATATCTTATAATATTTTTAAGAAATTTTAAAAATATATATTTTCGTTACATTTAACTGAGAACGCAATGTATATTTTTGTATACAACATATATCCATCTAGAAGTGGACATTTTTAAAATTAAAAAGTGAATATTAAAAAAAATAAATATTCTTAAAAATATATTTTTATTTTTGTATAAAATTTAAAATTTTTAGAATTTCTTTAAAAAAACCTAAAAATAAATTTACTTTCAAAAATAGTCCTTTTCAATTTCTCTAGTAGGACAAATTATACTGAAATAATTTTTTTAAAAAAATAAAAAGTAAAAAATAGTATAATCTTTTCAAATTTCTACCCCTCAAGAAGTCTTTCCATAGGCGGGTCACGTATCCAGCCCACAATACTGTATACGGTAAACAGACCCACACTACACAAATAAGAACCCTTCGTACCAGCACTCTCTCAAGGCAGTAGAAGATTAAGGTCATCCCGATACCAAATCGGAGCATCACCAGAGACAAAGAAGAAGAACAGAGGAGGGAGGTTGGTGCAGATGCTATATAGCTCAGATCAGTCAGATGGGACTAAATGAACCAAACATGCTGATTTTAGCAAAGACTTTGTGTGATTGACAGAGGAGCAAACATTCTTTTTCCAAACATGGCTGTAATGAACAACCGGATCCAAAAGTTTCATTATAAAAAAATGCTAACAATCAATGGATTTCATCTATTAGGATACTTAATGACAAGCCAAACATATATATCCTGCGGCATCTCCTGTCTTGCCGTCTTAGTCTTTGAAGGTTCCTGTCCAGCAACATGCTTCACCAAACCCATGAGACAAGAAAAAAAAAAAGGAAAATGATGCCTACTGTCTGAAAGATGCTAAACCCCAAACCTTTCTTTTCCCCAGGAAAACGAACATACTTTAAATGGGCCAAATGTTTCTAACTCTCAAGACTATAAATGGCTGAACAAAACAGATTCACCACTATTTTTCTCTACGACTCTCCCAATAGTAACTCCCTGGCTTTCCCCAAAATAAGCTAATGAAAAATTTAGAGGATTGCATGGATCCTTCCAAAACTTAAACTAAAGAAACACATGAGAAACATTTTAATAACCAGCCAACCCAGCATAGGGTGACAGGATTAATTGTCAAACTTTCGATTTGCCATCAACTGATGTTTTGATGCGGTTAAGGCATCTTCAAAATATATATACAGCAAAAAGTTTTGAAATTTTAAGCTACCTCAGACTTGTGAAACCATTCTTTGTAAAATTTCATTCCCAAGTCTCCAAGTAAACTAGAAGAATTTCAATCTCAAGGATATCATTATTTATATCGAAAAACAGACAACAACAGAAGCAAATAAAAAAGACTAAATTTGAGAAACAAAAGCATGCTTCCACGGCCAAGGTTAATTAAAAATTTGAGAAATAGACAAGTTGCAATCTTATGATAAATAATCCACAAAAATATATGAAAATCACAATAATTAGCAACTCATAACTACATGCCTCCAGAGGAACTCAAAAATTATTCACAAGGAAGCGCCTAGTAATTTTCCGTGCATGAGGCATCCAGAACGTAAAGGATTGAGAATTAACACTCATTCACAAAGCATCTTCAGCAGTCTACATTAGATGCCCAAGTTGAATGAGGCAACAATTCAAACCACAAATAACCAGGTATACAACTTCCTCACGGTAACTAAATAGTTCAAATTACCAGCATCAGATAAAAAATAACTAAATAGTTCAAATTACCAGCCAAAAAACAAACAATCATCAAGACAAAATCTTTTAACTTAAAAAGTTGAGCATTAGTGATGCAGAAAATCAAAGCTGAAGTTCATATTCTAGCAAACTGATACCTTGAAATATCAAAGTCTTACACTAATACAGTCTCAATAACGCAAAAATTATCACCTTTTACTTGTCAAAATCAGCACTGAATCCTCACCTCCAACTCGAAGGCCAGAAAGTATGAACTCCATATCCAGTCTTCCAATTGTCCAGGTAGATAACCTTATTCACAGCCCAGAATGAAATCACTAGAGAAACGACCATAATGCATCTCTTTACAGTCACATTCTTAACCATTACAAGCACATGAGTCATAAACGCTAATAATAGCCCCACAATCGTGTATAAGAACCCAATGGCAAACCCCTCTGCTCCTAGCTGCATCCCGGATCCCTGATAAAAGAAAATAAGCTTGGTGGGGTCATTCCGGTCTGCCAAAAACATGGGCATCTTACGAATTATATTGTGCATCGCACCAGAAACACTGAAGAAGTAGACGAAAATAGCCCCACCTAGCCATATTCTCGGATCGTGAAGCAATGTATCGCCAGTCAACACCTTCTTGATCATAAACGGCGTCCATATGAGTAAAACGGCAAATAGAAAAGCGAGTTGGTTCTTGGAGACAATCGGGGGACGTTGGATGGGTCCAACAGAGAGTTTGGTCCTAGACTCAACGAAATCGGACATAGATTCGGCCATTCTAGAGAAATCGCCCTGATCCATGGCGTCAGATTCTTTAGGGTTCCTGACTTCGGGTCCAACAAGGCGGATGTGAGGAAGAGAATTGACGCCGAACAGAGAGAAGGAAGATTGGGCTTCCTTGAATTCGATGTCACAGAAGAAGAGTTTACCATGAGATTTGGGGGATTTATCGGCGTTGTTGGCGATGAAAGAAGAGGCAAGGAGAGAGAATTCGCTGTGGAGGTCTTGGAGGTGGAGCTCGGGCTTGTCATGGAGATGCTTGGCGTCAAAGAAGATGAGAAGCGAGTAAAGGCGTGGAGTTTTTGTGGAAGTTAGGAAACGAGAGACGGTGTGGTCATCTAGGTGAATTACGCCTGATTTGGATTGGGATTGGAGGGAGAGGAGTTCCGAGACGAGCTCATCTGGGTCAGGAATGGAGGTGGTGAGGGTGAGCATAGATATTAAGAGGATGAGAACAGTGGTCGGGTTTCGAGATTTCGCCATTTTCTGGCGACCTGCGTTGGAGACCAATTGTTCAGTTTCGTGTTTGTTTTTGGGGACGGAAATGGACTCAATAGAAGAGTTAGACGACTTTATTATTATTTTTTCTTCCGTGGAGCAACCGATGAGAAAAGTGAAAGGTAGGCAATAACGAAACTGAAACGACGTCGTTTTCCACTAGACTTTGCCTCACACTCCCAAAGGGCACCTAGAATCCGGCATGGAGGAGTTATATTTCTGTCGATAGAACTCGTATATAATCAAAATAGATAATTGCGTTGACTTATTAACAAAAATTGCCTCCATTGATCGGACTAGAAGAGTCGCAATATAATGTTTATAATAATTATCAAATAATAAATTAATTCAATTATGTTGATAAAATTAAATTAAATTGAATTATTTTAAATGATTTTTTTCCAAAAATAAAAAATAAATACATACTATTGTTTGAATTCAATATCAAGTGTTTATATGTTGTTTTATTAGGTTTCAACCCAGTGTTCAACAATTAATTGTGAAGTCTCATGGCATTTTTCAATTCCTTTGTATGGCAAAGCCCACAGATAATACTTGGGAAACTTGCTCTATTTACTAATTTGAGTCCTTTCATATACTCAAACTCTTCAAATTGATTTTTTTTCAATCCTTCCTTTTGTAATCAGACCATGGAGGAGTACATTATAAGCTGTCATATCCAACCTTTCTTGCAATTTCTCTAACCTGTCATGCAATGTGATAGCTTTGTCAAATCTATTTACTGAAACAATAATGTTTAACTAGGATGCAACAATTGGCGAGGCTACATTATTTAGAAGGGGTAATTGTTTATCTTCTCTTTTTAAAAATTTTTATATGTATAATATTTTTAAAAAAATTTTAAATTATTTATAAATTTTTTTTAAAAATTTTAAATTATCCCCTCTTTTTTTTTATCTTTACAAGAAATTAAAAAAATTACAATCAATAAATTATTTATTCTATATGCGATAGTTCTCTTTTAAAAAATTGATAAAATATTTATAATATACAAATACGAAAAAATAAATAAATAAATAAATAAAATTTTCAACTAAATTCATTTGAACTCATTTAATGAATTAAAGTACTTATTTATTTTAATTATTTTTTTAAAAATTATATTCATTATTTAATTTTTTTCTCTTTATTTTATTTTTATTACGAACAATCTTATAAATTTAAAATTTCATATACATATATATTAATATTTTTTATTAATTAATTTTATGGAAAAACTAAAATTTATAAAAAAAAAATTTATCCCATTTATTTCAAAGTCTGACTTCGCCTCTGGATGCAACAAGGTAATGAATCTGGCAATAACCCTTTCTCTAAAATCACATTCAGTGGCTCTTCTGCTTCTTTCTATTTCCCTTCCTCACATAATATAAATTTCGACAAAGTAGTTTACTAAGATCGAAACCTCTCTTCATTATGTCCATTAGTAGTTGATATCCATCCTCGGCTTGATATTGCTCACAAACATGATCCATAAGTAGCATGATAAACACTATTTTGTATTGTGATACCCTTTTTAGATATTACTCGATATATATTAATAGCTTCTTCTACTTTTCCTTGTTCACAAAACGCATTTAGCATACACGGATACACCCATAAGTAGCATCTTGCAATACAAACATGCTCTTTTAAAAAATATTGTCAAAGCGTTCACCTTTCCCAAATCACAAAGCTTTTCAATAATTGCATCAAATTCAGACAAAGAGGGCTAGGAAGAAATCCTTTCTTCACTAATATTATCATTACTCTCTCAATCACTTGAACATTTCCACATCTGCAAGCGCCATCCAATATGGAGCTATAGGTACTATAACTAGAATAAGACTTTATATGGCCCATCTCATTTGAGCGATAAAATGCAGCTCCAAAATCCTCATTTCTACTATACTGTTCAACAATAACATTATATATATAGTTGAATTGTGAATACCCGTGCCTAGAAATTTTATAATTCTCTCCAATTTCCCATCTTTACAAATTTTACAATATGAGCAAGCAGGGACCAAGTAAATTTATACAACAAAATCCCAAATTATAAAATAGTACCAAAAAAACACCAAGCTAATTTTGTCTCATTTTCTCTTTGCAAAACGTTTAGTAGTGAATTACATGTATGAATTGAAGGGGGTATAACCAATTACTCTCATTTTCCCATACATCTCCAAACCCTTCATAAACAACCCTTATGTGAATAACAAACAAGACCAAAGCTTAATGCATCATATTGAGAACTCTTACCTTTACCATCTTGAACCATGGTCTCCATGAGTACATTTGTAGGGTGGGTTTGAATTAGAGAATCCAAGATGGTCTTTGCATGTTGGACAAGACCTGATTCGAGAGAAACTTGGATGAGATGGCATTGGAATTTAAGGCAGGGCTTGAATTTGAGAGAAGATACAGCCCAATTGAAGAAGTCGAGAGAGAGATATGAGGGTGGGTTTGGGTTTTATGGAGGATTTTGAGGAAAAGATAAGGGTTATTTGGAGAAGAGGCTGAGGTTCTACAGAAGTGAAACCTAGTTGTGCCTCTGTAGGAGAATTGAAAAGATTTGGGATACAACTTGGATTTATTTGATTTGATTTCTCTAACTGGTTTTAGAAGTTGTAGTTGAATATCCTTTTCTAGAGTGATGACAAGGTGGGCCTAGTTCTGTCGCTGGAGTTTGGATTCAGGTGCAACGATTCAGCTCGCCTACTTGCAAGGTTAAGAAAAGAATCGGAATCTAATGGAAATTAGCTTGCCTTGTCTGCAGATAAGAGAGAGCAATATATACATACATATACATATATATATATATATATATATACACACACACACATATATAACCAAATACACAATACAGAGTTAGTTTTATGTTCACATACTAAAGTAATTTTTTGTTTAACAATAATATCATTAAAATAAAAAGATGTTTAATGGTAAAACTAAGGACAATTCATTTAGAGAAATTGCGAATATATTTTAAGATTTTTTAAAAAAACGTTGATGCATATATATTAAAAAATTATTAAAATTTTTAAATATTATATAAAATTATTTCAAATGAACTAAAATGCTTTCCAATAATCTATTAAAATTATTATATTTTTACTTCATTAATGTCGTTGAAAAAAATTAATTAATTTTTTTAATTATAAAGTGATAATTTTAATGAGATAATTTTTTTTGTAAAAGCAATAATTTTAATGGGATGGTAATAGTATGAAAAATTATTGAAATTAAACATAAAACTCCATTATAAATATGAAGTTTTAAACTATTAATTTTCAATCATTTACACCAATTAGTAATTTCAAATAATAAATCTATTATATATTGGACCTTTTATGTCCATTTTTAATAATTTATAAAATAAATAATATTTTATATTCATACATTAAGAATTTTTTTATCAGTCATACATTATTTTTTTTTTTGAAAAAAAAATAATGTATGACTGATAAAAAAAATTTTCAATTTAATATGATTAATAATTATTAGTGGAGTTAATGAAAAATAAAATTAAAGTTTAAGTCAACTTTCTATCTTTATATATTAATAGCTTCAATTAACAAATCATGAGAGAAACAAAATAGATAAGTAAGTACCTATAACACAAAATATTTTTAAATTATATATATTATATGATAATCTATATATATTTTTTATTTTTAAAAAATAATAAATTTATTTTATATAAGATATTTTATATTTATATATTGATAATTTATTAAATATATAACTTTGTATTTTCATATATTAATAATTACAATTAAAAAATCTATTAATAATTATTTATTGATAATTTATTAAATATATAATTTTTATCTTCAAATATTAATAATATTTTAAAAAATTTATTTATAATTATTAATTTATTAAATTTATTAAGTATATAACTTTTGTCTTCATTTATTAATATTTTCAGTCAATAAGTTTTTATTAATAATTTATTAAATTTAATAATCTTTTATTTTCTTATATTAATATTTTCATATATTAATAATTTATTAAATATATAATCTTTTATCCTTATATATTAATAGTTTTTGTTAAAAAAAATTATTAATTGTTAGTAATTCATTAAATATATCACTTTTTATCTTTATATTAATAGTGTTAGTTAAACGATTTATTAATAATTATTAATTTATTAAATTTATAAAATATAAGGCTTTTGATCTTTATATATTAACATTTTAATTAATAAATTTTTATTAATAATTTATTAAATATATAAACTTTTAATCATTTAGTTAATATATTTTGAGAAAAATAACTATAACACATCGTGCAAATCATGTGTCAGCTTACATTTTTTTATATTTTTCTCAGCTTGTATACATATTTATATAATAGATATAAAAAGAATGTGAAGGGATATAACATTTAATTGATAAATTAAATAAAAATAAATAATAATTAGTCATTTTTTATCTTTCTAAATTTTTATATTTTAGATTCCTAATTTGTATAAACCTATAAAAATATATTATACTCATTTTTTTATTTTAATAAATTTCAAAAAGTATTTAAGGTGAATAAGTAGTTATTTATTGTCTTTTTAAATTCTATACATTTTAGATTCCTAATTTAATGAATAAAAACACATAAATATATTACTTTTTTTTAATAAATATCAATAAAAACTATTTTTTTACATTATTTATGGTGTGACATCCTACAAATCCTTCATTCTCCTTGGTGTTTACATATAAGGTAGATATTTAAAATAAAATTTTTGAAAAAAAATCATTTTTTTTCTTTTAAAACTACATATTTTCAATTTTCAATTTTAAAACACGCATTTAAAAGTATACATTTAATATGTATATTTAATATATTAAAAATATACTCCATTTTTAAAATTAAACTAGGCATAAGTATGGCGGTTGGGCAGAAATAATTTAATAGATGTATTATATTTATTTATCATTGAATTTTTTATCTAAGTATTTTACAATGGTTGACCATAGCTGCAACTGAATGGCCCACTGATCAAGAGTCTCACCAGTTGTTGCTAAATAAAAACAATTTTCCTTTTTTCGGCATGTTGCAAAAACGCCCGCTAACGACTTTTCGACACACATGGTAGTAGGGCTGTTCACCAGTCGGGCTGAGCTGCATTTAGCCCTGGCCTAAGACCCGATTTGAACAGATTTTGAACTATAGAGTTAGGCCCTAAATATGATTTATGGTCCTAGTGGCCCAAATCCTCAGGCAACTGGGGGCTCCTCGGGCCAGCGGGTCAGGCTAAATATTTCTTTTTATTTTTAATTTCTTTTTATTTTTTCAATTATTTTTTTAGAAAATTTTTATATTATTTTTACAATTACTTGATACTTTTAATCTAATTAAAAATATTTTCATTTGATTAATCTAATTAAAAATATTTTCATTTGACCTTAATTCTTAGATTACATAAAATAAATTTAAATAATAAACATTATTTATTTTAATATAGTAAATATATATTTTTTAGATTTAATCTATATTTTAATTATTATATTTATAAATATTCACATACTATATTTAACAAATGCATAATACAAACTAAAATAAAAATAATTAATAAATATATACAATTAATCACTTAATTTATTTTATCTAATCTAATAAAATTTAAAAAAATTAAATTATATAAATTATTTCGGGCCAAATCGGGCCAACCCAAAATTTTTTACTTTGGATCCGAAGCCTGACCCAAACTATTCGAGTTCTTTAAAATTAATCCGACATTAGACCTAATATTTATATAACTCCATCGGATTGATCTGGGTCGGATCAAGTTGGTTGAATTCTTGGGCTATGTGAACACCCTGCATGGTCGCACAAGATCCTACGCCATCAACCACCACAAGCAATTGATCTTATCCAAGCCAAAGGCATGTACAACTATATAATTTCAAAATCAAACTTAAAGCTTTCAGTCTAATTTTGAAAAAAAATTTGAGGTACGATGCTAAAAAATTTGACATCCTAATACATAGCATTTAACACATGCTGAAGTATGTCTCAGGCCAACCCACAATATAAAAATGAGTGAAATAATAAAAATTTTAAGATTGGATTCAGCAAATTATAATATAATTAAAAGCTTAAGATATACTATTGGGTAGAGCATTGTGTTCAAGTTGATATAATTTACTAAGACTCTTTTCTTGATATGGCTGTGGCTGTGCATGCGGCTTCAGTTCCTTATCAAGGTCTGGATTGACCTACATGTTAAAAAAGCATTAACCAACAATGCTAATTGGATAAATTCTAGGAAGTTGTTGGACAGCTTCACACACTCGCCATCAGCAATTATATAAAAAAATAACATGACCATTATCTCTTATTCTGTTGCTAATTTGTACATAATCATTATAATGAACACAACCCAAGATACACGATCATGAATGAAACAATCATCTGTGTGTAACACTTGAGATTAGTCGCAATCTTCCCAACAATCACATTCAATTACTCCAAATGATCATGTAGTCCAAGAAGCTCGGACAAGCAGGCATATAAACTGCTGCAAAAGAAAGGCAAAGACTTGAGGATATTAAGAAAAATAGAATCATCCAATAAAGCTTCACCATGTTTTCATAAAAAAAAAAGGTAAAAGCACAATCAATCAAATAACAGATTCGGGTGCGGTAAATTGGTAATCTCACGAAAAAGTTCATGCAAACAACATGCCAAATAAATAGGCTATTCCTGATCATATACTATAATACTTGGCTGTGGAGCCCATTATTAGTAACGTATTTAATTGCAAAACACGGCCTGAAAGTTATGCATCTATCATTTCTTGTGATTCTGAACTGCATCTGGCAATAAGTAACAAACACTTTGATAACTACCACGACAAAGAATGATGCAAAAAGGAAAAAAAAATACCTACAGCCAGTAGATTGTTTTATTTAAGAATGGCAACAAATATATGAATTATCCAAGTAAGCTCTACCTCAATAACAAAGAGTTCATTGCCTTCAGTCATTTGTACTCGTGCTCTTTCCTACGTAAGCCATTCATAATCAAGATTTAAATTGACTTATCATTAACTAAAAAAAAATCACACACTTGGTGACAATTGGAATTCCAAAAATACACAATTCAGTAATAAAAACAGTACCATAAAACAATCATTTCACACTAAAAAGCATACCTGCATAGAATTAAATTTCTTATATTCCGGAAAATTCTATGTCAAACCTCTGGTGGCTCATCATCGAGAGGCAAATTCCAAAACTATCCCTAAAATAACTCAAATCAATTGGATACGATTCCCCAATGAATCGAAATCAAAACAAAAAAAAAAAAATCCAAAAACTATCCTTAAAATACCTAAGATTGATTGGGCTCTTTGGGGGCCAAATGGAAGCCAACCTTCAAAGGTTGAGTACAGAGAAGAAATGGACAAGATCAGAAAAGACATCATCAATTTTGATGGTGAAATGGTGCTTCTTGAAAGCCATAGCAATATCAATTACACAGTTCTATGTGAGAATCTAATCCTTATAAAGTAGCCAATTATCCTTTCATGATTGTTGATTGTTGAAATGTAAAAAAAAAATTGTAAGATCGGCAAAGAAACTAAAGAAGTATGACAAAAGAAATGGTGGGTTATCGTGGTTGCCATTTATTCAGAAAGCCAGATATTTAATCAGGGGAGAGCAATAAGACAGAATAGTTTAAGTTTTTAGAGAAGAATGAGAGAAAAATTAAGAATATAAAGAGAGAAATTGTGAGATTGCGTCTTTTTTGGAATATGCATAAGGTAGCAGTCTCAGGGGACGCCTTATTCCTCAGCTTTTATATATTATATAGATATTTAATACTTCCTCTGTTTTTTATTTTAAAAAAAATTTCAATTTAGGATATTCTTTTTATATATAAAAAATGTGTTTAGAATAAAAATTATTAAGGAGTGTTCCTTAAAGAAATTTTAAAATTATCTTGTAAGTAACTGTATTTTGCATATCAAATGAGACTATTAGCAAATAAATTTAAGTTGTATAATTAATATGCATCGTTCTCCAATGCATTAATTAATATTATGATTATAAGAAATTTTATTAAGTTGTACTCTATTTTATTAATTAAGACATAATTATAAGTTAGTTATTGTCATGTATCATAATATGATCACTAATTTTAATTATCAAATCTTAGTTAAAATTATCATACCGATAATTTGGGCATAAATTTAAATTATAAGACTAATTTTAACTACTCTAGCCTATACAGAACGCAACGTTTCTTATTCACACTTATGTCCAATTTTAAATAGTCAAATAATAAAAGTTGGGTTTCTTTTCACTGAATAGGCACCAATTAAGTCTATTAAAAACAAAAAGGCGCTAATCAAGAACTCTAAATCACACCTCTCTAAATTTTGCAACCTTCACCAACTGTCGACAAGAGTCCATTCATTGTCGCCGTTCCACCAATATAAATGATATCAAAGGCGAAAAACAAATCAATCGCTAAAAAGAAAATAAATATGGTTAGTCAGCCTCAGTTCTAACTCTCAAAACCAGGAAAAAGATATCTCATGCTAAGGGTTTATCCTCAAAAACTATTGCTCCTCAAACTCATTCAGAATTAGGCGTTACTAAGAAAATTGTCTCCAAACGCCAAAAAAAAAACAACACCCTTGAAAAATACTCCACACAAAAAGAGAAAGGTTATTATTGAGGAGGTCAAATATACTAAGTCAAATAGAGAAGAACAACAAAGTGGTTCATCAAATGATGAGAAGAGTAGCGGTGATTTCATGGAAAGGTATGAGTTTATTTCAAATAAGACCATAAATTATTATGAGCAAATAATTTTGAGTGAAAAGAATATTATTTGAGAAAATGGTTGAGTTTGATGACTTAAAAAGTGTGGGTTTAGATTTGGAATACTACTTTGACTTAAGAATGAAGCATAATTTGTCTCTGAAAAATGAAGTTTATCGTAGATTGGTTAGGTTGTGGTATTCAAACCTGTATATAAAAGAAAAGAAGCAAGGGATAGGGTTAGAACAGATTTAGTATCCGTTGTTAAAGGTATGTAGGTGAGGATAAATGAATCAATTTTGAGAAAAGTTGCAAATATACCTTGTTTTAGTTTTGACTCGATCCTAAAAGATTTCGATATTCCCAACAATATGGATGTGTCAAAATTCGAGATGAACCACTTAATAGAGGACCATTCCAATAAAGAGGTTGTTGGAACTAGAATGAAAGTAATCCCTAAATTGTTATAGCTTATTGTCTGTTCAAATATATTGCCAAAGTTGAGTAGTAAGGACAATATCATAAGAGATGAAACTCTACTTTTGTAGCATATTATAACAAACAAACAGATGAATATGACATTTATAATCATAAAGAACATATGCAACAACCACAGAATCATAACTTTTGAAAAGTACAATAGTGGGAAGAATTTCCTTCACTTGCCTTATGCTAGACTGATTTCAAGTTGCATAATTGCAAGTGGAGTTGACTTTACTAGAGAGAAAGGGGAGAGCCTGAAGGCAAATGAAAGAATAAACTCAAGGTACCTTACCAACTACAACATTGTGAGGACAAAAAATAGAGGTTGGATACTTTTAAAGTATGTGACTCCTGATGATCAAATAGAGTGGGGCAGTAAGGATGAGAACCGTACAGTGAAGCCACAGTTAGTTATTCTAAAAAAGATTCCTAAGGTGTCTTGCAATGCAGAGAATAACATTGAAATTCTAAAGAGAATTGAAGAAATGAATTTGTGCTACTCAGTTTGGTTACAAAAGTGGATAAAGAGTATGCCCACTTAGAAGACTTGAAGGCATTTGTTGCTGATATAAGGCACCATGTCCACTCAACCGGCCCTTACTCTAAGATTCTTGAGTCTCCTCCAAATCCACGGAATATTCAAATAAGCCTCCAAGTTCCAGAAAAGGACATTAATCAGGCCACAACTTCTGAAGTGCGTGAAAAAATTATGGTCAATCTGGATGATAGTGTGCTTAAATGTAATGCCAATGAAGGTGATGATTCTGATGTTGAGAAGGATGAAGAAATTGATAAGAATGGTGGTAAAGAAAATAGTGCAGCTGAGATTGATGATGATGAGACGCAACCTCCTTCACAACTTACTTGGTCAAGTCTGAAGTGTCAAAACTCTCAAGATCCTTATGAAACTAATAATGTTGATATTAAAGATCAAGTTTTCTTTTAAGTAGTGTCCTATTTATAAAAATAATTTATTTTGCGTGCTAAATTTTGGTAATAAATACGATATAGATTATTGTGACAATGAGTTGTCTGCCTCTTAATATTAATTACAGAGTTATGCTTATTTAAGGTTAATTAAGAAAAATAATTCTTAATAAATCTATTAACTACCTCCTTAATTTTCATGTTTTTTCAATTTTTCTAAAATAAGAGAACATAAGGAGTATATTTTTCATATATCAAAAATATATAAAAATTATAAAATATTTTTGAAAAATAAAAATAACCTATAGTGTAATTTTTCTTTATAATATTTTTAAGGGCAGTTCAAAGGATGCAAAACTAAAATAACTTTTAAATATCTAAAAGAAAAATATATATATAAATAAACAATAACTGTAATATTAATAACTTGAGAAAGAGCTTAAATATAGCGCTTCAGATAAAATATTTGCAACTTCATTCTTTTTAATATGATAGATATTTAATTGATAAAATATATGATAGATATGAAATTTAATTATATATTATATAACAAATATAATAAATATTTTATATTTTATTTTTACATAAATATTAGAAATTTAATAATTATGAACTAAATTAATATAATATAATTAAAAAAATAAAAGTAATATAATAAATACACATTTAATCAATCCTAATTTAATATAATTAAATATAGTAATATTTAGATTTATAAAGTTAATTGATCTCAATATTTTTAATTTTTTATAATCTTAATAATGCATATATATGTATCAATATATTAAAATTTAAACATAATTAATTTTTAATTTTTAATTTTTAATTGTTATTTTATTTTATCTTATTAATAAGTTTTTAATTTAATAATACTAAAATTATTTTAAAAATATATATTTTTAATTTTAGATATAATTAAAATTAGATTAGAAAATAATTTATTTTTTTTTTGTCAATAAACTTTTATTGCCAAAAGAGAATATGAACAAATATCTCCAATTACATCAAAGAATCCAGTAACCAATCAATCTATACAAAATACCACAAGAAGACTCATTACTCATTTCTTAAACTATACTGCTCTAGCATCAATTCATAAACCCAGAAATCTACAGACATATCCAGCCCGCACCTGATCTTCCCATTCTTTTAGCTACATCAGCGTATTATCAGACTATCAGCCTTATCCTATATACTCTAAAAAAGAACCAACCTTCAATCCCAGGTACTCCATCTCCCATCTCTTACCCAGCTGCAATTCATGCAGTTATATTTTACAGAGCAGGAAATATTGTTGCAGACTCTTTTCTTGTCTGCATTTTCATTCTGAAAAACAATCCTATTTCTCTCCCTCCAAATCCAATACACAGTAGCTATCAATGCATTTCTTCTCAGTTTTGCCTTGGAGCTTTTTCCTTTAGCTTTCCTCGAAAATCAGCTCACTTTCCTTTGCCAACACAACCTTCCTCTACCAATACCACTCTTTTGTAATACATGTGCCCATACACTGCTGGAAAACTCACACTCAAAGAACAAATGTCCCACAGTTTTAGGACTCTTCCTGCATAAGACACATGTATCATTCTCTATTACTCTCCATTTCAGTAGTCTTACTTTAGTAGCCTGCCTATTTCTAATGGCTAGCCAACATATGAAACTCTACTTGGGAATGTGACCCTTTCCCCAAACTAACAACCTCTTTTTTTTTTTTGTTTTTGAGAGCATTCCAAGAAGAATTAACATAATATTTCCCATTCTTTGTCAAGCCCATTCTATTACATCTGCAGTATCTTCTTTAACTTCAAACTTCCTAACCTCAGCCCAAGCATTTTCTGTTAATTCATTCAGGGGATCAGGCAGCAGCCAGCTGCCATTTCTCCACAACTCTTTAACTTTAGTTCTCTTAGCCACATCAGTATCCCTTATGTCAATTCTAACAAACTTATCAATCAAGCTCTCTCCATTAACCCATGGATTAAACCAAAAATTTATATCCCCTTGATTCAACTTATACTTAAAGAATTGCTTCATTTTATCCCTAATCTGAAGCAATTTCGTCCATGCCCAGCTAGCTTGCAATGGTTTTGTAATGCCCCAAAAACTCATCCTTCTAAGCTTATTCAATCCAACCCAAACAGCCCACAAAGACGATTTTTCACAAATCAATTCATATATATGCTTACCAACAGAAGCATAGTTCCAAGCCACTAAATCCCTTGCTCCTAAACCACCTTCATTTCCAAGTCTACAAACAACATCCCAAGCAACAACAGCCTTCTTATTTCCATAAGCATTACCACTCCAAAGAAAGTTCTTGCATCTTCTATCAATTTCATTCACAACAGATTTGGGAAGTACAAAAACACTGCACCAGAACACCTGCATACTTCTAATCACTGCATTGATTAGTTGAACTCTACCTGCATATGACAAATTTTTTATTGTCCAGGAATTTATCCTTTATGTTATCTTCTCAATAAGCTCTTCATAATGTGTTTTCTTAATTCCAGTAGACAGCAGTGGCACCCTTAAATACTTAACATGAAGTTCTCCCTCTGTAAAACGAATTTCTCTTAGGATTTGCTCTCTTACTTCATGATCTACTCCAGAGAAGAAAATAGAACTCTTTCCTTCATTAATACACAATCCAGACACCTCTTCAAGATGTTTCAGAACTCCCATAATCCATAATACAGAAGCAAAATCCCCATAACAGAATATGAACAAATCATCAACAAAACAGAAATGATTAATTTCTAAATTTCCACATCCCTCATGAAATTTGAACTGCACTGGCATTCTAAACTTCAACGCCCTTGACAAATATTCCATTACAATAACAAATAGGAGATGAGACATGGGATCCCCTTGTCTAAGCCCTTTCTTTCTAGGAAAGTACTCTTCCAAGGAGCCATTAATCATAACTGAGAAGAGAGGATTTCTAATACATACCATAATCCATTGCACCATTTGTTGAGGAAACTTCAATCCCACCAACATTTCTTCTACAAAGTCCCACTGAATGGAATCATACTCCTTTCTAAGGTCTACCTTAATAGCACATTTTGGCTTGCCCCCATCTCTGTGGTAATTCCAAACAAGATCATGCGCTAACAAGATGTTATCTGCAATTTTTCTGCCAGGAATGAAGGCCGACTGAGCTGGATTTATTATCCTCTTCAACACCACCCCCAATCTCTTAGTAATGATCTTTGTTATTACCTTGTATAGCACCGTACAGTAGGCAATAAGCCTGTAATTTGCTAACCCAGTAGGATTTGGAATCTTCGGCAATATCGTTAATGAAGTAGCATTCACTTGCCTTAACAATCTTCCATTTCTGAAGAAATCTTTAACTGCTTCAGTTACATCCTCTCCCACTATCTCCCAAGACTTTTTGAAAAAAAAACATTGTTATACCCATCAACTCCTGGAGCTTTATCATTCCCTACATACCACAAAGCTTCTTTTATCTCCTCTTTACTTATAGGCCTACATAACTGTTCAGCTTCTTCATCACTCACCACTTCTCCATTCAAGATTATTGCAGGAGTAGCATAATGCCTATTATGCACATTGGTTCCTAATAGCTTTTTATAAAACTCAATAACAACATCTTTAATAAGCTTTTGATCAGTAACAATATTTCCCCTATCCAATTCTAGCCTCAAGATTTTATTCTTAGCCCTTCTCACTTTCAATTGGTTATGAAAGTATTTTGTATTTGCATCCCCTAACTGGATCCAAGACACTCTAGATTTCTGCTTCTAAAACTCCTCTTCTTGCTTCATGAGCCTTCTAAAATTCCCCATAATAGCCCTTTCCTCATTTATCAAATCAGAATTGAAAGGATGCTGTAGAGAACTCTGTAGAGAATTTAACATCTGCCTACATCCTTCCACTCTCTGCAAAATATCTGAATATTCAAATCTATTTAAAACTCTAAGCTCCATTTTTAATAATTTCAACTTAAACCACAATCTAAACATCACATTACCCTGCACATTTCCAAATATTTTGCACAATAGTGAAAAACTTCGGATGGCTAACCTACATATTAAAGAACCTAAAGGGGCTTTTAGCTATAAAAGATTCAACCCTTACATACACAATCAAAGGGGAATGATCAGATATACCTGCATTTAATAACTCACATTCAAAAGCATTGAACATGTCACTTCGCACAATATTCACTAAACTTCTATCTAATCTCCTCCAAATTCTAGTTTCTTCACCTTGGTTATTCGTCCAAGAAAAGAAAGGACCTCTAAACCTCAATTCCATAAGCCCTGCATTACAAATACAATTCCTAAATTCATCACAACTGTTATTATCAATATCCCCTCTCCCAATTCTTTCATGACCTCCAATAATGCTATTAAAATCACCCTGAACAATCCATGGCCCTACCATAGAATGACTAATTTGATTTATAATATCCCATAGCAACTATCTCTCACTACTATTATTGCTACCATATACAACAGATAAAAAAAACTCCCACTGATTTCTCCTAACCTTACAATGAATCACCTGATCAGAAACCCTTTCCACTTGTAAATGAACCTCAATTGGATTATGAATGACCTATATCCTACCTAGTTCAGCAACCTAGTAATTATCATCCAGTATCCAACCATCTAACTTTAGTGACTTAATCACCTTATCTTTATTAATACTCCTAACTCTAGTTTCTAACAATCCAAACTCCCACATTTTCTTCAGAGAAATCAGTTTGCATACTTCTGATTGCTTGCAAGGGTCATTAAGACCCCTTATATTGCAACATCCTATCATTTTCCCCTATTAGGGGGATTCACCAATTTAACCACCTTTCTTCCTTCTCCAATTACACCAACAGTGGGAGACATAGTCGTAACACAAGCTAAACTTCCCCTCTGAACTCCTTCCCCATACTCTGAATTGATTACAACCTTACCTTTCCTCTTATTGATTAAAATTCAGTTATCTAGTCTGCCTCCTATATCATCAATCACTCCATTCCTCTGGTCATAAACCCCTGTATTCAAAACTCTCCCTTCCTCTGACCCCTTAGTATCAGCAACAGGATTAGATGCCCCTATATGCATTAACTGCCCCTCATCAGCAACTGCCTTCACCTGCCATACATGTTTCATCCTACTCCCAATACATTCCTTTTCTCCATGCCCGATTCTCTTACATCTCGCACAAATCACAGGTTGCCATTCATACACCACCTGTTGGCTCACCTTCTCTCCAAATTCATCTTCTAACGCTATATGATCCGGAAACTCCCCTCCTATTTCCATTTCAACCAAAATGCGAGCAAACCCAAGCCTGAGCCTATTCCTAGTATAGGCATCAGTAAACAATGGGGTTCCCAACACACTTCCAATCCGACTCAGCATCTCATTTGACCAAAATTCCCATGGCAGCCCTGGAAGTTGCACCCAAACAGGAAGTTTTTGGATGCTCTCTAACTCTAATTTCATCTTTGGCTTCCATTGCATAAGAATTAATGGCTTTTTTGTCAAATGTATAAGGCTCCTCCTCCAGCACTCTATTCTTTCCTTCCTCATTCGTAAACTCAAACATGAAGATGCTACTCTTCACCATAAACACCGCTTTTAGCACCAATTTCTTCCAACGAGCCACAGCAAAACTCTCAATAGCAGAAAATTTTGGACTATTACCAAATACACTACCCATTAATGCATTCTTCCATCTCTCAATCCCAGGCTTCAATTCACTTGTCTGAAACTTCACCACCTTAGAACCATTGGACACTGCTGGTGGAACAAAATGCAATTCACACTCAGTCGAACGTGCCCTATTTTGCACAAACAACTCCGACCATCGCTTCTTTTCATATCCTCCTTCGATACCAATATTTCCTTTCTTAATCAAATTATTCTCACTAATATCCATATTAACTTCTTCTATAGGTATGTTTGACAACACATCCAACCTACCTCGCATCATCTCAATACTCCGCCCTAAATCCTTATATCCAATCTCATCACAAACTCTATCCTCATGCACATCTTGTTCTTCAATCTGCACATCTTGTTCTACATTCCTAATCTCATCCTTCTCACATATCTCATCCTTCCTCATCACAGATCACTTCGTCATAACTGGTTTTCTCGCTTTCCTCCCCATCAGGACACAGCGTACGCTAGCAAGCTAACTTGCGCCGAGAGAAAACGAATCTTATTTTCCTTTGGCGTAAAAATAATTTATTTTTTATATTAATTAAAAAAATTAAATTTAGCTAGTATGGTTAATATATTTTTATCAAATACAAATTTAATATGTAATATTAAAAAATTTAACTTATAATATATATTTAAAAAAAAGATATAGATGATTTTTATTGTAGCGCGAAAGATGGCGCTGCATTAGAGTAGAAAGGAAGTGCTAAATTAGTGTTTTAGCTCCTCTTTGAAGACGGTTTAAGAGAAATATATAAGAGAATAAACTATTATAAAAATGAGAGAATTAAAAAAAAACCCTCACATTTAAATATTTAAACCTATCAAAAAATAGGCGAATCATCTTGATTCTTTAATACAATAACCGTTAATCAAAATTATTAAAAAACATCTCATAAAATATGAAATTAATTTTGAAATTTTGGCATTGATTTAGCTCCGGAAATGTAACGCTTATTAAGAATACTAGTACAGCGCTTATTTGTCATCAGCTCTCAGCTGGTTCAACTTGACCACTTGTAATGACTGTCTGTCTGTCTGTCACCTGAGCAACACAGGATAACCTTTTTTTTAGGTCAATATGATTTAGCTTGCTGCTCTCATGTTTATTACCATTACCAATAAAGAAAGCTCAACTTCCCTGTAGAAGTTTCCCTTTTTTTTAAAAAAAAAAAAACAAGAAACTTCTTTAATGTGATTAATTATGGGTTTGTCACTTTAAAGTAAAACATTCAAATTACAGAAAAAAGCCAAAAACCAATGAAATAGGCTTTGTAGAGAACTTTTTTTTTTCTTTTGACTGTAATTAAACTATAGTAAAAAACCATTGGCTATTGGGCAAATTTTTAATTTTAACACATGGAGCAACTTACAAATATGAGATGCTGCTTTGGAAATTCCAGTTGTTCAAACCAGCAAATCAAAGTCATTCCCTCTTATTCTAAGAACACACTAACATGTGGGATTGTGGACCATTTCTTCATTTTAATTTTGCTATTACCTCATTGGAGGCAGCCTGGCTAGCTAGCTTTCTTCTTTTTTCATTCCTCATTGCATCTTGTTTTTATCATATTCCTAAAATACCCATGTCGGTTCCAGTTCTATTATTCTATACACCACCATAATCATCTTCATCTATTAACGCTTAACTATACAAGGCTAAGGCCAAGAATTTTCCTACAGTATGGGTAAAATTGTAATTGACGATTATAATTGATAACCAAAGTACACAAGAACAATGGAGAGCCAAATAACTTCTTCCCAAATGAGAAGCCAATGTACCCAGTGGCGGAGCCAGCTGCTCCGTGAGGGGGGGGGGGGGGGGGGGGCTGAGGCACAGATGAAGGGGGGGCTGAGGCACAGATCCTCCACGTTCGTTGCTCCGTCCGGCAGAAAACCTCCCCTACAAATACACGTCCGGCGGCCGGCAGGGGGGGTCGTCAGCCCCCACGCGACCCCACCTGCCTCCGCCCCTGAATGTACCTATTCTCCAGCATTTGGAATGCAGATGAGTGGGCAACAAGAGGTGGATTAGAGAAGACAGACCGGAAAAGGCTCCATTGTGTTTTCTTATAAACAGTGGTGGAACTATAAATTCATCGAATGAGGGAGCAAAATTTACATAGAAAAAATTACCGATCAGAAATTTATCGAAGGGAGGCAAAATTTATATAAAAAAATTACCAATTAGTAATTATAAATTTATAATTTAAATATTATTAACCTAATTACAATTTATAAATTAAATTTCATTAAACTAATCATAATTTATATTAAATTTATATTTTATATTTAATATTTTAATTTATTATATAATTTATATGGTTTACATGTATATATATATACACACACACACGTGAGAAAGGGGAGGGGGTCCATTGCCCCCAGCCTCCCTCTCCCTCCGCCCCTGCTTATAAAGACTTCAGCGTTGATGGTTGCCAATGGGAAGACCCATACCCTGCATGTGTGTCAACCACAACTAAGAATTGGTGGGATCAATATGAAGCTTGGCATCTTTCGGATTCACAGAAATGGATTATGCCTCGGTCCAGAGAAACCTTGTCATTTATGATTATTGCAAAGACACTGAAAGGTACCCATCTTTGCCTGTGGAGTGCTCTTTGAGCCCATTGGATTGATCAGTAACAGAACCAAGTCATGTGATAGATTCTTGGGTTTACTATTTTTAGTTCTTTTTTTTATAATATTGAGATGAGTCAAAAAAAATGTGTAATTTTTGTCACATCTTTGTATTGCATTATTGGAATACAATTTATTTTATTTTATTCAATTATTTTAAAAAATTGTGTTCTATGACATTCCTTCATGGTAACATGGGTTTACTAGCATAAGCAGAGTTCTGAATTTGAGCTAACGAAGAGCAGTAGAAGACTTCTGGTGTCTGCAGTCTGTATATTTTAATTTTAGGTAAGATTTTAAATATAATTTTTGAAATTGTTAAATAAAGGTCATGCTAATTGAGCATTATAAATTTAACTCATGATGTTCTTCCTTTAGAAAATGAAAACTATTGCTTCAAGGCCTAAACTGATAACGAAAAAATGTATTTATGATTTATAAAATAGAAAAAGGATTTTATTTCCCTTCTGGAAATTAAGTCATATTTTTCAAAAAAAAAAAAGGTCCAAAGCGCAATCGACCATTAAATGGATTTATACTGGGTAAACGGCTTATTTGGTCATAGAGGTTTGAGTTAATCAATTCAGTGGTTTCTTTACTTTGCCTAACTCTCTCGATTTTGATTTCAATCTTAGTAATCATTTCATTCAATTTTTTTGATTTTCTGCTAAAAGCATATATAAGAAATTATATAAAAAAATTATAATACTTAAAATAACCCTCATAAATCCAGAATATTATATTTTCTAAAATTTACTGAAAAATTGAATGACTAAATCTTGGTTTCTGTTAACAATAGACAAAATCTACAACCAAATCGAGCTACTGCACAATAAAGAAAAACCATTTGCTCATTGATAAGTTATATAAGTAGCTGTATAATCTGTTATAATTGGTTTGATTTTATTTTTCTGCATACGGGGTAAAAGTGTGTAGCCTTATTGAAAGGGCATATTTGTAACTTTCAGAGTGTATATAAACAACATTATGATGTAATTTTCTCCAAATTGAATGAATCCATTCAATAAATTTTCCATTGCCTTTCTTTGTCTTTCTCTCTAACTTGTAACCCTAGAAATCTTTTCCATATTCACACATGGTATCAAAACAGTGCCTTTGAAATCAAAAACCTTCAACAAATCATATAAAACAAAATTTTATTGCTTTTTAAACCATAAAACTACCATGAAAACTCATAGAGTGGATCCAGTGGCGGACCTAGCAGATTGTGGAGGAGGGGGGGCAAAGCTTTTACCTCTTGCCGCCGCTCATCACCGGTGATTATGGTTCGGCGGTCGGTAGCTCGTTCAGGTCCAATCGTCTTCTCCATCTCCCTCTCTTTTCTGCTTGCTGCTGCCACTGCCCTCAGTGAAATCGCAAGGGAGGGGGGCTAAGATTGGCTTTTTTGCTTGATGCTGCTACTGTCCTCCATGTATCCTCCCTTTTGGCCCCGGGGGGGGGGGGGGGGGGGGGGTGGGTCGGACGACCCCTCGTGACCCCCCCGTAGGTCCGTTGCTGAGTGAATCATGTGTTCTTCTAAACCTTCTTTCGAAATCCCTAAAGCACCTTTGTTCAAAGGTTTGTCGAACATGAACATCGACAACCAAAAAATCTAGTTTTTTTTAGATCTATACGTGTAGAACCACATTGCTGCAATTGTGTTAGATCTAAAACCCTAAAGCCTCTAAACCTATACAAAATTACCTTTTTTCTTCATACCCGGAAAGGTGATTCTTGGATATGAACATTGACCAAAACAAACAAAACAAACTTGGATCTAGATTCAACCAGATCTAGTAGCAAATCTAGCTAATATGAAAATTTACTAGAACCCTAATCTCAAAAAACCAAATTTGATACACAAACTAGAACTCTAGCCAGCAAATCACCATATCTAATACCTTAAACACACAAAACCATAAAATCACCTAAAAAAACTAGATTGTCAGAAGTTGAGCTAGTTTGTGTTCATGGAAAACAAAGCAAAAACATCGAATATCTTTGGAGCTCAGTAGATGCAAGGGAACAATAATAAGGATGTTAACGACCCACTGAATCTACAAAGTTCTGATAATCTTGGTAAGTTCTCCACTAATTGAGCGAAACTATTTTTTCTTAGAGTTGTGCTATGAAGATAACACTTGCAAATAAAATAAAATTGGGTGTTATTGATGAAAAATGCAAAACAACTAGAAGAAAACTCAATTGAGTTTGATTCCTGGAGATAAATTGGTTGTGGATCCTAATGAACTCAATTTCTGAGGATCTAGGATGAGCTGGAGGACCGATATGGTGAGGGTAATAGTCTATTACTATATAAACTTCAGAGAGAGATAAGCCTAGTCATATAGAAAGATTGTCAGCTATTGGTTATAACTAAAACGACTATGGTATGAGTTGGCATGCTTAATTCAAACATCAACATGCGCTTGTAATACAACTATGGAAAACATACACTTGACCAATATGACCAAATGAATGCAGTTTTGATGGGTCTCAATGATCAATATGATAACATTAGAAGTGAAATCTTATTAATAGAACACTTACTTTCAATAAATAAACCTTACTCTATGATACTGAGAGTAGAGAAGTAGAGAGAGGTTAGCATTGGTAGTGTGGAGAGTCTAATACATTTGCCCTTCTAGTGAGGGGTCAGTCATTTTGTAGAGGAAATAATCAATCTGCTGGTAGGGGTAATAGTACATATAATCCTATTATTGATATCAATAAGAGGGCTTAACTAGGGAAAGATGGTACCAAGTTAGATAAGATTTGTTCTAACCATAATATGAGAGGACATGAGAAAGAGGGTTGTTTCAAACTCATTGGTTATCCAGACTGATATTATGAGGGTAAGAGGAAAATGGGACAAATTTAAAATGGGCTTGGTGCTCAAGTAGAGCAATATGTTCAAGTAGAGCAATATGCTTAAGTAGAAAGGGGAGTCAAACGTCAAATCACTCTAAGTAAGATGATTTGACTACCACCATTACCTCAATGGAGGAAAAGCTTCTCAAAGGGAAAGGGACTGCTTAGAGTGGTTATATGAATTGCATTACTTATGTGGGTATTACTTATTCACTCAACACTGTGTTTGATTGTAGTTGTAATGGTTTGGATAATAGACTTAGGAACCACTAGTCATATGAGTTTTACTAGCACTTCCATGAAAAATATTGCTAAACTTATCCCACCTTCTACTATACACTTGCCTGACAAAACAGTAAGCATAGTACACTACACTAGAACCATCACATTAATCCCCAAACTTGTTCTCACAAAGTATTACTTGTTTCTCAATTTAAGTACAACCTTTTATAAGTTAGCCAATTAGTTAAAGACCAAAACATTAAAATTGTCTTTTATCAAACACACTTCCTTTAATAGGACCTTTTGATTAGAAAGCTTATTGTTGTTAGAAAACTCTAAGCTAGACTGCATATACAATACTTCTTTTAGAATAAAAATTTTGTTGTGCCTTAATGTTGCTGGCAATAACAACTCTTATCATTGTGTGTGAAATTTTGTAAATAAAGTTGATTCTTCTATGTCTTCTATCTATTGTAATTTACTTCTTAAACATTTAAGGAAACTCTTCCAATAACAAAAACAAACATCTACCTTTATAAATTTCTACGAAAAATCTATAAGTGTCTTTTTTGTGAAGTATGGTCTTTGTTAAAAAAAAATATAGATTACCATTTTGTACTAGTGTATCTCAAACTTAAACTCTTTTTAATCTAATCCATGTAGATCCTTAGGGACCATATTGTTTGGCAAATTATGTGTGTGTAATTCTATACCGCAAGTGCAAGGATCGTAATAAGTAGTAAAGTGATTGTAAAGATCATTCCCACAAATAATGAGTAATTTGACTAATTTGAATTCAATTTGATTATTATTTAAAAATTAATTGATTTAATTTTTAAAAATTAACTAATAGATTCTTTGTTCAAAAATTCAAAATTAAACTTTAAATTCAAATTGGATTAATCTAATTATCTATTTAATTTCAATTTAAATTAAAGTTCAAATTCAAATTTCAAATTAATTTAGATTCTCAAGAAAGATTAAGTTTCATTAGAATCATTTCAAATGGGCAAAAACTGATTTTTAAATTAATTCAAATTTTTCTTGAATTAAAGTTACCAATTTCTTAAAATTTTAATTTTCTTCTTTCTCAAGCAAGAAAATCAATGATTTTTGAAATTTATATCTTCCAATTTCATGAAAAATTAACTACAACAATCTACCAAGCTCAAGAAAATTAAATTGCTCCCTAGACAATTCTTTTATCTCTAAAATGAATTTCTAAAGTTGTTGATTTTCATAATCTAAAATCATACCCAATATCCATAAATCTTAAATCCACCTAATCCGACTAAAGAGATTAGTTGTTCATAGCTAAATCAAGTATAAAAATAATAGAAATGAAGAAATAAAATATAAAATCCATAACTCTAAAATTGAATTTAATGAAGTAACAAAGAAATCAAAGAAATATGAATTGAAATTCTAAACCGAAATTGAGTATTCAAAATGGATGAACCCTTGTAGAAATGGTGAAATCTTCCTCAAAGCACAATCTTTTTCTTCTTCTTCTTCTCCTCTCCAATGGTGGGTGAAGCTTTTTAAGAGGAAATGAAGATGAAGAAGAGAATACCTTTAGGATGGCTAATGTTGGTTATTGGAATTTTCCATAAAAAGATGTTTTTATAGTGTCTTTCCATTTTCAAAAATGCCCCTAGGGTTAAAGAGTCAATTGCCGCCTCAACAGGTCAAAGTTGAATATTTCAGTCGAACATGGGCATGTTGAATTAATTCAACACACCCATGTTAAAAACAAAACCTTCAATTTAGTAATTTTCAAAAAAGTTACAGCTTCAAAATTTTAAACACATGCATGTTGAAAAATCTAACATGCTCATGTTGAACTTTCCTACTCCAAATTTGCTCCTTTTTCATTCAAATTGCTTCCTTCTTACTCCAAATGCTAAAAAAATATTTAACCTACTAAGAAAAGCACATTCATTTTCAAAAATCTATAAAAACATCCAAAATTAATGCAAGATAATTTATTTAATGTATAAAATCAAAGAAAAATACAAGTTCATCAACTCACCAAAACATAAAATATTGTTTGTCCTCAAGCAATGCGCCAGAACTTAATTAGAAGAAAATGTGCAATCAACATCCATTTCTCAGATTTTTAGTGCAAAAAGAAATTTCATAACGTGCAATCAACATCCATTCCTTAATTCATTCAGTCATACGTCTCACATTACAAAATTTTCTCCAATAATATACAAAATTCACAAGCTAAAGCAGTTGCACTTCAGATAGGCATATACTCCTGCCTCTCACCAAGAATACCTATTTCTTCAACAACAGGGCATTTTCTCATTTGCATGCTTATAAAGTCTTCTCCACTAATTTTATCTTACTAATTTTAGAAGAATCATCGGGTCTTTAAAAACTTATAACATGGTTAAAAAGGGTTTTAGCTAAAGTGAAGTTAAACATTTTCAATAGAAATAAACTCTTTAAGGACTCCAAATATTTAACTTGAGTGATTCTTCAATTTGCTTAAGATTTTGCTACAGTATTTCTCTTCTAACTTTGCTCATCCTCCAAAACTTTGAATTTAAATTGTGTTGAGATATAAAGATATTATTTTAGATTTTTTCCAAATACAGACATTTGCTACAGGAGAATTTCACTTAAATTTAGCAGCTTCAAGAAAAATTTCAACTTTTCACTCACTATTCTTCAATTGCATCACTAATGGCCCTTAAAAAGCTCAAATTTGTTAAGGTAGAAATTTAATCTTCATATATAACAAAGAAATGCAAGCCAAAACAAATTTTACACTCAGTAGGGATAACTAGTGGAAAATTTAAAATTTAGTAGATATATGAATTGAGCTAGTAAAAAATATTTAAAACATGTTCTGTTATCCTCAATAAGAATCTTATTTCGCCTCAAAGACTATTTTAAGTATGTTCTAAGCTCATGCAAAAATTAAGATTTTCTAACAAGATTAAAGTAGCAAAAGTCCTCTCTAAGTAAGCATTCACTCCTAAAATCATAAATTTAGTATATTAAAAAAATAAAACTATAATAAAAGATGTACTCCCTTCTTCCTCAAAATTTATCAATCAAAATGCACATAGAAATTTATACCATTTAAATAAAATATCTATCATCATTGAAAATAGTCCACAATAAAATCACACCTAACACAAAGCATTTCAACATAAATAAACAAAATATCATATTGACTCAAAAACTTTTAAAAACATCAAAATCCATCATAATATCCATACCCAAATCCAAAATCCAACATCCAAACCAAAATAAAATCATCCAACCATCATCCAAATAAAAGATAAAGCAACTAAAAATAAGAATTATTCTAAAATAACTAAAAATTTAAAAGAAATTAAAGCAATGTTTAAAAAAGAAAACTTTACTACATGAATTTCCCCAAACTAAAAATAGACATTGTCCCCAATGTCTATGAAAAAATATTGATCTGCATGTGGAGCTGGAGGAGATGAATTACGCCTCAGATTGGCTATCTCATCGAAAATGTACTCAATGTTGCAATCAATTTGAGATAGGTGTTGATTGGTTATAGTGTCCAAATCGGTGAGGTAATTGTCCAAGCTCTTCAGTTTCATGTTCATGTTAATTTCTAAAGTGTCTATCTGAGCTACCAACTGCTGCACAAAAAACTAGTTAAAAGTGCAACATCCCCATACTCTATATAAGTACTATACATATACCTTGTATACATGCAGTACGTATATAAAGTATAAGAATGTCACTTTTCATTTCAGATTAAAAACAATTACTTTAGTTCCAAACAATAATACATTTTATTCAAAATACAACATAATTAAATTGTACATGTATGCACCACCTTCTAGTTGGTTTCGAAATACTCTTACCCTTCTCGTGGCATAACGATTTGACTTCCAGATCAACCATCTACTCACCTGCGCGATTTACACAACCGCGCTAAGCTCGAAAGCTTAGTGGTACAAATAAATAATATAACATTCATTACAGAAAAATCATACTTCCTACATTAACATCATGTATAATAATTTTCTTATCATGTTTTCCCCTTTTCAAAGCATTCTTTACATTTTTCCACTAATCTCATAATTTATATACATAAACACATATATCATTACAACAACCCACAATACAATGACTTATCAAAACATTCATGAAATAATACTCACAATTTCTATATCCTTATACATATTACACATCATATTGTATTTTCATAATCTCATTATTCAGCAGTTTATCAAGCCACATTCATTTTCAGTAAATTGCTTATGTATTGTAATCATCACATTAAAGCAAAGACATGCATGGGCCCAAAAAGAATCTAATATGCTATTCAAAGTTCAGAGTCACTGCTTTGGTCCATAATCATATTCATCAAGCCCGTAGGCGATATATATCTATCCATGGATAGTGTAACAGACCCAGTCTCTTGGACCTCAACCCGGCTAGACCCTTGGGCCCCAGTCTCTTGGTCCTCAACCCGGCTAGACTGTTACAGTTTTTGAGGCTTACGACCCGGTCTTTTCACCTCAAAAACATCATATTTCACATTTTTCAGCTGGGCTCGGCTTACGACCCGGTCTTTTCACCTGCCCAGCGATTCATAGGCATGCCGCCAAACCCAGAACTCTGAAAATTGAATAACATGCTAGGCACACAATTAATTCATTTATCTCATTATCAATCTCTTTCACAACTCATTTCTCATTTCATTTCTCATAATCAAACTAGGCAACCATGCCCAATTATTTCATTTGCATCATTATAGCCAACAACACTGGCTTCACATCTCATCATTAGGGGTATACATAACCATTTGCATTGTACATACATTTTGTATGCTTATTATATCTTTCATATTTCATATTTCACCTTTATATCCATTAACATTAGTTTCATATTTTATCATTGAGATATACATAGCAAATTACATTATTCATATATTTAGAATCTTCAACATACATTCCACATAGTACACATAATACACATCATAGCACATTTCTCACACATCAACAGTACAATAAATAACTTAACACATTTTCCAATCAAATGTGTTAAGTCCCATAGTCATGCAAATACATACAATCATATAGGGTTTGTACTTACCTCAAGAGAAACTCACACCAATCTAAACTTCTCTTCCAAGAATCCTTCAACACTTGGATTAGGGCAACCCAATCTCTTCAAAACCTAATCCAAAGGTGATTATACACACTCACTTAGTAATACACATAAGAAAATAAGAATAATAACTAACTAGGAAAAACTCTACACATGACACGCTCACCAACACGGGCGTGTCCCTGATCGTGCCCTAAACCAACAATACAGAAACTTTGACACGCTCAGTAACACGGGAGTGTCCTTGGACGTGTCACTCGTTCTGCCTCACAGAAACATTGACACGCCCAACAACACGAGCGTGTTCATGGCCGTGTCAATTACTTTATCTCACAGTAGCTATGACACGCTCAGTAACATGGTCGTGTTAATGGTCGTGTCACAAACGTCAAACTCAATACTGTTGACACGCCCAACGACATGGCCGTGTCACTAGCCGTGTCAGGCAAGAATTATACATTCCGAACTCTCATCCATGAAAACACAAACACTCCAAAATCCATACTACAATACCCTTAATCAACATCTTGGTTTATATACACATAAATCACCTATTAATTTAACACTTATATAACTTCAACATATCATAATAATAATCATTATATTCATCATCCATATGTCAATTATTCAATTCCCCAACTCATTTATATTAAACCCTTACTATCATCATCCTCACAAATAACCATATTATCATCATCTAAATACCAATTCAACATATATATATATACTTCAATCTTTCATTATCATCATCTTCACACACTAACCATATCAAATATAAACTCAATCAATAGGAATCAATACAAAGAAATGAACACTTACTTGAATTCTTTGCCAAATCTTCAATATCCACCTTCAATTCTCTTAAAGCCCTTAAGAATTTGATGTGTATGCCAACAAAATCACATCTCTCTCTCTCTCTCTCGTTCAAGAAGAAGAAGAAGAAGAAGAAAGAAAGAAAATCTTTTCTTCCTTTTTCACTCTTATCTTATATATATATATATATATATATATATATTAATATAATTAAATCCCTTAAAAATTCTCCACCACACACATGTCATTCCCTTTGACTTTCTTTTTTTCTTTTTCTCTTGTTATTATTATTATTATTATTATTATTATTATTATTATTATTATTATTATTATTATTATTATTATTATTATTATTACAACTTACTTTTCCTACACCAATATATACATCATGTATATGTGATGTATATGTTGCTATATGTATATCTCTTATATATTGTATTTATATTTCCCATATTTTTCAAATACCATATATACATATCATCCTTCATATACATCTATCTCTTATAATATTTTCTTTACATATTTTACCAACATATCTTCTCACAACTATTATTCCAATGTACACCAAAATCGGGGTATTACAAGAAGAGCCAGATGGTGTACTGGAAGGAGCAGTATGAGGAATTGGTTCATCAAGATTATCAACTGATTCCTCCTTTGGTACTTCTCTAGTTCTTTATATCTAACCACATGCCTGTACATGTGTACCTCAACTATATGCATTGTAACTAAGCTATTCATATCTATTTTTATGAAACCTAGTATGGGTTGTAATGCATAAATTTCTATCTCAAGATGTTTCGCAATCTAAGTAATGTAGCCTCCAACATAAATAGAACCCTTAGTATACTTAGGCATTGCGTTCATCTTATTAGCAAACCAAACTCCAACATTATAACGTCTCCTTGTCACCATACAATATAAACACCACAACTCATTGCTATTCAACATTCTAGTACTGTTACCTCAACCAAAAAGTAAATGAGCCAAAACTTGATGAATATAACGATATACTAGATTAGGTCATTCGGATCCCTAATCTTACTAAAGTCTTACTTAGAGGTACCTCCTAATTTCTCCCAAGCTTCTTATTTTTTGTAATCAGAATCCTTTTCTAGAGGCCCATAATGTCTCTCTATACTAAATGCATCATTAAATTAGAAAATGGTAAAAGTCTAATCATAGTTAGCAAGCCTAAATGAGATTGATTCTGAGGTCCTAAACCACTCATCATGTGGAGTATAAGAGTAGGAACTAAGAAAATTCCAAACCAAGTCTACATAGGTAGGTTGCTGAATTAACACAAAATTGCCTAAATTAGCCTTATTGAATAAATCCATAGCTTCATAATGTCACTTGAGCTTGTTCAAAGTTGAAACATCTAAGTACCTAGAAGAAAACACTCTACGTCTTTTATGAATCTCATATTTCTGTCTCTAAGCATCATCTTGAAAAACAATATAAGTAAAATGAATTACTTGAGGTGGAGGAGTAGGTGACCTTTCAATTGGAGAAGAGGTAGAGCTTTTACCACGCTTTGGTGAAGAACCTGCTGAGTGAGTTGGAGAAGATGATCGTGACGATGAAAGCTCAATGCTAGCCATTCGAGATTTAGAGGAAGAAGTACCTCCACTTAATGATTCACCCTTCCTTTTTGACCTTTTGTTAACAACCGACTTCATTCTCCTTCTTGGAGACACGATGATTTGAATCTACAAGAAATAAAAACAATTTAATTCTAAAAAATCAAGACCACATGCATTATCTTCAAAATAAACCAAACATTTTTTTTAAAAAAGCTAAATTATAAACTTAGAAGATTAACTAAAATCCTCAAAAATTAACAAAATTATGCCAAATTTTCTTAATATCCATCAAAACCACATATATAAACAACAACAATCATTCATCAAAATCGTGGGTTTTATTCCTAAAATTCAAGATGCACATAACCTTGCAAAAACAATGGTTTAATTGGCTAAGAACAATGAAATTCTTTAAAGTGGATGCAGAAATCACAAAAGCTCAATAAAACTATTCATAATTTAGCATTATCCATCAAAAGGCAAATTAATTGCAAGAAAATCTCAATTTAATCAAGATTAATAATCAACAATCCACAAAAGTACCTTCACATAATTCAAAATCCACAAACACTTCACTAATTTAGTGATTTAGTCTTTGAAAGATCAATAAAAATCTCAAAGAATGAAGACAAAATCACAAAAGCCCAATTAATGCAAAGATAACGTCAAAACCAAAAATCAACAAAAGTCCATTCACCTAATTCACAATTCTCATGAAATTCTCTAAATGATTGATTCAATCCTGAAAAAATAATTAAATTCTTAAAGAATAGATACAAAAATACAAAAACCCAAAGTAAATTGCACAATTTCACTTCAACCATCAATTATTCTCAAAATATTCAAGAACTTCATCAATTAATAGAAGAATAATAACAAAATTAATCATAAATCATTCACAAAATCGAATCCCACAATTAATCTTCAAAATAATTGATGTAAATATGAAAGAATAATTGAAATCTTCAAAAATAAAGCAAAAATCATTAAAAAAAACCTATTCACAATTTTGAAATTTATGAAAATCAACAAAAAAAAAAACCAAATAGTTCTTACCAATTGTCTTAAAATCCTTGATAAAAGTTGATTTTAATTGATAAAATCTTGATTAAGGTGCTCGGGTAACTTGATTTTGCAAGAAAATTGAAGCAATTTGATTGAAATTTGGAAGAATAAAGAAAATAAAATGAAAAGTAGAGTGAAAATCAGGTAGGAAGAGTACCAAATTTTAATGAATAGTGGCTATGTTAATTTTTAAAAAAAAAAGTGAAAGAAGCCCATTTGTGCTCAAATACTAAAAAAGAAACACATTGGCCTTTCCACTTTAACTTTAAATATATTTTATACATATATTGTTTTTAAAACAACACATAATTTGACAGGTTCAAATTGTTGAGCGCGGTCATGCTGTGCTTTTGAACTCACCCGTGATCAAAATTTTGGTACTGTATACTTTTTTTTAAAAAAAGAAACAGATTAAAAATTTTTAATATGGGTGTGTTCAATCAATAAGTTAACACACTCGTGTTAAAAATTTTGCTACTGCTAAAATTTTTTCTTTTTTTAATAATATATTTTTTTATAAAAAGGAACAGACACAAAATGCTCAACACATGTGTGTTCAATACATTAACACACCTGCGTTAAATTTTTTTAATCTGCTAAAAATTATGAAAATATTAAAAATTATATAAAATTTAAAATTTTCACTGCCACTTAAATTTTTTGTCTCTCCCAAATTGCAAAAATCAATAAACTCAATTATTAACTTTAAAATTATTTAAAATAATTATCAAAATTTCAAATTAACTAAATCTAATGAATTAAAGCTACAAAAACAAAAATATTAAATGAAAATAAAGAAATAAAAAATTAGGTTGCTTCCCAAAAGGGCTTGTTTAAAGTCATTAGCTTGACTTTTCCTTTAAAACTCAAATATTAAAATAACAAACTAAAACCTTATTAATTGGTTCACCAACTATATATGCCTTCAATCTTTGTCTATTAACTATAAAAACTTGATTTGAGCTATTTTGAATACCCATCGCTTTTGAATGATGAACTTTAACTACCTTAAATAGCCCTAAACCATCTAGACTTAAGTTTTCTATGAAAAAGTTTAAGTCTAGAATTGAACAATAACACTAACCTTCAAAAAAATTTCTCTCCCGGATATGCTTGTCATGCCACGCCTTGGTTCGTTCTTTATATAACTTAATATTTTCATACGAACTAAAGCACAATTCCTCAAGTTGACTTAACTAAAGTAATCTTTTTTCATCTTTTGCTTTCATATCAAAATTTAATTGTCTAATTACCTAATACGCTTGATGTTCTAACTCTACAAGAAGATGACAAGCTTTACCATAAACTAACTTATATAGAGACATTTCAATGGGCGTCTTAAAAGCAATTCGATAAGCCTATAAAGCATCATCCATTTAAGTTTTCAATCTTTCCTAGAGCTTCATACTATTTTCTCCAATATCCACTTAATTTCTCTATTAGAAATCTCTACATGATCACTCATTTGTGGATGATGAGGTATAGCTACCATGTGATGAACTTCATACTTCCTAAGAAAAGTTTCAAAAGCCTTATTGCAAAAATGTGAACATTCATCACTAATAATAGTTCTTATCAACAAACCTGGGGAAAATAAATTTCTTAAGAAAATGGGTCATTACCTTAGAATCATTAGTTAGACGAGTAATTGCTTTCGCCAATTTTGAAACATAATCAACAGCCACAAGAATATATTGATTACTCAAAGAAGAAGTAGCCCCCATAAAATTAATACCCTAAATATCAAATAATTCAACTTTGAAAATAGGGTTCAAAGGCATATCATCCTTTCTTGAGATATTTCCTAACCGCTGGCAATAATTACATTTCTTAACAAAATTATATGTATCACGATACATTATTGGCCAATAAAAGGCCGATTGTTATACCTTAGCTATTGTCTTGGAGGAGCTAGCATGTCCCCCATACTATCTAGAATGATAAAATTTGAGTATGGATTGAAACTCTTCTTCTGAAACACATTTGTGGCTCAACCCATCACCACAATGCTTGAATGATAGAGGATCCTCCCACATATAATACTTTACTGTAGAGAAATTTCTTCTTTTAATTAACATTTAAATCAGAAAGGCACAATTTTACTTACCATGTGGTTGACAATATACACATACCAAGGAAAATTTTTTTTCAATGAATAAAGTTATTCATCTGAAAAAGTTTTATTGATTGGAATCTTCTCCTTGTCAATTATCCCCAACTCTAGTATAGAGAGATGGTTAGCAACAACATTCTTTAGACATTATTTGTCTTTAATCTCCACATGAAACTCTTGAAAACTCTGGATTTCTTTTACTTTTGTTAATGGATGCAACTTCTCAATCTCTTCAACTTTTACTTTATCCACCTCAATTCCAATTTGTGAGAATTTATGCCCAAGTATTATCCCTTCTTCAACTATAAAATGGCATTTATCCCAATTAAGCACTAAATTTATTTTTTTATACCTTTGAAGCACTTTTGCTAAATTCTACAAATAAATTTTAAAAGAAGTACCGTAAATAGTAAAATCATCAATAAAAATTTTCTTAAATTTTTCTATAAAATCACTAAATATAGCCATCATACAACGTTGAAACGTAGCATGTGCATTATATAAACCAAATGACATCCTCCAATAAGTAAAAGTACCAAATAGACAAGTAAATATTGTCTTATCTTGATCTTCTGAAGCTATATGTATCTAAAAATATCTTGAGTATCCATCCAAAAAACAAAAGAACGAATTACTAGCTAACTGCTCTAACATTTAATCAATGAAAAGCAATGGAAAATGGTCCTTTCAAGTGGCTTTCTATAATATATACATACTCGCCAACTTGGAACTGTCCTAGATGGGATCAACTCATCTTTCTCATTTTTCACAATATTCATCCCTCCTTTCTTTGGTACCATATGTATCGGACTCACCCAAGGGCTATCTGAAATTTGGTAAATGATTCTTGCATCTAGAAGTTTAATAATCTCAGCCTTAACTACTTCCTTCATATTAAGGTTTAACCTCCTTTGTATATCCACAACTAGCTTACAATCATCCTCTATTAAAATTCTATGCATACACAAAGATGGGCTAATACCCTTAATATTATAAATAATCTAACCAATAGCCTTCTTAAATTGTCTAATCACGCCTAATGTTTATTATAATTAGCTTCAGATAATTGAGCATTTACAATTATAGGTAGGCTATCATTAGGTCCTAAAAAGACATATTTCAAATAAGAAGGTAATGGTTTCAACTAAAGTATTAGGAGTTTCTCATTTGAGAGGGGTGGTAAAGGTGTAGACTTCTTTATCTCTTTAAATTACCTAAAAGCTATGGGTGGTGTCATTTGCAAGGCATAAGCATAAGCTGTAATCTCTTGATTGACATATTTTTTAGTTGCACTAAGGATTAAACAAGCTTTTAAAGGGTTCTCTCTAATATCTTTTTCATTGGCTTCTTGAACTAACTCATCAATAACATCAATCATAAAATAATCATCCATAAAACTAGGTTTTTTCATGGACTCACTAAGATTGAACTCTACTTTCTCTTCACCTACTTGCAAAGTTTACTTACCACCCTTAACATCAATTATAGCCCCTACAGTAGCCAAAAATATCTCCCTAAAATTAGAGAAATTTTAACATTCTCTTCCATTTTAAGAACAATAAAATCAATAGATATAAAAAAATTTATCAACTTTAACTAAAATATTTTTAATAATTCCCAAAGGGAACTTTACTGAATGATCTGCTAATTGAAGTGTCATCTTTGTGGGCTTCAAGTCGGTGAATCAAAGCTTCATACAAATAGAATTTGACATTAGACTCATGCTAGCACCCAAATCACATAAAACTTTACTAAAATCAACATCACCAATAGTGCAAGGTATAGAAAAATTCCCTGAATATTTCAATTTAGATGGAAGTTTATTTATGATCACTGCACTACATTCTTCAATAAGAGCAACTCTTGCATTTTCTTCAATTGATCTCTTGTTGGAAAGAATCTCCTTCAAGAATTTGACATATGATGACTTTGAGCTAGAGCATCCGCAAAAAGTATGTTGATTCTCAATTGCTTGAACACTTTAAGAAACTTCTCTTACTGTTTCTCCAATTTTTACTTTTGAAGCCTTTGAGGAAATGGTATAGGTGACACATAGGGCTTCACTTTTTTCTTAGAGGGGAGTATCTCACTTTCCTCCTTTTCCTTCTCAACCTTTTTATTTTACTCCTTTTTTAAAACTTTTTCACCTTCTCTTTTTTGATTCAACTTTCTTTGGAACCAACTCTTGTGACTGCTTCTCAAATCTAAGTGTAATTGCTTTGCAATACTCCCTGAGGTTTATTTTTGTTTTACTAGGAAGTACCCCTTGACTCCTTGAATATGAAGAACTAGCTATTTGCCCAATTTGCACTTCAAGATTTCTAGTTTGACTTGCAATTTGATCCATCCTAGCTTTTAAATTGTCATATTGCTTATCCAACTTGTCAAACCTCTCACTAGAAATAAATTTTTCTAAAGTAGTTTCATATCCCAACTTATTTTCTTGGTAATTAGTTTGATCTTGATCCCGATTAGGATATGGTGGTTGGTACATCCCTCTTTGGTTGAATTGGTTTTCTTGATTTTCTTGGTTGCCTTGATATTCAACCCAAGATAAATTTAAGTGGTTTCTTAAACTAGGGTTGTATGTATTTTCATAAGGAAACTATTGAGTTCTATTTTGATTTCTCACAAACTGCATTTGTTCATGAGCTGGACATTTAAAATATTTGTGGTTTCCACCACACCCTTCATAACTTATATTGGCAAGATTCACATGCTCCAGCTTCATAGCTAAGACATCAAACTTAGCTAAAAGTAAAGAAATACAACCTATTTTATGTACATCAACTACCTTCTTAGGCAAAGACCTCTCACGAGACCAATGGTAATTATTTACTACCATAGACTCGAGTAATTGCAATGCATCATCTGTATTTTTATTTATAAAAGCCCCTTCTGCAACTGCATCAATTGTACTCTTCAATGGTCATGTTATCCCATTATAAAAAGTTTGAACAATTAGCCATTCTGAAATTCAATGATGAGGAAACTTCCTATCATACAATTTAACAAAATATTGATTTACAATAAGATCATCATTCATAATTTAATTACTTAATATTCTTCAAATATACACATTGGTATTATCCAATAGATTTTAATATTCGTATATATTATTATTATTATTATTATTATTATTATTATTATTATTATTATTTTCTAACATAATAATATAAATAATCTTTAGATAAAATAGACGATAAGTACTAATATATTGGCCCGATATTTTCACCACGCTGGTGAAAATGTATTATAGGGATTCTACCAACTTATCCTTCAAGATCTAAAATGTTTATATAATTAAGGGATGAGTCTAACTACTCAGTAAATAGATAAATATGTAACAAAAAAATAAATAAGGTATAAATAATATATATAATTGCATATATCATCATTAATCCACTGGATAAATAAAGCTTCGAATCTCAAACATCACTTTTAAACATTTCTTAATTCTTAGAATGATACGAGTAATTCAGTTCAAACATCACTTGTTTACACTTAAATATAATTTCTACTGATCCATCTTCAATCAAAAGGCACATGATGACTTACCTCGCAGCCTAAGGAGAAATAACTTCAATACACATATGCTGAACAATACCCCCCAAAGGACAAACCACTCAATAGACGCCCCAAAGGCTATATGTATATCAAGCGATGTTTCCAAAGAATAATATTTGTAATTTTATAAACACATGTCATCAAGGTGTAATCACGTAGAATTATAGTAAGAGTGTATATAAATTATTTATTTAGTTATACTATAATCAATTATTCACATATATGAAAAATCTAAACTACCATTATTTGTTCTCAATTTATAAGAAAATAAATATCATCCAAAAACGAAACATCATTTTGAATTTAGTAAATCATTCTTTTAAAATCATTTATATATATTATATTATTTTAGAAATATACTGTTACATATTTATTCACTCACCTGGACTGAAGATTGTATCAGTTTAACCAACAGGATCTCTTTGGTATTCTATAATTGCAACTGAATTTTTTTCTAAAATAATATGAAAATAATATCTAGTTTAAAATATAACCTAAATTTTATCGACTACTATGAATGTAATTTATGAATATGATGTGTGGATCCGGCCTTTAAAATTCTAACAATATTTCGGTAAATCTGTATCCCTCAAAATTTATAAAATAATACTCAAATGAGTATTATCTAATTTCTTAAGTCAATTTTCATCTAATTAATATTTTTAATAACTTAATATATTTTTGGATGTCAAAATTTATTAAATATTATAATAATTTAATTTATTTATTTTAATAATTTAATAATAATAATTTTTATATTAATTAATTAATTAAATCAAATTTCATTCTTAATCATTTGTCTAATCTTTGACATAAAATACAATCTTATTTATTTTCAAATTATACAATTTAATTCATACATTTAAAATTTATTTAACTTAATTTTTAAAATAAGTTGGTGTTTATAATAATGATTATAATAAGAAATTTATTAAAATATTATCACTTTAATTTTTTTTTATCTATCATATTTTAAAATATTCACTATAGTAACAATTAATAATATTTACCTAGATATTAACATTATTTGATTAATTCTTATTACTTAAATTAATTACTTAACTATCTTTAATTTAACCAAAATAATTATTTTAAGTTTAATTAATACTAATAATATTAACATACAATTTTATTTACTTTTTAGTACTTTATTTATATTTTTCATAATCACTTATAATAAAGTCACTAAGAATAATAATATTATTTATGTAGCTAAAAATAATTATTTAATTACTATTATTTCAAATTTGTTAAATCTAATGCTAGATAATAATAATAATAATACAGTATTATTTATTAAAATAAATCTATAATAGATTTAAAGTAATACATATAATATATTAGTAGGGTTTATGATAATAATAATAAATAAATATAATAACAATAACACTAAAATTGAAAATCACTAGTAATAATTATAATAAATTTATTGATTCATAGTAATACTTAATAAAAATAACAATATTGATATTTCACTATTACTTAACATTGATTATATTTTAACAATTAATATTATATATTCTTAAATAATATCAACTTAAATTAATATATATATATATATATAACAATATAAATTTTAATTGAGTAACCAATTATAATTAATTAATTAATCTTGTAAATTTAAACACAATAAATACTCTTATTGATTTACTAAATAATTATATATAATTATTCCCTAATATTATAGCTACTTACTATTTCAATAATTCTTAAATATTATTAGAATTCAAATACTTAGTTTTGTAAATCTTTGCACATAATATATTTATCATTTAGTTTGATTATTCTTTAATTACTTAACTCAATTAATCAGTAAAAATTCTTATTTTAATGATAACTTTAAATTTACTAATTAACAACTAACTATCAATTTATCAATTCCATTAATTTATTCTACAATTTACTATATTTATAACTCAACTATTTAATTTATTTTAAGTTATTAATATTTTCATTTTAAATTTAATAGTTATGTATATATATTTATCATCTAATTATTTTTATTATTTTAATATATCAAATCGAAGTTTATAATGAGAGAATTTTAAAAATATCTGACTCATTGGAAAAAGATGCTAGAAAAGTGTCGAAATCGTTGCCTGAAAATCACACTAGCATTCCAATCGGATGGCGCATGAGTCGGGTGACGGCGGTTGATCGAGGCGGTTTCCATGGCAGTCAATCCGTCTATGATTGAAGGTCCTGGTGGTTCGACACGTATCGTCGATAAGTGGCTGGAAAGCGGCAAATCGACCCAACGATTACACTGTTCACTATTCCCCTCTTTCTCTATTTCTCTCTTCTTTGTCTTTCTCTCTGTTTTTAATTTCTTTTCTTTCTTTCTCTGTCTCCTATTTTCTTTTCCTTTTTTTCTTTTTCTTTTGCTTTTCTTTCCTTTCCTTTTATTCTCTTTTTAATTTAATTCACCTACCAACACATTTTTTTTTAATTTTATAGTTGTACCTACTTATAATATTTTATGATTCATTTATTTATTATTTATTTTGTGTCTCCCCCTACACCTACTTGTTGACTGAAAAATATTTTATATTCAATACACGTTTTCTTTTTTTTTTCTTTTATTGTTGGACCTACCTTGCACACCATTTTTTTATTGTTATTATTACATATATATATATTGTACAAGTTATTATACTTTTTTTGAAGGTCTTTAAATCTTTTCCGAGCTTCATAAAATGATTCACCATCATATTAAACAAAACTAGTTATATTATTTCTAAATTTTGCAATTCTCCCAGAAGAAAAATATTTAGATAAAAATTCCTTAAAAAGATCATCCCAAGTAGTGAAAGTTCCAACAGCTTGACCTTGTAACTAAGTTTTTGCCCTGTCTTTCAATGAGAAAGGGAAAAAGGCATAGCTTAATTGCATCATCACTAACTCTATTCATCTTCATTGTTTCATAGATTTTCAGAAAAATTTTCAAATAAGCAATAGCAACCTCTTGGTCTAACCTATAAAAGAGTTGTTGTTGAGCTATATTAATGAGAACTGGTTTAAATTCATAGTTATTTGCATTCACTGCAGGTCGAGTGATACTTAACCCAATGTAGATTTGGCATGGCAATTACCCTCAGAGTGAGATTTCTTAGTTAAATTTGATCATGTGGATCATCCATGTCTACTTTTTCTTCACTAACTTCTTTCACTTTAACCCTATTTTCTTCTTATAAAGACTCTTGTGCACATATCTATTCTCTTTATTCTATTTCTAAGCAAAGTCTCTCTCTCATTGCTCTGTTATTCTCCTTGCATTGCTTCTCAATTTTAGGATTAAACTCTTACAAGACTGATTGTCTATTAATGCACATATAATTCTTGCAAAAAAGAAATTGAAAAATAATTAAAATAAAATTTCAAATTAATAGTCTCCTTGAACTTTACTATTATCAAATTAATTTCTCCCTCCTTGGCAACGGCGTGAAAAATTTGTTTGACGAATTATGTGTGTGTAATCATATACTACAAATGCATGAATCATAACAAGTAGTAAAGTTGTTATAAAGATCGTTCCTACAAAGAATAAGTAATTTGACTATTATTTAAAAATTAATTAATTTGATATTCAAAAATTAACTAGCAAATTCTTAATTCAAAAATTCAAAATCAAACTTTAAATTCAAATTGGATCAAGTTTATATATTTAATTCCAACTTCATATTAAAATTCAAATTAAAGTTCAAATTCAAATTTCAAATTAATCTAGATTATCAAGTAGAATTAAGTTTCATTAGAATTATTTCAAATGGACGAAAACTAAATTTCAAATTAACTCAATTTTTTCTTCAATCAAAATTACTAATTCCTTAAAATTTTAATCATCTTCTGTCTCAAGCAAGAAAATCAATGATCACTAGAATTTGTATTTTCTAATTTCATGAAAAATAAACTACAACAATCTATCAAGCTCAAAGGAAATAAATTGGTTACTAGAAAATTCTTTTATCTCTAAAATAAAGTTTTAAAGTTGTTGATTTTCACAATTTAAAATCATACTGAGCTATCACTTAACATATGATTTCAATCAAATAAGTAATTGGTGACCAATCAATCACAAACATTAAGAACAAAATTAATAAAACTTTAATTCAAGAAATGAATAAATCAATTAAACAATTAAATACTCAACATCCATAAATTCTAAATCTACCTAATCTCAGTAAGGAGATTAGTTGTTCATAGCGAAATAAATATAAAAATAATAGAAGTAAGGAAATAAAATATAAAATGTATAATTTTAAAATTGAATTTAATAAAGTAACAACGAAATCAAAGAAATATAATTGAAATTCTAAACTGAAATTGACTGTGCAAACTAGATGGATGAACCCTTATAGAAATGGAGAAATCTTCTTCAAAGCATAATATTCTTATTCTTCTCCTCCTCTTCAGTAGTGGGTGAAGATTTTTGAGAGAAAATGAAGATGAAGAAGAAAATACCCTTAGGATGGCTAATATCGGTTGCTAGAATTTTCCATAAAAAGATGTTTTTATAGCGTTTTCCCATTTTTCAAAAATACCCCTAGGGTTACAGAGTCAATTGCCACCTAAGCATATCAAAGTTGAATATTTTAGGTTAATATGGGCACATTGGGTTAATTCAACACAACCATGTTAAAAAAAACTTTAATTTAGCAATTTTTAAAAAAGTTACAGCTTCAAAATTTTGAACACAGACATGTTGAAAAATCTAACATGCCCATGTCAAACTTTCATACTCTAAATTTGCTTCTTTTTCATTCAAATTGCTTCATTCTTGCTCCAAATGCTAAAAAAAATACTCAACTTGCTAAGAAAAATACTTTTTTTTTTTGCAAAAAACTATAAAACATCCAAAATTAATGCAAGATGAATTTATTTAATGTAAAAAATCAAATAAAAATACAAGTTCATCACATATGGAACACCATTTTTGTCCAAAGCACATCATGTGCTTACTATTATTGATGACTAAAGCTAAGCAACCTGGACATTCTTACTTAAACACAAAATTGAAGTTGTTGATCACCTCAAACACTTTATCTTTGATGCAACCAATCAATTTTTCAAAATCATTAAGGAAATCAGAACTGATATGTAATAGAATTCACTAATAATCAAAGGTGCGCATTATTCGGTTTTAATTGAAAAACCAAACTGAATTGATGAAATTCGGTTATTTTGGTAATAGATAATTCGATTTTTGATTCGTTTCTATTTTAATTTTAAAAATTATCGATTTTTGGTTTTCGGTTAAGTTATCTTAAAATTAATAACTGAAATAACAAAATTTTTATTTATTAATATATTAAATATATTTTTTAGCAATAATATATTATTTATTTTACTATTAATATTTAATATTTTTGGTAATAAATATTATTTTTATTTGCATTCTTGTATTAATATATGTAAATTGATAATGTTTAAATTATAAATTATTGTTATTTGGATAATTTGGTTATAACTGATAACCAAACTGAAAATTTTTAATTCGGTTCGGTGTGGTTATGTATTATTATTTTATTAATTTTGGTTTAGTTTGATTATTATTTTAGATGTCTTAAAAGTTTCGGTTAGTGTAAATTTTAGTTCGGTTAATCGAATGCACACCTCTATTAATTATCAATGCCAACAATTATTTTTTTGCATGGCATAATACACTAAAAAATTTTGCCTTACACACCTCAATAAAATGAAGTATTTGAGAGAAAACATAAACATTTATTAGAAGTGGCAAGATCTTTAATGTTTCAAGAAAACTTATCTAAATTCTTTTAGGGTGATTATATATTGACAACAACACACATAATAAATAAACTTTCCACTTCTGTTCCGAAATAAAAAAAAATACCCTATGAATTGTTACACAATAAATTTCTTTATTACTCTTAATTAAGTGTCTTTAGATGCCTTTGCTTTGGTGCCAACAAAAAACCCCAGAAAGATAAATTTGAGCCAAGGCCCTGAGGTGCATTTTTATTGGCTATGCACCTAGTCAAAAGACTTACAAAATTATTTGATTTGCAAAAACATTTTATAATAATGTCCAAGGACGTCATCTTGCATGAAAACATCTTTCTTTACAAATAAATGGATTCCCACAATAACTCTGATACTATGTCACCACTTGTTTCTCTCACTCAACCTAATATATTCTCTTTTACTAAAGTTCCTAATCCTTCTACTATAACTTTAACACCACTTTTCTAGTCTCCTCAGTCCACCCATCATGCTACTATTCCTTAACTAAGTCCTATTTCATACTTTAGTCCCTCTGCTCCAATTAATGCTTTTATTCTTGTTACAACTCTAGCTTTTGACAATACTAATTTTTATCTGTACAAAATCAAATTAGACATAGTACTAGACCTTAAGGAAAACCAAAATGATTAACAGGCATTGAGCCTATTGTTTATTCCATACTGAACTTGCAATACTAAACTAACTCATCATACTAGTGTCAATATCTTATTAACCCCAAACCACCTTTTGTAATTCTTTTTTAAGATAAAGCTCATTTAGACGTTGTAGCAAATATGTCTATTATTTGAGAACCTACAACTTGCAATCAAGCAAAAAATGACCCTAATTGGATAGAGGCAATACAAAAAGAAATTCTTACTTTAGAACATAATAATACTTTGGGACATCACTAATCTACCACTCTAAAAGATTTACACTGACTGTAAATGGGTTTATCGCCGATGAGATTGTGGATAGGTATAAATTTAGGCTTGTGGCCATGGGTTATAACTAGATAATAGGGGTGGATTATCATAAAAGTTTTTCAATCATGGCTAATCTTGTTACTGTTAGACCTTTGGATTACTCATGAATTGGACATAAATTCTTGCATGGTTTTTAGATGAGAAAATTCACATGCATTTGCTTATTGGATATAAAGTTGCCAGTGTAAATAAAGTGACTAAGCTTATAAGGTCCCTTTATAGACTTAAACAGGCTTTTAATCAGTGAAATATTGAATTTAAAGCTACACTATAAAAATTGGTTTTATCCAGTTCCCAAATGATCATTGTTCTTTTATTAAGTCTGTTGGTTCTATTTTCTTGGCCTTTATACTTTATGTGGATGATGTCTTACTAACTACAATTATAAGCTACTATAGTGTTTACGAAGAAAGATTTGGATAATGCATTCACAATAAAAGACTTGGGTTATGCTAAATATTACCTAAGGTTGGAAATTCATAGATCTGCTAAGGGTATGTACCTAAACTAAAGGGAATATATTTTGGACATTATTGCAAATACTAGCTTATTTGGTTGTAAACCTGCAAAGACTCCCTTGCCTTCTGGCTTGCAGTTAAGTGATAAGTTTACTAGTTTTTTTTTACTGAATCTGATAAGTTCAGAAGATTGATAGACAAATTACTATACTTGAATTTTAGTAGGTTTGACATTTCTTTCTCCACACAATAGCTGAGCTAGCACATGAGTGCTCCTAAATATTCTCATAGGAATGCAACCCTTCACATTATCAAATATCTTAACAACACTCCTTTTTGTCTATTTTTTTCCAACTAAATCTTTTCTATATTTAAGGGCATATTGTGATGCAGATTGGGAAACATGTGTCTCAACCATGAAATCCTTTACTGGATTTTGTATTTTTTTTTTTATGTTGTTTGATTCATTGAAAACTAAAAAATAAATAATTGTTGCAAAAGTCTTTGGCTGAAACTGAGTATAGGAGCATGGCCTCCACTATTTGTGATCTTCAATTTCTTACATATATGCTTAAAGATTTTGGTTTGCTTGTGTTAATTCCAATTGCTTTGCACTATGATAACCAGACAGCATTGCATAAAATTGCTAATCTTATACTTCATAAAAGAACAAAACATTTGGATATAAATTGCTATATAGTCAAGATTAAGCTTCAAGAAGGCTTTATATTTGCCCTATCTTTGTTCTAAGCAATAACTAATTGATTTGTTTCTCAGTCCCTCAATGCCACTTCTCATCATTATCTACTATCCAAGATGGGATTGATTCATCAATCTCCATCTTGAGAGGGGTTGATAAGTTATACAATTAGTTGTATAATCTATCGTAATTGGTTTAGTTTGACATTTTTTTACATAGAATTAGAAATGTATAGCCTTGCTGAAAGGGCATATTTTTAACTTTCATATTGTGTATATAACCAATATTATGATGAATTTTCTCCAAATTGAATGAATCAATCCATTACATTTTCCACAGCTTTCCTTTGTCTTCTTCCCTAGAAATCTTTTTCTATATTCTTACACTCATAAAATCAAATGAAGCATAAAACATGTACTTAACAAAGATACAGAGTTTAAACTTCAAAAATCAAAATCATTTATGTTAAATTGCTAAAAATAATAGTGGACACTATACTTGGAGTTACGATTCCATTTAAGAAGAAAACAAATAAATGAATTCCATTTTACCACTTTCTATATTTACAATTGATGGTGGTATAATGATTGGTAGAAAAACAAATAAAATTTGAATTCCAGTGTTGTCAGTTGCCTTTGTTGTTGAAATCGATGCTGATTGAAGTTACGATCCAACCATCAACCTCTATCATCGCATTATCATTAACTGTCAGTTGCATGTTGTTTGCCAATATAGTCCTTACAATTTATTATGGGGATGACAACGAGGCAAGGCTAGGGCGGCGGGGCATTCTCCATCCCTATCTCTGCCTCATAATTGGAGATAAATTTATCTTTACAGAGAATTTATATTCTTTTATTGTTAAAAAAATAAAATTTAGCAGTATAAAAATTAATAATTCATAATAAATATATACTAATAAAATAATAATTTAATTATTATATATAATAAAATTCAATTATGTGCAAATTCCTACAAAGAATGAGGATTTCTTACCCTATTGCTAATCCTAATTTATTCATGCTGTTGTGATCAAAACTAAAGAAAATAACCATATAGTACTTATAAAAATTAAAAAAATTTTAAAAACAAAATTTATTGAATATCAAATTTTAAATAAAAAATTATAAAAATTAATTTTTTATCATATAGAAATTAATATTTTAATAAAAATTATTATTTATAATTTTATTTTTTTTAAATACAACCAATATTATGAAATGTGTATTTTTATAATTTATAAAGAAATATTATTTTTAATAGATTTATTTATTTAAAAAGTATTTTTAAATTTTACTTTAATATTTTTAAGGATAGTTTAGTCAATTCCGGCGGTCGAAGAAAAGCTTGTAAAATCAGGATTATATCCTTGGCCTCGCTTTGTTTTCCGAGTGAGCAGAATTCCGATTAGGGTTTTGATCTTGCTAGAGCATTAACGATGGTTTGCGATAAATGTAATTTTCTCAGCGCTAGTCAAATTTATTTTCTTTTCTGCTAATTTAGTTAGTGATTGTCTTGTTGCCTTTTTAAAAAAAAAATTGTGGATTGATTTCGTGATTGATGATTTCGTTTAGGTGAAAAGAAATTATCGAAGGTGATAGTACCTGATAAGTGGAAGGAAGGAGCTAGCAACACCAACGAAGGTGGTGGCCGTAAGATCAACGAAAACAAACTCCTCTCTAAGAAGAAAAGGTTCCATTTATCTTTAATTTTTTTATTATCATCACCAATTAGGTCGATTCTCTCTATTCTGCGTTTGCAAGGGTTCCGTTGTTCTTTATTTTTTTTTTAATATTTCAATTATTATTTTTACTATTATTGTGCGTTTACAAATGGTATATGGAAGTAAATTGTAGTAATTATTGGAATTCAAGGCTTGTTGGATTTCAAGAATATTTGGGGTTCAATGCCAGAAGCTGTTTTTTTTTTTAATAATAGTTCAATAAAATTCTTAAGAGCAGCCAGGCAAACTAATAATGTTCTGACAAAACATAGCTTATGAGTTACGAACTAGAAATTCAGTGCTTTTTGCATCTTCAATTCAATGCTAAGGATATACATTAGATATATAGCAGTTATAGCATGTGATCATGGATTTCCAGGATTGTATGTGCATCTGAGCATATCAGAGTTACAATGCGTATAAGTTGCCTATTCCTTGCTCACTTTTGGAATCAGGGTTTGAAGTTTCTCTTTGTTGGTTTGGTTACCTTGATTTCTTATATGCCATTTTTTTTTTCAAGAATCTACATTTATCAACATTATTAGTGTATTAATGAAAACAGATGTTTGACATTCATGAATCTGATTGTATAATTCTATGCTATTTGGAATTTATCTTACTTGCAGGTGGACTCCTTATGGAAATACCAAGTGCATCATTTGCAAGCAGCAAGTACATCAAGATGCCAAGTACTGCCACACCTGTGCATATAGCAAAGGTGATATAACTTGATGTGCTGATTACTTTCTGATTATGGCATGTTCAATGATTTGGCACAGTTATTACTTTTCAACGAGTTCTGATATTGTTATAAAATTTTCAGGGGTTTGTGCAATGTGTGGTAAGCAAGTACTTGATACCAAGTTTTACAAACAGAGCAATGTATAATACAAAAGCAAATGCCTATTTGGTACTTTTGAGTTAGATGTGTTCGCATATAAACTCTTGACTATTTCGAGCACAATTGATCACTATCATTAGCTTGCAAATATGAAATCAAGGCTGTAAAGGTCACCAACAGTTAAATCATGATTGCTTGCTTGGTTCGTTTCATCCTTCCTGATTAATTAAATGTAGTAAGAACTTTTATGTGTTCTGTCATTGATAATTTCTATAGCTAAACAGATTGTATTATGCTTGTTGAGGTAAACTTCTCATTTTCTTAATGTTGATACAGCAGGCACTGTGAAACTACATTTATTTTATATATATATATATATATATATATATATATGTATGTATGTATATATAATGCTAGTGCGATGTTGAATGCTAAGACCAATAGTTCAATCCTGTCCTTGTTGAAGTTTTCTCTGCTTGCTAAAACATAAGTTCCTTGTTCTTCTGTCATGATCCTGTTTGTAAGTCAGGCTGCGGGTGCAAGCTTCAATTTATAAAGAAAATTTTAAATTAGATAACCCATGAAAGGCTTTATTCGCCGTGAATTTGTCTGGATTTCTTTGCTTTCCTAGATAATTTTCACTTTTCTCCGCCTAAGGATTTTCTGTAAATTTGCTGGATCTCATTATAGAAGCCCAACTTGAAAGAAAGGATTCACTCTTTCATATTTCATAGTTTTTTTTTTAATATTAAAAAATGGAAAATTATCGGCTTAATGCTATCTCTATCACTGAACCAATGCCTCTCATTATTTATTCATCAACGACTATTTTTTCCTTGCTGCATCCGAGCTTTTGTGCCGAAAATGACAAGGGCTTTGGGCTCCACAGGATGTCAATACTAGATAAAATTCTAAGCAAATAGGTGCAACCACTCTGACCAGCCCATGTTCCCAACACTAAAATTCCAATTAGATCAGATATAAAGTTGAAAACAGAATCGCAAATAAGAGATCTTTTGGATAAGAAAACATCGACGTTAGTTGAAAAATCACATGGAGCAGCCATGAAATAAGAAAAAGAAAATTCCCTGTTGCAATCTCGGGTAGCCTGCCTAGAACAATCTGATTGGTTTACAGGGAAAAAAATTACAAAAGAAACTCAACAATGGTATATTCACAATGACTTATGGACACACTTGATCCAAAGATATTACCAAATAATCCTAAAAATCAAAAGACCACACAGTCTGCAACAGAATTACAGGAAGAATATTTGGAAAAATATGATCCTTTAAACGAAGAAAACAAGAGAAGGACATGCCAAATTTGTCAAAACTCCAAAACTGATACTTTCTTGTTCTGGTACAGGAATTGCATGTAGTAGTTTCATTCACTGGTTGAATATCTGGAATTCCAATATTTCTCTATTTCCTCTGCTGTTCTTCCAGGAATTCTCCCAGCAATTAGAGACCACCTATCGCAATTTCCTTTTTGTTATCATATATAATTCTGAAAATCCAATCTATATAAATTAAAAAAATAAAAAATAAAAAACCCACAACAAATTAGCCAACCTCTCTCCAACCAAATTATACATCCTAATTACAAGTGCTTCTTCATCCGCAGACAATTCAAGTTTTGTTTCATGGCTCCTTTTCTCTGAACAAAACAAACCCAAAAAAAATCAACACAAGTCAAAAAAAGTAAATTAAATATTAACAAGTAATATAGTAGTGTGCAAGAAGTACTTACCTTGAGAGTCCACATAAGAAGTCTCACCAGAAGAAGAATGTTCAGAATCAGCCATATGTAGGAGTTTGGTGCGAAAAAAAAACAGAAAAACAAAAACAAGGGCCGCAGCGATTTGCCAATAGGAAGCAGAGAATGAGGCAGGAGTAGGTTATGTATTAATATAATAATGGAGGAGTTGGAGGCTGAAATCACTGTTTTTTAACGAAAAATTATACTTTTAGAGTAAAAGAACGTATGGCGCTCAGAAAGCGAAGAATGTTAGCTGTACAGCGATGGTTGAAATCTGGCTTGTTTGATATACAGGCAGTCTAGTCCAGTAACAACACGTTTAAAATATATATATATATATATATATATATTTTATCTTAATACCGAAACTTTTTTTTATAATATTATGTGTCAGGGTTTTTCTATAAATAGAGAATCATGCCGAAAACTAGGAGATTCTCAGTGGGAAAAAGGGAAATTTTATTAAAATTAAAAAAAAAAAAACCTGCCTAGAAGTATCCAAATTAATATATATTGTCATATAGTGATTGGATTAGATTCTCAACTGTGATAGAATGAATCGTGTTTATCCATCTCTAAAGATAAATGCTTATTTGCTTATGTTGCTGCTAATTGAATTGTAAAAATAAGTTTAATCTTTAACCCATTTACAATTATAAAGAAACTAGAATAAATCAGAAAGGTAAAGCTCAGAATGAGGTGAATTTATTTTATTAATTACATATTAAAAAGAAAAATATCTATAATTTAAATTTGAGATTTAAACGAGAATAATACATGTCTTTAATTACTAAGTTACACTTATATGTGATTTAAAATATAGTGAATTTTGATGGGAACCGCTTTTACCATTAACAGCTTCATTGTCTGCATTGATAATTATATTATTATTGTTAGAATGTACTTATATAGATGAATTCTTTTCTAGTGTGTTTAGTAAATTATCCAAAAAAATTAATTATTGAAAAAATATTTTATAAAGATATATTACTAAAATTATATTTTATTATAAAAAATTATATTATCGTATTTAAAAGATATAATAAAATACTGAAAAAATATATTAGAAAAAAAATTAACTTATTTAGTTACAATGCAACTTTATAAAAAAAAATTAAACAATATCTAAACTATAATTATAATGTTTTTTTTTATTGTTTTATCATATCTTAAAGTTAGAATATGCTTATCTTTTGACTCAATCTTATTTTTTAGTAAAATATTTTTTTCTATTTTTCATAAGTAAAATATTTTACCAATTGGTTAGTAAAGTTTAGTTGACTCAATATTTTATTTTATATAGATCATTTGTAAATAAATATAGTATTGTTAATAAAATAGAATTATATAGTTAATTTTTCTATAATTTTTATGTAACCAAATATATTATTAGTTGAATATAAAAGAAAAATAAAAATAAATACATAGAATTTTTAAAGTCTTGTTCGATTATGTTATAAGTTTTTAATTTTTTATTTTTTAAAATAAAAAATATTTTCGGTTTTTATTTTATATTTTTTTAAAATTTATTTTATATTTTTATAATTAAATTTGTAAAAAATAAAAATAAATAAATAATATATGTAAAAAAAATAGTAAAGGGAAAAAAATTACTGTATCTAATAAAAAATTTAAAGTACATTGATATTACTAAATATATTTTTATTTTTTTAAAATAAAAATTAAAAACGGAATACATCTTAAAATTATTTAACATTTTTTTGCCATGAAGTTTACCGAAATGTCATTGACTCGTGATGCTCCTATGATAGAGACAATTAAATCATTATTGCATTGCTTAGAGAATTATATATAAATATATATATCAATAAACATTTGGACCTAAATTTTATTTTCAGTTCTGTTCAAAAAAATTATTTTAAGTCATCAAACGGCACTATCACAACCTAATTTGTCCGTACTCCCTCATTTTCAAGACCTACTATTTAGATAAACTTACCAATAATAAGCATATTCAAAGGACATATACTTCTATAACTAATGGCCTATTAATTTATTATTTAAGATTTTTTTTATTGGTTTCTAATTTAGGGATTGAAAGCTACCCAGAAATTTTTATTTTTTAATTATTAATTCAACCGTTAATTATAAAAATTTCATATTAAAATATTTTATGTAAGTCGTTAAATTTTTTATATTATTTTTATTTTTTTAAAAAATATTAATGAAATTATTTTTTAAGCAAGTGTAGTTATGCTTTTTTTTCTTTCTAAATTATAAGGAATTATTGCAATTTTATTTTTATAATATTTAAAAAATTTTACTAGCGTCGTATTGCTAGTACATAGATACATACGAATTGAGCTTCAGATTATTCATTACTCCATTGAAAGTTTGTTGTAGCGATCAACGGCTGAAACATCTCACAATAGTCACTATGAGTTGTAATTTTCAGTATGGGACGTAATGGCGTGATACATATTGAAAACATTATAGATTCATCATTTCATTGCCGACTATTTCTTTTTGGCTGCGCTGTATCAATAACAAAAAACTACTATTCAATTTTCCCCTTGGTAAGACTTGAGGGGCTTCAACTACAATTTGAACTGATTAGAACTTCTCCGAATTAGCGCAGACTCCCTTAAATTCTTCAATATTTACAGGCTTAAGAATAGAGTTCGAGATCAATTTGCTGAGTTTATTTGCTAAATTCAATTACGAAGTTTCAAGGATAAAGCACAATAGGAAAATTGCATGAAATAGGAAAGGCTGGATTGAGTAAAATTACTAGATAAATTTCCATTTGATATTGTAATGGAAACGGATAATTTACTAGCTGAACATAAAAAAAAAAAAACAAAACAAAACAAAAAAAAAAAAAACAAAACAAAACAGTGAGTTCAAAAATAACCGAACCGAACTGAAAAACTGAAAATTTATGATACATTAAGGAAGGTGGAAGGTGGAGAAGAAGATTGAGGAGTCCATGTATCGATATTAACACTTAAATATTGCAGCAGAATATTGTATCTACAAGGAGATCAAATTTGCTGCTGTTGCTGATTAGAATCCATGAATCTTGATGTGCTCTTTCTTCACTGCACCTGCCTATTTAGCCAAATTCATGTAACAAAAAGGATAACTTCGAAATTCCACAAACTAAACTATAAGCATGCAACGCAATTGATCACCTGAACAAGGAATGTAGACACATTTTTCCTTTGATCACCTTGAAACTGAATAACCTGTGATGATATAACTTTTTATAGCAATCTAACAAATGAACATACAAGCAGAAAGGAATGGTTTAACAAAGGAAACTAGTTCAGCAAATTAATACTTGTCCCAGCTCTGGATCCAGGACAACAGTACCATTGCAGCAAAACTCCTTCTTAAGGTCCTTGAGAATCTTATTATAGCTGAATTCCTTCTTTAAACCCTGGACGGTTGTCAGACTTTTCCTACCATTTCGTTGGTGCACGTGTATATGCACATATTCCTTAGCCCCAGCACCTGAATTTGCAGCATTTGCCTCGGCGAATGGATCTAAGCAAACAATAAGAGACAATACATGAAAATTCAGGTTGCTTACCAAGGATATAGAGACTTGATCATTTTTGTATAAATGACTTTGAGTCAATACAGGATCCATTTAAAACAGGCAATACTCTCAAGTGTCATAGGATCTAAGAGGGACCTTAATTTGATTGACACTTCTGAAGAAGTATTATGTTATGTTTTACAATTGTTTGTGATGAAATCATGATAGCAGTTGCCTGAAAATGTTGTACAGCCGAGTGCTAAATGGAAAGAGGACAAACCAAAGGCAATTGGAATTTGGATGTCGAGTTCAGACATGAACGTTGGTTCTGACTTCTGATCAATTGAATGGAGGTAGCAAATATTTCCTCTGCTTTCAGATACACGCACTTACAGATGCATCAAGGTAACTACAATAATAAAGGTCCAAAGCCAGTTCATAAGAATGCATGAACCAAAAAAAATATAGAACATAAAAAATAAATGATTTTAAAATATTAAGAATGGAGATTAGACAAGGTATGCATGCACATTCATGCTACATATGCTCATTTATAAATAACAAGGAATTCCCTTTAACGAAGCTGGTGTTCATATTGTACACATCATCATTCTTCTGACTCCGAAGGGAAATTATGGTCAAGTAATATGGGAAATTTATGAAAATGGTAAGAGATGTGGACTTCGCCAATAGAAGAAGATAGCGATGAAGCTACTATCTTCTTTCGGTTGCCCATCATCCCAATCACAAGTTACAACAGCAGCTGTTACTGAAAATTGAAGGCATAATCTTCCTTAGAATGGTAATTAACAAATAGCTTTCTTCTCGAAGCTTCATAGGAGTTTCTAATCTCTAAATCTAATCATGCATATGTGTTAAACTCGAGGACGACACAAGAATTTTAAGCAACAAATCGAACAAGAAATGTATAAAGAGCAGGAGGGAAGAATAAGCCATGTCCAGTTGATGAAAGCAATGGATAATGGGAAACCCACAAATGAAATGTGTAACAGCATTTAAGACTATCCAGGCCACAACTTATTATTTTCTGAATTGTTCAACATGCCAGCGCTATCTCCTTGTTGGGTAGAGAAAATGGACCCTTTTTTGTTAAAAGAAAATAAATTATTGGAGATATAGGTACTTGCGCTTCTGGAAATATGCCATATTGGGATTTGAATGTCAATGAAAAATAAAAATCATAACACAACAACAAAAACATGAAAGATTGCCAATAATGGGTCATAACATCAAATCCTATTGAACAAATTACGATGAGATTTTCATTTTCCAAAATTTCAATCAGCCTATTCAAATGAAAAATTCAACCAAATTAACAATCTTGGAATAAACTTATTGGATTATAAATTAGAAATATTGAGAAGAAGAAGAAGAAGAAAGTACCTGGTTTTTGTTTAAAGAGAGAAGTTAGATAAAATGAGCAAGGAAGAAAAAAAAAAGAGAACAAAATAAAAGCGGAATTGGTGCAGTGATCTGTTTTTACAATGGAGAGAACTTCTCTTGGCCACAAAACACAAGTCAAGTCCCTCCTACCAAATGCACTTTCCCGATTTTCAGATATCCAACTCCCTTATTTTCCGTTCACTAAAACCTTATTTTTATGCTAATTCAGATACTCAAGATGGATTGGAAATCGCATAATATTAAAATTTATCAAACCCTATATGTCTCACTTTCCCATTTCTATTTTTGCATCATGCTTTTGCTCTTCTTCGTCACAAATTATCCACATACACTGTTCTATTTGGAAAAACAAAGTTTTTAACAGAAAACAGAGCATGGCTCTATTTGGAATCGAAAGTTTAAAATATGAAAAACATGTTAAAAAACTTCAACAAGGCATAGATTATGCTGAACCATTTGATTGGCAATCAAAATACACACAAAAAACACCCTAATTTGAGATAACTAAGAAAAAAGAACAATTAGACACACAGCCAATGGATTGAAATTGAAATTATTAAATGATAAGCAAAGCCAAACATTCTTCACAAGGCCTTAACAGGCCAATCACAATGACATAACAACAGCTAAAAGAAAGAAAACGAACACACCGAATGATATATACTATAAGCTAAAAGAACCATTAGGCCCTCCACACAATGAATTAAAATATCCAATCCCAAGTAGGAGTTTAGAATCCACCACGCAGACGCAGGACAAGGTGGAGGGTTGATTCTTTCTGGATATTATAATCAGCCAAGGTCCTTCCATCCTCCAACTGCTTCCCAGCAAAGATCAGCCTTTGCTGATCTGGAGGAATCCCTTCCTTGTCCTGAATCTTCGCCTTCACATTATCAATAGTATCACTGCTCTCCACCTCTAGAGTGATGGTCTTCCCTGTAAGAGTCTTCACAAAGATTTGCATTCCTCCACGAAGCCTGAGGACAAGGTGGAGAGTGGATTCCTTCTGAATATTATAATCAGCCAATGTCCGGCCATCTTCCAATTGTTTCCCGGCGAAGATCAGCCTCTGCTGGTCTGGTGGGATACCCTCCTTGTCTTGAATTTTCGCTTTCACATTGTCAATAGTGTCACTGCTCTCAACCTCGAGGGTGATAGTCTTCCCAGTCAATGTCTTGACGAAAATCTGCATCCCTCCACGGAGACGGAGCACGAGGTGAAGGGTAGACTCCTTCTGTATATTGTAATCAGCTAAAGTACGGCCATCCTCGAGCTGCTTTCCGGCGAAGATCAATCTCTGCTGATCGGGGGGAATTCCTTCCTTATCTTGAATCTTTGCCTTGACGTTATCAATAGTGTCGCTACTCTCAACCTCGAGAGTAATAGTTTTTCCAGTCAAGGTCTTGACGAAGATCTGCATACCACCACGGAGACGAAGTACGAGGTGGAGTGTAGACTCCTTTTGAATATTATAATCAGCCAAAGTACGGCCGTCCTCAAGCTGCTTTCCAGCGAAGATGAGACGCTGCTGGTCAGGAGGAATTCCTTCCTTGTCTTGAATTTTGGCTTTGACGTTGTCGATGGTGTCGCTGCTCTCAACCTCGAGAGTGATAGTCTTTCCGGTAAGAGTCTTAACGAAGATCTGCATCTGTATTATAACAAAAACAACAAAACCCTAAATTTAGAAAAAAACAAAAACTAATAAAACTCTAAAAAACACAATATGAAAAATTGAAAAAGGAAAAACCTTGAAGAAGTGATAATGGCTTCCCTGCAACTTTACAAGAAAAAAGAGATGATAACAATACTGGCGAGGAAAGGAGTTTTAGGGATTCAATTTATAGAAGAAGAGATAGCCGAATTGATCACGGCAACGCACAAATGCACGCAATCAGTTTTCGACACGTGTACGAATGACGTGTCGTGGTAAAGTGAGGTTGCCGTTTGGAATCCGATGTTAACGAGGCTTTTACTTTTAGCGTTTAGGTGACCGTCTTGATTACTTGTTTTGAGACCGTTTTACTGACCGGGTTCAAGTTGACGGAGTTAAGTAACGGATAACTTTTGCTTAAAATAAATTAATAGGTCCTACGTGCGCTTGCAAATGGACTTTTATTTATTTATTTTTTTATGGCTCTCAACTTGTATTTTTTTTTCTTTCTTGGAAACGGTGGGTGGGGAATCTAAAAATTATCTCCATTGTTATGATTTTTCTTTTTGTGATCATTCTTTTAAATAAGATAATGTTATTATTGTACGTAATACTCTTTCATCACAAATTAATAAATATATTTTTTTTATAAAAATTAAAAAAATAATTATTTTTTATTTAAATTATAAATTTATATATATTTTCTATTAAATTTTATTTAATATAAAATATATTTATTTTAAATTTTTTTTATTAATTACAATTTAAAAAAAATCTAAATTTAAATTTAAAATTTAAACGAAAATAATATATTCTCATCGCCACCAAGTATTATATTTATTGAATATTTTTAATAATTAAAATTAAATATAAATATAATAAAAATTTAATACATTCATTAACTTATTTAAAATAATAATAAATTATAATTTATAATAAATAAAAAAAGTTATAATTAACAATTTAAGATGAATAAAATAGGATATTCAATAAAAAAATATAAGAAAAACAAACAATTTCATTTGTTGAATTCGCAAATAAAAAATAAGAGTTAAAATTTTTGAATTCTCATATAAAATGTTGTTGTTCTTATTAAGATATACACCACTTGATGATTCTTTTATAAATTTAATAATTAAATTAGATTTTTTTTCATTCATTTCTAATAATATTTAACAATCAAGCTAGAACAGAATTTAATTTTTTATAAAAAGTTGACAGTCCATGGTTTTGTGTATATTCTGAGCAAATAGTTTTCATAACCTCTTAACTGCACAATTCATATCTATGTTATTTTATTTCCTTAAAATAACAGAATCAATATTAATTTATAATTCTCTTGATTAAGGTTTTCACTCATTATTATGATGTTTTCTTTTCGAAAATAACATTCACCCTCAATTAAAAAAAAATTAATGCCCCCTCAAAGCTATGAGATTAATTAAATCTGCCATTTGCAATGTTTATTTTGTTATTGGTATTGTATACTTATTTTCTCTTTAATTTTTTTTAATTAATCTAGGTTTTTCTTAAATTTGTTTAGCCACTAAATAAGAAAGCCTCAATACATTCTTTTCACTTGTTAGGTTTCATATATTTAGAGTTCCTTTAATTTTCATAAAATCTTGATTTATATATTTACTTATTTATTGTTATTATTATTTTGATATTTTGATTTGTTCCTTTTTCATGGATATAAAGCCATGAATGGATGTATACAAAGACCTATAAAATAAAAGCATAAGCCAATAAGTAATGACCATTTTAATAGCAAAAAATTCTTATGGCGTTTAAATATATATTCATCAATTTCTTTTCTTTTAATATATAACAAAAAAAATAGTATAATTAGAGGTGTAAGTAAAATTATAATAACGCAAAATTACAATTCACATATATATATTTGCGTAAAAACATTTGCATATAAGATATATAGATAAAAGAAATAATTAGTAATTAGAGGGTTCATCACAAGTTGCATATATTTTGGTTCCATCTTTTGTAATTCGATAAACCTCCAAAGTAACAGGATCAGCAAGCTCATTTGTCATCTTAGGCAACCTCAAATTAATTATTGTATGGTCAAGTCCGTAAAGTGTATGAAGTTTGTTCTTCAATTGTGCAATTGTCATCAACTTATGAACTGGTACACTGTAATGCCCACTACTTCCATGAATATTGAGTTCATATTCTTCAAGAGCATCAATGTAATCATCATCAGGAATATGGTATGTGAGAATGTTTTCATAAGTAGTCAACTCTACTCCATTGTAAAGCAATAACATCCTACTCACTTCAATATCAGTTAACTCTGCAACTCTGTATTTCACAGTCATAACACTTTCATCCCTCATAATCGTCAAAATGTAACTATCCTCATCAGCCCTAACCAATAAAGTCCTACCCTGCAAGCATCCAAATATTAACAAATTATAAGCTCATATTTAATAAAATTAATTAATTAATAAACAACATTTCATTTAAAGCATATATAATTAATATCATAAGATATAAATTAAAATTGCTAGTACGCACAACACGAAGAATCAAATCAGAATTAGGTCCAATTCCATAATATCTGGCTTCAAATTCATTTTCCAATTCTATAGAATTAAAATAAAGATATTGATCGTCCACTCCAGCATTAACCACCCCATCTTTTATTTTCAGTTTGATAGCAGTAATAGTTGCAAGCTCAGGAACTTCCACAAAGTGCACAAAAAAATGGTATTGAATATGAAGCAGCATTTTATTAATTTTTTTTTTAAAAAAAAAGGTTCAGATTCTGATCAACTACTGTTACTGTCTTCTGGTTTTAAATAATGTAATCATAGATTTTGGATGATATGGTTTCAATGTGATTTGAATGTTTAGTTTATTTCATGAAAGTTTAACTATTTGATGTGTTTTGGAGTATGAATTGCATGAGGCATACTTCAATAAACTAAATGAATCAATTGCCCAATATTTCCTAGATTTGTTGGTCAGTTGGTGTACGAGGCACTGATTATTGAAGATAATTAGAGGCTAGGCGGACCAAAACTGTATAAATTTGGATTTCCTTAGACCTAAACTTGGCCCATAAAGAAGTGTTCTTTTTTTTTTGTTCTTCCAATATTCGGATTAACAAACAGAATTGTTGAGTTAAAAATTATCAGATAAAAATTATATATTGTGTGAATTTTTTAAATTTCTTTTAAAAATATTTTATAGTTTTTAAGAAATTTTATAAATAATCTATTTTTTATTTAATTGAAAATATATTACATGTACACATTTAGTATATTTTTTTTTTGAGTAAAAGGTTGGCGATGTTATTAATGATCAAAAAACTGCTCAATACAAGGTGGTGGCGAAACAGATCACTGCCCCAGGCCTGACATGGAATGGGCACCCACTGCTAACGTATGAGCGACCATATTCGCAGACCGAAAAACAAACTTACAGGAAACAGACTCAAGCTCATGAATAAGCGAGACACAGTCCTGAACAATCAAACCAACGAAGTAAAATCAGTTCTCGAAGAACTCTGGAAAGCTTGCACAACCAGCTTTGCATCTGACTCAATAATCACATTACCAAGCCCTTTACCTTTCAGCCAGCTCAACACTTCTCTAATAGCAATGACTTCTGCAAACTTAGCCGAGTAAAAACCAAGAACACGTCGAGAAAACGCAGCCACAAACCCACCAGAAGCATTACGAACAATCATACCCATACCCACAAATCCCAAACTCGCTCCTGTAGAGGCATCAACATTAGCTTTCAAGTATCCTTCTGGAGGCGGTTCCCACTCACAAAGAACAGGGCCCCTTGATCGATGAACAGTGCCTTCATTAGCATGCTGCCATTCACGGCAAAAACCAGAAGCTATGTTAACAACATACCCAGCAGTAATTGCTTTTCCTTTCCAAACAATAAGATTTCGACAGTGCCAAATTGCCCAAACAATAATCACTAAGGAAACCAGCTGATCGACAGAACATTGAGGGAAAACAAGAACACACCAGCTTGGAAAATCCACAGCAGACACTTGTCTAAATCGGAGCCTGACCAGATCCCAAACCTCTTGGACAAACGGGCAATCAACCAACAAATGAACTGTAGTCTCACAAGAATTAAGACAGAAAGGACAAACATCAATAACCTGAACTCGACGACGAACCAAAGTTGATCTAGTAGGGAGAACATCATAAAGGGCTTGCCAAAACAAAGACAGAGTTTTTGGAGGGGCCTTCACCTTCCACAGCCTACTCCAAACCAGACTTATACCAGCATTATCAACTTGTTGAAGTCCAACCGAATGCGCATAAGCGGACTTAACATTATAATTACCATTCTCACTAAACCGCCAAGCAATACGGTCAGGAGAACCACACTGACCAAGCGGGATAGCAAAAATATGCCGACAATCCTCATCATTAAACAGCTGTTGAACTCTATCAACAACCCACTGCCTATTACAAATTAAGTCAGAAACAAACACTTCCACCGTATTAGCAGGTCGCACAGAACTTACCATCAAAGAGTCACTATTCGGCAACCAAGGCATATCCCAAATAGAAATAGAATGGCCATTTCCCACTATCCAATATATACCCTCCTTTAAGAGATTTCTTGATTCCCAAATGCTCCGCCACACATAGCTAGGATTAGAACCCAATTGGAAATCCAAAAAATTGGAATGAGGAAAATACCTAGCCTTTAACACCCGTGCCACCAACGAATCAGGATGCATAACCAATCTCCACCCCTGCTTACCAAGCAGAGCCAAATTAAAATCATGAATCCGTTTAAACCCCAAACCACCAACCTTTTTTATACGAGCTAAACGGTCCCATGCCATCCAATGGATACCACTCTCATAATCAGTGCCATTACCCCAAAGATATTTAGTCATCACTCTCTCAATCTTTGAACACAATGATTTAGGAAGAAGAAAAAGACTCATCACATAGTTGGGGATAGTTTGTAGAACTGATTTTAACATGATCTCACGACCAGTACGAGATAACACTCTTCTTTTCCAGGAGCTCAAACGCTGCCACACCCGGTCTTTAATAAAACTAAAAACATCTTTTTTGTTTCTACCCATAAAAGACGGCACACCCAAATATGTACCAAGGGTTTCCTTCTCCTGAACATTAAGTAACTGGCAGATCATTGTTCTTCTGTCCATAGGCGTATTTTTTGAGAGAGAAATAGAAGACTTAGTAAGATTGATACACTGACCAGACGCAGCTTCATAAGTCTGAAGAATCTTTTTAACAACCCCAGCCTCATGCCAATTAGCCCTAAAGAACACCAGGCTATCATCAGCAAAGAAAAGGTGAGAAATATCTGGACCACCCCTAGATATTCTACCTGCATGGAGAGTACCAATATTAACAGCCTCCTAAAGTAACTTAGAAAGCCCTTCAGCGCAAATTATGAACAAATACGGGAATAAAGGGTCCCCTTACCGTAGACCCCGAGTAGGAACGATCGGCCCAATCTCAGTATTATTCTGCAAAATCCAATATTGCACGGTAGATATACATTGAAGAACAAGGTAAACCCACCGACAATCAAACCCCAAAGAAAGCAAAACATCACGAACATAATGCCACTCCATACGATCGTAAGCTTTAGTAATATCCATCTTAAGAGCAGCAGAGAAATCACTACCACGACTTTTCCTATGGAAGGAGTTCATCATTTCAAAAGCAATAATACAGTTATCTTGAATAAGTCTTCCAGGAACAAAAGCACTCTGGCTATCCGAGATAATACCAGGAAGGATATTCTGAAGCCGATTCACAATCATCTTAGTCATTATTTTCATAATAACATTGCACAATGCAATGGGCCAAAAATCAGCCATAGTTTGAGGGGCATCAATCTTTGGAACCAACACAATGGCAGTATCAATTATATGTTCAGGCAGATTCTGATTACGCAAAACAGAAATACAAAATAAAGCAACCTCACCACCGATCAGATCCCAATAAGCATGGAAAAAACCTGGGTTGTAGCCATCAAGACCCGGTGATTTGTCCGCTTTCATGGAAAAGATTGCAGCCCTGACCTCCTCCGCCATATAATCAGCTAACAACATCCCATTTTGATCCTCAGTAATCAATGGATCAAATAAATTGATAACAGGTTCTGAAATACAGCCTTGTGAACCAAAGAGATTAGAGTAATAATCAGTCATTACCGTTTCCAAACCCGAATCACAACACCGCCAAACTCCAGAATCATCACAAAGTCTTTCTACTATGTTCCGTTTGTGTCGGGCAGTAGCTGCTCTGTGAAAAAAACGTGTATTTCTATCACCACCCTGCAACCATAACTCTTTAGCACATTGTTTCCAGAATGCTTCCCGAGAAGCCAATAAGTCATGGTAGCGATCCTTTGTTTACTGGAACAGTTGAGTATCACCAGGCACTCACGAACCTCTTAACATCTTCATACGTCTTTTACAATTCCCAATTTCAGCAAAATGCAGCTTCCTCAACTCCTGACCCCACTTCAGTAAAGCCTCTCCACAACGAGCAAGCTTCTCCATCAAAGAGAAATGGCCAAATTGCTCCCAACAATCAATAACCAGATCTATGCATGCAACATCACGTAGCCAAGCATTCTCAAAATGGAACTTCGGTCTGTAATCTCTACGAGCAAAACAACGATACTGCATAAATATAGGATAATGATCCGAAGAAGAAAAATCCAGAACCTCAGCTTTGCAGTAACTAAAACGTTAGACCCAGGAATCACTCACAAGAAACCTATCCAACATTGCTTCCTTTAAACAACCACTAGCTCTACCATGCTCCCAAGTAAAGGGATGGCCCGACATAGGGAAATCATGAAGGCCCGTATCCAACACAGCCTCACGAAAACCATTAAGTAAAAAGTTAGGTTGTGGGCGACCTCCTCTTTTTTCAGCAGTTGATAACATATCATTAAAATCGCCCCCACAAATCCATGGAAGATCAGAGTGAGAGGAAAGGGTACGCAACAATTGCCAAGACCGAGGCCTATAAGTCCTATCAGGCTCACCATAAAAACCCGTAAACCTCCACTGGCCCAATAAATCAACTTCCACGTCAACATCAATGTGGCGGAAAGAAGAACTAATAAGTGAAATATTCTTGACGCCCTTCCAAAAAAGAGCCAATGCCCCACTATGTCCAATACAATCCACACTAAAAAAACCATCATAGCCCAAAAGAACTTTTATTTCATTAATTTTATTCTGAGTACAAAGAGTTTCAACAAGAAAAATAAAAAGTGGCTTTTTTATCATGAATAATATCCTGTAAAGCTCGTACTGCTAGTGGATTGCCAACCCCACGACAGTTCCAACATAAAGTACTCATGGTGATCGGCGGGCCTGTGAACCAAGGCCGGTGCTGGTGGTTGCTTCCGGAAGGAAGACTTGTTAGAATTATGAGCATTAGAATTGTTACTAGTTTGTCCAGGCCCATCAAAAGGCCCATCTTCAGCAGATCGCCTCCTCTTGGGATCATTAAAAAGAATATCAGCATTCATATCACTATCCCCTCCTTCCTTATTCTCATGATCCACATCCTTCCTAATTGCAGCAACATTCAAATCCCCCTTATCCCCTCCTGAAAATAAGGGATTGATCTCCCTCATTCCATGATTTTCGTAACTAACATACCCAGCAGAGTCAACACCTTGACCTGTCACCACTGCCGGACCCTCCACCAACCACCAGGAACCCATGGAAACAATAGGCTTTCGTGATGCTCTAATCTTCAGTCCAAAACGCCGGACAATCTATTATACATTACGTTCCATCAAACATCTACAATACCTTTCCGTATGGTCTAGAAGGCCACAAATAAAACACACAGGGGGCAAACGTTCCCACACAAATCTAACAGTGAACCAACTGCCATGCTCATGACTAATCCTCTTAGAACTAACAATGGGAGTCCTCACATTTTTGTTAACCCGAATACACATATAGGAGTTCCAAGATCTCGAAAAATTATTAGGATCAGAATCAACAAACTCCCCTAAGAAATCACCCAACTTCCTTAGGACAACCTCAGACCGAAAACCAGTCACAAGACCATGAATCTGAACCCACATTAACACATTTTCCATAACAACATCAAAAGGTCCCTGGCCACTATCAATCCGGTTCAAAAGAAGCAGATTATTTGAGAAGGTGCAAGGTGACATATCCAAAACCCGATCCAGGTCCACCTCATGATAGAAGCAAAAAAGATACAAACCTTCCTCCTCTTCAGTAATAGTGACACCCTTAAAAGGTTGCCAAACCGAGGCTAGAGTTTGCTTCATAGCCTGGAAATTAATACTTTTCTCAGAGATAAAATGACCCACAAGGCAAAGGGAATAGTCCAGATTCTGAGGAGCCACAACATCACTCGTAAAAACAAGCCCATCATCATCAAAATCGTCTCCATGTATGGAGAGATTTGCCATGTCAACAGAGGTTGTTTCCTCTTCAGCCATCGAAGAACAAGGTTGAGAAAAAAGAGAAAAAAAAATCACTTGCACATAGCAAAGAAGAAAACTCTCAGAGAAACGAGAGAAAACCACAGTGGACATACAAATTAATTTATAAAATCTAACTATAGATTAATTATCACACATTTAGTATATTGAATATAGAGTACATGTATATTTTTGAAAGCAAATATTTTTAGAATTGAAATTTAAAAACAGGATATTTTAAAAAATAGATATTTTTGAAAATCTGTTTTTTTTTTCATTTTGTACAAAGCCCAAATTAGGATGGATAGGAGCTATAAATACTAATAAATAACAATCTAGTATGTTTCAAAAAAAAAATAACAATCTAGTAAATCTCTCACTTCCTTAAATTTCATCATATATGCTAACATAGAACATTTTGTGATTTCTATACTATTATCCTTAAAAGATCTTTCTATACCGAGTTTTGATTTTCAAAAAGAAAATTATATATATTTTAACAGATCTTTTTTTTTACCAAAAAAAACCTAAAATTATTTGTGATAAACCATAATTTAAAAACTGAAATTAAAATTTTTCAGATATCATGAATTAAAAAAAAACAGCTCAAAAGCAATTTAATTTCAACATCAAACATAGTCTCTGTGTTTAATCTACTTGCTTAAACCCTGTAATTCATAGATTACTATTTTAAAATTTTCAATACCATTTAACCTTCATCTTAGAAAAAAAAATTTTCCCTCTCCAATTCACCAACTCCCTTTTCTATATCTAATAGAAAACTTTCAAATCTAAAGTTGGTAGCTTTCAAAAGTTATCTTAAGATAACTATAATGTATTAAAAGAACACTTCTAATGTATTAAAATACCCTTATGAATTACATATATGAGTTCCACAATTGTATGTAATTCTTACTGAAAGTTTAATTTTATGGGTAGGTAAAGTTATATAAATTTATTTTCATCTCTTTCTTTCTCTATGTAAGTTTTTCAATTTTAATTTAGTTTAATTTTTTTATTTTTTATTTAAAGATCTATAAATTTTTTCATCATTAAATTCATTATTATTTATTATTATGTTATATATAGCAAATATACAACTATACCCAATAATTTATATGTAAATTATAATTGCATTAATTGTGTTGAAGATATAAAACTTTTAAAACCTCAATTTGTTATTTTTTATACTTTTCTAATTAATTTACACCATTGAAGGATGAACTAAAATAAATAATAAAAGTTAATTAAATTTATTATTTAAAAATGAAAAAATATTTTACAAGATTTATTACTGTTGACGGAACTTCCTCAAGGGTTATCCTAGCTTTATAATTCGGGTTCGGCATATCTGCTGCTATAGCTATCTTATCTACAAGACAAGAGAGAGGGGGGACCAAGCTTCTCGGAGGGAGGCTCCGATGCTTAAGTCAGGAATCAGTTGCTATGAGTAAAAAGAGAGTGAGAGAGAGAATAGAATTCTTTTACCTGTGGGGGTGACCTCCTATTTATAGGTGATGGAAGAAGACAATATCAACGTAATTTGCAGGTGTGTCGGGAGAGTGTCTATTGGACACCAGGAGCTCGGTGGGCCTGGAGTGCACTGAACCAAGATATGTCAAACTACCGATAGGCCAACCATGAAGATGACCGGACCAGAAGCTCGGTATGGGAGCTCGGCAAAAGTACCGGTAGCATTAGTAGTCTCCCTCTAGTTACTTGACGTTTATGTCAAGACGCAATCAAGTGATGCATAAGAGCTCAACAGAAGGTGATGAATCATGATACATGCAGAGCATGTGGTATGCAAGACTCCAGCATAGAGCTCGGAAAGGGAGCTCGAGAAGTAAGAGTACTATTACTAGTCCCCCTCTAGTCATTTGACATTTATGTCAAACTAAGATCTGAGACTCAAAGAGGCCATAACAAGCTCAGTCGAAGCTGCCTAAAAACTGAGAAGCACAAGGTAGAGCTCAATGGAAGAGCTAAAAAAATAAGAGCTCAAAAAGCTAGGGAAAGGGGAGCTCATGGAGCTTGGGGGCAAAGCCCGGTTATCCAGGGGTAATATGGGTAGTACCACTCTAGTCTCCTTCACAAGTCTTGGCATTTATGCCAAGAAGTCGGTAAAGATTCTGATAGGACACATGTCATACAGAGGAGAAGTGATGCTTCAAAAATCGAGATAATAGTTGGGTGGGTACTGAAAAGAAATAACGTCTACGGCATTAAAGATGGATGTCGGTTCATATGGCCAAAGTTAATTCTATAAATAAAGAGCAGTGCGACACCATTAGGTACATAACTCAAAAAAGAGAAGCTCGATTTGTTTGATTGGTACGAAGATTATAGCTTAAGAGCTCGATTTTCAATGGTTAGTGTTAAGTTTCTATTTTAAGTTTGGTATTTAAAATTATAGTAGCAAAATGATGCGAGAAGTTACCAACTCAGCTGTATCAAAGGAGAGAGGAGAGGAGGGCTCTCCAAGTGTTCTTGGCGAGGTTACCTATTATTAAGAAGGAGCTCAAGCAGAGCAAAGTTCAAGGAGATGCCTAGTTGATGAAGAGGAAAAAGGTGTGGCCGAGGGTGAGGTCCATGCGAGCTCATAAAAAGCTCGAGTGAAGGATATTCAGTCCACCTTGACACAAATAGACCTTAAGGGTGATCCTTCAGAAATATAGAATACCAAAAACTGCAAAATGCTCATTCCTAGAGAAGAGGTCTGGGCATATGATGACCTGGCTGACAACCAATTGATGATTTACGAAGAAGATCTGAGGTCGGGGGTGAAATTTTCTCTGCACCCCTTCCCTCAGGCTTTTTTAAACTACCACAAGATCACCTCCGGTCAGCTCAGTCCAAATGCATGGCGAACAATCACGGGGTTTGAAATATTATGTAGGTTGCTCAGGGTTGTGTCTACTCCACGAGTGATGAGTGCCTTCAGCATGCTCAGGATACGCCCAAGAGCAGATGAAGACTTTCTATACTTGCAAGGAAGGTTTGGGATTAGAATGTTTACAAAAAAGTTGAACTCAATAAAGGCATGGAAGGACTGATTTTTTGTTATGGAAAATAGCTAGGGGTTCGGCTATCAAAATATTTGGTGGGTCAATCCAGTAGCGAATAGGTAACTAGAGGGAGGCTGGAAAGAACGAGCTTGTTGTGTTTGAGACAGTGGAGCGAGATATTCTGAGAGAGAAGAGGAATGTCGTTACATTGATAAGGGAGTATTTTCCCCTTACGAGAACTCTGAAGGAGATTTGATCAGAAGACTGGATAGGTATGCTTTATGATGTAGCACTTGGTTTTTTGCTTAAGATTAATGTGTGAAATGTTTGGTTAATTATTACTCGATTAAACAGAGAGAGGACCAGGATCAGTTAGCAGAGAACTTAAACGCCTAGCAGAGAAAAAGACCAAAAAGGAGGCTCAAAAAAGAGCCAAGACGCCTCACATGCAACCGAGTGAGCGAGCATCTTGGGACAGTTCTGCTCACGAGCAACTAAGAGAATGGGCTGCCAGGACCAGTTCGGCTCTAAAGCAAGAGCTTGCAATGGACCTGACTCTTCCCACTGTGATGGTGCTTGAAATCGAGCCACACATGGAGGTGAAAGAGTAGTTGTCTCAAAGAGAAGTTGGTGAGGACCTACCTCGGAAAGAGGTGGAAGAACGAACCACTAGCTCGCCGATACAGCATGGTTCGGTGAGTGGAGGCGGTTAATAAGAAGCTGGCAAGACCACACAACACTATATATTCGGTGCGAGATGCCAGTGTTCAAAAAGTGTTCGAGCAAATATACTGAGTTATCCCAAAGAAGAGGCGTGAGAATGCGTTAAAAAGCTTAAAAGACATAGGAAAGGAGATGTTGACAATGTCTCATGTGGTAAGTATAAATCTGAATGTCGAACTTGAGTTAAAATTTGGTATAGATGCTAACTGAAAGAAATATTATAGGTCACCCAGCTCGCCCATACCATGGAGGATTGGGCAAAAGGCATGGCGGCTAACTTTGCCCAAGCTGCCAAGGACGCTAACGAGGAACGGGCCAAAAGGCTACAACTAGAAAAATCTTTAAAGGCCATAGATGAAGATCTAAAGGGTGCTCAGGATGCTCTGAGAAGCAAAACTGAGCAACTGAGCTCGATTAGAGAGACTCTTGGAGCAAAAAACCAAGAGTTACACTATGCAAAAGAAGCTCTAAAGGCGAAAGACAATGAGTTGCATTTAGCAGAGGATGCTCTAAAGAGAAAAGATGCTGAGCTTCGCTTGGCTGAGGATGCTCTGGAATCCGCTCGGCAAGGGCTAGCTGCCAAGTCCTCAAGGAGGGATAAGCGCTACGCGCGGGGTGTCTATTCTTACCAGCAGACTATGTCAAAGCAGTTAAAGGAGAAAAATTCGGACATGGATCTGTCATGGATGCTGGACATAGATATCGACTAGCTAGCTGCTGAGGCCGAGGCAGAAAAAGAGGAAGATGAAGAGAGCGAAGAAGATGAAGAGGATGAGGCTGAAGACGAAGAGGTCCAAGACTAAAATGTTGTGAAGTAGCTATAGGATGTTCTTATGTTCGGCCTACAAAGTTGTAAGGACTGGGCTATTTATATAATGAATTTTTCTTCCATTAATGAAATGTCTTTCTTTGGAGCTCAGTCCAATACTTGCATTTTGTTTTATATTTTATGTGATATGTTGTTGGTATTAGTCTAAGGGCTCGGTTAAAATTGAACTTGAAGTAATGTTCTTCCCGCTGCGTTATGTTGATATGTTTGTGAGGGTTATTCAATTTGCTCGAGCACGAGGTACATCAGAGAATTCTATTAATAGTGCCTTAGGCACGGTTATATAGCATGCTCGGGTTATACTGCACATTCTGAAGCCTGTGTACTGAGTAGTATGTTAAGTACAGCGGGGTGATTAACCCAAACCTAACCTCGTGCTATGCTATAGTGAATTTGTACATGCACTTTAAGAACGTGTAAAATAAAAATGAATTGAAATTTATAAAGTAATTAACTGCCCAAGGTATTATTCACAATGGTTGGTTAGATGACCTACTTTGAAGTTTGGCTGCTAGAAGAGCCTTTTTTGCCTTTATGGCTCGAGTAGGAGTGTATCGAGCATTCTCATTCCAATCAGATTCTGACTATGGTGGATCTGTGCGAGCTCTTCTGCCTTGAGCAGAATCTTGGCTTCTCTTATTGATGTAAACCCTTTGTCTATAATGTTAGCTTAACCATGGCTCGGTTGAGCTTGAGTACCTAAGCTCGACTCCTGGATGAGCCTGGGTGCCGATGCTCGATATTTACGAATGTAAGTACTTGGATGTTGGGGATGTCATTGTTCGAAAGTCATGGGTGTCAATATCCCCCTCATTGCTTCGACATTTATGTCAAGTAGTCCCTTGGGTGTGCTTTCTTAGGCTCGGCAAAGCGCCTAATGATATTCATTCATATATAGATGTTTCTTGTACAATAATAGAAAGGTGAGGGTTCAGAAATAAATATAAAAAGTGCCATTACATAGGTCCTCAAATTTACAAGTGCGGAAAAATGAATATAAATCTTTATTACTATTAATTACTAATAAAAATTTTTAAAAATAGATTTAACAAGGAGTGAACTCTCACTAACTTTAAATCATAGGCCTGCCCTTGTCCTTTTGTATGTTTTTCTTTTTCAATATTATTATTAACATATTATTTCACTTAATTAATCACTAGCACAATTTTTTTAAAAAAATCTAAATTCATAAAGATTTTTTTTTATTTTCCATCAAATTTTATGAGTATTTTTTTAAATTAAAGTTATGAAATTTTTTATTTCTCAACAAAAATGTAAAAAGAGAAAATTTAATAGTGACAATAACAATGACATGTTATATTAAAATAGCATAAAATAATAGCTTGAGGCATGTATGTATAATGTTCTTAAAAATAATTTGCCTACAGCAATATATATATATATATATATTTGGGTAAAGGTGGACGGTACCACTGCAGATTTTATTAATTAAATCTAATGTATGGAAGACCCATACTATCAGTCAATACAACCCCTTTAATGTAATTTGGCAAAGAGTTGAAAGATAAAAACCACCTAGAAACACCATTCAATCTACTGTAATAGGCTAAAAATGTGCAACTTGATTTGCCTCCCAATGAATATGGGAAATAGAGTGAAAATTTGAAGACAAAAGAGCTCTTGCTCTCTTAAATTGCGTTGACACATCAGAGACCGAAGACATCAACTGAACTAGCTCCAAAGAATCTACCTCCACCTGAACAGAAGCATAGCCAGCTGCATTCACCCATTCAAGCGCATGAACCAAGGCTGTCAATTCAGCCTCCAAAACGTTCCTCGCCTTGATCAAGAAAGCTCTAGCAACGATAACATAGCCTTCTGAGTCACGAATGACAGCACCTCCAGAAACAGTATGCAAAGAAAATGAGGCATCAACATTTAGTTTAAAACAATGATTAGAGGGCTTACTCCATGCAACCAGCTTAGGACGTGTCTTCCGACGCCCGAAAACAGAAGGCAAATGGTCTGCAAAACACGAAAGAGGGGCGGCGAAACGATCTCCCGCCTACAGCAATATATATATATATAAGAATTAAGCATATTGCACATGATTCAACAAGCTTTTCCATATTTTTAGAGGAAAACATATGTGTAAGAAACAGAAGAAATTAGAGAGTAAAAGAAGGAGAAAATAATCTTCTAGAAAGTTCTTAAGTAATTAAATTTATTATTATTATTATTATTTTATATATACAGCAAATATAATTATTGTAACATCCGTAAATTTGTTAAAATATTAAAACAAATTTAATAAAAAAAATTAAATTTATAATTTAGAAGGTTAAATAAAGTGTTGGAAGTATGAAAATATAACATGTATATATAAGATATAAAGAAAATATACGTTGGACACATAATATACATATGATATCTATCTAACATATATATTTGATACATAATGTACACATAACATCTACCTAATGTATATATTTTCAGAAAAAGATAAAGTTAGATTAAAAGCTAAAAAAATAAATTAAATAAGCTAATAAATTAAATATAATTAATTTAAATTTAAATTAAGATAACTATGAATAAGAAAAACTATCACATTATTTTATTATTTAATTATTTAGTAATTACATATATATGTGTTGGGTAAAATTGAAAATATTGAAAAATAAAAGAAAAATTCATCATCTTCTTCTTCCAACCATAGAGGCCAAATTTTGAGAGAGTTAAGGGGAGATTTTCTTCATCTAAAATACCAAATTTCATAAAAATTTCAAAATATTCAAGGTAGTTTTAAATATTAAACAAGAATTCAAATAAATTTTTATCACTTTTAAGTTTGTTTTGTTAATTTTGTGAATATGTGAAATGATGACTTTGAAGGGATGACTTTAATTGCTTAAATAGTATTGGAGGATGTTAATTTGATGTGTGAATGATGATTTTAATGTTAAATTCAAAAAAAAGATTGAATTTAGTTAGAGTTTGAAAGAAGAAGAAGGTCATTTAACATTTGGAAGGAAATTTTGGTAAAATAAAAAGTTTAACATTTTTATATTTTATATGCATATTTTATATATATTAGATATATATATATATATATTATACATATATAGAATATAAAAATATTATATATATCTAATAATTTATATGTAAAATTATAATTGCATTAATTGTTTTGAAGATATAAAATTTTCAGAATCTCAATTTGTTATTTTTTTATATTTTTCTAATTAATTTATATCATTGAAGGATGAACTAAAATGTATAATAAATGTTAATTAAATTTATTATTTAAAAATAAAAAAAGTATTTTACAAGATTTATTATTAATAAAAATTTTAAAAATATGAATTCAATAAGAAGTGAACTCCCACTAACTTTAAATTATACGTATGCCCTTGTCATTTTGTATTTTTTTTCTTTTTTCAATATTATTATTAAAATATTATTTCACTCAATTAATCAGAAGCACAATGAACAACAGAAGAAATTATTTTTCTTTAACCCAGCTGTAGAAGAAGAAGAGAGGAAAAGAAGAAGAAATAATCTTCTAGAAAGTTCTTAAGTAATTACAAATAATAAAAATTTTAAGCAGTTACAACAACTATTCAACTATCTCATAAAAGAAGGAATTTTTATATAGGATAAGAATGCAAATTTAACTTTAATAAAACAGTATAGGCATATAAAAATTAGCATTAAAAGAACAGCAGGGAGAAATGAACTAAAGTTAACGTTATTATCCACCGATTTACACTAAATTTGGATTTTTAGCCCAAATCCTGTGGGCCTGAGCCCACCTCTCTTACCAGTTCTTTGCTATCTAAAGGAGAAACATTCAATATATAGAAGAAAAGGCATGTAAACTTTCAATATGGGATAACTTACTGTTTTAAAATATCTACATATTTACAAAAATCTTCCTCATATTTCAAAAGAATAAGATCAAAGATTAAATTATTTATGAGTTTACTCATTTCATTTAAGTATAATGCATCAATTTCGTTGTCTTTTAGACTATGAACTAAAGCTAAAAAGAATATGATATAACTTGCAGAATAGTTGGTAAAATAGTAGGAACGGTTGATATAGCAATAGTATCCCTTGGAATTCAACAAACACTTTTGTGCAAGTACAGAAAGCAACATAAAATTATTTTTCTTTGATCCATCAGCAGAAGAAGAAGAGAGGAAAAGGAGGAGATAATTTTCTGGAAAGTTTATAAGTAATTAAAAAAAGGAGAGAGACGGTGAAAATATCTGCAATTAAAGTTATTTTTCCATAAACAAATGGCTAGTTTTCTCTGGACCCTCGAGTTTACTACACGTGCATTGTGGGTGGGGGAGGGGGCGGTAGAGAGCAAATCCGCGGATTTGCACTAGATTTGGGCATGTGGCCTTAGTCTCGTATGCTCAAGCCCACCTCTTTAATTAGTTCTTTACTAGCCCAAAGGAGGAACATTCAATATAAACAAACGAAAGCATGTAAACTTTCAATGTGGAATAATTTATTCTTTTGAAATATCTTCATATTTACAATATGACAATGGTAAAATTAGAATAAAGATGATTAATTTTCTTCCAAAATTTACACTTTTAATGGAATGAGAAATTATATGGTATCATTGTCCTTTCAACTATAATTTTTATTTTGAAATGACAAAACAATTGAATATTAACATGTGTCAACTACGATTTTTATTATTTTTTACATATAATAAATTTAAAATTTATCTCAAATTATTTTCTTTGAGTTAGTTTCAAGCATTAAACTAATTGGAGTTATTATTTTTTTTTCTAGAATAAATATTTAAGAGATTTTTTAATTTGGGAATATTTGACTCTCGAAAAAATACTCTTAATTTGGGAACACAAACACACACATATATCGCAACTTAGCAATTGGGAAAAGAGCCTAAGGACTTGAAACCAAAATTAATGCTTAATAATGGAAAGTGGAAAGTAGAAGGTGGAAATTCTAGTTCACAGTCAATATTCATTTGTTTATGGATCATTTCAATTAGGAATTTTAATTGGAATGACGGTGATAAATATAATTTTTTGGATACAAAAGGTAATTAATAATAAATATTTGCACTTTTTAAATTCATTTCTCTACTTTAATCCAGTAGATCGTTTGTACAATTTTATTAAGCTATAGATTAGTTGTTTTATATTTAAATAAATCCTTATTAATTGTGATTTAGATTGCATATCTTCGTTTTTTTTTTCTTATAATATATATTTTCTAATTACCAATTAGAGTGCTATTATAAATAAAAAAAAGAGTGCTATTAAAGTTTTTATGTTTTAATGCATTTAATTTAAAAGAAATTTCATATAGATTATAAAAAATTAAGTAACATATATTGATTATCTTACTAGAATTTAATTAATTATTACACCACAAATTATTATTTATAATTTTTTTTATTTTTTATAATTTACAACAATAATTGCCAAATATGTATATATATAATTTATTATTTTTATTTTCTGTAGCTGAATATATTCTTTAGTCAAATGAAACATTCATTGAAAATATATATTTTTAACTAAATTTAGAACTGCATTAACATATTTAATTTATAAGTTTAAAAATTATTTCACCATTATTGATTTATTAGGTACTAATATAAAAAATTGAAAACAAATTCATTTGTGAAAATTTATATTAACTATCAGGTAAGGAATGTAGCTAATAGAAGATTATAAAAAGGAATATTAGTATATGTTTATTATATATGTATAGTCAGATATATTATGTATTATTCGTCTATAATAACTCTTAAAAATTGGATAGAAAATATTAAAGGCACAAACGACTTTATTCACATATGTGTACATATTTACTGATAATTTTTTTCTGAATTTGCCATGAATCTAGTTTAAGTAACTAATTTATTAAAATTATATCATTTCATTTAATACAACAAATTAGTATATATTGATGATTGATTAAAGAAAAACAATCAAAATATTTTATTATATATGTTAAAATATTATCAAATATTTTATATTTATGTTTTTTTTTAATATTTTATTTAAGATTACTCTGTTATCCATGGATGAATCGGCCATACCTATCAGCAAAAGAATATCATGATTATTTTCAAGTGAATAGCTTCAACTATTCTGGCAAACAATGAATCAGTTTGGGGCCTTTAATATATGTATGTTGGGAGAAATTTGCCAACATCATCTCCACAATACCCACAAAATCTGCTTTTGCACGTTGATCCTGTAAGCCATCTGATGCTGTATGCTTTATTTCTTGCATCATATTCATAGCACAGATGCTAATCAAGCAAATTAGCTTGGTTCCAAAACAAGTGTTTAATCTTTGGTCAGTGTTTTTTTCTAGTTGTTGTTTGGAATTTGTGATTCAATCACTGTCCTTACTGTTGAGGATAATCTTCAACTTTGGGCCTCGTTTATATTGGGAACAGGTCAAAGGGGCCAATTGCAGTGTTTTCAGACTAGTAGATCATCAGGTTTGGTGAAAAACTCCAAAGTCATTGGTGATTTTATGGATTATGACTTGTGAGCATGAATTGTTCAACCTGGATGATATAATTATTTTGTCAAAGAGATAGAAACCATACGAAAAGCTACATAGACTCTCATGATATTAAGAAATTAAGAAGTAATGACTGATCCTTACTCATATAAAGTAATTAACCTATAAAATGTTAACAATCTGTAATAAAGTTTATGAACTAATAAACTATAACAGACTTCTACTGGCTGCATAGCAGGTAAACTTATTTAGTAGAATATAAAAAGCAAACCAAACTAGTAATTAATTATTAAGCTCCACCACAAGTTGCATATATTTTGGTTCCATTTTTGGTAATTCGATAAACCTCCAAAGTAACAGGACCAGCAAGCTCATTTGTCATCTTAGACAGCCACAAATTAACATCTTTATGGTCAATGCCATAAAGGTTATGAAGCTTGTTCTTCAATTGTACAATTGTCATCATCTTATGAACTGCTACAATATAAAGCCCGTGTGTTCCATAAATTCTGACTTCATAGATCTCAAGAGCATCAATATGAGCATCATCAGGAATCTCATATGTCAGAATGTTTTCACAAGTACTTAACTCTGCTCCATTGTAAAGCAACGTCATCTTTTTTGCTGCAATTCAAGTTGACTCCTCAATTTTAAGTTTGAGGGTCATAATAGTTTCATCGCTCATGACCATCAACAAGTAGCTCCTATCATGAGCACAAACCCATAAAGGTCTAGTCTGCATTCATCAAAAACCACTAAGCTCTTATTAATAAAGTTGATCAATTAAATAAAATTCATATTAAACATAATTTAAAGCATATATTAAAATTACTATACTATGCACAACACGGAGAATGAGATCAGCATTATTCATAATTCCATAAACACGGGCTTCAAATTGATTTGCCAACTGCACAGAACTAAAGTAGAGGTATTGTTCTTCAACTTCAGCATTAAGTACCATCTCCTTAAGTTTTAGTTTGATATCATAAATAGTTGCATGCTCGTCAACATCCACTGACTACACCACAAAATGAAAGTGGATATGGAGTAACATTTTCTTAAATAAACAAATTTCAGAGCTATACTAAATGCAAAAACAGCAACATTTGTTGAATTTTTACTACTACTGCGGGTTTTAGATTATTTTATCATAGATTTTGGTTGATATATGGTTTCAATGTAATTTGAGTGTTTAATTTATTTTTATATGTTAGAAACATAGTCAATTGGCTGCAAACTAAATTGCTCTCACACAACATAAAATCAACGTGAAAATTGACTACTACTGTGTTTGTGATATGTCGTTTTGGAATATGAATTCCATGAGGCATACTTCAACCGCTCAAAGCCCATTTCCTAGATTTGTTGGAGTTTTGATTCGTAGAAAATTTGGGTAGGCCTATCAAACCATTCTGATATTTGGATTTCCTTAAATCTGGCCCATGAAGAATTTGTACTTTTTTTCTGAAAACTTGGACGGACAACAAATTAATACTATTTATCCAAATTATTATGAATAGACTTCCTCTTACTTGGGTATAAAGGAAAAATTACATAATATCTCATTTTTATTTATTTTAAATATTCTAAAATTTTCAAAATTTTCAAAAATATATATTTTCAAATTTAACTGAAAAATACAATATAATATATATGTATGTGTGTGTGTATATATAATACAATATTAATACCTTTCTCTAGTATACAAAATGTATAACTAAGTTGATATTTTTGAAATTAAAATTTAAAAAATAATTATTTTTAAAGAAAAATGAGACATTTAAAAAATATATTTTTAAAGATATTTTTGTAGAAATGCTCTTTATGAGTAATTAAACAGATCAAGTACGGGAGATGGATTATGCCTTCTACTATTACATGCTTAAACAATCTAATTCTTAGAAAGATAATATATTTCTAATAATTTCCATTATACACGTTAAAGAAAGGAATAATGCCCATTAGGCATATAAATCTCACAAAATTTCATAGATATAGAAGTATAGTGAACTACCATTTTAGTTGGAGGAAAACATCCCAAAAGAAACATTAAATGGTATTTTTTTTAGGAGAAATAGAGATTTCATTAACTTAAAAAACATTACATAAAACCTTAGGACTCCAAAGATTAGAACACATATAAGAACCAAATTGGCCCTAGATCTCTACAAATTTAAACCCAAAAAACAAAAACCCGTTACAACATAATAACCAAAAATAAGAATTAAGACCAATAAATTGGAAAAGGATAGCAACCTTGTACCAAATCTCAAGCAGGAGAAGTATAACCTAATAGAAGGTTAGAGGCTTTCTAGCCCAAGAGTTCTAAACAATCTCAAATAACAAATCATTAATAAATAAAGGAATAATAGACCAATACAACTTAACCTTAGCCTAGGATCAAAGGAAAAACAGCTCAAATATGTCAATTAATGAAATTGGGGATATTTATCTAAATATGGGTGCAAGTTTCATATATTTATTAAAATATGGAACTTGCTTCCATATTTAAAAAAATATGTTAATCAATGCTCAAACTGAAATTTTAAGTTTCGGTTTGAGCATCTATATATATATTTTTTACTTTTTTTAATAAACTAAAACTTTAAGTTCATGTTTGAATTAAACCGAAATTTAAAATTTCGGTATTTCTTTTTTTTTTTTAATTTACCAAACCGAAACTTGGCCACTTTTATTTTTGTACAAAATATTTGGTGGCTGAGGGACGTCCTCTCATCCAGCAAATTTTTTTTTATTTTTTAAATTTTTTTAAATATTGTATTTAAATTTTAAATATTTTTTAATTTATTATAATATATTTTTTAATTTTTAATTTTTTTATTTAAATTTTTAAATATTTTTAATTTATAATAATAATGATTAAAGTAATAATAATAATTAATAATTATTATAATTATAATTATATATAATTGATAAGAATAATGATATAATTATAATTAAAAATTATATAATAATGATTAATATTAATTATTATTAATATAATTAATATAGTTATTAATTATAATTATATAGTTATTATTATTATCATCAATTTTAAAATGATTAGTTATATTTATTAATAATAATAATTGTATTGTATTAATTATATTTGGACCCAAATATAATTGTTAATTATTTGGTCCCAATATAATTGTTAAATATTGTTATTATTAATTATATAATTATTAATTATAATAATAATGATTAATATTAATTAATATTAATTATATAATTATACTTATATTGTTATTAATTATAATTATATTATTTTTAAGTATAATTGTATAATTAATGTTATTATCAATTATATAATATTAATTACATTTATTATTAATTATTTTTGTTAAAAATATTTATTATTAATTATTATTAAATATATAATTATTAATTATTAATTATAATTATATTGTTATTATTATTAATATAATTATGTAATTATATTATTAATTATATGGTTATTAATTATAATTATATATTTATTAATTATGTGTGGGCTCAAATATAATTGTTAATTATTTGGGCCCAATATAATTAATAATTGTTGTTATTATTAATTATTATTACTTACATAATTATTAATTATATTTAGGCACAATATAATTATATTGTTATTCATATATAATTAATTATAATTATTAATCATAATTTATGGTTATTAATTATATATTTGGCCCCAAATATAATTATTAATTATTTGGGCCCAATATAATTATATTAGAAAATATAATTAATGATAATAATTGTAATTAATAATAATGTAATTATAATTAATAACTGATAATAATTAATAGTAATAATATAATTATAATTAATAATTATATAATTAATAATAATTATTAAAATAATTAATATTTATTTATTTTTGTCAATCTTTTCAAATTTTTTTATAATATGTGACAATGATTTTGGGCCATAATTATTTAGTATTATTAATTATATTATTATTATTATTATTAAAAAAGAGGTCAACCACTTTGGCCACCAAATTATTTGTGCAAAAATAAAAGTGACCAACCGAAACTCTAAGTTACGGTTTACCATTTTAGCAGTTATATAAAAAAATATCAAACTGAAAGTTACACTTTCGGTTTGGTAAATTAAAAAAAAAGTAAGTTAAAAAAATAAAATATATATATAAATGCTCAAATAAAAAATTAAAGTTTCGGTTTGAGTATTGACTAACATATTTTTGTAAATATGGAAGCAAGTCTCATATTTTAGTAAAATATAGGACTTGCTCCCATATTTAGGTAAATATCCTATGAAATTGAGCTTAAAGAGAGAGGCATAAAACTTTACTATTTGGCCGAAAAACTCAAACACAAACTAAGGATAAAACTTTAGGGGTAGACTAGCAGGTGTAGTAGCTTATGAGAACTCATAAATAGGCTGATATTATTCTAAAAATAAAAGACTACCAGATAAAGACATTAATCCTTGAGCAAACTTCATAAGAGAAGGGAGCCTTTACCATAGCTTCACTACTTATGAGAAGTCTTTGGACCACTTGCATATATCATAGATAACAAACAAAAGACCACTTATGACAATATCTATAAGGGGAAAAAAAGAATAATAAGATCCTACCCGAAAAATCAAGAAAAAACAAGGATCTAGAGTTATTGCAGTTGTCGCCCTATTGATTAATTACTATAACAACTTTCTAAATAAGTCTGACTTCATATGAGACAATAGTTTGCCTGGAAATGACAACATATAGAATATCTATAAAAATTATTCTACCATTATTTCAACCTATTTAATTTTTAGCTATTTATATTCATTCAAAAACCATTTATAATTATCTTTTTAATATTTATATCCATCTTAAATCTATTTAATACTATTTGTATATTATTTATACTCATTTAATTACTCATTTAAATATAAAAATATAAAAATACAATAAAACTTATCCTGTACAATTACAATCTTTCCAATCAAATAATTATAAATAAAAAAAATTAATACTAACACAATTCTTTTAAAATAATTTCATACCATACAATTTTATAATAAAAACATAATACTATATATAAATAATTGAAATTAAAAAAAGTAATATTATTATATAAATGGGTTTTATTAGTGCCTAAAAGCATGTACCCATACCCTATTAGAACCAGCCATTGATAGTAAAAATGCCACTCACATTGCCTAATTCCATGGTCTTTTTATATAGTTGCTAGAAAAAAATCAAAAATAACATACTTTATCAAATTTTTAAAATATTTTCTAAATTATCATATTTTTTCACCAGTTTACAAATTTATTAGATTTTTATAGCATATACTAAATTTATTATGAGTTTATAATATGTATATATAATAACTTCTGTAAATTTATCATTTATTATAAGGTCATGATCTACTTTTAGAAAATGATAAAAAATACATAATAAAAAAATAAAAATAAAAATATATAGGGAATGACTTAATTTTCCCTAAATTCAAAAAATCATTGCCATCCTCAAGCATGTCTAGATTCAAATCAGTTTAACCCAGCTTGAGCTTAGTCTTTATGAGAAATTATAGCAGTGAGAGTGGAGTGAAGTTTATAAATAAAATAGTTCTTTTGTTGTGCATATCTTTTTCTAATTAATTATTTTTTATATTTAAAATTAAAATTTATTAAATATTGTATAAATTATATATTTTTCAAGTTCTTTTAATAAAATTTCTATTATTTTATATTGGATTACATACAATTTATGGTGGTGGATGTCTCATTCGAGTATGGGATCTACTGGCATTAATTAAAAAAAGAAGTCAATTTTTATAGGATCAACCAGTAATAAATTTTGATAAATCAAAAGCACTGAATTCTTTTAGCAATTTGCATTGAATTTGAAAAATGCACAGCTTGCACAAAGCCGTTATTACGCTGTGGGGAGGTCTATAAATTGGTCTTTCACCTTCAATTAAAAATATAACAATTTGAATATATATATATATATATGTAGAGAGAGATAGTAAGAAATTTTGAAAGAGAAAAATTATTTATGTGATAGAACATTTTTTTTAGTGATAAAATAGTAAAATTTTATTTTGAATATTTGGAAAGGACTTATCACTATTTTTGGGTCTATCTCAATTATAAGTGTTATACTTCTAGAATATTTTTTAAAAAAATTTCTCTTGTAAATATATTATTTATTAGTTAAAGAATTAATTTTGAAATTTGGCCCATGGACATAGTATAAATTAAAAAGGTGAACTACATTAAAAATTGATATCTCTTTTATCGATTATTTTCATACTGTTTTTATTTTATTTATTTATAGTCAATTTGCCTCGGACCTGATAATTTCACTGTGCTACAAGTTTTGGGATTTAATTTATTATTATTTTTCAACAATTGGTATCAGATCATGGTTGGTTATTGTCTGTGCAATTTGAAATAGAAAAGTCTAGCAATATATTTAAATTGACTTTTTTAAATTATTTTATTTGAAAGCTTAAAATGGAAGATCTCTTGATCTGCACGGATCTTTATGATCCTATTGAAGTTGACAAGGGTAAACCAGCAAATAAATTCGACCACTATTGGGAGAAAATAAATAGAAAAACTGTAGTTACAATTAGATAATGGATAGATAATAGTGTCTATCATCATATCTACTAGGAGAAAAATTCCGAAGCTATATGGAAAAAAATTCCAACTTGTACGAAAGAAAATTTCAAAAAAATAAGACTTTTTTTGTAAGAAAACTTGTATATATGATATTTGAAGATGAAAGTAGTATGACTGAATACTTGAGAGATTTTAAAGATATTGTAAATCGCTTAACCAATTTAGAGGTAGTATTGTCTGATGAATTACAAACTTATTTATTTTTTGGTACTTTGCCTTAAAGTTGGAAGACTTTGGTGGTTGCCTTGAGTAATTTAGCTCCTGAAGGCAAACTATCCATAGAGGCAGTTTGTGAAAGTTTGTCAAATAAAGAAATCATGAGAAAAGATCAAGACTCTTCTACCCACTTAGAAGAACTAGTTACTAAAAGGCATGATAGAAGCAGAACTAGACTTCAAAATGCAGTTAAGCAGTCAAACAAATATGCCAAGTCAAGAGATAGATACAAATCAAGAAAATGTATCACTTACTATCATTGTAGTAAATCAGGACATATAAAAAGATTTTGCAGACAATTAAAAAAGTAATAGGCAAAAGATAAAAATAAAGAAAAGGAAGATACAACTTCAACTGTACTTGATGGTGATATTGTTATTTCTACTGGTGATAATTATTTACATCTTGATGGCTATAAAATCTTTTGGGATATTGATTCTAGAGCTTCATATCTCGTGTCTACTAAATGTGAATTTTTAACATTATATACCAGTAGTGATTTTGGCTATGTCGGAATGGGGAATGGAGCTTTAGCCAAGGTTATTAGCATGGGTAAGGTATGTTTGAGTACCAATACCGGGTGCAAGCTGTGGCTTAATAATATTAGACATGTTCCTGAGATACAACTCAATCTAATTTCCTCTATACTCTTGCTGATGAAGGTTGTATAAGTTCCTTTAGTGTAAAGAATTGCAAAATTACTAAAAGCAATCTTGTATTGGCTAAAGAAAATAGACAAGATACTTTATACTTTATGCAAGCCAAAATATGCAAAGGAGAGGTGAATGCAGTAGCAGATAGTACTTCAGATTTATGTTATAAAAGGTTTGGTCACCTAAGTGAGAAAGGACTTTGTGTTCTCACTGAGAAAAAATTTCTCTCTTAACAGGTATACATCTAGAATCATGCACTAATTGTTTGGTTGGAAAACAACATAAAGTTGCATTTTAGAGATCTTACTCCTCTAGGAGATCAAATATTTTTTTTAGTTCACACTGATGTTTATTTTGTGAGTGATAAAACTCTTGATTTTGCTTCATATTTTATGACCTTTATTAACGATCACTCTAGAAAAGTGTGGGCTTTTGCTTTGAAATCCAAAGATCAGGTGCTAGATGTATTCAAATATTTTCATGCCAATGTTGTAAGAAAAACAAGAAGGCGGTTGAAATGTGTTCATGTAGATAATGGTGGAGAATATAGGGAACCATTTAAGATGTATTACAAGGAGCACGGCATTCGCTTAGAGAAGACAATTTCAAAAATACATCAGCCAAATGGAGTTGCTAAAAGAATGAACAAAACCATTATACAGAGGATCCAGTGTATACTCTCTCATGCTAAACTTTCTAAGTCTTTTTGGGGGTAAAGCAATGAGAACTGCAGTCAACCTGATTAACCTTTCTCCTTCAATTTCTCTTGATGAAGATATTACAGAAAGAGTGTAGAGGTCAAAAGATGTTTCATATGATAATTTGCGAGTTTTTGGATGTAGAGCTTTTGTTCATATTCCAAAAGATGAGAGATTCAAGCTTAATTCCAAGGCTAAAGAATGTATCTTTTTAGGTTATGCCCATGAAGAGTTTGGTTACAGGCTTTGGAATCCTGTTAATAAGAAAGTTGTCAGAAGTAAAGATGTGGTATTCTTTGAAAATTGAACATTGAAGATCTTGAAAAGTCTAAACCAGTTAAAGAAAAGGTTTCAAATGTCACATCAAAGTCATATAGTTTTAAGCAAAGTGATGCAGATGAACAAGGTGTCAATAATGATGATGAGCTTATTCTTGATGTTGATGAAACTGATGAGGCTGTTAATGAGCATGATAATCAATCTTTTTCTCCACCGCCAGTTAAAGTTCAATTAAGAAGATCCACCAGAAATAGAGTGACCTTCCAAAAATAAAGTGGCCTTCCAGAAATATCCTCCTCATGAGTATTTGATACTCACTGATGGGAGATAACCTAAAAGTTATAAAGAGGTTGTGGCATGAGATCAGAAAAATGAGTGGTTGAATATTATGCAAGATGAGATGAACTCCTTGCATAAGAATCACACTTATGAGCTAGTAAATCTATCTAAAGGAAAGAGAGCATTGAAGAATAAATGGATTTTCATAGTAAAGACTGAAATAATACTTCACAACTAAGGTACAAGACTAAGTTGGTTGCGAAAGAGTTTGGGCAAAAGAAGGGTATTGACTTTGAAAAAATTTTCTCACCTGTGGTCAAAATGTCTTTCATCAAAGTTATTCCTGATTTAGCTGCCAACTTGAATTTAGAGATAGAAAAACTTGATGTAAGGATAACTTTTCTTCATGGTGACTTGGAGGAGAAAATTTATATGGAGTAGCTAGATGAATTTAAAGCTAAAGGAAAGGAGAATCTTGTTTGTAGGTTGAAGAAAAGCTTGTATGGACTTAAGCAAGCACCAAGGCATTGGTATAAGAAATTTAAGTCTTTTATGATAAATCATATGTATACAAAGACAATCGCTTATCATTGTGTGTTTGTAAAGAAATTTCATGACAGTGATTTTTATCATCCTACTGCTTTATGTGGATTATATGCTGATAGTTGGCCATGATGCGGAGAAAATAAGTTTTTTGAAGAAAGAACTTAGCAAATCTTTTGCAATGAAGGATTTGAGATCCATCAAATAAATTCTCGAGATGAAAATTACTCGAGATAGGAAGAGAAGAAAATTATGGCTATATCAAAAGAAATAAATTAAGAAAGTTCTTAATAGATTCAACATGAGCAAAGCAAAATCGATTTGCTCTCCATTTGTAGGTCATTTCAAGTTGAGTTTCAATATCCTATAAGTGAGAATGATAAAGAAGAAATATAGAAAGTGTTTATGCTTCTACAGTTGGTAGCTTGATTTATGTTACAGTTTATACAAGGCTGGATATTGCTCATGTTGTTAGAGTAGTATGCAGATTCCTTTCTAATACTGGAAAGGAGCATTGGCTAGCTATAAAATGGATACTAAAGTATCTTCGAGGCACCTTTAGAATTTATTTATGCTTTAGTTATGGAAAATCTATGTTGTATGGATATAAAATACAGATATGGTTGGTGACACTGACTCTCAAAAATTCACTTCTGGATACTTGATTACTTTTACAGGGAGAGCAATTTCTTGGCAATCAAAGTTATAAAAATGCACTGCCTTATCCACCACTGAGACTGAATATATTGCAATTACTGAAGTAAATAAAGAGCTACTATGGATGAAAAAGTTTTTACAAGAGTTAAGTTTTGAATAACAAAATTATGTAGTATATTGTAACAGTTAGAGTGTCATTTATCTCAATAAAAACTCTACCTTTCACTCACAATCAAAATATATTTATGTAAGATATTACTAGATTTGAGATGCACTGGAGTTTTAGCTAGAAAATATTCACATAAATGATAATAGCTCTGATATGATGACTAAAGCTCTATCCACTAAAAAACTTATTGCTTGTAGGGAGGTAGTTGGTATGAAAGTTCATCCACTTGAGTGTGAGGAAAAAAAATTTGTGGCAGTGGATGTCCTACTTAAGTGTGGACCCACTAGCATTAATTAAAAAAAAAAGAAGTCAATTTTTATGGAATCCACTAGAAATAAATTTTGACAAATCAAATGCACCAAATTCTTTCAACAATTTGCACCTAATTTGCAAATTGCATAGCTTGCACAAAGTTGTTATTATGCAGTGGAAAGACCTATAAATAGGCCTTCTCCCCTCAATTAAAAATATAGCAATTGAAAGAATATATATATATATATATAGAGAGAGAGAGAGAGAAAGAGAGAGAGAGAGAGAGAGAGAAATTTTGAGAGATAAAAAATTATTTATGTAAGAGAATATTTTTTTTTATAATTGACAAAATAGTGAAATTATATTTTGGATGTTTGGGTAACACTTACTACTATTTTTGGGTCTATCTAAATTGTGAGTGTTAAACTTCTAGAATATTTTTTAAAAAAGTTTCTCTTGTAAACTTGTTATTTATTAATGGAAGAATTTATTTCGAAATTTAGCCCATGAATATAACCTAAATTAAAAGGGTGAACCACGTTAAATATTGAAATCTCTCTTATTGACTATTTTCATTTTTTTTCTTATTTTACTTATTTATAACTAATTTACCCCGGACCCGCTAATCCTGTTATATCACAAATTTTGGGATTTAATTTATATTATTTCTCAACACAGTTGAAAGTTATATTATTTATCTTTGCAATGATCTTCCATGATGCTGATGCCTCAGTCTCATCCTTTATGGCATAATAGTTGAATCACTCCACATTAAAGCAGATCACAATTCAGTAATACAAGATAAATCCAAACTATAGAAATAGAAAAAGTAGATAAATCTCCTATTTCTTCTATATTTTATAATAAATAACATTATTTTATTAAATATGTTCATAATTTTTAATTTTTGTTTACAATATTAAAAATATTTTTTAGTCGAATAATGAATTTGATGAAATTAGTTTATTAATTGAGTATAAAATTGTGTTAAATAATAATTTAATTAATTAGTAACATTTAATAAGTAGTTCGTTCTTGCTATTTTTAAGAAAAGCATTATTTAATTAATGGTAACTAAGATGAAATTAACAGTACAATAATATCTAAAAGCGAAACTCTAACTAAAGTATAGGAAAACAAAGGTTTAACTAAAAGATGAGTAGGGATGACAACATGGCGGAATAGAGGAGATGCAATGCCCATTCTTATCCCTGCCATGGTGGGTAATCTCTGCTTCCATCCTCGTCTCACAAACAGAATAGATGTACTATATCTCTGCTTCCATGAGGATCCTCACAAGACGGAAATATGAATGGAAAATTTATATTTTTTAATTAAAATTTAATAATTCATAATAATTATACACTCAATAACATTATAATCTAATAAATACAATAAAATTTAAAAGTGTAATAAAATAAAATAAAATAAATTAAGTTAAATTTATTTTATATATACAAATAACTAAAATACAACATACATAATATATATATATATATATACACACACACACCAAATTTTCATAGGGACAAAGACTGGGATTCCTCTCCTCGCCCCATCTCCTCCTGGCCAACATGGAAAAAATTCTCCTCGTCTTCACTCTCATGTGAGAAAATTACAGGAATCTTTGCCCCATTCGTGGCAAAAATCCCCTTCCCACTCTATTATCAACCATGAGCTACTAAATTCGCTTACTTAGATTATCTAAAAAACTTTACAATCACTAATAATAAGCTCAAAATAAGAAAGATTTTTATTGAAAACTTGAGAGCTTAAAAGAGTTTATAAGAATCAATTTCAATGATGCTACATTTTGAAAAAGTAACACATTGGTAGGGCTATATTTGGGCCAGGCTAGACCAGATTTGGTCCTTGTCTGAGGCTCAGTCCGAGTACCCTGTGGGCTACAAAGAGGAGCCCGAAGCTTGGCATGTGGCCTTAGTGGTCCTAGTCACTCGAGCCAAACACTTCAAGTCTACTGTCTTTTTTTTAAAAAAAAAAAAAATCAACCAAACACTTTTTCAAGCCTTTCTTTTCAATTTTTAAACCTTTTTTTCACAAGTATAGCCCATATATATATTCATGATTCAATCAGAAGCATGAATATTTTTTTTTTATATTTAATATTTTGCAATTACTTTTTAATGATTTGTGAAATCCACTCATTTCAATTGATTTTCTTTTTTTGGTCAAAACATTATACTTGATTTCGCATTAAAATTGCAAATTTTATAATTATGTTTTGAAAACATATTCTAAATGGTGCCATTCTTTAAGCACTTTCCCACTGCTCCTTGAAATAGAAACAAGTGAAGTGATTTTCTGCTGCTAGACTCGAATGTTACTATAAAAAACTCCTTCAGTTTCTCTCCATCCAGTGAATCATTTGGCCAAACCACTCCGCCCATAATGATTGCGGCTGATCCATCAAATTATATCGTTGCCAGCAATCACAAGCCAAAAATATATAAAATTTTTATTGTTATTTACTAAATAGACCTTACTAATTATTAATTTACTAAATGCTAACATAAAATTTTTATTTTCATGATAGAAAATATATTTCTTTGCAAAAATTATTACTAATGATTAAATAATGAGTGTAGCTCGTGTAAGATAATGAAAATTTATTATTATAAATTATTATAATTCCTTAAAATATGGATATACAAAATATTAACATATACTATGTGTAAAAACATATAAAGTCAAACGAAAAAAATATATATGTAAATTTAAGTGAAAATAAAATAAAAAAATTGGGTTGAACTCCCTAGATATGAAGTTCACGAAACTTTTAAGCATTAAAATAACTCCATTTTACTCATTATTTAATTTCTGAAGTACTTCATAAGATTTATATAATTTCAAAATACAAGGTTAATTTTACTATTTTTTTTTAATTTTCAATACCAAACAAATTATTCTCTAAAATCTTTCTCTTATATGAAAACTCAAAATTTGGACAATTTCAATTCAAATAAATTCTATTTTATAAAACTTTTATGTTTAGAATGAGGTGGTTTATAAAATTGAATTATTTTAAAATAAAAAATGATTTCAGACGACATAGAAATCATGTCATTTTGGAAAAATTTATAGAATTGAATTCTTTGAGAATGAAGAAGAAATGATTTCAAACTAAATATAAATCATATCATTAGGAAATAATTTAATTTATTTGAAATTTGATTTATTGTGAAACTACACAAATATAAAATTATAATAAAATTATTATTAAATATGATACATATATAAATAAATAAATAAATTTATTATTTATCGATACGATGTCTGGAACAAGTCTTGTAGAATAATTCATTTTGATTCTTTTCACAAAACAGAAAAAAAATAGAAAGTTAGAATTATATTGAATTGGATTTTTTAAATGAGTTTTTCTATACGGAGCCTAAATCAACTGCTGCTGTGTCTTTTCCCATCTTTTTTGTACTCTCTTTTCTTTAGTTATATGTTTGTTAGATCTACTTCGGGGGAAAAAAAAAAAAACTTGATTCAAGCCACTAATTTCTTATTCAGGATTTGAGAGGTAAGTACAAGTTTTTCTTTTATTATTTTCAATTTACCATTTTTTTTATTTTTTTCTTTTAATTAATTTGTTTTTTTATGTGAAGCATGTTAATTATGAGTTTTTTTTTTAAATCGTTTGCATAAGCAGAAATTCAAATGGAGATTCAAAAATTAGATTTTTATTAGTAGCGGATAATGAGCCATAAGGTTCTATTTTAAATGAGTTTCAGACTCCATTTTATCTTAGCTGATATTTCTATATTGCTAAATTTAGATAAGCTATTGTGATCCCCAGAATGAATTGTTTTCAGGCCATTTTAATTAAATTAGGCCTAAATTTTTCAAATTTTATTTTGGTTATGTTTTGTCATATTTTATTTCTTTGCATTATTTTATGGTCTGTAAAACATATATAAAGGAGGCTATTTAGTTTTAACAAATCAATTTCACTTTAAATTTGAGAGCTTTCTCTTTGAATGTTTTACATGCTGCATCATTTTTTTTTTCTATAATCATCATTTTGGGAAAAAACAACAGAAAATGTAGGTCGAACCAGGCTTGAGAATAAATATTCAAATTCAGAGCAAGTATGGGAAGCTTAGGAACAATCTTAATTATAACCTAATTGATTATAAAACGTCAATAATATTGATAATAAAGCTTAGGAACTAATTAACTCTAAAATACTTTTACCTGCTGCAGCAGCACAAAATAAATATTAACTTATTTAGTACAATATTAAAGCAATTAAGACAAAAATAAATAGTAATTATACATTAAGCTCCACCATGAGTGTTGGAAAAATCGAATAATTTTTTCTTTAAAATAAACAACTAGTAAATTTAACCAATTTGGTAATTCTCAGGATATGCTACAATAGTCTCCTAGATAGAATTAACATTCCAAGTAAATTCTCAGAAAAGACTGAAAAGATTACAAACGGTTCCACTTAAAATTCAGTTTCCTAGACAGAACTTATATACACGGTATATTTTCACAACTTAGACTTGTGTATACAAACAGAACAATATACATGAATAGTAAAATACAATCAAATGAATCGTATAAAACACTACAAATAAACCCAACAAATAATATTAAATACTATATTATAACTGAAAAGAAACAACAACAACAATAAATAAATGTGGAATACAAGAGATAAGGAAAGAACACACACGGAAATTTGATAACGGAGTTCGGCAAAATATGCCTAGTCTCCGAGCACCACTCAAACAACCCGCTTTTATTTATATGTGGGAGAAGAGTATAAAATTTGAATGATACAAATGGGTGGAGGAATGAGTTCTTAAATAACTCTCATTCTTCTCCCAAATTTCTTATCTCATTGATGTAGGATAAAAAAAACAGTGCCAAAAGTCAACAAATCTCCACCTTGACACAATTTCTAGCCCTACCAAATATAAATCTTCTCAATCAAACAAAAAATAATACGGTCCTTACAGTGCTTCAAATTTGCGCCGTCAGGCGCTAATTCAAATGTGCAAGATATTAGCCAAGTCTAAACAATGTTCAAACTTGGCTCTTGTAACCACATTGGTCAGCATATCTGCAGAATTTTTCATAGTTTAAATCTTCTGGAGAAATTCCTCCTCTTCTTCGAGAATTTTTCGCACAAAATGATAACGAATTTACCTCACAAAATGATAACGAACATCAATGTGCTTCGTCCTTGCATGAAAGACTTGATTCTTTGCTAAATGAATAGCACTCTTACTGTCAGAATATACCTCAAGTTATTTCTGACCAACTCCCAAGTCTTTAAGCAACCCATGAAGCCAAATTGCCTCCTTCACAGCTTCTGTAATCGCCATATACTTTGTCGCTATTATAGTTAAAGCCATTGTTGACTGCAAAGTAGACTTCCAACTAACTGGTACCTTTGCTAAAGTGAACAAATAGCCAGTTGTAGACAGCCGCTTATCCAAGTCACCTGTGTAACACCTCTATACCAAATATAAACCCACCACATATACACACTATATGTGATATATGTATAAAGGATATAAGAATGTCACAGTCTATTTTTAAACAGACCAATCTAGATAAAACCTAAAACATTTAACTTATATTATAGAAAGTAATAGATAAAACATCCTTTACTAACATACATATGTATAGATAGATATATATATATATATATATCTTCATTACCCAAAAATTTATCCAAAACATTTGTTTAATAAGCAGCAAAAAATGCAGTGAAATATACATATGCTTACATCAAAATCAATATTTACAAAAATATAGAGTTTATACATGCTGGCAATCCATTTCTGATCTTGAAGTCCAAAAATCGACACTTCACCAGGGATCACAAGCCTAGACTCGACTCGGTCTAGCTAAACTCTCCGGCTCAATCGAATCTGAACTGTCACCTGCGCGATAAATCACAATCGTGCTAAGCCAAAGGCTTAGTGGTACAAACCATGATAACAATATGATTCAAATGTAATGCCAATGTCACACTTTCAAGAATTAGAAGTAATATACAAGGATATTGTATTTCATAACATTAAATCTCATGATATTGTTCAATTGTTCCATCATTCATAATTCACTTTAAACCAAAGACAAGCATGAGCCCAAAAGAAACCAATATGCCATTCAAATTTCAGAGTTACTGTTTTGGTCCAATAATCACATTTATCAAGCCCGTAGGCGAATCATTATCACAATGGGGATTACCTCATATGTAACATCCCAACTAGGCTTCAAGGACTAGGCCCAAATAAGCTTCAAGGGGAGCTCAGCATCAACCCAACTTGGCTTCAAGAACCAAGCCCAACCCAGCTTTAAGGGATTGTTACTTCATAGGCATGCCACCAAATACAAAACTCTGAAAATTGAACAACATACTAGGCACACAATCATTTCATTATTTCATTATCAAATCCATTCTCATTTTCTCATTATCATTTAGGCACAATGCCCCAACTATTTCATTTATATCATTATAGCCATCACCAATGGCTTCACATATCATCATTAGGGTATACATAATAAATTACATTATTCATATATTTTGAATCCTCAACATATAATTCACATAGTTCACATAATGCAAATCATAGCACCATTCTCATATATCAACAATATAATAGGTAACATAACACATTTTCCAACCAAATATGTTAAATCCCAAAGTCATGTAAATGTATGCAATCATGTAATGTATGTACTTACCTCTAAGAGCAACTAACATCAATCTATCAACCTCCTCTTCCAAGAATCCTTCAACATTTGGATTGGTACAACTCAATTCTCTTCAAAACCTAATCCAAAGGTGATTATACACACTCACTTAGTGATACACATAAGAAAATAAATAAGAGAACTAACTAGGGCAAACCATACACTTGACACGCTCAACAATACGGGTGTGTTCATGGACGTGCCCTAAACCCACAACACAGAAGCTATGACACGCTCAGTGACATAGGCGTGTCACTACACGTGTCAATCCTCCTCCAACATAGAAGCTATGACACGCTAAGTGACATGGACGTGTCATTGGATATGTCAATCTTCCAACAACACAATAGCTATGACACGCTTAGTGACATGGGTGTGTCACAGGACGTGTCAATACTATCTCTACACGGAAGCTGTGACACGCTCAGTGATATGGGCATGTCACTGATCGTGTCACCTACCCAGATATCAGAATCAATGACACGCCCAAAGACATGGCCGTGCTACTGGGTGCGTCAAGCCAAAAACCTGAAATTGACACAAAAAATACCACATCCAACAAACCTCTTTCTTAAACTCTTTTCCACCCCAAACAAACTTAACCAAAGCCATCAATATACCATAATAAACTTACATAACATTAAAACAACTCAATTATATGCATCAAAACATAAACACAACCATATTTTACAACTCAACACATACACAATCCACAACTCTTGTTTTCTTCACCAAACTTAACATTTTCTTCAATCCAACCCCAAAATCAAAGTTAATTAGACCAAACAACCTCAAACACACCAAAATCAACCATACACACAACTATACCAACCATCCACCAAGCCCATAAACACAAACTCAAAAGAAAACAAAGAAACAAGTTGAAAACTTACCAAAAGTGAAGAAAATCCTTAAAACTCCAACTTAATCACTTAAAATCTTTCAATTTATTGAGTAAGGAATCAACAAAACCTCTCTCTCCCTTTGGCAATGGCGATGGCCGGCTAACCAAGAGAAGAAAGAAGAAGATGATATGAAAGTCAAACCAACCTCTACTCTTAACCACTTAAATCTCTACTTAATTTCCACCAAGTATTAAATTATTATTACAATATAAATATCATCTTCCACTCACATCTAATTTCTATTTTAAATAATTAATTATCTCATTTGACCAAATCAACTTGTTGACTTGTATATGTTGTATATATCTCTATATATATACAACATATACACGCACCTTCTTTTTATCTTCTCACTTAATCAAATATACACTTTAAATCATTTAATTCCATTACAACAATAAGCATTTCCAAAATTTTAGTGTATCATTTGGGATATTACAATTCTCCCCCTTTATAAATAAATTTCATCTTCAAAATTACCTGATCTCAAGTCTGAAATAGCCGGGGATACTGATCTTGCATCACTTGCTCACGCTCCCAAGTTGCCTTATACTTTTGTATGATTCTTTCAAAGAACCTTCATAAGTGGCACTTTCTTATTTCTCAACTCTTTCACTTCATGAGCCAAAATAGCCACTGGTTCTTCTTCAAAAGTTAGATATGGACTCACCGCAATGGATTCCACTAATAAAATGTGAGATGGGTCTGACCTGTACCTCCGTAGCATAGAAACATGGAAGACATTGTGAATTTGATCCAATTCAGACGGCAAAGCAAGTCGATAAGCAAGTGGTCCAACTCTATTCAGTACTTCATAAGGTCCAATGAAACGAAGACTCAATTTTCCTTTACGGCCAAAACTCAGAATTCTCTTCCAAGGAGACACTTTCAAAAATACTTTATCTCTAACATTGAATTCTATGTCTCTCATCTTCAAATCTGAATAGGACTTATGTCGGTTTGAAGCTGCTTTCAAAAGATCTCAAATTATCTTCACTTTTTCTTTCATTTCTTTAATCAAATCGGGACCAACCAATTTACCTTCTCCAACCTCACCCCAACATAGAGGCTTCCTGCATCTCCTACCATACAATGCCTCATAAGGTGCCATTCTAATACTGGATTGATGACTGTTGTTATAAGCAAATTCAATCAGTGGCAAAAACCTGTCCCAACTTCCAGAGAAATCAATGACACAACTTCTCAACATGTCCTCAAAAATCTGTATCACTCTCTCTGACTGCCCATCTGTCTGAGGATAGAAAGCAGTACTAAAATACAACCGAGAATCCAAAGCATCATGCAAACTCTTCCAAAACCTTAAAGTAAACGGGGGATCTCGATCAGACACGAAAGAAATTGGAACTCCATACAATCTCACTATCTCACTAATATACAACTCAGCCAACTTCTCAAGAGAATAGTCCATCTGAACTGAAAGAAAATGAGCTGTCTTCATCAACCGATCCACAATCACCCAGATGGCATCATGCTTCTTCTGAGTTAAAGGCAAACCAGTCACAAAATCCATCGTTACACACTCTCATTTCCTTTCTGGCACTGATAAAGGTTGCAGCAACCCCGAAGGAACTTGGTGCTTAAACTTCACTCTTTGACAAGTGAGACATTTGGATACAAACTCCGCTATGCCCCTCTTCATACCTGACCACCAGTAATGTTGCTTCAAATTATGATACATCTTAGTATTCCTAGGGTGCATAGCAAAAGTCGACTGATGTGCTTCCTTCAAAATAATCTTTTTCAATCTTGCATCATTAGGAACACATAATCTATCCTTGTACCATAAACTGCCATTACTTCTCAGATGGAAATCTCGGCTCTTCCCCTCTTGGCAATCAGATACAACTTTTTAAATTTTCTCATCTGCCAACTGAGCCTCTCTAATCTGATCCAACAAGACTGACCTCAATTGCAAATGAGCTAACAAAGTACCATCATTACATGATTCAAAACTAGCATGCAACGCTCTCAACTCAACAAGCAACGAGAGCAAATAAGCAGTCAAACCTACTAGAGACTTCCGACTCAAGGCATCAGCAACAACATTTGTCTTACCAAGATAATAATCAATCAAACAGTCGTAGTCTTTAATCAACTCCAACCACCGTCTTTGCCGAAGATTCAGCTCCCTCTGAACACCCAAGTATTTCAAACTCTTATAATTTGTATAAATGAAATATTTCTCCCCATAAAGGTAATGTCACCAAATCTTCAAAGCAAAAACTATGGCTGACAAATCCAAATCATGCGTCGGATATTTTAACTCATGTGGCTTCAACTTTCATGAAGCATAAGCTATGACTCTACCCTCCTGCATCAAAACACAACCTAAACCATTATGTGAAGCATCACTATAAATCACATATGGCTTACCTTCCACAGGCAAAGTAAGAACAGGAGCTTGAGTCAACATCTCTTTCAACTGCTCAAAACTTGCTTGATACTGCTCTATCCACACAAATCTAACTCCCTTTTGAAGTAATCTGGTGAGTGGAGTAGCTATCAAAGAAAAACCCTTCACAAATTGTCGATAATAGCCTGCAAAACCCAGAAAACTTCTAACTTCAGTCATAGTCTTCGGTGGACTCCAATTCAAAATAGCTTCAACTTTACTCGAATCAACTCATATACCATCTGCTGAAACCACATGACCGAAAAAAGTCACTTGATCAAGCTAGAACTCACACTTAGACAGCTTAGCATACAACTGCTTCTCTCTCAAGGTCTGCAATATAATCCGCAAGTGCTTATCATAATCCTCCTCATTATGCAAATACACCAAAATATCATCAATAAAGACCACTACAAATTGATCTAGATAGGGTCTAAACACCTTGTTCATCAAATCCATAAAAGTTGTTGGTGCATTCATCAATCCAAAAGGCATCACCAAAAACTCATAATACCCATACCTTATGCGGAAAGCTGTCTTAGGAACATCTTCTTCTCTGATTCTCAACTGATGGTACCCTGATCTCAGATCAATCTTAGAGAAAACTACTGCTCCTTTTAACTGATCAAAGAGATCATCAATCCTAGGCAAAGGATACTTATTCTTGATGGTCACTTTATTCAACTGTCGATAATCAATACACAATCTCAAAGTACCATCCTTCTTCTTCACAAACAAAACAGGAGCTCCCCACGGAGATACACTCGAGAGAACAAACCCTTTATCCAACAACTCCTGCAATTGCACCTTCAATTCTCTCAACTCAGCAGGTACCCTTCAATAAGGAGTAATAGAGATGGGAGTGGTATCAGACAACAAATCGATACCAAACTCAACCTCTCTCTCAGGGGGTATCCCTGGCAACTCCTCAGGAAAAATATCTGTGAATTCAGCAATTGTGGGTATACTATCAAGCTGAGAACTCACTACTCTGATATCTATAACATGAGCAAGATAAGCATCACACCTTTTCGAATCAACCTCCTAGCTGCAACAGCTGAAACAAACATGGATGCAAGTTGTCTCTGCTCACTAGATACCATCAAATTTCTATCATCACCGATTCTTAGGGTAACACACTTATTCTGACAGTCCACCACAGCTCCATGCTTAGACAACCAATACATGCCTAAGATCAAATCATACTCCTTAAAAGGCATCTCATTCAGATCCCCAAGGAATTCCTCATCTTGCACCATAACTGAACTATTACGATACACTTTGCTAACTACCACACTATGCCCTAAAGGATTTATCACCAAAACATCAAATCCTAGGGACTCTGAATGCAATTCAGTTACAGGAAAGATAGATGCACTTATGTATGAATGCGTGGATCCAGGATCTATTAGAATAAGAACTGAAATGTCAAATAAAGAAAATGTACCAACAATGATGGCTGAAGCATCCGACTGCCTCTGCATCACATACACTCGCTGTGATGGCCCAACCTTATTTGGTCTACTACCTCCAGATGTAGAGCCTCCTCTCTGACTAATCCCAGGTCGATCACCTCTACTAAAACATCTGCCCCCTCGACCTCCTCTAACACTGGATTGAGAAGCTGCAGTATCAGTCTGTCTATCTTCCGGTGGCTCAGGGCAATCTCTGAGGAAATGATCCGGTGACCCACATCTATAACAAACTCATGGTCCACCCGTCTTCCAACAAGCACCCCCATGTGCTCTACCACAATGAACACATGTATAAGAAACGAGCCTCTGAACCACTGGAGTCGGAGCACTAGCCACAGAAACTGTAGGTCTCGGTCTTTGTCTCTGCTGCTGTACTGACCTACCAGGCTACCTCTGGCCCCTAATGAACCTCAAAAAATAGCCTCCTCTTCCTCTCTTCACAGATGAAGATCCTGCCTCACTCAAAGGTCTCCTAGCTCTAGTCTTCCCCTCTGTAGCAGCTGTTGTAATGCCCTGTGCTCTCTCAATACTTTTGGCAGCTACAACCAACTAAAAAAAATATTGGTACAGAAAACCTACAACAATACACATAATAGAAGGTCTCAACCCCTCCTCAAATCTCTTGCACCGGTCTATCTCATCTGAAATAATCCCATTAGTATAATGACTTAACCGGATGAACTCTATCTCATACTCTGTCACTGTCCGGTTATCCTATCTCAGATTCAGAAACTCCATCTTCTTTACATCTTTATACTCTCTCGGAGTATACTTCTGCTCAAACTCCAGCAGAAAATCACCATAAGTCAAGGTCGGTGGATCATTCATCGCATCTGGAACCGTGTTCCACCAATCATAAGCATCTCTCTGCAGAAGGGATCTAGCATAATTAAATTTCTCTTCAAGAGTAGCCTGCAGCTGGATGAATACCCTCTAAACTTTATCCAACCACTGCTCAGCTACTGCAGGATCTGTAGTACCAAAGAAGTCCTGAGCTCTAAACTTTCTCAATTTATCAACTGCCTCATCGGTACTTGTGGCTGCGGTTATGGTGGCAGTTGCTGCACTAGAGTCTACCTCAACAACTCTACCATATGCCATAATCAAATCGGCGAAATCTCATCAGCAGCTGGTCTCTCTGGCACAGGAGCAAGTGCCTCACCAAGTATCTCAATCTTAGCTCCATCTCTACCCTCATCAGGAGCTACACTCTCAGCACTACCTTCTATGGACTGATGTGACTGGGACGCCATCACTACCTATATCTGCAAATACAGCAGAAAATTACCTCATCAAAGATCAGAAACTGTCAGTGCCAATACATGTATCTTATTTAAAAACAATATTTTAAAATCTAAATTTTTTTTTACAATTCACCTAGGTTGAGAACCTCAAACCTAGGCTCAGATACCAAAATAATTGTAACACTCCTATACCCAATATACATACACCACATATACACACTATATGTGATATACATATAAAGGATATAAGAATGTCACAGTCTATTTTTAAACAAACCAATCTAGATAAAACCTAAAATATTTAACTTATATTGTAGAAAGTAATAGATAAAACATCATTTATTAACATACACATGTATAGATATATATATCTTCATTACCCAAAAATTTATCCAAAACATTTGTTTAATAAGCAGCAAAAAATGCAGTGAAATATACATATGCTTACATCAAAATCAATATTTACAAAAATATAAAGTTTATACATGCTGGCAATCCATTTCTGATCTTGAAGTCCAAAAATCGACACTTCACCAGGGATCACAAGCCTAGACTCGACTCGGTCTAGCTAAACTCTCCGGCTCAATCGAATCTGAACTGTCACCTGCGCGATAAATCACAATCGTGCTAAGCCAAAGGCTTAGTGGTACAAACCATGATAACAATATGATTCAAATGTAATGCCAATGTCACACTTTCAAGAATTAGAAGTAATATACAAGGATATTGTATTTCATAACATTAAATCTCATGATATTGTTCAATTGTTCCATCATTCATAATTCACTTTAAACCAAAGACAAGCATGAGCCCAAAAGAAACTAATATGCCATTCAAATTTCAGAGTTACTGTTTTGGTCCAATAATCACATTTATCAAGCCCGTAGGCGAATCATTATCACAATGGGGATTACCTCATATGTAACATCCCAACTAGGCTTCAAGGACTAGGCCCAAATAAGCTTCAAGGGGAGCTCAGCATCAACCCAACTTGGCTTCAAGAACCAAGCCCAACCCAGCTTTAAGGGATTGTTACTTCATAGGCATGCCACCAAATACAAAACTCTGAAAATTGAACAACATACTAGGCACACAATCATTTCATTATTTCATTATCAAATCCATTCTCATTTTCTCATTATCATTTAGGCACAATGCCCCAACTATTTCATTTATATCATTATAGCCATCACCAATGGCTTCACATATCATCATTAGGGTATACATAATAAATTACATTATTCATATATTTTGAATCCTCAACATATAATTCACATAGTTCACATAATGCAAATCATAGCACCATTCTCATATATCAACAATATAATAGGTAACATAACACATTTTCCAATCAAATGTGTTAAATCCCAAAGTCATGTAAATGTATGCAATCATGTAATGTATGTACTTACCTCTAAGAGTAACTAACATCAATCTATCAACCTCCTCTTCCAAGAATCCTTCAACATTTGGATTGGTACAACTCAATTCTCTTTAAAACCTAATCCAAAGGTGATTATACACACTCACTTAGTGATACACATAAGAAAATAAATAAGAGAACTAACTAGGGCAAACCCTATACTTGACATGCTCAACAATACGGGTGTGTTCATGGACGTGCCCTAAACCCACAACACAGAAGCTATGACACGCTCAGTGACATGGGCGTCTCACTGGACGTGTCAATCTTCCAATGACACAGTAGTTATGACATGCTCAGTGACATGGGCGTGTCACTGGATGTGTCAATACTACCTCTACATAGAAGCTGTGACATGCTCAGTGACATGGGTGTGTCACTGGTCGTGTCACCCACCCAGAAAACAAAACCAACGACATGCCCAAAGACATGGCCGTGCTACTGGGCGTTTCAGGCCAAAAACCTGAAATCGACACCAAAAATTCCACATCCAACAAACCTCTTTCTTAAACCCTTTTCCACCCCAAACAAACTTAACCAAAACCATCAATATACCATAATAAATTTTCATAACATCAAAACAACTTAATTATATGCATCAACACACAAACACAACCATATTTTACAACTTAACACATACACAATCCACAATTCTTATTTTCTTCACCAAACTTAACATTTTCTTCAATCCAACCCCAAAATCAAAGTTAATTAGACCAAACAACCTTAAACACAATAAAATCAACCATACACATAACTACACTAACCATCCACCAAGCTCATAAACACAAACTCAAAAGAAAACAAAGAAACAAGTTGAAAACTTACCAAAAATGAAGAAAATTCTTAAAACTCCAACTTGATCACTTGAAATCTTTCAATTTATTGAGTAAGGAATCAACAAAACCTCTCTATCTCTTTGGCAATGATGATGGCCGGCTAACCAAGAGAAGAAAGAAGAAGATGATAAGAAAGTCAAACCAACCTCTACTCTTAGCCACTTAAATCTCCACTTAATTTCCACCAAGTATTAAATTATTATTATAATATAAATATCATCTTCCACTCACATCTAATTTCTATTTTAAATAATTAATTATCTCATTTGACCAAATTAACTTGTTGACTTGTATGTGTTGTATATATCTCTATATATATACAACATATACACACACCTTCTTTTTATCTTCTCACTTAATCAAATATACACTTTAAATCATTTAATTCCATTACAACAATAAGTATTTCCAAAATTTTAGAGTATCATTTGGGATATTACAACCTTCATAGTCAGAATCACAATATCCAACTATGCATTGACCAAGTGATTCATCCTGCTCAAATGCTAAACCAACATCTATGGTATCTTGGATATACTGTAGAATTCATTTTACGGCTTGCCAATGACTCTTGCCCGGATCATGCATATATCTACTCACAACACTAACAGCCTGTGAAATATCTGGTCTTGTGCACACCATTGTATATGTAACACCCCTATATACCGTATACGTACACAGCATGCTGATACGATCGTAATATACGTATACTGAATATAGGTTGCCACTGTTTATAAAATACACAAGACATACCTTTTTAAAACAAATAAAAGAAATCCAAACTCATAAGAGAATTTATGAGACACAATAGTTAAAAACAAAACGTTTAATAACTCCGCAGCGGAAATGTAACAATTGTTTCCAAGTACATTTACATTAAGATCAAAATATTACAAATATAAAATATATACATAAGTGGCAGCTTTATCTCTGATCTTTAAGTCCAAGAATAACTCCTCAACGCCTAGACTCACTTGGTCTAGTGGAACTCTCAGGTTCTTCTCTGACACCTGCGCGATGAACCACAATCGCGCTAAGCCTATAGCTTAGTAATACAAGCTACAATATCATAATACTATGATGCAATGTTCATGTCATACTATCAAGTTCAATTCACAAATTCAAAGGAGTATTATAATCATTTTATGACATTATATCTTTTCATTACTCATCAACTTCATCATTCAATAATCACAATTGAACAAGCACAAACATGGGCCCAATAAAACACTAATATGTTATTCAAAGTTCAGAGTCACTGTTTTGGTCCAATATCATAAATCATCAAGCCCGTAGGCAATATATATATATATATATATCTCTCTATCCATGGATAGCGTAACAGACCCAGTCTCTTGGACCATCAACCCATTAACATGAGGAGATCCTCAACCCGGCTAGACTGTTACTAACATTCAATTGGAAATCAGCTTACGGGCCATCCCATTTCGCCTATCCAATGATTCATAATCATCACATTTCACATTTATCAACTGGAACCGGCTTACGGGCCATCCCATTTCGCCTATCCAGTGATTCATTTCAATTGGAATTGGTTTACGGGCCATCCCATTTCACCTATCCAATGATTCATAGGCATGCCGCCAAATACAGTACTCTGAAAGTTGAATCAACATATTAAGCACACAACTATTTCATTTTAACTTCATTTCTCAATTTCATTTCTCATTTCACAATTCACAATTCATTAGGCACTCATGCCTCAACTATTTCATTTACATCATTATAATCAACCACATTGGTTTCACATTCACATCATTATAATCAACCACATTGGTTTCACATTTCATCATATCTCATCATGGTGTATACTTAACAATTCACATTATACACAACATAGCATTATTCATGTGCATGAACAATATAATGCAATACTCAACACATTTACATTCACATGCATTGAATCTCAACATACATATGCATTAAGGAAGAACTTGTACTTACCTTAGTAACCACTCTTACAACTCTAAACACTTCTTGAATTAGAGTAATTCTCCTTCTTCACAACCTATTCCAAAAGAATTAAGAAACCCTCTTAAGCTCATAAGGTTAAGAATCAATTAGGGCAAAACCCTAAACTGGACACGCTCACCCACACGGGCGTGTTCCTGACCGTGCCCTAACTCCTCAACACAGAAACATTTACACGTTCAACAACACGGGCGTGTTCATGGGCGTGTAACACATTCTGTCTCTCAAAAGTAATGACACGTCCAACATCATGCACGTGCTCCTGGCCGTGTAATTTCTCCAAAATCACAGTAGCTATGACACGCTCACTAACACGGGCGTGTTAATGGCCGTGTCACATCTACTGCCTCACAACCAATTGACATGCCTAAGAAATCCTGGACGTGCTTCTGGGCGTGTCAGGCCAAAAACCCAGATTCCGGCCAAAAGACAACCAAAACAACAAACAATAATCTTCCACTATCTTCCACTTCAACATAACTCATTTAGACACACCCAACATCATAATAAACTTGCCAAAAACATCAAAACAAGCCAAAACACATATCAAACCCAAATCACAACATCATCAAAAACTCTTTACACAACCACAACTCAACCTTAACTAACAAACTTATTCTTCTTTTCAATCCAACCCAAAAAAATCCCAAAATCACTTCGATCCAACACTCCTAAACACAACACACTCAACCATACACATACCAAAAATCAACAATCTCCATACCCACAACATAAACTCAAAGAAAGCAATGAAATCAAGAGGAGACTTACAAAAGATGAAGAAACTCTTAAATCTCTATCTTGATCTCTTGAAAACTTCCTCTAATCTTGATCTTGAAAAGTTAAATCTCTTCCTCTCTCTCTTGCTTCTGCTGGCCGAAGAACCAAAGGAAAAGAAAGAAAGAGATGTCACGTGAAAGGAAGGAAGAAAGGAAAAGCAATTCAAATCTCTCTCTCCAACAACTCTTCCTCAAAACCCCCCTCCACCACACAAACATATTATTAAAATAATCCAAACATCACCAACCACCCATATAATTCCACTAACTCTAATTTAATTAATTAATTATCCAAAACACTTAAAATATCTTCCTCCACTTAATATTTGACCAACATGTTTGACTTTGAACATATATATTAGGTATCTTTCCATATATTCAACATATACACTCTTATCTAATACTCCTTTCTCTTTCCATTTATCTTATACATATTATCCAAATAATATCAACAATTAATCCAATACTTTTAGGGTATACTTTGGGATATTACAGTATACATCAAGCTTCCAACTGCATTAGTATATGGGACTTTCGCCATGTATTCTCGCTCTTCATCTATCTTTGGAGATAACCGGCTACTTAATTTAAAATGAGGAGCAAGAGGGGTACTTACAGGTTTTGAATCTTCATTCATACCAAAATATTGTAGTACCTTCTTCAAATACTGCTTCTGTGTTAGCCAAAGCTTGCCTCTCTCTCTCTCTATCCCTGATTATCTCCATGCCGAGAATCTTCTTAGCTTCTCCCAAATCCTTCATCTCGAATTCTTTACTCAAGTGAGCCTTCAATATGTCAATCTCAACTTGGCTCTTTACTACTATCAACATATCATCAACATACAAGAGTAGTTAGATGTAGGAACCATCTCGAAGTCTGTACAAATATACACAGTGATTGTATTTACTTCTTGTATACTTCTGAACCTTCATAAATTGGTCAAATCATTTGTACTACTGCCTTGGATATTGCTTCAATCCGTACAATGATTTATTCAGTTTGCAAACCCAATTTTCTTTACCAGCAATCTTGTATCCATCTGGCTGAGTCATATAGAATTCCTCCTTCAAGTCACCGTGTAAAAACGCGATCTTCACATCAAGCTGAGCTAGCTCCAAATTCAATTGTGCTACTAAGGCTAACAAAATTCTAATGGATAAATATTTAACAACTGGAGAAAATACCTCATTATAATCAACTCCCTCCTTCTGAGCATAGCCTTTAGCTACCAATATTGCCTTGTAATGAACATCATCTTTATCAAGAAATCCTTCTTTATTTGCAAATACCCATTTGTATCCAATTGCCTTCTTGCCCTTTGGTAGTTGTGTGAACTTTCACATCTTATTCTTCTGAAGAGATTGTATTTCTTCTTCCATTGTACCTTTCCATCTACCACTTTCTGAACTTCGAACGGCTTCTGGAAAGGTGGATGGAATATTATCCACAACTGGAAGTGCATAAGCCATTATGTCAGTAAAAAGACCAAGTTTTTGAATTTCTCATCTCGTCCTTCTAGCTGCAATTTACTCTGACTGTTGCGGAGGCTCTTGGGTAGAAATCTCTTCCTCATATGACTCTTCTTCTACCATGGGAGAATCACCGGTGGTGCTTTTTGCTGGAATCACCACTATCTGTTCAAACTCCACCTGTTTCGGCGTACACTCCACCTGCTGTGGAGTACCTTCGGCCCTTTCTGGATTTACCTTATCCAACATGAAAGATTCATCAAAAGTAACATCCCTGCTGATAATTGTCTTCTTTGTCTCTAGACACCAGAAATGGTATCCCTTAACTCCAGCATTGAAATCCATAAATAGAGCCTTCTTTGCTTGTGGATCCAACTTTGATTCATTCACATGATAATATGTAGTAGAACCAAAAATACGAAAAGAATCATAATCTGTTGCAAGTTTCTCGGACCATACCTCTAAATGAGTCTTGCCACCTATAGCAGATGATGACAAGCGATTAATGAGATGTTGAGCGTATGTCACAGTCTCAACCCAAAATTTTTTGCCTAATCCAGCATTAGACAGCATGTAATGAACTTTTTCCACTAGTGTCTTATTCATACGCTCTGACACCTCAGTCTATTGTGGTGGTTTTCTTACTATGAAGTGTCGAACTATGCCACACTCTTGGCATATCTTCAGGAAAGGATCACTCTTGTATTCTCCATCATTGTCTGATCGGAGAACTTTGATCTTTCTTCCTGTCTAGTTTTCAACCTGAGCTTTCCACTTAAGGAAAATCCCAAGCACATCATCTTTGTTCTTCATAATAAACACCCACACTCTTTTGGAAAAATCATCAACAAAGGTGACAAAATAATGCCTACCTCCAAGTCATGGAGTCTTGGCATGTCCCCACACATCTGAGTGTATAGAGTCCAAAATACCCTTAGTATTGTGGATCGCAGTGCCAAATTTCACTCTTTGTTGTTTACCCAGAACACAATGCTCACAAAATTCTAATTTGCAATTCTTTGTACCTTTCAACAATCCTTTCTTGGCTAAAGTTTGTAAGGATTTTTCACCAGCGTGTCCCAACCGTATATGCCACAGCTTTGTTGCCTTTGCATCCTTCTTGCTACTTGAAGTTGTTGTTGCTACTGTCCCAACCACTGTATTACCTTGGTAGTAATACAGATTATTATTCCTCACGTCTTTCAACATCACCAGTGCTCCTGAAGTTGCTTTTAGAATTCCATCTCGCATCATTACAACTAGGCCTTTTGACTCTAAGGCCCCCAAAGAGATAAGATTCTTCTTCAACTTTGGTACGTATCGCACATCCTTTAAAATTCTGGTGGATTCATCATAATTCTGCAGCTTGATTGAACCTATCCCGGTTGTTTTACATGGATTATCATTACCCATGTAAACAACCCCGCTATCGAGTTCTTCAAAGTCAAAGAACATTCCCGAATGGGAGACATATGGTAGGTACAACTTGAATCCAAAATCTGCTTGTCTGGATGGGATGTTAAAGGTGAAACCACCAAAGAGATATCTGATTCTGTATCACTTTTGCACTATGCAATATTTAAATCGTTCGGAGTCGTCCCTTTCTTCTTCAACTTTGGACAATCCTTCATCCGGTGCCCTTTCTCATGACAGAAAGCACACTCATCTTTGGCAACTTTTTCTTTTGATTTCGATCTTCTTCTTCTCCCCTTTGACTGGCTTTGCTGATGGCCTCTTGCCACTAATGCCTCATCTGCTGCAGCTACTTTGTTTTTCTTTTTATCTTATTTTCTTAATTCATGACTATACAAAGCAGAACATACAATATCTAAAGATACATTTTTCTTCCCATGAAGTAAAATAGTTTCTAAATGTTCAAATTTATCAGGAAGGGATGATAACAACATCAAAGATAAATCTTCATCTTCAAATTTTATATCTAAATTCAACAGGTATGCTACTAATTGATTAAACAAAGTGATGTGTTCATTCATGGTAGTACCTAGTTGGTAATCAAATTAGAATAACCTTTTCTTCATAAGGAGTTTATTCTGACCACTCTTTTTTAGAAATTTATCCTCCAATATCTTTCACAATTTGTGTGCGAAAGTTTCATTCTTGAAAGCATATTTCTACTCTCTGGATGGACAAGACCGAATTATTCCTATGCCAACCAATTTATGATACTCCAATCCTTATCTTCAACGTCTTCCGATTTCTTTTCTTTAATAACAATGTCAAAATCCTGCTGAAAAAGGTAGTTCAAGACCTCCCCTTGTCACATGCCAAAATGACCAGTACCATCAAATATCTCCACCGCCAATTTCAAACTTGACAACGGAATCCTCGACCATGATGGCGGAAAAGCCGATATCCCTAGTTTTATATTTGAAGTAGTCTCTTTTATTTTTTGATCATCAATTGTCATTACAGACTCAAAATATAGTATTCAATATAACAAAAATTACAAACAAACCAATGATGAACCTTCGGCTCTGATACCACTTGTTAGAAAAATCGGGTAATACTTCCTTTAAAATAAACAATTAGTGAATTTATCCGATTCGGTAATTTTCAGAATAGGCTACAATAGTCTCCTAGACAGAATTATCATTTCAAGTAAATTTTCAGAAAAGACTGGAGGAGTCACAAATGGTCACACTTAAAATTCAGTCTCCTAAACAGAACTTACATGCACGGTATATTTTCACAACTTAGACCCATTTATACAAATAGAATAATACACATAAATAGTAAAATACACCCAAATAAATCATATAAAGCACTATAAATAAACTCGATAAATAATATTGAATATTATATTATAATTAAAAAGAAACAACAACAATAATAAATAAATGCAGAATAAATAAAAGAGGTAAGGAAAAAACACATCTGAAAATTTGACAATAGAGTTCGACCAAATATATCTAGTCTCCGAGCACCACTCAAACAACCCGCTTTTATTTATATGTGGGATAAGAGTACACAATTGGAATGATACAAATGAGTGAGGGAAGGAGTTCTTAAATAACTCTCATTCTCCCTCTAAATTTCTTATCCCATCAATATGGGATAAAAAAATGGTGCCAAAAGTCAACAATGAGTTGCATATATTATGGTTCCATCTTCAGTAATCTGATAAACCTCCAAAGTAACTGGATCATCAAGATAATCTTTCATCTTAGACAGCCGCAAATTAATTTCTGTATGGTCGAGGCCATAAAGTGCATGAAGTTTGTTCTTTACTTGTGCAATTGTCATTCTTTCGTGAACTTACATTATAATTCCCATTTGCTCCATGAATTTTGAGTTTAAATAATTGACAAGCATCACTATGACCATCATCAAGAATTGCATAGGTGAGAATATTTTCACAAGTACTCAGCTCTACTCCATGGTAAAGCAACAGCATCTTCTTCGCTGCAATTTGAATCAATGGCTCAAGTTTCGATTTGAGGTTCATAACAGTTTCATCCCTCATAACAGTCAACAAGTAACTCCTTCCATGAGCAACAACCTGTAAAAGCTTAGTCTGCATTGCATATATACAAAAAACCAATAAGCTTATATTAATAAAGTTAATTAATTAAACAATATTTTGATTTAAATTAAATATTATTGACTACAGATTAACCAAAATTATCAGTACATAAAACACGGAGAAGGAGATCAGAATTTGGTTCAATTCCATAAAATTGGGCTAAAATGGTCTTGCAATTCCAATAAATTAAAATATAGGCATTGATCCTCCTCATCTGCTGCATCAACCACCAACCCCTTAAGTTTTGTTTTGATGTCATAAATTGTTTCATGTTCATCAACTTCTATAGTGTAACTCATAAAACGGCATTGAATTTGGAGTAACATTTTTATTAAATAAACAAATTTCAGATTCTCTGCTAAAATAACAATATTTGTTAAATTGATACTGAGTATTGGTTTTAGATTATGTGATCATAGATTTTGGATGAGATATTGGTTTCAATGTAATTTGAATGTTCAATTGGTTTTGGTGTTGTAGAACAATAGCATAGTCAATTGGCTTCTAACTGAATTGCTCTCATTCGTATCCATCGCACAAAATCAACATGAAAATTAACTGCTAGGACTGAAGAAAATTGGAGATTAGGCCACCAAAATTTGGTAAAATTTAGATTTCCTTCGGCCTAAACTCGGCCCATAGAGAATTGTTTTTTTTTAAATCTTAATATTTGAATTAACAATAAATTTAGGGAAATTTACAGAATAACTTTTAAAAAAAATCTAAAATATTGCGTAAACAAAAAATTTAAAGTGTAAACAAAAAAATTATAAAAATACAATAATATATTGAGTATATATTGTAAAAATAACAAATAAAAAAATCTATTTTTCTAAATTCTAAATTATAAAATTATAAAAAAAAACATTATAAATAATATTTTGGAGAAAAGAATTGCATTTTATATAATTTCCTCATATTTATTTAGTGAAACAATTGTTGGACAAAAATTTCTGGCATAAGAGCTTCCTCTTAATTTGGCCCAGGCCCATTCACTGTAACATCTCATCTTAACGAGTACCACCAATCCAGTAAAGAGGTTCCTGTAAAAGAGAAGGATTATGCTTTCTACTTAGACAATGAACATTTATAAATTTACAAAAATGTTATTTTTATTTTTACTATTAAATATATGATAAATATATGTAATTAATAAATTGTGTTTCGATAGTGGTAGCTAGAGTCGTCATCAAGGTAATAGGTGCATTAATAAAATATGCAATGGGGTGGAGCAACAAATGGCTCTAAGGGATTTTAATAATTATTATAATTATTCAAATGTAAAAAAAAATTGATTCTTTTTAAAATTATTTAAAATTAGAGAATTTTAATTTTTTTTAAATTTTTTAATAATTTATCAACAGATTTATTAAATTGATTAATAAATTTTATTTAATTAGTAAACAAAATCACTTTATAATTTATAATTTTTCAAAAAATTATAATTAAAATATAAATAAAATAACTTTGTTTGCACAAAGTAATATGTAAGCATGTAGTTTGGATGGCTAAGCATTTATTTTTAAAGCTATAGGTGTTTCGGAATCCCTATATCTCCAATGATCTTATGTAATTTTAAGTAAATTTTTTAGAAATAATAAGTAATTTTAAGTTAATTCTTCAAAGATGATGGATGAAATTTACTCTAATAATTTATTTTAAGAGCTGATATAATAACGTGATAATGTAGGTGTTGCCACATAATATTGGCATTGACGTTACATAAAATTGCTGACAATAGAATAGACATAAAATATGATCATATACTATATTGTTATAAAAGTGCAAATTAGAGGGATGACCGGTGTGAAAATTAAATTTTAGGAGTAATAATGTAAATAAGTAAATTCTTTAGGGACTAATTCAATTTACTTATAAAGATTATAGAAAACCACTAAAATTCTTTAGGGTTAAATAAATTTTTTTACTTAATTTAATGATATTTTAAAGATTATAATAATTTATAAAAACAAAAAATATTTTATAAATACATATATGGTATTTGAAAATTTTATTAAGAATGTTTAAAAGATAAAATTTTCAAATAATAGAAAACCACTAAAATTAATGGTTTGAAAAACTATAATTTTCCCATAAAAAATATACTAAGCAAATAGAAGTCAAAGCAAACCAAAAAAAAAAAAAAAGTAAACTATAACATACATGGTAAACCATGAAAAATGGCTTGGATGCTGCTAAATGGTAGTAAGTAATTGATGCCAAACATTTGGCTAGGTTAATTTCTAGGAAATTGTTTCTTGAACCAACGTCGATGCACAATCCAAACTTTATATGGAGAAGTGTGTTTGCAACTTTAGAACTTAATTAAATCAGGAAGCAACCTGAAAGTTGGAGAGGGTGCAAATATCAGTTTGGAAGGATCCTTGGCTTTCAGATGACATGTAGATCCTTGCTAAAGGTAAAGTTTTGATTATTAGCATTCCCCTAAGTATAAGACGAACAGAAGATCATGTTTGGACCTGGACTAAAGATATTAAAAGAAATTAGTTAAAACAGGTTACAAAAGCCTGTACGATTGAAGATCCCTCCCAGAGCTTAGAATTTATTATGGCGAAACCTCGGTTAATTGCCTCCCTACAATAAGCAAACTGCTGCTACAAATTAATTTCAAAGGAAATTAACCAAAGAAAAAGGTTTCCGTCCTCCAAAAAAAAAGAGTAATTAATGAATAAAATAAATAATAGTCGTCAGGATCCACCAGTAACACTTCCATTGAAAATCTCAATTGTATCACCTTGGCAAACATGATGCCACCTGAAAGATCGATCATCATCCATAACATTCTGTTTATAAATAAAAAAATACCCTTCTTGTGGAAGATGAAAATGCAATCTCTGATGCAATTTCTGTAACTCTTTTCTAAGCTCTCCAACATTATCTGATGCGTTCACTTCCACTGGAATTTTCTTAGTACCACATTTTGTCAGCACCATCACCTTCAACTTCTTTACTGAAGCTGTAGTTGTGTGTGTGGATCCTGTAGACCCTGTAGTAGTCTCTGATCCTGTAGGTGTTGGCGACGGCCTTATATTCACACTAATTTCACTATTCTCCATTAAATCATAGTCCCTTAAATATGTGTTATTATCCTGCAATTCTCCACCATTTGATTTGAGCACTAATCTGGGAATTGGAATAAACTCGATTTCTTGTATCTTCTCTTTTAACCGTAAAACAGTGTCGTTTAAATCCATTTCTAATGGAAATGGAAATTTGGAAGATGGAATTCTGAGAGTGAGTTGAATTTTCTTGGAATTGGAAGAGGGTAATGAAGAAGGATCTTCAATCTTGATTTGGGGTTTATGATCATTATTATTATCAGGAGTAATGAGAAGCTGAATGTGAGAATTCTGAAGAATTTCACAGAATTCAACATCACGATCATCTTGAAGAAGTTGGCCATTGAAAATTAAGGTTTGATTGGAAATGGGAATTCCATGGTATTTTTGAATCTTTTCTTTGATTTCGAAGACAGTGTCAAAGAAACCCACTTCAATGGAGAAGGGTTTGCCTCTTTGGGGTTCAAAGAAGACGTCCATTGAAATTTCAAATTTGAAATTTTGAATAGAGCATTAATTTAATTAATAAACATATAAACTGGAAAGAAGAGTATGCAGGTAATGTGTCCTGCTTTTGTTGTTGTAACAATATCCGATATTTCTTCTAACTGTGAACCGATTTCAATGGTTCTGATAATAGACGTGAACTATTGAAATTACATAGAATTTCTTTTTTTTTTTTATGCATGTCAATTTTATTCTAATTAAAGATTCTTCTGCTTTCACTTATTAAATTTTTTGTCAATTAGTATTTAATCTGCCTGGCAGAAATCTTTGTTTTTATTTCATTAGATTTTATCTTTATCTTTTTTCCTTTATTTTCTTTAATTGATTTGCCTTTTTTTTCATTTATGCAAATCACAGAAAATCTTAAAACATTATTATTAATGAACGAATAGAGTAATTAATTTAATTTCAACTTTCATATCTCAAAACATTATTTTCCTTTCAGAAAAAAAAAATAATATAATTACTATATTATGTAAATAATAGTACTGTATGTATATACACAGTGCTGCATACAGTAATGTCTTCCAATTAACAAATCATTATGTTCTTACTAAAATAAAAATTTCCACTCAAGTACTATAATTTTTTATTATAAATTTTTATTAATTTATATTTTCTTAAAAAATTCTAATACTTGCAGATTATTATATATAGTTTTAAAAATTAATATAAAAAAATATATGAGTCAACTTAATTACACATATACTAATTGAATAAATAATAAAAATATTATATATTATTCGTATGAATAAATTTTAATTGAAATATACATAAATAAAATTACTTATAAAAAGTAATTTCCTAAATGATTTTATGAGAATTTAATTTTTTTGAAAATTATTTTTAACACCTTAAAAAATCATAACATCATTTTTTATTATATAATAATTTATAGATATAAAGGTTTATAATTTTCTTTTATTTGTTAAATAGTTTAATATATATAATCTTAACAAAGAGATAAGCATAATGAGATAGTGAATGCTGAAATTATAGCTTTATCAAGTAGATATGATCAGCTATGAGAATATGGTTTGTGCTTATTATTATGACTCAGATAATTTAAATTACAGGAATATAAACTTGTCCTTTTCCCACTCATTGTAAGAGAAATTATTTTAGAAGTTCGTATGAAAGAATTTTTTTCTTTTTTGAATATATATTGAGATCATTGCTTATGACTTCAATAATATTCTTAGTTGTTTTATAATACTATAAATATGTAACTTGTAAGCTAAGGGAATCATGATTAGATCTTCTATTTTCCTCGGCATTGGAAATCTTTATCAATAAAATCATGAGTTGCTAAACTTCTTTCTTTTCTTTCTTATTTATATATATGCATACCTATTAAATGAATTTATGATTCTGATATGAAATCTAAGTTCTAAGCTTATTTATGATTAATTAATTAAATAAATTAAAAGGATATTATCATTTTGAGGCTAAAGATCGTATTGTTAATTATGCATGAGAGATATTTGATTAATAAATCCAAAATAGCTTCTGATTTAGATGAAAATACTGTTCATATGTTTATAATCAAGTATGATCTGTGCTACCAGTTGAAACTGATCTTGTACGTGTGCTTGCAGCTGAAAGTCTTATATTATACATGTGCTTACAGTTGAGACGGACCTTGCACACCAAATGTATTGTGAAGGGATGCCCCAAGTGACACTCAATAACTATATTAAACTTTGGAAGAAGACTCAATTTGTAGCCATATATATATTGTCTGCTAATACATCAATTAATGTCTGAATAAAAAATTTTTCCGGCATCATTTCATTTCGAGGACCTCAAAGAGATCCCTCGGGTGACGCTACAATCTACGACTTTGAATAAAAATCATGTTTCAAATTGAACTATTTATATGGAGAAACATTATTATTACATACTTAATTTTACATAATTTACATTTTTGTCCTAATTATTTTAAGATTTAATATATTTAATTTCTAAAGTAACTTTATTGAAAATAATAATAATAATAATAATAATAATAATAATAATAATAATATATGCATTTGCTGTTGGATGAAATCTATTTTCCTTTTAAAAGCTTATAATATATTGACAAAAAGAATAAAGAAAAACAAAGAATAATATGGACTTAAAATTATGATAGATAAAAATTGTAAACTCGAAAAAGAAAAAATTGTATACAGGCATTCTTCAGCTTCCTTTAAATCCGGAAAAATGTGAAATATAGTACATCGAAAAAATAACCCAAATAAAAAATAACTAAATTAAGTCTAAAACCAAGAGTCGATTAATCCTGAAAAGTATAAAGCTGTACAAGTCTAGGCCAAACTTTACCATAAACATCCTTCTTGCTATATCTCCGGTCCCAAGACCAGGGAACGTCTGCAAATAGAATTAGGAGAGTCAGTTGAATGCACTCAGTGAAGAACACAGCAATGACCAGAAAAAGAAAAATAAAATAAAATCATCACCTTCAGAGGAGTATTTTTGGGTAGGGAGCTCGTATGGCACTGGAAGTGGTATCACTTCAGATGATGAATCTCTAGTTCCTTGCCATGCCAAAGTCACTAATGTCGTTCTCAGCACTTCAGAATCTGCTAATAGTCCACGTTTATCCTGAAATTCAACCAAGGTACCAATTTTTATTTTCCTTTCAAAATACCATGTTAACTGACATGCTTAAAAATATATTTAGATAATTTTTTTAAAATATATTTAGGTTAAGTATATTTAGAAAAGTTCTAAAATTTCAGGATTTAGCTATTACCTCTGATGGAACTGCATTGTCTGTGCAAGAAAATCCATAAGCGTGTCTTGTATGGAGAGATGGTAAAAAGAGCACCCCCAGCTGAAATGAGTCAGACAAGAATAATGAAGCGAGGGTTCATTGCTTCCAAGAAAGCATAAAGCAAGAAAAATTCGAAGAAATTTTCTTTTTAGAACAGGAAAAATGTTAATAAAAGATAATCCAAAAAAAAAAGTCCTGCTGCTTGCTTATAATTCCCGGATCTCAAATCTAGAACATCATATGTAATTCTCAATACTCATACCTCATAGGAACGAATCATAAACTGGGAATTATTCTTTTGCAAGGCCCCCCAAGCTGCTTTGCTTAGATTTGCTGAAGTTAGCAAAAACCAGCTGTTAAAAAAGAATACAAAATCATGTTCAAATTGGAATACCTTCTTGGAGTAGTTTGAGTATTATTTTGAGCTATAAATCTAAAAAGGATATTGAAACAGGGAAAATTAATAAAATGGAATTGAATTTATCTGAAAGTAACACTTACGCAAGTTTCTGACCATTATATCGAGTGAATGTCTTTATATGCGGCATTGCGTGACTGAAATGTAAAATACAGTGTGTAAATGTCTAACACAGGCACAGGCGTCCAACAGAAGGGGTGACGAGGTGAAGTAAGGTGGGTGATGTAATACAACGAACAAATATGCATTGATGAGATCAGTTACTATTCCTGCCTACGATCAACTGCCTACGATAAAATAAGATGACCTTGATCGAACTACAAGGGACTATACGTTAATGCTGGTGTGCACCTAATGAAACTAGACAGCGACAATTTGCATTTTGTAATCCAATATCAAGAAGGATAAATACCAGCGGCCAGTGTGGTCAGCCTTCCATTTTGACCAATATTTCTTCAAAAATTCTTTCTCCACATTTTTTAATGGGCTTGGAATGGCATTTCCAGCCGCATAACCCTAGATAAGAAAGTAAAATAAGAAAATCAAATAACTTACTGAGTGCAAGTACATAACCAAAATAAGCAAATCAAATAATCTTAATACGGAATACACAGCATAAGATTCGCACGATGATAGGGGACATATTCACCTTCATTTTAAGTTTAATACAGCATAAAATATGAAAACAAACAAGAGGATCGACTTAAAAAAAAAGTACAATAGGCTTAGACATGAATTTGATCTGGTCCTGCCCAATGAATTAGTGACTGTCTTCTTGATATAGGAGAAAATGTTTTTGATGACAAACTACAATTTACAACTTTCATGCTACGCATGGTACACTGGAATGAAGCACCCATAATATTGTCACCCAAACATATTAATTAATACATTCACAAATTAGATAGTAATGATATTTATGCTTTTTTTTTCTCAGAACTTGAATTCAATCCATAGACTGAAATTATCATAATGTATGATAAATTTAGTTTGATTTGTATCATTATTATCAAAAGAAGGAAAAATTCTACTTGGAATAGCCATTTGAATAACTACTTGACTCTTATCCTTTAAGCATGTTATACAATTCAAACCTTTTAACTGCATTTCAGCAATATTCAGAAGACATAAATTCTCCTATCCATTGCCACCCCTCTCCTCCACTTCTCTCTTCTTCACAACCTGAACAACTTTCAGTCCAGTTGAAGTCCACTGCTATGTATTTTATACTGCTGACATTATATCACCCAATGGTACAACTAATACCAATACTCAAAACCAATAATTACTTGGAATATAATGGAAGGATTCTACTTAATGACCTACTTGTTAGTACCTCTAAAGAACATCTGACATCTTCCACAGTTGGCCATATTATTCGAGGCTCTCCAAGGCCAAGAGGTGTTTTATCTTCAGAGAATCCAGATGACAATGAAGCAGCCAGCTCAGTCATCCACTTTTCATCCAGTGAACCAAGGGAGGAGAACTGCAAAATACAACATGATTAAAGCTACAATTATCCTAAATGGAATAATCAGTAGAAAGAAATAAAAAATCAGCAAAATGTGATCAAGCGCAAGCATCAAAGGGATGGCAAGGCATAAAATCAGAATTATAATATTTTTTCATATACAGAGAAAAACCTACGGATTAAGATGACAACAACAACAACAACAACAACAACTAAGCCTTAATCCCAAACAAATTGGGGTCGGCTGTATGGATTCTCAACAAAATAAGCTCAAAAGACACCAAAAAAAAAAACTCCAGCCTTAGGCCCCTTCCAAGACACGGATTTTACGTCTCCATTCAAGTCTGTCATTAATCAAATCCGCATCAAGATCGAAGGCACGTAAGTCTCTTGCTATCACCTCCTTCCACACAGTTCTAGGTCTGCCACGACCTCTAGCCCCCTCAATCAACAAATTCTCACACTTACGAACCGCAGCATTAGGAGGTCTTCTTAAAACATGCCCATACCATCTAAGTCTTCCTTCCCTCACCTTATCTCCGACGTCCGCTACTTGGACTTTTTGTCGAATATGAACATTCTTAATTTTGTCCAGTCTGGTATGTCCACACATCCATCTTAGCATCCTCATTTCTGCCACACTCATCTTATGCAAATGTTGTCCCGTTGGTGCCCAACACTCACTACCATAGAGCATCGCAGGTCTAACAACCGTCCTATAGAATTTACCTTTCACTTTCAGAGGTATTTTCTTATCACATAAAACCCCAGTCGCACCCTTCCACTTCAACCACCCTACCTGTATTCTGTGAGCCACATCTTCATCTATACGGCCATCATTCTGGAACACCGAACCCAAATATTTGAAGTGGTTGGTTTTAGGAACCAAAACTCCATCCAACTTAACCTCATGTTCCTGCTTCTTCCTTAGACTGAACTCACAGTGCATATATTCCGTTTTACTCCTACTTAACTTAAAACCCTTGTCCTCGAGGGTTTTTCTCCACACTTCCAACTTACGGTTTACACCAGCACTAGTCTCATCAATTAAAATAATGTCATCAGCAAACAACATACACCAAGGAACATCGTCTTGTATGCTTCTGGTTAGCTCGTCCATAACCAGGGTAAATAAATATGGACTCATGGCCGAACCTTGATGCAATCCGGCAGTAATAGGGAAAGTCTCAGTGTCTCCACCAGGTGTTTTCACACTAGTGGATGCATTCTCATACATGTCCTTGATGATGTTGATATATTTGCCGTTGACTCCTTTCCTCTTCAAAACCCACCATAACACTTCTCTTGGTACTCTATCATAGGCTTTCTCCAAGTCAATAAATACCATGTGGAGATCTTTCTTCTTCTCTTGATACAATTCCATTAGTCTTCTTAGAAGAGAAATAGCCTCCATGGTAGATCTCCCTGGCATAAACCCAAACTGATTCTCCGAAACTCTTGTAAGCTTCCTCAATCTGTGTTCAATAATCCTTTCCCATAATTTCATAGTATGGCTCATAAGTTTGATACCCCGATAATTTGTACAGCATTGAATGTCTCCCTTATTTTTATATATGGGTACCATGATACTCTTCCTCCAGGCATTCGGCATCTTACGTCCTTTCACAATAGCATTAAAGAGTTTAGTTAACCAGGCAACTCCTACCTCTCCAAGGTTCTTCCAAACCTCTATAGGAATACCATCCGGGCCACAAGCTTTACCAACTTTCATATACTTCAAGGCTTCTCTTACTTCACTATGCAAGATCCTCCTAGACCAGCTGATATAATCATTTGTTGCATGAAGACCTTGAAAATCTTGTTCATGTTCAGGATTGAATAACTGCTCAAAATAAGCCTTCCACCTCTCCTTAATCTCAACATCTCTTGTCAACACCCGTTGATCTTCATCCTTTATACATTTGACTTGGCTTAAATCTCTGCTTTTCCTTTCTCTCATCCTTGCAATCTTATAAATGCCCATTTCTCCCTCTTTAGTACCTAACTTTTGATAAATCCCTTCTAAGGCTCTGCCACGAGCTACACTAACAGCCTTCTTTGCCTCTTTCTTAGCCCTCTTATATTCCTCAAAGGCCTCGCTATTAACCGCATTCGGTAACTTTTTATACCATTCCCTCTTAGCCTTAATAGCCTTTTGAACCTCCTCATCCCACCACCATGCATCATGCGGTCGAGGCCCTGCCCCTTTAGAGATCCCCAGCAATTTACTACCTGCTTTCTTAATGCCACCTTCCATTTTTGTCCACAAGTTCTCTGCACTAGCCTCAAGGTTCCAAATTTCTTCCTTTAGTAACTCCTCCTTAAAGGTACCTTGAGCTAGGTCTTTCAATTTCCACCATCTAATCCTTGGTTCCAATATTTTCTTATCATTCCTCCAGCTACTTTTATTCTTAACATCTAAAACCACAATACGATGTTGCGCCGCCAATGCTTCACCCAGAATGACCTTGCAATCCTTACACTTACTTTTGTCCCGTCTTCGAGTAAGTATGAAGTCTATTTGACTTTGGGTTCGTCCACTCTTAAAGGTAATCAAGTGTGACCCCCTCTTTTCAAAACAGGTATTCGCCAGCACTAGATCATAAGCCACCGCAAAATCCAAAATGTTCTTTCCCTCCTCATTCCTGTTGCCAAAACCATAACCCCCATGGACCCTGTCATAACCATTACTGTCCTTACCAACATGCCCGTTAAGGTCCCCACCAATGAAGATTTGTTGATTATCTGGAATACCTTACATGATATCATCCATATCTTCCCAGAACTGAACCTTGGATGCTCCGTCCAAACCTACTTGGGGAGCATAAGCACTAATAACATTAATAGTGTCATCTCCCAAAACAAGCCTCAAAGAGATAATCCTGTCTCCCTTTCTTTTCACTTCCACCACCTTGTCTTTAAGCGTAGGCTCAATAATAATGCCCACACCATTCCTATTGTTATCCAAGCCACAATACCACAGCTTATATCCTGAGTTACCAATCTCTTTTGCTTTATTTCCCTTCCACCTGGTTTCCTGCAAACAAGCAATACTAACCTTCCTTCTTTTCAAAGTATCCACAAGCTCTATAGACTTCCCAGTCAGAGTGCCAATATTCCAACTACCTAATCTTAATCGGCTCCCTTGGACTTGCTTCTTTAGCCGCATTCGTCCATAATGCGGTAGCCCTTTCCTGTCTGACACCACATCCGGGCGCTGATATGGCGGGACTAACTTCTTTACCCATACCCGTCCATGGCATGGGAACCTTTGCTCATACTCCACCACACCCAGGCGTCGATGTGATGGAACCCCTTGCTCATTTAACACTACACCCGGGTGCCGATGTAGCGCGTGCCTAGGTGAGCACGTCCCAACGGTATAATGATAGTTTTGAGAATCCATAGAAAGTTTGGCAAAATTTTTACACTGGCCGCCAACCTACCGCAACCCTCCTCCTTTATCCGGGCTTGGGACCGGCTACGATACTACGGATTAAGATGACACATTAGAAAATTCACTATATGGTCACTGATTAAGATTATCCACCTCTCACTGATTAAGATTACACATTAAGAGAATTCATTACATGATCACTGAAAAATTGCATTGGCATCTGGCTAATTTATGCCATAGTTATATCACCCAAGCAAGAATCTGCCACATGCATACCTGATAAACAAGAGGAGAATTTTTAAATTCCTTTTCAAAAGAGCATTCCTGGAGAACACTTCGTAACTTCATATGTCCCCACTTTTTCAGGTTGGCACCCGTATGATAACCAGGAACAGATGCAATTAACCTAACCTGAAAATTAAGTTGCGTTTTAAGAGCAGGTATAGCATCATAAATGATATAATACCCAACAGAATAACACATATTAAAAATAAGAAGGATGAGAATCTGAAAACATACTGTTGCACTGCTGTAATCAAATTTCTTAAAAAAGGACGGGTTGATAGTGAAGTTCCCAAGGGCTGGTAACTTAACAGTGAATTCTGGCCACTGTAAACATTCATATAAAAGCAAAAACTTTATCAGACGATAAATCCTTAACTGGATACTTATTGTCATTCACCAATACCTTTAATGCGCTGAGATAATCAACCAAGTCATTTTCAAATCCACATCCCTTCTTTTGATTCTTTTCATCCTTCCAAGGGAAATCTTGCATCCACAAACCTTGGCTTTTGTTGTTCCAGTCAACATATATTAAATTTGCTGTATGGATAATAATTCTCACTCCTCGGGGATACACAAGAAACAGAGCCTTAGAATGGTGTGTCCCAAATGAAATAGGTAATGGGGGTTTATGCAAAATCCAATTTGCTGGCTTGCTTCTCTAGAAAATAATAAGAGATAACAAAATCAAAGTCCAGGCTTCCAAAATATAGTTTCAAATCCATAAATAGAAAATAGCACAAACATGCTAAGGCAAACCTTCATATGTTCAAGTGTAGCATCACCTTCCCCATGAATAACCAAGACATGAGGAATTTTTGCAAGTGTTGGGCATGCTTCATGAGAGAAAAAGCAGGAAAGGAATACAAAGAGAAAGAAAAGTCAGAATCCCAGGAGTATGATCAGAAGGAAACAAGCAAAAAAAACCATCAATTAGCTTATAGTGATGAACTTATAAATGATCCTGTAGGATGTATAATTATAACTCCATCAAGATAGTCACATGACCAATTTAATCACAAATTCTAGTTCAGATAAAGCATAACAACAAAAAAATAATGTAAATGAGCCAAGTGCTAGAAAGTTTGGCAATATGTAACAAAAATTATCCACAGCAATACAATGCACGAGTGAAATAGAACAAATAACCATTACCAAAACATATCAGCAACCTAGGAGAATGGCAATTTTTCCCAGTAAAAGTACCATAAATTGCTGCCTTATATTAAAACCAGTACATTGCCTAACCAAGCTGTTATAAGAACAACCACAAATAAGTGTTTGTCTTTAAGTGAAAGTGAAACACCCATCCAAACCACCGAATGAAATGCAAATGGCTTTTCTGAATCAGTGAATGCCGGTTTCTTCACTCTAGCTTTAAAAGCATAGAACAGCCAACAAATAAAAAATTCCTGGTCGTGTTGACCATGCCTCTTATACTGAGAAAGCTATAGCCTACAGAGAAGATAACTTTATTCTGGGACATAATTAACACATAATCATTTAAAAGCACTTTTGCATGATAGGAGTACTCACTTGACATCAACCAATCCATGTCCACCATGTAGTTTGAGAAGAGAGCAACAAGAATATCTCCCTAGCCAAGAAACCAGAAAATAAATAAATAAATAAATCTAACTCAGCTATCAGACTGCATTCCACATCTCCAAGTAGTTAACACGGTGACTCATATAGAAGCAAAAATATATACAAAGAAGGCAAACAAAGCAAACAAATTGCACAATCATTTTGACCTGAATCACATCATTTATAGAAACGCAAGAGGTATTTGCCCAAGCCGGAAGTCCTTTAACTTTCAAAAGCTTGAAAGTTGATGGTAATTTATCATCAGGAACATGAAATTTATGAATAGCTCCCTCCAAATTAGCTGGTCCATTATTTTCTAGCTCAACCTAAGCATTCAAAACAAAAATGTAAAATTAGTATAAACGTTAACAAACAAAAAATAAAAATCCAATACGAGCTGGTTTTATTTCGATGGCATAAATGCTACACCTTAGAGCTGTTAGCAACAACTTTGGCTTTCTCTTTAATTGATTCTCGCATCTTCTTTGGACTACGTTGGACGCTAATGATGATTTCTCTACCGTCATTTTCACAATGTCGCTTTGGTGTGTTAGGAGAAGATGAATTACTATTACTATTGTGAGAAGTGAGAGCCACATACTTAAAGCAATGATGGCCAGGAATTAACTCTATAGTATCACCGCTATTGATCGACACTTGCTCTCCAGGACTTAGCTTCCTTCTTTGATCGCCTGATTTAACCACAATTGGATTGCTACCCTCCTACGAATTGTTTTTTCAGAAAATAAAAATATTAAAACTCAGCAATCGAGCAAAGGTGTCCACAGAGAAGGTTACAACTAAAAATTAAAATACATGTGAACTACCGGAGTTAAATTGGCAGAGCCATTGTTGGAGACAGTTAAAGTGAGGTGGTTGCGGCTGAGTCTCTTATCAGGAACAGAAACGTGGCTGCGGCCGATGGTGTTAGAGCCTTTGGAGAGAGGTAGCTTAGGAACAGAAGCGTCCTCCTCCAAATTGACGTTGAGCGGAACCAGGTAACCAATCTTCCATACCCAAAAAAAAAAAAGGAGGGAGAGAAAAAAAACGAACATTAAAAAGAAAAAGAAAGGATACACAGAGATTTTGATTTTGATACGAGGAAAGAAGTTACCTGAGAGCGAGACATTGTTCATATGAAGAGACTGAAATACAGAACCGAGCACCGAACGCTAGTTTAGTTGAGGGTAAGACGAGTGTACATTGACTGGTTGTCTAGCTGTTGTTGTACTTATCATACGGTATCGTTTTAATCTTTCTCTTTTCGATATCAAACGTCCTTGCCTAGGCTTGTGTACCGGTCGAGTTTACCCTTGTCTTCAGCCTTCAGGCCGAAAAAAAAAAAGAGATTGGAAGCTTAATCCTAGCCTATGTGGCTCAGGCTACTCGAGCCATTCGGGCCATTCGGGCCAATGTATTGAGTTTGGACCGTCTAAAATATTATATATATATATATATATATTAATTATTAATATCATAATTTTTATTTAATTCTCCTATATTTTATGTTATTTTTAAATTATTAATACAATAATTTTTATTATATGCAAAATGATACATAAAAATTAATATAATTAATTAAAAATTAATTAATATAATTTTTAAATACCTCGGTTGCCCTAAAATATTTATCTTAAGGCTTGAAGCTCAATCCAAAGTGACATCTGGCTCGCCCATCAAACGTAGAGCTCGGTCTAAATTTTTTTAGGCCCTGCCTAATTTAACTAGATCAGATTAAACCAGACTAGGCTATTTGAGCCGACGGGCCATATGCACAGTCTTACCCTTGCCTATTGGCTACATGAACGGTTCTCTTGTAAGGACTAGAACAGAATTTTAAAAGAAATCCTAATGAATATAATCGCAGTTTCTTTTTTAATCAAAAGAATCATAGGATGTAAGTGGCAGCTAATTTTGATTTCAAACGCTCATTTTGCAATTATAACATAAAACTTGCAAAAGAAATTATCGCAATATCTCACCACCTTTGATGAGATTCTTCCATAAATGCTCGATACTTGTATTTAAATCCTACCAACTACCTAGATTGCCATTCATCTAAAACTAATGGGAAGATGAAGCCAAGCTGTTTCTCACATAGGTAGTTTACTCGACAATACCCTATAGCTTAACTGAGCCTACCAGCACAAAAAGAATCAGCACCGCAGATGCAACGACTTTATTTATCAGAAAAAGAAAAAAAAATGAAATTCTCATTACATGCTGAACTAACACAACCTCGTAAGTCGACCTCGAAACTTCATATCTGGAGGTTTACAGATACATAATTTGGTAAGTGGCAACAAAAATCACGATCTGCGGATATAGCATATAGAATAACACAGGAAATCACCTATTTTCTAGTATAATTTGCGAGAAACCTAATATATTGATCAATTTCTAGCAAAAACAAATTTGTGTTGTCAGTATTGGAAGAGCATGTGAGATAGCATAGCAGCAAAATCTGCTATCTTCTGCGCTTAGATTCTTTGCGCATTTCTGTCAGGTACTTGGCTAAGTTAGACTTCTCCCACAATCGCCTTTGAACAAGATCCTCCTTCATCGGTTCGTCTATAAATCGAAGAAAAGTAACAGTTTGGGGTGAAAAGAATATACTACAAGTAATTATCAATCATACCTTCTTTCCTTTTTTTTTTTTTTTGAATAAGAAAAATTTTGAATAACAATGTTGATATTTATTAATATACAAGGAGAAAAGGAAGGAATGAAAACAAGGTTAGGACTTTAAAGTATGCATACCAAGGCTCTTCCATGCATCAAGAGGCACTCTTAGAGAACTTTGTGTTAGGTAAGAAGCATCGTCCCAAGAAAATGGAGCTTGTTTCACTTTGTATCTCCAGAACCAGTGGCCATTCCACAATAATAACTGGCTTAATAGAAAATCAATCAGTGACCATTCCTTTATGATTTATGCAACACTTGAATATCACCAAGGATGAAACGTTTTTGGGCACAACCAAAACAAAGAGTTCTTTTTTTTTTCTGAAGATGGTTGAGGATATAAATTCACATACTCACCTTGCCTATAGTGTAAGGTAGAAGTAAAAAACGAACACCAATAAGTTCCCACATGATGGGTTTTTGAGCTCCTTTTATGTCCAGTTCAAGCTCTTTGCTGAGATCTTCCTCTATTTTCCTGCCATAGACATATAGATTGCATTATCATTAGGTACAACATGAGAATCACAAATCATCCCTTTCAAAAGCTACCCAAACAAACCATAAAAAAATTAGAAAAATATGCAAGATAAAAATCCACATTAGTCAGACATAAATGACACAGCAAATTGCATCCATGAGGCAAAGTTGTCTCATCCTCGACAATCAAGATAAATACGCACTTGTCCATCTGCTTGTTACCCTTCTTCTTAGTCGTAGTTCCTCCACTGCGTTCAAGCTCCAGTGCCCGTAACCTATTCTTGTAAGCAGGAGTCTTCTTGACCATTTCTACAGCCTGCAATAATATGAAGGACCATGAAAAAGATACTCAGCATAATCACACAACCAATTGACGCAGGGAATGAAAAAGAGAAGGTCATCTGCATATATAAAATTACACTACATAATCCTTGAACTGGAACTTTCTAATCCAGCAGCATTTGCCATTACCAGAGTCATACCGTTTTAAGCATGGAAAAAGGGCACTACTTATTATAGACTCTATTCATGGATAATGTTAGCCATGAAAAGTGATATCACAATGTTCAATTGAAGTTGTTGCAAACTTGATTCAGAGTCGGATACAAACATCCAGCGCAGGCATCAAAATCACAAGTTTCAAAATCCATGTCTAAGATTTACTTTAGATAGGACTCTATACCTGGTTATACCTCGTCAACTGATTTAGATATTGAAATCCTGAGAGAACCAGAAGAAGTCCAACCAGAACAAACCTAGGATCCTAGAAAGAAGACATATCACTGTTAAAATACAAATTTAAAAAAATGTAGCTTCATCAATCAACTAACTGAAGTAGTTCCAAACAAGTATCAATACTAAATCACCAGCAAGAAAAATGAAAAGCTACTCACTGTTTTGTGACCATAATATGCATGATAGTATCGAGCAGTGTTGTAAAATACCTGAAAGGAAAGAAAGGTGCACAACATTAGCATTACTTTAATAATTATCAAGATTCCTCCACTTATAGTTACGGGAATGCTGATGGTCCATGCCATAAAAATGTACAAGTCACAAGATATTTTCAAGTTAGTAATTTGCCTCGTGGCTCCAACTCCATGAACATATGCAAACACATACACAGGAACAGAAAACAATTCCAAGTATGAAACGGTTTGCAGCTCTTTAGATATATCCCTCGCCAGTCATAACTGAAAGTTCTTTCAAATTCTTCTCAATTATCTCATTCCCAGCATTCCGTATGAAATCAAAGATATTTTCATATAGTGCAAAATTTTAAAGATGCAATCATTGTTCAATAACAATATACGACACATTGATGACCAAAGACTTATCACAATGTACTATGTGATACGGTGATCAACAGATGATGTCAAATCCTGAACTGAATTTCTGGTCTACAAACATATGTGTTGGAGCTGATGTATTAAATTAACCATATTTAAGCTCACTAGAGTTGTTAATCTTTCATGAGAATCTGAACTCGCAGTTAAAAGCCACCAATTTCGCGACTTAACAGAAATACTAGAAGGATAACTTAATGGTCCTAGGGATATTATTCCACAATATTATGTCATTTCAGACAAATATAATAATGTTAAGCCAAGAATTTAACTTCATAAGTTTATGACTCATGGTTTCAAACTAAATTATTGACTTATGGCCTGATGAGTGACCAACTGAGAAATGTTATAGAGTACAACCAATCAAACTCGTTAAGCTAAATTCATTGAAATTCCCAGAAATCCAGAGTTAATAAATATCCATGATTAACTTACTTCCTTAAGATAAAACATTCACCTCACATGAATTTTGAGCCCTATAATATCCTTGCAATCAAATATTAATTCAGTTTCAAGCCCAGAATTAATAAATAATAAGATTTCAAATATCCTGATTAAAACTAATCAAATTAAACATGAACAACAACCAAATAATGGAAGCTCCATCAATTTCTCTAAATAAAAATATAAGCATCCACTAAATTTCTCTAATGAGTAAAACATGAGATGCACCTCCTCTGGATGTGCAATGGCATAATCATACTGCTCCCGTGTAGCCTCATCTTTCAGAATCTGCAATCAAAAAGTTGCTCTCATCTTACCAAAGCACAAAATCATTGAAGGGCAAAATCTTCATATATTCTCATTTGTATTGAAGTTACATTCAAGAATGTAAACTGTACAATGTTGGTTCAATTATAGCTTAATTGCAATAAATTAAAGTTGCATAAACAAATTAGCTAAAACTGAATAAAGGGTTAGCAATACCTCATAAGCATTTGCAATTTTCACAAACAGCTTCCTCGACTCCGGATCGGGATTCTTATCCGGATGACTTTCCATTAAAAAAAACAAAAACAAATATAAGAAGCTCGAATCCAGATTATAGTTTAATAAAAATGCAAAACAAAGCCAAAATCCATGAAACTTACTATTTCAGCGAGAGTTTGTAGTAGGCTTTTTTGATCTCTGAAGAATTGGCGTTTTGGGAAACCCTAGAAATGGAGGAAAAGCAAACTAAATCAGGAATAATTAGAAAGAAAGAGAAAGAGGGCATGAGGAGCTGACCCTAGCAGATCATAGCAATCGTCTTCGTCGCAGTAGATAGCAGTTGATGGATAGACGAGGAAAGACAGAATGAGACCCAATACGACTCCGCACCACCGAATTGTTGCCGGTGGCGCCATTGTCTCTCCGGTATATCGAGAGCTGATGGCTTTCTACTGTTGTGTTGTCAGGAAATTACATGAATGTCATTTCATTTTTCTCCAGTCTTATCCCAGCAAAGTCAGCGGATCAAGAGATCTTGACATTTGCACCGCCCGATTTGGAGGTGTGGCGTAAGAAAGAGCTAGTAAGTAAGATAACTAGCTAAAGAAAAGTTACATTACTCCTGTGACCTGTCTCAAGTTTTTAAAATGTGGATTTTTTTTTTTCGAGCTTTTAAATATTTAAAAAAATATACTCCCTCCGTATTATTTACTTAGGAAAAATTTTCTTTTTTAGTATATCTTTTATATAGATAATATATCATTTTAGATAAATTTTGGGGAGTAGAATGAGACAAAATACCATTTATACCCTTGCCTTAAAAGTTTAATTTGAGGGATATTTTTTTTAGGGGTATTTAAGTAAATAGAGATGAAAAAAATAAAATTTCCTTAATTTTCGTGTCCATTTTACTTTTTCTATGTAAATGATACGGAGGGAGTATTATTTTTTAATAAAAAATATATTATTTTTAGTCATTATTTTTAGAATAAGTAATGGATAGTAGCTCTCTCCAAATCCAAATCTAAGCACATGTATTGATTGGGTTGATTAAATTTTAGAGTTCAATTAATTCAAAGATCATTAATTAGATAAAAAAATTAATTTTTTAAAAATTAATTATTATTAATTAATTTAGTTGGTTTCGTATGATTTTATTTTGTTCAGTCGGATTTATTAGTAAAAATATAAATTGAAATTGACCAACTCAACTATTTTAAATAAATACAGTTGATCGAATTCTGATCGGTCGGGTTCGGATTGCTCATCCATATCAGAATTTATTTCATTTTTAACTATACTTACACATATCAAATCCATTTATAAATATACTTTCATTACTTATACCTATCTCAAATCCGTTTAATATTATCCATATACTATCCATACACGTTTAATTACCTATTTAAGTATAAAAATTTAAAAATATAATAAAATTTATATTATAAAATTATAATTTTCTCAATAATATAATTATAAATAAAATATAATACTAATATAATTTTATTAAAATAATTTTATACAACAAAATTTTATAATTAAAATATAATATAATAATTATATAATTAAAATTTAATAAAAATATAACTAATAAAAGTTTAATTAGATAAATGGATTTGGATAGAGGGTATCCAGAAGCATGTATTCTTATCCGATTCAAACTCATGACAAATAATAAAAACACTATATGTACCTGCTCAAACTCATTTACAAATTATCCGTACCCTACATAAATGAATTGAAATAAATCGAATATCCAAAAATATCTGATCCATTGCCATTCATAATCATATTATTAATTTAAAATTTTAAAACTTCAAACACTTATATAAATTTATTTTTAAAATAAAAAATCATAGATAAAAAAATTTAGACGGTAATATAATAAAAAATATTTAAATGTTAAAATAAAAAATTATTTACATACCAAAATAATAAATTTAAAAAAAAATCATGCACTAGTGTTTGCAACCCAAAATACTTCAGGCCTCAAATGTAAAGGCTCAAGAAAAATTAAGAAAGCCCAAGAGAAGGGATTGGCGCCAACAATTATAAGGAGTGGCTAGAGAATATGAAACCGTCGTTGGCCACATGCTACACTATTAGAGAATGAAGGCCGAAAAAGCAAGGACAAGTGGTTTAAAAAGAAAAAGAAGAAAGAGGAAAGAGGACGACAATCAACCCATAAACAATCAACACTCAAGCTTTCCGTAGTTAGTTTAGGAAATCATTGCAATTTGCTGCATAAATTTTATAATTTTCCTTTAGTTTCATCGAAGGCTTGTTCTAATTCTTTTTATTTTATTGCCAGTAAGATGTATTAGTGAATAATTTTATTCTTATTAATTCTCCTTTGTTTTCTTATTTTAAAATTTATGAGCATTGTTGTGGAATTTAAATGGATTGCCACTGAGGAGTTTGAGAACCTATTGTTTTGTTTGCGATCTTTGAAGAAAATTATAATTGCTTGAATATTTCACTAAAAACATCATTTCATTAAGCTTTTACATCTCTGGTATGCCCAACACAAGAGGCCAATAGTGTTTTCCCAAGTCTTAGAAAAATAATTTTCGCACTCCTAGTTGGACCATTCTGCTGCATTGCCACCAAGAAATATTGTAAAAGATTCTACCAGCTCCAGTTATTCGGTTGTTGCCTTTAGAACAGCAAGGCTAGTGGAACAGATCAAAAAAGGAGGAATTCCTCTGGTGAAAGTTCCTATAACCTCTGAAGTATAACAATCCACCATTATTGAAGGAGATGATAGACATGTACTTAAAGATATGTTTAAGTTGATGGTCGAGTCCTAAAGGTAAATCTAGGAGACTCAGAAACAAATGTAGGAATCCCACAAGCAATTCCAAGATGCTCAAATGCTAATGCAGAAACAACAGGAAAGCATGATGTGAACTATAAGCGAGGAGAGTCAAGTCTTGGGCAAGCAGAGTTTCTCTCATAAAGCTAGCCCATCAGTGTTAATTATTGGCACTAGACCACCCAAGCAAATAGTAAAACAACTTGGGACATTCCACCAACACTGTAGCAGGAGATTGGCATAGGCCTTAGGGCCATGTTAAGGAAATGTATGTGCCTCCACCAAGAAGGGAAAGAGGCTAGTAGAAATAATAGGGGCCTAATGGAAACAACCACCTCAATGACAGGTCAAATCCTCCCTAATAGTTCTTTGGTGCTACAATTCCAAATGTACAATCCTAGGTTTATGAAGCTAAATTCCCCCAACATTTGGTATGGAGACCCCAATAAGTTCTTCCAAAGGAACCCAAGTATAGAGAAAATATTAATATGGAGGTTGTGAGAGAAACTATATAAGAACTATATAGACCTAACCTTAGATAGATTGACCATCTAGAGATTGTAAAGCCCTATCTAGAGATCATAGACCGAGAAAATATATATCCCAGGGGTTACCAAATTTTAGATTTTTCTTTATTTTTGGGGAAAGATGGCCAATCAACCATCGAACACATTTTCAGGTTCACCATTCAATGTGGAGAATTATCCAACTATGATAATTTTGCCTTTTATAAATTAAGTTGAACCCTAACTCTTTGACATGGAATGCCTTTACTTGGTATACAACTCTTCCATGGAACTCAATTTTCACTTGGCATGAGTTAGAACGCTAGGTTCACTTCCAGTTCTTCAAAGCAGAACCAGAGGTTTGCATTGCCAATCAATCAATAGTTACTCAAAGAGCTAGTGAAATTACTGATAAGTTTATAACTATATTTAAGAAGATGAGGAATCGTTATAAGGTATAGCTACCTAAAACAGAATTTGTGAAAAATGGCTCAAAAAGGACTTAACTTGGAACTGAGGAAGAAATTCCAAGGCATGAAGTTCAAAAACTTCTATGAACTAGCTGCAAAAATGGCTGAGTGTGAGGAGCTACTCTAGGAAGAAAGGCAAAGGAGAAAGAATTCAATGGGTACCTATTACTAAGACATTAATCAGCCAGAAGTTGTTATTGTATATTTGTTTATTTCAGGGTCTGTGACATGCCCCTTCCTGGAAAAAAAGGGTGCATGAGGCATGAAAGAAATCTACTACAGTATACCTTTGATGTATCAAAGACAGAGGATATCTTTGATCAAGGAGAATTTCATCAAGCTACCTCTAGGCCATCATATTCCTAATCCTAAACAACTGAAGAGCCAAGAATACTATAAGTTCCATTACTCAAAAAATCATTCTACTAGTTCATGTTAGGGTTGCAAATATATGCTACATGATAGAAAAAAACAAAGGGATACTCAAATTTCCTAAAAAGAAGGAAGCTATGTTGGTGGATGAAGACCCTTTATCCTCAGTGAACGTGGCAATTTTTGACCTGAGATCACTCTTAGATGCAAAAAAAAAAAAAAGGAGAGAGAATATAGGGATTTAAGGGTGGAACCTAAAAATGGCAAATAAAAAGCATGGATCCCCGAAAAATACCTGCGACAACAAATTCTGAATAGCAAAGAGTGGCAGAGGAAAGAAGGCCTAAGATAAGCACACCAATGCAAAGAACCAGATTTATTATGCCACCTCTTATTAAAGTTCAAAAATTTTACCTAGAATAATTCTCATCAGTGTCAGGAATTTCGAAAGGGATGTCTGCAGTGTTGGAGATTTTGGTCTTCAAAGGAATCGATTTGACTTCCTGGAGCCTCAAACTAGGAAAGATTCAAACTTTGGCTTGGGCTTTTTGTTACTGGACTTTGACTCTTTAGAAAGGAAAACTAGCATTCTCGCTCATTTTCTTTTAGAACGATGTATGTATACATATATAATATCAATTAGATTAAGACAAAAGTGGAAACTCAGAGCAATAATCATGATACTGATAATTGCTTAAAAGAGCAAGATATGATTACATGTGGAAAGCAAAAAAGATTGGATGGTAGGAAACCAACAAGCACTAAAGGATGAGGCATAAGAGCCTAGAACAAAAACAATATGACAAGAAAGTGAAAATTGTCTTGCTACAAGCTGCTCAATAGATTGTTAAGAAAGGGCATCTGTGACTTGAAGGACTCCAAAGGTTCCCTCGGGATGATAGGGATTAAACCAAATTATGCACTCCATAGCCCTTGAGTGTAGCTTTCTATAGAGATAGGTTAGGCAGTGAGATGGTCTTTGAAAGCATAGGAGGCACCAACAAACAACAATCTAGGTATGGTGAGAGTGTAGAACAAACACTTATGAAGTTCAGTGAAGGCAAGAACATTGACCACAAAGGCCTTGAGCCATAAGGGTGCATCTATAGTATCATGGTAGGGTTATAGAGTGCCATAGGAAAACTGGCTAGTGAAAGTATCATCAATCTCAGGTGGTCAAGTGCTTCAGGGGGTAAAAGGCAGATGGCATCATTCCCTAAGACTCAAAGGCTAGTGGGATAAAATATATCTTTTAGGATAACAAACATAGGACATGAACCAAAAAGGAAAGAATTAAGGATAGGGCACCAAAAGTGGAGGGTTGTCCCAACAAGCTATGTACTAAGATGCATGGTGGACTGGCTAATGGTGATAAGTTGGGTGATTTCCATCCGAGACCAATCATTTTGAAAAAAAAAAAAAGGTGAAGGCAGCCAACCCACAAATACCATTCCTCACTTGAGCGATGCCAAAATTTATAGATGGAGCTAGCAGTCTCAAATAAAGTGTCAGCCTTTTGGAGTGAGATAGAAGGAAGATCGGTAGGTTGAGGTTTTGGGGTAACAAGACCAATAGTAAGGAAATCATTAGCCTTAGAACTAGCCAAATGAAAGATTTAAGTGGAATCCCTGTGGAAAAACAAATATTCAATAAAAAGAAATAATCACAAGGCGAGAAGAAAATAAAAGGGAAACTTACTCGAATGATAAGTGCAAGGGCAATTCTTCAGTAGGAAAATGTCTTAGTAGCTGAGTCTTCAATGAGTTCGTGTTAGAAGCCATAATGGAAATACAAATAAGGAGAGCATCAAAATAAGGAAAGATTTAAAAACCTAGGGAAGTGAGGAAGAAGGAAAAAATTTTGAGAAAAGATGAGGATTGTAGATTTGAAATTTGAAGCTAAGAAAAAACAAGAAACCCGAAAAAAAATGAATGAATATAATAAATCAGCTAATTGGATAGGGAATATAGCGAGCTTTCCAATTTTCTAAAACTAAAGGAAGGGGTGGGGGGGGGGGGGCATATGTTGGCACTCCAAAAAGCTTTCAAGCCCAAAATGTAAAGGCCCAAGAAAAATTGAAGAAGCCTAGGAGAAGGGATTGGTGCCAACAATTATGAGGAGTGACTAGAGAATAGGAAACTGCCGTGGGTCGCATGCTACACTATTGGAGAATGGAGGCCGAAAAAGTAGAGACAAGTGGTTTAAAAAAGAAAAGAAGAAAGAGAAAAGAGGATGACCATCAACCCATAAACAATCAATACTGAAGCTTTATGTAGTTAGTTTAGGAAATCATTGCAATTTGTTGTAGAAATTCTATAATTTTCCTTTAATTTCGTCAAAGCTTTCTTCTAATTGTTCTTATTAGCTTGCCAGTGAGACTCTTAGTGAATGATTTCATTCTTGTTAATTCTCCTTTATTTTCTTATTTTAAAACTTGTAAGCATTATCATGGAATTCAGATAAATTGTTACTGAGGAGTTTGAGAACCTATTATTTTCTTTGCGATCCTTAAAGAAAATTACAATTGCTTGAACTAAAAACATCATTTTGTTGAGGTTTTACACCTTTGGCACGCCTAATACACAAGGCCAATAGTATTTTCTCAACCCTTTCAGAAACAACTAGTGATAAATTTTATTAAACCTATAAATCAAATGAGATTTTTATTACTTTTGTTTAATTAAAATATTTATAATTATAATCCATGTAAACATAATTTTTTTTAATTGATGAAAGTATTTTGTAACAATATATATCTGAAACTTTTTTTAATTAAAGTTATACAATATGAATTTTATATTAAAGAAAATTACATGCATTACTAATTTTTAAAATTTTATTTTTAAAAATATTATACTTAAGTTGTTTCATTTTTATTTTTTTTTTCATTTTTTATTTATATGACTTTTGGCAACGTTTGATATGTCTATGTTTTTATTTGTTCTATTTTTTCTTTTTCATGTTTTCTTATTATTTTAACAATTTGCATACATTTTTTCTTCTGCTTGACAATATTCAATTTTCTTTTTTTTTTGCATTTTTTATTCTTTTATGTGTTTTATGGTTCGCGAATATTATTTCTTCCACTTTTGTTTATTTTTAGATGATTTTTAAACATTGGAAGCACAAAAAAGATGAGAACCTAATTGGAGAAATAATATGATGAGATTAGGGATGACAATGAGTTGTATATTTTCAGGCACCTGAACCGTCTTGATCTATTTATATAGAATATGAGTAGTTTATAACTAGTGTTTTTACTACTCATAAGAAGTTCGGATCAGTTCAGGTATATACTCTTGAATACTTGTTATCCGAACCTAGTTAGATATATTAATTATATTTTATTAAATTTTAATTATATATTTAATATATTTTATTTTAATTATAAATTATTTAATAAAATTGTATTCATATTAAATTTTGTATTTATAATCATTTAATTAAAAATTATAATTTATATTTTAAATTTATAATATTTTTATATTTTTATATTTAAACAAGCAATTAAATGGATATATATAGTAAATAAATAGTGATATCACCCCTTAGTTACTGGCCCTACGGACCGAGCACTATGCCTGGCCAACACACACCACTTTAGTTAGGATGCCTAAGATCAAGCTCCTGTGAAGAGACGAGCCTTAAAACTGGGGTCTTAGAGTTTGATCTTCCTTCACAACATAAGAGTACAAGTCTTTGACACATCCATAATTTATGCTGCCATAATCAACATTAACATTGTATCAAATGTTATCTTCCTCTATCAACTATAAATAAAGGTCGACCCCTACAAATAAAGTATTTTCTTTTCACTTCTAAGCTCTCTTATCGGTAGAAGAACCAAACTAACTTAAACATTGAAGTCTCTTCATTAGAGCTTGGTTTATTCTCTTTGTTGTAGGTAGGTGAGCCGAACCATGACACCCGAACTCCAGAAATAGAATCGATGTCCACCTTATCATCAGATAGTGTTAAATGAGTTTGGAATGAATATGAGTAATAAAATAATAATTATAATTAGGTCGGATTTGAATTCGAATAGTTTAAATTTAAACGAGTTCAAGTTCAGATAGAACGATTTTCGCTTGTACTCTACCTCTTGTCATAGATAAGATATTATGAATGTGTAGTTCATTGATTGTTGATTTCTCTTTTTTTTTCTTCTCTTTTTTTCTAGTTTTTCGATTATAATGTTACATTTTCTTCAACTATAATTCTTTTTACATGTTTAGTAAATACTTCAAAGAAATTTTTTTTCTTTTGTAAATTTATTTATTATTCTAATCAATTTGTATTTTCTGAATTGATAAATATCATTTTTTTAATTTATATTTATTTTATTTTGATTTATATTTATATTATTTGTTTGTAGATAAAAGCTTAAATATAATACATCTACAATATATATATATATATAATATCCATAATATATACACTATAATTAATCAACATTTAATGGTCTAAAGGCAAAATATCTATAACATATACATTATATTAATTACGTAACATATAAACATGTATAATATATAAAGGCTGAAACATAACATATCTACAATATATATATATATAATATTTGTAACGTATACAATATATCTGCAATATATACACCATAATTAATCAACATAAAAAGATTAAAAAATAACATATCCATAACATATATACTATAATTAAACAATATGTAAAGGTTGTATAATATATAAATGTTAAAATGTAATATGTCTGCAATATATTATATATATAAAAGTCGAAACACAACATATTTATAATATATATATATATAATATAAATATATCTAGAACATATAAAATAACGTTATATAATGATAATATTAAGATTCTTTCTTTAAGATTTTTTTTAAATGAGGTTACTTTCTCTTAAAGTTATTATTTTATAAAATAATATTTCAAATAAACTCAATTTTTATTTTTTAAAAAATATTTATATTATATATAATATATATCTGTATCATATATATAACATATACAAGTCGAAAAAGCTTTTGATGAGATGATGGCAATTCAGATATTTTTTCCCCTATATTTTCTCTATTACAATACCTTCTCTCTCTCTTCTTCTTCTACAAATTCTTTAATTCTTCTTCTTTCTGCTATCAATTTTTCTATTCCTCCGCTTCTTTTCTTCTTTTCCTAATGTTCTTCATCATCATCTTCTTCTTCTCATCTTTTGTCATGTACATGACAAATTGGTATCAAAGGCTATTGAAGATCCAAAAAAAACCCAAAGCTACTGTTGTTTTTCTAATTCCATTAGATGGCAAGGAAAATTACATGAAATTTCCCCTCTGGTTGTTCTTCTCTCTAATTCTCTCACTTAATCGCTCTTTCTTTCTCTCTCCATCTATATTTGTTACATCAATTTCTTTATTGCTAATTGTTGCAACAACTTCATCCACTTTGAGAAAGCCAAATCAGGCAATTTTTCCATAATTAAGGAATCACACAGATGAAGGTGATGAATAATCAAGAGGAGACTCAAACAATAGAAGATGTCGATCTTGTGTTTTGGCTTCAAGAAGTTGTCCGATGTTGTGATTTCAATACAAAAACCATTAGTTGTATCTAAAACAAGCTAGAATAGGAATTTAAAAAAGCTTACTGGATAAGAGAATGTTTATTAAGGAATAAATTTTGAATTTCCTTAATAGTATGGATGATGATAAAAGTGATGAAGGAGCTGAAGACTTTACACAAGACAGTAACGAAGTTTTTTGAAAATTCGATTCTTGTGTGCTGAGATTTGAATTGGAAATGATATTTTCTTCAATATTAAAGGTGCAAAGATGAAGAAGCCAAAGAAAGAATATTGATATTTTGCTCTTGAGAATTAATACTTTGAAAAAATACTAAGTAGAAGGTAGAAGAACTCAATACTTTGCTTATGGAGAATTTAAAGCTTGCTATAAGGAAAAAGGTGTAGCAAGTTTTCATTCCATGATTGAATACCTCTAAGGAGAATGCTATTTGGAAGGACACTGGTTTATTGAAATTTAAATTTCTAGAATTCTTGGTTGAGGACAATGGAGCTTTTGAAGATAGGGGCAATATCATGTCCCTAATAGTAGTGAAGGCCTCTGATCGAAGATGAAATAAGGAAAAATGACACATTTCACAATATTTTTAAATTTTTTATATTTTTTATGAGAGCTATTTTAGTCATTTTATTATAAACTCGCAATAAATTCATTACAATAAACTCATTATGAACTGTATAAAATTTATAAACTCATTATAAACTCATTATAAACACTTTGTAAATTCTTTGTAAACTAATAAAAATATGATATTTTGGTAAATATTTATAAATTATGGTATTTTGATAAATATTTTATAAATATTATAAATTTAAAATTATTTTTATTATTTTTATATTTTTATCAAAAGTCCATGAATAAAGGGGAGCTTAATGAAAAGTTGGTTAGTCATGATTAGCTCATCATTTTAGTTAGTTAGTTAGAATTACAGCTGCAGAGAAGTTTGTTATTATATGGCTCAGATGTACTGTGCACATGAGCAGCAGCGACAAGTTTTATTATAAAAGAATTGTAAAACACATTCAAAAGTATGATCAGAAATACAATTCAAATATTTTTTTTTCCTCTCTATTTTCTCTTTTACAAATCTCACTCTCTCTCTCTTTGTTGTTGTTCTTCTTCTACAAATTCTTTAATTCTTCTTCTTTCTGTTGTCAATTCTTCCTTCTTCTTTTCTGTTCTTCTTCTTCTTCTCATTTCTGTCAGGTACATGACAAATAATTATATTTTATATTCTTTTAATCTCTACTAAGAAAACATATTTTTCTACCAAATTGTCAGTTCGAATATTCTATCAATATTATTAAAATTATTTGAAGAAAATATTTTATTTAATATTTCTTAATATACCTTTTTATATTTTTATTTTCACAAAAAATACTAATTTTAATATATAAAAAAATTTACAATTTTCCTAGCTAAAAAAATAGACTATATAATTAACTTTTTTAATATCATATAATTAATATCATAAATAATATGGATAAATATAAAGTCCTTATATAAATTTTATCAATTTTTATATTTTAGACACCATTTATTTTGTGGAAAACATTTTCTTCAAGGCTTAATTATTAAAAAGATAAATAAACTTTTGCAATTTTTTGTACGATATGAGTACATATAATTTTAAATTTTGGCAATTTTATAACAATAATTTTAAAAGCCAAATAATTTTAACACATAAGAAATGAATTTCAAATAAGCGGTTGTTTTGTAATTCTTTTTTTTATCGGAAAAAATTGAATATGTTGTAACAAAAGCTAGATAACTCAATCTAATTTTCTAAATATATAAATAATAATTATTTAAAGCTTATAAATCATTTTCAATTTTACTCCCAACTAATATGGTTTTCAGCTCTTACTTGTTTACGTATTAGTTTAACCTAATATTTTAATTTGATATCTGTATCTCACGAATCTTTTTGCGCCATATGAATTCTGTTAATTTTTTTTATATAAAAGAGTAAAATTCAAATTAATCTTCAACATTTTTAAATTATATCCAATTACATCCAAAATTAAGTTTAAGGCCAAATCATTCTTAACATTTGAAAATCGGTTCAATCAAACCTAAAATTAATTAATTAAATTAAATTTTTATCAAAAAGAATAAAACAAATATATTTCTGTTCCTTAAATAGAGAAAATAATGTAAAATACAAAATTATTTTCAATAAAGAATAAAAATTATTTTCAATAAGGAATACAAATTATTTATATATTTCGAAAATATAAAAGTATCTAGTTCTTCTTTTCTCAACTCTCACAATCACCAACTATATTTCTGACATTTGTCATTATAATAAAAAAAATTCATTTTTTTATTTTCCTACATCATAAATGATGCAAGTCAGCAAGCTCAACAATAGGATATTTTATGTAACATTTACAAAACTATTCAAAAAATTAAATTTTATTTAAAAAATATTATAAAAAATAAAAATATTTATACTTTTATAAAAAAAATTAAATTTTTTTTAATAATATCTCATTTTTTATTAAAATAAATATTTTTTTAAAAATACCTTTTTTCTTACCACAATTAATATATTACTTAAATTTTTATTTTTTTAACTTTATTATTAAATAAAAATATTCTAATAAAATAATAAATATTAATATTTTAAATTATTTTTTCAGCATATAAAATTTATTAATTTTATAAGAAAAAAAATTTAATTTAAATTATAAAAAAATAACATTCAAAAAAATTTTAAAAGTAAAATATATAAAAATATATTAATAAAAATTATTAAATTTATTTTTGAACAAATTTTATAAATTATACATATAAAATATTAATTTTATTGTATAAATATTGTATGTATGTTATATAGATATTATAAACATGTAGATATTATGTTTATGTTATGTATATTATGTATATATTATATTGATGTTACGTGGATATTGTGTGTATGCTGTATGTATATAAAATTTTAAAAAAATAAAGTTAAAATATATTAAATAAATTATGTAATATTATGTAGATGATGTGTATATGTTTGATGTATATTGTATATATATTATTGTTTATTTTGTGTGTATTATATATATTTTGTATATATATATTATATATATATATATATTATGTGTATATTGAGAATATAATAATAAAAAAATTATTTATAAATAGAAAATATAAATAAATATTAAATATGAAAATGAAAAAAAGAAAACAGAAAGAAATGAAAAATGATCGTTATACAGTAAAAATAAAAAGAAAAAGAATAGTTTTGAAAGAAAAAGTCAAAGACTGTAAATGTGAAAGGTGGCCACTTGAAATTTATAAAGTAGGTATATAAACTAACCGAGCCGAGTTAAGCTTTGATAAATTTATATTCGACTCGGCCTTAAAATTTAAGCTCGAGCTCGAGCTCTGTTCGAGTTGAGCTCGAGCTTATTTTATACGAATATTGCTAAGTTTGAGTTCGGCTTATTAATATGTTTAACGAGCTGAGTTCGAGTTCGAGCTCGGGCTCATTATTATTTTTAAAAAAATAAAAAATATATAATATATAAATTAATAAAATAAATATGTGAAAGGAATATAGAAAGTTTTATAAAGGCTTTTATTTTATTTTAAAAATATTTTTTAAAGTATTAAAAGAAATTAAATTTAGATTGATTAGTCAAATTTTATATTTATATATTATTAAATTATATTTTAATGTGTTCTAATATTAATATATTAATTAAGAAAAATTAAATACATTACATTTGTATCTAAAATATTGAGCAATGTATTTAACATAATAATTATTAATGATATTTTTAAAAAAAAACATTAAAAGAGAAATTAAATCTACGTTGATTAGTCCAAATATATATTATTAAATTACATATAATTTGCATTAATGTTAATATATTGAATAAAAAATAAAATAAAAAACCACGTTGATATTTAAAAAATTAAGTTGTATAATTAACATACCAATTATTAACACTATATTCATTTATATATATAACAAATTGATGATGATAATAATTATATCATTATTATTTTCAATAATTTATAAGAGATATTATTAAGCTTATTGTTGTATATCATATATGTATCTAACTATTAATACTTAATATATTTTCATGAATTTTTATATCTTTTGTTGTTGAAAATATATTAAATTTAATATTATGTAAATATTCTTTCATATTTATTTATTAAAAGTTTGTTAACAATTAGTAATTATATATTATTATTATACTCATAAATGATAGTTAGTAATATCATATAAAAACTATATTATTAATAAATATAATTTGAGATATAAGTTCTTAAAAGATAAGACTAATAGCTTAATAGTTAAATTAATAAATATAATGTAGTAATATGAATAAAAAATATAAAATTAGAACTTAAACAAAATATAGTATTATTTTAGTTCTAAGAACATAAATTAATGCACGTCAATTAAAATATAAGTTTAATAAATAATTTTACTAGTAATTTTAAGAAAAATAATTAGGGTAAGAAATTAAAAGCTTTATAGCTATTATATATAATATATGACATATAATTTCAAAATTATTTTTTCAACATATAATTTTATTAATATATTAAGAAACAATCTTATATAAAATTAACTAATTGAATAATTATTTATTATGTGCTACAAAAATTATTTTTTATATTATTTCATTTATTTATAACTTTTAATTATAATAATAAATTATATAAAATGAATTAGTTAATAAATTAATATATTTGAATATTTAATGAGTTTATTAATGAGCTAAATTTGCGAGCTTCTTAAATGAGCCGGCTTGCAAACTTAATAAGTCGAGTATCTCTAAGCTTAGGTCTAGCTTATTTAATAAATGAGCAGTATAAGCTTGACTTATTTTTAAAAAATTTCAAGTCTGAACGAGTTTTTATTTAATTAAGATCTAAATTAAACTCGAATTGCTTACTTATTTACAGTCCTACGATAGACCATTTAATTTCCTCATATTTTATCTTACAAGTGGAACTATTATAAGACATAAGGCCAAGAAGATCAACGAAGAAATGCGCTTGAAAGAAAATCTAGGGCTAGTTGATTTAATCCAAACTTGTGAGGTCCAAACCCAAAGGTCAAGCTAGCTAGTTTGGGCTGGTTGACTTTTTATAAACTTGACAGAAAGACTCTTTAATACTATAAAAATATCAGCTTCAAAATTTTTTTTTTTCAAAAATATCAAATCTTTTTTTATTAAATCACATAAAATACCAAAAATTTAGAATGAATTTGTACTTAATAAATATTAGATTTCTATTTAGTATATATTGGATTTAGTATACACAAATTACAGAATTGATAATTTTTTCATGTACTATAAATATATATTAATACTAACACATCAAAAAAAAAAATACTGTTGTGTTATATAAATATATATAATTTACACTCAGCATATAAAGAGTTTAAATTCTTATATAAATAGTTTAAATCAATTTATAAAATATATAAATAATTCATATATCACAATTTATTAATACAATAATATAATTATCATAAAAAATAAAAATACATGATGATATATTGTGCAAAAATATAGTCTTTATATTTAATATATATATAATTTATTTAGTATATTAAAAGTTTATTAAATAAAAATCCTTATTTAAACTATTTATATCAATATTATAAATGGTATAACTAATTCATGTATCACAATTCAAATAACATCAAATACTAAAACATTATAATGAATTTATATTTAGTATATATTGAATTATTACACACAAAGGGCAGAATATACTATAAAATATACTAAACAATGCACATTTGATGAAAATTATACATTTTTCATCATTGAAATAATTGTATTTAATGTACATTATTATCTAGCCAACAAAAATTTAGAGAAATCTAATTTCAATAAATCATTTATATTCATCAAAAATTAATTAATCAAATCATAATATTTCCATAAATTAAAAATGCTCAATCAATAATATTTTACTTAAAATAAAAATGCTTTTTCATCATATGTTGCATTGGGCGAGGTAAAAGCTTTTGAATAAAGTTGGCAGTATGCTAATGTACTTTGTAAAACGCGGAGCATCACTTCGTTTCTCTTTCTTAAAATAAAAAACTTTGTAAGTGATTCTTTAAAATTCCACCGTCTAGCCTAATTTTTTTTAATTAAAAGCCCCACCCTAATATGATTTTTTTTTAAAAAAAAAAATGAAGGGTGGGTTTTGTAAGGAAGATAACCCAAAAATTACAACACCCTAATCTAGTAAAAAAGATAAGTAATGCACAAAAAAAATTATGATAAAAAATAAAAATTTTGAAAAATAATGGTGAGTGGTATAATTTTCTCAATATAGATTGACTACTAAGTGACACTTGTTTGTCGCATGTTTATTTAATGGAAATTTACGAAAATAACTTAAAAAACAAAATAAATTATAAAAATATTCTGTATATATACCAAATATTACAAAAATTATTGTATATTTTATATATATATTAAATATCTTTTTAGTTTATGTTAAACATATATTTGGTATATGATGTAAAAATTGAAAAAAAACAATATTATTGTAAATTGAAAGAAACATAATAAAACTGAAATTTTAAAGAAAAGAATAATATTAACAGACAACCAATTATGTTATTTCTTTTGACAATGTATATTGAGGCCTATATATATATATTTTGGAAATAGATGCTTGTGTATTTTAATCAGGCCTTTTCGACCAATTGATTAGAGTTGAGAATATGTAATGATATAAAGCTGTTGGGATTAATTCCAAGCTGTGGGCGCCAGCCAACAAACTTTGATTGGTCAAAGTTTGTTGGTGCAGCAATTGAAGAAAGGAAATCAAAGTTTGCTGGAGGCGCCGAAATTATTGAGCCGCACATTTTGATTAAAAAAAAAAGAGGAAAAGGCAAAATGAAATTCTCTTCATATACACGTTTTTCCTTGCCTATAAATAGGCAAGGGATGTTAAACATATTGGCATCCCAAAAAAGAGAGAGTCCGTGAGTATTAAAGGAAAAATAGAGAGTTATATTGTAATTCCTATTATTTTCTTTTAATAAAATTCTTCTATCCTTGTCTGTGGTTTTTTACCTTAATTCGTTTAAGGTTTTTCCACGTAAATTCTGTGTCTCTTTTATCTTTATTTTTCTCAAAATTTTAGCTGTGTTCTTGCTTTATCTGGTCCGTTTTTACAACAAGTGGTATCAGAGCTGTGGTATTTTGAAAAACCAAATATACCACGAGGAAGAGAAAATTACGTGGAGTTTTTTGGTGTGATCCGTTTTAAAAACGGGCGTAAACACGCGAAAGTTGTGAATAGTAACTCATCACTATTCACGTATTTTTTTTGAATAGTACTGTAGCAAAAATTTTGAATTGTAATTGCATATTACTGTAGCAGGTCATAAAGCAACCAATCAAGTGAGCCGAGCACTGTAGCAGAGGAACTGTAGCAAATCACTGTAGCAGATCACTGTAGCGGCAAAATTTGAGATTGAAAAGTTCAACGGGAGAAATTTCTCACTGTGGAAATTAAAGATAAAAGCTATCTTGCGAAAAGATAGTTGTCTAGCGGCAATCAGTGAAAGGCCGCAGGGATTCACAGATGATACTAAATGGAACGAGATGGATGAGAATGCTATTGCAAACCTTCATCTAGCACTTGCAGATGAGATCTTGTCCAGCTTAGCAGAAAAGAAAACGGCAAAGGAGATATGGGATCACCTCATCAAACTGTACGAGGCCAAGTCATTACATAACAAAATTTTCCTTAAGAGGAAACTTTACACCTTGAGGATGTCAGAATCTACTTCAGTGACGGAGCACCTTAATGTCTTGAATACTCTATTTTCTCAGCTTACATCTTTGGATTATAAAATAGAGTCACAAGAACGTGCAGAACTTCTACTCCAAAGTCTACCTGATTCGTATGATCAACTCGTCATCAACTTGACAACTAATGTTCAGCCTGATTCTCTAGTCTTTGATGATATAGCATCTGCTATCTTGGAAGAAGAGAATCGGCGAAAGAACAAGGAGGACAAGCAGGCAGGTTCACAACAAGTGGAAGCTTTGACGATGATGAGAGGAAGATCAACAGAACGTGGCTCAAGTGGGAGTCACAATCATGGGAGATCAAAATCAAGGAGTAAGAAGAATTTTAAATGCTACCACTGTGGCAAGAAAGGTCACCTGAAGAAGGATTGTTGGAGTCTGAAGAATTTCAATTCTCAAGGGAACGTGGCAAGCACTTCAGAAGATGGAAACGTGTTGTGTTGTGAAGCAGCAATATCAACGGAGAGCAGGAAGAAATTTGCGGATGTGTGGCTTCTTGACTCAGGAGCAACTTATCATATGACCTCTCGAAGAGAATGGTTCCATCATTATGAACCTATCTTAGGAGGATCTGTGTATAGTTGTGAAGATAATGCCTTAAAGATCATAGGCATTGGATCCATCAAATTGAAGATGTATGACGGTACAGTTCGTACTATTCAAGGAGTGTGACATGTGGAAGGTCTGAAGAAGAATTTGTTATCTGTGGGAGAGTTCGATGATCTTGATTGTACTATCAAAGTTCGAAAAGGAATCATGAGGATTAGCCGAGGAGCGCTTGTAATTATGAAAGGAGAAAAGGTTGCTGCAAAGTTATATATGCTTTTGGGAGAGACTGTGCAAGAAGCAGAAGCATCTGTTGCTTCAAACAGTTCGAGTGAAAGATCTGCAATGGTGTGGCATCAAAAGCTTGGACATATGTCTGAACAAGGTATGAAAATTCTTGCTGAGAAAAAGTTACTCCAGGCCTTACAAAGGTGTCATTACCCTTTTGTGAGCATTACACAACAAGCAAGCAGCATCGACTAAAGTTCAGCATATCCAATTCTAGAAGTACGAATATTCTTGAATTGGTCCACTCTGATGTATGGCAAGCACCGGTTTCGTCACTAGGAGGAGCGAAGTACTTTGTGTCCTTCATCGATGATTACTCCAGAAGATGTTGGGTGTATCCTATCAAGAGCAAGGGAGATGTATTTGCAACTTTCAAAATATACAAAGCGCGGGTTGAACTTGATTCAGGCAGTAAGATCAAGTGTTTAAGGTCAGATAATGGAGGAGAATATACTGGGAATGAATTTGATAGCTTTTGTAAACAAGAAGGCATCAAAAGGCAGTTCACTACGGCGTACACTCCACAACAAAATGGAGTAGCAGAGCGGATGAACAGAACTCTGTTAGAAAGAACAAGAGCAATGTTAGGAGCTGCAGGTCTTGATAAGGCATTTTGGGCAGAAGCAGTCAACACCGCCTGTTATGTGATTAACCGGTCTCCATCTACAACAATTGATCTAAAGACTCCAATGGAGATGTGGACAGGGAAGCCAGTGGATTATTCAAACCTCCATATATTTGGAAGTCCTGTGTATGTGATGTACAATGCCCAAGAAACTACGAAGTTGGATCCAAAATCCAGGAAGTGTTTGTTCTTGGGAGATGCTGATGGTGTAAAGGGGTATCGCTTGTGGGAGCCCACTGCCCACAAGGTTATCGTCAGCAGGGATGTTATCTTTTTAGAAGATAAATTGAAAAAAGAAGGTGATAGCAGTTTGAAAGAAAATTCAGAGACTACAATGGTACAGGTAGAAAAGAAATCCACAGAAGAAGATTCTTCTGAAGCAGAACCAGAGCACGAGGAGGAGGAAGAGCAAACTGAGTCTGAAGAGTCAGAGCTTGGAAAGGGAAAGCGCACAAAACATACACCAGTCTGGCAAGAGGATTATGTTATGGGCAGTAATGTTGCTTATTGTCTTCTAACTGAGGAAGGAGAACCATCAACTCTCCAGGAAGCAATGAGTAGTTCAGATGCGTCTCAGTGGATGACAGCAATGCAAGAGGAAATTGAAGCCCTGCATAAGAACAAGACTTGGGAGCTTATGCCATTACCGCAAGGAAGAAAAGCTATTGGCAATAAATGGGTCTATAAGATCAAAAGAAATAGTGATGATCAGGTGGAGCGGTATCGTGCAAGATTGGTGGTAAAAGGGTATGCTCAGAAAGAAGGGATTGACTTCAACAAAATATTTTCTCCTGTAGTTCGGTTGTCAACAGTTCGTGTAGTCTTGGCAATGTGTGCTACACTTGATTTACATTTAGAACAACTAGATGTGAAAATAGCTTTTCTTCATGGAGATCTTGAGGAAGAAATCTATATGCTCCAGCCAGAAGGTTTTGAAGAAAAAGGAAAGCGGAACTTGGTTTGTAGGTTGAACAAATCTCTATACGGTCTAAAACAGGCGCCAAGGTGTTGGTATAAGAGATTTGATTCCTTCATCATGAGCCTTGGATACAACAGACTTAATGCAGACCCTTGTGCGTACTTCAAGAGGTTTGATAAAAGTGATTTCATTATTTTGCTGTTGTATGTAGATGACATGTTGGTAGCAGGCCCCAACAAAGATCATATTCAAGAATTGAAGGCACAATTGGCTAGGGAATTTGAAATGAAGGACTTGGGACCAGCAAACAAGATTCTAGGGATGCAAATTCATCGAGACAGAAACAATAGGAAGATTTGGCTTTCTCAGAAGAATTACTTAAAGAAGGTCTTACGACGCTTCAATATGCAAGACTGTAAGTCAATTTCTACCCCACTTCCTATTAGTTGCAAATTATCCTCCAGTATGTGTCCTAGCAATGAAGCAGGAAGGATGGAAATGTCTCGAGTACCGTATGCATCAGCAGTGGGGAGTTTGATGTTCGCAATGATTTGTACAAGACCAGACATTGCACATGCAGTGGGAGTTGTAAGTCGGTACATGGCGAATCCTGGTAGAGAGCATTGGAGTACTGTAAAGAGGATCCTAAGATATATTAAAGGAACCTCAGATGTTGCATTATGTTATGGAGGATCAGATTTTATTGTCAGAGGATATGTTGACTCAGATTATGCAGGTGATCTTGATAAAAGTAAGTCTACCACAGGGTATGTGTTCATTCTTACTGGTGGAGCAGTAAGTTGGGTATCAAAACTGCAGTCAGTTGTGGCAACTTCAACAACAGAAGCAGAATATGTTGCAGCTACTCAAGCTAGTAAGGAAGCAGTCTGGTTGAAACTAATCATGGAGGAACTCGGGCATGAACAAGAGAAAATTTCTCTATTTTGTGACAGTCAGAGTGCCTTGCATCTTGCAAGGAATCCAGCTTTTCATTCTAAATCAAAACACATACGAGTCCAGTATCATTTCATTCGTGAGAAAGTGGAAGAGGGCATTGTGGATATGCAGAAAATTCATACAAAAGACAACCTAGCAGATTTTTTGACAAAAGCAGTTAACACTGACAAGTTTATTTGGTGTCGATCCTCTAGTGGCTTGACGAAAACATAAGCAGCATGGAAAGATAAGGAAGAAAGAATGGTGTGAAGATATGATTGATCCTCAATCAAATCTTCAAGTGGGAGATTGTGGGCGCCAGCCAACAAACTTTGATTGGTCAAAGTTTGTTGGTGCAGCAATTGAAGAAAGGAAATCAAAGTTTGCTGGAGGCGCCGAAATTATTGAGCCGCACATTTTGATTAAAAAAAAAGAGGAAAAGGCAAAATGAAATTCTCTTCATATACACGTTTTCCCTTGCCTATAAATAGGCAAGGGATGTTAAACATATTGGCATCCCAAAAAAGAGAGAGTCCGTGAGTATTAAAGGAAAAATAGAGAGTTATATTGTAATTCCTATTATTTTCTTTTAATAAAATTCTTCTATCCTTGTCTGTGGTTTTTTACCTTAATTCGTTTAAGGTTTTTCCACGTAAATTCTGTGTCTCTTTTATCTTTATTTTTCTCAAAATTTTAGCTGTGTTCTTGCTTTATCTGGTCCGTTTTTACAACACAAGCAATATAAATAATCATTAAATGATGTAAAAGGGAAGAGAAATCTCTTTTTGGTTTTTCATTTGAACTTATCAAAAGAAAATTTATTTTTGTGCCTATGAAACACGCATCTTCATATCTTTGGTTCATATTTTCAGTTGAGTATTGGGTCAAGATTCTTATAATGCATTTAGTTGCACTATAATTTATGTAAAATTGACTATATAATGTTTTTTAACTAACAATACTATATTTATCTATAAATAATATATCTAAAATAAAATCCTAGTTTTATTAGACTTTATAAATCAATTGGTAAAATATTTTATATAAACATAATAAAAAAAATTTATTGAAATAAAAGATTGAGAAGTCGTGCATAAAATAAAATATTAATTAAATTAAATTTTATCAACCAGTTAATAAAATATTTTATATAAAATAAATATTTTGCTAGAAAATAAAATAATTATACTCTTGTTTTACCTCTCCAATTCCACATATGATCCAAATAAACAAGAAAAAGACGTTATGATAATAATTTAGGTATAGCTTAAACTTTCTATTATAATCAAATAAGTTAATATTTTTTTAATTTATTTTTTCTATATTTTATCACATCTTTTATATACAGTAATATAATTTTTTTAGCAAAATATAATATAAATAATATATCTCTATAAAATATATTTCTAATCATTTTTTTCAATAATCTACCAAATGCATTATTAGGGTTCTGCATTAATAACTGTTTAAACTCACTAATTTTCATTTTCTATTTTAAAAATAATAATTACTTTTAAATTTTAGAATTAATGAATTTTCAATTTTTTATTAAGAATATTATGTTTTAAAAAAATTTATTTTTCATTTTTAATAAAAATTTGATCTAATTAATCTAAAAAAAATAAAAAATGTTATCATGGACTAATTTGACTCTGAAATTAATTTTAAAATTGATTGAGATGAGTAGCAAAAGAAGTTTTGCTCAATCGTGTTAAGATGATTAATTAAGGTGCGTGACATTGGTGAGTGAAATTTATTGATAAAAGGAAATTTTTACCTATGTAAAGATCACTAGTGAAAATATTTGAGAATAGGAAAGAAAACGAAATTGGAGTTCTATTTTCCATATAAAAAAATGTACAGCATTTAGATAAAATTCTTTTATAATACAAACTTTAAATGTCGACAATTTTAGCTTGATTTTTATTTGAATTGAAATTAATAATAATATTAGAAATTGTCTAATTCTAATATATAAAAAATTAGAAAAATATGAAAAATCTTTTTTTGTTTTTGTAATTAAGCTGTTTTTAACATCTTATTTTTTTAGTATTTGAAGAGTTTAAAAAATTAGTTAATAAAAAATATTGCCCAATGAAAAATATAACAAAAATATATTCAAAGAAGGAGAAATCATTTTTTTGAAACATATAATAGTAAAACTATATAAATATATGTATAAATGGAAGAAAAGGAGAAAATATCACAAGCACAATTAAAACTGACTTCATTTATAAAAAAATTTAAATATATGTACCCATGGTAAAAATTTACAATGAATTTGGTAATCTTTATTCTTTCAATCGATTTATATACACTATAACATATATATAATCATACTGTATTAGCATATATATTATCAATAAATATTTAGTTATATTGTAATTAAAAGGTAAAATATATATAACTCTCCGAACTTTATTTATTTATTTAATTTATTTCTTAAATTTTTAACTTAATTATATAATTTTATAAATTTATTTTTTTTCAATTTATAAATATAACATAAATATACAAATACAAGCGTATTTATTTAATAAAAAATATATATAAATAAAAAAGATAAAATAATTAATATTTATTAATATAAAATAGTCAAATATAAAAAATAAAATAATAAATATAAAAATATAAAAAATAAAATAGTTAAAATGGACGAAAACTGCAAATGTATTATAGCTAAAATGATGGAATCACCGTGACGTTTAGCATGGTGGTGACATTTGTATTTGTATAGATATAATTAGTGAAATAGTTATTGGGCTAAAAATGATGATTGGTGGTGATTAACAATGATAGAGATGACATGACGAATAATAATGACCGGTGATAGATGATATTTCTGGTGATAGATGATATTGAAACAATGAAATTAGAGAGTGATTAGTGATAATGACACTGTTAGTGAGTGAAGTAATAATTAACAAGTGACAATGAAACCAACGGTTGCTGGTGATATTTAAGCTGATTGCTATTGGTGAGATTTTTGTTTTTTTGATTGAAAATAAGAAATAGCTATTGGTGAGATTAAGCACTACGAAACTGAATAAATGTCCTCATAAAATTTCAATGGACACCACCCGTTCACGACTCTCCTTGATTGCATAAAAGTTAATTTTACTTTTTAAAATAATTATTATTTAAGATTTTGAATTAAGAAAATCTTTTAAGTATTTAAATGACGAATAAATCAAGGCATACGTATATTTTTATGTAGGTCATCCTGGGATGATGCCAAGACTTTAAAAGAATGGGGCAAATTTAGTTAATGATACATTAAAAATAATATTTTTAAGAATTAATTTAATATCATATTTGGTTCTGATAATTTTACCTTTGGTAAAATTTACCTAATAATATATTTAAAAAATAATATTTTTAAGAATTATTATTTTAAAATTCACTAATGATACATCATAAAATAAAATAAATAGAAAAAATTAAATCATAAATAATTTAAAAATTTTTAAAACAAAAATTATCACATAATATTAAAGGTATAAATAATAAAATAAAAATAAAAAAATAAATTTACAAAAATAAATCAGATTTTTAAAAAAAATAAATATTCAAATTCTATGTTTTTTTTCTCAATTTTTTTATTGTATTTTAATTTCTTTTTAATCTTTTAATTATTAGATGAGTTAAAATTAATTTGATTAAAGAGTTTTTTTTTTCTTTAGAAGTGATTTAAAAGATAAGGGCAATTTAAAATTTTTAAAGGGGACAAAAAAAAAGATTGTAAAAATTTGAAAATAAATATATAATTTAAAAAAAAAAAAAGAGAGAGAGAGAAGGGGGGGGGGTGGGCACTTCTCTAGCACGTAGCTGCGGCCCCTGCCTAGGAATGTTTTTGTCATCGATAAAGTATTGGAAATTCACGAAACACCGTTTTGACTTCGTCACTCAAAAAATAGTAATTCACTTTGTAGTTTCTAAAATTTAATTTATAATAGTAAATTCTTTAAGTTGTCATTTTCAGCACTGTAAGATTTCTCATCTTATTTCTATTAACGCGGTTAACTAGAAGCTGATATAGCGTATTATCTGGCACTATGCCACATATCATGGCATAAAAAATTAAAATTATTTATATTATTTAATAAATAAATTAACTGTTATTTAAATAAATAAATTTATTTTTAAATTTAAAAAATAATTAGCTATTTAAAAATTAATTATATTAGATAATGGGTTTTTTAAATAAATTAATTTTTTAAATAGATAATTTATTTATTTATTTAAATAAAATTTTAAAAATCCATTAAATAAATAAATAAAATTATTTATTTAAAAAATTGTTAATTGATTTAATCAAATTTTAATAAATAATTAAAATTTTAAATTAATAAATAAATTTATTTATTTAAATAATTGATTTATTTTTTTAAATAATTTAAATGATTTTATTTTAATTTGATTTTGTGTTATTAAAAAATGAAATTTTATTTTTATAAATTGAATTTTGAAAATAAGAAAGTACAGCATGCTAATATGACGCTATGCCAGCATATGATCTCATTTAGGGTACTATTTTAGAAAAACTTATATAATAGAACAGTTATTTTAATTAGACATCATATTTAAAATAACAAACTAATTAGATAATTACTTTTATATTATATTTTTGAAAAATATATTCTACAAATTATTCAATGAATCCTATAATTAGTTTGTTATTATATACTAAGAATACCTAATTAAAATAACTATTGTACTATATATATTTTTTTCTATTTCAGCTTATATAGGCTAACATAATACATGACATAGCATCACATAAGACGTCACTTCTGCTTTTTGTTAACCGCATTAATAGAAAATGAGATGAAAAATTTTATTATGCTAGAAATGACAATTGGAGAGATTTTATTGTTACAAATTAAATTTTAGATTTGGCAAAGTTTATTAATATATTTTTAAAAGACGACAAGTGTAATTTATGTTTTACTTGAATGAATAATAGTGTGATTTAATAATATATGATATTATATACTATTGAATAATATAGTATTATAAATAATATTTATTATATTTGAAAAGATAGTGTAATACAGTGTGATTAAATAAAAATATTTTATTTAATTTGATTATATTTTTAAGATTTTAATATATTATGGAGATAAAAAATTATTGTTAGCGTATATTTAGTAATTAAAAAATTTATTTTAAATATTTTTAAAAGATAAAAATTATAAAATCATAAAAAAAATACTGAATTAATGATTTAAAAATATATGATTTTCAAACTATGGATTACCATGAAAAATTATATATATTATGCAGAATGAAAGTTAAAACAAATATACAATAACATTATATCATACTATACAAAATTATAAAAAAATCACTATCCAAACAAAGGGTTACTTTATATTTTACCACGTCAGCTCCCCTAAAGGCATTGTTTTAAAAAACAAAAATTTAAATCTATAAAGGTTTAAACTTTAGACCTCCTACAAGCCCTTTAACATTAAATTTAAAGGGCTCCTAAATCCATAAACCTTTATTTGCATTGAGGAAAATGGATGGAAAAGAGGAGAATAAAAATTATATTTTTCTAATTTTCTTTATTTGGATAAAAATAAAAAATGATGGAAAAGAATAGAAATATATTTCTTTTATTTCCCTAAAATTTATTAAAAAAAATTTCCACCAATTTAGAGAGAAAAAGAGAGAAATGAAAAAATTAAAGAGACATAAATAATTAAATTATTAATTTATCTTTTATCAACTTGAAATTACTAATGTAAAAATCAACTTTTAAAATTTTTCTTTCTTTTTTATGTTAAAAATCAACTTTATAAATTTTCCTTTATTTTCTATGTTAATTATAGATTTTTATTTTTAACACAATATCTATTAGGAAATTTGACATAGCGTTAGTATTAGATTTCACTCGCTAGTATGATATATGATGTGATGCTATATAAGATATTACGTTAGCTTTTCATTAATAGTGTTAATGAAAAATAGGATGAGAAATTTTATTATTATAAAAGTGAAAATTTGGTTAAGAGTATTAATATATTTTTAAAAAAATGAGGAGTATAATTTACTAAAAAATTTAATGATGAAAAATAAAAACAATGTTAAATAGTCCTTAACTTCAATATACTCAATAAAGGAAAAATGGGAGGCAAGATTCCGTTTTACTTGAGAATAATAATAATAATTTGAGCCAACATATTGTTTCTTAAATAATTGGAGAATGAAAAGGAACTATAATATCATCATACTGTTTGTGAAAGAGGAATGCAATACTTAGTTTTGAAAGCCAACAAATGCTAATTTTGGTGGGGAATATAATAGAAAGAAATCAGAGTTCACAAAGCCAAAGCCTCTCTTCTGATTTGTGCCTTCAATTCCATGATTTGTACTGGTTGGTCACATTTCATTATTAGATATTAATTTCATCTCAAATAATTATTTTCTTTTTAGATTGGTTCGAAAAATTATTGCCATTTGTTTCCTTTTAACTTGTACTTTTTTTTATGTCATTTTAAATATATTTTTTAAGATACATTTAATTAACATCTCAAAAGAATAAATTTAAGTGTATTTATTTTATTAATATTAATTAATTTATTATATTAATTATGAAGTGAAAATCTTAGGTAATATTAAGTTGTCTGTCAACTTAGCATTTTCTCCTTAATTTGTATAAAAATGGAAATATATTTTTATTTTTCATCCGTTGTCAATTACAATTCACAGATCCATTTTTTTTTAAATAATTAAGTTATTTATATCTCTAGCTCTATTATAGTTCATAATTTTATTAATATACCAGTCATTTTATATATACCGGTCATCTCATACTAATAGAAGAATATATTAAAAAAATATTAATTTATTAATTCATATTAATTATATTTTTCTTAACACTTAAAAAAATTAAAAAGTTAATTTTACTTTTTAAAATAATTATTATTTAACATTTTGAATTAAGAAAATCTTTTAAGTATTTAAACAACGAATAAATTAAGGCATACGTATATTTTTATGTAGGCCATCCTCGGATGAAGCCAAAACTTTAAAAGAATGGGCAAATTTAGTTAATGATACATCAAAAATAATATTTTTAAGAATTAATTTAATATCATATTTGGTTCTGATAATTTTATCTTTGGTAAATTTTACCTAATAATATATTTAAAAAATAATATTTTTAAGAATCATTATTTTAAAATTCACTAATGATACATTATAAAATAAAATAAATAGAAAAAATTAAATCATAAATAGTTTAAAAAATACTTAAAGCAAAAATTATCACATAATATTAAAGGTATAAATAATAAAATAAAAATAAAAATAAATAAATTTACAAAAATAAATCAGATTTTAAAAAATAAATATTCAAATTCTATATTTTTTTCTCCTTTTTTATTGTATTTTAATTTTTTCTTAATCCTTTAATTATTAGACGAGTTAAAATTAATTTAAAGAGTTTATTTTTTTTTCTTTAGAAGTGATTTAAAAGATAAGGGCAATTTAAAATTTTTAAAGGGGACAAAAAAAAATTGTAAAAATTTGAAAATAAATATATAATTAAAAAAAAGAGAGAGAGAGAGAGAGAAGGGGGGCACTTCTCTAGCACGTAGCTGCGGGCCCAGCCTAGGAATGTTTTTGTCATCGATAAAGTATTGGAAACTCACGAAACACTGTTTTGACTTTGTTGAAACATTTAGAAAAACTTATGAAAAAAATTGAAAAATACAAATATAAATGGTTTACTGGAAAAATAAATCAAGGGTAAAATTAAAAAAAAAATAAATCGTCTTGACATAACAAAACGGCAATTGTTTTGAAAAAATAAAATTTTAAAATGACAATTATTGTAAAATGGAAAGAGTATGAAATATGAATTATTATTATTGTTGATCATGCAATACTAATAACAATGACTAAAATTTTCATTTATTATGATTTAAATTTGATTTTTATTAAAATTATACTAATTATTATTTGGAATGAGATATTTTTGAGGAACTACCGACTTGCATATTATTGACCATTGAGAAATATTTGTGTGCTTAGTGTAAGAGAAGGAGCATGTATCACGTTGTCGATATCATTTCATTATTTTTCAACCACATAATGTTTATGATGCATAATTATTCTAATTCTATAGTGATTGTTGTTAAAGAATATACATCACACCTTATTAATTTTAACTTGTATTAGTAATTTAAGTTTTAAAAAAGTTTAACCGATAGTTAAGAATCTAAATTCTTAATCTTATTGTGAGCATGAATTTTCTCCCAAATTCTTGTTGAAATGAATATTGTAATTTTGACACTATTTAGAATTGAGTGATTAAAAAAATACAAATCTAAACTTGAAAATTGAGAATCGCTATCAAATAAGACCATTAACAAAAAATAATGATGCTCGATTTTTAAAAAATTTTCAACTCGTTATTGGCGGTTCAAAAAATTAAATATGTATAGAAAATAAACTAGCATTCCTATTATGCCTATTTTATTGAAATTAACTATCCATTATAAACATGCATTAAATCATATTTAAAGCCATGTGAAAGGAAATCTTATGTTATGCATCCATAAAATAATAAACAAACAAATAAATAGATAGATATCAAAACACATAAATACACACCCGCATTAAGTGAAATTGCACTCTTAGAATCTTAAGACTAGAAATTTAAAATAGCAATAAAATAGGCACTCACGATAAATGAAAACATGTCCGTTTTAATCCCAAAATAAAGAAAGTTATAACATAAGCAACCCATTACAATTGTTCTATTGAAATTACATAAAAAAGACCCAAATATAAAAAACAAATAAAAAAATAAACACAAATAGAAAATAATACCAACAGCCATAGCACATCCACAATTAATTAATTACACATACTGCCAAAATGCCATAATAACAACATAACCAAATCCAAATAAACACAGTAAATAAAAACATAAGTGAATGGAAGCTTTTGGTCCTAAACACAGGACAAAAACTGAGACGACATACTTAACTTGGGGGTGAATTTACCAAAAGCAGTGGCGAATTCGTCATTGATTAATATGGCAAATCGCCACTAGTTGCGGCGAACATGCCACTGATTGTGGCAAGTTGCCGCACCACCACCAAATCCTTTGTAGAAACAAATCCTAGGATTCTCCAAGATCAATATCTAAACAAGTTTTAATAGATAGTTTAGGTTAATCAATATGCATGTGATTGGTTAATTTTCTAAATAGGTGAAACAATAATAATAAAAGCAAAGGAGTTTGGATCAATCAATTGAACAACAGTATAATAAGTATAATTAACAGATAATCATGGTGATGAAAATAATACAGCAAGCAATATTTAAGTAAATGATATGCCTAAGTCCTATTTAGTCCTTTCTAAACTACAAAACCGATACTAAGAAAAGCAAAGCACACTTGCATGTAGTAATGTAGTTTGGTCCCAAAATTTCAATAAGCAGCAAACACTTCTCATAACGTAGTTCAGATACATTTTCTATAGAGCTTCAAATTATTGGGGTTGTGTTTTGTTCTGTGTTTGTTTTTTGTCTTCTTATTTTCTCCCCAAAAACTTGCTATCTTTTTTTTCCCCCTTGGATCCTCCTTGCTGAATGATTGCGATCTCCTTTATTTTCCTTCAATCTTCGTTTAACTTTTCCTTACGTCTTCGTCCACTCCTTAGGTCTAAGATAACTGCTCATCCGCATATATAAAATACAAAAAAAAACGTGGACGCCACACCACTTGGACTAACAAATTTGCCAGTCCTGGAGGCGAATTGGTTACTCCTAATGGAGAATTCGCCACTCTCTAAGGCAAGGGCGCCCCCTTCACCCATACTGTATGTCGGTCTGTGTTTTCCAGCACGTTCGCCCATTTTCTCCTGCTTCAGACTGGATAAACCGTATCGTGGGGCTATCAGCCCCAACCTTTCCCCACCAACATAGACCTTCATTTTTTCTCTCATTCCAGGTCACACAATTGGTTTTTCGGGTCAGGTAGCTGTTTGGGTCCATCAAAAAATGCCACAAAAAAGGTTGAAAATTTAAGGTCTTATACTCATAAAAATCATTTTTTTTTACTTTTTTTTTCTTTTCTTATTTTTTTTTTTTCAAAATTTTGGTTGATAAACAAGCTAATAATGGTTTAAAATCATATTTGTTTTGCCTGATGATTGGACCTTTTAAAACTTAAGCCTCTATATATGAGTTTTGTTGCGTTCTCTTTCTTCTTTTTATTCTCATAATAATTAATTCCAACATCTAATTAAATTTATTAAATACATAATTTTATTTTTTCAAATGGGTGTAAAGAGATTTAATTAGGCCATCATTGTTCCAAATTGATAATTTTAATTTTTAATCAAGTAAATTATTCTTTCCGTTTTAATATATATATATATATATATATATTGTAAGAGTTGATTTTTCATAACAAATGCAAAGTACTGTGAAAAAAAAAATAAATGCCAAAACTTTGGAAAAGTCTCCATCGACATGGTTTTTCCCAGGTCGAGTACTTAAATTAGTTGGTGAATCAATTAATGTTCTTTGACAAATATCAGGTGGGTCTGTTGAGTTTGCCAGGCCAGATACCGACCTCTTCAGGCTTCAGGATCAGGGTGGCATCCAAATGAATAAAAATAAAATAAATAAAATTTAACAGCACTTACTATACCAAAATATCATAGTATATAACATTAAAAAAAAAATTATCAACATATTATACAACTAATACAAGGACCATCCAGCAATCCACGTGATTGTTAGCAGAGTGGCATAGGGCTACTCTTGCCAACGAGGTTAGATGCTACCATATAATAAAATTAAGATAAATAAAAAATTAGAAAATTATACACTAATAATAAAAATTAAAAATTAAAAATAAAAAAAATTGAAGAAAAGAACATATATTGATTTCCCAATCATCAAATAGTTTGAAACAGTGACTTGACCTGTTAAGTTAATCCAACCACTAGTTTTAACAATTTACAGTTTGGTTAATTTCTATTTTTCAATTACCCAATTTCATCCAGAAACTATTACTATAACCACATTCAGTCAATTCTCTTATTTATTGTGCTTTTCCATCGTCGGCAATGACTTTATCTATTTATTTCTTCGTTATCGATCGATCATTTTGTTATTTTTTTTACTAATTTTTATTCCACATTAAGGGATATGGAATATAAAAAAGAGAAATTAAGATTATAAATAGGTCCTTCCCCTTTTAATTAAATTATCTAAAAAATAAACTTATTTATTTATAAAGTTTTTTTTTTCTCTCTTTTGTATTTCTTCTTTAAAATTAGTAATATTATTTTGGTAATGTTCGAGTACTTAAGCAAAATTGACCGAACCTCGTTAAATTTGGTGTTTTCTTTATTAATTATTCAATAGTTATTTTTAATATAGTTGTAGTAGTATTTTATGCTAATAATTATATGTCTAGAAAAATTCTGTCTAAGAAAAGACTTGGTATTTAAGAGTATCCATTGTGATTCACCTTTCTTTCCTGAAAATTATACTGGTATAATTGTTGGTGCAATTGTTCACACACTATATATATTATTGGTAAAAAATTAATTCAATTTCACAACAATTGGTATCAGAGTCAAGTTTTTCTGAGTATGCTCTATGGTTGCGGCCTAGTATGATCATTCACATTAAAAAAATATTTTCTTAGATTATTTATATTTCGCATTTGTTAGCTATTAAATAATTTTTTTGAAGCAGAGATAACAGACGACTCAGGAAAATCATCTACTCCAAAGGAGACAACATCCACTTTGTCAATTTGGTCAAGGAATGTTGTATCAAATGCTAGATTTGCAGTAGAGATTTTTGATGGTACATGTCATTTTGGTATGTGGCAAAGTAAAGTTCTATACGCTTTCTTTTAGCAAGGTCTAGACATTGCCATTGAAGAAGAGAAACTAGAAGACATTGATGAAAAAAAAATTGAAAAGCCATCAATCATGTGGCTTGTGGTACAATTCGATCGTACATTTCTAGAGAATAGAAGAATGCATTCTCTAAGGAAGTTTCTGCAAGTAAATTGTGAAAGGCATTGGAGGAATTGTTTTTGAAGAAAACAGTCAGAACAAGCTTCATATGAAGAAGAGATTGTTTAGCTTCACGTATATTCCAGGTACCACTATGAATGAATACATCATCAATTTTAATCAGCTGATAGCTGATTTGATAAATTTGGATGTGACTTTCAAAGATAAAGATTTGGATTTGATGCTGTTGGGGTCCCTTCCAGAGAAGTTTGAGTTTTTTAAAATAAGTCTACTCTATGAGAAGGCTGAAGTGACTTTCTCTGAAGTAACTGCTGCACTATACAGTTACGAACTACAAAAGAAATACAAGAAAGAGAGTTCAAGTGGAACAACAGAAGCATTGATTGTGAGAGGTCACTCTCAAAGCGGGAAGAGAGAAAAGAAAAGGAGATCAAAATTCAAACCAACTAAAGATGAATATGTCTTTTGAAGGGAAAAAGGGCATTGAAAGATAAATTGTCCCAACCTGAGTAATAAAAGCAAGTCTGATAAAGGAAAGCTGTCGTGAATTCAAATGTAGCTGAGTGTGATGATGAAGACTTAGGCCTTTCATTAGTTGTTGTGTCATCAACAAACTCTTCTAGTGTATGGCTACTTAATTTTGGTTGTAGTCATCATATGTGTCCCAATCAGGATTGGTTCTTTAACTTTAGAGAACTAGAAGGAGCAACTATTTACACAGCAAATGACAGTCCATGTATGATTAAAGGAATCGATTCAATCCAATTGAGAAATCATGATGGATCAATCAGAATACTGTCAAATGTCCGATATGTACCAAGTTTAAAGAAGAATCTCATCTCTGTGGGAGTCCTAGAATCAAAGGGCTTCATTGTAAATGCAGCAGATGAAGTAATGAAAATCATCTCCAGTGCACTGGTAATAATGAAAGGATTAAAAAAGGTAAATAACTTGTATTACTATTGGGATAATGCAATTATTGGGACAATAATAGTAGCTTTCAGTAATGATTAAGAGTTGAAAGCAACTAGATTATGGCATATGAGCTTGGGACATACTGTTGTTAAATTCTTGAAACTGTTGTCAAATCAAGGATTATTGAAAGGAGTGCAACTCCAAAAGTTAGATTTATGTGAGTATTCTGTCAAAGGCAAGCGGACTAGAGTGAAGTTTGGTACTGTAATCCATAATACCAAGGGTATTTTAGACTATGTTCACTCATATGTGTGGGGTCCTTCCAAGACAGCTTCAATAGGAGAAAAGCACTACTTTCTAACATTTATTGATGATTTCTCTAGGAGAGTATGTGTGTATACTATGAAGAAGAAGGATGAAGTGTTGAGAGTTTTTCTCATATGAAAAAAGATGATGAAAACTCAGACAGACAAAAAAGTCAAATGTCTCCACATAGATAATGGTGGAGAGTCTAAAAGTGATCAATTTTTAAAATTCTGCCAAGATTAGACACTTCATAGTTAGAGATACACCACAACAGAATGGAATAAAAGAATGCATGAACCGGATATTGGTGGAGAAAGTTCGGCGTATGTTGTCTAATACTGGGTTGGGCAGACAATTTTGGGCTGAGGCTGTGACATATGTATGTCATCTTGTTAATCGCTTACCATTAGCTGCTATTGGTGGTAAAATACCTTTGGAGATGTGGTCTGAAAAATCTGCTATTGATTATGATTCCTTATGTGTGTTTGGTTCCACTGCATACTACCATGTTAAGGAATTAAAGTTAGATCCGAGAGCAAAGAAAGTGTTCTTTATGGGGATCACCACTGGTATGAAGGGACTTCTCCTTTGGTGTCCAGATACAAAGAAGATAGTCTTTAGTAGAGATGTTACCTTTAATGAGTCTACCGTGTTGAAAAAGATAACAAATGAAATTATGCAGCAAACAGATGGTACTCCGCAATAGGTGGAGTTTGAAAGAAGAATTATTGACCCAAAAATAAATAAAACAGATGAAAATACTCTTATGGTAGAGGTGGAGTTAGATGAAGAAGAGGTTCCAACCCAAGAACTTCCACAGCAATAAGAATTTATTGCAATAAATAGGCCACGATGAGAGATTCTTAAACCTGCTCGATTTGATGATATGATGGCTTATGCATCTCTAATTATAAATGATGACATTCCTAACACATATAGTGAAGCTGTCCAAAGTTCAGAAAAGGAGAAATAGAGGAAAGCCATGGATGATAAAATGCAGTTTCTTAGAAAGAAAGAAGGATTTTCTGACAAGAACGATGTGTGCTACAAGGCACGATTGGTAGCTAAAGGCTATGCTGTGATTGAAGGAATTGATTATAATAAAGTATTTTCTCCAATTGTAAAATATTCCTCCATTAGAATTTTATTGGCCTTGGTAGAACAATTAGATTTAGAACTCGTTCAACTTGATATAAAAACTGCATTTCTACATGAAGACTTAGAAGAGAAAATCTATATGACTCAGCCAGAAGGGCTCAAGGTTGTTAGAGAAGAAAAATGGGTATGCAAATTGAAAAAATCATTGTACAGATTAAAACAATCTCCGAGGCAGTGGTATAAATGATTTGACAATTTTATGATGAGGCAGAAGTACACAAGGAGCAAATACGACCATTGTGTGTATTTTCCCAATCTACAAAATGGATCTTTCATATATCTTCTCCTATATGTTGATGATATGCTGATAGCTTCAAAGAATCAAAGAGAAATTGAGAAGTTGAAGGTTCAGCTGAATCAAGAGTTTAAAATGAAAAACTTGGGTGAAGCTAAAAAAATCTTAGGCATGGGGATATGCACAGATAGGAAGAGATGGGAGCTTTGTTTGAATCAGAAATATTATTTGAAGAAGGTACTACAGTGTTTTTGACTGAATGAAAAGTCAAAACCTGTAAGTACATCGCTTGCATCTCATATGAAACTCAGTGCATCTTCATCTCCTAAAAATAAAGTAGAACAGGAGTATATGTCAAAGGTTCTGTATGCAAATGCTGTTGGTAGCTTGATGTATGCTATGGTGTGTACAATGCCAGACATTTCACAAGCAGTTGGAGTTGTGAGCAGGTACATGCATGATTCTGGTAAGGAGCACTGACAAGCTGTGAAATGGATTCTACGGTATATTCTGAACACCGCAAATATTGGATTGATATTTGAGTGGGATGAGAAAGATGGCCAATGTGCAGTTGGATATTGTGATTCCGATTATGCTGGTGATTTGGATAAACTTCGATCAACTACTGGTTATGTATTTACACTTGTTAAGGGTTGATTAGTTGAAAGTCTATATTACAATCAACAGTTGCCTTATCCACTATTAAAGCAGAATACATGACAGTATCAGAGGCTGTTAAAGAAGTAATTTGGTTTCAAGGGTTGCTTGGTGAACTGGGAGTTAGACAAAAGCACATTAAAGTGCATTGTGATAGCCAAAGTGTTATTCATTTAGTAAAGAACCAAGTTTATCATGCAAGGACGAAGCACATTAATATTCGGTATCATTTTATACGTGAGATTCTAGAGAAAGGTGAAATATTACTTCAGAAAATTAGGACCACTGACAATCCCGCAGATATATTAACAAAGGTGGTGATAACTGTCAAGTTCAATCATTGTTTGAGCTTGATCAATATTTTGAAAAATTAAAGATGAGCGCTACACAATGCATTTGAAGATACTATTGAAATAGTTTCTTATCAGAGAAGATTTGCAGATTATAAATAGAAAAATAGTCAAGGTATAGATTTATTATTTTTTTTACTAATTTCTATCCCACATAGAGAGATGTGGGATATGGGGGAGGGGGATTAAGGTTATAAATAAGCCCCTCCCCCTTTTAGTTAAATCATCTCAAAAATAAGCTTATTTATTAATAAGACTTATTTTCTCTTCTCTCTCTTTTGTATTTCTTCTTTGAAATTAATAATATTATTTTGGTGGTGTCCGAGGACGTAGGCAAAATTAGCCGAACCTCGTTAAATTTGGTGTTCTCTTTATTAATTATTTAATAGTTATTTTTGGTATACTTGTGGTGGTATTTGTGCTAATAATTATATGTTTAGAAAAATTCTGTCACAGGAAAGATTTGGTATTTAAGAGTGTCTATTGTTACCCACCTCTCTATCCTGAGAATTATCTTGGCATAATTATTGATGCAGTTGTTCACATACTATACATATTATTGGTGAAAACTTGATTCAATTTCACAACACATCCATCGCCATCTTGTCTGATCATGCTACTGTAATTATTAATTCTTCGTATTCCTTCACTTATACATTATACTATATGTATACATAATAAATAATTATATACGTAAAAAAATAATTATTAATTAAGAGGAAAACCATTTATCCTTAGAGTATTAATTATCATATATTTAATTATTTAAATTTAATTAGTAATATTATTTATTACTCCCTTCGTCCCATAAAAATAGATTTTATTCTTTTTTCAAAAGAATTAAGAAATATTAATTATTTTTATTAAAAATATAAATTTTTATATATTTTTTTTATTATATTCTAATTTTAGTATATGATATATTTAATAAGTAATATTAAATAGGGGTATTATAAAAAATTTATATGATAACTAATTTATTAAAATGGTAATCTATGATTTAAGATAATAAAAAAGAATGAGCCTATTTTTATAAGATGAAGAGAATATTATTATAACTATATAGATTAATTTAACCATGATTGTCTCAACGGAGGACACATAATTACAAGGTACTAAGGTACCCTATACAACTCAACCCTTTGGCCCATTTTCATACTGAAAATGTGCTGCTCCTGTTGAGATGCATCACATGCCTTCTGTTTTCAATTTTTGGGACCATTTTACTATAATTATTATATTTCCAAGTACAAAATTCTTAATACAAATTAATTTACTTATTTGGTTAAAATGTAAATTATTACTATTCATATCAAAATTAAAAGAAACAAAAATAAAACCCAATTAATTAACAAATGCACGACCGAGTAAAAATTAGAAGTATTGATCTACAAATTTTCATTTAATTTATGCATGATTTAATTAGATATATAGATTTTTTTTTAAAAAAAAAATTTCCCAGTCAAGGGACTGCACTATACATAAAATAGTACTTCAACATATATAAAAATAATAAAATAGGTAAGAAGGCCACGTTGTCTAATTGAGAACTTTGTTACATAGTCAAAAACAGAGGAATTTTGTTGTCCATGAAAAGGGAGAACAAAAGATCTTATAATATGAATATATAATTTGAGAGAGTAATATTGTGATATATTATATAAATATAGTATAAAGAAATTAGGTCATGAAAACATATACTATAATATATATGTAGGGAGAAAAACAGATGAAGATGTCGTTTTAGTTAATAGCAAAGCACATGCATACCCTTAATTAAATCTTAAGCCCAATCAGAAATATAGACCTAATAAATAAATAAACATGCATATGACTCTAGTTGCTGCCACGTATGTGCCGACATGGACTCAGCAGTTACAGTTATGCGGTTGGGTCCAGTACTAATCATGTGCCTTGTCTCTCTCAGATTTCACTTCACACTTCACACACACACAGACACTATAATATATATGTCTTTTCTCGGTATTTTCTTCCTTCTTTTCTTGCTATTTTTCTTTTTCTTTTTCTTGTTTTTATCTTTTACTGTCTCGCATTTACGAAATGCCATGAACCTTTTTTCACCTGTATAAATCAATTTTCAATACCTTTTGTATTTTCTGCAAAAGGAAGTTATTTTGGCATATAAATTGCAAAATAAAAGAATGTGGAAACAATAAAACGATGCGCATGGCATCAATCATCAATTTCAATCAAATAACTGCGTGTATAGATGAAAGACTAAACTAAAATAAAAAGTACAATAGAATGGGAAACTAATTAACAAGGTTAATATATATTAATTGCATTTAAAATGATATTTAATACTTCTTGGATCTCAAATTAATAGATACATACCCTTTTTTTATTTATCTCAAATCATAAATTATTTATTATTTAAATAAATAAATTAATAAATTAAATTTATATTATATTCATAATGTTACTTATTAAATAAATATATTCCATATAAAAGTATGATTATAATAGAAAAAATATATATATAAGGATGGACAAAATTCGGTTAACCGACTAAAAATTTAGTTCGATTAACCGATCGATAGTATAATTCGATCGGTTCGATTAAAGATTTATAATATTTTAATTTTCAGTTCGGTTAACAGTTAACCGATTCGGTTTGATCGGTTAACCGATTAACCAAATCATTTTAGAAAAAAATTAGTTATTTATTATTTTTTTGTTTAACTTTTTAATTATATAAATTTTTATTATAAATATACATTTTTATTACAAAATAAAATTATATTTTGTTTATTTTTATAATAAATTTTATTTAGTTATTTAATTATATTAATTTTTTTATAAATATAATTTTATTTTAAATTTTTTTAAAAAAATTAGTCGGTTCAGTTAATTAACCAAACCAATCAATTTGATTCGGTTAATTAACCGAATTGACCGAAATATAAATTCGGTCAGTTCGGTTAGCAATTTTTTATACTTTAGTTTGGTTAATCGACCGGTTCGATCGGTTAATTAATCGAATCAACCAATGTCCACCTCTATATATATATATTTATATTCATAATTAAAATAAGCACTGTATAATAAAAAGTAAATCAATCAATTTAGAATGAAGAAAATAATAAATGTTTAGAGATAAATTATTATAAGGGAAATTGTTTAAATGTGGTAAGAAGATTAAATGATTTTAAGTTATATTAAAAGGGTACTTTGTGTAGCAGTGGCAGAGAGACAGAGAAGGAAAGAAGGTATAGGTTCATTCAATTCAACCATTAGAATTGGTGTATATAATTGATCCAAGTCTTTTTCAAGCCAAAAACAATATCATTTGGTTCTCATTCTTCCAAGTCTATCAATTCACTATATCTCCCTTATCTCTTTCCCAACCTGTCGACACCATAAATGGAGATAATTCCTTATTATTATCTTTATAATATGCTTAAAAAAGTAAATTAATTAGTTTAGTCTAATAATTAAATTAAATTATTAATTAATCACTATCAAAAATCAAAATTAAGTATGGTGTGTGTGTGTGCTCTTCTCCTATTATTCCATTTTCATTATCCTTTCCCATACACTATAATTATTGATGGGATTGCTATCTTTTTTCCCCTTATAAAAATATCTCCCACTCCAAACTTAGTGGACTACACAACACAACTCCTCTCTCTCTCTTTTCATTCCTCTCTTTCTCTAAATTTTTTCTTTCTTTCTCCATATATCACTCTCTCATTCATGTGAGTAACAATTAACTCAGTATTATTTGTTTCTTTTAAGTATATGGGGAAGCATTTTGCATTTCCATTTGAGTTCAGTTTTTAATTTTTTTTATTGTTTATAAATTTGCCTTATTATTTTTGTTATTTTTATTATTCCTAATATGGAAAACTAATTATTGGTTTGGTTTTCCATTTTTGGACCTTGTGTGTTATTTTTTTTTCAATTTTATTTATCCGCAACATGTCCTAATCTTTTAATTTGTTTTCATAATTTTTTTTTCTCTTCTGCACCATTGTTTTCAATATACACTTGAATAAATAACATCAGATCATATAAATATACATATATTTTCTTTGGATGAGAACTACTTGGAGACGTTGACATTTCGGTGCGTTAATTCCCATTCAAATTCTTAAATATCTTTCTCTTTATATATATATATATATATTTTACTCATCAATTAGATATTTAAACTTTGCTATCTCCAGCAGTGATATTGCACTTAGCTCTAATATCTTTTATCTTATCAATTTATATATTAATTATTGCTTATATATAAATATGTATATTAAGTTAAATTATTCTTCAGAGATTTTATTTTTTCCTTTTGAGAATATATATTTTATTTTTGCTTAATTCTATTTGAAAATGCAGAATTTATAATACAAGGAAAGCATACACAATAAATATGGCGGAATCCAGTAAGCTCCTGACTGATATAAGCCAGGTAAGAGAAATGAAACTCCTCCATTTTCTTGATTCAATTGTGACTATAATATAATATATAAATCATAGTTAAGTATGGGCCAACCTCTGTATATTCATATGCTATCAGTTCTGGAATTCTCCCATTTATATATTATATTTATCAATTAAAATGATTAACGAGTACCTTATTTATTTGATTTTTTATATTTTCATTCTCTGTGATGTGATGTGATGGGAACCTGAGAAAAGTGCATAATAAAATTAGAAAGATTATTATGGGCACACAAAGATCATTCTAGTCGAAGCTAAAGTGAATTATTTATCATTTTACATAGGAGTACTAGAATTGGCCCTGTTTCCATGTCATGGTTTTTCAGAGAAATATTATTTAAAGAATATTTCTATAAATTATTATTATTATTATTGATATCCTGACCAGTTAGGTTATGATCCAGTTTAGTAAGGCACTTGAATGAATTTTAAAATAAAATAAGATGCTAAAGTACATCTTTTATCCTCTAAATTTGACATTAAACGTCATTTTAGTTACCCCTAAATTTTAAGAAATCCTAGAAAATTCAGTGAAATCCTATGAAATATGAAAAATCCATCCATGTATTTAAGTAATCGATAGAATCTAGGATTGCTCATGGTGGGTGAAAAAAAATGGTATATTGATTTTAATTTAGAAAAAATTTAAACTTAAATCGAATCATAATTAAACGGTTAACTGATTATTAGTTAATCACATAAAATATGTATTTAATTGTTATTTTTGACTTTTAATTATTATATATGTATAAAATTAAAATTAAAATTTAATAGATTTTATGCATATTTAACAAAAAAAAATTTAAATATAACTCATTGCAATAATAAATCTTAATATAAATACATAATTAAAGTATAAAATACATATTGTAAATTTAAATATAATCCATCAAAATATTTTAATATGTATAATTTATAGTTAATTCATTTATATAATTTATTATATAAAATTATATATGCAATTTATAATTTTTATATGATATATATATAATTTACATATGATTCATAATTAATATATATATTATAATATAATTATAAATTTACAAATTATTTATATTTTTGATATATATACATATACAATTTATGATTAAATGAACTGAACGATTTTTTATCAACAAAAATTGAAATCAAACTCAAAAATTAAAAATATTAAAAATTACAAATTTAAACCTCAATTATTGGCTTAATAAATTATAATTTTTGGTTTGATTTAATCGATTTCAATTCGATTTTCAATTTAATTATTTTTTATTAACCTAATATAATCAAATAACTCGTGTACATTTACGAGAAAAGTATCTTTCTCCCAAAATTATAAAAAAAACATTCCATTAAAATCGTCAAAATGAAAAGACACATGCAATCACAATATATGAATATTAACCGGCTTGAAACGAAAGTTTTATTTATGGTGATTCGTAGCTTGGGTATAAAAATTGAGAGAAAGTATATTTAATCCACTTAGTCAAGACTTGCTGCAGTTGATTTCCACTATAATAATTCACATGGGATTGTTCTAAGATCTTAAGGACTGAAATGCTATTTGAAGAAATAAGGAGAAAAACAAGGCAAGAAATGGAAAGAATCTACCGACCACAAAAAAAAAAGGAAAGAATCTTGGAACAAAGTAAAAAAAAAGAAGAAGAGAGAGTACAAATTGATAATAATAATAACAGAATAATTTAAGAGAGTCTTTTTTGATGCAAATCATAACACCCTAATGATTCGACGATTAGGTGCTTAATTACCAAATTTAAGTACCCTCTTTGTCTCTTAATATCTGTTTTTTTTTTTTCACTTTTAGTTATATAAGGTAATTGTTGAAACATTTTTAATAAAACAAAATTTTATTTTTTCATATTCTCTTTTTAAATAATCACTATGCACACTTTGTTTACAAGATCTGAATTCATATTTAATAAAACAAAAGTAATAATAATAAAAAGAAGTAAAACAGAAATTTAATAATGACATTAAAGTGACAGTTTAAATTAGATAAAACATTTTTGCAGAAATGATTTTTTTTTAATTTTGTTTTTCACATGAATTGAAGAGGGTATCAATTCTAAAATTGGCTGACTGTAATAATAAGTTTGGGGAGGAAAACATGTAATTGATTAGATATATTTGTATGAAAAAATAAGATTATAATTAAATGTATAGTTTGTTGTGAGGTGTATAGTATAGTTTGGTTTGTGGACCTGTGGTGTTAAGTTAGTGTCAAAACTTTTGATTTTTGAATACTAAAAAGTGAAGAATAGATTGGGAAGTAGTCTTTTAGCAAACCGCAGGAGACCGAATGCTTTAAATGGGACAATTTTTTATTTCATTGGCCTCATATTTTGACAAGGTTGCTGGATCCCTTGGAAAATACCATTACAAGACAACTAAGGGCTGCTACTGTCCCCCCTCTCCTGCTAGTATTATTACTATAATTTTATAGTTTTATATATTAGAAAACAATTATTCCTTCACTAATTTAGATTCAACTAGAAATTTTAATTATATGAAATCTCATTAAATTTAAATAATGTAATTTGTTCAATTCACTAGGTTAATGAAAATATTTTATTTGTAAATAAGATGGATATTTTTTTAAAAAATAATATTTGGAAATGATTTAAATTTAATTAATTAAAGATATAACTTATTATTATTATTATTATTATTATTATTTTTGCAATCGTATTTAATGATATAGAGACCAATTACAGACCAATTAGATTTCGCTTCTCAGCCACGACTAGACCATCAACGTTATTATGATGATTATAATTACTTGTCCTTTTATCATTTATTTTTTTTCTTTTTTTTTTGGTGAATTCTCTTTATCAATTAGAAGATGCAAACAATAAAAAAAAAGCTAAATAGATAGGTTGTTCCCTGAACTTAATACTTTTAGTCACTTTATCATCTAAATTTTTATTTTAATAAAATGTAAATATATTATAATTAGAAATTACAGAATGGGAAATACATGAGATGAGGGGGCCTTCTACCGAAACCAAAGAGCATTCCTCAAATAACTAAAGCTAAAATGAAAAAAAACTCAAGGAGAAATCTCCAAAGAAAACTCTGCATAAAGCAGCAGATAAACACTATAGATAACAAACATAAGCTGCAAACTAAACTATTGAGAAATTATGCCCATATTCAGAAGCTAATAGGCTCTAAACCCGAAATGATAAAGCTAAACAAAAAAAGAAGAAGCCGACTTCCAAGAGAAGATCTACTAAATGCACTAGAAATGCACAACGGAAAATATTAAAAAACTACTAACTGAACCCCCAAGGAACCAGTCTGAATCTGCTCTTTTAGTAGAATTAGGCCCAATTTGACATTACGAAATAATCCCAGCTGCAATAGGCACACAAAACAACAACCATGATAGACTAGAAGAAGTGAAAACCCAAATCAAACTTCAGAAGTTTCTCTACTAATGATGTCACTGAGTCCTTGACAAACTGTCTTTATCGTTGGGCCCGAAAAGACCCAGCATAGAACCAATTTTCCAAGTTTTCTCAGCCTCCAATCCCTCTAAGTTCGGTTGATTAAGACCATCATCCTTAAGATCGAAAGTTGGCAAATGTAACTCTTCTGCCCACTATTTAGAGGTTGTTAGTCGATTTGTGTATATCGATTTTAAAATCGCAAGTGCACGACTCATAACAAGTAATATAGTGAAAGTAAGAGTCGATCCCACATGGAAGGATCAATTTGATTAACTAAAATTCAATGTAACTATTATCTGAAAATGAGCAAATTGCAATAATTTAATTTTACCTAATTAATCTAAATCTATTCAAGTCAATTACTCTAAACTAAGTATGCAAATAATCAATGATAAATAAGTAAGATTAGGTTTCATTGAAATTTTTACTATGGGTCTAATTAATGAAGTATTAAGTTTCAATTCTTAAATCTTAGATATCCAACATCACTCAATTCATCCACTTCTCTCTTAAGCAAGGGGGATATAATTGGACAATGATTAAATTACTACTCTCATGTCAAATAATCAAAGTCCAATTCAATTTAATCAAAATATTAAATTGGAGGTAGAGGTAGGCCTAAACTGACTTGGTCAAAAGTGGTCCAAAATGATCTTATGATGTTACATCTACCAGAAGAGATAACCATAAATCGTATTGAGTGGAAAAGAAAAATCCATATAGCCGACCCCAATTGACTTGGGATTAAGACTTTGTTGTTGTTGTTGTTGTTGTTGTATTAATTCTGAATCCCTAAGAAATTAATTTATCTCTAAACTTAATCACTCAAGGTTGATGATTTCACATCAAAAATCACATTCAACTTTCGCATTTTATATGATTCTTTAAATTTAACAATTAGTGGCCAAACAATTGCTAATCAATTAAGCCAAAAATCATCAAATCAAGGTTAAAAGAAAATCAATCTATGTATATTAATAGATTATAATCAAATCTATAGTTCAAGTATCCAAATCCACCTAATCCTACAAAAGAATTAATTGCTTATAACTAAATTAAACTTAGATAAAATAGAAATTAAGAAATAAAACACAAAGTTCATTATTCTAATATTCAAAACAAGAAAATAACAAAACATTAAATAAAATGTAAACTTGAAAATATAAACTAAATAGAGAGCTCAAATGAGGTTGATGAAGAATCCGATATAGACGACCAAGTCTTCTTCTAGCGTAATCTCATTCTTTCTTTAATCTCCAATTGAGCTAAAATTAATTTACTCTCAACAAAATATGAAGAAATATAGTCTAACACTCTATAGTCTAATGGGTCCCAAGAGAAGGATTGACAGCAGACACATAAGACACGTGGTCTACTGCAAATGCCAGTTGCTGAAAATGGGGAGTAGACAGTGGTGGAGCAGGGAAGTTATTTGCCACTAGAGAAAGTGGAGCTAAGGGCATAAGTAATGAAGGAAGGGCAACGAGCAGGTGTGGAATATTGGCACTATCTTATGTTTGTGAATTAGGAGAAGTGTGCTTGGAAAGAGCAACATTAAAATGTGTAGTGCTTCCTATGTGCAAGCCAGGCGATGCATGAAGAGGAGACATATGTTCGTTATTCCTAAAGTTCGTCTGAATATTGGCTGAAGTCGATCCCTTTTACTGGTGAAGGATAGTGAGCTTGAACCTACTGAGTTTTAACAGACTGCATCATGCTAATTGGGCCGTTATCCTCAAAAATTTAATCCTGAAAAGATCTTCATCAATCTTCACTTGAATTAATTCATCAATAGAGGCTTTTCCAGTGCAAGTCAACATTCTAGTGTGGTCAAATCTTTGTTTGATGTTTTAGAATCCATTTTGATGAGAGAACCCCATTTGTTAATGATGGCAGAGAAGAACTTGGCATCCCAAGTGTGGAGAGGGACATTATCCATATAGACCTAAGTGTATCTTTCACTAGCCACCACACTTTTATCCCATCTTTTTACAGTGCTGAATCTTTCAAGGAACCATGGATTGTCTCGAGCAAGAAAAACCTCCATATCCTTAATGTCATAAAAAATTGAGGATTATAGACTTCCCACTCAAAGAAACAATTTTGCATCGCTAGCTGTTAAATTCTTAAAAGTAGCCATGAAGGCTAGATAGGTGCTCAAAAGATAATACTTCACCGACCAATGCAACTTTCAACCAAGAATTATCAATGTCACTAGTGGAGAAGGAGATAGCTAAATCGTTCTTGCAATTAGCAACATAATCTAAATCTTAAGTCTTGCTGAACTTAATGGTGTTAGCATAGGATCTAGTGGACCCATGAACAAGAGGAGGGTCTCTAACTAGAGGGGCTGAGGGAGCCTGTTGATTGTCTGCGAACTTAACCCACATTCTACCTTGTTTATAGAAAGACCCATTAGTTTCAGATATAGCCCTTTCAGCTTCAAGTCTTATTTTGAACTTGACAAACCCGTATCTCACTGAAGTATTTCTTTTCAATTTTCTTGGAATAAAAACATCATAAACCTTACCAAATATACTAAATAAGTGACACAAATCTTTTGCTAGAACATCCAATGGCAGGTGGTCTATAAACAATGAAATGAAGTTGTTTCTCCAGGATAAGCCTACTTTTGGCTCAATAGAGCGGTTACCACCGCCAAAAATATTATTTCTGAAGGACAAGGACTTGAGATAGGGGTTGGCAAACCGTCTAGGTTCGCCAGACAGCTTCACGGTTGCTTTCATTTTTCATGGTTTGCTATGCTAAATGTATATTCAATCGTAAAAATAACAATTAATTTTGATTGAAATATCCATCAAATAAGAAAAATAAAATGAGGATGTGTTTGTTAATGTATGAAAAGTGTTTTGTTTCTTTCTTGATATGAGAAAAGAAAAGAAAAAGACGGTGAATCTTATTGTATATGGTCAGTTCCTAAGCTTACCATGTTTGGGTCATGGATTCTCTTACAGGCTTTTTTTCACTGTTTTTCAACCTGAATTTTTATTTTAACTATTTTATCTTCTATATTTATCTATTTTTTTACTAGCAGACATTTATATTAATAAATATTGATCACTTTATCTCTTTTATTTGTATATTTTGACTAAATAGATACTTCAGTGACTCGACATGATTTGGTATAATTCTGCAAGTTTATATTTATAAGTTAAAAAAATATGGGTTCAGGGGCTATATGATTAAATTAAAAATTTAAGGGACAAAATGACTAAACACTATAAATTTAAGATTCTAAATATATATTTAAAAAAAAAATAGAAAAACGAATCAATTTTTCATCTACAGTATTATCTGCCAATCAATCATTCAATGAATATTTTCAGATCTGAAAAATTATTTGAAAAATATTAGATAATAATTAAAGTTAAATTTATAAAAAAAATTAGAAAAAATGGTCTTAGGGCAATCAAAACTTGATTGACATTTAAAAGAGTCTCATTATTAGCTGCTGACTAATTCCCCCGTAGCCTTATTCAGCAGGTTATAAGTTACATTCACTTTGTTAAACAAAAATGTTCTTCCGTATGTAAAATTTTATTCAGAAAACAATTTCACTTATACTAAAACAACTCGTTATAAAATTCGATTTATTTTTTTTTTCAACATGGTATGTTTATTTCTCTCTTTTTTTAATCAGTTGGTATGTTTATTTCATTATAATGGTTTTAACATGTGAAGATATTTTTTTTTATTTAAAAGGACAAAAAAAAAAAAACAAAAGAGAGAAAATCTATCATGTGAAGCTGTTTTTTTGCACTGATATTGTTTCTTATAAATAATGTTGGGTTGCAAAATTTAATTCAAATAAAGATAAATAATAAGTTGTGCTCTTTTTATTTCAAATGTAAGTGAATGCAACAAGATTAGAACTTTCTGAAAGAACTAATAATGATGATTTACATTTTGTAAGAATTCTCTTAATTCACTATTTCAAATTTTATACAGAAGGTTTTTTCATACCAACTTCTTCTATCTATACTGTAGTTGAAGCACCTAAAGGAGAATTTGATATCTTTCTGGTCAGTAATGGAAGCAATCGTCCCTACCATCATAAAATAAGAGATTTAATTCAAATAAAGATAAATAATAAGTTGTGCTAAGTGACAAGTAATATTACTTAAGACAAACTAATAATTAATTTTGACACATAGTATATGGTATAGAATCATAGATTTTGATGCTTTAATCATTTCCAAATTTTCTTATGATCTAATTAAATAAATACTCCCAAACTATATCAAGAAAAGAGTCTTTGAAACTAAAGGACATGAAAATCGACTTTTTCTCCAAAATCTAAAATTTGAAAGGAAACGCCATTACGTTTTTATCGACCAACACTATACCAAAACCAAAAAAAAAGGACAATGTTAAGCTATTTCAAGATTTTTCTTTTGGATAAAAATTTAATTTGAACCTTAAATTTGTGAACCAAGTTTAAAAGAAAAAAAAAATAAAAAATTGAAGTAAAATATTATTTATAGCAAAAGATGAGGTATTTTATTTTAAAAATACTTATTTTAGTGGGTAGTGAAGTATTTTTAAAAATCTGAGCCGATTTTTTATCTAAAAGAATAAATATATTTTTTACATTGTTTAAAAAAAATGTTTAATAAGTAGTTTTATAAAAAATCTAAAATTATTTTGTTCTAATTTGAGAGTAGTTAATTAATGTAAGATTTAAATTAAATATTTATCCTTAATTGTATTAAATTACTAATGAGTAAAAATGTAATCCTTAATTGAACAAAAAAAAAAGTTATTTTATCCTCATTTAAATTTACTTAGTTTAAGGTTGAAACTGAAACTTTCCTCTTTCATCATTTTTCTTCTTAGCTTTCTCAAAACACCCACTAAGTATATTTTATTTTATTTTATTCAATTTTTGATATTTTAAAAAACATTTGGCCCCAATTAGTTGATTAATACTTGGACCACTTCATATACACAATCTTTGATAAAATTAAGCAAAAGTTTGTTTGTTTCTTGATGACCTCTTTATATAAACCCTCCCTTATAACATATTATTCATTCTCTTCTAAATCATCAATGTTTCCATTCAGCCTCAAAGCATGGACATGGACCCACCTTATCATGAGATCTACAAGACTCTTCTAGACAAAACCATCAAAGAATCAGCAACAACAGAGCTTTTCATCGTCGAAGAATGTGAGCTTCCTTTGATAGATCTGAGCCGTTTAACGTTAGATGATGTATCAGAGCAAGAGAAGTGCAAGGAAGAAATTGCTAGGGCTTCTCAAGAGTGGGGATTCTTTCAAGTTGTGAATCATGGAATTTCACCTCAGATTTTGGAGATGATGAGAAGAGAACAAGTGAAACTTTTCAAACAACCTTTTGATAAAAAGAGTAAAGAAGAAAATTCATTGAAATTCTCTTCAGGAACATACCGGTGGGGGACACCAACTGCTACTTGCCTTAATCAGTTGTCATGGTCTGAAGCTTTTCACATTCCTATGTCTGATATATCCGACTCTGATGCTTTCACTACACTCAGGTAACTTTCTTCAACGATTTTCTTTATTAATATTTCAGTTTTTAAATGATATTCTTGTATATAATTGGACACTCTTATATTTCTAAGGAAACACTTAACCACATACTAATTAACTTATTAGATCAATTGATAATATGTGCCATATACATGCTAGTTTATTTATTTAAATCTTCTTTTTGTTAGATTTTCAGATGAAAGAGCTAAAATTTTTATTAACCCATAAAATTAACAAAGAAACATAACTTTTATAAACTACATCAAATAACAAATTAAACTAAAAAAGATTGAAAAATCTATCAAATATTTTAGTAACAACTATGAATATTTTTTAGAAACTAATTTGATTTAATTAAATTTTAACCAACAAATATTGTAATATCAAAATAAATTAACTAATTTGAATAAATTCTACAACAATTTTTGATTCAATATATAGAGTATAAAAGAACACAAGAATGCTATAAATTGCACAAAACACAGATAAACCCTTGCAATTTTCACAACCGGCTATTTTCTATTACCTTGTCAAAGCATATACTTTTGTCTGTGAATCTGAATTAAAAAAAAAAACCATTGCATTTGATATTAATTTGTTTATCATATGTACTATATATAATCCTAAAACTAAAACAAGGTTTTCCCCATGACTTTTCACCTCATCCATCTTGTACTTAAATTGATTTTAAATTAACTAATGTCTACTTGTATGGATTACTTAGTTAATAATAAGACTGATTGATAAATTAATTAATCAAAATTTATTGTTAAATATAATAATAGAATATGAAACAACATATAATATTGAGTAACTATATATAATTACATATGATAATTTTAAATTTATAATTAAAAATTACAGTAATTATTTTTAGAATATACATGTAACCAAACATACTTTTTTTTTGAAACTACACACACATACATAATACAATGAAAATATATACACTCATTCATATATGTATGCATATAAAAAAATAAAAATAAGAAAATATAATATAATATACTTTTAATAATTATTATAATAATAATAATTTATTCTTGTATATTTTCTATTATAATTTTAGCCTTTTTTGGTAGTATAATTTTTGAAAAGCGCATACATGTAATTTCTCTCATATAATTTTATTGTGATTTAATATATAAATAATATATTTAGCTTTAATAGTATATCAAATTAATTTTTGCCTTATCTAATATATGTAAACAAATCACATTATAAATATATATATTACTATAATTACATAAATATAATAAGTAAATAAATAAAATAAAATAAAATAAAATAATATAATATAATATAATATAATATAATATAATAATTATTCAATATAATTTTGCGGGGAAACTGGCTAGTTGCGAACACTCTTTGATGCTTTTGAATACTAGGGGTAAAGAGTTCTTATAGATTTGTTTAAGTTGATTTCTGAGAAAACCGATGACCCCATTTTGGGATAGTAGTGTAGCCGGTCATCAGGCTAGTCTTACATCATGGAGGTCTCACCCCGGACTAAAGGCATTCGTTTACACTTTATAAAGCTTTTAGTTTTATGGTTGTAAAAGTTACAGAACCAGTGAGGGTTGGGCATCATCGATCCTATCTAGAGACTAGATTAGAACCACTCAAAGAAAGGAAAATTTTACCATATATCAAATCATGAAAGTACAATATAATTTGCATGCATGGTCTGGTTTTTTTCCCCCTCTAAATTGATTCTATTGCAAATTACATATAAATTACCACATATTCACGTGAATGAATGTTTACAAATTGGGTGAGCTGTAAGTCTGGCAAAAGCCAGCCTTCCCTTCTGAAAGTATAGCTTTGATGTGTGTGGCCTCAATTGGATATTGGGTCCCATCTCCTTTCATCATTGATCTTTCATATCACTACTCCTTCTCCCATGGACTCGGGAGAATCTGGATAATTTACTTTCTTGTTATTGCTACAATATTCTTTTCATATAATTGCTTTCATAAAACAAATTTTCCTTTTATAATTGACTGCTTTAAATGTTTAACATAGAGATTAAAGTATTAAAGAGCTTTCGATTCAATAATATTAAATCGCTTTCAGATTTATTATATATATAATATATATGTATATTGTTGAGATTTGGGTAAATACAATTGTAATTAATAAAAGAAGTTTAGGTGAAAATATTAATGGAATTTTACTTATTTGTGCAGTTCAACAATGGAACAGTTTGCTACAACAGTTGCAAATCTAGCACAAAAATTAGCAGGAATTTTGGCAGAGAAAATAGGAGGAAAATCAAGTTTTTTCGAAGAAAATTGTGTGCCAGGTACATGTTATCTTCGACTCAACAGATATCCACCATGTCCAATCCCTGCACCAATATTTGGTCTCATGCCACACACTGATAGTGACTTCCTCACAATTCTCCATCAAGATCAAGTTGGAGGCTTGCAATTAGTCAAAGATGGCAAATGGTTCGCCGTTAAACCTAATCCTGAAGCTCTAATAATTAACATTGGAGACTTATTTCAGGTAATTATTAAAAAATTATCCTGTTTTAATTAAAACAAATAAATTAAGTCATTTCAAAAGGTCGCATATTTGTTGGTGTAGGCATGGAGTAATGATGTTTATAAGAGTGTTGAACACCGAGTAGTGACGAATCCCAGAATAGAAAGATTTTCAACAGCATATTTCTTCTGCCCTTCATCCGATACAGAGATACAAAGTGGGTGCCAGCAGCCTTCTGTTTATAAGAAATTTAGCTTTAAACAATACAGAGAGCAAGTGCACAATGATGTCCAATTTCTAGGTCGTAAGGTAGGCCTCCAAAGATTTCTTGTATAATAAATAGTTTATCAATTAGGTTCATTAATTTCTGGCTTTTTTTCCTTTAATTTCTCCCTTAAAAAAATTATATATATATAAAGAAAATCGAATGGTATATATATATATATATATATATTCTTTGTTGATTTTGAAACATCATAATAGTCAAGTTAAATAGCAGTTTTTATTAGATATATGCTGGTCCCCTTTTTTGTAGAATGATTCGATGCTAGCTTAATCAGTGATTTGACTACATTAATTATGAGATTATAGAAGGAATCTTTGATAATTACAAGCATTAGTTGTAAGATTAAGAAGGAATCTTTGTTAATTACGTATTCCCGCTTTGTACAATGTATAACTCCTGCTGCAAATGAAGTGCATTAGTTGTAAGATTAAGAAGGAATCTTTGTTAATTACGTTTTCCCACTTTATACAATGTATAACTCCTACTGCAAAGATGATTTAGAACAGAGAGTTTTGACTTTCATAGTGCAGTTTGATCAAAAACTACCGTAGTGCTAGTTTGGTAATTAATGTCAAAAGCTAATATTGTAAACTAAGCGTTCTAAGAGCCTAGTCCAATAGGAAATGGGTCAGCGAGTCAAACTCACTGCCTTGCAATATGGTCTGTCAGTTTTCTGCTAAATTTTATCGTTTAGACCTCCGAAAATGTGTTTTACTTTTATAGCAGCTTAGGGCATATTTTTATTTTCTTATTTATAACCTTTGGATCGAGACGCCGTTTGGATATTTTATCTGTCTCGTTAAATAATATTTTTTATATACTTGTAATTCTTTTATTTTGGCAATCTGTTGCATTTTGAAAACTTTTCTTATTTAGAATTAGAGTTATCTGTAACTCTAAAGCTTTTATAATATAATGTTTGAAGAAGTGAAGGATAATTTTTAGAGTTTAATAATAATTCAGTAGAGAATTTTTTTTTCTCATTTTGTGTTTATTACCTGGGCATTCTTAAACTAAACAAGAATAATATCTTTATTTATTACTTTCGCTACGTCAGTTGCTATCAGAGTCTGGTTCATTTTTGGACAATGATGGCACCGCGAAGACAACCACAACAGCGCTTAGAGGAGGTGTATGAGCGTGAACACATGGCCTACCTTGAGCAATGAATGAGACAGATGATGGATGAACGAATGGAACATATGATGGACCGGTTAACATAACGAATGACTCATCTCATGGGGGGTCAGAATAGGGAAAACCCTAACCAGCAGGGGAACCCTAATGTAGATGGATTTGATGGGGATTCTGATATTAAAGGAGACGCTTATTATGAAGAAGAGCCGCGCAGACAATATAGAGCTCCTATTGAAGATAAGCACTGAAAATCTAAAATGAGAACAGAAATACCATAATTCCATGGTGGCCTTAAACTAGAAGAATTTTTATACTGGTTGGCTACAATAGAAGAGATCATAGAATTTAAAGGAGTGCCTAATGATAAATGTGTCTCCTTAGTTGCAACAAGGCTGCAGGATAGGGCATCGACCTAATGGCAGTAGTTCAAATTAACAAGTAACAGATAAGGTAAGACTAAGATCGTCAGTTAGGAAAAGGTGATGAAACATTTACGATCTGAGTTTTTGCCTCATGACTTTCAGAGGTTAATGTACTAGAGGTCGCAGAATTTGAGGCAGGGAGCTAAGTAAATGGATGACTACACCACTGAATTCTACCAGTTGATAGCTAGAAATGACATACACGAGATGGAGGATCAGTTGGTGGCAAGATATATTGGAGATCTTAGGGGGAAGATTCAAGATACTGTCAATTTGTTTGATCTTGTCTCAATCTCCGCTACTCATCAAAAAGCCTTACAGGTGGAGAAAAACTCCAGGCGAACAGGTACTTATGTGTTCTCTGCCAATATGGGAGGTAGTGACAGTGGCACTGGTAGCAGTAGTATAGACAACCGAGTAGGAGGGATGATTAATAAAGGCACTGCCAACCAAAACCAGCACAACAGAACAACTAGTAATGGTTTGAAGTGTTTCGAATGTGGTGAGATTGGGCATGGGCAGTTTGAATGTAAGAAAAAAACAAGAAAGAAAGCACTCTTTGTGGAAGCGGATTACTATAAAGATGAAGGTGTAGACATTGTAGGAGAGCTAGTGCTTGATGATGAAGAGGTGGTAGCAGGAGATACAAGCATTGCTTTGGTCGTCAGGCGATCTTGTTTGACCCCAAAGACTATTAAAGAAGATTGGCTACAGAGTAATATTTTTTAGTCAACCTGCACCATTTTCGATAAAGTATGTCACTTTGTCATTGATATTGGTAGTTGTGAGAATACTATTACAGTTGAGGCAGTGCAGAAATTGAGAATGAAGACTAAGAAGCATCGTAGGTCCTACAAACTGGCTTGGTTAAAGAAGGGCGGTGAGGTAACTATTTCACAACGTGCTTTGGTAACCTTTTTCATTGGTTTTAAATATAAAGATAGTGTGTGGTGTGATGTTGTTACTATGGATGCATGTCATTTATTGTTAGGGAGACCTTGGTAGTATGATAGGAAGATCATTTATGATGGTCATCCTAATACATATTCTTTTGTATTTAATAATATAAAAATTATATTACTGCCTAGTAAAGAGCCAGAAAAGGTAAAACCAACTGGGGATAATACCAACTTGTTGTCGTTGGCTAGATTTATTGATGAGTTGCAGGGAACATAAATGATTTTTACTCTTGTTGGGAAGGAGGTTGCCGCAAAGTTGAAAGTTTCTAATGAGACAACCCTTTTAGTGGTAGAATTTGAAGATGTCTTTCCAAATGAGCTGCCTGATGGATTACCTTCCTTACGTGATATTCAACACCATATTGACTTGGAGATTGATGCAACCTTGCCAAATAGACCTCACTACCGGATGAACACTAGGGAACATAAGAAGTTACGGAGGCAAGTAGAAGAATTAATGGCTAAGGGGCATATGTGAGAAAGCTTAAGCCCTTGTGCAGTGCCAGCCCTATTGGTTCCTAAGAAGGATGGTTCCTGGCATATGTGTGTAGACAGTAGAGCCATCAACAAGATCACTGTGAGGTATAGGTTTCCCATCCCTCGCTTGGATTATTTATTAGATCAGATTAGTGGTGTAATAATTTTTTTCAAGCTAGAGCTTAAGAGTGGGAACTACCACCAGATTCGGATACGGCCAAGAGATGAGTGGAAAACAGCCTTCAAAACTCGGAAAGGGTTGTACGAGTGGTTGGTAATGCCATTTGGCTTATCAAATGCACTAAGTACCTTTATGTGGGTAATGAACCAGGCACTGAGTCCATTTATTGGCAAATTTATTGTGGTGTACTTTGATGATATTTTGATTTACAATACTAACCTTACAGAACACTTGCAACATTTACGAGAAGTTCTATTTGTGCTTCGCAGGGAAAATTTTATGCAGTAGTAAAGAAGTGGTTCTTTTTAATACCTAAGGTGTTATTCTTGGGTTACGTAATTTTTGGAGAGAGGTTGCAGGTTGACGAGTCCAAAGTTGAGGTGACTCTCCACTCATGGTAGAAAGTTTGTATGGACAGAGGCAGTAGAGAAAGCCTTCCAGCTTATTAAGACACGCTTGACCACCACTCCTGTCTTAGTGCTTCCTGATTTTTCACAAGCATTTGAATTATACTGTGATGCTTCTGAAATGGGCATCGAGGCTGTTTTGAGTCAAATGGAAGGCCTATAGCATACTTCAGTGAGAAGCTCTCAAGTTCTAAGCATAATTACAACACCTATAATGTAGAGTTTTATGCAGTAGTTCAAGCAGTAAAGCACTAGAGGCACTATTTGTACAATAGAGAGTTTGTATTGTACACAGACCACGAGGCTTTGAAATACTTGCATGGCAAGGATAAGGTGTCTTCACGTCATGCTCCATGGGTAGCCTACCTCGAACGATTTACTTTTGTGGTAAAACACAAGTCAGGAGTTACAAATAGAGTTGTTGATGCTTTGAGCCGCAAGAGTAATTTCTTGGTTGCAATAAGAGTTGAGGTACCTGGCTTGGACTCTTTTTGTGACTTGTTTGTTATTGATTCATTCTTTTCTGCTATTCTGAAAAAGGTTCAAGCAGGTGAAAGAACAGATTTCTTACTGCATGATGGGTTCTTATTCAAAGGGAAGCAATTATGTATTCCAGATTGCAGCTTGCGCCTCAAGATCATTCAGGAGTTACATGGAGAAGGGCATGTTTGTCGAGACAGAACCTTGCAACTAGTTAAAGCTTACTATTTCTAGCCTACTATGCGAAGAGAAGTGGAAATGTATGTGCAGCGATGTCGGATTTGCCAAGTCTCTAAGGGTACAGACATTAATGTTGGCCTATACATGCCCCTGCTAGTACCTACTTAGCCTTGGATGGACATCAGCATGGACTTTGTATTGGGCTTGCCTCGCACACAGTGTGGTAATGATTCCATCTTTGTTGTTGTTGATCATTTTTCTAAGATGGTTCTTTTTATTCCATGCAAGAGAACGTCAGATGCTGTCAATATGGCCTGGTTAAATTTTTGTAAGGTGTATCGCCTTCATGGCCTGCTTACAGTCATTCTCTCTGATAGAGATACCCGCTTCATAAGTCAATTCTGGCACAGTTTATAAAAATGGTTAATACACAACTGAATTTTAGCAGTGCTTATCACCCACAGACTGATGGTCAAACTGAAGTGGTGAATAAATTCTTGGGCAATATACTTTGTAGTTTGGTTGGTGATAATGTGAAGAGTTAGGACTAGAAGTTATGTTAGGCTGAGTTTGCTCATAATCATGCTGTCAATAGAAGTTCAGGTTTCAACCCTTTTTAGGTTGTTTATTCGGTTGTGCCTAGGGGACTTTTAGATCTTTTCCCTCTGCCTGACAAGATCAGAGTTTATGGCAAAGCAGTAGATTTTTTGGCTAATCTGCAGGACGTTCATAAGGCAGTGCACGCCAACTTACTGTAAGCCAATGCCAAATATAAGTAAGCTGCAGACCGTAAGCGCTGCCATGTTGAATTTGAGGTGGGTGATTTTATATGGGTTGTCCTCACTAAAGAGCGCTTCTCAGTTAGAAAATATAATAAGCTTTCTTCTAAGAAGATTGGTCCTGTGAAAATCATTGAAAAGATTAATTCTAATGCTCACCACCTCAAATTGCCTAGCCATATCCATACTACTAATGTATTTAATGTGAAATATTTGAGTCTTTTATAATAAAGCTCTTCTGATGATGATAATACTGCTGATAATTTGAGGGCGAATTTTTTCTATCATGGGAAAAATGATGTAGAATAGAGAGTTTTGACTTCCATAGAGCAGTTTGATCGAAAACTACCATAGTGACGATTTGGTAATTACTGCCAAAAGCTGATGTTGCAAACTAAGCGTTCTAAGGGCTTAGCCCAATGAAAAATGGGTCAACAAGTCAAAATCACCGCTTTGCTGTGAGTTCTGTTAGTTTTCGGTCAAATTTCATCGTTTAGGCCTCCGAAAATGCATTTTATTTTTTTGGCAGCTTAGGACATTTTTATTTTATTATTTAGGACCCTTAGGTCGAGGCGTCGTTTGAACATTTTGTCTGCCTCGTTAAATAATATCTTTCCATACTTGTAATTATTTTATTTTGACAATCTGTTACATTTTAAAAATTTTTCTTATTTGGAATTAGAGTTTTCTATAACCCTAAAGCTTTATAATATAATGTTTGAAGAAGCGGATGATAATTTTTAGAGTTTAATAATAATTCAGTAGATAAGTTTTTCTCTCATTTTGTATTTATTTTCTGAGCATTCTTAGACTAAACAAGAATAACATATTTATTTATTACTTTCGTTATGTCAAAAGTGCAAAGCACATGTAAAGCCAACTATCGCAGGCAAAATATCTGTTTTAAGAGACTGTTCCTGAGCAGGCAAAATCAAACTATTTATCAATAATACTATCTTTATATATATATATATATAAGCCAAAAAGAATTTCTAAAAAACCCAATAAAATAAAATAAAGAGGCTATCTCTAAAATATAACTTTTTATTTTCTGTTTGGGGAAGAAGAACAAGAGTTAATTCTGTTCTTGTATACAAGTGGCACTAGATCACATTCACAAGATTAATACATCCATGTTCAGCTGCCAATACATATATAAGTATTTTGTTGCTATTTCTTATTTGTATATATATTTTTAATTATTATAGTTGTTAAATAATATACTTGAGTCTAACTCAAATTTAAAAGTTAGCTTATGAGGTTATTAGAAATGCATTATTGTTATATGAAAAAATTATATTCTCCATCATTTTTTATAAATTTTTTTTTATTTTTATCAGGCGTATTTTTGTTATTTTATGTAAATTTATAAATTCATAACAAATACTTAATAAACTTACAATAAACTATATAAATTTTATATTTTTATAAAATAAAATCATAAATTCTTGTAAATTTTTAAATATTTTTGAAAATATGATAAATTTAAAATTTTTTATTTTTTCTGGCATTTTCATAAAGACCCCTTGTTATACTTAGATAATGTAGGATTTTCAACATCTCTTCACACACAAAGCATGAAGTTATTATTACTGGACATCTACTGGTGGCCCAATATTAAATAATAGATTAATGACTCTGATACCATATTGAAAGAATAAATTTGGACGTAACTCAATATCAAAAGCTAACTCAAGAAATGAGTATTGTTCAAGCTACTATAAGGAGCATACTATTGTTATATATAGATGACGTGAAATATTCAACAATAGTGATTTAAAAATTATTTAAGAATTGATTTTTTTTTCCTCTTACAATTGCTCAAAAAAATTACTATTTTAAAAATTATTTATTAACATTAATATTTTAACAATGAGAAATTGTTTCAAGAACATCATAAGAAAGTCGAGAACTATTTCAACTAATACAAGAAATGTTTCATTAGTTATAGGAAATGCGATTGTAACTTGCAAGGGTTGAAACCCTTAATATTTTATTTACGCTAAGAGACTTATACTTATCACTTTTTTGTACTTCAATAATTAGATTAATTCTTTAATATTCCATGGTTAATATTTTAAAATTATAGTTAAAATTTGTAATGGTTAGTATGAATAATCTCTCTGGTCATTAACCGTTAATACATGATACTTGTTGCTAGCTATCGCATTAATAGTTTCAGCTTTATGTTGGAGTTGATTTTAATTAGTTTATACTCCTCAACACTAATTCATGATGATCTATGTGCTTATATATTTCTATATTTTGGTTAACAATATCTCCACCAGGAGAATTCTCTCTCTCTCTCTCTCTCTCTCTCTCTCTCTCTATATATATATATATATATAATTGATGAATGAAGAGTGAATTAATATTTAATCCTTATGATAATTTGATGAAATTCATAAGTCAAGACCCGTATTTTCAACAAATTTTAGCTCTACTAACTGTTTTTGATGGGGAAGCTAGTTAGGAGTTTAGATGAGAGGCTTGGTGAGGCCGCCATGAGGAATTCGTTTCTATTGCAAGCTTGGTTGCCGTTGGCTTAAAATATTAAGGCATTTATTGCTAATAATAGTACTTCAGATTGGTGTTATGCTCATGTTTTGTGATCAAATTGCCTGTCATTAAAGTTAAATTCTTTTTATAGTTTAATCATTTTTTTCTTGATGATTATTAATTTTGAGAATTGATTTTTTTTTATTTTTTTTGTGTTTGTTAAAATGTAAAACTTGCTATTATTACAATATTTCAATTTAAATTAAATGAGTTTTGGATGGTGGGTTTTTGTGATTGTATCATGTTGGAGGTGGTTTTGTAATTTCTTATCTTATAGAGTGATTAAAATCATCATAATTATACTCAAAGCTAAATAAATAATGACGTAAAATTAAATAATTAAATAATAATAATAATTTAATTATAAATATAAATTACAAATTTAAATAGTACATAATAATATATGTAACACACACATATATGCATATAAAATCAACCTTCTACTCGCTTCATTGAAAGCCTTAAGCGTAACAAGATCACACACACACACACACACACACACATATAAAGTCAACCTTCTTCTCGCTTCATTGAAAGCCTTAAGCGTAACAAGATTATAATGGATCTTCTTCACCGTCAAAGTTACTGGAGCCAAAATAATAAAAAAAAATGATTTTTAAAATCGCTAATAGCTGTGTGATGGGGCTACTAGGAATTGGGCTTTAAATTACTCCCATGTTTATAGTGGGAGAGTATGATAGAATCGTCTTAAAATAATAAGAACTTGGAACTGTACATTTAAGTGAGGAAGTGAAAAGGAAGCAGTGTTTAGTATGAATCTTTACAAATCGCCAGGGTTGGGTGGGATGAATGCAGGATTTTACAGCAATATTGGTCCATTGTGGGACGAGATGTTCAAAAGGCATGTGTTCAGGTGTTCTATCAGAGGATCTTAATAACATAGCTATAGTGTTAATACCTGTCAAACCCCAATTTTGAAGGCAACTGTCCTATGGCTTGGTTCAGTATAACACGCTGAAACCACATAGAACCCACCCTCAGAACATAACAAAAATTAAAATTCCACTAATTTTTTTTTTAAACTTTGCACATACAAATATCTTTCTCATAATACAACATACATTTTCTCACATTACAATATAACTAGATTATCTCCTAGCTATGTTCCTTTATCACTCTTGGATACCATAATAGTATCATTGCTAGAGTTGCTTTACCTATAAAACAACACTAAAAACAACAACGAAGCGATAAATTAGCTACAAATTTAGTGAGCATTCAAACTTGTTATGTTTACTTTAATTTCCACTTTAAGTGCTTAATAGCTTATTATAGTTTGAAATATATTCCTGTAATTTTCTTTTTCTGGAGTTAATATTACATAATTCATTTAAAATTCCTAACATGTTTTAAGAATTCTTTCATTATAATAATATGCAGAATATTTATATTCTCATAGTACTAGAATAACCGATCAGAATTACATTTGAATAACCGATCAGAATTACATTTTTAGAGTACTTTAATAACCTTCAAAATTATCCTAAATTTTTAATATCTAACTTAATACTGGCTTAAGTTATTCATTAATTGTTTTCTTACTTATTATGTAATTATTACTTATTATGTAATTACTAAAGTAATTAAGTCTATTTAACTTTTAAATTCTAATATTCATATTTACTTATAGTTTTGTTTTAACTTACCTATCTTAAGGTATGCAAATCGGATTGCCATTTCTTTCCTACGTATTTTCTTTGGGATTCAGAATTTTAAGTATAACAGTTCAGAAATAACATAGGTAATTTAGAAACAGAGATTCAGATAAGTAAAAATTAACCTTTGGTTATTTTAAAACTCAGTGTGAATCATAATATAATAGAAATAATATAGAATTCATTTTCAGAAGGAAAACATATGACAAATTAGAAAAGATAGATAAAAGACCATAAGTTAGACAAATTAGAAAAGATAGATAAAAGACCATAAGTTAAGTGCACAACAGATAAGTTAGAGGCCACAGTAATTAGGGCGATAAATTCTTCCTTATACGCATTTCAAAACACCAAAATATATTATCTAGTAGTTTAACCTCCACTACAGTTGGACTTTGCCAATATGAATATCGAAAAATCACACTAGGTCGTCATGTTAGTCTCAAAAAAAAAAATTACCTAGAAGGCGTATCATAAAAGAATAGAGTTTATCCAAAAAAAACATAGTAAGAGTGCGTAAATATAATTATTTATTTTTAATATTTTAGTCCTCGGAATAAAATTTTCTAATTATTTAAAATTTATTTCTTTTATTCTTAAATTAAATCTCGATATGTATATATATATATATATATTATTTCCACCAAGGGCAATACCTCCATTTGTTTTGTTTCTTTCCGGAAAATCTTAATCATATAGTCATTCTTCTGCCGTACATATTTTCTTAAATTTCTTTCTCAGTTTATTAGTTAGCTCAGCTAACAATGATTTTATTTTTAATGTTAATTAACATATTTAGATTTTCTGTTTATGAATTCATTTCTCTTAATTCATAGTGTGATTCTATCATTTACTTCTTAAATTGTCTATCTTTAACTCTTTCTTTCTATTAGTTAACAATCCTTAGTTAATTAACTATAATACAATATTACTTTGTAGTAACTTCAATCACTATAATCTCCACAAGGGTATGTTTCTACTTGTAAGTAACCTCACTTAATTTAAGTTTTACTTAATTCATCTATTTTTATTCTATCCCATAATGTGTCTAATATCTCTTCCATCTGTATATATACCATTTAGTATATGAAAATATTTTAAATAAATCATTAGTTGTAAAACCCTTTTTACTTGAATGAATACTGACCTAAAATATTCATTCCTAATATATATATATATATATATATATATGATCCGTAAGTAACTTTTATAAATATCTTTAACATAATAAATGATTTAACTTTTTTATAAACTTAATAAAAAAATTCTTAATAATTACCAGCAGCATAATAATTCCTTTAATTATAGAACTCCTTTAATTTAGTTCAAAACTTCATATTTTCGATTGTAAAACTTTTCAAATTTGCTTTGGAATAGCAGTTCAAGCTTAAATTTCATTTATTATTTTTTCATATCAGAATCAAATAAATATCATTATAATCATTTCAGAAAATCCTTTACGTATTACTTGCAATTGTAAAATTTATTAATAATTTCCTTCACAGGTTTTGATGTAAAATACTCGAAGAATTCATACATCTACTTAATTTCCATCATACACTTTGCTTCATACTCAAGTTTTGGTGATTACTAGATTAATGAATGTTTATAACTAATAATAAGCTGAATCTCTTCTTGAATTCCTAATTAATTTCATAGAATAATTTCTAGCTTCAGAAAAATTTGGATTCCTTATTCCATTCAGAGTTTCTTTTTACTAGTTCGGACTTCTTTAATCTTTCTAATTATAAAACCTTAATCAGAAAATTCATTATAAACTAAATTTGTATTTAATATATCTACAGATCAACATGTAAATTTTCATCATTTCTCATTCATTTGCTACTTAATTCTTAATTTATTTTCCAACTTCTCAAATTTTCCAGCTTTCAAATTTTCTTGACAGCCTAACTTTTTTGATTTTTCATTCATATTAAATTTACACCGAAAATTATAAAATTTTAGTCAAATAATATAGACACATATATAGATTTATGTTTAAAATTTCAGATTTTTCTAAATTTATTTACTATATTTAAATTTAGATATTTCAAATCTACATATTTTATTTCTACAATAGATTTTATTTCTACAATAATTCACTAGCAGCACCTATTTGCCAATTGTTTTTAGATATCAAACCCTTACCAAAATTTTTTGACAATTTAACCACATAACACAGAGATATATAGGAGCTTATATCTAAAAGTCCAAAAATTTATACGTTCAATCACTATGCTTTTCAATTATGTATATTCAACCCTACATATTCTGATCTTACAATCACTACTCTGATAGTACCTCTTCTTGATTTTATTTCTATAACTAAAATTTTATTAAAATTTATAAAATTTTAACCATATATCCTAGACACACACACACACACACATATATGAACTTGTGTTTCAAATTTCAGATTTTTCTATATTCATTTTCTATGTTTTTCAGATAGGTATCTCACTCATCATATTCTATCTTAGCTAACACAGTATTGGCAATCTACTTTCTTGTATTTTTATTAATTAGTAAATTAATTCTATAAATTATGAAATTTTGCGCAGAAATCAGACATACAGATTATTTCAATTAAAATTTCAAGTTCATTAAATCTCTCTAAATATGTCTAAAAATTCGGACAACTTGTCCCTACTACATACAAGTTCAAATTCCAGAACTTAACATCAAAGTGTTTTATAATTTATCTTCACATAATTAATCAATTAATTTAAACCATCAAGTTGGTTATTAAATTTTCTTTCTAAAGCTTTTAAAATAAAGGTTGTTTGAAGCACTCACCGATTGTTAGCTCTAATTTTGTTTCTTCAAGCTTGATCCTCCTTCCTTTAAGCCTCAAGTCTCCTTCCCATTTCTCACCTCTCTTCTCTTTCCATTCCTCTCTTTTCTTTCCTATTTCCTTTTTCTTTGGTTTTGCTTCTTGTGTTTCTTTTGGTGTATTTCTGTGGTAAATGGGGTGGAAATATGATAATGCCAAGCTACTGATGTGTAGAGAGGAGTTTAAAGAAAGAAGGATAAATAGACATGTGGAGAGATAGGGGCCCCCGTTTCTTGTCTTTTTCTTACCATTCTCTTCTCAAGTCAACACTTGGCTTGTCCTTAGTCCTAGTCACTAAGACACTTGTTAACCAATATAGCATCATCATGCCATTAATTAACATGTGTCTTGTTATTATGATTTTTTTGAAAAAAAAAATCTGATTTTGCTTACCTCACCCACTGATTTCTTAAGTTCATATCTCATATAAACTATGTTTGGTTCTTTTCTCTAGTTGGCAAGTTCTTATTGGTTAATTTTAATACTATGTCTTGGCATTTCACCTCTTCCTCTTTATACACTGCATGGCTTTTACATGCATGTAACATGTTTATTTTCTTAGCCTCTCTATTCTATCATAGCCTAGTAATTCTTCAAGTAGTAACTTTATAATTAATTTATTCTAAGATTGATTATTGCTAACAATAAATTTAATTACCCAAATTTATTTACTATAAGAACATACTAATATTAACAACATAAGCTCACTTAATTTGTTTAATTCCTTAGTTTAGCTATTAACTTATACTGCAATTTTATATAAATTTCTTTCAAACAATATTTTGTTAATGCCAAATAAAATTTAAATCCTTCTTAATTACTTTACTTATTTGAAATTCCAAATTTTTTCTTTACTAAGAATATAATTAAATTTTAATTTTTGCTAATTGCATTTCTATGCTCATTTTTATTAATTTATTCCTTTGCCAACATATAAATTCTACCCAATATGGATTCCGTCTCAGAATGTCCTAATTACCTTGTTTTATTAGAATTTCATTTATGGATAAAATTTAACTATCTTAGGTTGGGGAACTACAATACCAAAGAAGAAAAATCCAAAGGTAATGGGCAATCTTAGATCGATTTCTCTTTGCAATATAGTATTTAAAATAATTTCAAAGATACTGGCAAGAAGATTGAGATTTGTTCTGTCCTCAGTTATATTAGAGTCCCAATGTGCATTTGTTCCAAGTGACAGATTACTGATAACATCCTCTTAGCAACTGAAGTAATGCATTTTTTTTAAGCGTAGAATGCAAGGAAATAGGGGAGTTGCAGCTCTAAAAGTGGATATGAGTAAGGCTTATGATCATATTGAATGAGAATTTTTAGAAGTCATGATGACTAAAAAATAGATTCAATTAATTATGATGTGTATGTCGACTATTCGATATCAAGTGGTGCATCAAAATGATCTTTTGCTTCATGTGATTCCTAAATGGGACTTCGTTAAGGGGACACCATTTCTTCTTATTTATTCTTTGTGTGGAGGGTTTAGTTGCACTTTTAAAACGAAATGAGTTACAAGGGCTGTTACATAGATGTCGCATAGCTAAAGGGGCCCCAATAATTTCCAAATTATTTTTTCCAAATGACAATATATTTTGCTTTTGAGTTGCGAAGGAAGAGGTAGAATGTATGGTATATTAGTCCTAAATTGCCATGAAAAATGCTTTTGGACAAAAAAATTAATTTTCAAAAATCTTCTATTCAATTTAGTGTGAATGTTTCTGATGATAATAAGCAAGTGGTATGCTTTGCTCATTTTGTAGTGGAAGATTCATAGTCACAGTTCTATTTGGATTTGCCTTGTATGCTGAGAAAGAAGAGATGTGTTGTTTCTCGTTTTGTCAAGGATAGAGTTTGGAAGAGGTTACGGGGATGGAATAAGCGATTCTTATCAAGAGCGGAGAAAGAAATTTTGTTAAAAACTATAGCTCAACCTATTCCAAATTACATGATGAGTGTTTATTTGTTATCTTTAAAATTATGTACTGAACTGGAGCGGATGATGAATTCCTACTGGTGGAACTCACAAGGTCACCGGTTTAGTGGAGTTAAATGGATGCAATGGCAGCGCTTGTGTGTGAAGAAAAGTTGTGGTGGTTTACAATTACGATCTCTTCATCTCTTTAACTTGGCAATGTTTGGCCGTAAGGGATGGAAATTAATTTACAATGAAATTCATAGTTGATTCGTGTTTTTAGAGCCAAATATTTTTCTTATAGGAGTTTTCTTGACGCTAAATTAGGTGATAACCCGAGTTATGCTTGGCGTAGCATTTTGTCCAGTAAAAAATTGCTAAAAGATAGGTGTTTGAGGCAGATTGGTATAGGATCCACAACAATTATTAGTTCATAACCATGGCTTCCTGATAAAAGTGATCCATATGTTACATTTAGTCTTCCTTTAGATATAGCTCATAGGCCGGTTTTTGATTTATTAGTTGATCATGGTTACTCTTGGAATCAAGAATTGGTAAAGAGCTATTTTAATTAATCAGAGGGATCAAATGCTGATTCTTAGTATCTCTATCAATAGGAGTTGTCGCACTGATCGATGGAGTTGGCACTTAGATCGCAAAGGAGTATACTTATCGGTTAAGACAACTTATAATTTTCTTTATGCTCATTCTATAGATTTTATTGGCTACCAGCCTCAATCTATATGGAAAAGTTATGGCATTTTCGACTGCCACTAAAAGTTAAAAATATGATTTAGAGAGCTACTGTAGATTGTCTCCCTACCAGGGGCGGAATCAGCAACTATACTTTTGTTGGTTTTTACTTTTATTTTTTGTGTTAGTGTTAGGTTTTTAAGGTTTGTGTTTTTATATGTGAATCTGCATGTTGGTAAATTTTGTTGGCTTTTTTCATAAAAAGATCAAAGATTCAAAAAAAAAAAAGTTTTTATTTGTTATTGTATAAAAGTAATTATTTTTCAAATATTTTTTAATATTTTTAAAATTATTTTTTGTTTTTATTTGTAACTTTGTGTTCTTTTTTGTGTTTTTATTATATATAAAATATTTTTAGAATCTTTTTGAAATTTTTATATTATATTCAGTATTATTTGTTAGAGAAAGTTATTTTCAGTATACATTTGAGGTTTTTTCAGTCTTTAAGAGACTCCATTGAGGAAAAAAGGTATAAATATTAATGTTTAATTAAGAGATTTTTTTGGTTTTTTTAGGTTTGTTTTCATTAGTAATATGTAAATAACAATTTCAATCCGAAATCATCCGATTTATACCAAGCAAACTTGAACAGAGACAAATCGATCAAAAATTGAACTCAATTCGTTCAAGCTCGGGTGGACATTTTATGAAGAGTGCGGCTTCCGCCGAATTGAAAAACACTCTCAATACGACTGAATTTAACCCATGCCCAGCCCTAGCATGGAGGGATCCTTATTATTTTTTATTCAATGCTTTGTATTTTGATTTTGATTCAAGTGAATGAATTTCTTTTTATTTCAAAAAAAAAAGTAAGGAAGTGAGCTTTTGTTTCTTTATCTCTCTCTCATTATAATAAAAAGAATGCTCTTAAAAAAAATTAATTTAATCGAATTTGAGTGGGAAAAAAATAAGAGATCCTATTTGAAAAGACATATGTAGGCACCAAGAAGAAGTCATATATTTACAAGTAATTTTAAGAGGAAATTATGTTGTATAACACACTTTTTATTTTTTTTAAATATTTTTTTATTTTTTTTAAATATTTTTTTAGTATATATTTGATATGCCAAATTTATACCCAATATATGCCTTTGAAAATGGAATATATTTTTTTAGTATACCAAATACTAAAAATATACCTCTCTAAAAAGGGATTTTTTTAATTTCAAAGTTGAGAAAGAGTATTTTTGAAATTAAAAAAGAAAAATTGGCATTTTTAAAAATATTTTATTTTTAGGGTATTTTTAAAGAAACCTCTAATTTTATTTGCATATATATGTTAAAAAATGAAGAAATTGCACCATCTAATATATATTTTATTTTCATTTTTAATACTCTTTCTTTGTTTTTTTTTTTTTCATTTTTAACCTTTCATTTTTTCATATTTACTTATTATTAACTTCCGCTTTTGAAAAATACACTATCCCATTTTCTTTTCATCCTCGTCCAAATAGTTTAAAATATACTCTCTCATCTACTTCTTCTTACTCTTTCTACACCGACGCCACTGCTACACCCAATTTCCAATTCTAAGGTTTCATCTTTGCAGTGCTGTAACTGAAAGGTGAAGTTTTATCTTACTTTGAATATGAGCTAGAAAATAGAAGAAAACTTTTAGCATTTGAAAATGAATGGAGATATTCAGAGCATCATTATCCCTACTGTTCTTTATTTTCAAATCTTTTAGCTTCTTAGTTGCTGTTGTTCTTATTGTATTAGCTCATTGATTTTCATCTCATCAGAAGTTTGTTGATCTCTTCATGGTATGGAGCCTCATGGCTTTATAAATATGAATAGGTTGAAATTTTGTTAATTTGATGAGTTATACATAAATAGATAAAAAGTAGAGGCCCAATCTGATCCGAGCCATAATGATGAGACCTCCTAAACCGCTGATGGTTTTGTCATACATCAATGATTCTCTTAATCTTTTTTTGTCAATTGAAATTATTTTAATAATCTTTTTAATTTTATAGCCATTCTTCTGAGCTAGAGGAGTAACACAAATATAATTATTTCTATTTCACTTTGCAATGCCAATTATACACATATTATGAATTTTCTAATTAACTTTTATTTATTTATTTATTTATTTATTTGTGATTTAACAATATAGTATCGTGCATACTACTCTTTACTAGAATGTTTGATGAATTGTTGTCTTCTATATGCTTTCTTTCTCATGTTTCATGACATGACTGGATTTTTAAAAATTTCATTATCTTTCTAACATGAATTATTGACATGTGATGTGTTCAGTATTTTCATAAACTAGAACTAGGTGGAGAATATTCTTTAGTTGAAATTTGAATTGGCAGCTTGTTTAAAGTCCTTGGTGATATGTTAAGCAAATGGCTTACTTCCTTGTTTCCATACAACCATGATTTTCGTTATGGCCATATGTTAATTATGCTGATGCAAATAGGATTGTAGTAATCTCTATATATGTAGAAAGACATATATAAGGTAGAGCCAATAATGCTGCAAGCTTTAACATGATCAAACCTTCACTTGTTTTGCAATTTATTTTTATATAACTATGGAATTGTTGTGTGAATGAGAATTTTCCATTATACCCCTCGCGAGGTATCATTACACATTGATATATATCTAGCTATATATCGGTATATGTTATATATAACAATATATACTTGTTAAATTTTTAAAGAATAGGAACATAAAACTATTATATATTTAATTATATATTGATATATATATTACACATAACAATATATACTTGTTAAATTTTAAAAGAATAAGAATATAAAACTATTATATATTTAGTTATAAATATATACATGTTAAATTTTAAAATAATAAGAATATAAAAGTGGTATATATTCAATTATATATCGGTATATAATACATATAACAATATATACATGTTAAATTTTAAAAGAATAAGACTATAAAACTATTATATATTTACTTATAAGTCAGTATATGTTACATATAACAATATATACTTGTTGAAATTTAAAAGAATAAGCGAATAAAATTATATATGTTTAGTTATATGTTGGTATATATTATATATATGGGTATATGTTGGTATATGTCGATATATGTTATATATACTTTAACAAAAAATTAACAGTATATGCCAATATATGTTAATATATATTGGTATATGTTGTATATAACTAAATATATATATGTTATATATATGTAACCGTATATCGGCATATATTACATATAACTAAATATATTCAAAAAAATAATAATATAAGTTGGTATATATTTTATATAACTAGATATATGTAGGTATATGTTGCAAAAGAATAACAATATATGTTATATATATATATGAGTATATATTACATATACTTTAACTATAGAATAACATTATATATCAGTATATATTACATATATGTTAACTAAAGAATAACAATATATATTGATATATATATGAATATATGTTGTTATATGTTACATATAACTAGATATGTATATGTCATATATATGTAGGTATATATCGGTATATATTACATATATTTTAATTAAAGAACAATAATATATATGTATATGTCAGTATATAACTATTTTATATATTTATTTATATATAAGTATATGTTATATATAACTAGATATACCGAAAAGAATAATAATATATATTGATATATGTTTCATATAACTAGATATATGTATGTATATGTTGTAAAAAAAATAACAATATATATTACATATATATGGATATATATTAGTATATGTTACATATGTTTTAATTAAAGAATAATAATATATAATTGTATATGTAGATATATATCGGTATATGTTACATATAATTATATATATTACATATATGTAAGTATATGTTGGTATATATTACATATACTTTAACTAAAGAATAATAATGTGTGTGAGTATATGTAAATATATATAAATATATAACTATTTTATATATTTATTTATATGTGGGAATATGCTACATACAAATAAATATATGTATTGATTTAAAAAAATATTTATATATATGTATATATATGTGTTTGATTATATATGGGCATATATTACATATAACTAGATATATATGTTGAATTTAAAAAGTATAACAATATATGTGGATATATGTTATATATAATTAGATATAAGTGGATATATATTTAGTTATATGACCGAATATGCTATATATAATAAGATATATATATTGAATTTAAAAAAATAATAACATATATGAGTATATGTTATATATAACTAGATATATGTGGGTATATATTTAGTTATATGTGAATATATATTACATATAACTAGATACATGTAAATATATATTTAGTTATATGCAAGTATATGCCACATATAATTAGATATATGTGAGTATATGTTTAGCTATATGTGAATATATATCATATATAACTAGATATATATAGGTTTATGTTTAGTTATATATGAATATATGTTATATATAACTAGATATATGTGGATATATATTATATATAATTAGATAAATGTGGGTATATATTTAGTTATATATGAATATATGTTGCAATGGATGCTTTATAGCAGGTCTTAGTTTTTTCTTGCGGACTTCTAATCCCAACCAAGCTGAATTGCAAGCTGCTTTTGAAGGAATTCTATGGTGTATTCAGAAACATTACTTGCCGCTGGAAATAGAGACTGACTCAGCATGAGTTCATCATCAAATCACATCCTCCCAGATTTTTACATCAACAATAACGGCCAGCCACATTAAAAGCTTCATTGACAGTTCAAACTCGGCTATACTACATACATTCAAGGAGGATAATCAAGTCACAAATTTTCTTGCCATAGACTGTAGAATGAGTATGAAGCCTGCTGTTTATTTGTCTTTTAATTCTTTGCCAAATTTTCTTAAGTGCATTGTAAACTCGGATAATATGGGTTCTCCATATATCCGTTACAAATAGTTTATCTATAAAAATTACAGCTTAAATATATATATATATGAATATATGTTACATAAATATAGATATATATTTTGAATTTAAAAAAAATAATAATATATATAACATAAAACGATATATTCATATTAAAATTTAAAAAAATAACAACATAAAATTATTATATATTTAATTATATGTCAGTATAATAATAATAATAATAATAATAATATTATTATATGAATATGTATTGTTATATGTCACTTATAATTAGATATATGAAACATATATCTAGCTATTATTAATAAGTAATGGATAATAAGACAGAAAAATTGATTAAGCATATTTACTAATAAGCACATTTGCTGATTAAATAGAAAAAATTTTCAATGATTTTTTATAAAATTTATTTTAGTTTAAATGTTTATATTTTTAAAAATTAAACTTTTTTTTGTCAATATTATATTGTCTTATATTTTTATAATATTATAATTAAATAATAAAAATTAATTTTTTAAAAAAAGTATTATGCAAAATTTTACTAGAAGTGTAAAAATGTCAACCAAATTAATTTATATGTAAATTATTTTATGTTACAGTGGCTTAATGGGTTTTGTAAAATATCTATTTATTTTATATGTGTTGGACATGGATTTTAGTGGAGATAAATACAATGAGTGCGTTGTACATACATCAAACTGATATATGTCAGGGGTGCGAATGGTTGGATTTAGTAGGGTTGGAGTAATTTTTTAACTCAATTAAACTTTATTAAAGTGTAAAAATACCAAACTGATTTCATTCAATTTTTTTTAAATTTCAACTGAACTGAATTAATTTTGAATTCTATTAGATCGATCAAGTTGAAATTGATTGGTATTTAATATTAGAGATTTATATTTGGATTTATTTTAATATTATCGAATCAGATCAGTTTTGATCGGATTAAGTGGTAAAATAAAATAATATATATATTTATATATAAATACATAAGAGTCGGGTTGGGTCGAGTTAATTGATAAAAAAATAAATATATTTATATATAAATATATAAAAATCGGTCGGATTCTGATTATCCTAACTCGACTGATCAACCAAATCTAAAATTTTTTAAAAATATAAATTCGATTTTACTTATATATATATAATATAAATCGATCAAATTCGATCAAAATATATTTAGTTCAATCGAGTTCAATAAATTTATATACCCCTAATATATGCTATCATAAAAATGAGTAGGCTTTATTTTTGCAATTAAGAATTTAAGCTACTGTAAAATTAAGAATTGTAATTTTAGCCTTGAGATTTTTTTTCTCACTTTAACCATTGTTTTTTCCAGCATCCCTCTCCCTTTCTATTCCTCTATGTCTCTTTCTTCATCTCTTTACATACTTTTCAATTTTCATTTCCTTTTTTTTCCGATCCATAGCTCTCCTTCCCTTTCATTTTCTTCCTTTCATTTCTTTTCTTTCCCGATCCAAAGCTCTATTTTCTCCTCTGCTGCTAACAAACATAAAAGAGCGTTTTTGATTTTTTATTAATTTTTGTGACAATAACAACAACAAAGAGAGTAGATCTGAATGGCAGGTCAATAAAGCTGATGACTATATGTATGATCGATGCTGGAAATTTCATAGATTTTCATCTTTTGTAAGAAGTTGTTGAAGAGTTGATTATTACTTTAATATATATATATATATTGCTTATTACTTTTCTAAACTATTATCAAAGTTAAAAATTATGTATTTGATTATTAAACGTTTATCTGTGATTTTAATGTATTTTTTTGGTTGTTTGTTTCTTTTGGTGAAATATATTTGAATAATAAATTCAGTTTAAATTTATTATAAATCTAATGTAAATTTATTATATATTGAATATAAATTTAATATAAAATTATTGTAAAATTATTATAAATAATTTTATTTTTTAAGTTGAATTGACACTAAAAATAAAATATATAAAAAAATAAATTTACAATAAAATTATTAAAAGTATTAAAAAAATAAAATCATGTGAAGATCAATTTTTGACGGTTGGATTTTCGGCATTTGGAGCTTCAAGTTTATTATTTACGTGATTTATGCAACATCGATCAGTTTCTCTTTCTCCGACGATCGGATGGTCATTTGTGGTCGAATTTGGCTGAAATTTGGTGAGTAAGTTTAAAATTTATTGTTCTTTAATCTGACGATAGAGATCAAATTTGAAAAACCGGAGCTCATCCATTGGCATAAACAGCAGCTATTTTGGGTATTTTTCTTCATTCTCTTGTTTATTTCTTGTTATTTGGTTGATTTGGTGTTGCTACTTTACTTGAGGGTTATTGTAGTAGCTTGTAATTCTTATAAACATTGATTTTGATAGTGAAACTCTTTTACTTGGAACAAGAGGGGTCCCGTGATTTTTATCCTTCACATTGAAGGGGTTTTTCAAGTTAAAAATTGTTATGTTTATGTGTGATTGGTTTTGTGCATCTTAAGGCAGATTATTGATTGGTTGTTTGTTAAATTTTACTTAGTCACTCCTCATAGATTCATTCAAGTAGGGAAGAATTAATCTTGGCTCCTTCCCATTAAAGTGGTATCAGAGCTAGTTCATTAGTTCATTGATTGTTTACTTGTTTGAATGATGGAGGTGAATGTGAGTAAAATGGTTTACTTGGAGGGCACAAATTATCACAAGTGGAAAGAAAAAATGAAAGATTTTTTTATTATGAAAAGATTGCATTTACCTGTATTTGCTTCTCAAAAACCTGAGTCTAAATCTAATGAAGATTGGGTATTTAAGCATTTGCAAGTATGTGATTTTATTAGGCAATGGGTAGAAGATAATGTGTTGAATCATATTGCTAATGAAACAATGTCAAAATCTTATGGGAAAAGCTTGAAACTTTGTATGCTTCAAAAACTGATAACAAAAAGTTATTTTTGCTTAAACAAGTTATACGCTTGCAATATAGAGAATGTAGCTCTATACTTGATCATGTGAATGAATTTCAAGGTATCTTTAATTAATTATCTGGCATGAGTGTCAAATTTGATGAAGAGGTTATTGGACTTTAGTTGTTGAATACACTTCCTGACTCATGGGAAAACTTTCATGTATGTTTGACTAATTCTGCTCCAGAAAGTGGTGTAATTATGTCATATGCAAAGACTGGTGTTTTAAATGAAGAGATAAGAAGAAGAAATCAGGGGGCATCTACTTCACAGTCAGAAATTTTGGTACTAAAAACAAAGGGAGAAGTAAAAGTAGGAGTCAAGATCAAAATATAGGCAAGAGCAGGAGTAAATCAAAATCAAGGTATAAAAATCTTGAATGTCATTACTGTGGTAAACCAGGACATATCAAGAAATATTGTTTCAAGTGGAAGCAAGAAAGGAGAAGCAATGATAATAATACTGATCGTGTTGCCACTACCACTTCAGATGATGATTTGGCTATAGTTTATCAAGAGAATATGGTCAATGTAGCCTGTGATGATACTGCTTGGGTTCTTGATAGTGGTACATGCTTTCATGTTACATCAAGGAAGCAGTTCTTCACATCTTATACTCCGGGTGATTTTGGAGTTTTAAAGATGAGTAATGATGGAGTGTCAAAGGTGATAGGTATTAGAACTGTTTATTCGGAGACCCGAAATGGAATAAAATTAGAGTTGAAAAATGTTAGACATGCACCTGACATTAGGTTGCATTTGATTTCCACCAGCAAGCTTGATGATGATGGCTATTGCAGCATTTTTTACGATGAAAAATATAAAATCAGCAAAGGCTCCTTATTTATGGGCAAAGGAAAGAAGGCTTCAGACTTATATTAGTTGCAAGCTTCAATCTCTACAGATCTTATTAACGCAGTTGAAAGTGATAGCTCTTCAGAATTATGGTACAAGAGGTTGAGTCACATTAGTGAGAAGGGACTTGATTTTCTAGCTAAAAAGAATTTATTTTCAGGATTGAAATGTGCAAAGGGTAGACAGGTGTGTTCATTGCTTGGTTGGAAAACATAAGAGGATTTCTTTCAAACATCATTCTCCTTTCAGAAAAAATGATTTACTTAAGCTGATACATTCAGACGTATGTGGTCCTTTGAAGGAAAAGTCATTTGGTGGTGCACTTTACTTTGTGACATTTATTGATGATCATTTTAGAAGACTTTGGATTAGTACCTGAAAGTCTAAATATCAAGTTCTTGGTACATTTAAAGAATTTTAAGCTTCTGCTGAGAGAGAAACTAGAAAGAAGTTGAAATATATTCGCACTAATAATGGGGGTGAGTATTGTGGGCCTTTTGATGCATATTGCAGAGAACAGGATATCAGACATCAAAAGACACCTCCTAAGACTCCTCAGCTGAATGGTTTGGTAGAAAGGATGAACAAAATATTGATGGAGAAAGTCAGATGTGTGCTTTCAGAGGCTAAATTCCCTAACTCCTTTTGGGGTGAAGCTTTGTACACTGTTGCATATGTGATTAATCTAACTCCCATTATTGCATTGGGAAATGATGTTCCAAATAGGTTCTGGTATGGTAAGGATGTTTCTTATGACCACTTACGAGTGTTTGGTTATAAAATGTTTTATGTATGTTTCAAAAGATGAAAGGTCTAAGTTAGATGTCAAGACTAGACAGTATGTCTTCATTGGCTATAAGCACTATGAGTTTGGTTACAGATGCTATGATACAATTCAGAAGAAACTTGTCAGAAGTAGGGATGTAATATTTGTAGAAGATCAGACTATTGAAGATATTAACAAGGTGAAAAAATTAAAGCCTCAGAGTAATAGTTTGATTAATTTAGACCCATCTCCTATAACTCATACTCCTGATGTAGTTGAGGTTCAGAATCATGGTGATGTGCAAAATGATAATCAGAATGCAGACGAGATTGATGCTCCTGAATGTGAAGCAGCTGATGATCAACAAGAGGTACATGTTGAGGAACCTGAAGTTCCACTTAGGAGGTCTACTAGAGATCGAACGCATTCTATCAGGTATTCACCTAATAAGTATATACTCTTGACAGATGAAGAAGAACCTGAATGCTATGAAGAGCCTATTGAGAGTGAGCAAAAGACAAAATGGATTGCAGCTATGAAAGATGAAATGCAGTCTTTAGCTGATAATCACACCTTTGAATTGATGAAACTTCCTAAAGATAGAAAAGCCTTAAAGAATAGGTGGATCTATAAAATAAAGCAAGAAGAGAATTCATCATCTCCACGATATAAAGCAAGATTAGTTGTCAAAGGCTTTAGTAAGAAAAAGGGAGTTGACTTTGAAGAGATTTTCTCACCAGTGATCAAGATGTCATCAATTCGTATTATTTTGGGATTAGCTTTTATTCTTGATTTAGAGGTTGAGTAAATAGATGTTAAAACAACCTTCCTTCATGGTGACTTAGAGGAGAAAATCTACACAGAATAACCTAAAAGTTTTGTGGTAAAAGGAAAAGAAAATTATATTTGCAAATTGAAAAAGAGTTTGTATAGGCTGAAACAAGTACCTAGGCAATGATATAAGAAATTTGAGTCAATTATGGTTCAAAAAGGATACAAGAAGACTACTTTTGATCATTGTGTTTTTGTGCAGAGATTTTCTGATAGTGATTTTATCATCCTGTTGCTATATGTTGATGATATGCTCATTGTGGGTTCTAGTTTTTCAAGAATTGAAAGCTTGAAGAAAGAGTTGAGAAAGTTCTTTGCAATGAAGGATTTAGGGCCAGCAAGGCATATTCTTGGCTTGAGGATCATTCATGATAGGAAACACAAGAAGCTGTGGCTATCTCAAGAAAAGTATATTGAGAAAGTATTACAGTGATTTAATATGGCTAAAGCTAAACTTGTAAGTACCCCTCTTGCCATGTCTTTCAAATTGAGTGTCAAACAATCTCCTTCTAGTGAGCAAGAGAAAGAATATATGCAGAAAGTTTCTTATGCATCTGCAGTAGGTAGCTTAATGTATGTTATGGTTTGCACTAGGCCAAACATAGCTCATGCAGTTGGTACTGTTAGTAGATTTTTGTCTAATCCATAAAAAGAGAATTAGGATTCTGTGAAGTGGATTTTGAGATATCTCTGTGGCACTGCTAGTTTGAAGTTGTATTTTGGGATTGGAAAGCCTATTCTCAGTGGTTATACAGATTCTGATTTGGTAGGGGATGCAGATTCAAGAAAGTCTACTTCTGGGTATCTGTTCACTTTTGCAGGGGGAGCTGTGGCATGGGAATCTAGGTTGCAGAAATGCAATGCATTATCTACTACAGAAGCTGAATTCATTGTAGCAACTTAAGCATGTAAAGAATTACTTTGGATGAAGAAATTTGTGAATGAGCTTGACTTTATACAGAAGATATATGTCTTATTTTGTGACAGTCAGAGTGCTATTCATCTTGGTAAGAATTCTACTTTTCATGGTAGATCCAAATACATAGATATGAGATATCATTGGATTCGTGATATTTTGGATTCTAAACAGCTTGAACTTGAGAAGATACATACTGATGATAATGGTTCTGATATATGCATAAAAGCTTTATCAAAAAGGAAGTTTGAGACATGTTGTAGAGTTATCGATTTGACAAACTCTTTCACATAGTCGAAAAGGGGGAGAATTGTTAGATTTTTTTGTTTCCTCCTATGTGAAAAACTCAATGTTTGAGCCTATTTTCTTTTGGCCCAATAGGCTATTAATGTTTTAGCATTTTATAATAATCTTATGTTGCATGTGAGAGGAGTTAGTGTGTCAGCTACCAAAGGAGAAAGAGAGAGAGAGAGAGAGAGAGAGAGAGAGAGAGAGAGAAGAGAGAGAGAGAGAGAGAGAGAAAAAAAAGAGAGAAAAGAAAGAGTTTTTTTTTCTGCAAAAGAAGTCAACAGAGCAGTCTCGATTTTTCGATGATAGGACGTGTCATTTGTTCTCAGATCAAGCTGAAATTTGGACAGCAGTTAAAAGACTCATCGTTCTTCATTCTGACCTGTGGAGATCAGTTTTCGACGGTTGGAATTTTGGAATTTGGAGCTCGAGGTTTACTGTTTACGTATATTTCTACAACAGCGACCAATTTGTCTTTCTTCGACAATCGGACGGTTATTGTGGTCGGATTTGGCTGAAATTTGGTGAGTACATTTTGAATTTGTTGTTTTTTAAATTGGGTGATGGAGATCGAATTTGAACAACCGGAGCTCATCCATTGGCATGAACAGTAGCTATTTTGGTTATTTTTTTCCATTCTCTTTTTTATTTCTTGTTATTTGGTTGATTTGGTGTTGCTACTTTACTTGAGGGTTATTGTAGTAGCTTGTAGTTGCTGTAAACATTGATTTTGATAGTGAAACTCTTTTACTTGGATCAAAAGAGGTCCCGTGATTTTTATCCTTCACATTGAAGGAGTTTTCCACGTTAAAAATTATTGTGTTTATGTGTAATTGATTTTGTGCATCTTAAGGCAGATTGTTGATTGGTTGTTTGTTAAATTTTACTTAGTCACTCCTTGTAGATTCATTCAAGTAGGGAAAAATTAATCTTGGCTCATTTCCATCAGAAAATCCTAACTACATTTAAACTTTAAATGTAAATATAGTTAGGTGGAAAATCCTAGCAACATGTTCACAAATATAGAAGATAAATAGAAAAAAAAAAAAGATATTTTGAATGCTAGTGATTGAATCTTTAACATACTTTTTTTTCTGTCATATGCAGAAGTGACAGGTAAAGCAATTGAAGAAACAGGAGCAGTTATATTAAGGCTTCACCATGACCGGAAGAACAAATGTTTTATGCCAAGAATCTCAAAACGTTATTAGTATGGCAAGTTCTATTCCCAACACAGAGATAAGTTGCTGAAACAGTATAGAAGAAAGCTGTTAGCACATCGTTTTGGTCGTATATGTTTACTGTAAATAGCATGTTCCTATAATGTTATAGCCAAAACACTATAATAAAGAATAAATTGCCTATACCCAAGTCAGGGGTTTCTTTTATTTCAAGCAGTTGAATGTATGAATTGCACAATTTGAACTTTGATGCATTGGAGTCACCTCTAGTTGTATGAATCTGAAAATACAATATAAAATTGTTGAGTTTTGCTTGAAGGATTCATTGGCACAGTTTTTGGTAAAAAGTTTGAAGCATGCAGTGGCCTAGTGCGCACATGCTTGTTTGCACATATAAAGATCTCATTGTTGCAGCAGTCCTTATTCTTTGTTTGACTTTAATGAAATTCAAAACTATGTACAACTAAAAAGGCTTATCTAAATGGGGTTTGCTTAAAGAACAATCAGAAAATAGAAGGCATGAATAGTGATGTTTATTATAAAGAAGAAAAAGCAAAGTTGAGAACTTTCTGGCCCTCGACTGAGCTGTATCGGATTGCACAAAAACATCATATTTCCTCTTCCATACATATAAAAAAAGATCCCCTTTTTTTTCACAATGCCGTTTGTTCTTGTCTTCATCTCTGGAAAAAGTTAATCGCTGATAAGTTTAAGCCTTATAATATTTGGTCAGCCGGTTTGCTTTTTGTCATTTCTCCTTGTCTTCATCTCTATTCTGAAGTTTTGGTTGAACTTCTCCTCAGATGAAGCCTATTCTTGCAGAAAAGCCTCTGGTTTTTTTTTTTAACTGAGAAGATAGTACTCATTGCAGTTTGCAGTCGTCAATCAAGCGCACTATCATCTGCACCTAGCTTGCCGATTGAAAGAGTGAAGTATATCAGCAAAATTGTTCCCATACTTGATCTGTCATAGATTTGAAGAACACAAACCACTTGAGCAAATTTAGCACAGTTTCAAGACATGAACTAATTATTTTATAATTTCTTGCAGCTTTAAAGGTATGTGAACTTACAAGGTGGCAAAAAAGAGGAGAACCCTTTTGGGATCAGTGGCCCATGAAGATGGAGGCCTTTTGAAACTGTTTCTCCTTATAGAGCATCTGCTTTCTGAGGAAACATTCATGTTGCCGGTGGTATTAATGGTGATCTGATGATGATGACCTTGTGTGTTGCTAGAATGATCGTTAGTGGTGGTGGTGGTCCCGGCCGGTAACAGCAAGGCCTTTTCAGGCATGCTAGACCCTACTTAAGAAAAGCAGCTGCAGATTAATAATACAATGTTTTGAGCTAAACTAAGCTAACATTTCAATGTCAAATTTCCATTAATGCAACCTCAAAATGAATATTCTTTAACTTTGGTACTTGGAAATGGTAAATTAACTAAAGCCCACCAAAGTTCCAGATTCGGTCGCTGCGTTCTCCAAAGTTGGCCCAGCCGTTCCCATAGTAATGGTAAAGTTATTTTTTTTCTTCTACACTAATCATCTAAGATAAGTTCATAACCAACCTTCAACTACATAAACAAAATTTTTCATAAAGTTCTTTTCAATTTTTTTTTAAAAAAAAGAGTGATTAGAGAATATTAGATCTTCAATTTTCTTTTTCTTTTTATGTAAGAAAAATATTATTTTTTCATTGAAAGAAGAAAATTATATATGCATATATATAGAAAACGAAAATGACGAATGTAGCTGTAACCTTTGTTGAGTTGTCACAAATCAATTAGAAGGCAACCTTGATAAGTTTTGGCAGAAGCAAATGGTTGAAAAATTAGAAAAAAAATTTGTATTATACTCTAGACATGGCAAATTTCAAGAATATGGACACTCTTAATTTATTCACCTTGTTTGTTAGTGTATTGCATCTGCATCACTAACTATTTCTTTGTTTCACTCGCATAAGAATAGGATCCAAAGATCCAAAAGGGTCAAACAAATTTCACCGTAAAAAAAAATTTATATTTTTTTCTTGGTTATCTGTTAAAAAATATAAATCAGTAATTATTCAATAAAGCAATAAATATCATGATAATTTTTTTATTATAAATTTAACTCTAATTAAAATTTTAAATAAACTACAGTTCCAGAAAATGAAAATTTACTCTTTGCGAGTCAAGACTCAGTACCTATAGGTGACGAAGCATCAACATTAGGGTTGGTGTCTCTGTTATTAGGAGAAAGATTACAATTAATCTTCTTCTCAGTTCCGCCCCCACCGCCACCGCTGCGGGAACACCCTTTTCTGGAAAGGCTTCTCTGCAACTATTTAATTTTATTCATAAAAATAATCACATTATTAAATTAATAGACCCAATGGGAGAATGAGTAAAAGATAATGATTATTACGAAGACATTCGATTATAATCACAACAAAGTCATTAACGTGTTATCTAAAACAAAACTTTTCTTTCTTTCAAGAATGTATCGAGAAAAATAAACAATTCCAAGAAAATTCTTAAAACTGACGCAAATAGAAAATTATCCCAAAAAAAGATTGAAATTGGAAGAGGAAACTTACGGTAATTCTTGAATTTGGGTTGCTAACACTGTTGCCATGGGAGAAGTTTTCCATATCAATGACAAAGCCATCGGATTTGTCATTTGTGTATTGAAATCCATTTATTTGATCAAAAACAGAAATTTTCTGGGTTAAAAAGTTTTCTTCTAATCCACCAGTCTCACAGGGACCAGAAGTCAAATCCTATTTCAGAATCAAGAAATCGGGAAGATAAAACGACGGTTAGTTTATTTTTTCCGTTAAAGAAAAACAATGGTAAAATTTAATGAATCGCACAAATTTTAATAGCTCATACAGAAGAAAAATTAACCCAGAAACCAAATAGTTATAGATGATTGCTCACCAACTTTGGATTATCCGCCATTTTCTATCACTTTCTAGGGAAAGTGGGTAGATTATTAAAGGGTATCAGAACTCTTTCCACCGCTTGATTGAAAGAAAACAAGGTAAACCTCAAGAGTGAAGAGTCAATGCTCAAAAGTTCAAAGCTGTACCATGAAATATAAAAAAAAATTAAAAATGAAAAAAGAAATTGAAAATAGAGAAAGCTAAGAAAGAATAGTTCTTTCTCGTTAACTGCATCAAGACGCTGGAAAAAGGAATGAGAGAAGAAAAGAAAAAGGAACGAAACACTAACCTTGACAAGCAATAGAGCTGGAATTAAAATCTTTTTCAACAAGAACGAAATATAGATTAGAATTAAGTTTTTTTTTTTTTTGGGTCACAAGAAATGCTGTAGATGACCTGACTTTTAACTACTCTGTTTCTGGTCTTTCTTAAGAGTCTTGAGGATTTTCTTTTTCTTTTTCTCTTTTCTCTTAATCTGTCTTTAACTTTGTTTTTCTTGAAGCATAAAATTGAATACAAATTTGAACTGTGAAATCAAGAGAAATTAGAAGGAAAGTGAGAAGAACAAGACCATCTTTGGTGTTCGTATAAAGAAACAAAAAGAAAACAGAGGAATTGGAAAATGCAGGGTGTGACTGTGCTACTTATATATAAATATTTTTATATGCTGAGTTGGTTAATGAGTTTTGGTTGCTGTTTTTTTTTAACTGTTGATATTTCATCCTCTGCTTATTTATGCTTATTTAATGGTTTAGATATAAGATTAATTTTATTTAAAATATAGATCATAAATTAAAATTTTTTGTCTTTTTTTATAAAAATATTTAGTAAAATTTAAATATGTACTCTCGTCACTTGCTTAATTCTACTTAACTAACCAAACTATTTATCTTGAGCTGTGATTGCAGCTATTAATTAGTTATTATAATCATTTAAATATTAAATTTTAAATACATCAAATGCAGTTTTGAAAAGAAAATAAAAGGAAAAAATTTTAAAAAAAAAATGTTTTGTGCAGAGTGGAGATTAGAAACAAGGTCTCAGACCCAGTCCTCAGACCAATCTATGTTAAGGGTATCCCTTGTTTTAAGAAATAGACAACTCGAGCCATTTCTATAATATTCCAACAATAGATGAAAATGAAAACCGCCATAATTATATAAAAAACAAGCTTATGCTTGCCAATAATTTTAAATTTTTTATTGGTTGTTTATGAAATTTAAAAATCATAGTTTAAAAAAGTTTTAAATTAGAATTTTAGAAGAATTTAAATAAAAAAAGGCAAAGAAAAAGTATATAAAAAAAGTAGGATTTCAGATATTTTGTAATATTTTATTGTTGCGACAAATCGGATTTGGTATTGCAAAATTGATATTGTAATAATTTTTTTATATTAAGAAATTGATTTGGATATCCTTTTAAATAATTCAAGAATTATTATGAATGGATTCATTTTTCTTTTTGAAGTATTGGTTATTAGTGGGAAACTGATCAAATTTTAATTGTTGAGGTTAATACTTAATAATCCACACATAATTTCAGAATATGCAAATTGAATAAAGGATGGTGCACTATATAATAAGAAATCTAATTTTAAATTACATGTAAATTTAAAAAAGAAAAACCTTAAAATTCTATCTAATTTAATTGACATACAAACGAAATGAAAAAGAAAACCTTAAAATTTTTATTTTAATTATTGTAGTGGTTTAATTTCACAATTTGTCCTTTTTCTTCTTAAAAAATGATTAACGTAATCTCCAAAGAAATAAAAATTAATCATATCTTACTATAAAAAGAAACCATATTTCTTTTAAAAAAAGTAGGAAGTATTTTTTTAGCATTACATTATGAGAAGCGATGAATCGAAACTGAATCTATTAAGTTACATTCTCCCTTAGGCTATGTCACGGCGTAAAAAAAAAGATAGAAAGTTGATATTTAATGTAATTAAGGTAAAGTGATGTTGGTATTAAAATTCTTTTGCATTGAATTAAATATAATAAATTATATTAATAAAATTTTTATCGTTAAATATAAAATGAGCTAATGATTAAATGGTGGGATTCAAACAAAAAATCTTTCCAAATCATTTATAAGTAATTAATTCAAGCATAAAATAGAGATTTCATATTTAATATCTTCATTTCTTGAGGAAATGAAAGAAGGGTCATAATCAATTTTTGTGATGTTGTAGCAACCAAAGAAACTGTAACTTAATTTGTTGTTTAATTTTCATTTTAACGAAAGAGACTTCTTTAATTAAATAATTATTTGTATATATATAACCTGAAAATAGATGATGTATATGAATTTTGAGGTGGACCTTGCAATTTCTTGTTGAGGATTTTTATAATTTGTGAGTTGCGTGCTAAACCTAAAGATCATATTAGGATAAATACTGATCTAGGAAGTGTAACTCAACAGCAGCTTCGGTGGTGACAATGACCATTAAATTATACTTATCTATATGTACATTTATCAGCTTTCGACCTGTATATCATCAATCAATTATATATTAAACTTCCAAATAATTCATTCAATTATAAAGTTTTTTTTTATTATATTTTTATTTGTGTTTAAATGTCTATAAGAAAAATCTATCTCAAATTACAAAACTATATAATTCTAATTGTTTTTCAAACATTGAAATTTTAACAAATATAAATTATCGTAATTAATTTTTGAAGTATACAAATCTTAAAAGAAAATAAAAATATTAATTGAAACTCGAGATTTAGATCTCTTTATCTTACGAGATATTGAAGAGTTAAATATTATCGTCTAATTTTGGAGTAGTATTTATTATTAATTTATTTCTCAAATGACATTGATTTTTTTAATGTATTTATATGCCAGATTACACATTTATAAATTTAATATATTAAATTTATATTCTATTCATATTTAATATTATTTATTAAAATATTTATTTTATATTTCATATTAAAATAAAGATGTAATAGAAAAAACAATATTTAAATTTATATCTTCATAAAAAATAATGAAATCTATATATATGCTATAATGGGCCTCTAAGTTTGAAATAATTTTTGTATTACAATATAATTAAGGAAAGAGAGGTGAAATGCATGGGCTTGACTTGCACATGACTTCTCTCTCAACAACAAGAATTGTCGATGGGTTCCAGTTCTCAGCTTCAGTTTTTGAAAAAATAACAGTTTTTATCATATTTTTAAAATTTTTTATTTTTTTATTAAGAATATTTTAATTATTTTATTATAAATTATAAATTTATTATAAATTTATTGTAAACTCTCTATAAACTAATAAAAATATAATATTTTAGTAAATATTTTATAAATTATGATATTTTAGTAAATATTTTATAAATATAGTAAATTTAAAATTATTTTTAATTATTTTTATATTTTTATCCAAAAATCCTTTTTTATATTCAGCTCTACCCTACTGTTCACACCACTAATTCTTCCCCCTAATTAAGGTGCTTTTATGTCTGCATTGGAATAAATAATATTTTGCAAATCATAAGATATATAATAATTTTATTTAAACATTATAAATATTTTATCAGTGCTTTTCTACAATTGCACCCTCCACTAGAAGCTATACAATTTAATTATTATTGAATGTACACAAATAAGTACATGGATAAATAATTATTTATACAGAATGTATGTTCGCATTTAAAAAATACTAATAATTATTATAGCATCAATAAAAATGATAAGTAACTTGATTACCACTAAACATGATAGGATCATAATTATACAATGTGTGCCTTTATTTGTCCACTCTAGAATTAAAGTACTAATTCTTTTGGTTTATATAATAAAATATCTTATATTTTTTTATATTAATTGGATGCCACCTTGAATATTCTTGACTTATTTTTATTCACTATATTAAATTTATGGCAAAATATATATATAGTTCCGTTACTTTACCTTCTGAATTTTTATTTTAATTATTTTATTTTTGTATTTATCTATTTTTTATTAATAAAAATTTATATTAACAAATATTGATCACATTTTCCCTTATATTTGTATGTTTTATATTAAATAGAAATATTAATGACTTAACATAACTAATTAAATTTATATTTATAAGTTAAGAAAAATAAAACTTCAAGGATTATATGGTTAAACTGAATATTTAACAAACAAATTGACTAAACACTATAAATTCAATGAGTTATATATATATTTGGCCTAAATTTATCATTTGAGATTAAAAATAAATTATTATTAAACCGATGTAAAATTAAAATTCTATTTTTGGTAATTAGTATGTCAATATGTTTCACAAAATTTTAAGAAATTTATGTAAAATTTCTTATTTTAAAAGTGAAAAAAATGTAGTATAACATGTAATTTATAAATGAATAAATTTTTAAATTTTATTATTTAATTAAATTTGAAAATTTTACACATTAAGTACGTTTATACTAATTATTAATAAGAAAAATTACACGATAGATACGCATAATATATATTACTAATAATACATGAATAATTATAAAAATAAATTGATTCACTTAATCAATCAAATTATCAACTTTTTAAATTTTTAATCGTATTAATATATACATAAAAGTTTTTTTTTTCTTTTCTTATCAGGCATTGGATGTGAATTTAATAATTAATTGGATATAAAGTTTATGGAGTGGGGGATAAGCCATAGTGAAAGAAGCAATTTTTGGGTTGATTTTGTTGAGAAATGGTAGCACTGGTGATGCAGACCTGTTCTCCAATTAAGTAAGATAATAAAAAAAATTTTAACATATTTTTTATTTAATTAGTTGAATAAAATAAAGCTGAAAGCACATGCTTAACAACAAGTTAAAATGAACACGCCAGCATTATCAACGGTTGTAAGCGATCCACATCCTCCATCGTTGATTCGAATATTCAAATTTACCAATTACTATTGGTTTTATTTTAACAATAAATATATGAAAAATTAAATGCTGAATTTTAAGTGTCGAATAATATATAATTGGTGATGTATTAAATTATAAAAAATAATTAAAAATTTAATTACTTTTTACATTCAGTACAAAGCTAAAAACTTTAGTACATTATTTTAAGGTTATTTTTACTTTAATTAAAACTTTTATAATAAGCACTATTAATAATATTTTTAAAAAATTAAAGTGTTGAAAATTTTAATTTTAAATATGAAATTATATTATTAAACATTATTTTTATTTCAAACTTTCGGCTAGTGGCCGACCCTCATACCATTTATCACGATTGGAGTTTGTTTGAATTATTACTAACCTAATAATTAGGTTAAGTCCAAATTTAATCACATGACTCAAAAGTATAATTGTAAAATATCGGCAGAGTTTAGAATTACAAACTATTAATAGTTTAAAGCGGATATTTCTACAAGTACACATTCAGTTAATAAGTAAATTAGTAACAATATAGAGTATGGGAAGAGTGTCAATTCCACCAGAAAAATGATTTTTCTTATTCTTTAAAAAATCAAATATTAAAAGAATATTTTTAAATTAAAATTAAACCAACTAAATTAGATTGTGAAATTAATTAAATTAAATCTAAAATAATGATATAAAAAGGGTAAGATTTAGATTTTTTTATCAATTGACTACTTCTGAATTATCTTTAATTAAATTGATTCCATTTTATCTTATTAATTAGAGGTAGTAATTATATTTTCCTAAATTAAATATATGATATTATCTCTCAAAGATACATATATTTATACTAATCTTATGCCTACTCTCATAATTATAAATATTAATTTAAATTTATTAAGTCTTATGGAAATTATTTTAACAATATAATCACAAAAGAGTGTTCTATCTTTATGTAACACATGTCCCATATCTTATACTTTAATGAACGAGTTATATTTGTACTCTCGCTATTTCACATAATGCACTAAATATGCAAATAATGATCAGTTATTCATAAAAATTAAACTCTAAAACAATAGATTAATTCTTGCCAGCAATAGATTAATGATGGATATCATAGGAAAAAAAATACAAGATTATGACTAAAATGCTAGATAGAAATTTATTTAATTGCTTATTGATGATAATTAAGTGGACCAATGGGAGGCATTCCTAGCTGCACGGGTGAGGATTGGGTAAAGGCAACCAGCTATATAAAGTAGGATGGCTCGGGATTTCGGAGAAAACTCTGATGCTTAAATTAGAACCCGAGGTGTATGACAAAGTTTAAGAGAGAAAGTGTTCGAATTCTTTTTTTTACAGGGAATGTCTCATAGTCTTATGTCATCAATAGAATCTTAGATATGTTAGAGGCTTGTCGTAGTGTGTGACAAGTCAGCTCGCTCTGAGGGTCTTGGATTGTGAAGCTCAACTATGGTATAGCATTACTTATAATATAAAAAAATATTAATTAATTCAATGAAAAATAAATATGTTAAACAAAAGCTATGAAAGAATTGAGGTCAATATCAACATTTCAATGGGAGATCTAAGAGACCATAATCAGCAATCCATTATGCATCTCCAACAAGGCAAAAATGGTAATCGCTTATTCAATTAATTAAGCTGATAGTAATGAAAATATTTCAAACGTGTTTGTTACTACGAGAAGAAAATTTGTTAGAATGATTATTAGTTACTATGCTGAACGTACATAATGATTTTCGTAGTGAAAACGTATCATATGTTTATCTTTATTATTCATATGCAATATAAGACGCAAACATGTCATGTTATTCATTTATTATAAGCCAGTTATGTCGTTAAAGTCGATACCTTAAATCTGGACGTACAAACAAATGATGGAAATTAATATTTGATGGAATTTTTTGACAAGTTGTGACGAAAATCGACAGCTTTTGCTTCTATTTCAAAGTAAATTAGAATTAGAAGCCAATAGAGCTCGAATACAACAAATTAACTGCATTAATAGTTAAAAATAAAATATTTGGCCACATTGACAAAATGGACAAAACATCATGGCCATCGAACATCGATAGTAAGTATAAAAAAGGTCAATATTCCTTTTGTTGTTACTCCAATTGTATCATTTTCAATGGGGAAGGTCCCCTCCTATGAATTTCTTGTAAAAAGACTAAAATGAAAAATCAAATCGATGTTGTGAATCCAGTTGTTAATTTCCTTAACTAAATCAGAAATAACAACTGTTTTTAAGGAAGAAAAATATATATATATAATGGCAGAAATTCGTAGTTGCAAGTGTTTCCAATTCTATAATACAAATGCAGCGAGTAAACTATAGTAGTATTAGTTAGGGGTTACTATCCTTCCAAAGTCAAAGAAACTGGTTTGTTAATTGCTAGGAAGATTTAATAATATTTTATTTATATTTGTTAATTAATGCTCATTCATTATATACAGCAACTCGCTAAAAAAATGAGGTAGTTCTCACAGAAATTTTGTTTACCTATAAATTTTGAATTGAGCGATTTTGGAGTTGTAAAGTTTTGAGTTAAAATTTTAATTTGAATTAAATTTTTTAAAATATGTATAAAAAATTTTGGATTTAATTAGATTTAATTTGTTAATTTTAATATTTTATTATATTATTGTGATGACATTCAAGTTTCGAAGTTTAATTTTAAAACAATAAAATAAAATAAAAAGTCAAATCCTCCAAACACTTCCCTAAAGTTGAAAAGCTGCACTAATATGAGGCCATTCAGTAATTAAGGATGAGACTTTCTCAACCAGAAGTATTAACTTTGTTTAGTTCATCATATTAATTGAATAATTGGAATATAAGCCGTTGAAGTTGATGCTATTAAACAGTATATATACCTACAACAACAGCATACATACATACATACATACATACATATATGAAACATGACTTCCACTCTAAACACAAAAAGAAAAGAAAAGAAATTTTTGCTTAGTTTTATGATTTACAAAAAATACAAAAACGGAAAACAAGATTATTAAGCGTTTATATTTTAAAATATTATTATAAATTTTTTTTATACCTGAAATTCAATTTTTAAGGATTATTGTTATTTAAAATTCTAGTTATTTCAAATTTAATTTTTAATTGGTGCATACCTAGTAAAATACAAAACAAGTTTCTTCTTTCTCCTCATCAATCTTCTTTTCTTTTCCTTCTTCTTCTACTTTTTTTGTTTAATTCTTTACCTATGATTCTGTAAATGCCAATTCTGCTAAATAGAATTTTGAGAATTTACATTCTCATCCTTTTTCCTTTTAAAAATTTAACCGTTTAAAATTTCAGGCCATATATATTAGGGATGCTCTTACAAAAAGAATATCAATTTAGAATTCTGATAGCCATATTTACATGGACGGAGCTACGTTGATTTTTTTTTTTAATTTTGTTTATATATATATATATGTACATATATATATATTCCCTTTTTTTAATTTTCTTTATTTATAATATATATAAAAAAAATGTGTTTCTCTCATTGAATAAATTCTTTCTATATAAATTTGGTTCAAGTATAAAATTTTAACCTAAATATATTTTTTGAATCAAAATTAAATATATATTAACTTAAAATTAAAATTTTATTTTATATAAAAAAAGAAAAAACTTATATCATAAATCTACTATTTTTTACTCTATTATTCACCCTCATAAATTGTTAATTTGATCAACCACAGTTAAAATTTGAGGCCATAATTCTACAATATAGGTGAGTCTTTTTTTTCAGATTTTCTTCTATGTTCTTTATTTTTTTTTATTAACCTGACTTTATTTTTTACTTAATACTTGATATTAGTTTTAGAATAATTATAATTTATTTTTTTTCTATTTTTTCTATAATTATTTAGAATTTTTTTTAATTTCTTAATCATTTAAAGTGAGATACTATTATTTATAATTTTCTTAAAATTAAGATTTATAATTAATTATTAGTTTTTTTTTTCAATTTAACTGTTGACAAAAGATAACAATATTTAATTTGTATTTGCTTAAAGTTGTTAAAGCAAAATATTATGTTTATTATTGATTTATGAATTATAATTACTAATTGTTAATTATTTACCAATTGTTATTAGTGATTCTTTTTAATATATATATATATTATAAATATTTATATTGGCTAGTTTGGCCCCCTAATACTTTATTATGACTCCATCTCTGCATATTTAGATTTTAAGTTCTTAATATAAGTAGTTAGTTTTAATATTTCTTTTTTTATTATTTATCAATTTTGTTATAGTTGTTAGTATAGTTTGAAGTATAATATGAAAAAGAGTTCTTGATGAAAGTAACATTGAAACTAAATATTTGCATGACTTTATTGATAGAATGATTCAGTTTTTTTTTTTTTTTTTTAACAATAGCTTTGCTTCTTCTTTTTTTGGTTATATTCCATATTTCATGAAAAGGAAACTAATTTTTATTTTTACATGTTTTAGTGTCTCATACTCTCTTGAATTAGTTTTTAAATTTTTATTTCTATTATTTAACAAATTGATGACTCTCTTAAATTCAAATAAAAACTCTTATAAAAATTTATTGAATAACACATTATAAATTCAATATATATTTTTGTTTTCAAAGATAAAACTTATTGATTAAGTATTTATATGTTTTTTTTTCATAAATCCACCTTCACTTTTTAGTGTGTATATATATATATATATATATATATTAAATTTCTCCATACAATAATATTTGAAACAATAGATACATATATATATTTTATCATTTTACATTTGAATTCATGAAAAATATATTTTATTTATATTGTAAGTTTTAAGGTTTAAATCATTCATTAAATGAGAAAATTATAATGACATTTGTATGGATAAAAAAAATTAGTGGTGACTTTTTTTAATGCATGGATAAAATATAAGTGGAATGACTAAAAAAATTATTATAAGTATATTTTTATGCAATATCACAATAAATTTAAATTAATTCTTTTTTTCCTACTAATATTAATCACAATAATATTTATTTATTCAGTGCCAAATACATATATAAATTACTTCATTCTATATATTATTAATTAAGACACTAAGTACTTTTAAAATATAAGCAAAAATTATTGCTTTCAGCTCATATATATTTATTAAAAAAATTATTGAATTATTTATATATTATATAAAATTATTTTAAATAGACTAAAATATCTTATATTAATTTATTAATATTAAAATTATTATATTTTTATGTTATTAATTAACTCATTAATAATAAGTGTATAGTTAGAAAAAATCTAATTAATTTTTCTTGATTATATGAAGTGATAATTTTAGTGAGTTATTTTTATTAAAATGACAATTTTTCCGGGAATGAGAGAATAGTTATTTGGAAAATGAGTAAAGAATTAATAAAATTGTAATTTAGTGATGTATTGTACAAATTTATTTTTATAGACTTATTATGATGATTAATTGATTTCTCCTCATTGACTTACACAAAGGAAGGACATCTTCTAAGTTAGTTGGGTTGTTGAAGAAGAAAACAACTGCAATTGACATCCAATCAATGGTCGACATACATACTCTTTATTTTTTTTTTCTCACTGCACTATTTATGCCGTAGTCTAAAAAGGTTTCTTGGATGTGAAGTAATGTAATTAAATGGATAATAAAGTTTGGAGATAAGCATAATCATAATGAATTTTAATTAATGGAAGATGTTATATAAAATGATTATCTTCCACATAGGAAGCCATTTTACACACAATCAACAGTGTAATAATTAAAATGTCTATTTTCAACAGCAATTTTGCAGTTGCTTAATTGATCACTACTCTTAATGTGCCAAACCAAACCTATTTGTTTCTCTTGCACGTTACATTTTCTGAAGCAACAAGGGGCGGAAGCACAGGGGGTCAGTGGGATCGGATGACCCCCCCTCCCCTGCACCTTTAACATGTATACATATATATATATATATATTATTTTGAATATATAATTTTTTTATTATATATTTATATAATTTTATAAAATAATATTATATATATAATTAATAATTTATATTCATTTAATATATCTTGAAATTATATATAATTATATACTTTTAAATTAAAATTATTTAAATTATATAAAATTAAAATTACATATATATAAAAATTATACCCTTTTTATAAAATTATATACTTTTAATATATTCTTTTCAATTATAAATATATATATTAATATTTTTTAAAATATTAATTTTTAATTTTTAATAAAATTCTATAAATAAATTATTAGATTCAAGAATTAAATAAAAATATATGTAAAAAATTTAATAAATTTTTAGAATTTAATAAATAATAAAAAATTTTAATAGTAATTTATAATAAAAAATTTAAAATTTAATTATAATATTAAATATTTAATTTTATCTTTAGTTCTTCTGTAATTTTTTTTATAAAAAATTAGACCCTCTTACTCAATTTTTAGTGAAAAATTACCCCCCTCGCTCGGTTTTTGGTTCGCCGCTGGCAATAATAATGATCTTCTTGTGCGACCCAACATTCATTCTAAAGAAATTATTGTTAAATAATAACTCTTAATCCAAAAAAAAAGTTTATACTTAAAGTTTCAACAGAGGAAATTTTTTTAAAATAAAATAGATTATGAGGGTTATTTTTGGTTAATATAATAAAATAGATTACGAGGGTCTGAAAAGCCAGCACCATGACTTCCAAAGAACATTTATATAATTTTTAAGGTTTAAAAAAATCCTAGTTTATATTTATGATGTAAACATATAAGTGCAGCTGCCAATTTAATCTTTTGATAAAAAAAAATAGTATAAATTTTTACGTTTACATAGACATATTGCCGATTAACGTAAATTTTTTATGTTTTGCGTCCTTACTTTTATTTTTTTTTATTGATAGTTTAATTTCACTTTATTGGTTATTTTAAAAATACAAGAATTACAACTATTAGTAAATATGGTGAATATATATGTGTATATATATATTCTTTAATCTTTTTACAAATTGTTAGTCTTAATTATCTTATATTTTATTTGGTAGATGTATTGATTACATAATTGATTATAATAAAAATATAATATGTACCAACTTAGTTTTATTCAAACTCTTAATTTGATAATTTAAATTGCATAATAAAAACTCAGAACAAAGAAAAAAAGAGTAAATATAATTATAATTAATATAGATATGAAAACAAGTGAATATAGATGACTATAATTAATATGAATGGCTTTTCCTTTAGTCATTATGTGATTGAAATCGCTTCTGTAAATTTTTTTTTATTTCGATATATCAATTTTTTTTTAAAAGTAAATGGCTAAATGTGTGGATATGCTTATAATTTCCACTATGACTTTTGCTTTAATTTTGCATGCGTGATTTTGATATCTTTTAATGAAATCTTTTTTGTTTTCTGGCAATCAAGAAATCTATAATCAATTCATACAAAATTAGAACCTCTCTTTTGCTCTTTCAACCTAACAAAAATCCAAATGCATCACTATTGTCAATTCCCAAAGGAATAAAATCTTCTCAATATTCTCCAAGTAGTTTTCTTAATCAACAGACAATTAGCTTAAATAATCTTCTGCGCCTGTGTTCTAATTTTTTGTTGGACGATATCAAGTCATGAGCTATATATAATAAATTAATTTTCTTATAAAAAATTGCCTAAGGAAAGCTAAGCCTTAATATAATATAATGTAGTCAAATGTATTTTTAGTGTATTTATATCTAATTACATTCATGATTATGGTTTATGAAACATACTCAACGTTTTTCAGAAGTTATATTAATGAATTCTTTTATATATAAAACAAAATATCTTAAAGAGTAAAAACAAAAATGAAAAATCAAATTCCCAAGTTTCTCTCGCAATTAGGCGCTTAACCCAACAATTAGAGAATTTGTTGCCGTAAGAATTACAACATAGAGGAAGCAATCGATTCCCAAACATCTAACCCTAATTAAAAAGTAAGAATTTGATTTAAATTATTTTTATTTTATTAATTTTTTATATTTGGAAAAATATATTTTTTTAAAAATTAATTATTTTTAGTTAAAAAAATTAGAATCGTATCATTTAATAACAAAAATTTAAACTAAGACTTTATTTATATTCAAATTATATATTAATTTCCTAAACATTCTCATTTGGTTATTTAGAATAAAGAATAGGAAAGTAAATATGGAAATTGAAATAAGTAATATTAATATAAAGGGGTGTTAATGGTATCTTATTACCATTACTTGTTTTTGGCATATAATAATTTGGAATGCTATTCATAAGAGATGAGAATATTTAAGTGTTTCATTATAAATTGAGAATAGAATTATGAATTTCATATATTGGTCTCACCTTATAGTTTATAGCAAGTAAATTTTGATTTTTTTTTGGATATTTACAAAACTGCCTATAAAAATAAAAATTTTTCCAAAAATACTACACAAAAGAAAAGGATTTACATTTTTACAAAAAGTTATGTCAAAATTTCATAATCATCGCTACTTATTAAAACAAGATTTTTTCTTTCAAAAATATATACTCCCTTATTTCAAACAATATTTCACTATAAAAATTCATCTTTTTTTATTTCACTATTAAATAAATATATTCCAATAAAATAATAAAAACTAAGATTTTAAAATATATTTTCAACATAAAAAATTTTATTAATTTTTATTAAGAAAAATTTTAATTTTAATTATAAATAACAAATAATACTCAAAAAAATATTTTAAAAAAGTAAAATATATAAAAATATATTAATAAAAATCACTAAATTTATTTTTAAATAAATTTTATATATTATACATATAAAAAGTTTAAAAAATATTAATTTTATTGTGTAGATATTATGTATATACTATAAACGAGGATATTGTAAATGTTGTTTAGATATTATATTTATGTTATATATTTATTGTGTATGTTGTGTATATATTATATGTATACTATGTGAATGTTGAATGTGTGTTTTATGCATATAAAAATTTTAAAAAATAAAGTTAGAAAAATTAAATAAATTATGTTAATATTGTGTAGATGAGATATGTATGTTTGGTAAATATTGTATATATACTATTATTTGTTGTATGTATTTTGTATATATATTGTGTATATATTATGCATATATTATTTTTTATATATAATAAGAATATAATAATAAAAAATATTATTTATAAATAAAAAAACATAAATAAACATTAAATATAAAGAAACAAAAAAAAAGAAAACATAAAGCAATAAAAAGAAAAAAATAACGTTGCAAAACCGTAAAAATGAAATGGAAAAAACGATTGACATATAAACGAAAAAAATAATTTGCAGCTAAGGATGGGCTTCAGTCAGTCGATTAATTTATTAATTGAATTAATTTTTAACTAAATTTTTTGAAAGATAATTTTTTTGATCAAATTGATAAAGTTTTAGTTTTGGTAAATTTAATTAATTAACCAAATTAAATCGATAGATTCGGTTAATTAATCAAACCAATTAAAATTTTTTTATTTTATAATAAAAAAATTTATTTAATATAAAAAATTAATATAATTAAATAAAATTTATTAAAAAATTAAATAAAAAATAACTTTATTTTACAATAAAAATATATTTATAATAAAAAATTGTATAATTAAGGAATTAAATAAAAAATTAATAAATAACTAAATAAAAATTATTTAAAAAAATTTTAATTAATAGTTAGAATTAATTAAAATTCTTCAACTAAATTAAATCAAATTAAATATTTAATTGATTAATCAAATATTCGGATGATTAACTAAAAATTATCTACCCCTATTTTCAGCCCTGTATTTGAAAGTGGAAAGTAGAATTGCCGTTTATCATATAATTTTTTTCTTTTTTGAAAAAAAAAATAAAAAAACACAAATAGATTTTTAAGTGCTTAATGATCCATTGAGGCCCATCTTATGTATTGGGCTTAGCCTATAGTATGATGTCCAAGAGGTAGCAGTGTTTGGGCTTTATGGGCTTTCATAAATAGTTCTAACTATAACGCATGGGAATTTCTTCTAAAATATCCTTTAAAAAATTATAATTTTAAAAATATCAACTTTTCTTTTTCTTTTTTTTTTCATTAAGAAGTATCACTTTTTAATTTTACTTTCACAAATACCTCACTCCTCCCATCCTCCCTTCTTGAAAAAACATTATATATATATATAAGAAACACGTGTAAGGTAGCAGAATTTTTCGAACATAGGTCAATGATAGCGCCGTTCAACACCTGAATACCAGAAAAAAGAAACAAATGATGTTTATTATATATCTTTGCAAAAAACCTACTCAATAAAGCTTTGGTTGAACTATCAAAAGGGAGATACTCCTTGGGCAAGGATTATGAGAAAAAAATATGGTATAGCTGGTTATATGAAATTTTTGCAAACTAACTCCCCTACATGGAAGAGAATTTGCAAGATCTCGACCACTGCTTCTTCTCTTTTTACGCAGCAAGAGAATGGAGATTGGGTTAGTAACAAGACAAGCTTCAAGTCCTTTGTCTTGGCAGAAATTTATGATGTTGTGAGAGAAAGGAAAAGCGAGCTACTATCGTACAGGATGACTTGGAATTCATTAATTCCCATCAAGTATTCAATACTTGCATGGAGATTATGGCACAATGCCCTGCCGTTTCCGGAAAGACTTCAAATGATGGGGATTCAAATGGCCACCTGTTGTCCATTTTGCTTATCTGCTGCAGCTACTACATCTCACATGTTCTACCTCTGTGCTGAAACCATGAAAATCTGACAGTTTTTCAAACAATCTTTGCAATATAATGCCTCGGTCCAGCGCACAATTAAATAAAAATTCATGTTGTGGTGGTCTCAATTCTCTCCTAACTCACTGGGGGGCAAAATCATGGCCTTCATTCCTCAGGTAATTCTCTATCACATATGGCTAGCCTTTTTTAAAATTACATGGGGTGGCGAGGAGATATATAGTCCAAGCATTATCAGGTCCATCCTCACCTCAATTTTTAATTGGGGAGTAGCTCATTCTTCTACTAAATTTGTAAAGTCCATGGCTTTATTTCAAGAATTCTTGCCAGAATAATTTGGCAAAAGATGCAAATTAAAGCCAACTCTCGTATATTGGCGTAAACCAGTTTCACCAAGATTCAAGCTTAATGTCGACGCTTCAGTGACTGTGAATATAGCGACCGGTGGAGCTATTGTCAGAGATTGCAATGGATGCTTTATAGCAGGTCTCAGTTTTTTTTTACGGACTTCTAATCCCAACCAAGCTGAATTGCAAGCTGCTTTTGAAAGAATCCAATGATGTATTCAGAAACATTACTTACCGCTGGAAATAAAGACTGACTCAGCATGGGTTCATCATCAAATCATATCCTCCCGGATTTCTACATCAACAACAATGGCCAGCAACATTAAAAGCTTCATTGACAGTTCAAACTCGGCTATACTACATACATTCAAGAAGGGTAATCAAGCCGCAAATTTTCTTGCCATAGACTGTAGGATGAGTATGAAGCCTGCTGTTTATTTGTCTTTTAATTCTTTGCCAAATTTTCTTAAGTGCATTATAAACTCGGATAATATGGGTTATTCATATATCCGTTACAAATAGTTTATCTATAAAAATTACAGCTTCGAAAAAAAAATATAATAAATAATTTAAGACATTAATATTAGATATTTCTTCTTATCTCTTTAATAATTTTATATTATTTTTTAATTATTTTATCTTGTCTCTTTAATTATTTTTTTAATTATTTTATCTTGTCTCTTTAATTATTAATAATTAATATATAATATTTAATTTAATTTCAACTTTATAAATAAAAGGGGTTGTAAAACTTTTGATGAATGTAAAAAAAAAGTTAAAAATATAAGTGTTTTTCCTTTCTAAATTACTTCTTTAGATAATTAATTTTTGGTTCTTCATTTTTTTATTTATTAATAATTTATCATTAATTTTATAATACATTATTAACACGAATATGCTATATATCATTTGTTCCAAGTTAGTTTCATTTTTATTTCATTAAAAGTAATGGATATAAATATGTTGTTCAAGCTAAAATTAAAATATGTTATTATATTAATTTTTTTTCTCATATAATATGTTTGTAGTATATTTTTGCATGAATTTTTTCATGTCATATTATTGCAAGAATTAAAAATAAGATATACACTTTCATTTATTATTTAAAATAATAATAATAATAATTTTATTACATTTTATCAAGAATTTGTTGACAATTGTTGTATTTTTAAGATACTAAAAATGATTGTATTAATCGTTGCATATTTACTTTTCTTATGTGATATTTTTCATATATTTTTTAAAGGTTTTATTTTTATGACTTATGTAGTAATTCTTCTCAATATTATATACGTGTGCATAACTAAAATTTGAATACTTATTAATTACTATAATAATTTCACATGCATCTTAAAAATTTTGTCTTGGGAAGTGGTTCATATCCAAATACATATTTATTATATATACATTTTATAAATTTGATTTATTGTTTATTTTATATCATTTTTTGGATTTTATAAATTTTTAGTTTTTATTGTCATATAGCAATACACTCTCTATTTTCATTTTCTATATAAATATTGATGTTTATTTAATTATATATTACTCTTATTTGCATATATATATATATATATTAATGTAAAAAATATTTTATAATTTATTTTAATTGAATCTAGCTTGATCTAATTATATATATAATATTAAAATTACTTTTTATATAATATACTTATTAATTTATTATTAAAATAACTTATTAGTAACTTATTATAATTTTTGTTTATTTAGTGATTTACATGATGTTAAACCTCACAAAACTTAAGTTTATTGTACTTGAATATATCAGAAAATAATTATTTGCCTTAGACTTTTGATACTGGGGTTCATTTTGATGCTATGAATTCTAGAAATACAATTTAAGAAGAAAATGACGTATCCTTGCAGGATTGTATAAAAGCAATGATATTCTATTATTATAATCTCCATGAATGATTAAAAGTTGAATATTTAATAGTAAAGAACCCCTTTGAACTTTGACAAAATTTAAAAGAAAGATTTGATTATTGAAAATAATTATTTTTTCAAAGGCTAGTTATGATTGGATATATTTGCGATTACATTATTTTAAAACTGTCAGTGAATATAATTCTGTAGCTTTTAAAATTACTTCTCAATTAAAATTACGTTGTGAGAAGATTACTGATTAAGATTTATTAGAAAAACCTTTATCAACTTTTCATGCCTCGAATATGCTCATATAGCAGCAATATCGAAAATAAGATTTTAAAAAATATTCTGAATCGATATCATATTTTTTTATTACTGAACAAAATTATGAACTTTTGATGAAAAATCATCTATCACAACCAACTAGATCTGAACCATTTCTTGAAGCGAATGTTTTGATGATAAATAAGTCTGAACGAAATCAAAATTATGGACATGTTCGTGGTCGCCATCATGGTCACAGCCATAGCCATGGTCGTAGCCATTATCGTGGTAGAAGTGACAATAATAATAATTATCGAAACTATAAAAGTCATCACAATATTAATTTTCAGAAGACTAATAATTATAGTGAGAAAAATAAGAAAGAAAAGAATTTACAAAATAAAAATGAAGAAAATATCTATTATAGATGTGGTATGAAAGGACACTGGTTTCGTATTTGTTGTATATCCAAACATCTTGTAAATTTTTACCGAGCTTCTGTAAAAAGAAAATGAAAAATTATGGAGATCAATTTTATTGAATATAATGATTCAATTAATTTCACACATTTGGATGTTTCAGACTTTTTTAAAAATACTGATGAAAAAACTAATAGTTTAATGATCAATGAAAATTCTCATTTGGATGGTCATATTGATTAATATATTTTATTCAATATTACATTTTTTTTATTTTTCAAATGTGTTAAGTTTAAAATTAAGTGTGTTTATTTTTAATTTTATCTATATATACTTTATATAAATACGTTAAATACAATATTATGACACTCATTTATATTATTTTGAAGAAAAATAAAATTATCTAATCACTTATTTAATGTTAGTAGAGATTCATGTCTGACATATAGTAACAATACATACTATTCTAAACTAATGTTAATATAATTTATGATCCCATAAATTTAATTGAAGATTCCAAAAAAGTTCAAGTTATATTATCTAAAGACACTGAATTAATAATAAGTGATGTATTGCTCTATCTAGTAAATTAAAAAGAAATCTTTTAAGTTATTATCCAACCGTAAAAATGAAAAGGGAGAGGAAATTATGGGTAAATAGCGCAGTTTGCTCTATTTTTTATAAAATATTTTAATATATGTAAATAATAATTATTATTTAATTATGTTTGGATATTATTTTTAATAATTTTTAAATATTATTAAAAATATATATATAGATGAAGTTTTTTATATAGACCAAATAATTAAAACAATGATAAAAAATTATATATATTAATAGACATAATTTTTTTTTGGTAAAAAATATATATAAATTTTAATTGAAAGTTTAATTGAAAGTTCAATTATAAAATTTTAATTGAAAGTTTATAAAAATATAACATGACTTAATATATCTATGTTAACGCAATTCCTTTAGAAACTTATTTTTAAACCTGATTTTAAAACAAACACGCACACTTTAATACTCAGTCCCCTTATCATTTTCTTAAAAAAATTTAAATAGCTCTCTGAATCCAAATTTTAATTTGTAACCAAGTTAAAATTAACATAGCAAATTTTTTTTAACAGTCTTTTGATTTTCAAGTATCATTATCTCATTAATTCAAATAAAAAAATCGTAAGTTTGAAAAAAAAAGGAATTATTAATTATAATTTTCTTTCAAACAATATAGAGTAGAAGATGGGTTAATTACACTAATAACCTCTTATCTTTCGTCTTTGTATCATTAAAATTCCTAAGTTTTATTTTGTAAAGATTAAAATTTTTAAATTTTTAATTTTGTCTCAATAAAATTTTTGAAATATTTTTTTAACAACCGAAATATAACATGATAATACCATGTCTCGAAGTGGTAAAAACTAAAAAAAGAAATTTAATTTCACCTCATTTTACATCTGTGTGTAAGAAATTAAAAGCATAATAGATAATTTTAGATATGCTTAAAAAATGTAATTTTATATCTGTTAAAAAAATATAAGTGGAGAATAAGATAGAATATAATTTTTTTTTTACCATATGATAATACGTGACTGTCACGTCACACTTCAATTGCCAAAAAATAGTTTCAAAACTTTTATTCAAAATAAAATTAAAAATTTGAAAATTTTATTTTTACAAAATGAAGTTTAAGGATTTTAGTGATATAAATGAAAAAGATGAAGGGCCATCAATGTAATTAACCCAGTAGAAAAATTTATGAAAAACTCTCAAAAAATTTTGAAAGCCAAAATATTGACTTTTCTCTAAAAAAAAAAGAAAATAAAAAAATTAAAATTTAATTTTACTCATGAACTTTCTCATTTATATCATTGATATTTTTAAATTTTAATTTATCCTGATAAAACCTTTTAATTTTAATTTCTTTCCATAAAATCTCTATTTCTATTTTTTTTTATTTGAAAATGGTACAAAAAAAATAACAAAGCCACATCATATAAGGTCACATGCTAAAAAAAGAGAGGCTATGTTTCATATTCGTATGGGAAAATTACCTTTAACTGTGCATGAGGATAAAAAAATGACTTAAATTTTTTAACTTGTTGCTCCATATGACACTGTAGGAAGGCTACATAATCATTCTATATTCGGAAAAAAGAACAAAAAATTTAATAAAAATTTGAAATTGAAAAATGCTATTGAGATAAGTTAAAATTTGAAAATATTAATAATATAAATGAAAATTTTCAAAGGCATCAATAAAATAAATTCAAAAAATTATGTAATTTTGAAGGGAAAATCATAACTAGAATAATATTACAAACCACTGCTGCTTTAAATCAAAATTTTCAGCAACTGTAATTTAGAAAATAAAAATATAAAAAATTAAAAATTAATATTTTTAAAACTGAATTGGATACTTAGTTTATGAATTAATTGATTTAACTGAATTGACTCATATTCAATAATATAATAATATTATAAATTTTTTATTTATAGATATTAATAAATAATCTAAAAATTTTTAAAAAAATTAAAAATAATAAAAATATATATATTAATTTAAAAATATCACATATTAAATATAATATATATAAAAAAATGAATCTAAAACTTTTTTACCTTACTTTTTTTTATCAAAAAATGACTTAAAATTACAAAATTAGTTGAATCCAATTTAATTCAATTCGATCGCAACTGAATTATTTTTGTTGATTTTGATCAATTTTTTATAAATTTAATTTTTCAGTATTTTTAAATCCAGCTAACTTCCTATTATCAATTAATTCCATCAGACATGTTGATTCGGTCTGTTTTAAAAAATATTGTAAAAAAATACAGAAGTGGAAGTCTAAATGAAACAAATTTTATGGAAAATCGAAATGTGTAGCTGGTAAAAAGATGTTCTCTCTTATTCTTGTTAATATATTAGATATTTTTTTTAACTATATATTTTTCTATCACTATTTATTTAACGGTTTAGGCATGAGAGTAATCTTGTTCAGAATATAAATTATAGATTAATATTTTATCTCTTAAACCTTTTTAAAGAGATATTTAGTAATATTTAAATTCTCATTCTTATTCATTTGTCCAGCATCACTTGCTCAACTGAATTATTTATCTTTAATAATATACTTGAATTGTTTAGAAAAAGAAAAAAAAAAAAACCCAAATTAAGCCTATATTCCAGCATATGAAGTGACCTATTTGATTTTTTTTTTTCATTTTGACTTATTTATATGATAAAGTCGATTTTAAAAATTCCAATACTTGCATTTCCACATCAAAGGCTTCCGTCTTGAAACTTCATTTTTTCTTATATTACTGTATATGCCCTTGAACTTGAATAATCTCTTTCAGAAAAAAAAAAATCCCACATTTTTGTACACATGAAGATAAATTTTTTTATATTACTTCATTTTTTATTTTTTGTTTTTTTTATTATGCAAACGGATTTTTAAGATGATGTAGCCTCACTAAACTTATTAAGAAATTAGGTAAGTTTATAAATTAGTCTGTAAATATATAATTTAATCTAACATTTCATTTTCAGTTAGTCAATGATTTGAGTTTGAGAGCGCTGCCTTTGTTATTATTTTTTTTTTTTGCAAATTAAAATAGTTAACAATATTGAGATCGATCAATTAAATTAAAAACTCAGCTGCTTTTTATTATATATATATATATATATATATGAGCCAGATCAGGCAGCTACTTTGAATAATTTCACAAGGAATTTCAATTCTCTAATTTATTGCTCCAAAAGTGAATTTGGAGTAGTTAAATGCATATTCGCTCCTACAAATAACTCTTTATTTTTCTTTAAAAATGTGAATAAAATTGACGACGATACATAAGACAGTCAATAATAAAACAAAATTAATGAAAACAGGACACTTTATAAAAATCATGAGAATTAATAACGAAGATCATCAAAAAGCTATAACAAAATACAGATACTCATAAGCTAAATATATAAAACAAAAATCACCACAAAATAATAACTCTTTTTTTTATAACAAAAATAATAACTCTTTTTAATAACATGTAAAAAATATGTTAATAAATATATTGATATTTAATAATATTATCAACTTACTCTTATAAGTATATATTCCTTGCTTGTTAATTTTATCAATAAATATCAAATAATATTATTAATTTTAATATTAATTGCAATGATTATTCTGGAAAAGACTAGCTAGTTTTTAAGTTCTTGTCTTTCTTATTTCTTTAGAAAATGAATGAAGTAAGCAAATGAGAAAAGCTTGGATTGGCTAGTAGTTCTTCTCCTTATCATAAGAATCACTTCATACCTGGTTTGCTTTATCCCTTAATTAAGGTGATTTATTTCATTAATAATTTTTCTTTTGTTCTTTTCTTCACCTAATGTGTACTAAAAATAGAATCATCTATGAATCACCATGTGGACCTACCTTTAAGCAGTGCTCATTAAACTGATGCTTTATTTTAGTGCTAAAAAAATAAATTATTTAAAAGCAAGTATTTTTTAGCACTGTAAAAAAAATACAAAACTAATCTATTATTGTTATTAAATTATATATGCACTTACTATTCTATTCTATTCTATTATAATTATATTTGGATATATAATTATATGAGCTCCCCATCTTATATTTCTAGGATATTTCAAAAATCAGAAAAATTATTAACAGGAAACATGAAAAATACTGGACACAATTAAATTCAAAATAATTAGGAATAATCACTTAAATAAATAGCACTCATTATTTATAACCACTTTTATCATTTGATTCCTAATCAATGTGAGATTTAACCATATTACTTTTATATGTATATAATTTCCCACTCCCAACCTCAAAATAAAATAAAATAAAATTGAAAGGAAGAAAGCAGGAAAGTGAGAGGAAGTTCTCATTTACACATCTTAGATTTAACATTTACAAATAATTAAAAATAGCAATACTACTTTTACAAATATATATATACATTAATAATGACATTAATCTATTTGGGTTTTTCGAATTATACACATAGACAAATACTTTTGTTGAACTAACACATGCATGCTTTGGTCAACTTGTACTCCTTGTTGTGCTTCAATTAATTCATTTTCCATTATATATATAGAGAAGTTATTGTTTTATGTTTTGCAAGGTAATCACTTCATTTGAAAAGAATCCTAAACACTCTGTCAGATATTATCATCTAATTAAAGTTTTAATCTCATGATTAAATATAAAAGGGGTTATCCATGTCCATTGATCACTCTTATTTTTTTTTAAATTTGAAGTCAACAAAATATTATAATATTAAATTGTACTGCGAAGCAATCAAATAATTGAGCAAAACCCAAATTGGATTACTTCGCTTTTTCTTAATCCAATAACAGCTCAAATGTCATTTAATGACATCCTTTTCATGAAAGAGTCAGCAGATCCAAGCTACTATAAAAGACTGTATAACTTTATTAGCCGTATAAACCCATAATAGAAAATAATAATTTTCTGAGTTCTCATCAAGAAATGGGAGCTTCAAAGTCATTTTTAATTCTTTTTCTTCAGTTAATATTCTTGGTATTACTTGTCTATAACTCAGCAAATGCGCAGTTAAAAGTAGGATTTTACGAGAAAACTTGCCCGCGAGCTGAGGCCATAGTTAAAGAGGTTATCGATCAAGTCATGTCAGTAGCTCCTTCCCTTGCTGGCGCATTGTTGAGGATGCATTTTCATGATTGCTTTGTTAGGGTAAGTGAAATTAATATATAAGAAAAATGTTAGCAAAATATGTATTAATTCGTGCTCTCAGTTAACTTATTGATTGATATTTTAGCCATTTCTATATTTATATAAAACTTATGTATAGTTACTTAATTCGATGTGTATAGGGTTGTGATGGGTCAGTGCTGATAAACTCTAATAGAACTCATAAAGCTGAAAAAGATGGAACTCCTAACCTAACCCTCCGAGGATATCAGATTATCGACAGAGTCAAGTCTGCCTTGGAGAAGGAGTGTCCTGGAATCGTTTCTTGTGCCGACATTTTAGCTATTGTGGCTAGAGATGTCACAGTCGGGGTAATTAATAATTAACATATACTTTAATTTCACTCCATTTTTTATTTTTCAGAGTTAAAAAAAAAATCAAATGATTAACATTGATCATGTCTCAGTCAAAGGGACCAAGCTGGCCAGTTGAAACCGGACGAAGAGATGGAAGAGTGTCCATGGCAGCAGAAACCTTAACAAACCTGATAGGTCCAAATGCAAACATTACTAGATTAAGAACAGGATTTCAAGCAAAGGGTCTGAACCTTAAAGATTTAGTGGTGCTATCAGGTACGTGTAACCATTAATTATACAATGATACTGGATTTGTCTCCTGTAAAGACCTTGCATAAATCAAATTACAAAATGTAATAATAAAAAATTAATTACATGTCATATAATTAATTACCTGAAGGGGCTAATTAATCATAATTTTGATCACTTGTGTGTTATATGTGCAGGTGGACATACCATTGGAATTTCTCATTGCTCTTCATTCAATTTCAGGCTTTACAATTTCACAGGAAAAGGAATCAATAATGACTTTGATCCCACATTAGATTCAGAATATGTGGAAAAGTTGAAAGTTAAGTGTAAGCCAGGAGATAGCAATTCGATCGTCGAAATGGATCCTGGTAGCTTCAAGACATTTGATGAAGATTATTTCACAATTGTTAGCAAAAGAAGAGGCCTTTTCCAATCTGATGCAGCTCTCCTCGATAATAGGTTCACAAAATCTTACACGAAGCGTCAGGCTGCCACACATGGATCTAGCTTCTTCAAAGACTTTGGGGTTTCCATGGTGAAAATGGGTCGGATCGAGGTTCTTACAGGTATTGAAGGTGAAATAAGGAAAGTTTGCAGCCAGATTAATTAGAATTGCGTACAGTGAATGAATGGGGAAAAAATTAAAAGAATTGTAGGGATGAGGCTAGTCTCTAGCTCTTGTCTTCTGTGTTTATTACTTTTTCATTTATCCTTTTACTGTCTTAATATGAATATATGTTTGCTACAATAATTTTTAATCTTGATGTACATGGCAGATTATTAATTAACATACTGCAATTAATAAAATCTACACATAAACCTTCATGTAAAGCTTCAGATTGCCATTGATGTAGCTACCGAAACTTTTATGAATATCGAGAAATAGACACACTTAATGAGAGTGAAAAGAATTTCTATTAATGGGTAAAGTCCCTGTTTACAATTTATAAACTTGATAGGAAACTTTTAGTCTTTCCTTATTTCCGCTAGGTTAACATAGCAGGAATAAGGGAAAAGTAATTATAATTTCTATAAATATATTTAGTAAAAAAATATGCAAAAATATAGATAACAATAAATAATTAATGAGAGATTTTTATTTGAATCGGATGTATGTATACTTATCATTTGAAAATCATAGAAAGCTTGATAGGAAAAAAGAAATTTTTCTGTAAATTTTATTGAATCAAGAGTTGTCTTTCAAGACTAGAAAGCGTACGTTATATAGAAAATAGAAAGATGCAAGTTTAACACGTTAACCAATTTTTTATTAGTCTATATATACACAAGAAGCGTTCAAATATCAGATTCGCCGTTTAGATAAAATTACCAAACTATGACTAATATAATTTTCAGTCAAACTATTCCATCAATATGAGTTGTTTGTTCTACTTTCGTTCTGCATCAGATACTCTATTAACTAACAAGTTAATAAATGTAAGGTTTAGAATTTGGTTAGCTTGTTAGGGTTATTGTTTTTCTTAAGTCGTTGAATAAAAAATTATTTTAATGTCATTCAGTAAAAATTAAGTTAAAAATCCATTTTATTTTTCATATTCAATAAAATTCGTATGTGTTTTTTTTGACATAACATATATACTTATTAACGATAAATATTATTAGTTATAAATAATTATTAGTTGTATTTTAGCAAGTAGCACTTAGAAAAATCTAGAAATTATCAAATTCTCTTTTCAATATTGGTTTACGTTGAATTCTTTTTAATATAAATTAATTTGTTTCGTTTATATTTTAGACGTGGGATTTGATTTCTCACATTCAATTTATTTATTTGTAAGGTAGGTTCTTAACAGAAATATTAAAGGTGATTTTAAAAATTTACTTATTGTTACTCAAGTATTTTTGGTCAAACAATTAGGAAAAAAAAAAAGAAGTTTGAAAGGAAGATGCTAAAGATATATTAATTAAGCCACTGCAGCTATCAGCCCATAAAGTTTAATTAAAGGAGAGAAAATTTGAAATCTTGTAATTAATTTTCTAGTTAGCATCACGCAGACCTCGTCAAAATTGTCATATTATTTCCCTATTATACTGCCAAACTTAGCCGACAACAAGAACCTCATGTAGTCTTTACACGTGTAACGGTCACTTCAATATAATTAATTTAACAAACTTTTTATAAATTTTACAAATTTTTATAGAAATTTTTAACTCTACAAAAATTTGAAATCTATCAACAAATCATAAGCCACTTACTGAAAATATTTTATTTTTTAATAAATTAATCTAATATAAACAGAATTAATTTTAGTTTAATGAGTTTTATGTTAATTCTGAAAAGGATAGAATATAGCAAATTGTAGCTAATAAATTTAGAGAGAACAGAAAAATAAAGACAACACAGAATTTATGTGGAAAATCTCTTAAATAATTTAGGGTAAAAACCACGGGCAAGGATAGAAGAATCTCACTGTGGAAAAATTAGGAATTACAAATACACTTAAATTATCAAGGAGAAACAATGAAAATTTTCTCTTGATATAAGAACTACTAAAACTCTCTAATTTTTCTCTCTAACTTTTTTATTTTGGGATGAAAAACAATGAATGAGCAAGGCTCCTTATATAGGCAAATGAATGGAAAAATTCACCAAACTCATTCACCAAATTGCCAACCAATTTTGAATATCTTTATTGTATAAATTTGACTAAGATAAATCAAAGTCCAATTTGTACAATCTTGATTAATTCAACTTAGTACAATTTTGAATAATTTAACTTGGTACAATGTTGAATAATTCAACTTGATGATTTTTAATATTCAACAATCTCCCACTTGAAGATTTGATTGAAACTATCATATCTTTACACCATTCTTTCTTCCTAGCCATTTCCATGTTGCTTACGTCTCTATCAGGCCACAAGAGGATCGACTCCAAATAAACTTATCAGTATTTATTACCTTTGTCATAAAATCTGCTAGATTATCTGTTGTATGGATCTTTTGCATATCTACAGTTCCTTCTGCCACTTTTTTCACGAATGAAGTGATATTGAACCCGAATATGCTTTGTTCTTGAATGAAAAGCTGGATTCCTTGCAAGATACAAGACACTCTGACTGTCACAAAATAAAGAAACACTCTTTTATTTATGCCTGAGTTCCTCCAACATCATTTTCAACCAAACCGCTTCTTTACCAGCTTGTGTAGCCGCTACATATTCTGCTTCAGTAGTTGACGTAGCCACAACTGATTGCAGTTTTGAAACCCAACTTACAGCTCCGCCAGTGAGCGTAAACACATACCCGGTAGTAGATTTGCTTTTATCCAAATCTCCTGCATAGTCAGAATCGACAAATCCACTGATAATAAAATCTGATCCTTTGTAAAATAATGCAACATTAAAGGTTCCTTTGATGTATCTTAGGATCCTTTTTACAACATTCCAATGCTCTCTGCTAGGATTCGCCATGTATCGACTAACCACTCCCACTGCTTGTGCAATGTCTGGTCTTGTACATATCATGGCAAATATTAAACTTTCCACTGTTGATGCATACAGTACTCGAGACATCTCCCTCCTCTCTTCTTCACTGTTAGGACTCATACTAGAGGATAATTTGAAATTAATAGGAAGTGGGGTAGAAATTGGCTTACAATCTTGCATGTTGAAACGTGACAAGATCTTCATCAAATAATTCTTTTGAGAAAGCCAAATATTCCTATTATTTCCGTCTCGGTGAATTTGCATCCCCAGAATCTTATTTGCTGGTCCCAAGTCCTTCATTTCGAATTCCCTAGCCAATTGTGCCTTGAGTTCTTCAATTTGATCATTGTTGGGGCCTGATACCAACATGTCATCTACATACAACAACAAGATAACAAAATCTTTTTCATCAAACCTCTTGAAATACGCACAAGGGTCTGAATTAAGTCTGTTGTATCCAAGGCTTATGATGAAGGAATCAAATCTCTTGTACCAACACCTCGGCGCCTGCTTTAATCTGTACAGAGATTTGTTCAACCTACAAACCAAGTTCTCTTTTTTCTTTCTCTTCAAATCCTTCTGGCTGGAGCATATAAATTTCTTCTTCAAGGTCTCCATGAAGAAAAGCAGTTTTTACATCTAACTGCTCAAGTTGCAAGTCGAAAGTAGCACACATTGCGAGAACCACTCGGATTATTGTTAGTCGAACCACAGGAGAAAATATTTCATTGAAATCAATTCCTTCTTTCTGAGCACATCCCTTCACCACCAGCCTCGCACGATACCGTTCCACTTGATTGTCACCATTTCTTTTAATTTTGTAGACCCATTTATTATCAATTGGCTTTCTTCCTTGTGGTAGTGTTACAAGATCCCAAGTATTATTCTTATGAAGAGCTTCAATTTCTTCTTGCATTACTGCCATCCACTAAGATGCATCTGAGCTATTCATTGCCTCCTAGAGAGTTGATGGTTCTCCATCCTCAATTAAAAGACAATATGCAACATTGCTCTCCATAACATAATCTGTATGTCAATTTGGTCGTCTTTTTGTATGATCTGATTGACGAGTCACTAAAGCATCAATATTTTCTACTAGTTGTTCCTCATGCACTGGTGTTGCTTCAGAAGAATTCTTTTGTTCAAACTCCTTTTTCACCTGCATCGTTATAGCCTTTGAGTTTTCTTTTAAAATACTGCTATCTTCCTCTATTCTTTGCAGTTTATCTTCTAAAAAGATAACATCCCTGCTGATGATAACCTTGTGGGCAGTGGGATCCCACAAGCGATACCCCTTTACTCCATCAGCATACCCCAAGAATAAACATTTTCTAGATTTCGGATCTAGCTTTGTAATTTCTTGGGCATTATACATCACGTACACTGTACTCCCAAATATATGAAGGTTTGAATAATCAGCTAGCTTTTCAGTCCACACTTCCATCGGTGTTTTGAACTCAATTGTTGTTGATGGAGTTCGATTCACTAGATAACAGGCGGTATTGACTGCTTCTGCCCAGAATGTTTTGTCTAAACCAGCAGCTCCCAACATTGCCCTCGTTCTTTCTAACAAGGTTCTATTCATCCGCTCTGCCACTCCATTCTGCTGAGGAGTGTATGCCACAGTGAACTGTCATTTGATACCTTCCTTTTTGAAAAATTTGTCAAAGTCATTGCTTGTATATTCTCCTTCATTATCTGTTCTTAAACACTTGATTTTCTTTCCCGAATCAAGTTCTACACGTGCTTTGAAAGTTTTGAAAATTAAGAACACATCAGCCTTCCTCTTGATAGTATACACCCAACATCTCCTGGAATAATCATCAATAAATGAGACAAAATATTTTGCTCCTCCTAGGGATGGAACCGGTGCTTGCCGTACATCAGAATGAACCAATTCTAGAATAGCTTTACTTCTAGAATTTGATGTGTTGAATTTAAGATGATGCTGCTTACTGGTAATACAATGCTCACACAAAGGCAATTGCACCTTTGTAAGACCTGGTAGTAACTTCTGCTCAACAAGAATTTTTATTCATTGTTCTGACATGTGGCCAAGTTTCTGATGCCATAACATTTCAGAATTTGAGTCACTGGAAGCAACAGATGCTTCTGCTTCTTGCATAGTCTCTCAACTTAGCAAGTTTAAATTTGCAACTATCTTTTCCGCTTTCATCACCACACGTGCTCCATGGAATATTTGTAATCTTCCTTTTATACTTTCAATCTTGCTGGCTTGATCATCCAATATTCCATAAGACAATAAATTTTTCTTCAGGCCCTTCACATGCCGTATTCCTTGAAAAGTATGAACTATACCATCATATATTTTAAATTTGATGGATCCAATGCCAACGATCTCCATGACTTCATCATTATAGCTATACACAGATCCTTGTGAGACATGTTCATATTGATGGAACCATTCTCTTCTAAGGGTCATGTGATATGTGGCTCCTAAGTCAATTAGCCATACATCTGCAAACCTTTTTCTGCCTTCAAAAGTCGTTGCTGCATCACAATTCAGAACATAGCCATCATCTGAAGTACTCGCAATATTTCCTTAAGGATTAGAATTTTTGGTCAAATTCCAACAATCTTTCTTCAAGTGAACTTTCTTGCCACAGTTGTAGCATTTGACATTCTTCTTACTTTTTGACTTTGATCTACCTTGATTTTGGCTCCCACTTGAGCCACGTTCTGTTGATTTTCCTTTCGTCACCAATAGAGCTTCTACTTGCTGTGTACTTGCAAGTTTGTCTTTTTTGTTTTTGCGCCGATTTTCTTCTTCCAAAATAGCAGCTGCAACATCATCGAAGGCTAAATAATCCGTGAGGATATTATTTTTCATATTGATGATGACTTGATCATACGAATCAGGTAGACTTTGAAGTAGAATTTCAGCACGCTCTTGTGTGTCTACTTTATAACCCAACATTGTAAGTTGAGAAAATAAAGTATTCACAGTGTTAAGGTGCTCCGTCACTGAAATAGATTCTGACATCCGAAGAGTATAAAGTTTCCTCTTAAGAAAAATTTTATTATGCATAGATTTGACCTCATAAAATTTGGTGAGATGGTCCCAAATCTCCTTTGCTGCCTTCTTCTCCTCTGTGCCTGACAAAACTTCATCCGCTAGTGCTAAATGAAAATTTGAAATAACATTCCCGTCCATCTCATTCCATTTATTGTCATCTGTGAAATCTGTTGGCCTTTCGCTGATAGCGATTAAACAATTATCTTTTCTCAATATAGCTTTTATCTTCATCTTCCACAGTGAAAAATTACTGCCGTTGAATTTTTCAATCTCAAATTTTGCCGCCATCGCTTCTATTACAAATTCACACTATTTCACTTCTGGATGTGAATAGTATCAAAAATACCTTCAATGAGTATGTAATAACCTAACTTATTATTTCTGCAGTGGAGTATCCAATTTTATAGTCAACCACAATGCGTACTCTAAGTAGATATATATACACACTCAGATCAGGCTCTGATACCACTTTTTAATTCTGGAAAGGATAGAATAGAGCAAATTGCAGCTAATAAATTTAGAGAGAACAGAAAAATAAAGACAATACAGAATTTACATGGAAAATTCCTTAAATGATTTAGGGTAAAAACTACGGGCAAGAATAGAAGAATCTCACTATGAAAAAATTAGGAATTACAAATACACTCAAATTATCAAGGAGAAACAATGAAAATTCTCTCTTGATATAAGAACTACTAAAACTCTCTAATTTTTCTCTCTAGCTTTTTGATTTTGGAATGGGAAACAATGAATGAGCAAGGCTCCTTATATAGGCAAATGAATGAAAAAATTCACCAAACCCATTCACCAAATTGCCAACCAATTTTGAATATTTTTATTGTACAAATTCGACTAAGATAAATCAAAGTCCAATTTGTATAATCTTGATTAATTCAACTTGGTATAATTTTAAATAATTCAACTTAATACAATGTTGAATAATTTAACTTGATGATTTTTAATATTCAACATTTTATAATATTTGTGATTATAAAAAAAATTTGAAATCTTGTAATTAATTTTCTAGTTAGCATCACTGCAGCTATCAGCCCATAAAGTTTAATTAAAGGAGAGAAAATTTGAAATCTTGTAATTAATTTTCTAGTTAGCATCACGCAGACCTCGTCAAAATTGTCATATTATTTCCCTATTAGACTGCCAAACTTAGCCGACAACAAGAACCTTATTTAAGATAATGTAGTCTTTACACGTGTAACGGTCACTTCAATATAATTAATTTAACAATCTTTTTATAAATTTTACAAATTTTTATAGAAATTTTTAACTCTACAAAAATTTGAAATCTATCAGCAAATCATAAGCCACTTACTGAAAATATTTTAGTTTTTAATAAATTAATCTAATATAAACAGAATTAATTTTAGTGTAATGAGTTTTATAATATTTGTGATTATATAAAAAAAATTTGAAATCTTGTAATTAATTTTCTAGTTAGCATCACGCAGACCTCGTCAAAATTGTCATATTATTTCCCTATTATACTGCCAAACTTAGCCGGCGACAAGAACCTTATTTAAGATCAGGTAGTCTTTACACGTTTAACGGTCACTTCAATATAATTAATTTAACGATCATGTAGTCTACAGAATTATTTATGGGATACAAATTGCAGTTGAACATTCATTTATTATATTGAAAGCGTTATATTATGAGATGCGTGCTTAACCATTTAATTATTATTGATTTAATAATAAATATAATAATAAAAATGATTACGATCATTTGTTAAAATATAATTTCTCTTGTATTATTATTATGCAACTGAATGCCTTTCTCATCCTTAATTAATTAATCAAAATATGAAGAGTTCTAACCACTAACATCTGGACAAAACATATTTAATTTGTGTATGTTGATTTTTTTTTTAAATTATCTAATATTTAAAATATTATTCGATTAATTTAAATTCGAGTACTGTTAAATTGGAAGAAAATAACTCTTCTAGCAATATAAAACTTATTTCCCATGTATTTATATTTAATCAATATAAAACTTGTTTCCCATGTATTCTTAACAGTTTGTCTTAAACTAATAACGCTGAATACATGGCTTAAGTTATGCGTTGAATAATCCTAACTCCTAATCATTTTTTCATAACCAAGCGATTACTGAACATGGCGCATATGGGGACAGCAATTAAGCATGAGTGAAGTCAATGACCAATTAAATAGAACTTAGCTGTATTGTTAAGTTAACTGTTAATTAATTGATTAAAACACTGATTAAAGTGTCACCAATAACCCTGAAAATTTGAGGTTCCCTAATTTTTGCAGATTAGAAAATTATTTTTAATTGCTTAGAAAATTATTTATTGTGTGCCCACTCATTGGTGTTTTTATGTTTGTTTAAAACATTCTGAAAAATTTGGTTCCCCTGTATAGTGCGGAATGCACATGCAATGGGAACCTTCACTGCATGTAGGAAGCATCAGTTTATGCCAATCCATTGCAGCATTTTAATTAAACAAGATATCCAGTTTGTGAAGATTCATAGCTAATATCCAGGTTTTTTTTGGAGAGAATAATATCCAGTTATTATTATTATTATTATTATTATTATTATTATTATTATTATTATTATTATTATTATTATCTTCAAGCAATGAGAGCACAGAATTGACAATGGCAAATTGGCAGTATATGGGCGTCACGTTCCCTCTCTGTCCAAATGAGGTTCAGTGAAATTATAAGTTTTGTACAGAAAATATTTAGAAGTGTTATTTCTTTAAAAATATTACTTTTTATTTTTCAATTTCAAAAATAGATATTTTGAGATATATACTTTTAATATATATTTAATATATCAGATATCTATATTTATAGATATATATATACATATATATATAACATAGTCTCAATTAAATTTTAAAAAATATATTTATTTTTTAAATTTATTAAAAACTATAAATATTTTTTTAATGAAAAATAAATTCTTATTAATAAGTCAAAAAGTACATCTGCAAGGTTTAAATAAAATTATAAAATTTTAAAGTACACAAAATGTACATTACTAATAAAATTACTAGAACTGTATCTCCTTAAACTTATTCGATGCAAACAATAGATAATTATAATATGCTACAGACAATCTTGCTTTCAGCAGAATACTAATTTCATCTGTCTTTATTACCTTTCATACGAGAAGAATATCTCAATTTGTGAATAATAAATAATTTTTATTAGATAATGATAAATTAACCTCCATTTGAAGGTGACACGTAATCTTTAAGTAAATAAGGATAAAACTTCATAATAAAAATTTAAATAACATTCAATTTTATTTAAAAAATGAAAAAAAAAAGACACAAATGCTAAATTTCAAATTTATATCGATCTAAAAATTATTTTAAAAATAAATCACATAAAAAGCATATAAAACTAAAAAAATAACATAAAAATTAAATAACACAAGAAAGACGGACGGGACTGCTATTTGTCATTAAATTAACGATGGTCCTGCTCTCAAACCAAGAAAAATAAAAGCTTTATAAGAGTTTAGAGAAAAAAAAGAGGCAGCTAGCTCTTTTTTATTTTTTGAGAGAGAGCCTATATAAAACTATAAATATTTTTAAAGAAAATAAAAAAGCAACATATTGGTAATTTAGGAAATTTACAGACCTAACCTAAAAACAAATACACAACATTAATTACAAAAGTACCATTCCTCCTTTATGTTACATGTGATATACATTTCATATATATTTCGTGTCTATATCTTGTATATGTTTTAAAAAAATAAAAAAAATGAAAAGTGAATTTATTTCAAATACTATTTTGTGGATAATAATTTTAAATGAAAATTGAATCATTTTATAAAAATTTCTCAAAAAAAAGCCCATCTTAAACATTATTTTGTAAATTCACGCTCTTTTTTAAAAATGCATTTTATAAAATTTATAAAATTTTTTTATATGTTGCTTAATTATGGTGTATATGTTATGATTATGTTTTATATATTATGTATATGTTGCTTAATAACTTTAAAAAAAATTGCATAATTTTATAAAAATCTCTCAAAAAATAACCATTTTAAACATTATTTTGTAAAGTCATGCTCTTTGTAAAAAAAATTCATGTTACAAAATTTTCTAAAGAGTTACAAAAATTTAATATAGTTCTTTTATATGTTGCTTGGTTATAGCATATATATTGTATCCAATTAATAAAATATGTAAAATTTTTATATATTACATAATTATAGTATATATATCATATATATGTTGAATTCTCCGGGTGATAAATATGTACATATTTTATATATTGCTTAATTAAAATATAAATATCACGTAGTAATTGCATAGGTGTCATATAAATATCCTATATGTATTGTGCTTCAAGTGAAAAAATATTTACAACTTTTATATAAAGCTTAATTATAGTGTATATGATCCATACATATTGATTTCCAAGTAAAACATAAGTACAAATCTTATATGTTGTTAATTATAATATATATGTTATGTGTATATATATATATGTTTAGGTCTTAATCATTATATGTTGTCTAATTATAGTCATATCATGTATATGTTAAATAACATATACAACACTCATATATTATAAACAATAAAAACATAAATCAATTAAAAAGAAAATAAATAGAATTTAAAAGAAAGGGAGAACGCTCACTTAGAAAATACAAATAAAAAATAATAATAAAAAAATTACAAAAGAGAAAATTTTTTTTTTAAATATTTTATTGAACATGTAAAATATATTACGATTTAAAAATAAACAAAAAAACACCTCTATATTACAGTTAAAAACTAAAATAAAAAAAACAAAAAGATAAAACCCACAAGAGTAATAAAAAAATAATAACCAAAAAAGAGCAGCCATACCAAAAAAAAAAAAGGAAAAAAACTAACCAAAAGAAAAGAAGTAAAAAAAACTGTGAAAACAAAAGAAAAGTATTAGACGCAAAAAGCTATAAAATTGAAAATAAAATTTAAAGAAATATATAATATTTTTTTTGAAAAAGTATATATACATAAAAAAATAAATTATAAATGAAAAAAATTCATAAATTAAAAAAAAACAGTTAAAAAGAAGTATTCATTGTAATTTTCTCTAGAAAAAATGACACCATTCATTATATTTTTAAAATTTTTTATTTTTTTATTAGGGATATTTTAATTATTTTATTATAAGCTTATAATAAATTCATTATAAACTGCATAAAATTTATAAATTTATTATAAATTCATGATAAACTTATTATAAACTCACTGTAAATTCTTTGTAAATTAATAAAAATATGATATTTTAGTAAATATTTTATAAATTTTGATAAATATTTTATAAATATGATAAATTTAAAATTATTTTTAATTTTTTTATTTTTGTTAAAAGTCTTTTTCTCTATACATATATAGGTAGCCCAACTAGTTCAAGGTGGGCTTGCTTAATGGTTAAAGGAACTGTCCTATAGGCCCAAAATATTTTCATGGCTTATTATCAAAATGCCATGTTAATAATAAACTGATGAGTTTTTAATTTTTTAGTACTCGAGTCATTTTAATTTAAAATTAAAATATTTTTACTTTAAATTTTAGTTGAAATTAATTTTATATAAAAAATTGTTACATTAACACAGATAAATTTAAAGATAAATGAACTTTTAGAGAGTGAAAATTAGATGAGTAAAATTTAAATTGAAACGAAGATATAAAATTCCTTGAAACTCATTTCTAAATTCTATTTGCTACTATTTTATTTTTTGGTTTGTTTTTCAAACATGTATTTTTAAAAATTTCTTTAAAACGTTTTAGTGAGTTATGATTTTTAAAAAAATGATTGCAATTATACTAACTCTTCAATATTTTGCACTACCAAAATTTTGATTTGATGGTCAGATTAGATTTTAAATTTGTGTTTTAAGCGTTTCTTTTCTCACATATAATTAATAAAAAAAAATATTCTTAAATACTTTAAGAATAGTTTGTTAAAAGATTAACATCCTCATTAAATAAATTGTAAAAGTTATCTATAAAAGTTTAGAGAAGAGGTGAAGTCTTCATCTTTCTAGATATAAGTAGACAAAATAAACTAGTCAACAACATTAGGCTTTTTAATTTAACTTTTTCTAATCACTTATTATTAGCTTCTACAAACACTACTACGTACGTACATTTATTGAAATTAATTGTATTATTTGATACATAGAATTAAAATAAATAATTAATAACAAATTTACATTATAAATTGAGTATTATTCAATGTCAACATAATGTTAATAATATTATTAAGCATTTATAACCATGTTAAAAAAAATTTAAGGATTTAAAACGAGCTGTAGTTCTCTTAATTCATATTAAAATTAAATTTTTTTTATTTTACCATATAAGATATTGATTATTTCAATCTCATGCAATTGAAATGGCAGAAGTACGCTGCAAATCATAGAATCATATTGTCTATAAAATTGGCATATATACTTTTCATGAACTTGAGGAAACCTTTATACCTTATTGTTACACAAATACATACTCGTATCTGCAATTTTGCGATCATTAATCTGCAATTAACTAATAATAATTTGCAATACGAAAACTAAAACACAGCAATAATTAGTTTAGTAATCTTTACGTGCAGAGTGTCCTATTTTATAAAACAATGAAAATATTCTTTCCTTCTCCATCCAAAACAAAACAACCTAAATATTCCTCACTTTCCCTTTTCTCTTTGGTCTTTCTTTGCTACTTAAAACAAATACCCATTAAAGTTTCTGTTCATTAAAATTTCTCTTGAATTTTTATAATGAACGCCTCCGATAGATTACCCGTTAGCTCCAGGCCGGCAACTCCAGCCATAAAGCGCCACCACACTGCCCGCTACTATGCTCATCGAGTCCGTGAAAGCCTCACCACGCGTGTGTCTAAGGTTATATGTACCATTTTCTTAACTCTTCTTTTTATTTTTGGCGTGGTTGCTTTCATTTTGTGGCTTAGTTTACGCCCGCATCGTCCCCGGATCCATATCCATGAGTTCTCGATTCCAGGTTTGGATCAAGAAAACGGGTTTGAAAATGCCCAGATTCTGTTCAAAGTATCGGCCCGAAATTCGAACCAGCATATCGGGTTTTATTATGATAAATTGGAGGGTTCGGTTTATTACAAAGATCAACGGATCGGGTATACGCCGTTACTGGATCCGTTTTATCAGGAACCGAAGAATACCACAGTAATGAATGGGGTGTTGAGTGGGGCCACCCTGACAGTGAATAGCCAGCGTTGGATGGAATTTGAGAATGATCGGTCGCAAGGAATGGTGATCTTCCGTTTAGATATTACATCAACAATTAAATTTAAGGTGTCCACATGGGATAGTAAACGCCATCGGATGCATGCCAATTGTGATGTTGGGGTGGGACCCGATGGATCCATCTTGGCAAGTTATAGAAACAAGAGATGCCCTGTCTATTTCTCTTAATCCTCTTAATCATGATATTAATGCATAATTGCTTTGATTAATTTGATTATCCCCTTGTAATTGCTTTGAGTTCAGAAGACATTAATTCATCATTTGTTATATTTCTAATCCATGTACTTTCTTTTCTTTTGTATATATTAACTTTCGAGATTATTTTATTAACATCATAAATATATACTCTAATGACTTTATTATCGCCAGTAATTAAAGAAAATTATGTGCGCTTCTACCAGCAAGGGTTTCATAATATAATTTAGGAATATTTACAAAATTATTCATAAAAATAATTTATTTAAAAAATTATTATATAAAAAATATTTATATTTTTAGAAAAAATTACAGCCAAATTTTAAAAAAATCTTAATCTTCACTAAAATAAGATTTTTTAATTAATTCTCACTCACTGCAAATAATATTTTACTTTAATTTTTTTAAAATTTTACTATTAAATAAATATATTTTAATAAAATAATAAATATTAATATTTTAAATTATATTTTTAATATATAAAATGTATAAATTTTATAAAGAAAAAATTTTAATTTTGATTACAAATAACAAATAACACTAATAAAAATAATATAAAAAAAATAAAAAATATAAAAATATATTAATAAAAATTATTAAATTTATTTTTAAATAAATTTTATATATTATAAAAATAAAAAATAAAAGTTAAAAAATATTAATTTCGTTATATAGATATTATTTAGATATTGCATGCATGTTGTATAGACGTTTGATAGATGCTTTGTATATATTATATTTTTTTGTGTATATTGTACGTATGTTATGTAGATATTGTATATTTATTATGCATATATTATATGAATATAAAATTGAAAAAAATAAAATTAAAAAATATTAAATAAATTTTATAGATATTTGATAAATATTTTATGTATGTTTGATATATATTGAGTAGATATATATTGTGTATATATTTTATAAATACTATATAAGTGGTGGAATCAGACTTTAGATAAAGAATAAGCAAAATTTTCACACAAAAATAAAAAAAGAATTTATATTTAATTTTATTTTTACACTAAAATTTAATATAAATAGTTGTCATTAATATTTATATTTATATTTTATTTTCATATTAAATATTTAAATGTTTGAACTTTTATCATTTTTATTTTAATATTTAAATATTACTTTAAAAAATTACACAATATATATTATTTTTTAGATAATATATATATTTTTAAAGAAAGTGTTTAAATTATTATTTTTTTTAATTTCTATGATAAAATATTTTTTATAAAATAATTAATCTAATTAGAAAATTCTAAACTTAATTCATAATCAAATTGCAAAATAATTAGCATAATCATAAAATTTCAAATTCACAATTCATATCATAATCAAATTCCAAAATAAATTATCCAAAGCATTAGAATTCCAAATCTTAGTTTATAATCAAATTCTAAAATAATTAATCTAATCATTAAAATTTAAAATCTCAATTTATAATTAAATTTTAAAATAATTAATCTAATATAATAAAATTTTATGGTTTATGAATAAATTGGATCAAAATTAGAAAAATAATGAAGTCATTAGTTCTAAATTGCTTTGGTAATTTTATTAAGATTTTATTTGAATGAATTAATAAACACTATGTAAATATTATTTATTATATTTGGTGATGATACGGCATTTTTTTTATTTAGTTTAATGATATTTTGTAAAATTTTAATTAATTATAAAAATAAAAAATAGATTATAATGATATATTTAGTATTTAAAAATTTTATTTAAGATAATTTTAGAAGATGGAATTTTAAAATTATAAAAACTATCAAACCCATAGTTTGAAAAACTCAAAGACTCATAAGCTTTATATATATATATATATATATATATATATATATATGGAACCAAGGGGGGCAATAGATCCTTTTTGCCCTTTCACTGATTTCTCCTTATATATATATTTATTTATTTTTATGTATATTGAAAATATGATATTAATAAATTTTATTTTTGAATAAAAAAATAAATAAAAATAAACAAAAAAATGGAAAAAAAATAAATAAAAATTACAGCCTAAAAAAACCGAAAAAAGACACCAATCTAAAAATGAAACAAAAACACAAAGGCCATAACTTTGAAAACCAAACAAATGTTGTAACCTATGTAATTTCCTCTATAATTTATAAATATTGTCAACAGTTTTCAAAATATACTAATAGTAAATCCAACAATGCTAAACAGAGAACGGACTTATGTAGATATTATTTTCTACCTTGATTACTTAATACAGAATTAATCAACTTTAGGTTCATAAAAGGTAAAATTGAAAGGCTATTATCTATCTATTCATGAATAATTATATGCTACAACCGTTGTAGCAATAAATGCCTACAACGGACCAATGAGATTCTTACACGTAGATTAAATGTCTACAACGGACTAATGAAATGAATCATTTAATCTACGTGTAAGAATCTCATTGGTCCGTTGTAGGCATTTATTGCTACAACGGTTGTAGCATATAATTATTCATCTATTCATACTAACTTTTTTTTTTTTTTTTTTAGCTTGAGTGGAGTCTTTTGTATTGCTTTTTGTTCTTTAATTTTCAGGGATAATTTATTGTATTCTTAGGAAACAAGTATTTGCATTAATGGAAGCTCTGTCAGTGAGGCAATCCGCTTTGGCTTTCAACTAGGATACAGGATGTCATAAGCATATATAGTAATCATAGTATGACTTGATTTAGAAATGCCTAGATTTAATAATCCAATTTAAAATATAGAAACACCATTATAATATTTTTTTTATTATATCAATCCCTGTTACAAATAATAGAATTAACTGCAAAAAATTTTAACAATAAAATCATTTTATTTTTAGAAACTAATTTACAAATAACATAAAAAAAAGCTAAATAATTATAAAGTAGGTTTTGCATATTACACTAGTCAATCTCTGTATTTTTAACATATAATTTTTGTATCTTTTAATTTTTAAAAATTAAACTGTTTAGTCATTCTGTTAATATTTTTATTCTAAAAATAATAGCCAATTACTTTGATATTATAAAATAATTTATTTATTTTTTCTTTATATATTTTTTTCTTTATTATTTGTTAAGTCATATTTATTTTTAATTTTATTTATATTTCTTATATATAATTTATTTTAATTTTATAAATATTATTAAAAAATAATTTCAAATAATATTAATAATATCTTTTATTATTTTATAGATAATCTATATATATCATTTATTTTAATTTTATAGGTATTACTAAAAAAATAATTTCAAATAATATAAATAATATCTTTTATTATTTTACAGATGATTTATATATAAAATAAAATTAAAAATAAAATAAATTTAATAAATTACAAAGATAAATATATATAAATGAAGAGCAAATGAGTTATTTTATAATATATTTATCTTTATAAGAATATTTATAAATTAATAATATATTTATCTTTATAAAAATATATATATATTAAAATAACTTATTAAAATATTTATAAAATTAAAATAAATTATGTGTAAGAAATATAAATAAAATTAAAAATAAGTATGACTTAATAAATAATAAAGTAAAATATATATAAAAATAAATAAATAAATTATTTTATAATATCAAAGTAATTGACTAATATTTTTATGATGAAAATATTAACAGAAAGACTAAATAATTTAATTTTTAAAAACTGAAAGATGCAAAAATTAGATGATAAAAATATATAAACTGACTAGTATAATATATAAAAACTCAAAAATTTTATAATTATTTAGCTTTAAAAAATAAGTTACTGTTGAAGAACTAATGTACATTAACATCATGGAAATTATTGCTATCCAAGTTATTCCAAAATTATTTTTAATATTTGTTTTAGTATTAATAAGATTTGAAATTTGTACACATTATATATATTTTTAATCTTTTAAACTATATAATTTTTTTTCAAACAATATTATCGCTATTAATACTTGCAGTTTTAATTTTTTGAACAATATGATATAATAATTTGTTTTTACAGCCATCAGCTTTATTTTAATAATTTTTGGACTAGATATATATATATATATATCGAAATCAATTAAAATTAAATAAAAAAATTTTCGTAAAAAAATATTTATTTTATTTAATTTTAATTGGCCGGGTGTATAGATTCAGCCACGGTATTTCCTATAATTTTTATTTTTTAACAGCCTATTTTGGCGCGAACTTCTAGCTAAAGATCGTTGATCAAAAAGTTTGTGCTGCTCTGTTTTCTTTTTGGCCAACTGATGATTAAAGTACTTGAGCTACTTTTCCCACTTAAAGTGAACCCCATTGCTTTTTGTCCTTAACTTGAGTATCCTCTCTATAAATTGTTTCTTAACATGTCTTAATTTTAAGGCTTTACGCTAGCAATTCAACATGTAAAACTTTTCCATAAAATTGATGGCTTTCAGCAAAGAAACCAAATCTAAGGTTTCATTCTACGTGTGGATTCTTGAAATTCTTACTGTATTAGGTTCAATCTCATATCTGTTATGGATTTGTTTAACTCCTAAAGATCCTCTCTACACTATTAACAATGTCCATCTTCCAGCCATGATTATTGCAAGAAATTCAACATTATTTCACCACCACAACAAAGTCAGTCCAAACTGTTCTATTTATCTTCCTGCTCGAAATTTCGAATCCAAACCCGAGGTTTGACATCTTCTTTGATGACATCTACATATCTTTGCATTACAATGATTCAATTATTGGCAACAATTCTTTGAAAGGTTTCTATCTGGAATACGGAGAGAATATTACATGGAAAGTGCCAGCGAGTCCAGACGAAAAGTTTTCGTTCTGGAAAGGAATAAGTGGCATGACTAGAAATATCAGAGTTAGTTTAAAAACTTCATTGAAATTCAAAGACAAGATATCAGAATTGAGACAAAGCTTCAACAGATAGATGTGGAGGCTTATGTACCCATTGGTCTAGATGGAAGCATATTAGGAAACATGAATATAAATCTGCACAAAAAGAAGAAAAATATTGATCAAGCCGGATTGAGACTTACGAGAAAGTGAAATTATAAATACATTATTGTCACGTCTTGAGTTCCAATCTCAATCTCCATAATATTGGTGGGTCATACATCCTGTAGTCTAGGCACATTAAGCCCCCTAACATACACAAATAGAAGGAAAAACAAAAGCTACAAGTTGCATAAGAGGTTACTAATTAATTTCCTTGTACTATATTTTTCATTTTCATATGAAGCAGCAAAAACAGGACTCTATGAAGCAAAGTATATTTATTTCAGTTACTTGAAACTTAATTTGATAATATTAGTATGCATTAACCTACAATATATTCCCCTCATATAATTGCTATCCTTCACGAGAAGGTAAAAAGCTTCTAACCTTTCTTTGCACTCAAAGCAATACTCCCTTTCAAGAGGAAATAGAAAACCATATTAATTATGTTCCTGTTTGGTTAACGGGGCAACAACAGATTTCTTTACTCTTAGCAAGGGGTTAAGGCAGGGTGATCCCCTCTCGCCTTTTCTATACTCTATTGCTGCAGAAGGCCTAAGCGTCATGTTGAAAAAAGTGCAAGAATCAAACCTATTAACTGGCCTCCCATTTGACAGAAACTTACATATTTCCTACCTCCAGTATGCCGATGACACACTTGTTTTCTGTCCGGCAGAGTTGAACTACCTCCATAGCCTTCAAAGAATTCTAAGATGCTTTCAGGTAATCTCGGGCCTAAAAGTCAATTACTCTAAAAGTGCCCTTATTGGCTGTAATGTGGAAGAAGTTTGGATTAATGGCGCATCAGACTCGCTTGGTTGCAAGTCGGACAGACTACCATTCTTATACTTGGGTCTTCCAATTGTAGCTAATCCAAAAAAGTATAGCACATGGGAGCCAGTTATTTCAAAGGTTAAAAATAAGCTAGCTCTGTGGAAGTCAAGGCATCTTTCATATGCATGTAGATTAACTCTGATCAAAGCAGTTTTCAATAGTCTCCCTCAGTACTATATGTCCCTTTTCAAGATGCCGATCAGTGTGGCAAATGAGATCACCAAGATTCAAAGTAGATTCTTCTGGGGTGGCAGCGAGGATAAAAATAAGCTGCATCTAATAAGCTGGAGTGTAATTGAAAAAGCAAAGCATCTTGGTGGGCTAGGAGTTGGAAATATTTTGGACACAAATAGGGCACTCCTTGTTAAATGGATTTGGAGATTAGTAGAATCCAAACAAGCATTCTGGAAGTCGGTTATATCAGAGAAATATGGGACTCCATCACCAAACTCTTTAGTTTTAAATCCGAAGTCATCATCCATTTGGAAAGGGGTAGTCTCTAACATAGTCAAAGACTCAACAAACTTCTCGATCGTCAATAGTTTATTTTGTTACTGGGTGGCAATGGGAGAAGCGTCAAATTCTGGTTGGATGTGTGGATAGAGCAATCCACATTAGCAAATCGCTTCCCAAGATTATTCTCTCTCCCTGGATCCAAATTCGCTCATATGCAATATGGACCTCTGGGAGGGATCATTTTGGGTCTGGGAATTATCCTGGAGGAGGATTTTATTTCAATTGGAATTGGACCTTGTTACAGAGCTGCTGCAGTTGCTGTATAAATACAATATCTTTAGAGAAAAACCTGACAAAGCTGTACGGAGGCACTCTAATACTGGCCTTTTTTTCAGTAAAATCTTTCAAACTGAAGCTCGCTGACATCAATCACCCCTCTTCGTTCTCACTTCCATCAAAGGTTTGGCGTAATGTCTCTGCCCCAAAGGTTGAGGTTTTTGTTTGGATGCTCCTGCAAGGCAAAGTGAAAGTTAAGTCTCACTTAGTTAGACTAGGTATCATTGATCAGTCGCAAAATATCTGCCCCATGTGCTCCAACGCCTCAGAAGATGTTGATCACCTTTTCCTAAACTGTAACTTTGCCTCCTACTTGTAGGTCAAGATTATAAATTGGTGGGGTCTAAGTTGGTGTTTTCCGAGTACAATTGCCGATCACTTTCTTCAATGGGAATTCAGGATAGGCTCAAAACTACAATCACAGGTCTGGTTCGCATCCTTTCTAGCAATCTCATGGACAATATGGCTCGAGCGTAATAACCGAGCCTTCAACAACTCACTTGTATCAAAGGAAAAGACCTTCGATCTAGCTATGATTAGAGTTGCATCCTGGTTAAAAGCTGTAGATTCCACCTTCCCCTACTCAGTCTCCTCACTTCTTGAGTCCTCCGTTTCTGTTACAAATTGGGGCAAAATTCAGAAACCACGCCCAGCAACGATTTGGAAGCCTCCGCCTTTTGGTTGCCTTATGTGGAATGTAGATGGATCAGCCTTTGGTAATCCGGGGCCAGCTGGAATAGGTGGAGTCCTCAGAGATTCCCTTGGGAATTTTTTGGCTTTGTTCTCCCTCTCGGTTGGTGTGGCAGACTCCAACAAAGCTGAAGTCTTAGCAATCCTCAAAGCCTTAGAGATCCAATCTTCCAATGCTTGGGCCAAAGCTCAACCTGTTATCATTGAATCAGATTCGTCCAATGCCATTAAATGGGTTCAAAGCGAGTTTGACAGTGCTTCATGGGAGCTGTGGGATTCCTTATGCAGTATTGAAATGACCATTAAACATCTGCCATCAGTGCAATTCCACAAGATATGGAGAGAAGCGAACTCAGCGGCTGATCATCTAGCAAAGGCTGGAGCCACCAGGGGTTCCGCTTCCTCCGCTTGGCTTGGATGATATAGTTTACTCTGTTGTGGATCTCTCAGATTCATATGTGTCCTTCTGCATATACATTACAACAATCAGATTGAGCTCCATTTGCCAGCTTAGGTATCTCATCACTTTATGCTCAGGTTTCTCATCAATTTACTGCTTCTGTTTGCTCCTGGGTCCTGCTTATGCGTAATGAGGCTGTATGGGTTCTCATCTGTTTTGCTGCTGGGTTTGCTACTGGGTTCTGCATAATGCCTGAAGATTGTTTGTGTTTTTTGCTGCTACTGCTGTATCTGTTTTCCCATTTCTGGTTGTTACTCTGGCTCTGTTTTGGTTTGTTTGTTTCAGTGGCTGTAAGGAGGCTGTTTGGGGTATCCTCCTTTCGGTTGTCTTTAATCGGGGTAGTCTTTTTACCTCTCCTATTGTGTTTCCCCATTCTTTTAATTATTATACAATCAAAATTTTCTTATCAAAAAAAAAAAAAATGTTCCTGTTTAGAGATCTTCTCCAATAAAAAAAATGTGTGAACTGTGAAGGCAGAAACTTTTTATTTATGGGTTCTTCAAGTTCTAGGCCTCTTAGGCCTCCTTGTATTTTGTTTATGGCTAAGTTTACGTCCCAAAAACCCTACCTTCACCATTGTGGAGTTCTCGATTCCGATCATAGCTAACAAAAATTTTTCCGAATCGGTTGATAGGGATGATGGCACAGTCAGTTTTACCCTTGGAATTAGCAATGGAAACAAGGATTCTAGTGTCCACTATGATGATATTCTTTTGATATTTTATTTTGGGCAGGATACAGTGGGAAAGAACAAAATTAGTGCTTTCAATCAAGGTAAGAATAAAAACATTCGTGAGAGTAACCATGTGCATGCTGCTGATCAGAAGGTTAGGCAAGCCATTGTAAATGCAATTTCAAGTGGAAAGGCTGAATTAAAGATTGATTTATCTACCAAGATTCAATACAAAACTTGGGGTATCAAGAGTAAGCATCATAAAGTCAACTTGCAAGCTATTGTTCCGGTTGGTTCAGATGGGAAGATATCAGGTAAGAATAAGAAGATTAAGCTACGACAAGCATCCAAGAAAAGGAAATTGAGGGAAAAAAGATTTCTTTGAGCAACTGTACGTATATGTATATATTTTTTTCTTTTGACTTCTACACTGTACATGAAAATAAATGTTTTAGCTCAAAAAGATTAAAAATTTAATTTTCTTTAAAAGATTATATGGTTCTGCAATTGCAAATTTTTTATGTTATAACATTATGAAATTCTCATGGCCTATTAAGTGGCTGTGCTCTGTTTATGAGTGTTTTATTTGGAATCTTTTTAATACTTTTGGTTCAATGGTTCTGTACCAAACTAATGAAATATTAGTTTTATTTTCAGAGCAGTGTAGAGAGCCAAATTTCTTTAAAAAAATCCATAGAGGCCAATATGTAGAAAAAAAAAATCATACAAAATTAGAAAAGAAATTATGAAAGTTACTCGGGTTTACTTGTCGCTGTCACCATCCTGATTTTGAGACCTTGAAAAATTTTGGTGATTAAGCAAATTTGATGATAATGAAGGGGTAGATCTTACTGGGTTTGGTCTTTTCCTTGCAATATGATGATGTAATCAAAAGAAAATTTTTTTCTTGATTCGAAACCTGTTTAACCCTTATAACGCTGTCGTTTTTAAGAATCCGATAACACATCCAAAGCCGATTTAACAAGCTTGAGAGCCACTCAGCATCAACAGACTTGATCTTGTCAGGATGCAACATCAGTACCATTTTCTTGTCAATAATCTCCTCTCTAATCGCTCTACAGTTGGTGGGCCGATTCATAATGAACGAAGAAAACTATGGATTTTTTTAGGCCCAGATACTGTGGATTGTTTATCCATGAATAGATATGAGAAAATGACATGTGCTTTTTAAAATTTATATTTTTTTATCAAAAATATTTTAGTTATTTTATTATAAATTTATTAAAATTTATTAAAAATTTATAAATTTATAATAAACTTATAATAAACATATTATAAACTCATTATAAATTAATAAAAATCTGGTATTTTGATAAATATTTTATAAATTTTTATATTTTGATAAATAATTTATAAAAATAGTAAATTTAAAATTATTTTTTATTTATCTTATATTTTTATTAAAAGCCCAATAGATATAGCAATGAGATTTATATAAAAAATTAGAAAAAGATCCCATGTGATGTTGCGGATGTTTTAAACAAAAAAATTAAAATTAAAATATAAAAATTATAAATTTAAATTTAAATAATAATTAAAAAATTAAATCTAATAAAAATTAAATAACATAAATTAAAAAATAAAATATAATCAAATTAAAAATGTAAACAAAAATTAAAATAAAATAATTAATATAACTGAAATTAAACAAAAATTAAATTATAAAAATAAAAAAACTCAAACATAAATTAAAATAAAACTACAGCTTACCCAAAAACAAATAGAAATAATTAATTTAAAAAAAACTCAAAAAGAAGTTAAAAATGCCAAAAAAATTAAATAATAAAAAAAATCCAAAACATTACAAAGAACAAAAAAAAAATCATACTATAATCAAAAAACACAAATTAACTAAAAAAATTGCCTAATAAATAAATAACAAAAAAAATCCAATAACAAAAAAAAATTAAAATTAAACCACACAACAAAATATTTGAGAAATAATTACATAAACAAAAAAAAATACTAAAATAAAGGATATTAAATAGTAACTAACGGTGGAGGAAAAACAATGAAGAGTGCGAATAACAATTATAAGAGAAAAAATGATAATATTTTTCATTATAATTACAAACATAATAATTAAACGAAAATAAATAACAAAAAAAATAAATAATTGACTATACAAAATATAGAAAAAAAATTAAAAATAAAAGTAAAAACATAAAAACATAATATATTATCTACACATCAATTAAACAGTTTGTAGTAGTTAAACAATAGTATTATCGTTTTAAAGCTGAATAATATCGTGAGATAATGTGATAATAATATGGTAGTTATATCTTTGTTATATTTATATATATATAAAGAGATAACTAATTATTATCAATATCAAATAAAATATCATAAATCTATTTAAATTCTCCAAATAAATATAATTTTTATCAATATCAAATAAAATATCTTAATTTTATTAAAACTCTTTAAATATAAATTATTATCAAATATAATATTCTAATTCTATTTAAACTCTCTAAATAAATATCAAATAAATATTTATTATATAATAAATAATAAATTTAATTTAAAATATTAAAAATTAAAATAATAGTAAGATTGAGACAGTAACACGTAACATAATATTATATCAATTTTAGCTATTTTAGTATAATATATAGATATCTAAAAAATAAAATATCTTTAAAAGTATTTATTTTTTATATATTTAAGGGCTATTTCAGTAGTGCATCAAATGTTCTAGTTATATACGTGAAATTTTCATAGCAATAATTTTTATTATTAGTTATGAAAATCAATTTGTGGTAAAAAATGTTCTAGTTATATACGTGAAATTTTCATAGCAATAATTTTTATTATTAGTTATGAAAATCAATTTGTGGTAAAAGTATATGATAATAGCAACAAAAAATATGATTTATAATTAATTATAATTTTATTGGCTATACAATATTGTCTCTCAAGCAATAATTAATCTTTTAGTTATGACCTTTTTTAATCCTAGTAGTTCATTGAAATATTACGGGAAAAATTGTATATTAAAAAAATATAAATTTAATAAGGAATATATAAATGGCAAAACCTATAAACCTATTATTTTAAGGTTATAGGTTAGAGTCAAGCCTAATAAAATATTCTCTTACAAGACCTACAAAGAAAATCTCTAAAGTAGACTTTTTAGCGCCAAGTGATATTTGAGTTAATGGTTTTCATTTATTCTTGGTGGACCTAATCTATAATTTTAAGTTTTAGTTACAAATGTATATTCTTGTAGCTAATGTACAAGCATCGCTATAGATACTAATTACTATGGCTAAATGAAATAACCTTGTGCTATAAGTTTTTTATTTTTATTTTTGCAAAAATATTTAACTTTTTAGCAATATAATGATTTATAATATGGCAAAAAATATTAATTTTTAGCCACAAAAAGAAAAATTACATGACCAACTTTTAATTAGTTGTGCCCCTTTTAGCTACATGAGTTATGAATAATTGCAATCATGGCTAAAGTATTCAATTACAAAAATTTGTATTTTAGCTACAATATACTCCATGGCTAAATATGTATAATGTTTTAGTGATGTTGATGATCCCTACCCATCATTTGGAAAGCAAAGTGGTAGACTATGTTGATCAGTATGGGAGATGGAAGTGGCAAAAATTTTTCCATCGTCTTCCATATAATTTAGTGCTCCTTATCGCTTCGATACTCCCTCTTGGCCACAACCATTCACCAGATGAAGTATATGGGGCTCTTTCAAGTAATGGAGGCCTTACTGTTAAATCAGGCTACGATTTTTCAATGCAAAATTGTTCGGAAGATAAGAAGGCAATTAGAGAGCGGGTTTGGAAAGTTAAGGTTTCATACAAAACTAATACCTTCTTGTGGTTAGCAGCTAGAGAGAGTCTTTTCACTAATATTGAAAGGTTTAGGAGACACCTCAAACTGTTGGCTAGTTGCTTGAGATGTGGTTTCTATAACAAAAATGTGTTCCATATTCTCACAGATTGTATCTTTGCCAGGAGTGTGTGGAATGCTCTGGGTGCTAGAATGATGGGACAGGGATTTTTCAAACTTGAGCTTGAGTCTTGGTTTATACATAACCTATCTACATGTATTCCTGTTGCAGGTATGGGTGCATGGATGATTATTTTTGCCACTACATGCGGGTCCATCTAGTGCAACAGAAATAATTTGGTGTTTGAGTACAAGAATTCTTCCATAATGGAAACCATTTCAAGAATCAAAGTTGCAATGCATCAATTCAATATAATCACTCAAGCCAAAAAATTTAGGAATTTCGCAACCCCAAAGAATCAAAATAACCAACTGCTGGAGCGCTCCAACCAATGGTTTCTATAAGTTAAATACAGACAAAGCCTATGAGGATTATCAAGATATGCTTTAGCATGAGGTTTAATACGCAACCTTGGCCAATGGGAGGAAGGCGTTGTAATTAACATTGGGTTTTGCTGTGTTTCACGAACCGAGCTTTGGGGTTTATGTCAGGGATACTTCTTGCTTGGAATAAGGGTATTAGCAGTGGCAGATCCATCATGCTATCTATGGGGTCCATAGGCCCAACTAAATTTCTTTTTTTTTTTTCAAAACTCTAAGTAATTTTAATACAATGAAAAAAAAATAGAGCCCAAATAAAGAAAAATTTAGACCCCAATAAAATAAAATTAGACTCAATTGATCTAGACTTATTAAAATTACAACCTATATAACCATAAAAATATATTCAAATTCTAGTTTATGATATATTTATGTACAAATATATTGCTATTTTATTTTAGATATTTAAACTTAATATATGGATCCCAATTATTAATTTTTCTGAATCTGTCACTGCGTATCAGTCATTTAGAGGAATAATTATATGCTACAACCGTTGTAGCAATAAATGCCTACAACGGACCAATGAAATTCTTACACGTAGATTAAATGATTCATTTCATTGGTCCGTTGTAGGCATTTAATCTACGTGTAAGAATCTCATTGGTCCGTTGTAGGCATTTATTGCTACAACGGTTGTAGCATATAATTATTCCATTTAGAGGTAGAAGTTGATAGCTTTAATGTGATTCGAACGGTTCAAGTGCCAATATCTCAGTGCTGCGCAAACATCTCTTTGATTGATAGTATTAGGAAACTTCTAATGCTCCAGTGGAATGTGCAAATTAATCATGTGTATAGGGAAGCTAATTTTGCAGCAGATTGGTTTGCTTCCTTCTCAAAAGAAGTTTTTAGTTGGTGTGCATGATTTATTTGAGCCTCCAGAGGGAATTCAAAGATGGCTAAAGCATGATCAGATTATTGTAGACCATAGCAGACTTGTTCAAGCTAGTATGTAAAGTTTCTTTCTTCTCTTTGCAAAAAAAAATATATATATATATATTCATGCCCACTTCACCTGCTCTCCCTTTTGCACCACTTTCTGGCTCTTATGTTGACTTTTCTGTGTCATTATTTTTCCGTTCAACAACCCTTTTGCCTTTATTATGTTAAGTTGAACTGGTAAATATTGACACACGCATTAAAAAATCATAGCTTTTTTATGAAATTCAGTTACTAAAAATTGAAATTTAAACCATAGGAGAATTCCACTATAAAAACATGAAGTCTACATTAGAAGCATGATGAATAATTTAATTGCATCAATATAAATTAACTAAAGGTAAATTGTTTGATATTAAGCGTTGGGTATGGAGAACCCTTAAATTCTTATGTCATCTGTCTTATTTTTTGAGGTGCCTGCAAATCAATGAAGAAATTAGTTACTGTATCATACACTTGTCTAAATATATATATATATATATATAAATTAATGATGCTTCAATTTCAAGCACCCATAGATCACAATTAATTAAACCAACCATTAACAACCGCAAATTCTTTCTTTGGATTTTCGCGTCTACCTTCACTACGTAATTCAACTCACATATATGGCTTTTGCTTCTTTTTTAATTCCCACCATAGCAGCATATTCCCTTTCCTTAATTTATGATTACTTTCAATATATTTTTATTTTTTTAACTGAATATATGTTGTATTAGTGTATTTGAAATTAACAAATGATCATTTTATGTATAAAATTATAAAATTGATATTTAATATTTCAAGTTAAAATTCAAATTCAAATCTTTATGCATTTCAAATATATACATATTTGTAAATTAATTTCAATAAATCAAATAATTAATAATTAATTTACGTTAATTTTTTTTTAAAAATTCACTTGACTTACCAATATCTACAGTCGAAATTGCCTAGGCTTATTTTCACTGAGGCCCTAGGTTAACAACGGAGTTCAGGATCATCTGGCGGTTAGTCCATTACCGGTTAGCTCTGATACCATGTAGAGTTACACAGACTCTGCGAGTGTTGGGCCAAATATACAGTGACCATATAAATGGGTTTGGAACCTCATCTCAACACAAAACCAATTGGCTTGTGTTAAGGCCCAATCTACACCACCTTATATGTCATTGTATTTTATTATACTTTTCAGATGTGGAATTCATTTATATTCTCCAACAGTATCTAGTTATATATGCAAATAGAAACCAATTAGTTTTAACACTAAAATTTCCTTAAGCAGTAATTGATTGAAAAAGAGTTTCATTTTTTTCTTTAGACTATTGTCCGAAGTTAAACTTGCATGAAAGTTTTCTCTCTTTTTTACATGCAATAATAAGTTAATCATTAATGACTGTTACTTGGCAATTATTATTTCTTTTATTTATATCTTTATTTAGTCTAAGTCACACAACCAATATGATCATATCCGTATTTAAATAATTCTTAAATATTTTAGAGTTTTTTTTTTTCAAAAAATTACTAGACGTATTTTCAGAACTTTATTTTGGTAGAATTAATGTGAAAAGAGCTAAAAAATTTTAGTTATAGATTTAGTTTTGTTTTTCTCATTTGTGAGCTAGAAAGTAGAAAAAGATGACTGGTTATAAACTCTTTTCTATATTGCTTTTTGTGCACTAAAAATTGATTGGAGCTTTTTCCAGTAAGATAAGATTTCGAATTTTTTAATTTTTATTATTTGAAAGAAACTTTCTCTTATAAGGTTTGCGTTGGAGATTGATCTTATAAATTATTATTTAATATATAAATATTTTTATTTTAAATATATTTTTATTTTAAATATATTTTTAAATAATAATATTAAGAAAATTCTTAATGTTTTCTAAAACATAAAAAAAAATTCAATTATATAATGATTGAAAATATGAGGCACTCTCTTAGTGGAATTTTTACTTTTTGTTATTGATAATGATAAGCAAAAGCAGAAAATAAAAAGAATAGTTAATCAACGACAAAAAAAAATATTATTTTCTTTACACATGTGATAAAATGTTTTTTTTTTTTTTTGTCATTAAAACCAGCATTGTTATATGGGAAAAAATTGTTTACTGTCACAGCCTCAGGGTGAACACCGCAACCTAAGCCAGCACTCTGCAGCTTGTCCAAGTCAAATTTTGCTTCTGTCCCGGATTTTCCTCATAATTTCATAAACATCAGTTAATTATCAGTTCACCCCATTTCTATCTTTGATTTTTTCTCTGTTTCTCAATTATTTATAACAAGAAAACACTTCACTTCATATTAGTTAAAGGTACAATTTCATGTCTCGCAATCATGGTCAGATTCTGTCTACTCCTCTGCATACTACACTTTCTCAAAAACAGAATAATGGTCGAAGCTACCAAGAACCCAGTTAACGTCAGCTGTTCAGGAACTACTAATTTTACCCCAAACGGCACCTACAGAGCCAATCTTGATCTCGTCCTATCTTCTCTGCTCTCTAATGTTAACAGCAAAAATGGGTTCTACAACTCCAGTGCTGGCAAAAGTCCTGCAGACATCGTCTATGGCAGCTTTTTCTGCAGAGGAGATATTTCAACCGAAAGTTGCAAAATTTGTGTAGCAAATGCTACTAAAGATATAATCCATATGTGCTCTACCCACAAAGAATCAATCATTTGGTATGACCTGTGTATGGTACGATATTCTAACAAGAATTTCTTCTCTGTCATGCAGCAAGAGCCTCATTTTATTGGGACAAATCAAGAAAACGCATCAGATCCGAATTTCATAGTAAAATTGCATTCTATCATGAATCACTTGGTGTCCACTCTGGTTAAGCATTATCAGTCATTGGATAAGAAATTCGAGACGAATAGAGCCAAATCTAGACTGTTTCCAGTTTATAGTTTGGCAGAGTGCACACCAGATATATCTGTAATTGATTGTTCCAAGTGTTTGAGAAAAGCCATTTCATTTCTTCCATATTGCTGCAGTGAGAAAATAGGGGGTAGAGTCTTACTTCCCAGTTGTTCTATTAGGTATGAGATATACCCTTTTTACAGCAGCCCAGAAGGTATGGGGCCATATATATATATTTATATAATGTCATTTTATTATTTGTATTATTCATTTTAAATTGGGTTTAATAAATTGTGTTCAATTTCGTTCCCAGAAGGTCATGATCATGCTGGTTTGTTGCGAATAATAGCTGCTGTTGTTTCTTCAGTAGTTGTTGCTGTTGTGGTTTTCTCTGTAGTCTACCGGTCCTTTACAAGGAAAAGAATGAAGAAGTGTAGCAGTACAATAGATGAAATACTTGGTAATTAAATTCGAATCAAAATAGTAAAGATCTGTTCCTTATTTTGTACCTATCTTTTTAACTTAGTAATATGGTTCGTTTATTGCGTAGGTCGGAGTGAATTTAATTTAGAATCATTGCTTTTTAGTTTGAGTACAATTAAAGCTGCTACTGGTAACTTCTCTAATGATAACAGACTAGGTGAAGGAGGATTTGGTGCAGTATATAAGGTAAAGAGCACTTGGAATTTTGAATTTTTAACTATGCCAATGAGTCCTCTGAAAATTGTAACAGTAGACCGATATTTGTTTGCAGGGTACACTTCCTAACGGACAGGAAATAGCAGCAAAGAGGCTATCTAAATGCTCTGTCCAAGGTGCAGAAGAATTCAAGAACGAAATTGAATCAGTAACAAAACTTCAACATAGAAATCTGGTAAGGTTGTTAGGCATATGCTTTGAAGGAGAAGAAAAGATACTTGTCTATGAGTTTGTACCCAATAAAAGCCTTGACTACTTTTTATTTGGTTAGTCCTCTCCCATGATATGTTTGCTTTCTGTATGTTTGATTGAATTGTGTTTCTTTCTGTAGGGTTTTTGTCTTAGATATTGTAACATGAAAATTTATCTTAAATGTTGCGTAGATGCCGGGAAGAAAGATCAATTGGATTGGCCAAAACGATATAAGATTATTGTTGGAATTGCTCGAGGTATTCTTTACTTGCATGAAGATTCTCGACTTAGGATTATACATCGGGATCTCAAGGCTAGTAATGTATTGTTGGATAGTAACATGAATGCAAGAATTTCAGATTTTGGAACAGCAAGGATATTTGGGGTAGATCAAATTGAAGGAAGTACAAACAGAATTGTGGGAACATAGTAAGTTATAGGATCCTATAAATTTTGTTCATTTGTTCTAGAATTTTTGGTCTAATGTTTATTATGTTTTGTAGTGGCTACATGTCTCCAGAATATGTAACATTCGGAAACTTCTCTGCGAAATCAGATGTTTTCAGTTTCGGTGTCTTGGTTTTGGAGATTATAAGTAGCAAAAGAAACAGCAGTTCTAAAACAGAATGTGGGGAAGGCCTTCTGAACACTGTGAGTACATTGAAATTCTGTCAGACTATCAACCAAAAACAAGCTTACAGAATGTGAACTTATGCCAATTTTTTGTAGGCCTGGAAAAAGTGGAAAGCAGGAACACCATTGGAATTGATGGATCCAGCATTACAAGAATGCTGCTCCATAAATGAAGTGATCAGAGCTGTTCACGTTGGCCTGCTATGTGTTCAAGAGGATATGGAAGATCGACCCACCCTGGCATCAGTGGTTGCAATGCTCACTAGTGATACTACTAGTTTACCATTGCCTCGGCAACCTGCATTCACCAATTCTAGTGGGAAACAGTCAGATGTTTCATGTTCTACAAGCTCAAATCATCTTATAGCCAGCTAGTAGTTCACAAAAGCATATTGTCTTTAGCTGGGCTGTGTCGTATATATATATATATATACACACACTGCAAGTGACTTTTGACATTTTTCATTGTCTTGTCTAATTTAAAGGGAAACAGAACTCTAATTAGTGTATCAATCATTATAGATGTAATTAAATTTATACAAATTTTGGATTTGAGCTGTTGGATTGATATCTCACGTAAGGTATATCTCACGTAAGGTATAAAGAATCATCCAATGATGATCTTTTCAGATTGTATATTGAAATCCTGGTTTTGCTGCTGCCAATTGTAATGACAGTGATTCAATATTTTTTTTTTCTTGATGGATAAATTACATTCTCTTCCATAAAGTTTATCCATAACGGCCATTGTTTTTGAACAATAAAATCCAAGTTTATATTCATCTGTTAACTAAGAAATTTTTAAATGGACGACGGAATTCGGATATTTAAACTTCTGACTTTCTATATATTATAAGTAAATTCGTAATCTATTATTAAGAGGTCTGAAATAAAAGCTCCCTTTTAATAAATCTAAAATGACGTTTATAATAAAACTTGTTAAAACACTAATTTTGACTCTAAACATAAAAATAGATTGTTCTAATCAGTGAAGTAATATAAATATATGTATTATTGTTATTATTATTATTATATTATGAATAATATATTATTTATAAATATTTATAATTTTTTTATCATGGTATAAATAATCTAATTTAGTAAACCTTATATCACATCTTAATTTTTTAATGACGAAGGAAAATAATGTGTATAAATTTTTAGTCAATTAATCAACTAAGGCTATTTGAAATTTTATATGAATCTATAAACTTATATGATAATAATAAAGAAATTTTTAAACTTTTACTTGAGATATCTCATTAGAATTTATTCATATTTCTTTTTTATGTATATGCGTGTGTGATTTTAGTTTTTGATATATTATAATAATTGACAAATTATAATGTTATTTTTGTTTTTTTTAATTAAGTAATTTTATTTGTTAATAGGGAAAAATATATTTATACAATGAAAACTACCCAAAAATATCAAAGCCCAAACAAACCCAAATTATCAAACTTCCCATAAATATATGAAAAAATCTCATAACTTCAAAGTACAATCTAGAAAAAATGATCAAAAACAAAGAACAAGCTAAAGATAAACACATACTCAGGATAGTATTCATTGTGCAAAGAACAACAACAAAGAACAAAAGAGAATATTAATAATAGTGCAACATAGTTTTTGTTTTTTTTTTTGTTGTTTTGCCTACTTAAACAAAATAATAATAGTAAATATAATTTTTTTATACCTTTTATTATTTTTTAATTTTCTTTCAATAAAAAAATTTTCTTGAAAAGATATAAATTTTCAGTAATTTGATATCAATTAATAGGCTATAATAATTTATATTTTGATAGAATATTTTAATATTTTTCATTTTTTATTTTGGATTACTTTAAAAAATGGCATATATAATTCCATTGCAACTTTTTTTAATTTGTTTTTAACAATGAGTTTTACTTGAAAAATCTATATATATATTTTTTAATAATTTGTTTTGCTGAAGAGATGCAGTTTTACTTGAACTATTCCCACTTTGTTATCCTTTTTAACTTGCTTTCTTCCATTAAATCTCACTCTTGTCAAATATTGTCCAATATTCCCTCCCATTTCTTTTATGGGTATATGAAAGAGAAAAAGCAATGCCCATAATACATGAGCGGACAATTTAGGGTTGACAACTGATAAAGTATCCGTAAAAAATACTCTATTTAAATCTGAATATGTTTAAGTTTTAGACTACTTAAATTTATTTAAATTCGATTATAGTTATACATGTATTTATTTTCAATCCATTTAATACTACTCATTTATTATTCGAATATGTTTAATTACCTGTTAAAATATAAAAATTCAAAAATATTATAAAATTTAAAATATAAATTATAATTTTTCAATTGAATAAATTATAAATAAAAATTTAATATAATCCTAATTTTATTAAAAATAATTTCATACCACATAAATTTTATAATTAAAATAAAATAAAATAATTAAATAATTAAATTTTAATAAAATATAATTAATATATAATCGAATTCGAATAATGGATACCCAAAGATTTATATCTGAATCCGATTTGAACCCGTTATGGATAGTAAAAATACTATTTATATCCGTCTAAACTCATTTATAAACCACTCGTACCCTATATAAACAGATATGGATCAAATATTCTAAAATATCCGACTTGTTGTCATTCCTAGGACAACCTCGTTCGGGCGTGCCATTTTGCTTGGCTTGCTCAAATATTTTAATTCACAAAATTATATTATATAGCATATTTTTTTTATTTTTTAAAAATATTTTATTTTTAATATATTTTTGATATATTAAGTATACACTTAATATATATCTTTGAAAATAGATCATAATTTAATATATTAAATGTATATTAAAAATATATCTATGAAATGAGAATTTTTTAAATTAAAAATTAAAAAAAATAATATTTTTAAAATAGAAAAGAAAAAGTGAATATTTTTAAAAATATATTTATTTTTTAGAGTATTTTTGAAGAAACTCCTATTTTAAATTGAGCTAAATTAAAACATTTGACTTGTTGAGCTAATGTGACACAATATTATAAGTGGCTCGATCCACACGACTTATTTGGCCAAATAAATATTTTAAATATTTATATTCATTTGAATAAAATTACCTATTTAATTTTTCAGTATTAAAAAAAACTGAAAAATTTTAAATTAAATATTATATTTAATTTTAAATTAAATAATCATTTAAAATTAACTATTATTAAGCTAATAATTTTTCATCAAATTTTAAATTATGATATTCTAAATAAGATTATATTTTTAATTTTTAATTTATTTTATTATTTAAGTATTAAAAAATTTCAAATAATTTAATCTTTCAAAAATTTTCAAAATTTTAAATTCTTAATTAAGATTATATATATATATTAAATTATTAATTTATAGATTAATATTTTTATCTGACTTTAGGCGGACTGTACCTAAAAATTAATAATAAAATTTATTAACAAAATTAATCTAATTCATATATTGACACAATATATTATAGTACTGATCAATATGGCACAATATCATTATATATAGACCAATAATTACGTAAGATCGCTACTTTTTTAATTTGGGTATGATTCAATATGATTGGACTAATTTTTTTGAATCACCCAATACAATATGGAAAGAGACAAGCACGTGGATTTGGTTAAATTGGCACGGCTGGAGTCAATTACCATGTATAAGTATAATGCCCATACATCAAATTTTTTTCCGATCAACAAACCAAAACGACAAAGAGGAATATTAATAGATCACATCACTACAAAATGTTTAATTACCTTAGCTTCCTATTTAATTAAGATTTTTTTTAATATACATTTCTATATAGAGAGTTTTTATAAGATAAATTTAGGCATGTTTGATAACACCATTTAACACTTAAAATAAAATTTTATTAAGATATAATTTTGTTTTATCGAAAAAAATATAAAGAAAGAAAAAAGAATAGAGAACGGAGGTGGATACAGTTTTTTTTAGTAGGATTTATTTTAATTTAGTTGATTAATAATAGATAATAAAAAAATAGATACTAATAATAAATAAATAAATACATAACGTATTGAAAGAGAAATTCCCACTTGAAGATAATTTTGTCAATTTATAATTAAAAAATAATTACTCTAAATTTGACAAATTAACATGTTTTTTACATGTTATTTTGAGTCTATCCTAATGATCTATATCATATTGTGTTGGGTAAAAAACACTTTGGCAAGTCTTTTTTTTGAGAGGATAAACGTACGAGAGATTCTTTGTATTATATTATATTTTTGTATATTATAATAAATCTCACGCACGAATCTGTTCTTTTTTTGAAGAATTTCTTTATAGTATTCATCCTCGAATATAGTGATTAATCTCATTGCTGATTGTAAATATATTAAAGGATATGACAGTTGATCTGAAAATTTAAGATTATTTTAAATCTAATGCAAAGAATCGAACTCTTAACTGTTGATAAAAAATAAATGAATTCTTAACACTCAATTATACCTCTTGAGTTGAACATGCTTTTATTTATTAATAGACAATCATCCGATTGATATTGTTTATTATTATTTTTTGAATCAATTATAATTAATGTCTTTAATGTGCCATATTTTAATGTCTAATTTAAGGGATCATTTTGACGACAATATGTTTGACTTTTGAATTATTTTTATAGGGCTCAGGTCAATCAATTTAATTCCTCTTTTGTCCTACACGCTTCAATTAAAGTTCATGGAAAATTCTCAAGCATTATTTTTTTGCATATTTAATTAATTTTAAATTTTTAATAAAAAAAATAAAAAATTCATAATATTCTTTTTTACTTCACATATTCTTTTTACATTGGAGGAATGTATACTCTTCTAAAGTTCGTATGTTTTTACTTTTAAAACTTATAATTAAATTGTCAGTGAAATGTAACTCTTCATAAATGAGAAAGATTAATATATTTAAAAATTATAAAATTATGAAAATTATCATTAATTTATTATAATTATACAAAAAAAGAGTTACTTTTCTATTGTGAAGTTCCTAACATTATTTATATATCATATTGAAATTGCGGCTCAAATACTTTTCCACAATTTTAATAATTAATTAGTACTTGAATTGCTTTTGGTCTGGCGGCTCAATTTAATAAATTTGATTATTTTATTTTATATATTTATTATATTATTTTATATATTTATCTATTTTATTTTAATAAACATTTATATAATTATATATTATCATTTTATCTTTTATATTTATATATTTTATACTCAATAAATATATAAATGATAATGCTATATGTGTATTTAAGTGTCTATTTAATATAAAATATATAAATATAAAAGATAAAATGATTAATATATGATTATATAAGTATCTAATAGAATAAAATAGATAAATACATAATTCAATCTAGTAAATATATAAATATAGATAATAAAATTACTAACATTGTCAAATTTAGAGGGACACTTAATGTATTAAACCATTACTTTTCAATTAGTACATGAGCTCAAATCTCCAAATTTAAAGCTTTGCTTCATTCATTCCTCTAGTCATCCATTCTATAGTATTTTTCTGAAATTTTCTAACTTGCAGCTTCTAGATAACTTTTATTTTTACTATATTAAATAGGTGGGTAAATATTGATAAAAAAAAAAATAGGTTGTTAAATAAAATTTAAAATACATTTCATCTTTAAATATTTCTCATTTAACTTTTATATAAATAATTGCTTCGTCTTAAATTGATATACGCTTTCTCATTTTACAAAATTAAAAAAAAAAAGATTAATCTTATCATTCAAAAAATAAATTTATTTTTATTTTTATTATCCTCCTATTTTAATGAGATATACTCATTAATTTATTATTAATTTTTACATCAAACATGATAATATATTTGTCTAAGGTTAATAAATATGCATTGAATAATATTGAAAAATATAAATTTTAAAATTTGAAAATATTGTCAATAACTATTGAAATTGGAAAATAAAAAAATATTGATACAAATAATATTGAAAAATAAAGAGTAATTAATAAAAATAAGAAATTATTTTTAAAAAATAACAAAAATAAAAATATTATAAAAATTTAACATGTTAACTAAGGTGAATTATGATAGGTGAACTATGATTTATGATAAATGAAAAAGGAAAGTAAGTCTATTAATTTAGGATGGAGAAAGTATGTGTGAGTGTGTATTTATTAAAATTAGTCATTTGATTTGATTAAATGTAGCCCATCCAAATTAAAAGAATAAATATTTAACTTAATATAATTAATAAATATATTTGATTTAAAGTATCTAACGGTATTTGATAAAAAAAGATAGTTTCAATAATTTGTTGGGATATTTAATTAAATAGACTAAAACAGGATAAAGAAAAGTATACATTGGTTATTTAAAAAAAGTATATATTGGTTAAAATTGAATTAATATATTTAATTTAGAATATGTTAATATAATTGACATATACTATATTAAATTAAACAAATATAAAATAATATCTTCTATTAGATTAAATATATTAATTAAAAAAGAGCCACACACATATATATAAGCATATATCCTTCTTAATTTAGTCTAAGGTTGTATTTGTTTTAAATTTTAAAATTAAAAACGAAATCAGAATCAGAATAATTATTTACTCTTTTTGTTTTGTTTATTTTAGAATCGAAATCAAAATTAAAATAATTATTTATTTTTTTATTATTTAATAATTTAGAGATATTATAATTAAAAAAAATAAAAAATAAAAAATTATTATATTTTATTTTAAAAATTTAAAAACTTTTTTTTTAATTTTATTAAGAAAAAATAAATTTATTTATTTAAAAATTCAGAGATATTGTTATTAGAAGAATGATAAAAAATTAAATTGATTATATGTTATTTTTAAATTTTAATTTAATTTTATCGAGAAAAATGAATAGGTTAGAAGGATGGATATAGAAGCGAAAGAATATAAAACCAAGCCACCCTTAATAAAGAAAAAAAAAATAGAGAACTAGAGAGGGACCTGTGCTGAGGAGAGCCGAGAACATCCTATGAGAGATGCCACCTCATATGTGCCAGAAGATATTTCTAAGATGATTTTAAATAGGTTATTAGTTGCATTTGAAAAGTGTATTATGGCTTACTTGGATGTTGTGGTGGAGAGCTTGGACATTTTGAGACTAATCAACAATATCTTAGAGATTTATTTACAGATTATCAGAAGAATTTTTAATTTGGAGCTAACATGGTTGAACCACATTTGTTACACCACCTCTACCTCCTGTAACTATAATACCTCCTGCTTCACTAGCACCTTCAACACCTTTGGTACCAATTATTCCCTTTATTCATCTAGTCCTTTCACCTGATCTATCTGCTCCTATTCACTCCAACCTCGTAGATCTTGAAAACTTTCCTTTTGTTTAGTTTATTATATCTTTTATGTTTTTTTTATCGTATATATGATATTTGAGGCAAAGCATTCCTATTATCTTGTATGTATTTTGTTATGAATTTTTCATTGTGTATTGCATTTTTCCAGTATTGATTTTTCTTGAATTTGATAGAAGGGGATGTTTTCCATAGAAAAGCAAATCTTAGCCTTTTGGTAATTCTATGGGCATACCAGAGGGTGTATGTTTCTCGATTAGATTGTGCTAAAATGACTTTTAATCAAAATGATGTGAATTTCTTAAAGAACCAAAAAGAAGTTAAAATGCCCTAACTCCCTTGACAATTCATTTGGATTCTGTAGGAAAACTGATGAAAATTTTAGTAAATTACTCGAATACATAAGCTATGGTGAATTACAATAATTGAATAACTGATAGTAGATATGAGAACCAATTCATTAGGTAAGTGAAAATTGAACAGTAATTGATGTAGACTAAGTGAGCAGAAAGCATAGGAGCCAGTACATACAAATAAAATTAATGCACTGTAGGGCAGTTCATGCAACCCGATTAACCTGGCTCGAGTTGGACTAAGTTAAAGGGGATTCGAGTTGGTCTTTGGTTTTGCATCAAAATTGTGATATATTAGGCTTTAGACTGGAGCAAAATCTTCTCGGGCCAACCTAACCCAGTCCGAATTATTATTATTATTATTATTATTATTATTATTTATAGTATATAAAAAATCAATATATATATAATATGTTATATAAAAATTATAATATTTATAATATACACATATACATCTCAAGTCCCGAGATGTATATATGTATATACATATATATACATAGGTCTGAGACATATATATACATCTCAAACGCATCTCAAACTTGGGTTTGTATACACATATATACATATTGCAGTATGTAGTGTATAAATATATATATATATATGTATGTATGTATGTATATACAAATATACATTTTAGGTTTTCAGAAAAAAAAAAACTTGGGTTTTGTTGTATATATTGCAGAAAAAAGTAGAAAAGTTATAGGCAAAAAGAAAAAGAAATTGCAAGAGAAAAACAAAATTTGCATTTTTTTTAAAAAAAAATCCACCTTGCCCTATCAACCTGAAATGGCCCAGTCTGTCCAAGCCTAGGATCGAATTGTGAGTTAAATTATTAGGCCCGAGTTGTACTTGGGCTGGGCTATGGGCTAGGGGGTAAACCCAGCCCGAGTATACTCCTAATGCACTGGACTTGGTGTATAAATAGTAAATTGAAATATGAATTGAGCTGCAACTAAAAGATAAAATTCTAACAAGAGAATTTAAGCTTAGCTAAAATGAAATGTTTAGAAGCTAAGAAGTTTAAATGAAATTTGATGATCTTTATGGATTTATGTGTGAATCTTTTGCTGCTTTATGGTTGATCGTGGTTGGTATTCATCATTGTGTGATTAGTTTCCTTATTCTCTTGTAATTGCGATCTTTTTTACATTCTAGTATATAATTGCTCCACAAATAGCCCATGTCTCTTATTTTCATTTTTCATATTTTTAAGCTTAGCTTCAAAGTTCTTTTTTTTTTCACATGTTCTCTACTAATGAATTTAGTATATGATAAAATTAACTTTTATGAAGATTTGTGAAGAATATTGGATGTAATTTATTTTTAGTAGCTGTGATAGTTAGTTACTGAGCATATACACTAAGTCAGCAAGGTTGTAATTTGTTCTGTTGTGAGGTTGACCATACAATTGGCGTTAGTTATAGATGAAGCTTCTAGCTTCTCCTCATTTGCTTCCTTGTAAATAAACTTAGCTTCTGCTCATTCCAAGAATAAGAGAAGATATTCTATTTTCATCTACTTCTGTTTTTGTTCATGGGATTAGAGTATTCATGATCTGACCATTAAAGTTTTCTTCTTATCTTCTTGAGTACTTGATCTAGATTCTGAATAGGTTTGAATCTCTTGAGTACTTGATCAAATTCTCTTCTTCTTCTCATCATGCTTTTCATACACCATTGCTTCTTGATTGTTTGAGAAATAATGTTGAGTGAGGCAAGATCAGGGATGAAAGAAGTGACAATACTTCATCATAGTGATAATCCAAGTATTTCTTTGGTTTATAATCCTTTTAATGGGAACAATTACAGGATTTGAAGCAAGTTGATAAGAATTTCTCTAGTGGCAAAGCATAAATTAGGTTTTATTGATAGACGAGTTAAGAAGCTAGATGAGAATTATACTCAGTATGATGCTTGGTTTGGAAGTAATGCCATGGTAATTTCATGGATTTTGAATTCTTTATTGAAGGAATTGCATGATGCCTTTGTATATGTAACCTCTGTAAAGGATCTATGGGACAAATTGGAGAAAAGGTTTGGAGATTCCAATGGCCCTCAGATGTACCAAATTAGAAGAGAAATGACTTCAATCTATCAAGGTAATGATACATTATCCATGTATTTTACCAGGCTTTGCAAGTTGTGGGATGAGATGTCTAGTGTTATGCCAATTCCTTAGCGTACATGTGATAAGTGTACATGTGGCTTTTCTAAGGAAATCATTAAAATATATGAGGATGCGAAGATAATTCAATTCCTAATGGATTGAATGAATTTTATAACATTTCCAAGTATCAAATTCTGTTGATGGATCTTATGCCTAATGTTGATAAGCTATATGCCATGGTTCAGAACATTGAGAAGCAGAGACTTATAACTAGCAATTTAATAGAAAACTCAGACATGGTAGCACTTTTAGCAACTCAGAGGGCTGCAATGAATGGGAAGTCTAACTATAGAGGTTATAAAAGAAAGAGTTCACAAAGTATGAAAATTAATTTTGTACCTACTGTAAATGAGATGATCATCATAGCGGCACATGCTATAAACTCTATGGGTATCTAGAATGGTATAAAAAATGAGGCAAAGAAGGGATGAAGCAGAAGGAATATGAGGGAAAATAAATATGGCATATACTCCTATCAATGATGAAGAAGAAGCTATTGAAGAAACAAAGGATTCATCTGCAGTTGCATCCATGAGAGATAATTCAACAAGAGCTTTTCAAGTTGTTAAAAGGTAAGCAAGTGGCTGAGCATGATTTTGCTAGATTTGTTCAAGAATTTATAGGTATATCATTAAAATCAGACACTTTGACATGTTCAAGGAAGAATTTTTGCTGGATTATAGATACTGGTGCCAATAATTATATATGTGCTGATAAAAAATTATTTGAGTCTATGAAGCAATAAGAGAGAACAAGTTAATGTATTTACCTAATAGAAGCATGATGACAGTAAATTTGGCAGGCAAAGTCCCTTTACACGAACAATTGGTCTTAAAATTGGTACTTTTTATACTCTCTTTTAAGTACAACATGCTCTCTGTATGGAAGCTAACTAAGCAAAGCACCATAGTCTTCACATTTGACCCAAGTTTTTGCCTATTACAGGACCAAAAGATTAAGAGGATCATTGCAGTTGATAGAACCTTTGGAAATCTATATTTTTTTTTGGATCAGAAGTTTTTGTAAGAGAAACTATAGAAAAATACTCATCCAACTTGAATTCTATCTATTTTTTCGTTAATAATTGTTGTGTAGATGCAAAAATAAATGATTTAGAAGACCGGTATAAGAGGTTGGAGCATCCTTCCTCACTTGTACTATAGAAACTTGGTTTTTTGAAAGAATGCAATGATTTCAGTTGAAAGCCATGTGATGTCTGTGCAAAGTCCAAGCATATCAAGTTTCTTTTGATTTTAGTGTGAGTCACAATTCAATTCCTTTTGACTTGATTCATGTTGATGCGTGGGAACCATACAAGAAGCATAATTTTTTTAGAGCTAGGTATTTCTTATAAACAGTTGTAGATGATTCAATACGATCCATATGGACTTTTCTAATGCAAATAAAATAATAGACAGCTGTTGTGTTATCAAAATTTTTGAGAATGATTCAAACTCAATTTAATTCCAAAGTGAAATACATTAGGATAGATAATGATATGGAGTTTGTAAAAGGTCATTATTGATCTTTGATGCAAGAATTTTGGTGTTATGCTGAAAGGAAGCATAGACACTTGCTTTTAGTGGCTAGAGCTCTCTTGCTTTAAGCTTCTATGCCTAATATGTTTTGGGGAGGGGCAATTTTACCTGCAACTTATATAATCAATCGACTACCATCTACTTTATTGCAGTGGAAAAGCCCTTATGAAGCTTTGCATCTTAGGAAGCTTGAGCTACAATGCTTGAAAACTTTTGGGTGCCTATGTTACTTAACAGGCATTAAGCTTATAAGAGATAAATTAGCCCCAACAGTTTTTAGATGTGTATTTTTAAGCCTTGTAACTGGTTAGAAAGGGTTTAATTTGTATTATGATGTTGATAATTTACAACTTTTAATCTCTTCAGATGTGGTAGTTCTTGAAAAGGTGTTTCCATGTAAAGGATGGGTTGACAAGTTTATAGAAGTGGTCCTACCACATGCTTCAATCTTATAAGATTTTACTTTATCATACCTTGTATCTCAGCCTTATTTCCCTTAGCCTAACCTATCTAACATCTCATAGCCTAACCCACCTACACCCTCACAAATCATTGACCAAATACAATGATTTACCCATTTTGCCTTACATAAACATGTCTAAACCTGAACCTCACTCATCACAACCTAACTCACCTAACCAACCTTAAACTACATTACCTTTATCACGACACATGACTTCATCTAACACACAACTCTCATCCAATGACAACCCTTTAACTATGCATATACCAACAACAAATCATAACTTACCTAGTAATTAGTCTGCACCATCTATAGATTCTCAAAGATCGAGTAACAAAATAAAAAAAAAACCCACATGGCTAAAAGATTATGTTAATTTTTTAGCTGGTCCTAAACACACCTTATCCTCTCCTCATCTACCTAATACTTTTCCTTTCTTCCCTAACCCATACCTCACTGGTGATCACACAACTTTTCTCACAAATGTTACTCAGCTTCACGAACCTAGAAGCTAGAATGAAGCCAAGGATTCAATTGAATGGACCAAGGCCATGCAAAATGAGATTAAAGCACATAAAAGAAATAAAAATTAGAATCTAACATCTCTACCCCTTAGTAAAACAGCTATAGAATGCAAGTGGTGTTCAAACTCAAATTGAATCCTGATGTGAGTGTTGAGAGGCAAAAAGCTAGACTTGTGGCAAAAAGGTTTCATCAAATAGCTGGTATAGACTATAATGATAGCTTCTCTCTAGTGGCAAAGGTGGTTACAATATGAATTTTTCTTACTGTGGCAGCTGCTAAAAATTGGCCATTATACCAAGTAGATATCAATAATGCCATTCTCCATGGTTATTTGGAGGAAGAGGTGTACATGGTACCACCACAAGTGTATGACAAAGTAAAAGCTCCATAGGTCCCTATATGGCCTAAAGCAAGCATCTCAATAATGGAACACTGAGCTAACTATGTTCTTGTTAGAGACTAGTTTTACATAGTCCTTATATGATAATTGTTTATTTGCTTTAACAAGAGGTGGAGTTTTCTTGGCTCTCCTTGTTTATGTGGATCACTTACTGCTTATGAGGAACTCAGAAGAAGAAATTATACACTTTCTGGATGCTAAATTCACAATAAAAGATATAGGATTAGTAAGGTACTTCTTAGGTTGGAGATTGCTAGAACAAAGGCTGGTATCTATGTTAATTAACAAATATATGCCATTGAAATGTTGTAAGACACTGGTTTGTTGGGTTCTAAACAAAAAATGGCACCATTTCCAAAGGGAGAACAACTTTTCTCCACTGATCCTCTACTGCTATTTGATAATTATGTTCAAAGTTATAGAAGCTTGTTAGGAATTGGGCTTCACATGTCTAGACATTACATATAACATTCACCAATTAAGCTAACATGTCCTCAATCCAAGAGGCGTTTATTTAAAAACAACTCATCACTTACTTAAGTATCTCAAGAAGAATCCATCTCTTAGTTTGTTTTTTTTACCACTAATTCGCTCAAGTTAACAATATTTTGTGGTTCAGATTGGGCTTCTTATGCTAAAACTCAACCATCTCTAACTGGATACTGCATTTTTCTGAGAAGTTGTCCAATTTCATGAAAATCAAAGAAGCAATTAATCATAAGCAAAAGTTGAGTATCATACCATGATAGCAACAGTGTGTGAATTGCAATGGATCGCATATATTCTTGCTGAGTTCCAAATTAAACCTCCCTTGCCAATTGAGCTTAAATGCGATAATAAGGCTGCAATTCACATTGCTACTAATTCAGTATTTCATTAGAGGACTAAACACATTAACATTGATTGTCATGTGGTTAGATGCAAGATGAAAGAAAGTTTTATCAAAGCCTCTCACGTTCCTTTAGCTTTGCAGATAGCAGATACTTTCACCAAGCCTTTGTCACTTCCTCTGTTTTCTAGTTGTCTTTAGTGGATTTTCACCAACGCTCAACTTGAGAGGGGGAGGATGAAGATTATTAGAAGTAATTTATTTTTAGTAGTTGTGATAATTCATTAGCTAAGCATATATTGAGTCAGCAAGGTTCTTATTTGTTCTGCTGTGAGGTTGACCATACAGTTGGCGTTAGTTACAGATGAAGCTCCTAGCTTCTTCTCATTTACTTCCTTGTATATAAACTTAGCTTCTGTTCATTCTAAGAATAAGAGAAGACATTCCATTTTTTCTCTATTTCTAATTTTTCTTTTTTAATTTAGACTTGGCCAAGAACTTACATGATGGACATGATTAGACTAAATGTCATTTTGTGTGCAAACGGGAGAAATGAACTTTTCTTAAATTCAAATTTGTGTATTATTGTCTTTTTGCTTATGACAAAAAGGGAGAGGGATGCATTATAACGGATTGGTATACAATTAGTATCGGATATTTATTATTAAAATGTAATATTTCAATTGGTATTAGACTCAAACTTGTTTGCTTATTTTAGGCTTGTTTCAATTGGTATCATACTTATTTATTCTACTTAAATCATTTGGTATTTGCAATAATATGCTCCACATTTTTACGCTAAGATCCTTTGGTAGTTATTTCTATTTCTCTCAAAGTATTTATCCCAAAGCGATCTTTTAGGCTAATCTTTGTCTTATATTTGTGATCATTTGGAGTAAGGTACATCCCAATTATTAATTTTTTCCTTTGATTTTCATTGAGTTTTCCTAAAAGGACTCAACAAACATTGTAGCAATAATTCTTACTCGCTTAGATTTCCATTATTGTCACCCCTAAAAAATATAAAATAGGTAAGGAAGCAATGAAATGCCTTTAAGCTAATATTCTTATGGTGTGTGGTTTTTTAAAAATGAGAAATAAATCTAGTTTCCCTTGTCATTTCTTCCTATGAAATAGAGACATTCAACTCTTTTAGTGTCCTTACTAGACCCTTGGCTAAAATTTGAAAATTTTGGCTCATGTATTCAATGGTGAGAGTTCTAAATTAGTTATTCATGTTAAAACTTATGCATTTGAGGAAGAGCAATTTAAAAGTAGCAAAGAATTTGTGCATAATATTTTTTGGTACATGCTTTGGTTACTTATAGGAAAATAAATACTATAAAAAAATTGGATACAAAGTGCCTCAAAATCATCTTTGAGTCCACATCAATTAAATCAAGAAAGTTTAAGGGGTGACCACATACAATTTTCTTTTTCCTCAATAGTTCAAGTCTTTATTTATCTTTTGGGAAGGTTAGCCTCAATTCAAAGAGTGTTTGATAGTGAGTAGAATTTGCTAACATTTACATGGATAATTTAACTTGATATGATATATTTTTTAAATTTTGAGTAATTTTTGCATAGGTTATAACTTGAAAAGAAAATGAAGCTAATTTGAGAAAAAGTGGTGAAAAGTTGCTAAGAAGACCCTTGAATGTTACTCTTGAGCAAGGCTAGTTACTAAAGCAGGTTTGATGCTAGAAGAAAGTATGTGACAGCCAAGAACTCTGACTTACTTAAGACACTTGAGCTTTGAATTTTGGGCAAATTTTCAGAGAGATTGTGATTTGTTTATTTTCTTATTAAATAGATAATATTTAGAAATTTTTAATAACTATTATTATTTTATTATTTTTATTTTTATTTTTCTGAGTAGAGTTAGATTAGAAAACTTTTAGAGAGGGATATAAAAATTAACTTTTGGCAGCCCTAGGGGGCTTTTCTTTTTCTCTTTGTATTCACATTTTTGGCAGACTTTAGTAAAATACTCTTAGCTTTTCTTTTCTCAAAAGCATGTGTAACTAAAATTTAATTAATTGAAGGGTAATCAAGATTTTTAATTCACTGAGATTTATGAGATCTAATCAAACTCTTTATTTGTTTTTTTTAATTTTAGTATTTATGTATGTTATGTAGCTTAATTATATTATTATTTTGCTAATTAAATAATATGACCCATTACTTGATTAATTGAATAATATATCGTCATTCAAAACTTCGAATCTATAATTGTTCTTAAGATTTTAATACTTGTGGCAATAAGATGTAACACTAAGAAGATACTCAATCTAATTTAAATAAATTTTGTGGTAGAATTTACTGATTAGAATTAAGTCATTCTAAAACATAAGTTTTTAGTGGGTTAAATCCTAAAGAGTATCCATATAGGATCACTCAATAACAATGATTAGTTAGAGAGCGTTTCTTAACTAATTTATCATCTAAGAAAAGATTGACCAATGCGAGCGTCTCGATTGGCTAGAACTAATTTACTGAAAAATTAAATAAAATTATTCTCTAATGCTATTTTGTGACAATCTTAGTGCCCTTCATATGACCTCACAACAAACATATTGAGCTAGATTATCACTTTTATGCTTGCAACATATATATTAAGCTGGATTACCATTTTACCATGAATAAGTTGCAGTTGATCTCCTTACTATTGATTTGTCTCCACTTCAAATCAAGTTGTTAATATATTTACAAAAGCTATGTCTAAAGCTACTCTTACTCTTTTTATCTCAAACTTTGCCTTTAGCTCTGGACAAGTTTAGAAGGACATTAATAAATGTCACCCAACAATATATGTAACACCCATAGTTTCATTAGAAATAATTAAATAATGTATATGAAGGGTAATTAGAGTGTTGTATGAAGAATTTATATGGTATATATCTAATGTATACATAAGATATATATAAAATATACATTGGATACCTAATGTATATATGGTATATATCTAACATATACCTAATATATACACTTTCATAAAAGACAAAGATTTAGTAAAAAGTCAAAAATCAAAAGTTTGAAGTTTAAAAAGTTAAAATAATAATAATAATAATTAATTATTTTTTGGTGGAAGAGGAAATATCTAATATTTTGTAATTATTAATTAATTAATATATATGTGGTTAGAAAGACATAAAATAAAAAAATTGCCATCTTCTTCCTCTTTCTTCTTGGTGGCCGAATTTCATGGTTGAGCAAGGGAGATTTTCCTTCATCAAATACTCCATATCTCATAGGAATTACTAAGAATTCAAGGTGGTTTTAAGGAATAATTAAGAAATAAATAAGTATGTTCTAAATTTAAGAAGTTTTTCTTTGAATATTAGGATATGTAGAAATTGGGATTTTGATGGGGATGTATTTAATTGTTGTAATGAGTTATTTTGAAATTAATTTGATGCAGATGATATAATTTTAAGGTTAGTTGGTGGAAATGATTGAGCTTTGGTGAATTTAGGTTTTTAGGGTTGATTATGTGAAAATACGGTTTTTGGTGGATGTGTTTTTAATTGTTAAAATAGACTGTTTTGATGTTGCTTTGATGTATAAATGATGATTTTATGATTAGATCATAGGAATGAGTTAGTTATGTTGAAGTTTGAAGAAGTTAGTAAGAGGAAAAATTAGAGTTTTGTTGGGAATTACTTAGAAATTGAGTAGGTAGTGATTAATTTGTATAAAATTAGTATGTGAATGATTTTAAATCAATAATTTAACTTGTTATTTGATTTAGGAGTGAAAGAACCAAAATTTCCTCATTGTTATGCATAAAGTGTGAAAAATGTGAATTATGCTAAATGTGATTGGAAACGATGATAAATGAATAATGAGATGAGTAATGTTATGGAAAATGTGAAAAATGTAAAAATTGTGGTAAAATAGCAAATGTGATAAAAATTGAGAAAATGTAATTAGTCAATATGTGTGTGATAGTCATGAACAATAACTTGTTCCAAAGAATTATATTTGGTACTGTCGGTTGGCATGCCATTGGTATATGATGATATTTTTATGTATCTTCAGGCTAGATACACTAGTGTCACTATTATTACTGTGTCTGTGGGCTAGACATGCTTATGTCAATAGGGGGATACGCCTTTGGGTGGTATATGACACTTATATTTTCAGTGTCTAATAAGTCGAATTAATATTTTTGGAACTTGAATATTATGTAGAGACTTTTGGGCTCAATATGTGTGTTTGTAATATGTTTATTTATTTGATAAGTTAAAGGGTATTAAGTGAATATTATGATATAATGGTATTGAATAATTTATAAATCAGTGAATGTATTTAATTTTGTGTTGTTTAACATGAAAACACATTGCATTGTTTATAAAAGTATTTATTGTTATCAAAGTATCTACTGCTAAGCTAGTAACTTAGCGCGATTGATTTCATCGCGCATGTGATAAGGTTGAGCCAAGATGCTCTGATAGGCCAGAGTTAGAGCCTAGGACCTGAGACAGATTTTGAAGGGTAGGTTTTGCTACGAGACCAATTCCTTTAGTGCTACATTCATATAAAATGTTAATTTCAAGATATTTTGGTCTTGTATTTTATATCTATATCATATGTTTGTTAAGTAAATCTTGAACTTATATGTATATATATGAATACTTTTGATAAGTATTATTGTTAAGAATGTAAATATGCAATGCACAACGATTATATTTGAGAGTATTTTGAATATATATATAATGATAAATATGTGTAAAATTTTGAGAAGTTTGGGAGGATTGTTGGAGATTGAATTTATAAATATTTGAGAGTGAAATTTTATTTGCAGGTTGTATTTTGTTAAATTGAAGAATATTGAAATTACAGACAAGATTTTAATGAATTTTTTCTAAAGATTTTTTTATATAAGTTATTTTGAAAATTTACTATTTACATATATTTAATTTCCTATTAAATTTATCTTTAAAAGGTTAATTTATCTTTGGTAGCAATTAAGTGATTTTTCTATTGTTAATTAGAGTGGCATTCTTGTATTCTATATATGTAGTTTATGTATACGGGGTATTTGTGATGGTTGTCGAAACCACCAAGATAATTCCTGCTCAACTGTAAAACAAAAACTGTAGAAAGTGTGAGAAGGGTCTAACCCTAGGGACTAGCCTTGCCCAAGGCTAAACAGAACTGACAGTGAACTGAAAATTAAAAGTAAAAGAAAAACGGGGATTTGTGTAATTAATTATGTAAAACGAAATTAAACAGCAAAATTGATAATAAAAACCTGAACAATGGGAGGTGAATTCAGTCAAAGGAAGTTCGCGGTATGAGATTCACTTGGATTGATCATCGGACTAAAAATAATCTTTTAATATCAAATCACAGACAAGTTATAGCCATCGAAAAAGCATCTCCGGCCAATCTTTACGTTTATAATAGATTAAGCAAGACAAGCGCTATGAATAACCCCTAATTGATTAACAACCCTAATACAAGCGACAGAATTTAATTAATCAATTGCAATAAACTCTAGAAAGACCTAGCCCTAATCAACAAACCTAAAAACAAGATTCGTTTAAATCAGATCATACAATTACTTAATATAACCCGAAAGCCTGGTTACAATCAGATTATATCAATCGCTACAAGCATCAAATCAACTAAACAATTACGGATTCAGCATCAATGATTAGCTATATGCATCTTATTAATCAATTGATTGATCAGTTCAATAATTTAACAAAACACATTAAGGAATATAGTTTTCCAATAAACTGCAGTAAAAGTATGAATGTAATAATCAATTAAAAGCAAATAAGAACATTAAAACCTCACAATCCTGAAGAATCTCAACCTTGAATCAACCTCCAACTGATTAGAGAGTTTAGCCACGCATGGCTAATGAAGAAGACATTGAAAAGTTATGAAAAATGTTCTGAAATTCGTAACTATGCAGAAGGTAGAAGAGAACTTTCGTAAAAAGACCTAAAACACGATTATAATGTCTAAAATTAGGGCCCCACCATAATATTACAAAAGTGCCCTTTAAAATATAATTAATTCTTCTTCCTAAGGCTTAAAATAGGCTCAAAACGACATCCCAAGTCGTAGTTCCAATCATAGAATTAAACCAGCCCCGTTCCAGCAAGATTCGGCATTAGCCTTGGGCAAGGCTAACTCCAGACTGCAGCAAAACGTCCTTCAAAAATTCCACCTTCAAGTCCTTTGCTCATAAATGCTCCAATTAAGCTCCAAATGGTTCCTTTTAGTTAAATCCAACATTCCCTAACCAAAACAATAAAAACCAAATAAATTCTCATATTTAAGCACAAATATCAACATATAAACACAAGATTAGGTACTAAAACTATGTTGGATTTACACACTAACAAATTCCCCCACACTTATCCCATGCTTGTCCTCAAGCATGACTCAAAACTCAAAATTAAATCTGTATAGGAGACCACAAACTTCACCTTTAAACTCAATCAAACACGAGCAAGTTCCCCAAACAATTCAACATCACAATTGAAAACTCAACTATCAATATCATTCCATCATTATGAACTTAATTGAAAAAGGTTACACTAAGGATTCTTAAAATACGCACACACACCAATCGAAGTTTGAATCAACAAGCATTTAATCGAGCAATTAACAAAGCATTGAAAATACATTTTCATAGCTTCAATAAAATAAAAACCGGTGAATGTCCATATGCTCTCCTCCAAATTACCTCTCCACTAATGTAGAACAAATTTCAACCAAGGATCAATAGGTCTTTATTCGGGTAAGGCTAGGGTGATGGTTAGAAAAGAAAGGATAATGTAAGGATAAAGAATAACAAGAAAATAAATCTTCTCATGATTAACCTCAAAGGAGCAATGCATGATGTTTCAACTTTAATACTCAAATGACGACAAATGCGACTAAAAATAAAAATTCTATATACAATTACAACAAAACTTATTCCCAACAATTATAATACATCAACTTTTTTTTTTCTTTTACTTTTCTTTTTCACTTTTTTTTCTATTTTTCTATTTTTTTATTATTTTTTTAAAGAACATCATAAAAACTAATTACAACAATAATAGAACCCATGAAAAATATACATCTAATAAGCATGGGTTGTACGAACTAATTCTAAAAACTAAACAAAATCATAAATAAAATGCAATTGCGTCCAACCCAACTACTAACATATGCATGTGCTCAACAAATAATTAAAAAGATTATTTTCTTACAAAAATGGTGGTAGGCAAAGGGCTTTTGGTGTATAAGGTTATATTGTAGGCTAAGAAAAGAATTTAGAGTACGCGTTTAGCATACTTCGTAGGCTAGAAGGGGTTAGAGAATGGTAACGTCAAGGCGAGATAAACATAAAGGATTAATGAATCGGCCAAAAGAACACCTAAATCATATCCTAAGTCAAGATTTGCCTAGGATCTCGCCTCAAGGGAACGTAAAAGAAAGTTCTAGCATTCGTGAAGCTATCCTAAATTTTTACTTCGAAAATTGCTCTCAAAAACACCCATCAAAAGAAACTAAGTTTTCAAAACAGATTTTCAAAATTCAAAGTGTAAACAATTGCAACCAAATTCATAGGTGCAATGATGGTCAATCTCAAGTTAAAGTCTTCGCTCACTAGTCTCATCATTCAAAGTTCTCACATGTGTTCAACTAAATTATAAAAGCAAAGCTCTCCTCTCTAGAATTTCCTAAGAGTTTCAAATCATGTTATAGGACACAATAAACCCCATTGAGTAATATCAAAATCAGCTCAAGAAATCAAAAATTCAAAAATTTTACTCAAAATTATCATGGGATAAGTGACATTCAACAATTCAAGAAGCATTTTCTTCCTTTTAAACCATCAATATGGTCAATTTTCCATAAAAATAAGCACATGGCAGCAACAAAATAAAGAAAATCAACGTATACCATAATCACAAAAATTTAAAATTGACCATATAGAGAGCATATCATCAAAACAAAACAGTGGTAGCAGCATTAAACAACATAAATTTCAGAATTAAAGCACAAAAACACTCCCAATAGCTAAAACCCCTCCCCCACACTTAGTTCACACATTGTCCTCAATGTGGACAAGCCACAATCAAGCTCAAAAGAGAAGGTGGCAAGAAAGAAAAGAAAGAGTGTGAGAGTTAAGAAGACTGCCCTGTTTATACTACACATCCAAATCTAACCTTCAGAGTGAAACAAGGAAGAAGATGCACTATTCATAGTAAATAAATAATAAAAATAAAATCAAAAATAATTTTTTTTTTTGAAATTAAAAATAAAATTTAAACTCAGTAAAGTTCAAATTGCTGGGTTGCCTCCCAGTAAGCGTCTTTATTTTACGTCTTAGACTAGATGTTCTGATACTTTCAATCAACCGAGCTCCAACGAGCTCCTAAATGTGTGATTCCTTGTCATTCCACATGAGTCTTTGTACTCGTTTAGCACACGAATAAGCTTTATTTCTTGTTCAATGCTGAATTTCTTGGGAACTATCAAGGAAATAGTATCCCTATCATCTAAAAGCACATCATCTGTAAATATATACTTTAGTTTGCTTGGCAACTTCCTCAGGCCTAACTTACATGCCCTCTTCTCACGATCAGTTTCCTGCAACTTTTCAGCAAAAACAACTTTTTCTTTGAACTTATTAGTGCAATCACTAACAGAATTATTGCAAGAAACAACATTAAGCTCATTTTTATCATTCAATTTAAAAGAATTTGCAGAACTATGATCAACATCAGTTATGGCACACACACTAGACAAGTCACTTACTTCCTTAACCTCACCATACATACTAAATTTGACGAGTTCACCATCCAGCTCCATGGTAAGAATACCACCAAAAACGTCAATTTTAGTCCTAGCTGTCCTAAGAAATGGTCTTCCTAAAATGATGTCACTAGAATTTGAGGACCTAGAATCCTTCATATCAACAACAAAGAAATCAGCAGGAAATATAAGACCATCAACTTGCACCAACACATCTTCTAGTACCCCTTCCGGGTAGATAACAGATTTATCTGCTAGTTCAATGCATATGCTAGTTTTCTTTAATTCGCCAACATTCAAAGAAGAGAAAACAGACAATGGCATGACATTTATAGATGCACCTAATTCACATAAGGCTTTTTTAATTTGCACATTGCCTATTCTACATGGTATAGAAAACATACCTGCATCCTTGCACTTTGGGGGAAGCTTTCTTTGCAAAATAGCGGAGACATTTTCCCCCACACTTACCTTCTCGACACCAACTTGCTTTCTCTTACTCGTGCAGTATTCCTTCAAAAACTTAGCATATCGAGGTATTTGCTTAATTATATCAAGTAAAGGAATATTTACCTCAACTTTACGAAAGATGTCAAAAATATCTTTCTCTTCTAGCTCCTTCTTGCATTGCCTAAACCGTTCCGGAAAAGGAGGTGGTATAATGAACGGTTTGGGCTGTTGCTTCTCTACTTGCTTGGGAGGCTCACTCTTCAAGATCTCTACCTCTTCTTCAGCTTCTTTCATTATCTTACTGCTGTCTTTCTTTGGGGCTGCTGGTTGTAGCTCTTTTCCACTACGTAGAGTAATGGCACTCACATTTTCCCTTGGATTAACAACAGTTTGAGAGGGAAGCTTTCCTTGCGTGTCTAGCCTACTTAAAGAAGTAGCTAATTGGCTTATTTGAGTTTCCATATACTGCATTCCCTTCCTAGTCTCTTGTTGGAAACTCCTTTGTTCTTGTTGCATACTCTTCGTCTCTTGTTGGAGTTCCAACATAGTTTTTGCGGACTGTTGCTGCATTGTAGCAAGAGACTTGATCATATCCTCTAAATATTGGGTTGAACTAGAGGATTGTTGTGGAGGTGGCCTTGCTTGTGGGTAACCCTGCTGCTGCCCATTCTTATAACTAAGGTTAGGGTGTCTCTTCCAACTCTCATCATAAGTGTTGGAGATGGGAAAACTTGACCTTTGGGGCTGCCTAAGAAAACCTCCCATTACACTAACTTGCTCTTGATCAACATGCCATGATGGACATGCATCCGTTGGATGTTCAAAGGAGCTACATACTTCACATGTTCTTACATTCTTGTTGAATCCTGTAGCAAAAGTTTTAACAACAGCAGTTAGTTCATTAAGCTTAGTCTCAAGGGAAGAATTACTTACCTCATAAAGCTTTCGTGGCGGCTCTTCGGATTGTCCAAATTGTTGGGTGTTGGCAGCCATGTTTGATATGATTTCTCTTGCTTGGGTTGGAGTTTTGTTCACAAGAGCTCCTCCACTTGCAGCATCAACCATCTTCCTCTCTATATCAAGCATCCCTTCATAGAAATATTGGACAAGTGACTGATCTGACATCCCATGTTGTGGGCAGCTTGCACACAACCTCTTAAACCTTTCCCAATACTCATGAAGACTTTCCACATCCTTTTGCCTAATCCCACCAATCTCCCTACGAATGGTGGCTGCCCTAGAAGCGGGAAAATATTTTTCTAAGAACGCGCGAGCCATCTCCGTCCATGAGTGTATAGAACTAGGCGGAAGATTAAGTAACCATTCTTTGGCGCTATCCTTTAATGAAAAAGGAAAAGCCCTCAACTTGATTTGCTCTTCCGTCACTCCATGCGGTTTCATACTTAAGCACACACCATGAAACTCCTTCAAGTGATTGTGTGGATTCTCCGTTTTCGTTCCATGGAAGGTAGGGAGCTGATGAATCAAACCGGATTTCAACTCAAATGGTGTAGTCAAGTCCGGGAAAGCAATACACATGGGCTGCTGTTTAATAGGGGCAGCTTGTAGCTCTCTAACAGTCCTGTTATCACCCATATCTTTTTCTATATCAAACTCGGTTGTAGATTCTTCAAGTTCCGAGCTTTCTTCTTCAAATTCGGTTGAAAATTCCACCGAACCAGTTGCTTCAACTTCCAAATCAGATGTGAAAGTCACTTCTGACTGCTTTTGCTCTTTGGCTCTCTTCCTCAACAACCGGGCTGTTTTCTCTATCTCCGGATCGTACTGTAATTGCAGTTTTTCAGACCTGGTCATCCAAAAACAAAACAAAACAAACAGTAATGTTGCCAGTCCCCGGCAACGGCGTCAAAATTGATGGTTGTCGAAACCACCAAGATAATTCCTGCTCAACTGTAAAACAAAAACTGTAGAAAGTGTGAGAAGGGTCGAACCCTAGGGACTAGCCTTGCCCAAGGCTAAACAGAACTGACAGTGAACTGAAAATTAAAAGTAAAAGAAAAACGGGGATTTGTGTAATTAATTATGTAAAACGAAATTAAACAGCAAAATTGATAATAAAAACCTGAACAATGGGAGGTGAATTCAGTCAAAGGAAGTTCGCGGTATGAGATTCACTTGGATTGATCATCGGACTAAAAATAATCTTTTAATATCAAATCACAGACAAGTTATAGCCATCGAAAAAGCATCTCCGGCCAATCTTTACGTTTATAATAGATTAAGCAAGACAAGCGCTATGAATAACCCCTAATTGATTAACAACCCTAATACAAGCGACAGAATTTAATTAATCAATTGCAATAAACTCTAGAAAGACCTAGCCCTAATCAACAAACCTAAAAGCAAGATTCGTTTAAATCAGATCATACAATTACTTAATATAACCCGAAAGCCTGGTTACAATCAGATTATATCAATCGCTACAAGCATCAAATCAACTAAACAATTACGGATTCAGCATCAATGATTAGCTATATGCATCTTATTAATCAATTGATTGATCAGTTCAATAATTTAACAAAACACATTAAGGAATATAGTTTTCCAATAAACTGCAGTAAAAGTATGAATGTAATAATCAATTAAAAGCAAATAAGAACATTAAAACCTCACAATCCTGAAGAATCTCAACCTTGAATCAACCTCCAACTGATTAGAGAGTTTAGCCACGCATGGCTAATGAAGAAGACATTGAAAAGTTATGAAAAATGTTCTGAAATTCGTAACTATGCAGAAGGTAGAAGAGAACTTTCGTAAAAAGACCTAAAACACGATTATAATGTCTAAAATTAGGGCCCCACCATAATATTACAAAAGTGCCCTTTAAAATATAATTAATTCTTCTTCCTAAGGCTTAAAATAGGCTCAAAACGACATCCCAAGTCGTAGTTCCAATCATAGAATTAAACCAGCCCCGTTCCAGCAAGATTCGGCATTAGCCTTGGGCAAGGCTAACTCCAGACTGCAGCAAAACGTCCTTCAAAAATTCCACCTTCAAGTCCTTTGCTCATAAATGCTCCAATTAAGCTCCAAATGGTTCCTTTTAGTTAAATTCAACATTCCCTAACCAAAACAATAAAAACCAAATAAATTCTCATATTTAAGCACAAATATCAACATATAAACACAAGATTAGGTACTAAAACTATGTTGGATTTACACACTAACAATTTGTATTCTACATATATAGGGTATAAGGGTGTTACAGTACAACTCGTAATCTCTCATTAAAGTAATTTGAGGATGTCAATAGGAGAAATAAGGAAGTTACCACAATAAGGAGTGATGAGGTAGAACCATGAATCCTCATTATCAGTATTAATTGGTCTAATAATTTTGAATGATAAGATTGATTGAGTATAACTTGCCCAAGGATACTCTATCTTAATTATTAGAAGAAGATCCTTGCCTAAAATTAAGAATTAAAGCTAGAATAGTTTTTTTCATATACCTTAATCTATTCATGAGAACTTGTCAAAATTTGATTTTCTTGCATCGGATACAATTTTAAATTTCTTCTTACTATATATGCAATTTTACCTAATTAAAATTTTTTTTCTTTGCTTTACTATAATATATTATAGGTGTTAGCTAGTAATTTGGGCTTGAATTGATTTGAACTCCACCATTCACTGGGGCTTGGAGTGTTGTTGCAGATATCCTTCCAATTGCCTCCCTTAACATATATATTTACATATTTCGATGTTGGATTCCTTCTTCTATCCCCACCCTATATGTTGTTGCTTCTATCACTTCCTTTCAAGAGTAATCAGGCTTTTGTTCCTGTTAACACTTGCATTACCTGTTATTAGCTAGGTTTTTTTTTTCCCCAATTTCTGATCCTCCTTTCAAGTTGTGAACATCCTTGAGTCTACGTGCTTCACACAACCTTACTCTCACCATGTTGGGTCTAGCTTATAATTGCTAGCCTAATTTGCTAGGAAATTCTTTAGGTGCTGAGATCTTCAAGGGCTGTTAAGCTTTGGGCTTTCAAGTCATGTTAGCAATTCGGATTTAACTTTTTTTTAATCAAATATTTTGGGTATAACTTGATTTGAAATCCTTCATTGAATGGGGCTTAGAATTTTGTTGTAGATATCTTTTCAATTGGGCTCTTTTGAATAGTTGGACGGACTTTCAAAATGATCTAAATCATTTAGTTATTTTTCCTTCTCATATATATCTACACATTTTTTTCCTTTTTTTCGATGTGTGATTCCTTCTTCTATCCCAATCTATATGCTACTACTTCTAATAGTAGGTTGGCTGTGAAAATATTGTGGCTGTGTTGCTTCAACAACTACCAATGCTTGAATTTTGATATTAGTATACTGGTTACAATGAAAATGATTCCAAAGGGTTTTAATGCTACAAATAAAAAAACAGTAAAAATAAACAAATTATGATATTTCTTGATCATAATTCATATACTTTAAATTAGTATACTGGTTATGTAGTTTAGAGTGAAAATTTAACCATAGACTGGTTTTAATTTTAAGTGATGACGGATAATATTAAGAGAATTATTAAATAAATTTTGTAGGCTTGGAAATATAGAAGAGCAGGAACACCATTGAAATTAATGGATCTAGTTCTGATAGAACCTTGTGCAGTAGATGAAGCGATAAGGTGCATCCATGCTAGGTTGTTATGCGTTCAAGAAAATATGGAAGACCAACTAGGGCATCTGTTGTTGCTGTGCTTACTGGGGATACTATCAGTCTACCATTGCCTCAGCAACCTGCATTCACAAATTCAATTCTTGTCGCACTGACCCCTATATTCTCTGCTCTACAAATTTAACACTGCACCCATTAATAATGGATCGCCATTGTTGTCTGTGAATCAATTGTACTCTCTCTTCTATGCTGTGATTGCCCTTTCGGCTTTACCATATATGCCTAGTGTTGGGCTCAAATGTTACGTCCCTTGGCGGCTTTGAATAAGATTTTTTGTAATAAAAGAAAATGTCGAGCACAAACTTGAGATAATCTTGATGGGAATTCGAATTTTTCTTCAAATTTGCACCTAACGAATATATGTATTTCTTTATGGTTTCAACGTTGGCTATTAATACCAATTTGCACAAAAGATGTCTTACAGCCAATAATTTATTATCTTGCTCTGCTTCTAAACCCCACCATTCAGTTATTATAGGTAGGGCTGTAAATAAGCCAAGCTACTCGAGTTCGGCTTGGGTCTCGGCTCGGTAAAAATTCGTTCAGGCTCGAGCTCGAATTGCTTATTTGTTAAATGAGCCAAGCTCAAGCTATGAAATACTCGGCTCGTTAGCTCGCGAGCTAGCTCATTTAAAAAGCTCGTGAGTTAAGCTCGTAAGCTAGCTCATTTAGTGTATTGGATTAAAAATATATATAATTTAATTTATATATATTAAACTATGTATGTGAATATATTAATTTTTTGACTAACTTAATTTATATAATTTATTAATATATGGTATATGTGATAAATAAATTAAATAATATACAATATAAAATAGCTTAGTAATTTATAGTAAAATATAAAATTATAGTAATATAATATTTTATTTTTGTTAATATATAATTATATTATTCATCTTTCATAAAAACATAAATTTTAGTATATCTTTTATGAAAATTTAGAAAAAATGAATGAACAATAAAAATAAAAATAAGTTTATTGAGTTTGTTAAACTTATTTAAATCAAGCTCGAGTTCAAGCTCGAGATACATGATATATGAGCTGGCTCGATACAAGCTCGGGCTCGGCTCGGGCTCGGCTCGAGTTCGAGTTCGAACTCGACTATTTTATAATGAGCCGAGCTTGAGCTATCTAAAGCTCGGCTCGGCTCGGCTCGATTACAGCCCTAATTATAGGCATTTCCCTATTACAGACGATATGTTTTTGCAATAATAGTTTGGTTTTTGTTCTCTCATATTTAAGCATAGATTTTCAACTTGATCGACAAATACTAAACATTTTTTATGAAGTTGCTTGAAGCATTCTCTATCTACACGAAGATTATCGAAGTAGAAATCTTAAAGCTAGTAATGTTTTAATTAATTATGATATAAATCCAAGGATATCAGACATGGCATTTAGTCATTGTACTTTATAAGCATTTTAGGCATTAAAAAACTTGATTCTTGTGAGGGTCCTACAGTACTCAGCATGCCACACTTCAGTTTCTAAAGACCCTACATAATCTTCTTTGAGATCTGGCATTTGTTAGCAACTTGTCTCCGCCATTCATGGATTGGAACCTACGGAAAAACCAAGGAAATGACTTACAGATCAATTAAATGTTAAGTGTGAACTAAGACCAAGAAATTTGAATGACATTTTTAACCTCTACTCTACGTGGTATTAGCTCATAATCAGATAAAAGAAAGAATATAAAAATGAATCTTACAGCAGGGAAGCCACCATAGTCCCCAGGCTCTCTTATGTCCTTGGTGACACAACTATTAGCAGCCAGACGGACCTGCAATTTACCAAAAAAAAAAAAGCTAATGACAATACCACACCTTACATCACTTTTTGTAGTTCAGGGAAGGCCCATGCTTCAACTGTAAAGCATATCATTGCAAAGAAATGATAGAACCAGTAGGCACACATGTTTTGGAAGGCAGACAAATTTCTCTCTTCATTTTATATGAGTGCAGAAAAGAATCTAGTAATTGGGTGCGGTAAGTGAAAATTCTTCTGATGCATGATTTAACTTCAAAAGGTTCAATGAAGACAAAAAAAATGAAACAAATAAAATAAAGGTGTTTTGGCAACTTGACAAAATAATAGATCAACTTACTGACAATTACTGGCTTGATTGCAAGAAAATAACTAAATACCTTTGATGCAACAGAGACGTGATCACGAACTGCTACTCTTCCTGCGAAAGTAACATAATCTCCTATCCTAAACATTAACAAACAAGAAGAAAAAAGAACATGTAAATTGGCATTACTTTTAAAAGCTTCACAAGTGTAGAAACTAAAACTAATCCAATTAAATAGCATGTCTAAAAGACTGTTGAGAGAAATAGCAAGAAAATAAAATATGGATCTAGAAATGACATACGTCACGGAACCTGCTATCCCAACTTGTCCACAAAGCAAGCACCTCTTTCCAATAACTACATTATGACCAATCTGTACAGCCAAAACTACATTATGACCAATCTGTACAGCCAGACAGAGTGACCATCATATATCACAAAAAAAAGCTCCCCATTCACTCAATAGTACAATGTAAAGGGAAGTGAACTCACTTGGACTAAATTGTCTATCTTTGAATAATCACCAATAACTGTCTCTCTCCAACTGTATAACCAAAAAAGCCACAAACTCAGTACATCAAACTGAACTGCTGTAAAGGACATCTTGAAGAAATACACCAAACACTCCTCACCTGCCTCTGTCAATGCATGTATTTGCCCCAATCTCGACATGGTTACCTATCCTAGCATTCAGCAGCTGCATAAAGGACATATTAAGACAAATGCTCCGATTTGAAACATAATTAGACTAACTAAGGCACTATTTTGTGTCTATATATGGGGAGAAATTAGAAAAAGACTGCCAGTTTTAGCAATTCTAATAAAAAAGGAATTAATGCAACTAATTCAATAGAACCAATTTTTGAGTTTTAACTTTTTTAAAAACACATAATTCTATGTAGGAAGGCCAACCCAGAAACTCCCCGAAATGTGTATCCTTGAAATAAGTGCATCTCAAAGTGTGAGTGAACCCTTCACTCTTAATGGTTCTCCGAGTGTGTGCGTGAGAAAGGGACAGCAAAACTAATTGATGTGTGCATGAAAAACTAAAAAGTCACCAACTTGAGGTTTCTTCACCATGTTTCCCTGCTCGTCCACAAAAAATCCAAATCCTGTGCAGAAAAAGCACAGAAGAAATTTTAAGCAGAAAAAAAGGGCGGTCAAAATGATTTTTTTTAATTTCCATTTCATATGCAATATTCAGGAAATGAAATAGATTGAGAAACGGAATAAGTAAAAAAATCTAATAATGCAGCAATATTTCACAAATGCAAGAAATATAAATGATAATTAGTTTAAGTAGATTCTTTAAAAGTAGAAACCATACACCAAGTAGCAATTATCAACTAGCACAGGATGTCAAAATTTTGAAATTGCTTGCTTAATTTTGTTTGTTGAACTAAAAAGAAAAAAAACAAGTTAGTCTTACCATCTTGACCAATACACACCCCATGGTAGATTACACAAGAATCACCTATAGTGCAATTGCTAAGTGACACATTATACCTGCATAAAATACAGACTTTTATGTAAAACCAGAGCCCGTAATTGGAAAATAAGCATGGCTACAATTGCAGACAACCGCTTACACATAAAGAAGATAGTGTACCCTATCTTTGTAGATTGACCGACAATAACACCAGGTCCTATAACAGCTCCTGATCCAACATGAACATTCGCACCCAGTGCCGCTTTGGAATGAACTATTGCACCGACTTCGATGAGAGCTGTTTCGTCAATACGAGCTGATTTATGGAAGAGTCCACCCCCATCACGCCATTTTGAGAAATCTAGGCAATTTGTTCCAGCACCATCTACTAACCTTAAAAGCACGCACAGCAAGAGAGAGTTGATGTGAACAGTCTCAGAAGCATTTTAACGAACAGGTTATCTGCATATAACATAAAGTAAATATTTGCTTACGGATTTACCAATTTGACTAACCGAAGGCATGGAGCAATGGTAACGGATAGCGCCAAAACATATACATAAAGCGCGAACATGTTCGACAAATTGCTTAACGGGAGAGAAATGGGAGATTATATTGGATTTGCTGATATAAGATAATCTCTTTACAGAAACAGCCATTCTATAAGTGATTAGAAGTTGCCGGAATAGGGTATTTGATGCGCGGAGGCTTCTTTTGCTGGGATTGAATGTATAAAGAAAGCAAATAATAGATCAGAAGAAAAGAAAATTGTCGTCCCTATTTCAATTTTCAATTCTCATGTTTCCAGTTTCCTCATTTCTCGATCTAACAATTTTGGGCGCTGAGATAATTCACAGGCCTTCCCTTTAGCCCAGGCCCGAGAAAGTTTTCTGCCCTTGCTTTCGTTAATCATGCATTTAAATTTTATGCTAGATGCATATATGATTGAGAATTGTATGAATTATATGCGTGGAATTATGGATAAAATGGTATAATATAATTTTAAAATATTACTATCTCTCTCCCATTTAAATCATCTTCATCTTATATACATATATTAAGGTAATCTTTGAATTTTTTTTAACTATTATAAAAAATTATTTTGAATTGACTGAAATATTCTTTATAAACTCATTGTTAATTATTTTTATTTAAATCTTTTAGTTAATATGTAAAACTCTTCATATTTTAAACTTAGAAATTATAGAATGATAAATAAAGATAATAAATATAGTGATGATAATAATAATAAGGGTAAAGTTGAAAAAAATAACTAATTTTTATTAATTTTATAAAGTGACAATTAATATGATTTTTTTTTACAAAAGTGACAATTTAAATGGGACAGAAGTAGTATATGATTGTTGACATAGATTTTTTTAATTATTAAAATCGTATAAAAAAAATTGTAAGATATATAGTTTTTTGGAGAGAGAATTATATTTAAAAATAAATGAATTCATTACATTGAAAATAGGTATTTAAATCTATCATTAAAATGGGATATATGACTATTATGCTTGTGAGCAAATTCTTTACTTCAATACCTATATATCAAATACTAGAAAACTCTTTGTAACTCAACTCAATAAAGCCTTAAACCTAATTTAATTAGGATCGGCTATATAGATTCTTCTTTTCCACTGGGTTAGATTTAGGGCCATCTTTTTCGATATATATAAAATTATAAGATTATTTTGGACCACTCTTGTTTAAGTTAGTTTGGGTCTACTCCTCCCTCTCTTAGGTATATCTATTCTAACTTGTTCGGTATTTTTGACTGGCACATCACTATATCTTCATCTCATATGATTAAATCATTTCAATCTATGGTCTCTTATCTTATCCTCGATAGGTGTTTTCCCAACTTTTTCTTTAATGCACTCATTGCAGATTTTATATATCCTTATGTGTCTGCACATTCATCTTATCAATCTCATTTCTACAACATATTTTATACTAATGTTTGTCCTTTTACTTGCCAACATTTACAATCATATATCATCGCAGACAATATTACAGTACCGTAAAACCATTTTTTCAATTTAATTGGCATATTTCTGTCATATAAAACTCTTGTAGCACCCCTCTACTTCATTTAACAAGCTTTAATCATATGATTTACATCTTCTTTACAATCTCATCCTCTTGAAGAATAGAGCCAAGGTACTTAAAGTTAGTATTATAGGGTACTACTACTACGTCTAAAGCAACTTTTCCTTTTTTTCTATTCGTGTTATTAAAATAATGTCATCCTATATTTGCCTTATTAACTCATCCATGACCAAAGCAAAGAGAATAGGGCTAAAGACTGAACCTTGGTGTAACCCAATAGAAACATAAAAATTCTTAGTATCCCCTCCAACAGTATGGATATCAGTGATGGCTCCATCATACATATTTTTTAATACTTGGATATATCATATTGATATCCTCCTACGATGTAGAACCCACCATAAAATTTTTCTAGAGACTCTATCATAAGCCTTTTCCAAGTCAATGAAAACTATATGTAAATTCTTCTTCATCTCTCTATACTTTTCCATCAAATCTTTAATAAGAAAGGTAGCTTCCATAGTTGATCGGCCATGCATAAAATCAAACTGGTTTGAGGAGATACAGGTGTCTAAACATAATCGGTGTTTCATAACTCTCTCCTATAGTTTCATGGTGTGGCTCATAAGCTTTATACATATGTAATTTGAGTAATTCTAAATATCACCTTTATTCTTAAAAATAGGTATTAAACTGCTTTGTCTTTATTCATTGGGCATTTTCGTTGTATTTAAGATCTTATTGAACAAGGTCGTCAATCATACAACTCCTATATCCCCTAAATATTTTTCAAACCTCAATGAGTATTCCATTCGATCTACAATCATTACCAACTTTCATTCTCTTCAAAGCTTTCTTGACTTTAGAAAATCTAATTCGTCTAATGTACTTCACATTTTTCTTGGTTTTATTGCCCAAACCCTTAATGTTTTCACTACGGTTACTATTAAGAAGATACTAAAAATAACTTCTTCATCTTTTCTTAATATCCTCTCCTTGAACCAAAATTTTATTTTATTCATCTTTGATGCACTTAACTCGGTTTAAATCTCAATATTTTCTTTTTCTTATTTTAGCCAATTTATAGATAGCATTTTCTCCTTCCTTTGTTCCAAGTTTCTCACATAAATTCTCTAAGGATTGTGTTCTTGCTTGACTAACTGCCTTTTTAACATTCTTTTTTGCTTGTTTGTACTGCTCAAAAGCATCATTGTTACTAAACTTAGGCAAACTGTTATACTAATCACTTTTACTTTTTATCATTTTTTACACTTCCTCATTCCACCAACACGACTCCTTTAAGGGATGCCTACATCCTTTATATTCTCCAAGTATCTTTCTAGCTACTCCTTTAATTGTTGTAGACATGCTTACCCACATATCATTTGCTGATATATTTGTATCATTCTTCCAACCTCCGGCTTTGACTAACTCATCCTTAAACATCAAATGTTTAACATCTTTTAAAGTCCACCACCTAATCTTGGAAATACTATTCCTCCTGGACCTACTTGTTAACCTCTTAAACTTGACATCCAAAACTACTAAAATATGTTAAATGGTCAAAGCCTCAATTGAAATAACCTTGTAATCTTGCACCAATTTTGATTGGATTTTCTTGTGAGTATGAAGTTAATCTGACTTCTATTTTACTTACTTTTAAAGGTTACTAGATGGGATTCTCTTTTTATAAAATAAGTGTTTGCTAAAATCAAATCATAGGCTATGACAAAATCAAAGAAAATCTTACCTTCTTCATTTTTAATCCCGAAACCATAACCTTCATGCACACTCTCAAAACATACTCTGTCTTTTCCTAAATGTCCATTTAAGTCCCCTCCTACAAAAATATTTTCATAATTCAGGATCTCTTGCATAATCTCATCCATATCCTCCCAAAATTTTTGCTTGCTCACCCCATCCAATATAACTTGCGGGGCATATGTACTAACTATATTGATGGTCTCTTTCTGTAGCATAAGTTTAACTGAAATAATTCTATCGCCTACTCTTTTTACTGCTACAACTGTCTCTTTTACGTTTCGATCTAAAAATATACCTACTCTATTATTATTTCTGTCTGTTACTGTATACCACACTTTATATCCTATATTATCAACCTCTTTACTTTTCCTTCCAACTCATTTTGTCTCTTGAATGCAAGCAATATTGATTTTTCTTCTCTTTATAGTATCGACAAGTTCCCTCAGTTTATCTGTAAGAGATCCAATATTTCAAGTTCCTATTCTAATCTTACTCTCTACTTGTTCTATATAATGTCTCTTCATATAGAAGCCTTTACCATTAACTGAATATGTATTTCTTGTATCATTCGTATATTGGATTAACTTATTTATCCACAAATATCCTTGATGTGAGAACCCTTACTTATTTAGCAAAACATCCGGGCATTGACATGGCAAGTCGCATTCGGGGAACTCCCTACACTCTTGCTTATTTCTCACTATACCCAAGCTCTGATGTACTGCGTTGTAAGTAGGGAACACCCCAACTATAATATCATTAGAATCCATACAATAAATAAATATATAGAATGCAATTTTAATTTTTTTAGTGCCACAATTTATTTTATTATTTTTATATGATTTAATTATATTCTTAAATTTTATTTATATGCTAATAAATATAAACTTTTTATTCATGTGGAATATCAAAAATTTCCCTTTTTCTACAAAAAATATTATTAAGGATGGCTCATGAATTACTTACTTTTTAGAAAATCTTGTGTTTTGAAATATGTAAAATAAGAGATCAATTTATAAGCATGAAAATTAAAGGAAATAATAAAGTAATAGCATAAGATACAAAGATTTAAATAATTCAGTAATTTGCTGATGTTCATGAGAGGTTTTTCGATTTATTTCTTAGAAAAATAGTACAAATAAGACTTTATTTTCTCGTAATGTATTATGTTTACCATCAAGGATGCTATATATAGTATTTATTTACTCTAGAAATACATGGAAATCTTTTTCCTATTTTAACTCATTTTCCTACTCAAACTCTATTATAAAGTTTATAATCCTCATGTTTATTGGAACTCCTAGTATAAACTAATTTTGTTTATGAGTATTTAACGATCTCCACCTTGGCAAATAATCATCTCCTTAGAAGACCCACTCAATGTTGAAGACTTATACTTCTAAGAGTCTCAATATCTTCACAAATTCTCAGTTTGTGACTTCAAGCAAGTCTAAACAATGTTTGAACTTCGCCAAAGGTAGTACCTTTTGTTGCATATTTTTTTGTGTGTACCTTCATCAACAGAATCTCACCTGAAGAAATCAACTCTCTGATCTTGTGATATTTTCACAGAAACATGCTTTCTTATAGCAGGGTTCACTTGATTCTTGGATTTTCTATGGCACTTTGACTACTAAGTGCCTGTTGCTTGAATTCTAATTCTGAGACAAGTCATTTTAACCATAATACTTTTTTAGCTACTTCCATTATTACCACATATTTTATTTTTATGGTAAATAAAGTAATCACACTTTGTAATTTGACCTTCAACTGATTGGGCCATTTGTAATTATGAAAACATAATTTATTATAGATTTTTATCATTCACATCTCTAACATATCTGAATCAACATATCCAATAATGAAGACCGAATTATTTACTGCACTATTGCAAATCTCATAATCAAAGGTATCTCTCAAGTGTTGGAGAATCCCTTTTAAAGCCTACCAATGTTCCTTTCTTGGATTAGCCATAAACCTACTTACCGTACTAACCACTTACGTTAAGTTTGGTCATGTATATACCATCACCTACATCAAACTCTCTACTATACTAGCTACAAAACCTTTGTCATGTGCTATAGTTCTTCCTTTATTCTAGGACATTATTGGCTAGACAATGATTAGCTAAAGGAGTAGAAATTGGGTTGCCTTATCTGTACCAAATCTCTCTAATACTCTTTCAATATATTTCTTTTGTGAGACCTATAATTTTTTTTTCCATCATTAATCTTCGTGCAAAAAATTTTCTTCACAACACCTAAGTCCTTCATGTCAAACTCTTAACCTAACAAGGATTCAAGGTCACACACATCTTCCATGTCTTTTGCAACAATTAACATATCATCAATATAAATTAATAAGTAGATGAAGGATCTATTCTTCAAAGACGTATGTTATAGATAACAATCATACTCACAACAATAAAGCCAATACTTATCATGTAAGAATCAAATTGCTTATGCCATTGTATTAGGGATTACTTCAACCCATTAAGGAATTTTTTTAGCTTGCATGCTAGATGCTCATTCATTGGCTCCTCAAACCCTTCTAATTATTCCATAAAAATTTGCTCATTTAATTCACCATGAAGAAAAGTTCTCTTGACATCTAACTGCTCCAAATCTAAATTTAACTGAGCTATTAAAGTCATCAGTACTCTGATTGTTGTATATCTAATTATCGATGAGAACACTTCATTATAGTTAATCTCCTTATTCTGTGAGTATCTCTTTACAACTAACCATGCCTTGTATTTTACACCTTCTTTCTCTAAAGCTCCTTCCTTCTTTTTATAGACCCACTTGCATCCAATTGCATTCTTTCCCTTAAGAAATTTTGCTGACTTTTAAGTTTGATTCTTGAGTAATGACTTCATTTCTTCAGTCATAGCTTCTAACCCTCTTTACTTTTTTAAAACAAACATTGCTTCCTGAAAAGCATATTGTTCTCCTTCAGTTGTTAGTAAAGCAAAAGATTTTGAATCTTCATCTTTATGATATCTAGCTAGAAGTCTAACTATACATCTAAGTCTATCTATAGCAATATTGTACTCATGTTGATGATATTGCACTTCTGTATTCTTTGAATCATCACCCTTGCTTTCTAACTCAACTATTGGCTAAACTGGTTTTGAAGGATTGTCCAACCTAAGCTCCACATTTACCTTAGAGGTTGAATCTACAACTTCTTCTTGAGATGATTCCTTCTTGTTTACTATAGCTCACTCATCAAAGAATACATCTCTACTAACTATCAGCTTCTTCACCTAGAATCCTAAAGTCTATATTCTTTTACCTTTTTTTCATATCTGATAAAGATGCATTTTCTTAATTTTGAATCCAGTTTTGATTCTCATCATTAGGGATTAATGTGTAGGCTAGGCATTCAAATATCTTAAATACAGAGTAGTTAATGTCTTTACATATCCAAGTGTGCTGAGCAAACTTCCCCTCTAACTTCCTTGTAACAGTTATTGAGCAAATGGAGAAGCTACTTTATTCAAAAGTGAATTGAGTATATATAAGCAGTATACTCAATCAAGGTTACAAGATATTCTCAACAATAAACAACTGAAATATAAAAATAGAAACACAGAAAATCAGCTAATGAAAACTAAAAATAAGGAAGTCCCAATCAAAGATAAGATAGTGGACGTAGTCATAAGATTTTTTGAATAGGTTGTTATTACCTTGCAGGTGGCTTACTCACGATGAAACAAAAGTCATATTCACTACTTTTGCCCAACACTGTTTAGGTGACCCTGCTTGTAATCTCATTGCTCTGGCTCTTTCTAATATTTGCCCTCTCTGCTACCCCTATTCTGTTGAGGTGTCTTAGAAAATGTGAAGTATCTCTCAATTTCTTCATTCTTGTAGAAATCCATGAACTTGTTAGATATGTACTCATCCCCATTATTAGACCTTAAGCACTTTATATTTTTATTTTTGTCTATTTTCTAACATTGGCTTTCCACTCCATGAACCTTAAGAATAATTTGCCTTTCTCCTTCATGAAATATATCCAAACTTTTTGGAAGAAGTCATCAATGAATGTTATAAAATATCTAGCTCCACCTTTTGCTATAGTTTATGTTGGACCCCCAACATCTGAGTGAATATACTCTAATACTTGCTTGCTTTTTTGTGAGAAAATATTGAATTGAACTCTATTTTATTTTCTATAAACACAAAACTCACAGAATAGAAATGGTAACCTCATCTTGATGCCTCAAAGGACTACCTCCATCAATTTTATTGGTCCCATCCTTGGTTTCTATTTGCTCTTTTGCCACCGCTTTCCCTCGATTTTTGGGTTTCTTACCCTGCTAGACCACTTTCTCCTTTCAGGAAGTGCATTTTCTGTGGTTATGCCCCAATTTCTTGAAATTCATGAATTTAAAGGGTTTCCATTCATATCTTACTTGCTGAAGAATCTGTCCACCATTTTCATCTTTAAGAAATAAGTCAATTTAGGCAGTCCTTATTTAAATCCATTTCAATCAGAAATTTGGCATAGCCAAGTCTAGTTTTATTCATAGTACACTTGTCTAAGAAGAGGGGAACCCTTAGGACACTACCAATTCTGCTCAACATACTAACACTCCAAAGTTTCCATGGTAAAGCTAGAAATTAGAACCGGATGAGAATTTTTTGTAAATCATTGAGTTCAATCTACATTTTCGATCTCCATGGAATCAGAATCAGGAGTCTACCATCAAAAGTTTGTAGTCTTTCCTCCATTTCTCTACATTTTCCATCCACATTCTCAAAGTTAAAAAGGAAAACATTATCTTTAGTTCACTTATTTAAGTGTAGAGTGTTTTCATCTAGAGCATGCATAGCTTTCCATATGAAAAAATCTTGGGGAGCATTACAGAGACTACCAATAAGTGTATTTTTCCATAGATGAAATTCTAATTGCACCTCTAAAGAGTGGAATCTCATGACTCTATGACCATTAATAATCATTATAAGAAACAAGCGTGCGCATTACTTACATAATTTACCGACGAAAGAATAGCCATTGGCATTTACCAACAAAATACAGATAACAGTCTGGAAAAAGAAATGAAAATAAATTTATTGAAAATTTGGAAACATAATACTGACCAAATGCAGGATCAGTTAGTAAAAGTGGTGCAAAAACTATGTCATCGCTTATTACCGACAACAATTATCGATAGATTATGTGTCCTAGTCCGTAAATGAAGCGAGAATTGATGGCACCATCAATATTAGCATGTCCAGTCAATGAGAGAAGAAAATTTCTCTCAGTGAGGAAACTAATTGCAATTGATAAAAAAATTATGCAGCAATTTTAGCACCTAATATTGCTGAGGGATAGTAGTATCTGTCAGCGAATTGTAGAATAAAAATTCCTGTGGCAATTTTTGCACCTCATTTTACTGAGAGAATGCGTATTCTCTCGGTAAGTAAACTTATGGTGGCATATCAGAAGGCAACCATACTGAGAGATTTTGGTTTCTATTGATAAAGTACAAAACCCGAGGCTGAAAAGTCACCTCAGTTACTGAGAGATTTTTTTTTGTTGGCAATTTTTAATGTTATTAAATTTTGGTGACCTTTTGGGCCCTTCAATTAATTCTCATTTAATGTAGTTAACGACATAAAATTTAGTCTCTCGGTAAATTATTAAATTCTAAACGTTATGCAAATTACTAAGAGATCTTAGTTTCTGTAGGTAAAGGGCAAAACCCTAAACTGAAAAGTTATGCTAATTGCCAAGAGATCTTAGTTTTTGTTAGTAATTTACCAATAAAGATGCTGCTCTTAGTAAAGTATAACCCTGATATATAATTTCCTTTCTTCTTCTCTGTTCCCCCTCCCCATCATTTTCAGTCTCTCTCTCTCTCTGTGCGGCCCCTATTATCTTTACATGCGATAATGATGGCCTTTTTCTCCAGCGATGGGTAAGTATTTGGTTGCTTTTTTTCTTTTATTTATTTTTGTAGCTTTTTTTTTTAATTTTTGCTCTTGGAAAAACAGTGTTAAGTGTGTTTTTTTGAGCTTGAGATCTTTAATTCAGTGTGTATTTAATGTTTTTTTTTTGTATTAGAATTATTTTGGCCCATTTTTAGGGAATTTTTTTTAGTGTATTGATTATATGTTTATGTATATATATTTTTTTATGTTGCTGTGAATTTTTGTGGAATTTTCTGAACATGTGTATATTTTTTTGTTGTTGATATTTTGATTTAATATGATTAGCCATAATTATTTAAGGTTTCACATAATATAGAAGTATTATTATTATTTTTATTAGGAAAAAAATAATAGTATATACAATTTTAGGAAAAAAATTAATTTTGAAAAAAAATTAGATTAGTGATTTTTTTAAATTTATATTATGATTTATATAATTAGGTATAATAATTTAAATGTTTCACTAATTTATAGGTATTTTTGTAAAAAAAAATTAGAATTTTAGACAATTAGGGATAAAAATAATTTTTTAGGAAAAATTAGAGTTTTTTATAATTTGTATAATAATTTACTTTTTTCAGTTAATATGTTGTATATTTGTTGTATAATTAGGTATAATAATTTGTTGTATGTTTATGTGTGTGTGTGTGTGTATATATATATATGATGTATATATTGGATATATATGATATTTATGTTGGATATCTATATATGTTGTATATAAGAAGTACTTTGTGAAACTTGTGGTTGTGGGTAAAGTATGGATGATATAAGGGTAGAGAATTATTGGAAGTGTATTTTTTCTTTGTAGGGACATAGGTATTAAGTTGAATTGCATAATTTAAATTCATAAACTTTAAAAAATTATAATTTTTCATAACTATCTATATAACTTGTTGCGTAGATATAAAAGTAGATGTTAGATTTTAAAGAAACGCATTATCACCTATAGAGAGATATATGAATATATGAAATTATAGGAGAAATTTTATCGATTTTTTCTTAAAAATTTATAGGTTTAAAAGATGTTAACAATTTTATTATATTGAAATAATAAATCATTATTACATTGTTAAATATAACTAGGCATCTAGATAGTTCCCATGGAGATAGATTTGGCTCTATGCCAGGCAAAGGGCATCCGGTGATGAGACCTTCTGAGGACAAGTCTGCTGGAGAGCATTCATCTTTATATGCTATGGATATCACCTCGATGAGGACTGTCTTTCCATTGGATTTTGCTCGTTCCACCCTAATATATACTTAAATTCCAACTCCATCTACGTTCGTTGCACCATCTGCGAAAGCAGAACCAACAGTTGTTGATGCTAGCATTGTAGCATCAACATCAACTAGACCAAGCAAGAGATTTTAGTTTACTCTCTGCACATGCGAATAAGTAATCAATTTTAATGAGTAAATACTTTTAAATTTTTTTTAGAACCTTAAATATTAATAATCAAGCTGTAAATATTAATGAGTAAATATTAATGAATTTTGCCAAAAATTACAAAAGGATTATGAAGCCATCTTATAATGATTAGGCAAATATTGATCAAATTCAGAGTTTTTAAAATAATTTGATTGATTTGCATGACAATATATCTCCAATGCCTCAATTTTCCAATCTTTAGCTCCTAATCCTCCTACTCCATCTAAAGATTAGTCTCCATCTACAAAATAGTTTTTTTTTCTTTATTTTTATATATTATTCTAACATTTTATTTGTACATTATTTTTATTTTATTTTTATATAGATATATTATTAATTTCTTTATTTATATTTATTTTTTTCTAAGATAATGTAATAAAATAATAATAAATATCATTGTGTTTTTATTATTATAAAAAATAAATTAAAATAAAAATTATTAAATATAATAATATTAAAATAATTAAAATAATAGTATAATTAACAAATAAATATTAATAAACTATAAATATTAAAATATAATATAAAAATTTAAAATTTCATTTAAAAATATAAAATTTACTGACAGGTTTACCAACAGAAAAAAAGAATATTAAAACATTTTATCGATGGAATATTAAATAATTAATATATTTTTAAAATACATTGCCAACATATTTCAAACAGACTTATAAACTTGGTACAAAATCTAACAATTATTTATTGATATATTTTCTATAAGTGATTACCAACCGATTTATTAATTCTTTAGTACAGTTATCTTTCTTACTACAAAACATTACGTCGGCAATCCATCGGTATCTGCTGACATCATATTTTTTTTTCTGTCGCTAAATGAAATGCTGACAAGGTTTTCACAAACAAAATATTTATGTTGATAATATGCCGATAAAGAATATTACCAACATATTTCTTTTAATTACCAACATCAGAATATTCCATTGGCAATCTGCGTACTTTTTATAGTGAATTCTTGGTGACATATATCAGAGCTCACATTCAAGTCGACAAATTCACTTATTAGTAAAGAGTTCGACCCAACTCCTTTGAGTCTTCCTCTCTAGCACTAGAGAGTCTTCCTTGGTATTCACTCGAAGGTGGCTATTTCGTTTCTCCATGTTTAACTCATTGAGCCTAGATATCGTAGTCCAACTTCTATGAACCTTCCTCCCTGCCTCTTGAGGGGTTAGGCTTGCTCATTCCTACCCTGTGAATTTTTGATATGTCTTCCATGTTAATACGCTCCTCCACAATTCTTGATAGAGACAATTTTATTAGCTCTGGAATGCTCTTTTCTCCTAACCTCTTCCTTGGTAGCTTGGTTTCCATTAAAGTATGAGCTTGATGCAAGCCAAGGACTAGGGATTTTTGTTGTAGAAGGTTTTCCCCAACCAAATTGACATCCAATCTGACTCCCATTACAAAAAACACATCAATTGTCGATAAAAATATCTATCGGTAATTAACATGCATAATTCTATTGGCCAATAAAAATATTGACTGATTATTGATAGAAAATTTTTGTCTTTAAAAACCTTATTGACATTCAATTTACCAAGTGAAAAAGTGATCTATCGGCAATAACCAGAGAGATTTTTAGAAAAAAAAATTGTGACGAAGATAAAATTTATCGACAATGCAAATATTTTTCTGTAATTTTTGGCATTTTATTTTAGTTACATATTAAATAATTCGAATTCTATCAATAAATTTGTCAACAAAAGTGAAAAAAATTTTATACTTTGTTGGTAAATTCATCTATAAAGTTTAATATTTTTTATAAATTTTTTATATTATATTATTATTTGTAATTTTTAAATATCTTAATATTATTATATTATATTATATTTCATTTATTTTATTTTATTTTATTTTTGAAACAATAATATATATTACACTAAAAAATAATTAAAATTACTAAATATAATAATTGATTTTTTATTAAAGAATTTATAATAATTTACATATAGAATTAAAATAAAATACATATTAATTATTAGAAGATTCATCCTGAGCTACAACTTATCGAGTCCTCTTATATTTACTATGAAACCTCTCATCCATTGTTCGAATTGTAAACCTATTCTCTCTTCATCTCCTTAGGACGACAAAAAATAACTCAAGATCTATATGTACACTAGTAGAAGAGCCAATCTCAATTTTCTTTCTTGCAAGCTCCAAGAAAGAGGTCAATAATGAATCCACTGGATCGTCATGTGGAGTAATGCAAAGATTATCAATATTTGCAATAGTTATTTCTTTCTTCATTGGATTATAATGTCATTTAAGCATAAAATAATAACAACACTATTCTTCACCGCCCACATTAGCATCATAGAGCTTAATATCATAATTCTTGAAACTGTAGAATGCACAAATTGTCTGACCTTAAACAATCTTATGACACTGCTTAATATCAACATTAAATTCTTTTGGAATATTAACAAACTTTATAGTGAGTGTGTCGCCATTAAGTAATAATTCCACATCGCACCACACATTATCATCTAGACCATGAAAGTCCATAGCAACATCTTAAAGAATTTCTCTAAATACGTTAATTTATTGTTAATAAATTATAATATTTTTAACCTGTTATTAATTTATCTAATGATAGGAATTTTCAATTTTAGTTAATTAAAAATACTTAATTTTTTACAAAATTTAAATAATTCATAGTATCTATTTTTTTTCTTTCAATAATAATAATTCATAGTATCTAATTCAAATATAGATTTAATTCTAGGTTTAAATATTTATTTCAATAGTAATAATATTTTATTATTACATAAATTATATAGCAATGTTAAATTTATTAATTTTTGTGTTCATAGTATCTAATTTTTTATTTTTTATCTCTCAATAATATTAATAATTCATAATATCTAATTGAAATATAGATTTAATTCTAGATTTAAATATTTATTTCAATAATAATAATTTAAAAATTACATAAAAGATATAAAAATTTAAATTTACATATCTAATTATTCATAGTATCTAATTTTTTTTAACATAAATCATAATTAAAATAAAATAATTTTTTTATTCCATTTCATATATCAATACGAATTAATGTTTTTTTAATCAATGTTTGGAACGTACCAAATTCACATATAAAGTTAAATCTATACGTGTTAGACGAAAATATCGGTCCATAATTGATTATCTGCTGACCAAATTTAAATTTAATGTTGAAATCTTAAAATTTAATATTAAAATAATAATGAAGTTTCAATTCTAATTACATTGAATTTAGCTTATGTATTAATAATGTTTAATATCTTAAATATATATTTAAATAATCATAAAATTTATATTTACTTTGATGTTATATTCATCTTTATCTAAATTAAACACAAAGCAATATTATTAAATAAACGAGTAAATATGACTAATAACTTTAGCCAACAAATAAACGAGTAAATATGACTTTTTATCTCATGATATGTAATATTTTTAACTAAATCAATGCGATAAGAAAGCAATAAATTATTTATTTTAGTGATTGCACCAAAAATCAATTAATGGGATCAATTATAACAAATAATTACTACACTTATCATGAATAATATAGCCTTATAATCATATGATAATGTCTTTTATTTTATGTTAAATACCCATTAAATATATCAAATATACAAAATTAACAAAAATTAATGAAATATCTTAAAATGAGAAGCAGGGGCAGAGGCAAGCAAAGAGGGCAGAGAGGAGAAGGAGAAAGCATAAAAAATGAAGGAAGAAGAAGAAAATATGTGTTTTAATATAGAGTTAAAATTATCGACATAAATAAGTGTCTATCGGTAAAAGTTATAATTTACCGAGAGATTATAAGTCTTTTGGTAAATCGTGGCACTAAAATTTTTGCCTAAAATTTTTATTCCATGATTTACTGACAGACATATACATCAATCGGCAATTAAGATGTTTGATTTTCCTATGCCCCTTGAAATTTTTACCGATTAAAATTAATTTTTCGCATGTAATTTTTTACTAAATTTTGATGAATTTATTTTCTTCTTTTCCTTAAATTTTATGCTGGTAAATTGTAGGTATTTATCAACATAGCTTTTTTTTTGTCAATAAATTCCATCGGAAAATCACATTTTTTGTGGTGTTTAGTATTACTCAAGTCTTCTAGTAAGACATTAATTATCTAATCTTGCTTATTTTTGTTCAACTTGATTGTCCCTGATGACAACTATAGTAGTTTGTATGGGGATTTTCACGCCTTCCTCCCTTTATGGAAACAACATGTGCTAGCATTTTACTAATGTGCACCAAAAAAAGATAAGAAAGCCCATTCCTAATAAAATAATATTATATATATATGATGACAAAGTGGACCTTGGTGTTATCTCTGGAGTTCAGATGTTATGATTCGGCTCACCTACCTACAAGACAGAGAGAAGGATTGAGCTCTAGTGGGGAGACTCTGATACCTAAGTTAATTCAGTTCGTCTACAAACAAGAGAGCTTAGAAGTGGAAAAAAAATCTTTTACTTGTAGGGGTTCACCCCTAATTATAGTTGAAGAGTAAGGGACAACTTTTGAATGTGACAGTAGAGATTACATATATGTTAGTATCATATGGTGACTATCTCAAAGATTTGTCTTCCATACATAAGGAGCTCAATTTGTACTTTATATGCTTTCTATAGCTTGGTGTGCTAGTCGTCCACCTTCCAAGTAGCTCGATCCTAACTGCTGGTAATTCATGAGAAGTGAATGAGTCATCCGTGAGGCTCGGTACTGGGCTAGGGTAGGTATCAGTAGTCCCCCTTTGCATACTAGCATTTATACCAGGTGTTGGTGCAAGAAGCAAAAGAACATGGATACATCTTAACCATGTGTGGATAGATGCTTTGAGTACAGAAAAGACAAAAGCAGCGAATTAAGAATTTGAATTCCTACCCAATATAATTATGACACAAGTTTAGCTTTCGAGGCTGCTGCCTATAAATGAAGGGCTGATTACTAGTCACTTCTACAAGTTTTGAGAGTTCGATCACTCTGAGTTTCTTTTAAGATTTTTTTATCTATGGCTAATAAGAGTTTGATAGAGTGGCTCGGTGCTTTGCTTTCAATCGAGATATTTTTCTTGTCACCTCTTCTTTCTTCCTTAGGTGAGCTTTCATTGTCTGTAATTAAATTCATTTTCCTTTTTCAAAAAATAAGCACAATGAGTTCGAAGAGCAATGTATCTGTGGATGAGGACATAGTGGTGGAATATCTCTAGTATGGTGATCCAATCCATGGGTCCGATATGGAGGGGAAGAGTTCATCCTTGGGTTACAACATGGATTCACTTAAAGTATCATGCGGCGACTTATCGAAGGAGGCCCTGAAAAAGTAGGTGGTACTATTTTAAGAAAAGGGAATCTTTTGGTGGCCGAGATGGTACAGGCTTCGAGACAAGTCACACTAGCTCATCTAAGCTTAGTTGATGATCAAGAGAAGGAGAAAATGGAGCCCAAATTGTCACAATGGACTAAGCCTAGGTGAAAGACATCCTATCAACCTTGACCATGGTCAACCTAGATGGTATCTAAAGAAAGTATGGGATCAGAGAGATACCAGATGTCACTGCCCGATTGAGATGCCTGAGGCCATGATGATTTTCCAGCCAATCAGACGATTGTATATGAAGAGGACATAAAGGTAGGAGTTTGATTTCCTCTTTGTATGTTCCTCGTCTAATTTCTCAACTTCAGTAGTATCTCCCCTAGCCAGTTGAGTCCCAATGCTTGGTGAATCATCGTAGGGTTTGAGATACTATGTATATTACTAAGCTTTATCCCTTCGTTGAGGATGCTGGGGGTTTTCAACATTTTGAAGGTACACCCAAGCTCTGAAGAAGATTTTTTTTATTTCTTCAAGGGAGGCCTAAACTTGGGATCTTTTCTAAGAAGCCCAATTTGATGAAGTGCTGAAAAAATCAATTTTTTACATTGGAGCATGATGGCAGTTTTGAATAATAGACAAAGTGGAACTTCGTGGTGAGCTGGCCCTAAATTAATAAATAGAACCTTGAGCTCGCCGAAGTGTTTGTTTTTGAGAAAATAATCCAGGATATTTAAAGAGAGAAGTTAAACATCATGCTAATAATAAAAAAGTAGTTCCCAATAGGAAGAGCTCCTATTGAACCTAGCCTGTTTGGTATTTTTTATTCAAAGCTTTATGTTTTTGCGTAGATATGGGGAAGGATGTTGTTATGACCATGGGGACTAAGGAATAAGTCCACTGAATAAGAGAAGATAAGGTGGCAAAGGCGGCGAATGAGAGCCACAATAAGCACAAGACTAATAAGGTTACTTTGCATAGAGGGACTTAAGCGAAGTCATCACTTTAAGTGGGGGTCAGGATATTATTGTTCCCATCACCCACAAAGCAATGGGGCCGACCGATGTGCCTAAGCATACCATGGTCAAGCATGGTAGTGCCTCCACTCCCTTTGCTTCTCCCATCATAAATCTAGAAGGGCAGGAGCACTTCGATGGTCGAGGTTCCATGCTCTACCTCAATAAAGTGAGCGTAGTTGTGCACTAAGAGTTTCAAGCACGGTATGGTGCAGATTACTCCATTACTGCGCAAAAGGTGGTGCTTACAATTTGAGATTTGTTGATGAGGGCTCCATATGAGAACCATAAGTACATGGATATGAACACGAGGGCTCTTTTGGATCACTTATGAATAATATCTAGCCAGGTAAGTGAGGTACATTACTTGGCTATTTTAATTTCTTTTTATTTATCACCATTTTCCTTACTTACCGAGCTAAATTGTTGTCTTTTCTAGTATTCATTCCTTTATCAACATGTTAGAGATCGGCTCTCTAATGCTATAAGCTGCTCATCGGGAGCTTGACGAGGTAAAGGACAAAGTCTTTAGGGCAGAACATCAGGTAAAGGAAGCCAAAAGCTAAGCTTTGGAGGTGAAAAAGAAGGGGCACGAGTTTGAAAGTCTGGCTGCAGGGGTTTCTTCTAATATAACTAAAACACAAGTGCTACTAGCCCAAGAACAAGAGGCTCTCTTGGACCTTCAAAAGAAGGGGAGGACAAGCATGCCCATTGGATTTACAAGTTCCAAAATAAAGTCACAAAGATCTTTAGAGGAAATATACCGGGGATGACCTCTTCTTAATCCTAGACATTGATCCAGATCTAATCCCCGATGAGCCCAATAATAATGAGGCTAGGGTTGGAGATCATGGTGGGGAGCATAGGGCAGGGTTTTTTGCCTTATCTTTTGTTTATTTTGTATAGCTCGTGTAGAGCTTGTTGTTTTTGTTCATTTTGTATAGCTTTCTCTAGATTTGAAATCTTATATGAGGTTTATCTATTCAGTAATGTAAAGACCAATCTCTCCACACTTATAATATTCTAATTTCAATTTTAATGAAATGAATTTCATTTTCTGAGTTCGAACATGTTTTTTCACTTTATTAATTAGTTGTATTATTTGAATACCAAACTTTATTTAAAGGTGTATGACCTTTGTGAACTTAGGATATTTATTTGCTTACGAGTGTGCTTAGGGCAATGCTTAGATTAATGCATGGTTAAATTGCTTTACTTGTTTTAGTGAACAACTAGAGTGCCTTCATTGAATCAGATTGTTGCATGGTTAGAGTGCTTAAGTTGATGCATGATTAGAGTGCTTAAGTTGGTGCATGTTTAAAGTGCATAAGTTAGCACATGATTAGAGTGCTTAAGTTAGTGCACAGTTAAAGTGCTTAAGTTTTTGGAGCTTTACCATTCAATATGTTGTTGAGTGCTTAGAACTTGGTGTTTGTGTGTTCTATGTGTGTTGCATGTATTATTATTATTATTATTATTATTATTATTATTATTATTATTATTATTATTATTATTATTATTATAGGGGATAACAATAATATGCACTACTATATGGCATATTGGTAGTGTCCTTTTTCTTTTTCATTCTATACAGAGCATACATGTACATCTTTTACAAGATTATATGAAAATCAATAAAAGAAAGAAAAAAATTAACATAAGAAACTGCAGCTCCATGGGTGAGCTACTGAGAGTAAGGCCATGGGATATTGGCATTCCAAGCCCTTGAAATTTCCTTTTCATTTGTCGTATAAAGCTTTTAGGTGCCAGCTCTAAGAACCTCAGCAATTCTATAGGGGCATTCCCAATTAGCCCCACGTTTTTGGGTCCTACGAATCCATAAGTGGATATGACTCTTCTCAACACCGATTCCCCTTTTTTGATAACTGGAGGCAGTCTCTTGATCTTCTTGGCAAGTGATGGTTCTAGTTGAGGAGAGCCGATCTCTATAGGAATGACTGCCTCAGTACCATAATTTAGCAAAAAAAAAAGGTATCTTAAGTGGTTGTACTTGATGAAGTGTGGAAGGCCCATAACATATTATAAAGTTCATCAACCTAGAGACCTTTGGATTCAATCCAATCTCTTCTTCAGCCTTGTCAATATGGTCTGATTGGTGATAGAGGTAAATTAAAACTCTATCTTTAGCTTAGCACAATATTCTTTGAATGATCTTCAGTCAAAATATTTATAATTATCTGTGATCATAGCATGGGGAATGTTAAACCTTGTTATAACAGCTTTCTGGAAGAATTTGAAAATAAAGGTGAAGGTGATAAAGGCTAGGGGCTTTTCCTTTACCCATTTGGTGAAGTGATCTACTGCCACCACCAAAAATTTTCTCTGAGCTACAGCATGTGGAAAAGACCTTAGGATGTCCATTTCCCACTGATCAAAAGGCCATAGGCTTTTAATAAGTCTCTCATCAGCAGACGACTGATGCTGTAAGTTGGCATTCTTCTAGCAGTTATCACATTTATGAACCAGAGTCTTTGCATCCTTATCCATGGAGGGCTAAAAGCACCCATATAACATAGCTTTCCTAACTATTGCATGTGCTCCCTCATGAGCTCTACAAATGCATTCATGGATCTCTCTAAGCATATAGTCACCATCTTCTTCAAATATACATTTGCTCCAAGGGTGAGAGAATGATCTCTTGTATAAGACTCCATTATGAATGGCATATATGTTGGCCCTTTTGACAATTTTTTTGGCTTCCGCTGAGTCCTCAGGAAGATCCCCAGATTTTAATAACTAGTAAACATGCAGCCTTCACCCCTCCATGGGTTCTACAACCATCATAATGGAACTTTCATGACTAGATTTTTGGATAAATTCAATGAGAACTCTATAGTTAAGGCTCCCCTCCCTTGTGACAGTGGCTTTAACTAGCTTATTAGCCTCTTCAACTTATTAACTAACTTATTCTCTGCCTTGACTGTCTGATGGATTTCCTATGAGGATTTTCTTTAGGCCAGATAGGATCTCAACTATGTGCTCTTTATACCTAACCATGTTTAGGTCCCTGGTCTCATACCTTCCAATTAGCTAGTTAACTACTAATTGAGACTTTGAGTAAATCTATAACACCTCAGTCTCACCTCCATAGCCAGCCATAGTCCCAAGCATAAGGCATCATACTCAGCCACATTATTGGAGGCTTTAAAGTTGAGTCTTATTGAGTACTTTATGATAATTTCTCTAGGCCTTTAAGGACTACTCTTACTCCTACACCTTAGACACAAGAGGCTCTATCAAAATTGAGGAACTAAGATTCCTTTGGGGTAGACTTTAAATTTTTTCATACAGCTCAGTTTCAAAGTCAGTTAAGACTTGAGCTTTCGAAGCCTACTTGGGCTCATACCGTACATCATATTATCCTAGCTTGGCAACTTTATAAGGTGACTCGAGATTTCTGGCCTTTGTAGGATCTTCTTTAAGCATTAGTTGGTGCACACTACTATGGTGTGCATATCAAAATAGGGTCATAGTTTTACTGATGAGGTCTTGAGAGCCAAAACGAATTTCTCTAAAGGTGAGCACCTGAGTTTGGGGCTTTTTAGGGCTTAGCTTGTGTAGTAGATGGGGCATTATTGATTATCTTCCTCTTTGATCAAAATCGAACCCATAACTGCACGGGTGGCTGACAAATACAAGTATAAAATCTCTTTCTGTACAGGTCAACTCAAAAGTAATAGGGAGCTCAAGAAATTCTTCAACTCTATAATGGCTTATTGACACTCATCTGTCCACTTGAAGTGCTTTAGGTTCTTTAAGAGCTAATAGAAGGGCAAACACCTCTTATCTGAATAAGAAATAAATCTCCCTAAGGATGTGATTCTTCCATTAAAATTTTATACTTCTTTGATTTTTTTAAGGGCTTCATCTCCATGAAAGCTCGAATCTTTTTGGGGTTAGTCTTTATTCCCCTCTTTGATATCATAAAACCTAAAAAATTTCTCGATTGAACTCCAAAGGCACATTTGTCTAGGTTCAACTTCATTCCAAAGTTTCTAAGGATCTTAAAGAACTTTGCTAGGTCATTGGGATGCTCTATTAAGGTTTTAGACTTAATTATCATGTTGTCTACATAAACCTTCACATTCTAACCTATTTGCTCCTAGAAAAGCTCATTAACAAGCCTCTAATAAGTGGCTTTGGCATTTTTTAGGGCAAACGACATCACCTTATAGTAGTAGGTTCCTTTTCTAGCTATAAATGAGGTCTTATCTTGATCCTCAAGCTTCAATGTGATCTAGTGATACCCCGATGAGGCTTCAATAAAGATGTACTTTTCATACCTTACCTTGAAGTCTACTAGGTGGTCAATATTGCAGAATGGGTAAGAGTCCTTAGGACATGCTCTATTAAGGTTTGTAAAGTCTACACACATTCTCCATTTCCCATTGGAATTCTTGACTAAGACCATATTAGATAACTAGTTAGGGAATAATACCTCTTTATTGAAGCCCACTTGTAAGAGTTTTTTGCACTACCTAATTAGTGGTGATCTATCTCTCAGAAACATGATTTCTCCTCTTTTATTTTATCGGGGTGGCTTAGGGATCGACATGGAGCTTTTACATCGCGAGCTCAGATGAGATTCCTTTTACATCTGTCGGGGCCCAAGTGAAGACATCTTTGTATTGTTTGAGAACTTGGGTCAGGACAAGCTCCTTCTTAGTTCCATTAGAGCTCGTAATTTTTAAATTTATGCCCTTCTCCATCTGTACATCTTTTAGCATGTCTGCAAGCTTGACTTTAGATTCTTAGTTATCAAGGAGATCTAGGGAGTCAACAGGCAGTACCATGTTAGCATCTTTTAGAATAATTGCAATGAGTCCTGGCCTATCTGTTGGCTTCCCCTTAAAATGGCTACTCCCTTGGAGGTCGGTATTTTCATTGTCAAACTTTTTGTGGAGATGTAATTGTCCACTCAAACCGATAATGTGCGCTCAAAAATTATATTGTAGGGAAAATTCATATCAACTACTACAGAGCGGGCTTTGTCATCCCTAATTATTGAGCCATCTTCCAACTGAACTTCAAGCATCACCAAGTCAACAATTAGGACAGTGTGTCTTGATAGTCTTATCAGCAGAGCTAACATTGTCTTGAGTGTATTTGGGGATAGGCCGAGCTTCTTATAAGCCTCTAATGTCAGTAAGTTTGTTGCACTACATGTGACCACTAGAATACATTGGATCATGTAGTCCTGAATCACGACCTTTACAATTATAGCATCCGTATGAGGACTGAGCACCTGTTGGGATTCTTTAGGGAAAAAAGTCACCACCAGGCTCTTTGATTTTGGAATCTCTACCATTGAGAATACTTCCTTGGCCTTATGCTTCTTTGACCCATCTACAATGGCATAATGCACCCTTTAACAATGACATGGATAACCTCAACAATGGCCTTTTTTTTAAGTTTCTATGGGAGGACTCTGAGCTCGGTTGGATGTCCTCATTAGGTTGGGCAATGAGCATAAACTATTTTAATTCACTAGCCCTGATCAATCTTTATATCCTACACTCTTTTGTGGTATGGCCATGATCTCCGTGAAAGCTGCAATAGCGAGATTGGTCTCTCTTCGCGTCCTCCCTCATCTTTTTAGGCTAGTTAGCTTTCTCTTTATGTTTAAGCCAATAAAGGATACTAGCTCGGGTAGCAGTCAAGGGGGTGACTTGTTTAGTAGGGGTGCTTGATACATGGTAAGTCCGATGCAGTTGTTGGTGGGTAATGTAACATCCTGATTTTTGTATTTTTGATGTTTGGAGTAAAAAATAATGTGATTTTATTACCCATGGGTGTGCCATTGGTGATCCACAGCTGTGGCATTTGTGTTGGTTCTATTTGAGGATTTATCTTGATCTGGCAGTAATGATTTCTATTCCACAAGAGTGGCAATGGAGGGGCCACGACCGTGGCTTCGTGGACTGGACTATTTGAAATTTTGGTTTTGGAATGGCAGTGGCAGTTTGGATACCATGGGGGTGGCAATTGGGGTGCCATGGTCATGACAATGGTTTGACTGAGGAGGTGTAGGGTTCTAAGTTGTCCCCCATGGGCGTGGCTTTTTGATGCCACAGTCATGGCCTTCATTTATATATATATATATATGGTTTTAGAATTTTCTAAGTCATGGAAACGATAATTTTTACTTTCTCTTTCTAATTCCTCTGTCTTCCACCATAGAAAACCCTATATTAAGTCAGAGAAACACTATTTTTGATGATGAAACCTTTCTAGAAGTGATTAACAAGAGGAGATCTGGATCAAAATTAAGAAGGAAAAAGGAAAATGTTAGTTTGTATGTTGAGATATTGTGTATTAGTCGTATTATGCTTAAACCCTTAGTATTATGATTAAGAAGAGATGATTTAAGTTGTATATTTAGGATATATGTATTAATATTTCCAATAATTTGTATATTCATATCTTGATTAGGAAATCAAGTTATGAAAAGTATGAGGAAATCATGATTTAAGGAGTTTGGCTTGAGTTTGGGCTATTAGTGGTAAGTACATATTATGATTGTTATGTTTTATCAATTGAATTGATAAAACATGCCATGATGGTATTGAAATGCTTTATTTATGAGTTGTGCTATAGTATTAGCAATTTAATATGAAATATGTGTATTAAGTGTTGTGCAATGTGAGTGAGCCATAGAATTATGGCAAGTGATAATGTTATATGAAAATTGAGAAGCCATGAAATGTGTATTGATAATTATTTTGTGTTTTATGCGAGGCACGACCGTCGCCTTAGAGAAGGCCTAGGCATGGCATTTAACTTATGAAAAGGCGTGCTATTGTTGTAGATAATCATATGATTTAATATGTGTGATTGTGATATGAGTTAAGATGTGAAATTATGTGTACCTTATACATTATCTAGTTGCCAGAAGATTGCGCTTGAATATTGGCAATGTCATACGCCGAAAGGGATGAGACACTGGGTATTATAGATGATTAATACATCCCTAGGCGAGATATATTATGGAGTGAGATATTGAGTGCCACAGAGATGTTCTTACGCCTCGAGTGAGACACCAATGGTATCAAAGATATATACTATGTGATAGACCAAGGCAACGAGCCTGGAACTAGATAATTGTATAAGAAGGTTGGGCCCAATACGCGTGTTTATGCTATGTTATGTAAATTGAAAAGTGATTAGATACGTTTATCAAGATAACTTTTAAAAGAATGATAAAAGAATTGTACACGATGAGTTTGTAATGAATATGATGATGTTGTTGTTAAATGAAAATGTTTGTAAATATGGTTTTTAAATAAAATGTATCAAGCATTGTATTTCTTGATTTGTATTACTAAGCTTTCAAGCTTAGCGCAATTGTTTAAATCACGCATGTTAGTAGATTATTGTTCAGAAGATGATGATCGATTCTTACTATATAGAAATTTGAGGTGTTTTGAGACTAACTTTAAAAGTGGTGTATTCATGTAAAGAAATATCATTTAATGATTAGAGTATACGCTTATAAGCAATAAAGAGAAATGTATATTGATATAACAACTTTGAGAATAATTTATGTAATATTAATTATGTTTTATTAAATCAAGTTTTCATTTTGTTAATTACACAAATATTTTAATTATGAACAGAAGTATTTTGAAATGTTTTATAACATGCATTCTTATAATCTGTATATGTGCAGTATGTATATGGGTTATATGTACTGTATGTATATAGGAAATAAGGATGTTACAAGTAGAGATTTTCCTCGAGCTTTGGCCATAATTTCTCCAAGAAGAATTTGACTTGGAGGTCTTAGATGGTTCTAATTTTGGAGGGTCTGACTTGGCGGGGTCTGTGGAAGTGCCTGTGTCTAGGCTTTGGTGTAAGGCTTCGAGTTCCTCATGGAGGTTATGATTTTCATCCATATGGATGTACTTGTGTGCCTGCTTCATGTGTCCAATAAAATATTCAGGCGGTTTTTACTTACAAAGTTATAGATTTTATCACATATGTTGTTCCTGCTCATTGCCTCCAAAGCTAGCTCAAAATTCACTCTTGGGATGCCATGCCACGACCTTATTGAATTTGCGAATGTACTCTCAAAATGTTTCCTTGGGCTTATGTATAATTTTCAATGGGTCCATCAATATGCATTTTACGTCAATCAAGGCTATAAACTTATTAATGAACATATCAGTAAGCTGTTAGAAACTATGAAGAGAGTGGGCTCTAAGTATTTGTACCAGAACTGAGCATTTCTTGTTAGAGGTTTGGGGAAGGGCGTACATAGAACAGAGTCTGAGCTTATATGCACCAAACCGGTGTTAAAGAAACTATCCATGTGCACGTGTGGATTGGTATAGCCATTAGACTCTTCAAACTTTGTCATGTGGAAGCTCAGATATACATCACTGAATTTATTTAGATAATGGGTAGTGAAAAGTAGTTTCGTATTGCAACACAATTCCTTTGCACATCCACTTAATATGCTTGTCAATTAGGACGTTGAGATCTTCCTCAGTGATCAATATGTCTTTTCCTTTAGATTTAGATGGGGCTAGTGTAAAGCAGTCTGTTGAATGGGATATGGAAGGTTCGAGTGTAAAGAGCCTCCGTCTGGTGTCATGCTTAGGTTCAGGGATGTTATTCTTACTTAGCGAAGGGGATCAAGTTCGGTTGGAGGGGGGTGCTTGGTAATAAAGTGGTGGAGGTGGTGGTGTCTAGCAGTATGGTGGTGGGGGTGGTGATGTTGGCAAGTTTGATGGGTGTATAGGCTATGTTAGTGTTGGTGTTCTTCCACTCTGCTATGTAATGAGGGACATGAAGTCTTTAAGGGCGGTTGTTAATTCTTAGGCTATTTGTTCAGAGAGGCTCAGTGATTGTAGGACTGTGGAGGCTATTTGGGCTAATAGTGTGTAAGAAATAGGTGGTCTGGTTGTTGAGGGCCCGGCCATAGATGGCCTAACTGCTGAGGGACTGACCACTGATGGCCCGACTGTGGAGTAAAGGTTTGGGTCTGATGAGGTGTTTTAGTTAGTGTTAGGGTATTGAGTTGTGTATGGTGGTTTAAGTAACCTATTATGTGGTGTGTAAGTGTTGTTTTGCAAGTCATGGGGTAAATCTTGGGTCTTGTTGTCCATGTTTGGGGAAGAGCTGGTTCAAGCTTATTGCACCACTGATGATAAAGTGGAGCTTAGTGGTATCTCTAAAGTTTGAGTTCGGATGCTATGGTTCAACTTACCTACCTGCAAGATAGAGAGAAGGACCGGGCTCCAGTGGGGAGACTGTGATACCTGAGCCAGTTCCATTCGTCTGCAGAGAAGAGAGCTTAGAAGTAAAAAAAAAAAAAAGATCCTTTGTCTATAGTAATTCACTCCTATTTATAGATGGAGGGTAGACGAATAACTTCTGAATGTGGCGGCGAAGATTACGGATGTATTAGTACCATACAATGGTTGTCTCAAAGATTGTCTTCCATGCATAAGGAGCTCAATTTGTACTTCATATGCTTTCTATAGCTCGGTGTACTAGTCTTCCACCTTTTAATTAATAGCTCGGTCCTTACTGCTGATCATTCATGACAAGTGGGTGGATCACTTGTGAGCTCGATATCGGGCTAGGGTAGGTATCAATTCATAATTTTCTAATAAATTAAGATTCATGACTCTCCTTTATAAATGGATCAACATACACATCCATTATCTATTTCTATAATTTAAATAAGAAGTTGGATAACTATAGATGAGCAGTAAAAATCACCCCATTCTTTCTATTTTGCTCCTTAGATAAGGGCCCATTGGGATGAGGAATTAATTATGTATATCTATTCTATAATTTAAAAATGAAACAAGATTCACTATTCATACTACAGTAAGTTTACTATATATGTAAGATTCAATATTAAAAGTAAGATTTACTGTTCATGCTATAATAAACTTTACTGTTCAATAAGATTCATTATTCATGCTATAGTAAGTTTTAGTATTCATGCTATAGTATTTATTTGATATTAAAGGTAAGATTCATCTACAATATCTACTCAATATTAAAAGTAAGATTTACTATTCATACTATGGTATTTGCTTTCGCTTTTTTGCTTTTGCTTTTGTGACCGTTCCTCATCTTTTACTTTCTCGTACAATTATTACTAGTGTAACTCACAATGTTGTCCCCCACTTATTAAGTTCTCTCTAATAAAAAATTTATTGTGTCCTCTCATTGATAATTATAAGGGTATTTTAAGTTTCATCTAGTATTGATAAAGCTCTAATTTACAGTAATCCTCTGTAAGTTCTTTTTTTTTTATCAATTAATCCTCTATAAGTTCATTTATTATTATTAGTTTACTTCTTTATGACTTTTCTTCTGGTCATTTGATACATTAGTTGTCTTTTATAATTGATGTTTGGCTTTTTTTGCATATTGCTAATTCTGGAGATTAATACTTTGTTAGGTAAGTTTTCTTTTTTCCCCTATAATTAGGTTCCATTATTCATTTTCTTTTGAGATTAATAAACTTATATTAATTTCCTTGATTTTGTTTATATAATGCAACTTATAGCTTTTAAATGGAACTTTGAAATGTAGAATAAGCAGACTGAGTTTCAAATTGCTCTCAACAAACCCCTTAATTTATGTAAGTTTGAATTTTTCCATGAGCTTTCTTCTTGACTGAGCAGAGGTGAGTTGATAGACCCGTATAAAAGAAAATCAGTTAATTTGCTCATTTTTATATTGCTAATTTAATTAAAAAATATTATATGAACCATTATTGATAATATTAAATAAAAATACATATTATATAAGAAGATAATTTGAAATAAAAAAAATTAAAATAATGTATATTTCAAAAGCTTCTTAAATTACAAGGTGCATGCGTCACTTAAATACATAATAATAATTATGTTTAATTCAAATTTTGCACACCAGCTTCTTGAGTGGTAATAAATAAATTTTGGTTGTTTGAATGATGTATCCAATAGTTAAATAATTATTATACAGTTAATGAATTATTATATATTATGTATTATTTTAAATATATATACAAGTACATGATAATGCATATAATGTGATTTTATTAATTTTCAAGTGACTCATATATAATAAACTTGGTTCATATATATATAATAACAATTTATAGATAATTTAATTTTTTTCCTCATTAATCCTACGGTTTTCACAATTAATAGACTAATAAAAAGAAAATAATAAAAAAAGAAAATAATTATTAAATAAAATAAAATTTATATAATTAATGTATATAATAAATTAAATGTGTATAATTAATGATTGACAGTTTAATAAAATAAAATTTATATATTTAGAATTTGTTAATTTAAAACTAATTAATTGTTTAAGTAATAATTTAAAATATAAATTATGATTTAAATTATAATAAATAATTTATGATAAAATTGTGCAAGAGTATATTGATTCATAATTTTAAATAGTTATCATGAGCATATTTTAATTAAATAATAAAAAAATTCTTATAAATACTATAAAAATATCATCTAAATGTTATAATGTGTATATATAAGTATGTAGAAAGACAGAGAGCTTCAAAAGGGTGTTTAAATTAATACATATTGTTAGAATTTTCTTTAATTTAATAGAAAGATCACATACTGTCATCTTTATTTAAACAAAATTAAGTCAATAGATAATTTAAAATGATGCAATGTAAGACTTATTTATTTTTAATATTATATTTAAACATATAAAACTTATTCATCTTTAATGTTATTATATATTTAATGTTATTATATAGTCAATACTTTGAAATAATTACATTTTCTTTAACTTGAATAGATGTCGGGTACCGAAGATAATTTGAAAACTATAACTGATAGTGTAAGTGTTGACTCTCAAAGAAATAATGATAGTTCAATGAAGGTAAGTATCTTTTAAAAATGCAACAAAGCTACCCAAAGTGAATAGTAAAAAAATATCATGAGTTTGGGAGTATTTTGAATCAAATAATAATAAAAATTTTCAAGAAAAAAACTAAATATAAATATTGTAGTAAATCTATTGCATGTCCCTCTATTAGCAGCATAAGTTATTTAAGTAATCATTTATATATGTGTAAGAAATATCTATATAATTTAAACAGTAGTCAAAACACTTTAGCTTCTAAGTCCCAACTTATAATTTTTGAATTAAGACAGTAGTCTTGCTTTTATTGTATTTAAAATTTAAATATATTCTATATATTCTAATTTAGTGTTAATGTTATGGTTATTACATTTGAATTTAAATTATGTATTATATATTTTGATTGTGTATAAAATTTATAATTTTTATTAAGTTTTATATTTTTACTGTATATATAGTGAAACGGTTAAAAATTCTTTATTTGTTATTTTTTACACTAAATTTTTTTTGCATTTAAAAAAAAAAGATCATAATTTAATAAATATTTATAGATATCTCGAAGTAATGTGAGAGTTTCACTCAAATATAGATTTAAAATGTATGCATATGCACCCACCAATAAAAAAAAGAGAGAAAGAAATTATTATATGGGCTTGTCTAATAAAAATTCATAAATTTAATTCGAGGATTGTGACTAAGTGGTAAGGACTCATATTTTCTTAACCAAAGGTTAGTGGTTTAATTTTTGACGTTAGGTATGGAGTAGTCTTAAATTTTTTGGCCAAATATCTCATCCTTTAAGGTATCTGTAAAACAGTGATGAGTTTAGTTCATGTGTCCGACAGTGGATGCCCTAGTCTAGAAAAAAAAAATTACAACTTTTTTTTTCTAAAAAAGAGGTGGGCCGTCTAATAAAAATTAACAATTTGTTTTTTTTTAAAAGAGGCATCCGAGTTAATGTTGGCATTTAATGTTTGAAATCCAATCAATATTTTTGCCTCATCAACGCGTGCCTCTTCTCTTTCTTATTAATTAATTTTTTTTATCATTATATTAATTTTTTTTAAAATTTATTTAATATGCATCATTAATTTTTATAAATTTTAATTAAAAAATTTTATTATTTAAGACTTAAAAGTAAAAAGTATATTATTTTTTTTAGAGAGATAATTAATTATTGAAAGAGAGAATTAGTGAGTGAAAGAAAGAGTTTTTATTTGAATAAATATACATAAATTTAACTATGTAATATATAATGTGTGAATGAATATAATATAAATTATACTATAGTTATTTCACCAAAATACTATAATATTTAAATTTTAAATAAATATATAAAAATAATATAATTTAGTTTTTTTATTATTATAACTTAAAACAATTTATAACATAAATAATTAAAATGATTTTATGGTTATTATAATACCATATTAAAAGTAAAATTATATATAATTCTTAATCTAAATAAACTAAAAATTTAATTATTTATACATAAAATCATTATTATTGAACTTTGGCATATTATATAGTTGGATTATTACAATTTTAATCTTTCAAATTTATTTGACATGATTGATATTTTTTACCAAATTATACCACTTTGTCATAATTTTAACTAAAAATATTTAATATTGAATAAATCAGATATTACAATAAACTAAAAAATATATAAATTTGTGCAAATATTATTTATCAGTTAAATAAAAATAATAGTAAAATATAATAAAAAGTCTTTCTAAATAATCCTAATTGCTAATTACACTGCCATTATAGTATTAAATATATATAATTATTTTTGATAATCTAAATAAATACCATAATTATTATAATTTAATTAAAAAGTAAAATTATTTATTTATTATGTATATATGTATAGATTAAAATTGTATACATTTACACTATAGGTTTACAATATAAGTGTATCTAATAAGTTACATGTTATCATCAATCACCTTACTTTTTTTTTTTTGTCTCTATTAGTATTCTAAAATATTATAATATATTTACTATGTAATATGTTAATATTTAGTTAAATTTAAGTACACATTTATTATTATGCATATTATGTACGCCGCATCTATCAAACAAATTATTTAGGATCTCCATGAAAATATATATGATATGAACTATATTTCAGTCTGTAACTTTTTTTTCTTATATTTATATTAAATTAATTTTATTTATAATATTTATTTTTTTATTTTTATAGTCTACCTCTATACCAAATAAAATTTTTATTTCAATTTAATTTTTTATATTTCATTGCTTAACGTGAAGAATTATCACAATTTAATATAATCTATGACTTTTTAAATATTATATTTTTAATTAATTATCAGCATTAATTTTTAAAAATTTTATATAATCTTAAATAAATAGTAAAAAATAGACAACATTATATATTTATAGTTAATTATTAATATTAATTTAAAAAATTAATTAATTATTAATATATAATAAAAAATAGATATTATTATTTAATTAATAAAAAAATTATCCCCAAGCAAGGCGATAATTTTCACTTTATATATATATATATATATATATATATATATAGTAGAAAGAATTCAGCTTGATCACAAGAGATATATAACTTGAATGCTACCTCACTTTATTACTTAAAATTATTGTTCAAGTGTAAATGCATTTACTATAATTAGGAATATAATTGCAAAGATTTATCATTACTGAAACATTGATGTTCATAATTGTAAAATGTTTGTGATTAATTGATGTTGTGTTTTAAATGTTTAGGGGATGGGATTGGAATCCCAAGGTTGATAAAGTTTGAACTCGATCGTCTCATTATAACTTCAGGTATGGGTAACAGAAATTGAGAGACTCAAGGAAGGAAATCAACTCTTGTTATATTATATGATTATGCATAAGCATGTGGGATGCCATGGACTGCTATCCAGCATATATGATGTTGATGGCAGCATATATGATTGTTATTTCATTTACTCTTTAGCATAATTACTTGTACAAAGTCTTTACTATTTATGATATGAAATATATGCTATATTAAATATCAACTTATTAAATCAATCGTTCACTCTTATTCTATTATTTCGTGGATATTTTATAATAGCATTACTCAATTACTACACTTTAATATTTTTTTACCAGCTAGCTAGTACTTTTTGTAAGGATAACTAGCTATGAACTTGATTACTTCATAAATTAAATAGTAATTATAAATATAAAATATATTTATTTTTTACTTGTTTTATTTTTTCACATTATATTTACTGCATTGAGAATATTTCAAAAAATAAGGATGAAACAACTCATTTAGAAATTTATTTTAATATAAAATATGAAATTCAGTTGAATTTCACATTTTAAAACCATATCTTTCAAAGATTCATTTATAAATGAAGCCTAGTGGTACATTTGTTTTCATACCCGACCAAGCGTCAGTACTTTTTCTTAATATTTCATGACTTGCATAACATTTCAGGCATGGAATAAAATGCACAAATTGGAGTTGATTGATCCATTATTTGGAAAGCAATGATGGATCTAGCCTCGCAGGTCCCGTAACTTTTTTTTTTTTTTACAAAAAAAAATTAAGAGTGGAAGTTATTTTTTCCAAAAATTGGAGCACGATGCAAATCCGGTTCCTCCTATTTTAAAATGAAAATCGATTTGAACCAATAGATGATTTGAATTGAACAGAAAATAGCCCGTATTAAACAGATCTGAATTATAATTGAATCAAACTTTTTTTTAATTATGGTCCAAATTATTTAACTAGATTACAGACCAAAATCGGTGGATCCAATTAACCAGCCCGTTGCCATTGTCAGTGATCCCCACCCATATGATTCCACCACCGCTGGGGACTGAGGTACTGAAATGTATTCACATTGGATTGTTACGTTTGTGGGCAAGACGACTCTGCAGATAGACCTGCTACTATTGTCATCTGCAGTTGTAATATTGGAAAGTGATTCAGCAATTAATTAAAGTTAAGTTTTCTATTTTTGTTCCTACGCTAAAAGTAAAGTTTTTTTTGAACTGTTAAAGTTGAACCATAATAAAGTGATGTTTCAATTATAATAAAGTGATTCTAAAACAGCAATTTTCTGCGGACCAACCAGCTTCCTCCTTAATGTAATTAGAAATCTTGTTACTGTATGTGTATGATTCCTCTCTATAAAACTATTACTTAAAAGTCATGTACATTGATTACATGTAACTCACAGAATTTGCTGGTAAATAATATGTATTTATATTTGTAATCAATTTGAAATTTGAGATGCACCCTGAAAAAAAGTCAAGTATTTATATTTTAAAAAATATTACAACACAAAATTGGTCTCTGATATTTGAATTAATATCCAAAATTAAATTTAGAGAGAATTTAATTCATAACATTTGAATATTGATCCAATCAAACCCAACATTAACTTTAGAGTCAACTTAGCTTAAGAATTTTTATTTTTAGGATCAATTAGATCTAAATTTTTATTAAAGCAGAAAAAATATTTACCTTTTTTAAAAAATAAATTTTTTATAAAACACAAAACTGGAAATTAATTATTATTTTTATAACTAAAGAAATTTAAAATCAATAATATATAAATGTCTATAATTTGAAAAAAGCAAGAACAATAATATAAATTATATTCATTAATTGGGATAGTTGAGAATATTTTGTAATTTATTAAAGTTGAAAAATCAATTATAAGGTTATTATAAATTTTTGAAATATCCAAATAAATTTTAATCTTTATTAAGATTAATTTTAATTCTTTTTACTAAAGCGTAAAAATTCAATTCATCCAACAAATAAAAAATATATATATATATATAAAGTTTTTTTTTAATGAATAATATATATACATATATATACATGCATGAAGTTTATATGTAGCCCAACAATGAATTTTAGAATAGCTACTAAAACCCGAAAGTACCTTAAGATATCTAGGGTTCCTTAGAGTGTCTTTTAGTTTTTCTTTTCTTTCCTCTTTGGATTTTTTTTGGTCTTTCTTTCGGTCGTCGATTCTAATCTTCTTTCCTTTTTTTTTTTCTTTTTTCACTTCTTCCTGGTTTTTATACTGTCTAGATAGTTCTTGTGAGACACTGGATTTGTGCTGGTATGGCTCAAGAATTGGAACACTTATGGAAAAGGTTCTCATTAACAAGCACAGAAGAGGATGCTATAGAGTTGGAGGATGATGGAAGTGAGGAACTACTAGCTAAGAAACGTTGTTGTGTGGTAGGACGGATCTTAGGAAACAAGCCTTTAAATCTAAAGGCAATCTCTATTGCTTTTATGAGTGCTTGGAGGTTTAAGAAGGGATTCAGGCTAGAGGATGTGGGTAACGGATTGTTCATTTGCGAATTTGAATCAAATCGAGACAAGGACAAGGTACTGAAGGAAAATCCTTGGCATTTTGACAGACAACTGGTAATTCTATCAAATCTGAAGGGATCCGAACAACCATCTAATGTGCAGCTAAACTAGTGTCCGTTTTGGGTCTGGATCTATAACCTACTTCTGAATAGACGTGATAGGAAATATGTGGAGTTGGTTGCAGAAAAAATAGGAGTGCTAAAAGAAGTAAATGCAAGTGATGTTGATTCATAAGGTGAGTGGATTAGAGTCAGGGTGGCAGTCGATGTTCGTGAGCCCTTACGAAGAGGAGCACTATTGAGGAATAAGATGAATGAGGAGGTGTGGACGTACTTTAGATACGAGAAACTGCCTAATTTCTGTTACTGGTGTGGGAGATTGGGACATAATCATGATGAGTGTGATGACAAAGCTGAGGATGACGAGATGGATGAGTGGCCTTATAATCCAGCCTTAAGGGTAACACCACTGAGGAATAGATATAACTTTACGGTCTCCTCAAGTAAAAATGGGAATTGTGCTACCAAGACCTCAACTGTTAGAGATGAGGTCAGATTGACTAACATCTGCAGTAATACACGAAGACACCTGGTGATGGAGGAGGAACCTTCTGTTCAGTCTAGTGGGATACCCAATCCTAATGCCCAAGACCCCTCCCCTGGGTTGCAGAGTAAAGAATCTACTGATAGAGGGAAAGCAACTAAAGAACAGAGCATATTTCCTAATGCCATAGAAGTCCTTATTCTCAGTGTGGGGGCAGGAAGATCAGGCTGAGGAAGGACCATCAAGGTCACTAAAAAGGGTAAAGGCAGGACAAACGGTGTTGGTAAAAACTCAACTAAAACTTCAGCTACCCAATCTTTGAATGTTAGAGGAAGCAAAAAATGCAGCGGGGACAGAGCACTGATGAAAATTGATGATAACCAGAAGAGGGTAAGTCTAATAACTGATAACCATGATATCCTTCTAGCAGAGGTGGTAACTGCAGGGCAATCCCGCTTAGCCCCATAAAGCTACTAAGCTGGAACGTCCAGGGACTGGGCAATCCCTGGATGATTAGGACCTTAAAGTATATTATTAGGTCCAATTGTCTAGATATTTTTTATCTCATGGAGACTCAAATTAATAATCATGATATGGATGGTATCAAATTTGCTTTCCTAAATTTTAATCTTTTTGTTGTTAATCCAAAAGGCAGATCTGGTGGCTTAATATTGGGATGGAGAAGGAAAATGAGTTTAGAGATAGCTATTCACAGCACTGCATAGATTTTCTTATAGCTGATACAAATGGTGTGACTCAATGACGTGGAACAGGTACTTATGGATGGCCTCAAAGACATAACCGACAACTTACTTCGAACCTATTATCATATCTTACTGTGTTGTATCAACATCCATGGCTTTGCTTTAGGGACTTCAACGAAATTCTCTTTGGTAATGAGAAAGAAGGGGGTAACCCAAAGTCTTCTTCATAGATGGAAGGATTCCGAAATTGTTTAGACTCTTGTGGTCTCCATGATCTTGGTTTTATGGGTATGGAATTTACATGGGATAACAGAAGGAAGGGTTCAACTTTAATTAGAGAGCGGCTTGATCATTTCCTATGTAATCTGAGTTGGGATGCACTCTACCCAAAAGCTAAAGTTCGGCACCTAACAAAGATAAACTAAGATCACTCGCCGATATTATTGGATAGCAATGGTCTGACAAGGAATCAAGGCAGACAAGGTAAAATATTTAGATTTGAAGCAATGTGGTTAGGAGATTGCAATTGCGAGCAATTAATTCAATCTGTTTGGGAAGGGACCAATGTATCTGCAGACGTCCAACTGAAGATAAAGTAGTGTGAAAAAGAATTATCAAGATGGAACCGAGACAACTTTGCAATGTTGGACTCCAAATCAAAGAAAAATTACATGACATTGATATGCTGAATATGAGGCCTGATTCTAACTCTAATGAGAACCGAACTAAAATTAATGTCTTGCAAGGTGAAGTTGAAGAACTATTGCTTAGGGAAGAGATAATATAGAGGCAAAGAGCAAAAGCATTATGGTTAGATGCAGGTGATAAAAATACTAAATTTTTTCATGCAAAATCTTCAAATAGGATGAAACAGAACTCCTTAGTTAGACTTAAAGACAAGACTGACACATGGAGAGAGGGAGTAGATGAAATTGAACAAATTGTGGTAGATTATTATTCTGAGCTTTTCACCAGAATAAACCCGAGTTCTCCTTCAACTATTGTTGAAGCAATTGATAGTCTCCTATCTACTGAGTCTATTCAAGCCCTCTCCTCTACTTTCACAAAAGATGACATCCATGAAGCACTAAGACAAATGCACCCACATAAAGCTCCAGGACCTGATGGAGTCTGCCTTTTTTTTTTCAATTCTTTTAGAATGTACTAGGTAATGATGTTAGCTCTTTTATTTTGAAGTTTTTTTGAGTCAGCAACAATGCCTAAATACCTTAACCATACCTGGGTCACCCTCATTCCTAAGGTTAAAGCTCCCTCTACCATGAAAGAACTGTGTCCAATTAGTCTATGTATTGTATTCTATAAAGTAGCAGCAAAAGTAATTGCTAATCGCCTTAAAACTGTTCTCCCGAGTCTGATCCATCCCACTCAAAGTGCATTCATTCCTAACTACCTTATTACTGATAATGCTCTAATTGCCTTTGAAACTCTACATTCCATGAAAAAATGCCAAAAAGGTAGATGATGGTCTTGGGCCTTAAAACTTGATATGAGTAAGGTATATGATAGAGTGAAATGGACTTTTCTAGAGCAGGTCATGCACAAAATGGGCTTTCCTTCACATTTTACTCGAATTGTTATGTCATGCTTCAATTCAGTCTCCTATTCTTACTTAATTAATGGGCAAGTTAAAGGCTTTATTAAGCCAAACAGTGGCCTTCGCCAGGGAGACCCTCTTTCGCCTTATTTGTTTTTGTTATGTGCAGAAGGGTTGTCAGCTCTGATTAGGAAAGCTGAGCGGAATGGTGACATACATGGAGTGAAATCAAGCAGACGAGGTCCACCAATTTCTCACATTTTTTTTTGCAGATGACAACATGTTGTTTGTAAGAGCTACAACAACTGAATGCCAACAATTGAAACACATATTGGCCACCTATGAAGCTGATAATATTAATTTTGATAAATCAAACATATCCTTCAGATCCAATGTTCCCCCAGAAGTGAGGAGTCGAATTAAATATTGCATAACTGTGAATGAAGTGGAGCAGTATATGAAGTACCTTGGTCTTCCAACCATGATAGGGTGATCAAAGAATGAAATTTTTGGTTTCCTTAAGGAAAGGCTCTGGAAAAAACTAAAAGGCTAGAAAGAACAAGTCTTGTCTTCTGCTGGTAGGGAAGTTTTAATCAAGGTAGTAGCTCAAGCCATCCCCAATATATAATGAGTTGCTTTGCATTACCAATCACCTTTTGTGCTGAACTAGAACGGATGATATGTAGATTCTGGTGGGGAAATAACATAAGTGGGAGATGACTACATTGGATTAATTGGGACTCTCTGTTCATCCAAACGACAAGGAGGAATGAGTTTTAGAAATATTTGATCTTTTAACCAAGCCTTATTGGCCAAACAAGCTTGGCAGCTTACTCTTAATCCTGAATCCCTTTGTGCTCGGGTTCTCAAAGCCAAATGCTACCCAAGATGTGACTTTTTAGCACCCCTTATTGGTTATCAACCTAGCCACTTTTGGAGGAGTATATGGGGATCAAGGACTCTACTTGACGAGGGGCTCTGTTGGCGCATTGGTAATGGCAATTTAGTACATATTTGGAAAAACAATTGGCTATATGGCCAGAATCATCTGAAACCGTTAATCCAAAATGATATCCCTCCAACTGAGAAGGTTAGTTGCTTGATTGATTCGGAAACTAGAAGCTGAAAAATAGATCTAGTTTGACAAATTTTTCTACCTTCTGAGGTGGAAACAATTCTCAGCATTCCCATCAACTACAGACTCCCTGACGACCAACCATTCTGGGTGCACTCCAAATCGGGACAGTTTACTGTGAAAAGCAGCTATTATTTGGCTGAATTAAGGCGAAAAGCTTCCCTGTGCAGAGAATCTTCTTCGAGCATTGACAGTGAATTATGGCAACTGGTATGGTTAATTACAGGCCCTCCTAAAACAAAACACTTTTTTTGGAGGTTAGTTAAAAACATCTTGCCTTGTGCTTCAAATTTGCGAACAAGAGGTTTTACTACTGATATAAAATGTGATAGATATGGATTTTTTGAGGAATCGAGTATTCATATCTTCAAAGAATGCCCTTGGGCTAAAGAGATATGGAAAGGTGCTCCTTGGTTGGTGCGCGTGGATAAATTTGCTGCTTATGAGGTTGGGGACTGGTGTAAAAAGGTTGCAAACTCCATAACTAGAGCCAATTTTGAGAAGTTTGTTGTCCTTCTCTGGTATATTTGGTTTGACAGAAATCAAATACAACATGGAAAAGAAGGCTTGACTAGTAGCAGAATATTGCAGTTGGGTATTGATAGAACTGCTGGCCTTGATGAACAGAATCTGCCTCACCAGAAACAGCACAAGAATAGAGCAGACGTGTGGCTTCCTCCACCTTCAAATTGCTACAAGCTTAATGTCGATGCAGCAGTAAAGCAAGATAGAGCTGGTTGTGGGATCATTATTCAAAATTGTAATGGCCAAGTGATGGTGTCTGCAGGCAGTCTATTGCTTAACTGCCCCTTTGTTTTCTTTGCAGAAACAAAAGCTATATTACTTGGGCTGCAAATAGCTGCTGATTGTGGTTATTCTAGCCTGCAGGTCGAGTCAGATGCAGAGATGGTGATCCAACGAATTTTGAATAAAGAATCTCCTATGGATTTATACAATTTTTTGGTGGAAGACATCAAGCATATGGCTCATTCTTTTGCTGCGGTTGCTTTCAGATATGTGCCAAGAGAAGCTAATGTCATTGCACATAAGATAGCTCAATGGTCTGTTTCTTTAGATGATATATGTATATTGAAGGATAAGGTTCCAAGTCACATGAAACTTGATCCAATTTTGGACTCCGTCTTTTCATTAACATATTTACCCTTTTAATTAAAAGAAAAGTACCTCAAGATTATTTGAACTTTCAAAGCGTGGACTTGGAGTCAATCTGATCCTAAAAAAAGTAAAATAGGAAATAAATGAGCTAATCAACACATAAATTAAAATAATACTAAAATAAAATAAATTAAAAAAAGAAGAGGAACTGAACAAGTAAATATTTCATCTGCCATTCTGAAGAGCAAGAACAGGAAAATTTGGTAGCCATGATTATAATCCTTCTCTTCCTGCTTATTAACCGTAGTTTTACAGTTAAAGCACAACCACCGACATACGTGTATCATGACTGCCCAAATTCAATTAATTTCACCGTAAACAGCACCTATCGGTCAAATCTAAATCTTCTATTCTATTATCTTTCCTCAAATGTTACCAGTGATTTATTCTACAACGCCTCTGCTGGGCAGGGCGTTGATGCTGTATATGGCCTTTTTCTCTGCCGTGGTGATTTGAGCACCGACGTTTGCCAACGTTGTGTCAATTATGCAACCCCTGGAATTACCCAACTTTGTCCCATCGAAAAAGTGGCCATAATATGGTATGATAAGTGTTTCCTGCGGTACTCAAATAAATACATATTCTCCACTCCAGAGACAAGTCCAGCTAAATACGTACGGAATACAACTAAAATTTATAGCCGAGGCCAAACGTACTCTGCTGATCTAATAGTTGCTCTTTTGAAAGACAAACTTGTTAAGGCTGCAAAGGCTTTATCAGGTGCCAAAAAGATTGCAGTCGGAAATTTTTCTTATTCTGAAAGAAGCGGTGGTGTCCCTTCTGAAACAGTGTACTTCCTTTTGGAGTGCACACCGGACTTAAATGTCTCGAATTGTCAAAGGTGTCTTCAAATAGCTATCCCTCAATTGCCAAATTATTACGATGGGAAGCCAGGAGGAACAGTTATATCTCCTAGCTGTAATATGCGGTATGAAGTTAATCTATTTTATAAATCAACTTTCTTTGAGGATTTACAGCTGCGGCCGCGGCCCCCGCCAACAGCACCAATATCACCGGCAAAAGGTACGTAAACTTAATCAAGTTGAAAAATAAACAGAATTATTATCATGCAGCATCATCTAATTAATTCAACATGAAAATGATATTTCAATTGACAAAGGAGAGGAAGGAGGCAGGATTAGGCGAATTAGAGTGGTTGCAGGTGTGACCGTATCGTTTCTTGGGGTAATACTGTTCAGTTTTTGCATTTATACATTATGGAGAAGGAAGAATATGAAAAGAGGTAAAGAATTACAAGAATCCTTGCTAGCTACTACATTAATTTACAGCAACTATATTACCCTTTCTCTTATTAAGACAATTAATAAACTATTATATGTGCAGAGGAGAAAGAAAATAGTCAAGAAGTTCAAGCTGGTGGAATAATTGGTTACAGCCACCCTAATGAAAATATTGGAGGACAAAAGCCCGTGGACTCTGATAATTTTCTTTTTGTCCAGTTAGATATTATAAGTCAAGCTACAAATAATTTTTCCAATGACAATAAACTTGGAGAAGGCGGGTTCGGACCAGTGTACAAGGTTAATCAACTGCTCAATTACTTAACTCTTGTGTCTTGTCCATGCTATTGTATACACCTGCTATACTACACACAGATAAAGCTTTTAGATCTGCATGTGTTTCTTGAGTTTCTTGAACTCAATCCCCTAAAATGATGTTTGATGAATTAACGATAATATATTTAAAAAGAAAAAAACAATAAGTCTTGGATATATATCCTGGTTCTCAAAACAGTAGGATTTTAATTAATTTAAAGATGCTTCTTGCAGGGTATATTAGAAGGACAAGAAATTGCAGTTAAGAGGCTTTCAAAAACTTCTGGTCAAGGAATAGAGGAATTCATGAATGAAGTCAATTTTATCGCTAAACTACAACACAGAAATCTTGTTAGACTCTTGGGATGTTGCCTCGAAAAAAATGAAAAGTTGCTTCTCTACGAGTACATGCCAAACAAAAGTCTTGATGCCTTTATATTTGGTTCTACTCTTAATTCCTCCATAGATATTTTAGTAATCAAGGAATTAAACAAATCAAATTTGATGACAATTTGATGATTTCTCACAGATTCAAGTATGTCTGTACAACTTGATTGGCAAACACGCTTTAGCATTATCAATGGAGTTGCCCGTGGCCTCATGTATTTGCATGAAGATTCTCGACTAAGAATTATTCACAGAGATCTAAAAGCTAGTAACGTTTTGCTAGATATCGATATGAATCCAAAGATATCAGATTTTGGAATGGCAAGGATTTTTGGCAGAAATGACAATCAAGTTAATACAAACAGAGTTGTTGGAACTTAGTAAGTCTAAACATGTACTGTTCCCTTGTGTCTCTCATATCTTAATTTTGATAGTTTTAACATATAATTTTTGAAATTTTGCTTTTTCTGTGAATTAGTGGATATATGGCCCCAGAGTATGCTATGGAAGGACTGTTTTCTGTGAAATCCGATGTTTTCAGTTTTGGAGTTCTGCTATTAGAGATAATTAGTGGAAAAAAGAACAGTGGTTTTTATCTTTCAGAAGAGGGTGAAAGCCTCCTCACTTTTGTATGTTTACATTTCTTAATTTGTCTTCTCTCTTCTGGGCATGCAAGAATACCAGTGGCGACTAATTTTCTATTTACATTTCGGATTCCTCCTATGATATCTCAGGCATGGAAGCTATGGTCTAATGATCGAGGATTGGAGTTGATGGACCAGTCAATTGTGAAGGCAAGTGTGGCCGCTGAGGTGCTAAAGTGCATCCACATTGGATTGCTTTGTGTGCAAGACAAGCCAGCAGACAGACCCACAATGTCATCTGTCATTGTTATGTTGGCAAGTGAAACAATAACACTTCCTCGACCCAGACAACCTGCATTTTCTATTGGCCAATTTGTTGCAAAATCAACTTCATCCTCAATTCCTGAAATTTGTTCGCTTAATGCTGTAACAATTTCAAATATATCTCCCCGTTGATTGCCAGCTCGCCCAAAAAGACTGGCGATAAACCTAATTTAGCATAACATAATATAAATATTAACATTCATATATAACATGTGTCTGATTAGGTTGACTTGGTAATTGTCTATATGCTTCTATCCCCATTTTTGGGGTCAACAAGTTAGACTTTTGTTTGTTTCATATTATTATTATTATTATTTTTTGCTATTTTTTTATTTTTATTTTTTTCGTTTTTTCATGAAATGTAAAATCATTTAGACATAATATTGGATAAAAAAAAATACACAATACAATCCAAAAATATAATATATTCATAAAATTTAATAAAAATAAAAAAATATTCAAAAAATACAAAAGATAAAATTATAAAAAATATTACGAGAACAAATTCTTCACTATAAAAAATTAAAATTTTGCCTAATTACCTAATTATTTGGATATAGAACATGTAGAAGAATAAAAAAAAATTAAATTTCTTTATTTATTTTTTCCCTCATTCAAACTCAACCACTTAATTTTTGCATTTCTAGTTTAGGTCAACCTAATTTTTATGGTCCAAATTTATCCTATAATTGAACCTTATTAAATTACTTAACCTCTTTCTTAAATATTAATTATTAGTTTCATCCCTCTTTCTTTCGAATAACTTATTCAAGAGGATCGAAGAAGCCAGCATAAACAAGAATACATTTGTGAGAGGAGGAGCTTATAATGAGAGCTACCTCTGTGATTTTCTTATTTCATTAAACTGCTGTGATTACATATATACACAATTAACCACAATCCTAAGCAATTGAGGAGTGTATGTTAACATTCAGTTAGTGGAGCTATTCTAACGGGATGTAAAGCTATTCTAACGGAGTTTGTTACAATTGACATATCGCATATCCTTGACACCCCCCCTCAAGCTGGAGTTGGTGAGAAATCAACCAATCCAAGCTTGGAAACAAAATCGAGATACGAATGAGAAGGCAAAGACTTGGTGAACATATCGGCCAGCTGCATGGACGAAGGGAGATATGGTGTACTGATGAAGCCAACCTGCATTTGATTCCGAACCACATGACAATCAATGTCAATATGTTTGGTGCGTTCATGAAACACAGGATTTGCAGCGATATGAATAGCAGCCTTATTATCACAATGAAGAGGTATAGGCGTAGCAATAGGAATATGAAAAGCAGTCAAGAGAGAAGTTAACCATTGGAGTTCACAAACGGTAGTAGCCATAGCTCTGTACTCTGACTCGGCAGAAGATCTGCTAACCGTAGACTGTTTCTTAGTCTTCCAAGAAACCAAAGAAGTACCAAGAAAAATGCAATATCCCGTGATAGAACGACGAGAATTTGTGCAAGATGCCTAATCGGCATCAGAAAATGCCCGAATTTTTAAATCATTTGTGGCTGGTAAAAATAACCCGATAAAACTAGTACCCTTCAAGTACCTGACGACAGTAAGGGCTGCCTTGAGATGTTGGGTACATGGAACCTGCATAAATTGGCTAAGTTGTTGAACTGCATAACTAATATCAGGGTGGGTCATGGATAAATAGAGCAAACGACCAACAAGTCGCCTGTAACTTTCAACATCTTGTAATGGTTGCCCCATATCAGCTGTTAACCTGACACCTTGGATATAAGGACTGCCTGCAATCTTGGCATCTTGCAAACCAGTATCAGAAATAATATCAGTTATGAATTTATGTTGAGTTAACAACATACCAGCATCAGTTCGTGTCACTTCGATGCCCAAAAAATATTTGATATCGCCAAGATCTTTAATGGTGAACTTCATGTCTAAATAATGCCTCAAGTTTGAAATTAGCATAGCAGATGGACTAGTAATCAAACAATCATCGACATAAACCAACAAAGCAATGAAATTATCTCCAGTACCTTTTGTAAAAAGACAATGATCAAAGGAAGACTGCTTGAACCCCTGTGACAACAAACTTGTTGTCAATTCTTTATTCCACTGTCTGCCGGCTTGTTTCAACCCATAAAGTGATCTTTGTAACTTGCAGACTTGCCCCGCTTCTGCTTTATCATAACCAGGAGGAACTTGCATGTAAATGTGCTCATCAATAAACCCGTGTAAGTAAGCATTATTTATATCAAGTTGCTTAACATGCCAAGAATAAGCTGCCGCCACAGTTTAGAAAACTCGCACAGTAACAAGTTTGGCAACTGGAGAGAAAGTTTGATTGTAATCTAGACCCAGCAACTGATTGTACCCCTTGGCGACGAGTCGGGCTTTATACCTGTCTATGCTGCCATCTGCATGATATTTAACTCTGTACACCCATTTACAACCAACAGGTTTAGTATTAGGAGGCAAAGCAGTTAATATCCAAGTATTATTCTGTTCTAAAGCATCCAATTCTTTACGCATGGCATTTACCCAATTCACATTATTTTTAGCATCATTATAATTGCAAGGCTCTTTAATTTTAGATATATGGGCAAGAAAAGTCTTATGAGAAGAGGAAAAATGTATGTGAGGATTGGATGAAGTGTTGGTAACATAATCACCAAACCAGGCAGGAGGTGTCTTAATCCTTGTACTACGTCGAACCTGTGGTGGAGAATCAGGAACCATTGTTAATGCTGTCTCATCGTCCGCAATAACGGGAGCATCAATACCCGAAGGAGAATCTTGTAAAACAATATCAGAAATCAAGGACTCTGTTGGAGGTTCAGGTGTGGATGCGGTAGTGGTAACATCAAGTGGAGGCTGCTGAGGTGTATAGTCGGTATTGGAAATGCAGGTAGGCAAAACAAAATTGGTGACATCTGTAGGCTGGTTATGGTGAAAAGGAAAAATTGTTTCCATAAAAATAACATCACGTGAGGAAATAATGTCTTTAGTGGTGAGACAAAATAGTTTGTATGCTTTTTGGTTCTGGGCATATCCTAACAAGACACATGGAAAAGCTCTTGGATCAAATTTTCGTTTGTGGGGTATAGTGTTTGTAGCATAACAAAGGCAACCAATTGTCCTAAAATAATCATAACTGACCTTCTTACCATGCAATCTTTCAAAAGGAGTTTGCCACTGCAAATTTTCAGATGGCAATCGGTTAGTGATATGGGTTGCTGCTAACAATAATTCAGACCAAAAACGTGGTGGAAGTTTGGATTGAAAAAGCAAGGTTCTGGCTATGTTTAATAAAGTTCGGTGTTTCCGTTCAACAACTCCGTTTTGCTGTGGAGTATAAACACAAGTTCGCTGATGCAAAGTACCTTGTTCCTGTAGAAAAGAACTACATGCAGAATTGACAAATTCAGTCCCATTATCAGTGCGAAAAATCTTAATCTTCTTGCCATAGTGAGTAAACACATACGAAAAATAGGATTTCAAAGCGGCCAACACCTGATCTTTTGTTTTCAACATATAAGTCCAGCAAAAACGACTATAATCATCAACAATAGTGATCATATAAACTGCATTGGTAACCAATTTCAACTTATATGGCCCCCATAAATCAACATGAATAAGATCAAACACAGCCTTAGTAGAAATTGAGCTAGTAGGAAATGATAATCTAGTTTGCTTTGCAACTGGACATACAGGACACATTAAATCTGTGTAATCACATTTAACAATTCCATCCACATGCTTTAATCTCTTAAAAGAAACGTGTCCTAGTCTAGCATGCCAAAGCATTGCCGAATGTCTATTATGCTCAAAACAACGATTAACAGAATTACAATTGCTGATTTTATTAAAAGAATCTATTGTCAAGTAATAAAGATCTTCAAACACGGTTCCTTTGGCCAAAAGCTCTTCAGTCTGTAAATCCTGGAATAGACAATATTCAGGGAATGAGTGTACTGACATACCACAAGTCCGGGTAAGCAAACTGACAGATAGCAAATTGCACCTGAATGAAGGAACATAGAGAACATTGTATAAGATGACTCTGGAGTTCAACTTAATGTTACCAATGTGGGTGACAAGCCTGGTTGAATTATCGAGTAATCTAATGGTTTTGGGGGGGTTTAACCTAACAACACGATCATAAAAATGGAGATGGGGTGTAATATGATCGGTTGCGCCCGTATCAACTATCCAATTTGCCTTGCGATTAAAATTAATGCTAGTAAATACAGAATTGAGCAAAATACCTGCGAAATTCACGTGTCTGATATCCCCATCTTCGTGATCAGCACTGCCACTCTTGGAATTGAGAAATTTCTGAAATTCTTGCTGAAGAAAATCGGTCATCCCCCCATCAACTCCTTTCTGATGCTGCACGATCGGTTGCAAAGGAGTCTCAACTGCTGCACCACGAATGACACTGTTAGCTTTGTGATATTTACTAACATCGATGCCCTTCTTTTGCTGTAACTCAAGAAACCAATCTGGATACCCATGAATAAGAAAACAATCATCCACCGTATGGCCCCCAATTTTACATTTACTGCAGTACTGCTTCCTTTTTTCTTCTTTGCGTAAAGAAGAATAACTTCTGTTATTTCCAGACCCAGCACTAGTCCGACCACCTGAAAAATTCCGTTTAGCAAGCATTACTGCAGCTGTTTCAGTTGAAGCCGTGCTATCAGTTTGTACTTCTCTCTGCTTCTCGACACTCATGACCATAGAATATGCTTTATTGATAGAAGGTAATGGATCTTGAAGAAGAATTTGATTTTTCACATTATCATATTCATCTCCTAATCCCATCAAAAATTGCATCAATCTTCTATTATTGTCGTAATCCGTAATAGCAAAACCTGTTTCACAACAAACAGGTAGTGGAGTTAAACACAATAACTCATCCCACCTTTTCTTCAAATTCGTGTAATACTCTGTCACTGAGCTGTGACCTTGCTTGTAACCGGCAATATCTCGCTCAATCTGATAAATCATCGGTCCGTTACTCTCTCCGTAACGCTGTTTCAATTCATCCCAGAGAGCCTTTGCGCTCTTGCAAAACACAAAAGCATCAGATATGTCTTTCGTCATAGCATTTAACAGCCATGACACCACCATACTGTCAGCAGTCAACCATTTATCATAATTTTCTGATTCAGGCGCTGGTGCTTTGATCTTCCCATCGATAAACCCCAGCTTCTTCTTAGCTCGAAGAGCTATTTGGACCGATCTACTCCAAGAAAGGTAATTTGGCCCCTTCAAAAGGGTACTCACAAGACTAAATCCAGGAGCTTCGGAGTTACTCACATAATATGGATCATCTGCAGTTTTGTTATTATTGAGAGCGGCGATAACCTTCGCCAAATCTTCTAGACTTATCATTTTGAAATCGTAGTTCAAAACCTAACAAAACTCCCTGGCTCTGATACCATCAAGAGGATCGAAGAAGCCAGCATAAACAAGAATACATTTGTGAGAGGAGGAGCTTATAATGAGAGCTACCTCTGTGATTTTCTTATTTCATTAAACTGCTGTGATTACATATATACACAATTAACCACAATCCTAAGCAATTGAGGAGTGTATGTTAACATTCAGTTAGTGGAACTATTCTAACGGGATGTAAAGCTATTCTAACGGAGTTTGTTACAATTGACATATCGCATATCCTTGACACTTATCTTCTAACTTGAATATATACACATATATAATTAATCATATTTGTATGCATTAAACTAGACCAATCTTAGCGAACTAAAAAAATCAACATAAAAAGAAATTAAAAAATTAAAAAATTACACAAGTACAAAATTTATACTCTAAACATTTTAAAAATAAAAATTTAAATATACATAAAATTTTTATTTATTGCTTGAAAGAAAAGCAGAAAAATTAAACCCTATTCAGCTTTAGTGTAAGGGTTTTGATTCAACAAGAATTAAGAACAAAAGATGTACTCTCTTAAGGAATTCTGAATTTTGATTCAACAAAAAAGATAACTCCCTATTACAATTGGACTTAGAAATGCTTATATTATATGGTACAAAGGATAGGCAACCCTAAATTAGTTGTTTGGTAATAGAAATAGACTCAAACTTATAACTAATAATTAAGCATGTCCTATACTCTTAAGCTTAAACAACAAGAAGCCCAGTACACAATAGTACACTTAAGTCCATCATACAAAATTCGACCAAAGTAACCAAGTTGCAAATTCAAAATACAAATGGACTTAAAAAAAGTTAAATCCCAAATAAGCCCTAAACACAATTAACCCAAATGATCTTCTTGGACTTGTAATAGATGAATTAGGCTTTAACAATTCTTTAGGAGTCTAAGTTTGTAGTTGGAGTCCTCTTTGTACTCTTCAATGGTTGCTAAATTAGTCCATAGGCATTGCAACATCCCAAGTACTCTTCAATGGTTCCTTGAACCTTTATAACCAGGCTCTAGAAACCAGTACATCAGGTAGGCAAATTGGATCCTTAGGCATAGGCTTGGATGCTTCCTTGATTATATCATATTGAGTAGATTTTTCATTTATTTTTTTAGTTTAATTTGTTATTTGATGTAGCCTAAATGTTTATTTGTTAATTTCATGGGTTAATAAAAAGTTAGCAATTGATATAAATTTCCAACATATTGTACTCTTACATTTAAACATTATGTTGTAAGTGAAGCGATAAAGTATTTTTCCAAGTAAATGTAATCTTTGAGAAGGCAAGTTCAGACAATTGTACAATAATGTTTAAGACTGACAAGTTTGGATAAGGTAATATTTGGCTTGTCAATCCACTGCTCAATTACTTAATTCTTGTCTACGCTATGTGTGTTGTGGTTTTAAGCAAAAAAACATAGTGCATAATGGAATAAGAAGTGGGAAAGAAAATGAGCTTTAAAGAACTTATCTTTTATTCAACATGAAAGCCTTTTTAAAGTTATATTTGCAATAAACAATCAGAAAAATCTCAACAAATATTTGCTTAATCTCTAATTATTTTCCTTAAAATAAGAAATTATAATCTCACTAATAACAAACTTATTGACTAAATCAAAATTAATAAAAATATCTAGAAAATAATATGGATTTTTACATTAATTCTTAACATTCCCCCTTAATGTAGAAATCTCTAACACCTAATATCTCTCAAATATGTTTGTGCATTGATTGATGCTAGAAAAGCTCTTCTTCCTCCCATTGTTGATTCAAAACAAATTTTGCTTCAACTTGTTCTTAGTTCTTACATACTCTTTCCACATATGACCCATTTGGCCACATTTGTTGCATTTGGTATTTGGTCTCCACCAACACTTGAATTGTAGATGATTTGTTTTCTTACAGTAAGCATAAGGTGGATGACTTTCCGCTTTATTTTTGTTCATTGGCCTTGCTAGATAAGCACTTTCCTTTCAACCTTCTTCCCTAATAAATATTCCTTTTTCAAATGCCCGTCATACATGTAAAAATTCTACTAATGTAATACTTGACATATCTTTAGAGCACTTCAAAGAGGAGATCATGGTTTTATATTTTTCAGGTAGCGTGATTAAATTTTTTTGAATTATTTTTTTATCAGAAAATTTCTTACTGAGTAATCTTACATTGTCTGCTATATTTAGTAACCTGTCAGCATATTCCTTGGCTATTTTTGAAACTTTCATTTTTTCCATATCAAATTTGTAAATCAAATTCATTATCTGCATGTTCTTCATCCTTTCATTACTTTTATACTTCTCTTTGAGATAATCCCAAATCTCTACAGTACTAGATTCTTTTTGCATAATTTTTGTTAGGATTGATGGTAAAATAGTAGAGAGTAAGAAAACCTTAGCTCTAGCTGTTGTTGTCTTTTTTTTTTTATGACTTTTAATTTAAGCCTGTGTTGGATTGTTTTCAAATAGAGGTTCATAGTCTTCTTAAATAGTGTAATTGTTACCTGCATATTCTTCATCTTTTCATTGCTTTCATACTTCTCTTTAAGATACTACCAAATGTCTGCAGTAGATTCTTTTTGTGTAATTTTTATTAGGATTGATGGTGAAACTGCAGAGAGTAAGAAATTTAGCTTTAGCTTTTGTTAACTTTTTCTCCTTATGAATTTTAATTTGTGCTTGTGTTTGATTGTTTCCAAGCAGAGGAATCTCATATCTTCTTCTATAACTTTCCAAAGATCTAAAGCTTTGAGATGGGTTGTCATTTGAACTGACCAAACTTTATAATTTTTTGTCAAATTTTGGTGAAGCCATTGATGCAGAGTAGTTTGATTATCCCTCCATTTGCACTTATGGATGTTTATAGCTATGGATATAAAATATGACTATGGTTATGGATATGGTTATGAATATGGTTGTAGTTATACTTATGGTTATGGGGTGTGAGTATGGTTATGGATATGATTATAGAGACTTTATAAGTCCCTTGAGATCATTTATTCTCTGATATCATTGTTGTGATTTTAAGCACAAAAAAGCATAATAGAGAATGGAACAAGAAGTGAGAGAGAAAATGAACTTATGTTTTATAAAGAACTTATAAAGAACTTATGTTTTATTCAACATGAAGAGCCTTTTCAAAGGTATAATTACAACAAACAATCAAAAAATCCCACCAAATATTTACATAATTTGTTGGCATTAGAATTAATTCTCTAAGCCCAAAAGATGGAGAAGCCCAACCACAAAGAAAAGGAGCCTAAGAAACCCTAATGCTAGTAGTGAGAAGAAACGATTATTGAAGGAGGAAATTACTCTGACTCTAACAGTTGAAACAAACAATTATTGAAGAAAAAACTACTCTCCACTACTCCCAGCAGTAAGGGATAATGCCGAGAAAAAAAGGGAATAGAGGATAAAAGGGAAGAAAGAGAAGAAAGAAGGGACAAATACTTTTCCACAAAAAAAAAAAAAGCTTAGCAAACATAGCAAAATTAGTTTTCTGAATTTCTTTTACTTGATTCCAGTAGATTTCTAGTCGTTTTAGTTAATATTAAACCATCTATTGCTTTGTTCCTTAGTTCATGTTCATTGTAATCACTTTTATTGTTGAAATTTGATTACATTATTGTGAAATTCAAATAATTTGTTAATCAAATGGTTTGAGGACTTTATTTCCTTTTGTGGTCCTTCAAGAAAACTACACAGTTGCTTGATTATAAGTTAGGTTCTTTGAACAATTGAGGTATTTTTGCCTCTGGTACACCTGTATCCCTAACCAACAAAGGTCAATAGTATTTTCTTCAGGCATTCACGAAACAATCCCTATTTATTGTTCTAAATATAAGAAATCATAATCTCACTAATAACAAATTTATTAACTAAATCAAAATTAATGAAAATATCTAGAAAACAATAAAGATTTCCATATTAATTCTTAACAATGTGAATACACAAAGGGACAACAAGGCATAATAAAATGGATTAACTCTTAGATATATAACTTGGTTTTCAAAATAGAAGCATTTTGATTAATTTAAAGATGATTCTTGCAGGAGACATAAGAAGATGGATAGGAAATTTTAATTAAAGAGTTATGAATAAAGTCACTTTTATAACAAAACTATAATACAGAAATATGGTAAGACACTTAAATGTCGTTGCCTATGAAAAAATTGAAAAGTTGCTTCTCTAAGAGTACATGTCAACAACCCAAAAAAAAAATCTTGATGCCTTTGAATTTGGTTGGACTCTTAACCTTCATAGATGTTTAATAAGGAATTAAGCAAAACAAAATTGATGACAATTTACTGATATTTCTTAAATTCAAGTTGTGTACAACTTGATACAAAAACATTGTTAGATATCAAACTTGAATTAAGTTACACAATTAAATTAGTATTGAGTTAATAGTGAGTTAGTAGTGAGTAGTGAGTTAGTAGTGAGTTATATATAAGTTAGAAAGAATTAAATCAAGTTAAGTGGTAAGTTTAATTTATGAAACTAGTACAAATAGGTGCCTAGCATGCTCATTTGTATCAAGTAATGTTGAAGAGTTCAATATACAAATACATTTGAGTTCTCTTCATTCTTCCTTTGTGAGTGTGTAAATTTAGTAAGTTCCCATCCAAAGTGGTATCAGAGCTTGGGCCAAGTTTAATGTATCAAAGAACCCTCTCTTTCTTTTCAATATCCATAATTCAACAAAATCAATTATGAAAATTGATCACTTAGAATGAAGGTCATCCTTGGTTCTCAAGGAGTATGGAAAGTAGTTGAGAAAAGTTTTGAAGAACCTCAAAACTAAATAAATTATTTTTAAAAAATAAAAGAAATTATTTTTAAAAATATAAAATTAATTATTTTTTAAAAAAATTAAAAATTTTTCAACGTACTAGTGACGGATATGTCGTTGGAAAATTTATCTTCAAATAGAAGACAATAAGAACATTAGTGATGGTTCTTATGTTATAAGTGACGAATTTTTCCATCATTAATTACTGGCGACTTTAGAAATCTTTGGCTAATTTTTCAGCATGATGCTATCTTATCACTAATGATAATTTTAAGAATTATTGACGTAAAAATCCATCGCTTATTTTTCATTTTTCTTGTAGATATAGTAGAAAATCTTGGGTTTATTTATTAAAAAGTAAATCCGAAACTTTTGATTCTTTTAAAATTTTTAAAGCACTTATTGAAAAAGAGAATATGTATGAGATTAAATCTTTGAGAACTGATTGAGGAAGATATTTTACTTCCAATAAATTTAAAAGCTTTTGCGAGTTGCATGGAATTCATCATTTTCTAATAGTTTTGGGATCACCTAAAAAAATGAAGTAGCTGAACAAAAAAATTGGGTGATATTGGGTATGGTAAGAGCTATACTAAGAGGAAAAAATAAGCCAAACGAATTATGGGCTGAAGCAGTTGCATGTGTCATATATCTTTCAAACCAGTGTCCAACAAAAAGCATACAAGAAGCCTTATATGCATGTTTTTGGATCTATTACTTATATGCATACAAGAAATCGGTGTTGTATACAGGAGCCAAGTGTGTCCCATTTACGAGTTTTTTGGATCTATTACTTATGTGCATGTTTCGAAGCAAGAGAGATTTAAGCTTGAAGATAGAAGTGAGAAGTTTATCTTCGTCGGCTATGATAGAAATTAAAAGATCGTTACTAGTAAAGATGTGGAGTTCAATGAAGAAAAATCATGGGACTGAAGTTCACAAAAGGAAGGATCATATGATTTCCTACCTTATTTTAAAGATGAAGAGCTTACTGGTCAAGAAGTTGAACATGCTCCACTAGCTTAACCAACTCCATCATCTCTAGTATCATCATCCTCAACTTCGCTTTCATCAAGTCCAAGTTTTGGTCTAAAGAGATACCAAAGTCTTACTAATATCTATGATGAAGCTGGGAAGCTTAATGATACAAATTCATTATGTTTTCTAGATGATGTTGAATCATTGAGTTTTGAAGAATCCAATAAATATGAGAGGTGGATTAAAGCCATAAACAAAGAGATTCATTCAATAAAAAGCGAATGATACTTGGGAACTTATTTCTCTTCCAATTGATTATCAACCAATTATAGTCAAATGGATATACAAAGCAAAGAAGGATGCTAAAGGTCGAGTGGAGAAATATAAAGTGAGACTTGTTGCAAAAAGATACAAACAAAGACAAGGTATTGACTATGAAGAGGTATTTGCTCATGTTGTTCACATGGAAACCATCAAACTATTAATTTTATTTGCAGCCCAAAATCATTGGAAAATCCATCAGTTACATTTTAGGTTAGCCTTTTTGAATGGCTATCTTAAGGAGGAAGTATATGTTGAATAACCTGAGGAGTATGCTATTGAAAGGCATGAAGACGAAGTGTGAAATCTTAAAAAGGTATTTTACAAGCTCAAGCAAACACTAAAAGCTTGGAACAGTCAAATTGGTAAGTACTTCCAAGATAATGGTTTTCGGAGATGCATGTATGAGTATGCTTCTTTATGTGAAGTAAGAGCAAAGAGATGCTTTATTTGTTTGAATCTATATGGATGATCTTATTTTCACAGGAAACAATCAAAGAATGTTCAAAAATTTTAAGAAGGTGATGGCATAAGGCTATTTATCTCAAAATAAAAGGTAGGATATTTATCTCAAAATAAGGCTATGTAAAGGAGACACTCAAGAAGTTTAACATGTTAGAATGCAAGCATGTTGGCACCCCTATGGAGAGTGGAGCAAAGTTATCCAATACTAAAGGAGATGCAGAGTAGGTGAATCCAACAATATTCAAGAATTGTGTAGGAGATACTTAACTTGTACAAGACTAGATATCTTATTTTAAGTAGTTACTACATTAGAAGAGTCCAAAGATTTATCTACTTATTCCTTTGATGACTTAATAGGTTCTTTGTAAGCTCATAAGGACAGGTTGAACAAATCATCAATAAAAAAAATGAAAAAAAGGCATTCCAAGTAAGGGACGAGGAGGACGATATGATGAAAAAGGGTAGTTAAAAAATAATTTGAGTTAGATTAAGTTGGGCAAAAAAGAGGTTGATTGTTGGACCAAGTAAAGAAATGAATGGAAGTATGCCATTGTTGCAAAAGAAGAAGATAGAATGTTATTTATGGCTTACTCTTTTAATAAAAATGTTGCTAATGTTGTTTGGTTTTTGGCTAGTGGGTGTTCTAATCACATGTTAGGTTCAAAGTCATTCTTTAGATAACTTGATGAGGCAGAGAAATCAACAGTTTGGTTGGGTGATGACAAGGACATTTAGGTTGAAGGGAAAGGTACAATTGCCATCAGAACAAGCTGCGATAATACTAACCTTCTAAATTATGTGCAATTTGTTCCTTGTTTGGCTTATAATTTGTGAAGTATAGGGAAATTAATGGCTAATAGGTATACAATATCATTTGATAATGACTTATGTAGTGTCAAGGATAAGAAGTCAGGACATACTATAGCTAATATTCAAATGGCAAAAAATAAAATGTTTATGCCTGAAGCTTCTCAAGTTAATAATTCTACCTTTGTTGTTAGTAAACTTGCAAAATCTAAATTATGGCACTTGCGTCAGGGGCATTTGAATGAGAAGGGGTTAAAGTTGTTAACAAAAAATGTGGTTACGTGAGGTCTTGCCTGAGCACCAATGTAGTCCACTTGAAATATGGAGTTGAAATACTCATTTAGATTTAGTCTCATACGACACCACCGTATACACTCTTCACTCAGTTTGCTAAGCATGGGTTTAAAGAGATCTTTTATTTTGAAAAGAATACTCTCCTTTTTTTATTTTAAAAAATGGTAGTTTTATTTTGAAAGCTAATTAGAGAGTTGCTACTTGAAATTATTTTTTTTTTGAAAAATTTAAAGAGAAACTCATTTTTATTTTACTCCAAGAAAATATTAAATTTTAACCCAAAAAGGCGCTAATCTGAAATCAATCACGATGGATTGCTGGCTAGATTTTCAAGCAAATTTATGTAAAGAAATATTTTTCTTTAATTAAATATTGACTTTTTGAGAAAAAGATTTTTTTTTATGTTATGACAAGAATAATATGAATGACAATAATATTTATGAATGAGTAATATAATATATGACAACCACAATGTGAGGAAAGTAAATTGTTATAACCCCAAATTTGCATATATGGAAGAGCTTTGACTTTAACCCTTATATGTACTAGGTCAAACACAAACCCCCAACTAGCTTATTTATTATAACTCCAATTGATTCATACATAGAGAAAAATTAGCTCGTTCCTTATAAGCAAGGCTAAGCACAATTCCTCAATTAACGATCATTTGAGCAAATAATAAATAATTGAAATCACATCCATTCAACAAATAAAATAGCAATAATAAAAATTACAAGTGAAGAAAATAATTCAAAATAAATTAAAAGACCAGTTTTGTGGCTTTAAGATGGGCTCGAGACTCAGAGTAATATTCTAAGTGTGCCTACTTATCTCATTTGAATATGAATTAGAGTCGTAAGTAGTTCATACCTTTAGATGCAAAGGGCTTAATTAATTAATTAGGTTAGTTTTATTATTAATTAAAAAGAGAATAGTTAAGAGAAATACCCTTGAAGATCTCTTTTTGATAGACTTGACGTAGGGTTAGAGTACCTTCCCAGTTTGTAGATCCATTACTTGAGTTGCTAAAATTAAATATTTGAAAATAAAAAGAGCAAAGAATGTGACATGAAAATTAATAAAATAAAATTAAAGGCTTAAACTATTATTTTTGGTCTTTCATAATGAATTTTAGTAGAGTTTTGGCTCCTACAAATTGGACTCTTTAATTGAAATGGAGACTCCCTATTTATAAAGGGAAAAATATCAAAAACAAAATTGAACTTGGAATTAGCGCGGCTCGCGATTTATTTTTATTTTTTTTGAAATAAAATAATAATAAATAATTGATTAATTATTTATGAAAATTAATTTATAATTTTTTTGAGCTAAAAATGCCTTATTTTAAATTAGGTGCTAATTTCGATATTCACAGTTTAATGGATAAGGTAAAATTGATTCTTTTGAGTTTTATGAAGGTTGTGTTTTGGGAAAACAAAGTAAGAAGTCCTTTCCTGTAAGAAAATCATGGAGAGCTGATAGTTGTCTTGAATTGGTACATGTTGATTTATGTGGACCTATGAAAATTGAGTCTTTTGGTGGGAGTCTATATTTTTTGTTGCTTACAAATGATTGTAGCTGCATGAATTAGGTTTATTTGTTGAGATGCAAATCTAAAGCTCTTGTATTTTTTTAAAGAAATTTAAAGCTTTGGTAGAAAATCAAATTGGCAGCTGTATCAAATTTCTTTGGACTGACAAAGGTGGTGAATTTATTTTCACTGAATTTATTTATTTATTTATTTATGAAGAAAATGACATTCATAGGAAGCGTACTTCACCTTATACACCAGAGCAAAATGGTATTGTTGAATGAAAAAATTGAACTGTGATGGAAATGGCTAGAAGCTTGCTGAAGGCCAAAGGTCTTTCAAATTCATTTTGAGCTGAAGTAATTGTAGCGATAGTTTATCTTTTGAATATCTCTTTAACAAGGTTTTTGCAATACTCTTATACCCTATATACATATAATATATATACCATATATATATAATACATATATAGAATACAAGAGTGCTACAGTTGTTATCTGTGGAAGCTCTCATATTTAATTCTAGAAATAGTTAATTTATAGTTGGTTAATTTATATATATAATGTCTCTAAGAAAAATCTGTCAGAGTTTTATCTCAAATTTCAATAATTCTCAAAATTACAAATTTACTCAACCTACAAAAAACAATACTCCCAAATTTTCATTCCAAAAAGTCCATTTCTCCTTATATAACCAAGTATTTAACAAATGTACATTATATACATATACAAAATTATACAAAACTTTACATGCAATGCAGCAAAACCAATTTGGTCTTGTGGCAACACTCTACCTTCAAGCTCAATCTCAGGATCTAGACCTATTTAGGTTTATCAGAACTCTCCTGCACTGCAATCCTATCACTTGCACAATATATTTTAACCGTGCTAAGCTAACCGCTTAGTAGTACATACTTTGATAACATATAAAAAATATTTAAAAATCATTATATGCTTCCATGACACATAATACATCATGCTACCATCATAAAGAAACACTTATTTAATCATTTATTTTCTTGTAAAATTTACCAACATCTCACAATCACAATTACAAACACACACATTGGGCTCAATAAGTCCCTACACAATATCCAAGTTCTAGAAATATTGATTTGGCCTATCGCAACTTGAAAATCCAACAACGGGGATCTAAGTGCCATATAATACCACTCGAAAGTCATCCCCTCTCGATATCAGAGGTCAAGTGTTATATAATATCACCCAAAAATTGTCTCCTATCGACATCAGTATGTCTCGCCCGAAGGCATAATAAAACATCATGACATATCGTTGGCATGCCAACTCAACAGTACCAAGATCAACATTCTACAATAAGTAATTGTACAAGGCATACACACATAATCATATCATGTATCTTATTCTCATTTCGTTTCATCATTTTTCCACATATTCATCAATTTTCATTATCATTCTCATTATGCACATTCTTCACGTGATCAACTTAATACATGATCACTTTCCATAATCTCATTCACTTTGAATATCATTTTCATTATTATAATCACATTATGCCATATTTCCACATTTCCATATTACTAATGCCTTGCATTCAACATTACCATTTGCTATAAAACAATGGTCTTTGGTTTCAAATCAATGCACAAAACACATTTTAGATAAAAATGCATACACATATACATAATGCCACTTTTAAATGAATAACAACATATCCTTCAAAGTATGCCAAAATGGATGGTGCCAAATATGAATATTCAAATTAAGTGCTAACAAAGCATGTACTAACCTTGTACAACTTCAAAAATTCAATTTAAAACACCTTTCAAGCTTTAATTCTCAATAACCCTAAACTCGTCCACTTGAGTGATTTTAGCCTAAACACACATAATTCATACAACAAGTAAATTATTCAATTAAAATCATATTCATACTTAATTTATACCAAACTACCACTAATTACACAAATTCTAACCAAAATTTGAACAAAACCCTAATTTTTCCTTACAACCTTTCTAAAACTTCACCATAATCAACTCATTTCCACCATCTAACCACAAAATAAATACATACACATCAAAATAACTTCAAAATAATCTATTTTAACAATTATAGTCACCACTATCAAAAGTCCAAATTTTACATATTCATCCATAAATCCTAATTTTACCAATCAAGCCCATCTCAACCAATTAATCTTTAAATCATCATATATTCATCATATTAGCTTCATAGCTATCTATTCTAACAATTAAAACCAATTTCTCTCTCTAACATGCCATTACATAACATAATAACTTAAGAAAATAATCTTAAAAGAAAAAAAATCTTGCTCGAAACCTTGTTTAATCTTCAAAACTAACTTGAAATACTTTGATTTTTGGTAAAATATAGTGTATTTGATGACAAAATTCTCTCTCCACGCTATCTCTAGAATTCGGCCGTGGTGAACAAAACATTAAGTATAAACCATGCATATCTCCTTTCCAATACATTAACTAACCCTTCATATTAATTATTTAATTGTATTTAAAATTACGGATGTTACAGTTTTTATGAACAAAACACCATATGAAGCATGGAGCAATAGGAAACCACGTGTAAGTCACTTAAAAGTTTTCAATTATATATCCTATGCTTTAATTAATTCTCAAAATCGCCACAAACTTAATGAAAAATCTAAAAAATGAATTTTTGTTGGTTGTAGTTCTCAATTAAAAGCATATAGGCTAGATAATCCTTTAAGTGTCAAGATTATTATTAGCAGAAATGTGGTTTTTAATGAAGATGCAGAATGGGATTAGGGAGGTCCTTAAAATAATAATGTTGTTCCAGTTCTAGAAGATGTTGTTGCCAATTCTTCACCTTCAAATTCAACAAGTTCCTCTCCTGCAGGCAGCAACTACTCAAGTCCAATCAAATTTAGTTCTTCCTTATTTGAAACTCCTCCAAGGAGACTCAGGTCCTTAAGGGGCATTTATGCAACTTGTTCTTTTTGCTTTATGTGTTTCAGATCTAGTATTTTATAAGCAAGGTTTATAAATAAAGAAATGGCACAATGCTATGGACAAAGAGATGGCTACAATCCAGAAAAATCAAACCTAGGTGTTCATGGATTTGCCAAAAGGAAAGCATGCTATTGGGCTTAAATAGGTATTTAGAACTAAGTACCAAGCTAATGGAAGTATACAAAAGTATAAAGCTTGAATTGTAGAAAAGGGGTATGCTCAGCAAGAAGGCATAGATTTTGAAGAGACGTTCTCACCGGTTGCTCAGTTTGAAATAGTAAGAGTATTGTGTGCTTTAGCTGCTCATTTATCTGTTTCTTTTGTTTCAATTTGATGTAAAATTTGCTTTTTTAAATGGATATTTGGAGGAGGAAGTTTATATTTCTCAACCTGAAGGTTTTGTTATACTGGCCATGAGAATAAAGTTTTCAAATTAAGAAAGGCACTTTAAGGGCTCAAACAAGCTCTGCGAGCATGGTGTAGTAAAATTGATAGTTATTTTTTGTGAGAATGGATTTAAAAGAAATGATAACGAGCCCCCGTTTTATATTTAAAGAAAGAAGGAAAAGCTTATTTTCTTGTTGTTTGTTTTTATGTTGATGATACGATTTATTTTGGGTCTATTGAACATCTTCTTGCCAATTTTAAGTCCTCTATGACGAAGAATTTGAAATGACAGATTTAGGTTTATTGCAATATTTTATTAGGCTTGAAGTGAAACAAAATACAGATGGAATTTGCATTTCACCACAAAAAGTTAGGGATATGCATTGGTTAGGTTGGTGGGATTTTAGGAGTCGGCCAACCCGATCACTATTAATCGGTCAAAAAATTTATTTTTGAAAATCAATAATTATTGGTCAATTCAGTAAGATTCAGTCGGTTTTTATCAAGTTCGTTTGATTTTACTAGTAAATATATAAGTTGAATCAGTCAGCCCATTTGGTTTAAGGCGACATGGCTGGTCGGGTTGCAGTCAAGTCGATCAAATTCAATTTTGAACATCCCTAGCAAAAGTATGCAATTGATATGCTCAATAAGTTCAACATGTTGCATTGCAATAAGGCTACCACCCTAATAAATTCAAATGAAAAATTGCAAGCTGAAGATGGCACGGAAAAGGCTGATGCAACTTATTTTCAAAAGATGATAAGTGGGTTGGACTATTTGACAAACACTTGAACCAATATTGCATTTTTCTGTTAGTGCTTTGTCCAGGTTTATGCATAGTCCAACAAAACATCACCTTTGAGCAGCTAAAAGGGTCTTGCGATATGTTGCTAGAGCTGCTAACATTGGAATTTGGTACACTAAAGTATCATATTTTAAATTATTTGGTTATACCAATAGTGATTGGGCAGGTTCCTTAGATGATAGAAGAAGTACATTAGGCTACAACTTTAGCCTGCGTTTTCATATTGTCTCTTGGAGTTCAAAGAAGCAGGAAACTATTGCATTATCATCTTCAGAGGCTGAATACATTGCTGCAACATCAATAGCATGTCAAGCCGTATGGCTTAGAAGAATTCTTGTTGATTTGAGTCAAAAGAAAGTTACAGCAACCACAATCCATTGTGACAACAAAGGAACAATAGCAATGACAATGAATCTAGCTTTTCACAGTAGAATGAAGCATATAGAAACGCGGCATCATTTCGTTCGAAGATTGGTAGCAAATGGGCAAATAACAGTACTGGAGTTTTGTGGAACAAATGATCAAGTTGCTGACTTATTTATTTAGTCTTTAACTTAGCTCAAACATGAATATTTTCAATAGAAATTAAGTGTCTGCAATTTTGAATCAAAGGGGGCATGGTGTGGCTAATTCAAAATTAGTTGGTGAGTCAAATTGGTCAAAGTTAATTTTCTATATTTTTGATACTGTTAAGTAGTGCAAAATAAATATTTGCACATGAGCAGATTTTTCTTCCATCTTTTGCTAAGTTGTTACTTTGTAAAGCTTATAAAAGGTCTCATCCGTTTGTTTATTTTGTGTGAATTAAAGGTCCCACTTTTCTCTAATATATTTTGTCCTTTTTGCCTTAATTAACTTTCAACCTCACTTTCTTTAGTCAACAATTATATTATATTATTAGTAATAATTAGTAATATTTAAAATTATTTGTAGGATGTATGGTTTGTGTGTACATATGTAATATTGACTTTTACCAAATCTTAATAAAATTAAGAAGTAAAAAATTATTCATAAAATTTTCCATATATCAAATAGTGTTTTTAAAAAAACAAATATATATGAAAATGCGATGCCATTAATGCAATTTGTCACTGATGCGAATCAATGATATCAGGTGAAGAAATACAAGTGAGAAGAATACGCAATAAAAACCTTATATCGATTTTTATATTCAATTTCTTTTTTTTTTATTTTTCATATATATTCTATTATACTTTATTATTTCAATTATTTTCAAATTTTGATGTGTACAGCTAGTAAAAACCTTATTTGGAGCAATTTTTTTTTTTAAAAAATATTGATTGTTGTTAATGGCGTCTCTATTCCCTTGTTAAATAACTCGATCTGAGAATAAATAATAAATACATGAGTTTAATGTCAAAAATAGCACAGAGAATTTTCAGGATACTTTTTCCTTATTTAAATAGTATCTATTCATCAAATTTATCTAATTTGATAATTTTCTTTTATTACACGCATAATTCTTTAAATTCCAATAATAATTTTTTATTTTATTGTATACATTTAAAATTATTAATTACAATATTGACAATTCTTTCAGTAATTCTAATAAACTAGCACGTGCAGGAGGTTTGCTTTGCGACTCCCAAGGGTAATTGGAGAAAAAGGTTTCATTCTCAATATAGGTAGGTGTATTATCATTAGGGTTGAGCTGTTAGATGTGCATTATGGTCTTCTTCTTTCTTGGAATTCTGGGACTAGACGTCTGAACTTCATTAATGGTAATGGCTCTTTTGCTTTATTATTTTACTTCTCTGCTGGAACAAATTCAGAAGATGATTAAATGGTAATGAACTATGGAGATTTATCATGTTTTTAGAGCAGCAAATCATGTTGCTGGTGCTTTGCCAAGCTATGCTAAACACTTCCTTACTACTTATCATATTTTGGATGCCCCTCCTCATGACTTTGCAGGTTTGCTTGATACTGATAGAATTGGGGTGGTTTATCCTAGATGTGTTTTTTTGTGATTTGTGAGCTTATGCTCTCTTTTTGATTAAGACAGTAAATTATTTATTACAAAATTTTTACAATACATAATTAAAGGATTTAAAGTGCGCCTTATACATATAAAAAATATATGGGATATGAATGTCTATTTATTTATTTTTATTTTTTATTGGCACAACTTGAAGTGTTTGATATGTATTAAGCAAGTATTAAGTTGAGCAAGGACGAGTATTATATGTATCGATTATCGAATACTACATAGTATTATATCTCACTTATTATATGTCATTGAAATAATATTATTTTAATAAATTAAAATTAAAATTAAAACTAAAAATTATATTATTTTTCTTACATTTTCTTATTTTCCAATTCATCAAAATAAAATATAAATTTCATCAAAACAAAATATATTATAATTCTGGTAATATATTTCTGTTTCTCAACATCGATCACGATTTTTTTTATTCAAAGCATAATATATTTATAACTAATAATTTAAATAAAATCCTAACTTTTTTAGATGGAAGATAGAATTCTCATTTATGACAATAAATAATTATAAGAACAACAAAAAATATGGCATATAATAATATAACGAATCTAACCCGATAGAAAGATGAAGATGTTAAAAATGTAATTTACTTGCTACAACAATATAAGCATGATCCTATATTTAGCTCCATAATTCAACTTTTGTCTTTATATAAACCTATAATATAAACACAAATATTTAATTCATGATCTAATCTCTAAAAAAATTTCAATAAAATATATATTTTCTCAGTTTAAATTTATTCTTATTATTATTATTATTTGATACAAAAAATTATTATTTTGATTTAACTCACTCCACTCCAGGCTGGAAAATAATCCTAGCCTGTGTGGAGGCTTATGTGACAGGCTTATATTATTTCACCAAAACACAACATTTTGTTATTAAAAGATGTTGCGGTTTAAAAAAAAATTAAAATTAAAGAATTTCAAACATTTATTAGGTCAAAACTTTAAATGATTAATTACTCATTAATTAGTTAATATTAAATATATGATAAATCGGCTCTCTTTTACGATTTCTTCACTCTCTCTTTCTCTAGCGTCGCTTCCCTGGATTTTCAGATTGTGGTCTAGGGTTGTTGCCGGCCAAATCGATAGCGACAGTCCTAGATCTCTCGTTTTCCTTGTAGGTTTGTCACTTTTCTTCTGTTTGTGTGGTTTTTTTAGGCCGTGTTCTCTGTTCTAGCCCTAGATGGCTTTTTGTTCGATTGCCCTTAGTGGTTCCTTGGAGGTTTGAAACATCTCACTGATGGTGGAGCACTGGTGAATGCTTTATCTGCCTGTGGAGTCAGCAATTAGATCTAAGATCGCCGGTGATCTTTTTGAGTTTAGAAGAAAAGCGAATCCCCTCTGTGTTTGCACAAGCTGCTCTATGCTCATTCCTTCCCATTATATTTCCTTGGTCGGTGATTTAGAGGTCCAGCCTGTTTGAGGAGATGCATGGTCTCTCCCTTCAACTCACTTCAATCACTTTACCTGAGCTCTTCCTCTTATTGTCCCAGATTTGACCGATTTGGCCCTTGTTCCCCTCATCTAATTTGTTATCTGGGATTGACTGGGATTGTTGGTGTATTTCTGTTTGCTTTCTCAGGGGATCATCTTTGTAGGCCTATTACATGGTTTAAGCCCAAAAATTTGTATGGGTTGTATGGTTTTGAATGCAAAGCTTGTTATTCTGGAGGGTGTTTGGTTTTCCTGTAGACTTAGCTATGGTCTTCCATGGCTTAGTGTAATTGATCTGTTTAATTAATAATAATTTCAATTCCGATAAATTATATACATAATAAATCAAAACTTTTTTCTTCAAAAAAAAAATAAATCAAAACTTTAAATCAACAATTTTATAAAATATTTTTATTACCTTGAATTTATATATTATTTTAGAGGGATAAGATTTAATTACACTCTTAAAATATAATAAAAATCACATTTAAATGCTTAAAAGTTTTTTTATTGTCCAATTAAATCTTTTTTTTTTTTGTTAAAAATAGTTCGATTGAACCTGGCCGTGATAAAAAATAGATTTCCGTTGCCTTCCATCTACATTGTACTATATGTCCTTTTTTTTACACATGTTTTAATTTTATTGGTTTGTAAAATATTAAAATAATAAAATAAAATAATAATAAAATAATAAAATTCAAATAAAATTAAAATTAAAAAATTTTGTCTTCTTTGTTGCTTGCTCCTTTAAAGACCCTGTTTCTTGTTAATATTTATTTCTTGAAAAAAAAAATTTCTTCTTCTTCGATGCTTGCTCCTTTGAAAATAACAACAAAAAGCAACATATAAATATGTAGCTTATCTCAGGATCTGTACTCGTCGGCCACCAAAAGCTCTTTACTTTTTAATTTTCCCTCTTGATGAAATTTTTTCGGCAAAAATTCTGTTAGCCTCTTTCATACAGTGAAATTTCTCTTGTGGATCGTTAGAAAAGGTAAGTTTGTAATAGCTCTTCTTTATCTTTGCTATTTTTAGCTTTGGGCCATGGCATTTGACACCCTTGTTTCATTTCTTAGGAAGCTTCAATCTTTATTTCCAAGAATCTTTAAAACACCGGAACAGATTTTTGGGTCTTTGCTGGGAATCTTGATTTAACTTGAATTTTCAAAGATTTTTTAAAATTTTCTTGTATACATTCGCTTTCAAGGTTTTTGGTTTTGTGGAAGCTCGGGGAGATTATGTTCAGAGAATATGATTTTGGACGGTTACGGCTTAATAAAATTTGTATTGAATTTAAAATTTTTTTAGACTTTCAGTTTTATGGATACCCTTTCGTGTAGCTACTAAGAAAATGGAAGATAATGATATCTTTGAAGTTTCTAATATAGGAGTTGCTTTCTCCGGTTAGCCAAGTATTTGCATTGGGTCTAATAAAATGTTTCTTTTTTTTGGATACATAAGAAGGGGGGAAACCCAAAGAAAAAATTAACAAGGAATAACCCGTGGCAAAGCAACTCTCTGCAAATCAAAGCTGCAAATAGCAGCCAACTGTCTAGGAGGTTAACAAAAGATCTGCTTCGAACCCGTCTCCATCACAGCCAAATTGGCGAGACCATCTGCTAAACGATTAGCTTCTCTATATATATGTGAAACTTCAACAGTCCACTGCCTCTTCATCAACTCCCTGCATTGAGCAATAATACCCCTGTATCTCAAAATACTGAGATTACCATCCATCACCATTCTATAACAAGAAACAGAGTCCGTTTCAACAAGCAAGTATTGGCATTTCAAGTCCCAGGCTAGCATCAAGCCATGGAAAAGACCTGAAAGTTCAGTCTTAATCGCAGAACAGGTGCCTAGATGATGAGTAAAACCTGTAATCCAACGACCCTGAGAGTCCCGAATAACTCCTCCACAGCCAGCAAGTTTAGTTCTTCCTTTAGACGCTCCATCAACGTTTAATTTAAGTATACCAGAAGGGGGAATAGTCCGGCTGACCTGAATAATCTTTTTTGACCGGAGAGGCATTAGAGAAGAAACAGAAAGTCATGCCTCCTCATTATGTTTCACAGCAGCCTTGAGGGTAATCAATTTAACATGTAAGCCGATCACTTAGTTATTGAAAACCATATCATTCCGCCAACCCATATATGCCAAAGAGTGATAAGAAAATGTTTTTAGATAAGAAGAAAAAAAATATTTCTATTTAAATGTTATTATTTTATTATTATTTAATTTAATTTAATTATTTTTAATTTTTTACAAACTAATAAAATTGAGACATGTGTAAAAACAAGATATACAGTACAATATATATGGAGGTTTAAAAAATCTGACTTCTATCACCACCAGGATTCAATTGAACCATTTTTTACCAAAAAAAAAATCTAATTAAAACAAAAAAAAAAATTAAATGTCTAAATGAGATTTTCAATATACTTAAGGAGTGTAATTGATCATTATCCCTCATTTTAGAAATCAATATAAAACTATAAATACATGTATTTTATATAAAAATAAATTTAAAAAATAAAAAAATTTACAATTTTATCCAAAATTTTACCATTTAACCATCTCAGAAACCATCAAAATTTTTGCCGGAAGCTTCTCCAAAACTGATCATGTTTCTCTCAGGCATTTTATAAAAAATGTTGCGTGTGTCATCCAATTACCTTAATACCCCAACACCTAATTCTGCTACTATTTACAAAATCCCACAAGAAAAGTCAAACCACAGCAAGTAAACACTATGCTACTGGTGCTGATTTACAAACCCATGTGTATGACAATATGCAGGTTCCAATCTTGGTTGCTAGTGCTCTGTTATTTTAACACCCATAATCTATTTTTTCTCCCTTGAGACTACTAGCAAATAAACAAGAAATAGAACATTTGGTTTCTGGAACAAACCAACTTGCCAAATTCAAAAAGTTATGATTTTTTCTTTGCCTTCAATCAACACTTTCATAGCTAATATTTTTGCTAATTAAATACCCACATTCTGCCATTGAAATCTCTATTAGGTAAACTTCGAGGATTTAAGCTTCACAAGAGCGATTCTAAAGATAAAAGCAACCTTTTACCTTCGGCTCACTTGGATGAGCTCGCTCAAGCTGCTCAGCTTCACATAGAAATCGATTATAGCCATCTCAAACTTCGATCTTTCTCAAATTGTCCTTCCACTTGTTGGCGTTTATTTGCGCCGATGAGGGAATAGAGTTGAAATCTATAAATTTTGAAGGTCTTGAAGCTTGATAAATGTTCTTGCCAAGTCGTTCTATGTTCAGAAAATCGCTCTCCAAGTTTGTTGATTTGAAAGAATTTAGAGATTTGAATATTGGGTTTACTATGGGCAGCCAAGTCTGTTGACAGGTTGCCGTAAAATCTGATAACAAGGCAAATGGACAGCCTGGGCATGGATCGAAGATGTATGATAATGGCAATGGGGCGATGGAGAATTTAATGAAGACTGTTGAAGTTATTAGTAAATTGAGAAGTTAATTTGATCCAGTTTTGATTGAGTGAGGATTCGATGTTTTGTTTTAAAAATGGTGAGTTTTGGAGAAAGTTAAAGGAAAAATTTTTAAAAAAAATGTGGCAAGCATATAGGCTCGAAATTTTTTTGAAGGTAGATCGGGATAAGTCTGACGTGGATGGCTAACTTCTTAAATTAAAAGATAAAAAAAAAAAAATTAAACTGAAAGAAAGCGTATTTTAAAAAATTTTAATTCATCATTTTCGTTGAATTTTTTTAATTTCAAATTTTACTATATTTTCAATTCTATTTATAAGGCTATTATAGTAACTCCAAAATTAGAGAAAATACTTCCATGAAAAAGAGTACAAGGAATTCCCATTAGAGAGAATCAAAATAATAATAATAAAAACAAACAGTACAATAAAAATATTACAAATATACAAAACGCATATTTATAAAAATCAAAATAAACAAAAACATAAAGAAAAATGAAAAGATATTGATATTGACTAACTAGACATTTATCCGTGCATTACATGTGATAAAAATAATAAAATATAAATAAATATATTTAATAATAAATAAATATAAATTAATTTTTATATAAATTAATAATAATTTTTATTATAAAAAATATAAAATAAAATATTTATCTTAATTTTTATGGTAATTTTTTAAAATAATATAAGTAAGTAAATATAATATTTTTATTTTATAATTTTATAATTTTACTAATTAAGGATAAAATTTACATATATTTTTACTATAAAAATTAAAATTTTAATTTTAAAAAAAATAAAAATTTAAATAAATTTAGGAATGTCAAAAGATGTTATATATTTTATTGTGTAATTTTTAAAATTTATGAAAATATTTCAATTAATGGTTATTATAAATAAATTATTAATTTATAATTAATTTATTATGAATATTAAGAGTCATTATTTTACTTTTTAAATTTTTAAAAAATATATAAATCAATCAATATTAAATTATATTAATCTATAATTAATTTATTAAAAGTTAAAAGTTAAAAATATAGTTTATTTAATTAATATTATAAAATTATATTAATATGAAATTATTTAAATTTATTAATTTTTAAATATTATATAAATTATTAAAAATAAATAAAAATTTAATTTTAAAAAATAAAAAAAGAGAAATAGTGTATTAAAAAATTAATAATGTGTAAATCTATTAAATAAAAATTTAATTTAAAAATGAAAAAAGAAATAATATATTTTACAAGATTGATGATGTGTCAATTTAATAGCCTCTTTTTATTTTCTTGACTTTTATGCATAGATATATGTGGATTTTGACTCTGTAATCTTTGGCTCGGCTTTGCTGGTTTACTAAGTAAAACGCAGCATTTTATAATAGGGTTATAATTGGTAATGTAGCTTCATATAAATACTGATGTTAAGGGCTAGGGTTGCACAGTTTTGCTATCTGTTTTGTTTTCTCTCTCACGCGGCACGGCGGTTTTTCTTTTCTTTGCTAGGGTTTGTTAGATCTTTTTCATCTCTTTGAGTATTATCTGTAACAAGAGGGTTTTTTCATCTTGTTTGGTGAGTGATAAGGGCGAGGGAAGAGTAGATCTGTGAGAGGAGAGTTGATTGAGAGGTTGTATCTGTAACTTCTGTTCTTGTTCTGTTCTTAGTGGATTGATCAACTGAGGTTCTCCTCCTCCTTGGATGTAGGCTTTCTTTGTGAAAGCCGAACCAAGTAAATCTGTTGTGTTGTGTTTGAATGTTTCTTTCTCTGTTTGGCAAGTAAATCTGTGCTGAAATCGTAACAGTGGTATCAGAAGGATCGCGATTTCGGTTACTCAGGTTGTATCCTCCTTGTTTTTGTTTAACGCTTTTGTGTTTTGACAAGTTTTGACTTATAGGGTTTTCTGTTCTTCTCTGGTTCAACCGAGAAGTTATTTCGATTTCGATTTCTTTTCTTTTCTTGTTGTTAGTTGTATTAGATCTGGTGACTGCTGCGTATCTTATTGTTTCAGATCTAGTCGAAGGAAGAAAAGAACGATCTCGATCGCTCTGAAACCCTAAAAACAGAGGAGTGATGTCGATCGCTAAGATCAACGTCGAAAAATTTGACATTAAGGGGGATTTCGCCATTTGGAAAGAGAAAATGTTGGCCATACTCGTTCAACAGAAGTGTAAAAGGGCACTTGATGGTCTGGAAGCACTACCAGCAAATCTTGACGATACTAAAAAGCAAGATCTAATGGATCTTGCTTACAGTACGATTATTTTGAATCTGGCTGATTCGGTACTCAGGAAGGTACGAGGTAAGTCTACTGCTCCTGATCTTTGGGCTAAATTGAATGAACTCTATACTATGAAATCTGTGTCTAGGATAGCTTTCTTGAAAGAACAAATGTTCAGTTTTAAAATGGATTCACAAAAACCTATAGATGATAACCTAGATAACTTTCAGAAATTGGTCTTGGAACTTGCTGATGCAGGGGAAGAATTGAGTGAGGAAAATCAGACGATTATCCTCCTTAATTCTATCTCTGAAAACTACCAAAATGTGAAAGATGCCCTAAAATATGGTAGGGATAAGCTCACTGTAGATGATATGATGAATGCCTTAAAGCTAAGAGAAATGGAGGTTAAAACTGTTAATAAATAGAAAACCAGTGCTGAGGGTCTGTATGTTAAAGAAAAAACTAAAGGTAAAAAGAAGAGAAATAAAAATAAATCCCAAGATAATAGTCAATCACATCACTCTAATAATAATCCTACACAGTCTGATAAGTCTAGTAATCAAAACACAAATAATACTAGTAAATCTGATAGAATATGCTACTATTGTAAGAAAAAGGGTCATATTAGAAGATTTTGTAGAAAGAGACTGAAAAAGCTAGAACAAAATAACAATAATGAGTCTGGAGCAACAAATTCATCAATACAGGTTGATGATATTGAAGCTCTAACTGTTAGTGACAATAGGAACACTGATGTTTGGATCCTAGACTCTGCTTGTTCTTTTCATATGACTCCACATAGGCATTGGTTCACACACTATCATGATTTGGCTGGTACTAATGTGTTGATGGGTAATGATACTTCATGTAAAGTGTTAGGTATAGGCTCTGTTAGACTGTCAATGTGGGATGGTAAACTTGTTGAGCTAACACAGGTCAGACATATACCTGATTTGAAAAGAAACCTGATTTCCTTAGGATACTTAGAAGAATTGGGATTGTATCATATAGGCAGAGATGGATTTCTAAATGTCTTTAAAGGGAATAGGTGTATTATGAGGGGTAAAAGGATAAATAGGTTATATCATCTAGAAGCATCATCAGCAACTGATGAAGCAGCTAATACTGAGTCCAGCTGCAACTCCACCATTCTCTGGCATAGGAGGTTAGGCCACATTGGTTTTAATGGGTTGGAAAAACTCTACAAACAAGGGGCATTAGACATGAATGAGTTTGACAAACAAAACTCATGTGATAGTTGTGTGATGGGAAAGTCACATAGGCACAGTTTTGGCTTTGCCAAGTATAGAGCTAAGGAATGTTTAGAATACATTCACAGTGACCTTTGGAGGTCACCTAATATACCTATGTCATTGTCTGGGTCACAGTATTTTGTCACATTCATAGATGATTTCTCTAGGAAAGTATGGATATATTTTCTGAAAAACAAAAATGATGTTTTTAATAAATTCTGTGAATGGAAAATGTTGGTTGAAAATAACAAAGACTATAAGATTAAAACTCTTAGGACAGACAATGGACTTGAATTCATAAACAACCAGTTTAATGAATTCTGTACCAGAAATGGCATTGTAAGACACAAGGACTTGCACATATACACCTCAGCAGAATGGTGTAGCTGAAAGGTTTAATAGAACAATTCTAAATAAGGTTAGATGTCTGCTGTTTGAGTCTGGCTTAGGTAGAAAGTTTTGGGCAGAAGCTGCTTTCACAGCATGTTACCTAATTAATAGGTCACCAGCCTCTGCTATAAATTTTAAGTGTCCAAATGAAATCTGGAATGGGAGATCAGTCTCATATTTGCATCTTAGAACCTTTGGATGTATTGCATACATACATAGTCAACAGAGTAAGCTAGATCCTAGAGCTAAAAGGTGTGTCCTTGTTGGTTACCCAGCTGGGGTTAAGGGGTACAAGCTTTGGATCCCTACTGAAAATAAAATGGTGATTAGTAGGGATGTAACCTTTAATGAGAGTGAATTTTATAAGGCTAACTTGCAGGTGAAGCAATGTGAGTTAAACTCAGATCTTGACATCTTTGAGGTGGAGTTAGACAGTTTCAAGCAAACTGATCAGACAGCTCCTCCTCAGGATTTAAATGATGTTGCAGATAATGAAGGACAAGTGCAAGCTGATGGCTCTGACCAAGAATCAGAACATGATGAACATGATCTGTCTGGTTACATGCTAACCAGAGACAGACAGAGAAGAGAAACCAGAAGACCAGCAAGGTTAAATGACTATTCCTTCAATACTGTTAATGCTGAATTAACTGCATTTGCTTTTATGTCTGCAGCAGTCATTGAGACAGGTGAACCAATTAGCTATGAGCAAGCTAAGGCTAGCTCAAGCTGGAAGTTTTGGAAAGCTGCCATGGAAGAAGAAATGGCTTCCTTGATTAAAAATCAGACTTGGAAATTAGTTCCTAAGCCTCAAGGTAAGAAGATAATTGGCTGCAAGTGGATTTACAAGGTAAAGCCTCCTTTCCCTGGTCTTGATAAAGTAAGATATAAAGCTAGGGTAGTTGCTAAAGGCTTCTCTCAAAGAGAATGCATTGATTTCCATGAAATTTTCAGTCCAGTTGTTAAACATGTTTCAATAAGATTGATAATGTCTATAACTGTTTTGTTGAACCTGGAATTAGAACAAATGGATGTCAAGACAGCTTTTCTTCATGGTAACCTTGAAGAAGAGCTGTACATGACTCAACCAGAGAGTTTTGTGGTAACTAGTAAGGAGAATTATGTGTGTTTACTGCAGAAATCTTTGTATGGTCTTAGACAAGCACCTAGGCAATGGTATAGAAGATTTGATGAGTTCATGACAAGTAACAGATTTAAAAGAAACTGTTATGATCCGTGTGTTTACTATTCTGTTTTGCCAAATGGAATGTGTATATACTTGTTGTTATATGTTGATGATATGCTCATTGCTTGTAAGTGTATGTCTGAAATTAATAAGTTGAAATCCAAACCGTCTAAAGAATTTGAAATGAAGGACTTAGATCCAGCTAGGAAGATTCTTGGCATGAACATAGTTAGGGATAGAGATAAAGGTATTCTGTGGTTAAATCAAACTGACTATGTGTCTAAATTTCTTGAAATGTTTGGTTTAGATAAAATCAGAGTTGTTTCTACTCCAATAGGTTCACAATTTAAGTTGAGTTCAAGTTCTAAACCTCTTACTGTTGCTGAGACTGAATATATGAAAAATGTACCATATCAAAATGTGGTTGGAAGCATTATGTATGCCATGATCTGTACTAGACCTGACATAGCATATGGAGTCAGTTTAGTGAGCAGATTCATGAGTAATCCAAATAAAACACACTGGGATGCTGTTAAATGGTTGTGTAGGTACTTGAATGGTTCAAAGTCTGTTAGTTTATTGTTTAAACAGTCAGGCATGAATAATTTTGATATAAGTGGCTTCTGTGACTCTGATTTTGCAGCTGACTTAGATAAAAGAAGGTCATTGACTGGTTATTGCTTTATGTTTGGAAATAACATTGTTAGTTGAAAATCTAACCTGCAGCATATTGTAGCCCTGTCCACCACAGAGGCAGAATACATTGCCTTAACTGAGGCAATAAAGGAAGCAATCTAGTTAAAGGGTATTGTTAATGAATTAGGTTTTTCTCGCAGTAAAGTCTGTGTGTTTTGTGACTCTCAGAGTGCTATTCACTTGAGTAGGAATAGTGTCTTTCATGAGAGAACAAAACATATAGATGTGAGGTTACATTTCATTAGAAATGTTATCTCTAAAGGTGAAATAACTGTTGAGAAAATCTCAACACATAATAATCCTGCTGACATTCTTATTAAACCTGTTTCTGTTTCTAAATTCCAGGATGCTTTGAGCACACTTGGAGTTCAGAAAGTTTAAACATGAAGATGGTGATTACCTGAGGAGGAGAGCTGAATGTTGATCAAACAGGATTTCAGAGTCAGGTGGAGATATGTGGATTTTGACTCTATAATCTTTGGCTCGGCTTTGCTGGTTTACTAAGTAAAACGCAGTGTTTTGTAATAGGGTTATAATTAGTAATGTAGCTTCATATAAATACTGATGTTAAGGGCTAGGGTTGCACAGTTTTGCTATCTGTTTTGTTTTCTCTCTCACGCGGCACGGCGGTTTTTCTTTTCTCTGCTAGGGTTTGTTAGATCTTCTTCATCTCTTGAGTATTATCTGTAACAAGAGGGTTTTTTCATCTTGTTTGGTGAGTGATAAGGGCGAGGGAAGAGTAGATCTGTAAGAGGAGAGTTGATTGAGAGGTTGTATCTGTAACTTCTGTTCTTGTTCTATTCTTAGTGGATTGATCAACTGAGATTCTCCTCCTCCTTGGATGTAGGCTTTCTTTGTGAAAGCCGAACCAAGTAAATCTGTTGTGTTGTGTTTGAATGTTTCTTTCTCTGTTTGGCAAGTAAATCTGTGCTGAAATCGTAACAATATCGATAAACATAAAGCAAGTTTATTGACTAATAAATACATGTATCTATACTGTATCTCGCCTTAAGTTCTTGTATGGAAGCTGGTTGAGTTCAAGTTTCCAACTATACAGTGAATATAGAATTTGACTTACCAACTACAAAAATTGTAGATACAAAATTTTTATTTTTATATTACTTTTATATGTTAAATTTTCTTAATAGAAGAAAATATAAAACCCAATATTCATCCTAAAATACAAAATAACTATTATTTTTAAACTTAAAAAATTTTATGAATAAAAATTCATGATTTTCTCTAAACAAATCTTAAAAATAAAAATGAGTAAATATGAATGTTTATAACTTAAGAAATCGGGAAAATTAAATAAAATATTGTCCATTAGATGAAAAAAATTGGGGAGAATATTTGGCGATTGAAGGTTGAGAAAAAGAATAATGAATTATAAAAATTTCATTATTTGAAGTGAATAAGTGATATATTCTTTTATTAAATTTAGTTTTTCTATTTTAAATTATTTTTACTATTAAAAATATATATAAATAAAATTTTTATTGTTTTTAGTAAAAGTTTTAGATTTAATTCGCCTTGAAAAATAAAAAGTTAATGATTAATTAGATCATAACATTAATTTTGGATTTGATTTCAAATGCTAAACTACTTCTAAAATTAATTTTGAATAAAATAGAATATAATAATTTTTCTGCTATTTTCCACATTCATGAATCATAATAAGATTATTTAGCAAGTAGTAAAATCTTAAAAAAAAAAGGAATTAAGTAAGATAGAATAGAGAAATTGAGAATAGGAAGAAAAAAGTACGAAGAGAAAAAGATAAAAAGTAACGAAAGAAAGATTAAAATTTCAAGAAATCAGCTATGAATTTGCTGACGGCTAAATAAGTTTGTTTTAATAATCCTTTGCTAACAATTCCACAATAATTATAATATTTAATCCTTTTAAATACTACTTTTTTTTCTACTTTGATTAAAATAAAATAGATAATCTCTATGAGGTTTTGAGTTTTAATTTTTTTTTTTAGCATGGAGATACCTTAAAATTTAGTAAAGAAAGTTTCATTATTTTTATGGTTCTATTTTAACTCAAAAAAAATATTAAAAAAAAAACCTCTGGCCCTTAATTACGATAAAGCTTCACCTTCAAGGAAGTAATCTTAAGCGTCCGTGTCTCATCGCCATTAGAGTTTGGAAGAGCTCTCGAAACTACTGGGTACCTTTCAATTATTTATTTATTTAATTTTTCCACTTTTTAACTTTCAAAATGGTGTCTTAGGAGTCAATCTTGAGCCTAAAAAATCTAAGTGAATTGTTAAGCTGGCCCACAAATATCTGCAGCAAAGTAATGCTAAAAGAAAAAAGAAGGAACTGATCAAATAGAAATTTCATCTGTTATTTCGGAGAGCAAGAACAGGAGAATTTGGTAGCCATTATCGTAATCCTTCTTTTCTTGCTTATCAACTTTAGGTTTACAATGACAGCACAGCCCACTTACCGTATCATATCTGCCCAAACACAACTACTTTCACCGAGAGCAGCGCCTATCAGTCAAATCGAAATCTTGTACTCTCTTCTCTTTCCACAAATGTTATCAACAATAATGGATTCTATAACGCCTCTGCTGGGCAGGACCTTGATGCTGTATATGGCCTCTATCTCTGCCGTGGTGACTTGAGCACCGACGTTTGCCAAGATTGTGTCACTTTAGCAACCCAAGACATAGTCCGAAATTGTCCCATTGAAAAAGTGGCCGTAATATGGTATGACGAGTGTTTCCTACGTTACTCAAATCAATCCAGCTTCGGTATTCTGGAGACGCGTAATACCATATACATGTGGAATACAAAAAATATCACAAACCAAATATACTTTGATGAGCTAATAATTGCTCTCATGAAAGATAAAGCTGCTGCCGCCGCAAAGGCTACATCAGGTGCCAAAAAGATTGCCGTCGGAACTTATCCTTCTGAAAGCAGTACAGTGTACTTCCTTTTGCAGTGCACACCGGACCTAAATGTCTCGAATTGTGAAACATGTCTTCTAACAGCCATTTCTCATTTGCTAAATGCTAGCCGTGGGAAAATAGGAGGAAGAGTTTTATTTCCTAGCTGTAATATTCGGTATGAAGTTTATCCATTTTATAATTCACCACCTTCGTCTTCACCTATTCCTCCTCCGCCACCAAAAGATACGTAAAAATTAAGTTGCAAATTATAAAAAGAATTGTTATCATATTGTGCATCATCTCTTAACATAAAAATGATATTTCAGTTGACAAAGGAAGAGAAGGAAGCAGAATTAGGCGACTAAGAGTCATTGCAGGTGTAATCGGATCATTTCTCGGGGTAATATTGTTCAGTTTTTGTGTTTATACACTATGGAGAAGGAAAAAAGGTAAAGAATAAAAATTCTTGCTAGCTACGACATTAATTTACAACAACTCTATTACCCTTTCTCTTATTAAGAACATTAAACTATTATTATTATATGTGCATAGGAGAGAGAAAACAGCCAAGAAGTTCAGTTACTTGATTTGGGAGGTCAGCAGTGGCGGAGCCAGGACCGCCGGCAAGAAGGGGCTAAGGCCTGAGGGAGGCTGGGACTGAGGGACTGCGAGGCTGGAGGCCTGAGGGAGGTTGGGACTGAGGGACTGAGGGGCTGAAGGGGGGCTGAGGGAGGCTGGGACTGAGGGGCTGCGAGACTGAGGGAGTTGAAGGGCTGAATATTTATACCTCCGGCGGCCGGCAGAAGGATCGTCAGCCCCACACGACCCCACCTGCCTCCGCCCCTGGGCAGGTGGAACAATTGGTTATAGCCACTCAAATGAAAATATTGGAGGCCGAAAGCTTGTAGACTGATGATTTTCTTTTTGTCCAGCTAGATATTGTAAGTCAAGCTACAAAGCATTTTTCCAATGAGAATAAGCTCGGAGAAGGCGGGTTTGGCCCAGTGTACAAGGTAATTAATCCTAGGTCTGTTAACTAACTGACCAATTACTCGAGTCTTTATGTTTGTCTTGTCTATACTGCTACCCTCCCTTCCACTAAAATTGTGACTTATTATATAATAAATTATTTTGTATAGATTTAAATATTTTTTATTAATTTATTAATATTAAAATTATTATATTTTCATTTTATTAATTTAACTTATCACTGATAAGGATATTATTTAAAAATATAATTAATTTTTTTAATTTTGTAAAGTGATAATTTTAATGTAGCATTTTTCTTTCAGTGGTAATTGAGTGGAACAAAGGAAACATGTATATCCTGCCGCAGCGGAAGATAAATAAATGATAAAGTGTTATTTTTTGTTTAGTCTTAGAATTTTTAGAAAAATAAATACATGAAGAGAGAAAAGTTTTTCTGTAGATTTTTTTTATTCAAATTTTAAAACTGCTTATAATTTCTCAAAATATTACAATATATAGTATTATGGCCACAGAAAATCATAATTTCAAATAACAAAAGTTTTACAAAAAAAAACAGACTGTAAAAAATAATAGCAATTACAAACATATAAATATATTATTTATGAGGTAAATAAAATGCATAAACGGCGTTTCGATATATGATTTCAAATAAGAAAATAAAAATCAGTCCTAAACTGCTATAATAGTAAAAAGCGTTTTTAAAGACTTAAAAGATAAAATTTAGATAAAATATGACTCGTTGGCCCATTTTTTATTGGGCTAAAGCTTTTAGAACGTATAATTTACAATAACTTTTAACAGTAATTATCAAATTGTCATTACGATAGTTTTTAATTAAACTACTTCATAAAAATTAAAACTCTTTGCTCCACGTCATATCTTCACTGCTAACACACAATAAAGTTTTTAGATCTGCATTTATTTTTTGAGTTTCTTGAATTCAATCCCCTCTATAAAACGATATTCAATGAATAACGATATTATTAGTTAGTGACACATTATTGCCATTTTGTTTCAATTCTATCAAGGTTAGCCTTGGATGTTGCCTGAGTCTACATGGCACACTGACTTAACAAGAATAGAGTTGATTGTATTGAAAATATTAAAATGCACTGTTATCGTGGGTCAGATAAACCTATATAATTTGTGTTAGTTAAATTAGTATAATTTTAAAATTTAGTATATTTAAATTAGTATTATATATAACTTTTCTAATTTTATTTTTGTCATTAAAAATATTAAAAATATGAAAAATTCAATAGCTTGATATAGAATAATAAAACTTTAGGAACCTAATAAATAAAATATAATAAGTTAATATCTTAATGAAAATCTCGAATTTAGTGTAATCATGTCGGTTAAAAACATCAAAATATTAATGTTTTAAACTTTCTACATCTATTTGAAAACGATTATTTGATATGAAATTGTTAGTATTAATTTTTAGTCAACAAATTTGTAATTAACGTCAATGTTTGGCTGACAAAATATATAAGTTTGGATTAAAATAAGAAAAATAATATTTTGAAGATTTGTCTGAGCCACAAAAATGTTGTATTTTAATACTTTTAGTACAATCAGTTCTATTCCTGCCAAGTCAGCATACAATGTAGGCTCGGATAACATTCAAGTTTAAACTGGATAGAATTGAGGCAAAATGATAAAGAAGTGTAAATAAAAGTTGGGATTAAATTGAGATAAGTTAATATTTTGAGAATTTAATTCATGATTATCTGTTAATTAATTTAATGATGCTTCATGTAGGGTATATTAGAAGACGGATAAGAAATTGCAGTTAAGAGGCTTTCAAAAACTTCTGGTCAAGGACAAGAGGAATTCATGAATGAAGTCAATTTTATCGCCTTGTCAGACACTTACGATGTTGCCTGGAAAAAAATGAAAAGTTGCTCCTCTACGAATTCATGCCCAACAAAAGTCTTGATGCCTTTATATTTGGTTCTACTTTAATTCCTCCGTAGATATTTAGTAATCAAGGAATTAAACAAAACAAATTTGATGACAATTTAATGATTTCTCACAGATTCAAGTATAGCTGTCCAAAGATATCAGATTTTGGAATGGCAAGGATTTTTGGCAGAAATGACAATCGAGCTAATGCAAATAGAGTTGTTGGAACTTAGTAAGTCTAAACATACTGTTCCCTTACATGTCTATTCGATATCTTAATTTTGATAGTTTTGACATTTAATTTATCAAATTTTGTTTTTCTGTGAATTAGTGGATATATGGCCCCGGAGCATGCTATGGAAGGACTGTTTTCTGTAAAAGCTGATGTTTTCAGTTTTGGAGTTCTGCTATTAGAGATAATTAGTGGAAAAAAGAACAGTGGCTTTTATCTTTCAGAAGAGGGTGAAAGCCTCCTCACTTTTCTACGTTTACATTTCTTAATTTGTCTTCTCCCTTCTGGGCATGAAAGAATACTAGTAGCAACTACTTTTCTATTTAGTAAATTTTGGATTTTTCTTATAATATTTCAGGCATGGAAGCTGTGGTCTAATGGTCGAGGATTGGAGTTGATGGACCAGTTAATTGTGAAGTCAAGTGTGGCTGCTGAGGTGCTAAAGTGCATCCACATTGGATTGCTTTGTGTGCAAGACAAGCCAGCAGACCCACAATGTCATCTGTCATTTTTATGTTGGCAAGTGAAAAAATAATACTTCCTAGACCCAGACAACCTGTATTTTCCATTGGTCAATTTGTTGCAAAACCAACTTCATCCTCAAAACCTGAAGTTTGTTCTCTTAATGCTGTAACCATTTCAAATATATCTCCCCGTTGATTGCGACACAACTCTTCTCGAAGCACATCCAAGGCGATGCTTCCTGCAACAGCGGCCAAATGAATTCATGACTGCTTGATTTTTGCTCTTTGCTTTGAGATATTGCCACCTGTGTATCTATTATAACCCAATGTTGAAATCACGCGAGTTAAAGAAAGAGGCTAACCACTATTGCAAGATAGTTTCCAATTTTTCATCCTTTTTTCTTACTGAGGAAAAAACTCAATCTTCTTTCTCAAAGTTCCCAATTATAATTTTTATAACTTTTAATTTAAGTGTGGAAGAGTTTTTGTTAAGTTAAAAATTTAACCCTCTAATTTTATTGTTTATCTTGTAGACCTAGACCCAATTAAAAAAAAAAGGATAAAAAAAATCAGTACAATATCCTGATCAAGCTCCAATGAATTTGGTTTTTCTTTTTTTTCTTAATACGGGTTGAAAATTTCCTTTTTACGTTAATTCAATGAAAGAGTAAACATTTAATAAATTAAGCTTGAAAAATAATATAAACATATAATTAACTTTTTTTAATGTACATTGACACATTTAACGTGATCAAACCAAATAATTATTAGATAAATAAATGTTTTATTTATGTATAATATTGAAAAAAGTAGAAGTTATTTGATTTTGGTTTCTTCAAATCAAACCATAAACTAAAATATTTTAATTTCTCACATCAAATAGAATAATTTTAGGAATAAAATGAAACCAAATTGTTAAAAATAATTTAATTTAGTTCTGACTATCTAAATCAATAGTGCACATTCATGTGTGTGTATATGTATATATATATATATATATATAGCATGTAAAATTTAATATATAATACAAGTTGTAGAATATAATACAACTATAAAACAAATAAACAATATAAAACTTGTTGGCATGCAATTTTAGGTTTTAAGCATATGGGTTTTCAACTTGATTGACAAATACTACTAAACATTTTTAATGAAGTTGCTTGAAGCATTCTCTATCTACACGAAGATTATCGAAGCAGAAATCTTAAAGCTAGTAATATTTTGATTGACTATGATACAAATCCAAAAATATTAGACTTCGGGATGGCTAAGGTATTCATCCATTGCACTTGTATGACCATCCTTAGCATAAAAAAAACTTGCTCTTGTGAGGGTCCTACAACACTCAGCATGCCACACTAGAGTTTCTAAAGACCCCACATAATCTTCTTTGAGATCTGGCAATTGTTATCAACTTGTCTCCGCCATTCATGGATTGGAACCTACGGGGAAAACCAAGGAAATGACCTGCAGATCAATTAAATGTTAAGTATGAACTAAGACCAAGAAATTTGAATGACATTTTTAAACCTCTACGTGGTACTAGTTCACAATCAGATAAAAGAAAGAACTTTAAAATTAATCTTACAGAAGGGAAGCCACCGTAGTCCCCAGGCTCTCTATGTCCTTGGTGACACAACTATTAGCAGCCAGACAACCTACAATTTACCAACAAAAAAAAAAACTAACGACAAATACCGCACCTTATATCACTTTTGGCAGTTCAGGAAGGCCCATGATTAAACTAAAGCATATAATTGCAAAGAAATGATAGAACCAGTAGGCACACATGTTTTGGTAGGCAGACAAAAATTTCTCTCTTCATTTTATATGAGCGCAGAAAAGGATCTAGACAACTGTCTTAATTGGGTGCAGTAAGTGAAAATTATTTGGATGCATGATTCAACTTCAAAAGGTTGGAATGAAGACAAAAAACATAGAATGAAACAAATAAAATAAAAGGTGTTTTGGCAACTTGACAAAATAATAAATCAACTTACTGACAATTACTCACTTGATTGCAAGAAAATAACTAACTAAATACCTTTGATGCAACAGAGACATGATCACGAACTGCTACTCTTCCCATGAAAGTAACATAATCTCCTATCCTAAACATTAACAAACAAGAAAAAAGATGTAAAGTTAGCCTTACTTTTAAAAGCTTCGCCAATCTAGAAACTAAAACTAATCCAGTTAAATAGAATGTCTAAAGGACTCTGAGAGAAATAGCAAGAAAAAAAAAATGGATATAGAAATGACATACGTCACGGAACCTGCTATCTCTCATTTTCTCCACAAACCAAGCAACTCTTTCCAGTAACTACATTATGACCAATCTGTACAGCCAGACAGAGTGACCATAAGACATCAACAAAATAAGCTCCCCACTCACTCAATAGAACAATGTAAAGGGAAGTGAACTTACTTGGACTAAATTGCCTATGCTTGAATAATCACCAGTTACTGTCTCTAAACAAAAAAGCCACAAACTCAGTACACCAAACTGAACTGCTGCAAAGGACATCTTGAAGAAATACACCAAACACTCCCCACCTGCCTCTGTCAATGCATGTATTTGCCCCAATCTCGACATGGTTACCTATCCTAGCATTCAGCAGCTGCATAAAGGACATATTAAGACAAATGCTTGATTAGAAACATAATTAGACTAACTTAGGCACTCTTTTGTGTCTATATATGGGGAGAAAATTTAGCAATTCTAATAAAAAAGGAATCAATGCAACTAATACAATAGAACCAATTTTTGAGTTTAAACTATCTTAAAAAAACATAATTCTATGTAGGAAGGCCAACCCAGAAACTCCCCGAAATGTGTATCCTTGAAATAGGTGCATTTCAAAGTGTGAGTGAACCCTTCACTCTTAATGGTTCTCCGAGCGTGTGCGTGAGAAAGGGACAGCAAAACTAATTGATGTGTGCGTGAAAAACTAAGAAGTCACCAACTTGAGGTTTCTTCACCATGTTTCCCTGCTCGTCCACAAAAAATCCAAATCCTGTGCAGAAAAAGCACAGCAGAAATTTTAAGCAGAAAAAAAAGGCGGTCAAAATGATTTTTTTATTTCCATTTCATATGCAATATTCAGGAAATGAAATGGATTGAGAAACGGAATTAGTAAAAAATTTAACAAGGCGGCAATATTTCACAAATGCAAGAAATATAAATGAAAATTAGTTTAAAAGTAGAAACCGTACACCAAGTAGCAATTATCAACTAGCACAGGATGTCAAAGTTTTGAAGAAAAAATTGCTTGCTTAATTTTGTTTGTTGAACTAAAAAGAAAAAAACAAGTTAGTCTTGCCATCTTGACCAATACACACCCCATGGTGGATTACACACGAATCACCTATAGTGCAATTGCGAAGTGACACATTATACCTGCATAAAATACAGACTTTTATGTAAAACCAGAGCCCGTAATTGGAAAATAAGCATGGGAACAATTGCAGACATCCGCTTATACATAAAGAAGATAGTGTACCCTATCTTTGCAGATTGACCGACACTAACACGAGGTCCTATAACAGCTCCTGATCCAACATGAACATTCGCACTCAGTACCGCATTCGAATGAACTATTGCACCGACTTCGATAAGAGCTGTTTCGTCAATACGAGGTGATGTATGGAAAAGTCCAACCCCATCACGCCATTTTGAGAAATCAAGGCAATTTGTTCCAGCACCATCTACTAACCTTAAAAGCACGCACAGCGAGAGAGAGTTGATGTGAACAGTCTCAGAAGCATTTTAACGAATCTGCCTATAAGTTATAACTTAAAGTAAATACTCGTTTTGATTTGCCACTTTGACTAACCGAAGGCATTGAGCAATGGTAACAGATAGCGCCAAAACATATACATAAAGCGCGAACATGTTCGACAAATTGCATGACTAAAGAGAAATGGGAGATTAGATAGGAGTTGCGGATATAAGATAATCTCTTTACAGAAACTGCCATTCTATAAGTGATTAGATGTTGCTGGAATATGGTGTTTGACGCGCCGAGGCTTCTTTCCTGGGATTGAATGTAGAAAGAAAGTAAATAGTAGCTCAAAAGAAAAGAAAATTGTCGTCCCTTTTTCAATTTTCAATTCTCGTGTTTCCAGTTTCCTCGTTCTCGATCTAACAATTTTCGGCGCCGAGAAAGTTAACTGGCCTTGAGCCTAGGCCCGATAAAGTTTTCAGCCCATGCTACCGTTAATCATCCATTCAAATTTACATAGATACCTGAAAAGAAAAAATATTTTGAAGAATTTTATTTTTTTTTAAATTTAAAAATTACTGCATCTATATTTTTTTTTTACAAAAATACGTTAACATAACATAGCAAAGAAAAAATAGTGATCAACCCGCTTCTTATATAACATATGAAAAAAACGGCAACAGACAGTATATAACATGTGTTTCGCCATTTTTCTTTTTACAATAAATTGTGTACAATATAATTTTTTAAAATTTAATTATATGAGTATAACATTTTTTTTTATTTTTGTGTACTTTTAGCTATGTGGTCATTGTTTTTTTTTTTTTTTTGTATATTTAATTTTTGTGATTTAATTTTTTTATCTTTTTTTTATGTTTCACTCTTTTTTATACTATTCATATTATTTATACTGTTTATTTTTTAGAAAAATTTTAAATTAAATTTTTTAAAATATTAAATTAAAAATATTTAAATTAAATTTCTCCTCATATGTAATATATACCAATATATAATTAAAATATATTTATCTATGCATAACATATATTACTCTTACACTTTTAATATTTTTAAAATTTTAATAAGTATATATTGTTATATGTACCATATATCAACATATAATTAAATATATAATAATCCTATTATTTTAAATTTTAACACTTATATATTATTATATATAATATATATCGACATATAACTAAACATATCACTTTTACACTTTTATTCTTTTAAAATTTAATATATATATATATATATATATATATAACATACATCGACATATAATTATACATATTACTTTTGCACTCTTATTCTTTTAAAATTTAACACGTATATATTGTTATATATAATATATATATCAATATATAATTAGACATATATCACTTTTATACTTTTAAAATTTAATAAATATATGTTATTATATGTAACATATACATGTATATGACTAAACATATAATAGTTGTATATCCTTATTCTTTTAAATTTTTAATGCATATATGTTGTTATATTTAACATATAACTAAATATATATTATTTTTATATTCTTATTTTTTTGAAATTTAATATGTATATATTGTTATACGTAATATATATCGATATATAACTAAACATATATCACTTTATACTATTAATCTTTTAAATTTTAATAAGTATATGTTGTTCTATATAACATATATCAACAAATAACTAAATATATATCATTTTTATATTCTTATTATTTTAAAATTTAGCACGTATTTATTATTATATGTAACATATATCTACATATAGATAAATATATATCATTTTTATATTATTAATCTTTTAAATTTTAACAAGTATATGTTATTATATGTAATATATATTGATATATAACTAAATATATAATAATTTATATTCTTATTCTTTTAAATTTTTAACATGTATATATTATTATATGTAACATATACCAATATATAACTAAATATATAATAATTTTATACTCTTATTCTTTTAAATTTAACACGTATATATTTTTATATATAACATATATTTACATGTAACTAAACATATATAACTTTTATACTATTATTCTTTTAAATTTTAACAAGTATATGTTATTATATATAATATATATTGATATATAACTACATATATATCATTTTTATACTCATATTCTTTTAAATTTTAACAAGTATATATTTTTATATATAATATATAACAGCATAAAACTAAATATATAATAGTTTTATATTCTTATTCTTTTGAATACATATATGTTTTTATATATAACATACACCGACATATAACTAAACATATATCACTTTTATTCTCTTATTCTTTTAAAATTTAAAGCGTATGTGTTATATGTAATAGATATCGACATATTACTAAATTTAAAAAATAAGAAAGGACAAAGAACTTAAAAAATTTTCATAATTAAGGCAATTGTTTTATAATAACATAATTAAACTTTATTTTAATTCCTATAGACCTTATATAACATTTCTATTTTGCTATTTTATGCATACATAAGGTCATTTCCATTTTATGTGTCAAAATGATTATTTTTTTTTTCTATATCAATTGTATTAACATTTTCCATTATCCTCCTTTATGGTCAATAAACAATTCAAGCCATGTAGCCTCCAAAGTGATATCATGAGAAGGAAGCTGGAAATTCACAAGAACGATAGCTAACTAGGTTTTTTTTTTTTTCTTTTATCAATTTGATGGATTAATTTAGTAAAAAACTAAACTTTCATTTTGGATGCACGAGCATGTCATATATGTGAATTCATTAACTCCCTAAAAAATTAATCAAAGGCATACATATATAATTTGAACAAAGACTACACAAATTAACAACTTGAAAAGGTGAATTTTGAATAAATGTAGAGTTGATAGCAATGAGAAATTGAATTAAAATGCATGCATGTTGAAAGAGCATCAATTTGTGACGAAGTCTCTTCTTCTCACCATGTCGTTCTGTGCTCAACAACATAGAAGTTGGAATTGAAGAAAATTGTGATGACGATCCAATAGAGTAAAGAGACTTGTCCAAAACATGTCTGGTTGCATCTTTAAATATAGAGAATTCAAGCTCCTCAGCACTAGAAAACTCTTCTTTGATAAAAGAAATCAATTTCTTTAGTCAAAATTGTCTAATTAATCCTAGCCAACTGCTATCACAATAGAATCATCATTTTTAATTTCTGAAGACATTTTTTTTCTCATTTAGCTTTGATAAATTTCTATAAAAATTCCAAAAAAAAAAGGAGAAAATTACCAGTTAGAGGGAGTGAGTTTAAGCAAGATAGAGTTGAAAGAGAAAGAACTAAGTTCTTTATTGTGAGGAGGAGAATAAGAAGGGATAATACCAAGAGGAAAGCCATTTCTTAAAAAGGAAAGCTGTTGAATCCTAAGAGCTCGGCTAGCTCCAGTGACATCGATAAGAAGTATATCGCCGGGAATGGAGCGAGCACAACCTTCTAGGGTTTTTGGAGAAGAAATAGGCTAATCCCAAAATGTAGAGTCCATAGCCATCCATAGTCCATAGTAGATCTTCCTTCTTTGATTTTCAATTTCCACCGATAGCAGAATTGGAAAATCAAACAACAAAATCTCAAATCAGTGGCCAAAAATAATCAATTAGAACGTAAAATGCAGTAAGGATTGTGATTTCACCTTGAGAGAAGAAAAAGAAGAATTGAAGAAGAAAGCAGTGGCCACCATATTTTTGAAAATAAAGCATAAAAATTAACCTAAAATTGAAAAAATAAAAAGTTAAAATTTAAAAAAATAATTGCAATAAAAATGAAACTTAAAAAGGAGTAAATGATATAATTTTCTCTAATAAGTATATATATGGGAACAAAGTCCTACATTGAATAAATTTAAAGCATATGAGTGATTAATATAGAAAATGGATCTCTAACTTTAACATCTAGCTTTTAAAATTGACTCTCCTAAATTTATATTAAGAAATCCATCATGATATCAGAGTAAAAATTAATTTTTACAGCCTCATTTCTCATAAAATTGGAATGAAATTTCTATTACTTCTAATTTTTCTGGTGATGAGCTTTCAAAATTTATTCTTGCCCCATGGTGGGTTTCTCCAATTGCCAGTGATGGGCTTTACGAATTTGTTCTTCATTCGATATGGGATGTCTCTTGGACTTTCAATTCTTTCGTTTGGTATGGAGTTGATGGGTGTCGAAGCCACAAAAATAATTTTAAATTCTTTATAAAATAAATTGTAATAATGGTGAATAAGATTGAACTCACATGAAATTGACTACTCAATTAATTTTTTTTTTAAATTGAAAAGAAAACTAAAATAAAAATTAAATGAGGGGTATTATAATTGAGAATTAAAATTAAATTAAAACTGAAAATTAAAAATTAAAATTAAATAGCAGCAAAAGAATTTTAAAAATGTAAATGAAATTAATTTCAGTTGAAGGAATAATTTCAGTTTCAATTCTTTAGATTGATCTTTAATGAAAAGATAGTACTTCCTAAATTTTTAATAAACTAGTTATAGTTATTGAAGATGTTCGCAATAACCAATTCTTCTTTAGTTTTAAATTAATTAGGAGAAGCTCATTAATTAATCATTGCTAGTAAACAATCCTAAGAACATCCTTCGAATTCAATTCGCTAACAACTTTAAAAATTAAAAGGACCTTATTCTAACCAACGAGCTCAATCACTTGGTTCATTTAAGTTAGATTATATATTTTTTTAGTGTCACATTAAATTACCATTAACTAGTAAAATAATAAGAATAATTATGGATTCATGTATTTCGATTGGCGATGTATTATGATACTAAATGAATAATAGGCCTTATTGATCAACTAGCAAAACAATAATATTATTATACATAGAAAATATATAAATACTAAAAATTAAAGAAACAGAAGAGATAAATATTTCGATCTCACAATCCTTGGTGAATTGAAACTTTAATTAATCCTTCAACTTGTTAGAAATTTAGTTGCACATGATTGAATGAAGAAAACTCTAAATAAATTAAAGAAAATCTGGAACAATAGTAACCAAAATTCGGAATGGGTTGCTGCCCTTTATATCCCTTATAAATCTTCTAAAGAAACTGAAAACTCCACCTAAATCCTAACTAGGAAAGAGATAAAAATAATAAAAATCCAAAATAATATTCATCTTCATCTCTAAATAGGAATAAAAGCCTAAAAGAAACATATTGTATCCTTCTTAAAATTGCAGAAAATTAATTTCCTAAAAAGTAGGGAAACCGATTGTATTATTTATCTACTCTCCATCATATTTGGATCTTATAAGCCTTGCCTAAGGCTTATACCGGCGCTTCTTCAGCTTTTCCTTTCGTCAGATATAATAAGCCTTGCCCAAGGCTTATTTTCTAGACTTCTAACAGCTCTTTTAGGCACTTTCTTCTTTTTACTCCCTTTTAGCTATATCTATGCAAATATACCCCAAATAAGTAGAAATCTAAGAACACGAGCTCAAATTTGAACTTAAAAATAAGCAATTAATATGAATAAAATGCATGTTATCAGGGGTGTCCCTCAGACTTTAAAAATTTTCTTGACCAATTTGTATCACAAAATTGCAAATGTCAGCTGAACTTATCAAAAATTATCTTGGTCCATTTGCCAATTAAGGAGAGCTAATAAGAATATATGTAGAAATGGGCTCTCCAATCTTAACAACTAGCTTTTAAGGTCAACTCTCCCAAATATATGTTGAGAAATTCATCACCAGATATATCATGATGTGAGAATTGTATGAATTACATATTTGTGGAATTGTGAATAAAAGGCACAGTAGAATTCTAAAATATTATGTGATTGATGGCATAGATTTTTTTAATTATTAAAATCTTATAAAAAATTGTAAGATAAATAGTTTTTTGGAGAGATAATTATGTTTAAAAATAAATAAATCCATTACATTGAAAATGGGTATTTAAATTTGAATTTATCATTAAAATGAGATATACGCTGTTACTATTGTACTTGTGTGCAAATTCTTTACTTCAATTCCTATATATCAAATATTAGAAAACTCTTTGCACAATGAATAAATATATAGAATGTAATTTTCAATTATTTAGTGCCACAATTTATTTTATTATTTTATATGATTTAATTGGATTCTTAAATTTTATTTATATGCTAATAAATATAAACTTTTTATTCATGTGGAATATTCACAATTTTCTATTTTTCTATAAAAATATTACTAAGGTTGACTTATGAATTGCTTATTATTTTTTAGAAAATCTTGTGTTTTAAACATGCAAAATAAGGGGGCAATCTATAAAAAAAAATTAAAGGGAAGAATAAAAAGAAGTAATCACACCACAAAGATTTATATAGTTTGTCAATTTGCTTATATTCATAGGAGGTTTCTCAATTTATTTCTTAGAAAGAGAGTATTACTGAAACTTTCTTTTTTCACAATATATTATATTAATCATCTAGGGTGCTATATATGGTGTTTACTTATCCTATAAATACATGGAAATATTTTTTCTATTCTAGATCCTTTTTCCTACTCAAACTCTATTATAAAATTAATAATTCTCTTGTTTGTTGAAACTATTATTACAAAATTGATTTTGATTATGAGCCATTATTTAACAACCTCCATCTTAGTCAATAAGCATCCCCTTATAAGACTCGCTCAATGTTGAAGACTTATACCTCCACCAAGAGTCCCAAAATCTTTACAAATTCTCAGTTTATGAGTCAGAACAAGTCTAAATAATATTTGGACTTCTCCAAAGGCAGCATCCTTATCAACATATTTGCGGCATTTTCCTTTGTGTGTATCTTTATTAATAGAATCTCGCATGAAAAAAATAACTCTTTGATCTTGTGATATCTTACAACAACATGCTTAGTTCTAGAACTGTTCACTTAATTCTTGGATAACTTTATGACACTTTGACTATTATAGTATATGCCAAGAGATTGATGCTTGAATCATAATTCTGAGACAAGTCATTTCAACCGCAATACCTCCTTTGGAACACTCTTACACCCTATATATATAATACATATACCCCATATATATAAAATACATACACAAAATACAAGAATGGCACTATTTTTATCCTTAGAAAATTCTCCATACAATTTTAATAAAATAGATTATTCTTTAAAAGATAATTTGATAGGTAAATAAAGATATATATGAACTAGTAATAAAATGTTGAAAATATAAATTTAAAAGGAAATTTCTAGAAAAAATTTGCTAGAGTTTTATTTGTAAATTGGACGTTTTTCAAAACAACCAAAGACACAACCTGTAACACCCCTATACCCCGTATACGTACACAGCATGCTATTACGATCGTAATATACGTATGCTGAATATAGAAATGCCATGGTTTACTAAACACACAAATCATCCCTTTACAATAATATGAACAAATTTAAAACATTTAAGTTATATTATATAACACAATAGATAAAATGTTTATTCAAAACGCAGCGGAAAATATAATAAATATTTACGAATACATATACATCAAAACTCAAGTTTTACAAAACTTAAAATATATACATGTTTGGCAGTATGTCTTTGATCTTTAAGCTCCACTATCCACACCTCAAAATCTAGACTCTACTCGGCCTAGAGGAACTCTCCGGTTCTTCCCTGTCACCTGCGCGATGAATCACACTCGCGCTAAGCCAACGGCTTAGTGGTACAAACTTCAATAATACTATGCTTCAATGCAATGCTAATGTCACACAATCAATTTTCATACACCATTCAAAAGAATATTATATTCCAAAACCTTACATTGTTCAATATCATATCAAAACATTCATGTTGTATCTTCATAGTTTCATTGGTTTCACCATTCAAGAATCATATTGAAAACAAAGACAAGCATGGGCCCAAAGACATTAATATGCCATTCAACTTTCAGAGTTAATGTTTTGGTTCAATTATCACATTTATCATTATCATTATCCCAACTAGGCTTCAAGGATTTAGGTTCAACCAAGCTTCAAGGGGAACAAAGCATGCTAAGTATCAACCCAACTTGGCTTCAAGAACCAAACCCAACCTAGCTTCAAGGGTTGTAACATCTCAATTAGGCTTCAAGGACTAGACCCAACCTAACTTCAAGGGGAGTAAAGCATGCTCAACTTCAACCCAATTTGGCTTCAAGGATCAAGCCCAACCTAACTTCAAGAGATTGTTACTATAGGCATGCCACCAACAACAAAACTCTAAAAATGGAATAACACATTAGACACACAATTCATTATTATTTCATTATTAATTTCATTCTCATTTTCTCATCATCACTTAGACAACCATGCCTCAATCATCTCATTTGTATCATTATCATTATAGCCAACAACCATGGCTCCTCATCTCATCAATAGAGTATAAATAATTAATTGCATTGAATATCATCATCTAGGCAAACATGCCCTACTTATTTCATTTGAATCATCATAACCAATCACATTGGCTTCACAACTCATTATATCTCAATTCATCATTCAAATGTACACAACCAATTGCATTAACATACATTTTAAATGCTCATCAATCATTCACATTATACAAATCATAACATTCATTAAATGTATTAACAATGTAATCAATTACTTAACATATGTACAACCAAATATGTTAAGTATCAAAATCATGTAAATGTATGCAATCATGTAGTTTGTACTTACCTCAAAACCAATTCACACCAATCTATACACTTCCTCCTCCAAGTATCCTCCACACTTAGATTAGGGCAATTCAACCTCTTCAACACCTAAACCAAAGGTGATCATACACATGAGATAATATGGATAAGAACCAACTAGGACAAACTCTACACATGACACACTCAATAACACGGGCGTGTCCATGACCGTGCCCTAACTCCACAACATAGAAGCTTTGACACGCTCAGAACCACGGGCCTGTCACTGAACGTGTAATACATTCTGTCTCACAGAAATATTGACACGTCCAACAACACGGGCGTGCTCATGGCCGTGTCAATCCTTTACCCACACAGTAGCTATGATACGCTCAGTGACATGGGCGTGTCACTGGACGTGTAAATGCTACTGCAATACAGAACCATTGACACGCCTAAAGACTTGGACGTGCTAATGGGCGTGTCAGGCCAAAAATACAGATTCCGGCAACATCAACACTACATCCAACAAACCACTTTCTTCCACCATCTTCCACTTCAAACAAACTTAACTAAACACACCCAAAAACCATAATAACTTACAAAAACACTCAAAGCAACTCAAACATACATCAAACACACTTCATAATCATCATCACAAACTCAAAACACAACCACAACACTTTCTCTTCCAACAAACTTACTCTTTCCTTCAATCCAACCCCAAAATCCAAAATCAATTGAACCAAACACTCTTAAGCACACCAAAATCAAACAAACACATACTATCCACAATTAAACTCAAACACAACTTCAATCAAAACAAAAGAAATCAAGAGGAAACTTACCAAAGTTGATGAAACTTCACAATTTCAACTTAATCTCTTGAATCTTCCTTCAATTTACTCTTAGAAATCAAAAACCCTCTCTTGCTCTCTTGTCTTTGGTGAGTGCCGGCCAAACCACAAAGAAAGAAGAAGAAAAATGAAAAAGAAGAAGAAGCAAAGTCAAATATCTAATCTCCACTCAAATCTCCACCAAGCAATATCAATAAAATATTCAAATAATTCTCTTCCACTCATTTTACTTTTCCCATTTTCCATTAATTAAATAAAATCAATAAATATCTTCCTTTGACCACATAACAATTTGACTTGTATATGTTGTATATATTTCCATATATACAACATATACACTCTCTCTTTAATTCTTTTCTCTTTCCAATTTAACATATACACTTAATCCAATTACAACAATAATATCAAAACTTCTAGGGCACACTTTGGGATATTACACAACCTACAAGAATTGCACTCCCAATATACATACATTTATCCAATACTTCAACATTTCTCCAAAAATATTCAATATCTCAAAGTCACACGTATATATATATATATATATATATACAAAAAGTATTTCAAATGTTTATAATACCTATCCAAAGCTTTTAAGTTACAATATTGGTATTTAAGATTATATTGCAGACAAACATAGTAAGTTTAGTAAAACAAGTATTTACATGCTATACAAGTGGCTTTGGACTGGTGGCAAAGATTCAAGCTTTTAGTACTACTCCAAACTCCTAGACCTAGCCAGGTCTAGCAGGGCTATCTGTTTCTCCCCTGTCACATGTGCAATGAAATAATTCCTTATTATAAATAAATAAACTAAATAAATTGACAACATACTACCAAAAATAGAACAAAATGCATATATAGAAATAAAATAATTACCAAACTAAACAAATTACTAAAATGGTGCCTTGATGTGATATTCCTACCAAAATTAAATAAGAAAATAAATATTTACTTCATCTGTAACATCCTAACTTTTTTGAAAATTTCTAATTTTTAGAAAATTTGATAAAATAAATTATAATTTAAAAGGATAAATTAAATTAATGGTTTTAAATGAAAAATGAAGGGATTTTAAATGAAAAAGTGGAATATATATATGATATATATGCAAAATATACATAACATATAAAAGTCAACACTTTTTAAAAAAAGGGTATTTTGGTAATTAAATCTTATAAATTCAAAATTAATAAAATAATTCAAAAAAAATTAATTTTGAATGGAACAGGAAGATTAGGACTTTTAATTTATTAAAAAATAATTAAATAATTAAATATTAAATTATTTTAATATATATATATATATGTGTGGTTAAAAAAAAGATGAAAGGAAAAGAATATTAAAAGTCTTCATCTTCTTCTTCTTCTTCTTCAAGGACGTGGCTTCCATGGGAGATTGAAGACCAAGGATTTTGCTTCTTCCATACTCCATAAATTGAAGGAATTAACAAGTTTCAAGTGGATTTTTGGTGATTTCCACCAAAATTAGTAAGTTTCCATCTCTTTTCTTTGAATTCAATGAAAGATGAGATTATGTGAGTTTTGAGATTTTGATGTAGTATGTCATAATTGTTGGAATTGGTGTGTATGATGTTATTTTGGGTAGTTAACAATGATTCTAAGGTTAGATTGAAGAGATGATGGAGTTTGGTTAAAGAATGATGAAGAGAGAGAATTTAGGGTTATGGATTTTTGGGGTTTTGAAAACATGAATTTTAATTGTGCAAATTGTTTCCAAATGAGATGTTTTGATTTGTAAACAAGTATTTTAATGTCAAATATTGGATTTGGTGGTGTTGGGTTGGAGTTTGAGAATGGAAGTGGAGATTTAGGGTTTTGGAAAAGTGATCTTCCAAAGTGGTTGAATTGTGAGATTTTATTTGTTTAAGCATGTTGTTTGTTTAGTGTTAAAAGTGATGAATATAAGCTTAGAATGAGTAATGGATTGTGTTGGAATGGAAAACCTTCAATGGGGGGAAGGTTATGCTATTTTTGAGATTTTGTGTATAAGAGTGTATTTTTATAATGTAAATGATTTAAATGTATTAAAATATATTTTTAATAATATAAATAAACTTAAAACACTAATTTAATTGTAGTAGAATGGAATTCCAATGTTGAAGTAAGGAAAGGCTAAATTTTTGGAAATTTGTAGGAGTGATGTATAATTATGGTTTAATGTTTAAAATGCCATTAAATGTGATACTAAATGATTATTTGCTATCACATTTGGTTTAGGCATTGAGGGAGGTTGATTTGCTTCATCCAAGTGGTGAAGGGCAAGTTAGAAAGATTGGATTGAAGGTTGATTTTAGCTTGATTTGGGTTGCTAGTGGAGGTATGTACAAACTTTGAATATAATATTTATATTTTCATAACATTTGGACTTAACACATTTTGGTTGAAAAATGTGTTAAACTACTTGGTTCATTGATTGTGTATGAATAATGTGCTATGACATTTGTAATGTCATATATGTGTTAAACGCATTGTGAAAAGCCATTGATAATGGCTAAATTGTGTAAAATATGAAACATGCATATTATATGAAAATACCCAAAGTAATTAGGTAATGTGTTGTGAATGCAAAAATGAGATATGTGTAATAATGAAATGAATTGATATTGATAAAAATGAGAAAAGTGCGAAAAGTGAGAAAAATGAGAAAGATGTGAAAAATGAGAAAAGTGAGAAAAAAAAAGTGAAAATAAGGGAATGTGCCTAGATTGAATATGTGAAAATGAGAAAGAGATTAATAATGAGAAATATGAATAAATTGTGTGCATAGTATGTTTTTCAATTTTCAGAGTTCTGGGTTTGGCGGCATGCTTATGATTGCCTACGGGCTATACGCTAGAATGGTGAAAAGACTGGGTCGTAAGCCAGGCCAGCTGATAAATATGATATTTTTGAGGTGAAAAGACTAGGTCGTAAGCCTCAAAAACTGTAATAGTCTAGCCGAGTTGAGGACCAAGATATTGGGGCCTAAGGGTCTAGCCGGGTTGAGGTCCAAGAGACTGGGGCCTAAGGGTCTAGCCGGGTTGAGGTCCAAGAGACTGGGGCTATTACATTATCCATGGATATATTGCCTACGGGGCTAGACACATGGTGTCATTATGGACCAAAGCAGTAACTCTGAAATTTGAATAGCATATTATATGCTTTTTGGGTCCATGCTTGTCTTTGTTTTAATGTGAATTATGAATTATGATACAATTGAGTAATATAATGTTATGATTTGTGCTTATGAAATATTTGAAAAATATAAGAAAATGGATTGATGTGACATCTATATGCTGCATTTGATATTACATTGAGTTATATTGTTATTATCAAAGTTTGTACCACTAGGCTTCGGCTTAGCGCGATTTTTTCCATCGCACAGGTGACAGAATAGACCCAGCTGAGCCAGAGAGTTCCTCTAGACTAGGTTGGGTCTAGACTTGTAGTTAAGCTTGTTGAGTTGCTATCGAGATCAGAAACACTTCCAACAGCATGTATATATTTTTATGTTATTGTACTTGAGTTTTATACATAATATATTATGTTTTGAATTTTACGTATTGTATATTATAAAGAATGTTTGGGTCAATGTATTTGAAATGGGAGAGTAAGTGTGTTTTAAATTATATATATCTATAAGTATAAATATTTGAGAAACTTGGTGAAATTGAGAAGTATGGTTGAGATGGTGATTGAAAATTATTTGGGAGTATTTTTTTTTTGCAGGTTGTGTTTTGATAAATTTTGGGATGTCCAAAATACAGACAAAACTCTGGCGAATTTTTCTCAGAGATTTTTATATATATTATTTATTTTGGGTTCTTATAACAAGTAAAGAATATTTGTATTCTATTTAATTTTTATATATTTAGAATTTGAAATTTTAAATTGAAAATGTGAAAAAAAAATTATTAAACCGGTAGGTGATATTTTTGTACCGTATATGCGTATTTTACATATGCTGAAAATATGTATTGTACGTATATAGGGTACAAGGGTGTTACATCATCAATATGATATTCCTACTAAACTTAAATAAGGAAATAAATATTTGTTTTATTAACTACTAGTTTAGCGGTATATACTTCGATAACAAAAATAATTTTTTAAAACAATGCAATATGTCTTTCCTTTAAAACATAAAATGTAGTATGTAAAATGCATTTGATATTCATGAAAACATTAAGCATTCCGTAAATACATACATTGGGCCCAAATGACCTTGTACAATATTTAAGTTCCAGAGGTGTTGACTTAGTCTATCTTAACACCGAGAATCTAAGTGTCTACTTATGCCACCCGAAGGCACATCCCCTGTTAAAACTAATGTGTCTAGCCCCAAAGGCAAATAAGCATTACATCATAAGTGACACCACCATGTTTAGCCCCGAAGGCAAATAGTTTATCATCACGTATCAATGACATGCCAATCCAATAGCACCAAATATAATTCTCTAGAACATAATATTATATAAGACAAACACACATTATATATATAAATATTATCATTTCTTATTCATTTTTCATCGCATTTCCATATTCTATATTTTTTCTCATTTTTCAATCACATTGATACTTTTTCCTTATTTTTCACATTCCATACTCATTTTCCATATTTTACAATCATAAAAGCATAGTTCTCTTGGCACATTCACAAAATGGCTTATTTCCCATTTCAAGTGCACAAAACACAATCCTTTTCAAATTATGCATAACCAAGATATTAACCATTCTATAATGGCTTAATATCTCACATTTCATACATTTCACACACTTTCATATATAACAATGCACTTTCACCACAATTACCAATGATAAAGTAGCTTAGCACATTTTTAAAAATCACAATGTGCTAGAAAAATTCAAATGCAATTAATACATATGCTATTAAGGTATATACTAACCTCAATTATGCCAAATCCAAGCTCTAATCACCTTCCAACCTTAACTTCACCAATAGCCCTTCAATACTTTAAATGAGAAAAACTACTCTACTCAATCCTAAACCAAGTTATATGTTCAATATAGCATTAGAAATTCACTCTAACACATTTTAATCATTCAAACATTACTTATACCCTTACTACCCAAAATTTGCTCCAAAACCCTAAATTCACTACTATGTCTCCCAAACTATAACAAAACTCAATCAATTTAACCAACCAACCTTAAAATCATCACTTCTACAACAAAATAACTTCATTACAAACCATTTTAACAATTATTGAGATCCCTTTCAAAATTGAAAATTTCACATAATCACATAATCAAAGAAAACTTCTTAATTTCAAAGAAAGCTTACCTATTACTTATGCTTTCTTCAAATTCTCCTTAATTCCTTTGAATTCTTGGTAAAATTTGGTGTAATTGAACAAGCAAGAGCTTCCTTGTTCATCAATGGTGAATCGGCCTAAGGAGAAGAAGAGGAAGAAGAAGATGAAATAGAATTTTTGACTTTTTAATCTTCTTAACCAATAATATATAATTAATTAATTATTAACTTAGATATTTTAATCTTCCAATAAAAATATTTTAATTTTAATTTTTTTTACTTTTAACTTTTTGAATTTTTATTTTTAGTTAAATTTATACTTTAGGTATATTTAACATATACCCAACATATACACTAGGTATTTTCTCCTTCCAACCCATTAATTAACCCTTCTAATTTATTTATTTAATAATATTTTAATCAAATGCGGATGTTACATCCTTAATTGCTTTTGTGATTTTCATGTATTTTTTCTTTATGGTAAATAAAGCAATTACACTCTGTAAGGTTGACCTCCAACTAATTGGACAATTTGCATTTGTGAAAATATAGCTTATTGTAGACTTCCTATCATCCACTTCTCTAATGTATCTAAATCAACATATCTAATAATGGAGACCAAGTCATTTATTGATCATAGTAACTCTCATAATTAAAGGTACCTCTCAAGTATTAGAGAACCCCTTTTACAACCTGTCAATATTCCTTGCCTAGATTAGCTGTAAACCTACTAATCATACTAACTACTTGTGCTAAGTTTGGTCATGTACACACCACCATATACATCAAACTCTCTATTGTACTAGCATACAAAATCTTTTCCATGTACTATAGTTCTTCCTCTATTCTAAGACATTATTGGCTAGACAATTTGAAATGATTAGCTAGAGGAGTAGTAACTAGTTTTTCCTTAACCATGCTGAATCTCTCCAATATGTTTTTCAATGTATAGTATTTCTTCTGTGAGACCCATAACTTCATGTTTTTCCCATTCTTGTTAATCTTTATGTGAAGAATTTTCTTTACAGCACTGAATTCCTTCATACTAAACTCTTGACTTAACAAGGATTTAAGGTCACATACATCTTTAATGTCTATTGCAACAATTAACACATCATCAACATAAATCAACAAGTAAATGAAGGATCCATTCTTCAAAGACTTAAGATATAGAAAATAATCACAATCACAACGTGTAAAGCTAATACTTATTATGTAAGAATCAAATTGCTTGCACCGTTGTCTTGGGATTGCTTCAACCCATAAAGGACTTTCCTGAGCATGCATACTAGATGCTCATTCCCTTACTCCTCAAACCCTTCTAGTTGTTTCATGTAAATATGCTCCTTTAATTCACCATGAAGGAAAGCTATCTTCACATCTAACTACTCCAACTCTAAGTTTAATTAAGTTGTTAACACCAACAATGCTTTAATAGTTATATGTCTAACTATCGGTGAGAACACTTAGTTATAGTCAATCCCCTTCTTCTGTAAGTATCCCTTTGAAACTAACCATACCTTGTATCTTACACCTTTCTCTGAAGCTTCTTCCTTCTTCCTATAGACCCACTTGCATCTAACTGTCTTCTTCCCCTTAAGAAGTTTTGCTAACTCTCAAGTTTAATTCTTAAACAATGAGTCTATTTCTTCAGCCATAGCTTCTAACCATCTTTCCTTTTCTAGAACTAAGATTGCTTCCTAAAAAGAAATTGGTTCTCCTTCCTTTGTTAGTAAAGCAAAGGAAGTTGAATCATCATCTTCATGATACTTGAGTGGAGGTTTACTTATGCATCTAGGTCTATGTTTATAAATATTGAGCTCATGTTGCAAACTTGTGTACTCTCTGAATCATCATCCCTGCTTTCTAATTAGACCACTGGCTGAATTGGTTTTAAAGGACTATTTAACCCAAGCTCTACATCTACCTGAGAGGTTCTACAACTTCTTCTTGAGATGATTCCTGCTTGTTTTCTATGGCCTGCTCATTAAAGACTACATCTCTAATAACTATCACCTTTTTTAATTAGGATCCTAAAGTCTATATCCTTTTATTCATTTTTCATATACGAGAAAGATTGATTTCCTTGATTTTGAATCCAGTTTGATCTTTCATCATTGGGATTAATATGTAGGCTTGACATTCAAATATCTGGAATATAGAGTAGTTGATGTCCTTACTTGTATAAGGGTGTTCTATGGACTTCCCCTCTAACTTCCTTAAAGGTGACATGTTCATGATGAAACAAGCAGTATTTGCTGCTTTTGCCCAAAACTGTTTAGGTAACCTTGTTTTTAATCTCATTACTCTAGCTCTTTCTAATATGTTCATATTCATCCTTTCTACTACCTTGTTCTACTGAGGGGTGTTAAAAACTGTGAATGGTCTCTCAATTCCTTCTTTCTTGAAAAAATCCATGAACTCCTTAGATATGTACTCACCTCCATTGTTTGACCTTTTCTCCCATCTATTTTCAATACTAGCTTTCCACTCCTTGAACCTTGAGAATAATTTTGCTTTCTCCTTCATGAAATATACCTAAAATTTTGGAAGAAGTCATCAATGAATGCTATAAAATATCTAACTCCACTTTTGCTATAGTTTGTGTTTGACTCCAAATATCTGTGTGACCATACTCCAATACTTGCTTGCTTTTCTATTACAAAATCTTAAATTGAGCTCTATTTTATTAGCCATAGGCGCAAAACTCACAGAATCCAATTGGTAGCCTCAATAAGTTGAATGTTCTTTATATTAGCTGATTCACCTACGGTAGCTTTACAAGCCTCATCCTACTACCTCAGGACTTCCTCTGACAATTTCATGGGTCTTATCCATGGTTTCTCTTTACTCTTCTATCACTTCTTTGCCCTGATATGCGGGTTTCTCAGCTTGCTAGACCACTTTCTCCTTGCAGAAAGTAAATTTTTTGTGGTCATGCCCCAATTTCTTATAATTCATTCATTTAGAGGGTTTCTATTTGATAGAATCGGATTTTGACTACTATTTCAGGTTATTCAAACTTTATTTTTAATCATTTTTAATTGAATTTGATGAACTTGCTTTGTTGGAAGTTAGAATTTCCTTTATTCCACCATGGATTTTGAATTTAATCTGCCAAAGCAAGAAGATAAAGGAAAGAGAAAATTTCAAAAGCCAAACCAAACCCATAGTTGTAGTAAACAAAAGTCATGATTATGGGATACAATTGCTTATTGCCCAAAAGAGAAAATAATGGAAGATGGAATTTTAGAACCATTTTTAATTCTACGACTGTGGTAACTAAAAAGCTATGACCGTGGGATAGAAACAGTCATTGTCCAAAAAGGAAGAGAAGAGAAAAGCCAAAAGTCACATAAGTTAAATTAAAGCCACTGTCATGGACACTAAAATCCATGCCTATGGGAGACAAAAAGACACAAAAAGTTGGCGAGACAGCACCTATCCATTAGGCTATGACTATGGCCACCAAAAGCCACACTCGTGGGAGCATAAAAGTGGTAGGTATATGATTTTAAGGAGAAAATTTGGGGTGGAGTTGTTTCAAGTCATTTTCCACTATGAAAAGAAACCCTCCAAGCCTCTATATAAGTAAACACTCTTCAAACTTCAAGCAACAATCTTCTATGGAAAAATTTTCTCAAAAATTATAATAGTTTGGTTAGAAATTAGAGTTTCTTTGGAGAGTAAAAAAGAGTAAAGTTTGGTTCTAATAAGATATTCAAAGTTTCAAGTGGAGCTCTTCATCAACTCAAAGAAGAATAAAGAGTTTGATCTTGTTTTTATTTTTACTATGAAGAACTAATTTTCATTTAGGGTTGGCATCTTATATTAATTTTACTATAGAATAATTTATGTGTAATTAATTTAATTACATTTATCCTTTGATTATTTTGTTATCTTTAATCTGAATGTATTAATTACCTGACTAATAATTAATTGAATTGAGATGTTGTGTGATGGAGCGAGAGTGAAAGCATAACATTAGTCCAAAGAGGTAACAATCTTAAGTTAAGTTTTCACTTGGAGGTAAGGTAAACACTTAAGAGGTTGATAAAAAATTTTCACAATGCTTAATAAATTGGTTTAATTACTTATGATCACAAGAGTAGACGTAAGAATAAATTCGTTATTAGTTTTAGTGCTTGAGAGAGACTAAACTTAATTTAGGAAAATCCAACTATTAATCAAGGAAAAACTTTATTAAATCAATACTTTAGAAAATCTATAGTAAATTAATTAAGGTAAGACTTTCCTAAGTTCAAATATATTAAATTAAAATCAAAAGCATTTCATTTTCAATTAATTTATTTCATTCTAAAATCAATTTCTTTCATCCAAATAATAACAAGTTAAATTTTTTGGTATCTAAAATTACCTTCCTCGTAGGAACGATACTCTACTTATTATTATATTACTTGTGAATGACCTATGCACTTACAGCTAAGGCAAATAACTATTAAGGCCCTACCAAGTCTTTGGCGCCGTTGCCGGAGAAGGACAATTATTTTAATATCAATAATATTAAACTGTTATTGCTTTGGAACTTTATTCTCTACTTTTCCCTATAAAAATTTTAATATTTCATTCATAGTAATCCAAACACTCAACTCATACCCTAAAATCCTGAAATTAAAAATTTTCGCAGGAAATGAAGAAGAGAAAGGCAAAAAGTAGAAGTCACTTTGGCAAAAACTCCTTCTAAAATTGACGATCCTATCTATTCATTCGAACAACAAGAAGAACTCTAAAGGATTATGCTTTGCCTAGAGCAAATATTAGGTCAAGCATTGCAAGACTATCCATTCAAGCAAACAACTTTAAACTCGAACCTTCACTCATCAACCTAATCCAACAAACATGTAATGACTGTAATTTTTACTAAAATATAATTAGATAAATAATTTGGAGGGATAAATAAAATATTGGAAGTAAGATAATATCAAATGTATATGTGATATATATATATATATATATATATAGCATATAAAGTCAAATGGTACATGGCAAAAGTCAAAGAGTAAATAGTAAAAGGTTAAAAAGTAAAAAAAATCAAAATCAAAATGATTTTTAGATAGTGGAAAATGATGAAAAATTTTGGATATTTACTTAATATTAAATTAAATTAATTATAAATGGAAGAAAGAATTTAGGATTTTAAAATAAATAAATAATTAAAATAATATATATTTATGGTTAAGATTAAAGTAAGAAGAAAATTAAAACATCATACTTATCATCTTCCTCCTTTCTTCTTCTTCAAAATTGTTTTTTCTCCATCGCCAAGGATGAGAATTTTGCTCATCCAAAGACCAAAATTTGGAAGGATTTCAAAGAATTGAAGTGAGTTTTTGGTAGATTTCCAACAAACTAGTAAGCTTTCTTTCATAATTTTGAAGTTTTATTGAAAAATATGAATATATGAAATATGAAAATTTGATGGTGTGTCTTATAATTTGTGAAATGAGTACAGAAGGTGTTATTATGATGTGGAGACAAGGATTTTGTAGTTGGATAGTTGATTTGTTTAAGTTTAGATGGAGTTTGGATGGGTTAGTGTTGAATTTAGGGTTTTGGAAGGGTTTTGTTAAATAATGGATGTTCATTTGATTTCATTGTTTAAATCATGTTATAAAATGATTTTAATGATGAAAATAAACTTAGAATGCCATTTGGAATTGCTTAGAATGAAGTTTCAAAATTAAGTTAGGGCAAAATTTGGAAAATTGAATGAATGTTGCATAATTCATGTTTAATGGTTAAAACATCTATAAATGTGATTCTAATGTATAATATACATTAACATTTTGAATATGTATTGAGTAGATAGTAATTTCCACAATCTAGTAGTGAAGGGTAATAAGAGATTTTGAAGTGGAGTGGAGCTTTGGCTCACATTCTTGTATATAAGATGTTAGTATATACTTTGAACTTATTCTATTAAATTGCATTACTTGAAACATAACATATTACATATGAGTGAATATGTTATATTACTTGGATATTTGTTCATGTGTGTGTGAAGCATCATTTGAAGTAACAATGCTTGATTTGAATTGTTTATGACATGTTAAGCCATTTACGCATGGCTAAAAATGTTGATATGTGCAAAATGTGAAAAGTGCAAATATTGGATTAAAATGTGGAAGTAAGCCACATTTATATTATATATAATGATGATATTGATTATGAGTAGAAAATTTGAAAATGAATATGAAATGGGAGTAAATAAGAGAAAAGTGGAATATGAGAAATGTGTTTGCATGTTTACCTTATATAAAATCTAGTTTTGGGAAATTATTGTTGGTCATGATTACACATTCAGGTGAGACACGCTGGTGTCACAGATGTTTGAGATATATCCCAAGATAATATTTCTGGAACTAGACTAATATATATAAGGACATTTTGGGCCTAATGTGTGTGGATGATTGATATATTAATGAAATTATGCATATGTTGTGTGACATAAGAGCATAATACATTTTATAGCATTTCATATAGAATGTCATTTATTTTATACAAAAGTATGTATCATTAGGCTTTTAGCTTAGCACGATTTGCTCATCGAACAGGTGACAAGTTAGAGGCAGAGAGTTCTATTAGAACATATTAGATCTAGATTTTGTTTGGGTTTGTACTTAAAGTTAGCTAGGCTGCCACTCGATCAGAGCCACTACATTGCCTGTAAATATTTTATTTTTGAACAAATGCATTATGTATATGTAAATTATGGTTTGCATAAATTGTTATAGCTTTGATGTATAGTTATGTAATGTCAATAATATATGTATATATATATATATATATGGAGGTTGAAATGGGAATGCAATGTTTAGAAATTTTATGTACTGATTTTCCGCCTTAAGTATATATTGGATTGATTATGATATCATGTATAGTTTGAATATTTAAAATTAGTAGAACTAAGGTTAGTGAAGCCCATATAAGTAGAAAATTAAATCTAGTTATACCTTTAATAGGTATTTTGAAAGAGATTTCAAAATGGAAAGAAAATTATAAAAATTCCTTTTATAGTCCTAAAATGAAATTGTACTATAATTGGAATGTGAAATGTAGATAATTGAGGCTTTGAACTAGTTAAAGTAATTAATTTTATGATTTTATAGGGTTAAAATTCAGATTAAGAATTAATTAAAGAAAGTGGGTGTACCATAACTATGGTGTGAGTTAGTACATGGGATAAAAACCCTAAAGCTTATTTAAACATTTCTAGTGTCTTCTTTTGCCTTCCAAACCGGCAAACTCATTATCACTCACCATCTTCATCTTTTCTTCTTCTTCCTCCATTCTTTATCCTAGAAATCATGGAGAATTTAGAGAAAAACCAAGTTTTGATAGTTTTAGCTACTTTAAGCTAGATTCATCAAGATAAACATCATCAAATTTAAAAGATTGAAGAGAAGGGATGATGGAAGTGTAATTAAGTGAGGTTAGTGCTTGTATATTATTTATTTTTCTATTAATTGATTTAATCTTGATTTTGATTATTGAAGAAGCTTTTTTTTTTATTATATGTGATTATTTGTGAATGAATTGTATTTGAAGTGGATTGGAAAGAGTTGAGTATTGAAAGTTGTTCCTTGAAAGTAAAATTACTTTTGTAATGAACAAAGAAAGTATATGATGGTTCTTAAATGAATTTGTGTTTTAAAATAAATTATTGAAACATATATAAGTAATGATTTAGAGTTATGAAACAAGTTGAGATTTTACAAAGTTAGGGTTTGATGGATATAGAAGTTTAGACTTGAATTACTTGTGTTTTAGAGGGTTGTATACTACTTTATTAGTTTAATTGAGTTGAGTTATTGATGAATCATTAATTAAATCGTGAAGAAAATTCCAGTAGTAATATGCACGATCATCTGTATGGTCATACATCTACCTGTGTAAATATCTACCCTTCAAAACTTTGCAAAAATATTTTATTAGTGATGTGCATGATCATGCAACTGCCTATGTATATTTTTTTTTCAAAATACTAAAAAGAAATACTACCGATAATGTGCATGATCATGCATCTACCTGTGCATATTTCTATCCTTCAAAACTTTAAAAATAAATTATAGCTGTGATATGCTTGATCACTTACATGATCATGCAATTGCCTGTGCAAATTTTCTTCCCTTCAAATTCTAAAAAGATATTTCAACAGTGATGCGTATGATCATTCGCATGGTCATGCATCTGCCCCTGCATATCTCTATCTCCTTATACCTTCACAAAATAGGTCCAAATGGCTGAAATTAGTAGTGAACTATTAGACAAATCCAGGAAGTATTTTTAAATAATGAATGATTGTTTATACGATTGAAGTGAAATCAATTTATAAATAGTGAATTGTTAAGTTATATTTAAGGATACATCAAATTATTGTGAGATTGTTACAAACAAGGATGAACTTAACCTAGAGAGTGAAGTGAGAAGGCAAATTTTATATGAGAAGAATTGGATATATAATCTTTGATGAACAGAATGACTGCAAAGTTAGTGAAATGACTAAAGACAATTGAATGTAAGAATACTTGTTTATGATTAAGCGATGGAAAAGAGGCTAGTGATTATTGTTTTTTATAGAGAAAGTTAGGTTCACTAAATTATATTGTAGTAAAGTATAGTAATATTCTTAAAATTATGTATAAGTTAAAGAGTGTAAGAATAATGATAACGAAAGTGTAATGGAAAGAGAATAATAGTGAGAAGAGTTATCGAAGAGTTATCTTGAGTAGAGCAGTTATAGAGTTTAACATAAAGTGATTTAATGTAAATGCATTGTATTTGGTAGGATTGATTCATTTATAGTAATCTAGATTGGAATTTGATTTCATTCCTAGAGATTCAAAAATTGTTTATTTAGATTGAATGAATGAAGTTAATCATGAAGTGTTAAGTATATTTGTGATGATGATAGAAAAGTAATGGATTTGAGATTAAAGGAGCTTATAATTGTTGGAAGAGTATTTTCTAGTATTAAAGTGTTTTTGATTGAATTATCATAATTATCTAAGCTTGATATAATTTAATTGACTTAAGGCCGAGTAGAGTTAGTAGTGAATTAGTAATAAATAATAGTCATATAAAATGCACGAGCATGTCATTCTAATTGGCATGGGCCATGTTGTGCAAATTCTTTTGTGAAAAATAGAAATGAATTGAATTGCACAGGCTGGGCTCTAATGTAATATCCCAAACTATACCCTAAAATTTTAGAAATGTTTATTGTTGAAATTGAATTAAATGTTATAAGTGTATATATGTTTAAGTGGGAAGATAAGAAAGGAAAGAGGAGTGTGTATATGTTGTATATATGAAGATATATACAACATATACAAGTCAACATATTACTATAAGGTCAAAGGATATTTGGATTAATTGAATTAGAAATTACATATTAGTGGAAGAGGATATTTATATTATTATAATATTTAATTGCTTGGTAGATATTAAAAGAGAGTTTGTGTGGTTAGAAGAGCTGATTTTGGATTGACTTATCTTCATCTTCTTCCTTTTTCTTGCGCTTAGCCGGCCACCACCATTAACAAGAGGGAAAGAGAGATTTTGTTCTTCCAAACTCAAGATTGAATGGTGTTTCAAGTGATCAAGTTGGAATTCTAAAGATTTTCATCACTTTTGGTAAGTTTCCAACTTGTTTCCTTGGCTTTCTTTTGAGTTTGTGAATTGAGCTTGGTGTATGATTGTTGTTGAGATATGTATGTATAATTGTGGTGTGTTTGAGAGTGTTTGATCTTATTGGCTTTGATTTTGGAGTTGGTTTGAAGGAAATGTTAAGTTTAGTGTAGAAAGCAAGTGTTGTGAATTGTGTATGGGTTGAGTTGTGATTATGGTTGTGATTTGTGTTTGATGCATGTATTGAGTTGTTTTGGTGTTTATGCAAGTTTATTATGGTTTATTGATGGTTTTGGGTAAGATTTTTTGGAGTGGAAAAGGGTTAAGTAAGATGTTTGTTGGATGTGGTATTGTTGGTGTCGGAATCAGGGTTTTTGGCCTGACACGCCCATGAGCACGACCAAGTCTTTGGGTGTGTCAATGGTTCTATTTTCTTGATGGGTGACATGACCAGTGACATGCCCATGTCACTAAGCGTGTCACAACTTCTGTGTTGGAGTAGTATTGACACATCCAGTGACACGCCCATGTCACTGAGCGTGTCATAGCTACTGTATTGTTGGAGGATTGACACGGCCAGTGACATGCCTATGTCACTGAGCGTGTCAAAGCTTCTGTGATGTGGGTTTAGGGCACGATCAGGGGCACGCCCGTGTTGTTAAGCGTGTCATGTGTAGAGTTTGCCCTATTTGGTTCTTGTTCTTATTTTCTTATGTGTATCACTAAGTGAGTGTGTATAATTACAATTGGATTAGGTTTTGAAGAGATTGAATTGCCCTAATCCAAGTGTTGAAGGATTCTTGGAAGAGGAGGTTGTTAGATTGGTGTGAGTTGCTCTTGAGGTAAGTATAAACCTTACATGGGTGCATACATTTACATGACTTTGGGACTTAATACATTTGGTTGTAAATGTGTTAGGTAATTTATTACATTATTGATATATTTGATTAATACTATGATTTGCATAATGTGAAAGATATAATGATCATTTAAAATGTATGTATAATGCAATTGGTTATGTATACCCTAATGATGAGATGTGAAGCCATTGTTGTTAGCTATAATGATAATTGGTGCATGGTTGCCTAGATGATTATGAGAAAATGAGAATGGAATTGATAATTAAATAATAAAAGAATTGTGTGTCGAATGTATTATTCAATTTTCAGAGTTTTGATATTGGTGGCATGCCTAAAAGTAACAATCCCTTGAAGCTGGGTTGGGCTTGGTCCTTGAAGCCAAGTTGGGTTGATGCTTAGCTCCCCTTGAAGCTTGGTTGGGCCTAGTCCTTGAAGCCTAGTTGGGATGTTACATATGAGATGTTTCTCATTGTGATAATGATTTGCCTACGGGCTTGATAATGTGATTATTGGACCAAAATATTAACTCTGGAATTTGAATGACATATTAGTTTCTTTTGGGCCCATGCTTGTCTTTGCTTAAATGTGAATCATGAATGATGAAATAATCGAATAATATAATAAAATGTAATGTTAAGAAATATGATATTCTTGTGTATTGTTTCTACTTCTGCAAAGTATGACATTGCAATACATTAAAGCATATTGTTATTATGGTTTGTACCACTAAGCCTATGGCTTAGCGCGATTGTGGTTCATCGAGCAGGTGACAGGATAGAACCGGAGAGTTATGCTAGACCGAGTTGAGTCTAGGTTTGTGATCCTTTGTGAAGTGTGGATTATTGGACTTCATAATCAGAGACGAACTGCCAAGCATGTATAATTCTATATTTTTGTATTTATGGATTTTGATGTATATATATATGTATATGCCACTACATTTTCCGCTGTTTAACAAGCAAATGTTTTATCCATTATGTTTTATAATATAACTTAAATGTTTTAAGTTTTCTCATATTGTTAAATAGAAAGATTGGTTTGTTTCAAATAAGCTGTGACATCCTTGTATCCAGTATACGTATATTACATATTGAGAGTATATGTGGTGTACGTATATGGGGTATAGGGCTGTTACATCTAAAGTACTATATGCCTGTGTCCTAAAATTTTAAAATGATGTATTGTTTAAATACTAATGATAGTTAAGAAAGCTAAAAACTTAGCAAAAAGAAATGATGATACTTATCACATAAAAATGTATTGAGTGCAATATATATATATAATATCGTGAAGAGAAAATGGTAACTTATGAAGTGTATTGAATTAGAAAGAATAAAATAAGTGTATTGCTAAATGACACTGTTAGTAAACCTAGTGTTTGGATTGAATGGCTAGCTAGAGGGTGGACTTCCAAAGTGATAATGGGGACTCTGTGCCATCAGTGGACACTCTGTGTCACCATATTCACTGGGCATTTGTGCCATACTGGGCCATTGGCGAAATTCTATATAGTAGGCATTTACTTCCCATCAGTGACCCATTATCAAAATCTAGGATTTAAAACACAGTTTATGTTGGGCAAAAGTGTAATGACAATAAAGTGTTGGGAAAATATAATTATAGTGGCTTATAAAATAACAGAAGTGCAATGATAATAAAGTGTATTGGTAATATAGTCATAGTATGAGAATATAAATATCAAATGTATATGATAATTTGTATTGAAAGGTAAAAATTGTTAAAAAAAATATTAAAATTGGTTATGTTCAATAGTGTTAAATAGAATGTTATTGTTAAATATATATATTGAATTGAATAATAATTTTTTAAATGTTGAATTGATTGAAATTATTTTATGCGTTAAACTAACAAGGGAGATTTCTATAAAACACAGAAAGTGCAACATGAGTAATTTTAAATGTTATTGTGATTACTTTCTTTGATATTGAATAACAAATATACATATATATATATAAGCACCACTAAGCTATAAGCTTAGCGTGTTAGAATTTTCTGGTACGCAAGTATATGGACAAGAGCAATAGTGAGAAATGGTAAATAATAATTTCGGAAGATATGCACAGTATGGATTATGATCTTTTGTATATTGTAAGTGTAGATAATAGACAAATTGTATAGTTTTTATTGTTTTATTAAAAAACTGTATTGATTTGTTAGCTTGAGAAAATTATATGTATTTAGAGTTTAAATTTTTAATTAGATCATTAATACAATAGTATACATCGGATTGTTATAAGAATGTTTGATTTATTGAGTAACATCTTCTAGACAGTTCTCTGAGAGGATTGCTAGGGGATGTTACAGGGAATGTATATATATTTATTTTGGGAGTGTAAAATTCTTTTGCAGGTTGTGTTATTTTGAAATTTTGAGAGCATTCAGAATACAATCAAAACTCTAGAGAATTTTTTCTAGAGATTTTTCCTTTAAAATTTGTATTTTTAGTAATTAAAGTACTTATTTATATTTATTTATCTTTTAAAGTGTATTTTAAGGATTTAAATATTTTCTAATAATTATGAAAATTTTAAAAAATTTGGGACTGTGACATTCTTATATTATGTATACTTATTTTACATATACTGATGTATATGTTATATGTATATAGGGTATAAAAGTGTTATATTTATATTGATATCAGAGCCTAGGTTTAAAGTTCTCAACCTAGGTGGATTTTTAAGAGAGAGACAAGGGATTTTAAGGTGATTTTGAATTATCATACATGTATATGCATTTGCATTTAAACAGGTCTTTGATGTGGCAATATTTTTGTATTGTGATGGATATAAGTTGAGATGGCGTCTGGGAAGCGTAGATTAGAGTGGCACAATGAAAGCATGGTGAGATTATAGTATTAGTTATTAATCTTTTGGAGTACAGTGTAATAATTAGCAAGATGTATTGAGACTGTTATATTGTGAATCATGACATTGAATCCTTGGATGATTTGATTGAAATACTATTTTGAGATTATAATTGCTTAGTCAAATTAGAGGAGCATAAAAATGAGGTTTAAAATTTTAGAAGGTGATCAAGGAGATTCATAAGGAGGAGAACTGGTGACAATTTGTGGTTTGAATTGTGTGACAAATTTTACTTGAATTTGGGATAGGTGTTTATCCTAATTGGGTTGTTTATATTGATGAGTAATTTCGAGGACGAAACTCTTCAAGGGGGAGAGAGTTGTAACGACCGTAATTTTTACTAAAATATAATTAGATAAATAATTTGGAGGGATAAATAAAGTATTGAAAGTGAGATAATATCATAGGTATATGTGAGATATAAAGAAAATATACATAACATATAAAGTCAAATGGCAAATGATAAAAGTCAAAGAGTGAATAGTAAAAGATAAAAAAGTTAAAAAATTCAAAATTAAAATGATTTTTGGATAATGAAAAATGATTGAAAAAATTAGATATTTATTAAATATTAAATTAATTATGAATGGAAGAAAGAAATTTAAGATTTTAAAATAAATAAATAAATAATTAAAATAATAAAATAATATGTATATATATGGTTAAGATTAAAGTAAGAAGAAAATTAAAAACATCATACTTATCATCTCCCTCCCTTCTTCTTCTTCAAAATCATTTTTTCTCCATAGCCAATGGGGAGAATTTTGTTTATCCAAACACCAAAATTTGGAACGATTTCAAAAGATTAAAGTGAGTTTTGGTGAATTTCCAACAAACTAGTAAGCTTTCTTCCACAATTTTGAAGTTTTATTGAAAAATATGAATATGTGAAATATGAAAATTTGATGGTGGTGTTTTACAATTTGTTAAATGAATATGGAAGGTGTTATTTTGATAAGAAGACAATAATTTTGTAGTTGGATAGTTAATTTATTTAAGTTTAGATGGGTTAGTATTGAATTTAGGGTATAAGGGTTTTGTTAAAGAATGGATGTTCATTTGATTTCATTATTTAAATCATGTTATAAAATGATTTTAATGATAAAAATGAACTTAGAATGCTATTTGGAATTAATTAGCATGAAGTTTCAAAATTAAAGTTAGGGGAAAATTTAAAAAAATTGAATGAATGTTGCATAATTCATGTTTAATGGTTAAAACACCTATAAATGTGATTCTAATACGTAATATACATTAACATTTTGAATAGGTGTTGAGGAGATAATAATTCCCACAACCTAGTAGTAAAGAGTAATAAGAGATTTTGAAGTGGAGTGGAGCTTTGACTCACATTCTTGTATATAAGATGTTAGTACATACTTTGAAACTTATTCTATAAAATTGCATTACTTGAAACATAACATATTACATATGAGTGAATATGTTATGTTACTTGGATATTTGTTCATGTGTGTGTGAAGCATTATTTGAAGTAAAAATGCTTGATTTGGATTGTTTATGGCATGTTAAGCCATTTAAGAGTGGCTAAAAATGTTGATATGTGCAAAATGAGAAAAGTGCAAATATTGGATTAAAATGTGGAAGTAAGCCACATTTACATTATATATAATGATGATGGTGATTATGAGTAGAAAATTTGAAAAAGAATATGAAATGGGAGTAAATAAAAGAAAAATGAAATATAAGAAATGTGTTTGCATGTTTACCTTATATAGAATATAGTTTCGGGGAATTATTGTTGGTCATGATTACGCCTTTAGGCGAGACACGCTAGTGTCACAAATATTATTATTCTTTCAAGTGAGAGATGCTAGTATCACAGATATTATTACGCATTCAGGTGAGACATGTTGATGTCACAAATATTATTATGCCTTCAGGTAAGACAAGTTGGTGTCACAAATATTTGAGACAGTCCAAGATAATATTTCTAGAACTAGACTAATTTATTTAAGGACTTTTGTGCCCAATGTGTGTGGATGATTGATATATTGTGTATGTTGTGTGACAAGGGAGCATAGTGCATTTTATAGCATTTCATATAAAATGTTATTTATTTTATAGCAAAATATGTACCGCTAGGCTTTTAGCTTAGCGCGATTTGCTCATCGTAGGTGACATGTTAAAGGCGGAGAGTTCTGCTAGACCAGATCGGGTCTAGATTCTTTTGGGTTTGTACTTGAAGTTAGCTAGGTTGCCACTCGACTAGAGCCACTATATTGCATGTAAATATTTTATTTTTGAGCATATGCATTATGTATATATAAATTATGGTTTGTATAAAATTGTTGTAGCTTTGATGTATAGTTATGTAATGTTGATAATATATGCATATATATATACATATATATATATATATATATATATGGAGGAAGATTTGGAGGTTGAAATGGGAATGTATATATATATTTATTTTGGGAGTGTAAAATTCTTTTGCAGGTTATGTTATGTGAAATTTTGGGAACGTTCAAATTACAAATAAAACTCCGATGAATTTTTTTTCTTAGATTTTTCCTTAAAATTTGTATTTTTAGTAATTAAAGTACTTATATATATTTATTAATCTTTTAAAATGTATTTTAAGGATTTAAATATTTTTCTAATAATTATAGAAATTTTGAAAAAGTCTAGGACTGTGACATTCTTATATTTTGTATATGTATTTTATATATACTGGGTATATGTGTTATACGTATATAGGGTATAAGAGTGTTACAGAACTTTCTATGGCATGGATAACGAAGATGCTTATGCACACACAACCACATTCTTAGAGATGTGTGACACATTCACAATCAATGGAGATTCTGATGATGTCATTCGTCTTAGACTCTTCCTAATCTCATTAAAAGATAAAGCAAAAAAGTGGTTACTTTCAAAAACACCAGGCACATTCACTACATGGAATCAATTAGCTTTAGCTCTCTTGGCAAAATATTTTCCACCTTCAATAAATGCTAAGCTGAGAAATGATATTACCAGTTTCATTTAATCATATAGAGAAACTCTATATGAAGCATGGAAGTGATTCAAAGATCTTTAATGAAGATATCCACATCATGGAATGCCAGATTGGCTCTTGATACAAATTTTTTATAATGGTTTAAATCCTTTAATCAAGAGTACAATTAATGTAGCAACCGGTAGTGCCATTATGAACAAAATTCCTTCAAATGCACTTGAATTAATTGAAGAAATGGCATCCAATAATTATCATTGGTCATTAGAAAGCTGTAATCTAAAAAGAGTAACTGGTATTTATGAAATTGATAATTTTTCTTTGCTTGCAGCTGAGGTCGATACAATAGCCAAGAAATTAGATCAAGTCAATTTAGCATCTTCATCAACTTGTGAAGGATGCAGAGAAAATCATGACACTGCAGATTAGAATCATGGAAAAAGTTCAATTCTTGGGCAATCAAAATAGGAGCCCTAATTTTTCTCAGGGCTATGCATAAAGTCTCACATGGAGGAATTATCCAAATCTCTTATGGGGTGGTCAAAACAACCAGAAGGTGCCATATCAACCTCCATTTATGAGAACTCAAAATCAAAGCCCATATCCTCCAGAAAAGACATGATATGAGTCAGCCTTGGAAAAGTTTATTGGAACCACATCAGAAAGATTTAAAAAGCTTGAGAAGCAATATGACAAGCTTGAACTAAAAATTGAGCAACTTTTAATTCAAAATAGGAATCTTGAAACACAAGTTGGGCAAATTGCAAGTTCTTTGAACATTCGCAATCAAAGGGCTCTACCAAGCCAACCCAAGATCAATCCTATGTAGCACTGCAATGCTATAACCTTAAGAAGCGGATTGCAACTTGGAGATACTCAACCAAATAAGACTCTAACCATTGAGAAGAAGAAAGAAATTGAAGTTGAATAAAAATAAGCACCAAAATAAATTATTAAACCATATATGCCTCCTATTCCTTTCCCTCAAAGATTAAAAAAAATAAAAATTGGATGGCCAATATGAAAATTTTTTAGAATTTTATAAATAATTTCACACAAATATTCCTTTTCTAGAAGTATTTACACAAATGCCGACTTATGTGAAGTTCCTCAAGGAATTACTATCCGATAAAAGGAAGCTGAAATTCAATACCAAGATTGCACTTGCAGAAGAATGCAGCACTGTAATCCAAAATAAGCTTCATTCAAAACTAAAATATCCAAGGAGTTTTTCAATTCCTTGTACTATTAGTGAAGTAGATTTTCATAAAGCTTTGTGTGATTTAGGGGCTAGTGTTAGTCTAATGCCTAGTTCCAGTTCCATTTATAGGAAACTTGGCTTTACTCAGCTTCAACTAACAAAAAATTCTCTTCAATTAGCATATTGATTAATTAAATACCTAATTGGGATAGTTGAAGATGTTATTGTGAAAGTGGATAAACTCTATATTCTGGTATATTTTGTGATCCTTGATATGGATGAAGATGTAGAAATACTACTCATCCTTGGAACACCATTCTTAGCTACAACTAGAGCAATGATTAACGTCCATGGAGGAAAGCTTACCCTAAAAGTAGGAGATGAAAGAGTAGAATTTAATTTGAATAAAGCTACTAAAAATCCTACTTTTATGGATGAATGTTTCAAAATTGATATCATTAATGAATGTGTTCAACATGTGTTTGAACAAGAATTTTTTAAAGATCCCTTAGAAGCTTATCTTGTACAAAGTTCCACTCCAAACAATGAAAATCAAGAAGTTGCTGCCTATGCTTTAGCCTTAGAAGCAACTTCAATCATGCATTTTTAGAAATTTGAAGAAATTAAAAAAAGGTAAGGCTTTACTCCACCATTTGTTGAGAAAGCTCTAGAATTAGAATTGAAACCTCTTCCTGGTCATCTTAGGTATGCATTCGTAGACAAAATGATTCATTGCCTATAATTGTGAATGCTAATTTATTTGAACATCAATTGAGTCAAACCTTCGAATTGATTAGAAAATATAAAAGAGCAATAGGATGAACTATATCAGATATTAAGGGAATTAGCCTATCAATTTATATGTGTTAGCCAAATCATTACCCTCCATTTTGATCTTAGGCAATCAAATTGAATGGGATTATTGTTTGTACCAAGTTATAATTTTTAGGAATTTAATTTTTGAAGAAAAATCAAGTAGCCCATCCGAACCAAGGAGTAGTTCGACTGGACTAAAGGCTGAACTTAAGGAAAATAAAATTTTAAAAGATGAAATAAATGAACTAAAGAACTTTATTTTAAAGTTTCACAAAGGTAAGGAAGCCTTAGACATATTGATTAGTGTTTAAATGTTACCTTCCTCCAAGTTTGTCTTAGGGTTCAATGGCTCTTCTACTACTATATCTAATACACCAATATTTGTTAAAGCCTCTATAACCTAAACCTCTAGTGTTGAAGTTGTAAAAAATACAAGTGAACACACTAAGCCTAAAAGTCCTACAAAGATTACTCAAGGCACACTAAGCTCTAGTATTAAGGATCCAAGAGCAAATTATGTATTCATGTACATAAAGCATGAACACAACCATAAGTATGCACATAAACAATTCTATCCCATACATACTTGTGATTGTCAATTTAATTCTTCAAAGTTCAATAGAAAAATAATGCAAAAACATAAGACCTTATATCAATGCCAATATTGCATGAAATTTGGTCATAAAAATATATTTTGTTACATTAGGAAGACTCATCTCAAATTAGAGGATCTTTCTATAACTAACCCTAAAGGACCCAAGTTCATTTAGGTATCTAAAAGAAGACAAACTTTATTGTCTAGTAGGTATGCCTAAAGTCTACTAACAATGAAAGTGTTTGGCTTGTAGATAGTGGATGTTCAAGGCACATGACTGGTAATGCAAAACTTTTTACAACTCCTACTTACAAGCAAGAAGGTAATGTGATATTTAGAAATAATGCTAAAGGAAAAATTATAGGCATTGGTTCTATTGGTATGCTCGGTAAGAATTTAATTAATGATGTGTGGCTAGTTTATGTATTGAAATAATTTGCTTAGTGTGAGTCAATTGCATGACAAAGGATATAATGTTGATTTTAACTCTAAGGGATGCAAAATCACCTTTTCAAATGATGAGCTTGCATTCAAAGGAGGTAGAATTGGCAACACTTATGAAATTGATCTACACTCTAATAATGCTTTTGAATGTTTGGTCACTATTAGCAATGAGGCTTGACTTTGACATAGAAGATTAGGACATGCTAATATGGATCAATTATGTTGCCTAAAAAAAAAAGAACATGTATATGGACTCCCCAAAATGAACTTTAATAAAGATAAAATTTGTGAACCTTTTCAATTTGGAAAATAACATAAGAGTTCTTTCAAAATAAAAAATATTGTAAGTACATCTAGACCCCTAGAATTAATTCATTTAGATTTGTTTGGTCCTAATGAAGTTGCTAATCTAGGAGGTAAGTTATATGCATTTGTGTGTGTTGATGAGTACTCAAGGTTTACATGGGTTAATTTCTTAACTCAAAAGAATGAAGCTTTTAATCATTTCAAAATTTTTGCAAAAAGAGTTCCAGGTGAAAAAGGCAATGTGATCACATTTATTAGAAGTAATCATGACAAAGAATTTGAAAATGATAACTTCGAAATTTTTTGCAATGAACTTGAAATTTCACATAATTTTTAGTTCCTAGAACACCACAACAAAATGGTGTAGCTGAATGGAATAATAGAACATTTGTGGAAATGGCTAGAACAATGCTCGATGAGTATAATTTACCTTTTACTTTTGGGTGGAAGCCGTTAATACCGCTTTTTGCATTTCAAATTGTTGTTTAAAAGATCTTTGATAAATAAAACTTCTTATGAGCTATGGAATCGAAGAAAACCCAAAATATCATACCTTAGAGTATTTGGATGCAAATGTTTCATATTAAATACCAAGGAAAACCTTAGAAAATTCTCATCCAAATTGGATGAAGGTGTGTTTTTAGGATATTCGTCTTCTAGTAAAGCATATAAAGTATTTAATAGGAGAACTCTAGTAGTTGAGGAATCAATGCATGTTATCTTTGATGAATCTTCTACGCTTGATCATGGGAAAGGTAGTGCTCTTGATGATTTTGTAGGTATATTTGAAGAGCTTGAGATAAACAATGATGAGCTAGAACAAATTGAGGAATAAGAAGAGACTCAAGAACTACCCAAAGATTAACATTATCAAAAGGATCATCTAAAAGAACTCATCATTGGTGACACTTCAAAAGGAATAACTACTATATCTAAACTTAAACATTTAGATTCTAATGTTGCTTTTGTTTCTCAAATTGAACTAAGAACTATTGAGAAGGATCTTGGTGATGAATGTTGGGTGATTGCCATGCAAGATGAACTTAACCAATTTGAGAGAAATAAAGTGTGGCAGCTTTTTCCTAGACCCAAGGATCATCCAATTATTGGTTGCAAATAGGTGTATAGGAATAAACTTGATGAAGATGGTCTCATCACTTGAAACAAAGATGGATTGGTAGCTAAAGGCTATAACCAAGAGGAAGGCATTGATTATGATGAGACATTTGCTCTCATTGCTAGATTAAAAGCAATTAGAATTTTACTTAATTTTGCATGTCATATGAATTTTAAACTTTTTCAAATGGATGTTAAAAGTGCATTTTTAAATGGATTTATTAATAAAGAAGTTTATGTTGAACAACCTTTAGGTTTTGAAGATTATAAATTTTCAAATCATGTTTTCAAATTAACTAAGGCACTATATGAATTGAAACCAGCTCCAAGAGCTTGGTATAATATACTTAGTGCATATTTGTTGGAAAATGATTTTACAAAAGACAAAGTTGATACTACACTATTTGTCAAAAAGAAATTGCATAACATTTTAATTGTACAAATTTATATTGCTGATATTATATTTGGTGCTACTAATGAATCTTTGTGCAAAGAGTTTGCTTCTTATATGACTAGGGAATTTGAAATGAGCATGATGGGTGAACTCAAATGCTTTCTTGGTCTACAAGTTAAATAATGCAAGGATGGTATCTTCATCAACCAATTCAAGTACACAAAAGAACTTCAAATGAAGTTTGGCATGGATGGTTGTAAAGCATGCAAGACTCCAATGAGTATGTCCTTGAAGATGGACAAAGATGAATTTGGTAAGAAAGTAGATGAAAAGAAATATCAAGGTATTATCAGACCCCTTCTTTATCTTACCACTTCTAGACCCTATATAATGTATAGTGTATGTTTATGTGCTAGATTTTAATCATGCCTTAAAGAATCATATTTAAATGCTGCTAAAAGAATTTTAAAATACTTAAGTGGAACATTGCATCTCGTACTTTGGTACCATAAAAATATATCATTTGACATTTTAGATTTTTCAGACGTGGATTTTTTCGGTAGCCTATTGGATAGAAAAAGCATGACAGGTGCATGCCATTTTCTTGGTGATTGCCTAGTTTCTTAGTTTAGCAAGAAGCAAGTGTCAGTTGTTGTATCTACCATGAAAGTTGAATATGTTGCGGCTTGCTTTTGTTGCACTCAAGTTCTTTGGATGAAATAACAATTGTTAGATTATAGTAAAATATTTGATCTCATTCCCATTAAATGTAATAATACAAGTGCCATTAATCTATCTAAAAATTCAATCCAACATTCTAGGTCAAAACATATAGATATTAGGCATCATTTCATAAGAGACGATGCTCAAAATCAAAATGTTGTTCGAGAGTTTATAGAAACTCAAACCAACTTGCTGATATATTTACAAAACCCTTAAATGAAGAAAGATTAAATTTTATAAAACAACACATAGGGATAATAGATGAAAGTACTTTGAATTGACATACATTTTATTAATTTGAATGTGCATATCAATGATGGAATTAGAATTTCTTAAAAATATATAAATTTTACATGACCTAATTCCTCATTCACATCTATTTTGATCATACATTCAAGCCATAAATTGAGATATATAATTTTCCTATCTTTTTGCAAAACTCATTCAGTCCGCTCAGACTAAGCACGGGTCTGACCATACCACAGGTCATCTAGCTCAACTGAGTATACTGAGACCTAGTTTGATTACGCCCTTTCAAAATTTTTTGACCTTTATGCTTAAAAGAGGTTGGTCTGTCAGGATTTTATTGTGCACGCTTGGACTCTCAATTTTACAAGGGGCCTGGACGTACCAATAAGGGGTTAGACCAAGAAGACTCATAATTTTTCAAAAATTATAGTTGTTGGAAACGCTTTAAAACATGCATAGTTCTTCACCAACAACTATAAACATCTAGTTTTGGCTCAAAACACCATAAATACCTCCTAATATCAAATTTTATGATACTTGATCTATCTCTAAGCTTCCAAATACTCAAAATCATCAAATTCATTCTCATTCATCCTTAAACTCAAGCTCCCTTTTCTTTTGACCAAATGACTTCAAAAGATTCCAAAAAGAAGGCTTCAAGACAAGAGAAAGGGAAATGAGTAGCAACTTCTTCCACTCTAATGGAAGAAACTCCTAGAACAAGGACTTATATACCAAGAAATCTTAATGAAGAAGAAAAGAAAAGGTACAATTTAATCCTTGAAAAGAAAACTGAGGCAAATATAACTCCATCCTTGTTTTCTTTATAATTTGTTTTCATGAAAAATGAGATAAGGGCCTATCTTTCTAATCTTGGGTGGGAGAAATTTATTTTCCTTGAACAAGATTACTTGGGGTGTGAATCTCTACACAAGGATTTTCTTGTTACCTTGGTAGATGAAAAGAGAGATATTGAACCATTAGGCCACTATGGTATAACCTTTAAACTATCCAACCAACAATACCAAATGACCCTAGATGACTTTTCCTTTATTTAGTGATTCAACATAGAAGGTATATTCCATTCTTCCTATCCCATAATTTTTGATGAAATTTTACTTGATTTTTAGAAAGAAATTTCAATTGAAACTGACTTTCACAAACTTTCCAATGCTAAGCACCTTACAACATTCTCCTCTTGGCTACCCCATAGATTTATCAGTTATACCATCAATGATAGAGGAGAAAGCAATAAAAAAGTTACTCATAAATATCTCATCTTTCTCTATTGCCTTATAAAAGGAGAAAAGATTCAAACCACAAAGTTCTTGATTGATTCATTTCTCACAATTAGAAATAAATCAATCGGAACCCTCATTTTTCGTTACTCAAATTGCTAAGCATGTAGATGCACTTACTCACTCAAGTAGAGCTACTCTTTTTAATCCACTTGATCCATCCAAATGCATATTTGAAGAAGATGGAACATATCATTATACTTTTGGGGCTCAGGATATTAGAACTCAACAAAGAAAAAAAAAAGCAAGAATTGTTGATTAGAGCTAAGAATCCTTCCAAATGGAAATCCCTAGACCCCAAACTACTAGAAGCCAAAGTTCAGTTCTCTCCATTCTTTAAGATATTTAAGGACAAATCACCTCTCAATCCTCTATGGTTGATGACCTTTCCAAAAGACTTTCTCATCTTCATATAGACTTTAGAGATATGCAAGAATCCATCCAAATTTTGGATCATACATAAATTTTTACTTTTCATTACTTGATCTTAATAAAAGTTTAGATTTATTATTCAATGAATGTTTATTTGCATTCTTTTTGTCTTTGTCAAAGGGGGAGAATGCTTTGAATTGATAACATCTGTTAAGGGGGAGCAACTGCAAAATTAAAAACTTTTTCATAACTTTCTTTTGTGAATAAAGAGTTAAATACATTAAGGGGGAAAACACTCTTTAGGAATGAAAACTTTTAAATTTTATTTTAAAATTAATTCAATTTAATTTCCAAAGTTAAAAAAGGTAGATCATTAGCCAAACCATTAGCCTCTATTCTGATCTTAGTAAATCATATTGAATGGGACTAATATTTGTACCAATTTATATTTTGTAAGACTTTAATTTTTAAAGAAAAATAAAGTAGCATGTCCGGACCAAGGAGTAGTCTGACCGGACTAAAGGCTAAAACTTAAGCTAGAGAAGCTCGTGGTTGCCAGCACTCTCAGATCTTCAGAGCATTAAGTCTAATCCGATTGGACTAGTATGTGGTATAATCGGACCGAGCCACAGCTACCAGGAATGAGCACTAGCTGAGCGGACTGAGTACGAGCCAAAACATCTAGTAGAGTTCATACCCAATGTCACTCCCAACTTATGAACAAATTGTGTATCACTACCAGACTGCTGAGCAGTCCGATCATACTATGCCTGAGCCAAATTCTCAGAATATCCAATAGATTTCATGGTTCCTAGTACTCCAAAGGTTTTAACATACCATGCTTGGCACAATTGGACCTAATGTAGTCTTATCAGACCAAGCCAGAATGAAAATCTAACAAAAGTTCCAGTGGAGTTCATGATCACTAGTACTCCTAAAATCTTAGCTAACCATGAGAAGTTCAATCGGGCCAAGGTTAGTTCGACCATACTAGAGAAATGAGATTCAAATATTATAGCCATTACTTATCAACTTAATTAGTGGATGCAACGTGTATAAGCTGTTGAAGAACTTTTGTCAAAAAAATGGAGAGCACAACCGAACCAGTACTCATTTCTTCAAAACAACCTATTCACCCCTCCTCTTGGTTACAATCTTGGGACAACAGTATGCATAGAATATTATTGGAAGAAAATGCTAAACCTATGATAGATCAGTAAAGAAGATTAAATCTAAATATGGAAGAGGTTTTTAAAATGGAAGTGACTAAGTTATTAGATGCAGGAATAATTTACCCCATTTCTGATAGTCCTTGGGTAAGTCCTATTCATGTTGTAACTAAAAAGGGAGGAATGACAATAGTAACAAATAAATATAGTGAATTAATTTCCTCAAGAACAATTACAAGATGGAGAGTTTTTATAAATTATAGGAAACTAAATAAAGCAACCTATAAAGATCATTTTCCTTTTACTATTTATTGATCAAATGTTATAAAAACTTACAAAAAATGCTTATTTTTATTTGTTAGATGGTTATTTAGGCTACTTTCAAATTTCTATAGCCCCTAAAGATCAAGAGAAGACTACATGTCCTTATAGAACATATGCTTATCGCATGATGCCTTTTAGATTGTGTAATGCACCAGCCACATTTCAAAGATGTATGATGACTATCTTTTCTGATATTATAGAACTAATTATTGAAATTTTTATGGATGATTTTTTAGTTTATGGTTCTACTTTTGATAGTTGTTTGCAACATCCAGAAGGTATTAAGAAGATATGAAGAAACAAACATTGTCCTTAATTAGAAAAAGTGTCATTTCATGGTACAAGAAGGCATTATACTAGGACATAAAGTTTCTCAAAAAGAAATTGAAGTAGACCGAGCTAAAGTGGAAGTAATTGAAAAATTACCACCACCAACCAATGTTAAAGGAATTTGAAGTTTCTTAGGACACGCAGGGTTTTATAAGCGCTTTATAAAATATTTTTCTAAAATTGCTAAATCTCTGTGTGAATTATTAAACAAAGATGTTAATTTAATTTTTTGATGAATGCTTACTTGCTTACAGATTAAAGGCAGCCCTCACTGTAACTCCTATAATCTCACCACCAGATTGGTCTCTTCCATTTGAACTCATGTGTGATACAAGTGAGTATGCAATTGGAGCCGTCTTGAGTCAAAGGAAAGACAAAAAGAGCTATGTTATTTACTATACAAGCAGAATCCTTGATAAAGCTCAAATTAATTATGCTACAATAGAGAAAAAAATGCTTGCTATAGTATTTGCTCTTGACAAATTTTGATCTTACCTATTGGGGTACAAAGTCATTGTATACATTGACCGTGCAACCTCCAAATATCTGATGAGCAAGAAGGAAGCAAAGCCAAGGTTGGTCAAATGGATTTTACTATTACAAAAATTTGACTTGGAAATCAAAGACAAAAAGGGAGTGAAAAATCTAGTAGCAGATCATCTTTCGAGACTGGGACATGATAAAAAAAGAAGAATCTCCCCTTAATGAATCATTCCTAGATGAATATCTTTACTCTTTTAAAGATCATATCCCCTGATATGCAGATATTGCCAACTATTTTGTTAGTGGTATTCCCCACCTAAAATGACTTTTTCTCAAAGGAAGAAAATCATTTGTGGTATAAAATATTATTTATAGGATAAACCTTTACTATTTAAACATTGAGAGGATGGAATGATTCGAAGATGCGTACCAAAAGAAGAAATCAAAAGCATTTTGAATTTTTGTCATTCAAGGGAATGTGGTGGTCATTCCAGCACTTTAAAGACGATTGCTAAAATATGACATCTGGTTTTTTTGGCCAACCATTTATAAAGATGCATGGGCTTTTGTTCAAACTTGTGACCGATGTCAATAGGAAACATCTCTAGAAGACAAAATATGCCACTCAATTCAATTCTTGATGTTGAACTTTTTGATGTTTGGGAGATAGATTTCACGGGACCCTTTCCATCATCCTTTAACAATCAATATATCTTAGTGGCAGTGGATTATGTTTTAAAATGGGTGAAAGCAATAGCTAGTCCAATAAATGATTCAAGAATAGTGATCAAATTTATCACGAAGAATATTTTCACAAGATTCGGAGTGTCCAGAGCTATAATAAATGATGGTGGTGCTCATTTTTGCAATAGAAGTTTTGATGTTCTTTTAAAAAGGTATGGAGTTGTGAACCCCTAATTCTACACATAAATTATAGTGCATGTGATCATGGTTCCAGCAAAGTTGAAATTGCATAAATTGGAATTCAGACAGACCCAAACGGGCCCAGACCGGCCCAAATCAAGATGAAAAATCCTCAATTTTGAACCTGAGGAAAAATCATCAATTTTGACCTTAAATGGAATCACATACAATAACAAATCCAATGCAACTGGAATTGCATAAATCCGAGTTCAAACGGGCTCGAAACGACAAAAATAAGCAGCTGTGTGGGAGGACTGTCCACGCGACCCACTTTTTCCTACTTTTTTCACTATACATTGAGATTTTCTTCTTCAAAAGGGAAGGAGGTCCAAAAATTTAAAAAAAAAATCGAGAGCCAATTACTCTCAAAATTGCTCCATTAATACTGAAAGGTTTACCCAATTTCTCCAAACATCTGTAAATTCTCTAAAAAATTATTTTTTCAATTCTTCATCAAGAAATTAGTCTTCTGAATTAATTTTTCTCAATTTGATTTTATTTCATAAATTTTTTTTCTTCATAATAAGTCAAGAAATTGCATCAAGCCCAAGGTTGCATCAAGGAGTGCAAAAACACTTCAAGCTTCAAATCAATAAAGAGAAAATCTTCAAAGAGGTAAATTTTCTAACTCAATATTTTTCTAAATTCGGAATAATACCAATTAAAATCAATTAATTAAGCCCTTTCCAATCAAATGTATAAACTACTTACGGCTCTAATTCCCGTTCAAATGGGATAAGTAAGCGCACTCAGAATATTAATATGAGTGGCGAATCTTTACCTAAATTTTCAAATTGGTCCTTTCAAATTTAATCCAATTTATTTTTTCTTTAATCTTATGATTTTATTATGTTACAATTTAATTTAAATGAATGTCAATATTTATTTTATATTATCTTATTTTAATAATTTTAGTTGGAGATTTATACTTGACCAAGTATCCATAAAGGCTAGAGTCAAAACTCTTATATGGATGATATTTTTGGTAATGTAATAATTCATTTTTGTTGCAATATATGGATGTCATGTGATTATTTGTCCATGCATAATTAACTGGCAGTCATATCTATTTCGGTTGCATGCATTAAAAAGCTATTTTTAACCACAAAAGTTTAAATTAATCAAAGAGAGATGAAAAATCATTTTTTTCAAAGTGGTATGAAAATTTAGCCCAGAATTTATCGTGATTGGTTTCAGATTAATGTCTTTTTGGGTAAAAATTAATTTAATTTAATGGAGTCAATTGAATAGGTTTTGTAACACCTGAGGATTTTAGACATTGTCAAAACAATTAATTTGAAGGTCAATTAAAGTATTGTGAGAGGTATATATACCTAATGTATATCTAGTGTATACATAATATATACCCCACATATATTAATTAAATATGTTGAATTCAAAATATATACATGATATACCCCTAATGTATATATGATTTACACATGGAATACACATTACATATACATTATATATATGTAGGTAAAAATATACATAACATATAAGTAAAATATATAAAACATATAAATATATATGGAATATACAATACATATAAATGAGGTATAAAATGGTGTTGGAAAAGTTGATGATGATGATGATGATGATGATGATGATGATGATGATGATGATGATGATGATGATGATGATGATGATAATAATAATAATAATAATAATAAGAAGAAGAAGAAGAAGAAGAAGAAGAAGAAGAAGAAGAAGATGAAAGCAAGACAAATAAGGAAGAAAGATTATTGGTGGAAATTAATTAATTATTAATTAATTGGGATAAAGATGAGAAGTAATGGAGAAAGATAATATTTTGTTTTTCTTCTTCTTCTTCTTCTTCTTCTTCTTCATTTTAAGATGTGAAACTTAAGAGAGAGAGAGAGAGAGAAAGAAAAGTATAAGTTGCTTTTATACATCAAATGCAACAAGAGATTCAAGAGGATTTAAGTGGATATTAAAAGTTTAGCAAGTAATCAAGTAAGTACTTATCTTTAAGCTTATTTTTATGTGATTCTAAGATTATGTTTAGAATATTTAGGGAGAAAAATTATGTTTTAATTGCTATATTTGATAGAAATGATATTAAAATAATGATTAAATGGTGAGTATGTGATGAATTGATAGTTGGTTGGTTGAAATGGACAAAGTTGGTTAGGATTATGGATGAATATGTGTGAATTAGAATTTTGGTGTGGATGGTTATAATTGTGAAAATAGATAAATTTAATGTTATTTTAATATGTATGTGATGATTCTATGGTTAGAAATTAGTTATGAACAAGTTTGGATAAAGTTGAGATTTAGGGTTTATGGTGTGTTATGTTAAATTTGGGTTTTGCATGGAAGTTGAGATAATTATGGAAATGAGTTGATTTGCTGTTATTTTTGTATGTAAGTGATGATTTTAAGGTTAAACGTTGAAAATGAGGTTGGTAAAATGAAGTTTTAATGAGGTAGTAAGTGGCGAATTTAGATTATTTAATGGGGTTTTGATGAAAATTATATATATAATGGTAATTTACTATGCAATGAGTATGTAAGTGACTTTAAATAGATAATGTTGCTTATTATTGAACTATATATGTGTAGGTTAAAGTGATAAGAGGGGCAAAGTTTAGGTTTTGGCTTGGGAAAAAGAAATGAGATTAGTACATATGCTTATATACTTAAGATTTTGTTGAGTGTGGCTTGGCATTATGTATGTAAAATACTTGAAAATGTGGAAAATCACATAATCTATGCAATATGGCATAGTTATGTGATAAGTGTCACATTGGGCCATAGTCCAATGTAGATTGATGTTTATGTATGATATACGTGAGATATATTTATGTTATATGATATGATGTCCAATATGGACATATTTGTAACTTGTGTTGAATTGTGGAACATGAGTCACATTGTGAATGTAACTTATGAATTTGTAAATTTGATGAGCTACAAATATGAAAAATTGGGGAAAAGAATGAAAATAATGAAAAATTAATAAGATATGAGAAATGTGAAAAAAAAATATGTGGAGTGAGTCCCATTGTGAATGCGACTCAAGGATATGTAGTGTGGTATGATGTGATGTGTCTTATGTGTACTCCTTGCACAATATTATGTTTCAGAATATCGAAAATGGTATTGTACTGAGAAGGTGGCCTTCGAGTGAATTGTGTAACACTTGCCTCTGGTGTCGAGAGAGGCCGGGCTTCAGGTGATTTATGTGCACTTGCCCTCGATGTTGATAGAGGCAACCTATAGGTAATTATATGATACTAGCCTCGGTGTCCATAGAGGCATCCTTCGGGTAATTTATGTAACACTTGTCCCGGTATTGAGATGGATTAAATTGATATTCCTAGAACTTGAGTACTGTGCAGGAGCTGGTTGGGCCTAACGTGTGAATGTGTGTGTGTGTGTTGTTATGGTCATGTGATATTAGTTATGGTTTATGAAACCATAAGCATTAGGTGAAGGTTTGTGCAAATAATGTGTGTTGTATCATGAAATTGAACATCTTTGAAATATATATTATGATTATTATATTTGTACCACTAAGTTGTATAGCTTAGCGCAGTTGTGTGAATCGCTCAGGTGAGAGAATAGATGATCAGAGAAATTCAGATATTGGGTGATATTTGAAGTTCTGAGGTGCCATAACAACAATGCCGACTCCATTCATGTATAATTGTGTTTTGTGTTTAGCATTTTGGCTAATACATATAAATTTTTAATATCTGTGTTTGTAAAGAGAATTTGGGATCATGGTGTGAGTATGTAAATAAGAATTTAATAAGATAAATAATTTGAACATGTTTTGAATGTGTTTTTGAGATTGAGAAGATTTGAATAAATGTGGACTATTGGGAGTGAAAATTTGTATGCAGATTGTGTGTTTGTTATTTTGGAGAATATTGAAATTACAGACGAAACTCTAGTGAAATTTTCCCAGAGATTTTTTCCTTATAAGTTTATTTAATTACATTTTAACTATTAATGTGTCTAAAAAGGTGATTTTATAGTGAATAATCATAGCACTCTAGTATTTTATATATGTACTCTATGTATGCGAAATATATGTATTGTACGTATATAGGGTATAAACCAAGGTGTTTTTACAATACAGTATGGAATTATGGTTTTAAAATGTAATTAAGGTTTAATCATGCAAATTAGGGTTTTAATTTGGTAATTAGGGTTTATGTATTATAAAGTTAACATGCAATTGATGTTACAATTTAACTCGATCTTAAAGCTATGGCTTACTAGATGCAATTTCTAAAACCCTAGTTTGTATAAAGTAAACCCTAGCTTAGGAAAAACCATAGTTTGCATATCAAACCCTAGCTTGCATGTTCTAAAACCCTATTTTGTATGAATTAAACCTTGGATTAAGAAAAAACCCCTAATTTTATAATAAAATCCTAATTTGATTAGTAAAAACTCTAAAACCCTAGTTTTGCAATCTAACTCGAATCTAATAATGGAACTCTAATTTTAATCATTGATTTATTGTTATTTGCTTATGATGATTATATGATTGGTTGATATAATTTCTTTATGATAAATGATTAGATTATAATTATTTACCATTGTTTGGATTTTTAAAGGAGATGTAAAAGGCATGTTTCCACTTACGTGGGTGCCTTATTTATTTTAGTTAAGTAATTTTAAGGATCAATTGGTAGGTATCCTATTTTATTTATTTGTATAGACATTGGGACATTATAAGAGCATATTTCCATCTTTGTATGGGTGCCTATTTTATTTGTTTATTTGTTTGTTTGATTTATAACATGATTATTTATTTTCCATGATTGTATGTAATATGAATAGTATTATAATAATGTAAGAATTTAATAATATTTAAATATAAAAAGGAGGCCGGATCCAATAAACTAGGAGTTATGGGGGTGCTGGATCATTCTCACTTTCTCCATGTATACCTAACTTTCTAATCCCAATAGGGGGTTGGAGATTCCTTAGGAATCGAGTCATCCACCCCTTTTTATTTCCTTGCCCGTTTGCGAGGTGACTCTTATTCTCTGGGTTTAGGCCTGTGTTCTCTAAGATCCTGAGCCTAATAGTGCCGAAGTCGCAAAAACTATTTCACCGAGAATGGGAGCGAAAATCTCCGCTAACAGTGGTGACTCTACTGGGGACAAGAGAAGTTTCTTTATATTATTTTATTCTTTATTATTATAGTATTATTCATTGCATGATTTAAATTTTCATTGTGTGCATGAGTTAGAATGTCTCGTGGAGCCTGTGTTATGTGTATGTAAATGATACCATACTTTCATTCAAGGTGTAGAGATCGTGAATTGCATAAGTACTCATAGCCTTGTACCTTTTGGTATATATTTGCTATGGAAACCTAAGCCTTTTACCCTAAAGACTAAAAGTCCATATAGTTGGTCTAGTAACTTTTCTTAGGTTTACCTTAAATGCTTATTGTTTGACTATAATTAACATGTTTTACATTGAGCAATGACCCATTTAGTTTGTCCTTTCCTAATATGACCTAATTATGGTATAAACCTAAAAATATTTTATGGTCCAAAAATTCTTTTAAGCCCAAATCATTTTCATAAGCTTGAAGTCTTTTCAATAAAAGTTGGGTCAACAATTACTTTCTATCTTACGGCCCAAATATAAAGCCCAAAATTGATTTTTGAAACAAATTTTTACAATGGGCTTTGAGATGTTTTTTTAAAGAAGGGCACAAAAACTATCCTTTACTTTATGGCCCATTTTTCCAAACTGAGCTTTCATTGGGCCTTAAAATTAAAACTCTTTTTATAATGGACTAAAATTTCTTGAAAGACGCTTATAATTAGTTAAGTCAATTATAGAATACTAAAATCAATTATGGGCCTTAATTTTACCAAGACTTGTTTATGCCATGAATTATTAGTTTTAATCCAAAGTATGGTAGAAATGCTGCTTAATTTTAGTGGACCTTAAAGGATTAAGGCTTAATTAATAGAAATTATCATAGAGTGACTTATATATTTAAAAACACAATTAATAATCAATTCGCCTGAGAGATTCTCAAAAAATAAAGTATCCCCTATTGATATCTTTATTAAACATAAGGTTAGAAGGAACATCTTAATTCTCTTTGTTTGATTATTACACATGCATACATACATTGCATTATATCGTATTAATCCTTTATGGCTCACAGACTTGGAGTACAATAGTTCAAAGGTGTATGACAATTCGACCTACGTCAATGATTCAGAGTTTAATGAGAATTCAGTCAACTTCACACCAAAACCAATGGATCGTGATCAAATTCAGAACCTGGTGAATGAGGTCATCGCATCTAAGATGGAAGAACTAAAGAAGACCTTGGCTGAGGCTCTAAGAAGCCAGTTAGCCACACTATTTGAGACTACTACTAAAGTATCTTCTAGTACTAAAAAGCAAAAAGGCAAAAGAAAGGATAATATAGGTGAGGTGGCCTTTGATGATGACAAGGTGATAATCGATGATGAGAACTGAGAGGCCTATTTCCAAGACCAATAAGAGAAGAAGAAAGAAAGAAAAAAGATGAATTTGCTGATGTTGAAAAGTTGATTGTCGACTTGGAAAAGAAGTTTAAAAAGCAGCTGAAGACTGAAGTAGTGTCAGAGGTGGACAAACTACTCAAGGATGATGAAGGAATCCCCTATAAGTTCAAGATGCCTCTTTTTGCTAAGTTTGAAGGAACTGAAAATCCTCATTTACATGTTAAATAGTACATCACTGCCATATAGTCTGCTAGAGCTATTACAGCTTAGACCCTGAGGTATTTCATGCTTTCTTTGGTCCTATTGTGTAAAATCGATTCAATACCTTATAGGAAAACACCCAAAAAGATTGGGATTTACTGTACAGAGCCTTTATTCATCAATATGGGTAAAATTTTGAGCTGAAAATGATCCTAATGGAGGTGTAGACTATTATACAAAAATAGAATGAAAATTTTATTGATTATATGAAAAGGTGGAGAAATAAGGCTGATCTTCTAACAAAGAGGCATGATGAATCTGACCAGATTAGAATGATATTGAGAGGTGTCCTGCCTAACCTCCATGAAAGACTGTCTCATACTCTTATCAGAGATTTCAAAGCCTTCTCCAAGATGGCATACAAATAGAAGAGTGGGAACAAGAGAAGAATCATTTTGCTGGAAGAAGAAATGAGAAGGAAAATTATCAATTTGATGGTCAGAGTACACAGAAGGCAGTGGATATCAAAGCAACTATTAGTCAAGAAAATAGGACATAGTTTTCATATCTAGGCAGACCTTTGTCTTGGGTTTTTAATAAGTTGTAGAAAAAGGGGTTGTTACAGCCATTGGCTCCTCAACCTTTGCCAAATCTTTTACCACCAAACTTTGATGCTGAGTCATTTTGTCAATTCCATCAAAAAAAAGGGCACGAAATAGACAAGTGTTTAGGTTAAGACATGAGATTCAAGATCTGATCGACAGTGGTAAGTTGCTCGAGCCCAACAAACCTAGCATAAAGAACAACCTTGCCTAAGTTTGAAAGAGTACCTCCTCCAACTGCTTTTATGATAGAGGGAGGGTTGAAAGAAAAGTTTGTCTTGTCATCTTTTTCAAGACATAGATGAAGAAACTAAAGAAATAGAAGTTCTGCTTGGCAAGATTGAACGAGCTATGGGAGAAAAGGCATTGACCCTTTGCCTTGTGAATAAATTTTAGGACTCGACGGATAGTGATGAGGAAATAGAATCTAAGGAAGAAGAGTGGACTTGGTCTGAACCCAAAGTGTAGAATACCTGCTCTAGCAAGAGGCATCATGAAACTATGGCTAAGTCTATGACAAATATGTAGATTTCCAGTTCTACAACACCAGGGGATTTGGTTAACTTCATGGGAGCAAAGAAAGCAGAGGATGAGAAAGAAGGTAGGAGTGAAATATAAAACCTCATCAATGACAGAAAGATCCTTATCCCTGAAATGCCGAAATAGATGAAGCATCTTTGACTCCAACTCAACAAACTTCCTTTGGCTTGAGTGTTGCTCATTTTGATTTTGTTTTCTTTGGTATTTCATTGGAACAATTGTATTTTTTTAAATTAAAATTGCTTGAATAAAGTACTTTAGTTGAATTTAAAATTTTGTTAGTTCTAGTTCATTTTGGTGCTCAACCAATGATAAATCTAGCTTGATATTCATAAATTAGTATATCTATACATCATGATTCGAATGATTTTACCAGGTGAGGGAATTATTCTATAGCATTGAGTTGTGTATGCTTACTTAGAAAGGGCTCCTGCATAATTACTTGTGTCTAGGTCCTAGTCGATCTTAGAACATATTTTAACAAACATTCGAGGCAAAATTGAACTATGCTTATTTAAGAGAGAGATGATCTAGGCATTATTTGGTGATCCAATAACTAGTATCCACCTTATTAATATCAAACTCTAGTTTGTCCCTTTGAGCCTTTATAAAATTTTAGCTTGCTTTTCATTGGCTTGCAAACTTCAATAACCTACCCTGAGCTGTTGCGGCATTAATGATAAGTCTAATGATCACTAAGTAACTAAAGGGAGCAAGAAGATTGAAGGAAGAAGAAGCTCAATCAAGACCATGAAGGCAGTCAAAGTTTAGGTCTAATGTCTCAAAGTTGTTCCATCTGGAAATGACATTAGATTAAAATCGATTCATCCTCTTTGAAGAAGACTCGCACTACTCCACTCATCTATAGTCAAAAGCATAAGATGGTACAAACAAGACTGTTAAACAATTGGTCTTTATTTTGATATTAGGTAATCAAATTGAATATAACAAATATTTGTATCAAGTTACATTTTGCAGGACTTTAATTTTTGAAGAAACCTCAAAGATCCGGATCGGGCCACGAGCTAGGCCGACCAAACTCAAGAGAAGCATGACATACTAAGCTCAAGTATGATCGCACTCATGCTGAGCTGATAAGCATTCCATCAGAGCATAAACACTCAAAAACTGAGCTGATTGGACTGAAGTATGGTATGACCAAACAAAGCACGAGTTGAGTGGATAAAGTACGAGCTGGCCAAATCGAGCTCAAGCCAAAAGATCCAATAGATTTCATGCTCAATGTCACTCCCACATTGTGAATGGTCTATTTGTCATGACTAAACCATGGATCAATTTGACCATACCAAAGCTGAGCTAAATCCTCAAAACATCCAGTAGAGCTCATGGTCCTTAGTACTCCGAAAGTTTCAGCATATTACGCTTGGACCGATCGGACCGACCTAGAGCTAAAAATCCAATAAAGTTTCAATAGTGATCATGGCCACTGCACTCTCAAAATCTCAGCATACCATGAGTAGTCCAACCGGGCTATAGACATTCTGACCATACCAGTGAAACAACATTCAAATACTATAGACATTACTTATCTACTCAATTAGTGGATGCCATGTGTACTAGCAGTTATAAAACTTTTGTTAGAAAAAGGATGAACCCGATTATTGGAGATGATAATGATTAGACCAATGAGGTAGGTACTCTATCCTTAAATTCTAATGCATATAGTGATAATATTGATGATACTTTGGATGATAGTGATTTAGTTGAGCATATGAACCTAAGAGTCCAAAAATATTTTTTTATGATGAAATTCTATAAAGAAAAATGCTCTAAGTTAGAAAAATACTTTGTTTCTTTAAAAAATTCTACTATAGAATTAAAGACATCAAATGAACAATTGTTGAAATCTATTGATGAAATGTTTAGAAAATCACCTAGCTTAGAGAAAATTTCCAATAAAAATGAAATTTTAAAAGAAATAAATGAACTAAAGAACTCTATTTCTAATATTCATAAAGGTAAGGAAGCCTTAGATACAATGATTAGTATTCAAAGGTCACCTTCCTCTAAGTATGGTTTAGGGTTTAATGACTCATCTACTACTACATCCAATGCACCAATATTTGTTGAAGCCTCTACAACTTAAACCTCTAGTGTTGATGTTACAAGAATGCAAATACACACACTAAGCCTAAAAGTCCTAAAAGACTGCTCAAGGTTCACTAGGCCCTAGAACTAAAATTCTAAGAGCAAATTATGTATGTATGTACATAAAACATGAACACAACCACAAGCTTGCATATAGACAATCCTATCCCATACATATTTGTGATTGTAAATTTAACACTTCAAAATTCAATAAAAAAAAAGGATGAAAAGACATAAAACATTGTATCAATGCCAATATTGCATGAAATTTGATCACAAAAGTATATATTGCTACATTAGAAAGGCTCATCTCAATTTGAAGGATCTTTTTTTTCTATAACTAACCCCCAACGTCCTAAGTTCATTTGGGCACCTAAAAGAAGATAAATCTTATTGTCTTGTAGGCATGCCTAAAATCTACTATCAATGAAAGTGTTTGGCTTGTAGATAGTGGATGCTCAAGGCACATAACCGGTAATGCAAAACTTTTCACAACTCTTACCTATAAGTAATGAGGTAATGTAACTTTTGAAAATAATGCTAAAGAAAAAATTTATAGGCATTAGTTCTATTGGTATGCTAGGTAAGAACATGATTGATGATGTGTGATTGGTTGATGGATTGAAATATAATTTGCTTAGTGTTAGTCAATTGTGTGGCAAAGGATATGATGTCAATTTTAGCTCTAAAGGATGCAAAATTAATTTTTCTAGTGGTGAACTTGCATTCAATGGAACTAGAATTGGCAACACTTATAAAATCGGCCTACACTCTAATAATGCTTTTGAATGTTTAGTCATTATTAGTAATGATGGTTGGCTTTGGTATTTAAGATTAGGACATGCTAATATGGATAAATTACATTACCTAAGCAAAGAAGAACTTATAGATGGGCTCCCTAAAATGAAATTTAACAAAAGATAAAATATGTAAATCTTGTCAACTTGGAAAACAACATAAGAGCTCCTTCGAAACTAAAAATGTTGTTGCCACTTCTATACCTCTAGAACTAATTCATTTATACTTGTTTGGACCAAATAGAGTTATTAGTTTAGGTGGCAAGTTATATGCATTTGTACTCATTGATGATTACTCAAGGTTTACATAAGTTAATTTCTTAGCTCAAAAGAATGAAGCTTTTAATTACTTTCAAAATTTTTGCAAAAAGAGTTCAAAATGAAAAAGGCTATGTTATCACATATATTAGAAGTGATCATGACAAAGAATTTGAAAATTTTTGCATTGAACTTGGAATATCACATAATTTTTCAGCTCCTAGAACACCACAACAAAATGGTATGATTAAAAGGAAAAATAAAACTTTGGTAGAAATGGCTAGAATAAGAAACTGTTCCATAAGAGCATGAACATTCCAAAATCGAGCTGACCAAACTGAAGTATGGTATGACCAAACAAAGCACGAGCTGAGCGAGCAAAGCACGAGCTAACCAAACCAAGGTCAAGCCAAAGGATCCAATAGATTTAACTCTCAGTGTCACTCCCATATTGCGAACGGTCTATTTGTTATGATCAGACCACTGATCAGTCCGACCATACCAAAGCTGAACTAAATCCTCAAAATATCCAGTAGAGCTCACGGTCTCTGGTACTCTGAAAGTTTCAGCATACTATGCTTGGACAGACTGTACCTAATACAGTCTGACTAGACTGAGCTAGAGCAAAAAATCCAACAAAGTTTCAGTAGTGATCACAATCACTGGTACTCTCGGACTATAGACATTCCGATCATACCAGTGAAATGGGATTCAAATATTATAGTTGTTATTTATCACTCAATTGGTGGATACCACATATACTAGTCGTTAAAGAATTTTTGTAAGAAAAAAAAGGATGAGCCCAACCAGACTACTGATTAATCCAACCATGTTGAGCTTGAGCTGACTGGACTACTTATAGTCTGACCATGAACTTGCTCTGAAAAGTGTTTTAAGTGGGAGACAAGAATCAAACATGTTGGATCCCATCTCAAATGGCTAGTTGAAGACTTGAAGGTTATAAATACCATAAGAAACCTTATTTTTACATAGGATTATGCTTGTAATTGCTAAGAAAAATATCTTTCATTTCCTTACATCAAAATCTATACTTGTATTCATTGAGTGTTGGGTGTGAGCATTAAACACCATTGTAAGTTTGACATTGTAAGTTTGAGTGTGAGCTTTGAAACACTTAGGTTTTAAAGTGAGCCTGGAAAAAAATCTTGTGTGGGTTGTAAGAAAGATACTTAAACCTTATAGAAGTTTGGTGTGAGCTTGTGAAAACACAAAATTAGAGTTAAGCTTTTAAACACTCAAGATTAGTGGAACCTTAACAAGTTGTTAAAGAAGTGGATGTAGGATCAAGGTAATCTGAACTAGTATAAACTCTTTGTGTATGTTCTATTCTACTCTACTCTTCTCTTTCTTTATTTGATTTTGAATTTTCAATTTACCATCACTTGTTCAAAACAACCAATTCATCCCCCCCCCCTCCGCTCTTGGTTGCCATCTTGGAATAACAAAGATTAATCTTTTAGAGCTAGAAAAAAGGGGGGAAGGAAAAAGAAAAAAGAGAAAAAGGAAAGCTCGCTAAGTTAAAAATTCGAAAGGGTAACCTAGGCAAAAAAAAAAATTAGAGCAGCTTTTTAGTTTTAAAAAAAGGGCAGGCTAGGCAAAAGTTAGAGTTAAAAAAATAAGGAGAAAATTGTGAAAGTTTGAATTGAAAACCCGAAAGGGATGTTCAGAAAGCTAACATGATTCTTTTTACCTGAAGTAGCAAAAGACTTCCACTCAACCTATGAGAGGAGTTTGATTTGAATTAATCCAGCTCAACCAAAGACTCAGCTAAAATCAAAGAAATAGGAGAAAGACTATCTTTCGTTTGATTCACAATGGCCAACACAACTCCAAGTCAACAATCTTAAAAACCCTAGACTTGATATTCCAAAAAGGGAAAGGGGCAAATGATGAAAGGCCATGTTCTAGAAAAAAACAAAAAGAAATTAAAAACATAAGAAAAGAAAAAGAAAAAGGAAAAAGGAAAAATAAGAAAAGGAAAGAAGAATAAGGATCTCAAACATTTTGCAAAAGGAATAAAAAAAAGATAGGTTTATCCTAATCAGATCATATCCAGATTTTTGCCGAGAAAATGGAAGCACATTCAAGTTTTATCTTTTCATGAAGCATAATAACAAGAAGCCTAGAAGGGTGAAATGATGCCAAGAGTTTAATAATGCTTCCAACAGTTAGCAATGTCGCATTAACTCCACATTAAAAAAACCTAACCTTCACTTAAGTCAATATCTCTTATAGACCCCATTTCAAGCCTATTAAAAACCTCTTAATCTCTCTTGGTAGGTAGAGTCTATAAGTGGAGATTATTTAAAAAAACATGCATATGAGATAAAAAAATATATTTAAACTTAATGAGACCTTTAGCCAAGTAATGTGTATGTGCCTATCTAAAGGTCAACGGCCTTTGCTTAAATGAAATGATTCCTAACTTTACTATGATAACTAGGATTGTAATGTTATAGATGTGTTAATTTAGAAAAATCAAGACCCAAGGTAAATTGACACTAATTTGACAAGGCTAACATTTGATGTTAAAATTAATTTAAGAAAAAGAAAGAGAAAAGTGTTTTCTTGTCACACGGGCTTTCAAGCTTAGGAAAGTACGTTGCATTGTCGAACCTTAAAGGATATATTGGGTAAAAATGGGATGATGAAAGAATCATTCACAAGGTTATGAAAAAGCTATCAATTCATGTGTTGAATCATGAAATGGATGTCTCCTGTATATTTGACTACCTTACTTGGGCTCCCCACTGCTCATGTTTTCCATATCTTGAAGATGAAGCTGTTGATGTGACATCTCTGATGATTAAATGCAAGACATACATGAATATCCTAAAGGTACTAATGGGAGTGCTTCAGCCTATCGCCTTGGTCTGTGAGTTAATAGAATCAATGTAAGTATCTCTCATGCATATCATGCATACACCCATACATGAGCATGTCATACTACACTTTCATTATCTATTCTTTAAGCAGTCGATATTCTATAAAGTAAATAATCAGAAGCAGACATGAAATGACGGGGCATGAAAGGCCCATTGCTTGAGAAAGATCCACTCACTTTGGGAAAATAGAGACGTATGCTTATGCAAAGAATGAGACAAAACAAAGACATCGATTAAATCCTAAATGGGAACAAAATCATTGGTTTAAGCCCACACAGGGGGCAAAGCTTCTCCTTTCAATTTTTGATTTTATGCAAGAATAAAATATTTTCAGACTCTCTTTCAATGTTCTGCCATGCAAGGGGCAAAAAGAGGATATGAGGGCTAAAGGACTAAAAAATAGCTGAATTTTTTTGCAAAGCATAATCCATTAAAGAATGAGACAAGTGGCTAGAAGAAAGCCAAAACTCTAAAATGAATGAAGATACAAATGACAGAAGGTCAGTCAAGCTAGAAGAGCTAAAGCTAATGTAGGAAAAAGGTCTATTCCTAAGAATAAAGGATCAAGATAAAGATCCATTTCTGTAAAGGCAGACATCTTTAAGCAGATTTCTTGAAGCATCCATAACTAAGTCTACTCATATTTTCCCAAATATGATGAATTCTTTGGATTTACTAAAGCATCCAAACCTTCAACCTATATTGGATTTGTTGAAATATCTTGATGGTGCAATTTTGCGAATTGGTTAAAGTATCCAAACCTCCAGCCTATATTAGATTTGTTGAAGTATCCTGACGGCACAGTTTTATAGATTTGTTGAAGTATCCAAACCTTTAGCCTATATTTGATTTGTTGAAGTATCCTAACGGTATAGTTTTAAGGATTTGTTGAAATATCCAAACATCTAGCCTATATTGGATCTGTTAAAGTATCCTGATGGTGCAATTTTACGAATCTATTGAAGTATCCAAACCTCCACCCTATATTGAATTTTTTGAAGTATCCTGATGATGCAGTTTTGTGGATTTGGTAAAGTATCCAAACCTTCAGCCTATATCGAATTTGTTGAAGTATCCTAACGGCATAGTTTTTTGTATTTGTTAAAGTATCCAGATTTTTTACTCCAGCTCAGATATTATAGGTTCAGAACCCAAGTCAACTCAGATATTATGGGTCCAAAATCCAATCTAGCTTAGATATTGTAGGTCCAGAACCCAAACCAGCTTAGACATTATAGGTATAGAACCCAAACCAGCTCAGACATTGTAGGTTCAGAACCCAAACCAACTTAGACATTATGGGTTCAAAACCCAAGCTAACTAAGATATTATGGGTCCAGAACCCAAACCATTTTAAGTCCATCAAAGCATGGATATTGCGGGTCTAGAACTCAAATTAAGATATTACGGGTCTAAAACCCAAATCAAAACCAAGATATTGTGGGTCCAAAACCTAAACCAGCCAAGGTCTATAACTTAAACCAAGATATTACAGGTTTAGAACCCAAACCAGTTCGAGTCTAGAACCCAATCCAATTCACGGATCCAGAACTTAAATCAATTTATGAGTCTAAAACCAAACTACTTCATGGGTTTAGAACCCAAATTGAGTCCGAGTTCAGAACCCAAACCAATTCACGGGTCCAAAATCCAAACCAATTCATAGGTCGAGAACCCAAACCAAAATGTTGTTGGCCCATAACCCAATCTATTAAAGCAATTCTGATTTTTTTTTTTCTAAACTAGCTCAAAATATTCAAGATCAACTCAAAACCTATTAGGACAAATGGCTTTTCACTCTTTGAATAAATTCAAGATCATTCAAGTAGAGGACAAGATTGTAGACCCTTAATTTTGGCCCAATTCAAATTTGGTTTAATAAAAAAAGGTCAGATCAATTTTGGTTTTAATGAAAGGCCCAAAATAATTTAGTATAATTTAATATGTTTAAATTAGGTCTGGTCCAATTGATGTTGTGTCACATCCCAAAATTTGGGTAGTCGAGTATTAGGCAAGAAGGATATAAATAAGTGGTCAAATAGAGGCTCGAGATAGTCAAAAACAAAATCGGTGTGCAAAGGAGGCCCGTGAAGTCGACGGGACCTAAAGGTAATTTTTCAAAAGGCTAAGGACCTAAGAGTAATTTCCAAAAAGTTGTACTGGATGTTCTTAATAGTGCACATAACATATTCTAAAAATGGAAAGTAGAGAAAAATCGGATCGCAACGACGTGTAACGGTTTTTCCAGAAAACGCCCCGTTAAAGAGAAATGAAGACATGTAGACTAGGGGCATTTTGGTCATTTTTATTAAGATTTATACATGAATCCAAAGTAGAAAATAAACATAAGAGTAAGTAGAGGACGTCGAGGGGTTGAATATGAAACGATCGTCAGTAGAAACGGAACCCGGGCAAAACCCGAGCAAAGAAAGGACCTAAAGGGAATTTTGTAAAAAGTTGAGGGCTTATCGGTAATTTTTCAAAATGACTTGGAAACCTAAAATAGACCTTATAAATAGAAAGCAGAGGTCTAGAGGATCAAAACTATATATAGTTTGACTCGTGGAACTATACGGTTTAAAAGATATGATCGATTACTCGCCGGAACGTAAAGTGGGCCCGGTTTCGTGTCGGGACCGGATGAGTAACCCGGGACAACTTTATGAGATCCAATGGGAAGAGGGACAAGTGGAAAGAAGTAAAGGAAAAGAAAACTAATAAAAATCTAATGTTGGCCAATCAAAAGAAAGCATTTAGCATGTGTAATAAATGTGTAATAAATGAAGAAAGAGAAAAAGTGGACAAGTGGTCTTAAGAGGTTAACCAACACCTAAGGTGATCATCATTTCCTTTGTATATAAATATATGTGAAATGAAGAGCAAATTCTCTCTTTTTCCACTCACAAAATTCGGCCAACAAAGGGAAACATCAAAGGCCTTCCAAGTTTCTTCAAAATTTGATTTTTAAGGTAAGTTTTTAAGGTTTTCTAGTAAGTAGACTTTGATTTTAGTATTAATTTTAGGTAGTTATATATTTATTAGAAGATTGGAAATTAGAGTCTTTATGTGGAATTGGAAAAATATTAAGTAAGTGATGAGATTAATTGATTAAATGGAAGAAACAAGATGTATAAAGATTAATAAGGTTGGATTAGGGTTTCGGTTAGAAAAGAAATGGAGGATAACTTATTATTTTGAATTTCTAAGGTTTATGTTGTGCTCTTGAATATCTTGAAGGAAAAACAAGGATTAAGGAAGGAGAAGAAGGAAAAGTAAAAGGGAATTAAAAGAGCAAGGTTTGGTACTTTAACCATTGAACTCCTTTTGAAAATTTTTCTGTTTTACAATTAGTAAAATGCTGTGACTTGTATGATTTTTAATTAAATATAGAAAAATTATCTTGAGTTGAATTTTGGATATGTTGTTGTTTAATAAGTCTAGTATTTGAGAAAAATAATTTGGAACCACATTGATTGAATTTAATTTACGGAATTTATAAAATTCAGAACTGCTGCCAGGATGCAGGGCAACTGGAGCAGTCTGGTTGGGTGAACTACTTGACCAAGATTTTGTGTCCAGTTTGATCTGAAATTTTAAAGGAATGATTTTAAGATGCAAAACTAAATTCTGTAAAAATTTTAGAGTTTTTAGCCAAGTGGATTATTTTATACAAATTTTCTAAACAAGGATCAAGTTGGGTCAAGAACCAGAGTTTATTGTTCATATGGAAATTTTTCATTGTTAACTTGGTCAAAAACTTGGTATGGGTGTTTTATCATTTTATTTTTAGTATTGAGTTTAATTATGATATGAAGAATAAATTAAGATGGAAAATATGTGAATACATATGATACATATGTGAGTATATGTGATATTTGTGTAAATATATATTGTATATACATGGAGAATATGTGGTATATATACGAAGTGAATGTGTATATATGAAATGTTATATATGCTCTACTCGGTAAATGGGTAAAACCGGTCTAGAATGGGGGTTTGGCATGCCATCCTACCGGCAGTACTGTCTTAACGGCTTCGGTCGGGATATTACTTACGCGCGCGCGGTTATATCGTGTGAGGTCAAGATCATGGCAACTAGTCGTGTGAGACCAAGACCACGCAGTTATTCTATATCGTGTGAGACCAAGACCATGACAATTATTCGTGTGAGGTCAAGACCACGCGTAACTCTATATGAGGCCTCATTCCGAGATCGGTGTATTCATAATTACCTAGTGGAGCAGATTAACTCGTAATTATAATGAAGTTATATTACATGTTGTTTACATACAGAATGTGAATCTTAACTTAATTAGAAAATATAAATATGATGATTGTATGAAAATAGTTTAATTATACAGTATTCTACTTTTATATGTGTTTCAACAACCTTCCTTGCACTATTTATATTCGGCAATGGTTAAAGTACCCACTAAGCAATGCTTAGCGAGTTTAGTTTCTTCTAAACTCGTAGGTTATTAGCAAGGAGCCAGTAGCGAGCAGAGGAGTCCTGCGATTTGTCGGTCATCAACAAACTTAAGTGGTGCTCTTTATTTTGTATTTTGGTATTAGAAACTGGCATGTACTTATTTGAACAATACAAAGAGATAACTTGATGTAGCATGTAAATGTAGTAATGAATAATAACTGTATGGTTTTGTATTGAGTTGGGTTGTGAATATAGAAGTGTGAATTCTTCTTGCAGGATTGTAGTTGAGGTTATAAGGGTGGATTATTGGGAGTGTACTTGAGTTGAATTGTTAAACAAAATGTTTTTCAAAAATAAGAAAAATCAGTTTTGTCGACACTTGGGACCACCAATTATAGGGGAAACTCTGGCAAAATTTTTTTAAAATCTGCACTTAAAATTGGCTAAGTAAAATATTAAGACACAACCACCATGAGATAACAGTCCATTTTGGTCTATAAACGTAGGCTAAGATGGGGTGTTACATGTTGAGTCAATTTATTTATACAGACCAAGTTGGTTGGGTTAGGATTTGTCCAATTTGATATGAAGCAAACTCATATTGAATTGTCCATAGCCAATTCGATATGACCCTAGCTCATGTCAAATTGGCTGGGCCAAATTCGACATGAGCCCTCGATTTAGTCCAAATTCATTCCTAATTGTGTTTAAATTCTAATAAGCTTCAAATAAGCAGAAGGGAGTTTGATTTGAATGAGGATTTGTGAGCCAAGGTTGCCCTAATTATAGCCTATTTATACAAGAATGCATTCATAGGAAAAGGAGACAGAGATTATAAATTAAATAATCGATATTACCAAAACAAAACAGAAGACAGAGGACAAAAAGAATAAAGGAAAAATAGAAAGTGAAATTAAGGTAGTAGCTAGCAACTTCCAAATTGTTGAATTTTGGCCAAGACTTCAGCTGATCTAGGCTATCCAGAAGGCAATCTTGCAAATGACCAAGCTTGGTTCAGCTAATTCACCATAAAGGATCCAATAACGTAGGTATGGCCTCACTAACTTATTTAGATTTCTATTGATCACCTTCATCTCAGTTTGTGAATTAAGCATACCTTTATATTTCATAATAAATTTGACTTCAAAAACTTCGTTCAACATACCACAAACACAGTAATTAATTTAGTCCAAACCCTAATTACTTATTTTAATCTTATTTAAGTAATCTAAGACCCAAGTTTACATTAAACCTTAAGCTTGCATTGTTTTAATTCTAGTTTAAATGTTAAACCCTAACCTTGCATGGCTTTAGTTCTAGTTTAAATATTAAACCCTAGTTTTACATATTATATCCTTAGTTTATGTTTTAAACCTAATTTATATTATAAAACCCTAGTTTGCATATCGAACACTAGCTTGCATGTTCTAAAACCCTAGCTTGCATGAAGTAAACCCTATCTTAGGGAAAACCCTAGTTTCCATATCAAACCCTAGTTTGCATGTTCTAAAACCCTAGTTTGCATGAATTAAACCCTGGATCAAGAAAAAACTCTAATTTTATTAGTAAAAACTCTAAAACCCTATTTTTACAATCTAACTCTAATCTAATGATGGAACTCTAATTTTAATCATTGATTTATTATTATTTGCTTATGATGGATGATATTGTTAGTTGATATAATTTGTTTACGACGAATGATTGGATTATAACTATTTACCATTGTTTGAAATTTTAAAGGAGATGTAAAAGGCATGTTTCCACTTATGTGGGTGTCTTGTTTATTTTACTTATGTATTTTTAAGGATTTTGGACCATTGTAAAGAATATATTTCCACCAATTAGTGGGTGTCTTATTTTATTTATTTATATGGACATTGGAACATTATAAGGGTATGTTTACATCTTTGTATGGGTGCTTATTTTATTTGTTTGCTTGAATTATAATCTAATTATTTATTTTTTTACAATTGCATGTAATATGAATAGTGTTATAATAATGTAGTAGGACAAAAGCAATTATTACAACTGAGTGAGTTGGATGAGATTTGGTTTGAAGCTTCTGAGAATGCCAAGATCTACAAGGTGAAAACAAAGGCATGGCATAACAAGCATATTCAACCATGTTAATTTCGTGAAGGGAAGAAAGGCAACTGGGCCCTGCAGTGGTAAAACCTGGTGAACCAGGCTAATGATCATTAGTGAAAGAAGTGGTCATTATAGTAGTTCACTTTGTCGAGGAGATGTACAGAATGAGGACTGACCGCTTAGGGAGACGAGTAGATTTAACTTTTAGCCCGAGTGTAAGAGATTGATTTAAATGAAAGAGCCACTCCGGTGCCCCAAATAAGAAGGAAGTGGATGTAATAACTCAAGATTCAAGCTCTTCCCATGAAAGCTTAAGTCTCAATGGTCCAGACTATTCAAGATTGTCAAAATTTATACTTATGAAACAATTGACATTCATAATCAAGAAGGAGAAACTTTTAAAGTAAATGGCCAACATTTGAAGCCTTATTATGTTGGTGATCTAGTAGACAAGGGAAGTGTCTACCACTTTAGCAAATAACAAATCGTAAATAGTTGGGCTATCGACTATAAACATAGCTTTTGTTAGGAGGCAACCTAATTAATTATTTTTTTAGTTTGATTTATCTTTATATATTTTTATACATTTTGATTAAATTTGCATTAAAATTTGTTTGTAGGTAATTTGGAATGCAAGAGAAGAAAAAACAAGTGGTAAGTTTAAAGCCACAATTCTGGAACTTCATCACCGCGCCCGTGGGATTTAAGAGGAATTTGTGAAATTAGGCAGAAGAAGAAAAATTTTGGGAGACAGTGAAGATTTTAATGCCACAACTGTGGGCACTAGGACCCACGACCATGGGAATCATTCAAGTTCTATCCAACTGAAATAATTAAACCATGCAAAAGTGGCATAAGTAGTTTCAAACCCACGACTGTGATATTTCATCCCTATAACTGTGGTGTTATCAATAACCACGAGGTTGACCAATCAAAGCAATCCCACGACCATGGAATTAAGATCCATGACCATGGCACCTATGATACTATAAAAATGTCCTATTTTCTCTCTCCTTCGCTTTTTATAAACCCTAGCCGAGCACATTTGAAACCCATAACTCTCTTCTCTCAACCCATATCCTCTCTTCTATAAAACTCTAATTCTCATCCAATTTCTTCAAATTGATTAACCAAAATGCCTAAAACAAAGATTTTTGGAAGAAAATCAAGAGGAGAAAGCTCAAAGGGTAACCGAGAAACTTCTCCACTATCATTACCATCTTCTACTCAATCACCACCATCACAAAGGCTAAGAGAATCAACTCCATCACCACCACAACTACCAAACATGTATCCTTGCAAGATACAATTTGAGGAAGAAATTTAAAGAAAAAGGTACCATGACATGAACTCTAGAAAAATGATACCTTCTCCTTTATTGATGGAGATGTGATTAGGAAGCTAGGATGGAATGATAATTTGATGAAATTGTTTATTGATATACAATGGATTATGTTTGCATCTATGCATTTTCCCACATATGCTGAGTTGACATTGAAATTTTTGAGTTCATTTTCATTCACACCACCAGATAAGCATGCTGCACATAATGGTAAAGTGGATTTTAGGCTTGCTAATAGAGATTACCATTGGAGCATAATAGAATTTGGAAATCCATTGGTTTGGTTGTTATACAAGGTACTAGTGAAAAAATAGATGGCTTTGATGAAAAAGAGACATAGACTAGATTGGGAGGTTTGGTTGATTTAATACTAAAATTTTAAAAGCCTCGAATTTTACTAACCCTTTTTATAGATGTATCCATTTAGTTCTAGCAAATACCATTTTTTATAGAGGGAAAAGCCAAGGAACGCTGAATTCTAAAGAATTGTACTGTATTTCTTTTATTGTGCTTTGGGAGATACTCCATTTAATTCTAGATTTTATTTTACAAAAAGGTGTGAGGAAGTTAGGCAACAATCAGGAAAAATTGTGATTGGAGGAATGATAACCAAAACTGCTGATTATTTGGGAATCAGATGTGATAATCATACACTAGTTCCTAGAAAACCCACCATTAATATGGTAACTATTCTTTCAATGAAATTAGCTAAAAAGAGAGGACATAGATATGCGGTATTGGGACCATATGATGCTAATTTTGAGCTTGATGAAGATGCATTGATGAGGGAGGTAGAAGATTTTAAGGATATTGCGGAACATCACCATTCTCCTTATCCCCAATCTAAAGCTGGACCATCCATTCCTTCTAATTCATTTCAATATTTATCTAGCAAAATTGATTCTTTTGAGCAAGAAATGAATTGTAGGAATGATGTTTGGGAGCAAAGATTCAACAGCATGGAACAACGCTTTGGATGAGTTGAGCAAGAAGTTCATACAGTCTCCATGTAAATGATGGGATTGAGCAAACAAATTAATAATTTTTTTATCCAGTTTAGATTGTACTACCTCGCCACAACAACAACACCCTCCTCCTGGTGATGGTAACCACTAAAGACAGTGGTATATAAAGTTTGGGGGAATTTGCCTGAAATTTATCTAAGTACTTGGTTTGGGTATTTTTATGCTTTGTTTATGTTTGTGGATATGTTTATGTTTCAGGTTTTCCTTTGTTTTGAATACTTTATTATGGTTATGGATATTATAGTATGTGTTTGGAATGTTTGTTTTAGATTTTCATTGAATGATTTAATTTAATTTTAAAAAAATAATTATTATTATTTCGCTTCATAATATATTAAGCTTTATATATTATTTTATATGCTTAAATTTTTCATTTAAAATTTTTAAAATTTTCAATCAAATGTTGGCAAAATAATTATGCTTTATGGATTTTGAACCAATGGAGCTCTTAATGTTTGGAAAAAGGCATACTTTTTTAAAGATTATTTTTACCTAGACTTAGAATATGCTTAAACGAGCTTTTGAGGAAAAATTAAACCTTGCTAAGTAAAGGGGAAAATAATTTAGGCATTGTTTGTTGAGCCAAAATCTTATATCTACCAAAAATTAAACATTGCCTCTAGTTTTTTCCTTTGAGTCAAAAATTAAAATTTTTAGCTTTCAGTTCTTTTCAAAAAATAAACCCTAATATAATACCTATTTCGGGTTAATTATTTTTTATTTTACTTTCCTGCTATCTTATTCTCATAAAATAATAGTCATTTATCTAAGGATCCTTTATAAAATCCAAAAGTTGGGGGAAATTCATATTTTATATAAAATAACTGATTTCTATAAAATAATAATAATAAAATAAATTAAGTATATCTATTTGATTCCCTCAATCTAGGTACAATAAGCAAAAAGGTTTGTTGGAAGTTAGAATTTCCTTTATTATTGCATGGAAGATCAAGATACAAGATTATAACTAAAATTCGCACAAAACTAAAGAAGAATGGGGAAAATTGCAGAGAAATCAATTGCCGCGCCCGTGGCTTTTGAATCCCATAACCTTGGATTTTGAATTTAATCTACCAAAGCAAGAAGATAAAGGAAAGAGAAAATTTAAGAAGCCAAACTAAACCCACAGTCCTGGTGCACAAAAGCCATGCCTGTGGGATACAATTGTTCACTGCCCAAAAGAGAAAACAAAAGAAGATGAAATTCCAGAACCATTTTCAATTCCATGACCATGGTAACTAAAAACCATGACTATGGGATAGAAACACTCACTGACTAAAAAGGGAGAGAAGAGAAAAGCCAAAAGTCACAGAAGTTAAATGAAAGCAACGGTCATGGCCATAAAAGGCCATGCCTGTGGGAGACAGAAAGGCATCTGAAAGTTGGTCAGACAACGCCTATCACTAGGCCATGGCCATGGCCACCAAAAGCCATACCCGTGGGAACAATAAAAGTGGTAGATATCTTATTTTAAGGAGAAAAACCCTCCATGCTTTGGGGCGGGGTTATTTCAAGTCATTTTCCACTATGAAAAGAAGCCCTCTAAACCTCTATATAAGCAAACACTCTTCAACAACAATCTTCTATGGTAAAAGTTAATCCAAAATTATAATTTTTTGGTAAAAAATTAGAGTTTCTTTGAAGAGAAAAAAAAAAGAGTAAAGTTTGGTTCCAAGAAGAAATTCAAAGTTCCAAATGGAGCTCTTCATCAACTCAAAGAAGAAAAAAGAGTTTGATTTTCCTTGTTTCTTTAAATTAATATGTTTATAATTATTGTCTTTTTTTATTTTAATTTTGAAGAACTAATTTCCATTTAGGGTCTAAGTTTACTATGTAATAATTTATGTTTAATTGATTTAATTAAGTTTATCCTTTGATTATTTTGTTATCTTTATTCTTAATGCATTAATTATCTGGCCAATAATTAATTGAATCGGGATGTTATGTAATGGAGCGAGAGTGGAAGCATAACATTAGTCCAAGGAGATAATAATCCTAAATTAAGTTTTTACTTAGAGATATGGTAAACACTTAAGAGGTTGATAAAAGATTTTCATAATGCTTAATGAATAGGTTTAAGTACTTATGATTATGAGAGTAGACGTAAGATTAAATTCAATATTAGTTTTAGTACTCGAGAGAGGCTGTAGACCCTTAATTTTAACCTTGAATGAGCTCAGTCTAAATTAAAAGGACCAAGTTAAGTCCAGTCCAATTTTTTAAAATGTTTGAATTAAGTTTTGTTTCAAATTAAAAGCTCCCATTAAATCTGGTTCTAATTACAGGGCCCAAACCGACTCGATTAGACCTAATGGGCCAATAGTAAATTAAATTCATGTCAAGTCAGTGTGCAAATTCAACATGAGTCAAACCTCATGATGAATCAGCTGCCAATTTGACATGAATCCTTATCCATGTCAAATTAGGCAAAGTTAACCGACCCTATTCAAAGAATTTGAATGCTAATAGGACTCAAATGGCTCAAACTGCTCAACATCGAACGCTCTAATTGCAACCTATAAGTACAAGACTGAAAATAGAATTGGATGGATGGCCACAATAAATAAGAAAGAGAGAGAGCAATGATTGGAGGTTAGTAGCCATAATTAACAACCGAGAGCTACAAAAGAATACAGAGAGTAGGGGTAGGCATCGATCGGGTTCGATCGGGTTGAGAGTATATTTCAACCCAACCGAACCCGTATATATATAAATCAAAATGAATTCGACTGAACCTATATATATTTTTGATCTACCCATAAATTTTCAGTTTCAGTCGGGTTCAGCCGGATTATAATATATATAAAATATATTATAAATATACCTAACATATATAATATTATATAGAAAAAAATTTATAGTCGGGTTGATTTTGGGTCGGGTTATGTAATATATATTATAATTTATAAAAATATATATAATATATATGTGTCATTCAGGTTCAGGTTAAATTAAAAAAATAAATCTCCACCCGACCACCTGACCGAATCCAATTTTTTTAAAAAATATAAATTTAATTTCACCCGTATATACAATATAAACATATCAAACCCGACCAAAATGCACTCTGTTCGGTCGGGTTTGATAAATTTGCACACCCATAACAGAGAGACACATAAGCAATAACCAAATATTGTAAGAGTTAACAAACAATCTTTGGATTATTTGAACAGCACCCAAGAAACCTTAATTAGTTCAGGCTTTTCGAAGCAGTTTTGCAACTCAGACAATAAGCTCGGTTCAATAGAATATTCTTGGTATAGCCAAGAATGCAGATATGATTTACTAATTATTCGACTTGATTTTCATCCATCATCCTCACTCTTTAATGCCATTTAAGTTAACCAATAACTTGTATATTAATTTAAATTTTGGAAGTGTCCTCAAGTAAACTAGCTGAAACCATTCATTGCATATTTTAACCTTATTTTTGTAAGTACAAAACCCTAATTGCATAGTAAACTTTTTATTTGATAACTAAAACCTTGTTTTAAGTCAAAATCCTAGGTTTATACCAAAACCCTAGTTTTGTACATTAAACCTTAATTTTGCATGTTAAACATTAGTTTAGGATTAAAACCCTAAAATTGCTACTAAAATATTAAGTGCAAACCCTAATAAATCTGAATTTAATTAGTAAAAAACCTAAAACCCTAATTCTACAATCAAATCCTAAATTCCACAACCAAATCCTAATTCCATAATAAAACCATATATTATAAATCATTTACCTTTTGGAACCGCCTTGTGCATCGCGCCTTATATTTCATTAATGGGTTAATATAAGATTTGCTCATGGATTGTACTTTTTGTGATTTCATTTTACTTAAGACCTAATTTATTATTTTTTAATAACTATGTATATGATCATTATTTATGTATTATGTGAATTGTAATTTCTTATTATTTGGATTTTGAGGATAATGTAAAAGGCATATTTCTACTTTGTGGGTGCCTTGTTCATTTAATTATGTAATTTAATATATCTTAAGTATTTTTGGACTATTGTAAAGGACATATTTTCACTAATCGTTGGGTATCTATTTTATTCCTTTGTATTTTGGACATTTTAAGGGCATGTTTCCATCTTGTATGGGTGCCCATTTTGTTTTGGTTGCTTTGATTTATAATATGATGATTATTTATTTTTCAATTGTATATAGTATGGATAGTATTATAATATTTAAGAATTCAATAATATTTAGACCTGAAAAGGAGGCCGGTTTATAGGGATGCTGAGTTATTCTCACCTTTTTCATGTGTACCCAACTTTTCAAAGCCAATAAGGATTGGAAAATCCTTAGAAATCAAGTCATCCATCCCTTTTCTATCTTCTCGACCCGTCTGGGTGGCGACTCCAATTCTTGGGGCTTAGGCTCATGTTCTCTAAGACCATGAGCCTAACAGTGCCAAAGTCACAAGAACTATTTCACCGAAAATAGGGGCGAAAATCTTCACTTACAGAGCCTAAAACTTAATTTAGAAAAATCCAACCATTAATCAAAGAAAAACTTAAATTAAATTAATAGTTTAGAAAATCTATAATAAATTAATTAAGGTCTTTCCTAAGTTTAAATATATTAAATTAAAATCAAAAGCATTTTCATTTTTAATTAATTTATTTCATTCTACGATCAATTTCTTTCATCCAAATAATAATATATTTAATTATTTGATATTTAGAATTACCTTCCTCATGGGATTAGTACTCTACTTATCATTATATTACTTATGAATGACCTGTGCACTTGCAGCTAAGGCAAATATCTATTAAGGCCCTAACACCATTCATATCTTACATGTTGTAGAACTTATCCACCATTTTCTTATTTAAGTGTAAGTTTGGAAGAGAAGCCTCTTTTTTGTTAATTCTAATTCTTACGGAGTAAGATACGTTTATAAAGAAGAAAACCTAGAGAAAATAGGTAAATTAAATCCCTAAAATTCAAGGATTTTATTCTATCCGTACCGTACAAAAATATAACTTTCTATCTTACCTAAGTCATACAAAAATCAAATATAGCCAATCTACTCAATTAACTGACACTCCCCCTCAATTTGGTGCAAAAATACCTAACATGCCCAACTTGCCTACTTGAACCTCAAATTGCTATCTAAATAATGTCTTGGTTAGAATATCGACTTCTTGTTGATTCATAGGTACAAATGGAGTGCAAATCATTCCTTCTTCCAACTTCTCCTTGATAAAGTGTCTATCAATCTCAACATGCTTCATTTTATTATGGAGAATGAGATTATGTGCAATGTTGATGGCAACCTTGTTGTCATAGTAGAACTTCATAAGAAGGCTCATAGGTCTTCCAAGTTCCTCTAACATTCTTTTCAACCAAAGAACCTTGTATACTCCTTGACATATTAATCTAAATGCTGCCTCTACACTACTCCTTGGAACAACACTTTGTTGTTTTACTTCTCTAAGTCATCAAATTTCTCCAAATGAAGGTACAGAAACCTGAAGTTGAGCTCCTGTCAGTGAGTGATCCTGTCCAATTTGCACCTGTAAACACCTCAATTCCTCTTTTCTCACTCTTTTTGAAGAACAACTCCTTTCCTGGTGTACATTTCCAATAGCGAAGGATTCTATACATAGCCTCCAAATGCTATTCATATGGGGAATAAATGAACTAACTCACCATACCATGACAAAGGCAATATTGAGGCAGGTATATAAATAGATGAGTTTACCCACTAGTTTTTGATGCCTCTCTTTCTCTACTGGAATTCCATCTTTAACATCTCAAAGCTTTGTATTCATTAAAGTATTTTTCAGTCTACATATGCTCATTTCAGTTTCTTTAAGAAGGTCAAGGACGTATTTCCTTTGTGATACCACAATTCCTAGTTTTGACCTCACCATTTTCATTCCTAAGAAGTATCGAAGCTAACCCAAATCTTTGATTTCAAATTCTTTTGCCCAACTTTGTTTCAGTCTTTCAATCTCTTCTAAATCATCTATAGTCAAGATTATGTCATCTACATAGAAATTATTATTGTGACCTTATCTCTTATAGACCTTTTGGTAAGTAAGGTATGATCATATTGCCCTTAAGTGTATCTATAACTTTTAACAAATTTGTTAAACCTCTTAAACCAACCTCTAGAGGACTGTTTTAGCATATAAAGTGATTTTTTCAGCCTACACACCTTTATTCCAAATTCCTCAGTGAATCTTACTGGAGGTTCCATGTATACTTGCTCCTCAATATCCCTATTAAAGAACACATTTTTTTAACATCTAGTTGATGTAAAGGCTAATCCAGGTTCATGAACACAGATAAGAGTACCTAAATGGTTTTTAGTTTTGCCGCTGGGAAGAATGTTTCTGAATAGTACACCCAAATTGTTTGAGTGAACCCTTTTGCAACTAGGCAAGCCTTGTATCTCTCTAAAGAACCATCTGAATTATATTTTTCAATTGACTTCCCATTCAACAAAATACTTCCTCCTAAATTCCATTCTTTTCCAAAGCCCTCATCTCTTCTAGAATAGCTTCCTTCCACTCATGAACAACTATAGCCTACTAAACATTATTAAGAATGAAAGCACCAGATATTTATAAGACAAACATAAAGTATGAAGGAGAAAGATTTTTACAGGAGATCAAATTTGACAATGTGTGTTTTGCGCATGTTATAGTACCTTTCTTGAGTCCAATAGGAAGGTCAATATGAAAATAAATAGAATTTAGGTTACATGAATTATTTATTTTTGGACAGCAAAAGCCTCACTATGAATTTCATGATCTAACCACTGAGTAGAATCTTGGTGGTGCTGTGGATGGTGTCTTTGTTCTCCTGAGTTTGATGCTCTCTTTAATATACAAAACCTTTGAAATGATTAGCGCCTTTCTTTGCTTCTCAAATAGAAGGATTTTGAGTCGGCACCACTATGTGCCTACCATTGATCAAATATGTATTTCAATATTTAATGCATTCGTTTTATCAACTAAAGCATCATTCTTAAGGGAAAATTATTAAAATTATCATCATGAATGTTCTCAAAAATAGAATTTTCCTAAAAACATATTCGCTTCTATTTTCCCCCTGAAGATGAGACTTGGAATAGGGTTTTCCTTCAAAAAATGTGACATCCATAGACAAAAACAATTTTTTCGAAATACTTATAGCCCTTTTGATTTGTAGAGTAACCTACAAAAATATATTTTGTGTTTTAGGATCAAATTTTTAACCTTTTGGGGTCATGACTATGAATAAAAACAACATTTCCAAAAATTTTAGAGGAATATCCAATCTAAGTCAAGTATAAGGAAAAATTTTTGAAAAATACTTAGATTGGTGTTTTATAGTTCAAACTTTTTATGGGAAGCCTATTAATTAAATATGTGGCTGGTAGGATAGCTTCGCCCCATAAGTATTGTGACACTTGAGTTTGAAAACTTATGGCCCTAGCAATTTCAAGGAAATGCTTATTCTTCTACTCAGCCACTTCATTTTATTAAGGAGTGTAATTACAAGAGGTTTGATGAAGAATATCTTTTTCATTGAAAAAATTTCCCAACATCTTGTTAAAGAACTCTTTCCCATTATCACTTTGAAAAATCTTGATTTTGGTGCAAAATTGTGTTTGTACCATATTATAGAGACTTTGAAAAATCAAGCAAACATTTGACTTTCCCCTCAATAAGAAAACCCAAGTGATCCATGTATGATCATCAATAAAAGTTACAAAATAATATTTTCCAGACCAATTGGGCACTTTAGAGGGCCCCCAAACATCACTATGAATTATGGCAAATGATACAGATTTTTTATATGGCTATGATGAAAAAATAGTCCTTTGATGTTTTACCAATTCATAATTTTCACACCAAAAATCAAAGGCATTTTTATTAATAAATAACTTAAATCACAAATGCTTTAAATACTAAAAATTAAGATGTTCTAGGCAGTAATGCCATAATATAATCTATCACTTGGTACATAGATAGAATTAAAACATGCCTTTTGGTCTTGTCTTTCAAAAAGAGATCCATGAAAAATATAGAGGCAACCACCCAATTTAGCACCCCCAATCATCTTCCCTGAGGTTAATTTCTAAAATTTATAATGAGAAGACAAAAAATTAATGAGACATCATTCAAACAATCATTCCCTGAGGTTGAATGATGTCTTAGAATGATATTGAAAATGTATATTGAAAATTAAAAGTCATTAATCATTCCCTAGGGTTTAATCATTCCCTGGGGTCATCATTCCAAGTCATTAAACCTCATTTTAATTAATGACAAGACACAAAATTAAAATGCCTTAGAATGTTGTTTATATTTTGCATATATATCACATATACATTTTACTTTTTATTTAAAAAACCTCCCATTTTTATTTAAAATCATTTATTTATTTTATCCAATTATTTTATAATTTATTTTATTAAATTTTTAAAAATTAAGAATTTTAAAAAAATTAGGATATTACAGTTAATGTCACTGTCCCTTTTCCCTGCAAGAGTAGCAAAGGACATGTCTACTTTTTTTTACTTTTTGATTTACTGCACAAGGTTTATATAATGAGAAAAAAATGTGATGTTTCAGTCATATGATCAGTAGCACGTGAATATAATATCCAGAGGCTATTGGATTTAGTACACGTAATGAAAGAGTTACCTAATTGGACAAAGGAACATGATAGAATAGAGGACTGAAACATTTTATTGAGACGTTCTACCTGCTTCTTTGTTAAAGGAAGAGATTCAGAAGAAGATTCATACTCTGAATTAGTTTGGCTAGCTTGGACGGCTTGGACATCTCCCTTTTACTTATTATTTGATCCCTTTTTCTTCACATTTGCTAGTTTTTCATGCAACTTCCAGCAAGTTTCTTTAGTGTGCCATGGCCTCTTGCAATGTTCACACCAAGGACACTGCTTTCCTCCCTTATTTGTATCTGAGACATGAGTTACAAAGGCCAACCTTTTGCTAACTATCTTTGATTCATAATTATTTTTTAGCATTACCTGGCACCTAGCCTCTTCTCTTTGTACTCTTGAAAAAAGTTCTTTTATTGTTGATAATGGTTGCCTCCTAAGAATGTGTCCCTTGACTTCATCAAGCTCTTTATTTAGGCTAGTTAGAAACATAAACACCTGGCTTCTCTCAACTTTCTGCTTATATTGAGCACTGCCATTGGGATTATCCCATTTTTCATCTTCAAACATATCCAACTCTTGCCATGTAGTCATCATCTCATTGTAATAAGAGGTTATCTCACGATTTCCTTGCTGCATTTTCCACATTCAGATATTCAACTCGAATAATTGTGAGTAATTTTCTAAATCAAAATAAGTTTAACAGACTACTTCCTAGAGATCATGGGCAATTGGTAAGAACACGAATGGCTTTCTAATGCCCTATTTCATGCAATTAATAAGCTAAGCAGTCACCATGGAGTTTTCAGACCGCCACTGCCTATATTTTTTATCTTCATTGACTAGTTGTATGACTTCTCCATTTTGATAACCTAGTTTTCTTTGCCATCAATCACCAACCATACATATTGGGATCACTTAAGATAATTTTTTCCATTCAAATTATGAATGGTGATTTGAAGGGAATTCTTGGAGAGAGAAACAGCTGAAGATGCCAGATTTACAGCTTCCATTGTGTTTGCATTGCTCGTTACATCCTATGAGGATGAGCCGTCATCAACAATGATGGCCTTTGAAGTTCATGGTCGAGTCTTAGGCTTTGATACCAAGTAAGTTTAAAAGAGAAGCCTTTTTTATTATTTTGATTTATCATAGAATAAGATATGTTTGTAAAGAAGAAAACCTAGAGAAAATGGGTAAATTTAATTCTTAAAAATAAGGAATTTTATTCTATCCATATCCTATCAAAAAAATAACTTTCTATCTTTATCTAAGTCATACAAAAATCAAATATAGTGAAACTATTCAACTAACTAACATTAAGAATAACTTTCTATCATAGCCAAGTCTAGTTTTATTTGTTATACACTTATCTAAAAAGAGGGAAATCCCTAAAAAACTATTAATTCTACTCAACATACTAATAGTACTCTGAAGTTCCCATGACAAGGCTGGAAATTGGACCTAGATTTGAAGTTTTTATAAATCATTGAGTTTAACCTACATTTTCAATCTCTATGGACTCAAAATCAGGAGTCTACCTTCAAAAGTGTACAATCCCACCTCAATTACTCTGCATTTCCCATCCTCATCCTCGAAGTTAGAAAGGAAAACATTATCTTTAGTGCACTGATTTAAGTGTAGAGTGTTTCCATCTAGAGCGTGCATTGCTTTCCATATGAAACAAATCTATAGTAGCATCAAAGACACTACCAATGAGTGTATTTTTCCATAGATAAAATTCTAATTATGCCTCTAAAGAGTGCAATCTCATGATTATGACCATTAGTAATTCTCAATGACATATATCAAAGCTCGCATTCAGGCCAACGAGTCCACTTATTAGCAAAGAGTTTGGCCCAGCTCCTTTAAGTCTTCCTCTCTAGCACTAGAGAGTCTAGTCATCCTTGGTCTTTGGTGGTTATTTGGTTTCTCCATGTTTCTCATTGAAGTCAACATATACACAATATATATAATATAATTAACATATGAAGGCTAGAAAATAATATATATTACATGTATGCTTTGTATACACTATAATTTAAGAAATATATATAGCATGTATATATATTTTTTATCTCTTAGAAGTAAATAGATATATGATATGTATACGACATATATACTATAATTAAGAAATATATACACAACTTACACAGGACACCATGACGTCTCAGTCCAGCTTCTATGAACCTTCCTCCCTACCTCTTGAGGGGTTTATCCTCATTCATACAGTGTGAGTTATCACTCTATTCTTCCCTGTTAATATGCTCCTCAACTGTTCTCGATAGAGAAACTAACCTCTAATATACTCTTTTCTCCTAACGTCCTCGCTAGTAGCTTGGTTACCATTAAAGTAGCTTGATGCAGGCCAAGGACTAGGGATTTCTATTGGGATAAGGTTTTCCCCAACCAAATTAACCTCTAATCTCACTTCCGTATTGCTCAAGTCTTCCAAAGAGACATTGTCTTACTTATCTTCGTTCAACTTGATTGTCTTTGATGACGACAATAACAATTTGTATGGGGATTTTCTCACCTTCTTTTCCATATGGAAATAACATGTGTTTTGCTAATGTGAGCCAAAAAAAGATGAGAAAGCTCGTATCTAACAAAATAACATTAAATTATATTTTATATATATTATACTAAAATGGTTGTCATTATATAATATTATGTCAATTGTTTCGCTAACATCTTATCAGTTGTTCTAATTTTCTTAAAATTTTAAATTAAACTTTTGAAATATTAAATTTATTATTTATATAATAAATAGTTAATTAATTATTATAGATATTTATTTGAAAAGTTTAAATATAATTAGAATAGCCTATTTGATATTGGTAATAATTAGTTTTATCTAATAATATAAATTAACTTTTTTAGAAATTAAATTAAAATTATCTACATTAATTTTTTTCCTTAATGTTCAAAATAAAATTTTAAAATATAAAATTTATTATTTATTAGAATAAATAAGTGATTAATTATTATAAATATTTATTTCTATAGTTCAAATAAGATTATGAAAACGTATTTAATATTAATAATAATTATTTATCATCTAATAAAATAAATAAAATTGAAATTGAAATATCTATATTAAATTTTAAATTAAAAAATTTAAAATATTAAATTTATTAATTAAATTTATTACTTTTTTGAAAATAATTAATTATTATAGATAGATATTATCTATATTAAGCTTCAAACTAATTTTTTTAAATATTAAATTTATTATTATAATAATTAATTAATTTATCTATATCTATATATTATATTAAAACAGTTAACGCTAATAATATATTATATTATATATTATTATCTTAATTTTTTTTATGTGTCCTAATTTTTTAATATTTTAAATTAAATTTAATATTTATTATATAATAGATATTTATTTGATATTTATTTGGAGCATTTAAATAGAATTTTAATTTTTATGTAATTTTTTTTTGGTATTTTTAATTTTTTTTTGAGTTTTTTGAATTAATTATTTTTATTTAATTTTGTGTAAATTGTATTTTTTTTAATTTATGTTTGGTTTTTTAATTTTATAATTTAATCTTTTATTAAAATTTTATTTTAATTTTAGTTATATTTTTAATGAAATTTTAGTTATATTAATTATTTTATTTTAATTTTTATTTAGTTTAATTTTAATATCGGCAGGATTGCGCCTTAGCTTTTCTAATTTTTCCATAAATTGAGATGCATGACTAATATTTATTCAACATACACACACATTGTTGGAATTAAAAAAAAAAAAATCCAAGTCAACTTGGTTGTTTCATAGAAATAAGAGGCATATGGACTTACGTTTCAATTTCCTCTATTATTATTGTCTTTTTTTCTTGAAAATGATCCTCTCGTTATCTGAATGATATAAATTTGATGTGAAAGAGTGGCTAAATATCCAAAGAAAATTTTAATATAAAATTAGTCAATATCTTTATTTATGGATCAAATTAATTAAAAATTAAAACTTTAAAATAAAAATTAATTTTTTAAAATATTAAAATTTAAATTTAAATTTTTTATTGACCTAGTCAATTAATAGAGACAGAGACCATATTTATAATAGAATTTCTCAATATCTAAATACATGAATAATAATTTTTAATGTAGGATTACAGATAAAATAATTAAACGAATATTATATTTATCTTGTAAAAATAAAATTACATAAAATTTTTACAAGCTGGGGTCAAATGATTTACAAATAACTTGATTCATTCACGTCCTATATATGTATGTATTTGACTTTTTGATTATTTTTTTATTCAACGGTGGTTATTACTCTCTAATATTATCCGATCCGATAATATTAAAATAAACTCAAATATAAAATTTTAATATTAAATATCAATCCATTTAAAATTGACTCGACCAAAGCTGAAATTAATTTAGTTCGGTCGAATTTTGAAAATTTAAGAGCATTAATTTTAAATTTTTACTTTTTGATTAGAATCGATTGGATTAAAAAATTACTCTAATCCGATTGAACCCAACTCGTGCACACAATCTAATATGGCTGATGTTGATGGATTATGCATGGGCATATATGATTATTATTTTCATTTACCCTAAGTATAATTATTTGTGTAAGTCTTTAATATTTATGATATGAAAATATATGCTATATTAAATATCAACTTATTAAATCGATCGTTCACTCTTATTATTATTTCGCGGATATTTTATAATAGCACTACTACTTAATTACTACAATTTAATATTTTTTACCAACTAGCTAGTATTTTATTAATTTATAGATTAAATATATAAAATGTATTTGTTTTTTATTTTCTTTATTTTTTCAAATTATATTTACTGCATTGAGAATATTTTTAAAAAATAAGAATAAAAACAACTCATTTAGAAATTTATTTTAGTATAAAATATGAAATTCAGTTGAATTTCACATTTTAAAATTATATCTTTCAACGATTCATTTATAAATGAAGTCTAGAGGTGCATTTGTTTTCATACCTGACCAAGCGTCTGTACTTTTTTCTTAATATTTCATAACTTGTATAACTTTTCAGGCATGAAAAGTGTGGTCTAAAATTCACAATATCCATTGTTTGGAGAGCAACGGTGGATCTGGCCTTGGAGATTTCGTAACATTTAAAAAAAAAACGACCTCAAGAGTGAAAGTAATTTTTTTCAAAAAAAAATTGGAAAACTTTTCAATGTCTTTTAAAAAAATTGTTAGTGTGTTTATTTATAGAAAATAATTTTTTATTTTTATTTGTTTAAAACGTTAGAATATTTATTTTCTGCAGAAAATTTAAAATATATATTCATTTAGTAAAATAAAAAATTATTTTTTAATGCCGGCGTAAAAACTCTATATTTTTATATTAAAAAATTTAACTCTATTTATAAAAGAAGATTTTAAAAAATTTTGAAAATTATTTCTAAGATATTTTTCAAAATCTTTTTAAAGTTAGAAAATCAAAAAATTATTTTTTATTTTCTAATTTAAGAAAATTATGTCATATAAACATGTATTTTTATTTTAAAATTTATATAGAATTTTTTTTTTTAAATTACTCTAGTTTTCTAAAAGTAAACGCCCCCCTTAATGGTTCTCGAAGTCATCTCTAGCTATCCCGGTGGTTTTTTGTGAACCTTGATACCAACTGGTCAGTTTGATCTGATTCATTAACTTTTTTCTTTTAAAGGAAAGGATCTGATTCATTAACTTATATCATATTTGATATTTGTTAAAATTGGGCTCAGACTCAGTTAGATAGAATCCAGATCATTAAAAAATCAGCTGCTCTAGACCTAAACTGTTAATATTAAAAGAAATAATTTATTAGTTATTATTACTAATTTTATTTGTTACTATTATTATTACTGTTGTTGTTAATAATATTATTTATTATTATTATTATTACTAATAATTAATAATAATGTTTTTTTGCTATTTAAAATATTATTTGTTAATATATAGTATTTAATAATAATAACTTATCATTATTATTATTTAATATTTAATATTATAAAAAAAATTACGAGTCGAGAATTTATTTTCATGAAAATATAGGGATAAATTTAAGATAGAAAAATTTAAATCGATTAGAAACAACTGATTTTAATTGAAGCGAAATTAACCCGTATTATACAGATCTGAATTATAATCGAATCATTTTTTTTATATGATTCAAATTTACAAACCAAAATTTCAGTTAAAAGAAAATTACAGACCAAAATCGGTGGATCCAATTAACCAGTCCGTTGCCATGAATGGTCAGTGGTCCCCGCCATTATGATTCCAACAGTGTTGGGGACTGCCCTTCGGATTGTTACTTGTGTGGGCAAGAAGACCCAGCAGATAGACCTGCTACTTGTCACCTGTTGTTGTTATATTGGAAAGTTATTCAACAATAAAAGTAAAGTTTAACCATAATAAGGTTATTTTTTCAATTATAATAAAGTGATTCAAAAATGACAATTTTTTGCAGACCAAGTTGTAGCAAGACCAGCTTCCTCCTTAATTTAATTAAACATCTTGTTATTATATGTGTATGATTACTCTCCATAAAACTATTACTTAAAAAAGAAAAATTCAACTGCAATACATGTAGGACACAGAATTTGCTAGTAAATAATATGTATTTATATTTTACCAATTTGAAATTTGAGATGCACCCTAAAAAAGTCAAGTATTTATATTTTAAAAAAGATTAAAACACAAAATTGGTCTCTAATAGTTGAATTAATATCCAAAATTAAATTTAGAGAGAATTTAATTCATAAATAAAACTTTATATTCATTAGTTGGGATAGTTGAGAATATTTTGAAATTCAATAAAGTTGGAAAAATGATTTGTAAAATTATTATAGTTTTTGAAATATATAAATAATTCTTGATCTTTATAAAAATGAATTGTTTTTCTTTTTGATAAAACTTAAAAATTCGATTCATCCAAAAAAAATAATAAAATAGATATAAGAATTAATTTGGTTAGCCAGAATTTAGCCTGAAAAGTACTTAAGATTCTTTGTTCCACTTTGAACTTTCAAAATGTGGACTTGAAGTCAACTTTGAACCTAAAAAAATAAAATAATAATAATAATAATAATAATAAGAAGAAGAAGAAGAAGAAGAAGAAGAAGAAGAAGAAAGAAGAAGAAGAAGAAGTTGAACTGATCAAGTAGAATTTTCATTTCTCATTCCAAACAGAAAAAACGGAAGAATTTGGTAGCCATGTTCGTAATCCTTCATTTCTTGCTTATTTACAGCAGGGATCCAATCAAATTACCACAGCCCAAATACGTTCGTCATAACTGCTCAAACACAACTACTTTCACCCACGACAGCTCCTATCAGTCAAATCGAGATTACGTACTCTCTTCTCTTTCGTCAAATGTCGACAACAGCAATGGATTCAATAGCACCTTCGCTGGGCAGGACCTTGATGCAGTATATGGCCTCTTTCTCTGCCGTGGTGACTTGAGCACCAAAGTTTGCCAACGTTGTGTCACTTTTGCAACCCAAGACATTGGCCGATTTTGTCCTATCGAAAAAGTGGCCGTAATATGGTATGATGAGTGTTTCCTACGGTACTCAAATAAATCCATATCCGCCACTCTGGAGACATGTCCTACACTATACTTACCGTTACCGAGTGCAAATAATATCAAACAAAATATGAGCTCTTCTGTTCTAATTGTTGATTATATGAAACAACTTGCTAAGGAAGCAAAGGCTTCATCAGGTACCAAAAAGTTTAAAGTCGGAAATTTAAATTTTAGTTCTGAAGGCATTGGTGCCTCTTCTCAAACAGCGTACTTCCTTTTGGAGTGCACACCGGACCTAAATGTCTCGGATTGTGACACGTGTTATCAAGCAGCTATCTCTAAATTGCCAAAATATATCAGTGCGGAGCAAGGAGGAAGAGTTATATCCCCTAGTTGTAATATTTGGTATGATTTTTTTCCATTTTATTATCTGCTGTCATTGCCGCCGTTGTCATCACCGACGCCGTCACTGCATCCCTCGTCACAACCAAAAGGTAAGTCAAATTAAGTTGAAAAATAAAAAAGAATTGTTATCAGGCAGCCTCATCTTATAACGTATGAAAATGATATTTCAATTGTCAAAGGAGGGGAAGGAGGCAGAATTAGGCGAATTAGAGTGGTTGCAGGTGTAGTCGTATCATTTCTCGGGGTAATATTGTTCAGTATTTTCATTTATACGTTTTGGAGAAGGAAGAATCTGAAAAAAGGTAAAGAATAAAATTCTTGCTGGCTTCTACATTAATTTACAGCAACTATATATTACCCCTTCTTTTTAATTATTAAGACTATTAAACTATTATATGTGCAGAGGAGAGAGAAAATACTGAAGAAGTTCAAACACTTTATTTGGGAAGTGGAACAATTGGTTATAGCCACTCTAATAAAAATATTGGAGGACAAAAGCCCGTGGACTCTGATAATTTTCTTTTTGTTCAGTTATATATTGTAAGTCAAGCTACAAATCATTTTTCCAATGAGAATAAACTTGGAGAAGGCGGGTTCGGCCCAGTATACAAGGTAATCCTTGGTCTGTTAATCAACTGCTCATCAATTACTTATGTCCTGTGTCATGTCTATACTATGTGCAGTGCATACACCTGCTATACTAAACACTGATAAAGTTTTTAGATCTGCATGTGTTTCTTGAGTTCAGGGAACTCAGTCCCCTAAAATGATGTTTAACGAATGAAAGACTCTATTTATCCAAAATAAATAAATTAATAATAACTCTTAGATATATATACATCTTGGTTCTCACAACAGTGGCATTTTAATTAATTTAATGATGCTTCCTGTAGGGTATATTAGAAGGCGGGCAAGAAATTGCAGTTAAGAGGCTCTCAAAAACTTCTGCTCAAGGAATAGAGGAATTCATGAATGAAGTCAATTTTATCGCTAAACTACAACACAGAAATCTCGTCAGACTCTTAGGATGTTGCCTGGAAAAAAATGAAAAGTTGCTCCTCTACGAATTCATGCCCAACAAAAGTCTTGATGCCTTTATATTTGGTTCTACTCTTAATTCCTCCGTAAATACTTAGTAATTAAGGAATTAAGCAAAATAAATTTGATAATAATTTAATGATTTCTCACAGATTCAACTATGGCTGTACAACTTGATTGGCAAACACGCTTTAGCATTATCAATGGAGTTGCCCGTGGCCTCATGTATTTGCATGAAGATTCTCGACTAAAAATTATTCACAGAGATCTAAAAGCTAGTAACATTTTGCTAGATATCGATATGAATCCAAAGATATCAGATTTTGGAATGGCAAGGATTTTTGGCAGAAATGACAATCAAGTTAATACAAACAGAGTTGTTGGAACTTAGTAAGTCTAAACATGTACTGTTCCCTTACTTGTGTCTCTCATATCTTAATTTTGATAGTTTTAACATATAATTTTTGAAAGTTTGCTTTTTTCTGTGAATTAGTGGATATATGGCCCCAGAGTATGCTATGGAAGGACTGTTTTCTGTGAAATCCGATGTTTTCAGTTTTGGAGTTCTGCTATTAGAGATAATTAGTGGAAAAAAGAACAGTGGTTTTTATCTTTCAGAAGAGGGTGAAAGCCTCCTCACTTTTGTATGTTTACATTTCTTAATTTGTCTTCTCTCTTCTGGGCATGCAAGAATACCAGTGGCGACTAATTTTCTATTTACATTTCGGATTCCTCCTATGATATCTCAGGCATGGAAGCTATGGTCTAATGATCTAGGATTGGAGTTGATGGACCAGTCAATTGTGAAGGCAAGTGTGGCTGCTGAGGTGCTAAAGTGCATCCACATTGGATTGCTTTGTGTGCAAGACAAGCCAGCAGACAGACCCACAATGTCATCTGTCATTGTTATGTTGGCAAGTGAAACAATAACACTTCCTCGACCCAGACAACCTGCATTTTCTATTTGTCAATTTGTTGCAAAATCAACTCCATCCTCAATTCCTGAAATTTGTTCGCTTAATGCTGTAACAATTTCAAATATATCTCCCCGTTGAATGCAACGCAACTCTTCTCGAACGCATCACCCAAAAGAGTGGCAATAAACCTAATTATAGAAAGTTTGTAAAATCTCATCCAATATTTATTAAAGTTGTACCTTAGGAATTGATGTGGAGAGGGCATTGACAATAATGTAGGTGGTGATAATTGTTTTTCATTTTTTTTTTTTACGAACTCTTGTTTATTTTTGATAAATTTCACTATGAATATTGCAGTTCAAGGTAGGTGTTTGCAATTAATTCTACATTGGAAATTATCCTTCTGAAAGCTGTGCTTCTTCAAACAGTTTTATCTCTAAATTGCGAAATTGTTAAATTACTTATTGATACGTAGGATGAGTACATGAGGTGCTTCCTGCAACAGCGGCCAAATGAATGCTTAATGCCAATCAAATCTGGACTAGAGAAATTGCGTGTCTCATTAAATTAGACTGCTTGATTTTTGCTCTTTTCCATGAGATATTGCCACCTGTGTATCTATTACCCAATGTTGAAATCATGTGACTCAAAGAAAGAGGCTAACCATATTGCGAGATAGCACTAGAATCTTTAGAATAAGGGAAAAACTCAATCTTCTTTCTAAATTTCCTAATTAGTTTTTATAACTTTTAATTTAAGCATGGGAGAGTTTTTAAGTTAAAAATTTAACTCTCTAATATTATTATTTATCTTGTAGAACTAGATTCAATTTTAAAAAAATCAGTACTATATCCTGATCAAGCTCCAATAAATTAGTTTGTTTTTATTAATACGAGGTGATTTTTTTTTTTACCTTAATTCAATTAAAGAGTCCATGCACATAAACATTTAATAAATTAATGATGTTTGTCGGTTCCACCAAATTTAAATTACTGAATTTAATTGTATAAGTGGTGAATTCAGGTCGAACCCTAAAGACTGAAATCTTAATTTTTGTGTAAAAAGAAGGGGGGTTTGTTTGTGAAAAATTCAACTTAACAATTCAAAAAGAAAATTAATTAATTAAACTGAAGTAGTAATGTAAATTGATGAAGAACCAATTCAAGGTGATTTCTAATCCAGTGCACAATTGATCACAGACAACTTATGATTTAATTACTCTTTGAATACTTAACTGAAATTTACCAAAAAGCATGATAAATTCCCAAAACTCCCCTATTTCGTTAACTTGAGCCCAGCACCCTCATTAACTCTAATTATTAAACGATCGGGTATTAAACAATCCCTTTCAATTTAATAAAAGCATTAAGAATCAGGAAGTAGTTAAACTTGAACAACAATTTATAAAGCATAAACCATTTAATTCAACCCTATTGTCTCTATAGATTATTACTGAAAACCTGAAATATAATCAGTAATACCTAATTGCTACTAACATTCAAACTTTCATAACAATTGCGGATTATGAAATCTGAAATAGCACTTAATCCTACCAAACAATTCACTAATAGGCCTTTTTAGCAAAGAATTCAATAGAATCAATTCAATAAAAACAAGAAACAACAGATATTCAAAAAGAAACTACTCATTTAAAACCCGAGTCTCACAAAAGTGCAAGGATGATAAATCCCTTGAATTGGTGTAAAGAAATTAGCCACTCATGGCCTACAATAACTAAAAAGAATTAAATTGAACCTCTGAATAGATGGTGAATGAATTGTAGATGTTCCTCCCCCTGCTCCTTACATTTCCTTTTGAAGAATAGAAAAGAATCTCCAATTAATTAGGGATTTTGAGATGAAAAATATTCTGTTCTGATCTTCCCCCGTTTTCGGCTCCCTCCTTTTTGAATATGGTTCTGACTTCTTCAACAATTTTGAAAATCTCTTTCTCACGATTCTAACGAGCTAAGGCTCACTTGAAACCGAGCCTCACAGCTCCAGATATAACCTAAAAACCGTAACAGCCCTCTCTGAATACGTTGAAGCAGAAACACCAAATTAGCTGCCGTCTTTGACTCTCAAAACGACACCATTTCAATAAGTGGTCTTCATGACATTTGTAGGGATGTCTTTTAGGAGTCTAATGGGCCTGGGCTTGTCTTGTTTTGACACTTGGAGCTCCAGATAGGAAGTCCATAGTAGAACAGGTCGTGCTTAGTTATACAGCACATAGCTTTAAACTTCAGAGCTGAATTTGATCAATATTGAGACTGAATTAGCTTCTGTTTTCTCTTAGACAATTGTAGAACTCTGTTTCATCTTTCCAACGCATCAAACGGATTCCAATTTAAAGGTCTACAACCCCATATATCTCTGAAACCAAACAAGGGTCAAGATAACAAAGATGCTGAAATTTTACCAATTTAATTAAATTATTCCAAATGCAACTAAAATAATGTCTAATTGCTAAAAATTGTCTAACAAAGTGAATTAAGCACATAAATAACCCAAAAATGCATAATAATGTAGACAATAAAAGCACCAAATAATGCACATATTAAATTCCCCACACTTATCCCATGCTTGTCCTCAAGCATGACTCAAAACTCAAATTAACTCTATATAGGAGCCACAAACTTCACCTTAAAACTCAATCCAACATATGCAAGTTCTCTAAACAATTCAACATCACAATTGAGAACTCAACTATCAATATCATTCCATTATTATGAATACAATTGAAGAAGGTTACACTAAGGATTCATAAAACATGCACACACACTCTCGAAGTTTGAATCGACAAGCATTTAATTGAGCAATTAATAAAGCGTCAAAAACACATTTTCATAGCTTCATAATAAAAACGGGTGAACGTCCATATACTCTCCTCCAAATCCCCTCTCCACTAATGTAGAACAAATCTCAACTCTAGATCAATAGGTCTTTTATTCGGGTTGGCTAGGGTGAAGTTACAAATGAAAGGATAATGTAAGGATGAAGACAAATGAGAAAAATAAGTCTTTTAACAAACAACTAAATAGAGCAATGCATAAACTAACTAACTACTACTCAAACAAGGACAATTTTAACTCAAAATAACATAATTACAGCAGACTGAAATGATCAAATACTAATATTAAACTGGGATTGACTTCTTCTTTCTTTTTCATTCAAAATTTTTATCAATTTTTTTCTTTTTTTTCTCTTTTTTTTTTCAAAATAAACTTACACATCATAATACTTTTTACAATGGACTCAAACTGATAAAAATTTAAACATATAAGTCACAAAGACAATTTATTCGTAAAATAACAAAGACCAAGACAATTACTCAAAACTAACACTTTAGCATGCTCAACAACAACCTATAAGACTATTTTCTCATTTAAAGGTGGTAGGTAAAGAGCTTTGGTGTATATGGCTATATTGTGGGCTATGAAAAGAATTTAGAGTACGCATTCAGCATACTACATGGGCTAGAAAGGGTTGGAAGAACTGTAACAACTAGGTATGATAACTTAAAGGGTATAACGACGGCCAAAAAAGCGCCTAAATCATTTCCAAAGTTAAGATCCAACCTAAAGATTTTGCCTCAAGGGAACGTAAAAGAGAGTTCTAGCGTTCATGAAGCTATCCTAAATTTTTGCTTCAAAAATTGCTCTAAAAAACACCTATCAAAAGAAACTAAGTTTTGAAAAATATATTTTTAGAATTCAAAGTGTAAACAACTTCAACCAAGGTTCATAAGTGCAGTAATGGTTAATCTCAAGCTAAAATTCTCGCTCACTAGTCTCATCAATTAAAGTTCTCATAAATGTTAAACAAAGTAACAAAGGCAAAGCTCCCCTCTCTAGAGTTTCTAAGAGTTCCAAATCATGTTATAAAGACACCATAACCCCATTGAGTAAGTCCCAAAATTAGTTCAACACATCAAAAATTTAAAAATTTTACTCAAATATACCATGGGATAAGTGGTTAAATGCAGTTTAGAAGCATTTTTTTTTCTCAAAACAGTCAAAATTTGCTTGAAAATTCAGCAGCATTATCATCACATGAAGCATAAAAACCATCAAATAAAAACACCCCTAATAGTAAAACCCTTCCCCATACTTATTTCACACATTGTCCTCAATGTGTACAAATCTCAATTAATCATAAAGAAGGGTCACAAGAAAGTAAACAGGAGTAAAAGTGTAGAAATACTGCCCTGTTGCACTGAAATTTACTCATCAATAAATTGCAAACAAAAGCCAAGCTGCTGTCTAGTAACGGGTACCTGCTACAGAATCAAATGCAAAACACAAGCCAGACAAAACAAGCAAACAAGTGGCTAGCTGGTCACTTTTTCACACAAAATTACTAAAAATCTCAACCATATTCACCATTCGTTACCTACCCAGCTCTGCAGAACCTAGAAACAACTAATTGGAACCAAAGTAACTCAAACTCACACCCAAAAGAATGAAAACCAACACACATACCAAGCAAAACAAAGTCTCCATAACAATTGACATCCAATTTCCAAAATTTTTATACCAATCAAGAACTTAAGTGACAGAACCAATTAATCAATTTGTATGCACAGGAATAAATTCAATCTTGTGAAAAAGGTTTTGGCTGCACACTCTCAGTTTGAGTTAAAATTCCTAACTGGACAATTTAAAGACCAATTGCATTTATGTGTGACATCTCAGTTCATGCACTTTAGATGGAAAATAAGCATTCTCACAAACACATAACCTAAATAGTAACTCAATTCTCAATTGCCTTAACAAAACATTGATCTGGCCAACCAATACATGCTCACAAACATATGAATTCGAAAATAATGAGAATTTCAAGCCAAGAAAAACAGACATGAAGCAATTCGAGAAGAGAATCAGTGAACACTGACCTGGTGATACGAATTAAAAGGAAACCCAAGATTATGGGTGAAGTTGCTCTTTAGAACTGACCTCTATTTACCTCCTTTGCGACGGGAATCAATTGGAAAAGAAGATGGTGTAGGGTAGAGGACGGGTCTGCGATTTGAAGGAACTTCTACTAACGATCGAATAAGAACCCCTAAGCAGAGGAAATCGCGAGTTTTGCGAGAGGAAGAGGGGAAGGTGGGAAGGTCATTTCTTAATTTTTTCCATCTTCTTTTTACCCAGAACTGCAAATTCAAAATTTAGCAAAAGGAATAAGATGACATTATTTATTTATATATATGTGTAAATAAATAAAATAGAGTAAAAGTCTGGGTTGCCTCCCAAAAAGCGCCTTTGTTTATCGTCATTGGCTCGACATAGTCGCAGCAATCTTCTTCAATCCAAATAAATTAGATCAATCAATTTGATTTCCTCCAGTGAATGCTCTTAAAAGCCTTCATAAAATGGCTTGAGTCTATGGCCATTGACTTTAAACACCTTCTTAGTTCCTAAACTTTGAATTTCAACAGCACCATAAGAAAACACATTAGTAACAATAAATGGTACAATCCAACGAGAACGCAACTTACCAGGCATTAACTTCAATCTAGAATTGTACAATAAAACTTTTTGCCCAACCACAAACTGCTTCCTTAAAATTAATTTATCATGAAATGCTTTTGTCTTTTCTTTATAAATCTTAGAATTTTCATAAGCATCAAGACGAATCTCCTCTAACTCCTGCAATTGTAACTTTCTTTCCACACCAGCAGCATCTAAATCAAAATTACAATGTCTAACAGCCCAAAAAGCCTTATGTTCTATCTCAACAGGAAGGTGACACATCTTACCAAAAACCAACCTGTAAGGGGACATACCTATGAGTGTTTTATAGGCAGTCCTATAAGCCCACAAAGCATCATCAAGTCTAAGGCTCCAGTCCTTTCTATTTGGCTTCACTGTCTTCTCTAGGATGGACTTCACCTCTCTATTAGACACCTCAGCTTGCCCACTTGTTTGAGGATGATAAGTTGTAGACACTTTATGAAAAACACCATATTTCTTTAATAATGCTTTCACAACTCTATTACAAAAATGAGTGCCTCTGTCACTGATTAAAGCTCTAGGAATTCCAAACCTGCTAAAAATGTTTGACTTGATAAAATCTACAACAGCTTTAGAGTCATCAGTTCTGGTGGCTTTAGCTTCCACCCATTTAGAAACATAATCAACAGCAACTAATATATAAACAAAAGCAAAAGAAGAAGGAAATGGACCCATAAAATCGATTCCCCACACATCAAAAATTTCACATACAACTATTGGGGTCTGACTCATCTCATTCCTTCGAGATATACTTCCTGTTCTCTGACATTGTTCACAATTTTTACAGAAAATATATGCATCACGAAAAATGGTAGGCCAATAAAAACCACAATCCACTATCTTCCTACCTGTTCTCTTAGGCCCAAAATGACAACCACATGCAAATGAATGACAAAAAACAAGAATTGATTCAATCTCATTATCAGGAACACATCTCCTAATAATTTGATCAGAACAAAATTTCCACAAATATGGTTCATCCCATACATAATACTTAGACTCACTCTTCAATTTTTCTTTTTTAGCTCTACTTAAATCAAAAGGTATAGTCTTAGTAACCAAATAATTCACCAAATCAGCATACCAAGGGATCATACCTTGTAATTTACATAATTGCTCATCAGGAAATAATTCTTGTAAATGAATTGGATCCTCTTGTGTCACTAACCTGCTCAAATGATCAGCTACCAAATTCTCAGCACCTTTCTTATCCTTGATTTGAAGATCAAATTCTTGTAAAAGAAGAATCCATCTAATTAATCTTGGCTTTGCTTCCTTCTTTGCTAAGAGAAACTTTAAAGCTGCATGATCAGAAAATACAATCACTTTAGAATTAAGCAAGTAAGATCGAAATTTATCTAAAGCAAAAACAATAGCTAAAAACTCTTTTTCAGTTGTGGAGTAATTGCGTTGTGCAGAGTTTAATGTCCTGGATGCATAATAAATCACATGAAAAAACTTTTCCTCATGCTGCCCTAAAACAGCCCCCACCGCATAATTACTTGCATTGCACATAATTTCAAATGGTATAGACCAATTAGGAGCTTGAATAATAGGAGGTGTCGTCAGTGCTGACTTTAACTTGTTAAAAGCCTCCTTACATTCTCCACAAAACTCAAATTTAACATCCTGCTACAATAGTCTAAATAAAGGTACTGCTATCTTGGAAAAATCCTTGATAAACCTTCGATAGAAACCTGCATGACCAAGGAAAGAACGCAATTCCCTCACAGTTGTGGGGTATGGTAAATTCACAATTAAATCAACCTTTGACTTATCTACCTCAATACCTCTATTAGAAACAACATGCCCTAAAACAATTCCTTGGTCTACCATAAAGTGGCACTTTTCATAATTCAAAACCAGATTTTTTTCAATGCATCGCTCAAGAACAGAATTTAAATTATGTAAACATGCATCAAATGAATCACCATACACTGTAAAATCATCCATGAACACCTTAATACAATTATCAATAAAATCTGAAAATATGCTCACCATACATCTTTGAAATGTTGCTGGTGCATTACAAAGTCCGAAGGGCATTCTTCTAAACGCAAAAGTTCCAAAAGGACAAGTGAAGGTAGTCTTTTCTTGATCCTCTGGTGCTATCACAACTTGATTATATCCTGAAAAACCATCAAGGAAGCAGAAATAAAACTTACCTGCTAACCGCTCAAGCATCTGATCAATGAATGGCAATAGGAAGTGGTCCTTCCTAGTTGAAGAGTTTAACTTGCGGTAGTCTATGCACATACGCCATCCACTCTGAATCCATGTTGGAACCAGCTCATTATCTTGATTTGCTACAACCGGCACTCCTAATTTCTTTGGCACAACTTGAACTGGACTTACCCATTTACTGTCTGAAATTGGGTAAATCACCCCAGCATCCAATAGCTTCAAAATCTCCTTCTTCACAACTTCCATCATCTGTGGGTTTAGCCTCCTTTGAGCTTCTCTACTTGGCTTAGCATCATCTTCTAACAAAATCCTATGCATACACACCGATGGACTTATACCTTTGATGTCAGCCAATGTCCATCCAATTGCTTCCTTATGCATTCTTAGAACTCTTGTCGATCTTTCTTCTTGAATCTTAGTTAACTTACTTGAAATGATAACTGGAAGTGTATCATTATCTTCCAAGTAAATATACTTCAAATGCTCCGGTAATGGTTTGAGTTCAAGAACTGGTGCAGCTACAACAGAAGGCAATAATTTTGTGTGATTAGGTAAATCAATCTTAGAAACCTCATACCTTTTTTGGAACTAATGGTAGTGACTGCAATTCCATTACTGTATCTTGAATTTCTGCACTTAGGGGTTGGTTTGTACTCCCTTCATGAATTCCTTGACTAATCACTACTTCCAACTCATCCTCCTTGCTCAACTCAAAGACATTCTGCACACATGTATTAATTACATCAATAGAGAAAATAGAATGCTCATCAACAGGATGCTTCATAGCATCAAAAACATTAAATTTAACTACTTCCCCATTAAATTCCATGGTTAAAGTGCCAGCATCCACATCAATTTTAGTCTTGGCAGTTTTTAGGAAAGGTCTACCAAATAAAATCAAAGCAGAATTTGATGTGGGAAAACTCTCCCCCATATCCAAAATATAAAAATCTGCAGGAAAAATTAAATGCCCAACCTGCACTAAAACATCCTCAACTACACCCATCGGGTAAGCATTAGAACTATCAACCAATTGAATAATAACACTAGTTTCCTTCAAAGCATTCAAATTTAAATTTTGGAAAACTAAATATGACATAACATTAATAGACGCTCCTAAATCTGCCATTGCTCGCTCAATTTTAGAATCACCTATTTTACATGGGATAGAAAACGAACCTAGATCCTTACACTTGGGAGGCAATTTCTGTTGAATGAATGCCGACACATTTTCCCCAACACTAACTTTCTCATTATTCCTAAACTTGCGCTTTGTAGTACATAATTCCTTAAGGAATTTAGCATACCTGGGAATTTGCTTGATCGCATCAAGTAAAGGTATATTGACTTGTACCTTTTTGAACATCTCCAAAATCTCTTTCTCTTGTTCTTCTTTCCTTGTCTTGGCCAACCTACTAGGAAATGGAGGAGGGACAGCAAAATTATTAGCATCATTAAGTTTAGAATTTACCTCAACATCAGGAATCTCATAATCTTTTGAACTTTGCTGGTGCTTCTTTGTTGACTCCTTTACAACTTGATTATCAACTTCTCTCCCACTTCGCAAAAGTGTAGCACTTGCATTTTCTTTAGGATTAATCACCGTTTGTGATGGAAGCTTACCAGAATTTTGAGCTTCAAGTTTACTCACCGATGAAGCTAATTGGCCAATTTGCTTCTCTATACTTTGAATGCTAGTCCTAGTTCCTGCTGAAACTGTTGTGTATTAGTAGCCAAAGCTTTAACAATTTCATCAAGTGACATACCTTGATTTTGAGAAGAGGATGGCGATTGATTCACTTGTGGTCTCTGCTGCTGGTAGCGATTTTGCATCGGCTGATTCCCATAGCTCAGATTTGGATGGTCTTGCCATTCCGGATTATAAGAATTAGAATAGGGATCATACCTGCGTTGTTGCTGCCTATAATTACCTACTACGTTGGCATGCTGCACTAATTCATTCTCTTAAAGTGTAGGACACGTGTCAGTAGCATGACCTGGAACCAAGCATGACCCGGAACCAAACAAATTCCACATGTTTTAACAGCTTGCATGTTCCCTACAGCCATTTGTCTCACTAAAGAAGTTAAATCAGAAATTTGCTTCTCAAGATTAGATGTACTTACCTCATTAACCTTTCTAGGTGTGTGATCCATTCTCATTCCAAACTGTTGAGAATTTCCTGCCATGTTAGCAATCAACCTCCTTGCATCTACTGGTGTCTTATCAACCAAAGCACCTCCACTAGCGGCGTCTATCATACTACGGTCCATTAGCATAAGTCCCTCATAAAAATATTGAATCAAAAGCTACTCACTAATCTGATGATGGGGACAGCTTGCATAAAGCTTTTTAAACCGCTCCCAATACTCATATAAACTCTCTTCATTGTATTGACGAATGCTACAAATTTCTTTTCTTATGTTGGCAGCCCTAGAAGCAGGAAAATACTTCTCTAGAAACATCCACTTCATCTCATTCCATGAATTGATAGACCCGGAAGGAAGGTAATATAACCAATCCTTAGCTGTGTCTTCCAATGAGAATGGAAAAGCTTGAAGCTTAATTTGCTCCTCTGAAACTCCTTGAGGTTTCATGCTAGAACACACCACATGGAACTCCTTCAAATGCTTATGTGGATCCTCACCTGAAAGTCCATGAAATTTAGGTAGCAAATGGATTAGACCATATTTTAATTCAAAAGCAACATCTAAAGCAGGAAATTGAATGCACAAAGGTTGTTGATTTAAATCAGGTGTAGCCAATTCTTTTAAAGTTCTGGCTGCCATGGTTTCAATCTTAGAATCTGAATCTGGAACTGATTCCCTTGGAGAATTGCTTGAATTATCCGTAATCGTCCGCTCAGATGAAACTTGACTCAAAGCAGCTTGTTTAGCTAATTTCCTCAAGTGTTTAGCTGTCTTCTCTACTTCAGGATCAAAGAGAATTTCACCAGACTGAGAACTTCTAGTCATAAACCAAGTGACTTAAATTCTCCTTCTTGAAAAATAATACTGCACTTTTCACCACAAACCTGAAAACCAAAACACTACACAAAGGTAAAACCACAATTTTAAACAAAATAAAAACACAAAATAATAAACTTTCAGTCTCCGGCAAAGGCGCCAAAAATTTGATGTTTGTCGGTTCCACCAAATTTAAATTACTGAATTTAACTGTATAAGTGGTGAATTCAGGTCGAACCCTAGAGACTGAAATCTTAATTTTTGTGTAAAATGAAGGGGGGTTTGTTTGTGAAAAATTCAACTTAACAATTCAAAAAGAAAATTAATTAATTAAACTGAAGTAGTAATGCAAATTGATGAAGAACCAATTCAAGATGATTTCTAATCCAATGCACAATTGATCACAAACAACTTATGATTTAATTACTCTTTGAATACTTAACTGAAATTTACCAAAAAGCATGATAAATTCCCAAAACTCCCCTATTTCGTTAACTTGAGCCCAGCACCCTCATTAACTCTAATTATTAAACGATCGGGTATTAAACAATCCCTTTCAATTTAATAAAAGCATTAAGAATCAGGAAGTAGTTAAACTTGAACAACAATTTATAAAGCATAAACCATTTAATTCAACCCTATTGTCTCTATAGATTATTACTGAAAACCTGAAATATAATCAGTAATACCTAATTGCTACTAACATTCAAACTTTCATAACAATTGCGAATTATGAAATCTGAAATAGCACTTAATCCTACCAAACAATTCACTAATAGGCCTTTTTAGCAAAGAATTCAATAGAATCAATTCAATAAAAACAAGAAACAACAGATATTCAAGAAGAAACTACTCATTTAAAACCCGAGTCTCACAAAAGTGCAAGGATGATAAATCCCTTGAATTGGTGTAAAGAAATTAGCCACTCATGGCTTACAATAACTAAAAAGAATTAAATTGAACCTTTGAATAGATGGTGAATGAATTGTAGATGTTCCTCCCCCTGCTCCTTACATTTCCTTTTGAAGAATAGAAAAGAATCCCCAATTAATTAGGGATTTTGAGATGAAAAATATTATGTTCTGATCTTTCCCTGTTTTTGGCTCCCTCCTTTTCGAATATGGTTCTGACTTCTTCAACAATTTTGAAAATCTCTTTCTCACGATTCTAACGAGCTAAGGCTCACTTGAAACCGAGCCTCACAGCTCCAGATATGACCTAAAAACCGTAACAGCCAGGGGCGGAGGCAGGTGGGGTCGCGTGGGGGCTGACGACCCCCCCTGCCGGCCGCCGGACGTGTATTTATAATGTGGCTTTTCTGGCGGATGGAGCAACGAAGGTGGAGGCTCTGTGCCTCAGCCCCCCCTTCAACTCTTCAGCCCCCCCCTCCCGGAGCAGCTGGCTCCGCCACTGGTAACAGCCCTCTCTGAGTACGTTGTAACAGAAACACCAAATTAGCTGCCATCTTTGACTCTCAAAACGACACCATTTCAATAAGTGGTCTTCATGACATTTGTAGGGATGTCTTTTAGGAGTCTAATGGGCCTGGGCTTGTCTTGTTTTGACACTTGGAGCTCCAGATATGAAGTCCATAGTAGAACAGGTCGTGCTTAGTTATACAGCACATAGCTTTAAACTTCAGAGCTGAATTTGATCAATATTGATACTGAATTAGCTTCTGGTTTCTCTTAGACAATTGTAGAACTCTGTTTCATCTTTCCAACGCATCAAACGGATTCCAATTTAAAGGTCTACAACCCCATATATCTCTGAAACCAAACAAGGGTCAAGATAACATAGATGCTGTAATTTTACCAATTTAATTAAATTATTCCAAATGCAACTAAAATAATGTCTAATTCCTAAAAATTGTCTAACAAAGTGAATTAAGCACATAAATAACCCAAAAATGCATAATAATGTAGACAATAAAAGCACCAAATAATGCACATATCAATTAAGCTTGAAAAATCGTATAAATAATTAATTAACTTTTTGAATGTACACATTTAACGTGATCAAACCAAGTAATTATTAGATAGATAAATGTTTTATTTATCTATAATGTTGAAAAAAAGTATATGTTATTTGATTGTGGTTTCTTCAAATTAAACCATAAAGTAAAATATTTTAATTTCTCACATCAAATAGAATAATGTTAAGAATAAAATGAAACCAAATTGCTAAAAATAATTTAATTTTGTTCTGACTAACTAAATCAATAGTGCACATTCATGTGTGTGTGTATGTATAATTTAGGTCAAACACATATATAATATCTTAAATTTGTCTCGTTTAGTCACTTTGCCCCTCTGAACTTTCATTGTAACCACTTTACCCCTTGTACCTTATCTATTCTTTATTAATAGACACTTATATTAATGAATATTGGTCACTTTACTTTTTATATTTGTATATTTTGTACCAAATAGATATCTTAGCGATTCGGCATGACTCGATATAACTTAGCGAACTTATGTTTATAAGTTAAGAAAATGTGAGTTCAGGGGGCTATATGATTAAATTGAAAGTTTTAGGGACAAAGTGACTAAACGCGACAAGTTCAGAGGACTACATATATATTTAGTCTATAATTTAATATATATATATATATATTTAGCATTATAATTTAATATATAATACAAGATGTAGATATAATGCAACTGTAAAACAAATAAATAATATTAAACATGTTGATGTTGCCTTTGCAGCGCTGCAAAGAAAACGCAACAGTATCTAAAATTAAGTGATAAAACAACTGGTTCAATGCAGTTTTGCTAAAGCAATTTGGATAACCATCTCTTCTCTATTCAGACCTTTTGACGGGTGATGTTGTTAGAAAATGTTCTATTTTAGAATATTTTTTTTGGATAAAAGATTATATTTTATTAATTAAAATTTTAATTACAGAGAAAAACATATTTGTGAGACTATAATCTGCCCAGCCAAGAACATAACTGTAACACCCCAATTTTTATTGAATATAATGAGACATAAATTGGTGAGAGATATTGAAAATATAAATAACATATATATTATATATAAAAGGTTAAATATAAATGATATATATATATATAATGTATAAATGTTAAACGTAGATGGTAAAAGAATTAAAAAGTTGAAAGTGGAAAAGTTAAAATATAAAATAATATTATTATATGTATATATCTAATTAGTAATAAAATTTATATATATGATAGGTAAAAAGAAGGATAGAGTCAATAATCTTTAGAAATTTCATCTTTTCTCTTTTCTTTTCTTTTTTTTCCTTCTTGGCGGTTTCTATAGAGAAGGGAGAAAGAGATGATTTTAGTTTCATTAATCATCAAATTTTATTAAGAATTTTCAAGAATTGGTTATAGTTTTGGTGCTAAGTGGTGTAACAAGTAAGTTTTCTTTAACTTTTGATGAATTTTCTTTTGAGTAGAGTTTTTAATAAATTGGACAATTATTTAAATGATTAAAATGAAGTTAATCAATATTGAAATGATGAATTTAAAACTTGAGTGAGTAATGAAATATATTTGGTTAGAGTTTAGAGTAGTAAAGATGAAAAATAAGGTTTTGTTGGCTAATCATGAGTTGGAGGAAGATTAAAGGGCTTAAAAGTACTTAAATAGATTGCTAATATCATCTTTGAACTTATAAATTGATTATGGGTTAATTGAATTGAGTGAAGAAACTACTAGAGAGAAGTGAAAGATTTAGAGAAAGTGTTGTGCAAAGGAGTTGTTTCTCTAATTTGAGCTTCAAAAAGATAAGTATATACTTGGATTATGTTCTTGCTTTTAGTTTGCATCATTCTAAGTTGATAGGTGTGTATTTTTTGATAAAAAATGGTGTGAAAAAGTGATTCTGGGATGCCATGGGCGTGGCTAATGGATGCCTAATTTGCACTTCAGTTCAGATTTTATACCCCAGAGATTTAGCCTAACATGGTCAGTGACATGCCCATGTCTCTGGGTGTGTCAAAGCTTCTGTAAAGTGAATAAATGACATGGCCAGTGAAATGCCCATGTCTTTGGGTCTGTCAAAGCTTATGTAAAGTGAATAAATGACATGGCCAGTGATACGCCCATATCTCTGGGTGTGTCAAAGCTTCTATAAAGTGGGTAAATGACATGTTCAGTGACACACTTATGTTATTGGGCGTGTCAAAGCTTCTGCAAGGTTGATGAATGTCATGGTCAGTGGCATGCCCATGTCTTTGGGCGTGTCAGTTGAAGAATTTGCCCAAAATAGATATAACTGTATATATATGTTGAATTAAAAATTTATATGTGATTATAAAGTGAAGAATTATGATAAAACATGTTAATTATGTTAAATATTGTGTTGATGAGTCACATGATGAATGGCCCATATATGCAAAATGTCGAATGTTCTTTGTTACCTTATACTTTAACTAGTTGCCAAAAGATTGTGTTTGGTAGTTGGCATGCCATATGAATAGGGTGAGACACTGGGTGTCACATATATTGATATGCCGTCGAATTAGACACATTGGTGTTATTACTGTTGAGATACGCTGTGGATGAGACACTGGGTGTCATAGATATTTCCACGTCCACTAGCGAGGCACATTGGTGTCATTGTGATGAAATAGGTCAAAACAATGGTTCTGGAACTAGTTAATTATATAAGGACTATGGGCCCATTGCATGATATATGCTAATTATATATTTATATATATATATTTTTATATTAAAGTTTGATGTATCCTTATATTATGTTATCATATTAATAATGTAATATCAAGTACATACCACTGAGCTTGTAGCTCAACGCAAATTATTTATCGTGCAGGTTACAGAACAGAAGTTGAAAGTCCTTCTAGACTAAGTCAGACCTAGATAGCATTTGGATACTAGAACCGTCGGTTGCCACAAGATCAAGCCTAGCATATCATGTAAATACTCTTTTGGATGAATGTATTAAATGTGTTATATAGTGAGAATGGTTTTTAAATAAGTACCATCATACTTTTCACTATATGTATTTATGTATGTCTATAAGATTTTGGGATGAGAGTAGTAATGATAATTATTTAAACATATATTAAATGTTTATAGGTTGAATTATTTAAAATATGGGATTATCCATATTTCTAACAGAACTCTGGCAATTTTTTTTAAATCGTTTATTACTTTTATACCTAATTTATAATTTGTACAATACTATATATTATTTATTAAATTTATAAAGTAGGTAAGATTAAATCGTAGTATTTTAGTAATACTTTTACATCCTCTCTGTGCATATTACATTTCTGAGAGAATGTGTAATATGTATGGAAGGGTTGTAAGGGTGTTACATTTATTTTGGTATCAGAGCCTAGATGAATGGGGTTGTGAGATTCTCAACCTAGATGAGAATTCAGTGAGAGAAAAAGGGGGATTTCAAAGTTGAATTAAAAAGTATTTGTACATGCATATGCATAGGCATGTGAGCTGATCTTTAATATGAAAACCTTTGATCTTGTAACAAATATAGGTAGTAGAGATGTCTCGATCCCTTAGATCAGATGAATGTAGTGCAGAGAGCTTTGCTCCTAGGAAAGGTATGGCTCGAGCAAATATAGAATATGCTGGGGAGGCATAAGTGCCAACTAGACCAGTAGTTGAAGAGGTGTGACATATGATGACATTATTACAATTGACTCCGGTGCAGCCGCAACCACAACCACAACAACAGATGCTGATTCAAAAATATGACAAGCTGAGGAAGTATAGAGTCACAGATTTTGTTGGTAATACCAATCTAGCTATAGCAGAGCAGTGGCTGGACATGGTCCAGAGAGTGTTTATGCAGTTGCAGGCCTGTGTGAAGGAGAAGTTTGATAATGCCAGGTCTCTGCAGGGGGATGCTTACGAATGGTGGAAGACAGTTCCTCATGCTATGAACGATCCTCCAGTGTTGACTTATGTTGATTTTCTACAGGATTTTGATAATAAATATACTCTTCGAGAATATAAAGATGCAAAGAAGAAAGAATTTTTGAGTCTAAACAGGATGCAAAGATAGTGATAGAATATGAGAAGGATTTTATTTGGTTGAGTAAGTATGCAGGAGGGATTGTGTCTGATGAGGTTGATAGGTGTCAAAAATTTGAGGAGAGTTTGAGGCCATCTATTATGTGTCTAGTAGTAGGAGCACATTATGAAGATTTCTCCAAGTTGGTTACAGCTGCCAAAAGTATAGAAAAGGCACAAGTACTTGCACCAACTGCCATAATAGAGAGTAGAGACAAGAGACCTCAGATTGAGGCATGGTCTTCGTCATTAAAGAGGGGTAGAGTAGGTTTTTCACAGAGGTCTGGTAGAGGCTAGGGTTAGTTTAGTAGGGAGTTTTAGTAGCAGAGGCAGAGACATGGATCTTCTATTTCAGTGGCCAGTACTCTGACCCTAGTTACATAGAGATCTCCTCCACCCATTTGTGCCCAGTGTGGTTGAATGCATAGGGAGGTTTGTTGGGGAGTTGATTTCAGAGGTTGTTTTAGGTGTGGATCTTCAAGTCATTTTGTTAGAGATTATCCAGATCCACTAGATGAGAGATCAGTTGATACAACAATATCTAGACAGAGCAGTAGAGGAGGTAGGGGAAGTCGAGGTGGTGGTAGAGGTGGTAGATTTGGAGCTAGTCAGAGAGGAGATTCGGCATCTGTTAATAGGCCGAAGGAGACTAGAGATGTTCAGAGAGTTTCTGTAATGCAGAAGAAGCTAGATGCTTCAGATGTTATAGCTGGTATATTTTCTTTATTTGGTACCTCTATGCATGTATTAATAGATCCTTGGTCTACTCATTCATATATTAGTGTATAAGTTTTGCCTCTTAGTGTTGTGCATTATGAATCTTTAGGATTTGATGTATTAGTGACTAATTCCTTAGGGCATAATGTGATAGTTATAGAGTTTATCGAGATAGTCTAATTGTAGTACAAGAAGAGGAATTTCTCAATGATTTAATTGAGATGCCCTTTAAGGAGTATGATATTATTTTAGGTATGGACTGGTTGTCCAGATATATAGCTGTAGTTGGCTGTCAATAGAAGAATGTTACTTTAAGAACACTTGAGGGGAAAGAAGTGGTGGTAAGAGGTGAGCTAAGACACCTCTTGTCTACTTTTATTTCTGCAGTGGTTGCCCGAAGGATGATGAGGAAGGGGTGTGAGGCCTATTTGTCATATGTAGTGGATACTAGAGCAGAGAAGTCTAATCTCGATAGTATTTCTATAGTGGCTGAATTTTTGGATGTATTCCCAGATGAGCTACCAGGATTACCTCCGGTAAGAGAAGTGGAGTTTGGCATCGATGTGATACCAGGTACCACTCCTATTGCTATTACCTCTTATCAAATGGCACCAACCGAGTTCAAGGAGTTGAAGGTGCAATTACAGAAATTATTGGATAAAGGATTTATGCGCACTAGTGTTTCACCATGGGGAGCACCAGTGTTGTTTGTTTAAAAGAAGGATGGTACATTGAGATTATGTTTTGATTATCGATAATTAAATAAGGTGACCATCAAGAATAAATATCCATTATCTCGTATTGATGATCTCTTTGATCAATTGAAGGGAGCAACTGTGTTTTCTAAAATTGACTTGAGATCAGTGTATCACCAGTTGAGAGTGAAAGAGGTAAATGTACCCAAAACTACTTTTCGTACGAGGTATGAACACTATGAATTTCTTGTGATGCCTTTTAGGTTGATAAATGCACCAGCAGTTTTCATGGATCTAATGAATCAAATTTTTTGACTCAATTTATAGTGGTATTTATTGATGATATTTTGGTGTATTCATGTTGTAAAGAAGATCATGATAGACATTTACAGATTGTATTGTTGACATTAAGAAAAAAGCAATTGTGATATTAAGAAAAAAGCAATTGTTTGCAAAATTATCTATGTGTGAGTTTTGGTTAGATCAAGTAACGTTTCTTGGGCATGTTGTTTCAGCATAAGGGATCAGAGTAGACCCAAGTAAAGTTAAGACGATCTTGAATTGGAGTCCACCTAAAAATGTTACAGAAGTGAGGAGTTTTCTGGGATTGACAGGTTATTACTGTCGATTTGTAAAAGAATTTTCTATGATAGCCATGCCACTTACCAAATTACTTCGGTAAAGAGGTGAAGTTTGTATGGATAGACAAATGCCAAATGAGTTTTGAACATTTAAAAGATATGTTGACTTAAGCTCCTATTCTTACTTTACCTATAGAAAATAAACCATATGTGATATATAGTGATGCTTCATATAATAGTTTGGGATGTGTGTTATTGCAAGAAGGTAGAGTCATTGCTTATGCTTCTAGACAATTGAAACCATATGAGTTGAATTACCGGACTCATGATCTAGAGTTGGTAGCCATAGTATTTGCATTAAAAATTTAGCTACATTATCTATATGGAGAGAAATGTTTTATCTATACATATCATAAAAGTTTGAAGTATTTGGGTGTGCAAAGAGAGTTGAATCTTCGAAAAAGGCGATGGTTAGAGTTGATAAAAAATTATGATTGTTTGATTGATTACCATCTAGACAAGGCTAATGTAGTTGCAGATGCTCTGAGTCGAAAGTCAATGGCAGGGTTAGTTGTCTATTCTTTTATGTTGTTAGTTGAATTGAGAACCTTTCATGCTAGATTTGAAATTGATGATGATGGTGCACTTGTGGCACAATTGCAAACTATGTTGTTACTTTTAGAACAAATTAAAAAAGCACAAAAGGTAGATGTGAAAATTTAGAAAATTATGCAAGTTTGTCAAAAGGGAGAGAGTAGAGATTTTCAAATTGAAAATGATGGTAGTTTGAGGTATAAAACACGATTGTGTGTACCAGAAGATGCATAATTGAAGAAAAAGATTTTAGAAGATGCACATCAATCGACTTATGCGATGCACCCTGGGAGTACTAAAATGTATAAATTTTTTTAAAACAACATTACTGATGGAAGAGTATGAAAAAGAATATTACAGAATTTGTATCCAAGTGTCTTACTTGTCAGAAGATAAAGGCCGAACATCAAGTTTCTTCAGGTTTGTTACAACCTTTATCGGTACTTGAATGGAAGTGGGATAGAGTAACTAAGGATTTTGTTATTGGATTACCTCTGACTCAAAGAAAGCATGATGCAATATGCGTAGTTGTGGATAGAATGACAAAGTCAGCTCATTTCTTACATGTGAGAATAGATTATTCCCTTGATAAATTAGCAGAAATTTATATCGGTGAAATTGTAAGACTACATGGGATTCCATTTTCATTGGTGTCGAATCGAGATCCTAAATTCACTTCAAGATTTTGGAAGAGTTTGCAAGATGCATTGGGTACTCGATTATATTTCAGTACTATTTTCCATTTTCAGACTGATGGACAGTCTGAAAGAGTGATATTAGTGTTGGAGGATATATTAAAAAGTTATGTTATTGATTTTGTTGGTAGTTGGGATTAACACTTGTCATTGGTTGAGTTTGCATATAATAATACCTACCAACCTAGTATTGGTATGGCACCATATAAAGCTTTGTATGGGAGAAAATGCAGAAAACCTTTATGTAGGGATGAAGTTGGAGACGAAAAATTAATAGGTCCTAAATTGATTAAAGAAACAGAAGAGAAAGTGAAGATAATACGGGATCGATTGAAAGTAGCTTCAGACCGACAAAAATCCTATACAAATTTAAAAAGAAAAGACATAGAATATAATGTAGGTGACAAGATGTTTTTAAAGGTGTCTCCATGGAAGAAGGTGTTGAGATTTGGAAAGAAAGGAAAATTAAATCCACGTTTTATTGGGCCATATGAAGTATTAGAAAGGGTTGGACCAGTTGCTTATAAATTAGCATTACCACCAGAGTTGAATAGAATTCGCAATGTATTTCATGTTTTTATGCTGCGAAGATATATGTCAGATCCATCTCATGTATTGTCAATTGAATCTATTGAGGTAAATTCAAACCTAAGTTATGAGGAAGAACCAATAGCAATCTTGGCATGAAAAGTGAAGGAATTAAGAAATAAGAAAGTATCTTTAGTGAAGGTTTTATGGAGAAATCACTCAACGGAAGAGGCTACTTGGAAAAGTGAACAAGTGATGCAAAGTCAATACCCATAACTTTTTTAAAACTAATATCAGGTAATTTCGGAGACTAAATTATTTAAGGGAGAAATTTCGAGTACAAAATTATTTAAAGGGGAGAGAATTGTAACACCCCAATTTTTATTAAATGTAATGAGACAAATTAATTGGTGAGAGATATTGGAAATATAAATAACATATACATTATATATAAAAGGTTAAATATAAATGGTATATATATATATATATATAACATATAAAAGTTAAATGTAGATGGTAAAAGAATTAAAAAGTTGAAAGTGGAAAAGTTAAAATATAAAATAATATTGTTATATATATATATATATCTAATTAGTAATATATATATATATATATGGTAAGTAAAAAGAAGGGTAGAGTCAACAATCTCTAGAAATTTCATCTTTTCATCTTTTCTTTTTTTCCTTCTTGGCCATTTCTATAGACAAGGGAGAAAGAGATGATTTTAGTTTCATTAATCATCAAATTTTACTAAGAATTTTCAAGAATTGGTGATAGTTTTGGTGCAAAGTGGTGTAACAAGTAAGTTTTCTTTAACTTTTAATGAATTTTCTTTTGAGTAGAGTTTTTAATAAATTGGATGATTATTTAAATAATTAAAATGAAGTTAATCAATTTTGAAATGATGAATTTAAAACTTGAGTGAGTGATGGAATATATTTGGTTAGAGTTTGGAGTAATAAAGATCAAAAATAAGGTTTTGTAAGGGATTTGGCTAATCATGAGTTGGAGGAAGAATAAAGGGCTTAAAAGTACTTAAATAGATTGCTAATATCATCTTTGAACTTATAAATTAATTAGGGTTTGATTGAATTGAGTGAAGAAACTAATAGAGGGAAGTGAAATATTTACAGAAATTGTTGTGCAAAGGAGTTGTTTCTCCAATTTGAGCTTCAAAAAGGTAAGTATATACTTAGATTATGTTGTTGCTTTTGGTTTACATCATTCTAAGCTGATAGGTGTGTGTTTTGTTGATAAAAATGGTGTGAAAAAGTGGTTCTAGGATGCCATGGGTGTGGCTAATGGATGCCTAATTCGCACTTCAGTTTAAATTTTATACCCTAGAGATTTAGCCTGACCTGACCAATGAAACGCCCATGTCTCTAGGCGTGTCAAAACTTCTGTAAAGTAAATAAATAACATGGCCAGTGATACGCCCATATCTTTGGGCGTATCAAAGCTTCTGTAAAGTAGATAAATGACATGGTCAGTAACACACCCATGTCATTGAGCTTGTCAAAGCTTCTGTAAGGTTGATGAATGACATGGTCAGTGGCACGTCCATGTCTTTGGGCGTGTCAGTTGAAGAATTTGCCCAAAATAGCTATAACTTTATATATATGTTGAATTAAAAATGTATATGTGATTATAAAGTGAAGAATTATGATAAAACATGTTAATTATGTTAAATGTTATTGTGTTGATGAGTCACATGATGAATGACTCATATATGCATAATGTGGAATGTTGTTTGTTACCTTATACTTTAACTAGTTGTCAGAAGATTGTGTTTGGTAGTTGGCATGCCATATGAATTGGGTGAGACACTGGGTGTCACAGATGTTGGTAAGCCCCTAAATTAGACACATTGGTGTCATTATTGTTGAAATATGTTATGGATGAGATATTGGGTATCACAGATATTGCTACGTCCACTAGCGAGACACATTAATGTCATTGTGATGAGATAGGCCAAAACAATGATTATAAAACCAGTTAATTGTATAAGGACCGTGGGCCCATTGCATGATATATGCTAATTATATATTTTTATATATTTATTTTTATATTAAAGTTTGATGCATCCTTATATTATGTTGTCATATTAATAATGTATTATCAAGTATACACCATTGAGGTTATAGCTCAACGTGAATTGTTTATCATACAGGTGACAGAACAGAAGTTGAAAGTCCTTTTAGACCAGGTCAGGCTAGATAGCATTTGGATACTAGAATCGTCGGTTGCCATAAGATCAAGCCTAGCATATCATGTAAATACTTTTTTGGATGATTGTATTAAATGTGTTATATAGTAAGAATGGTTTGTAAATAAGTACTATCATACTTTTCACTATATGTATTTATGTATGTCTATAAGATTTTGGGATGAGAGTAGTAATAATAATTATTTAAATATATATTAAGTGTTCGCAGGTTGAATTATTTAAAATTTGGGATTATCCATATTTCCAATAGGACTGGTACTTTTTTTTAAAATAATTTATTACTTTTATTCCTAATTTATAATTTGTACAATGCTATGTATTATTTATTAAATTTATAAAGTAGATAAGATTAAATTGTAGTATTTTAGTAATGCTTTTACATCCTCTCTGTGCATATTACATTTTTGAGAGAATGTGTAATATGTATGGAAGGGTTGTGAGGGTGTTACAATAACCCCAACATATCCAAACCTAGCCAAGCCTCACAAATATGTTACAAAACCTCAGACGCAACTATAGGGACAGACAAAAGCTAAGTAAAGAGAATTCCAAACACCATAACCATATTGAAAACTGGAAGATATACAAAACTCCAGCTGGTTGGTCTTTAGATAGAAGCAAAAATCCACAAATCCAGCAGCAAACTTTAACCCAATAAGATCTAGGCAACCTTTACAAATTTTCCAACACCACAGCACATTTGTATCACTGACCCAACACTAACTTTTCAAAGTCCAAAGTAGTGTAGCTGAGACATAAATAAAAATTGCAGAGATTTGACTCTTCACCAAAGCTGCTGGTCGAACTAATAGGAGAATCATGAGGGAGATCTCCACCAATCAAGATATCTGATAGTCCACAAGGATTAAGCACTAATGGATGAGGTCTCAATTTAGCCTTTAATACATCAACACCAGCTGTCCACCAAGACAGAACAACTCATACGAAAAGCTCTTCCAGACCAACAAAGTATAATAATCAAGCATCTCTTTACACCAAAAGGCCACTTGCCTCAGACTGAAAAGACCAGTAAACTAGATCCCACAACAACCAAAGATAAAACAAATCTAGTGATTTCATGCCCCATAATCAGAGATCAATGCATACTAAAAGATAATATAAGCTAGGCATTCAAAATCACCACCAAGTGGGGAGCAGAACAAACATATAACACCAATAAATCTACGAAATGAATGCCACAACCAAGCAATCAAATCTACTAATTTAGTCACACCAAACTTAGCCAAATCATCAGCTACAAAATTGCCTTCTCTAAGGACATGGATGGAAGAGATCAATTGTAACAATTTGAGGACTCTTTGATACTGCAGAGATAATCCCAAACCATCCAAGATGCATCAAAACAATCACCATTTAGCCAGCCGGTAACAACTTTTGAATTTGATTCAATGATCATATAGCAAGAGCGAGGTAAAAGATTACTAACCGAAAGGGAGAGATCCAACCCATCTTAACATACTTATTTATGAAGCACATCTCAATTGCAGTAATATCAGAATAGCATGCTACATCAAAGGGGGAAATGATTTAGATTAAGTGTTTCAGCTGAGTTTCTTGATTTTTCTACTTCTTTTGACCACCGTAAGTTGACTCTTCTTTTTTTTACTTTTGGATTTCCCATATTTATTTCTACCGTTTGAGAATATAATACTGGTGGATTTTATAACCATATGAAGGTTTGAGCCATCCTCGTCCCTCTCCTCATTTAGATCACCTTCTACAGATGCAGTAACTACTAACTCAGATAGAGACTTGGATCTGTGTTGTATATGGGATTTGAATCTGTCTAAGGCTGAAGGTCCTATGCTACCGGGCTTCACACATATGGGCTCAGAACTTATGGGCATTGTAGTGGGCTGATAATTCGCTTTATTTGGGTAAATGTTAGAGAGGCCATCCAAAATGGCCTTGGGAGGTTTGTCTAACAACCAAGGAGCCCACAAAGACTTAGAAAAATATCCAGTTTTCAAAGGTTTAATCGGCACCTTTTAAGAATTTGTGCAAAAGACGATGCCTCTGCCTCCTTGGAATTGTTGCCACTCACTAATGGCCCCACATCATCAGCAAAAGAGACTACTGCATTACCTCAGGCCTCACTCCGGCTAGACTGCACGACTTCGATCAAATTTTCAGGCGGCCGCGTGGTGATGTTTTTCCAGCTAAACATAAGTTTTCAAGCATTATAAGATTCCGCGTCTTCAGTAATTCTGATAGGAAAGAGCTTATTGTTGATTGAAACAGTAATTGTTTCAGAGATGCCTTGCCTCAAACTGGTTGAGATCAAGATTCTGGCACAATCAAGTCTGTTTCTCTGTTTTGTATCATCATCCATTTCTATGAAAGTCCGCCCAATGGCAAGAGAATGTACAAAATAAGGGATTAATTTATAAACAAGAAAATTAAGAAGAAAATTAAGAGAGGTGATCATATAAGATAAAAAGATTTATGTAATTTGACAATTTATTTATATTTACGAAAGGCTTTTTCCTTTATTTTTTAGATAGAGAGTGCAATTTATGGTGCTCTATATACAGTGTTTACTTATCCTATAAATATATGAAAATTCTTTTCCTATTCTAATACCTTTTTCTACTCAAACTCTACTAAAAAAACTAACAATCTACCTTTTTATTGAAACTCTAGTACACAATTAATCTTAGTTATGAGCCATTATTTAACGATTTCACCTTAGCAATAATCATCCTATTAGAAGACTCACTCAACATTGAAGACTTGTACCTCCATCTAAAGTTTCAACATCTTTATAAATTTTCAGTTTGTGACTTGGAGCAAGTTCAAACAATTTTTGAACTTCTTCAAAGATAGCATCTTTGTCGACATATTTACTGTATTTTTGTTTAAGTGTATCTTCATCAATAGAATCTCACTTGAAGAAAATTAATTCTTTGATCTTGTGATATCTCACGGCAATATGATTTGTTAGTTCTAGCATAATAGTTGATTTTTAGATAACTTTATGACACTTTAACTATAATAGATTCGCAGTATATACCAAGATCTTACTACTTGAAGCTTAATTCTGAGATAAGCCCTTTTAACCACAATGCTTTCTTATTAGCTGCTTCATTACCGTCATGTATTCTATCTTTATGATAGATAAAACAATCACACTTTGTAAGGTTGACCTTAACTAATTGGACTATTTGCAAGTGTGAAAATATAGCCTATTGTATAATTCCTTTCATCCACTTCAACATAGTCTGAATCAATATATCAAACAAAAAAGATAATATTATTTACTGCACCATAGCAAACCCCATAATTAATGGTACCTCTCAAATATTGGAGAATGCATTTACAGTCTGCTAGTGTTTTTTTTCCTTGATTAGCAATAAATCTAATAATCATACTAATTACTTGTGCTAAGTTTGAAGGGTGGCTACGAACCTTTGTCATATATTACAGATCTTCCTCTCAAATATCGCATACATCAAACTCCCTACTAGTATACGAAACCTTTGTCATATATTACAGATCTTCCTCTGTTCTAGGACACAGCTGGCTATGCAATTTGTAGTGATTAGTCAAAGGAGTTGCATCTAATTTTTCTTTGTCCATACTGAATCTCTTTAATACTCTTTCACTTTATTTCTTCTATGAGAGCTATAGCTTTCTATTTTCCCATCCTTGTTAATCTCCAAGCTAAGAATTTTCTTCACAACACTTAACTCTTCAATGTCAAACTCTTAACTTAATAAGTATTTTAAGATCACACAGATCTTTCATTTCTTTTACAATAATTAACATATCATCAACATAAAACCAATAAGCAGATGAATGATCCATTCTTCAAAGACTTAAGATATAGGCAATAATCATACTCATAATGGGTAAAGAATACTTATTATGTAAGAATTGAACTGCTTGTACAATTATCTTGGGGACTGCTTCAACCAATAAAGGGCTTTCTTTAGTTTGCATACTAGATGCTCATTCCCTTACTCCTTAAACCCTTTTTATTATTCCATATAAATATGCTCCTCCAATTGACCATAAAGGAAACTTGTCTTGACACCTAACTGCTCCAACTATAAGTTTAACTAAGCCGATAAGGCTAATAATGCTCTGATAGTTTTATATCTAACTTCCGATAAGAAAACTTTATTGTAGTCAATCCCCTTCTTTTTGTGATTGTATATCTCTTTGTAACTAACCATGCCTTATCCTATATACCTACATGCATCCAACTACCTTTTTTTTCTTAGGAATTTTTATTAACTCCCAAGTTTTATTCTCGGTACAATTATTCCATTTCTACAATCATAGCTTCTAATCATCTCTCATTTCCAGGGTGAACAGTAGAGCTGGCAGGTAACTTAAGTTTGCAAGCTACAAGACCAACCCTTGCTAGCACCTTAAAAAGCCCAAAGTATTTAGCACAAAGCTTCGGGTTTTTTCTGATTGCAATTGAATGCTGCCTATACGGTTGCAATTTGAGAAATATCCGATCCCTAACTTCAAATTTTTTGTCGGACCTCTTTCTATCAGCCAGTTACTTATACCTATTTTGAGTCAAGGATAGTTGTTCCTTCAGTAAATGTATCATGTGTTGCCTCTCTTGAAGGAACTCTTCCACCGAAGCAACAAAAGTTGTAGAATTGGGAATGGTTGGTGTGTTTTCAGGTTTCACTCCATACAAAACCTCAAATGAGGTCAATTTAAGGTTGGAATGGTAGGTAGTATTATACCGCCACTCAACTAAGATTAGCCATCTTGCCTAGCAGCCTGGTTTTAAAGAAGCAAGTACATCTCAAGTAGCTCTCCAGACTTAAATTGACTCTCTCAGTCTACCCATCAGATTGAGGGTGATAGGCAGAACTAAGATTTAATTTCACCCCCAACAATTTAAAGAGCTCTTGCCAGAAGAGACTTGTGAATATCTTATCCCTGTCAGTGGTTATGTCTTTTAGTAATCCATGTAGTTTAAACACATGGTCAAGGAATAGTTTAGCTACTTTGGCTGCTATGAAAAGGTGTGTAAGGGCCAAGAAATGGGCTTACTTAGAAAATCTACCAACAACCACCAAAATCACACTATTACCTACAAATTTGGGAAGTTGCTCTATGAAGTCCATTGATATAGACTCCCACACCTTGCTAGGTACTAGCAGAGGCTGAAGTAATCCTGGGTAGGCTACATTCTATGACTTGCAACGTTGGCACACATCACATCTTAAATCCACTGATATATATCAGACTTCATTCCCTTACAAAAGAAGTGGGATTTGAGCCTATTGTAAGACCCTCAGATTCTTGAATGTCCTCCCAAAGAAGAATTGTGTGTTGCCTCCATAATCTATTGTTTCAATCCATCTTTATTGCCAATTACAATTCTTCCCTTATATTTGATAATCCTTTAAGTATAACTGTACTTGGGAAGAGAATCTTTATTCACCATTAAAGCTTCTATCAAGTTCTGGCTTTCATGATCCCTAACATAGCTGGCAATTACTTCTTCGATCCATAATGGAACCACCACAGTAGTCAATGCATAATAGTCAGCTTGCTCTTCTGGTGCCCATTCTCTTCTAGACAGGGCATCAACTACTTTATTTTCTGCCCCTTCTTGTATAATATGTTGTAGTCTAAACCAAGTAGCTTAGTAAGTCCTCTCTGTTGAACTAATATGTGTACCCTCTGTTGTAGTAGATATTTAATACTATACCAATCCATCTTGATCACAAAGCGATTGTTCTCCAAATAATGCCTCCATTTATCTATAGCAAAAAGAATTTCCAAAAGTTCCTTCTTGTAGATGGACTTATCTTGATTTTTAGGCCATAATAATTTGCCGATATATGCAATTAGCCTCTGATTTTGCATTAGGATTGTTCCAATCTCATGACCACTGGCATCAGTCTCTATAATGAAAGGCTGTGAGAAGTCTGGTAAAACCAATACTTGGATTGTACTCATGGCCTGCTTAAGTTGTTCAAAGGCTTCTTCAACAACTTTAATCCATTTAAAATTATCTTTCTTTAGCAAATCAGCGAGAGGACTGCTTATTTATAACATCCAAATTTTTTTGAAAATTTTAAATTTTTGGAAAATTTGATAAAATAAATTATAATTTAAAAGGATAAATTAAATTAATGATTTTAAATGAAAAATGAAGGGATTTTAAATGAAAAAGTGGAATATATATATATATGATATATATGCAAAATATACATAATATATATAAAAGTCAACACTTTTTAAAAGAAAAGGGTATTTTGGTAATTAAATCTTATAAATTAAAAATTAATAAAATAATTTAAAAATAAATTAATTTTGAATGGAAGAGGGAAATTAGGACTTTTAATTTATTAAAAAATAATTAAATAATTAAATATTAAATTATTTTAATATATATATATGTGGTTAAAAAAAAGATGAAAAGGAAAAGAATATAAAAGTCTTCATCTTCTTCTTATTCTTCTTCAAGGACGTGTTTTCCATGGAAGTTTGAAGACCAAGGATTTTAATTCTTCCGTACTCCATAAATTGAAGGAATTAACAAGTTTCAAGTGGATTTTTGGTAATTTCCACCAAAATTAGGAAGTTTCCATCTCTTTTATTTGAATTCCATGGAAGATGAGATTATGTGAGTTTTGAGATTTAGATGTAGTATGTTATAATTATTGGAATTCGTGTGTATGATGTTATTTTGGGTAGTTAATAATGATTCTAAGGTTAGATTGAAGAGATGATGGAGTTTGGTTAAAGAATGGTGAAGAGAGAGAATTTAGGGTTATGGATTTTTGGGGTTTTGAAACATGAACTTTAATTGTGCAAATTGATTCCAAATGAGTTGTTTTGATTCATAAACAAGTATTTTAATGTCAAATATTGGATTTGGTGGTGTTGGATTGGAGTTTGAAAATGGAAGTGGAGATTTAGGGTTTTGGAAAAGTGATATTCCAAAGTTATTGAATCGTGTGATTTTATTTATTTAAGCATATTTTTTAGTGTTAAAAGTGATGAATATAAGCTTAGAATGAGTAATGGATTGTGTTGGAATGGAAAACATTTAATGGGGGAAGATTATGCCATTTTTGAGATTTTGTGTATAAGAGTATATTTTTATAATGTAAATGATTTAAATGTATTAAAATATATTTTTAATAATATAAATAAACTTAAAACACTAATTTAATTGTAGTAGAATGGAATTCTAATGTTGAAGTAAGAAAAGGCTAAATTTTCAGAAATTTGTAGGAGTGATGTGTAATTGTGGTTTAATATTGGAAATACCATTAAATGTGATACTAAATGATTATTTGTTATCACATTTGGTTTAGGCATTGAGGGAGGTTGATTTGCTTCATCCAAGTGGTGAAGGGCAAGTTAGAAAGATTGGATTGAAGGTTGTTTTTATCTTGCTTTGGGTTGCAAGTGGAGGTATGTACAAACTTTGAATATATTGTTTATATTTGCATAATATTTGGGCTTAACACATTTTGGTTGGAAAAATGTGTTAAGTTACTTGGTTCATTGATTGTGCATGAATAATATGCGATAACATTTGTAATGTCATATATGTGTTAAATGCATTGTGAAAAGCCATTGATAATGGCTAATTTGTGTAACATGTGAAATATGCATATTATGTGAAAATACCCAAAGTAATTGGGTAATGTGTTGTGAATACAAAAATAAGATATGTGTAATAATGAAATGAATTGATATTGATAAAAATGAGAAAAGTGAGAAAAATGAGAAAGATGTGAAAAATGAGAAAAGTGAGAAAAAAAAAAGTGAAAATAAGGCAATGTGCCTAGATCGAATATGTGCAAATGAGAAAGAGATTAATAATGAGAAATATGAATAAATTGTGTGCCTAGTATGTTATTCAATTTTTAGAGTTCTAGATTTGGCGCATGCCTATGATTGCTTACGGGCTATAAGCTGGAATGGTGAAAAGACTGAGTCGTAAGCTAGACCAGTTGATAAATATGATGTTTTTGGGGGTGAAAAGGCCGGGTCGTAAGCCTCAAAAACTATAGCAGTCTAGCCAGGTTAAGGACTAAGATACTGGGGCCTAAGGGTCTAGCCGGGTTAAGGTCCAAGAGACTGGGGCTGTTACATTATCCATGGATATATTGCCTATGGGACTAGACACATGGTGTCATTATGGACCAAAGCAGTAACTCTGAAATTTGAATAGCATATTAGATCATTTTTGGGCCCATGCTTATCTTTGTTTTAATGTGAATTATGAAATATTTAAAAAATATAAGAAAGTGGAATGATGTGACATCTAAATGCATTGTGCATTAGTATTGCATTGGGTTATATTGTTATTATTAAAGTTTGTACCACTAGGCTTGGGGTTAGCGCGATTATTTCCATCACGCAGGTGACAGGGTAGACTCAGCTGAGCCAGAGAGTTCTTCTAGATCAAGTCGGGTCTAGGTTTGTAGTTGAGCTTGTTGAGTTGCTATCGAGATCAGAAACACTGCCAGCAGCATGTATATTTTTTTATATTATTGTACATTTTGAGTTTTATGCATAATATATTATATTTTGAATTTTACGTATTGTATATTATAAAGAATGTTTGGGTCAATGTATTTGAAATGGGAGAGTAAGTGTGTTTTAAATTATATATATATCTATATATAAAAATGTTTGAGAAACTTGGTGAAATTGAGAAGTATGGTTGAGATGGTGATTGGATATTATTTGGGAGTATTTTCTTTTTGCAGGATGAGTAATTGCTAAATTTTGGGATATCCAAATTACAGACAAAACTCTAGCAAATTTTTTCCAGAGATTTTTATATATATTATTTATTTTGGGTTCTTATAATAAGTAAAGAATATTTATATTCTATTTAATTTTTATATTTTTAGAATTTGAAATTTTAAATTGGAAATGTGAAAAAAATTTAGTAAACCGGTCTGTAACATTTTTGTATCGTATATGCGTATTTTTACATATGCTGAAAATATGTATTGTACGTATATAAGGTATACGGGTGTTATATTTATTTTGGTATCAGAGCCTAGGTTTGAGGTTCTATACCTAGGTGAGATGATAGAGAGAGAAAATTGGGGATTTGAAAAATAATTTTTAATTGTAATACATGCTTTAGCACTGGTAGTTTCTGATCTCTGATATAGTGTTTTCTACTTGGTTTGTAGATATAGGTAGTTATGGCGTCTCGGCCGCATCAGGCTGCTGAGGGTAGTGCAGAGAGTGTGGCTCCATATGAGGGTAGAGATGGAGCTAGAGTTGTATCTGCTGGTGAGGCGTCTGTTTCTATGCCTGTGAGACCTGCAGCTGATGAGGTTCCGCTTGGCTGGGTATGGCATATGATAGAGTTGTTGAGGCAGGCTCCAGTTCCATAGCCGCAGCCGCAGTTGCTGGTGAGGCAGTATGATAAACTGATAAAGTATGGAGCTAAGGACTTTATTAGTACTACAGACCCTGCTGTAGCAGTGTAGTGGCTAGACCGGGTTCAGAGGATTTTATTCAGTTACAGGCTAGTCCAGAAGCAAATTTTGATTATGCCAGATCTTTTCTGCAGAGAGATGCATATGATTGGTGGAAGACGATTCCACATGCTCTGGATGATCCATCAGTCCTGACCTATGATGATTTTCTGCAGGAATTTGAGCAGAAGTATACTCCGAGAGAGTATAAAGATGCAAAGAAGATGGAGTTCTTGAGTCTGAGACAGGATACCAGGACAGTGACTGAGTATGAGATCGAGTTTATCAGGTTGAATCACTATGCTGGTGGGATTATTTCTGATGAGTTTGACAGGTGCAGGAGGTTTAAGGAGGGACTGAGACCTTCTATCATGTGCATCATTGCAGGCTCTCAGTATCAGGATTTTTCCCTGTTAGTTGCAGCTGCTAGGAGTGTTGAGAGGGCACAGAGTCTTGCAGTAGCTGCCAAGGTTGAGGAGACCAGAGTTAGGAGACCCCAGAGTGAGGCAGGGTCTTCATCAGTGAAGAGAGACCGAGAGGGACATTTTTAGAGGTTTAGTAGGAGTCAGGGGCAGTTTGGCAGGTCAATACAGCAGCAAAGACAGAGATAGAGACAGAGACTTGCAGTTTCAGTGGCTAGTGCTCTGACTCCAGTGGCTCAGAGACCTACTCCACCTACTTACGTTCATTGTGGTAGAGTACACGGAGGTGTCTGCTGGTGGAGAGGTGCTTCAGGAGTGTGTTTTAGATATGGGTCGTCAGACCATTTTATCAGAGATTATCCCGAGCCACCAGATGTTAGGTAGGCAGATACTGCATCTTCTCGACCCAGTGTCAGAGGGGGTCGTGGTGGCAGAGGTTTTAGTAGAGGTGGTCGACCTGGATTTAGTAAGAGAGGAGACTCTACATCCGAAGGCAGTAGGCCAGATGAGGCTAGGCCATCTCAGTGGGTTTATGTGATGCAGAGGCAGCCGGATGCTTTAGCCATCATTGCGGGTACATTTTCTTTATTTGGTATTTCATTCCTTGCTCTATTAGATCTTGGATCTACGCATTCATATATAAGTGCATCTATCTTGTCTGTGACTGAATTGCATTCTGAGTCCCTAGGATTTGATGTCTTAGTGACAAATCCTTTAGGGCATAGTGTTATGGTGAGCAGGGTGCACCGAGATAGTTCAGTTGTTGTTCAGGATGAGAAGTTTCTCGGTGACCTGATTGAGATGCCTTTCAGGGAATATGATCTGATTTTGGGCATGGATTGGTTATCCAAGCATGGGGTTGTGGTAGACTGTCAGAAGAAATGTGTTACTTTAAGAACACGTGATGGTAGGGATGTGATAGTATCTAGTAAGCACATGTATCTTTCATCTATGTTTGTTTCAGCTGTTTCAGCTGGGAGGATGATTCAGAAGGGATGTGGGGCTTATCTTTCTCATGTTGTAGATACTAGAGTAGTGGGATCCCTACTTGAAAGAGTACCCACAGTTGCTGAGTTTCCAGATATTTTTTCTGATGAGTTGCCAGGGGTACCTCCTGAGAGAGAAGTGGAGTTTGGTATCGATTTGTTGTCTGGTACCACTCCTATCTCTATTACCCCTTATCGGATGGCACCTACTGAGTTGAGAGAGTTAAAGTTGCAGTTGCAGGAGTTATTAGATAAAAGGTTTATCCGCCCTAGTGTGTCCCCGTGGGGAGCGCCTGTGTTATTTGTGAAGAAGAAGGATGGCACCATGAGATTGTGTATTGATTATAGGCAGTTGAATAAGGTGACCATCAAGAATAAGTATCCTTTGCCTCAGATAGATGATCTCTTTGATCAGTTAAAGAGAGCAGCAGTATTCTCTAAGATTGATCTGAGATCAGGGTACCATCAGTTGAGAGTCAGAGATGTAGATGTACCTAAAACAGATTTTCGTACGAGGTATGGGCATTATGAGTTTTTGGTGATGCCCTTTGGATTGACGAATGCACCAGCAGCTTTTATGGATTTGATGAACAGGGTATTCAGACCATATTTAGATCAGTTTGTGGTGGTCTTCATTGATGAAATCTTGATGTATTCGCGTAATGAGGAGGATCATGATAGGCATTTGTGAATCGTGTTGCAGAGTCTGAGGGAGAAGCAGTTGTATGCTAAGCTATCTAAGTGTGAGTTCTGGCTTGATCATGTAGCTTTTCTTGGTCATGTGGTTTCAGTAGAGGGTATTAGAGTTGATTCGAGTAAAGTTGAGGCTATCTTGAATTGGAGTCCACCGAAGACTGTGACAGAGGTTAGAAGTTTTCTAGGATTGGTAGGCTATTATCATCGATTTGTGAAGGGTTTTTCTAAAATAGCTACACCACTCACCATATTACTTCAGAAAGGAGTTAAATTTGTGTGGACTGATCAGTGTCAGGCGAGTTTTGAGCAGCTGAGGGAGATGTTGACTCAGGCTCCTGTCCTTACCCTACCTGTGGAAGGTAAACCATATGTGATATACAGTGATGCTTCACACTGTGGTTTAGGTTGTGTTCTGATGCATGAGGGTAGATTCATTGCTTATGCCTCTCGACAGTTGAAACCGCATGAGCTGAATTATCCGGCGCATGATTTAGAGTTGGTAGCCATAGTTTTTGCTTTGAAGATTTGGCAGCATTACTTGTATAGGGAAAATTGTTTCATTTATACGGATCACAAGAGTTTGAAATACCTGGGTGTTCAGAGAGAGCTGAATCTTCGGCAGAGACGGTGGTTAGAGTTGATTAAAGACTACGACTGTTTGATTGATTATCATCCTGGTAAGGCAAATGTTGTTGCTGATGCCTTGAGTCGAAAGTCTTTAGCAGATTTGACTGCTTATTCGCTCTTGTTGCTTATTGAGTTGAGAATGTTGCATGCTAGATTTGAATCTTTTGATAATGGTGCTCTGATGGCTCAGTTGCAGTTGAGGCCAGTCTTGTTGGATTATATTAGGGAGGCTCAATTAGCAGATGAGAGAATTTAAAAAATTGTGTTGGTTTGTCAGAAGGGGGAGAGTCGAGACTTTTATGTGAGGGGTGATGGCAGTCTATGGTACAGAGATAGATTGTGTATTCCTGATGATGCAGAATTGAAAAGAATGATATTAGAGGAAACACATCAGTCACTTTTTGCTATGCACCCTAGGAGTACCAAGATGTATCAGGACTTGAAGCGACATTATTGGTGGTCAGGTATGAAGAGGGACATAGCAGAGTTTGTATCCAGATGTCTCACTTGCCAGAAAGTGAAGGCTGAGCACCAAGTTCCTTCAGGATTGCTCCAACCTTTATCAGTGCCAGAGTGGAAATGGGAGCGAGTGACAATGGATTTTGTGACTGGACTGCCTTTGACCCAAAAGAAGCATGATGCAATCTGGGTGATAGTTGATCGAATGACGAAGACAGCCCATTTTCTTCCAGTTTGGATGGATTATTCTCTTGAGAGGTGGGCTGAGCTGTATATCAATGAGATAGTCAAGTTGCATGGAGTCCAAGTTTCTTTGGTGTCGGATCGAGATCCCCATTTTACTTCGAGGTTTTGGAAGAGTTTGCATGATGCTTTGGGTTCTTGAATGCATTTTAGTACTGCTTTCCATCCTCAGACAGATGGATAGTCAGAGAGAGTGATACAGATTCTGGAGGATATGTTGAGGAGCTGTATCATTGATTTTACTGGGAATTGGGATAGATTTTTTCCATTAATTGAGTTTGCTTATAATAATAGTCATCAGTCAAGTATTGGGATGACTCCTTATGAGGCTTTATATGGCAGGAGATGCAGGACACCTTTGTGTTGGGATGAAGTTGGAGAAGGTAAACTGGTTGGTCCCAATTTGATTAAGGAAACAGAGGAGAAAGTGAAGGTGATTCGGGGTAGTTTGAAAGCAGCTTCAGACCGACAGAAAATCCTATTCAGATTTAAAGAGAAGAGACATAGAGTTAAATGTGGGAGATAAAATATTTCTGAAGGTGTCTCAATGGAAGAAGATTTTGAGATTTGGCCACAAAAGAAAGTTGAATCCTCGTTTCATAGGACCATATGAGGTGTTGGAGAGAGTTGGTCCAGAAACTTATAGACTAGCTTTGCCGCCTGAGTTGGATCGAATACATAATATTTTCTATGTCTCGATGCTTCAGAGATACAGGTCTGATCCATCTCATATCTTGTCAGTGGAGTCCATTGAGGTGAGTCCAGATCTGACTTATGAGGAAGAACCAGTGGCGATTTTGGCACGAGAGATTAAAGAATTGAGAAATAAGAGGGTACCCCTTGTGAAAGTCCTTTGGAGGAATCATGCCACTGAGAAGGTGACATGGAAAAGTGAGCAGGCAATGCATAGTCAGTTTCTCCATTTGTTTCAGACTTGAAGACAGGTAATTTTGAGGACGAAATTTGTTTTAGGGGGAGAGAATTGTAACATCCAAATTTTTTTGAAAATTTCAAATTTTTGGAAAATTTGATAAAATAAATTATAATTTAAAAGGATAAATTAAATTAATGATTTTAAATGAAAAATGAAGGGATTTTACAAGAAAAAGTGGAATATATATATGATATATATGCAAAATATACATAATATATATAAAAGTCAACACTTTTTAAAAGAAAAGGGTATTTTGGTAATTAAATCTTATAATTTAAAAATTAATAAAATAATTTAAAAATAAATTAATTTTGAATGGAAGAGGGAAATTAGGACTTTTAATTTATTAAAAAATAATTAAATAATTAAATATTAAATTATTTTAATATATATATATGTGGTTAAAAAAAAGATGAAAAGGAAAAGAATATAAAAGTCTTCATCTTCTTCTTATTCTTCTTCAAGGACGTGTTTTCCATGGAAGTTTGAAGACCAAGGATTTTAATTCTTCCGTACTCCATAAATTGAAGGAATTAACAAGTTTCAAGTGGATTTTTGGTAATTTCCACCAAAATTAGGAAGTTTCCATCTCTTTTATTTGAATTCCATGGAAGATGAGATTATGTGAGTTTTGAGATTTAGATGTAGTATGTTATAATTATTGGAATTCGTGTGTATGATGTTATTTTGGGTAGTTAATAATGATTCTAAGGTTAGATTGAAGAGATGATGGAGTTTGGTTAAAGAATGGTGAAGAGCGAGAATTTAGGGTTATGAATTTTTGGGGTTTTGAAAACATGAACTTTAACTGTGCAAATTGATTCCAAATGAATTGTTTTGATTCATAAACAAGTATTTTAATGTCAAATATTGGATTTGGTAGTGTTGGGTTGGAGTTTAAAAATGGAAGTGGAGATTTAGGGTTTTGGAAAAGTGATATTCCAAAGTTGTTGAATTGTGTGATTTTATTTATTTAAGCATGTTGTTTAGTGTTAAAAGTGATAAATATAAGCTTAGAATGAGTAATGGATTGTGTTGGAATGGAAAATCTTCAATGGGGGAAGGTTATGCCATTTTTGAGATTTTGTGTATAAGAGTGTATTTTTATAATGTAAATGATTTAAATGTATTAAAATATATTTTTAATAATATAAATAAACTTAAAACACTAATTTAATTATAGTAGAATGAAATTCTAATGTTGAAGTAAGGAAAGGCTAAATTTTTGAAAATTTATAGGAGTGATGTGTAATTATGGTTTAATGTTAAAAATGTCATTAAATGTGATACTAAATGATTATTTGTTATCACATTTGGTTTAGGCATTGAGGGAGGTTAATTTGCTTTATCCAAGTGGTGAAGGGCAAGTTAGAAAGATTGGATTGAAGGTTGTTTTTAGCTTGCTTTGGGTTGCAAGTGGAGGTATGCAAAAACTTTGAATATATTGTTAATATTTGCATGACATTTGGGCTTAACATATTTTGGTTGAAAAATGTGTTAAGTTACTTGGTTCATTGATTGTGTATGAATTATATGCTATGACATTTATAATGTCATATATGTGTTAAATGCATTGTGAAAAGCCATTGATAATGGCTAATTTGTGTAACATGTGAAATATGCATATTATGTGAAAATACCCAAAGTAATTGGGTAATGTGTTGTGAATGCAAAAATGAGATACATGTAATAATGAAATGAATTGATATTGATAAAAATGAGAAAAGTGAGAAAAATGAGAAAAATGAGAAAGATGTGAAAAATGAGAAAAGTGCGAAAAAAATGTAAAAATAAGGCAATGTGCCTAGATAGAATATGTGAAAATGAGAAAGAGATTAATAATGAGAAATATAAATAAATTATGTGCATAGTATATTATTCAATTTTCAGAGTTCTAGGTTTGGCGGCATGCCTATGATTGCCTACGGGCTATACGCTGAAATGGTAAAAAGTCTGGGTCGTAAGCTAGGCCAGCTGATAAATATGATGTTTTTAGAGTGAAAAGACTGGGTCGTAAGCCTCAAAAACTGTAGCAGTCTAGTCGGGTTGAGGACAAGATACTGGGGCCTTAGGGTCTAGCCGGGTTGAGGTCCAAGAGACTGGGGCTGTTACATTATCCATGGATATATTGCCTACGGGACTAGACACATGGTGTCATTATGGACCAAAATAGTAACTCTGAAATTTGAATAGCATATTAGATCCTTTTTGGGCCCATGCTTGTCTTTGTTTTAATGTGAATTATGAAATATTTGAAAAATATAAGAAAGTGGAATGATGTGACATCTAAATGCATTGAGTTATATTGTTATTATCAAAGTTTGTACCACTAGGCTTGGGCTTAGCACGATTATTTCTATCGCGCAGGTGACAGGGTAGACTCAACTAAGCCAGAGAGTTCTTCTAGACTAGGTCGGGTCTAGGTTTGTAGTTGAGCTTGTTGAGTTGCTATTGAGATCAGAAACACCGCTAGCAACATGTATATATTTTTATGTTATTGTACATTTTGAGTTTTATGCATAATATATTATGTTTTGAGTTTTACATAATGTATATTATAAAGAATGTTTGGGTCAATGTATTTGAAATGGGAGAGTAAGTGTGTTTTAAATTATATAAATATCTATATATATAAATGTTTGAGAAACTTGGTGAAATTGAGAAGTATGGTTGAGATGGTGATTGGATATTATTTGGGAGTATTTTCTTTTTGCAGGTTGAGTAATTGCTAAATTTTGGGATATCCAAATTATAGACAAAACTTTGGCGAATTTTTTCTAGAGATTTATATATATATTATTTATTTTGGGTTCTTATAACAAGTAAAGAATATTTGTATTCTATTTAATTTTTATATATTTAGAATTTGAAATTTTAAATTGGAAATGTGAAAAAAAAATTTAGTAAACCGGTCTATGACATTTTTGTACCGTATATGCGTATTTTACATATGCTGAAAATATGTATTGTACGTATATAGAGTATACGGGTGTTACATTATCATTCCATACCCCTTTATGAATTTCATGTAGTAACCTGTCAGATTCAAAAAACTTCTTAGGGACTTCTATTTTCTTGGTCTAGGCCAGTGAATCATTGCTTCAATTTTACTTTGATCAGTATACATTCCTCCTTCTGCAATGATAAGTCCCAAATATTTAATTCGCTTCTTCAAAAAACTAAAATTTGATAGTTTGATGAAAAGCTGATGTTGTTGGAGTAATTGGAGCACTAAATTTCAGTGTTTCTCATGTTCTTCCATCGTAGGGCTGTAAATGAACTTCCTCAAGTAAAGTTCAAAGATGCTGTTCATCAGAGCTTGGAATGTCGCTGGTGCATTTTTCGGATCAAATGGCATAACCATGAATTCATAGTGTCCATTATATGTTTTGAATGTTGTCCTATATACATCAGAAGGTTGAACTCTGATTTGGTGATATCCTTATCGTAGGTCTAACTTAGAGAAGTATATTGTATGCATAAGCTCATCCGATAAATCATTAATTAAGAGAATTGGGAACTTGTCCTTGATAGTAACATGGTTCAATTATTGATAGTCGACACAAAACCTCCGGGTGCCATCCTTCTTTTTAACTAAAAAGACTGGGGAAGCGAATAAGCTATTACTGGGTTGTCTTATACCCTGTTGAAGCATTTCCTTAATTTGCCTCTCAATTTCTGACTTCTGAAAATATGAATATCTGTAGGGTCGTATGTTGATCAATGATGACCCTTCCTTTAGAGGAATTGAGTGGTCATGGGCACGTGCTGGTGGAAGGGTTTTGTGGGGTTCGAAGAGTTCAGAAAGTTGAAGAAGAAGAGCATTGATTCTTGCTGACCCAATGGTAATCTGATGCTTTAAATCGACCAAAGGATCTATTTCACCTTGGGCTAATACACTGTCATTTCTTTTATGCAAAATGCAACATATTGAAAACAAGGGAGGGCCCTCATCATTTCCTTTTTATTGATCCACTTAACAATTCCCTCCCACAAAATGGCCTTGACCTCCCCAGATCCTTGGAGCCCTTTCATCTCGATCTCTTGTCTCCCTTCAAATGATCATCCCTTGGCCATTAGCCACTATAACTAGAAGTGACTTTGCCTTTGTCACAACAAGACCCAGCTCCTTAATCATCGCTTCATCCATAAAGTTGTGGGTGCTAGCACTATCTACTAGCACCATTATTGTTTGGCCATTAATTTCCTCTTTGATTCTCAAGGAATTAGCCGCTCCATTCCTTCTATTGTGTGCATAGAACTACTTCTAATTCTTAATATTCTTCTTCCAAATTTCCCGAGTTGTCCTTATCTTCAACTCCTATTAACTTCCTCAGTTGCTTGGTTTTACAAACATGGCCTATGAAGTACTTATCTCCGTATTTGAAACACAAGCCTAGATGTCTTTTTGGGTAAGGAGGGTTACTTTGGTTTCTTAGTGGTTCTAGTAATTGGATAGTGTCTGTTTTGGTCTTCACTGTTTCTTCCCTTGGGTTAATCTTGGTTGGGATTTTACTAGGTAGTGTCCGGGAAGGATTTGAGGGTCTAGGAAAATTGTTCCTACTATAAGTCAATTTAGAGTTGGTTTTTTTTTTGAACATGGCCTGAATAGATTGATCGTGCAATTTAGCTTGTTCACAGGCTTGGATGAGGTTAGTGGGTTTTAGGAGTTTCACCAAGGGTTTGAGTTCTTTGTTCAATCCACTCACAAAACTAGAAACAATGTAAGTTTCATCAAACCAGGGATGGTATTTGAGCACGAGTGACTTTAATTCTTCAAATTTCTCTTGATATTCCTCAACTGACCACTTCTACTTCATCTTGTTGAAGGCCTCTACCACATCAGTAGCCTTAAGTTCACCAAACTTTGTACACACATCTTCTATAAAATTTTCCCAATCATTTCCAGGGCTCTACATCTTCCACCCTTGAAACCAAGTATCCATCTTCACTCCAAAATGCAGGGATGCTATTTCTATTTTCTGTTCAAGAGAGATTCCATATAAGTGGAAATATGTAGTGCATTTCCTAATCCATTGGTGTAGGTTATCGCCATCAAATTGACTTAATTCAATTTTTGGAACTCTCCCATTGAATCCCAATTGTAGGTGAGTAGGGGTTGTTGGTGTTTGACTAGAATCCCCTGTTAAAATAGTTCTCGGTTGTCGATCAGTGTTTTGGTGTTGAATGTATGAGTTTGGCAATAGTCCCCTGACATTGGATCTACTGGCCACTGGATTAATGGTTAATGGTGGTTGAGTTGTGGGATTACTGTTGTGGGTGGATGGAATTGGTTGAGGATTTGCCAGAGGGTTGTTTCTAGGGTCAATCTGGTTTGGCGGTTGAGTTGTGGAATTATTATTGTGGGCGTATAGGTTTGTTTGAGAGTATGCTAGAGGAGGGTTGTTTATAGGGTTAATATGATTGGGTGGTATTGGATATGTAGCAGTGGGAGTGGTGTTGGATCTAGTATTAGGAAGTTGAGGTGAATCAAATGATGAGGGAACTGTAGAGCCAGATTTTAAACTATTAGAAAGGGTTCTCATCAGATCCATCATCTGTTCCATTTGTTTTTGAAGGCTGAGTTGAGAGGTTTGTTGTTCAGTGTATTGCGATTTTGGTATCAAACTGCTGATATACTTCCTTCATAAATTCTTGTGAGCGATGATCAACCATCTTAATATACTCCTCCATCTGTTGTAATTCATGTGCTTCAATGGCTATGGCTTTCTTCTTTGCCATTTGAACCAGTGAGGCAATGGTAGGATCTTCGGATGAATGCTCTGATACCAAAATGTCAGGCTCCTGGGATATAAGGACCTTGACCTTTAAACAAAAGAGAATTACAGTAGCAGTAATCCTCCAGTTGAAGTTAAAAGAAATTGTAGAAGGAAGAAGAAAAAGAAGAGAGATCGAAATAGATAAGAAAGAAAGAATGATTGTATTTCTTGTCATCTCTTTTTGTGTACAATCATTAGCTATTAATAATATTCTCTTTTGTCACTATCTTCCTAGCAATTGAAAATAGCAAAACAACAAAATAACGAAATGGCAGTAATCACAAATATTCTAATTACAACTCAGCACACCTCTCTAACTAACTATTTCTTCACCTTCCATAATATTCTTTCTTGCTCCTCACATCACGGCAGTAGTGCCAGCTGTAGCAGGGTTAACCATTTTTTTAGTTTCGTTCAAACCATCCTTAATTTCATAATTTAAATTATAATTTAATAAATAATAAAAGTAGTTATATATATTTTGTAAAATGACATTTTAAAATAATTTAAGAATCATGTTATTAAAGTAAATGAAATGTTAAATCTTATTTAATTGTATAGAATTAATAATAATTTTTTTGAAAATTATTTTAATAAATTATAAAATAAATTCAATGTTTAATTGTAATTATAACTTTTTAAATTAAATTCATTATCTATTGAAAATTATTTTATATAAAAAATGAAATATTTTATTTTTTATATAAAGTTATTTTAAATAATATGATTAGTTATAATTATATTAAAAAGACATTTACAAGATTAGTCTTTTAATAATACATATTTATAAGCTTAAAAAGTTATTGATATTTAGATAAATTAAGTTTTCATATTTAATAGTTTTAGTTTTATAATAACAAATAAATGTGGTATATTTTTAATCATATTTAATCTAAACTTTTTAAAGGAAAATATATCTTATAACGAGAAAATATATTAATTTTTATTAGTAATTATTAGTATACTATTAAATGATAAATTTAATTATTAAATCAATTACTCAATAATTTAACACTTCACAATATTATAAATTCAGTTAATTTGTATCAAAATTTTAAAAATAAATTGATAATGCATTATAATAAAATCAAAAGTTAATTTCATTCTTACATTTAAATTAACATAAAATTATCATTATTATAATTCAAATTTAAGGTATAATGATACTATTTCAAACCTACAACAAATAATTGCCTTGAAGCAACCAAATAAATAAAAAAAAATGAAAGAAAAGCTACTTATGGAAAAAAAAAAGAAGAAGTTAAAAAAAACTAAAAAAATAAAAGAAGAGAAAGTAGGGATAAATTTGGAAATTTACTATTTAATATAACACTTAAAATAACATTAAAAAAGAATTAAAATTGTTTTTTTTTAAGAATTAAGAGATTTCAAATATTATTAGTTTTTAATCTAGGTAAAAATTTATTATTTGGTGATTGAACAATTAAGCTACTTTAAAAATTATTAGTTTCAAATCTAAGTAATTTATTATTGGGATATTTACATAACTATTATAAAAAATAACTTTTATTACAAAAATAATGTAAAAACTAAAAATATTTACATTTTTATAAAAAGTTGATGTAAAATTTTAAAATACCTCATTTCTCAATAAAATTTAAAAATTTTTTTTTAACAAAAATCACTTTATTATAATCAATTTTTACTTTAAATTTAATTTTTTTTTTCAAACTTCAATTTTAAATAAAAATTTCTTATAAAATAATAAATATTAATATTTTAAATTATTTTTCATCATATAAACATCACAATTTTCATAAAAAGAAAAAAAATTATTTTTAATTATAAAAAAGTAACACTAAAAAAATAAAAATATAAAATATAAAAATATATCAATAAAAATTATTAAATTTATTTTTAAACAAAAATTTTACACATTATACACATTAAAAAATTAAAAAATTAAAAAAATGCACATAACTTTATTATGTAGATATATAGTAGATGTGTTGCATATGTTGTACATGTATTATAGATATTATATGTATGTTATATATTTTTTTATTTAAATTTGTTACGCTCTAATAAATACTACTAAAGCTATACTCGCAAGTATACGAGGCTGCTATAGTATTTCGGTGAACACCTCAAGGTCGTCTCACAAGGAAGTTAGATAAGCTAATTATTTATCAAATCATAATAAACAAATTATCAATTAATAGTTTTTGATTTATAAAATTAAATTGCTGAACAACTAACGAAAACAGAAAGGAATTGAATTTATAATAATGAAAGAAAACTAAACAAATATATTGATTCACTTAATAGAAAAGTCTAGGGTTTGCAATTCTCTACTAATTTATATATATGAACGGCTATTCCTCTCAACTGACTTAATTTCAAAGATCAGATTTCAAGCAACTTAATTAATCAAATCAAGAAAATAAGCTCTCGCATTTAAACCTTTTTCAATTAATCTTACTGCAATCAAAATGACCTTTTCCTTAGGTTTATATTTCTAATTCACCTAAGTCCCTAATTAAATTATTCCAGTATTAGATTTCATTTCTCAATCCTTCATCTAAATACCTAAAATACATAATTGGTGGCCAATCAATTATATATTAACCTTATTCCATTCAATTAAGGATAAAAGAAATAAATCAGTTAAGAGCAATAACCATTTCATACAATCATAGTAGATCCATACAAACCCTAGACTAGATCAAAATTAGTTCATAGTAATGCTATGAAACAAATTCATCTCATTAAAATACAAAGAAATTAATTTAGATATTAGAGAATTCATAAATACAATTTCAATGAAACTTAAGAGATAGAATTAAAGAACAAAACCCAATTACAATCTTCCTTTGGCTCCTAAAGAATCTCTTGCTCAGATATTTGCTAAAAGAATAATGCAATGGCTAAGACTAATTTGATCTAGAGTGTTTGAATGAAAGTGAAATCAATCTTCTATGGTTTTATTATTTCAGAGAAAAACTCTCAGAGAAAAGTAAAGAACGGCTCAAAGAATGTGTGTCCCCCTCTTACCCTAATCTTAACTATTTATACAATTCCTTGGCTAAAAATTCGTGCGTATTTTCTTTCTTTGGTCTCATGAGTTGACACGGCCAAGCTTGTGGCCATGTCATGTGACACGGCCAGTGGCTTGGCCGTGTCACATAGGTGTGTCAGCTTCTGTTTCTCCTTGCTCTTCTTCGTTCTTTGGAGATGAGAGTGACATGGCCAAGCTTGTGGCCGCGTCATGTGACACGGCCAGTGGCTTGGCCGTGTTTCCTAGGTATGTCAGCTTATGTTTCTTTCCTTTGGTTCTTCCTTGTTCTTTGGCTTAGGATGGGACACGGCCAAGCTTGTGGCAGTGTCATGTGACACGGCCAGTGGCTTGGCCGTGTCACCTGCCAGTGTCAGCTTCTGCCAAATTTTCCTTGAGGTGACACGGCCAAGCTAGATTTGGCTTGGCCTTGTCTTGCTTGATTCATGCTCTTCTTTCCTTGTTTTGATCTTCCAAGGGATCGAGTTTTTACACTTTAACCTAAAACAAATACTTAAAACAAACTTTAAACAAGAATCAAATGAAACATTAACTAAAAACACATAAACATCATACTAAAAACTAGTACAAAAATGATCTAAACACTGGGATAAATTAAAAACTACCAAATTGCATGAAATCACTAAATAAACAGATTAAAACTACCAAAATGCATGAAGAAAACAATAATTATCATAATAAATAAATAGAAATTTGAGGACAAAAACTAATAAAACAACTACACCACACTTAAAACTTTGCTTGTCCTCAAGCAAATTTACATAGCATAAATTAAAAACTCAATTAACCTTAACTATAATTCAAGTATATAAGATGAAATCCTTTAATACTCAGTAATAAATAAATGCAATTTACTTCAATCAAGATTTTCTTAACTCATTCATTAATTCAGACATAACAAATCTCATCTCTCATCTAAGTGTTTCTCTCAATTTCAAAGGTTAATTCACTCAAACCAATCATGACTGCATACTGCCATAAACTTGCTTAATTATCCAATCTCTCTCACTGATTTTTCTCAAGAAATAATCCAAAGGTCTTTTCGTTTGGATGTAATGGGGCTAAGGTGAAGGTGTGAGAAAAGACATTTAAGTTGGAACATCAAGAAATGGAGAATCTAAATTAGACAATAATCTTGCGTAGAACTCGTAACTCCCTCAAATGGCATATTCACCAACCCTTGATAGTCTCAAATATTTGCATACTTAAAGAAAAGTAAATGAGTCGAAATTCCTCTTTGATGACTAATGCTAGAAAATAAATGAATTTTGTATATATATATATATATATATCTTCTTTTAATTTTTATTTATTATTTTATATATATATATACAAACTATAAAAATACATTGAACATCTAGCTCAAATGTAGAAGAAAAGAATAATCGACTCTTAGTCAAATAAAATCGGCAAAGTATGCATTTCAGCCCCAAATCTTACAAAAATAATACTATTTTTTTTGTTTACCCCATACTTATCAATTAAACCACTCCTATTGTCATATCATAAGAAACTCCATTCCTTAATGAAGGTATGATAATAATAGAAAAATGTTGAGTTGTTAATTGTGTTGATGAATCAAGAAAAGGTCAAAGGCTCAACTTGGCTCACTAAGGAATTCATAATTACGGGAGGTCTTTTAAAGCTAAAGGGGGTAATCCTAATTTACCTTCATCATTTTAAAACTTGAGATGAAATCATAATGTGAGTTCAATTAGTATGCAAAAGCAAGCTCTAGAGATACAAAATCATGAAGGTGCACACTTAAGAAAAGAAAATCGATTGACAATAATATTCAATCTATGAGGCTCAAAACTCACAAAGGCTGGGTTCTCAGAGATTTATATGTCATGAATTGTAGAACGTGAAAATTGATCCTGAATGAATTCAAATGCTAATCTCTATGCTGATACTCAAGGCTCAAATGTAATGCTAAAATTACAGAAAAGTCAATAAGTTTCCAACAATCATGCCATGAAAATAAGTTTCCAACAATTATGCCAAGAAAGATGCACAATATAACTCACAAAGAAAACAAAACAAAAATTAAAGAAAAGCTTCAAAATTACCCAACACTTATGAGTTACATTGTCCTCAATGTAAACAAAAGAAAAGATAGAAAGAACCTCTTTTATGTCGCACATAGTGAAGCTTTCGTACAAATAATCAATATGAAAGAAAACAACTAAAGCAAATACCGCAACTTCAGCATAAACAAGCAATCAAGGAAAGTTGGAACTGGATGGCCTCCTTTTCTCAATTAAACTCAATGCTCCTGGCCTGTTCTCTGCAAGAATAAAAACACTTCCAATCTCCAAACCATCAAGCCTTAAAGAAAAATAGAAGGGAAAATAAATAAATAAACTGAATATACTAAACTAAAATGCTAAAAACAATAACAATGGGTTGCCTCCCATCGAGCGCTTCTTTAACGTCATCTTAGCTGGATGTTTCTGCAAGAATTAAGGATCGTAGATCAAAGTACTATCAACAATCCTTACTTCTTGGAACCCCTCATTATATGGTTTAACTCTCTGTCCATTTACTTTAAAAGTTTCATTTGTTCGAGAGTTAAGTAATTCTATAGCACCGGAAGGATATACCTGAATTATCTCGAAAGGACCGCTCCATCGAGACTTGAGTTTTTCTGGAAACAGTCGGAGATGAGAATTGAAAAGCAAGACCTTCATGCCTGGGCTCAATGTCTTTTGTAGTAAAATTCGGTCATGAAGTGCTTTAGTACTGTCCTTATAAATCCTCGAACTCTCATATGCCTCGTTCCTTAGTTCATCTAACTCTGAAATTTGCAAAAAATGTTCTCTCTTTGCCTTGTCCAAATCTAAATTCAGAGTCTTAATTGCCCAGTACGCCTTGTGCTCTAACTCCACTGGTAAATGACAAGCCTTACCGAAAATCAATCGGTATGGACTCATACCCAAGGGAGTCTTGAAAGCAGTTCGATATGCCCACAATGCATCATTCAATCTACTTGCCCAATCCTTCCTTGATGAGTTGACTGTTTTTTCCAAAATTCCTTTGATTTGCTTGTTGGATGTCTCAACTTGTCCTGAAGTCTGTGGATGGTATGGGGTCGCCACTTTGTGTTTCACACCCTACTTGTGCATTAACTTCTCAAAAGGTTTGTTGCAGAAATGACTTCCCCCATCACTGACTATCACTCTTGGCATGCCAAATCTGCTAAGAATGTATTCCTTCACAAATTTAACAACCACATTAGCATCATTAGTTCGGGTGGGGATTTCCTCCACCCATTTTGAAACATAATCAACAGCAACCAATATGTATTCATAACCAAAAGATTTGGGAAAAGGACCCATGAAGTCTATTCCCCAAACATCAAACAGTTCAACTACAATATAAGATTGAAGGGGCATTTCATTCCTCTTACCAATATTACCTACTCTTTGACAATGGTCACAATGCTTACAATATTCTTGAGCATCTTTGAATAGGGTAGGCCAATAAAATCTACTTTGAAGCACTTTTTCGGCAGTCTTTCTCCCTCCAAAATGACCACCGCAGTGAAGGTCATGACAAAATTGAAGAACACTCAGTTGTTCTTCCTCAGATACACACCTGCAAACTATCTCATCTTTGCATATCCGGAATAGGTAAGGTTCATCCCAGAAATAGAATTTACTCATGTGCAAAAACCTTTTCTTTTCCTGAAATGATATGTCAGAACGCAAAATACCACAAGCAAGATAGTTAGCAATATCTGCAAACCATGGTGAATTCATTACCCCAAACAACTGTTCATCAGGAAATGCTTATAAATTTCTATGAACGTTATTAGATGTAAGATTTTCATCAAAGGAAGGTAACCTAGATAAATGATCAGCTACAACATTTTCACTTCCCTTAGTATCCGTGATTTGAAAATCAAATTCTTGCAATAATAGCACCCATCTAATTAAGCGAGGTTTAGCATGTTGTTTAGTCAAAAGATATTTTAAAGTTGCGTGATCTGAATGCACAATAATTTTAGACCCAATCACATAAGCTCTAAACTTATCTAAGGCAAAAACAACAGCTAGCATTTTTTTTCAGTTGTTGTGTAATTAACTTGTGTGCTATTTAGGGTCAAGCTAGCATAATAAATCACTCTCAAAAATTTCTCAACCCTTTGCCTAAGGACAACTCCTACTGCATGGTTGGATGCATCATACATAATTTCAAAAGGTAAGGACCAAACAGGAGCTACAATTACCAGTGCGATGGATAATTTTTCTTTAAGGGAATTGAAAGCTTGCATGCATTGTGCAGTAAATACAAATGGAACATCTTTTCCAAGCAAATGACATAATGGTTGGCTTATTTTAGAAAAATCTTTAATAAACCTTCGGTAAAAACCTGCATGAAACTTCTTATTCCCTTAACAGAGGTAGGTGGGGGTAACTTAGCAATCAACTCTACCTTAGCTTTATCCAGCTCAATCCCTTTACTAGACACAACATGGCCTAATACAATACCGCGAGTAACCATGAAATGACTTTTTTCCCAACTCAAAGTGAGATTACATTCAATGCATCTTTCAAGCACAAGAACAAGTTTACTGAGGCAATTATCAAAAGAGTCACCAAAAACAGAAAAATCGTCCATAAATACCTCAATAAAGTCATCTATCATGTCCGTGAAAAACATACATCATGCATCTCTGAAAAGTTGCAGGCGCATTGCACAAGCCAAAGGGCATACGCCGAAATGCAAAAGTCCTAAAAGGGCAAGTAAAAGTGGTCTTGGATTGATCCTCTGGTGCTATCGCCACCTGATAATAACCTGAAAGTCCATCCAAAAAGCAATAGTGAAAGTGTCTAGAAAGTTTATCCAGCATTTGATCAATAAAAGGAAGAGAGAAATGATCTTTCTTTGTGGCATTATTTAACTTCCTATAGTCGATACACATTCTCCACCCAGTGGTAGTCCTAGTAGGAATCAATTCATTCTTTTCATTTTTTACCATAGTGATTCCTGATTTCTTAGGCACTACATGTACTGGGCTAACCCACTCAATATTGGTTATTGGGTATATCACTCCTTCATCAAGCAATTTAAGCACTTCCTTCTTAACCACTTCATTCATGTTTGGGTTAAGGCGCCTTTGGGTCTCTCTCACAGGTTTAGCTCCCTCTTCTAAGATAATTCTATGCATGCACATTGAAGAGCTAATACCTTTGATATCACTTAACCCCCTTCCTATAGCTCTTTTCAATCTTTTTAATTAACTCACCAACCTCATTTCTTCCCTTTCACTAAGTTCGCTAGAAATTATCACAGGTAAGGTGTCGTGATCTCCTAAAAACACTTATTTCAGGTTTTTAGGCAACTCTTTTAGCTCTAACTCAAGTGAAGGATTATTCTCTTCTTTTTGGATGGAGGAGAACTCAAATGATGGTTCCTCTTTAAATTTCTCTATTTCAGCACTTTCTAATATATCAATGCAACTGACTACTTCTAAGTAAAAAATATTCAGTTCACGATCTAAGGTTAGTGCCGACTCCAATTTATCTGAAGAACCTATTTACAAGAAAACATCTGAAATAACTGCGTCAATACAATCAATTAAAGAGCAATCCTCATATAATGTAGTTGTAGGAATACGAGAAGTGTTAAAAATAGAAAATTCAACTGTTTTTCCTAAGACAGTCATTGACAATTTACCATTTTTAACATCAATCAAGGTGTTGGACGTAGCCATAAAAGGCCTACCCAGTAGAATAGTGTGTGCAGATCGTGTAGGGTTATCTCCTTCCATGTCCAGAACTATAAAATCCACGGGCACTATCAACCCACCAACCTTAACTAACACGTCCTCTATAACTCCTTTCAGGAATCTAAGAGATTTGTCAGCTAATTGCAAGACCATTTTAGTAGGTTTAAGTTCCCTAAGTTCTAATTCAAGATACACAGAGTAAGGCATCGAATTGACACTGGCTCCTAAATCACACATGCCATCAGTCCCCTTTCCATTACCCATAGTAATTTTAATTATGAAATTGCCAGGATCCTTTAGCTTCGGAGGTAGTTTATGTTGCAAAACAGCACTAGCTACCTCTGATACTATCACCTTTTCATTTGGCTTATACCTCTTTTTCTTGGTGTTCAATTCTTTGAAGAATTTGGCATAAGCTGGCATATTCTTTATTGCTTCAAGTAAAGGTAAGTTAATACTTACCTTAGACAGCATGTTGAAGATATTTGAAAATTGCTTATCTTGTTTATCATTCTTCAATCTGCTGGGGAATGGTATAGGTGGCCGGTAAGGATTACTTGCCTTGTGCAAATCTGCTGAAGGAGATTGCTCCATTGATTTTTCTCCATCACCCTTGTCCTTTGGTTCTCCTTCCTTTTTGTTTTCTTGATCACCTGCATTCACAGAATTATTTTCAACACCATTATTTATTACCTTGCCACTTCTGAGAATAGTCACTGTTTGTGCTTGCTCAGGTTGATTCGGAAAATTTCCTTTTTGTTGAATCTACATATGTTGTGCAAGTTGTCCCACTTGGATCTCCACTTTCTTGAAAGACGCTTCCAATGAATCCAACCTTTTGTCATTCATCTCTTGATTCTTGGTACTGACTTGGATAAAAGCATGTAAACTATCCTCCAAACTGCCTCTCTTAGGCTGCCCTTGATTTGAAGATTGCCCTAGCAGTTGATTTTGTCTTTGGAGCAAATGGAAAGGTTGATGGCAATTGTTTGCTGCCCACGAAAAGTTTGGATGATTCCACCAACTAGGATTGTAAGTGTTTGGGTAAGGATCATTCCGAGCCCTTGGTTGATATCCCTCCATAGCATTAACTTGCTCAGCCTCATTTCCATAAGACTCGTACGCAGAGGGGCATATATTTGCTCCATGCCCAAAAGTTCCACAAATTCCACACACTTCTTGAGTGGATGAAAAAGCATTGTTCTTCATGTTCAGCATCTGTACTTGTCTTGTCAATTCAGTTATCTGATTGACCATCTCACTGTTGGATTTCACTTGATTTACCCCTTTACTTCTTCCTCTTACACTTTTTTGTTGGGAATTAGCTTCCAACATTTCAAAGATTTCATAAGTCTCTTTTGCTGTCTTTTCTCCCATAGCTCCCCCAGCTGCATTATCAACAGTATTCTGAAATTACTGGGTTAGTCCATCGTAGAAAAACTGATTCAGCAGTTGAAGTGGGTAGTGATGGTGTGGACACTGGATTAACAACATCTTAAACCTGTCCCAAGCCTCATGAAATGGCTCTCCATCCAATTGAGCAAATGTGGCTATTTTTCCTCTTAATTCAGCTGTCTTCTGATATGAGTAAAATTTGCCCTTAAACTTATTATATACTTGCTCCCAAGTTATCAAAGAATTTTCGGGCAACATCATAAGCCAGCCTTTTGCCCTATCTTTTAATGTGTATGGAAAACACCTCATCCTTAACTGGTCTTCTGTTAGTCCTCCCAATGGAAATGTGTTGAGGGTGGAGTAGAAATCCCGGATAAAATTCAAAGGATCCTCATTTGGAACTCTATAGAATGATGGAAACATATTGTAATGGATATTCTTCAACTCGTAATTTCTTGCTGCATCTGTCAATCTTATGCATGAGGTGGAAGTCCCAATGACAGGTCTGGCAAAATCCCTCATAGTTCTTTGCCTCTCGTCTCCCATATTGGTAGATTGTGCAATATCTGACTCAAAATAAGAAATTTCTTCCTCTGTATCAAACCCGGTATACAATTCAAACTCTTCTCTGCTCCTTTTCACTCTTTGAATTTCTGAAATAAACGAGCAAAGCTCTCCTCCGAGTGATATCCTACCTTGCATAAAAGAAATTTCTGGAAGAAGGAATTATTTATAGAAAAAGAAAAATAAAACAAAATATAAACAATGAAAAATAATTTAATATATATATATGACTGATAAACAATTATGCCAATTAGCCTCTCCGGCAGCGGCGCCAAAAACTTGTTGCGCTCTAATAAACACTACTAAAGCTACACTCGCAAGTATACGAGGCTGCTGTAGTATTTCGGTGAACACCTCAAGGTCGTCTCACAAGGAAGCTGGATAAGCTAATTATTTATCAAATCGTAATAAACAAATTATCAATTAATAGTTTTTGATTTATAAAATTAAATTGCTGAACAACTAACGAAAACAGAAAGGAATTGAATTTATAATAATGAAAGAAAACTAAACAAATATATTGATTCACTTAATAGAAAAGTCTAGGGTTTGCAATTCTCTACTAATTTATATGTATGAACGGCTATTCCTCTCAAATGACTTAATTTCAAAGATCAGATTTCAAGCAACTTAATTAATCAAATCAAGGAAATAAGCTCTCGCATTCAAACTTTTTTAATTAATCTTACTGCAATCAAAATGACCTTTTCCTTAGGTTTATATTTCTAATTCACCTAAGTCACTAATTAAATTATTCCAGTATTAGATTTCATTTCTCAATCCTTCATCTAAATACCTAAAACACATAATTGGTGGCCAATCAATTATATATTAACCTTATTCCATTCAATTAAGGATAAAAGAAATAAATCAGTTAAGAGCAATAACCATTTCATACAATCATAGTAGATCCATACAAACCCTAGACTAGATCAAAATTAGTTCATAGTAATGCTATGAAACAAATTCATCTCATTAAAATTCAAAGAAATTAACTTAGATATTAGAGAATTCATAAATACAATTTCAATGAAACTTAAGAGATAGAGTTAAAGAACAAAACCCAATTACAATCTTCCTTTGGCTCCTGAAGAATCTCTTGCTCAGATATTTGCTAAAAGAATAATGCAATGACTTTATGAAAGTGAAATCAATCTTCTATGGTTTTATTGTTTCAGAGAAAAACTCTCAGAGAAAAGTAAAGAACGGCTCAAAGAATGTGTGTCCCCCCTCTTACCCTAATCTTAACTATTTATACAATTCCTTGGCTAAAAATCCGTGCGTTTTTTCTTTCTTTGGTCTCATGAGGTGACACGGCCAAGCTTGTGGCCATGTCATGTGACACTGCCCGTGGCTTGGCCGTGTCACCTGGGTGTGTCAGCTTCTATTTCTCCTTGCTCTTCTTTGTTCTTTGGAGATGAGAGTGACACGGCCAAGCTTGTGGTCGTGTCATGTGACACGGCTAGTGGCTTGGCCGTGTCTCTTGGGTGTATCAGCTTATGTTTCTTTCCTTTGGTTCTTCCTTGTTCTTTGGCTTAGGATGGGACACGGCGGCCAGTGGCTTGAACATGTCACCTGCCAGTGTCAGTTTCTGCCAAATTTTTCTTGAGGTGACACGGCCAAGCTTGATTTGGCTTGGCAATGTTTTGCTTGATTCATACTCTTCTTTCCTTTTTTTGATCTTCCAAGGGAGTTTTTGCACTTTAACCTAAAACAAAGCACTTAAAACAAACTTTAAACAAGAATCAAATGAAACATCAACTAAAAACACATAAACATCATACTAAAAACTAGTACAAAAATGATCTAAACACTGGGATAAATTAAAAACTACCAAATTTTATGAAATCACTAAATAAACAGATTAAAACTACCAAAATGCATGAAGAAAATAATAATTATCATAATAAATAAATAGAATTTGAGGACAAAACTAATAAAACAAAATTATGTATATTTTATAAAAAAAATAATTGAATATTGTGTGAATGTTGTGTGCATGTTCTGAGAATAAAAAATTAAAAAATAAAATAAAATAAATATTAAAAATATTATGTAGATATATTGTATACTTATTGTAGATATATTGTTGATGTATTGTAGATGTGTAGATGTAGTTTATATTATTTAGTGTGTATTTTCTATATCTTGTATATATGTTGTGTATATATGTATTGTGTATATATTCATAATATGATAATAAAAAAAATTTAAATAAAAAAACATAAATAGAAAAAATAGAAAAATAATGAAAATTAAAAAAATACAAAAAAAAAGAGAAAAAGAACGATTTGGCCATAATTTTGTAAATAAATGCACATGTGTCGTACTATTGAAAATTGAAACTTTAAAGCCGTATAAATTTTTCTTTATTATTTGGTGACTGGACAATTTAGCCCAAAAGACCTATTTGACAGGCCCAATATGAACCTAACTGCTTTTACCTGACCGAACCCGTATTTGCGCAAGTCGATTGAAAAACCATATACTTAATATGATTCTGGATACAATTTTTTTCTCTACATTTGAGAGGGTTGAGAAATTATCTAAACATGATCAAACCTAACTCGTGCACACCCTTAAGTGAATTTATCTTCCTCAAATTCCCCACCTGCTCAAAGATAAATAGAATTTTCTCCACCTCTACAAAAGCCAATTGCTTCGCCTAGATTTATTAATAGGGATGTCATTAAAAAAATAACTTGGGAAAATTCTTTAAAGGAGCTCTTTTTGAATATCCAATGGTTGATATTTGCTAGCATGTATTATAACTAATGGCGGACCTATATAGGGGCTAGTGGGGGCTTAAGCCCCAACTGACCCTACTAGCGTGCGCGCGCGCGCACACACACACACACATACATACATACATACATATATATATATATATATATATTAGCTACTAATATGGGAATTGGGAAGCTCCCCTTTAGCCCCCATGCATATTGTATAAATTTGCATAATTTGTTATAGTTTTGTGCTGCTATTTTAATTTTTTAACACCTATGACACTAAATATATAAATATATACATATTAATAAATGAATATAGCAATATATATGAGTTCTGAAATCAATTTATATTAAAGTGTTATATTGGATATTTAAATCTAAATATGTATAATTTTAATTTTTGTTAATTCATAAAAGTTAATTTTTATGAGTTGACAAAAATTGTATATATATAAAATTTATTTTTAGTTTAATTGATACTCATACAATTAAAAATATATATTATTAAATAATTATTTTTAATTATTTTTTTATATGTTTTTCCTTTTTAATAAAATTTCTTCTCTCTTTTTTAATTAATTTTTTCTTATATAAATATAGTTAGTTAATTTTATTTTCTTCTATTTATATCTTCTTCTGCATAGTTTCAAAGGTATATAAAAGATTTTTCTATAATTTTTTAATTTTAATTTTAATTTTTTATTTTTTATTTTCAGACCTATAAATTAGATATATATATGCAACTATATTGTATGTAAAAAACTCATCATTCCAATTTATCAATAACTGTTAAATTTATTATTTCTAAATAAAATAATATTTTATAAGAGAAGTAACTAATACAAATTCGAAAAGAAAAAGTTTAATAAGAGAAAATTATACTCTATAGCACACTTTTTTAACTTTTTGTTAAATACCATACTTTTTTAGTATACCTTTAATACACTGAATGCATACTTAATATATATCTTTAAAAATAGAGTATATATTTAATATACTAAATGTATATAAAAAATATACCCCTAAAAAAAGGATATTTTTAAAATTAAAAATTGAGAAAAAAAGGGTATTTTTGAAATTGACAAAGGGGTATTTTTGAAAATACTTTTATTTTTAGGGTATTTTTTAAAATACCCCTAAAGAATAAGCCCCCACTTACTCTAAAGTCTGCAACCATCATTGATTATAACACATATTCTAAGCTTACTCGTGAATTTGTAAGTTCCTTTAATTTACACTACTTGATAGGCTCAAGAGGCATAATAGTAAAGTATACTTTAAATTAACTAACACAAATTACCATTGAGATATTATTTAATTTGGTGATGCTATCAGTTTGACTGGGTTACAAGGAACCTATATAAGGGAAGATGGTTTGTAGAATGAGACACTAAGGTGAGGCTCGGGGGTTAGACCATTTGATAGAAAAGTTTCCAAAGCCACTAATTTTTCCAATCCCTTTTATAGATATATTCATCAAGTCTTAGCTACCCTTGTATTTAATAGAGGAGTTAGCACAAGAGTGGTGAATAATAATGAACTGCATTTTTTCTTATGTGTTCTACAAAAAACAGTTTTTAATGTTGGCTTTAGGTTTGCTGAAAAAAAATGCCAAAATGTGACAAATCAAGTAAGAGGGAATATAGTTATTAGAGGGATGATAATGAAGATTGCTCAACATTTTGGGGATAAATTATGATAATCTTGTTCCAGTTCTTAGCAAGACTACTATTGACATGAGCACTGTGATATCAAAGGGTATAGTTGACAGTAGAGGAAGGAGATATTTTGTAATCAGGGGACATGATGATGAGGACCTTGGAGTAGAGGAGGATGAGCTCTTTAGGGAGATTGATGATTTTGAAGGAGAAGAGCATACTACAACACTAACTTTAGCAGCAGCTGAGCCTTCTAAGCCTAATTATTTTCTTTAAATCCTTGATTGATTGTATTAATGGCCTTGAGTTTAATGTAGACACAATTTCAAGACCTAGAGCAGAGGATATATGGCTATAACCCTTGATGGCTACCATCAGGAGGTCCAAACACAATACAGCGCCATGCAGACTCATATTATGGACATGAATGCCATTCTCATATCGGACTGCTAGTTCCCCAGTTCGATATGGTCTTTCCCATATCGAATTGGGGCTTTCCCAATTCAATATAAGTCTATCCTATATTGAATTGGGGGCTTCCCAATTCGATATGGGGTATCCCATATCAAAATGCGCACCCTTAGTTCGATATGGGAGGACCCATACCAAATTTAAAACCAACCAAAGCTATCCAGCTTCTAATCGAACCTGTTTAGGGCTTTAAAATAATAAATCATCTTATTTTAGGCCTTATAAAATTGGGCCAATGTAGACCCTTAATTATGGTCCAGTTTAAATTTGAGATTAATTTTAATATAGGATAAAATTTGATGTCAATAACAAGCCCAACTTAAATCAAGTCTAATTGGTTTAGTTCAGTTTAAATTGAGACAATATGATTTGGTCCTCCATATCAAATTGGCCTAGGCTAATTCGATATGGGTAGGTACAACACTTGGTTTAATCGAGAATCAGTCAAATTGTGATAAAATCCTAGGAAGACTAGGATAAGTGGCAAAACATGTTTGATTTGAATTTAGATGGCTTAGCTAGGTTGCCCTAGTTGATGTTTATAAATACAAAAGCCTGGATGAGCAAATGGTAGGAACGATTATCAAGAGAGACAAGCAACAATAAAAAATACACACAGAATACTATCAACAAAGACAATTAAAACACATCAACTACAGAGGCAGTAGTGATTGTCTCAGACTTGCTTTGCTCAACCAAACCTAAAGTGGATTCAGGCAGTAAGCTTGGTTTGTCTCATTCAACTTGGTGGAGCCAACAAACGGAGGTTTGATTTCTCATTTAAAATTTACAGCAGACACTTGTGTTATTATTTCATTCAATATTTTGTAATGTTAAAAGTTTACAGTAGCAATTTTTATTTCCTAAAAAAACCACATTATTGTGAGTTAGTTATATTTATCCAGTAGCAATTAATCTGGTAACCTATTAGAATCAACATCTAGTGGTCATCAATTTATAAACATAATCACAATAGCTAAAATTTAAGCATTAAACCCTACTTTTATGTTTTTAAAACCCCCAAACCCTAATTAGTTCATCTAAAACCCTACTTGCATATTTTTAAATCCAAAACCCTAATTTCACCTTAAAACCCTAGACTTCCATCCGAAACCCTAATTTCACGATAAAACCTTAGTTTTCCATACAAAACCCTAATTTTATATTCAAAATCCTAAAACAATGTTTAAAACCCTATAAGCCCTAATTTAATATGTAAACCCTAATTTTTTGTATTTAATACTTTATTTAAGATTAAAAATTATATTTGATTGTTTGATTCATTATTATGTGCTTGTGATGAATGATTTATTGTTATTTTGCCTATGATGAATGTTTGAATGGTTCAATTATATTTAGTTAATTATTTAAAACTCAAAGATGTAAAAGGTACATTTCCACTTCGTGGGTGCCTCATTTGTTAAGATAAATATAATTTAATTTATTTTAATTTTTGGAATTAATGTAAAGGATATGTTTTCACCAAGTGGTGGATGTCCTATTTTATTTATTTTAGACATTGGACACTATTGTAAGGGCATGTTTCCATCTTATATGGATCCCATTTTTATTTGTTTATTTGTTTGGACCTTCTTTGATTTTAATACAATAAATGTTTATTTATTTTAAATTGCATGTAGTATGGGTGATATTTTAATAAGTTAAAATTTTAATAATATTTAGACATGAAAAAGAGGTCAGTTCCAATGAACATGACGCTATAAGGGTGCTGGGTCATTCTCACCTTCCTCATGCGTACCTAACTTTTTGAATCCAAAAAGAGGGTTGGAGATTTCTTAGGAATCGAGTCATCCACCCTTTTCTATTTTTTCAGTCCGTTCGGTTGACAGCTCTATTTTCTCTAGGTTTTGGCCCATGCTCTCTAAGGCCCTGAGCCTAACAGTGCTGAATTCATAAGAACCATTTCATATGAAAGTGGGGGTAAAAATCTTCACTCACTACCGATCCAATTAAAAGCTTTAAACTACATTTTAGCAATTAAAAATGGAATGAACAATTAAAAATGGAATGAAATTTATTTGGCCATTATTAATCGAGATCAAACTAGCTTAGGGTCAAAATTAAGCGTCTACAGTTTTGCCCCTTGCTTAAATGATCTTGAATTCATTCAGAGAGTAAAAAGCAATATGACTTTGAGCAAATATTGGATAAGAATGGGTTCTACCCGAGATTGGAATTTGGGTTCTCTAACCGAGACTGAATTAGGGTTCTTGACCCAAGACTAAATTTGAATTCTTGACTCGAGACTGGATTTGGGTTCTCGAACCAAGATTGGATTCAACTAACCTTCTATTAGTTGAGAGTTCTGGCTTTCTTTTAGCCATCAATTTCGTCTCTTCTAGCTGACTGACCTTCTGTCAGTTGAGGGTTTTGACTTTCTTTTAGCCAATTAATTTCAGCTCTTCTAGCTGGACTGACCTTTTGTCAGTTAAGGGTTCTAGCTTTCTTTTAGTAAATCAATTTTAGCTATTCTAGCTGGACTGACCTTCTATCAGTTGAGGGTTCTAAAATTTCTTTTAGCTAAATAATTTCAACACTTTTAGCTAGACTACTGGACTGACCTTCTATCAGTCGAGGGTTCTAAAATTTCTTTTAGCTAAATAATTTCAACACTTCTAGCTAGACCGATCTTCTATCAGTTGAGGATTTTAGCTTTCTTCTAGCAAAATAATTTCAACTTTTCTAGCTGATTGATCTTCTATCATGGCTTTCTTCTAGCCATTTGCTCTATTTTTTAATGGACCGACTTTAGCTCTTCTAGCTGGACAGACCTTTCTTTATTTGAGAGTGTGTGATTTCTTCTAGCCGCTTGTTCCATCCTTCAATGGATCAACTTTAACTCTTATAGCTGGACTAACCTTCTATCATTTGTATCTTCATTCATTTGTTCCATTCTTTAATAAATTCTATTTTTGATTCTTTAATGGCTTCCGCTTTGCAAAAAGTTTGACTATTTTTAGCCCTTTAGCTCTCATATCTTCTCTTGTCTCCTGCATGGTAGAATGTTGAAAGAGAGTTTTAAAATATTTTATACATGTATAAAATAAAAAAATTGACAGGTTAAGCTTTGCCCCTGTGTAGGCCCAAACCAATGATCTTGTGTCCATTATGCTTCAACTGATACTTTTGTCTTGTTCTTTACACACGTATGCTCCTCTATTTTTGCAAAGTGACTGGATATCTTTCTCAAGCAACGGGCCTTTCATGCCCCCTGATGCTATGTCTGTTTCTCATTGTTTGCTTTAAGAGTATTGGTTGCTTAAAGAATAGACAATAAAAATGCAATATGACATGCTCATATATACGTGTATGCATGATATGCATGAATGATACTTACAGTGACTATACTGACTCACAGTCTGAGATGGTAGGCCAAAGCACTCCCATTGGTACCTTTAGGATATTCTTATAGGTCTTGTATTGGATCATCATGACATGTCACATTCACAGCTTCATCTTTAAGACATAGAAAAGAATGAGTAGTAGGGGCCTGAGTAGGATGGTCAGAGATACATGAGACATCCATTATCAAACCATGATTCAATACATAACCTTATGAATGATTCTTTCATCGACCCATTCTTGCCCATTTTTTCCTTTAAAGCTCGACCATGCAATGTACTTCCTTATGCTTGAAATCCTGTGTGACAAAAAAAATATTTTTTTTGAAATTTAATTTAATTTTGAAATCAAATGTTGGCTTTGCCAAATCAGTATCAATATACCTCAGGCCTTGATCTTTCAAATTAACATATCTATAACATCATAACCCCAACTACCATACTAAATTTGGGAATTATTTCCATTTGAGTAAGAGCTATTTCACTTCAGATAGGTACATACACATTACTTGGCCAAAGGTCTCATTAAGTTTAAATATTGTCTATTTCATATGCATACTTATTCAAATAATCTCCACTAATAGACTCCACCTATCAAAAGAGATCAACAGGTCTTTAATAGGCTTGCAATGGGGTATATAAGGGACATGGTTTATATGAAAGCCATTTGTAAATTAGAGCTGACATGGAATAAATGACACATCTTCACACTATAAAGAGCTTTGAACATTCTTCCATCTTCTTGACATGAATATGGATCTTGATTAGGATAGTATTTGCCTTTGTAAAAAGTTGGAGACCCCTCACTCTTTTACTTTCTTCTTTTTCTTCCTTTCTTTTCCCTTATTCTTTTCCCTTTTTTTCTTTTCCCTTTTTTCTTTTCCCTTTTTTTCTTTTTCTGTTTGTTTTTCTTTTTCTTTTCTTCCTTTTGGTATTTCATCATTTTGTCCTTTTTCTTTGTAGGATTATCAAGTGCATGACTCTCAAGATTACTAACTTGGAGCTATGATGGGTATCATGAACTAGATGGTCTTTCTCCTATTTCTCTAAATTTGGCTGAATCTCTGGTTGAGTTGGACCAATTAAAGTCAAACTTCTTCTTGTAGAGTGAGGGAAAGTCTTCTATTATTTCAGGAAGAAAGAACACTGTTGGCTTTCTGAACTGTTCTTTCAAACTTTTACTATTTTATTCTTCTTTTCCTCTTTTCCTCTTTCTTTCTTCTTCTTTTTCCTTCCTAATTTTTTAGCTCTAAGAGAAACTTATTATTTATACTGTCCTATGCTTTTAACTATGGAGTAGTATGAGTCCGCTTCAATGAGGATGAATCTTTTGTAATCTTGTTGCCATTGGACCTAAATTTAGGAAAACTTCAACTTTCTTCATAGTCTTGATTGAGAATCCCTTTTTTCGATCTTTTTTCTTTCTTGGTAACTTAGTGATTCTTAGACTTGTCATAAGTGTCATAACACCTTAGGGTAGGTTATCTAGTTTACAAGCTAATAAAAAGCAAGCTACAATCTTAAGAAGGCTCAAAGGGAAAAACTAGGAATTAATATTAATATGGTGGATACTAGTCGTTGGCTTACCAAATAATGCTTAGATCATCTCTCTCTTAAATAAATAGGGTTCAATTTCATCTCAAAAGTTCATCAAAGCATATTCTAAGATTGACTAGGACCTAGACATAGATAATTATGTAAGAGTCCTCTCTAAGTAAGCACACACAGCTCCATGTTATAAAATAATTTCCTCACCTAGTAAAGTCATTCAAATCATGATGTATAAATGCACTAATTTATAAAATCAATGTAGATTCATCATTGGTTGATCATTAAATTGGAAAAAAAAACAACAAAATTATAAATTCAACAAAAATAATTTATTTAAACAATCTTAATTTGAGAAAGCATAATTGTCCCAATGAAATGCTAAAGAAAGAAAATAAGAAAAATAATTCCTAAGCAAAAGGAAGTTCATTGAATGGATTTTCTCAATCATTCCCCCATCATGAAGGTCGCTGGTGGAGGCACTCTTCAAAACTTAGGCAAAGGATTATTCTTCATACTGGGTTTGTTAGGTTTAGGCAGTTTATCACTGTTAATCATATCTTGAACCTTATATCTCAACCTAAAATACTTGTCTATTTTGTGCCCCTGTGTTTGGTGGTAGAGGATTGGGTAACGGCTGGGGAGCTAGTGGTTGTAATAGCCCTTGCTTTTGCAATTTATTGAAAATCCAAGATAAAGGGCTCCCCAACTTTGAAAATAACCTCTTATTCCTTTGGCTAGTAGTTGCATTGACGTCCATCGCTTTTTGTACACTTTGACCACCGGCTTAGTAATTTCCTTTCTCATTCATTCTCCCAGAAAAATGGTTTTTCTCACTTTCATTTTGGAAGTATTGTTCCCAGTCATCATCGTATATAGCTTCTTTGTCTTCATTAGAGGCCACTTTGACTATTTTAGTCTTTCCCTTATCTTATGGCTTCTTATTACTGGTAGATGCCTTAGCATTGTTATCCTCCAACAGTGAAAGTAGTTGACTCTTCATGGTCTCAGCCAGGGCCCCCTTCAATTCTTCCATCTTGGAGTTGAGGGCGTCATTTACCATCTTCTGAATTTGTTCAGGTTCCATTGATTTTGATGTGAAGCTGACTGAATTCTCACTGGATTCTGAGTAGTAGATGGGATTGTCGTAAGCCCTTGAACTGTAGTACTCCAAGTCTGTGAGGCAAAAAGGATTAATGTGAATGTAATGAAATGCATGTATGCATGTGGAGCAAGCAAGCAAAGTCAGGACGTCCCTTCCAACCTTATATCATCGATACATGAGTGTCGAGTCTCTTTTTCTAGGTATATGGTCAACACAACATCAACATGGGATGTTTTATTTGAAATATTCATTCGAACGGATTAACCAATAGTTATATTTTTTAAAAAAGAATCTATGATAATTCTCATTAATTGAGCCTTAATCCATTGGGTCAACTCGGAGATAGCTTTTAAGTTATATCGTGGATTAAAACTAAATTAAAGGGTTTATCATAAATAGATTTCTTTGTTGGAAACGTAACTAATGGTTCATGCCATAAACAAGCCCATGATTAATAAACTTTGGTATAAATTAGGCCCATAATTGATTTTAACATTCCATAATTGACCTAACTACTTATAAGCATCTTCCAAGAAATTTGGTCCATTATAAAAGGAGTTTTAATTTTAAAGCCCAATGAAAGCTTAATTTGGAAAAAAATGGGTCATAAGGTAAAAGAATGCTTTTGAGACCTTTCTTGAAAAAGTTTGTTCCAAAAGATTAAACTTGGGCTTTGAGACTAGGGCCATCTTAAAAAAGGTTTTAAGCTTACATTGAAAGGTTTTTTGAAAATGATTTAGGCTTTGGGTTTAAAAGAATTTTTAGACCATAAAATAATTTTCGGCTTGTACCATAATTAGATCAAAATAATGGCCCAAAATCATTTTTAAACCATGGTAAAAAGTTCTTATCTATCTCATGGCCCAAAATACAAAGTCCAAAATTCATTTTGAAATAATCCTTTTTACAATGGGCTTTGAAAAAAAAATTATTTTTTACTTCTTTCAAATTACAATTTTTCTTAACCTTCTTCTCAAATGAGCTTACAACTATTTAGGTCAATTATGGAATACCAAAAATTAATTGTGGGCCTAATTTATACCGAGAATTATTAATCATGGGCTTATTTGTGGCATAAATCATTAGTTATTTTTTCAAATAGAAAATCTATTTATGATAAACCCTTTAATTTAATTTAATTCATAATATAGCATAAAAGCTATTTTTAGTGGATCCAGTGGATTAAAGCTTAATTAATGAAAATTATCATTGACTTATTTCTAAATTTGAGAATACAACTATTGGTTAAACCATTCGAGTGAATCTTTTTGAAAACAAGATGTCCCACGCTGATATTTTGTTGACCATATACCTAAAAAAAAAGACTTTCCACACGCATGTGGAAGATATAAGGTTGGAAGGGACGTCCTGACTTTACTTGCTTGTTTGTTTGCTACATGTGCACACATGCATACATGCATACATATATTTCATTACATAGCATTGATCCTTTCTGGCTCACGGACCTGGAGTACAACAGTTCAAGGACATATGACAACCTGACCTACATCCGTGACTCAGAATTCAGTGAAGATACAATTAATTTCACTCTCAGAAGCATGAATCCCGACCAAGTTTAGAATCTAGTGAATGAAGCTCTTGCATCCAAGATGGAAGAGTTAAAGGGGGCCCTAGCTGAGACCATGAAAAATCAACTAGCCGCGCTATTAGAAGGAAACATTATTGAAGCATCTGCTAGTACTAAGAAGCAGAAGGATAAGGGAAAGGATAAGGTAGGTGAGGTAGCTTTTGATGATGACAAGGTGATAATTAATGATGATGATGACTAGTCTCAGTATTTCTAAGCTCCTCAAGATATGAAGGAAGAAAAGAAGGCAATGGAGAAAACAGAAACTATGGATGTGGAGAAAATGATTGCTAATTTAGAGAAGAAGTCTGAAAAGAAGATGAAGGCTGAGGAGGTATCAGAGGTAGACAAGCTATTTGACAAAGATGAAGAAGTCACTTACAAGTTCAAAATGCCTTCTTTCGCTAAGTAAAATAGTATATAAAATCCTCACTTGCATGTTAAGCAGTAAATCCTCACTTACAAGAAATCCCTAGTTTGTCCCTTTAAGCTTTCATAAGATTTTAGGTCATTTTTCATTGGCTTATAAACCCAATAACCTACCTTGAGTTGTTATGACACTTATGATAAATCTAATAATCACTGAGTTACCAAGAAGGCGAGAAGATCAAAATAAGAGATGTTCAATCAAGACTATGATGAAAAATTAAAGTTTACCTGAATTTAGGTCTGATGACATCAAGATAACAAAGGATTCATCCTAACTGAAGTAGACTTATGCCACTCTACTCATCCATTATCAGAAACATAAGTTGGTACAAACAAGATAACTCTTTTAGAGCTAGGACCTAAAAAAAGAAAAGAAAAAGAAGTCAAAGTCAAAAAAAAAGAAAAAAGAAAAAGAAAAAAAAAGAAAGAAAGAAAGGAAAAGGAAAAGGAAAGAAAAACAAAAAAAAGAGAAAAAAAAGAGAAGAAGAAAAATAAAAGAAGAAGAAGAGGGAAGAATAATCAAGTTTTAAACTTTTTGCAAAAGCAAAGGTCATCATAATCAAATCTAGATTTCTACCAAGAAGATAAGCTCTATCTTTTCATGAAGCAAGATTTCAAGTTCAGTTTACCTCTAGCGGTATACAATTCCAACAAGAAGATTATAGTGTGAAGGTTTGTCAACAGTGTCATATCAGCACCAATCCAAAATTGGCCTTCATTTAATTCATGTCCCTTATAGACCCATTTTAAGCCAATTAAAGACTTGTTGATCTCTCTTAGTAGGTAGAGTTTATTCATGGAGATTGTTTGAATAAACATGCATATGAGATAGACAATTGTAGACCCTTAATTTTGGTACTGGTCTAAATATAATTTTCATTTGAAGGCTGGATCAAGTCTGAGTCCAATAACATGGCGCAAACTAAATCAAGTCTAATTATTTAATATTTGGATTGGGTTGATTAAGTTTTATTATTCCTGATGTGATTAAAAAGTGAGTCGGTCAAATTAGTTTGGTTTCAAAATAGGCAATCAACCATTTGACTGTGACCCATGCCAATTTGACATGAGCATATAGCTCCTATAGCTCATGTCGAATGTCAAATTGGCCCATTCCAATTCGACATGAGCAATTGCTCATGCCAAATTGGCATGAGCCAACTCAACATGGGCTTGCATAGCTTGGTTGTGCACGGTTTCACTACTCAGGCTCTCTGAATTTAAGAAGGACTAGTCTCTCCGAAGTCAAGAAGAATTATTGAAGATCCCATAATATTGCCTATAAAAAGGCAATTAATTATCAAAAAAGAAGAGATTTCAATATGAGGTAGCAATAAAATACAGCTATTGGAAATAAGCAAGCAGAAATCAACAGACAATAATTATCCCAAAAGTTATTTAACTCAACCAATACTATTATTGATTTAGGTAGACCCAAAGCTTGGCTCAAAGATTCAGCTTTGGTGGAGTCTTCAAATGCAGGTTAGTTTTCTAAATTCAATTTACTTATCCAATAATTGCAATTCTCCTTTAAAACATCATTAAATAGTTTGAGTATTGAGAATTCTGTTTCATCCAGTGGCTTGTTCAACTAATGTTTATTTGTTTTAGATTTACAATATATTTGTTCATCCAGTATCAATTTATATATGTCGTGCATGTATTTATCAAAATTAATATGCAGTGGCCAAAAGTTTGTGCATACAATACCTAAACTTTAGGAATCAAATCCTATTTGCATGTTTTTAAAACTCAAAACCCTAATTACTTCATCTAAAACCCTATTTGCATATTTTTAAAACAAAAACCCTAATTTTCCATTAAAACCCTAGACTTCCATTTGAAACCCTAATTTCCAAACCAAAACCCTTATTTCCAAATAAAAACCTAAATCCTAATTTCCAAACCAAAACAATAATTTTCAAATTAAAACTCTAAAATCCTAATTTTCAAACCAAAATCCTAATTTCCAAAATTAAAATCCTAAAACCCTAATTTTCAAACCAAAACCCTAGTTTTCCATCTAAAACTCTAATTTTGTATTTAAAATCCTAAAACCATATTTAAAATCATATAAGCCCTAATTTAAGATGTAAACCCTAATTTTGTGTATTTAATAATTTATTTAAGATTAAAACTTAGATTTAATTATTTGGTTCATTGTTATGTGCTTGTGATGGATGATTTACTCTTATTTTATTTATGATGAATGCATGCTTTTATTAATTTATTTTGATTTATGGATGTAAGAGGTATGTTTCTACTTAGTGGGTACCTCATTTGTTAGAGTTCAATGTAATTTAATGTATTTTAAGTTTTGGAATCAATGTAAAGGGCATGTTTTCCACCAAATAGTTGGTGTCCTATTTCATTTAATTTTGGACATTGGACATTATTGTAAGGGCATGTTTCCATCTTATATGGATGCCCATTTTTATTTGTTTGTTTGTTTGGACCTTCTTTGATTTTAATACAATGAATGTTTATTTATTTTAAATTATTTGTAGTATGGATGGTATTTTAATATGTTAAGAATTTAATAATATTTATACATGAAAAACAGGTCGGATCCAATTAACCGGGTGTTATGGGGGTGTTGGGTCATTCTCATCTTCCCCATGCATACCCAACTTTCCGAACCCAATAGGGGGTTGGAGATTCCTTAAGAATCGAGTCATCCACCCCTTTCTATTTTTTCAGCCTGTCCGGGTGGCAACTTTATTTTCTCCAAATTTAGGCATGTGTTCTCTAAGACCCTAAGCCTAATAGTACCGAAGTCGCAAGAACCATTCCACATGGGAATATGAGCGAAAATCCCTGTTCACAGTGGCAACTCCACTAAGGATAAGAGAAGTTAATTTTGTTGGTCTTTATATTATTTTATTCTTTCTTATTATGATATTGTCCATTGTATTATTTAGATTGCATTATGTTCATGAGTTAGGACTCCTAGTAACCCGTGTTGTGTTATGTAAGGGATACCATACTTTCACTTAAGGTATGGAGATCGAGCATGTAATAACCACTCATAACGTCATACCTTTTGGTGTATACTTTCTATGGGAACCTAAGCTTTTCAACCCAAAGACTAAAGCTTATATAATTGGCCTAGTTACTTGCTTTATATTTTTACCCATATGGTTGTTTTTTGACTATGATTAATATATCTTGGTTTGAACCATGACCTATTTGGTTTTTTCTTTTTCTAATATGACCTAATTATATTGTAAGCTCAAGATAATTTTTATTCCTTTGAGCCCAAAAGACCAAAACTATTTTCAAAATTTTCAAGATGGTCTTTGGTCATCAAACTTTTTTAAAATGGGTAAAAAAATTTTATCTACCTTATGACCCAAAATACAAAGCCCAAAATTCATTTTTAAATAAACCTTTTTACAATGAGATTTTAAACAAAATTATTTTTCACTTCATTCAAATTACAATTTTTCTTAACCTTCTTCTTAAATGAGCTTACAACTATTTAGGTCAATAATGGAATACCAAAAATTAATTATGGGCCTAATTTATACCGAGAATTGTTAATCATGGGCTTATTTGTGGCATGAATCATTAGTTATTTTTCCAAATAGGAAATCTATTTATGATAAACCCTTTAATTTGGTTTTAATTCATAATATAACATAAAAGCTATTTTTAGTTGATCTAATGGATTAAAACTTAATTAATGGGAATTATCATGGAATGATTTCTAAATTTGAGAATACAACTATTGGTTAAATAGTCCGAGTAAATTTTTTGAAAATAAGATATCCCATGTTAATATTTTATTGACCATATACCTAGGAAAAGAGACTCACCATTCGTGTGTGGAAGTTATAAGGATGAAAGGATTGTCCTAATTATCTTTGTTTATCTGTTACTTGTGCATCCATACATACATGCATACATGCATTGCATTACATGGCATTGATCCTTTTTGGCTCATAGACCTGAAGTAAAGCAGTTCAAGAGCTTATGACAATTTGACCTATGCCAGTGACGTAGAATCCAGTAACTAGTCAGTCAGCTTCTCACCAAAAGCAATGGAACCTGAACAAATTCAGAAGATAATGGATGATGCAATCAGCTCCAAGATGGAAGAAATGAAGTTGGCCCTGGCTAAGACCATGAAAAGCCAGCTGGTTGCACTATTAGGGAACAATGTTGAAGCATCTGCTAGTACTAAAAAGCAGAAAGATAAGGAAAAGGCCAAGGTTGGTGAAGTGGCTATGGATGATGACAAAGTGATGATGGATGATGATGATTGGGCTTAGTATTTCCAAGATTCTCAAGATAAGAAGAAAGAAGTGAAGACTATGGAGAAGGTAACCGTGGAAAAGACTGCAACTTCATATGTGAAAAAGATGATTGCTGATTTAGAAAAGAAGTTTGAAAAGAAGTTGAAGGTTGATGAGATGTTAGAGGTGGACAAGTTATTTGAACAAGATGAGGAAGTCCCTTATACACTCAAGATGCCTTCTTTTTCTAAGTTTGATGGAACTGGAAATCCTCATCAACATTCAAGCAATACATCTTAGCCATGAAGTCTGCTTAGCTACTAAGGCTCAAACTTTAAGGTACTTTATACTCTCATTAGATCATGCTATGTAGAATTGGTTCAACATCTTAGAGGATAGTACTTAGAAGAATTGGGATTCATTGTATAAGGCCTTCATCTAGTATAATGGGTACAATGCCGAGTTAGAAGTTACTTTGATGGAGGTAGAGTCAATCAGGCAGAAACAAAATGAGAACTTTGTTGACTATGTAAAAAGGTGAAGAAATAAGGTTGTACTACTCAAGAAAAGGCCAGATGAATCAGACCATATTAGGATAATTGTGAGAGGGGTGCAACCTAATCTTCATGAAAGGATGTCCCACACCCTTATCAGAGATTTTAAAGACCTCATTCAAGCTGGCTTGCAAATAAAAGAATGCAAAAGAGAGAAGAATAGTTTTCTGCAAGAAGGAATGAGAAAGAGAATTATCAGTCTGGCAATCAAAGCACGCAAAAGGCAGTTGACGTTAATGCAATTGGTCAAGGAGGTAGAAGGCAGTTTTTGAAGTTGGGTAAGTCACTATCCTAGGTTCTCAATAAGCTACAAAAGAAGGGACTGTTACAACCATTGACTCTTCATCCATTGCCAAATCCCCTACCACCTAACTTTGATACTAAAGTATTTTGTCAATTTCACCAAATTCAAGGGCACGAGATGGATAAATGTTTGAGATTAAGGTATGAGATTCAAAATTTGATCAATAGTGGAAAGTTGCATGAACCTAACTAGTCTAGCAAGAAGGACAACCCATTGCCAATGTTCAATAAAGTGCCACCACCAGCAACTTTTATTATAAAGGAGGTTTAAATGAGAAGTTTGTTTTATCTTCTTACCAAGATGTAAGTGGTAAAGCAACTAAAGAAGATGAGGTGTTTAGCAAGATAGAACTAACTATGTTAAGAAGGAAGTAGCCATCTATATTGTGAACGAGTTCTGGGATTCAAACAACGGTGATGATGAGTCAGAACCAAAGAAAGAAGACTTGACCTAGTCTGAACCCGAAGAGGACAAAGCACTAAATACTCACTCTGGAAATCCTTATTCAATGCCTTCACCAAAGTAAGTAGAAGCCGATAAAGGGAAGGATGCTGAAAAAGAAGTGAAGGAACATGAAGATGATATAGTCCTTAAGCAATTGAAAAGGACTAAAGTAAGCATCAACATTTAGGATCTATTGTCCATGTCCAAGAAACATGATGAAACTATGGCCAAAGCTTTGGCTAGTATGCCAATTTCCACTTCTGTAACACCAGAGGAGCTAGTTATTTTCATGAAAGTTGAAGGAGTGGTGAAGTGTGAGGATGTTCAGAAGAAGAACAAGGTTGATGTAGGAATGATGTTATTTTTAGATGCGGATTTACCAGAAGAGATAAGAGATCACATCCGCTCACTTTTCATTAAAGTAGAAGTCAAAGGAAAAAGGACTCCATGCATCAAGGTTGATGATAGATTTGCCAAAAATGTGTGCCCACTCAAGATCCTACCGAGATAGCTATGTCAATGAGAGATTTGAGCCCGACTGAGGTGACCATAAGGGCTTATGATAATGCTAAGAGGCATACTAAGGGAACCTTTAAAGCTATTGTGAAGGCTGGCCCGATTGAATCCATAGTGAAATTTGTAGTCCTGGATATACCTATCACTTTTGCATTACTGTTGGGTCGACCTTGGTTCCATCCTCTTCGTGGAGTTCCTTCTTCGCTCCATTAGAAGATTAAGTTCCTAAATGAAGATGAGACAGTGGTTATCGATGCTGAGGATAATAAAGTGGTAAATGATTTGATGATTGAGAGGTCTCTTAATGGATTTCAAGTGGCTGTCATTTCTGATGATGAGATAGTCGACTCTAAAATCTTAACTATGTTAAAGAAAATGAATTATCTACCTGGTACTGGCCTTGGAAAAGGGAAGGCTTGTGTAACAGAACTTTCAAATTTCAAGACTTAAACTTTTAAGAAATGGTTGGGATACGATGAAGCAAATGGAGGTGTTTTGTTGAAAAAGAATAAGAAGATGAGTTTTTCTCTATTTGAAGAAGTGTTCATCAAAGCTTCATATATGGAACCACTCCAAGGGAAGCCAGAGCCAACCATGTTCATGGGAAAGACAGTCCTTGGTTTTGAAATCTTTACTGATGTCATTGAGCTTGCTGAATAGGTGAAGAAGGAGATCATGCCACCAGCTAACCAAGAAATAAAAGAAGAAAGTTGGCCTAAAAGTCTTGAAGACTCCAGAAGAGGTTGCTGCACTCATTGAAGATCAATTCGAGAATCTTGTAATATGTGATGATGAGAACATTAATGATGATTTTAATTTTGATTTTGATTTGTTTGCTATGTATGAGGATGATGATGTTTTCTTTTTCTAAAATGAATGTAATAAAGTCTAATTTTGCTTACTTATGTGATGTTTTTCCTGATGATTGCATACATTTAAGTAGTGATTACATGAACATTTTTAATTTAACTATATTGATACACAATCATTAAATTTGAAAACAACTTACAACCCTAAAAATATTAGTATAGCATTCGACCTTACTCCTAAAGAGAGAGAGAGATTATAAAAAAATATTTAAAAAACATGAAGAAGTCTTTGCATGGTCTTATGAGGATATGCTTGGAATTGATCAAGATATAGCCGAGCACATGATTCTCACTGACACTCACATGAAACTTGTCAAACAAAAGCTTAGATGGTTAAGACTGAAATGGGCAGAGTTAATCAAAGAAGAAGTCACTAATCATATACAAGTAAAGTTCCTTGAAGTGATGGACTATCCAAACTGGTTAGCCAACATAGTTCCCGTGCCAAAGAAAAATGGAAGAATTAGGGTTTGTGTGGACTATATATACTTGAAAAAAGCTTCCCCTAAGGATGACTTTCCTTTACCCCATATAATGTCCTTATTGATAGTGCAGCCTCTAGCGTGCTATACTCATTTGTAGATGGATTTTTTTGGATAAAATCAAGTGTTAATGGCCCAAGAGGATAAAGCTAAAACTGCCTTCATTACTACATAGGGTATATTTTGTTATAGGGTGATACCATTTGGGTTAAAGAATGCTAGAGCAACCTACCAAATGATGGCCGCTACCTTGTTTCATGACATGATGCATAAGGAAGTTGAGGTCTATGTTGATGATATGATGGTGAAGTGGATATAAGAGAGCAGTATTTCCAAAACCTGAAGATATTCTTTAAGAGAGCAGTAAAGTATAATCTAAGGTTGAACCCAAAAAAGAGTGTGTTTGGAGTTACTTCAGGCAAAATGCTGAGGCATGTGATTGGCCCAAATGGCATTGAGATTGACCCTAAAAAGGTTAAGGCAATTAGGGATATGCCAGCCCTTAAGATGGAAAAGGAAGTTTGAGGGTTCATCAGAAGGTTACAATACATTAGCAGGTTCATAGCAAAACTTATCATAATCTATGAACCTATCTTTAAATTGCTTAAAAAGAACCATCCAGTCAAGTAGAATGAATAATGCCAAAAGGCCTTTGAGTGTATAAAATAGTATTTGCTGAACCCACCTGTTTTGAAATTACCTAGACCTTATAGACCTTTATTACTATACTTAATAGTAGAAGAAGAGTCGGTCGAATACGCAATCTACAATTTGAGTAGAAAGCTCTTACCTTATGAGGTTAAGTATAGTATCATTGAAAAGACCTATATAGCTATGGTTTGGTTGTCTAAGAAGTTGTGACATTACTTTCAATTTTATAGTGTACAAGTAATTTCACAGATAGATCTATTGAAATATTTAAGGGAGACACCCTTTTTGATGGGGAAGTATGGCTGATAGTTGATAATTTTAGAAGAATTTAAGATTGAGTATATAACCTAGAAAATCATAAAAGGTAGAGCAGTAGCGGAATTCCTGGCTTAACAACTATTGCAGACAGTGAGGAAGCAGTTTTGGAATTCCCAGATGAACCTTTAAAGGCCATAGAAGTACAAGAATGGAAGATGTATTTTGACGAAGCAGTAAAAAGAAAGGGAGCAGGTTTGGGAGTGATTTTGGAATCACCTAAGGAGAGCTCATCCCTCTAGCTAAAAAGTTAGAGTTCAGAGCAACCAACAACATGGTGGAATATGAAGCGTTCATCTTTGGTTTAGAAACCTTGATGATTATGAAGTTGATAAAGTGTAAGTTTTTGGTGATTCATTGTTAGTAGTATCCCAAGTAAATGGAAAATAGGAGTTGAAGGAAGAAAATTTGAAGCCATGCCACAATCACTTGACTATGATGAAAAAGAATTTCAAAGAGTGCAGATTTATACACCTACCAAGTGAGGAAAACCAAATGGCCGATGCCCTAGCCACTTTGGCTTTGGTATGGGAGGATCATGTTAAGCTATTCCTTAAACCCTTGGTTTTGACTAGTTCATTAACCCCTTGTTATGAGTATGAAACGGTCATGAAAATTGACACGGACCATGATGCATGGTATGACACTATAAGACGGTTCTTGGAAAGTAGGGAATACCCATTGGGGGCAACAAGGGAAGAGTGAAGAGCCATAAGGTGATGGTTCTTGCAATATATCACCTTTCATAAAGAGTTGTATCAAAGATGGCCCGATGGGGTGCATTTGAGATGCATGAGGAAGTCTGAAATTGAGCATATCATGTCAAAAATACTTGCAGAAAAGTTATAGACCCCATATGAATGGATTGGCCCTGGTTAAGAAGATAATTCGATAAGGTTATTACTGGTTGACCATGGAGAGAGATTGTATTAATTTTGTGAAGAGGTGCTAGAAGTTCCAGATGTATGGAAAACTAAATCACCCACCTCTCGAAGAATTACATTTTATGTCTTCACCCTGGCCTTTTGCAACTTGGGGGATTGACATTATTAGAGAGATAAATCTGACAGCTTCAAAAGGTCACCGATTCATTGTCATGGCATTGGATTATTTTTCAAAATGGGTTGAGGCTGAATCTTTCAACAAGCTGGGGGTAGAGCAAATGGCTCTATTTATTAAGAAAAATGTCATTTGTAAGTATGGAGTCCATATAGTATAGTATTGGATAATGGGGTGCAGTTTCAAGGAGTCGTCAAGGACTTATTTTTGAAGTACCAGATCTGCCATCACCGATCCTCCCATTATAAACCAAAGGATAATGGTGCAGTGGAAGCAACAAATGAGATAATTAAGCATATTTTGTCAAAAAAAAAAGGCTAAGATATATAGGGATTGGTCAAAAATACTTACTTTTGCTTTCTGAGGGTAAATAATAAGTGTGCGAACCCCGACCGAAATGACACCATTTTCTTTGGTTTATAGAATGGAAGTAATATTGCCGATTGAGATTGAGATCAAGTCATTAAGGGTGATCCTAGAAGCCGAGTTTCTTGAGACATAATGGATAGTATGTAGATACACATATCTGGCCTTTTTAGAAGAAAGAAGGTTAAAAGCAATGTATCATCATCAGCTGTATAAAAAAAAAAAAGATAGCATGGGCCTACAATAGGAGGGTTAAGATCAAGAAGCTTAAAGTCGGTGACTTGGTGTTAAAACAATACAAGCCCAATGATCTTGATCTGAGAGGAAAGTTTAGACCTAGTTGGGAAGGGTCGTATGTCGTGAAGCAAGTCATGAGTAAGGGTACAGTCAAGCTATAGAATATGGTTGGGAATGAGTTTAGTGAGGCAGTGAATATTGATTGGCTAAAGAAATGTAATGTTTATAAAAAGGGGCTCACTAGGTTGAAAACCTGAAAGGGTGGCCTAAGCAAAAGTTAGAGCAATCCACTAGTTTCAAAAGATAGAAAGGACGGGCTAGGCAATAATTAGGGCTAAAATGAGAGAAAATTGTTAATTATAAAACCCGCAAGGGTTGGTTGGCTACAGGAGTGATCTTATGTATATTGGCTTTTATGTTTTTTTGGTTGTTCCCAATTTAATAAAATAGATTTAATAATAAAATTATTCTATGTACACTATTTTGAGTATCTGACCAATATGGTAAAATAAATCACACAATAGCAAAAGGTGATGCCAAAATTATAAAAAGAAAAGAAAAAATCTTTTATTATTATTATTATTCATCCTAACATCATTTTATAAAGAATTGACAAATGCAGAATTTATGGCAGACAATAAGTGTAACGTGCAGGTCAGCTTTCCCTCAGTAGATCCAAATAAGCTACTGTCAAATGGGGTATGTCCAAATCAAGAGTAAACTCAGAACCTTGAGGTTCGGCTCCATACTGGCTATCAAGTTGATGAAGATCATAACAAGTGCTTCGATGGAGAGCAGTGAGAGAAACATACATTAGATATGTCTGAATGGTGATATGGGTAATTTTCCACCAAAGTACCAACCAAAGGATGTTAACCACAACTTGTGAGCGGATCCAATCAACCCATTCAGCATATGAGGCAGCAAGATGAAGCAATTTCTTTGCAGAATGATGTCAGGGAAAATATGTAATAAAGTCTATAGATGGGGTGTCGAGCAAACAAAAGTGCTCCTATAGCCATATTTGTAAAGATGAACAATAATTCATTAAAAAAAGCTCGTTAGGTTGAAAACCCATATGAGTGGCCTAAGCAAAAATTATGGCAGTTCGCTAGCTCCAAAAACTCACAACGGCAGTCTAGGAAAATTAGAACCAATAAAAAAAGTCTGATAGGTTGAAAACTCGCAAGGGCAACTTTGGTAAAAATTATAACAGCTCGCTAGTTCCAAAAACCTGTAAAGACAGACTAGGCAAAAATTAGAGCAATAAAAATAAAAGGCCTAAATTGAAAACCTAAAAGGGTGATTTAGGTAGTTACCTAAAGTTGCAAGGGACTTTCAGCTAACCTCCTCAAAGAATCTGCCTTGAATTGATCCAATCCAACTAAGGTTTTATCCAAGATCACGGGTAATGATGAAAATCCTCCTTCTATTTGGTCTACAATATCCAGTGCTCCCATATCGATGTTGCCATTAGAAGAAACAAGCAGAAATTGACTAAGCAAGCAAAGATAAAATATGCAACCCCGCTCTTTTGTGAAAGCCAAATGAGAAGTATAAAAATCGATCAATGGACCAAGCAAGATCTTCTCACCTCTGGTTAATTGTAGAACTTCATATTTTGGGAGTTGAAACAACATTTGTATCTTTTGATGAGTTTTTGAAGTTAGTATGGACAATGCCATTGGATGATTACTTGGGTATCCGAGAATGGCTTCAAATTCTTCAATCATAGGACATACTTCAAAGTTGTTTATCTTGAAAGTCTTAGTTTTCACATCCTAAAAGGAGGCCATGGCATGTAAGAAGGAATGATCCAACTTGACATTTTGGAAGCACTTTAAAACATTAATTTGAGACTAAGGTATTTGTTCCCAATGTATAGCTTTAATAGTCTTAAATAAACCTTTGATTTTCTTTAAATTGAACTTAGTCATTGATAGGGTTGAGAACAGTTCAAATTGTTTGAGTTAATGCTACAAAACTTGTTTCTGTTGCCTTATGGAAAGACATTGGCTAGCATGGCAGGATCGCTTGTTTTAAAGTTGAGAATTGTAAAGAGCAGATTACTAGAATTGTTATGGATTGGGAATCATCGTTGATTTAAATAGACAGAAGGTTTGGAACCAAAGTGCACAAGGAAAAAGGCGTATGCATGGAATATGTGCCGAATCCGTCGTGGTTTTGTGAATCCAAATCCTAGTCCATGACAAATTTGAAATTGTGAATTCATTATGGACACTTTGGTATACATGTTAAAGAGACACAAAAAAAAATAAAAAAAGTAATGAATGAAAAGTCAAAATTGCATGAAAAGTAAACGTTATTATTATTACTATTATTGTTGTTATTTACATACATAATACATTTAATGCTAGCCTTTTAAGTTGATTATTAAGAAGGGGGAGGCAGTCTATAGTCAAATAAAGCCCTCAGAAACTCATCACCTGATGGAGGAGGAGGTACACCATCTGCCCAGAATCCACTCGAGGAAGAAGCACCTGAGTCCCTGAAAGTCAGTTATGTAATAGTCATCGCCTGAAAAAGGTGGAGGCAAGGCATGCTCATTGGTTTGAGTCCCCCTTAAAGAAGAAGCATTAGGATCCCTCATGCCTTGAAACTGAAAGTCCCGAAAGTCTTATTCCAACTGACGGTATAATCCTTCAAAATGTACAACATGTTTACAACTGGCAGTTAATTCTTCCTACAACTTTCTATTCTGTTTCTTAAGCATCCGCTGTGAGCTAGATAAGAAAAGGGTAAGCTCATACATTTTCATGCATACATACAACATATATCATTATGGAACATGATGATAGACTAGATAATTCAAATCAAAGCCCTAATGATAAGATGGCATATCTGGATGAGAAGGAGCAAATGGAGAGATTTGCCATTGTATCAGAGTAGCAAATAGTGGGACAACTTTATGACTAAGAGAACCAACAGCCTTCAATAATCATAAAGAGTGTCAGAACAAATTACAAATGAGTGATTATGAATGTAATATGTTAGCATTCACCTGAGAAGTGTCGACATTAGAATCACCATGAGGAGGGGCGAATGACTCCCTACCGTCATTTCCTTCCTCCTATCCTTCTTCTTCCTCTTCTTCTTCTTCTCCTTCAGGAAGTCCCCGAGCACCAATAGTAGAAACTTCAAAATTCAAAAGCTGCTCCCAGATAAAGTAGGTGTACGACTTAGTGGGTAAGGGAAGATACCATTCGACATCATATCCATCTCGAGCATGCATCCAGAAGTTTTTCAGCATGGACGTGATGTCTAATGTATTTATCAAAATATCATTAGGAACCCTCCATTCCTCAAGGCCTAGAAACAATTGTGTACTCTTTCACTAAGGAACCATCAGCTAGATACTGGATCAAAAATAACTCGGCGGGAATTTTAAAGAGATAAGGCGGATTTGAGCATGGATTTTTGCCCCTGCTCCTATGTGGAATGGTTCTTGCTACTTCGACACTGTTAGGCTCAGGACCTTAGAGAACAAGGGCCTAAACCTGGAGAAAATGGATCACCACCCGGACGAGCCTAAAAAATAAAAAGCGGTGGATGACTCAATTCCTAAGGTTAGGTTTGGAAAGTTGGGTACGTATGGGGAAGGTGAGAAATGGCCCAACACACCCATAACGCCCAGTTCATTAGAACTGACCTGGTCCCTTTTCAGGTCTAAATATTATTAAATTCTTAAGCATTATAATATCATCCATGTTGCATACAATCATAATAAATAAATACTCGTTGTATTAAAATCAAAGCAACGAAATAAAATGGGCACCCATCCAAGGATGGAAACATGCCCTTACAATGTCCAATGTCCAAAGTACAAGTAATTAAAATAGGACACCCATCAATCGGTGAAAACATATCCCTTACATTAATCCTAAAATTTTAAATAAAATAAAAGAATAAATTAAACAAAATAAGGTACCTACAGGGTGGAAACATGTCTTTATATCCTTGAAATTAAAATAATTAAATTAAAATGTTTAACCATTCATCATAAATAAAATAAAAGCAAATCATCCATCACAAGCATACATCAACAGATTAAATAATCAAATCTAGGTTTTAATCTTACATTGAACAATAGATATGCAAAATTAGGGTTTACATGTTAAACTAGGACTTACTGGATTTAAATCATGGTTTTAGGGTTTAGGAAACAAGATTACAGTTTTTAAAGGACAAATAGGGTTTTTAAGGGAAAATTATGATTTTATAAAATAAACTAGAGTGTTAGATCAAAATATACAAGTTTATGATTAAAACATGCAATTTAAAGAAAAACCTAATGGATTAGGATTTTGGAACAAAATAAGTTGGATTCAATATATTATTAGGGTTTAATACTTACATTTGGTTACTACCCGAAGTAACAATTTATTACTATTGGATAATGGCTTTTTATTTTATGAGAATATATTGATTGAAATTATAACTGTGAAACAACATGAAAGTAGCTACTGTATGATGATATTATTTTTTTATTAAAATAAAAATTGCTTATTGGAGGTTTAAGTAATTGCAAGGAAATGGTTGAAATATTAATAAGAGAAACATACTGTAAATTTAAAAAGTTAAACAAACTAAACGTTCGTTTGTTGGCTCCACCAACTTTAAAGAACGTTGATCCAAGCCACTGCCTACACCAATTCAGAGTTTTGGCTGAGTAAGGTGAAGACAATGCCTACTGCCTTCTATTATGCATTGATTGCTTGATATTAATTGTTAACTGCTCTTATGTATTGCTTCTTATTTCCTCCTCCATGTTCTTGTTGGTGTTTTGATATTTATAAGCAAAGACCCTTTTAATCAAAACCCTAATCGTTTGCTTATCTGAAGGGCCATGAAAAATTGGCGTGACATTTAAGGTTAAACTAGGCATGGTTGGACTTTTAGGGTTGGATCAGATTTGGTTCAGGCCTTTAAGAATAAAATCAGACAAGGTTTAGGGCTTTAAAAATTGAACTGATTTACTTTAGGCCTTTCAAAATTGGACCAACCTAATTTAAAGCTATAAACTAGGTTTAACCTTTTAAAATCAGACCAAATTTAGCTTGGCCTTCTTTGATTGTGATTGGACCAGCTAGGGAAAAAATTAAGGGTCTACAGTCTTGCCCCCTACTTGAACAATCTGAGACTTCAGTAGAAGAGAGTGAAAAGCAATATGACTTTAAGCTGACCTTAGATGAGGGTGGGTTTTAGACCTAATATTGGATTTGAGTTCTTGACCCGAGACTGGATTTGAGTTCTTGACCTGAGATTGGATTTGAGTTCTTAACCTTAGACTAGACCTGAGACTGGATTTTGGATTCTTGACCTAAACCTGGATATGAGTTCTCGATCTGAGACTAGATTTTTAGTTCTCGACCCGAGACTGGATTTGGGTTCTAGACCTGATACTGGATTTTGGGTTCTCGACCCAATACCAGATTTGGGTCCTTAACCTAAGATTGGATTTGGGTTCTTGACCCAAGACTAAATTTGAGTTCTCGACCTGAGGCTAGATTTGTGTTCTCAACCAGAGACTAAATTTTAGATTCTCGACCCAAGACTGGATTTGAGCTCTTCTAGCTTGATTGTCCCTTTGTCGTTTGAGAATTTTGGCTTTCTTCTAGCCATTTCATTTAATTCTTCAGTGTATTATGCTGACCTTCTATCATCTGAGAGTTTTGGCTTTCTTCTAGCTGATCAACTTCAGGTCTTCTTCTTGCACAATGAATCTTCAAATAGCGGGTCTTCACCCCTCATAATTGATCATCATCCTCTGGGCATTGGGTCTTCACCCTTCGAAATGGATCTTTATCCTTGGACATTTGTCCTGTATTAACTTTAGCTCTTCTAGCTAGATTGAACTTTTGTCTTTTGCATATTCATTCTTTTGGGGTTCTTACTTTCTTCTTGTTCTGTTCTTTTTTGTTCTTCCTTTTCAAAAAATTTAACTATTTTTTAGCTAGTCCTCATATCCCCTCTTTACCCCATGTAGGCTCATATTGATGTGTGTATTTTGTCTGGATGCTTTCACAAGCCTGCATCTCTTCTTTATTTTGCAATAGCCCTCCATGCCTCCCTAATTCCATATCTGCTTCTAATTGCTTCATAGAGTATTGATGTTTTGTAACACCCTTATACCCTATATAAGTACAAAACATATTTTCAGCATATGTAAAATATGCATATATGATACAAAAAAGTCACAGACCGGTTTAATAAAAATTTTCACATTTTTAATTTAAAATTCAAATACTAAAGAGTATATAAATATTCTTTACTTGTTATAGGAACCCAAAATAAATATTTTATATAAAAATCTCTGGAAAAAATTTGCTAGAGTTTTGTCTGTAATTTAGACATCCCAAAATTTAGCAAAACACAACCTGCATCAAAAAATACTCCCAAATAATTTCAAATCACCATTTCACCCATACTCCTCAATTTCACCAAGTTTCTCAAATATTTATATATATATATATATATATATAATTTAGAACACATTTAAACTCTCATTTCAAATAACTTAACCCAAACATTCTTTATAGTTTACAATACATAAAATCCAAAAACATGATATAATATGCATAATACTCAAAATATACAATAACATATATACAAGCTGCTAATAGTATTTCTGATCTTGATATCAACTCTACAAGCACAACCACAAGTCTAGACCCGACCTGGTCTAGAAGAACTCTTCGGCTCAGTCGAATCTACCCTGTCACCTGCGCGAGATGTAAACAATCGCGCTAAGCCAAAAGCCTAGTAATACAAACTTTGATAATAATAAAACTCAAATGCAATGCCAATGCAAATGGATATCACATCATTCCATTTTCTCATACTTTTCAAATATTTCACAATCCACAATTCTCATAAAACAAACACAAGCATGGGCCCAAAGATAACTAATATGCTATTCAAATTCCAGAGTTACTATTTTGGTCTATAATGATACCATGTGTCTAGCCCCGTAGGTAAAATATCAATGTAATAGTCCAACTAGGTCTGAGCTTACGACTCGGTCATTTCATCCAGCCCAGCTTCAAGGACTTATTTTTGAGGCTTACGACTCGGTCATTTCACCTTAAAAATATTTTACAGTGACACCCAGCATCTATCCCGTAGGTAAATTATAGGCATGCCGCCAAACACAGAACTCTGAAAATTGAATAACATACTAGGAACACAATTTATTCATATTTCTCATTTATATCGATATCAATTTATTTCATTATGTTTTCACATAATTTGCATATTAATCACATTTAATGTAATCTAGCCAATACCAATGGCTTTTTAACAATGCACTTAATGCATACACAACAAATGGCATTACCTAAACACTTTGGGTCATTTTCACATAATACACATATTTCACATTTTACATAATTTAGCCATTGTCAATGGCTTTCACAATGCATTTAACACATATATGACATTACAAATGTCATAGCACATTATTCATACATAACCAATGTATCAAGTAGCTTAACACATTTTTCAACCAAAATGTGCTAAGCCCAAATTCCATGCAAACATAACCAATGTATTCAAAGTTTGTACTTACCTTAAATAGCAATCAAAACAAGCTTAAAACAACCTCTAATCCTATCCTTCCAACTTGCCCTTCACCACTTGGATGAAGCAAATCAACCTCCCTCAATGCCTAAACCAAATGTGATAGCAAATAATCATTTATTATCACATTTAATGGCATTTTCAATATTAAACCATAATTAAACCCCATCCAAGCAAAAATATAGATTTAGGATTAACCTCACTTTAACTTTAGATTCTCATACTAGGCCATTTTATTTTAATATATTACGTTTATTTATATTATTAAAAATATATTTTAATACATTTAAGCCATTTACATTACAAAAACACACTCTTATACACAAAATTCTAAAATGGCATAACCTTCCTCCATTGAAGGTTTTCCATTCCAACACGATCCATTAATCATTTTAAGCTTATATTAATCACTTTTAACACTAAACAACATGCTTAAACAAATAAAATCAAACAATTCAAAAACTTTGGAAAAATCATTTTCCAAAACCCTAAATCACACTTCCATTCTCAAACTCCAATCAAACTTAACCAAATCTACCATATGACTTTAAAATCCTTGTTTATGCGTGAAAACAACACATTTGGAATCAATTTGCACAATTAAAAATCATGATTTCTCAAACCCTAAAAGTCCATAACCCTAAATTCTCTCTTCAACCAACTCATCCCAAACTTAATTCTTTCTTCCATTTAACTTGAAAATCATTAATAATTAATCAAAATAGCTTCATTCATACCCAATTAAACAATTAAATCATGCTAATAGAAAATTTCAAAATCCACATATTCATACTTTCATAGAAAATCAAAAATTAAGAAAAGAAGCTTACTAACCTATTAGAAATCTACCAAAACTTCAATTAATTCTTGAAAATTCTTGTCAAAATGAGTATTTGGATGAAGAAAAATACTCCCATGGCCATGAAATTTTGTTTTTTTTTTTTTTGAAGAAGAGGACTAACTTTAATTTTCTCTTTCTTTCCACTTAAAAAAAATATGACCATATATAAATATTATTTTATTTTAATAAATAATTAATTATTTAATTATTTTAAAATCCCAAATTACCTCTTCCAACCAAAAATAATTTATTTTTAATTTATTTAAATAATTTGAAGTTTATAAGGTATAATTACCATTTTGCCCTTAGACTTTTGACTTTTTTTAAAAAGTGTTGACTTTTATATGTTATGTATATTTTACATATATATCATATATATATTCCACTTTTTCATTTAAAATCCCTCCATTTTCCATTTAAATCATTAATTTAATTTATCCAATTTAATTATAATATATTTTATTAAATTTACAAATATTATAAATTTTTAAAAATTTGGGATATTACGATTCTCTCTCCTAAAATAAATTTAGCTCTCGAAATTACGTGCTCTCCAGTCTGGAATAATTGAAAAAATTGACTATGCATCGTTTGCTCACTCTCCCATGTTGCCTCCTCAGTGACATGATTCCTCCAAAGGAATTTCACAAGTAGCACCCTCTTATTCCTCAATTCTTTAACCTCTCGTGCCAAAATCGCCACGGGTTTTTCTTCGTAAGTCAGATATAGACTCACCTCAATAGACTCCGCTGATAGGATATGAGATGGGTGTAGACCTTTAATTTTTGACTCAGTCCGATCCAATATATTTTAATTAGTCTAAAATATTTTTTGTGTTATCTTAATTAAATAATATTTATTTTAGTATTTAGTTTTTATAATTAATAAAAAATAAAAAATAATAATAACAAACAAATAAATAAAAATAAAAATCAACGACGAAAAAATCAGCGACAAAAAATTCATCGCCGAAAACATCGAGCGAAATGGCTCGTAGCCCGCCTGACGCTCGCAATCCTTTGCAGCAGCCCGCAGTAATTTTTTCGAGTATCAAAATCCAGTTTAGGATCGAGTATCCAAATCCAGTTAGGATCGAGTATCCCAATCTAATTTTAGACTGAGTATACAAATCCAATTTAGGATCGAGTATCCAAATCCAGTTAGGATCAAGTATCCAAATCCAGTTTAGGATCGAGTATCCAAATTCAGTTTAGGATCGAGTATCCAAATCCAGTTAGGATTGAGTATCCCAATCTAATTTAGGATTGAGTATCCAAATCCAATTTAGGATCGAGTATCCAATCCAATTTTGGGTCGAGTATCTAAATCCAGTTAGGATTGAGTATCCAAATCTCTCGGGTCCAGAACCTAAATTATCCTCAGGTCCAGAACCTAAAATCTCTTCTAAGTCTAGAACTTAGTTCGGGTCCAGAACCCAAAATTACCCTTAGGTCCAGAACCTAAAATTATCCTTGAATCCAGAATTCAAACCGACTCCAGACCCCAAAACCTCAACCATCTCAGAAAAATTAAGTCTTATTGCTTTTCACTCTCATTTACAAAAGTCTCAGATCATTCAAGCAGGGAGCAAACTGTAGACCCTTAATTTTTGACCCAGTTCGGTCCAATATATTTTAATTAGTCTTAAATAATTTTTATGTTATATTAATTAAATAATATTTATTTTAGTAATTAGTTTTTATAATTAATAAAAAATAAAAAATAATAATAATAAACAAATAAGTAAAAATAAAAATCGGTGACGAAAAATTCGTAGCCGAAAACGTCGGGCGAAATGGCCGCAGGAGCTTCCTGTAGGCAAAATGGCCCGCAGCCTGCCTAGGGCTCCCAACGCTCTCAATCCTTCGCAGCAGCCCGCAATAATTTTTTCGCCAGCGAAATTTTTTTCGATGCAATTTTTTTCAAAACCAAATTCTATTTGGTTTCGGTTTCCTTTTCCTAATTAATGATAGTTTCCGCAAACAAATTGAATTAATCATATAAATTTCCTATAAATAACACTAAAAGATGCAGGAAAAAAAAGAGAGGATCGGAGGGGGAATTTTTGAAAGGAGATTGGACTTTAAAAATTTGGCAGTAAAACGATCAGACTTTTTAGAGGAGAAGAAGCAAGCAATCCAGCTCTCAAAGGCAGCAACCTTGCCTTTGTCCTTGTTCATCCAAGAAGCAATTTTTGGTGGAACCAACAAACGAAGGTTTGAATATCTAATCTTTTTTTTCTTACAGTAGCTTCAGTTATTAAATTGTTTTTTTTTATTCTAAAAACCTTAGAGCCCTAATTTACTTCTTCTAAAGCTTAGAACCTTAAATCGTCTCCTTTATTTTTAAAATCCCTAAAATTACTTTTCTGTTTCTTCTAAAACCTAAGAACCATAATCTATTTCTTCAAAATCTTAAAACCCTAATCTGCTTTCCAACTTTCCAAAACCTTAATTCATTTTATTAATTCCCAAAAACCCTAATCTGCTTTCCAATTTTCCAAAACCTTAAAACCCTAAATTGATCCTTCTATTTCCAAAAACCCTAAAAAATATACTTTCTGTTTCCAAAAACCTTAAATTGTCTTACCTATTTCCAAAAACACCATAAAACTCTAAATTGCTTTCCTCTCACCTTTTTCCAAAATTCCCAAATGTTTTGTTACATATCCAAATCCTAAATTTACCTTATAGCTTCTAAAAATTACATAAAGCTTTATAAAACTATAAATTATTTTTTCAAATTCTAAAATCAAATACATCCTCTGAAACACTAAAAACACTAATTCAACTTCAAAACCAAAAACAATAAACCCTAAACTAGTTAACCTAAACACTAATTTTCCTAAACCCTAATCCTTAAATCCTTAAAACCTTATAAACCTAAATATTAAAATTCAACACAGTAAGCCTAAAAACAACAATCCAGTAGCTAATAATCATAAACCTGATGTTTTAAGGTATCCGAACCCTAATTTCATGATTTTAGCCCTCAAACCCTAATTTGGTTAATCAAAGAACCTTATTAATCCCTTAAATTATAAAACCTTAATCCATTTCAATTCCCTTAAAACTTACAGTATCCTAAACCCATAAATTCCAAAACCCTAAACATTAAATAAAGAATCTTAAATAGAAACAGTAGCCCTAATTTGAATCTTTACTTGCTTTATTTAATTTTATATTTAATTATGTAGTTTATTATATACTTTGATTTATTTAAGTTTAATGCTTGGCTTATTTAAATTATCATGGATGAATGTTTATATTTTGATTGATGTTTAATATCTTTGGTGAATGATTTATTTATGATGAATGGTTATTTGCCTTTATCGATTTATTTTAATTTTCAAATGTTGTAAGAGGTATATTTCCACTTTGTGGGTACCTCATTAATTAAGTTCTTTGTAATTTAAATTACTTTTATATTTTAGACCAATGTACGAGACATGTTTCTACCTTTCGGTGGGTGTCCTATTAGCTTAGACATGGATGATGTAAGGGCATGTTTCCATCTTTAGATGGATGTCCATTTATTTGTTTTACTTTGACATTGCTTTGATTTTTAATATAACGATGCTTTATTTCAATTGTTGCATGTAATAAGGATAATACTGCTATACTTAAGAATTCTATAATATTTAGACCTGTAAAGCAGGCCTATTCCAATGAACCGGGCGTTGTAGGGGTGCTGGGCCATTTCTCAACTTCCCCACACGTACCCAACTTTCCAAACCCATTAGGGGGTTGGGGATTCCTTAGGAATCGAGTCATCCACCCCTTTCTTTTTTGCTGGCCTGTCCGGGTGGCGACTCCATTTTCTCTGGACTTAGGTCCGTGTAATCTAAGGCCCCGAACCTAAACAGTACCGAAGTCGCAAGAAATATTCCACCGGGAGTGGGGGTGAAAATTCCTGCTCACAATGGGTTAGACCTGTATATCCGAAGCATCGAGACATGGAAGACATTATGAATTCAATCCAACTTAGATGACAAAGCTAGTCTATAAGCCACTGGACCAACTCTCTTCAACACCTCATATGGTTTTATGAAATGAGGACTCAACTTCCCTTTTCGGCCGAACCTCAGAATCTTCTTCCATGGAGACACCTCCAGAAATACTTTATTTCCCACATTGAACTCTATGTCTCTTCTCTTCAAATCTAAATAGAATTTCTGTCGGTCTGAAGCTGCTTTCAAACGACCTCGAATCACCTTCACTTTCTCTTATGTTTCCTTAATCAAATCGGGACCGACCAATTTACCTTCTCCAACCTCATCCCAATACAAAGGTATTTTGCATCTCCTGCCATACAAGGCCTCATAAGGAGCCATCCCAATACTGGACCGATGGTTGTTGTTATAAGCAAACTCGATTAGTGGCAAAAATATGTCCTAATTCCCGGTAAAATTAATGATATAACTCCTCAACATATCCTCTAGAATCTGTATCACTCTCTCTGGCTGCCCATCTATCTAAGGATGGAAAGCAGTACTAAAATACAACCGAGAACCCAAAGCATCATGTAAACTCTTCCAAAACCTAGAAGTAAACCGGAGATCTCAATCCAACACCAAAGAAACTGGGACTCCATGCAACCTCACTATCTCACTGATATATAGCTCAACCAACCTCTCAAGAGAATAATCCATCCAAACTGAAAGAAAATGAGATATCTTCATCATCTAATCAGCTATCACCCAGATTGCATCATGCTTCTTCTAACTCAAAGGCAGTCCAGTCAAAAAATCCATTGTCACTCGCTCTCATTTTCACTCGGGCACTGATAAAGGTTAGAGCAACCCTGAAGGAACCTGGTGCTCAGCCTTCACTCTCTGTCAAGTGAGACATCTGGATACAAACTCTACTATGTCCCTCTTCATACCTGACCACCAATAATTTCGCTTCAAGTCCTGATACATCTTGGTACTTGTAGGGTACATAGCATAAAGTGACTGATGTACTTCCTCTAATATCATCCTTTTTCAATTCTGCATCATTAGGAATACACAACCTATCTTTGTACCATAGACTGCCATTACCCCCTAACAAAAAAGTCTCGACTCTCCCCCTTCTGATAAACTAACACAATTTTTTGAATTCTCTCATCTGCCAACTGAAACTCCCTAATATGATCCAACAAGACTGGCCTCGACTGCAACTGAGCCATCAAAGCACCATCATCATAAGACTCAAATCTAGCATGCAATGCTCTCAACTCAATAAGCAACGAGAGCAAATAAGTAGTCAAACCTGCGAAAGATTTCCGACTCAAGGCATCAACAACAACATTTGCCTTACTTGGATGATAATCAATCAAATAGTCATAGTCTTTAACCAACTCTAACCACCTTCTCTATCGAATATTCAACTCTCTCTAAACACCCAGGTATTTCAAACTCTTGTCATCCGTATAAATGAAACACTTTTTCCCATACAAGTAATGCCGCCAAATCTTTAAGGCAAAAACTATAGCTACTAATTCCAATATCATGCATTGGGTAATTGAACTCATGTGGCTTCAACTGTCGAGAGGCATAAGCAATGACTATACCCTCCTGCATTAGAACACAACCTAAATCATTATATGAAACATCACTGTATATCACATATGGTTTACCTTCCACAGGCAGGGTAAGGACAGGAGCCTAAGTCAAGATCTCCCTCAGCTGCTCAATACTCACCTGACACCGATCTGTCCACACAAATCTAACTCATTTTCAAAGTAATATGGTGAGTGGTGTAGCTATCATAGAAAAACCCTTCACAAACCGACTATAATAGCCTGCCAATCCCAAAAAACTTCTGACCTCTGTCACAATCTTCGGTGGACTCCAATTCAAGATAGCCTCAACCTTAATTGGATCAACTCTAATACCCTCTACTGAAACCACATGACCAAGAAAAGCTATCTGATCGAGCTAGAACTCACACTTAGACAGCTTAGCATACAACTGCTTCTCTCTCAGAGTCTGCAATACAATTCACAAATGCCTATCATGATCCTCCTCATTATGCGAATACACCAAAATGTCATCAATGGAGACCACCACAAACTGATCTAAATATGGTCTAAACACCCTGTTCATCAAATCAATAAAAGTTAATGGTGAATTCGTTAAACCAAAGGGCATCACCAGAAACTCATAATGCACATACCTCATATGAAAAGCTGTCTTGGGTACATCCACATCTCTGACTCTCAATTGATGGTACCCTGATCTCAGATCAATCTTAGAGAATACTGTTGCTCCTTTCAATTGATCAAAGAGATCATCTATCCGAGGTAATGGATACTTGTTCTTGATGGTCACCTTATTCAACTGCCTATAATCAATACACAATGCCAAGGTGCCATGCTTCTTCTTCACAAATAGAACAGGCGCTCCCCACGGGGACACACTAGGGCGGATGAACCCTTTTTTCAACAACTCCTGCAAGTGCACCTTCAACTCTCTCAACTCAGTAGGTGCCATCCGGTAAGGATTAATAGAGATAGGAGTGGCACCAGGTAACAAATTGATACCAAACTCCACTTCTCTCTCAGGAGGTATCCCTAGCAACTCATTAGAAAAAATATCAGGAAACTCAGCAACTGTGGGTATACTGTCAAGCTGGGAACCCACTACTCTGGTATTTACAACATGAGCAAGATAAGCCTCACATCCCTTCCGATTCATCCTCCTAGCTGAAATAGCTGAAACAAACATGGATAAAAGATTCATCTGCTCACTAGATACCATTGCACCCCTACCATCACGTGTTCTCAAAGTAACACATTTCTTCTGACAATCTACCACTGCTCGATGTCTGGATAATCAATCCATGCCTAAAATCAGATCATACTCCCTGAAAGGCATCTCAATCAGGTCACCGAGAAACTCCTCATCCTGAACAACAACTGGACTATCTCGGTGCACCCTGCTCACCACAACACTATGCCCTAAAGGATTTGTGACCAAAACATCAAATCCTAAGGACTCAGAATACAAAGCACTCATAGGCAAGATGGATGCACTGATGTAAGAATGAGTCGACCCATGGTCTAATAATGTAAAAACTGAAGTACCAAATAAAGTAAAAGTACTAGCAATAACAGCTGAAGCATCCGACTGCCTCTACATCATATAAACCCACTGTGATTGTCCTGCCTCATCTGGTCTACTACCTCCGGCTGTAGAACCTCCTCTCTGACTAGTCGCAAATCGACCACCTCTACCAAAATCTCTGCCACTATGACCCCCTTTGACACTGGGTCGAGAAGTTGCAGTATTTACCTATCTATCCTCTAGTGGCTCTGGACAATCTCTGATAAAATGGTCCGATGACTCTGTTAGTAAATCGAGAAGAATCTGCAACCCTTGCCGCAGCGGAAAACAAAAAATTTCTTTCGATTTACTCACAGGATCCATGTGATCCATTCAGTTTGATAAAAGAGATTCGAAACTAACCTTTTGCGTAGCTTCAAAACGATTAACAGATGCTGCCTTCTGAAGACGAACACCCTCTAACGAAATCCACACAAACGTACGCCGTTCTGAGTGCTAGCTCACCAACGGCAGTGGCTGAACTTTTTGCAAAAACGAAACTAGGGTTTTTAGGTTTTTCCTCTTCTTCCGTTTTCTTTCAAAACAAAAAATAATAAATATCATCAAGGCCTCTAGTCCTTTTAAAACCGTTTTAAAAGACCTTTTTTTTATTTTTTATAAAACCCTAACTGTCCATATCCTATATGGACCCACGTCTTTAATTATTATTATCTAATAATAATTATTATAATAATATTATTATTAATATCTAATAATAATAATAATACCAACAACAATAATAAAAATTTAATTATTATTATTTTAAGTACAGCCCACGTTCTATGTGTGCGACCCGATAGGCTCATATTAATTGGTAGTGTATTTCAATCTCTATTGAAATGCACAAATCATAATTGGCCTCTAGCAAGACATTATGACTACCCAATTAATCATGAGAATCATTATAAATGAAAACCTGAAATGGTACAAGCATTAATCCCTTTGTCACACGATATCTAGTTTGAACATAAGTCATAGTAAATGTCATACTTATATTGTCCAAACTTATGATTACTCGATCTCCAAGTTAACTAATAAGCAAATAAGATTGATCTTATATCAACTTATTTGAGCACGGCCATGCATTTCTCAGTTACACTTATCGAGGGGCCCAGAAGATATCTCTCTCATAGAGAGGGACAAATTCCATCTTGATTGTTCATTTTCCTCTACATAATTTATATCATGTTCAAGCATAACCTTTATAATTATCTAGTTACAGATAACGTTTGATCATGTCAAAACATAATATTCCTTATGTTGGAAACTATGACAATCTCAAGTCAAAGGATTAATGAAAACTATTATGAGATACACTTATGACATTTAAACCATGAAGTGATATCTATGTGGGTCTATCCAATACACTGTTCTCTAACATGTATCCATAATATTGATTTGTATCTTCATACCTATAATCATCTTATGATTATCAAATCAATATTATACTAGTTATATTTATTATTATCTCCATAACAATAATAAACCAGGGATATAATCATTATTATATATAACATGCAAACATAACAATGATAATAAAAACTTCTTTATTAATAACAAAATGAATAACATTAAGGTCCAAATCAATGGCCTAGGGCATATACACTAACAGTCTCCCACTTGCACTAGGCCTAGTTTAACAAATATCTCATACCCATAGACCTAGTGTGCTGATCATGCTTGACCCGCGAGAGAGGCTTTGTCAATGGATCTGCTATGTTGTCATTTGTGTCAACTTTGCATATCTTGATATCACCTCTATCAATGATATCTCGAATGAGGTGAAATCGCCTGAGTATGTGCTTAGATTTTTGATGGGACCTTGGCTCTTTTGCTTGCGCTATGGCACCATTGTTGTCACAATAGATAGCCATAGGATTAGCAATGCTAGGCACCACTCCAAGCTCAGTGATGAATTTCTTCAGCCAAACTGCTTCCTTAGCTGCATCTGATGCTGCTATATACTCAGCTTCTGTTGTAGAATCTGCTACTGTGCTTTGCTTGGAACTTTTCCAAGTAATGGCTCCACCATTCAATGTGAATACAAAACCTGATTGCGATTTGTAATCATCTATATCAGTTTGGAAACTAGCATCTGTGTAACCATTTACAACTAGCTCATCTTCCAAACCTCCATAAACTAAGAAAACATCCTTAGTTCTTCTTAGATACTTAAGAATGTTCTTAACAGCTGTCCAGTGACCCTCACCAGGATCAGCTTGATATCTACTTGTTGTGCTCAAAGAATATGAGACATCAGGTCTAGTACATAGCATGGCATACATAATAGATCCAATAGCAGAAGCATAAGGGATCTTATTCATTCTATCTCGCTCATCAGATGTCTTAGGACATTGATTCTTGCTAAGATGAATACCATGTGACATAGGCAAAAATCCCTTCTTGGAATCTTGCATGCTGAACCTCTTCAACACTTTGTCAATATATGTACTTTGACTTAAGCCAATTATCCTTCTAGATCTATCTCTATAGATCCTTATACCAAGGATATATGCAGCCTCACCCAAGTCCTTCATTGAAAAAGTATTCCCTAACCAATCTTTAACCTTTTGTAAAGTGGTGACATCATTTCCAATGATCAATATGTCATCTACATATAGGACTAAGAACACGATAGCACTCCCACTAACCATCTTGTAAACACATGGTTCATCTTCATTTTGAATGAAACCAAAGTTCTTAACTGTTTCATCAAAACAAAGATTCCAGCTTCGAGATGCTTGCTTCAATCCATAAATGGACCTTTGAAGCTTGCAAACCTTCCCAGAATTCTTAGGATTTACAAAACCCTCAGGTTGTGTCATGTACACATCCTCGAGTAAATTTCCATTAAGGAAAGCGGTTTTGACATCCATTTGCCATATCACATAATCATAGTATGCAGCAATGGCAAGGAGAATCCTAATAGATTTAATCATAGCAACTGGAGAAAAGGTTTCATCATAGTCTATACCATGAGTTTGTTTGAAACCTTTAGCAACCAACCTTGCTTTATAGGTTTGTACATTTCCATCCATGTCAATTTTCTTCTTGAAAACCCATTTGCAACCAATAGTCTTAATACCTTCGGGAGGATCAATTAAGGCCCAAACTTGGTTGTCAAACATGGACTGCATCTCAGAGTTCATGGCTCCAAGCCATTTCTCTGAATCTGGACCTGACACAGCTTCAAGATAGGTAGTTGGCTCATCTTGATCTATGAGCAAAACTTCATGACTTTCAGTCATGAGAAATCCATATCTCTCAGGCTGATGACGTGGTCTATCAGATCTGCGCAGAACTTGTGTAACATTTTCAGTTTCCACAATGGCTTGTGGTTCTGAAACTGTTTCTACAGGTGGTTCAATATCTTCTTGTGGTTCTATAAATTCATCTAATTGAACTGTACTCCCACTAGTTCTTTTAGAAATGAATTCCTTTTCCAAAAAGGTTCCATTTCGAGCAACAAACACTTTGTTCTCAGATGGAATATAGAAATAATATCCTTTAGTTTCCTTAGGATATCCCACAAAAATACATTTAGCAGATTTTGGAGCTAACTTATCTGAAACTGGTCTTTTCACATAAGCCTCACAACCCCAAATCTTAAGAAAAGACAAACTAGGCGTTTTGCCAGTCCATATCTCATATGGTGTCTTTTCAACCGCTTTAGATGGTACACGGTTTAAAACAAAAGCAGCTGTCTCCAAGCCATAACCCCAAAACGATAATGGAAGATCTGCTTGACTCATCATAGATCGAACCATATCTAATAAAGTTCGATTTCTTCTTTCAGAAACACCATTCCATTGTGGAGTTCCTGGAGGAGTTAATTGTGAAACAATTCCATAATTTCTTAGATGTTCGTCAAATTCTTGGCTCAAAAATTCACCACCTCGATCAGATCGAAGTGCCTTAATAGTTTTACCAAGTTGATTTTGTACTTCATTTTGAAAAGTTTTGAACATTTCAAAAGCCTCATGCTTATGTTTTATTAGGTAGACATAGCCATACCTACTGAAATCATCAGTAAAAGTAATGAAGTAATTATATCCTCCTCTGGCACTAATGCTTAACGGGCCACATACATCTGTATGTACTAGTCCTAGCAAGTCATTAGCCCTTTCACCTTGTCCGATGAAAGGATTCTTTGTCATTTTGCCAAGTAAACAAGATTCACATTTATCAAATGATTCAAAATCAAATGAATCTAATAATCCATCTTGATGGAGTTTAGAAATGCGTTTCTCATTTATATGGCTAAGACGACAATGCCATAAAAATGTAGGGTTTAGGTCATTTGGCTTAATTCTTTTAGAGTTTATGTTATAAATATGATTCTCCCTAGAATCATCTAAGTCAAGGACATAAAGGCCATTAAAAGATCTTGCAATACCATAAAGCAAATCATCTTTATCAAAAATAGAACAGGTCTTATTTTTAATTAAAAATAAAAAACCTTCATCATCCAAAACTGAAACTGAAATAAGATTCCTACTCAGAGTAGGAACATAATAGCAATTGTTCAAATTTAACAAAAAGCCATTAGGCATATGAAGTTCATAAGATCCTACAGCTAGTGCAGCAACTCTTGCTTTATTCCCAACTCGTAGGTCAACTTCGCCCCTTTTCAGTGATCTACTCCTTTTGAGTCCCTGCACATTTGTACAAATGTGAGAACCACATGCAGTATCCAATACCCATGAAGTAGAAGCAGATAAATTAATTTCTATAACATATATACCTGAAGACGTAGTCGCACTACCCTTCGATTTCTTCAATTCAGCCAAATAAAGTGGGCAATTTCTTTTCCAATGCCCAGGCTCCTTGCAATGGTGACAAGTTCCTTCCTTAGGAACAGGTGCCTTGCGTTCTTTTGGCTTGGGCTGTCCCTTAGGCTTTGTAGCAACTGTTGCTTTACCCTTTGCCTTGCCTTTTTTCTTCATAGGCTTACCCTTATTGACATTCAATACATGGGTAGCCTTAGTGGGCTTTTTGATATTCCCTTCAGCAGTTTTGAGCATACCATGTAGCTCAGGAATAGACTTTTCCATGTTGTTCATATTATAGTTCATAACAAAATGTGAAAAACTGCTGGGCAAAGAATGAAGGATCAAATCCGTGGAGAGTTCTAAACTCAAGGGATATCCAAGTCGGGCAAGGTGATCAATGTAGCCCTTCATTTTCAAAACATGAGTGCTAACCGATTGGCCCTCTGACATCTTGCAGTCAAATAATGCAACAGCAGTGTCAAATCTATCCTGCCTAGCTTGCTGTTGGAAAGCTTGTTTGAGATGGACACTCATCTCATAAGCCTCCAAGTGTTCCAGATCCTTCTGAAGTTCTGGACACATAGTAGCAAGCATAAGACATCCAATGTCATTAGAATCATCCATATGCTTCTTATGCCTGCTCTTATCAGCATTAGAAGCATTAGCAGGAGGTGGCTTAGGGACAGTTTCATCAAGCACATAGGACTTCTTTTCTTGTTTGAGAACAATTCTCAGGTTCCTAAACCAATCAACAAAATTAGTCCCATTCTCTTTCAGTTTTTCCTTCTCAAGGATGGATCGCAGTGATAAAGTGGAGTTATTGTTGGTAGCCATTTCAATCTACAAAATATGCAAATTTTAATTAATAAAAGGTGATAAGTAATTAAACTCCCACTAAAATATAACCCTCAATCATCACAATGACATTTTAGTGGGCTAAGATCCAATTTTTACTTAATATTAAGTCAGCTTTGGCATGACACTTAAAATCAAGTTATTATGGTAGGTAACCCATTACCAATTACATCAGATGTAACTCTTAGATAATATGGGATCATGACATCATATGTCATAGCATGTTATACCCCATCTAATGCCTTAGGCCCAAAACCATTTTGATAGCCTAATTAAGTCTAACCAATTTTAAACGCATGAGCAGCACCATTACTCATCATATCTTACTAGGATAACCTAAAGTACTTTGCTTTGGCAAAATCTACATTTAGGTGATCTTAGCCTTGATAAGTGTTTAAGACATGGATGGCATTAAAACTTAGATTAATAGTGAGGGTTCATTCCATTTAATTTTTTGAAAACATGTTAAAATTGACATTTATATATCATATCCTATATGCATACATAAACTATCAAACATGGCATCTCATACATATTCGATAAAAATAAACGTGACATAGTATGGCCAAACTAGATATGATCTTCATGAGACCAAATGAAGATCATATAGGCAACCCTAGGTGAAAAGAAAACCTATCTATTACAACATTTGCAATAGTACATTTCTTCATATCTTGAAAGGCAACTTCATCTCCATGGAATTTTCATCTTCTTCTCCAAGCTTGAGTCTTCATTATTACATTAATAATAAAACTAACTACTAAACTAGTAATAATAAAGTTACAAAAATAAACGACACGCAGGCCGTATATACAATCCAAAGATATGAATAAACAAACACATAGGTCATAAAGCCATACTATGCACCATGCCAAGACATCAAATAATCATAGCATATTCATCACCAACATGTTAAATAGAAACAAATATATTGACATTCTTAATGTCACGGTAACGAACTATAGGGCGCGAACATACGGCGGTCCCGCTAGCCGGTTAGACAGAAGCTAAACAGAATCATTAATCTAATTAATTATTTTCTGTCAAAACCCTTATTCTGTCAATCATATTAAACAGAATATAATAGCAATCTATTAATCATATTAACAGAGAACTATTACAAGAAACCTTAGAAAACGATTTTCTCAATAATCATATTAATCAAAATCGAAATCTATGTATACATTCAATATGAATAAACGAATTGAATTAATCATATTAACCCTAATTCGAAACCATAACAGATTGTATACCAACCCTAATTCGACTTCACAGAATTGTATCTTATACAATTGGTCATCTTTGACATCATATATCAACAACGATTTAGGTTATATCTCATATAACAGATTCGAATCATCATCAAATGATAAAACGAATCCAATCATGCCATTTGAAAAACAATAGATCACATCAACACATCAACATGGCATATTTCGAATTAAATGGAATCAACAAGGGGCTCTGATACCACTGTTAGTAAATCGAGAAGAATCTGCAACCCTTGCCGCAGCGGAAAACAAAAAATTTCTTTCGATTTACTCACAGGATCCATGTGATCCATTCAGTTTGATAAAAGAGATTCGAAACTAACCTTTTGCGTAGCTTCAAAACGATTAACAGATGCTGCCTTCTGAAGATGAACACCCTCTAACAAAATCCACACAAACGTACGCCGTTCTGAGTGCTAGCTCACCAATGGCAGTGGCTGAACTTTTTGCAAAAACGAAACTAGGGTTTTTAGGTTTTTCCTCTTCTTCCGTTTTCTTTCAAAACAAAAAATAATAAATATCATCAAGGCCTCTAGTCCTTTTAAAACCGTTTTAAAAGACCTTTTTTTTATTTTTTATAAAACCCTAACTGTCCATATCCTATATGGACCCACGTCTTTAATTATTATTATCTAATAATAATTATTATAATAATATTATTATTAATATCTAATAATAATAATAATACCAACAACAATAATAAAAATTTAATTATTATTATTTTAAGTACAGCCCACGTTTTATGTGTGCGACCCGATAGGCTCATATTAATTGGTAGTGTATTTCAATCTCTATTGAAATGCACAAATCATAATTGGCCTCTAGCAAGACATTATGACTACCCAATTAATCATGAGAATCATTATAAATGAAAACCTGAAATGGTACAAGCATTAATCCCTTTGTCACACGATATCTAGTTTGAACATAAGTCATAGTAAATGTCATACTTATATTGTCCAAACTTATGATTACTCGATCTCCAAGTTAACTAATAAGCAAATAAGATTGATCTTATATCAACTTATTTGAGCACGGCCATGCATTTCTCAGTTACACTTATCGAGGGGCCCAGAAGATATCTCTCTCATAGAGAGGGACAAATTCCATCTTGATTGTTCATTTTCCTCTACATAATTTATATCATGTTCAAGCATAACCTTTATAATTATCTAGTTACAGATAACGTTTGATCATGTCAAAACATAATATTCCTTATGTTGGAAACTATGACAATCTCAAGTCAAAGGATTAATGAAAACTATTATGAGATACACTTATGACATTTAAACCATGAAGTGATATCTATGTGGGTCTATCCAATACACTGTTCTCTAACATGTATCCATAATATTGATTTGTATCTTCATACCTATAATCATCTTATGATTATCAAATCAATATTATACTAGTTATATTTATTATTATCTCCATAACAATAATAAACCAGGGATATAATCATTATTATATATAACATGCAAACATAACAATGATAATAAAAACTTCTTTATTAATAACAAAATGAATAACATTAAGGTCCAAATCAATGGCCTAGGGCATATACACTAACAGACTCACATCTAAAACACACTCCCAAAGCATCTCTCCACCAGCATACACCTCTGTGTACTTTACCACAATGAACACAAGTAGGTGGAGCAGGCCTTTGAGCCACTGCGGTCGGAGCACTAGCCACTGAAACTGCAGGTCTCTGTCTCTACTGCTGTACTGACCTGCCAAACTGCCCCTGGCTCCTACTGAACCTCTAAAAATATCTCCCTCAGCCTCTCTTCACTTATGAAGACACTGCCTCACTCTGGAGTCTCCTAGCTCTGGTCTCCTCAACCCTGGCAGTTGCTGCAAGACTCTGTGCTCTCTCTACACTCCTGGCAGCTACAACCAATTGAGAAAAATCTTGATACCAATAGCCTACTATGATACACATGATAGAGGGTCTCAGTCCTTCCTCAAATCTCCTGCACCTGTCAATCTCATAAAAAATAATCCCACCAGCATAATGAATCAACCGGATAAACTCGATCTCATACTCTGTCACTGTCCTGGTATCCTGTCTCAGACTCAGAAACTCTATCTTCTTTGCATCCTTATACTCCCTCAGAGTATACTTCTGCTCAAATTTCTGCAGGAAATCATCATAAGTCAGGACTGGTGGATCATTCAGAGCATGTGAAACTGTCTTTCACCAATCATATACATTCCTTTATAGAAGAGATCTGGCATAATTAAACTTTTCTTCCGGACTAGCCTGTAACTGAATGAACACTCTCTAAACCCTGTCTAGCCACTACTCTGTTCAACAGGGTCTGTAGTACCAACAAAGTCCTCAGCTCTGAACTTTCTCAGCTTATCATACTTCCTCACTGGCAACTGCGACTGCGGTTGTAGCGGCGGCGCATGCTAAACTGGAGCCTGCCTTAATAACTCTTCCATATGTCATACCTAGCCAGACGAAATCTCATCAGCTGCTTGTCTCATAGGCACAGAAACAAACGCCTCACCAGCAGACACAACTCTAGCTCCATCTCAACCCTCATCAGGAGCCACACTCTCTGCACTACTGTTTACAGACTGATGCATCTGAGATGCCATAACTACCTATATCTGCAAACACAATAGAAATTACTATATCAGAGATCAGAAACTACCAATGCCAATGCATGTATTACAATTAAAAACCATTTTCAAATCCCCCATTTTCTCTCAACCCACCTAGGTCGAGAACCTCAAACCTAGGCTCTGATACCAAAATAAATGTAATATCCTTATACCTTATATATGTACAATACATATTTTCAGCATATGTAAAATATGCATATATAGTACAAAAATGTCAAAGACCGATTTAATAAAAAATTTTACATTTTTGATTTAAAATTTAAATACTAAATATATAAAATTAAATAGCATATAAACATTTTTTACTTGTTATAGGAACCCAAAATAAATATTTTATATGAAAATCTCTGGGAAAAATTTTTCAGAGTTTTGTCTGTAATTTGGACATTCCAAAATTTAGTAAAGCACAACATGCATCAGAAAACACTCCCAAATAATTTCAAATCAACATTTCACCCTCAATTTCACCAAGTTTCTCAAATATTTATCAATAAACAAAGCAGCGAATTACATAGCTTCCTTATGTCGCCTTCACTCTTCTCCTGCATTGTTTATTGATTTTAAATCCCTTCCTCACATGCTCAGATGTATTTTCCTCTCGGACAATATGAACACTCCCTATGTTAGATTCTAATTTCTACTCTATAATAAAAATTATTTCTTATTAAAAATATATATATATATATATAATTTAGAACACATTTAAACTCCCATTTCAAATAACTTAACCCAAACATTCTTTATAGTTTATAATATATAAAATCCAAAAACATGATATAATATGCATAATACTTAAAATATACAATAACATAAAATATATACATGTTGTTGATAGTGTTTCTGATCTTGATATCAACTCTACAAGCACAACCACAAGTCTAGACCCGACTTAGTCTAGAAGAACTCTTCGGCTCAGCCGAATCTACCTTGTCACCTGCGCTAAACCAAAAGCCTAGTAATACAAACTTTGATAATAATAAAAGTTAAATGCAATGCCAATGCACAATGCATATGGATATCACATCATTCCATTTTCTCATACTTTTCAAATATTTCACAATCCACAATTCTCATAAAACAAACACAAACATGGGCCCAAAGATAACTATTATGTTATTCAAATTCCAGAGTTACTGTTTTAGTCTATAATGACACCATGTGTCTAGCCCCGTAGGCAAAATATCAATATAATAGTCCAACTAGGTCTGAGCTTACGACTTGGTCATTTCACCTAGCCCAGCTTCAAGGACTTATTTTTGAGGCTTACGACCTGGTCATTTCATCTCAAAAACATTTTCACAGTGACACCCAACGTCTAGCCGTAGGCAAATCATAGACATGCCGCCAAACACAGAACTCTGAAATATGAATAACATACTAGGCACACAATTTATTCATTTTTCTCATATATATCGATATCAATTCATTTCATTATGTTTCCACATAATTCACATATTAATCACATTTAATGTAATCTAGCCAATACCAATGGCTTTTTGACAATGCACTTAATGCATACACAACAAATGGCATTACCCAAACACTTTAGGTCATTTTTACATAATACACATATTTCACATTTTACACAATTTAGCCACTATCAATGGCTTTTTCACAATGCATTTAACACATATATGACATTACAAATGTCATAGCACATTATTCAAACATAACCAATATATCAAGTAGCTTAACACATTTTCTAACCAAAATGTGTTAAGCCTAAATGCCATGCAAACATAACCACTGTATTCAAAGTTTGTACTTACCTCAAATAGCAATCAAAACAAGCTTAAAACAACCTCCAATCCTATCCTTCCAACTTGTCCTTCACCACTTGGATGAAGCAAATCAACGTCCCTCAATGCCTAAACCAAATGTGATAGCAAATAATCATTTAGTATCACATTTAATGACATTTTCAATATTAAACCATAATTAAACCCCATCCAAGCAAAAATCTAAAATGTAGGGCTAACCTCACTTTAACTTTAGATTATCATACTAGGCCAGTCATTTTAATATATTAAGTTTATTTATATTATTAAAAATATATTTTAATACATTTAAACTATTTACATTACAAAAACACACTCTCATACACAAAATCCTAAAATCGTGTAACCTTCCCCCATTGAAGGTTTTCCATTGCAACACAATCCATTAATCATTTTAAGCTTATATTCATCACTTTTAATACTAAACAACATGCTTAAACAAATAAAATCAAACAATTCAAAAACTTTGGAAAAATCATTTTCCAAAATCCTAAATCACACTTCCATTCTCAAACTCCAATCAAACTTAACCAAATCTACCATTTGACTTAAAAATCCTTGTTTATGCATCAAAACAACACATTTGGAATCAATTTGCACAATTAAAAACCATGATTTCTCAAACCTTAAAAGTCCATAACCCTAAATTCTCTCTCTTCACCCAACTCATCCCAAACTTAATTCTTTCTTCCATTTAACTTGAAAACCATTAATAATTAATCAAAATAGCTTCATTCATACCCAATTAAACAATTAAATCATGCTAATAGAAAATTCCAAAATCCACATATTCATACTTTCATAGAAAATCAAAAATTAAGAAAAGAAGCTTACTAACCTATTGGAAATCCACCAAAATTTCAATTAATTCTTGAAAATTCTTGTCAAAATGAGTATTTGGATGAAGAAAAATCACTCCCATGGCCATGAAATTTTTTTTCTTTTTGAAGAAGAAGACTAATTTTAATTTTTCCTTTCTTTCCACTTAAAAAAATATGATCATATATAAATATTATTTTATTTTAATAAATAATTAATTATTTAATTATTTTAAAACCCCAAATTACCTCTTCCAACAAAAAATAATTTATTTTCAATTTATTTAAATAATTTGAAGTTTATAAGGTATAATTACCATTTTGTCCTTAGACTTTTGACTTTTCTTTTAAAAAGTATTGACTTTTATATGTTATGTATATTTTACATATACATTACACATATATTCCATTTTTTCATTTAAAATCCCTTCATTTTTTATTTAAATAATTAATTTAATTTATCCAATTTAATTATAATATATTTTATCAAATTTTTAAAAATTAGAAATTTTCAAAAATTTGGGATATTACATGTTTACTTTGACAAAGAATAGATAAAACAAGACAAAAATGCATTGTGATATGCTTATTTATGCATGATATGCATGGATGATACTTACAATGGCTCCATTGACTTATAGACCGAGGTGATAAGCCAAAGCACTTGTTCAGGCCTTGCATCAGAATAATAGAAGCCTTCACATCTATGGCTTTTATCTTCTAAGATGAAATCATGAGTAGTTGGGGCCAAAAAACATTGTTAGAGACACAAGAGATATCCATTTCAATAAATTTGGTTGCCAACTTCTTCATGACATGATCGTACAAGCAAGTGATCCCACTTTTACCTAATATATCCTCTGAGGTTTGATAATACAACATATTTCTCTAAACTTGAAGGCTCGTATGACAAAAACACTCTTTTTCCTTTTTTTTTTTTTAATTTTCAAATCATATTTCAGTTTTGTCAAATCAGTGTCAATATATCTCAAGGCTCAATTTTCCAAATTAACATTTCTATAATATGAAAACCCTAGTTATCATACTAAACTTAGGAATCATTTTCATTTAAGCAAAAATTATTGCACTTCAGATAGACACATACACATTACTTAGCCAAAGGTCTCATTAAGTTTAGATATTATTTATCTCATATGCATGCTTATTCAAACTATCTCCACTAATAGACTCTACCTACCAAGAGAGATCAACATGTCTTTCTTCGAGATAATCCAACTTTTTCATGACATGATCGTGCAAGCAAGTGATCCCACTTTTACCCAATATATATTCTCTGAGGTTTGACAATACAACATACTTCCCTAAACTTGAAGGCTCGTATGACAAAAACACTCTTTTTTCTTCTTTTTTTTTATTTTCAAATCACATTTTAGTTTTGTCAAATCAGTGTCAATATACCCTGAGGCTCAATTTTCCAAATTAACATATCTATAACATGAAAATCCTAGTTATCATACTAAACTTAGGAATCATTTCCATTTAAGCAAAAATTGTTGCACTTCAGATAGACACATACACATTACTTAGCCAAAGGTCTCATTAAGTTTAAATATTATCTATCTCATATGTATGCTTATTCAAACTATCTCCACTAATAGACTCTACCTACCAAGAGAGATCAACATGTCTTTAATAGGCTTGAAATGGGGTCTTTGAGGGACATGGGTTAAGTGAAGGCCATTTTTAGATTGGAGATGATGTAACATTATGAAGAAACCTTCACACTATAAACTTTATGTTGGAACCGTATGCTATTGGGGTATTCTTAAACTCTGGGTGTCACTTTTATTTTCTAGGTGTTTTGTTATATTGCTTCATTAAAAGTTATATCTTATCTTCGTGGTAGAAATTTGGATTAGATTATAATGACATTTGCTTTTACAAAAAGTTTTAAACCCTATTATTCTTCCCTTTTCTTCTTCTTTTATTTTTCTTCTTCTCTTTTTATTTTTTATTTTTCTTTCCTTTTCCTTTTTTCCTTTATTTTTCCTTTTCTTTTTCCTCTTTTTCTTTTTTCCTTTTTTTGGCTTTGACTTCTTTTTCTTTTCTTTTTTTTTTTTATGTCTTAGCTCTAAAAGAGTTTTCTTATCTTATACTAACTTTTGTTTCTGATAATGGATGAGTGGAGTGGTATAAGTTTGATTTAGTGAAGATGAATCCTTTGTTTCCCTGACTTTATCTCAATAAGTCTATGATATTAGGTCTAATTCAGGTGTCCTTCAATTATCTCTATAATCTTGATTATATATCATTCTCTTTGATCTTCTTTCCCCTTTGTTCCTTAGTGAATATCATACTTGCCATAAGTATCACAACAGCTCAGGGTAGGTTATTGGGTTTACAAGCCAATGAAAAGCAATCTAAAATCTTATGAAGGCTCAAAGGGACAAACTAGGGATTGATGTTAATAAGGTGGATACTAGTTGTTGGCTTACCAAACAATGCCTAGATCAACTCTCCCTTAAATAAGCAGAGTTCAATTTCACCTCGATAGTTTGTCAAAGCATATTCTAAGATTGACTAGGACCTAGACAAAGGTAATTATGCAGGAGCCCTCTCTAAGTAAGCATACACATTTCAATACTATAGAATAATTCTCTTACCTAGTAAAGTCATTCAAATAATGATGCATAGATATATTAATTTATGAATATCAGGCTAGATTCATCATCAATTGAACATGATAATGTCAAAATCCAATAAAATTATAAATTTAATAAAAGTAATTTATTCAAATAATTTTAATTTGAAAAACATAATTGTTCCAATAAAATACCATAGAAAGCAAAATAAAATGAGCAATATTCAAGCCAAGAGAGGTTTGTTAAGAGCCTCTTCTCCCTTCACATCTTTAATACTCTCATCTTGAAAGGAGGATAAGAGAAAATTTTCCTCCAATCCTCCTCTTACTATGAAGGTTGCTGGTGGAGGTACTCTTTCAAATTCAGACAAAGGATTATTCTTGGTATTGGGCTTATCAGGCTTATGCAACTTCCCACTATCAATCAAATCTTGGATCTCATGCCATAATCGAGCACATTTATCTGCCTCATCTCCTTAAATTTGATGGAATTGATAGAAGGCCTTGGCATTAAAGTTTGATGGCAGAGGTTCGTGTAGCGGTCAAGGAGCCAAAGGTTGTAATAACCTCTTTTTTTGTAACTTGTTGAAAACCCAAGATAGAGGTTTTCCAATTCTAAAAATTGTCTTTTATTTGCTTAACCAATTGTTACATTGTCATCCATTTCTTTTTGTGCACTCTGACTGCCAGATTGGTAGTTTCCTCTTTCATTCCTCCTTTCAGAAAAGCGATTCTTTTCCCATTCCTACTCTTTTATTTACAAGCCAACTTGGAAGAGATCTTTGAAATCTCTAATAAGGTGTTAGATAGTCTCTCTCAAAGGTTGGGCATGACACCTCTCACTAGCATTCTGATCTGGTCAGACTCATTGGGCCTCTTTTTAAAAAGAGTAACTTTACTTCTCCACCTTTTCACATAATTAACAAAATTCTCATTCTTCTTTTGCCTAATAGTTTCTACTTTAATGAGTGTCACTTCCAATTCAACATTGTATCCATACTGCTGGATGAAAGCTTTATACAATAAATCTCAGTTCTTTTAAGTACTTTCCTCTAAGGTGTTGATCCAGTTTTGCATAACAGGATCCATGAGAGCATGAAACACTTTAGAGTTTGAGCCTTGATAGCTCTAGCAGACTGTATATCAGTGTTGTACTTCTTAACATGCAAGTGAGGATTCCCTATACTGTCGTACCTAGCGAAAAAAGGCATCTTAAACTTATAAGGAACTTCTTCATCTTGCTTAAATAGCTTGTCCACTTTCGATACCTCTTTGGCCTTTAACTTCTTTTCAAACTTCATTTCTAAATCAACTATTATTTTTCAAAACCAGTAGACTCAGTCTTCTCTCCAACCTTCTTTTCTTTCTTCTTATCTTGTTGATCTTAAAAGTATTATTCCCAATCATTGTTATCCATAGCTTCTTTGTCTTTATCAAAGGCCACTTCAACTACCTTAGACTTTCCCTTATCTTTTAGCTTCTTGTTACTGGCAGATGCTTTAACATTATTGTCTTCTAGCAGTGAAAGTAGTTAGCTTCTCACAGTCTCAGCCAGGGCCCCCTTTAGACTTTCCCTTATCTTTTAGCTTCTTGTTAATGGCAGATGCTTTAACATTATTGTCTTCTAGCAGTGAAAGTAGTTAGCTTCTCACAGTCTCAGCCAGGGCCCTCTTTAGTTCTTCCATCTTAGAGTTGAGGGTGTCATTTACCATCTTTTGAATTTTCTCAGGATGTATTGCTTTTGATGTGAAACTGATTGAATTCTCACTGGATTCTGAGTCTTAGGTGGGTTGTCTTAAGCCTTTGAACTATCGTAATCTAGGTCTGTGAACTAGAAAGGATTAATATGATGCAATGCAATTCATGTATGCATGTATGCATGGATGCACAAGTAACAGATAAACAAAGATAATTAGGATATTCCTTCTAACCTTATATCTTTCACACACGAATGGCGAGTCTCTTTTCTTTGGTATATGGTCAACAAAATATCAGCATGGGATATCTTATTTTTGAAAAATTCACTCAAACGGTTTAACCAATAATTGTATTTTAAACTTAGTAGTCAGTTTATGATAATTTTCATTAATTAAGTCTTAATCCATTGGGCCAATAAAGGGAGAACTTTTATGGTATATTTCGGATTAAAATCAAATTAAAGGGTTTATCATAAATAGATTTCCTATTTGAAAAAATAACTAATGATTCATGCCACAAACAAACCCATTATTAATAATTCTTGGTATAAATTAAGTCCACAATTAAATATTAGTATTCTGTAATTGGCCTAAATAGCTGTAAGCCCATTTAAGAAAAGAGTTAAGAAAAGTTTCAATTTTAATGAAGTGAAAATAGTTTTGTTTTAAAGCCCATTGTCAAAAGGTTTCTTTAAAAATGAATCTTGTGCTTTGTACTTAGGCCATGACGTAGAAAAGAAATTTTGACCCATTTTTAGAAAAATTTTATGTCCAGAGACCATTTTAAAAGTTTTAAATATAATTTTGGTCTTTTGGGCTTAAAGGAGTAAATTTTTTTTGAACATACAATATAATTAGGTCATATTAGAAAAAGAACAAAACAAATAGGCCATGGTTCAAACCGAGGTATATCAATCATAGTCAAATAATAAGCATTTGGATAAAAACTTAAGGAAAGTAACTAGGCCAATTACATGAGCTTTAGTTTTTGGGTTGAAAAGTTTAGGCTCCCATAGCAATTATATACCAAAAGGTATAAGACTATGAGGGGTTATGCCATGCTCGATCTCCATATCTTAAGTGAAAGTATTGTATCCCTTACATAACATAACATGGGTTACACGAGCATTCTAACTCATGCACACAATTTAATCAAAATGATGCAATGGATAGTATCATAATAAGAAAGAATAAAATAATATAAAGACCAATAGAATTAACTTCTCTTATCCCAAGTAGAGTCACCAATGTGAGCACCCCCACTCCCATGTGGAATGGTTCTTATGACTTCAGCACTGTTAGGCTTAGAGCCTTAGAGAACATGGGCTTAAACCCAGAGAAAATGGAGTCGCCACCCAGATGGGACGAAAAAATAAAAAGTGGTGGATGACTCAATTCCTAAGGAATCCCCAACCTCCTATTAGGTTCAAAAAGTTGGATACGCATGGAGAAGCTGAGAAATCGCCCAATACCCCCATGATGCCCGATTCATTGGAACGGCCTCATTTTGAGATCCAAATATTATTAATTTCTTAAGCATTATAATATCATTTATGTTACATGCAATCATAATAAATAAATGCTCATTACATTAAAATCAAAGTAACCAAATAAAATGGACACCCATCCAAGGATGGAAACCTACCCTTACAATGTCCAATGTCTAAAGTATAAGTAAATAAAAATAGGACACCCATCAATCGGTGGAAATGTGTTCTTTACAATAATCCCAAAACTTTTTTAAAAAAATAAAAGAATAAATTAAATAAAACAAGGCACCCACATGGTGGAAACACACCTTTTACATCCTTGAAATCAAAATAATTAAATTAAAATATTCAGCCATTGATCATAAATAAAATAAAAGCAAATCATCCATCATAATCACATATCAATAAATTAAATAATCAAATATAGGTTTTAAATATTATATTGAACAATAGATATGCAAAATTAGGTTTTACATGTTAAACTATGATGTATAGGATTTAAATCATGGTCTTAGGGTTTAGGAAACAAGATTAGAGTTTTTAATGTATAATTAGGGGTTTTAAGGGAAAATTAGGATTTTATAAAATAAACTAGAGTGTTAGATCAAAATATACAAGTTTAGTATTAGAACATGCAATTTAAAGCTAAACCTAATGGATTAGGATTTTGGAACAAAATAAGCTGGATTCAATATATTATTAGGGTTTAATACTTACATTTGGTTACTGCCCGAAGTAACAATTTATTACTACTGGATAATGGCTTTTATTATATGAGAATATATTGATTGAAATTGTAACTGTGAAATAATGTGAAAGTAGCTATACTATATGATGATATTATTTTCTTATTAAAATGAAAGATTTTTACTAGAGGTTTAAGTAATTGCAAGGCAATGGTTGAAATATTAATAAGAGAAGCATACTGTAAATTTAAAGAGTTAAGGAAACTAAACCTCTATTTGTTGGTTCCATCAAATTTAAAGAACGTTGATCCAAGCCACTACTTGCACCAATTTAGAGTTTTAGTTGAATTAGGTGAAGATAATGCCTATTGTCTTCTGTTATGCACTGATTGCTCGGTATTAACTGTTAACTGCTCTTTTGTACTATTGCTTGTTTCCTCCTCCGTGTTCTTGTTGGTTTTTTTGTATTTATAAGTAAAGACCCTTTTAATCAAAATTGAAACCGTTTGCTTATCCAAAAGCCTTTAGATGTTGAGCCTAATTAGGAAGCTTTAATATGTCCCAAAACCAATTAAAGCCAAATTAAAATACCCATGGCAAATTGGGAAGCCTCCAATTTGCCTTCATGGTGAATTGAGGGCTTCCCAATTCACCATGAGCCAAGGCCCATGGCAAATTGGTGTGGCTTTTAAGGTTAAACCGAGCCTAGTCAGACTTTTAGGGTTGGATCAAATTTGATTCAAGCCTTTAAAAATAAAATCGGACAAGGATTAGGGATTTAAAAATTGAACATATTTACTTTAGGCCTTTCAAAACTGGACCGACATAATTTAAAGCTATAAATTAGGTTTAAGCTTTTAAAATGGGACCAAATTTAGCTTGCCCATCGGTCAACCGACTCAAGTGATAACGATGAGAATGCATATGATGAAAACCAAATGTCATTATGCGGCCCGTTAACCAAAGGCTCATACTCAGATACCCGACTCTTTATCAGGAAATGCCCGGTAACTGCAAGAGATTATGCTCATATGCCCAAACCTAGAGGAATAATGAAGGTTAGAATCATGCAAATCCTTTAATTGACTCAACAAATGGTGAGAATTAATACCTTGGAAACCACCACGAAGCTGAAAAATGATCTTTTTCTCCAGCAAAGTTTGTCAAAACTGTGATACAAGCAGGCCAGACCAGCCTCTCCCTAGTTGTATAACAACACAAGATCAATTGCAGCAAGAGCCCGTAATATTAACAAGTGGATGATAGACTCAGTGCTGCATAAAATGGTCTTCCCTAGCAAATAGAACAATAATACTTGAGCATATTGTTTGGCCGTTTCTCCATGATTAATTCGGGCATAATTTGTCCAATATTCCCGAATAGGTTCGTACTTGATCTTGAATGGCTCTTTTAAGGAAGGTTCCATGCCTATTAGCTGTCGAATTTCACCACGCATCAAGATGTTGTCAGTAAAGGGAATATGGATTCTATGGAACGAGATATCAGTTATGACAGTAAAATCAACTGGACCAATAGTCATTTCTCCCACTAGTAAGTGGAAGGTATAAGTGGTATCCATCCACCTTTCTGTGAGTGCTTGGATTACACTTCTATCTATCTGGTATCCTTTTGATGTCAACTGTATGATAAAGTCCTCGAAGCTGTACCGCCGAATCATCCACTTTACTCGAGGCAGAGCATGATTATACCATTGTTGGACTTTATATACACAACCACTGCCATGAATGACAAATTTGTCATACTGCTATAAAATAGGTAAGTCATAAAAAAGTATGTAAACTCCAAAAATTTAAAATACTTTTCACTTTTGCTCATATATAACAAATAATAAAAATAACTAAATATAAAAAATAATAAAATATATGAAAATGAAAATATAAATATAAATAATAAATAATAAAAATAATAAAATAAAGATAAAAAATTTAAAAATATATATAATAATAAATTAACAGCACATCACTTATCATAAGCACATCACTTATCATACTTAATTATTTTTTGTGCAATTAAATAACTAGTTTGTAATACAAACTATATTTACCTTAGTTTTCTCATTTGAATTATGATGTAACTCCATGCCAGCTAATAACAATACTCTTCCATTCTCATGCACCCAAATATGATTAAGAAGTTCAACTTATGAATGGGGTCTGGCCCTAGAAGAATGTTGATTAACTGCCATTTATAAGAAAGGTTAATATTTTTACAAGTTTAAAATAGTAGAAGAGTTTGAATGATAGAAAGTTATTGAAGGCTCTGAATGGAGAAATGTTCATATAATGATTCATATTTATAGAAGGAGAGCCATGGAATGAATGATAGGAAAAGTAAAGTCACATGCACTATAGAATCAATTATTCATTTACTTTTCAGGATCAATAACTCAAAGTTTACTTTCCATTTCAATAATTCATTTCTATTCAGAAACAACATACACACACAGTAAATTGATATTTATTGTGATTATACATTTTTTGCGTGTATAAAAAATATTTTTTGTACCTACAAATATTTTTTCACGTAGGGGCAAGAGTACATAGGTATGGTAAAAAATAGCTAATTTTTTTTACAGAATTGACTATTAAAATTAATTTTTCTCAGATATCTCAAGTCCAAAACCCAAACCAATTCGGGTCTAGAGCCCAAACCATTTTCAAGTCCAGAACTCAATCCGGGTCCAGAACCCAAACCAATTCGGGTCCACCCAAACTATTTTTGAGTCCAGAACTCAATCCAGGTCCAGAACCCAAGCCAATCTTGGGTCTATAACCCAAATCAGTCTCGGGTCCAGAATCTAATTCAGCCTCGGTTCCAAGCCAATTCCTGGGTTCGGAGCCCGAACCAATCCAATTTTTCCAAATTAAATTGTTTTTCACTCTCTAAATAAATTCAAGATTATTCAAGTAGAGGGCAAAACTGTAGACCCTTTAATTTTAGTATCGGTCTAAATATAATTTTCATTTGAAGGTTGGATCAAGTCTGAGTCCAATAACAAGACCCAAACTAAATCAAGTCTAATTATTTAATATTTGGATTGGGTTAATTCAGTTTTATTATGGCTGATGTGATTAAAATGTGATATGGTCAAATTAGTTTGGTTTAAAAATAGGCAATCGGCCATTTGACTGTGACCCATACCAATTCGACATAAGCTTATAGCTTATGTCAAATTGGCCCATGCCAATTCGACATGAGCAATTGCTCATGCCAAATTGGCATAAGCCTACTCAACATGGTCTTGAATAGCTTGGTTATGCACGGTTTCACCGCTCGGCCTCTTCGAAGTCAAGAAGGATTGGTCTCCCCGAAGTCAAGAAGGATTATTGAAGATGTCTTAATATTGCCTATAGAAAGGCAATTAATTATCAAAAAGAAGATATTTTAATACGAGGCAGCAACAAAATACGGCTATTGGTATTAAGCAAGGAGAAATCAGCACACAACAATTTTCCCAACAATTCTTTGACTCAACCAATACTATAATTGATTTAAACGGACTCAAAGCTTGGCTCAAAGTTTCAACCTTGGTGGATTCTTCAAATGTAGTTTAGTTTTCAAAATTCAATTTACTTATCCAACAGTTGCAATTCTCTTTTAAAACATTATTAAATAGTTTGAGTATTGAGAATTTTGTTTCTTCTAGTGGCTTGTTCAACCAATGTTTATTTGTTTTAGATTTACAGTATGTTTGTTCATCTGGTAGTAATTTATACATGTCGTGCATGTATTTATCCAAATTAATATGCAATGGCTAAAAGTTTATGCATACAATACCTAAACTTTAGGAATCAAATCCTATTTGCACGTTTTTAAAACCCAAAACCCCAATTACTTCATCTAAAACCCTATTTGCATATTTTTAAAACCAAAACCCTGATTTCACATTAAAACCCTAGACTTCCGTCCGAAACCCTAATTTTCAAACTAAAACCCTTATTTCCAAATTAAAACCCTAACACCCTAATTTCCAAACCAAAACCCTTATTTTCAAATAAAACCCTAAAACCCTAATTTCCAAACCAAACCCCAAAATTTCAAATTAAAACCCTAATTTTCAAACCAAAACCCTAATTTCCAAAATTAAAACCCAAAAACCCTAATTTTCAAACCAAAGCCCTAGTTTTCCATCCAAAACCCTAATTTTGTATTTAAATCCTAAAACCATATTGAAAATCCTATAAGTCCTAATTTAAGATGTAAACCCTAATTTTGTGTATTTAATACTTTATTTAAGATTAAAACTTAGATTTAATTATTTAGTTCATTGTTATGTGCTTGTGATGGATGATTTACTCTTATTTTATTTATGATGAATAAATTCTTTTATTAATTTATTTTGATTTAAGGATGTAAAAGGTATGTTTCCATTCAGTGGGTACATCATTCTTTAAAGTTCAATATAATTTAATTTATTTTAAGTTTTAGGATCAATGTAAATGACACGTTTTCCACCAAATGGTGGGTATCCTATTTTATTTAGTTTTAGACATTGTACATTATTGTAAAGGCATATTTCCATCTTGTATGGATGCCCATTTTTATTTGTTTGTTTATTTTGACCTTCTTTGATTTTAATATAATGAATATTTATTTATTTTAAATTGTATGCAATATGGATGATATTTTAATAAGTTAAGAATTTATTAATATTTAGACCTAAAAAGGAGGCTGGTTCTAATAAACTAGGTGCTATGGGGGTACTGGGTCATTCTCATCTTCCCCAAGCATACCCAATTTTTTGAATAGGGGGTTGGAAATTCCTTAGAAAATTGAGTCATTCACTTTTCTATTTTTCTAGCCCATCCAAGTGGCGACTCCATTTTCTCCCGATTTAGGCTTGTGTTCTCTAAGGCCCTAAGCCTAACAGTGCCAAAGTCCCAAGAGCCATTCCACATGTGAGTAAGGGCGAAAATCCCCACTCATAATAATATTTAAATTCAGTGAGACCTTTGGCCAAATAATGTGTATGTGCCTATCTTAAGTGCAACAGTTCTTGCTTAAATGGAAATGACTCCCAAGTTTAGTACGGTAACTAGGGTTATGATGTTATAGATGTGATGTTATAGATGTGTTAATTTTTGAGAAATCAAGCATTGAGGTATATTGACACTGATTTAACGAAGCCATAATGTGATTTGAAAATTTTAAATTTTAAAAAAAGAGTGTTTTTGTTATACGAGCCTTCAAGTTTAGGAAAGCATGTTGTATTGTCAAACCTCAGAGGATATATTGGGAAAAAGTGGGATCACTTGTAAGGTTATGTCATGAAGAAGTTGGCAACCAAATGTGTTCAAATGGATGTCTCTTATGTCTCTAACTATGTTGTTTGGCCCCTACTACTCATGTTTCATCTTGAAAATAAATCCATAGATGTGGAGGCTTCTTTTGTTCTCATGCAAGACCTGAACGAGCTTGTGTTAAGAACTAATAGGAGTGCTTTGGTTTATTACCTTAGTCTATGAGTCAATAGAACCACTGTGAGTATCATCCATCCATATCATGCATACATACATATATAGAATTTCACATCATATTTTGTTGTCTTGTGTTACCTATTCTTTGCCAAAGTGAACAGCAAACACCATGTGAAGTAAAAAATCAAAATCAGTATGGAATTAGGGGCATGAAAGGGCTATTGCAAAAGAAAGAAGAGATGCAGGCTTATGAAAGCATCCAGACAAAATACAAACATCAATATGAGCCTGCATGGGAACAAAATCATTGGTTTGAGCCTACACAGGGGGGCAAAGCTTTTCTTTTCAATTTTTGAGTTTATGCATGTACAAAATATTTTTCAGACTCACTTTCAATATTTTGCCACGCAGGGGGCAAAGAGAGGATATGAGGACTAGCTTAAAATAGCTAATTTTTTTTTTTTTGCAAAAGGAAGAACAAAAGAATAGAACTAGAAGAAAGTAAGAATACCAAAAGAATGAAGATACAAAAGACAAAAGATCAGTCCAGCTAGAAGAGCTAAAGTCAATGCAGGACAATCTCCAAAGGATAAAAGATCCATTTGTGAAGGGTACAGATCTAAGGTCTAGAGAATGAAGATCCATTATGAAGGCTGGAAACTCGATATTTGAAGATTCATTATGAAAGAAGAAGACGTGAAGTTGATGGCTAAAAGAAAGCCAAAATTCCTAGATAACAGAAGGTCAGCATAATCCATTGAAGAATGGAACAATCAGCTAGAAGAAAGAAAAAACTCTCAGATGATAGAAGGTCAGTAGAATCCATTGAAAAATGGAACCAAGTGGCTAGTAGAAAGCTAAAATTCTCAAAATGATAAAAAAGGACGATCAAGCTAGAAGAGTTTAAGTCACTGGTCAAGTACCCAACTCAAATTCAGTCTCGGTTCGAGAACCCAAATCCAGTCTGGGGTCAAGAATCTAAATCCAGTATCGAGTCTAGAATCTAAATCTAGTCTTGGGTTAAGAACCCAAATCCATTCTAGGATTGAAAATCCAAATCCAGTCTTAGGTCCAAAACCCAACCAAACCAGTCTCGGATCCATAACCCAAATCCAGTCTTGGGTTCAAGCACTCAAATCTAATCCAGTATCAGGTCGAGAACCCAAGTCCAAACTTGGGTCAAGAATCCAATTCTAGCATCGAGTCTAGAACCTAAGTCCAAACTCAGGTTGAGAACCCAAATCTAACATCGGGTCGATAATCCAAATCTAATCGCAGGTCCAGAACCCAAACCAGTTCAAGTTTATCAAAACCAAGATAGTAGAGTCGCTTGGTGGTTTTCATTGGGATATTAGAATTGCCTAATAGCCCATTGAGATATTATAATCATTCAACGGTTGGATGTTGATACTCAATGGTTCTTCACCATAGAGTATCCATCCTTTGGATTTATGTTCGCTTGTCTCTGTGTTGTGTTTTGCAGATGATTAGTGAAGCTGTATCAATGCTTTTCACTCTTATCTACTGAAATCTCAGATCGTTCAAGCAAGAGGCACTATTAATTGGAATTAGACTAGCTTAGGGTCATAATTAATAGTCTACAGGGCTTCAACTTTGACGTATTGCCCTTTATGGAATTGCTTTGGTTGGATATATTTATCATGCCATGCCTTTGTTCTTTCTTTATAGATCTTAGCATTTTCATAAGCTTGGAATTGAATCTCATCCAACTCACTTATTTGTAAAAGTTGCTTTTATCTTGTTGCTTCTAAGTCCATGTTTAACTGTTTGATGGCCCAATATGCCTTGTGCTCAAGTTTAACAGGTAGATGACATGCTTTTCCGAAGATGAGTTAGTGTGGTGACATGCCAATTGGAGTTTTGAAAGTCATGTGATAAGCCCATAATGCATCATCAAGTTTGAGTGACCAATCTTTCCTTGAATTGTTCACTATTTTTTCCAAGATCCATTTAAGTTCCCTATTTGATATTTCTACTTGACCACTTGTTTAAGGGTGATAAGGTGTGGTTACCTTGTGGTGTACTCCATATTTCTTTAGAAGAATGTCAAAGGTTTTATTGCAAAAATTAGTACCTCCATTACATACTATAACTCTAGAAACTTCGAATCTTGTGAAAGTGTCCTTTTTTTATGAATCTAATCACAATCTTTGACTCATTTGTTGGACTTGCTGCTACAACTTCCACCTATTTTAACACATAATCCACTACTACCGAGATATATTAATTATTGAAAGAGAGTGGAAAAGGACCCATGAAATCTATCCCCTAGACATCATAAAGTTCAACTTCAAGAATATAGTTAAGTGGCATATCTTATCGTCTTGATATGTTTCCTATTCATTGGCAATGATCATGAGCTTGTATGAAAGCTCTTCCATCTTTGTACGTGGTAGGCCAGAAAAATTTAGATTGCTAATTTTTGCTATTGTTTTGGAGGAACTAGCATGTCCTCCACATTCTCTAGAATGACATCACTCAAGTATGGATTGGAACTCCTCTTCTGGAATACATCTGCAGATTACTCCATCACTACAATGATTGAATAGTAGAGGATCTTCCCACATATAATGCTTTACTTTATAGATAAATTTCTTCTTTTGGTTATCATTAAAATCAGGGGGGGTACAATTTCACTTACCACGTAGTTGACAATAATTGCATACCAAGGAAAATTCCACTTCAATGTATAAAGTTGCTCATCTGGAAAGTTCTCATTGATTGGGATTTATTCCGTGTCAATTTTCTCCAATTCTAATCTAGAGAGATGGTCACCATCAACATTCTCTAGTCCCTTATTGTCCCTAATCTCCATATTAAACTGTTGAATCAAGAGTACCCAATGAATCAGATGTTGCTTTGCCTATTTCTTGTTCATGAAATATCAAATGGTGGCATGATCAATGTACACAATCAACTTCGACTTGATGATGTAAGATCAAAATTTATCCAAAGAATGAACCACTGCAAAAATCTCTTTTTATGTAGTAGTATAATTTATTTGGGCATCATCAAGAAATCTACTAGTGTAATAAATGGCATAGAACTTTCTTTCCTTCCTTTAGCAAAGTACTACTGCAATTGCATATTTTCACTAGCGTTATACATAATTTCAAAAGGTAAGGTCCAATCAGGAGGTGCAATTACTGGGATAGTAGTCAATGCCTTCTTTAACCTATTAAAAGCAATAAAACAATCATTAGAAAAATTAAATTCAACATCCTTACTCAATAAATCACATAATGGTTTAGAAATTTTAGAAAAATCCTTTATGAATCTCCAATAAAATCTAACATGTCCAAGAAAACTTTGAATTCCCTTGACATTTGTCTGTGGGGGTGATTTCTCAATCACCTCAACTTTTGCTTTACCCACCTCTATTCCAGCTTGAGAAACTTTGTGCCCAAGGATTATCTCTTCTTTTACCATGAAATGACATTTCTCCCAATTGAGCATGATATTTGTTTATTCACCACTTTGAATTACTTTTGCTAATTCTGCAAATAAATTTCAAAATATGTACCATAAATAGTGAAGTCATCCATAAAAATTTTCATGAACCATTCTGTAAAATCACTAAAAATAGCCATCATGCAACATTGAAAGGTAGTAGGTATACTAAAGGGCATTATTCTATAAGCAAAAGTACCAAAAGGACAGATAAACGTAGTTTTGTCTTAATCTTCTAGGGCTATGGATATTTGAAAATACCATGAGTAACCATCTAGCAAACAAAGCAAAGAATTACCAGCAAATCGATCTAACATTTGATCAATGAAAGGCAATGGAAAATGGTCCTTACAAGTGGCCTTATTTAATTTTCTATAATCAATAATCACTCACCAACCTGTAATTGTTCAAGATGGGATTAATTCATCTTTTTAATTTTTTTACAATAGTCATTTGCCTTTTCTTTAGTACAACATGTACTAGACTTACCCAAGGGCCATCTGAAATTAGGTAGATAATTCATGTATCTAAAAGCTTAGTAATTTCAGTCTTAACTACCTCCTTCATGTTAGGATTTAACCTTCTTTATGTATCCACAACAATTTTATAATTATCAAAATTCTATGCATACACAAAGATGAGCTAATACCTTTAATATCAGAGATAGTCCAACCAATAGCTTTCTTAAATTATCTAATCACCTCTATTGTTTGTTCTATTTGGTCCTTAGATAATTAGGCAATTACAATTATTGGTAGGCTATTGTTCATTCTTAGAAAAGCATATTTCAAATGAGAAAGTAGCGGTTTTAGCTCAAGTTTTAGAGGTTTCTCATTTGAGGGAGGTGGTAAAGGTGGTAATTTTCCTATCTCTTCAAACCCCCTAAAAGCTAAGGGTGGTGACTTTTGTAAGGCATATGCATAAGTTGCAATCTCTTGATGATCATTTTTTAAGTTACACTAATAGGTCTTCTCTAAACTCTTTTTTAAAGAATTTTTGAACTAATTCACCAAGAATATCAACCCTATAACAATCATCCATAAAACTAGGTTCCTTCATTATCTCACTAAGGTTGAATTCCACTTTCTCATCTCCTACTTGCAAAGTTAACTTACCACTCCTTACATCAATCATGGCCCATGCAGTAGCCAAAAATAGTCTTCTTAAGATTAGAGGAATTTCAATATCTTCTTCCATTTTAAGGACTACATAGTCAATAGGAATAAAAAATTTATCAACTTTACTCAAAACATTTTCTATAATTCCTAAAGGAAATTTTACTGAGCGATATGCTAATTGAAGTGTCATCCTTATGGGCTTTAAATCAATGAATCCAAGCTTCTTACAAATAGAATTTGGCATTAAACTTACACTTGCACCTAAATCATATAAAACTTTATTAAAATCAAAATCACTAATAGTACAAGATGTAGAAAATCTCCCTGTATCTTTCAATTTGGATGGAAGTTTATTTTGAATCACAACACTGCATTCTTTAGTTATGTAATTTTGGCATTGTCTTTCAGTGTCCTTTTACTGGATAGCAATTCTTTAAGCAACTCACATAAGTTAGCATTTTAACAAGTGCTTCTGAAAATGGAATATTTATGTAAAGTTGTTTAAAATTTTTTAAGAATTTCTCATATTGTTCCTCCAATTTTCGCTTCTTTAGTCATTGTGGGAAAGGAATTAGAGACACATATGTTTTGACAATTTCTTTCGATGCTTCCTTTTCTTCATCTTCTGCTTCATTTTCTTCTTTATTCTCAACAATTAAAATCCTCTTTGGTTGAGAGTCCTCAAGTTATAATTCACTTCTCAAAAGTTACGCCTTACAATGTTCTCTTGGGTTAATCTCCATTTGGCTTGGCAGAGCTCCTTGATTGCGAGTGTTCAAAGAACTTGCAATTAGCCTAATTTGTGTCTCAATACTCATGTTTTGAGTTGAGAGTTGTTATATTTTCAATTAAAGCTTGTCATAATGCTTTTCAAATATTTATGATGTTGCTTCAATAAGCTTATCCAAGGGGGTACATATGATGGCTTTTCTGGAGGAGGGGGCCTTGATTTTGATCTCTCATGTATGGAGGTTGGTAGGGTGACTTCTAATTCTTTTGACCACCCCATGAAATATTTGGATGGTTCCTCCATGTGGGATTGTATGCTATACAAATCACCGGTATATGAAACCAGAGACCCACTTGCCTTTATGCTTAGAAGTGACTCCTTAGAAATCTAAATCACATCCTTGCCAAGTCCTTGACCCAATTCCAAGCTGTGAAAGAGAACATTGGAATTAACCTATGAAAAAGTTGTTAACTTTGACAATAGCAAACCTTGATTCAAGAAAGAACCAAGAACAAGAGATGAAATCTCTTCTAAGAACAAAAGTCCTCAATCTTTATTAATCCATTCAACCATCCAATACAATCTATAATAAGTGGTATTTATAGCCTCTAATAATAAAATCCTAAATGTAGTTACAAAAGGATAAAATAAATCTTAATAAATTATTCAAATCCTAACTAAATAAGGAAACATAATTAAACTACAATTTATAAAGAAATTTGGAAGACAATTTACTATATGATAAAGTCTAAATCCAGGCTTGCTCTCTTCATAAGAATTGTATTTATGGAAGTGTAGTTGAATTTGGGCTTATGAATCACTCAATTTTGTCTTTAAAATCTTGAGTTATGGCCATTTGAAGTAAATTGGTTTGGACAAACAACCTGTTACAATCTTAATTCTAATTTAGTTTCTAGGTCTAACTTTGAATAGTTGCTTGGAGGCCTAAACAAATAGAGATTTATTCAAATAAGACTATTCTGGAAATTTTGAGAAGTCCTCTAAAAACTTCTTGAAGACCACTTATTTATTCTAGAACTCTAAGGTTATTGAAATCTCAATCAAAACTTCAAAGGTCAAATTTGACTAAATCAGAAAATTACAAAATATGCTTCTTTTATGATCTTTCACCTCTAATGCTTCAATAATTAATATTTCAACCCTTAAATTTAGCCTTTTATTTAGTTTCAGGCCTTTAAAGTTCCTTTTTATGTGCTTGCATGCCTGTGATTATGTCAATATGCATTATCTTAAGAAAAACTAAGGCCCCTATTTTGATTAACTAAAAATTGGACTTGCTTCATAATTCGACTATCGGTAGTGTCATGGTCTCCTCCGCATCCTTCACAAGTTGATGATGATGCTAATTGGACTTGGTCCAATTTCTTGGCTATTGCATCTACATTGGCTGCTAGCAAAGAATAATTACCAATTTCATGAAGACCAGTAACTCTCCATGGATTACTCCTTTCTGATGACTAATGATAATTGTTAGCTGCCATTTCTTTAAATAATTCAAGTGCATCTGAAGAAATTTTATTCATAATGGCACTATTGTTTACTGCATCAATAGTACTCTTGATAGAAGGATTTAAACCATTTATAAAAAGTGTTTATTAAGAGCCAATCTGGTACTCCATAGTGGGGACATCTTTGTTGAAGATATTTGAATTGCTCACATGCTTCATGTTGTCCCAAGCTGGCAACCAAGAGGGGGAGGAGTGAATTGGTTGGTTTGAAGAATGATGAAAAATTCAAAATTCAAAACCCAAAATTCAAGAACAAGAAATGTAGAAAATATAGAAGAAGGTGAAGTAGAAGATGGAATAATAAACACACAGATTTATAGTGGTTTAGATTTACCTTGATCCTACATCCACTTCCTTAACAACTTGTTAAGGTTCCACTAGTTTTGAGTTTTTACAAGCTTAACTCTAACTTGGTGTTTTCACAAGCTCACACCAAACTTTACAATGGTTTGAGATCACAGATCTCACAACCCTTACAAGAGTTTTTCCAGGCTCACTCTCACAACCTAAGTGTTTCCAAGCTCACACTCAAACTTAAGATGGTGTTTAATGCTCACACCCAACACTCAATTAATACAAAGTATAATTTTGATGCAAAGAAAATAAATATGTTCAAGTAGGCTATTACAATCACAACTGCTTATAAAAATGAAGTTACATATGGCATTTATGGCATTCAAGTCATAAACTAGCCGTTTGATGAGTGGTCCAACATGTTTGATTCTTGTCTTCCACTAATTTCTTGGATAGAGCAATTTCATGGTCAGACTTACCAAGGTTCGATCGGAATTCCTTAATTTTGGTTAAGAAATATAGTGGTCCAATCGTACCTTTTGAAATTCTATTGAATACTCTTCCAACGGTTGGTCCATGTGGCTTCCACTAATTGAGAAACTCTTTTTGTCTTTTGGTGGTGAGGATGGTCTTTGTGATGTAAGAAATGCCCTCTGTTTGAAAACCCCAAATGGAAGAGAAGTCTTTAAAAGTTAGGCCATATTCATGATTGAATAATCTAAAGAAAATTCCATATTAGCCTAGAGGGTTTGTGCTTTTCTTGCTCACTGCCAAAGTGGTTAAAAATTCTTTGGTTAAACTCTCCCACCTAAGATCATCATGATCTAGGAAGATAAACTTTTCCCACCCTAAGGTTCTAAGACATTCCCTAATGTCATTTCCTATTCCTAAAGACTCAAGAGTGAGAGTAGAGAAGAGACAGTTTGGTTCTACAAGTTTGTCTTTGATTATAGCATACCTTTGCCTTTCCTCTTAATCTCTAAACCTTATCTTGTGGCTTCTTCTTGGGAGTTCTTCTTGGTGAGAAGGGGTAGCTACACTCTTTCCTTTCTCAGCCCTAGAGGCTTTTTTCTTGTGTTATTTAGGTACCATTAAGTTTGGTCTTTAAGAAAAAGATGAAGAATAGAGTTGATTTGAAAGAGATTTAGTTTTTAAGTGTTTGGAGATTGATAAAAAGATGAATAAATTGATATTAGGAGGTATTTATAGTGTTTAATATGAAAAAGAGCTGTTTATAGCTGTTGGAGACAAAAAAATATACGTTTTGATTAAGTTCCAAGGGCTAGAAATTTTTGAAATATGTGTTAAAGTCCGGTCAGACTTCACAAAGTCCGGTGGAGAAAATTTGAAGATTTTGAAAATTGTGATAACTTTATTAATACTAAAAGGAATTTTGGTTTTATGCACAATGGTCATAAAATTTTGAAAAATTTTGGTCGCACTTTGGAAAATATGGTTATACTTTTACGAAAAATTTTGAAATCATGAGTTTTCAAAAAGTACAGTTGGACTTGTTATAGGTCTGAGCAGGAAATCATCAAAAGTATAGAAATTTTGATAAAAAAAAAAACAAGTGCTTTTTATTTAATATATGAAGATTTGATCAAAAATAGATATCAATGGAAAGATTTTGTGAAATGATGGAACTTGGTTCTCATGTGATTTTAAGTTCATGAAATTGTGCTTCCATCCATCATTTCCAAATGTTGTTTTATGAAATTCATTCTCTCTTCATTCAAGGGTTTAGTGAATATGTCAGCAAGTTGATTTTGTGTATCAATGAATTCTAAGATAATATTTTGGTTTTGGACTTTATCCCTAAGGAAATGGTGCCTAATGTCTATATGTTTTGACCTAAAATGTTGAATTAGATTTTTTTGAAAGATTTATGGCATTAGTGTTATCACACTTAATAGGAATATAGTCAAATAATTTTTCATAGTCAAACAATTATTGTTTCATCCAAAGAACATGAGTGCAAACAAAACATGTGGCAACATATTCAGCTTCCGCGGTAGATAAAGCAATCGATACTTGTTTCTTGCTAAATCAAGAAACTAAGCATTCACCTAGAAAATGACAAGCTTCAGTTGTACTTTTTCTATCCAAAAGACTACCGGCATAATCGGCATCCGAAAAGGCTAAAATATTAAATGATGTGTTTCTAGGATACCAAAGTCCTAAATGCAATGTGCCATTCAAGTATTTCAAAATTCTTTTAGTGGCATTCAAATGTGATTCTTTAGGACAAGATTGAAATCTAGCACATAAATATACACTATACATTATATCGGGTCTAGAAGTGATTAAGAAGAGTAAGGATCAGTTAATACCTTGATATTTCTTCTCATCTACTACCTTACCACTTTCATCTTTTTCAAGTTTTAATGATATGCTCATGGGAGTCTTGCTAGTCTTACAACCATCCATTCTAAATTTCTTGAGAATTTCTTTGTGTACTTGGATTGGTTAATAAAGATTCCATCTTTGCATTGCTTGATTTGTAGTCCAAGGAAGAATTTGAGTTCACCCATCATGCTCATTTCAATTTCCCTAGTCATAGAAGAAGCAAATTCCTTGTACAAGGATTCATTAGTAGCACCAAATATAATGTCATCAATATAAATTTGTACAACTAAGATATTATGCTTATTCTTTTTAACAAAAAGAGTTGTATCAACTTTCCCTTTTAAAAATCCATTTTCAAGTAAATATGCACTAAGTCTATCATACCAAGCTCTTGGAGCTTGTTTTAATCCATATAATGCTTTGGTAATTTTGAAAACATGATTTGGGAAGTTATAGTTTTCAAAACCAGGAGGTTGTTCAACATAAAATTTCTCATTTATAAATCTATTTAGAAATGCACTTTTAACATCCATTTGAAAAAGTTTAAAATTCATGTGATATGCAAATGCAAGTAGAATTCTAATTGTTTCTAATCTAGCAATGGGAGCAAATGTCTCATCACAGTTAATGCCTTTCTCTTGGTTATACCCTTTGACTACAAATCTAGCTTTATTTCTAGTAATGAGACCATTTTCATCAAGCTTATTCCTATAAACCTATTTGCATCCTATAATTGGATGATCTTTAGGTCTAGGAACAAGTTCCCACACATTGCTCCTTTCAAATTGTTTGAGTTTATCTTGCATTGCAATCACCCAACATTCATCACTAAGAGCCTCCTCAATAGTCCTTGGCTCAATTTGAGAAATAAAAGCAAAATTGACATCTAATTATTTAAATTTGGATCTAGTAGTTATTCCCTTTGAAGTTTCACCAATGATGAGTTCTTTTGGATGATCCTTCTTGTATTCCCAATCCTTGGGTAACTCTTGAGTTTTCTTTTCTTGTTCATCTTGATTGTTCTTTGGAGCAATAATCATTTCTTATTGATCATATGTACCTATAAAATCATCAAGAGCACTGTCTTTTCTTTGATCAAGTTTAGAAGATTCATCAAAAATAACATGCATTGATTCTTCAATTGCTAGAGTTTTCTTATTAACACCCTATATGTGTGAGCGGGGATTTTCGCCCCCACTCCTGGTGGAATGGTTCTTGCAACTTCGGCACTGTTTAATAAATGGAGTCTTAGAGAACACGGACCTAAGCCGGAGAAAATGGAGTCGCCACCCAGACGGGCCGGGAAAAAGCAAGGTGTGGATGACTCGATTCCTAAGGAATCCCCAACCCCCTAATGGGTTCAAAAAGTTGGGTACATGTGGGAAAGGTGAGAAATGGCCCAGCACCCCCCACAACGCCCGGTTCATTGGAACCAGCCTCCTTTACAGGTCTTAATATTATAAAATTCTTAAATATAATAATATTATCCATATTACACGCAACAATTGAAATAAATCATCGTTATGTTAAAATTAAAGCAATGTCCAAGCAATTCAAATAAATGGACACCCATCCAAGGATGGAAACATGTCCTTACATCGTTCATGTCTAAACTAAATAGGACACCCACCAAAAGGTAGAAACATGCCCTTTACATTGGTCCAAAATATAAAAGCAATTTAAATTACATGATATTTAACTAATGAGGTAACCACAGAGTGGAAACATACCTCTTACAACATTTGGAAATCAAAATAAATTGATAGAAGTAAATAACCATTTATCATAAATAAATCATTCATCAAAGATATTAAATATCAATCAAAATAAAAAGTAAGCATTCATCCATGATAAATTAAATAAATCAAGCATTGAAATTAAATCAACCACCAAAGCATATAATAGACTACATAATCAAATAAAGCAAGTAAAGACACAAATTAGGGTTACTGTTTCTATTTAAAATTCTTTAATTAATATATTAGGGTTTTGGAATTTTAGTATTTGTTTAACCTACTGTAAAGGTTTTGGAAAATTGGAATGAATTAGGGTTTCATGAATCAAATTAGGGTTTAGGGGTAACATTATGAAATTAGGGTTTTAAAATATTAAAACATTAGGTTTATAGTTCTTGGTTACTGGATTGTTGTTTTTAGGCTTACTATGTTGAGTTTGAATGTTTAGGTTTATAAGATTTTAAGGTTTTAAGGATTAGGGTTTAGGAAAAACTAGGGTTTACGGTTTTGAGGGAATTAGGGTTTAAGAAAACATAAGGTTTAAATTAACTAGTTTAGGGGCTTACTGTTTTGATTTTGAAGTGGAAGAAAATAGTTTAAAGTTTCATAAAGCAATTATGATTTTAGAAACTGTAAAGTAAGTTTAGAGTTTGGATATTTAACAAAATATTTTGAAATTTTGGAAAAGAATTAGAAGAAAATAGTTTAGGGTTTTTAAAAGTTTTTGGAAATAGAAAAAATGATTTAAGGTCTTTGGACAAAAAAAAATCTTTTAGGGTTTTTGGAAATAGAAAAGACAATTTAGGGTTTTTAAGGTATTTGGAAACAGAAAAGTATTTTTAGGGTTTTTTCAGGTTTAGATGAAACAGAAAAGACCATTTATGTAATTGAAACGAAGATCAACGTTACCACATATTTATAGATCAAGGTTTTGTGTGTATAATCTTATGAATCAAAAAACAAAGCTACTGTAAGAAAATAAAAAGAAATTAAAGATTCAAACCTTCGTTCGTTGGTTCCACCAAAAATTGCTTCTTGGATGACAAAGGCAAAGTTGCTACCTTTGATGAATTCTGAATTGCTTGCTTATTGGTTCTCCCGAATCTCAAGTCCTAAATTCAAAGTTTTAATCCTCCAAGTCCCGACCTCAAGATCCCCTTAAAATCTAGTCCGATCGTTCCTCCTTAATCCCCCCCTTTTTTGTGTCTTTTTAGTGTTATTTATAGGAAATTTATAAGCCTAGTTCTAATTGTTTAAGGAAACTAAAATTACTTAGGAAAAGAAACCGAAACCAAATAGAATTTGGTTTCAAAAAAAAATTGCGTCGAAAACATTTCTCTGGCAAAAACTGCTAGGGGCTATGAGGCAAGGTGCGAGCGCCGGGCGTGCCATGCCATTTCGCCCGCAGGAAGCTCCGGCGGTCGAAATGGCAAAGCCATTTTGTCCAACACTTTCGGCGATGAATTTTTTCCTCGCCGATTTTTTTGTCGCCAATTTTTATTTTTATTTTTATTTATTTATTATTTTTATTATTGTTTATTACTATAATTATAAAAAAATAAATACTAAAATAAATATTATTTAATTAAGATAACAAAAATTATTTTGGACTAAATAAAATATATTGGACCGGACTAGGTAAAAAATTAAGGGTCTACAGTTTGCCCCCTGCTTGAACGATCTGAGACTTTAGTAAAAGAGAGTGAAAAGCAATAAGACTTAATTTTGATGACATGGTTACTTGAATTTGTTTTGGGTACTTGGACCCGAGACTGATCGTGATTTGGGTACTTAGACCCGCGACTAGATTGAATTTGGGTACTTGGACCTGAGATTGAATTTGATTTGGGTACATGGACCCGAGAATGAATTTAATTTGGGTACTTGGACCATAGATTGGGTACTTGGACCCGAGATTGAATTTGATTTGGGTACTTGGACCCGAGCTTGGGTACTTGGACCTAAGATTGAATTTGATTTGGGTACTTGGACCTTAGAATGAATTTAATTTGGGTACTTAGACCCGAGATTGAATTTAATTTGGGTACTTGAACCCGAGATTAAATTTGATTTGGGTACTTGGACCCGAGCTTGGGTACTTGGACCCAAGATTGAATTTGATTTGGGTACTTGGACCCGAGCTTGAATTTGATTTGGGTACTTGGACCCGAGATTGGGTACTTGGACCCGATATTGAATTTGATTTGGGTACTTGGACACGAGCTTGGGTACTTAGACCCGAGATTGAATTTTATTTGGGTACTTGGACCCGAGAATGGGTACTTAGACTCGAGATTGAACTTGATTTTTGGGTATTTGGACCCGAGATTGAATTTGATTTGATTGACCTTTTATCAGTTGAGAATTCTGGCATAACTGGTTGTTCCATTTTTATTAATTATGGGTCTTTACCCATCAAAAATAGATCTTTATCTATTGGAAATTGGGTCTTTAACCTAGGAACATGGATCTTTATCCATTGGAGATTGGGACTTTACCCTTGAAATATGGATCTTTATCCATTGGAAATCGGGTCTTTACCCTTGAAACATGGATCTTTATCCATTGGAAATCGGGTCTTTACCCTTGAAATATGGATCTTTATCCATTGGAAATTGGGTCTTTACCCTTGAAACATGGATCTTTATCCTTTAGAAATCAGGTCTTTACCCTGGCTTCAGCTCTTTTAGCAGGACTGATCTTTTATCTTTTATATCTTCATTCTTTTGAGAATTCTAATTTTCTTCTTTTTTTATTCTTTCTTGTTCTTCCTTTGCAGTTATGCAAAAAATTCAATCCTTTTCAGCTAGCCATCATATCCTCTCCTTATCCCCCCCCCCCCCCCCCCCTTCATGGTAAAATATTAGAAGTGAGTCAAAATGTTTTGCTCTTGCGTAAACTTAGAAATTGAAAAGGAGAAACTTTGCCCCCTGTGTAGGCTCAAACCCATGATATTCTATGCGGGCTCTAATTGATGTTCTTATTGTCTAGTTCTTCGCAAAAGCACGCATTTCTTCTCTTTGCAAAATTACTGGAACTTTCTCAAGCAAGGGGCTTTCCATGCCCCCCCCCCCTGATTTGATATCTTTTTTTGATTGTTTACTTCACAGGGTGTTTGCTGTTCACTTTGATAAAGAATAGACAATACAATACAAGAAAATACAATGTGATATGCTCATGTATGCATGATATGCATGAATAACACTTACAGCGGTTCCATGACTCACAGACCGAGGTGATCAGCAGAAGTATTCTCATTGGTTCCTTTCAGATGCTCGTTCAGGTCTTGCATTGGAATAAAAGAATGCTTCCCATTTATGACTTTTATCTTTGAGATATTGAAAACGTGAATAATGGAGGTCCCAAGAAGCAGAGTTAGGGATTCATCTATTTTGAACTATATTTCAACAGCTTCTTCATAACCTTGCCAGTAATCATTTCTTTTGCCCAATATGTCCTTCGAGATTTGGCAGTTCAACATACTCCCCTTAACTTGAAGGTTTTGTCTGACAAATTTTTTTTTGAATTTTTGACTTTTGATTTTGAAATCAAATGTTGGCTTTGCCAAATCAATGTCAATGTACCTCAGGACTTGATTTTTCCAAATTAACATATCTATAACATGACAACCCTAGTTACCATACTAAACCCTGGAATCATCTCTATTTAAGCAAGAATTGTTGCACTTCAGATAGGCACATACACATTACTTGGCCAAAGGTCTCATTTGAGTTTGAATATTGTCTATCTCATATGCATGCTTATTCAAACTATCTTCACTAATAGACTCTACCTACCAAGAGAGATCAACAGGTCTTTGATAGGCTTGAAATGGGGTCTATAAGGGACACAGGTTTAATGAAGGCCATTTGTAAGTTGGAGCCGTTGTGACACTATGGACAAATCCTCACACTATAAATTCCTTGTTTGAACTTTAGGCAGCTGGGAGCAATCTTGCTAGACTCAAAATTCCTCTTATCTTCTTGGCATTAGTATGGATCTTGATTGGGACATTCTTTGCCTTTACAAAAAGTTTGTTACCCAAATTCGTTTCTTTTCTTCTTCTAACCTTTTCTTTCTATTTCTTTTTCTTAATCTTCCCTTTCTTTGAGCATTTTATCATTTTGTCCTTCTTCCTTGTCGGACTGTTAAGTACAAAACTTTTAAAAACTGGATAGTCTTTCTCCTTTTCCTCTGATTTTGATTGAATCTTTAGTTAGGTTGGAACAATAAACCAAATGGAAGCCTTTTGTTGTCTTAGGTAAAAGAGAACTCAGTTGGCTTTTTGAACCGCCTTTTTAGGTTTTATCTTTTTTTCTTTTCTCTCTTTTTTTTCTTTTCTTTTTCTTTTCTTTTTTTCTTTTTTTTTTCTTTTTTTTGTTTTTTCTAGCTCTAAAAAGAGTTGTCCTGGTTTGTACTAACTTGGGCTTCCAATAATGGATGAGTGGAATGACATAAATCTTCTTTAACAGGGATAAATTGTTTGTTACTCTAATGTTGTCTTGATATATTAGAGATATTAGGTGAACTTCAATTACCCTTATGGTCTTGAGAACTTCTACTACCCTTGTGGTCTTGAGAACATCAACTACCCTTATAGTCTTGAGAACTTCAACTATCTTCATGGTCTTGAGAACTTCAACTATCCTCATGATCTTGACTAATCATTGCTTTCTTTTATCTTCTTGCCTCTTCATCTTAGTGATCATAAGACTTGTCAAAAGTATCACAACAGCTCAGGGTAGGTTGCTGAGGTTATATGCCAATGAAAAGAAAGTTAAAAAATTTTATAAATACTCAAAGGGACAACTAGGGATTGATATTTAATAGGGTGGATACTAGCTGTTGGCTAACTAAGCAATGCCTAGATCATCTCTTCCTTAAATAAGCAGAGTTCAATTTCGCCTTGAAAGTTTGTCAAAGCATGTTCTAAGACTGACTAAGACCTAGACAAAGGTAATTATGCAGGAGCCCTCTCTAAGTAAGCATACACAACTCAATGCTATAGAGCAATTCCCTCATCTAGTAAAGTCATTCAAGTCATGATGCCTAAACACATTAATTTATAAACATCAAGCTAGATTCCTCATCAGTTGAGCACCAAAATGAATAAAGACCAAAAAAATTTTGATGAAAGTAATTTATTCAAACAAATTTAAATTTGAAAAACAAGATTATTCCAATTAAATATTAAAGCAAAATTTGAAAAGCAACATTCAAGCTAAGGAAAGTTTGTTGCGTTAAGCTTCCTTTCCTTTCACATCTTTAATATCCCCATCTTAAAAGGATGATAAAATAAAAACTTCTTCTAATCCTTTTCCTACCATGAAGGTTGCCAGTGGTAGCACCCTGTTGAACTTTGGAAATGGATTACCTTTGGTATTGGGCTTGTCTGGCTCCGGCAACTTGCCATTATCAATTAAATTCTGGATCTCATGTCTCAACTTCATACAATTGTCCGTTTCATGTCCAGGCCTTTGATGGAATTGGAAAAAATGCATTAGTATCAAAGTTAGGTGGAAGAGGATTAGGCAAAGGATGAGGAGTCAAGGGTTGTAATAATCCCTTCTTTTGTAGCTTATTGAGAGCCCAAGACAGTGGCTTCCCTAATTCTAAAAATTGCCTCATTCCTCCTTGACTAGTGACATTAACATCAGCTTCCTTTTTTGTACTTTGATTGCTAGGATGATAATTTTCTCTCTCATTCCTTCTTGATGAAAAATGGCTCTTCTCCCTTTCCCACTCTTCGATTTGCAAGCCAGCTTGCAAAAGATCTTTGAAAACACGGATGAGTGTATGAGACATCCTTTTACGGTGACTAGGCAACACCCCTCGTACAATCATCCTCATTTGATTAGATTCATCGGGCCTCTTCTTGAGCAAAGCAGCCTTATTTCTTCACCTTTTCACATAGTCCACAAAATTCTCATTTGGCCTTTGTCTAATGGACTCAACTTCCATTAAGGTAACTTCTAGCTCAATATTATACCCATATTGCTGAATGAAAGCCTTGTGTAACATGTCCCAATCTTTTTGAGTACTTTCCTCTAAGGTGTTGAACCAATTTTGGACAACAAGGTCCAATGAGAGTATGAAGTACCTTAGAGTTTAAGCCTTAGTAGCTCAGGCAGACTGCATAGCAGTGATATACTGCTTCACATGGTGATAGGGGTTTCTAGTACCATTATACCTAGCGAAGGAAGGCATCTTGAACTTATAAGGGACCTCCTCATCTTGTTCAAATAGTTTGTCGATCTCAGACATCTCTTCGGTTTTTCAGTTTCTTCTCAAATTTCTTTTCTAAATCAGCAATCATCTTCTCAACATCAGATGTCTCGGTCTTTTCGACAGTTGTCTTCTCAACAACCTTCGGCTCCTTTTTGTCTTGAGGATCTTGGAAGTATTGAGCCCAATCATCATCATCATCAATGATCAACTTATCCTCATCAAAAACTACTTCACCAAATTTAGTCTTTCCCTTATCTTTCTTGGTGCTAGCAGATGCTTCAGCATTGTTTCCTAAAATTGCAGCTAGTTAATTCTTTATGGTCTCGGCCATGGCCTCTTTTATTTCTTCCATCTTGACATTGAGGGCATCATCCACCATTCTTTGAATTTGTTCGGGCTCCATTGCTTTTGGTGAAAAAGAGATTGAGTCGTTGCCTAGATTCTTCACTTTCGGCGTAGGTTGGATTGTCATAAGCTTTTGAACTGTCGTAATCCAGGGCTGTGAGCTAGAAAGGATCAATGATATGAGATGCAAATGTATGCATGCATGCATGTATGCACAAACAATCAACAAAGAAAGATAATTAGGATGTTCCTTCCAACCTTATAACATCCATACACGAATGGCGAGTCTCTTTTCCTAGGTATATGGTTAACAAAATACTAATATGGGGTATCTTATTTTTCGGATAATTTTCTCGGACGTTTCAACCAATAGTTATATTTTCGAAAATGGAAATCAATTTATGGTAATTCCCATTAATTAGGTTTTAATCCATTTATCCAACTAAAGTAGCTTTTATGCTATATTGGATTAAAACTAAATTAAGAGGTTTATTATAAATAGATTTCTCACTTGAAAAAAGTAACTAATGATTCATGCCAAAAACAAGCCCATGATTAATAACTCTTAGTATAAACTAGGCTCACAATTGATTTTTGATATTTCATAATTGACCTAAATATTTACAAGCTCTTTGTAAGAAAAGGTTGGATGAAAACAATTTTGTTTTATAAGCCCATTGTAAAAAGATTTTAGAAAAAACATATTTTGGGCTTTATATTTGTGTTATGAGCAAAAGAATTTTTGGAAAGTTTTGAGAAAAGTTTTATATCCAAAGACCATCTTAAAACGTTTTGGAAATAGTTTTAGCCTTTTGGACTTTAAAGAAAAACTTATTTTGAGCTTACAATGCACTTAGGTCATATTAGAAAAAGAGCAAACCAAATAAGCCATGATTTAAGCCAAGATAAATTAACCATAGTCAAACAACATGCATTTGGGGTAAAAACCTAAGAAAAGTAACTAGGCCACTTACATGAGCTTTAGTCTTTGGGTCAAAAGGCTTAGGTTCCCATAGCAAGTATATACCAAATGGTACGAGGCTATGAGTGGTTATGCCATGCTCGATCTTCATACCTTCAGTGAAAGTATGGTATCTCTTACATAATACAACATGGGTAACACGGGCGTCCTAACTCATGCACACGATGCAATCTAATATGATGCAATGGTAATATCATTATAAAAAAGAATAGAATAATATAAAGACCAATGGAATCAACTTCACTTATCCCCAGTAGAGTCGCCACTGTGAGTGGGGATTTTCACCCCCACTCCCGGTGGAACGGTTCTTGCGACTTCGGCACTGTTTAGGCTAGGAGCCTTAGAGAACATGGACCTAAGTCCGGAGAAAATAGAGTCACCACCTGGACGGGCCGGGAAAAAGAATGGGGTGGATGACTCGATTCCTAAGGAATCCCCAATCCCCTAATGGCTTCGAAAAGTTAGGTACGTGTGGGGAAGGTGAGAAATGGCCCAACACCCCCATAATGCCCAGTTTATTAGAACCGGCCTCCTTTACAGGTCTTAATATTATAAAATTCATAAATATAATAATATTATCCATATTACACGCAACAATTGAAATAAAGCATCGTTATATTAAAATCAAAGCAATGTCCAAGCAAAGCAAATAAATGGACACCCATCCGAGGATGGAAACATGTCCTTACATCGTTCATGTCTAAACTAAATAGGACACCCACTAAAAGGTAGAAACATGTCCTTTACATTGGTCCAAAATATAAAAGCAATTTAAATTACATGATATTTAACTAATGAGGTACCCACAGAGTGGAAACATACCTCTTACAACATTTGGAAATCAAAATAAATCGATAGAAGTAAATAACCATTCATCATAAATAAAACATTCATCAAAGATATTAAACATCAATCAAAATAGAAAGTAAGCATTCATCCATGATAAATTAAATAAATTAAGCATTGAAATTAAATCAACCACCAAAGCATATAATAGACTACATAATCAAATAAAGCAAGTAAAGACACAAATTAGGGTTACTGTTTCTATTTAAAATTCTTTAATTAATATATTAGGGTATTGAAATTTTAGTATTTTAGTATTTGTTTAACCTACTATCAAGGTTTTGGAAAATTGGAATGAATTAGGGTTTCATGAATCAAATTAGGGTTTAGGGGTAACATTATGAAATTATGGTTTTAAAATATTAAAACATTAGGTTTATAGTTCTTGGTTACTGGATTATTGTTTTTAGGCTTACTGTGTTGACTTTGAATATTTAGGTTTATAAGATTTTAAGGTTTTAAGGATTAGGGTTTAGGAAAAACTAGGGTTTACGGTTTTGAGGGAATAAGGGTTTAAGAAAACTTAGGATTTAGATTAACTGGTTTGGGGGCTTACTGTTTTGGTTTTGAAGTTGAAGAAAATAGTTTAAAGTTCCATAAAGCAATTATGATTTTAGAAACTGTAAAGTAAGTTTAGAGTTTGGATATTTAACAAAACATTTGGAAATTTTGGAAAAGAATTAGAAGAAAATAGTTTAGGGTTTTTAAAAGCTTTTGGAAATAGGAAAAACGATTTAAGGTCTTTGGACACAAAAGAGTATCTTTTAGGGTTTTTGGAAATAGAAAATACAATTTAGGGTTTTTAAGGTATTTGGAAACAGAAAAGTATTTTTAGGGTTTTTAAGGTTTAGAAGAAATAGAAAAGACATTTATGTCATTGAAATGAAGATCAACGTTACCTCATATTTATAGATCAAGGTTTTGTGTGTATAATCTTATGAATCAAAAAGCAAAGCTACTGTAAGAAAATAAAAAGAAATTAAAGATTCAAAACTACATTCGTTGGTTCCACCAAAAATTGCTTCTTGGATGAACAATGACAAAGGCAAAGTTGCTGCCTTTGATGAATTTTGAATTGCTCGCTTATTGCTTCTCCCGAATCTCAAGTCCTAAATTCAAAGTTTTAATCCTCCAAGTCCCGACATCAACATCCCCTTAAAATCTAGTCCGATCATTCCTCCTTAATCCCCCCTTTTTTGTGTCTTTTTACTGTTATTTATAGGAAATTTATAAGCCTAGTTCTAATTGTTTAAGGAAACTAAAATTAGTTAGGAAAAGAAACTGAAACCAAATAGAATTTGGTTTCGAAAAAAATTGCATCGAAAAAATTTTGCTGGCGAAAACTGCAATGGGCTACGAGGCGAGGTGCGAGCGCAGGGCGCGCCAGGCCATTTCGTCCAACACTTTCGGCGATAAATTTTTTCGTCGCCAATTTTTCCGTCGTCGAAATTTATTTTTATTTTTATTTATTTATTATTATTATTATTTATTACTATAATTATAAAAAAAATAAATACTAAAACAAATATTATTTAATTAAGATAACACAAAAATTATTTTGGACTAAATAAAATATATTGGACCGGACTGGGTAAAAAATTAAGGGTCTATAATATGCTATACTAGATGATGAATATCCTAAAAATATGCCTTCATCCGATTTGGATGAGAATTTTTCAAGATTATCCTTTGTATTCAATATGAAGATAGAGTAAAATTTTGGGTATTCTTCCATTCCATATCTCATAAGAAGTTTTGTTTATTAAAGGCCTTTTGTAAACTCGGTTTGAAATATAGCAAGCGGCATTAACAACTTCCACCCCAAAAATAAGATGGTAAATCATATTTATTGAGTATTGTTCTAGCCATTTCAACCAAGGTTCTATTTTTCCTCTCAACCACACCATTTTTTTATGGTGTTCTCAGAGCCGAAAAGTTATCTGATATACCAAATTCATTACAAAAGTTTTCAAAATTTTCATTTGCAAACTCTTTGCCATGATCACTTCTAATAGATGTGATCACATAGCCTTTTTCATTTTGAACTCTTTTTGTAAATATTTTGAAATGATTAAAAGCTTCATTCTTTTGAGCTAAGAAATTAACCCATGTAAATATAGAGTAATCATCAATAAGAACAAATGCATATAACTTACCACCTTGGCTAGCAGCTCAATTTGGTCCAAATAGATCTAAGTGAATGAGTTCTAAGGGTCTAGAAATGCTTACAACATTTTTAGACTTAAATGAACTTTTATGTTTCTTACTAAGTTGATAAGGTTCACATGTTCTATCTTAGTCAAATTTAACTTTAGAGACACCATCAACTAGTTCTTCATTACTAATGCATTTTAAATGATCCATACTAGCATGTCCTAGCCTTTTATGCCATAACCAAGCATCATTATTAATGAAAATCAAACATTCAAATGCATCATTGGAATGTATGTCAATTTTATATGTGTTGCTAATTCTAGCTCCTTTGAATGCAATTTCACCATTTGAATTAGTAACCTTGTATCCTTTAGAGTCAAAATTTACATCATATCCTTTATCACACAATTGACTAACACTAAGAAAATTATGCTTCAATCCATCAACAATCCATACATTTTCAATCAAAATTTTACCAAGTATGCCAACGGAACCACTACCAATGATTTTTCCTTTAGCATTGTTTCCATAGGTAACACTACCTCCAAGCTTGTAAGTAAGACTTGTAAAGAGCTTTGCATTCCCCGTCATATGCCTTGAGCATCCACTATCTATAAGCCATGCACTTTCATTGATAGAAATTTTAGACATACTTATAAGAATATTCATCAAGGTACCTAAATGAACTTGGGTCCTTAGGGGTTAGTAGTAGAAGGACCTCTAACTTGAGATGAGCCCTCCTAATATAGTAAAAAAAATACTCTTATGCCCAAATTTCATGCAATATGTGCATTGATACAAAGTTCTATATTTATGCACTTTCCTATTCGCATTCACACAATTGCAAATATGAGTTTGTTTGTGAGAATTTTTGTGTTGATGTACATGTCTAGTATACATGAATGCATGTTTTGCTCTTGGAACCTTAGTTCTAGAGTCTTGTGAGCTTAATGTAATCCTTTTGGAATTTTTGGGTTTGGTTTATGCATTAGGGTTTTTTATAACTTCAACACTAGAGATTTGAGTTATAGAGGCTTTCACAAATGTTAGTTTACTAGAAGTAGCATTGGATGAGCCATTGAATTCTAAACCATGTTTCAAGGAGGGTGACCTTTGATAATCAATCAATGTATCTAATGCTTCCTTTCCCTTATGAAACTTTGAGATAGATTCCTTAAGTTCTTTAGTTCATGACTCAAAATTTCATTTTTCTTGATCACACTCTCTAAGCTATGTGAATTTTTATTCAATTTATCAATTGATTTCAATAATTGTTCATTTGAGGTTTTTAATTCTAATGTAGAATTTTCCAAGCATACAAAATCTTTTTTCTAGCTTAGAGAATTTGTCCTTATAGAATTTCACCTTAGAAAAATACTTTTCTACTCTAAGGTTTGTATGCTTAATCATGTCACTATCATCTAAATCATCAATAGCTATTTTATCATATGCAATTAAATTCAAGGATTGAGTACCTACCTCATTGGATCCATCCTCAATAGCCATAAGACATAGATTGGAAATTCCTTCTTCCTCTTCTTCTTCTTTTTCACTTGAAGAAGAGTCATCCCATGTAACTTTGAGAGATTTCTTCTTTTATTTGTCTCATTTCTTCTTGTTTTTCAACTTAAAGCAATCTGATTTGATATGACTGAATTTGCCACATTCAAAACATTTCACTTTATTCTTTTTATCTTTATCTTTAAAAGAGGATTTAGAGAATGTACCTTTGTTAGATTGCAATCTTCTCTTTCTTTTCCAATCATTCATCCTTTTTGAAAATAATTCCATTTCTTATTCATCATCACTTTCTTCATTACTTGAGCTCTCAATTTCTTTAATTGCTTTGAGAGCTATTAGTTTTCTCTTCTCTTTTTCACCTTGTTCTTCTTCTCTTTTAGTGTGACTCAAAGGTGAGTAGTTTTTCGACAAGTTCATCGATTCTCAAAGAGCTAAGATCATGTGCTTCTTCAATTGAAGAAACTTTGGATTCAAAGTTCTTCTTTGCTCTTAAAGCTCTCAAGATTTTGATGTTGACTTTATCTTGATCATATACCTTGCTATATTTCTTAAATTCATTGATGATGGCAAGCAAGCGATTGGTTATATCGGTGACATTTTCATTGGGCTTCATCTTGAATAGTTTATACTCATGTGTATGCATTTTCTTCTTGGTAAGCCTCACTTGGGTAGCACCCTCATGATAGTTTTCAAGAGTTTTCTAAATACAATGAGCACAAGTGAGATGTTGGACTCTCCCACCTTCTTCTCTTGAAATAGAATTCATCAAGATGGAGGCTGCCCTATGGTTTTTGAATCGATCCCTTGTATTCGTACTTGACCATTGTGGTTTGGGAAGAGAAACTTGGACACCATCAACTTCATGAGTTAGAGGTTTCTATTCATTTTCAACATAATACCAAAGCTCAATTCCTTCATTATCTAGGAACAAAGAACATTTTGTCTTTTCATTAGGAATAATCCATTCCATCAAAGTAGGGTCTAAGGATAGAGTTGAGATTTCCATGAGAGTTTAAGGTGGATGAAGAAGTTGCCATTGTGGATCAAATTTCACAATTAAGTTTAAGAAATTTTTTAAGCTCTGATACCAAATGTTGTCCCAAGATGGCAACCAAGAGGGGGGTGAATTGGTTGGTTTGAAGAATGATGGATGGCAAATTCAAAATTCAAAACCCAAAATTCAAGAACAAGAAATGTAGAAGATATATAAGAAGGTTAAGTAGAAGATGGAATAATGAACACAAAGATTTATAGTGGTTCGAATTTACCTTGATCCTATATCAACTTCCTTAACAACTTGTTAAGGTTCCACTAGCTTTGAGTTTTTACAAGCTTAACTCTAACTTGGTATTTTCACAAGCTCACACCAAACTTTATAATGGTTTGAGATCACAAACCTCACAACCCTTACAAGAGTTTTTCCAGGCTCACTCTCACAACTTAAGTGTTTCCAAGCTCAAACTCAAACTTAAGATGGTGTTTAATGCTCACATCCAACACTCAATCAATACAAAGAATAATTTTGATGCGAAGAAAATAAATATGTTCAAGTAGGCTATTACAATCATAACTAATTGTAAAAATGAAGTTACATATGGTATTTATAGCCTTCAAGTCATAAACTAGTTGTTTGATGAGTGGTCCAACATGTTTAATTCTTGTCTTCCACTAATTTCTTAGCCAGAGCAATTTCATGGTCGGACTTACCAAGGTCCGGTCAAAATTCCTTAATTCTGGTCGGGAAACATAGCGGTCTGGTCGTACCTTTTGAAATTCTACTGAATGCTCTTCCAACGGTCAGTCCACGTTGCTTCCACTAATTGAGTGGAGGTCCAACGACTTCTAACTTGTCAATTATTTAAATATCCCAATTGGACTTTACCATGGTCCAGTCAGAATTTTACTGGACTGGTGAAAAATTGAGCGTACTTCTTGATGGGAACCTCTTTGTATGTTTTTAATAAAATTGGCTTGTAAGGTCCGATCGTACTTTAGATTGGTATGGTCAGACTTTTTGAGGTACGTTGAGAATGTGAGAGTATCTTTAATCGTGAATCCTTCTATGTGATTTGCAACATTTTCATCCAATAGTCCGATAGAAATTCTTCAAGGTTCGGTCACACTTTCTGTGGTACGGTGAGAATTTGAGAGTACTTTCCACCATGAATCCTTTTGTGACATTTTCCTCAATTTGTCATTGAAGGTCCAATAGGACTCCTTCATGGTTTGATCAGACTTTTCATATTTCCTTCAAAAAATTAACTTCCTATAAATTGTAACTTAATACAAATGTTAACTTAATTCAATTTGATTGCCTAAGATAAAGAAAATAGAGTAATTGGAATAACACTTCAAATAAGGTTTCTCTATCAGATTGAATATTACAAGTGATATCATTCCTCAGCTTAGTAGTTTTTGATGGTGAAAATATTTTGCCAAGAAAGCTAAAGCTAATTGATCCTAAGTAGTGAATGTGCTCAATGCCTTTGAAAGGAGCCATATTTCAGCTTTATCGTTTAATGAGACTGGGAAGAGTCTAAGACGAATGATATCATTAGAAACACCATTAATTTTGAATGTATCACATATCTCCAAAAAAGTGGCAAGGTGTGCATAAGCATCTTCATTATCCAAGCAATGGAAAGTTTATTGTTGGATTAGATTAATAAGTGAAGGCTTGTAATATCCCAATTTTTGGTGTACTTTAGAATAATAAATACGGGAGAGCATATGGGTGTAATGGGTATAGAAAATAATAGATGGATGTTTATGATGGATGTTATATATGAACTATATATATGTGAGACACATGAGAAGGATAAATAGAATATATAAAAGACATACACATACCTAACATATACTACACATATGCATGAGGTATATATTGGTGGTGGAAAAGTTGATTTTAATCATTTAATTCATTAATAATAATAATAATAATAATAATAATAATAATAATAATAAATTGATAATAAAAGGAAAGTAAAAAGTCAAAGGAAGGAAGAAGATGAGTGGTGGAGAATTTAAGTGGAAATTTTACATAATATTTTCATTATATAAGGATAAGGATGGGTAGGAAAAAGGAAAGTGTTCTTCTTCTTCTTCTTCTTCAACGTGGGTAAGAGAGAGAGAGTGGGGAAGAGTGAAATTTTTCATGCTATATGAGATTTAAGAGGGATTAAAGAAAATAGTTAAGATTTGGCAAGTAATTCAAGTAAGTACCTTCTTCTTAAACTTATTTTATGCATTTTATGTATATATGTACGATATAGTTAGTGAGAGAAAGTGATGATTAATTGATAATATTACGACAATAATATATATTGATGTATATATATATATATGTTGAATTGATATATAGATAAAGAAAATATGATTAGATGTTGGGATAATAATGAGTAGTTGGAATTAAGGAAAAGAACAAGGGTTTGGTAAAGTTGAGTTGGGGATTGAATGAGTTAATATATGGGCAATGGTATGAATAAAATATATGATTATTGCTATTATGATTTTGTGTTTAGGTTAACAAGAAAAAAAGAAAGAAGAGCAAGCTTGGGAATAACCAAAGATTTGTATGTATAACTTCTTTGGTTTCTATATATGATCTTGAGTTTATATATATGATTTTGAGATTGTGCATATTTGATTTAATATGAGTTGGAGTTGCTATGTGATATGTGAGTATTGTATTGATGAAATGGACTGAAAGAGTACTTTTGTGATGTTATGGGCGTACCCAAAGATTTAGCCTGACACGCCCAATGACACGCCCATGTCCCTAGGCGTGCCATAGTCACTGTGATACAAAATTAAAGACACGTGTAGTGACATGCCCATGTTTCTAGGCATGTCGTGGCTATTGTGAGATAAGATAATTGACAAGGCCATGAACATGCCCTTGTTGTTGGGTGTGTCAAAGTCTCTATAAGGCATAATGAATGACACAGGCAGTGACATGCCCATGTCTCTGGGCATGTCATAGCAACTGTAAGACAGTATTAAAGACATGGGCAGTGATACACCCACGTCCCTCAGCATGTCAAAATTGTAGATGTTGAGTGTGTCACTTGAAGAGTTATGAAAAAATATGTTAATTATGCTACATATTGGTACGTTGATGAATCATATGGTGAGTGTGGCTCATGTTTGCATTATGGTTAAATGTCAAGTATGAATTGTAAATGAATAATGATATGATATTGAAATGAATGAGAAGAATGGGAAATAAATCATGTGACCTATGTATGAATGAGGTGAAATAGTAATGTGATATGATAAAAAATGGTGATGATCATTGTTGCGCTCAAATTAACTCTACCACAAAGCGTCACTCGCAAGTATACGAGGTAGCTGTAGCAAAGGTGATCGCCCCAAGGTCGTCTCACAAGGAAGTTAAAGTAGCTAATTGATTATCAGATTATAAATAACAAGTAATGAAGAAATTTAAATTGCTAACAATTAATAAAGACAGATTGATCAAAGTTTAAAACAATAAAAGTAAATTGAGCTGATGTTTTGATTCACTTAATAGAAAGGTCTAGGGTTTGCACTTCTCTGCTACTTATATGTATGAACGGTTATTCCTCTTAACCAATTTAATTTCAAAGATTAAATCTCAAGCAACTTAATTAATTGAATAAAGGAAATAAGCTCTCGCATTCAAACCTCTCTCAAATAATCTTGTTCCAATTGAAATAATCTTTTCATAGGTTATATCTCTAATTCACCTAAGTCCTTAATTGAATTGTTCTAGCATTAGACTTCATCTCTCAATCCATCATCTAATACCTAAAACACATAATTGGTGGCCAATCAATTATATATTAACAATAATCCATTCAATAAAGGCTAAAGAAACAATTAAGTCAAGAGTAATAACCAATTCATACAATCATAGCATATCCATACAAACCCTAGACTAGATCAAATTAGTTCATAATGCTATCAAACATACTCATCTCATTAATATTCAAAGAAATCAATTTAGACATGATAATATCCATAAATACAATTCCAATGAAATTAAAGAGATAAAGTTCAAGAACAAAACCAAGTTACAAACTCCTTCAAGCTTCTGAAGAATCTCTTGTTCAAATCTTGCAAGAAGGATGTATCAATGGCTAGAACAATCTAATCTAAGCTAGATTAATCAAAGTGTAATCAAAATCAAAGAAAACAAGATATCAAAACCCTAAAACTTTCTTTGAAACAGCTCTCAAACTCTCAACAACCATTAAGAAAACCCTAACTTTAATATTTATACGAAACCTCCGCGCGTCTTCATTAATCCATGAGTGACACGGCCAAGTTGGAGTGAACTTGGCCGTGTTGGAGGTGAATTGGAGGGACACGGCCAGTGACTTGGCCGTGTCCCTTGCTTGTGTCTTCTACTGCCTGATTTTCTTTCTTTGCTTTGGACTTGAGTGAGACACGGCCAAGTTGGATGAGACACGGCCGTGTTGGATGCCTTTGGAGGGACACGGCCAGTGACTTGGCTGTGTCCCTTGCTTGTGTTCGCTTCTGTGAGAGTTTCTTCTTTTCTTCTTTGTTGAGTGACACGGCCAGTTTGAAGAAGACAGGGCCGTGTTAGACAATTTTGGAGGGACACGGCCAGTGACTTGGCCGTGTCCCTTGAGTGTGTCCACCTCTGTGTCTTGTGGCTTCCCTTAGCTTGATATGGGACACGGCCAGTGACTTGGCCGTGTCCCTTGAGTGTGTCAGCTACTGCCCATTGATTTCTTCCTCTTGATTACTTAGTTTTTTCCTTCCTTTGCATGGTTCCTTGCATATTAAACCTAAAACAAAACTTGAAACAAACTTTAAACCAGAATTAAATAAACAATAACCAACAAAACATAAACACACTCTAAAAACTAGGACAAAAATGACAAAAACACTTAAATAAATTAAACTACCAAAATTAATGAAAACACTAAATAAACATATTAAAACTAACAAAATACCTAAAGAAAACAATAATTATCATAATAAACAAGACATAAATCTATAACAAAAACTAATAAAACAACTACCCCACACTTAAAACTTTACTTGTCCTCAAGCAAATTTACATGGCATAAATTAAAAACTCAAACAACCTTAACTATAACTCCAGTATATATGATGAAATCCTTTAAGACTCAGACATAAATAATTGCAATTTCCTTCAATCAAGATTTTCTTAACTCATTCATTAATCCAGACATACAAATCTTATCTCTCTTCTAAGTGTTTCACTCGATTTCAAAGGTTAATTCACTCAAACCACTCATGACTGCATACTACCATAAACTTTCTTAATTATCCAATCTCCCTCACTGATTTTTCTCAAGAAATAATCCGAAGGTCTTCCATTTGGATGTAATAGGGCTAAGGTGCAGGTGTGAGAAAAGACATTTAAGCTGGAGCATCAAGAAATGGAGTATCTAAATTAGACAATACTCTTGCTAAGAAACTCATAACTCCCTCAAATGGCATACTCACCAACCTTGATACTTTCACATACTTGCATACTTAAAGAAAAATACATGAGTCGACATTCCTCTAATGCTAGAAAATATATGAATTTTGTATATATATATATATATCTTTTTTTTTATTTTCTCTTTTTTTTATCATTTCATTTTTCTTTTCATTTTTTTTAATATACATATATATACAAAATATACAATTACATGGAACATCTAGCTTAAAATGTAGAGGAAAAGAATAATCAACTCTTAGTCAAATACAATGTGCACAGTATGCATTTCAACCCCCAAATAGCAATACCATTTTTTTTTAAATTGCTTACCCCACACTTTTGAATTAAACCACCCTATTGTCATATCATAAGAACTCCATTCCTTAATGCAGGTATGATGATAATAAGAGAAAGTTGAGTTGTGAATTGTGTTGATCAAACAAGAAAAGGTCAAAGGCTCAACTTGGCTCACTAAGGAATTCAATATTAAGGGAGGTCTTTTTAAACTAAGGGGCTAACCTAATTTGCCTTCATCATTTTAAAACTTGAGATTAAATCATAATGTGAGTTCAATCAGTATGCAAAAGCAAGCTCTAGAGATGCAAAATCATGAAGGTGCACACTTAAGAAAAGAAAATCAATTGACAATAAAATTCAATCTATAAGGCTCAAAACTCACAAAGGTGGGTTCACAAAGATTTATATGTCATGAATTGCAGAATGTGAAAATTAACCCTGAATGAATTCAAATGTTAATCTCTATGATGATTCTAAAGTCTCAACTATAATGCTAGAATCACAGAAAAGTTAATAAGCTTTCAACAATTATGCCATGCATAACACAATAAAACACATTAAGACAAACAAAACAAAAATAAAAGAAAAGCTAAAAGATTACCCCACACTTTAGAATTTACATTGTCCTCAATGGAAAACAAGCATAATAAAGAGAAAGAGTTAAGTACAACCTGTCTTCCATCGTACCCTGGTGAGGTAAAACCCTAACTTTTCATCACAAACACAAATGTTTAAAAACAAAATATAATATATAAAAATAAAATATCCAAATATAAAATGTTAACATTAAAACAAAAATGAAAAATAATAACAAAAATACACTAAACACAATAAAGCAAGGAACTCAAAATCTACGGTGAAGGCGGATGTGAAGAGGAAGCAGCCGAGGGATGGAGACTCAAGATCTTGGCAAGGTTGCTATTAATCTGTTCCAACTGCTGCAAGACCGCAGCATGGTTACTGTCCACCTTGCCCTCCAATGCCTCAATCCTATTAAGTATTTCTTGATTACCCGAGACCGGAGCATCTTCATCTAAACCAAGAGAATCCGAGTCGGACTCCTCTTGAACCCGTGCTCTCTTCTGCCTATCCCTCGGTGCTTCTGGCTCAGCTGAAGCCATCATATAAGCCCCTCTTCTGTGCACCACCATGTGCATCTTCTCTAGTGTAGCTAAATCCAAGGAGTCATTACCCAAAATTCTAGTCATGCGACTGGTACTCGGGTCAAAAACATCAATAAGGGCTACTGCTAACGTGGTAATCAATCCTCCAATACAAATTGCCTCCCTCCTTTTATTGGCCACACTATCAAAAACATCGGCTAACCAATAGCCGGAACTAACAGGCACTGCATTACAAGCACAATACAGGAAAAATAGCTCACTCAATTCCACCACACCCGGGCTCTCCTTCCTAGCAAAGAATTCGCAGGACATAAAATGATGCAAATACCTCAAAGCGAGATTGCTTAATTTAGATGCTTTGGTCGATTTGGCCACATAAGTCCCCGAGCCTAATGCTCCCCAAGCAAATTACTGTTTAAACTCTTTAGGTACCGACCTTTCCCCATGTTGATGGAAACCATATATAGCATTCAATTGTTCAATATTAATCACAAACGATTTCCCAAGCAATCTAAAACTCATCCTAGAGCAAATTGTTTGTTTATCTCTTTCAACCTTAAGAGATGTCAAAAATTCCAAACTCAGCTCTTGAAACTGCAAAGGTCGCAAGGAGACTAGGTTCTCCCACCCAAGAATTTGCACATAACGATAAAAATTAGTCCTAATTTGCAGAGCATCAAGGGATTCATCATTTACATACCTCGTCGGGAAGAAACCCCGAGCCAAAAGATTTGCTCTCTGCAAAGATGAAACCGATGAAGATGAAGAAGCCCCTTCAGTTGTAGGTCTCTTCTTCCTGTGGTGTGAAACTATCTTTGTTCTTGGCATCTTGAGAAATCTGAAAAATTCAACACCAAAACTTGATTAAATCGATCTTTTGTGAGAGAAAAAGAAGTTTTAACAGATTAATTCTAGTTTTGGTGAAGAAAGATGAGCTTTAATGGAGGTTTTGGAGCTTGTAAGCACAAGTAATGGAGGTTGCGAGAGAGAGAAAATGAGAGAGCGAGAGAGAGAACAAACAGGAAATTAGGGATTGAATGAGGAAAAAGTGCAAAAATCGAGTTTTTAAAGAGTAAAAGTGAGGGGACACGGCCGTGTTGGGGTGAACTTGGCTGTGTCTAGTGTGTGAAATTGAAGAGACACAGCCAAGTCTTGGTGGACACGGCCATGTCTGATACTCTTGGAGGGACACGGCCAGTGACTTGGCCGTGTCCCATGGGTGTGTCCTCTACTGTAAGAAAAATTTGCAAAAACGAAAGAAAGTTGATTTTTGGTGAAGCTTGGCCGTGTCTCATGTGACACGGCCAAGGGACACGGCCAAGCTCCTTGGCCGTGTCACCTACTGCCCTTTTTAACTTTTTTTTTTAATTCGATTCTTAAAGATTTTGCAAACCTTCTTCTTTAAACCACCCTGAAACACAAAATAAAAACTGATCAAAAGCACCCATTCCATTTATTTAAACCGAACATAAAATCAAAATTTGCTAAATTTAAAATTACAACTATGAAAAAGAAATTCAAACCAATGGGTTGCCTCCCATTTAGCGCTTCTTTAATGTTATAAAGCTGGACATCACTGCAAGACTTACGGATCGTGGATCAAAGTGCTGCCAATGATCCTCACTTCTTGAAATCCTTCTTTATATGGTTTAACTCTCTGTCCATTTACTTTAAAAGTCTTATTGGTTCGAGAGTTAAGCAATTCAATGGCACCAGAAGGATATACCTGAATTATCTCGAAAGGACCACTCCATCGAGTCTTTAGTTTACCTGGAAATAGACGGAGTCGAGAGTTAAAAAGTAAAACTTTCATACCTGGACTCAATGTCTGTTGCACAATAAATCTTTCATGAAGTGCTTTAGTGCGATCCTTATAGTTCCTCGAGCTCTCAAATGCCTTTGGGTTAAGGCACCTTTGGGTCTCCCTCACTGGTTTAGCCCCCTCTTCTAAGGTCAGTGTCAGCTCCAATTTATCTGAGGAACCTGTCTGCAAGAAAACATCTGAAACAACTGCTTCAACACAATTAATTAAAGAACAATCCTCATATAAAGCAGTTGTAGGAATGGGAGAAGTGTTAAAAATAGAAAAATCAACAGTTTGTCCCAATACAGTCATTGATAATTTACCATTTTTAACATCTATTAAAGTGTTGGTAGTAGCCATAAAAGGCCTACCCAGCAAAATAGTGTGTGCTGATGGTGTAGGGTTACTTCCTTCCATGTCAAGAACTATAAAATCCACAGGTACTATTAACCCTCCAACCTTAACTAACACATCTTCTATAACCCCTTTCGGGAATCTAAGAGATCTATCAGCTAATTGCAACACCATTTTGGTTGGTTTAAGTTCCCCTAGTTCTAATTCTTTATACACAGAATAAGGCATCAAATTTACACTGGCTCCTAGATCACACATGCCATCAGTCCCCTTTCCATTCCCCCACCGTAATTTGAATTATAAAGCTACCAGGATCCTTTAGCTTGGAAGGTAGTTTATGCTGCAGAACAACACTAGCTACCTCTGAAACTATCACCTTTTCATTCGGCTCATACCTCTTTTTCTTGGTGATCAGCTCTTTGAAGAATTTGGCATAAGCCGGCATGTTCTTTATTTCTTCAAGTAAGGGTAAGTTAATACTTACCTTAGACAGCATGTTGAAGATGTTAGAAAATTGCTTATCTTTTATATCATCCTTCAACCTGCTAGGGAATGGTATAGGTGGCCGGTATGGATTGCTTGCCTTATGTAAATCTGTTGAAGAGGACTTCTTCATTGATCTATCTCCAACACCTTTGTTCTCTGGTTCTCCTTCCTCCTTATTCTCTTGGTCACCTGCATTCACAAAATCATTTTCAACATTATTATTAATTTCCTTACCACTTCTAAGAACAGTCACTGATTGTGCCTGCCCAGGTTGACTTGGGAATTTCCCAATTTGTTGAATCTGCATCTGTTGTGCAAGTTGCCCTACTTGAGTCTCCACCTTCTTAAAAGATGCTTCTAAGGAATCCAGCCTTTTGTTGGTCATCTCTTGATTTTTAGCATTGACTTGGATGAAAGCTTGTAAACTTTCCTCCAAACTCTCTATCTTAGACTGCCCTTGATTTGAAGATTGACCCTGTTGTTGGTTTTGTCTCTGGAGCAAATGGAAAGGCTGTTGAGAATTATTTGTTGTCCAGGAAAAATTTGGGTGATTCCGCCAACCAGGGTTATATGAATTGGAGTAAGGATCATTCCGGGCCCTTGGTTGAAATCCCCCCATAGCATTGACTTGCTCAGCTTCATTACCAAAAGACTCATATGCAAAGGGGCATATATTTGCTCCATGCCTGAAAGCCCCACAGATTCCACACACTTCTTGAGTAGATGAAGAAATATTTTTCTTCATATTCAGCATCTGCACTTGCTTTGTCAGCTCAGCTATCTGATTGACCATCTCACTATTGGTTTCCAGTTGATTCACCCCTTTACTTCTTCCCCTTACACTTTTCTGTTGAGAATTAGGTCCCAACATCTCAAAGATCTCATAAGTTTCATCAGCTGTCTTTTCTCCCATAGCTCTCCCAGCTGCATTATCAACAGTGTTCTGAAATTGCTGGGTTAGACCATCATAGAAAAACTGATTAAAAAGTTGAAGTGGGTAGTGATGATGTGGACACTAGATCAATAGCATCTTAAATCTGTCCCAAGCCTCATGAAATGGCTTTCCTTCAAATTGAGAGAATGTAGCTATCTTCCCTCTCAATTCAGCTGTCTTTTGATGAGAGTAAAACTTGCCCATAAATTTGTTATAAACTTGCTCCCAAGTTGTCAAAGAATTTTCGGGCAACATCATTAACCAGCTCTTAGCCCTTTCCTTCAATGTATACGGGAAACATCTCATCCTCAACTGATCCTCTGTTAGTCCTCCCAATGGAAAAGTGTTGAGGGTAGAATAAAAATCCCGAATAAAGTTCAAAGGATCTTCATTTGGAACTCCATAGAATGATGGCAACATATTGTAATGGATGTTCTTCAATTCATAGTTTCTTGCTGCATCCGTCAGTCTTATACAAGAGGTGTAAGTTCCAATGACAGGTCTAGCAAAATCTCTCATAGTCCATTGTCTTTCTTCTGCCATTTTAACAGATTGTGCAGATTCTGACTCAAAATCAGAAGTGTTCTCCTCTGTAGTATCAAATCCGGTGTATAGTTCAAACTCTTCCCTGCTCCTTTTCACTCATTAAATTTCTGGAATGAATGGATATAGCTCTCCTTCAAGTGATCTCCTGCCTTGCATAAACAAAATTTCTAGAAAAAGAAATTATTAAAAGCAATAGACAAAATAAAATCAAAAGTAAACAATGAAAAATAATCTAAAGTATTTTTGCCTAATAAACAATTACGCCAATTAGCTTCCCCGGCAGTGGCGCCAAAAACTTGTTGCGCTCAAATTAACTCTACCACAAAGCGTCACTCGCAAGTATATGAGGTAGCTGTAGCAAAGGTGATCACCCCAAGGTCGTCTCACAAGGAAGCTAAAGTAGCTAATTGATTATCAGATTATAAATAACAAGTAATGAAGAAATTTAAATTGCTAACAATTAATAAAGACAGATTGATCAAAGTTTAAAACAATAAAAGTAAATTGAGCTGATGTTTTGATTCACTTAATAGAAAGGTCTAGGGTTTGCACTTCTCTGCTACTTATATGTATGAACGGTTATTCCTCTTAACCAATTTAATTTCAAAGATTAAATCTCAAGCAACTTAATTAATTGAATAAAGGAAATAAGCTCTCGCATTCAAACCTCTCTCAAATAATCTTGTTCCAATTGAAATAATCTTTTCATAGGTTATATCTCTAATTCACCTAAGTCCTTAATTGAATTATTCTAGCATTAGACTTCATCTCTCAATCCATCATCTAATACCTAAAACACATAATTGGTGGCCAATCAATTATATATTAACAATAATCCATTCAATAAAGGCTAAAGAAACAATTAAGTCAAGAGTAATAACCAATTCATACAATCATAGCATATCCATACAAACCCTAGACTAGATCAAATTAGTTCATAATGCTATCAAACATACTCATCTCATTAATATTCAAAGAAATCAATTTAGACATGATAATATCCATAAATACAATTCCAATGAAATTAAAGAGATAAAGTTCAAGAACAAAACCAAGTTACAAACTCCTTCAAGCTTCTGAAGAATCTCTTGTTCAAATCTTGCAAGAAGGATGTATCAATGGCTAGAACAATCTAATCTAAGCTAGATTAATCAAAGTGTAATCAAAATCAAAGAAAACAAGATATCAAAACCCTAAAACTTTCTTTGAAACAGCTCTCAAACTCTCAACAACCATTAAGAAAACCCTAACTTTAATATTTATACGAAACCTCCGCGCGTCTTCATTAATCCATGAGTGACACGGCCAAGTTGGAGTGAACTTGGCCGTGTTGGAGGTGAATTGGAGGGACACGGCCAGTGACTTGGCCGTGTCCCTTGCTTGTGTCTTCTACTGCCTGATTTTCTTTCTTTGCTTTGGACTTGAGTGAGACACGGCCGTGTTGGATGCCTTTGGAGGGACACGGCCAGTGACTTGGCTGTGTCCCTTGCTTGTGTTCGCTTCTGTGAGAGTTTCTTCTTTCTTCTTTGTTGAGTGACACGGCCAGTTTGAAGAAGACACGGCCGTGTTAGACAATTTTGGAGGGACACGGCCAGTGACTTGGCCGTGTCCCTTGAGTGTGTCCACCTCTGTGTCTTGTGGCTTCCCTTAGCTTGATATGGGACACGGCCAGTGACTTGGCTGTGTCCCTTGAGTGTGTCAGCTACTGCCCATTGATTTCTTCCTCTTGATTCCTTAGTTTTTTCCTTCCTTTGCATGGTTCCTTGCATATTAAACCTAAAACAAAACTTGAAACAAACTTTAAACCAGAATTAAATAAACAATAACCAACAAAACATAAACACACTCTAAAAACTAGGACAAAAATGACAAAAACACTGAAATAAATTAAACTACCAAAATTAATGAAAATACTAAATAAACATATTAAAACTAACAAAATACCTAAAGAAAACAATAATTATCATAATAAACAAGACACAAATCTATAACAAAAACTAATAAAACAATCACTGGAAAAGTATAAACTAAAGTGATATTATATACATGTAACCTATATCATTACTTGTCTAATTGTGTTAAGATTGATTGGATATGCACGAGAGGTCCTGAACAGAGCTAGGCCTAGATGTGCATATATTATTAGACCTGAGCAGAGCTAGGTCTTGACCCGAGCAGTGCTGGGTCATGTGTTTGAAATGATGTTTGACCTGAGCAGAGCTGGGTCATGTGTTTGAAATGATAGTTGACCTGAGCAGAGCTAGGTCATATGATTGAAATTGAAATTAGACCCAAGCAGAGCTGGGTTGAGAAATTGAAAGTGTGACAGCTGAACTTTATAATTGCAATAATGTGTGAGTGGGTTGTGAAGCTAATAGTTATGTATGAATATAGAATGTGATTTTCAATAGTGTATAAGTGAGATGTGAATCCCTATGTTGTAATTGTGTATTTGTTTATAAATATTTTTTATATGTATCACTAAGCTGTGAAGCTTAGCGCGGTTGTGTGAATCGTGCAGGTAAATAGATGTTGATCTGAGAGTCGGATATTTGTGCTACTTGAAGACTGAGGGTGTGCTAGAGACCAACTAGAAGGTGATGCATGCATGTCCATTTTATTATTCTATAGTTTGACCATATGTATATGTATATAAGTAAATTTTTGGAAAGACAATGTATAAATGTGTAAATGTAATTAAATGAAAAATGTTTTTATGTTCATATATATATATATATGTATCTAAATGAAAATGATAATGAAAGGTTTGAAAGGTTTTATAACGTAGCATTCTTATGTCTTATATGCATATTGTACATATATGGGGTATGTGTATAGTGTGCATATAAGGTATGAGGGTGTTACATTTATTTTGGTATCAGAGCCTAGGTTCGATATTCTCAGCCTAAGTGTGTTTTTGAAAAGAAAGGAATTTAAAGGTTTGAAATGTGAAATGAGTTGTATTACATGCATTTGCATTGGCACCTAAGTTGGTCTCTAATATAGTATTACTTGTGTTTATTTGTTATGACAGAAATAGGTTATAATGGCGTTCGGAGAATGCATACCAGATGACAGTAATGCAGAGAGTGTAGCTCCTGATGAGGGTAGAGATGGAGCTAGAGCCAAGATTGCTGGTGAAGCATCTGCTTCCATGCCAGTGAGATAGCAGTTGATGAGATTCCATCGGACTGGGTACGACATATGGTGGAGTTGTTGAGGCAGGCTCCAGTTCAGCAGCTGCTGTTGCGCTCGAATTAAATACTACTACAAAGCGACACTCGCAAGTATACGAGGTAGTTGTAGCAAAGGTGATCGCCCTAAGGTCGTCTCACAAGGAATGTGTTGCTCGTTATAATTTGATTAAAGCAAGTACTTTAAAAGCAAGAGTTTGATGTTTGAGTCGCGATTTTAAAACAATTAAAACTAAAAGTAATGAAAGTGATGGTTGTACAAGATCAATTCAATTCTAGGAAAGATGTCTAGGGTTGTAGGTAAATTCAATCAATGCTTAACTCTCAAATTATCCATTAACATAACCTTGTAAATTAACTTGTTCCTTAAGTTTAATTAGTCAATTATCAATTCATTAGTTTTCACATTCATGAATTAACAACAACCAATTGTTTTACATTTTCAAATTAATAAAACCCTAGAACTTACATTTCTAATTCATTCATAGGGTGGTTGATTATATAGTTCCGATATCGGATTTCACCTCTTGGTCCGTCATCCAATATTAAAAGATTAATAGGTAGCTAATCTATCAACCTAACATTCAATCTAATACAATCAACCATCAACAAGGTACATTAATGGAAATATCAAATCAAGGTATTCAATCAAATATACTACAAACCCTAGGCATGAGTAATTTAGCTCAACATCATCAATTTACAATAAACATTCATCTCAATATAAATCAAATACAAATTGTTTGTTGAAATATTAATTGTCTTAATAAACAATAACAATATAGAAATGAATTAAAAGAGAGAAATAGAAAAACCCCTTATAGATGCCAAGAGTTGGACTACTTGTCTTCCTCCTAGCTCCACTTTGATGTATGATGAAGAACTCAAGCCCTCTTCAACGGATGATTCTACCTTTGAAATATGGAATGGAGCTTTCTCAAGTCACCAAACCTTCAATGAAGCTTTCTTTAAACCTTCAAGAGCTTGTTTAACCCAATTTAAGCCAAAGAATCAAGTTGAAGCTTGTCTATGGAAGATGGAGAAGATGGAAATAGAGGATGAGGATGAAGGTGGTCTCCTCTTCTCCAAGAAGGAGAAGAGTGGAATGGAATTAGAGAGAGTCTCCTCTCCTCCAACGTGTGGCTCTTTTCCTCCATTCCTCTCTTTTTAATTCTTTCAAAAACACAAAGAATGTTTCCCAACTCACCACACTCCCTCTTGTCTCCCTCTTTTTTCATTGTTTAATATTTCTTCTATGAAATTAGGCAACCTTTTCCTTATTTTAAAATTTCTTTTGGAAAAAGCAAGTTCTTTGTCCCCCACTTGTTCCCCAATTCATGCAAATAATTCAAACATATTAAAGGTGACACGGCCAATCTCCTGGCCATGTCATGTGACACGGCCAGTGGCTTGGCCATGTCTCTTGCTAGTTTCTCCTTCTGCCTTCTTTCTTTTCTTTCTCTCATGAGGTGACACGGTCAAGCTCCTGGCCATGTCATGTGACACGGCCAGTGGCTTGGCTATTTCCTGTAAGGGTGTCTCTTTCTGCTTCTTTCTTTTAATTCTTTGCTTTTGTTCCTTAGGTGAGACACGACCAGTGGCTTGGCCATGTCTCCTGCCCGTGTCAGTCTCTGCCTCTATTTCTTTGGGGGACACGGCCGAGCCAACTTGACTTGGCCGTGTCTCTTGTTTGTTCTTTGCCTTGGTGAGTGACACGGCCAAGCTTGCTTTGACTTGGCTGTGTCTTGCTTGATTCATGCTCTTCCATCATCGTTTTGATCCATCCAAGGGAGTTTTTGCACTTTAACCTAAAACCAACTCTTCAAACAAACTTTAAACACAAATCAAATGAAAAATTAACTAAAACCAAATAATATTACTTTAAAAATATAATCATAAATGATCTAAACAAATACCCCACACTTAATTCCTTGCTTGTCCCCAAGCAAGGTTAAAATCAAAACAAACTAAATAAGAAACATTAGTTAAGTTCAAGAGTTATAAGGGTGTATCAAGACTTTCCTTTCCCTAAATCCGCAATCAATATCAAGTCGAACAAAATCGATACCCATGCAATATAGTGGCTTTCCATGCATAACCAATGTTGTCACTCCCTCACCAACTCTTAAAAGTGTTTGATCATGGTGGTGTTTACACTCATAACAATCAATGAAAGATTATCCTCATAACAATCAATGAAAGATTATCGCCATAGGCTTGCTTATCAATCAAATCTCCACCACCTAATTACAATCAAGCATCAATCATAAGGTCTTTCTTTGGGTTGTAATGGGGCTAAGGTAAAGGCATGACATTTAGGAAAAATGAGCTTATTCATTAAGTTCAAGAGCACTCCAAGAATGAAGTAACCGATCATATGTATAACCCAACAATCCCAAAACACCTTCCTCTGACCTACCTCTTGACATTAAAGAGCTTTTCAAGGGAACTCTCTTATTAAATCTTGCAATTATTATTCCCAAACTTATTCCAGCCCTAAGAAAAAGAACAACTTCTTCTATTATTTTGTTTTTTTATTTATATATATTTTTTTATTTTCTATTTTTTTTATTTTTTTTAAGTAGGGTTTGCAACTAAAGAAGATAATAATTTGTAATTTTGAACCCACTAAATTTAACCTCACACTTTATTTAACACAACACTCAATCATAAACGCTCTTAAAATGCTATTGACCTAATGCAAGGGTAATAGTTAAAATAATAAGGTTCAAGCTAATGGTGTTGTGAAAAAGAAAGAAAAGAAAAAATAAAATAAGCTCAAAATTGGCTAACTAAGGTTGGATATAAGGTTAATCTTAAGCCAAAATGGGTTCACCTAATTGCCTTAATCATATTGATGCCTAATTAAAATTTTTATGTAGTCTTAAAATGCATGTCAAAGCAAGTAGTAGCAATTCGTCAATCAAAGATATTTACACACAAAAAGAATAATAAGTTGATGGCTCAATTCCTCACTAGTTTAAAGGCAATGCAAGGAAAACCAACAAAATTGACAATAAGCACCAATTCTAATAAATTCTCAAATTCATGCTTCAAAAATTCAAAAGTCATCTATCAACAATTTTATAACAATTGAACTTTCCAAAATTCATTTATTCAAAGAAAAAACATTAACTGAACTTAAGCAAAGATAAATTAAAAGTAAAAACACAAACTACACCCTACACTTAAAGATTCACATTAACCCCAATGTGAGCATGCATAAATTGAAAGAGAGAGTTCATATAAAACCTGATTTTCATCATTCCCATATGCTATATACAATTCTACTTCTATCCATAATGAATTTGTCACTCATGTCTAAAAAGATAGACAGCATATAAATCTGAAAGATACCTGATGTACGACAATGCCTAAATAGCATTCCTTGAAGAGAAAATGTCTCAAAGGGACATGTGAAGGTCATCTTGGGGTAATCCTCCAGTGCTATAGGAACTTGGTAACAATCTTTGTCTTTGTGCAACATGGTATATCAGTTTTCTGCTCTTTCATACCACCAAGAGTAAAAGGGATGATTTTTAAGGACTCTTTAAGTTCAACCAAGTTTGTTTGAATAACTTTTTCATCCACTTTAACAATGTCAAGTCCCCACTCATCAACCTCAACATCTAAAATTAACTTGCACTCCTCAATTTCTAAATTGGAAATTTCAGGGTTTTCTTCCAAGGTCATAGTCATCTCAAGCTTATCTTCACTATCTTCCTTGGAGTGCATGTCATAGATTTCAGAAAGTTGCTTACCTCGTTTCTCACCTTTCAATCTACTTGGAAATGGAATTGGTGGCATATAAGGATTGAAAGATTCATGCAACTTTGGTGAGGTTGACACCTCCAAATTCTCCCCCTCCTTTGATTGGCTTGGTTTCTCTACATTGGGTAGTATCTCCATGCCATTATCTTCTTGATTAGTGCATGCATCCAAAGAATCACAAACTTTGTTATATAATACCTTTTCACTCATAATTGTGATTGCATTGGTTTGCTCTAATTGGCATGGAGATTCCACATTTTGGTGTGCATAGAGTTGATTTGCCAATTGTCCAACTTGAGTTTCCACCTTCTTCAATGATACTTCCAATGAATTAAACCTCTCATTTCTCCCTTCTTGATTTTGTGTGCTAATTTGAATAAAGGCATTCAAATTATCTTCCAATGTGGGTTTCTTGAGTTGATCTTTATTTTATATGCAAATTTGAATGAAGGCATTCAAACTATCTTCCAGTGTGGGTTTATTAAGTTGATCTTGGTTTGAAAATTATCCTTGAAAGTAAGGACCTCTTTGATAAGGTTGAAAAAAATTTTCAGGTGAAATTTGCTGCTGATTTTTCTAAGAAAAATTTGGGTGGCTTCCCCAGCTTGGATTATAAGGATTGGAATATGGGTCATTTCTACCAATTTTCTGGAAAACTTTCAAAGTCATATTCTTCCTCTTACCTTTTAGAATTATCATTCGAAACCAAATGAATACGTGTTTGCACTATGTCCTGCAATTCCACATGCTGCACATATCTCTTGGCTTGGCATTGGTACTCTTGCGCTTGCATTTAGCATCTTAAGTTGACCCATTAATTCTGCTAATTGCCATCCCATATGCGATATGTAGTGCTCCTTCCATCCTTAATGAAATTTGTGCCCATGTGTGAAAGGATGAACAACATTCGACTTCAAAAGGTACCTAATGTATTACAAAGCCGAAATAGCATCCTTGGAAGAGCAAGTGACCAAAAGGAAAATGTGAAGGCTGTCTTGTGGTGATCCTCCAGTGCTATAGGAACTTTGTAAAACCCTTTTTCATTGTCCAATATGGTTTTATCCATTTTTTGCTCGTTCTCACCACCGAGAGTGGGAGAGATGATCATTTGTTGCATGCTGTTCTCCCCAACCAAAACATCTTTCAAAATTTTTGGGGTCTTTTTAAGTTCAACCAAGTTTGGTTGAATCTCTTTCTCATCCTCTTTAGCAATTTGAAGTTCCCTCTCAACAACCTCAGAATTTAAGATTAAACTGCACTCCTCAATTTCTGAATTGGAAATATTAGGTTCTACTTCCAAGGTCATGGCCTTCTAAAGCTTATCTACACTATCTTCACTAACTTCCTTGGAGGGCATGTCGTAGAGTTCAAAAATTTGCATACCTTGTTTTTCATCCTTCAATCTACTTGGGAATTGAATTGGTGGCATATAAGGATTTGGAGGTTCATGCAATTTTGTAGAAGTTAATGCTTCCAAATTCTCCTCCTCCTGTGATTGAACTAACTCCTCTATGTTGGATTGTATCGCCTCGCCATTTTCTTCTTGATTAGTATCTACATCAAAGGAATCATAAATTTTGTTATATATCACCTGTTCACTCCTCAAATTTGTGATTACATTGACTTGCTCCAATTGGCTAGGAAATTCCTCTTTTTGGTGTGCTTGGAGTTGATGTTCTAGTTGTCCAACTTGAGTTTCCACCTTCTTCAATGATTCCTCCAAAGAATCAAACCTCTCATTGCTCCCTTCCTAATTTTGTGTGCTAATTTGAAGGAAAGCATTCAAATTATCCTCCACTGTGGGTTTCTCAAATTGATCTTGATTTTGTACGCTAATTTGAATGAAGGCATTCAAACTATCTTCCAAAGTGGGTTCCTTAAGTTGATCTTGATTTTGTGCGCTAATTTGAATGAAGGTATTCAAACTATCTTCTAATGTGGGTTTCTTAAGGTTATCTTGATTTGAGTATTGTTCTTGAGAGTAAGAACTTCTTTGGTAAGGTTGAAAAAATGATTGAGGTGGAATTTGCTGCTGGTTTTTCCAAGAAAAATTTGGGTTGCTTCCCCAGCTTGGATTATAAGGATTGGAATATGGGTCATTTCTACCCCTTGGTTGGAAACTTTCAAATGTATAGTCTTCCTCTTGCCTCTCTTGGTATTGTCCATAACCAAATGAACACATGTTTGCGCTATGTCCTGCAATGCCATATATTGAACATACTTCATGAGTGGCCATAGGTGCTCTTCCTCTTGAATTTAGCAACTTAAGTTGACTCGTTAATTCTACTAATTGCCATGCCATTTTAGAATTAGAATTATCATCTTAAGCTCTCTCGTACCTTGAGTACTGCATCTTTACAAAAAAAAAAAGCACTTAACAATTTAAAGAAAACAAACAAACAATTAAATTAAAAAAAAATCAAACAAAACAAACAAATAATAAATTTTAAAAAAAATCAAACTATTACAACTTAAACATCCTTCCCCAGCAACGGCGCCAAAAACTTGTTGTGCTCAAATTAAGAACTACTACAAGCAGCACTCGCAAGTATACGAGGTAGTTCTAGCAAAGGTGACAGCCCCAAGGTCGTCTCACAAGGAAGGTGTTGTTCGTTATAATTTGATTAAAGCAAGTAATTTAAAAGCAAGAGTTTGATGTTTGAGTCGCGGTTTTAAAACAATTAAAACTAAAAGTAAGTGATGGTTGTACAAGATCAATTCAATTCTAGAAAAGATGTCTAGGGTTGTAGGTCAATTCAATCAATGCTTAACTCTCAAATTAACCATTAACATAACCTTGTAAATTAATTTTTTCCTTAAGTTTAATTAGTCAATTACCAATTCATTAGTTTTCACATTCATGAATTAACAACAACCAATTGTTTTACATTTTCAAATTAATAAAACCCTAGAACTTATATTTCTAATCCATTCATAGGGTGGTTGATTATATAGTTCCGATATCGGATTTCACCTCTCGGTCCGTCATCCAATATTAAAAGATTAATAGGTAGCTAATCTATCAAACTAGCATTCAATCTAATACAATCAACCATCAACAAGGTACATTAATGGAAATATCAAATCAATGCATTCAATCAAATCTACTACAAACCCTAGGCATGAGTAATTTTGCTCAACATCATCAATTTACAATAAACATTCATCTCAATATAAATCAAATACAAATTGTTCGTTGAAATATTAATTGTCTTAATAACCAACAACAATATAGAAATGAATTAAAAGAGAGAAATAGAAAAACCCCTTGTAGATGCCAAGAGTTGGACTACTTGTCTTCCTCCTAGCTCCACTTTGATGTATGATGAAGAACTCAAGCCCTCTTCAATGGATGATTCTACCTTTCAAATATGGAATGGAGCTTTCTCAAGTCACCAAACCTTCAATGAAGCTTTCTTTAAACCTTCAAGAGCTTGTTTAACCCAATTTAAGCCAAAGAACCAAGTTGAAGCTTGTCTATGGAAGAAGGAGAAGATGGAAATGGAGGATGAGGATGAAGGTGGTCTCCTCTTCTCCAAGAAGGAGAAGAGTGGAATGGAATTGGAGAGAGTCCCCTCTCCTCCAATGTGTGGCTCTTTTCCTCCATTCCGCTCTTTTTAATTCTTTCAAAAACACAAAGAATGCTTGCTAACTCACCACACTTCCTCTTGTCTCCCTCTTTTTTTATTATTTAATATTTCTTCCATGAAATTAGGCAACCTTTTCCTTATTTTAATATTTCTTTTGGCAAAAGTAAGCTCTTTGTCCCCCACTTGTCCCCCAATTCATGCAAATAATTCAAACATATTAAAGGTGACACGGCCAAGCTCATAGCCGTGTCATGTGATACGGCCAGTGGCTTGGCTATGTCTCTTGCCAGTGTCTCCTTCTGCCTTCTTTCTTTTCTTTCTCTCATGAGGTGACACGGCCAAGCTTGCTTTGACTTGGCCGTGTCTTGCTTGATTCATGCTCTTCCATCATCGTTTTGATCCATCCAAAGGAGTTTTTACACTTTAACCTAAAACCAACACTTCAAACAAACTTTAAACACAAATCAAATGAAAAATTAACTAAAACCAAATAATATTACTTTAAAAATATAATCATAAATTATCTAAATAGCCGCTACCACTACAGCCGCAATTGCTGACGAGGAAATATGACAAGTTGAGAAATTTTAGAGCTAAGGATTTTGTTGGTACTATAGACCCTGCTGTAGCAGAGTAGTGGTTGGACAGGGTTCAGAGAGTGTTCATCCAACTACAGGCTAGTCCAGAGGATTATGCTAGATCTCTTCTGCTGAGGGATGCTTATGAATGGTGGAAGATGGTTCCACATGCAACAGCTGATCCACCAGTTCTGACCTATGATGATTTTCTGCAAGAATTCAAAAAGAAGTATACTCCGAGGGAGTATAAAGATGCAAAGAAGATGGAATTTCTGAGTTTATGGTAGGATACCAAGACAGTGATGGAATATGAGATTGAATTCATTCGACTGAGTCAGTATGCTGAAGGAATCATATCTGATAAGATTAACAGATGTTAGAGGTTTGAGGAGGGGTTGAGACCCTTTATCATGTGTCTTGTAGCAGGCTCTCGACATCAGGATTTTTCTCAGTTGGTTACAGCTGCAAGGAGTGTTGAGAGAGCATAGGGTCTTACAGCAGCTACTAGAGATGAGGAGAGCAAAAGTAGGAGATCCTAGAGTGAGGCAGGGTCTTTATTAGTGAAGAGAGGCCAAGGGGGATACCCTCAGAGGGATAGTGAGAGTCAAGGGCAGCCTAGTAGGACCATTCAGTCGGGGCAAAGGCCTATATTATTAGAAGCTACAACCCCTACTTTTAGTTCTTCGAGACCTGCTCTATCAACATGCAGTTAGTGTGGTAGAGTTCATAGAGGTGTTTGTTGGGGAGTCAATTCTCAAGGATGTTATAGATGTGGATCACAGGAGCATTATATGAGAGATTGTCTAGAGCCACCAACTAACAGTCAGGAGGAGACTGTTGATTTTAGACTACGTTCTAGACGAGACAGAGGTGGTAGAGGTGGCAGGGCAAGATTTAGACAGACAGAAGGGTCTACGACCGTGGATAGATCAGAAAGAGATAGAATAGTGTAAAGGATGTATGTGATGCAGGGAGAGCAGAATATTCTAGATGAAGGTAAAAATTTGATTATCTAGTATTATTAGATGTATAATTATTGTATGTTTACTTTCTTGGATGAAATTGTTAGAATTGAGAATTATTTAAATTTATTTAGGGACATTGGCATAAATGTTTAAGGATGTGCAGAAGGGGGAGATTAGAGATTAGTGATTGTATTAATTGGATTTATTCATTGAGATAGATAATTTTGAAGATGAAATTATTTAAAGGGGAGAGAATTATAATATACCGATTTTTGATGTACTTTAGAAAAATAAATACGGGAAAGCCTATGGGTGTAATGGGTAGAGAAAATAATAGATGGATGTTTATGATGGATGTTATATATGAACTATATATATATGAGATATATGAGAAGGATAAATAGAATATATACAAGACATATACATATACCTAACGTATACTACACATTTGCATGAGGTATATATTGGTGGTGGAAAAGTTGATTTTAATCATTTAATTCATTAATAATAATAATAATAATAATAATAATAATAAATTGATAATAAAAGGGAAAGTAAAAGTCAAAGGAAGGAAGAAGATGAGTGGTGGAGAATTTAAGTGGAAATTTTATATAATATTTTAGTTATATAAGGATAAGGATGGGTAGGAAAAAGGGAAGTGTTCTTCTTCTTCTTCTTCTTCAATGTGGGCTAGAGAGAGAGAGTGGGGAAGAGTGAAATTTTTCATCCTATATGAGATTCAAGAGGGATTAAAGAAAATAGTTAAGATTTGGCAAGTAATTCAAGTAAGTACCTTCTTCTTAAACTTATTTTATGCATTTTATGTATATATGTACGATATAGTTAGTGAGAGAAAGTGATGATTAATTGAATAATATTATGACAATAATATATATTGATGTATATATATATATGTTGAATTGATATATAGATAAAGAAAATATGATTAGATGTTGGGATAATAATGAGTAGTTGGAATTAAGGAAAAGAACAAGGGTTTGGTAAAGTTGAGTTGGGGATTGAATGAGTTGATATATGGGCAATGGTATGAATAAAATATATGATTATTGTTATTATGATTTTGTGTTTAGGTTAACAAGAAAAAAAGAAAGAAGAGCAAGCTTGGGAATAACCAAAGATTTGTATGTATAACTTCTTTGGTTTGTATATATAATCTTGAGTTTATATATATGATTTTGAGATTGTGCATATTTGATTTAATATGAGTTGGAGTTGCTATGTGATATGTGAGTATTGTATTGATGAAATGGACTGAACGAGTACTTTTGTGATGTTATGGGCGTACCAAGAGATTTAGCCTGACACGCCCAATGACACGCCCATGTCCTTAGGCGTGTCATAGTCACTGTGATACAGAATTAAAGACACGTGCAGTGACACGGCTATGTTTCTGCGTGTGTCGTGGCTACTATGAGATAAGATAATTGACACGGCCATGAACACGCCCGTGTTGTTGGGCGTGTCAAAGTCTCTATAAGGCAGAATGAACGACACGTGCAGTGACACACCTATGTCTCTGGGCGTGCAACTGTAAGACAGTATTAAAGACACGGGCAGTGACACGCCCATGTCCCTAGGTGTGTCAAAATTATAGAAGTTGAGTGTGTCAATTGAAGAGTTATGAGAAAATATGTTAATTATGCTACATATTGGTATGTTGATGAGTCATATGGTGAGTGTAGCTCATGTTTGCATTGTGGTTAAATGTCAAGTGTGAATTGTAAATGAATAATGATATCATATTGAAAAAAATGAGAAAAATGGGAAATAAAGCATGTGACCTATGTATGAATGAGGTGAACTAGAAATATGATGTGATCAAGAATGGTGATGATCACTGGAAAAGTATAAACTAAAGTGATATTATATACATGTAACCTATATCATTACTTGTCTAATTGTGTTAAGATTGATTGGATATGTACGAGAGGTCTTGGGCAAAGCTAGGCCTAGATGTGCATATGTTATTAGACCTGAGCAGAGCTAGGTCTTGACCCGAGCTGAGCTGGGTCATGTGTTTGAAATGATGGTTGACCCGAGCAGAGCTAGGTCATGTGTTTGAAATAATGGGTGACCTGAGTAGAGCTGTGTCATGTGATTGAAATTAAAATTAGACCCAAGCAGAGTTGGGTTGAGAAACTGAAAGTGTGACAGCTGAACTTTATAATTGCAATAATGTGTGAGTGGGTTATGAAGCTAATAGTTATGTACGGATATAGAATGTGATTTTTAATAGTGTAATGATGTGTAAGTGAGATGTGAATCCCTATGTTGTCAAGCTTAGCACGATTGTGTGAATTGTGCAGGTAAGTAGATGCTGATCTGAGAGTCGGATATTTGTACTATGTGAAGACTGAGGGTGTGCCAGAGACCAACTAGAAGGTGATGCATGCATGTCCATTTTATTATTCTGTAGTTTGACCATATGTATATGTATATAAGTAAATTTTTGAAAAGACAATGTATAAATATATATATGTAATTAAATGAAAAATTTCTTATGTTCTTATATATATATATATATATATGTATGTATCTAAATGAAAATGATAATGAAAGGTTTGAAAGGTTTTATAACGTAGCATTCTTATGTCTTATATGCATATTGTTCATATACGGGGTATTTGTATAGTATGGATATAAGGTATGAGGGTGTTACAAGGCTCAAGTTTAAAATTATTAGCTTGAACTCATGGTCTTGCGATGCTTAACCCAATGTCTACAATGGGCAAAGCATAGTCCTTGAGAGTTCTTAGTTTAGCTCCAGGTGCTATATTGTTTAGTCATTTGTTGTTTCCTCCTTCCATGCCTTTTTCTTTGTTGGGTGAAAACTCTTATTCCTCCTCAATAGTGATTTTAGCTAAAGTTCCTTCTCCTTTTTGTCTTTCTCTTCTTTCCTTGTTTTATTTTTTGCAAAATTTTCAATTTCAGGATTATTAGGTACAATCTGTATATTGGGATTTCTACACATGCAACCGTAAAAATTGCAAGGAAAAGAAAGAAAAGAAATTAAGTAGAAAATAAATATCCAAAGCAATAATAATTTAATATTATTAATATTAGAATTGTCGCATTCCCCTTTAACAGCGCTAAAAACTTATTAAGGCCTTAGTAGCTTGTTGCCTTAACTGTAAATGTACATGTCATTAACAAGTGATATAGTAGTGAGTTGAGTATCGTTACCATGAGAAAGGTGATTCTAAATATCAAACTATTAAACTTGTTATTATTTGGATGAACAAAATTAATTTTTAAAATTAATAATAAACTATTTGAAAATAAAATGATTTTTGTCTTAATTTAATGATGATAAACTTAGCGTAGGCCACCCTTATTAATTTACTATGGCTTTCTAAAGTATTGATTTAATTCAAGTTCTTCCTCCATTATTGGTTAGATTTTCCTTAATTAAATTTTAGTCTCTCTCAAGTACTAAAACTAATATTAAATTTAACTTTATGTCTACTCTCATAATCATAAGTAATTAAATTAATTCATTAAGCTTTGTAAAAATATTTTACCAACCTCTTAAGTGTTTACCTTATCTCTAAGTAGAAACTAACTTAAGATCATTACCTAATTGGACTAATGTTAAGCTTCTACTCTTGTTCCATCATATAAAATCTCATTTCAATAAATTATTGGCCATGTAATTAATGCATTAAGATCAAAGATAACAAAATAATCAAAGCATAAGCTAAATTAAATCAAATAAATACAAATTATTCCATAGTAATTAAATATAAAGGGCCAACCCTAAATACAAATTTAGTTGTTCATGATGGAAATGAAAGTAAGAAAATAATTAAAGACAATTATTGAAATCATTTCAAATTAAAGAACAAAGAAAATCAAACTCTAATTCTTCCTTTGGATGATGTAGAATTCCAGTTGGAACTTTGAATTTCTTCTTGGAACAAAAATTCTATTCTTTTCTCTAAAGAAAAAAAATTAGAAACTAATTTTTATCTTCAATATTATTTCCTAGATGTAATGTTCTTCTTGAAAACTTGAGGAATGAGTGTTTATATAGAGGTTTGGAGAGTGCTTTTCTTAGGTGGGTAATCATTTCAATCAACCACACCCCAAAACATGGAGAATTTTACTCCCTAAAATCATATTCCAACCACTTTTATGTTCCCCACGGGGGTGGCTTTTTATGCTATGGTCATGGCCTAGTGGATAAGTGTTGTCTCATCAACTTTTCTCATTTTAGCAATGTCTTCTTAATTCCCACGAGCATGGATTTTAGAAGCCATGACCGTGGGATTTATTCAACTTCTGGAACTCCGGCTTTTTCCTTTTCCTCTTTTTGGGCAGTGGAAAAATGGATTCCACGATCTTGGTTCTTGTTTGCCACAATCGTGGCTTTTGAATCTCCTCTGAAATTTTCCTTTTTCTTCTTTTTTTTTATTTTGGCTAATTGAATTTGAAGTCCATGGTTGTGGAATTTGATGGCTATGGGCGTGGCAATTGATTCCCTACATGTTTGCTCATTTTTCTTCATTTTTTTCACATCTTTTAATTAAAATCTTATATCTTCACTTTCCATGCTAGAATATGATAAATTCTAATTTCATCAAAGAAAATTCATCAAATTCATTTGAAAATAATTAAAAATAGAGTTAGAATTGCATAAAATATTAGTCAAAATACGACTCTATCAGATATACTTAAATTTATCTATTAAAATTTTAAAATTTGAGATGAAGATTTTGTGAAATTCTTTACTTTATAGATTTTGACTTGAATAAATTCATAATTTTAGTTGAAAATAGTCAATTATGTATGCTTACTTAAAGAGGACTCTTCCTCTTTTTACATTTTTTCTTAGAATATTTTTACCTAAGCTTAGAAAATTTTTAGAAGAACCTTTGACAAAAAATTAAACCTTGATAAGTAGAAAAAAGATTATTTGGACATTGTTTGTTAAGTCATATTCGTATATCCACCTTATTTAAATATTTCTTCTGGTTGTCCCATTTGAGCCAAATTGAATAATTTTAGCTTGTGATTCTTTAATTAAAGTGGTCCTAATTACTAGCTATATGGCTTCGTTGTCTTTTTAAAAATTTCTTATTACAAAATAAATAGACCACTAAATCGAGAAAGGAGAAAAAGTAACAAAAATAAATAAATACCTCATCCTTTATATCTAAAATTATCCTCAAAAGAAATAAGTTTGGGGGAAAAGTAACATAAAAAAAAATACTGGAAATACATAAAGTAAAATCTCACAAATAAGGTGCAAAAGCAAAGCAAAATGATGCAATCAACTCAAGAAGGGCAAGAAAGAACACTCTAAGAATGTCAAGGAAGTGTAGGAATGAAGAATTTATAGTCAAAAACTTTTTAAAAGATTTCAAACCTAGCTTTTTAAAAGATTACAAACCTATGTAAAGTTATTTAGCATCCATCACTTTAGCCTTAACCCATCAAGACCCCATTACAAACTTAATAAAGATTTTTTTTTATTTGTTTGAATAAACATACATATGAGATAAGCGAGTCTATAAAACTCTATTAAAACCTTGAATAAATGCATGGCTAGGTGTTTATTTAAAGTGCAACAATTGGTTGCAATTGGCTAAATTTTTTTAGTGCAACAATTGGTTGCAATTGGCTAAATTTTTTTATTAAAGGATGGAAAATTGACGCAAGTATAATTTCAAAGCTTAATTTAGAATTGTATTTGAGATTTTGATTGTTTAAATTTTTTAATATTAATTATTGAGAATGTTGAGCATGTGACGAGGCTTGATGTGAATGATATTGTTAAAACCATATTTTGTATATAAATATTTGATTATTCTAACAAGGTTTTTATTGTTATTAATTGAATTTGATGCATTTTTCTTTGTAAAAAAATAGAATAATCCCATTTGGAAATAAGATTTTACAAAATATATGTTTTGGCAAATTTTTGAGCAAGAATTGATGAAGAATTAAAAAGAAGCTGGGATGCAAAAGAAAAAGGGAGCAAAGGAGTTGAGAACATAAGAAAAAATTATTTCCATGGGCATGAAAATTATACCCATGCCCATGGAAATTTATAAGAAGTTGGTCCAAAAAAAAAAGAAGAAGAAAACAAGTGTAGATCGAAGATGAAACACGTGACCTTGCAGTTTAAATTTTAGACCCTAAACACGGAATAATTATTCACAGGCGTGGGTTCCATTGCGCACACCTATGCAAATCATATGACAGTTGAATTTCCTATTTTTGTAAGGATTTGCCCTAAAAACTATTCCTAACTAAAAACTATCTAAAGAGCAATCCTTATCAATTTAGAAGACCTCCAAGCCCCTATATAAGCAAGCTTCCTTCCAAGTTTTCAAACATCCAATATTCTTTTAAGTTCTAAAGATTTTCTTTTAGAGAGAGAGAAGGAAACTTGGCCCTTGGAGGGATTCAAGTTCAAGCAAGGAGTTCCATTCAATCCAAAGAAATTTTCTTGAGTTTGATTTACTTTTTTTTTTTTTTGAGTTCTAATATTTCCAATAGCTTTCTTTAATTTTTTTTTGTTTGTTATTTTTCAATAATGTCTAACTAAACCCTAATTAGGGTTAGATAATTCAATTGGTTATTCTATAGTGAATTTCATATTTATTTAATTCAATAATATTTCTCTTTGATTATTTTATCTTTATGCTTAATGCTAATGATTATCTAACAAATAATTGTTTGATTTGAGATATTATATGATAGAGCGAGAGTGAAAGCATAATATTAGTCTAAGGTGATAACAATCCTAAGTAGTTTTTTCTTAGAGACAAGAAAAAAATACTTAGGAGATTAATTAAAGATCTTCATAAAACTTAAAGAGTTGAATTAATTTTTAAGGTCACGAGAGTATACTTAGATATTAATGTCAATATTAATTTTAGATCTAGAGATAGACTATAACTTAATTTATAAAGATTTAACCAATAATTAAAAGATAAATAAAATTGGATGAATACCTTAGAAACTCATAGATAACCAATTGAAGAAGTCTAACCATAAGTTTTAAAATATAAGAATTAAAATTAAAGTAGCTTAATTAAATTAGTTAGTTTAATTAAAATCAACTTATTTTCCAAATAATAAATAATTTAATTATTTGGTACTTAGAATTCATTTTGCTTGAGGGAACAATACTCTACTCATACACTATATTACTTGATTGTGATATTGTGCACTTGCAATAGAGCTAAGAATAACGCAACAAATATAAATCTTGTTGCTTGACGATAAGCAATAATTTAAGTTTGGGGAAATTTGATAAATTCATATTCTATATATAAATTTGTCATTATTCTAAGCTATATTTTTATACTAATCAATTGAATTTGATAAATTTTTATTATGAAAGTTAGAATATTTGCAAATTGAAGCTTGGCTTTACAAAACATGGTTTAGAGTGCATTTTGACCAAGATATAAAGAAAAGATGAAGAAACTAGATATGCAAAAGAAAAAAAAGAGGCAAATAGGCTTAAAATAGAAGGAGAAGAGTTTCCAAGGTAGTGCAAATCAATTCACACAACCTTGGAAACCAAACCAACATTACCATGGAAAAGAAGAAGAAACAAAGGGAAGTTCATATGCATTTTAAAATATATGTCCATGCAAATGACATGCACAATCGTGTACTTTGAATCTACACTGCCTAAAGGAGAATTTTATAGAATTAGACATGATATAATTATTCATGCTTGTGTTGACTATTTTGTATGCCCGTGTAAATCCTATAGTGGCTAAAATTACGATTTTCCCTAAGGTTCCATCATAATCTTATTCCTATTCAGATTAGAAGTCCCCAGGATTACTATATAAGCAAGCCTCCAACCGTATTCTCAATATGTTTTGCTCATTATAGTTTTTATCATCCTTTTTGAGTTTTCTTTAAAAAAAAGGAGAAGTAGGCTTAGCTTTTGAAGATATTCAAGCTACACTAAGGGCTTCATTCAATCTAAGATTTGCTTGTAAGTTCTATTCAATGTTTCTTTTAATTTCAAGTTAATTTAATTTCAAGTAAATTTAGCTTTTGTAAGTTCAATTCTTTTACTCTTTCATTAGTATATTTTTAATTATTCATAGCTAACTGTGAGCGGGGATTTTCACCCTCACTATCGATGGAATGGTTCTTGCGACTTCAGCATTGTTAGGCTCTGGGTCTTAGAGAACAGGGCCTAAACCCAAAGAATTTGGAGTCAACATTCCACTCTTTTGCTATTTTGGCTCTCTTTTTTAGACATGGCATTTCATCATTCTGCTCTTTTTTTCTTTTGGAATATCAAATCTAATAAGGATTTTAAGATTGAAACTATGTTAGATGAAGATGATTTTTCTCCTATTTCTCTTATCTAGCTGAGTCCTTGGTTGGGTTGGACCAATTCAAGTCAAGCTCTTATAGTAGGCTGAGTGAAAACCTTCTAATTTTTGCCTAGTCCACCCTTTTAGGTTTTCAAAACTAGCGAGCTACTCTAATTTTTTCCTAGGTCCCCCTTTCGGGTTTTTAATGTAGCAAGCTTTTTATTTTTCTCTTTTTTTCATCTTGATTGATTTTTTTTCTTTCTTTGTTGGGTCCTAGCTCTAGGAAAGTCATTTTGTTTGTACTGTCATGCGCTTCTAACTATAGAGTAGCACGAGTCTACTTTAATGATAATAGATCCTTTTGTTGCCCTAATGCCAGCTTAAAGATGAAATAGATTTAAGAAATTAGGTGGTCTAGTTCATGTAAGCTTCAATTATCCTTATGGTCTTGACTAAACATCTCTTTCTTTAATCTTCTTGATTCTTGGTAACTTAGTGATCATCAGACTTGTCATAAGTGTCACACTAGCTTAGGGTAGGTTATCAGGGTTTCAAGCTAATAAAAATCAAGCTAAAATCTCATGAAGGCTCTAAAGGAAAAACTAGGGATTGATATTAACATGGTAGATACTAGTTGTTGGCTCACCAAAAATGCCTAGATCATCTCTCTCTTAAATAAGTAAAGTTCAATTTTGCCTTGAAAGTTAGTCAAGCATGTTCTAAGACTAACTAGAACCTAGACACATGTAATTATACAGGAGCCCTCTCTAAGTAAGCATACATAGCTCAATGCTATAGAATAATTCCCTCGCCTAGTAAAGTTATTCAAATCATGGTGCATAGATACTCTAATTTATGAATATCAAGCTAGATTCATCATCGGTTGAGCATTAAAATAAACAAAAATCAATAAAATCATAAATTCAACAAAAGTAAGTTATTCAAACATTCTTAATTTGAAAATTATAATTGTTTTAAAGAAATATCAAAGAATGAAAATAAGATGAGCATCAATACGAGGGAAGTTTTTTGGATTGAGTTTCTTCTCCCCTCATTTCTACACTCACATCTTGAAAAGAGGATAAAATAAAATCTTCCTTCAGTGCTTCCCCTATCATAAAAGTTACTGATAGAGGTACCCTATTGAACTTGGTCAAAGGATTGCCCTTTGTGTTGGGTTTGTTAGGTTTAGACAACTTTTCGCTGCCAATAAGATTTTGGATCTTATGCCTTAACCGCATGTAATTATTTGTCTCATGCCCTTGTATATGGTGGAATTGGCAGAAGGCCTTGGCATCACAATTTGGTGGTGGCAAATTTAGCAGAGGTCATGGGGCTAGTGGCTATAACAGTCCTTTCTTTTGAAACTTATTAAAAACCCAGGATAGAGGTCTTCCCAGATCTAAAAACTATCATCTACTCCTTTGGCTAGTAGTTGTGTTGACATCCACTGCTTTTTGTGTATTCTTGTCACCATATTGATAACTTTCCTTCTCATTCCTTCTTCCAGTAAAATAATTCTTCTCCTATTTCCACTCTTCTATCTATAAACCAACTTGGAGAAGATCTTTGAAATATTTTATAAGGGTGTGAGATATCCTCTCATGGAGGTTGGGTAGGACACCTCTCACTATCATTCTGATGTGGTCAAATTCATTAGGCCACTTTTAAGAAGAGAAGCTTTATTTCTCTACCTCTTCACATAGTCAAGAAAATTCTCATATTGCCTCTGTCGAATAGTTTCTAACTCCATCAGGGTCATTTCTAGTTCAACATTATACCCATATTATTGAATAAAGGTTTTATATAGTAAATCCTAATTCTTTTGAGTACTTTCCTGTAAGGTATTGAACCAGTTTTACGTAATAGGATCTAATGAAAGCATGAAATTCCTTAGAGTTTAAGACTTATTAGCACTAGCAGACTGTATGGCAGTGATGTACAGCTTGACATGCAAGTGGAGATTTCTCGTTCCATCAAACTTATCAAATGGAGGCATCTTGAATTTGTAAGAACTGCTTCATCATCTTTAAACAATTTTTCTACCTCTAACATCTCTTTTGCCTTCGGTTTCTTTTCAAACTTCTTTTCCAAGTTAGCAATCATCTTTTCAACATCAATAGAGTCAGTCTTCTCCACCTTCCTTTCTTTCTTCTTATCCTATTGGTCTTGAAAGTATTGTTCCCAGTCATAATTATAAATTACCACATTCTCGTTAAAGGCTACCTCTCCTACCTTAGACTTCCCTTTATCTTTCTGCTTCTTAGTACTATTAGATGCTTTAATATTTTTACTTTTTAGTAATGCAGCTAACTGACTTCTCACAGCCTCAGCCAGGGTCCCCTTTAGTTCTTTCATTTTTGAGGCTAGAGCCTTATTCACTAGGTTCTAAACTTGCTCAAGATCTATTGGTTTTGGTGTGCAGTTGACTGAATTCTCACTAAATTCTAAATCACTGACATAGGCTGGGTTGTCGTAAGTCCTTGAACTGTTATACTCTAGGTCTATAAGCTAGAAAGGATCAATGCAAATGTATTTCAATGTATGTATGCATGTGTAGTAAACAAACATATAGAATTAGTGCATCCCTTCCAACGTTATATCTCCCACACACGAATGGCGAGTCCCTTTTCCTAAGTTTTTTGGTCAGCAAAAATATCAATAGGAGATACTTTTATTTTTTAGTCACTCAGACGAAATAAACAATAGTTGTGTTTTCAAAATAGAAGTCAAATTATGATAATTTTCACTAATTAAGTTTTAATCCTTTGGGTCCATTGAAACTGCAAGTGGCATTTCTTTCATATCTTGGATTAAAACTAAATTAATAGGTTTATTAGAAATAGACTTTTTACTTAGAAAAAAATAATTAATGGTTCATGCCACAAATAAGACCATAATTAACATGTCTTGGTATAAATAAGGTCTACAATTGATTTTAGTAATCCATAATTGATCTAACTAATTGAAAGCCCGTTTTAAAAAAATTCAACCCATTGAAAAAGTTTTAATTTTCAAAGTCCAATAAAAATTTGATTTGAAGAAAAGTTTTAGGCTACAAATAATTTTTGGCTTATACCATAATTAGGTCATATTATAAAAAGACAAACCAAATGGGCCATGACTTGGGCCAAAACATGTTAATCATAATCAAACAACAAACATTTAGGGTAAACCTAAGGAAAATTACTACGCCAAGTATATGGGCTATAATATTTGGGAAAAAAGGCTTAGGTCACCATAGCAAGTATATATCAAAAGGTACAAGGCTATGGGTGGTTATGCAATACTCAATCTCCATACCTTGAATGAAACTATGATAACACTTACATATACATAACACGGTTTCCACAAGGCATCCTAACTCACACACAAAATGCATATCTAAAATGATGCAATGAATAATACCATAATAATAAAGAATAAAATAATATAAAGATAAATGTAATCAACTTCTCTTATCCCTATTAGAGTAGCCACTATGAGTCAAGATTTTTTCCCTCACTCCCTGTGGAATGGTTCTTTTGACTTCAGTATTATTAGCCTCTGAGCCTTAGAGAACATGGGCTTAAACCAAGAGAATTTGGAGTTGCCAACCGAATGAGCAGAAAAGATAGAAAGGGGTAGATGACTCAATTCCTAAGGAATCTCTAACCCCCTACTTGGGTTCGAAAAGTTGGGTACGCATGGGAAAGGTAAGAATGACCCAGTACCCTCATAATGACTGGTTCATTAGAATCGGCCTATTTTTCAGGTCTGAATATTAGTAAATTCTTAAATTATTATAATATTATTCACATTATAAGCAATTAAAAGAAACAAATATCCATCATATTATAAAATAAACAATCAAACAAAATAGGCACCCATACAAGATGAAAACATACCCTTACAATGTCTAAAGTCCGCAAAAAAAAATTAAAATGAATAAAATGAGATACCTATCATAGGTGGAAAATGTGTCCTTTACAACAGTTTTCAAAAATCCTTAAAATAAAATAAATTAAACAAACTAAATATACAAGGCACCCACATAGTGGAGAAACATGTCTTTTACAATTCCCTTTAAAATCCAAATAAATAAACATAATTCATTAATTAAAACGAGCAATAAGACAATCAAAATACATCATTCACCATAAAGCATATAATAATAAATCAAGTAATCAAATCTAGGGTTTCAATTGCAAAGTTAAGGTTGAAACATGTGAATTAGGGTTTTAAAATGTAAATTAGGTTTTTGAGAAATAAATTAGGGTTTGGTCTTAAAATTAGGGTTTTTAGGTTGACTTAGGATTTTTTTGCATACAATACTAAGGGTTAATCCTAAAACTAAAGTCTAATATACAAGACTAAGATTTGAAGACAAAAATCAAGATTAACATGTGCAAGGTTAGGGTTTATAATATAAATCCAACACTTAATATGTAAATTATACTAAAGCATGCAAATTTGAGCTAAACCAAATTAATTAGGGTTTTGGTTTTATAGATTTAGGGTTTTGGATCAAAATACTGTGGCTTGAATCTTATAGTTAAGGTTTGTACCAAACTAAAATTGAAGTTATATATCTTATTGGATGGGATTTCTAAGAATTTTATTAATAACATCAAGCAACAATTGTTTCAATTTTTACCAACAGATGTCAACTATTAATAAAAGTTTAAATGAAATAAGATAGCATGATCAAACCTGCGTTGTTGGCTCCACCAAATTGAATTCGATTGATCCAAGCTTGTTGAAGCTTCTGGCTGGATCAATTGTTTCTTGGCTACTCTCTCTTGATTGTGTTGATTGCCTCGTGATTCTATTTCAATTTGCTTTCTATCTTTTGTTTGTTTCTTGTTCAAGGTTTCTGCTGATCCCCCTATAATTATGTATTTATAATGCTTAATTTGGGTTACTTTGGCCACTCATCCTACTCTAATTCAGACTTTTGATAATAAAACACAATTAGAATTATGAATTAAGCTAAAAATCGAAAGGTCAATTCGACATGGGGCATGCCCATATCAAATTGGCTTGGCTAATCGATATGGGACATGCCCATATCGAACACTTCCATATCGAATTAGACATGGAACGAATCAAAATTTAACCATATTGGCCTGATTTAAATTGAACCAACCTAATTCAAACTTTAAATAATTAGGCCTGATTTAATTTTGACCTTGTTATTATAACCAAACTTGATCTAACATTTCAATTAAAAGCATATTTGAACAAGTATCAAAATTAAGGGTCTATACTAACCCAAATTTAGGGCTAAATGATTCTCTTGATTTGCTTATGGTAAATTTAATGCATATTAAATTCAATAATATTCTCTTTTGATTATTTTTGTTATTTTTTGTGCTTACTGCTTACAATTATTTGGCCAATAGTAGTATGATTTAAGGTATTATGTGATGGAGCAAGAGTAGAAGTATAATATTAGTTTGAGGAGATAACAATCTTAAATAGTTTTTAATTTGAGATAAGAAAAACACCTAGAAAGCTATTTCAATATATTCACCAAACTTAATGAATTAAATTAATTTTTGTGCTCACAACAGTAAACATAGGAATTAATATTAATATTAGTTTTAGATCTTGAGAGTGACTAGAATTAAGAAGATTCAAACAATAATCAAAGAGCATAAAATTTGATTGATAATTTAGTAAAATCATAGGTGATCAATTGAAAACTTTAATTTTAAGCATTTAAATATAGAATTTAAACCTAATAAGTTTTAGTTCGATTAATTTAGTTTTCTTAAATTCAAAAAGCAATTTATTTGCCAAATAATAATCAATTTAATTTTTTGGTACTTATTGCAATATTGTCTACTTGTAATAAAGCTAGATTTAGCGCAATAGTCTTTTGGCTTTTAAGTTATTGAGTCGCGGGTGCTGAAACATTATCACAATCATGATCTACTCATTACGCTAGTCTACCAAATGTTAGCTTTAAGTATTCTCCATTGTGATTCATGCTTCTTTGGCTATGTTGGATTGTTGGTGTAAGATAATATAGTGGTCACTATTTACGTGTCATTTTTACAACTTTGATATTTTTCTATTCTTTTCAATTTAAGCTCTTTTAAAATTATTTGCCTATCATATAAACACTCAATGAAGCAATTAGGGCATGTTAATTAGTTTGCCAAATCAAAATCAAAATTGACCTATATATGGGTCAATAAAGTCATTTGAGAAGCCTACATCACCTGATAAAGCTAAGTCTCCATTGCACATAAGAGTATATCAACCAACAGTTAAAGAAGCACGACAAAGCCGACATGAGGATAATTTAAAAGATGATATAGTAGAATATGGGGTCACATCTATGAAGATCAGGAAGACCAAGCAAACCAAATCCTAAGCATACTAATGTAGCACTTATTGAGGATTGTAGTACCAATGAATCTACAACATATAAAGAAACATATGGAAGCAAGGAATGGAAGCTATGGAAGTAGAAATAAAAGCCTTAAAGCAAAATAGGACTTGGGAATTGGTGCCAAAGCTCAAAGCTGTGAAGATCAAAGACCAAGTTACAGATATAGCATTTAAAAATATATATATATATATATGCTATTAGAGAATTATGAAATAAAAAAAATTAATCTAAAAAAGAAAGAGAAGAATATACAAATTGATAGTTGAAGAAGATATGAAAACTAAAACTTAGATATGAAGAACGATTTGTCAACAAGAAAAAAAAGAAGACAAAAAATTTAAAATTATACAACCACTTTTAAGTGAAAAAAAATCTAAAATTAGAATCAAAACTTCATATTTGAAGAATGGTTTGTTAATAAAGGAAAATAAATCACCTAATAAATTAAAAAACATGACCACCTTCAATTGAAGAACCTAAAGTTAAAAACTAAACACAAAATTTAAAGAAATATTTGTAATATAAAAAAAGAAAAACCAATAAATTCAAAATCATAACTATAACAGCCAAAAGAAAATGAAGTTAAAAACTAAATTGTAGATTTAAGGAAGGATTTACTAAAAAAATCAACAAATTAAAAAATCACAACCACTAGTAATAGAACGAAAAGTATGTTCTTAACCAAATCTTGAAGAATGAATTTTTAACGGGAAAAAGTATCCAACAAATGCAAAATCCAACCCCAACGTGCAATCTGATAAGTGTTTGAATTTAAAAATCCATATATGAAAAAAAGGATAGTTAACAATTCAACAATTCTAAAACTACCAATAAAATTAATGAGTTTTCTAGCGAGAATCCCAAATAAACAAAATCAAATTTTAACTTCATTTTCTCAAAGAGAAAAAAGATTAAGCCATTTTAGGAGCTAAAATTTCTATCAAGCTAACAATTTCCATTAACTTCCAATACTCACACATTGTAGATAGAACAAAATTAAAAGAATAATAATAAGAAGAAGACAAATAACAACGATCCTTATGAAATTGAAACATAGACTCAATTATGCTATTGAGTTATTCAGCATTGTATTTCCCAAATCCTTTTAGTTTGTTTTTGTTGGCTATTATTGAAGATTTACTTTTTTGTAATTCATTTATCTCTTCTCCTCTTTACCCAATAAAACTTTGGATTGGATTTTGAGAAGCTTCTTTAGCATCTTATGTAAACTCTTCCACTTTTTCTTCTTCATTATTATCATCATCAAGAGTTTCAAGGAATTTCAAAATTTTTGTTCCTTTTATAAATGTTCTCTTATGTGGTAAATTTATGTTAAATTCTTCTTCTAGCTTAGTTTGGATACAACCAACAGTTGTCGTATTAAAATTGTAATATTGGATGATTTCCCAAAGTTAAAGCACAAGATCTATATATGATACAATTTGAGTTTCCACCTTGTTACTCATCTTGATCAATTTTCAAGATCTCACTGCTCTAATATTAAGTTGTAATGAACGGATAAGTCATGAAGGATTGATGGTGTAGGGAGGTTTCAAGAGAACTAGATAAACAATAATCCTTATTCCATTGGGAGAAGTACAGAGGAAGAGATGAGAAGAAAAGAAGAATGTATATACACACAAACACGCACATAGAGAGAGAAAGAAAAGATAGAAGGAGAGAAAAGAGAGACTTGAAAACAAAATGGAATAGAGGGAAGATCAAATTCTTGTATTTCATATTCAATGCCAATCTGTTACATTTCATGTTTCTGATATAACAAAATTTCCATCTCAATTACTAATATGTATTTGCACCATATTATGCATCTACACACTTTCTACACAGCTATAACTAATTCAATTCCATAACATAATAACAAATGAGCTTAGCCACCATCAATCAACAAATATACAGTCGCTATAGCTGGCTTTCCATAATAGAAGCTTCCATTTTCATGATTGAGACCTTAGTTAACTTTTGTGGAGCTTTTTTCTCTTTAAAGGCCTAGCTTTAGCTTATCCTTAGGCATAACAAGTGTATTTCCATGTCAGTTTAACTCAATATTACTTTTTATTTTGAGGAATTTATACTATATAACCTCTTTTAAGATTTGGTTTTCAAATATACGGCTTTATAGCCCCTTAATTTTTCCTTGGATTGAATTGAACCCTAATTAAAAGGGCCAAATTAAATATGATTTCAATTTAAAAATCCCAATCAAACCTGATTCCAATTAGAAGGGGCATAATTAAATTTAAATCCAATTCAAAGGTTTAAATCGACTTGGGTTTGACCCAAAAGCTAAAACAATTAGGCCAGCCTTAAATTCATGTCGAATTGGCAAACCAATTCTACATTAGCCAAGCCCCATGTCGAATTGGCAAGCCAATTCGACATGAGTCATGTTCATATCGATTTGCCTTTGCATGAGCCTTATGGCCGGCATTAGCTCAAAGTATTTTAGTTCTAAAAGGATTCAAATGGCTCATGGATTTTGTGAAGCAAGTAAGGGTTCTTTGAACAGTTGCCTAATATGGCTTATAAATAGCCAACTAAATAGCAAAAGAAAGGGAGGATGGTAGGAAGAATTAAGGAGCCAACTTTAGCAATCATGAACCATCTTTAGCAGCCATAAAAATAAATAGAGAGATATAAAAGCAGTAGAAATTTAGACATTAAATAGAGAACAATCCAGTAGCCAAACATTGAAGAGAATTAATAAATAGTCTTCAGAGTATTTAATCAGTAGCCAAGAAACCAATTGATCCAAGCTTCTCAACTCGACAGTAAGTGTGGTTCAATAAAAATACCTTGGCGGAGCCAACAATGCAGGTATGATTTTACTAACTATTTTTAATTAAATTTGATTAATCATCATCATTGTTTAATATGGCAAGATTCATTATTGTTTGTTTGGTTTTGAAATCCCATGCAACAAACCATAATTTTAGGTTTAAATTTAATTAAAGTTCTAACTACATGTTAGCTTGCATCTTAAACCTTAATTTTGCATATTTTAGCTGTAATGTAGGATTCAAAAAACTAATTTATAAAAGAAAACCCTAATTTTGTAATAAAATCCTATTTTGACTAACAAACCCTAATTTTGCAATTGAAACTTTAATTTTATTAATTTGATCCTATTTATGTGCAATTTTATTATTATATGCTTGTGATGGATGATGAGCTTTAATTTTTATTACTTATGATAGATGATTGAATTGTGTTTATATATCATTGTTTAGATTTTAAGGGATATGTAAAAGGCATGTTTCTACTTCGTGTGTGCCTTATTTAATTTTATGTAATTTAATTTATGAAATTTAGGATTGTTGTAAAGGACATGCTTCCACCTTTTGGTGAATATCCTATTTTATCTTTTTATGGACTTTTAGACAGTTATAAGGGCATATTTTCATCTTGTATGGGTGCCCATTTTATTTGGTCATTTTGATTTATAATACGATGAATGCCTATTTATTAAAATTGCTTGTAGTATGGATAGTATCATAGTAAAATAAGAATTTAATAATACTCATACCTAAAAAGGAGGCTGATTCCAATGAACCAGTTTTTATGAGGGTGCAGGGCTATTTCTCACCTTCCTCATGCGTACCTAACTTTCCGAACCTAGTAGGGATTAGAGATTTCATAGGAATAGAGTCATCTACCCCTTTTATTTTTTTTCTTGGCTCATCCGGGTGATAACTCCTACTCTTTGGGTTTAGACCCGTGTTCTTCAAAGCTCAAAGCCTCACAGTGCCGAAGTCACAAGAACCATTCCACCAAAAGTGGAGGCAAAAATCCCCGCTTACAGTGGCGACTCTACTAGGGATAAGAGAAGTTGATTTCGTTGGTTTTTATATTATTTTATTTTTTATTATTATGATATTATTTATTACATCATTTAGAATTATATCGTGTGTGAGTTAGGATGTCCTGTGGAACATGTGTTATGTGTGTATATATGATATCATACTTTCACTCAAGGTATGAAGATCGAACATCGCATAACTATTCATAACTCTGTACCTTTTGGTATATATACTTGCTATGGAAACCTAAAGCTTTTTATCCCAAAGACTAAAGCCCATATAGTTGGTCTAGTAACTTTTCTTAGGTTTATTATAATTGCTTATTGTTTAACTATGATTAACATATCTTGGTTTGAGTTGTGGCCCATTTGGTTTGTCTTTTTCTAATATGACTTAATTATATTATAAGCCCAAAATTATTTTCGTTTAAACATAAATCTAAAATCATTCTCAAAGCTTTTTCAAGATGGGCATAAGACCCTTTTCCAACAAAGATGGGTGAAAAATTATTTTCTACCTTATGCAAAAGACCAAACTTTGGACATAACACCTTTTCAAAACAAAAATTAATAAACTATTTTGCAATGAGCTTTATTTTTTAGAGGTGTTCCCAAGACTATTTTTCAATTTATGGCCCAAAACATTATTTTTCTAACTTTTAATAGGCTTTTAATTAATTGGGTCAATTATGAAAAACTAAAATCAATTGTGGGCCTAATTTATACTAAGACTTGTTAGTCATAGGCTTGTTTGTGGCATAAATCATTAATTATTTTTCCAAAAAAGAAGTATATTTGTAATAAACCCACTAATTTAATTTTAATCCAAAATATGGCAGAAATGTTGCTCAAATTTTTCAATGGACCTAAATTATTAAGGCTTAATTAATGAAAATTATCATACATTAACTTTTATTTGTGAAAACACAATTAATGATCAATCTGTCTGAGAGATTCTCGAGAACAAAGTATCCCCTATTGGTATCTTCATTAACCATAAAACCTAGGAAAAGAGACTCTCCACTCATGTGTGGAAGTTATAAGGTTGGAAGGAGCGTCCTGACTTTATTTATTTCTTTATTTGCTACACATGCATACATACATTGCATTGATCCTTTTTGGCTCACAGACCTGAAGTTCAGAAGTTCAAGGGCTTACAATAACCCGACCTATGACAATGACTCAGAATTTAGTGAAGGTTCAGTAACTTTGCACCAAAACCAATGGATCATGAGCAAATTCAAAACCTAGTGAACGAGGCCCTGGCCTCAAAGATGGAAGAACTGAAAGGGACCCTGGTTGAGGCTGTGAGAAGTCAGTTAGCTGCATTGTTGGAGACTACTGTCAAGGCATCTGCTAGTACTAAGAAGCCGAAAGACAAAGAAAAGGCTAAGGTAGGCGAGGTAGCTTTTGATGAATAAAAGGTGGTGACTGATGACAATGAAGACTGTGATGCATACTTCTAAGACCAAAAAGAAAAACATAAAGAGAAAAAGGTTATGGATAAGACTAAGACTGCTAGCATTGAAAAGATTATTGCTGATTTAGAAAAGAAGAAAGAAAAGCAGGCTACAGATAAGACGGAATCTACTAATATGGAAAAGCTTGTTGTTGACCTGGAAAATAAGCTTGAAAAGAGACTGAAAGTTGAAGAGGCCTCAAAAGTTGATAAAATTTTTGAAGAAGATGAGAATCTCCCACACAAGTTCAAAATGTCTGCTTTTGCTAAGTGCAATGGTACAGGAAATTCTCACTTGCATGTTAAGCAGTACATTACTATTATGCGGTCTGCTAGAGCTACCTTAAACACTAAGGTACTTTCTACTGTCTTTAGATCCTATGGTGCAAAACTGGTTCAATACTTTAAAGGAGAGCACTCAAAGAGACTTGGATTTATTATACAAAGCTTTCATCCAATAGTATGAGTACAACATTAAGTTAGAGGTAACCTTGATAGAATGAAAGAATGGTTCAAACCCTTAAAAAGGATTTCAAGGATCTTCTAGAGGAAGGTCTTTAGTTGAAAGAATGGGAGAGAAAAAAGAACATACATAATGAAAAAAGAAGCAATAAGGGTGGTTACCATTCTGGGGGACGAGGTCAAGAAGATGTTAGGGAGAATGCAACAACTGGACCAAAAAGGATGTGTTAATTCTCAAAATTAGAAAAGTCACTATCTTGGGTCTTCAATAAATTACAAAAGAAGGGGTTTATTACAACCTTTAGCCCCCCTCAAACTTTTTCAGATCCTTTGCCTCCAATTTTGATACAGACATTATTTTGTCAATTCCATCAGGTGCCTGGTCACGAAACAGATCGATGTATATGATTGAGGCAAGAAATACAAAATCTCATCGATGATGAAAAGATCCTTGCCCCTGATGTGTCCAAGTAAGTGAAGTATTTTTTACTTTAACTTAACAAACTTTCATTAGCTTGAGTGCTACTTATTTTATTTTCTTTCTTTGGTATTTCATTGGAACAATTATGTTTTTTAAATTAAAATTATTTGAGTAAATTACTTTTGTTGAATTTAAAATTTTGTTAGTTTTGGTTCATTTTATTGCTCAACTAATGACACATCAAGCTTGATATTTATAAATTAGTGTATTTATGCATCATGATTTAAATGACTTTACTAGGTGAGAAAATTATTCTATAGCATTAAGCTGTGTACGCTTACTTAGAGAGGGCTCCTGCATAATTACTTGTGTTTAGATTTTAGTTGGTCTTAGAACATGTTTTGACAAACTTTTAAGGTAAAATTGAACTCTGCTTATTTTATAGATGATCTAGGAATTGTTTGGTAAGCCAATAACTATATCTACCCTATTAATATCAATTCTTAATTTGTTCCTTTGAGTCTTTATGAGATTTTAGCTTGCTTTTTATTGGCTTGTAAACCTTGAGTTAGTGTGGCACTTATGACAAGCATGATGATCATTGAGCTATCAAGAAGCAAGAAGATTGAAGAAAGGGATGCTTAGTCAAGACTATAAGGTTAGTTGATGAACCTAAACCAGAACATGGATATTGATAGACCAGAACCCAAGCCAAGATATTAAGGGTCCAGAACCCAAACCATACTATGAATATTATGGGTTCAGAACTCGAACCAAGATATTATGGGTCCAGAACCTGAACCAGTTCAAAACCAGGGTGTTGTGAGTCTAGAACCCAACCTATCAAGGTAACTCGTACTTATTTTCCAAACTAGCTTGGATTTATCAAGTTATCCAAGACCAACTTAAACTTATCAAGGAAGATTGTTTTTCACTCTCTGAATAAATTCAAGATTGTTCAAGCAGGGGGCAAGACTGTAAACCCTCAATTTTGGTCTTAATTTAATTCAACCCCAACTAAAAGGGCTAAATTAAGTCTGGTTTCAATGTGCCTGATTCCAATTAGAAGAGGCCCAATTAAATTTAAATCTAATTAAAAGGTTCAAATCAAGTTAGTTTCGACCCAAAAGCCAAAACAATTAGGCTAGCCTTAAATTCATGTCAAATAGGCAAAACCAATTTGACATGAGCCAAGCCCCATGTCAAATTGGCTTGTACCAATTTGACATAAGCCATGTTCATGTCGATTTGGCCTTTGTATAAGCCTTATGGCCAGCCTTAGTTCTAAAAGGATTCAAATGGCTCAGGGCTTTTTTGAAGTAAGTAAGGATTCATTGAACGGTTATCCTAATAAGCCTTATAAATATCCAACTAAACAGTAGAATAAAGGGAGGACAATTGGAAGAATTAAGGATCCAACTTTAGCAATCATGAACCATCTTTAGCAGCTACAAAAATAAATAGAGAGATATAAAAGCAGTAGCAATTTAGATATTAAACCGAGAGCAATTCAGTAACCAAACATTGAAGAGAATCAATAAATAATCTTCGGATTATTTAATCAGTAGCCAAGAAACAAATTGATCCAAGCTTCTAAACTCAACAGTAAGTGTGGTTCAATAAAAATACCTTGGTAGAGCCAACAACGCAAATATGATTTTACTAACTATTTTTATTTAAATTTGATTAATCATCGTCATTTAATATGGCATGATTCATTATTATTTGTTTGATTTTGAAATCCCATGCAATAAACCATAATTTTAAGTTTAAATTTAATTGAAAGTCTAACTACATGTTAGCTTGTATCTTAAACCCTAATTTTTCATGCCTTAATATTAGCTTACATCTTAAACCCTAATTTTGCACATTTTAGCCCTAGTGTAGGATTCAAAACACAATTTTATAAAAGAAAACCCTAATTTTGTAATAAAACCCTAATTTGACAAACAAAAACCATAAAACCCTAATTTTGCAATTGAAACTTTAATTTGATGATGTAACTTGAATTTTATTAATTTGATCCTATTTATGTGTAATTTTATTATTATGTGCTTGGTGATAGAATATAATCTTTAATTTTTATTACTTATGATAGATGATTGAATTGTGTTTATTTATCATTGTTTGAATTTTAAGGGATATGTAAAAGGTATATTTTCACTTCGTGTTCGTGGGTGTCTTATTCAATTTTATGTAATTTAATTTATATTATGAACTTTGAGATTCTTGTAAAAGACATACTTACACCTTTTGTTAAGTGCCCTATTTTATCCTTTATATGGACTTTTGGACGGTTATAAGGGCATTGTATGGGTGTTTATTTTATTTAATTATTTTAATATATAATACGATGAATGCCTATTTATTATAATTGTTTATAGTATGGATAGTATTATAGTAAAATAAAAATTTAATAATATTTAGACCTAAAAAGGATGTCATTTTTAATGAATCGGGCGTTATGGGAATACTGAGTCATTTCTCACTTTCTCCATGCATACACAATTTTTCGAACCCAGTAGGGGTTAGAGATTTCTTAGAAATCGAGTCATCTACCTCTTCTATTTTTTTTTCTTAGCCCATCCAAGTTGTAATTTCTATTCTCCGAATTTAAGCCCGTATTTTTAAGACTCAAAACCTAACAGTGCTGAAGTCACAAGAACTATTTCATCGAGTGTAGGGCTAAAATCTTCGCTTACAGGTCCACTTACTTTTTGTTTCAAAACTACGAAGTTGGCCACTTTTTTTCATTTTTTACATTAAAAAATCATTATTTTTTTTATTTTCGTGTTTTCATTATTTTATATTTTATTTGTATTTATATTTTTTTATATAATTATTTTATTATTATTATTATATTCTCATTATATATATATATATATATATATAAAAGAACATATACATAACATATACACAGTACACACTCATCAAACAATATCATATACACAACATATATCAAACATACACATATCGCCTACATAATTTTTACACAATTTATTTAATAATTGTTAACATTATTTTTTTAAATTTTATATGCACATAATATACAAACAACTACACATAGCATATACACAATATACACATAACATACACAACAAATACATAACATAAACATAACACATCTACACAATATCTATAAAATCTACATAACATACACAAAATATATACACAATATCTACACAACAAAATTAATATTTTTTCAAACTTTTTTTTATATGTATAATATCTAAAATTTGTTTAAAAATAAATTTAATGATTTTTATTAATATGCTTTTGTATATTTTACTTTTTTAATTTTTTTGAGTGTTTTTTGTTATTTATACTAAAAATTAATTTTTTTTTTATAAAAATGAATACATTTTATTTGTTGAAAATATATTTTAAAATATTAATTTTTATTATTTTATTATAATATATTTATTTAATAGTTAAATTTGAAATGAAAATAAAAATTCATAGTAAAATATTGTTTGAAATGAGAGAGAAATTATTTTTTAAAAAAGAAAAAAATATTATTTTAGTAAGAGATAAGATATTTGTGAAAATTTGATCTAACTTTTTGTAAAAGTTTAAAAACCTTTTTTTGTAGTATTTATGAAAAGAGATTTTTTTTTATATATAGTTTTGTAATATCTCTTTTATTATTATTTTTTTAAATGTTAGTGAGAGAAATATAAGATTTATTTTGTTTTATTATATATTTAATTGCATCATAATTTTCAAGATTAATATGTATAATTTATTTCTCTCTATAAATATTAGGGGCAAAATTACACTTTTCCAGTCTTTTTATTTTCGTCAGACGCCTATCAAACAGAAGAATTTGGAGTATTTGGAGCACATTGGTTAGTTGTAACATTTTCTTTGTCAAGAATATGCAAGTTGATGAATCATTAATATCAGACTATACGATTTAATAAATATATATATATATATATCAGGCCATACGATATTATATGAACCTAACTTTTATTTTTCATTTTTTTTTTCTAATATCGGAGTGGGGATATAAATCGAACATGGATAATTTCATTTAGATCGATTTATTATTTGAGTGTATCTAAGCACTGTGTACACATACATAGTTTGATTGTAAATGCATACGTTTATTAAATTTTAAATTCTCTTTTTTTAATGTTAAAAAAATCAGGTGATAAGATTTTTTTTAATTATAAAATTACTAATACCCAATCTCAATAAAAAAAAATGGTTGTGGGATCTTCCTGGAAAGTGGGTTATGCTAGTATTTTTTTTTTTTTTTAGTAATAAAATTCCTAGAAAATATAGCCAATTAAAATTCAAGTTGCCCAATGTTGTTGACCATCGCAAGTTTATATTCATTTCAATTTTTTTTAATACAAATCTTTTTATGACTATTCTTGACAAAGAAAGGGGAAAATATTTATTTATTTTTATGGCTATTCTTGACAAATCTTGTTATATTTGTTTAGCCAAAATGCAATAGCAAAATTTTAGATGTAGTAGGAAGCATTGTAAATTGGAAAGTTGCTCGAAGCTGAGCTTATCATAACTAAATAAAAATAATTGTTTCAGCTTAGTGGTCCTGTAAGTTGAAATTTCTCAATTAATTAAAGAGATGGAGATTCTGTGGATGTGTTCTTTGCATATCCCTTAAAGCCTCAAGTCAAGATAATGAAGAAATAAAGGAAATAATTTCTAAAGGAAATAATTTCCGAGTATGATTACAAACTGGAGAAAATTCTAAGCACTGATCAGAAACTAAGGCAAGATATGGGTCAGATCCAAAGGATAGCAAAAACCATTCAATTAGTTTTGCTGTATTTTTGGATTGCTAATTTTCTTCATCTTACTCAAGCTGATCCTCCTTACCCACTTTGCTCAAACATTACCAACCCGGCAGCTAACACTTTATTCCATGACAATCTCAACAATCTCTTGTCTTATATTAACTCAAATTCTTCTGCTTCAAAACCTTATAATTCCTCCGTTGGAAATGACCCAAATCAAGTCTGTGGCCAATATATGTGTCTGAATTATGTGTCAAATGATAGTTGCAGCAAATGCATACAAGGAGCAAAAGAAGATATCACGCAGTACTGTACAAACAATACAGAGGCAGTTATTTGGGAGGAGGACTGCCAATTACGCTATTCGAATCGAAGCTTCTTAGGCCATTTGGATGTGTCAGGAAACCGTCCCTTAGATAACAAAAAGAACGTTTCAAACCCAGAACAGTTCAGATCAGTTGTGAATCAAACAGTTGGAAATCTGATAAAGCAGGCAGGTTCTAATAGTTCTGCAAACATGTATGCTACAGGAGAAAACGCCTTCACTGATACAGAGACACTCTATGCTCTAGTGCAGTGCACTGCAGATTTGTCTTCAAATGACTGCAATACTTGCCTTCAAATTGCCATACAAAATTTATCATGTTGCTGCTATTTTTCTCGAGGGGCTAGGCTTCTTAGCCGCAGTTGCTACTTAAGGTATGAATTATATGCCTTCTATAAAGGTGAAGCTGAACCCCTTGTTTCTGGAGAAAAGCAGGGGATACGAAAAAGTAAGCATTTGTCAATGCTTGAAATTGTATATACTGTTTTGTTTATTAATTGATAAATTAGTATTGATACATTAAAAAAGATTTCTTTTTTCCCTAATTGCAGGCAACCAAGGGAAAACGTTGATGATTATAATTCTTGCTACTACATCAGCAATTCTGGTGATTGCAATTTTGATTTTCTTTATCTGCTGTCTTTCTATGAGAAAGGGTATTAAAAGATGTAATGACACTTGTCATATATATTTAACATTCTTCTTTCTTATCTTAATTCCTTATTTGACATTGAGAATGTTTTCTTACAGGGAAAAATGAAGCTGTTAGTCAAGAAGTTCAATTTCATAATATAGGTGATGCAAACGAAAATATTTTCCGGCTTCAGCACCAAACTTTACAAGAAAGTGACAGCCTCAGGGCTCAGGAATCTGGGTTTATGGATTTGGCATCTATAAATGCAGCTACTAATAATTTCTCTGAATTGAATAAGCTTGGAGAAGGCGGCTTTGGTCCTGTTTACAAGGTAAAGAAATGCTTTTTTTTTTAAATTAGGTGTAAATAATATTTTTTAGAAAAAAGGATCTTATTTACTTTATAATTTATGTTTTTTGAAGGGCATATTAAGTGATGGAAGCGAAGTAGCAGTGAAAAGACTATCAAGATGCTCTGAGCAGGGGGCAGAAGAGTTCGTAAATGAAGTTCTATTAATAATGAAACTTCAACACAAAAATCTTGTTAGACTTCTTGGTTTTTGTTTTCGTGGAGAAGAGAAGTTGCTTGTCTATGAATTCATGCCTAACAGTAGCCTAGATCTTATTCTCTTTGGTAATTGGTCATTTTTAAAAAGTATCATTTAAAACATTTCAATTGAAAAAATTAGTATTATTCTCCCTAAAATGTGTTATTATTCAATAGTTGAGTAGTTTCTCCTTGTAAATTATTCGTAGATCCAAGGAAATGTGCTCAACTCGATTGGTGCAGACGAATTAATATTATAAATGGGATTGCTAAGGGAATGCTTTATCTTCATGAGGATTCGCGGCTTCGAATTATTCATAGAGACCTAAAAGCTAGCAATATCTTGTTGGATAATGAAATGAATCCAAAAATTTCAGATTTCGGAATGGCAAGGATCTTTGCAAGCAGCGAAGGGGAAGCAAATACAGCTAGAATAGTTGGAACATAGTAAGCCTAAGTCCATTATTTTTAATTTAAAGTTTGTACTATGAATAGAATTATATTATTTGCCGTGTGTTTGGTCCTTAAATTAATGCTTCCAGATCTAAAAATCTCGTTATGTCTTACCTCAATATCTAAAGATGCTGGAAGCACTTGGGCCCGTTTGTTTTTTCTGTTCCACTTATATGCATTTTGTTTATTTATCTTTAGTTTTTAATGTTCTTAAACATTTGTTTATGTTGCCTTCTATTGCAACAGTGGATACATGGCTCCGGAGTATGCTATGGAAGGACTGTACTCTACCAAGTCTGACGTTTTCAGTTTCGGAGTTCTCTTACTTGAGATTATAACTGGTAGAAAAAACACTGGATTCAGCAAATCAAAAAATGCTCCTAGCCTCACTGCATATGTGAGCTTATTACTATTGCCTTAAATCACTGATTAACTAACCTTTAAAAGAAGTGATATCATTAACATAATATTTATTTAAATGATGAAGCAGGCATGGCATTTATGGAGTGGAGGAAATCAGGCAAAGTTGATGGATCCATTGTTGGCTGATTCATGTAGTGTTGAAGATTTTTCGAGATACATGAATATTGGATTATTGTGTGTTCAAGAAGATGCTTGTGATAGGCCTACTATGTCTTCTGTTGTTTTGATGTTGAAAAGTGAAACTGTAACTCTTGCGCAACCTGCAAAGCCGGCCTTTTCTTTGGGGAGATTCACTGATCAGCTTGACGCAACCAATAAAGATTGCTCTTCCAATGCTTTAACCATTTCTTTTTCGCCTCGTTGATAAAGTTTATGTATAAATGGCGTTACAGTTTTGTAATTAAGAAACTTGATTTCAATTCCAGCGTTGTTAATGATTTCCGAACCTGGAAGCTTTCTTCTAATTTGTAACAGGTACTGGTGAATAACAAACCTATTGATTATTTTTTTTTCCCACATCGAAGAATTGCGGAGTTCAATTTATAGATATAGATAGTTGATTTTTTTTCATTTTACTACTGAATATAATATCTAATTCGCAACAACTAATCAATTATAGTGAAATTTTGGAAATGGTAAAACAGGAAACAATATAAATGAACGTGATGTTTTAACAATGAATTCAATAGAAATTTTATTATGGACTCAGTATATGTTTTCACTAATAAATTAGATTAATTATAAATTTTGATTTAAATTATAATATTTAAAAGGGTTTTTCTATCCTGTATGCCACGAGGACATATAATAATGAGTAATAAATATACCAATTTAAAAAAATAAGTAGGGATAATGAATTTTAATTATTTTTTATTTTTAAATTAAAATTTATGATTGGTCTTGTCTATGGATATATGGATCATGTTCATGTTAAATTTTTTTAAAATTTTAAGTATAATATGAAAGTCATTTTCAAAACTATGTGAGATTATAAATTTAAAATCCAAGTTAAGTTCATAAAAAAAATAGAAGATTTTACGTTTACATGTACACTTAGAAAAAAAATTGATAAAAGTCTAATTGGTAGTTAACAATATAAATATCATATTACTATCAATATCAATATCAATATCATAGTCTGGCGAATAAATTTCACGTAAGAATTTCTTGAACCACTGCTGATTCTTAACCCAACTTGTTTGATGGATGAATGTATAGGTTTGGGACACGCTTGTGGAAAAAAAAAAAGAAAAAAAATAATGAGTACAAAACAAATATGTGTGTGAATATTAAAAATAAGCACGTGCCAGCTGCTTAAAAAAAATAATAATGCCAACCATCTGATAATAGGTACTAAATATGCAGAGTCTTAAAAACAATAATTCTTTAATCGAATCAAGTTCAAAATGAATGGTTATTGGAAAAAAAATTCAGTTAATTGTTCGAAACGAGGACATTGTAACTATAAAATATTAATTTTTATAGTACTTCAACTGTTCTGATTGAGAACAGAGCATTCGGATTATCAAACTTTCCACGGATATATTTTTAAATATTTCTAACATGTGCTCATGAAAATAGTTTTTATCAAAATCTAGTCAGCATGCTAAACTACACCCAAAATATACTATTAATTATTATATAATTGATACAAGTAGCATGAAATAGCATTTTTCAATTAATTTTTATGTCAAACTCTGTGTTCCCTAAATTAGTTAATTCCCTGCCTTAACACCTACCTTTCATGTTCCATCTATGCTATAAAATAATTTAGAACCTTTGTTTATTTTTTCTTATTTAATTTACTGAAGAACAATAACAATTTAATATACAATTTCTTAATGGAGATTAGTTAATTTTATATATCACTAGTACTTACCCTTAAATTTGACTATTTCCAATGAGTTTTTTTCCGCCTCCTGTAAGAAAAATAAAAATCTAATGGAATTTGACTCTATATCCAAACAGTCAAATTTAAGTTTAATTAATAAATACAATAATTTTCATATATATTATTTGTTAATTTTCTTATATATTACTATTTATTAATTTCTCACCAATTTAATTGAAAAAAGAATCCAATTACATTTAAAAATAATTTTTAATTTAATTGGCAAAGATTACCTTAGAAATACGAAGGTTACTTGAAAAAGACAGAATACTTTTCAAAGCGTTCGTGATCACTATTTCCCAAAAAATGAAGTTATTGGTACAATCCTGACAGTCACAGCTTCAGAATGGAAGTTTTGGCTTAGCATTGATTTATTTTTAATTAATTGAATAACCCAGTGGCCAGATCTTAAAATTTAAAATGAAATATTATTCTATAGCAAAATTTGACTTGCCTTTAATACAAATTTTTAATCGCTCCTTTATTTTTCTTGAACTAGTCATCCAATTATCAGCAAAATTGAGAAAATGGACAAACATTTACATTCAGCTGGCCTGTTCTTGATCATACCTCTTTTAATTTTTTCAAAATCTATCAGAGCAGACCCCCTCTATAAAGAATGCTCAATTGAGAATTATAATCTCAACAGCACATTTGAAAATAACCTTAAACAACTTCTTCAGAGCTTAACTTCCAAAACTCCATTAACAGGCTTCTATAACATTTCTATTGGAGATAACCCTCATAGAGTTAATGGGCAAGCACTTTGCAGAGGAGATATCAATGCCACAGCTTTGTTGGCAGTCAGTTTTGACAAAAGAAAAAAAAAACAATATAAAATTTAATTAATTCTTTCCCACATAGAAATTGTTCTCAACAATTTTCTATATAAGGAAATCAATGTTTAGTTTTTGAAATGTACCAAAACATAATAAATATATTTTATATTAGAAATTTAGAGTTAGTCTCTTAGAGTTCCTTGGAGTATAAATATTTGGGGTGTTTGTGGGTATCGGGTAGAAAAATATTTTGTAGTTGTGGTTATAAAAATTTACCGCATAGTAAATATTTTTCTTGGTTGTCGTTAGGCAACGGCCGTAGTTTTTATTTCCATTCTGGAGTTTTCCACGTTAAATCTTTGTGTCTTTATTCTCTTTAATTTCTCAATTATTATTTTATTTTCTCATTTATTCCTGCTTAAAGACGGTCCAAAGGGCGAAAAAATAGCGATTTTCCCAACAAGTGGTATCAGAGCTTAGGTGTTATAATTTTTGTCAAAAATCTTAGTATGCTCTGTGGTTGCAGCTTGGTCTGATCTTCCACATCAGAAAAGTTTTTTGTTAAAAAATTATTTTTGTTTTTAAGCTGGTGGAGCCTTTGGAGCTTGTGGAGCTTTGGAAAAGGTGGAGCCGTTTTGCTTTGGTGTGCTTGAGTATTGGTGGTGAGATAAATAATTACATTTCTAGGTAAATTCTGTCAAACGACACGAATTTAGTCTAAGGCAAGTGGATTTTAAGTGAGACCATTGTGACTTCTCCTCTTACCTGAGAATTTACCTGGTGCAATTGTTTATTTCTAGTCCTTTATTAGCACAAAATAAACATGTCGACGATGAGATTTGATATTGAGAAATTTGACGGGAGAATGAATTTTGCACTGTAGCAAGTGCAAGTCAAAGATTTGTTGATCCAGTCCGGACTGCATAAGGTTTTGCAAGGTAAACCGGTCAGCGAAAAGAATTCAGGAAAAGCCGATGGTAGTGGAGACTCAGAAAAATCCAAGATTAACGATGAAGAATGGGAGGAGCTGGATATCAAGGCGGCAAGTCAAATTCGCATGTGTCTAGCAAAAAATGTTATTGCTAATGTGCTTGGATTATCCACGACAAAGGAGCTGTGGGAGAAACTGGAAGAATTGTATCAGGGGAAAAATATATCCAACAGGTTATATTTGAAGAAGCAATTTCACACGTTGAAAATGACGAAAGGTACAAAGCTGTCAGATCATCTGAGTGTTCTTAACGGCATCGTCTCTGAATTGGAAACTCTTGGAGTGCAAACCGAAGATGAAGATAAAGCTCTCCGGCTTATCCTGTCACTTCCTTCGACATATGAGCACATGAAGCCTGTTTTGAAATATGGTAATAAGGAAGTGGTGTATGCGGATGTGGTCAGTAAGCTCATTACTGAGGAGAGAAGACTGAATGAAGTGAAAAATAAATCATATGAGAATTCAGCTTTATCTGTCAGTAGCAGGAAAAAAGGCTCCGGAAAGAGAAAGATTATCTGCTGGGGTTGTGGTCAAACTGGACACGTGAGGAAAGATTGCCCGAACGGTGGAGCTGATTCGGCTAGAAGCTCTAACGTTGTTGCTGCCAATGTAATCTCCTGTGGCGAAGGAGATGATACGGTTGTTCTGTAATGCAGGAAAGTGTGTCCTCATGGCATGATTGCTACCTGTTGAGATGCCATGGAAGAGGACAGATTATTGGTAGTTGATCCACGGAAATACGCACGGCATTGGTTGACAGTTAATGCAAAGTGTGTGGTGGAAAAATTATGTCGATGGCTAATGAACTCTCGAAAAAGTCAATAGAAGGGTTGCACCATAAATTATTAGCGGGATCGATATTTTCGATGGAAAAATTCTTGGAGTTTGTGAAGTAATTCCAAGTGGTGATACTCTTTTATGGTGGGGTATGATAATTCTTGATGTTAAGAATTATGATTGTCGGTAGCAGACAATGTTGTTTTTTTTTTTGTCAAGGTGGAGATTTTTGGCCGTCAGTTTTGACAAAAGAAAAAAAAAACAATATAAAATTTAATTAATTCTTTCCCACATCGGGAAAGAATAGAAATTGTGCTCAACAATTTCCTATATAAGGAAATCAATGTTTAGTTTTTGAAATGTACTAAAACACAATAAATGTGTTTTATATTAGAGATTTAGAGTTAGTCTCTTGGAGTTCCTTGGAGTATAAATATTTGGGGTATTTGTGGGTATCGGGTAGAAAAATATTTTGTAGTTGTGGTTGTAAAAATTTACCGCATAGTGAATATTTTTCTTGGTTGTCGTTAGGCAACGGCCGTGGTTTTTTTTCCATTCTGGAGTTTTCCACGTTAAATCTTTGTGTCTTTATTCTTTTTAATTTCTTAATTGTTATTTTATTTTCTCATTTATTCCTGCTTAAAGACGGTCTGAAAGGCGAAAAAATTGCGATTTTCCCAACAAGCTTGTCGAAGTTGTGTCAAAAGCGCAGGCCAAGAACTGCAGAAGAGCAAAGATGCAATTATATGGTATGAATCATGTCAAGTCCGATACTCTTTCACTATGTTTTTCTCGATCCAAGTTTACACAGGAAAGTATGTGGATTTGGAAACTCAAGCAAAAAATATATCAAACCCAGTCCATTTTAATGAGGTTTTGACGTATTTATTAACTAACATCTCAAATGAGGCAGCATATAATCCTTCAAAGCGGATGTTTGCAACTGCATAAGTGAAATTTTCGCAAAAGGAAACAGTATATGGTCTTGTGCAATGTACTAGAGACATCAAAGAAGGTGACTGTAATAGTTGTTTGCGTCAAGCTTTTGTAGAAGTTCACGGATGCTGCTATTCAAGTGCTGGTGGATTTATGGTCAGCTGGAATTGTAATATCAGATATGAGCTTTACAACTTCTATACTGCCTTAGGAAACTTACTACCATACCCCACTTCTAAAGGTAAGTGAACAGGACGCTTTACTATTCAATCTGTTGTTAAATTGAACCTTCTATAATCGTAAACTAAGTCTTAGATTTACTAATGTAAGAAAACATAGTACTATTGCCCATTTAGCCCTTGAATTACACAGGAATGCCAAATTTTCAATTATAATTCGGGTGATAATGTGAAATTATTGCCTATTAAAGCAATCCCCTGTTTCCCCTGTTCCCTCTTAATTAATATCAACCTGAATTACAGGACTACTTTTCTTATTCCACTATATCAAATAAGGGTCAAGATCAACCAACAAGCCTTAGTTACTCTGCAATTGATAGTTCCTTAATTAGTGATCTAAGTACAAAAACTTGATTCTGTTCCCTGCTTTGCAAAGCAGGGGATAAATTAGAGGCTTGGATAGTTGCGGTTGCTGTGTGTATCCCGGCGGTGGCACTTGCAATTCTATTTGGGCTATACATTCTCTATAGGCGTCACAAAGGAGAACATTGTAGAATAATCTTATTGACTATATAACAAAATAAATTACAACTAAAAAAAATAATTATACTTACCATACACACCTTACAAATTAATTCTCTCTTTCTCTCGTTTCTTTTCTTTTCCTGTTTCTTTTTCTCTTCTTCTTTTTTTACATATTTCTTACATTCTCAATTACAATTATATAAGAAAAATATTTACTAAATATAGAACCTAATTTCTAACAAATTTCTTTTAATAACAAAACTAATAACCAGAGAAATAAACGATTCCTGTTTCTTTTCTAAATTTTATATAACTAAAAATAGATTAATATAAATTTAATATAATTTGTGATATATTTAATACTCCCCCTAATCATAAATTTCTTCTTTTATAATTTTTCTTGAAACCATACCAAGTAGTTCTCGAAATTCTTCCAACTTATTATTCGGAAGTCCTTTGGTGAAGATGTCTGCTAGTTGATCTTCCGTCTTTACCTTCATTACCTTGATTTCATCTTTTAAAGCTTTCTCACTTATGAAATGATATTGTACCTCCAAGTGTTTAGTTCTTGCATGAAACACTGGATTCTCAACTAAACTGATTGCAGATAGGTTATCACAATACAACGGTATTGGATAATCAATTGGTTGATGCAAATCCTTCAATAATTGTACCAACCAGGTACTTTCTTGTGCTGCCATTGTTGCTGCTCGATATTCTGCTTCTGTGGTTGATAGAGAAATAGTTGGTTGTCTTTTGCTACACCAAACAACCGCTCCAGAACCCATATTAAATATATAACCAGTAGTATACCTTCTTGTATCATAATCACCTGCATAATCAGCATCACAATAACCTTCTAACTTCCAGTCAATATTGCTTTTGTAAAATAATCCAAAATCAAGTGTCCCTTTAATATATCTTAAAATTCTTCGAACTGCTTCTAAATGAGATTTCTTCGAATTTTGCATGAATCGACTTACTACTCCAACTGCAAATGCTATATCTGGTCTAGTTAGCGTCAGATATATTAAACTTCCAACTATTTGCCTGTACATTTTTGAATCTTTTAAATCTTTTCCTTCTGAGATGCTTAGCTTGGTGTTAATTTCAATTGGAAGAGAAAGTGGTTTACAATTGAACATGCCGTACTTTTGGAGTAAATCTTTTGCATATTTATTCTGACATAAAAACACCCCTTCTTTTGTTCGTTCCACCTCTAGTCCAAGAAAATGATTTAATTTTCCAAGTTCTTTCATCTGAAATCGAATTGATAAATTCTCTTTGGATCTTTGAATTTCTATCTCGTCATCTCCAGTAATTATGAGATCATCAACATAAACCAATATGATTGCTAGTCTTCCTTCTTGATCTTTAACAAATAAACTAGAATCTGCTGATGCAACTACATAACCACAATGAATAAGAAATTCAGCAATTTTTCCATACCAAGCTCTTGGAGCTTGTTTTAGTCCGTATAATGCTTTCTTCAACTTGCAAACATACTGAGGATGGAGCTTGTTCTCAAAGCCTTGTGGTTGCTCCATATAAACCTCATGATCTAGTTCTCCATTTAGAAAAGCATTTTTAAACATCCATCTGCCACAGATTCCATGACTTACATGCTGCAAGAGCTAATAAAACACGGACAGTTGTAATCTTAGCTACAGGACTAAATGTCTCATCATAATCTAGTCCATATTCTTGTGAAAATTCTCGAGCTACCAATCGAGCTTTATATCTTTCAATTGATCCATCTGGCCGAGTTTTGATCTTATAAACCCATTTGTTTGATATGGGTTTTACATCTTTTGGCTTTGGTACTAAATCCCATGTTTGATTTTCTTCCAAAGCTTTAAATTCTTCCGTCATGGCTTCTACCCATTTAGCTTTTTGTGACGCCTCTTCATAATAATTTGGTTCTTTTTCAATTTCCACAAATGCAACATTAGCATATTTAGGATTTTGTTTTCTCTGCCTTTGTGACCTTCTTAATGGTGGTAGTAGTGGTTCCAATGATGATGACTCTTCAATTTGTTTATCTTCTGGAATAATTATTGATTGACTGTCTTTCTCTGTACCTTGATAAACACCTGTCTGCCACGGCTTTTCTTGTGGTATTAACTGTGGTGCATCTCCGACATTTTGTTTCAATCCTTCTGATGATTCTTCGAATCTTTCTTCTATCTCTTTAGATTGAGGTAATGCCACATACTCTGAACTCCACCAAGATGATGTCTTATCAAACACGACATTGCGTGAGACATAACATTTGTTAGTATTAGGGTCACAACATTGCCAACCTTTTCTATGCTCATCATATCCCACAAAGATACATCTAGTTGCCTTTTTATCAAATTTACTTCGAAGAAGATCAGGCACGAACACATAACAAACACACCCAAACACTTTAAAGTGACTTACAGTAGGTCTCAATTTTATCAACATTTCAAATGGAGACATGAACCCTAATTTTGGTTGTGGAAGCTTGTTAATTATATGAGCTATAGTTCTCATACACTCCGCCCAAAATCGACCAGGAACATTTTTAGCATGTAGTATGCTTCGGCGAACCTCTGCAAGATGCCTATTCTTTCTTTCAGCAATTCCATTTTGCTGTGGTGTACCTGGACAAGTCAGTTGTCGCCGAATCTTGCACTGACGAAGATATGAGTTAAACTCGTCAGATATATACTCACCTCCATTATCTGAACGATGGCATTTGATTATTTTTCCAACTTCACTTTCTACCATTAACTTAAATTCTTTAAATTTTGCTAGAGTTTCAAATTTTTCCTTCATAAAATAAACCCAAACATATCTGGAATAATCATCAATAAATGTAACCATATAGTGCATACCATTTATTGATGATTGTTTTATTTTTCCAAGCACATCTGAGTGAATAAACTCTAATGGTTCTTTAGCTCTAAATGTTGAATCTTCATATGGTAGTTGATGTGCCTTTCCATACTGACATCCTGCACACACTATATCAGTATGAACATCAAGATTCGGTAGTCCTCTTAGTGAAGACTTATTCATCATTAACTTTAATTTATGATAGTTAACATGTCCAAGTCGAGCATGCCATAAATCTGCTATCTCATTACTTCTTGTTTTGTCAACATAAGCTTCCTCAGCAAACATCACATACATGGAGTCTACTTTTACTCCTTCCATTTCTGGTGTATCAATAATTTTTACCTGTTGACACACCTTAACATTTTCTGGGCCAAATACAACAAATTTACCAGTTTTTGTCAACTGTGAAACTGATAAAAGATTTTTCTTCATTCTCGATACTCTGTAAACATCTTCTAATTGCACTTGCTTTTCATTGTGATCTGAGTCAATCTTTATATTAGCAACATGAGTGATTAGTAATTTTGCATTATTTGCGGTTGTCACAACTCGCTTGCCTTTATATTCTGAAACATTCAGTAGCTTGTTCTTATTTCCTGTCATATGACTAGAACATCCAGAATCAAATATCCAATCTTTCTCATAATCTACTTTATGAGAATCAATAGCGCTAGAAGCTTGCTCTTCTTCATCTGTTATTGCCATAAGACTTGGCAGTTCAATTACTTCAGAATTGAGATATTCTTTCTGCATCATTTATGTACTTGTAAATAATGCTTCAAGATCCCATTCTGACTCATTTTGGTGACTGCTACTTGTTGTTGCTGCATTACTCTCTTCATTCTTTTTATTATACCAGCATTCCCTTGCGTAGTGTCCTTTCTTGCCACAGACAAAACACTCGCCATTTTGCCGTCTAATGGATTTAGACTGTTGATTATTTTGAAATTGTCTTTGTTGACTTCCCTTTGATTGAGAATGTCCCCATGTTTGAACCTGTCTCTGTTGAGCTCCCCCAGAATTATAATTTCTTTGTGTTCTTCTTCCTATTTGGCCACCATATTGATTTCTCCTTCTGTTAGTGAAGAGTGCCACCTCCTCTATACTTGATAAGACTCCAGCCATTTGTTTTGCTAGAGTTTCTTGACTTGTTAGCAAATTCTCTAGCTCCTCAATCGAAGGTTGTGTCGGCCAACCTTGAATTCCAGTAATAAATCCTCTATATTGAGGTTTTAATCCATGAATGATTATCCGTCTCATTCTATCATTGCTTATTATGGATGCCTCATCCAATTCAGTAATTTCTCTGCAAAGACCCTTTACTTTTATGAAGTACTGACTAATCGTCATGTCACATTGTATGGTTGACATTAATTCACCTTTTAATAGTTGTAGTCTTGCATCATTCTTCTTTGTGAAACGAGAAGCAAGTAAATCCCAAGCTTCCTTTGGTGTAGTAGCTTGTCTAATGTGTTCCATCATTTCATCTTCTATAGTAGTCTTGATGGCAAACATAGCCTTTCCCACTTTAATTTTCCATCTTTTTAACGTATTATCTTCTGATGGTGGTGTGGTCTCTGTTCCAGCAACAATCTCCCAAAGATCTTGACCTTGTAGGTATGATTCCATGCAAGTCTTCCATATATTATAATTATTGTTATTAAGCTTTTTGATACTGCCAACATTACTTGACTCTGTCATTGTATCTCGGTCTTAGCAGCCTCGCAAATTACCAAGATAGTTTGGTTCCTAACCAATAACTTTCACAATTCCAAACTGTGAATAAAGACAAAATCTCTACGCCAAACCGTTGGCTCTGATACCAATTGTAGAATAATCTTATTGACTATATAACAAAATAAATTACAACTAAAAGAATAATTATCCTTACCATACACACCTCACAAATTAATTCTCTCTTTCTCTCGTTTCTTTTCTTTTCCTGTTTCTTTTTCTCTTCTTCTTTTTTTACATATTTCTTACATTCTCAATTACAATTATATAAGAAAAACATTTACTAAATATAGAACCTAATTTCTAACAAATTTCTTTTAATAACAAAACTAATAACCAGAGAAATAAACGATTCCTGTTTCTTTTCTAAATTTTATATAATTAAAAATAGATTAATATAAATTTAATATAATTTGTGATATATTTAATAAACATTATGAAGGTAGCCATCCTCTGTTTGTATTTTGCCTTTCTGAATAAGCTAAAATCAGAAATACAAAGCACTAGACCTCCTTTTTATTGTTTTTTTTTTCTCTAAAGATGGGGAAAAAAGCTACCGTTCACTATTGCAGGAACTGGCAAGCCCTAAAGCGATCTCAATGACAAAGGCTAGTGATTTGGCAAATTCTGAGGAATTATCTTTCTTGGATCTGGCTACTATAATAGCAGCTACAAACAATTTTTCTGATTCAAAAAAGCTTGGTCCAGGTGGATTTGGAACTGTTTAAAAGGTAACATCAGTCTTGTTCTTCTTTTGATGGTTTCTTTGTTGTTTCCATGGTAGAAAATGAATCTTGACTGCAAATTTTTCAGGGTGTTTTGCCAGACGGGAAGAAAATAGCTGTTAAAAGGTTGTCCAGTAAGTCATGGCAAGGAATAGAGGAATTCAAAAATGAAATCATACTGATTGCAAAACTTCAGCACAGAAATCTTGTGATACTTTTGGGAAGTAGCATAGAACAAGAAGAAAAGCTGCTTATATATGAGTTCATGCCAAACACAAGTCTTGATACGTATATTTTTGGTCTGCTCTTTCTCAATTGTTTGCCTAAAAATTTACAAATTTTATGCATATTCATATGTATCAATGCTTGAACTTTCTTGTAGTACATATTTCAGATTCTGAAAGGAGGGCACGACTTGATTGGAATACAAGCTATAACATAATATGTGGAATTGCTAGAGGACTGCTTTATCTTCATGAGGATTCCAGGCTTAAAAACATTCACAGGGACTTAAAGCCTAGCAATGTACTATTGGACCATGGAATGGTTGCCAAGACTTCAGATTTTGGTATGGCAAGGATTTTTGGCCAAAACCAGAATGCAGCAAACACCAAAAGAGTTGCAGGAACATATTAAGTCTTCTTTTATGAATTTTAGTGCTAAAATTTCTAGATATGGCTTGGTAATGTTTATGTGCATAACAGTGGTTTTATTGCTCCGGAGTATGCAATGGAAGGACAATTCTCCACAAAATCTGATGTTTTCAGCTTCGGTGTTATAATGCTATAGATCATAAGTGGGAAGAAAAACAGTGGCCTTTACATTACAGAACTTGCTTCAACACTCGTAGCATATGTACGTGCAATTTTTTCCTCAACAAAAGTTTCCATTCAAACAACTTGGCTAATTCCATATGTTAAACCATATTCAAATTTTTTCAGGCATGGAGATTATGGAATGAAGGAAAAGAATTGGAATTTATAGATCCAGTACTGATTAAAACAAGTCCAATAGCAGAAGTAGTGAGATGCATACATATTGGACTTTTATGTGTACAAGAAGATCCAGAAGATAGGCCTACAATCTCTTCTGTAGTTGTACAATTGGGAAAAGAACCATGTGTGCTTCCTGTGCCAAAAAAAGGGGCATTTTCTGGTGGCAAATTGGTTCCAATTTCTAGACCATTAACAACTGATCCTTCTGTGAATCAGATCACATATTCTATTATCTCGCCAAGATGAATCTTGAAGAATCAACTATTTGTTATAGGAGATACTGGATCAATTGTACAATTTTTTTTTTTGGAGATAGCATTTAATCCAATGCAAATTTTCTACTTGTGAACGAGTTGAATCTGCTGTCTTATTCACAATATAATTACCACACTCCTGAAAATTTAAACTGACTTTTCATATCCTTCTAAATAACCTCTAATATATAAATCTCAATTACACCAAGAGTATTCACTAAAACAATGAAAAAGGAATGCCAAACTGATATAAAAGGTATGAAATATTGTATGTAATTAATTTAGGAATGGCATGAATGTGGCATTTTAAGAAAAATTTTGGTGGCTAGTTCGTATGTATGTGTTTGAGATTGTTTGAATTCGTTGAGTTCTTATGGTTTTTTTTTTTCTTAAAAGTTTGAATGATATACTAATAGTGTTAATTCTCCCTCTTCGATGAAGGAATGAAGATTTGCCAGTGTTCCTGGACACTTAATTATTAATGAAGATTGTCGCAAGTGTAAATACTTCATGGGCCCTTGACTGTATATATAAAATAACACCATATACTATGAGGAAATTAGGCTAGACACGGCGTTTTAACTTTCCAATTTTAATTCTATGGCAACATTTTTTTTACAGTTCTGGCGTGACGTGTTTTTTTATCTTTTAATTTTTTATTTCTAATATTTAATATTTATTTATATTTATTTATAAATAATTTATTTATATTTTATTCTTTATATACATATAAAAAAATAAATATATACAAAATACATACACAATAATTAATAACATATATACAATATATACTTAATATCCACAGAGCATCTACCATATCTACTAAATATCTATTACATATCCATCAAATATTTATCAAATATCTACAGAATATTTTTAGAATATTTTTAATTTTATTTTTTTAATTTTATATTTATACAAATGCATACAACTTCTTCATATTATTCATATAAAATACATACAAAATATATAAATAAATACATAATATATATATAATATCTACTAAATATCTACAATATCAACCAAACATCAATATTATATTTACCTAATGAAACTAGTGTTTTTTTAACTTATTCATATATAAAATTTGATTAAAAATAAATTTATTAATTTTTATTAATATATTTTTATATTTTTTGTTTTTTTAATTTTTTTGTGAGTATTATTTATTTTTATAATTAAAATTAAAATTTTTTCTTTATAAAAATTAATAAATTTTATATGTTGAAAATATAATTTAAAATATTAATTTTTATTATTTTTTTAAAATATTTTTATTTTAATAGCATTTTTAAAAAATAAAAATTAAACTAAAATATTGATTGTAGTGAGAGAAGATATATTTAAAAAAAAAACTATTATTTTTGCGAAAAGCGAGATATTTTTAAAAATTTACTCTAACTTTTATTAAAAGTATAAATATTTATTTTTTGTATTATTTTTAAAATAAAATTTATTTTTAGGTAATTTTATAAATGTTTTTCTACGATATTTTAACTTTTATTTTTAAATTTATTGCTCATAATTTTTTTTTATTTTTAACTTTTTTTCATTTTTATGTTTTCAACAATACGGTACTTCTTTATTATTTTTTCAACGCGCCCTTTTCTGCCGCTTCTTTCTTCTTTTCTTCTTTCATTTTAATTGCAGCAAATTAGTTGCCAGTGCTCTCAGCAAAGCACAAAAACGATGGCACAGTGTTTATTTAACTATCAATGCTGCTCATACAATGCTTTCTTTTATAAGAGATATAATTGTAGCTGAAACCAATTGTTATCATAATTTTGGTATTCTTAACAATGTTTCCATACCATATTAGATGTAGAACCAATTACATCCAACAAACATATGCTAGTTTCTCGTGTGCTTGATATTGATAAGAAAACACTTGTTGAAATGGTGATGACATATGCCACTTCCCTGGGGACAAATGTAAAACAAGGAATCAATGGGGATGACCATGAAGTTACCTTTTAGCGTCACATAGAAGTGAAAATCTTTAAAAAATAAAACCAGTAAAATGTAATTTTTATTATTTTATTATTTGTTATTTTGGATTTAACTGTAATGAATGGAAAAAAAATTTATTCTTTATCTTAAATGCACACTACATATTCGATAAAATACTTTGAAGAAATAGTTTTTCAATTTTTTAGTTTTTCAATAAATTTAACGGATTATATCAACTTATATGTGGTTATATTTTACATATAAATAATTAAAAAATAATAATATATATTGGTATATATTACAAAACATAACAATATATGTTACATATATATTAATATATATGGGTGTATGTGTTGAATTTGAAAAAGAATAATAATATATAATTAATATATGTTTAATTATATAATTGTATATGTTACATATAATAACACATATGTATTGAATTTGAAAAAGAATACATAACTAATATTTGTGGATGTATATTAGTTATATAATAATAGTATATATAGATATATGTTTAATTGATTTGAATCAAACAAGTCTTCAAATCTCTAAGATATTGTAAAGCATTCTTGTTTAAGATATTGGGCTTCCCTATTCACATTAGCATAGAAACTCCAATTATCACATTATACCCTCCTTCAAGATGATTTGTCATCAAATCATACTCCAAGGTAGTGTAGAAGTACAAAACATTCTTTGTTAGGGCTATTATTTCCTTATTGATGTGAATTCTTCCTCAAACTTTGAAGTGTTGAAGAAAGAAAATCAATTTTACTCAAAGTTTCCATCTTTCTCCCTTGATGATGTTAAGAAATTGAAGTATATGTAGAATCTGGGAACCTACCAAAGAAATATCAAAGGAATAATTAGGCAATACAGTATTCGTATTAGAGGTGGTTAACAATTCATAGACGTCTTTTTTTCCATGGACAACAAAATTAATTGCCACTGCATTTTCTTCTTCTTGCACTTTGAATTGACTCAAAACTTTTTTCCTCAACTTCTTTCATCTCTACTTGAATCATAACTTTCACTTCTAATATCTCTGCATAAATTTTAATTGATGGAATATCTTTAAGATCCACATTTCCCTCATCATTGATTTTCAACTCTATCAATGGAAGCTTGGATATTATATCCTTTTCAAGTTCAGCCTTAGCTTCTTCAAAATATTCCATAAATTTTTTCTCCTTTTGTCAATCTGTAGAAATCTTGTGGAGATTCAACCATTGTTGTTAATAAGCAAAGCAATCACCATCTACTTGAAATCTCCTTGGAATTCACTTAGTATGCTGAATAGGAGTATTAGTTCGCTTCCCCCTTGTCAATGCAAACCTCAATCCTATCCAATCTTCTAAACATCTCACCATGTTTTTTTATCAACTGCTTGCAGCAAATCGACTAAAGCTTGAAATTGATAAATATATCCTCGAGTATTTCATGCTTGTCTGCTCATCTTGGAAATTTAATTGAACTACAAAGGAAGGTCAGTAAAACAAGAATAAAAATTATTACTTCACTTCCTCACGTATTTCACTCAGTATGATTATCACTCAAGTTCACTCATATTTGCACTCGATATTTTAGCTTTTCTCTAGATGAACTCACACTCTTGCCTTTTACCTCTCAACTCTCTTGCCAAGACTAGTTGTATAGAATCAAGCTCAACACAATTTATCAAAACACAAGAGATAAATGGTAGTAACCAAGATAATAAAGGAAGGACAAATATCTTTAAGCACTTCACAAATGAAATCTTCTTACTTACTTTTTTTTAACTTTGCTTTTCTTTTCTTTTTATTTTTTTTTTAACAATTGAACAAACTTACAGTAACATTCGTAGTGAGTTTTGTGACTATAAGGTTGTTGTAGCAACCAAATTAGAACTAAGGTGATAACGAGAATATTAGAAAAATTTTGTGAAAGTCATAGTAGAGGTCACAGTAATAGTCGCAACCATGAGAGGGGTTAGCGATCGCGCTGGATAATGTCCCAGCTGCACAAAGGTTTGGTAAAATTTTCAAATTTTGGCAAAAGAGATTGCAATAAGTTTTGAGGTAAGCTTCATGGTCTACGAGGAGTTCGCGACCATGACGACTGGAGACAACGACCATGAAAATTTATGAGGTGAAAAACTAAAATTTTGATATAAATGATCATAGTAGGGATCACATTCCACGAGGACTGTGTCACGATCGGGACAAGAAATTGTGATAGCGTAAAACAATGGAAAAACTTTTATAATGGTTTAGGGATACAAAAGAGATCACAGTTGTTGAGGCAATCACGATGAAGGATGCAAAAGGGCTTAGCGACCACAAGAAAAATAATGCAATCACAAATAAAATGACAAGCTAGATTATTAAATTTTCTAGGTTTTTCATATTTTTCAGCTCTTTTATAGCCTCTAGGTTCTAGAATTTTACTTTGACGACCACAAACACAATTGGAATCAAATACATAGAGGAATTTGAGAGTAAACACTATTCTTAACAAAAAAAATTTTATGGAACTAAATAAAGAGCAACTAAGGACACAATAGATTAGAATCAACTAGGGATCAAAGGAACACAAACACAATAATATGAATTGGAACATGGTAACAATAATTGGACTTTTTTGGTTAAAAAATTGAACTAGAACAAATTCACTACAAGAATTTGACAATTTAGAAACCAAAATTAGAAACGGAAAAAATTTTATTTCTATACGGAAGCAGAATTGAAACGAAAATGGAACAAATAGAAATTGAACAATTTTACATTGAATTATAAACAAAATAAAAACAGAATTTACAAATGGACTATTTTCATTTCTGATCCGTTTGTATATCTTGCACGAAAATTTGGCAATAAATTTAGAAATGGATTTGAAATGGTTTAGAAATTGAATTTTAAAATGGATTGTAATCCATTTTTTGATATTGGAAGGGGAAATTGGGAGCGGTAATTTGTCTTTGAAACGTAGAAATGGAAATAAAGTCCATTTTTAAATATAGCTTTCTAAAAATGGATATTTGAAACAAAAAATTTTGTAAGAATAATAGGCATGAAATCGATTTTTATATTTCGTGGTAGTAATAAGCAGGAAATTTAAAAACATATCTAAAACAGTTTAGAAATGGATCTTCTGAAATGGATTTTTCCGTTTCTAATAGTGGTAGGGAAAATAAGCAGCTGACATTATTCTTAGAAAAGTAAAAATGGATTTTTCAGTTGCTGATTCCATTTTTAAGTTGTAAAAATACAACTAAAACCTAGTTCCTTGTAAGTTTTCATTCTATCAACATGACTCTTCCTTTCTTATTTCTCATTCTCACTCTCTCTTTCTCATTTGTTTTTCACCCTCTCTCCTTCACCATCACCATCTCCAAGCCGCCAAGGCTTAACAGGTTAGTTTCATAGATCCAAATTTTGAAACAGAAAGTACGTTTCTATGAGAAACGAATTGTAATCCATTTCAATTAGCAACACGTTGTGTAACGGGTATTAATAACACAAAATTACTTACTATTATACAAGTAAATAGTGTATGAAATATTGTACTAAAAATAAATATCAAAAAAATTTTAAAAAAGGCTGAAGGGGTCACAGACAGTCCCGCTTAAAATCCAGTCTCCTTACGTAGAATTTTACTTGGATAATTAATAGAACAATATAACAAAACAACTACCCTTGATAATAGCTATAAAATTGAGATAAAATAGCACACCAGATTTAACATGATTCACCATTTTACTTTGGACTACGTCTACGGGACAAACTCTGAAAAATAATCTTCTACTATTGAAAATAGTAGGATTACAAGAGAGAGACTTTTTTAAAAAATACTCTAGAAGTACAACACTTACAGTTGAGATAAATCGAAAATAGTGGCACTCAAGTATTTTTAAAACACCCCTAAAAATTAAACAACTTCACTATTTTATCACTCTCCAAATTAATTATTTCTCACAACTTATCAAAGCAAGTTTTTCCTCACTTTTACTTCTCTCATTTTTTGAGTGTTAGGAGAGGAAGGGGAAGGCCATATATATAGACCTTCCCATGTGGTTGTTGGCCTAATTTAATTAGGCCAACAACCATTTTCAACTAGTTTTTTTTTTATAATTAGTAAAAGAAATACAAATGGTTGGTAATGACCAACAATTCTCCCCCTACCAACCATATGGATTAACTGTCATTCCCGCAGATAATCAACAGAACTCGAACTTTTCTTTTGCAAGAATTTTTATTAACATGTCTGCACTATTCTCTTCAGTATGAATCTTTTCAAGTTGTAAAAACTTCTTCTCCAACACATCTCTGATCCAGTGGTATCTCACATCAATATACTTTGATCTAGAATGGAAGAATGAATTCTTTCTAAGATGAATGACAATCTGATTATCACAATAGAGTGAATATCTGTCTTGCTGAAACCCAAGTTCTTCCAAGAATTTCTTCATCCACAATAGCTCTTTACATGCTTCAGTTACAATAATGAATTCTGCTTCTGTTGTTAAGAGAGCAACACATTTTTGTAACTTTGACTGCCATGACACAGCTCTCCCTGCAAATGAAATTAAATAACCTGATGTAGACTTTTTTGAGTCAACATCACCTACCATATCTGCATTTGTGTATCCACCTAACACAAATTTATCACCTCAAAAGCATAAACATATTTTGGAAGTTCTACAATGATACTTCATAATCCATTTCACCGCAGTCCAATGTTCCTTACCAGGATTAGAAAGGAACCGACTCACTACTCACACTGAGTGAGCAATATCTGGCCATGTGCACACTATGACATACATCAAACTCCCCACTACTGAAGCATATAGAACTTTGTCAATCTCTTCTTTCTCTTTTTCTGTGGAAGGATACTGTTTCGAAGTTAATTTAAAGTGGTTAGCAAGAGGACACCTAACCGCTTTAGCCTTTTCCATATTAAACCTTTGAAGTACTTTCTCAATGTACTTCTCTTGTGACAAATATAATTTCTTGGCGCCTCTGTCTTTGATTATCTTTATGCTAAGAATTTGTATTGTTGGCCCTAAGTCTTTCATAGCAAAAGACTTGCTCAACTGTTTCTTCAGATTGTTGACTCTGGAAATTTTCTGGCCAACGATTAACATGTCATCCACATAGAGTAATAGAATAATAAAATCATCATCAGACACTTTTTTTTACAAATACACAGTGATCTGAAGTGGTCTTCTTGTAGCCTTACTCCCCCATAACTGACTCAAACTTTTTGTACTACTGTCTCGGTGCCTACTTCAAGCCATATAAGCGTTTCTTTAACTTGCATACATAAACTTCTTTTTTTTCTTTGAAACCCTCTGGTTGTTCCATATATATCTCTTACTCCAAGTCACCATGAAAAAAGGCAGTTTTCACATCCATCTGCTTGATTTCCAAGTCCAGACTTGCAGCTAATCCCAGCACTATACGAATGGATGTCATCTTCACCACCGGTGAAAAAATTTCATCAAAGTCAATCCTTTTTCGTTGGCTGAATCCCTTAACAACTAATCTAGCTTTGAATTGTGGCTGAAAACTGTACTCTTCATTCTTTATCCTGAACACCCATTTATTTTTCAAAGCCCTCTTTCCTGTTGGCAACTTCACCAGCTTAAAAGTCTTATTCTCATGCAAAGATTTTAATTCATCTTGCATCTCTTCAATACATTTCACCCTATTCTCATTTATCATAGCATCTTGATAATCATCAGGTTCTCCCCCATCAGTAAGTAACAAATACTGATCACTGAAGTATCTAGAATAGGACTGTTTGACTCTAGTAGATCTCCTCAATGGTTCCCAAGATGTATCTAGTACTGGTGGTTGAAAAACTTCTTCATCAGAATCTTCATTTTGTTGATTCTGGATGAGAGCATCTTCATCGACAGTACTCTGCTGGCCATCTTCAATTTTATCTCCAATTTGCCTCGACACTACTTTTGGAGGAACTAATTCAAGATTTGTTGAACTTCCATCAAAACTAGAAACATTCTTTTGAGACTTCTCAATATTTTTTATGGTCTCATTTTCAACAAACACTGCATCACGGCTTCTAATAAGCTTATTCTGAACTGGATCATAGAATCAATAGCCAAACTCATCTTGACTATACCCAATAAGCACACACTGTCATTTTTTAGCATCCAGCTTCGATCGCTCATCCTTTGGTATGTGCACAAATGTCTTACACCCAAACACTCTTAAGTGATTATAAGAGACATCTCTTCCAGACCATATTCTATCTAGAATATCAAACTTCAATGGACACACACGGTGAAAGATTTAGAACATGAACTGCTACACTCAATGATTCTGCCCAAAATGACTTTAGCAGCTTCACATGTGATAGCAAACATCTAACTCTCTCAATGAGAGTCCTATTCATTCTCTCAGCTACACCACTCAACTGAGGAGTTTTTGGTGGTGTCAGCTTGTGTCGAATGCCCTGCTCCTTATAATATCTCTGAAGTGATCCAATATACCCACCCCTATTATCTGACTTGATACACTTCAATTTCTTCTCAGTTTCTCTTTCAACTAGGGCATGAAACTATTTAAATACCTCTATAACTTGATCTTTATTTTTCAAGGTATAAACACATAGTTTTGTTGAACAATCATCAATGAAATTCACAAAATAAGAGGAGCCACCAATTGATCTGGTTTTAAAAGAACCGCACAAATCAGAGTGTACTAGTTGTAATATCTTCGACTTCTTTTCATAATGGGTAGAGTTCTTGAAAGTAACTCTGTTCTACTTTCCTGCTAAGCAATCATCACATCTGTTTAAATGAACACTACTCAAGCCTACTATAATCTTCTTTCTAACCAACATTGACATTCCTTTTTCGCTCATGTGTCCGAGTCTTTTATGACAGGTCTCAGCTGCATCATCTTTCTCTACTGCATTAACTATGCTCTTAGAGATTTAGCTTGCATCATATAAAGAGTAGAGAATTTCTTGTCTCGGGCCACAACAAGCGAACCTTTAGTGAGTTTCCACTGGCCATTTTGGAAGGTATTACAGTATTGTTCATCGTCAAGCTTTCCAGCAAAAATCAGATTAAGCCTGATGTCAAGAACATGCTTCACATCTTTTAATAATAGCCTAGTGCCATTGTTGGTCTCCAAGTGAACATCACCACCGAGTTCGAGGGACTATTACTATAGAATTTCTTAATAACATTCAAGGTTAAACATGACTCCTAGAGAATTCCCAAAATATGAAGTGCTCTTCTTTCTTTTTTATTTTGACTTGGTTGGCAGGTTCAAGGCCTTTCTCATTGGGCGAGCGCATCCTATTCTAAAGTCCTTTCCTAAACCACTTCCAGTTCAGTTGCTGAAAGATAGAGATAAACAATCTTAGCAATATCATCATTACCCATTTTAACTGTTCCAAAGTCACTTGGTGTATAAGTAGCAAAGAACTCCCTCCGGACTGTAGCATGAATAGAAGCACCTGTATCAATCACCCAACTGGTCTCATGATCAACTACATTGATCGCATCATCATTGTAAATGAGGAGAAATTCATGTTCAGTTGTAGAGGTAATTCTCTCATCATTGCTATCATCTTTCCTTTTATCTTTCCCTTTCTCCATTTTCTATTTCTAGCAATATTTCTTAATATGTCCCTTTTATGACAATGATGACATTCAACATTAGTAAATTTATTAGACTTGCCACGACTAGCTTCTCTATTTTTATCTCTATTATAAGCCCCTATTCTGGCTTCTCCCCCTGGTGGTTGTAGCCAGAATATCCGAGTATGAAGAGGAAGTACCTTGTGAACGCCTCCTCATCTCTTCATTTAGGATGTCACTCTTCATCGATTCCATTTTAACAACACCATTAGGAGCATAATTAGTTAATAAAATCTTCAGAGTCTCCCAAGACTCTAGCAATGAAGCGAAAACCATCAAAGCAAGCACTTCATCGTCAAAGGTGATGCCCATGCTCGCTAACTGATCTACAATTCCTTGAAACTCATTCAAGTAATCTGCAATGGAATTGCCCTCCCTGTATCTCATTTGCATTAATCTTATGAGATAAAATAATTTATTATTGCTGGTCTTTAAAGCATGCAACTCTTCAAGCTTATTCCATAATGTTCATATATGAGTCTCACCACATATATGGTTATACACATTATCTTCGAGAAATTATCGAATAAAACTACATACTTGCTTATGCTCAAATTCTCATTCTTCATTTGTCTTGTCGTTGGGTTTACTCGTACTAAACACCGGTCAATGCAATTTTATCATAAATAGGAGATCCTTCATCTTAGATTTTCAAATGTGGTAATTTGTGCCACTTAAGTTTATCATTTTGCTTGTCTTTGCCTCCATCTCTTCAAACTAAAAGCCTTTGATACCACTTGTTATGCAACGGATATTAATAATATAAAATTACTTACTATTATACAAGTAAATAGTATATGAAATATTATACTAAAAATACATACCAAAAAAATTTTCAAAAAAGACTAGAGGGATCACAGACGGTTCCGCTTAAAATCCAGTCTCCTTAGACATAATTTTACTCAGATAATTAATAGCACAATATACAAAATAACTACCCTTGATAATAGCTATAAAATTTAGATAAAATAGCGCACCAGATTTAAGGTGATTCACCCTTTTACTTTGGACTACGTTCACGGGATAAACTCCAAAAAATAATCTTTCACTATTAAAAATCATAAGATTATAAGAGAGTGACTTTTCTAGAAAATACTCTAAAATTACAACACTCACAATTGCGATAAATCCAAAATAGTGACACTCAAGTATTTTCAAAACACCCCTAAAAATTGAACAACTTCACTATTTTATCACTCTCCAAATTAATTCTTTCTCACAACTTATCAAAGCAAGTTTTCCCTCACTTTTGCTTCTCTCATTTTTTGTGTGTTAGAAGAGGAAGAGGAAGGCTATATATATATGCCTTCCCATGTGGTTGTTGGCCTAATTTAATTAGGCTAACAACCATTTTCAACTAGTTTTTTTTTTTATAATTAGTCAAAGAAATACAAATGGTTAGTAATGACCAACACAACAGATATTTCTATTTCTATTATAAATAGATTTTTGGTTCTCATAATGGACCTAAAATAGAAACAGATAATGGTTCCATTTTTGATCTGAAATGAAAAATGCGTTTCAGATTCGCATGTAAATTATAAACAGATTGTGTTTTTCGTTTCTAATTTATTTGCAATGAGCATATTCTAAAAGCAATTTTTTTTGTTTCTAATTTGTTTCTAAATGTAAATAGAAACCAATGTTTTCATTTTAGTGACGGATTTTGCCGTTTCTAAAATGCTTAATTTTTATAGTGAAAAGGAAATAATAAGAACACAATCAAGAATGAAAAACACAAGTAAGAACAACAAACAAAACACAAAAATAACAAGAAATTTGAAAATAGATAAATTAGATAGGATAGATTGCAAAACCTAGTTTAGAGCCTAGGTGCTGATATCAAACTAATGTGAACCCACAAGTAGCGACTTGAGACCCATCTTTATGCATGGAAACAACTCTTTGAAAATCTAAATCATAGGCTTTCTCCAAAATTTTGATCCAAACCTAACAATTTAGGAGAGAACCTTGGTATTGTAACACTCAAGTAATTAACTTTTTATTAACTTTTTGTGTTTTGATTGATTCAAATAAGAATCAAGACGAGAAATTAACTCTCTTAAAAATAAAATTTCTGAATTTTTTTTATTCAAACAATGGCTTAACCTACAAGATGACAATAATATTGTTTATGTATGAATCCCTAAATTAGTTTCCCTAGTTAGGGTGTTTGACAACAAGCTTAGAACCATTCTTGAGTTCAAACAAACTAGCCCAAGTTTGGGTAACATGTAGCCCAATTATAACACGACAAGCTTAAATACAAATTGCACAAAATTTCAGCAAAATAACTAAGGTCTAAATTAATAAACAAATTACAACCTCAAACCAAATGGGCTTAAATAAGCTAAATAGAGGTTGGGCTTTAGACAAATCTATTCCAAATAGTCTTCTTTTAGGCTTTGTAACAAGTGAACTTGGCCTTGCAACAATCCATGCAATGCATTCTTAAGTCACACAAATCTCAAATTTTCAAGTCTCCAAGATATTGTAAAGTACTCTTCTTTAAGTTATTGATTTTCCTCTTTGCATTATCATAGTAGCTCAAGTCTGGATCCGATATTACATCACTTCTAGTTCTACAATAATATATAATTAATGTGTCAATAATATGCATATGTAATAATATAAAATATCTCAATTCCGCAATCCATCAAATACACATTTACAAACATAAAATTTTACGAACATAAACATAATCCAATAATAAACGACTTGAAAATCAACTTCAATTAAAATTCGAAGATTTTTGGGTTTACCTTTATTTTTGCCATGGTAATAAAGTGTGAAAAGTTTCAAGCTCAATTTTATTTTTTACCTTTCAAGCAAATATGAAAATATAAATATTATTAGTTTTAATTTAAGTTTATATGAGAATCTAGTAAATGATAATTAAAATACATAAAGTTATTTTGTAAAAAATATAAAAAAAGAACTAATACATTTGTCTCTACGTTGCATCTAAAGATGGTAATCGATTGAGTATTTTTGAATACCCAATCGATGGTAATCGATTGAGTATTTTTAAATACCCAAATCTATTGTGATCCGTTTATGTAGGATATAAGTAATTTATAAACATATTTAAACGAGTATGTGTAATTATTTTTACTATCTATAGTGAGTTTAGATACATGTCTCTAGGTATCCGAATATGATTATATAACATAATTTATATTTGTTATATTTTATTAATTTTAACTATGTATTTATTATATTATATTTTATTGATAAAATTGTGTTATATAAAATTATTTTAATAAAATTATGTTAATGTTAAATTTTTATTTATAATTATTTAATTAAGAATATCATAATTTTATAATTTATAATTTATTATATTATTACATTTATATACACTTGTTCAGTTTTTCTAAATAAATAATTTTTTTTATATAAATTATTTGTAAAAAGCTTAGGAATTAATAAAAATAATTTATATTAAAAATATTATAATTTATAATATTAAAAATAATTTTAATATTATAATTTATAATATTAATAAATTTAATAATTTAATTTTAATCTATTTCGTATTATTTAATTAATATTTTTTAATATTATAAATTATTAAAATTTTCAATTATTTATTACATTATAGATTAATAAATTATTTGTTAAATATAAATTTATTTTTTATTAATTATTTTTAATATAAATTATTCTCACATAGTTGAGGATTAACAAAAATAATTTATATTAAAATATTAAAAATAGTTTTAATATTATAATTTATTAAATTTCTCATTATTTGTTAGATTATGAATTATTTAATTATTATAAATAATAAAATTAAAAAAATATTTATTAATATTATAAATTATTGACATTAAAAATATTAATTTATAACTAATTTTTAAAAATATTATATAAATATATATTTTTTAAATATTTAATTTAACTCTTGATGTTTAACCGAATCTCAAATTATATTCTATCTTAATTGGATTAGCAATTCTATAAAAAATGAGCAATTTAAATTAAATTTTAAAAAATGTCAATTTAATAAAAAAATATTATAAGGACCAATCATAATTTTTTGGATAGTATAAGAGACAAATTGGATCTTAGTCCAAAGAATAATTATAATCAGATTTATAATGATGTGGATAATTCAATAATTAAAGGAATTCGGATATTGAAGGGAGCAATTTTGCAATGACCTTATTCGTTGCCGTTCATAATTGTATCTCACCTCTCAAGTCAATTGCCCGTTGCCAATTTGTTGGTAAGGTGTCATCACTCATAATTAATTTAGTTTGTCCTCGTTAATAATTCACACAAAGGAAAGAAATTAAGAAGACTCCATCTAAGACAGTCACAAGTCAAGCGAACGAATGGAAAAGATAAATACTAAATAAATAACGAGGATGATATTATTTGCACCAAAGTTTGCTTGATTCGCAAATCAGCTTACATCAGTTTATTAATTAAATCATATTTTTTTATTTTAATATTAAAATAAAAAATTGAATAATATTACCATCAAATCACAATCTGAATGTGCTTTTGAATTTATTGATGAGAAAGAATAATTAAAAAAAAATACTATGAACGCCTAAATAAAAATATTTTTTTTTCTCCAATTAGAATGTGATGAAATTTAAACTTTTAGTTTAAGAATTTTAAAACCTGACTTTAGCATTTTAAAAAAAAATAATTAATTGATTAATATTTAATTTCTAAAACTTCCTCTAATCAGTACAATCGTTCATATTTTTGCAAAACAAATTAAATAATCCCGTAACATTTATGTTCGCCAAGTAAACGATCCTTCATTGGTATTTCTTTTAAATTAGCGTTAACCAAAAGACTTTGTATCTTTTACTGTTAAAGGAAGAATTTAACTTAAAATTTTTAAATCCTAAAACATCCTTGTGATTTGAGTTGTAGAAATTTCTCATCACACGTGAGACTACCAGAAGAAAGATTGAAGGCCTAATAACAATAACCATTGTAAAAAGCTTGGAAAGAAATCAAATAAAATTCAATAGTTAAAGTTGAAACTTTTAGTATTAAATTATTTGCTTATATTTACATTAAAATCTCAATTAAGCATTTTGAACACATCTGCCGTTGGAGCAGTTACTAGAACTTCAAGCTCTATCAATACTAAATTCAGGTAAAGCATGTATTATTAGTTTGTTACATCGAATCTCACAAGTAGCATCTGCTATATATACGGTTGACATATTTACTTATGTAATAACCAATCTACTATACTATCTACTAATGCAAATACTAAATTAGACTGCTTTATATATGTAAGAAATCTCCCCTAAATTTCTTATGTGACTTTACTTTACATTAAGGCTCTCACAACTTGTAATAAATGTTATAATTCACTACAAAAAATTTCGCATTTTGCAACTGATAAAACATAGTGACATATAAATAAACATAATGACATATAAATACAATGGCATGTGTCTCTAAATACTTTGATTAGTTGTTGGTCCACATGTTGATGCTGTCATAGTGCAATTGCAAATTACGCACCCATAATTATCTATTTTTTTGTTAAATTAAGGATTAAATAAATAAGTAAGAAAATGAAATTAAAGTGTCTACATAGTTAAATCAAAAGTAAATGATAACGAGCAAATATCATATATATTTTTTGATAATTTAGGCTCGCTATTAGTACTTTTTATTGAATTTTGAATATTTTTATAGAGAAAAATAATTTAATAAAGAGATGAAATTGAAGGGAGAAAATTGAATTAAAAGTTGAAAATTTTGTAAAAAAATATGCTTATAGGAGCCTTAGGCAAGGCTACTAATAGACTTGACCCGATAGTTTTAAAGAAATCTGATAACTGATATTTAATTTATTTTGATGTTTTGGAGATATGATGTTGGAAGAATTTTGAAAGATAAATATTACCTTGTAATTTTTTATTAGTTAAAATTTTAATTTGAGATATTATTATTATTTTTATTATTTTTTATTATTAGTTTTTCTAATTAGATTTAGTTTATGAAATCTCTAAGGGATTCAACACAGATAAAAAAATGTATTTAGACTGTCGCTAAATATCTCGGTTACAAAATCGTCGCTAATAAAAGCGTCACTAGACTAATTTGTGTCGGTTTTAATCAACAGCTGGAATTACCGTAGCAAATACTATTATGCGACAGTTTTCTAACCGTTGTTAAATTTCACTGGGTTTAACCATTGCGATAGTTAATTTAAATTTTGTTCTAAAAAATTTACTACCGTCGATAAAACCGTCGTAATATTTGTTTTTATAAATATTTTTACGACAATTTGTAACCTGTCTTTTTTTTGTATAATTTATATTCTTTCTTTTTGTGACGGTTGATAATTGTTATTATATTTATTTTTGCGGTATTTATTTTGTTTTTTCAAGTTTAATTTAATTTATTTTTTTACTTTATGATTATTGTTTTTTAAAAGTAACTAACTGTTATATATATATATATATATATATTTCTAAAATAGGATTCATATGAATGACAAAAAGCACGCAAAGTAAACAATAATTTTTGATATTTTTTGTCAATAAAGAAAAATTTTATTGCCAAAATAATGATTATAGATTTTAGCACTATATAGTGTATATATACACAGCTTCCCTTATATCAACCCAAAATATTTAGGGGTGGATAAAATTCAATTAACTAATTAAATTTTTGGTTAACCGATCAAAAATTTTATTCGGTTAATTGAATTCATAATATTTCGGTCGGTTCGGTCAAAGATTTATATAAATTAGATTTTCAGTTCGGTTAACGGTTAATCGATTCGGTTCGGTTGGTTAACCGTTAATCAATTTTTTTTTAAAAAAGTTGTTATTATTTTTTATTTAATTCTTAAATTATATTATTTTTTTATAAATATAAACTTTTATTGCAAAATAAAATTATTTTGAGTTTTTTTAATAAAATTTATTTAGTTATTTAATTATATTAATTTTTTGTTCTAAATAAAATTTTATTATAAAAATAAAAAAAAATGAGTTGGTTCGGTTAATTAACCGAACCGACATATTTGATTTTATTAATTAACCGAACCGATCGAAATAAAAATTCGGTCCGTTCAATTAACATTTTTTAAAAATTTCAGATTGATTAACCGGTCAGTTCGGTCGGTTAATTAACCGACCGAACCGACCGAACCAATACTTACCCCTAAATATACCACACGAAGGTCTCCTATTACCATCACCCACCAATAGTCTTCACCTTATAAATCATAACCTCCAATTAGTAGCTATCAGTAACATGGAAGAACACACAGCCAACCATTACTCCTCATCAAGTACAGGTAGCTTGAAGCTCACATAGGCCAACCAGCAGCAACATCACTCACTATTCACCTATCAGTAATCATTCAACAAACACAAATCACCTCAACAAATATATGAAATATATAAAATCCATATCGACAAAGAAATTTTATTCAAAACCTCATAAAAACATTTAAGAATATATCAAATAAATAAAACCCGTATCAAATATGTGTTAAAATCAACATATAAAACAAAATCAAAGTAAATTTCATTAATTTTTGAAAATCCATTTAAGAATAAAAAGATTACCAGAAATGCTCAGTAATCCTCTCATTCATGATTCATTCTCCCTAAAAAGAATTAGTATTATTATTATTATTGTTATAATAATAAAGAAGAAATCGTTAATATGCTTTCAATTAAATTTATATATAACTCATTATAAGATCATCATATGTAATTTAAAATCTTGCAATACATTAATGGATACAATTTGTAAAAACCTTAGTTTGGAGCACACGAGTATGTCCTAACTCAAGCAATTTTTCTAATTTCTGTAATTTCTCAATATTTGACCCTTGCAGATCCCCTCCTCCCATCTGCCTGTTTCAAATAATTTATTTAATCAGCCCATCTGTCTGTTTCGCAAATTCTATATATAATTATATTATTCATTAGTTCATGGGTCTTTTCCTTGCTCAATCGGGTGCAATTACTATTTTCCAGCTACAACAATTTGATAATAATAGCAAATAATGGAATTAATTACTATTTTCCCATATAAATGTGAGATAATATTAAATGGAGATTAGTAATTTATGAGGGAAATAATTATATAATTAAAATAATTTTAGTTACCTGCAATTCAAGAGATGGTTGCTCAAGTTTGTCAAGGTTATTGGAATGCATATTATACCTTGCAATTATGTCCTTCACACTTAAATCAAGAAACCAGTACATACTGTTAGCAAATACTAAATGCTTTTTAATTTATATATATAAACACACACGCACACACAAACATAAACAGTATTTTAATGATTCATGAACAAAAATATCAAATTATGAAGAAAAAAAGCACTCTTCAATTTTGACCCCCCACATGCAGTCCCTCCCCTTAATTTTTTCCCCAAGTTAATTCAAACAGAAAAAGCAATTCAAATGGTAGATTATCAAGCATACTCTTTATATAATAATAGAGAATGTAACTAAAATAAGTCATGCATCTAACTAAACCCACTGAAACTTAATAATTGATCAAGTAATAATATACCTTTTTTATAAACAGATATTCAAAATTTATTTGCTTAAAAAAATTTATTCACAATTTAATCATAAAGCTAATCCCAATTTATGCACATAAATTGACCCACCAAAATAGAGAATGTAAAGTAGACATTCAGAGGACTAAGAGCCTTAATTAATCAAATGGGAGTGTAAGTCAACTCATATTTCAGCCACTGAGATTTTATACAATGGGGAAAACATGGAATCCTGAAGCCAAAGTTCGAACTCTATTACAGAAGATTTAGGATAGAGTAATATAATTAAGTTCAATAAAAATGCATTGAGGTTCATCTATCTAATTCTTCTAAATTAATTACAAGGAGTCTTTGATTTCAGGCAAGCAGCATCTACAGCTTCCCTACTTTAAATTTATGATTTAAGGTAAAAAATTCAAATTTATGGTGATTATCACTAATATGATCACACTATAACCAAAATGGAGGCTTACAGACCACTTTCACATTGATATTGATCATGTGCAAGTACATAAGCAATATGTTTAGGTTCTGGGTTCACATTTTGACCTTTATGAGCATAGATAATCTTAAATGTTCTTGCCATTGATGACAAGGTGCAACTAACCTGACTTCAAAATATATTTACATGCATGCATGCAAAACAAACTCGGAGGGAGATAAAAGCAAGACAAATTAATAGAGATTTACCATCCATACTACATCTCTTTTAGCAGTTACAACAATACATGGATGATGTGAGCAGAATATAATTTGAGTGGATGTTCTAGGAGAAGCAGCAAGAGTTGCAAACAATATCACAACTAAAACCTTCACCAATACCTCAACTGATGGAAGAAAAGGAAATTGAGCGTCCAAGAAATTCTGTGTCACTACAGAAACACGAGATTCCGTCCACCAAAGATGAGAATAAGAACCTGGTTGGAGCCATATAAATTAGAATAATATAGAAATATAATTATTCGAATAAAATATAGTGGATATTAAATTGAATACTTGGTAAAGAATTAATTAAAACTCAAGTGAAATAAGAATAATAAATCTAAATCTGTCAAATAAATAGATTAATAAATATATAAATATTATTTACCCTATGGAAAAGAAATCAAGAAGAGTCTTCTACAACAAAAATGGGCTCCATTAAATATTTTGCGGATTAGGTATGAGAATTATATGCGTGTGAATATGGTTACCCTAATTGCTTATTGTTATTACTTCTTTTCTATCTTGATTGTTGCTGATACATGCTAATGGTTTTGCCTTAAACTATCCATTGGTCTTGTTTTATTGTACTATTGTTGAATTGTTATTGTTAATATAGCCAATTGATTAAAAAAGACTAATGAGTCCATTTATCATCATTGCTCCACCAAGCCGATACCTAGCCATAGACCTCATGAGGTAGAAAAGCCCTATGTGCACATAGGTAATTGAAGTATTGAAAGGAAAGAAGTTACTATCTCTAGATACGAATAATTGAAAAAAATGATAATAATATTGTATTATATTTTCCCATCACTATGAGTATACCAGTCATTGCTTAATTGAATTGTATTGTAATGTTGAACCATTATTGTCATATTATTGATTAACCCCCATATTTATTTGTATATGTTATATTCGCACCAAGATGAAAGTTCACTCCATATCAACGGTTAGTGCAAGTGCTACACAGCTCATGAAAGCTTCTTCACTTTTTCCTCCAAGAAACTCAATATTCATAGATGTGTACTCCCTTTGTTCTCTTACTTTAGAGAAATTTCTATTTTAGGTATTCTTTTTATATAGAGAAAGGTGCTTAGAATGGAAATTTTTGGAGAGTATTCCTTAAGAGAATTTTGAAATTATTATTGCAAGTAACTGTATTTTGCACATCAAACAAGACTAGTAGTAGATAATTGTAAGCTGTATAATTAATATACATCATTTTTCAATGGATGAATTAATGCTATAGTTAAGAGAGATTTTGTTAAGTTGCACTCCGTGTTACTAATGAGGGCACAATTTTGAGTTAGTTCTTGTCATGTATTACAATATAGCCACTAATTTCAATCTTTAAACCTAGTTATTTGAAAGACATGATAGTATAGATATCAAACTGATAATTGGAGCATAATTTTTAATTGTATCGACTAATTTTGAAATAAATGCATTTGTGTTAATCGATATGTTGTCATTTTTAGGCCACAATTATTATTTTTAGTGCCCAAAAAATAGCTTGTTGAAGTCACCAGGAAGTTCATTTAGTTAATGGAATGGTGAGGGTTCATGATTTTGGATATAGAGATCGACCCTTTGAGTTGAGAATTAGGGGGCCGTTTTTAGAAAGTATTGTCATATCTTCTAGTATTTCATTAAGGTCAGATGGATGATGAGGGTCCATAATTTTAGGGGCCAAGTTTTCTCGCACTAGTGCCCTTTTTTCTAATGCAATGGTTTTGGTGAATGTTTTATGCACTATTTATAGTGGAAGGAGTCCTTATAGTGCCTTCATTTTGAAAGTTGAGGAGACTCTTTTATTTTTCAAAACATTTGGAGGCAAATTTCAATACAAAATAGTTGGATATTCAAAAAGCAATCCCCTATTTTGCTCCTTGGGGGGGAACTTAATTTTCAAGTGGTTGAAATTTTTTATTTTACAAAATTTTAAATTTTAACCAAATTAAGGGCACAATCCCTCCTTCTCTCTCTCTTTTTTTTTTTTTTGCAATTTAAGTGTTATAAATGAGCCCTAGCATCTTATTTGAATGAGCTGTAATTAGGGGCCTTAATTGTACATTTAACATTAATCATGGGTATTTTAAACAATTTATAGGTGAAAGAGTTCTCAATAAGAACTAATTTTTATGCATAAATTTATAGATTTGTACACGATCAATATATATATTTTTCTTCCCTTTTCAATATGTTGTGCACAGATTTACAAAGTGTTGCACCCTACAATTTAAAAATTTATGCCATTTTTATTAAACTGTGTGCGAATATTTTTGAACCTCCTTTGTATCAATTGAATACGTTCATTTGTTGATATCAAAGGTCAAGTTTCCTTCCACATGCCCTATTTATGAAAATAATTTAATTATGCACAATGATTCATGTTGTTTGCATACTAATATATGCCCTTATTATACAAATGGAGGGTAATTAATCTCCTCCATTTTGAAATAAAAATTTTAGTCATAAATGCTCCATAGAGTATTATGTCCATGAATTGTCTCTCTCTTAACATTATAAATTATAGGATTATTTTAATTAAGGCATATTGTAATCAACAAATCTATTAACTACCTCCGTATTTTTTCTATTTTCTATAAAATAAGAGAACAGATGGAGTATTATTTAACATAGTGTAAGTTCTCTATAGAGCTCCAAAGTATTAGTATAGTACATGTGTATAGTATATGTATAGAGTATGAATATTATAGAGAGAGATTAAAAGAGTAGTACATTTGTATAGTACATGTGTATAACATAGTAGTACATTTGGTAATAGGAATTTAAAAGTACATGTTTATAATTTATAAGAGTTTAAACATGATGATGACCCGGGGATTGCAAAAGTATTGTGATTAATGTATATAAGTATATGTAATTGAATTGAAAGACAAAAAATTATAGGCTCTCTATAAAATGTCAAACTTAATATAATAAAATAGTAATAGGTTCCATGAAGTGCCCAGTGATCTTAACTCGTCCTAGACCTTAGGACCGTCGTACCCCTGAAATTTGGGTGTGATAGTAAATTAGGTCATATGAGTATGGAAAGGGCTTGCAATATTGAGTAAAAAAAGGATTGTTAAATGGGAATGAAACTGAAAAGCTAAAATTTATGAGACTTGTGTTGTGGGCAAGCAACACAAGGTAAAGTCCAATTCAGGTCAACACACTTCCTTGAATATCCTTGAATATATTCATGTAGATTTGCAAGAACTTTCTTGGATTAAATACCATGGTGAATGTAGCTACCTTTTTAATTTATTGATAACTACTTTGGAAATTTTTGGATGTAGTTTTTGAAGTCAAATGAGAATGTGGGTGGTTCAAGGATTGAAAGACCATGGTTGAACGTGTATTAATAAGCAAGTTAAGATACTAAAAATAGATAATGGGTTAGAATTTTGTAATACACCATTTGATTAGTTTTGAAAGAAAGAAGGTATATTGAGGCGCCGCCAAACAGTCATGTAGCGTGCTTAATGTATGCAATTAAATGTTGCACTTCTAAAGAAATTTTAATCTAAGGCAATTAATATTGCCATTATCTATTGAATAAATCTCCATCACTGCAATTGATATTAACACTCTCTAAGAGGTATGTTATGGTACTTCCTCTAATTATTTTGGCCTATATATATTTGTTTTTCTGCGTATACTCATGTTGATGATGGTTAAATTGAGCCTAGGGTGCATAATTCTAGGGTATATTGTTGAGGTTAAAGTGTATAGATTGTGGTCTACTAAAATGATAAAACTCTAAAATTTGTTATTAGCAAAGATGTTACCCTTGATGAACCTACTATGGTTGGTCAGAAAAGGAAGCTTGATGATCATGCAGATAAAAATGTTCAAGTGCTAACTAGAAGGTGGATTTTAAAATTGAAGCTTCAAACATGATCTCAAAAAATCCTAAAAATTAGCCTAAAGATGTGCAGGAGGAAGAACAACGATGTATAGTAGTAGGAAGAGAAATAAAGAAAATCATTAAGCCTACTAGGTATTTAGATTATGTTAATATTGTAGATACTAATTCAATTGCTTATGCATTAGCAGTAGCAGGCAATATAACTTCTTTTGACCTTAGTCATATAAAGAGGCAATAAAAAAATGATGAAATAATTAATTGCCATGAATAAGGAGATGCAGTCTCTTTCCAATAACAAAAGTTGAGAACTTGTACCATTACCAAAGCATGTGAAGCCAATAGAATGTATCACTTAGTACAAAGAAGAGAAAGATTGCATAAGTCGAGTTCCTTACTTAAATATAGTTGGGAGCTTAATATATGTCATTGTAATCACCAGGCCAAATCTAGCACATGTTGTTAATACAGTAAGCAGATTTAAGAGTATCAAAGGAAAACTCAAGTTGAATTTGTTAAATGGATTATGGCGATACATAAGAGGCACAAGCAAGCTTGTTTTATGATTCTAGTAGTTCTTCTAGCTATATTGTTGGCTATATTGATTCTAATTATGGTGGAGATCTATTGAGGAGAAGATATTCTCTTCAATTTATGGTTGTATTGTCTACAATTGAAGCTGAATGCATGCCATTGACAAAAGGATTTAAATAAGATATTTGGTTGCATGGTCACTAGTTTGGGTTTAAACATGTGGAAACCTGTCATCTATTATGATAGTTGGAGTGCATTGAGGATTGCTAGGAATTCCGTTTATCATGAAAGATCAAATAATATTGATATCTTATTAAACTTCTACAAGGATGTCATTGAAAATAATGTCTTTTCTACACAAAGGATACATAACAGATAATCCAGTAGATATATTGACAAAGCCATTATCTATAGAAAAGAATAGCATAAGGCCCTTAGGGCATACAAGGTACGAAATTTATTCTTGAATATGATGGCTTAGACAAATTCAAGTCAATGAGGAGAATAGTTGAATCACTTGAATTTTTGTGAAGATCGATTTATACGCTGACCTAAATTTTTCGGAGCTAGACCCGAAAAGGAATTTCCATTTACGGCTGATAAGCCCATGTCCATTTTATGTTATATATTTTTGGATCAACCTGATTTGTTGTTTGCGTATATATAAGAATTTTTCTCTCTACTCGTGGATGTAGGTCACACTGACCAAGAATGTTTCTCTCTACTCGTGGATGTAGGTCACATGACCAAACCACTTAAATGTCTATCTTATTTTCTTATTTGATTTCTTCCATTATTTTTGTTTTCTTGTCAACATAGATTAGACTTTAATTAAATTATTTTCTTTTCATAAAGTTTATAAATTTTTAATTAAATAATTTATTTAAAGTACATATTATCTAATAATCAATAACTTTCACATTGGTGAATATAAGCATCAATAACTTTCACATTGGTGAATATAAGCATAAATTTGATTTAACAATAACTTAAATATGAATCTCTTATTCCTAATCTTTAGAAGAAAAAAAAATAAAAGAAAAGGATATTCCATTTAAGGATATTATAATTTTGAGAGTCCTACATTGACATATTAGTTGAAAATTAATTAGAAAAAGATAAAAATGGATAGTAATGCCATTGTCTAATATTAAACTTTAAGTTGGTTGGCGATAAATAGATACTCTGTCACGCCTTTTTAGTTCAACCGCTATTTGTTAGCTGTAGGTTTCTTCACTACTAATTAGAAAATGAAAAACCCTCAACTATTATTTTCTCCTACTATGTAAAGCAAGAAACTTGCTTACTTTGATATGACCTATTGACTCGCAGGTTTTGAAAGTGACACAGTGATGAAAAAATGAGAGATATAAAAAAGAAATCAAATGTTATGTTTCTTTCCCAAGTAAATATATTCCGTTTCTAAAAACAATTGATACTCCTAAAATGCAAAAAAAAAAAAAGGAAGAAAAAGGAAATTAAGAAAAAAGATAGGTTCTTCGATAAAATTAATTTAAACTCGTTCAATGAATGAAGGGACTAAAAAGAAACTAAAAACATAATAAAAAAAGATGAAAATTTGACATATAATACAAGATTAGATTTTTTTTAATTTGTTTTTTTTCTTTGCTTTTGCTTTTACGTTTATTATTTTTATTTCTAATATCTTGTCATGATTTTTATTTCAATTATTTCATTATAAATTATATTTATGATTTAATATTTTTTTTCTTTTTTTTTATTTTTTATGTATCATCAGGTAAATTTAGGAATTTGTACAAATATATGTGTGCGCGTGCATAAATATAGTAATATTATCTTTGATTAATTAAATTTTTTAAATGGTAACTGTATAAAAAGTACAATGAGCATTGAAATAAAAAATAAAGAGGGATAATCAAGGGTAAAGTCAAGGCTTCCAAGAGAAATTTTACCCCCTTCACTTAAAGTATTGGCTTTGCCCCCTAGATATATTAGTACTTAAATATTGAATTACAAAACACATTAATTAATCATATATTTTTCATGGGTTCATTTAGTTTAATTCACAATTGAAACTTGAATTCTCTTCCAGAAACTACACGATTTTATCAGTAGTGTTATCTTGAGAACTTAAAGATAGAGTTTATTTGATAGAAAAGAAATAGATTTCTTTTAGTATTTTTTATGGAAATTTAAACTTATATCTATTAGTAATAGTCTCATTTATGCATTTTTATATGCTAGATTATGCTTGTGTGAAAGAAATTAGATTTGCACTTTATATGATTATCAAACAAACGCTTTTTAAAAAATAACATTTTTATTAATAGTATAAGAAAAAACCTTGAAGGAGTATATTACATTATCAAAATGTAGCAGATTTAGTTACAGATTATCATGACAAACAAATTTGTCACTAATTTTTTACGTATTTAAATTCGACAAAGATTTAGTGATATAAATTTTTTTATCAAAAATTATGGTGCAAAATTTTTTTTGATAGATTGATGAAGTATTTATTGACATAAAATTTTGATAAAAAATAGTAGCGCCAAATTTTCGCCATTTATTTGTAACAAAATACATATGGACACTGCATCACTAAATTTCGCTGCCGATGTTATGTTATTCTTAAATCGAATGCATGTGCCTTTTATCACAAGCAAGTAACATACTGATAAGTATAGTCATTGAATAAGGGATAAAATGCTATTGACATGTTTAGTCTAAAAATACCCACATAATAGACACAAAAAGGAGAGAAATTTTCTCTACTGAGTTCATACTAAAATTTGAAAAAAATTATTTACGTTCATCTCAAAATTACAATATAAAGTATTAGGGTTACAAAAATTTTAAATCCAAATAAGGAAAGATTTCAAAAATTCAACAGATTGCCAAAATAAAAGAAATTATAAATATAGAAAGATAATATTTAATGAGGTAGACAAAATGATTAAATGGTTCCTCGATCCAAGATTTCTAAATAAGGAAATAAAAATCTATCCTAAGCTACCATAATAGTAAAATATGTTTTCGGAAACTTAAATGATGAAATTTGACAGAAAAGTGATGGACCTCACTGTAAACTATTGTCTTTGACTCATTGGCTCATTTTTCATTGGGTTAGACTCTTAGAACGTCTAGTTTGCAGCTTCAACTTTTGGCGGTAATTATCAAACTGCCAATAGAGCAGTTTTCTGTCAAACTGCTCTATAAAGGCTATAGCTTTTTATTCTGCATGATATATTGATTTTAGTAGAATCAAATCCATAAAAATAAATCATTGAATCTCAAAATAATTAACCCCAAATCTGCAATATCACTATTAAATTTATATAAACACAAATTTTAGATTTTAAACATAAATTGATGGGTGTCGACGCCACCAAAATTAAATTCATATTCCTAAACTAAATTGATTGTAGTGGTGAATATGGTTAAATCTACATGAAATTGACTACGTAATTAAATTTCTTTTGAAATGAAAAAGTAAATTAATATAAAAAATTAAACAAGGTGTTTTATAATTAAGAATTAAAACTAAAGTAAAACTGAAATTTAAAATTAAAAATTAAATGACAACTAAGATAAATTAGAAAACACTAATGAAAATAAATTCAGTTGAAGGAATAATCTCAATTTCAATTCTTTAGATTGATCATTGATTCATAAATTGTTCTTCATAATTTTCAATAAACTAATTCTATGAATTTGTCTCTAACAAAAGTCTTGACTACTTTCTATTTGTACGAATCTTTTAACAAGCACAATGCTCAATTGCATTTTCTTGTGAAGGATTTAGTTTTTATTTGTATTTGATTTAATTAGCCATCTGCAATCTAACTTAATGTTCTGATTTTAAAAATTTGTAGATCCTAAAAGGCAAGCACGACTAGATCGGTGAAGATGTTACAGAATAATAGGAGAAATTGTGTGAGGGATTCTTTATCTTGGTGAGGATTCTAGACATAGGATCATACATCTTGACATTAGAGCTAGCAATATTTTGTTAGATGCGCATAAGAATCCAAAAATTTTCAGATTTTGGAATGGCCAAGAATTTTGGAGCTGATCAAACCCAAGGAAATACAAGTAGAATTGTTGGGACATAGTAAGTTCTGCAGTTTTACTATTTGCTCTGCTCTCCAGATTAACCAATTAATGAATTCAATGCTTTGTACATTTTTTATACTAATGTTGCTCTGCCTAACTTTATGGTTTCTAATGGATATATGCCTCCGGAATATGCATTTCTCGGTCAAATCTGATATATATATCTATGGACTCTAGTTCATGAAATTATAAGTGGAAAGAAGAATAGCTCTTTCTATCAAATAATTGGTACTGATGGCCTTGCAAACTAAGTGTGAAGTCATTTCAGTCAGTTATAGCTAATATCACCTTATCACCACGATGCATAGACATTAATTACTTGGCACTTTGCAGGTCTGGAAACACTGGAGAAATGGGACACCTATGGAAGTGCTGGATCCAACTCTGAGAGATTCATATTCAAGAAATGAAGATTTAAGACGCAACCAAATAAGTTTGTTATTGTTGTTTTTGGCTATTTATCTATCATGAAAATTCATTAACAAATTTTAGGGTCAAAATAGGAGATGTCTAATTTTGGAATTGGAAGTCAAAAATAGGATGTGTCTAACTTAGGTAAATGGAAGTAAAAAATGGAGGTGCCTAATTTTCACCAACCATTTTTGAAACCTATATAAACCCATTAGCTCTCATTTGGAAATCATCCCAAAATTAAGTCTTCTCTCTTTCCTTTGTAATTCTTCTTTGATATTAGTAGAATTATATTGGTGGTGTCCGAGGACGTAGGCAAAATTGGCCGAACCTCGTTAAAGTTTGGTGTTCTCTTTATTAATTACTTAATAGCTATTTTGGGTATAGTTGTGGTGGTATTTTGTGCTAGTGATTATATGTCTAGGAAAATTCTGTCTAAGGAAAGACTTGGTATTTAAGAGTGTCTATTGTGATCCACCTCTCTTTCCTGAGAATTTTTCTAGTATAATTGTTGGTGCAAGTGTTCACACACTATACATATTATTGGTGAAAAATTAATCCAATTTCCACAACAATTGGTATCAGAGTCAAGGTTTTCTGAGTATGCTCTGTGGTTGCAGCCTAGTCTGATCTTCCACATCAGAAAAGATTTTATTGGATTATTTATATTCCGCATTTGTTAGCTATTAAATAATTTTTTGAAACAGAAATGACAGACGACTCAGGCAAATCATCCACTCCTAAAGAGACAGCATCCACTTCGCTAATTTGGTCAATGACTGTTGTGTCAAATGTTAGATTTGCAGTAGAGATTTTTGATGATACTGGTCATTTTGGTATGTGGCAAAGTGAGGTTCTAGACGCTCTTTTTCAGCAAGGTCTAGACATTGCCATTGAAGAAGAGAAACCAGAAGACATTGATGAAAAAAATTGAAAAGCCATCAATCGTGTGGCTTGTGGTACAATTTGATCGTGTCTTTCTAGAGAACAGAAGTATGCGTTCTCTAAGGAAGTTTCCGCAAGTAAATTGTGGAAGGCATTGGAGGAAAATTTTTTGAAGAAAAGCAGTCAGAATAAACTTTATATGAAGAAGAGATTGTTTCACTTCACTTATGTTCCTGGTACCACTATGAATGAGCACATCACCAATTTTAATCAGCTGGTAGCTGATTTGATGAATTTGGATGTGACTTTCAAAGATGAAGATTTGGCTTTGATGCTGTTGGGGTCCCTTCCAGAGGAGTTTGAGTTTCTTGAAAAACTCTACTCCATAGAAAGGCTGAAGTGACTCTCTCTGAAGTAACTGCTGCACTATACAGTTACGAACTACGAAAAAAGGACAAGAAAGAGAGTTCAAGTGGAACAGCAGAAGCATTGATAGTGAGAGGTCGCTCTCAAGGCAGGAAGAGAGAAAAGAAGGGGAGATCAAAATCCATACCAGCCAAAGATGAATGTGCCTTTTGCCGGGAGAAAGGGCATTGGAAGATTAAATTATCTCAAGCTGAGTAATAAAAGCAAATCTGATAAAGGAAAAGTTGTCGTGAATTCAAATGTAGTTGAGTGTGATGATGAAGACTCAGACCTTTCATTAGCTATTGTGTCATCAACAAGCTTTTCTAGTGTATAGCTACTTGATTCTGGCTGTAGTCATCATATGTATCCCAATTGGGGTTAGTTCTTTGACTTTAGAGAACTAGAATGAGCAACTGTTTACACAGCAAATGACGGTCCATGTATGATTAAAGGAATTGGTTCAATCCAATTAAGGAATCATGATGGATCAACTAGAATACTGTCAAATGTTCGATATGTATCGAGTTTGAAGAAGAATCTCATCTCTGTGGGAGTCCTAGAATCAAAGGGCTTCATTGTAAATGAAGCAGATGGAGTAATAAAAATCATCTCCGGTGCACTAGTGATAATGAAAGGATTAAGAAAGGCCAATAACTTGTATTACTATCAGGGTAATGCTATTATTGGGACAGCAGCAGTAGCTTCCAGTAATGATCAAGAGTTGGAAGCAATCAGATTATGGCATATGCGCTTGGGACATGCTGGTGATAAATCCTTGAAACTGTTGTCAGATCAAGGATTATTGAAAGGAATGCAACCCCAAAAGTTAGATTTCTGTGAGCATTGTGTCAAAGGTAAGCAGACTAGAGTGAAGTTTGGTACTACAATCCATGATACCAAGGGTATTTTGGACTATGTTCACTCAGATGTGTGGGGTCCTTCCAAGACAGCTTCAATGGGAGGAAGGCACTACTTTGTAAAATTTATTGATGACTTCTCTCGGAGAGTATGGGTGTATACTATGAAGACAAATGATGAAGTGTTGAGAGTTTTCATCATATGGAAAAAGATAGTGGAAACTCAGACGGGCAGAAAAGTCAAATGTCTCCGCACAAATAATGGTGAAGAGTATAAAAGTGATCCATTTTTGAAAAGATGAAGGCATTGTTAGACACTTCACAGTTAGAGATACACCACAACAGAATGGGGTGGCAGAATGCATGAACCGGACATTTGTGGAGAAATTTCGGTGTATGTTGTCCAATGTTGGGTTGGGCAGACAATTTTGGGCTGAGGCTGTTACATATGCATATTATCTCGTTAATCGCTTACCATCAGCTGCTATTGGTGGTAAAACACCTTTGGAGATATGGTCTGAAAAATCTGCTACTGATTATGATTCCTTATGTGTATTTGGTTCCACTACATACTACTGTGTTAAGGAATCAAAGTTAGATCTGAGGGCACAGAAAGCGCTCTTTATGGGAATCACCACTAGTGTGAAGGGACTTCGCCTTTGGTGTCCAGAAACAAAGAAGATAGTTTTTAGCAGAGATGTTATCTTTGATGAGTCTACCATGTTGAAAAAGGTAACAAATGAAATTGTTCAACAAACAGATGGTACTCCGCAGCAGGTGGAGTTTGAAAGAAGATTTGTTGACCCAGCAACAAATAAAACAGATGAAAATACTCCTATGGTAGAAGTGGAGTCAGATGAAGAAGGAGTTCCAACCCAAGAACCTCCACAGTAACAAGAATCTATTGCAACAAATAGGCCACGATGAGAGATTTGCAAACTTGCTCGATTTGATGATATGGTGGCTTATGCATCCCTAATTGCAAATGATGGCATTCCTAGCACTTATAATGAAGCTGTTCAAAGTTCAGAAAAGGAAAAGTGGAGGAAGGACATGGATGATGAAATGCAGTCTCTTGGAAAGAATCAGATATGGAAGCTAGCTAATCTTCCAAAGGGAAAGAAGGCAATTGGATGCAAATGGGTATATACAAAGAAAGAAGAATTTCCTGACAAGAATGATGTTCGCTACAAGGCAAGATTGGTAGCTAAAGGCTATGCTCAAATAGAGGGAATTGATTATAATGAAGTATTTTCTCCAGTTGTAAAATATTCCTCCATTAGAATTTTATTGGCCTTGGTAGCACAATTGGATTTAGAACTCGTTCAACTTGATGTAAAAACTGCATTTCTACATAGAGACTTAGAAGAGGAAATCTATATAACTCAGCCATAAGGGTTCAAGGTTGCTGGAGAAGAAAAAACTGGTATGCAAATTGGAAAAATCATTGTACGGATTGAAACAATATCCGAGGCAGTGGTATAAACGATTTGACAATTTTATGATGAGACAGAAGTACACAAGAAGCAAATACGACCATTGTGTGTATTTACGCAAGCTACAAAATGGATCTTTCATATATCTTCTCCTATATGTTGATGATATGCTGATAGCTTCAAAGAATCTAGAAGAAATTGAGAAGTTGAAGACTCAGCTGAATTAGGAATTGGAAATGAAAGACTTGGGAGAAGCAAAAAAAAAAAATAGACATGGAGATATGCAGAGATGGGAAGAGAGGGAAGCCTTGTTTGAATCAGAAACATTATCTGAAGAAGGTACTACAGCGTTTTGGACTAAATAAAAAGTCAAAACCTGTAAGTACACCGCTTGCACCTCATATGAAGCTCAGCTCAGCTCATCTTCATCTCCTAAAAATAAAGCGGAACGGGAGTACATGTCAAAGGTTCCGTATGCAAATGTTGTTGGTAGCTTGATGTATGCTATGGTGTATATAAGGCCAGACATTTCATAAGCAGTTGAAGTTGTGAACAGATGCATGCATGATCCTGGCAAGGAACATTGGCAAGCTGTGAAATGGATTCTACAGTATATTCTGAACACCGTATATGTTGGATTGATATTTGAGCGGGATGAGAAAGATGGTCAATGTGTAGTTGGATATTGTGATTCCGATTATGCTGGTGATTTGGATAAACATCAATCAACTACTGGTTATGTGTTTACACTTGCTAAGGGGCCGGTTAGTTGGAGGTCTACGTTACAGACAACAGTTGCCTTGTCCACTACGAAAGCAGAGTACATGGCAGTATCAGAGGCAGTTAAAGAAGCAATTTGGCTTCAAGGGTTGCTTGGTGAATTGGGAGTTAGACAAAAGCACATTAAAGTGCATTGCGATAGCCAAAGTGCTATTCATTTAGCAAAGAACTAAGTTTACCATGCAAGGACGAAGCATATCAATATTCGGTATCACTTTGTACGTGAGATTCTAGAGAAAAGTGAAATATTACTTCAGAAAATTTGGACCACTGACAATCCCGCATATATGTTGACAAAGGTGGTGACAGCTATCAAGTTCAATCATTGTTTGGACTTAATCAATATTTAAAAAAATTAAAAATGAGCGCTTCACAGCGCAATTGGAGACACTACTAAAATAGCTTCTGTTGAGATAAGATTTGTAGATTGTAAATAGAAAAATAGCCAAGGTGGAGAATTGTTGTTTTTGGCTATTTATCTATCATGAAAATTCATTAACCAATTTTAGGGTCAAAATAGGTGTCTAATTTAGGAATTTGAAGTAAAAAATAGGATGTGCCTAACTTAGGTAAATGAAAGTAAAAAATGGAGATGCCTAATTTTCACCAACCATTTTTGAAGCCTATATAAACTCATTAGCTCTCATTTGGAAATCATCCCAAAATTAAGTATTCTCTCTTTCTTTTGTAATTTTTCTTTGATATTAGTAGAATTATATTGGTGGTATCCGAGGACGTAGGCAAAATTGGCCGAACCTCGTTAAAGTTTGGTGTTCTCTTTATTAATTACTTAATAGCTATTTTTGGTATAGTTGTGGTGGTATTTTGTACTAGTGATTATATGTTTAGAAAAATTCTGTCTAAGGAAAGACTTTGTATTTAAAAGTGTCCATTGTGACTCACCTTTCTTTCCTGAGAATTTTACTGGTATAATTGTTGGTGCAAGTGTTCACACACTATACATATTATTGGTGAAAAATTAATCCAATTTCCACGACAGTTATGTGTTCAGCCAGTTCAGCAAGACCCAGCTGACAGACCTGCAAATGCTACAATAGTTCTTATGCTCAACAGCTACTCTGTTACTCTTCCAGTGTCTCAACAGCCAGCATTTTGTCTCCATAGCAGATCAGGGCAGGCCGGCAGGGCATGCAATTCAAGTGGTCAGATTCTGATCTATAAACTAAATCAACAACCAAGATGGTGACATGGTCTGTTAATGATGCTTCCATTACTGAAATATATCGTCGATGGTGAGAGAATGGACTGAGCAAAATTGCACATTACAAAGTATTCCAGGTTTTTATGTAAATTATTCCTTCATTTAATTAATCCTCTAAAGCATGTGATTTTACTATTTTGCTTAATAAAAAAGTCAAGCATTTTCTATGTATTTATGTGTGAATTCTCAAAGCCCAATACTCCAAAAAGACGAGCTTCAAAATATGGAAATGCAATGAATAATGTTGCTAGGATTTTGAAAAGCATTTTTTTCAATAAAAAAAATAGAAAAATCCTTTGCAACTATAACGATAAATAATACCTATTCAAAATTGAATAAGCATCTGTATCAATAATTAGGCTACGAATTGGACAAATTGACGAAAAGCAGCTTAATTAAATTCTGCTTAGAAAATTTATAGATCACCATTAACTGGTAGACAGATTATGAATAAAACAACGGTACGTTTAGTTGGATTTGAACTTTAAACTAAATAACATTCGAGTATACAAAAGTTTGAGAGCTGCGCTGTTGCCAAAGTTAAATAAAATATAAAACGTCGCCCTTTCAGTTAAGTTGCTGTCCATTGATTGATGTGATGCTCTTTTCTTCTCTAATTTCGGTTTAAAATATTATTACGTTTACTGGATTTCCTCCGCACCTACATAAAGGGCGAAAATTCCTCGCTTTGATTTCTTCTATTTTACTTCCATTTTTTCAAAGTGGGTGAAGAAAAAAAAATACAAAAGAGAGAATTTTCCAAAAAACAATAATTATATTTTTGCTGGTCTTTAGTGCATCCCCCGTTGTGGACCAAGTCTCTCCCTATTAGTCCTATTAAAACACACAAATATTTAATAGGACTCAAATAAAAATAAAATTTGGTCCAAATCTCACTTTAGTGAATCTCATTTTTATATTTATTTTATTTATTATTTTATTTTAATAATTAAATTTTAAATATTAATTTATTTTATGATAGAATAATAAAATTATTTAGCTATGTGAAAATTTTATTCAATTTAATTAAATAAATTATTTAATTAATTTATTAATTTTGATTATGTTAATTTTTAATTATATAAAAATATTAGAAATTTTTAAATTGTTTTATTTAAAATTTTTCCTTAATAAATAAAATGATATTTTCACAAACAAACTACATAATTAAAAATAATATATTATAATTTTAAACATTAAATTATAAAAAAATTAAAATTATAAATAATATCACATATTTAAAAATTTATATAACCATAAGTTTTAATTTAATTAGTATTATGAAAATTGTCAGATATGTTTCACTAAGTCTGTTTATAGTTGCCGGTGCTTTTGTTTGTCACAAAGTTGAATGTTTCTTTCGATATACCTCTCATATGGAGCGAAAGGTTTCTCTTCCAACTATAGTTATGATAAGCCGTTTGCGGTATCATCATGAGAGATAAGCTGATCAAAATTTGTGGCATATGTGTCTCTTTCATCCTCAACAATCATATTATGTAAAATGATGCAAGCTCTCATTATTCTTGCAATATCGTCCTTGTATTAAAATTGTGTAGGACCACGTATTATTGTAAATGTAATATCTTATTTTTAAAAAATTAATTAAAATTTATTAATAATAACAATAATAATTAAAAAAATGTGCCCACCTACTAACAAGTAGGTGGGCAATTAAAAATTAATTTTTATTTATTTATAAAATAATTTAAAACAAACAAAAAAGAAAAGAAAAAAAAGAAAGGAAGAAAACAGAGAAGAAAGAGAATCGGGAGAGAGAGAGGCTGAACGGAGAAATTTGAGGGGCAGTGGCTTTTTCTTTAAATTCATAGTCGACCACCGTTCAACGACTAACATGCGCTGGACCACCGCCTATACTGCCCGAATTCGAGTCAAACGCCGCCGGAATCACCCCCAACTGACGCCGGAGCCGTCATCACACGCCGGTCAAAGTTCTTGCCGGTGAGATTTTCCGATCACTATTCTGGACACTTTTCGACGATATTTTTCGGTGATCCGGGTATTTTTAGAACCCTCATTTTATAAGTTTTAATTTTATACCTCATTTGCTAATTTAGAGTATGCATTTAGAATTTTGATGAATAGTAACCAAAAAATTAAATTAAATAAAAGAATTAAAATAATAATATATATAATTTATTTAGAATAATAATTATAATTATAATTAATTAAGAATTATAATTAATAAATTAAAATTTAATTAGTAAATTAATGAGTTAGATTAAATTTTATAATTTTGATTAATTAGTAGAATTTTTATTTAATTTAGATTAATTATTTGTTAATAATAAAAAAATAATTATAGTTATTAATTAGTGATTAATATATATATGTTAGTATTATAAATTAATTAAGAATATATATAATCTGAAAAAATTATGGGGCTAAGTTAAAAAAAAATAAAAATAAAGTGTTAATTTGATTATATTAAGAAGAAATTAACAAAAAAATAATTAAATAGATAATTAATGATAAAACAATTAATATTTAATTACATAATATGCATTTTAAATATTAACTTAAATTTTATTAGTTATTTATTGAGTTGATTAGAATTTTTAATTGATAGTGAATTAATTAAAATTATTTATGTTATAAATTGATTTAAACAAATAAACTATTAATAAAAAAATATTAGTCATAGATATTAATTACTTAATGACTAGATAAATTAAGTAATTAGAATAAAAATTTAAATTTAAAATATAGTACGATTAAATTAATTAAAAATTTAGGTTGTGAATATTTACTAATAAATTATAGAAAATTTCTTATATTATATATATACATATTTATAAATCAATAAATTGATAATTAATTATTTTAAATTTTTAGAATGATTAATATTTAAGAATTATAAATTGTTAATATAGTTGTTGATTTATTGAATTAATAAATCATAATTAAAATAGAAATAAGTATGTGTATATGTATATTAACTTAAATAAAAATTAATTAGGATTAAAATAAGTTAAAATATAGAATTTATGAATTTATTAAAAAATTCTAGAATAAATAAATTGAATTATAATATATATATGCATGTGATGATTAAAAGAACATAAATTAATAATTTGTTAATTTAGTTATATTAAATTTTACTAATAAACTATTAATATATATAAGTGTTAAAATTAACTAAATTATATAAGTAAAATTAAATTCAAATTAGATAATAAATAAGGTATAAATAAAATTCATAGAAATTCATAAGATTAATTATTTAATTAAAATTGTTATTTCATCATAATAATAATTAAGGTAGTAATTTTATTAAAAACATAATTAATGTTAAATTAGTTATTAAATATTAATATTATTGTTGTAGTAATAAAGTATTATTAAAATTATTATATTTATTAGTAATTATTGATTTTAGTACAAGTATTATTATTATTATCATTATTTTTACCACAATTATAACTATTAAATATTAAAAGCTATTATTTTAATTTTTATATAAATGTATTACAATAACTAGTATTATTATTATAATTATTATTACTAATGTTATTTAGTATTAAATTAATATAAATTGTTAAATGTGGAATAATAGTAATTAAATAATTATTTTAACTATATACATAATATTAATATTATTTTTATTGCCAAAATTATTGATTTTGTTATAAGTAGTTATTAGAAAATAAAAGTAAAATATTAAGATGAAAGTAAATCATATATATGGTTATTAATATAATTATTAGTAAACTCAATATAAGTTATTATGATTAAATTAGACATAAATAAATAATTATTCTAATAAAATGAATTAATTAAATAATATATAAATAAATACAATTAATATCACTATTGTTATTAGTAATGTTATTATTATTATTATTTTATAATATATAGAAAATTTTAAGAAAATAGTACTTGAAACATAAAGAAAAATAGAAAATTTAAGTAGATACTATTTAAAACATAATTACATAAATTAATTAATAAAATAAATATTATTAAACTATTAAATTTAAGAAACTAAAATAATATAATATAAATGTATAAAGAAATAATATAAATACTTAATAAATTTAGACAAGCAAATTATTTTAAGTCGTTAAAAATCTTATTGGAATATTTGATAAGTTATTGGTTTGATAATTGTGTAATACTCATTGAAGTATTAATTTTAAAATTTTTGAGAACGACCGAGTTATGCCGAAACTCCGCTGAAAATTTGTTAGAATTTTAGGAATTATTTTCACGTTTTCTTTTTATGTTATTTAACTCATAGAAATAATAATCCTAGATAATATTTCAGTAAATTATTATTTTTATATCACCTTAGCTGTGGATTCTACTGTAATTATAGAACATGGAGAGGAACCGGTCGATTAAATAAATATAGCTATCAAGTAAGGTGAGTGGGTAATTATATAGTATCGGTAATTTTTATTATATATATATATATGATTTATTAAAATTGTTATTTGTTGAAATAAATTTTTATAATATAATTTAGAAAGGTAAAATAATATTTATGAATATATTTAAAAAAAGAAAACAAATAATGGTATGTTAATGTTTGAATTATGGTATGAAAATTATTTATTGATACAGTTAAATAAATACTTTATATATACTCATTATATGTTTTCTAATAGAGACATCTATGATGACAGGGTGTTAAAGAAATTGACGGATTATGATATGATATTGTCTTTGGGACAGCGCTTAGTATACATATAGCCTTTGGGGCGTATATTAGGTGGTCGCCCTTTGGAAGCAGCTCTGCATATGTGTATGACCATGTTTATTTGCTCTTGGTGCTGTCATGCGTCATCACTGCGCCCAAGATACCATGTTTTACTCTTAGAGTGTCAGTAAATATATATATATTTACTTACGCCTAAGGTATTATATTTTTCTATAGACTGTATATATTGAGTGTATAAAAAAAATTTATGATGACATTTTATTACATGATATGGTGAATTTACATTCTTAAAATTATTATGCAGTAGTATGAATTTAATTAGTAAGTATATAAGTAAAACTTATTTGTTCCCTCTTTGTTATATAATTATCTTCTCACTGAGTAGTTGGACTCATCCCTTATTATAATCATTTCAGATACCGTTGGAGAATAGACCTGTAGATTACCTCTACTCTTACTCTGATCAGCGAATAGTAAAAGTCGATCCAATATAAGTATCATTTGGATTTGTTTAAGAAGTATTTATATTTTCATGTTGAACAATAATTAATATGTATTTTAAGTGTTAGAAATTATTGGATATTATTATTGTGTGTGTAAGAAGTATATTAAGGAAATAAATTGTGAGTGATATTTTTATAACCAATAATAGTATAATAATTTATGAGATAAGTCCACCCTGAGGCGTAAGAGAATGGGGCGTGACAGCAAATCAAGCTTGTAACACTCTGAATGCTCGCTCCACATCCTTTCGGTAACCTTCTTGATACTGCACAAATAGCTTCCTCTTGTCCATGTGGTCGGCTAATTATTTTGACAAATATTGTCCATTCGAGATATATACCATTTGTCAATAGTACCCGAGAGTGTAATTATTGCTATTTACAATATAATTTACCTGTGGAGCACGGCCTGCAAGCACTTCATCAAACATCGATGACCGATCTAACATAATAATATCGTTGTTTGAACCAGCAATTACAAAAAATGCATGTCATATCCACAGCTTCAATAATTATAGTTGGAATCCCTTTATAACCATTCATATACATCCTTTTCCAAGCTTTAGGGTAATTTTTTCACTGCCAATGTATACAATCAATGTTGCCCATCATAGCAGGAAAGCCACGAGCCTTCCCAATCTGTAGTAATTGTTGGATATCGTTTGAGTTTTGCATCCGTAAATATTCACTCTCAAATACCAAAATCATATCTTCAACGAATTTCTTTACGCACTCAATTGTGGGGCTCTTCCCTATTCGCACATAATCATCAACAGCGTCAGCTAATAAACCATATATTAATATTCGAATAGCAGCTGTGCATTTTTGTAGAGGAAAATTTTCTTTTTTTCGTACTGCATCGAATCTATGTTTAAAATATGGATCAAAACTTGAGAGAGCGTCAACAATACGAAGAAAGATATGCTTTCTCATTCGAAACCTTCTATAGAACAGCTCAGGAGGGTACACTCGATTTTCTGCAAAGTAGTCCCTTACTAGACGTTCATGTCCTACTTCGCGATCTCTATCTATCCTCCTACAAGATATAGATGTAGAGCTTTCTTCATACGCTTGGAGAACAGGTTGAAGATGTTTTTACTCTAAGTCATCGAACAAAAACTCTTCAATCCAATCATCATCAATGTCTGAAGACATATTGTTTGGTTCATCATTGTTACTAGACATTTTAAGTAATAGATTTTTTACTGTTGGTCGTAGATGGAGAAATATTTCTAGAATATATGACTAATTGGTAAGTGATTAAAGAATTTTATAAATAATGAGATTTGAGTTTATAACGGCTAGTTTATAACGACACAGTTTATAACGGCTAATTTTTAAGGGCTAATTTTTTATTTTAAAAAATACTTATAAAAATTATTATTTTATTAAAAAATTTATTCTTATTAAAAAGTTATTATTTTTATTTATAAAATTATTATTTTTATTAAAAAATTATTATTTATTATTTTTATTAAAAAATTATTAATCTTATTAAAAAATTATTATTTTTATAAAAATAATTATTTTTACTAAAAATAATTATTTTTATTAAAAATATATCATTTAAAAAAATTATTATAAAATTATAAAAAATATTGTTGTATTATTATTATTATTATTATTATTATTATTATTATTATTATTATTATCATTATTATTATTATGTTATCACTTCATGCCTTAAAGGTCTGTGTTCTTGGAGTTACGCGTACGCAATGCTAGAAAATCAACAATTAGCTTCAAAGTCTTGGTCTTTATTTCTCACCTATCAAAACCAATGAATTTGTTTGATTGAAGACTTCTATAATTAAATTAACATAAATACTTTTCTCCTCTGGCTTTGGAAAAGAGAAAAGAAATGCACTTGAACATAGGACAAGCGGCACCTAAAGTCTTGCCTTAATGAGTTGACTTATAAATGCTACACCTTAAGTCTTGCCCTGAGGAGTTGACTTATAAATGGGGGACAAGCTACGCTGAAGACTCTTTTTTCTGATAATTTGTCATATTTTTATGAGGTATAGTATAATTTAATTTTTTATTTATTTTAAATTCTATCTTAAAGATATAGTTTTTTATGGTATTGTCATGTTTTGAAATCATGAATTTTAATGAGATTTTCAAATCATCAATTTAGTGATTTCTGCAATTTTACAAATTTTATACTATAAATCATTCAAACAAGGGTAAAAATCTTGCCATGATGAGTTCGACCATGCATGCTTACGTTCGCTCTTGAATTAGTTTTCAACTAATTACCACAACACTTACATTATATGTAGTCCAAATTAGAAAGGCTACAAAGAAAAATGCTGAGGCAATTGGAAATGGGTTCTTCAATATTGCTGTTTTTCTTTTATCCCACTTTGATTCAACTTCTTGTCCTTACAATTGCACAGCCAATTCCACCACTGTGTTTCTTTTGCAATAATGGAGGAGGTAATTTCACCAATAACAGTGCATATAAATCAAACCTTCATCACGTTCTTGCCTCCCTCTCCTCCAATACTAAAATCAATTACGGTTTTTACAGCGACTCGTTTGGCCAAAATATCGATAAATTCAATGAAATTGCACTTTGTAGAGGAGATAAAATGCCCGATACTTGTCGTAGTTGCATTAGAAACTCCAACCAGGCACTCGCACAGCTTTGTCCCAACCAAAAGGAGGCTATTACTGTTGGCAAATGTGGAATCCCACATGGGCAAAATAAAAAATAAAAAAAAGAGCAAAATATAAGTTAAGTGGCTCCATGGACAAAATAGCTAAAGCCACTTTATCATAAATGAAGCCAAATTTAATTTATATAGAGAAGCCCAATGTGCCAAAAAAAAAAATTTCAATACTCATCTTGAAAATGCTCTTTAATTAAAGTCTTGGACCGGGCCCACCAATACAAATTTTCAATAAGTGGTATCAATATCAATATTGTCTCGCGGTCCAACGATCCAAAGTCCAATATGATGAAACACATTTGGCATATTCGGGCTAGCAACAACGACCAAAGGCCCATGAAAAACTCAAGACATGTGGCCCAATACCTGAATCCCAAAAAGTAAGAAAGACTTAGTGAAGAAGACCCAAGCAATAACCTGTGAGGTTCCACTTGAAAGAGTAAGAGTCCAAGCAAAAATAAATGAAGAGACCTGAGACCTCTGAGATTCAAGAAACACAAGCTCAAGATAATGAAGACAAGTCACAACTGGGTCAAGCTAGTTGGACTTAAGGGGGAGTGTTGGTAAGTGGAAAGTCTGACGTAGCGGAAGGTAAATACACAAAGGATAAAAGTGTTATTCCATGTTTAGTCTAAGAATTTCTAGAAAAATAAGCATAAGAGAGAGGAATACTTCTCTATAGGATTTTTAATTCAATTCTGAAAACTGCTTACAACTTCTCAAACATTACAATATTATAGTATTAGGGTTGCAAAAAATTCTAAATCCAAATAAAGAAAGTTTTTAGAAAAAGACAACAGATTGCCAAAATAATAACAGTTACAAACATAAAAAGATAGTATTTATGAGGCAAACAAAATGCCTAACGGCGCCTTGATATACGATCTATAAATAAGAAAACAAAAATCAGTTATAAGCTGCCATAACAGTAAAATACATTTTTAGAGACCTAAACAATGGAATTTGATCCAAAAATGATGGACCTTACCATAAAGCAGTAATTTTGACTCGTTGGCCCATTTTCTATTGGGCTAGGCCCTTAGAACGCCCAATTTGTAGCGACAGCTTTTGACAGTAATTACCAAATTATCACTATGACAGTTTTCAGTCAAACTGTTCCATGAAGGTCAAAGCTTTTTATTTCACATCAAAGTCCCACATTGAAAAAGAAAGAAAAAAAAAAGAAAAGAAAGGGAAATATAAGTTAAAGGTGGCAAAGGACAAAATGACCTAAGTCATTTTGTCAATAAGCCCAAATTCAAGAAGCTCAAATCAATTTATAGGCCCACTCTCTCCAAGTAAAAGTCCACGATAAATTTGCAACCCAAAAATGCATATCAAATCTATGACTCTAAAATTTAATTAACATGAATCGAGCCCATCAAATTTCTAACAATTACTTGGTACGATGATTGTATGGTAAGGTACTCAGGTAATGCTGCCCATCATACCAGGAAAGCCACGAGCCTCCCTAATCTGTAGTAATCATTAGATATCGTCTGAGTTCTGCATCCGTTAATATACACTTTAAAAAAATCAAAATCACATCTTCAACAAATTTCTTAAGCTCTCAATTTCGGTGCTCTCCCCTATCCACACATAATCATCAAAAGCGTCAGCTGATACACCATATGTTAATATTCGAATAGCAGCTGTGCATTTTTATAGAGGGAAAATTCTTTTTTTTTTCCTACTGCATCAAATCACTTTTGAAAATATGGATCAAAACTTGAAAGAGCGTCAACAATACGGAGAAAGATATGCTTTCTCATTCGAAATCTTCTCTGTAATAGCTCGGGAGGGTACACCGAATTTTTTGCAAAGTAGTTCCTTACTGAACGTTCTTGTCCTACTTCGCGATCTCTATCTACCCTCCTACGAGATATAGATGAAGAGCTTTCTGCATACACTTGGAGAACAAGTTGAAGATGTTTTTACTCTAAGACATCAAATAAAAAGTCTTCAATCCAATCATCAGCAATGTCTGAAGATATATTGTTTGGTTCATCATTGTTACTAGACATTTTAAGTAATAGATTTTTTATTGTTGGTTGTAAATGGAAAAATATTTCTAGAGTAGATGACTAATTGATAAGTGATTAAAGTATTTTATAAATAATGAGATCTGAGTTTATAACGGCTAGTTTATAACGACACATTTATAACGGCTAATTTGTTATTTTAAAAAATATTTATAAAAATTATTATTTTATTAAAAAATTTATTCTTATTAAAAAGTTATTATTTTTATTTATAAAATTATTATTTTTATAAAAATTATTATTTATTATTTTTATTAAAAATTATTAATCTTATTAATAAATTATTATTTTTAATAAAAAATAATTATTTTTATTAAAAATATATCATTTAAAAAATATTATAAAATTATAAAAAATATTGTTTTATTAAAAATTATTATTTTTTTAAAAAAAATTAAAATTATTTATTTAAAAATTTATAAAAAATATATTTATAAAAAAATATTATTTTTAAATTTTTTTAAAATATATAATTACTTTTTAACATGACCAATTGACCAGATGTAATTATTAAATTAACAAAAAATATATAATTACTTCAAATTTCATTCCTTAACATAGATATGTTTAAAAAAGGCAAAAACTCACAAAAAGTTAAATAGTTTTATTTTTAAAAAAAAATAATATCCAAAAGTGGGTCTATTCTATATCATTTTTAAAATATGACAGTTTTGGCTGTGGTGGGATTGTGGAGTTTCCACTTTTTCACTTCCGTTGCTATCCATTGGCTGTCCATTCTACTCTCTTATTTTAATTCTTTTACTTAGAAGACAAGGGAAATTAATTCTTAGGCCTGCAATAAAATTTATAGATAAATCCTAGAGTGACTTGACTTTAAAAAAAAAAAAAAAAGTTTAGAGTCAATGACCTTGTTGCCATATTACAACTCATCTTATCCAAAAATAAATATATTGGAATATTAAAATTTCCATTTCAAAAATTAAGTAAAATTTTAAGTGAGTTGTATTTTTTTTTATTTAGGTGACCAAGAATCGTTTCACATCGTATTGATTTGCATCGATTGAAAATAAATTCGATCAGCAAAGTCCAACCAGATATTATTTATGAGTGCTAATTCACAAAATTGAATTTTCAACAATAAGAAAAAAAAAAGAAACAAATTTCTTTATCAACTAAACTAATATTTGGGTTAGTGATTTACAATTTGTCCCTCAACCACTGCATTCATTTAAAAAAAAAAAATTCGTTGGTAACTCAAAGAGAAAACTTAAGAGAGAACAAGAGAGAGAAAAGGGGAGGCTAGGAGTTCTTTTTTACCGTCAATTTTCATGTAATTTTTTTTTTAAATTACAGAAGAAAAATGGGATGAAAAGTCGTTTTTTTTAGAAGTTATTTATAAATTTATAGGATTTCAATTTTAATTTCACAAAAAATTTTCAGTTGTGATATGTTATTTTCCTTCCCCTTTTATTTTTCTACCTTCCAAACAAGAAACGGAAAGTTTCTCTATTTTCCTCTTTCCTTTTCTTTTCTTTTTTTTTTTTTTTTGAGTAAATGACAAGTTGGACTGGGATTCTCTACTCACAGAGACAACAAAGCATATTTAGGTATATTGACTTGAGGATAGCCTTCTCCTTGCACAATTTATAAATTTCATCACCAAACCTAACTAATTCAGACCTGAGAAACTGGAATAGAAAAACAAAAACTACTAATCAAATTAATCTTCTTCCTCTTAATTTGTCCAAAACAGAAAAACAGAGTTTGGTTTGATCCACCACCAAATGAACCATCTAAATAAATTATCCATAATCCTTACTTTCTTCTTCTTCTTTACCATTACTACCGAAGCACAGACACAGCCTAGTTTTCTATATCATGTTTGCCCAAACACAACCACTTACAATGTAAACAGTACCTATCAGGCTAATCTAAATGTCCTATTGTCTTCTTTATCCTCCAATGGAACCCGCGATATTGGGTTCTACAATACTTCTGCCGGACGTGACCCTGACGAAATTATTTATGGGCTATTTCTCTGCCGCGGTGATGTTACGACCGATATCTGTCAAAATTGTGTCACCATCGCCACCCAGAACATAGTCCGAAATTGCCCTGTCGAGAAAGATGCCATAATATGGTACGATTTGTGTCTAGTACGTTATTCAAACAGTTCATTCTTCTCCGCCATGGACACGAACCCTATGGCATACCTGTGGAATGTGCAGAATATCACGGACCAAGATCGTTTTAACAATATATTGGGGGATGCTATGAGCGATGCGGCTGATGAGGCAGTAAACGCTCCTTCAGGAACTAAAAAATTTGCTGTTAGAGAAGTCAATTTCACGGCGTTTCAGAAGGTGTACAACCTTGTGCAGTGCACACCTGATATATCTAGCTTTGATTGTAACACGTGTCTTCAGAATGCTATCTCTAATTTGCCATATTGTTGTAATGGAAAGCAAGGAGGAAGAGTCTTGTCTCCAAGTTGCAATATTCGTTATGAAGTTTATCCATTTTATACTGCTACTGCACTTGAGGCGCCAACACCATCACCATCACCTCCACCGCCTGTGGTTCCTCTTCCACCTACAGCTTCAGGAACAACATCAGAAGGTAAAGTTGATTTCTGTGGTTTAAATGACACTTTCACCCGCCGAATTTTTTTTTATTGTATTCCATCATATTCACGATTATAGCTGTAAGTTTTCAAATACAAAATTAACTTAATCAAATTAATATCCAACTTTTTATTTGTTAAACATTGAATCCCATTTTTTGCTAAAATGAAAAAAATATTTTTTTTTTATATTTTAAAATATTTTAAAATGTAAAATTAACTTTAATAAAAATTAAAGGTTATTTACATATTTCAAAAATTGTAAATTTTCACATTTTTTTTCAACTTTTCCAATCAACTACTTTTCAAAAATTTCAGTTTTAAACAAATTTCCTCTTATCCTCTCAATTTTCCCAAATTATAAATATTCATATTCATTGGCTTCGATTTTTTTTTCAAAGATAATAATTATTTTATAGTTTTAAGATTGATGGGTTCCATAATTTTTTTTATTAAGAAAAACATTTATTTTTAAAAAATATAAATTATATTTTATTTTTTAACAAAAAGCGGATGCAATTGAGTAAAAAAAAAAAGTTAAGACTAATTTGGTTCTAAATCTAACCTTGAATTGAATTTGATTGAACCAATTTTATAAAGATTAAAGCTCAAATTGATCCTTGACTCTTTTTTTTCAATTTTGTTCATTAGATTCAAAAATTAATATTAATGTTAAGTTAGTCATTTGATATTTCATTTTGTAATTTCTATTATTTTTAATATTAATTATTAGTTAATCCTTAATATTTGACCTAATTTTTAAATTATATATTTTGTAAATCAAATCAATAAATTCCTAAAGTTTACTAAAAATTATTTAGGTTAAATATTATGGATAAAGTAAATATTATGGATCAAATATTAATTAACATATATTTATATATATGTTCTCTATATTCTAAGTTTTTAATCTTGAAAAATAAGAATCCTTGATCTGTAACTTGCCCCTGTTTGAAATTGGAGAAATTGATGTAAAAAGATGAGTACAATATTACTTGCCTTTTATTGCTTGAGTAATGCTTGAAGAATTAATATTGTACGACTTACATGCACAGGAGAAAATGGCATCTCAACTGTTACAATCGTAGCCATTGTTGTTCCAATTGCAGTATCTGTTGTGCTTTTCATTATGGGCTACTGTTTCCTAAGGAGGAGGGCAAAAAAGAAGTATAATGCAGTACAGGAAGATGATGGTAAAATATTAACAAACATTAATTGTATTACTACTCAACTCTTGTAGCATGTCATGATTTACTTCATGAAGAACTCTAACAACACGTCCTTGTATTATACATGTAGCAGTAACTGAAATTACAGATTTGGAATCCTTGCAATTTGATCTGGATTCAATAGAAGCTGCTACAAACAATTTCTCTGATGAGAATAAGTTGGGTGAAGGAGGATTTGGAGCTGTTTACAAGGTGAGAAGTCGGCAGTTAACACTATTGTAAAATATTAAAGAATTGCACTCAAAGTATGCATAACTAATTTTTAAAAAAAAAAAACAAAACACGTTGAAGATTTTAAAGTGTTATGGTCTGTTTATTAATGGATGTAAATTCCAGGGTACACTTCCTAATGGGCAAGCTATAGCTGTGAAGAGACTATCGAAAAACTCTGGGCAGGGCTCTGTAGAATTTAAAAATGAGGTCCTGTTGTTAGCCAAGCTTCAACATCGAAATCTGGTGAGACTGCTTGGATTTTGCTTGGAGGTGGAAGAAAAGATACTTGTCTATGAATATGTCCCCAATAAAAGTCTCGACTACTTCCTATTTGGTATCAATTTGTCCCGAAAATTCAATGCTATTAATTGCCATTCCTTGTGAAGGATGTTGTAGTTTTTATTTTTATTCAATTTACTTAACCACCTGAAATCTTACTTTAACGTTTTGTTTTACAAATTTGTAGATCCTGAAAAGCAAGCACAACTTGACTGGTCAAGACGTTACAAAATAATAGGAGGAATTGCCAAAGGAATTCTTTATCTTCATGACGATTCTCGACTTAGGATTATACATCGTGACCTTAAAGCCAGTAATGTTTTGTTAGATGCAGATATGAATCCTAAAATTTCAGATTTTGGAATGGCTAAGATTTTTGGAGTTGATCAAACTCAAGGAAATACAAGTAGAATTGTCGGGACATAGTAAGTTTGCAGTTTTAAAATTGCTCTGCTTCAGTTTTACTCTTTGCTCTATAACTTACTCTGGATTAACCAACTAATATACTCAACTGCCAAAAAATTGAAAATTAGGGTAATTAATTATGGGAAATTTATACTAACATTTTGCTTGTATTGATGGTTTACAGTGGGTACATGTCTCCGGAATATGCAATGCATGGACAGTTCTCGGTCAAGTCTGATACTTATAGCTTTGGTGTCTTAATTCTTGAAATGATAAGTGGAAAGAAAAATAGTTCATTTTATCAAATAGATGGTATTGATGACCTTGCGAGCTATGTAAGTATGAGAGGTTGTTTTTGTTTTTGTTTGTTGGTTATAGCCAATATCAACTTAATCACCACCAATTCACCAAATGAAGTACGATAAGTAGACTATAACTATACATGGACATATATAATCACTTGGAACTTTTGCAGATCTGGAAACATTGGAGAGACGGGACACCAATGGAAGTGCTGGATCCAACTCTGAGAGATTCATATTCAAGAGATGAAGTTTTAAGATGCATCCAAATAGGCTTGTTATGTGTTCAAGAAGATCCAGCTGACAGACCAACAATGGCAACAATAGTGCTCATGCTCAACAGCTACTCCGTTACTCTTCCAATGCCTCAACAGCCAGGATTTTGTCTCCACAACAGATCAGGGCAGAGTATACAATCCAAGTGGAGTGAATCTGATCAATCAACTAAATCAACCAACAAGACAGAGCCATGTTCTGTCGATAAAGATCCCATTACTGAAGTATATCCACGATAGCATCAAAATGAGCTCAGCAATTGCACATTGCTAGTACTCCAGGTTTTCTAAGAGAAAATTTTTCTTTGGTTATTTTTCATTGAAGAAGAATTCAAGCATTTTCTATCAATTTTATGGAAGCAAAATCAATTTCATGTGTGAGTTCTCAGAGCCTAATTGTCAAAAAGACAAAACCATAGAATATGGAAATGCAATGAACGATGTTATTTGTTAGGATTTCCTAGAAATATAGGATTGAAAACTTTTCCAAAGAAAAATCCTTGCAAGTAAATTTTAGAGAATTTTTCAATGTGAATAAGCATGTTTATGATTACTCAAACTGCGATATAGTTTAAGTTTGAACTTTGGACTTTGGATTTAGATAATAAAAACATATGGAAATATATATATATATATATAATGGTTAATATAGAATTAACTCTGTAATTTAATTAGCTTTTGAGATTAACCATTTGAAATTTATATTAAATATATTCTAGGTTCAATTTGACATTATGTAAAATATATTGTGCTTTAATTATATTGATCATTTTTCCTAACAACTATAAGTTTTATTTGAAAACGCATATTATCTAATATTAATTATAAATTTCACACCAGCTAAAATAATGAGTTTATATTTCTTTTAAGTGAAATAGTTGATAAGAGACTTTTCTAGTTTAATCAAAGATATCGAGTTCATATTTTGTGTTGTGAAAATTAGATTATTTTCTACCAATAATACATATAGTGTATGAACAATAATAAAAATAATGATACCAGAAAAATTTTCAGGAAAGAGAGGTAGATTACAATAGACTCGCTTAAATACCAAGTTTTTTCTTGGACAAAATTTTTCTAGACATATAATTAATAGTACAAAATACCATCACAACTATACGTAAAAATAATTATTAAATAAATAATAAAAAGAACACCAAAATTAAATGAAATTCAGCTAATTTTACCTACGTCCCCGAACATCACCAAAATAATTTTACTAATATCAAAGATAAATTACAAAAGAAAGAGAAAATACTTAATTTTGGGATGATTTCCAAATGAGAGCTAAATGTTTTATATATACTTTAAAAATTGGGTTAGTAAAATTAGACGCCTCCATTTTTTATTTTCATTTACTTAAGTTAGGCACATCCATTTTTGACTTTCAATTCATAAATTAGACACCTCTATTTTTTACTCTAAATTTGGTTAGCGAATTTCTATGATAAATAAATAGCCAAAAATAATAATTCTTCATCTTGGCTATTTTTCTATTTATAATATACAAATTTTCTCTCAAAATAAATTATTTTCAGTAGTGTCTCTAAATACGCTGTATAGCGCTCATCTTCAATTTTTTAAAATATTGATCAAATCTAAACAATGGTTAAACTTGACAGCTATCACTATTTTTGTCAAAATGTCTGCGTGATTGTCAGTGGTCTGAATTTTCTAAACTAATATTTCACCTTATTCCAAAATCTCATGAATAAAGTGATATTGAATATTGATATGTTTCGTCCTTACATGATAAACTTAGTTTTTTGCTAAATAAATAGCACATTGACTATTACAGTATACTTTGATGTGTTTTTATCTAATACCCCATTCACCAAGCAACCCTTGAAGCCAAATTACTTCTTTAATAGTCTCTGATACTATCATGTACTCTACTTCTATAGTAGACAAAGCAACTATTGACTGTAACGTAGACTTCTAACTAACCAATCCCTTAGTAAGTGTAAACACATAATGACGTTTATCTAAATCACCAGCATAATTGGAATCACAGTATCCAACTGTACGTTGACCATCTTTCTCATTCGGCTCAAATATCAATCCAATATCTATAGTGTTCAGAATATACCGCAAAATACATTTCACAGCTTGTCAATGCTCCTTACTAGGATCATGTATGTACCTGCTCACAACTCCAATTGCTTGTGAAATGTCTGGCCTTGTACATACCATAGCATATATCAATCTACTAACAATATTTACATATGGAACATTTGACGTATACTCTCGTTCCGCTTCATTTTTAGGAGATGAAAATGTGTTGAGCTTCATATGAGGTGCAAGCAGTGTACTCACAGGTTTTAAATTTTCATTTAGGCCAAAAAGTTGTAGTACCTTTTTCAGATACTGTTTCTAATTCAAACAAAGCTTCCCTCTCTTCCTATCTCTGCTTATCTCCATGCCTAAAATTTTCTTAGCTTCACTCAAGTTTTTCATTTCAAACTCCTGATTTAGCTGAGCCTTTAAATTCTCAATTTCTCCTTAATTCTTTAGTTATCAGCATATCATCAACATACAAGAGAAGATATATGAAAAATTCAACTTGTAGCTTGCGCAAATATACACAGTAATTGTATTTGTTTCTTGTGTACTTATGCTTCATCATAAAATTGTCAAATCATTTGTATCACCGTCTTGGAGATGGTTTCAATCTATACAATGATTTTTCCAATTTGCATACATATTTTTCTTCTCCAGCAAACTTGAACACTTTCTGGCTGAGTCATATAGATTTTCTCTTCTAAGTCTCCATATAGAAATGTAATTTTTATATCAAGTTGAATGAGTTCCAAATCAAATTGTGCTACCAAGGCCAATAAAATTTTTAATAGAGAAATGTGATGTTTGTCGGTTCCACCAAATTTAAATTACTTAATTTAACTGTAGAAGTGGTGAATTCAGGTCGAACCCTAGAGACTGAAATCTTAATTTTTGTGTAAAAAGAAGGGGGGTTTGTTTGTGAAAAATTCAACTTAACAATTCAAAAAGAAAATTAATTAATTAAACTTAAGTAGTAATGCAAATTGATGAAGAACCAATTCAAGGTGATTTCTAATCCAATGCACAATTGATCACAGACAACTTATGATTTAATTACTCTTTGAATACTTAACTGAAATTTACCAAAAAGCATAATAAATTCCCAAAACTCCCCTATTTCGTTAACTTGAGCCTAGCACCCTCATTAACTCTAATTATTAAACGATCGGGTATTAAGCAATCCCTTTCAATTTAATAAAAGCATTAAGAATCAGGAAGTAGTTAAACTTGAACAATAATTTATAAAGCATAAACCATTTAATTCAACCCTATTGTCTCTATAGATTATTACTGAAAACCTGAAATATAATCAGTAATACCTAATTGCTACTAACATTCAAACTTTCATAACAATTACGGATTATGAAATCTGAAATAGCACTTAATCCTACCAAACAATTCACTAATAGGCCTTTTTAGCAAAGAATTCAATAGAATCAATTCAATAAGAACAAGAAACAACAGATATTCAAGAAGAAACTACTCATTTAAAACCCGAGTCTCACAAAAGTGCAAGGATGATAAATCCCTTGAATTGGTGTAAAGAAATTAGCCACTCATGGCTTACAATAACTAAAAAGAATTAAATTGAACCTCTGAATAGATGGTGAATGAAGTGTAGATGTTCCTCCCCCTGCTCCTTACATTTCCTTTTGAAGAATAGAAAAGAATCCCCAATTAATTAGGGATTTTGAGATGAAAAATATTTTGTTCTGATCTTCCCCTGTTTTCGGCTCCCTCCTTTTCGAATATGGTTCTGACTTCTTCAACAATCTTGAAAATCTCTTTCTCACGATTCTAACGAGCTAAGGCTCACTTGAGACCGAGCCTCACAGCTCCAGATATGACCTAAAAACCGTAACAGCCCTCTCTGAGTACGTTGTAGCAGAAACACCAACTTAGCTGCCATCTTTGACTCTCAAAACGACACCATTTCAATAAGTGGTCTTCATGACATTTGTAGGGATTTCTTTTAGGAGTCTAATGGGCCTGGGCTTGTCTTGTTTTGACACTTGGAGCTCCAGATATGAAGTCCACAGTAGAACAGGTCGTGCTTAGTTATACAGCACATAGCTTTAAAATTCAGAGCTGAATTTGATCAATATTGAGACTGAATTAGCTTCTGGTTTCTCTTAGACAATTGTAGAACTCTGTTTCATCTTTCCAACGCATCAAACAGATTCCAATTTAAAGGTCTACAACCCCATATATCTCTGAAAAACCAAACAAGGGTCAAGATAACAAAGATGCTGGAATTTTACCAATTTAATTAAATTATTCCAAATGCAACTAAAATAATGTCTAATTGCTAAAAATTGTCTAACAAAGTGAATTAAGCACATAAATAACCCAAAAATGCATAATAATGTAGACAATAAAAGCACCAAATAATGCACATATCAAAATGTTTTACAACTGGAGAAAAAACTTTATTATAATTAATTCCCTCCATCTAAGCATAGTTTTTAGCTACCAACCTTGCCTTGTAGTGAACATCGTTCTTATAAGAAAATTCTTCTTTCTTTGTATATACCCATTTGTATCCAATTGCTTTCTTTCCCTTTGGCAGATTAGCTAGCTTCCATGCTTGATTCTTTCCAATAGACTGCATTACATCATCCATGGCCTTCCTCCACTTTTTCTTTTCTGAACTTTGGACAATTTTACTATAAGTGCTAGGAATTCCATCATTTGCAATTAGGAATGCATAAGCCACCATATCATCAAATCGAGCAGGTTTACAAATATTTCATCGTGACCTATTTAATGCAATAGATTATTGTTGCTATGGATGTTCTAGGGTGAGAATATCTTCTTCATCTAACTCCACCTCTACTGTAGGAGTGTCTTTATCTATTTTACTTATTGCTGGGTCAACAATTCTTCTTTCAAACTCCACCTGCTGCGGAGTACCATCTGTCTGTTGAATAATTTTATTTGTTATCTTTTTCAATGTGGTAGACTCATCAAAGGTAACATCTCTGCTAAAAACTATCTTATTTATTTCTGGACACCAAAGACGAAGTCCTTTCATACCCGTGGTGATCTCCATAAAGAGCGCTTTCTTTGCCCTCTGATCTAACTTTGATTCTTTAATATGGTAATATGCAGTGGAACCAAACATATGTAAGGAATCATAATTAGTAGCAAATTTTTCAAACCACATCTCCAAAGGCATTTTACCACCAATAGCAGCTGTTGGTAAGTAATTAATGAGATGACATGCATATATCACAGCCTCAGCCCAAAATTATCTGCCTAACCCAGCATTAGACAACATACGCTGAACTTTCTTCACCAATATCCAGCTCATATATTCTGACATCCCATTCTGTTGTGGTGTATCTCTAACTATGAAGTGTCTGACAATGCCTTCATCTTGATAGAGTTTTAAAAATGGATCACTTTTATACTCTCCACCATTATCTATACAGAGAATTTGACTTTTTTGTCTGTCTAAATTTTTACCATCTTTTTTCATGTGGAAAAAACTCTCAACACTTCATCCTTCGTCTTCATAGTATACACACATACTTTCTGAGAGAAGTCATTAATAAAGGTTACAGAGTAGTATTTTTCTCCTATTAAAACTGTCTAAGAAAGACCCCACATATCTAAATGAACATAGTCTAAAATACTCTTGGTATCATGGATTGCAGTACCAAACTTCACTCTAGTCTGCTTGCCTTTGACACATTGCTCACAAAATCTAACTTCTGGGGTTGCACTCATTTCAATAATCCTTGATCCGATAAAAGTTTCAAGAATTTATCGCTAGTATGTCCCAAGCACATATGTCATAATCTGATTGCTTTAAAGTCCTGGTCATTATTGGCAGCTACTGTTGTTATTCCAATAATTGCATTACGTTGATAGTAATACAAGTTATTGGCCTTCCTTAATCCTTTCATTATCACCAATGCATCGAAAATAATTTTCATTATTTTATCTGCTGCATTTACAATGAAGCTTTTTGATTCTAGGACTCCCACAGATATGAGATTCTACTTCAAACTTGGTACATATCGGATATTTGTCAAAGTCCTGATTGATCCATCATGATTCCTTAATTGGATCGAACCAATCCCTTTAATCATATATACATCGTCATTTGTTGTGTAAATAGTTGCACCCTATAGTTCTTTAAAGTCAAAGAACCAATCTCGTTTGGGACACATATGATGGCTATAACAAGAATTAAGTAGGCATACACTAGAAGAGCTTGTTGATGACATAAAAGCTAATGAAAGGTTTGAGTCTTCATCATTATACTCAACTATATTGAATTCACGACAGCTTTCCCTTTATCATATTTGTTTTTTATTATTCAGCTTGGGATAATTTATCTTTCAATGCCCTTTCTCCCGGCAAAAGGCACATTCATCTTTAGATAGTCTGGATTTTGATCTTTCCTTCTTTTCTATCTTCTTGCTTTGAGACCAACCTCTCACTATCAATTCTTCTGTTGTTCCACTTGAACTCTCTTTCTTATCTTTCTTTCGTAGTTCGTAACTGTATAATGCAACAGTTACTTTAGTCATAGTTACTTCAATCTTCCCATGAAGTAGAGTTGTTTCAAGAAACTCAAACTCTTCTGGAAGGGACCCCAACAACATCAAAGTCAAATCTTTATCTTTGAAAGTCACTTTTAAATTCATCAAATCAGCTACCAGCTGATTAAATTGATAATGTGTTCATTCATTGTGATACCTAGGAACATAAGTGAAGTGAAATAATTTTTTCTTCATATGAAGTTTGTTCTGACTGCTTTTCTTCAAAAAAAATTTCCTCCAATGTCTTCCACAATTTACTTGAGAAAATTTTTTTAGAGAAAGCATATTTTTGCTCTCTAGAAATGCACAATCGAATTGTACTACAAGTCATGTGATTGACGACTTTCTAATTTTTTTCATCAATGTCTTCTGATTTTTCTTCTTCAATGGCAATGTCTAGACCTTGCTACAAAAGAACATCTAGAACCTCACTTTGTCACATATTAAAATGACTCTTACTATCAAAAATCTTCACTACAAATCTAGCATTTGACACATCAGTCCTTGACCAACTTGATGAACTGGATATTGTATCATTTGTAGTGGATGATTTGCTTGAGTCGTCTGTTATCTCGCTTTAAAAAGTTATTTAATAGCTAACAAATGCGGAATACAAATAATCCAAAAAATCTTTTCTTATGTGAAAGATCATATTAGGTTGCAACCACAGAGCATACTCAGAAAACCTTGGCTATGATACCAATTGTTGTGAAAATTGAATTATTTTTCACCAATAATATGTACAGTGTATGAATAATAGTACCAATAATTATACCAAAAAAAATTTTCAGAAAAGAGAGGTGGATCACAATAGACCCACTTAAATACCAAGTCTTTTCTTAGACAGAATTTTATAGATATAAAATTAATAGCACAAAATATCATCACAACTATACCTAAAAATAGCTATTAAATAAATAATAATGAGAATACTAAAATCTAATGAAGTTCGGCCAATTTTGTTTACGTCCTTGGACGCCACCAAAATAATTTTACTAATATCAAAGATGAATTACAAAAGAAAGAGATAAGACTTAATTTTAGAATGATTTTCAAATGAGAGCCAAAGAGTTTATATATGCTTCAAAAATTAGATCAGGAAAATTAGACACCTCCATTTTTTACTTCCATTTATCTAAGTTAGGTACATTCATTTTGACTTCTAATTCTTAAATTAGGCATCTTTATTTTTTACCCTAAAATTAGTTATTGAATTTTTATGATAAATAAATAGTTAAAAACAATATTTTGGACATATAATTATATTAAAACTCAATTCCAAAAAGATGATTTACACCGATGTTAATTTATATTTTAAAAATTAAAAGAAAAAATAAATTCCGTTTTAATGATACTATAATTTTGAGAGTCCTACGGTGGTGGATTTGTTGGGAATTAATTATTAATACAATAAAAACGCAGTTGCACTGTCATTATCCAATATTGTTATACTCTGGGTTTATTGGCTGTGAAATAGAAGCTCCATCGATCGCGACCTTCACTTCAGTCGCTATCCGTTGGTTGTCGATTTCTTCTTCAACTTTGCTTTCTTTTATTTTTTTCAACTTTGCAACCGTTTAGAAAAAGAAAATTCCTGCTAACGTAAAGAGACAAACTTTGCTAACTTTGACTTGGCCTATATTGACTCGCATGTTTAGTCATTTAGAAAGTGACGAATTAATGATGAAGAACCAACAAGAAAGATATAAAAAGAAATCAAAATTAATTATTCTTTCTTTGCAATATCATTATTTAAATGATGAATTACACAACGCCCTAAACTGATCATATATTTTTCATAGGTTCCTTTAATCTAATACAAAATTGGAACTTGAAATCTCTTCCAGAAAATTCAAGCTTTTATTGAGAACTTGAAAATAGTGTTTATTTTATTACAAACCCATTATATTTCATGCATTATAAGATATAGAGTTTTTATTCTACACCATTTGCATTGCATTTAGAGGATTTAAAGGTTTGTTTTATATTTATTTATGGGGTTTAATAAAAATAGTAAAAAAAAAAACCTTGAAGGATTATATTAATTATTGGCATATTAATTGTTACTTTTTTCAAACATTGAGGTGTCATTGTTGAAAATTTTACAAACTTCTAACATCCTTTAAAACTAAATGAGCTGATTGTAAATCTACTCTCTGCATTTTAATACTGAAATCATGGATATTAAGTCACTCTCAGCGATTATATCAGTCCATTCTGCTGGGAAAATCATCACCACACCCTCTCTTAAAGCCAATAAATACCTCTGCCATCATCCCAACACTTTAAGAATATATTCGCACATTGAAAAAATAACAAATACATCAACTTAAATACAGTCAAGGATGATTGCTCATATATCTAGTACTAGGTATTTTTGGTTGATTATCCTAAGCCTATGTTCTCTCATTTCTCAAATATCTAAAAACGCCCCATTCTAAATCTTAATATGGTATCAGAGCAGTTATTTTGCTGCATTGTTTCACCGGTTGTCCGATATTTATTCCGGCCCAGTTGTCTTTCATTGGTTGTCCGATATTCATTACGGCCCAGTTGATTCACCAGTTGTCCAATGTTCATTCCGGTCTAATTATGATTAATTGTAAATTCTTTCACCAGTTGTTCAAATAATTTGATCATTTAGAGAAAATATTGAAATTTTATATTTTAAGTGTCAACTATCCTAGTTGCCACTTGAAGGGAAGTATTAAGAATTTAATCTCACATTGAAAAAATAATAAATACATCAACTTAAATATGGTGAAAGATGATTACCCATATGTCTAGTGTTAGGCATTTTTGACTAGTTGTCAAAAGCCTATTTTCTCTTATTTCTCAAATATACAGTTCGGCTCAGTTTCTTCTGCATTGACTTCATAACAGTTTCTTCATGATTTTGCAGAATCGCGCCAACTCCAACCAGTCCTCTTGCTTCATCAAAATTTAACTGCAGCAAGTTATTTTAGTAATTTGTTAGATGTGATTTCATGAAAAAATGCAGCAACGCTGTTTGCTGTCATAGCAACATTCTCAACGAATCTCCTCGTGCCACTTCTGTCTTCTTATTTCTGGCACTGTAAAATGCCCATAAAATCATTGCAAATAAAATTAACTCTTTCAAATCCAGGTTTGCAAGTATTCCGTGGAGTAAATCAAAAGCAATGTCTTTAAAATTGGACCATATACAGAACTAAATTAATGATTGATTTATGATTTAATTAAATTGACTAGAGTTCAGTAATATGATAATATTATAAATTTTTTATTTTTAGATATTAATAAAAAATTAAAAATTTTAAAAATTTTAAAATAAAAGTTTAAAAATAATAAAAATATATTATATCAATTCAAAAATATTTTATATTAAATCTAGTATGTGTAAAAAGGTGAATGTCAATTTTTTTTTCCTCCAATTTTTATTCAAAAAGTACTTAAAAATTATAAAACTAGTTTAATTTGGTTTTACTCGGTTCAGTTGACCACTTAGTTTTTGCCAATTTTGACTAATTTTTATAAATATGATTTTTTTAATATTTTTAAATCGAAACAACATCTAATTTTTAATTAACTTAATTTGACTGAGCAGTCTGATCCGATTTAAAAAATACTTATTAAAATAATTTGATACTAGCAAAACTACAAATTTACCCTAAAAAGGTGAAAAATTATATAGAGACATTTACATAACTATCTAAAAATTAACTTTTATCATAAAATACTACGAAAATTAAAATATTATCACTTTTATAAAAAGTTAGTGTAAAATTTTAAAAATATCACATTTCTCAATAAAATAAATTTTTTTTTAAAAAAAATACATCTTCCTTCACTACAATCAATATTTTACTTCAAATTTTTATTTTATTTTTCAAACTTAAATGTTAAATAAAAATATTCTAATAAAATAATAAAAATTAAGATTTTAAATTATTTTTCACATATAAAAATCACAATTTTTTATAAAAATAAAATTTTAATTTTAATTATAAAAAATAAATAACACAAAAAAAATAAAAAATAAAATAAAAACATACAAAAATATATTTATAAAAATCATTAAATTTATTTTTAAACAAATTCATATATCATACATGTAAAAAAATAAAAAAAAATACAAATAATTTTGTTATATAGATGTGTAGTAGATGTGTTGTATATGTATTATAAATGTGTTATAGATATTGTATTTATGTTATATTTTTCTTATTTAAGTTGTGTATTTTATGTAAAAATTATTGAATATTGTGTAGATATTATGAGAATATTATGTGGATATTGTGAGAATAAAAAAATAAAAAATTAAATTAAATAAATATTAAAAATATTATATAGATATATTGTAGATGTGTTATAGATGTATTATAGATATATTTTGTATTGGTGAATATATATTTTGTATATGTTATATATATTATATTTATTGTGTATATATTTATTATTTATGTATATTAAAATTTTGACATTAAAAAATATTTTATATAAAAAACAGAAATATAAATAACTCGGAAAAAATGAAATTAAAAAAATAAAAACAAAAAACGACGTTCAATACGTAAAGTTGGAAAAAAAAAATTCCGTGTGCCGTATATATGAAAATGAAACTGATTTTTGAGGTAGATAATGTAATTTCCTCGATTATATAATAGAATAATTATTTCAACTAGACATCTTAGTAGGAATAATAAAATAATTAGATAATTATATATAGTTAACAAAAAAAATTTATAAGATTTACTAGATAAATTTTTAGGTTATATTTTTTAAAAAATATTAATATATATAATTATCTAATTTATTTATTATTCTCGCTAGAATGTGTAATTAGAATAGCGGTTGTGCTATATAATTTCTCAAGGTAAAACATGCCAAATTCATTTGATTCATTTGGCACAAGAACCACAAAAGACGGCATAAATTCGGGACTCTGCATGATAGCCACAATTTAATGTATCCAGAAGAGAATTTTTAAACTTGCTGAGATTATCTTAAATTACATTTTTTTTCTCCAAATCCAGCCAATAAGAATTATGTTGAATATACAAATTTGAGAAATATGAAATTGATACTAACATTCTAATCTACCTTTTTTTTTCAAATCATTTTTTCAGAGTTGATCGAGCTAAATAGGACCACAAAAAAAAAAATAAAACTCATTCTAATCTACTTTATGCAAATTAATATTACACTTATTTTAATTAATTATTTTTTTAAAATTGTTGTCAAAATTTTTATATTAAAATTTTATTTTTAATATAAATTTAAGAAAATCAACCCTAAAAACTATAAATTGTTATATTTAAAGAGCCTATTTCTATATCAATTAGATCACATATTTTTATATTTGATAGATATATGTGGATTACCCACATTTATATCATTATATGGTATATACAGGGCATTTAAACAATTGATAATAGCTAATTTGAATGATAAATGATATTGCAATTTTTTTTTATTTTATTGATCATTAGCGTAACATTTTATAATTAGAATATTTTTATTTTAATTTGAATTTATAACTCACTAGTACCAATATGTAAGTGAAAGTACTTAACTTATTATAGTACTTTTGATGCGTACTTTCACCTACAAATTCTATTGAAAGTAATATAATTTTGATTGAATTAGAAAATAAAATTTGATGTGATCTCTAAACTAGAGAGAATATCATTTTATCATTGTAAAAAAAAAATTATAAATTTAAGCGTCATATTGATCGTGATATATACTTCATATTTCTCTAATTCCTTTCCCTACGAGGATTTGACTTGATAAATATGACTTTTCAACAAGTATTCTACTACGTGCATGCGTGAAGCAACGTGTATATTTATGATAGTCCTATAAATAATGAAAATTATTATTTGCTTACTTTTTGTTTATTCCATAAGTATATTATTATTATTAAATTAATTTTGAGGTGTAAAGGGTTGAAATCAGTGGCTAGACTCGGACTTGGGATGAGCCCAGAGAGCTCAATGCTTAGATCAACTCACCTCAGAGACAACAAAAAAAAAATAGTTTTATATATAAATATTTATATATGAAAAATTATAAAATGGATCTGATTTATATCTCTATTTATAGATCAGACAAATTATAAACTATGATTTGAAAGAAAAATAATTTAATTTTTTTTTAAATATTATAATTCAAATTATAATTTATAATTGACTTGGTCTATAAATATGAATATGGATCGAATTAATAGTAGAATTTCGCTTTATATATATAGCCAATAGATAATTAGAAAATGTGTATATTTTAAAATTTTTATTTAATTTAAGTTGAAAATGTAATACAAGCATAATTTTTTAAAAAAACAATTATGTAATTTTTTAATATTTAATATTATGTGAGCAATTAAAATTTAAATGGCCCAGAGCAACTAAAATCTTAGGCCGGCCCACTTGAAATGTTTTTGAAATCTTAATTTTAAACTTTTCAAAATTTTTACTAATTGCATTTCAAAACATGGCTTAATAATTGATGCATTTGCCATATGAGCCATGGATTCAGATTTAAATAACTTTCCCGCAAAGAAAAAGACAATTTCTCAAAGACAATTTCAAAACTTTCTAAAAATATCTTCAGATTATGTCCAATAAGAAAACTGTTAAATTCAATCACGGAAATCTCAAATTAGATTAAAAAAAAAGAAATTTTTAAATTAGATGACATTTTAATCTTTTTTATTTATAGTTGTCCGCTAGATATTAAATTTATTTTAATATTTTTGTTAAAATTGTTATTAAACTTAATAACATGTTTAGTTAATAAATGATTTTGTCAAAATTATTAATTTTATATTGTTGATCATCGGCGTGAATTTTGGGTTATATTATAAAAATGCATATTTATTCTTAATTATATTATAATTGAAATTTGAGTTCGTAAGTTTATAATTATATCCTTCATGTTTCTCTAATTCCTTTCCTTATGAGGATTTGACTTGATAAATATGACTTCTCAACAAGTAATCTACTACGTACATGCGTGAAGCGAGGTGTATATTTTTGATGGTCCTATAAATATAAACATTATTATTTGCTTAATTTTTGTTTATTCCACATATATATATGAAGCAAATATTTATTTCATTATTTAATTTTAGTAGAAATATCATGCTGATGAAGCAAATATTTATTTTCTTATTTAATTTTGATAGAAATATCATATCTAGGCACGATATTAGCAATATGCCTAGCTTAGTGATTATTTTATTTTCAAATATGCATTCCGTTTTATTTTTGGCAATTTGTTGTCAATTTATTTAGTTTTTTTATTTGTAAAAAGGATTTATGTAATTCTAACTCTATATAATGTAACATTTTAGAATATGATAGTTAGTTTTTAAGATTTGAATAATAATCCTACATAGAAGTTTTTCTCTATTTGTGTTTATTTTTCTGGAAATTCTTAGATTAAATAGGGAATAACACTTAATATCCTTTGTTCGTTAACCTTCCACTATGTTAGTTGGTATCAGAGCAGTGTTCGCTCCTAGACAATTATGGCACTGCAAAGACAACCACAACAGTGTATAGAGGAGGTTTATGAGTGTGATCTCATGACCCATCTTAAGCGCCGACTTGAACAAATGATGAACCGATTTAACAGAGTGAATGATGCAACTCATTGAGGATCAGTTGGAAGCACGATTATTGCATGCTCTTGGTATAGATGGTAGAAGAATCAAAATTGATGTATTTAACTCGCATGAAAAATTATATACGAAAAATTTTTTAGATAATAATTTCGAAGAATTAGAATCAGTTTTTAATGAATATAATAATGAGATAAAGGAAGTTGAAGAATCATAACTAGTTTTTGATAACTATTGTGAGGAGATGGAAGAACTTAATATTTCACCAACATGTAATGAGCTCTTTGTGGTGCAAAGAATGATGACAATAATCAATGAGGAAGAAGCAAAGGAATTGGTGGATAGTTCTACAAATAACAGAATCAGCCAAATCAATATGAACATATTTGCTGAAATATGTGATTCGATTTGAAAATCATTTTAATATCCCGTAGAAATTCAACAGTCATTTAAAGAGTTCAAATAGTTGGTTGATGGTGATTTGCCAAAAAATTTACTATCTCTAAAGAATATTGAATATATCATTATAGAATTTAAGTTATTGATTCATCAGCGCTACAAAACTCGAAGTCAAGTTTTTTTCAATTAGAGAAGAATGATGAAGTAAATATTTATTTTCTTATTTAATTTTGGCAGGAATATCATATTGATGAAGCAAATATTTATTTTCTCATTTAATTTTGGTAGGAATATTATATCTAGGCACAATTTTAGTAATTTATCTAGCTTAGTGATTATTTTATTTTAAATATGTGTTCGTTTATTTTTGGCAGTCTATTGCTAATTTATTAGTTTTCTTATTTGTAATAAGGGTTTATATAACCCTAACTCTATATAATGTAAATTTTTAGAAGGTGATAGTTTTTGAGATTTGAATAATAATTCTACAGAGAAAATTTTCTCTCTTTGTACTTATTTTTTTAAAAAATTTTAGACTAAATAGGAAATAACATTTAATATCCTTTATTCGTTAACCTTATGTTACGTCAATATATTTTATTAAATTAATATTAAGGTGTAAAGGTTAAAATCAGGGGAGCCCAATGCCTACAGCAACCCACTCCAAGGGCAACCAAAATAAAAAAAAATTAAAAAAAAAAGGAGAAATTTACACCATATATGATTTTTCATTTTTACGATGCCAACTTTCATTTTACATTTTTATACTTGCATTTTTTTTACGAAATATTTGTAACTCTTTTACATATATACAGTAAGCCACGTCTTTTTAATATGTAATATATCCAATTGTTTACATAACTCTTTTGTTACATATTTGTTATTTACATACCTAATTGTTTGGTTAATAATAATAATAATAAACTAATATATTAATTTGTTTATTTTAATATATATATTGAATAATAAATTATTATGATTATGTTCTAAATTTTTTGTGTAATAAATTTTTATTTATTAAAATTAATTTTTATTTAATATCTATATTATTATTATTGTGCAACTTTTCACAATTTTATAATTTCTTAAATTATTTTTTAAAATTTATATTAAAAATAATAATCAATATAAATTTAACTAAATCAACTGATATATTTTATTTTATATAACATATATGAACATATATATAACAACATATATAAGTTGTATATTTTTTTTTGAAATCAACTAATATTTATTCTTATATGTAATATATATAACATATATTAGTTTGTATATTATTACTTTATTGCAATCAACTGATATATATTGTTATATGTAATATATATCAATATAGGGTAAATTTTACTGGTCTTTTCTGAGAAATATACCAATTGTCATGGAATTTCTTTCACACAAGCTTAAATTCGTATGGAACTAACAAATTTTGCCAAACACTTAAAAGAATACTAGTTAGTCTTACCCCAAAATACTTGCTTACCTTAGACATGCTTAAACAAACTAAATGACCACAAGATGTAATACCCAGCCCAAAGTAGGTTACAACTATAAGGTATGTAGTGATATTTACTGAGAAAAGAAATTTTAATTAGTAAAATATATATACATGTATGGGCAAAAGATGAAATAAATAGAATTAACTAGCCAATTAAAAGGACTAGTCAAAATAAGATTGACTTAATTAAAACTTTTATGATATGGAAACTTAAATTAATTAATGAAGTTAGATTATGAAAAATTATAATCCAGTTGGAATCAAGATACCATATGAATAGAGATATTAATTTAATCGGATACATTAAATCCTAATAAGCTAAATCATGGAAATTATCACATAAATAATTGTCACATGTGTATAAGTATGAATGAGGTGTCATCATATGTATGGATTAAGGTTAAAACATAATAAACAAATATGTATAAGTTGAGCCAATATAAGAATCGGTGGAGATTTTTAATAAACGAACTCTGTAAATCACAAGTTGTAGGACACATGCCATTTAATGGCAAGAGTGGGTTAAATGTTAAGGAATTAAAGCTCACCAATAGGTGTTAGTATTAAACCATAAAACCACACATTTCATACCCAATTTTCGGTGGAGGGGCCATTTACTAAAGAAAAATCTAAAGTAAAATAATACCAAGTTGTCTACTTGCTTAATGGTGACAAAGAGTGAATAAGAAAATGACAAGTGGATGGTTAGCATTAATTGAGAAATGGGCTGAAAATTTTTAACTATTTATGTGAAGAAGAAAATAAATAAAAAGGGAAGGTATACAACTCTTCTTCTTAATGGCCAAGAGGAAGCATGAGCTGAAATTGGAGGGAAAAAAAGAGAAAGAAACAGAAACAGAGAGGGAGAGAGAGAAACGGAGAAAGGAAAAGGCAGAAGAATAGTGGCAGTATGTTTATTTTGGCCGATTTGTCACCTTTCGGCCATCGACCGACAACACATGCCGGACCACCGCAACCATCGCTCGGAGACGCGTCAACGCCACCAGAATCACCTCAATAGGCAGCCGGATGGCGAGGCACGTGCCGGACAAAGGTGATGCTGGCGTGATTTTTCAACCATGATTCCGACAAATTTTTTCAACTACTTAGGTGTTTTTGAGATCATCTCATTACGAGTTTCGATTCGATATATTATTTGTTAATTTTGGATGAATTTTAAAAAATACATAAATATATATAAATTAAATTTAAAATAAAAATAATTAATAATTAATTTGAATAATATTAATAAATGTTTAGCTATTATGTAATTAGTTAAGGATTTGTGAATTAAGTAAATTAAAAAAAAATAATTTTAATAGTTGATAAATAAATTATGCTAAAGGAAAAAGACTTGGAATTAAGTTAATTATTATTAGTTTTAAGTATTGAATTGAAATTAATTAGTTAATTAATGAATTGAGTTAAAATTATTATTTATTAGTTGATTATTTACTAGAATTACTTATTTTATTAATTGATCTAAATTAATCAAACACTAATTTAATATTTAATTATAATAATTATATATCAACTTATAAAATTAATTAATGGTGTTTAAATATATATGTGTGTGTGTGTGTGTGAATATATATATATATATATATATATGATTAGTTAATTAACCTATGAATTATTATTATTATTATTAAGCAATGAGTTTATAAATTAAAGTATTTATTTATTGAAATTAACTAATAATAATAATTATTAATATTAATATCAAAATTAATATATTGATTAAGGTTATTATTATAAATAATAATTTGAAATAAAGATAATTGAATAATATATTGATTAAATTAGTTATAATTATTTCTATCATATAATTATTATTAATGTAAATAATTATTATTTATGTAAGGATTAATAATTATTAAATAATTAAGTTAATAATTAACTAATTAACAAGTATATTAAATATTTGATTACTAAATGATTTAAATAGATTAAGGCATTATGTTTAAAATTTATATAAATATAATTAGAATAATCAAATTATCATTATTAATATTATTATTCCTATTTAATTATTATTACAGTAATTTTTATTAATATTATTATTAGTATTTAAGAATGGGTAATAGTAATTATTAATATATAATTAATGACAAGTAAATTGCTAATATTATTATGGTTCTAGTAATTAAATATTATTATTAAGTTTATCATTAAAAATTATAATTACTATAACCAGTAAATATCAATTTTAGTATTATTATCATTATTATTAATATTATTATAATTATTATTATTGTAGTTATTATTATAATAGAAATTTAATATGGCAAAATAAAAAAAATTTAAAATAAAGTAAATAAAATTATTCTATTTAAAAGATATTTTTGTAAAACAATTTAATTATTAAAGAATTATTTAAATAAATTTATTATGTATTTTAAAATTTAAATAATTCTTATAAAAATATATATAAGTAAAATTAATGATTAATAAAAATATTATTAAATATATTTTTACTATCTTTGTGATTATAATAAGTTAATTAAAGTAAATAAAATTATACATTAATTAGTTATAGTTGAAGAATAATTATAAATTCAACCTCTTAAAGTTATTCAAAATTTATTTAAATATATTTTAAAAATTTAAGAAATTATCTTATGTGAAAGGTCAAATAAATACTAGTAAAGTGCAATTAAATAAAGTATTAATAATATTATTATTAAACCATAAGAATTAATGGATTAAAACTTATGCAAATTAATTCTATACTATAATATCCAAAATACTTAACAAATATAGGATAATTGGAGGGATGAGTTAATTAAAATAAAAGTTACTGGAGTATTATGGGCAATTTGAGAAAATGGTTAATGTACGTTGAACTTCATTAGAATTTAGGGATCGTCTTATACATATTTCTCATGCCATGCATATTATAGTAGTTTAACAATTTTAGGATATTTTTTAGTTAATAATTATTCTTATATCACTTTAGAAGTGGATTCAACAACTGAGGTAAATCATAGAGGTGATTCAGTTGGTTAAATAAATTTAACTTTTGGCCAAAGTGAGTGTATAATTACATAATATTGGTATTTTATTAAATTATATTTATATATAATTTTTAATAGAGGTATCTGTGATGACAAAAAAATTGACGGATTATGTTTATGATTATGATATTGGCTTTGGGACAGCGCTTGGTATACATATAGTTTTTGGGACATATATCAAATGATTGTCCTTTAGGGGCAACTTTGCACATGTATATGACTATAATTATTTGCTTTTAGTACTTTCATATATCATTATTGGGCCTAAGATGACATATTTTGCTCTTAGACTGCTAGTAAATATATGTTTATTTGCACCTAAAGTATTACGCAATCTATGAACTATGTATTTTGAGTGTATAGAGATGTATATTTGATTTTATCAAGAATATTATGAATTTATTTAGCATTATTATAATAAGCAAGAATGATATTTATGCATCTATATGAATTTTATATTATTAAGTATATGAGAAAATATTGTTATTCTCTTTTTGTTATATAATTATCTTCTCACTGAGTAGTTGAAGCCACCCCTTTAATATATAAATATTTTTAGATATTAGAGAATAATTCATTAGAATTTTTTTTCATTCCATTCCAATCGGCATGTAGAAGAGGTTGGACCAACATATTAGCCTTACAATTTAATCTTATTTTGAGTTGAGTGTTTAATTATGGTGGATAATATTAAATATGTATATAATGATAATATTATTAATTTTAATGATGATAATATAATTAGACTCATAGTTATGGGTATATGAAAAATATGAAATATTCAATTTACAAAAGATGACTTTTATAACAGAGTAAGTCCACCCTAACTTTGGATAGTGAGGTGTGACACAAAAGAAGAAGAGAGAATATGAGAAAATGCTTGATGGTGCTTATAACTTAAGAACTTATGAAAAAATTGAATGGTTACAACAAATAAATCATTCACCTATTTATACTACTCCACCTCCTCAATAGATGGTGGTGATCAATTTGATCCAATGGGTTAGATTAAGTTTCTACATAATTCTAAGTATATTCCATGAATATTCCATGACATTTTCTCTAGATATTCTTATGGCATATTCTACAGATATTTCCTAGTATCTATACTATTCTAGAAAATTTTACACATTTTCTACATATCTATACAATTCTAGAATTCTATAAAATACTATAGAACATTCTAAAGAATATTTACAAACTCTAGAGAATTCTTAGCCTAACCTCCTTGTTTTAGCTACATCACATGCAAGTCTTGTGACGCAATGCATATTTTCATCATTCAAACACTTCCTATACCAAAATCCAAATGGCTAACCATTTTGGCCACACCTCATTACATGTAAACTTTATTACTTTATTTATATTTAAACTATAAATTTTTTGAAAAATTATAAATTACAAAATAATTTTGTCTAATAATTAAATAAAATTTATTAATTTAAATAATAATTATTAATTATTAAACTTATTTGAAGGAATTATTTATTATTAAACTTAATTGAACAAAAAAATTTAAATAATTTAAAAATTGAATCACATTTTTATTTAACTAATTGAATAATAAATTATTTAAATAATAATTAAAATTAAAATAATAATCATTAGAATTATTCAAATATAAAAAATAAAAATAATTAATTAGATTACTTGTAAATATAATCTTTTTTCTGAAAAAAAATTAAATATTTATAAATAAAAAATTTTAAAAATTGAGTCTTTTAATAATTTACCCATGGATTTGCCAATCAAATGAATAAATTTTATTTAATTATTAAATAAAATTATTTTCTATTTTATAATTTTTTAAAACTGTATAGTTTAAATATAAATAAAGTAATAAAGTTTATATGCGATGGACTATACCAATTGTATGTTGATATTTACTTTAAAAATCAATTAATATATGTTATTATATTTTAACATATATCAACATATATTAATTTATATATTGATATTTTATTACAAATTAACTGATATATGTTGTTATATGTAATATATATGAACATATAACAACACATATTAATTTGTATATTAATATTTAATTACAAACCAACTGATATATATTGTTGTATGTAATATATATAAATATATAACAATATATATCAGTTGTATACTAATTTTTTTACATATTAACTAATATATTTTTTTATATGTAACATATATCAATATCTATCAAATTTTTTATACTAAAGAATTTTTAAAAATTATGAAAAATTAATTAACTAAAAAAAGTGTTGTTTAAATTATATTAAAAATATAAAATATATTGTACATGAAAATTTTAAAAATTATGAAAAATTAATTACTTGAAAAAGTTATGTTTAAATTATATTAAAAATATAAATGTAATAAATATATAAAAGCATGTGTATAAAATATAATTTAAAATTATTTAGCATAAATTTTATTTTAATATAATTAATTAATTATTTTTAGTTATATAAAATTTTTAAATTTTTAAAAAATGAGAAATATATGTCCATAAAGTTATAAATGTATGGTTTAGTCCACATCTACGTATAAATGCCTAACAAATTAGAATAAGTGCATACTAGGTCCATTGCTGCTTTTTTTTTTTTTTTTTTTGTGAAACAAAGATGTGATTACCGTATCTTTGCAATTTTTTTTAAATACCGAATTTTTGAAATTTGATTTTTTTTGTTATTTTTTTAATTATCCCATAAAAAAATTAATTTTACGTATGAATATTTATATATATAGATAACAAAAAAAATTATATATAGACAATTAGAAAACATATATTTTTTAATTTTTTATTTAATTTAAGTTAAAAATATAATACAAGCACAATTTTTTTAAAAAAATATTTATGTAATTTTTTAATATTTAATATTGTGAGCAATCAAAATTTGAATAGCCTAGAGCAACCAAATTCTTAGGGCCGGTCCTGACTTGAAATATTTAAAATCTTAATTTTAAACATTTTAAAATTTTTAGAGAAATTTACACTCTCTACATTTTTGCGCTGACTTTACAGGTGTATACGGGCCAACGGTTTCTTTTTTTAATATTACGGATTTCACTTTTTTTTTTAAATTTAACTTTTAATCGTTAAATTTCCTTTTTTTTTCTTTTTTGTAATTTTTTATTTTATTTTTATGTAAGTTTATTTTATTTAAAAATTTAATATCATATCTTCAATATAGACACAAAAAAAAAATATATATACATAATATATATAAAATACATCTACAACACATTTTCCTCATATCAACTAAACATCTCCAATATATCTACATAATATTTTTAATATTTATGTAATTTTATTTTTTAATTTTTTATTTTTAAAACATCTACACAATATTTATACAATATTCACATAATATTTAATAATTTTTATATAAAATACACACGACGTAAATAATAAAAATATAACATACACACAATATCTAAAACACATCTATAATATCTACAACACATCCACAATACATTTACATAACATTCATATAACGAAATTATGTGTATTTTTTTTTATTTTTTTATATATGTAACATGTAAAATTTGTTTAAAAATAAATTTAATAATTTTTATTAATATATTTTTGTATATTTTATTTTATTTTTATTTTTTTGATTGTGTTATTTATTTTTTGTAATTGAAATTAAATTTTTTTTCTTCTTATAAAAAATTATAATTCTTATATGATGAAAAATAATTTAAAATTTTAATTTTTATTATTTTATTATAATTTTTTTATTTGATTGTAAAGTTTGAAAAAAAAATTAAAATAAAATATTGATTGTATTAAGGGAAGATATATTTTAAAAAAAATTAATTGAGAAATAAAGTATTTTTAAAATTTTGTACTAATTTTTTTATAAAAGTATAAATATTTTTAAAATTTATAATATTTTTATAGTAAAAATTATTTCTTTAGGTAGTTATGTAAATATTTCAAATTTTTACTAATTACATTTCAAAACATAGTTTTATAATAGATGTATTTGCCATATGAGCAATTGATTCAGATTTAAATAACTTTCCGCCAAAGAAAAAGGCAACTTCTCAAAGACAATTTCAAAACTTGCTAAAAATATCGAGAAATTTTAAGAAGAATTTAATTTATGTCTCCGCTCGTAGATCAAATAATCATAAATTATAATTTGAATTATAATATTTTAAAAAAAATTAAATTAATTTTTTTAAAATCACAATTTATGATTAGTCTAGTCCATAAGTAAGGACATAAACCAGATTCATCTTATAATTTTTCAAAAATATCTTCAGATTATGTCCTTCTCTAACCAATAAGAAACTGTCAAATTCAATCACGGAAATCTCAAATTAGATAATAAGAAGAAATTTTAAATTAGATGACATTTTAATCTTTTTTATTTAATTTATAGTTGTCCACCAGATATTAAATTTATTTTAATAATTTTGCTAAAATTGTTATTAAACTTCAATAACATGTTTAGTGATAAATGATTTTGTCAAAATGATTAATTTTTTATATTGTTGATCATCAGAGTGAATTTTGGGTTATATTTTAAAAATATATATTTATTCTTAATTATATAATAATTGAAATTTGAGTTCGTAACAGTAAAATGAAAATAACATTTTCCAGAAGCCAAAAAAAGAAAAAACTATAGATATGTTCCAGTTTGTTTGCTATGGTAATAAACACAAGAAGTTGATCCAAAACAATGGATCCTCTCAGATTCTTTATTGTCCTGGCCTCATTGCTCAGTCTTACTGCAACCACCGAAGGGCAGGCCACTTACCGCTACCATTATTGCTCAAATGCAACCACTTTCGCCTCAAACGACACTTTCCAAGACAATCTAAATGTCCTCCTCTCTTCTCTGTCCTCCAATTCAAGCCGCAGCAGTGGGTTCTATAACACCTCCGCTGGCCAAAACCCCGACGATGTCCATGGTCTCTTTCTCTGCCGTGGTGACCTCAGCACCGAAGTTTGTGAAAATTGTGTCACCTCGGCTACCCGAAACACTGTCGATCTTTGCCCCACTCAAAAAGGAAACATAGTATGGTACGACGAGTGCTTACTATGTTATTCAAATCAGTTCTTCTGTTCCACCATGGCCGAAGAACCTACTATATTATTATTGAGCTCACTTAATATAACAACAGACCACGAACGTTTTGACAATCTAGTAAGGACTAGTGTGAATGATATAGGTACTGAGGCTGCAAATGATCCATGAGGCGTTAAAAGTTTGCAATCAAACAAGTGCGTTTTATAGGGTCTCAAAATATTTACACCCTTACGCAGTGCACACCAGACATATCTATTTCTGATTGTGATCGGTGTCTTAATATTGCTGTATTAAGATTGCCAGGTTGTTGCAGTGGAAAGAAATGAGGGAGAGTTTTGTCTCCAAGTTGTAATATTCGGTATGAAATTTATGAATTTTATATTGCAACTTCTGTGGGAGCAATACCTGGTCTTGGACTAACTGCACCAGAAGGTAATTCAAATTGATTTATTAATGACAGGAATTGAGGCTCAGTTAATTTATTACATTGTGCAATTGCTGATATAAATACAGTGATTGTTTTGCTTTTGCAGGAGGAAAAAGTGGTGTCTCAGCAACAACAATTATAGGCATTGTTGTTCCGATTACCTTTATTGTATTTTTCTGTGTGGGGTACTATTTCATAAGTAGGTGACTAAAAAATAAGTATGAGGACATTCAGGAAGATAGTGCTAAAGAACTTCACTCGTTCTTGTACTTGTTGTTCTAGTAGTATTTTTCAAAAACAAAAACTGAATTAGAATTGTGCAGCTGCTGATGAAATTACGATCACAGAATCCTTGCAATTTGATCTGAGAACAATAGAAGTTGCCGCAGATAATTTCTCTGATAATAATAAGTTAGGGGAAGGCGAATTCGGAGACGTTTATAAGGTAAGAAATCAGTAGTAATTAATAATGATTGATAAAAAAGAGCCTGTCTAACATAAATAAGTCTTCAGGGTAAATTTGCTATCGGACAAGAAATAGCAGTGAAAAGGCTATCTAGAAGTTCTTTGTAAGGTGTGGAAGAATTTACGAATGAGGTTGTATTAGTAGCCAAACTCCAGCGCAGAAATCTAGTGAGGCTGCTAACAAAAGCCTTGCCTACTTTCTATTCGGTCTGATCTTCTATATTCTCAATATATAAATAACTAATTGTATTTTAATTTATTTTATGAGGAACTATTTAGATATGAAGCAAATTTCCTTCTTTTTCTTTTTTCCTTATTAGAATCTAATGACACCCTGTAATTTGTAGTGTAGACCCTGCAAAGCGAGGTCAATTGGATTGGTCAAGGCGTTACAAAATAACAGGAGGAATTGCTCGAGGAATTCTTTATCTTCATGAGGACTCTCGTCTTAGAAGCATACATCGTGACCTTAAGGCCAGCAATATTTTGTTAGATGAAGAAACGAATCCAAAAATTTCAGATTTTGGTATGGCTAGAATTTTTGTAGCTGATCATACTCAAGGGAATATAAATAGAATCGTGGGACATAGTAAGTTTCAATTTTCATATTTATGTATATTAGCTCTGCATATACATTCGTAATTCAATAATTATTACTTATTAATGGTTGTTATTACTTATACACATCCTCTCAAGAACATACACTAGAACAAGTTCAAATTGTGTAAATTTATGGCCACGTTAATTTCAAGAACTAAGATACCAAAGTTGTCATTATAGAAAGTAATTGAATAATATTATATAGATGAGGCAATCGCCCAAGTATTTATACAGGTATAATGATAAGCATAAATATAGAGATAAGTATAAATACAATAGTAGTTAGCTAATGATGAACAATGTAACAACAATCAATAATTATCACATGAGGTGATTACCAGAGATAACTAAGAATAGTTATCTTATCCTCTATACCATGTTAGTCGATTTATGTATATCGATTTTAAAATCGCAAATGTACGGTTTGTAACAAATAATATAGTGATAGTAAGAGTTGATCTCATAGAGAATGAACAATTTGATTAACTAAAATTCAATATAACTATTATCTGAAAATTAACAAATTATAACAATTTAATTTTACCTAATAAATCTAAATCTATTCAAGTTAATTGCTCTAAATTAGGTGTTTAAATAATCAATGATAAAGGGGTAGGATTATATTTCAATGAAGTTTTTACTATGGGTCTGATTAATGAAGCATTAAATTTCAATTATTAAATCTAAGATATTCGATATCACTCAATTCATCCACTTCTCTCTCAAGTAAGGAAAATATAATTGGGCAATGATTAAATTACTATTATCATATCAAATAATCAATGTCAAATTCAATTAAATCAATATATCAATTTTAGATCGCTAAGTAATTAATTTATCTCTAAATTTAATCACTCAAAGTTGATGATTACACATCAAAAATCACATTTAACTTTTGTATTTTATAGGATTCTTTAGGTTTAATAATTGGTGGCCAAGCAATTGTTAATCAATTAAACCAAAATTATCAAATCAAGGAAAAAAGAAAATAAATCTATGTATATTAATAGATTATAATCAAACTCATAATTATTCAAATATCCAAATCCACCTAATCCCACAAAGAGATTAGTTACTCATAACTAAATTAAACAAAAAAATAGGAATTAAGAGACTAAACATGTAATTCATAATTATAATATTCAAAATAAGAAAAGAATAAAATATTAAATAAATCAAAAACTTAAAAATATAAATCAAAAAGAAAGTTCAAACTAGATGGATGAAGAATCTTATAGAGACCACGAAATCTTCTTCAAGCCTAGTCTTCTTCTTCCTTTGATCTCCAATGGTGGAAAAACTAATCTACTCTAAAAAATCTATGAAAAAGTGTAGTAAAAACTCTAGAATGAATCATCTGTGTACTGTTCACATCCTCCCACTTGTAACCGAAAAAATTAGCTCCTTCAAACAAGACTCCTACTCCTCTTCAACTTCTGCTCAAAATTTGAATTCAAACATCAAACTCAATTTTTCTATCAGATATCTTTCTTATCTCCAATTTACTCCTTTAAAAACGTTGTAGCTATAGAAGAGTAGATGATGTTAGATTTTTGAATCACCTCATTCGGACTTCAAACGCCCAAGTTATGACTAAATTACTTCTAGTGGCTCGGACTGGACTTCTGCTTCTGAAATTTTAGCCTAAATTTGACTTTAAGGTTGGAGGCCTAAATAAACTTAGAATTTAACAAACTAGACCTCTTTAGAAAGATTGAAATGTCTCCTATCAACTTTATGAAGACTACATTTTCAATCTTACACTTTATAATACCGAAATTGTTTTTGAAGTTCTGAATGTCAAATTCTGCCAAAAATTTCAGTTTACGCATACTTATAAGAAATTAATTCAAACTAAGATTAATTTAAAAATAATACAATTAAAATATATAATTAAGCTTACAATAAATAAATTCAACTTAATTTCATATAAAAACTGATAGAAAATATATATTCAATATATACTTATCATACCCCCCACAAACCGTTGGCTACCGGCGAGAGAGAAGTCGAAGCTTTGAATGAAGAAACAAGAACCGCTCTGTTGGCAAAGGTTTAGTGAATATGTCTCCAATTTGATCGTTTGTACCCAGGAATTGAATTTGGAGGTCACCACTAGCAACACGTTCTCGTACAAAGTGATAGTCAAGCTCAATGTGCTTGGTGCGAGCATGAAGGACCGGGTTGGCGCAGAGATACACTGCCTCTATGTTGTCACACCACATCGTTGGAGCATTAGAAGAAGATTCTCCCAATTCGGATAACAAGGATTGAATGCATATAACTTCAGCAGCTCCATTAGCTAACGATTTATACTCACTCTCCGTACTTGAACGAGCAACTGTCGGTTGCTTTTTAGCTACCCAAGAGACTAGGTTTTTGCCTAAGTAAATAGCATGACCATTGGTCGATCGTCTATCATCATGATCACCCCCCCAATCACTGTCAATGTAACAGTGAATATCATTAGAAGAGTTAGGAACAAATAATAAACCAAGGTCTTCCATTGCTGCCAGGTAACGTAGAAGATGCTTTACTGTCTTCCAATAAGTATCGGTTGGACAGTGCATAAATTGGCAAAGCTTATTTACAGCATAGATGTCAGGACGAGTGGCCGTTGCATATTGGAGTGCTCCCACTACCCGTCTGTATTCAATTCCGTCGGTCAAGAGTTCACCATCCATTTTAGTAAGCGTCGGCTTTGTAGCTATTGAAGTAGAACGCCCTTTGACATTGGCCATCCCTAGTTGATCAAGTAAATCTAGCAGATATTTTTTTTGGCTAAGTTGGAGACCATGAAGAGTGTGGAGTGCTTCAATGCCAAGGAAATATGATAGAGCACCAAGGTCCTTAAGTGGGAACTCTTGTTGTAATGCTTGGATGAACTGTTGAATAAATTCAAGAGAGGAACCTGTAATCACAATGGCATCCACATGCACAAGAAATAATATTTTTGTAGAACCTTTTGTAAAAAAAAATAAAGAAGCATCATCTCTAGATGCTACAAAGCCGAGAGATAAAATAAACTTCCCCAATCTGTCAAACCATGCACGTGGAGCTTGTCTAAGACCATACAATGAGCGAGAAAGCTTGCACACATGTTTTGGTTCTGAGGGATCAATAAATCCCCTTGGTTGCGCCATGTACAAATCCACATCAAGATAACCATGCAAGAAAGCGTTTGATACATCCAGTTGGCGAATTGGCCATTTATTGGTGGTAGCTAATGCAATAACTGTACGGATGGTGATAGCCTTTACAACTAGGATGAATGTTTCCTGAAAGTCAATACCTGAGTGTTGGTGATACCCTTTGGCTACTAGACAGGCTTCGTATCTATCAATTGACCCGTCTGGCTTTCTTTTTATTCTGTAAACCCATTTGTTACCAATTATATTAGCATCAGGAGGCTTAGGTACTAAAGTCCATGTTTGATTTGCATCCAAAGCATCTATTTCATCCTTCATTGCCGGTTGCGGCTCTTTGTACGGTTTTGCTTGATTGTAAGTGGACGGCTCAAATTGTAGATAGTCAGGTTTAGATACAACACATGATGCTAAGTTGGTTTTTAGTTGGCTTCTTCTGGATAGGGTGGACGACTATAGATTCATCTGATGGGTAGTGGGCAAGTTCTTGGGTTCCACAGTATTTTGGGGAAGAAGATTATATTGTGATAAGTCTACCATAATATCTAAACTGGGGATGGCTGATAATAAGGGAGGAGAACTTGTGATGGGATTTGGGTTGACTATGGCAAGTTCCATGTTATTTGAGGAATGAGTGGGAGACACGGTGGAAGACCATTCAGATGATGATGGACTCTTTTGAAGTGTTGAGCTAGGAATGGAACTCTCATCTAAAGAACAACAAGGATTTGTTTTTGAATTGGAAACAAAAGATGGAGACAAGGGGACGTCATTTCCTGATTGAGCTGAATTAATCGATGTCCACATATCAAGCCAAGATTCGTTGGAAGGAGGAGTTGCTGCAGCGGCTTTGACATTCTGTGCAAATAAAAATTAGTTTTCATTAAAAACCACATGCTTAGCTATATAGATCCGTCCTCTCTCCTTGTCAAGACATAAGTGTCCAGAATGCATTGGGGAGGCTCCTAGATACACACATGGTTTGCTCCTATAGGAAAACTTGTAAGTGTTGTATGGTCGTAGTAAAGGAAAACACGTGCATCCAAAAGGATGAAGTTGAATGTAATCAAACTTCTTTGTGAATAATTTATAAAAAGGACTCATTCCATGTAAAACTGGGGTGGGAAGTAAATTTATATAAAAAACAACACTTTGAATAGCATAGGGCCAATATTTAAAGGGAACATGACTATGAGCCAGTAACATGAGTCCTATGTCTACAATATGTCTAATTTTCCTCTCTGCTACCCCATTTTGCTCGTGTGTGGGGGCAAGCAACACGATGCAAACTTCCACAAGTTTTAAAATATGAGTTCAACTTTTGATATTCACCTCCCCAATCTGATTGAAAATTTTTAATATTCATAGAGAATTGCTTTTCAACAAGAGATTTAAAATTGGGAAAACAATTGAATACCTCACTTTTATTTTTAATAAAATATATCCAGGTAAACCTGATGAAGTCATCCACAAATATGACAAAATACTTAAAACCCAAATTAGAAATTGTGGGAGATGGTCCCCATACATCGGAGAAGATTAAATATAATGGAAACTTGCTATTATGAGACACAGTAGGAAGATGTGACTTAGTAAATTTGACTAAACTACATGCCGTACATCTAGATGACAGAGATGAAGATGTCGACTCCAACTTATTATCCTTTATTATTTGCGAGACAATTTTGGAGTGAGGGTGGTGTCCAAGCTTAGCATGCCACTCATCAAAGGAAAAACACGTTGAAACATTAGCCTCCTTCCTTGCAGTTGATGGCATGACATATAGTCCATTTTTATTCAGCCCCTTGATTAGAGTGTCCCTTGTTTATTGATCCTTGATATAGAAAAGATGGGGCCATAATTCAAAAAAACACGTTATTGTCAAGGCAAAACTTATGAATGGAAAGCAAACGTTGAACAATAGAAGGAACATGCAGAAATTATTGATAGCAAATGTTCTATTGTGAGATTTAATTTGGGTATTACCAACATGTGCAATATCTAAGCCTTGTCCATTGCCGACCTGAAGTTGATTACCACCTGCATAATCATTAGCAATATGTAAATTACCTAAGTCTAGTGTGACATGATGGTTGGTGCCGAAATCAACAAGCCATGAGTCATCATTTTGTTTTGCTCTCCCATTTGGTCCATGAGCAAGGTTGGCTTGAGCTCCATGATTTTGACGAGGTTCATACCTCCTCCTGCATCGATCGGCGGTGTGATTTCAGAGGTTGCAAATTTGGTAAGGCCCACGGTTTTTCTTAGATTGTCTATTCGTATTCGGCTGATTATATTGTGATAGAGTGGAAGTGGTATTGTTTGGCTGAAATGATGAATTTGGTGGCCTAGAATTATGTTGGGTAAAGTTTGCAACAGGCATATCATATTGGCTTTTGAGAAGAATCTCATGCGCAACAAGGTGGCTATGGAGCTCATTAAATGTGATGGGCTTAGGACGAAGATTTAAAGAAGCAATAATGTTGTGATATTCACTACCAATGTTACGATAAACAATGGCATTGAATTCAGTTGTGGTCATGGTACGACCAGCAGAGGCCAATTCATCAACAAGGGATTTGGCACGTTGCAAGTATTGTGAAATTGAAGGATCGTTCTTTTTCAGTTCTTGCAGTTCAATATTGAGCTGCAGTTGCCTGTTGTGTGAAATAGAATCAAAAGTATTGGCTAGGGTAGACCATACCTCATGTGATAATGATGTGGAATAAAGAGCTTTGACTTTCATGGAGCAGTTTGACCGAAAACTGCCATAGTGGTATTTTGGTAATTACTGCCAAAAGCTGATATATCAAACTGGGCGTTCTATGAGCTTAGCCCAATGAAAAATGGGCCAGCGAGTCAAAGTCACCGCTTTGCTGTGAGGTCCATCAATTTTCAGCTAAATTCCATCGTTTAGGCCTCCGAAAACGCAATTTACTTTTACGATAGCTTAGGGTATATTTTTATTTTCTTATTTAGAACCCTTGGATCGAGGCGCCTTTTGGGTATTTTGTCTGCCTTGTTAAATAATATCTTTCTATACTTGTAATTCTTTTATTTTGGCAATATGTTATATTTTGAAAACTTTCCTTATTTGAATTAGGGTTTTCTGTAACTCTAAAGCTTTATAATGTAATGTTTGAAGAAGTGGAAGGGAGTTTTCTGGATTTAATAATAATTCAGTTGAAAAATTTTTCTCTCATTTTGTGTTTATTACCTGAGCATTCTTAGACTAAAAAGGAATAACATATTTGTTTATTACTTCCGCTACATCAAATAAATTCAAACCAATGACATAGGGAAATACCTCTTCTGATAGGGAGGAAAGCAACCAACATAACAACATTTGGTCCTTCTGAAACCAAGTTTGGTATTCAGGATTGGGAAGTGTTTTAGTGGGTTTTCTGGATTTGGAATGATTTGGATTGGTGGTAATTTGGATCCAACAACAAAGCTGATAAGGTTTTGGTAATTAAGTAATGGAATAAATTGAGTTTTCCATGCCAAATAATTTGAGCAGGTGAGCTTGATTGAACAAGTGTGGTGAGAGGTGGTTGTAGGTGTTTGTGGGACAGTTGGGGTGGCCATTATTTTGGATCTTTTCTAAAGCTCTGATACTAATATTATATAGATGAGGCAATCGCCCCAGTATTTATACAGGTATAATGATAAGCATAAATATAGCGATAAGTATAAATACAGTAGTAGTTAGCTAATGATGAACAACGTAACAACAATCAATAATTATCAAATGAGGTGATTATCAGAGATAACTAAGAATAGTTATCTTATCCTCTATAGTCATAACATTAACGCTTGTTGTGTGTGTTGCCTATTACCACTTACCAGTGGATATGTCTCTAGAACCGGAATAACCAATGCATGGCCAATTCTTTGTCAAGTCTAACGTGTACTGCTTTGGTATCTTAGTTCTTTAAATTATAAGTGGACAGAAGAATAGCTCTTTCTATCAAATAGATGGGGCTGAGGATCTCATAAACTATGTGAGTATATATGAAGTTAAAGTCTTCAATTTCATCGGACATAATTAATCAAACTTATTTTTCAGGTTTGGAAAGATTGGAGAGATGGGACTATTAAAAATGGGGGGCCGTTAGAATAATAGAAACACTGCTGGTTCTATCTTTTAAAAGGACTTTTATCAACACTTTATAGGCAGGAAATATGAACTGAAGGAACTGATTTTATTGAATTCAGGAACAGCCTTTTAAACACAAAAACTTGTAACAAACTTGGAGAAAATATTGCAACATGCTACCACTAATGCACATGCAATCTAATTTTCTAAAACTCAATTACCACAACTCAAAACGCAAACTAACTCTTTTGACTAATTCAAAAACAACAAAGAAACAAAGTAAATCAGTAATTAATTAAGGTAATTTCTACATTAACCATCAACACTCCTCCTTAATGTAGAAATTCTCAACTCCCAATATCTATCTCAAATACATGAATTTCTGTATAGGAAGTGGCTTGGTAAATAAATCAGCAACTTGCTCACTTGTATTGCAGTATGCCATTTTGATGTCTCATTTTGCAACCAGCTCTCTAATGAAGTGATGACGAGTGTCTATATGCCTTATCCTACTATGACTAACCAGATTTTTTGTCATTGCAATTGTTGATTGATTATCACAAAAGATGATAGTTGCCTCTTCTTGAACTTACTTCATATCAGCTAATATTCTTCGCAACCAAACCGCTTGACAAGTTGCTGCAGTTAACAGCCATATATTCAGCCTCCGAAGATGACAAAGTTGTAGAAGGTTGCTTTTTTGAGCTCCATGAAATAGCTCCAGCACCCATAGTGAAAACATAGCCGGTTGTACTTTTTCGATCCTCAATGCATCCTCCTAAATAGCTATTAGAAAAACCATATAATTTGAAAGGATTAGAGTGTTTGTACCATATCCCATAAGAGCTTGTACCCCTCAGATATCTTAAAATTCATTTGGCAGCTCCAAAATGTTGCTTGCTTAGACTTTGCATAAATCTAGATAAGAGACTTGTAGCTTGTAGGATATCAGGCCTACTATTTGTGAGATACAGCAGACTCCCTATCAGGCTTCGATACATTTGAGCTTCAACCTTTTCTTCTCCATCATCCAAGCATAACTTTTAATTGGTGCACATGGGAGTACTTACCGGATTGCAATCCTTCAAACAAAACATCTCATGAAGGTCATTGACATATTTTTCTTGAGACAAAGATTCTATCACTGTAATATTTAATTTCCAGCCCTAAAAAATACTTCATCATTCCCAAATCAGTCATCTCAAATTCAGTTATCATCAACATTCTAAATTCATCCAATAAAACACGACTATTACTTATATAAATAAGATCATTAACATAGAGGCAAATAATAGGAACATCAATTGTACCTCTAGTTTTCACATATAAATTTGGCTCACTTGGACTCCTTTCAAAGCCATTGTTGTTGAAATGCCCATCAATTCTACCATACCATGCCCGTGGTGCTCAGTGGCGGATCCAGCATATCAACGGGGGGGGGGGGGGGGGGGGGGGGGGGGCAAAATTCGGTCTCAAGTCGCCGGTCGTCGGTCTTCTCTTCTCTCCTCTCATCTCCTCTGTCTTTTTTCCTCTTCCCTTGTTTGCAAATGCCATAATCTCTCAGCACCTCTCCTTCCTTCCCTCTTCTCTCCTTTCCTCTCCTTTATGACTCTGTCTTCTTCCACCATGGACGTCGGCGGTGAGGGGGGGGGGGGGGGGGGGGGAGGTCGTTTGCCCCCCCCCCACCCCCTAGGTCCGTCCCCGGTGGTGCTTGTTTCAAGCCATAAAGAGCCTTTTTCAATCGGTATACTTTGTCACCATGACTTGCAATCTCATACCCTTTTGGTTACTCTACATATACTTCTTCCTCCAAAATCCCATTTAAAAATGCAGATTTTACATCAAATTGATAGATTTTCCAATTAAGATTAGCAGCAAGAGACAAAATAGTGGGTATAGAGTCAAACCTTGCTACTGGAGAGAAAGTCTCTTCAAAGTCTATCTCTTCCTTTTGCATGAATCCACGTGCAACCAGCCTTGCTTTGCTTTTTTGGATAGACCCATCAGCAGCGAACTTAATTTTATAAATCCACTTTAGCCCAACAACTTCTTTGCCTTTCGGAAGATCCATGAGTTCTCATGTCTTGTTTCTTTCCAAGGCTACCATCTCCTCATCCATTGTTGTACGTCATTCTTTAAAATTGTTTGCATCTTCAAAACAGATTGGCTCGCCAATTTGAGCAAGCTGACATTGTTCTGTGCTTTCATAAATTTCTTGTAAAGTTATCCATCTTCTTGGTGGTGTCTCTGATGAGGAAGACTTTGGGGAAGATAAGATTGATGGAGCTGATTGAGGACTATTGGATGCAGAGGAGATAGAAGCTCCATGTTGATCGTCTAAACTTGTTTCAACATCAAGAGATTCACCATCCTCCAATATTTCACCTGAAACTATTTTAATATTCTCCCAATTCCATCAACTTTTCTCATCAAAAACAACATCACGACTGATCAGTAGCTTCTTGGTAAGAGGATTATAAAAATGATATTCCTTGATTTCATTACTATACCCCATAAAAATGCATTTGATGCTATTGTCATCAAGCTTTTCTCTTTTTTGTGATGGAACATGCATAAATGCAATGCAACCAAAGACTTTAAAATGAGATACCTTGGGTTTCCATCCATGCCAAGCTTCAAAAGGTATTTTCTGAGTCAAGGCTGATGTGGCTGATCGATTGAGAATATAAGCAGCTGTATGGATGGCTTCTGCACAAAAAATATTTGGAAGCTTTTTGGCTTTTATCATACTCTTTCCGCTCTCCACAAGGCTGCGATTATTCTGTTCGACAACTCCATTTTGTTGAGGAGTATAACCAGCTGTTAGTTCCCTTTGAATCCCGCATTCTTCACAAAAAAGATCAAATTTTTTTGATAGAAATTCACCCCCACAATCTGTTCTCAAGATCTTTATCGGTTGCTCACTTTGCTTTTCAATGAATGCTTTGAACTTCTTTAAGACAGCTAGAGCTTCTGATTTTTCCTTAAGAAAATAAACCCATGTCATTCAACTAAAATCATCAACAAAGGCCAGGGTACGGAGGCACTGGATCCAACATTGAGAGATTCATATTTAAGAGATGAAGTCTTAAGATGCTTCTATATAGCATTATTATGCATTTAGGAAGATCCAACTCTCAGGCCGACAATGGGAACAGTTGTTCTTATGTTAAACAGTTATTCTGTTACTCTACCAGTACACTAACAGCCAGCATATTTTCTCCATAGCAGACCTGGGCTGAAGATGCTGATGAAGGGGTTGGAGTCGGATCAATCCATTGAAACTACAAGCAAATCAGTGTCATGGTCGGTTGATGATCGATCAATTACTCAACTATATCCTCGATAGTATATATACTAAGCAATATAAGGCAGGGCAGTTTGAAAAAGATGCTATTTTTTTTAAATGTTACTTGCAATAAAACCTGGCCGATGTTAATTAGATTCTAAACAGAATATTATTTGGATTATGATTGGTTCTTGACATTCTATAAAATTTGCAGGGAACATGTTTAATTCTCCCACATATTCTTAGAATACAGTACCAAAACAGTTTTTTGCAGTTCGATAATTTGTCAACATACATGTAATATTTCTGTTTATTGTAAAGCGCTCCTCATGCTCCATATCCAGGGCTCGAATGAGTGAGAAGAGACCCCTTACCATCTTAAGTAACAGGATTTAATCTTGTTTAATCAATATTTGTTTATCATAAAAAAATTACATAAAATGCCCTCTTGCGCAAATGTTCATTTACGAGTTGATCGGATAAAGTTGAACCAAAAATTCATCCAGCTCTTTAATAAAATTTGATGACCCCGGTAACGAATCTATCTGGATCGGAAGGATTGTGTAGGTAGTGTTGTAGTACTCGCTATGTTCGGTCTTCTGTATCTCTAGTCATTCCTTTTGCGGAAATTCTGAGTATAATATGTTTTTTAATTACGAGCATTATTTAACAAAACAATATATTAGTTTTTACTCCAAGCTACAAAAAAGCATGATGGAATGTTCAAATGCTATTTAGAATTGACTAAAAATCTGACAAGGAAAAGTATACTTCAATAGACATGTCGCTTTCTATGTTAGCATTGTACTTCCTTATCGTATTAAGTAATATTTTCCACGATAGTCATGTTGGAAAAAGTCCAAAAAGGCTATCAAAATCCGGCACAAAACCAAAACCATGTTAATCCATGTCATGAAATTTTCTCCTTTTGTTATTTGTTTTTTTTTCTACGCATGGAAAATTCAAATTTGGTTTGCCAATATTTGATATATTCAAGCCCCTTGGTTTTCAAACCATAAACTTTATTTGTGTCTTGGCCCACTGTGATGTTGAAGAAAACACATTTTGAAAGACTTTTGAAACTAGGGAAGAGATGATGAGATCCCGGTTTTTGGCATATGTACCATTGCTGTGAAGATTCCTATGTCATCACATCTGAACAGTGGCGAAATCAGGTGGGGTCGTGTGGGATCACATGACCTTCGGCTGGCCGGCCGAAAACTAACATATGTAAGTCGGAAGCACGACTCCCTCCTCTCTAGCTGCCTGCTGTAACAGAGTCTCATTACTGCTGCAACGGTAAAAATTTTGCCCCTCTTATATAGTCGCTGATTCCGCCACTGCATCTGAACATAGCATTGACAATGCTAATCCCAATAAGAAAAAGGGAAAATAAGAGAATCAAATCTATAGAGCTCATATATTGCATGATTGATGATCCTGATTAAATCAATGAATTGGGATGTTGCGAAGCGTGAGAAATATATGCCCCAAACTTACGAACAAATGCCCAACAAAAAAAATATGATTATATGTTGTTATTCAATTATCATTTTGATTAAAATATCCAATTAAAATCATATTTTTTCTCACAAACAGTGATAGATGTCAAGATCATAGACATCATGATGTGATAAATGATTGTCATACCATGAATTGTTATTATTGGACATGTTATTTATCACTTCATACCATGAGTCAAATTCTTGTTCCTGCGAGTCCATGCAGTAGCATGGACGCAAAGCCAAGAAAATAATAATAATAATAATAATAATAATAATAATAATAATAATAATAATAATAATAATAATAATAATAATAATAATAAAAGAAAGCGATGAAGACGCAAGTGGCCATAAAGTTATGCTCATTCTTTTGCGTGCGGTGATCTTTGGGCATTTGTTGTTAGTTATTGGGGAAATTTACAAAAATTTTGTGCAAATAAAAAATTTAGAAAAATATATTATATTATATATATATTAAATAATTTTTTTATCTATATCATGAAAAAATAAAAAAAAATAAAAGTAGTATTTTTATAAAAAATGACAATACAAATGAAATTTTTTTTTAAAAAAAGAACACTACGAGAAACACCCGTTTTACCGACAAAATTTACCAACGGATAAAAGCCGTCGGCATTAACAGACAGAAGTCTAAGAAAAGAAATGAAAATACATTTATCGAAAATTTGCAAACATAATATTGACCAAATGCAGGATCAGTTGCTCACTTGCTCTTCGAGTTGCCACCATCCAAGGACCATACTTGTTGGCAGCCTCAATTGTCTCTTCGCTGGATTTGAATCGTACCAAGAAATGACATAATCATTCTCAAGATCTATAATGGAGAAAGAATCAGCAAAGCTCCAAAGTATTTCAAGATGTGCACTAAGGGACATATAACCAATCTTTCTACCTCGTAGCCTTACCACAACTGCGTTTTGCCATGGCTAGATCATTAGTTCATGCACTCCCTTAGAAAAGGAGATCGCAAGGATATCTCCTTCTAAATCAATTTTAACATTATCTTTGCCAATCTCCCAGTCTTCTTGCCCAGATAGAGCACCTTCAACCTCCGTAGAAGATTTCATGAGAGTTTCTTTGAAGGATAGGGCACTCTGTTGGCCTCCACTGCCCTCATCTCTAAATTTAGCTTTCTTTGTTAGGAGGTCTTCCTCCACCGGCGGTGGAGGTTCTTTGGCCGGGTTATCCAAGAGATTCATCCGAACGAGAAACTATTCTTTTTTTATTCCAAGCAATTTTAACATTATATTTAAAATATATTAATTTGATTTATATATTAAATATTTATATTTGCCTCAGTTATCAAGAGATTTTTATCTGTCGGCAATTTTTAATGATATTAAATTTTGACCTTTAGGATGCCTCAATTAATTCTCATTTAATAAAATTGCCCACGAAAGTCTTTCGGTAAATTGTTAAACCCTAAACTGAAAAGATATGCTAGTTACCAAGAGATCTTAGTTTTTGTCGATAAATTATCAATAGAAATAAGTGGCTCTCGACAAAGTATAACCCTAGTATATAATCTTCCTTTCTTCTTCCCCGCCCCTCTCCGCACCATTTTCACTCATCTCTCTCACTCTCACTCTCTTCCCCACCCCCTCCCTCTGCTATCTTTACCTAAGATGGCTATGGTCTTCTTCTCCTGAGATGGGGTAAGTATTTGATCTGCTTGTTTTTCTTTTTATTTATATTTATAGTTTTTCATTTTGTTTTTTACTTTCATTCTTGCAAAAACAGTGTTGGGTGTGTTTTTTTTAGCTTAGGATCTTTAATCCGGTATAATATTTAATTTTTTTCCATTAGAATTATTTTGGTCATTTTTTAAGGAATTTTTTTTTGTGTATTGATTATATGTTTTTGCATGTATATTTTTTTTCTGTATGTATATTTTTTATGTGGCTTTATGTATATATTTTTTTGTTTCTGCATGTATGTTTTTTTATGATGCTACATGTATACTATTTTGGCCGATATTTCTGTATGTATATTTTTTAAGGGAATTTTTTATTTTCTTTTGGGAATTATGATCATAATAATTTAAGATTTCACAGAATATATTATTATTATTATTATTATTATTATTGTTATTGTTATTATTATTATTATGAAAAAAATAACAGCATATATAATTTTAGGAAAAATTTAATTTTGCAAAAAAAATCAGATTATTGATTTTTAATTTATATTTTGATTTATATAATTAGGTATAATAATTTAAAATTTTCACTAATTTTGAGGTATGTTTTGTACAAAATTAGAATTTTAGATAATCAGAGATAAAAAAGTAAAATTTTATTCTAAACATCAATTTTGATCTTCATTTTTTATTATTTCATATTCTGATCATGTTTTATAAGTGAGTTATTGATATTGCATAAATAGTTGGACAAATATGTTTGCATGTCTTGAAAGAAGCCCAAACTCATATGTAAGAATTCTATACTCTTCCTCTATTTGATTTTACTTTATGCAATTATGTGATTTATGTATTTATGATTCTACGTGATTATGTGACTAACTCCTTTTCTTTTCCAATATAAATCCCGTATTAATTATGTTAGACTTTTTGACAAGCACTTGAGAAAACCATAGTTTATTCACTTGAATATAACCTAAGTAGATTGTCATCATCAGGGCCGGCTTTTATGGGGAACAACATTAGCAATTGCTCAGGACCTCCAATTTTAAGTGGGCCTCCTAATTTTTTTTTAAATATAAGTATATATTTTAAAACTTATATAAAGAATTAATTGAATTATTCACTTTATAATTCACTGAAAAAATAATATATTTTCATTTCTTTATAAAGAAATTTTCATTTCTTTATAATTATTCACTGAAAAAATAATTCAATTATTTTTATTTTTTTTGTCATTCACTTTATATCAGAATTAATTCAATTATTTTTTTTCCCTTATAGCTTGTTGTTTTTTTTATTTATCTATTTTTTAATTTAAGAGTCTATATTTAAATTTTTGTTCAGGACCCCTAAAATGTCCGAGACGGCTCTGGTCATCATCAATCAAACCTGGAACTTTAAGAACCTGGATTAATCCTCTTCACAAATGTTTATCTGTTAAACTAATCCATTTTTATTTCTTGGTCTATAGCGAGTGGTGATTCCATTTGACCCACTTACACTAAGTAAAGCAGCTGAGATTCTTCGTGAAAACAAGTCTACAGTAGCCATGGTGAAAAATTCATTCTTTCATGGAAAGACTAAATACATTGAAATCAAATATCATGCCATTAGAGAAACTTAAGGAGAGAATTTAATTCAGATTTTGCATAATAGTGCAAAAGATCAATTACCTGATTTTACCAAAGCACCGCAGAAACAAAGATTTGACCTTCTAAAATGTAAACTTAGAGTTTCTAAAAACACTTCCATCAAGGAGGTAGAGAGATGAAGATGGCTAATTAATAGTGAAGCTAAGTGTTGTCAACTTAGTTATTTTTATTTTTTATATTTTTATATACTATTTGCAATATATATATATATATATAAGGAAATAAGATCAATTCTAAGATTATTATGTTATCTATTTCTAAAAATACTACATTGTCATAATTTTTTCATCAATTTCTCAATTTCTCATTAATTTCTCAATTTCATTTTCTCTCTTCTTAGTAAAAAAACCTTTAAAATTTTAATTTAATATTGATTCAATATTTAATATTGTCTTCTTTTAATTAATGTTAGTAATTTATATAAAATTTAAAATTTAATAATTAAATCTTCTATCAAATAAATATTAATATAATTTCACAATATTAATTAAATAAATTTTATTTATAATTTTTAATTTTCTATAAATTAATTATATATTAATAAAATTAAATAATATTGATTGATTTATATATATATATTTTTAAAATTTGAAAAGTTTCAAAAAGTATATGACTATTAAATTTCATAATAAATTAATTATAAATTAAATAATTTATTTATATATTTTAAAAATTTTATAAAATTAAATAATAAAATATATGACTTTTGGTATTCCTAAAAAATTAATCATATAGTGATAATTTATATAATAGTAATATTTATATTAATAACACTTTCAATAAAAATCTATAGTTTTAAATTGTAATAATCTGATTTTTTAAAATATTTTAAAGTGTTATTTTAAAAATATATAATTATTTTATTATATTAATTTATTATTATTTAAATTTAAAAAAAAGAAAGAAAATAAAACAAAACAAAATAAAATATATATTTGTAATAAATGGAGAAGAAAAGATATTAAATAAGAGAGAGAAAAAGCTGGGAGAGAGAGAGAAAGACGACATATCAGATTTGCCGCCTTCCTGTCATCATCGGCCACCACGCGCTGGCTAGAGAATTTCGTCCATCGACGGCAAGTCTGGGAAGAGATGGCTCACTATCGGGCAACACCTGAGCAGGCCGGACGAGCTGTCTAATCAACTCGCTACCCATGGATTTTTCGATCGGATTCTGTCTCCTTTTCTAACTAGTCAGGTACCGTTATAACTCTTGTTTTCTGAGCTTTATTTTGATATATCATTTATAATTTTTAGAACACTTTTTAGTTTGGCTGGAATTCGAAAACATTAAGTTTTTCAACAACACTCGGACGACCTAAAATAAAAATAAAAAATTAATTAATTAATAAAAAAATTAAATTGAATTGAATAATTAATTTAGGTCAACTTTTATTTATTTTAAGTATTTCATTCAAAGTAATCAATGATTATTTCAATTAATAATTATCTAAATTATAGTTAATTACCTTGCGAATTGATTTAGATTACTCAATCATTACTTTATGATTGAATTATAGTTATTAATTGGCAATTCATAGAATTAATTAAATAATTATGTATGAATATATATATATATATGAAATTGATTAACTAATTGGGATTATTATTTATTAACTATATAAGTTAATTATTAAACATTAAATAAATTAATTGATTATTTGATTTTAAATGATTAAATTAAATAGTTAACGTATTGTGTTTAAAATTTATAAAACTAGTTAATTAAAATTAGTAATGTTATAATTAGAATATTCAAGTTATTATTATTATTATTATTAAAAGATATTATTAATGTTAGTAATATTATTATTAGTATTGTAATTATTATTCAAAATTTCTAAAGCAAAACAAGAAAATTAAAGTATAAAATATTTGTTTCTAATTGTAGGATAATTAGCCCAGTTAATATCTTAAAAAAAATTGAATAAATGCCTTAAAAATTCAATTGAAGATTAACTAAAAAGAAACGAGTGAGTAAATTAATCTAATAATATATTCAACTAATATTAGACTTGTAAGACTTATTGGTTTGTTGTTGAGAAGTGTGATGAAGGTCCAAATAGGGCAAATGAGCTAATATTGATTATTGTGAGCTATTAGAATTGTTGTTTACTTATTTTGTTTCAAGGGAAAATATTTTTGTTATAGGAAAAACTTTGTTAAAATTTCAGTAGATTTTTTGGAGTCCATCTATATTTTAATAGTTTCCGTTTGTTGTTTAAAAATAATTTTCATGTGTTTTTTCATCTTCAGTTAAATGCTTCGAGGAGAGTTATTGGTTCCGTCTATCTGTAAGTTACATAGATTAATATAATACTCTACTCCCTTAATTTATGTTAATAGTTATATTTGCATAAATGCATCGATTGCTTGTGCAATATATATACATTTATTATTATAAGTATAATATATATCGGTGTAAGAGTTGATTGTACTTAGTGCATATTATGTATTTGTTGAATAGGGTTAGGATGATGTGAGACTACACCTTATTTAGGATATAGGTTATTATATAATGATATTATATGATGATGATGAGAGTAGGACTAGCATAACGGTGAATGCATTCTCATGCTCAATGTTACTTGTCAATTAAGTAGTGTTACTTGGCTATGGTTGTGACGGTAGGCTCTATATATTAGATCATAAGGGAAACGTATGGATTAAGAGAGCCAGATAAGGGAAATGGCTCTCCAGTTTAAGATTTAATGTGGCCCCATTGACTTATTTTTATCATTGTTTGATTATGTAATTAGTTGTATGGTTGACATTTACATGAGCATTGTTTGCATAAGAATGATGTATTATATTAATTACTATATAGTTCATTGAGTCTAACGCTCATTCCTATTCATCATTACCCCAAGTTGCAGGTTGAGTGTGAAAAAAATATTTTATTGAGTCATTCTGCCTTTCATTTTTCGGCATGAGTGTTACGTGTATATATTTTATTGTATAATTATATTATAATTATTTTCTAGAACTCCACTTGGTATTTCTTTCACTGTCTATCTTTTTATTTAGTTCTATTGTTTAGTTAAATATATTTATTAACCAAAGTTTGATGATAATGTGACTTTGTGCTAATTATATATAACTATTGTAATAAGTTTTAAGACTGATGACTGTCATAATCTAGATTTTTCGAAAAATGAATTGTCAGGCTGACAACCAATTTCGAAAGCTATGTGCTTTCTCATTTTCTAATGTCGGTCACGTGTCGTGTCCTTGGGTTTGGGTCATGACATAAATCTTCCTACTCACATTTTTCTCCCTATTTGAAAATACTTGCTTGGATTTCTTTTTTTTTTTTTTTGCTTTTTCTCTTTCATATAGGATTTATGATTTTTTTATAGCAAAAATATATGTAGATTTTGTCCTTGATTAGTAAAATCATCAACTTTTGAAATAAAAAAAATTATATTTACTCGTCAATATTATTTTAATGAAACTACCATAAAAATTAAGATAAATATTTTATTTTATTTATTGATTATATTTATTTATATTTTGTTATTCTCATTGTCGCACAATTAGTGAGATAACAAGTAAATGACTAGAAAAATAGAATATTTATAGCTGTTATATAAGTGGATAAAAAATATATAATATAAATTTTATAATTTATTATTATAAAAAATTAGAATTTAAGAATTTAAGGGTTTAAAAAGATAAAATTAAAATTTAAAAAGCTGAATTTAAAATGATAATAAATAATTAAACATGATTTATTATTATTTAAAAATATTATATAATATTATTATATTATTGAATATAAATCAACCTTATTGAATCATAGATCAATTATCAATTTAGATTGGTGCTTGATCCAGTTTTAAAAACATTACTCCTCAGTAAAAAGGTTACTTCATTAAATAATGGCAAGTCGTTTATGAAAAATAAATATATAAATAGAAAATAAAATATTTAAAAAAATTACATATACAACAATAATTAATTTTATTAAATAAAAATATTTAGATTCTTCTTTACTTTTTTTATAGCAGCAATAATTTATTCTATTCTTACTAAAGTAGTACATATAATTTCTTTTTTAGTGGGAGAGATGATATATATATAATAGATAAGCGACAGGAATTAATTAAACATAATTTATTAATCTTATTAGAATTTTTATATATATTATGTGATAGTAAACATTTATCTATCTCATTCTTTAATTTATTATATTTAATTTATAATGAGTTTATTGTGAAAAATATATTAGAATGATATTTTTAATTTTTTAATTATTTGTTTATATATATTTTTGTTTGATATTTTTCAGTTTATTAATTTAATTTATTGACTATTGTGATAAAATTATTATCAATGTCAAGAATTAATTATGATGGTGATAAAATAAAAAATTATATCTACACCACTCGGCCAATGACTATATATATATAATGAGAATGACTTGTATTTATTAAGGAGTTAATCTTCTATGATTTAAGAAAGTTAAGTTGGTATTGATCAGGTGAAAGTTGATCATGACTTTGTTTTTTAAAATGTACTTTTCTATGTAAAAGATCTCTATAAATTAGGAAAACTCACATTTGCTTTCCAGTTCTTCCTTTCTTTCACCTTTTTTTTTTTAAAATTCTATTTCTCTCCTTCAATATTACGCCTAATGACGTACATAGGGTGATCAGGAGAGACCATGCCCCTAACCTTCACTGCCAAATGATAATTTTTTTTGCTCCATCACTAGACGAGAATTGATTTTCTATTTAATTTGTGCATATATGCTTTTTGTGTCAAGTTTTAGGTGATTCACTGGTGGTTGTATTTGTAACTCTTTCTATTAAAATTGATTCCAAATAATACAGAAATAAGTTGCAAATAAAACTCTCAAAGTTTTCGTGAAAATACGAATTCGTTTTTATAATTTTTTACGGAGGAATTTTTATGAAAATAAATTATTTTGGCCCTCTATTAAACAGCAAAATAAATTAGTGAGCCCAAAATATTAATATAAAATTTCAAAAATATTTATTTTTAAATAATAAATTAACAAAAAAAATCAGTTAAAAAATCACTGATTGTCATCGTCTTCTGCTGATTCTTTCAATTTTCACAAAATCAGTTCAACTCATACTAGCTAGCATCACAGAAATAAAATGCAAAATTATATAATTATAATTTGAAATCCGATAGACACAGATTATAAAAAAATAAAAAATCTTGAATGGGTTTTACCGCAAATCTAATATTTATATATGTATATAAAGAATTAAAGCGATGCTCTGTATGCTTGCCGAGAAAGTTGAAAAAGTTTTGATTCAAGGACGGGAAAGCAAGAATAACAGACCGAATCTGATTCAAGGACGTGGAAAATTATTTTAAGAGCAAAAAGTGAATCAACATCCGAAGTTGAGGGAAATATTAGCAGAGGAGGGAGAGAGAGATGAAGCGCAAACTGATTCTCTGAGGCGAGTGTAAAAAGAATCGACCCTTTGCTCTCTCACCATAATTCCCCAATACAAAGAAGAAGACATCATTGCGAATTATCTCAAATGCTCAAATTGGAAGAAAAAAAGGGAGCTAAAATCAACAATGGGCAGCTCCAATTTTACTCATTTTCCTTGAATTTCAAGTCGTAAATACTCAATTAGATAAACAGATAATTAGAAGAAGAAAATAAAAATTAATTATTCCAATTGGATCATTGCTTGACAGCGTTACAAAATATTAATTCTCTTAATTACCCAATAAAATTAAGGGAGATGTAAGATTACCCAGAAAATGTTTCTCTCAATTGTGTACAAATTAAAATCCGCACAAAGAAAATAAAAATTTTCAGAGAGAGAGAGAGAGAGAGGGGTTCCAAGAGCTAAAGATGGTGTACCTGAGGTTTGTTGATAATTAAGAAATTCTCTGAACTCGATACAAATCCCGGAAGACGTCCAAATTTCCAGAAAATGTTTGTTGAGTTTTGAAAACAAGTTTTTTTTTTCCGTCTTTCCGTTGCTGGTGATAGTTAAGATCATTGCAAATCATTGATTATGTATATGCATATAGTTGTTTTTATATATAATATTAATTTGTGGGTCCCAATAATATTAAAAAAATTTCCAAACATGAAACAATATTGATATAACGGCGTGTTAAAATTATGGTTATGGAGGGCAGACAAAGCCAGTTTTCCACAAGAATGCCAAAATTATGGTTATAGGAGGGCTTTTTAAGTTTTAGAAAAAATTTGTGTATAATTGAGAAAAAAAGGCCAATTTATAATTTCACAAAAATTTTAAGGGTATAGTTGCACGTTCTGTTATAATAATGTATTATTTTAGGGTTTAATTTTAATTCATTAACTGAAATTATTTTAATAATAAATTTTCATATATATGCAAATCGTCATATATCAAATTTCCTATGTACTATTGGCATATGTACTATTCGCTGTAAAATTTCCTGTATCGTAACATCTCAACATAGCATTGGCAAGGTTGATGCCTATAGGAATATGGCAAATAAGAGAAATAAAAACTACTGAGCTTATATATTGCTTCATGATCCTAACTAAATCACCGATATGGGATATTGCAGAAACTGAAATAGAATCCCTTAATTGAATTGAATAAATTTCCAATAATAATAACAGAAATCATGATTTCACGTGGTGGAAACATCAATACTTTTCTCCTCTGGCTTTGGAAAAGAGAAAAAGAAATGCAGTTGAACATAGGACATAGCTGCACCTAAAGTCTTGCCTTGATGAGTTGACTTACAAATGCTACACCTTAAGTCTTGCCCTAATGAGTTGACTTATAAATGGGGGATAAGCTACGCTGAAGACTTTTTTTTCTCATAATTTGTCATATTTTTATGAGGTATAGTATAATTTAATTTTTTATTTATTTTAATTTTTATCTTAAAGATATAGTTTTTTATGGTAATGTCATGTTTTGAAATCATGAATTTTAATGAGATTTTCAAATCATCAATTTAGTGATTTCTGTAATTTTAAAAATTTTATCTTTATACTATAAATCATTCAAACAAGGGTAAAAATCTTGCCATGATGAGTTCGACCATGCATGCTTACGTTCGCTCTTGAATTCGTTTTCAACTAATTACCACAACACTTACATTATATGTAGTCCAAATTAGAAAGGCTACAAAGAAAAATGCTGAGGCAATTGGAAATGGGTTCTTCAATATTGCTGTTTTTCTTTTATCCCACTTTGATTCAACTTCTTGTCCTTACAATTGCACAGCCAATTCCACCACTGTCTTTCTTTTGCAATAATGAAGGAGGTAATTTCACCAATAACATACATATAAATCAAGCCTTCATCACGTTCTTGCCTCCCTCTCCTCCAATACTAAAATCAATTACGGTTTTTACAGCGACTCGTTTGGCCAAAATATCGATAAATTCAATGAAATTGCACTTTGTAGAGGAGATAAAATGCCCGATACTTGTCGTAGTTGCATTAGAAACTCCAACCAAGCACTCGCACAGCTTTGCCCCAACTAAAAGGAGGCTATTACTGTTGGCAAATGTGGAATCCCACATCGGCAAAACAAAAAGAAAAAGAGCAAACTATAAGTTAAGTGGCTCCATGGACAACATAGCTTTCATAACTGATAAATTAAAATGCGATATTGGAGGTGTAGTGTCAGCAGTAGAATGGATACTAATCCCATCGTAATATGACCTCCTTGCCGCAAATTTATAAGTCAACTCATTATGGCGAGACTTTAAGTGTAGCTTGTCTCATGTCCAAGTACATTTCTTTTTCTCTTTTCCTAAGTAAGAGGAGAAAAGTATTGATGTTAATTATACAAGGCAATATCCCATTTCAGTGATTTAGTTAGGATCATAATGCAATATATGAGCTCTGTAGCTTTTATTTCTCTTATTTGTCATATTCTTATAGGAATCAACCTTGCCAATGCTCTGTTGAGATGTTACGGTACAGGAAATTTTACAACCAACAGTACATATGCCAAAAACCGGGATCTCATAATCTCTTCTTTAGCTTCAAAGGTAACAGCTAATGGCGGTTTTTTTTACCACCACACTAGGCCAAGGCACGGATAAAATTTTTGGTATGATCCTGTGCAGAGCAGATGCTTCATCAGAGGATTGTTCCAAATGTATCAATACTACAACTAAAAATGTAACTGAAAACTGTCCAAACCAAAAAGAATCAATGGCATGGAAAGGAGATCCCCCTTGTTATATACATTATGCAACTCGCTCTTTTTTCGGACAACTGGAGCTAAGCCCTAGTGATGCACGCTATAAGACAGGTAACCTCCCATCAAATATTAATGTGGAAGAGTTTGATCAGATTTGGAGTAATTTGATGGAAAGCCTAGTAACCAACGCTTCCATGGGGACTTCTAAGGTTAAGTATGCAAGTGGAGATGCAAAATTAACACCCTTCCAAAAAATATATTCAGTAATGCAATGCACTCCAGATCTATCTAAGGCCGATTGTGACTATTGCTTAGGACAGACTGCAGGATGTTATATTACGATGGGATTAGTATCCATTCTACAATTCTAAAATGCCCACCGCAAACCTATTATAAGATCTACAATTTTAAAAAATTTTCTTTTAAAAAGATATTATATATCATATTAAATCATATTGTCCCTCTAAATGAGGGTAAAAATCTTGACTTGATGAGTTGCACGATGCTTGCGTTCGCTCTTGAATTAGTTTTCAGCTAACCATAGCACTTACAATATTATATGTAGTCCACATTAGAAAGGCTACAAAGAAAAATGCTGAGGCAATTGGAAATGGGTTCTTCAATATTGCTGTTTTTCATTTATCCCACTTTGATTCAACTTCCTGCCCTTACAATTGCACAGCCAATTCCACCACTGTCTTTCTTTTGCAATAATGGAGGAGGTAATTTCACCAATAACAGTACATACAAATCAAACCTTCATCACGTCCTCACCTCCCTCTCCTCCAATACTAAAATCAACTACGGTTTTTACAGCGATTCATTTGGCCAAAACATAGATACAGTTAATGCAATTGTGCTTTGTAGAGAAGATAAAATGCCTGATACTTGTCGCAGTTGCATTAGAAACTCCAGCCAGATACTCGCACAGCTTTGCCCCAACCAAAAGGATGCTATTACTTGGAACGATGGTTGTATGCTAAGGTACTCGAATAGGTCCATATTTGGGAATATGGAATTATATCCACAATTAAGAATTATGAACATGAAAAACGTCTCCCAAGTGACTCAATTCAATCAGACGCTTAACACCTTGTTAGATAGCCTAACAAGTCAAGCTGCATCTGGTGATTCTATGAGAAAATTTGCGACCGGGAATGCAACTACAAAAATGAGTAATCAAACTATATATGCACTGGCTCAGTGCACTCCTGATTTGTCTAAGCAGAATTGCAGTGATTGCTTAACTGAAGTCATTGGAGTCCTACCACAATGTTGTGCTGGAAAGCAAGGGGCCAGAGTCATTGCGCCCAGCTGCAATTTTAGAAACGAAATAGAGCTTTTCTATGATTCTGTGGCAGAGATGTTGCCAGCATCACCAGCACCAGCCCCATCACCAGCACAACTCCCTTTGTCACCGGCACCATCACCAGCACCATCACCAGCTCAGCTACCATCATCACCAGCACCAGCACAGCTACCATCATCACCAGCATTGCTTCCCCCACCGCAGCTACCAGATATGCCACTGCCACCACCTCCTCCGCCAGCCGGAACAGCAATCTCAAAAGGTAATTATATATATGTCTTCATATGCGTATGAAATCCTAAAAACATGCACTTTGTGATCTAAAATTACCAATTCAAGAAAAATGTAGATCATTTTTTTCTGCATACATAATTTCAGAATATTGGAGGTTACTCTGTCTATGCTCCAAAAAGTCAGCTTTAATTAAATTTCATTCTTTCATTCTTTGTTTTGCAAGAAAAGCAAGTAAAATATCTGCAGGGGCTATAATCGCCAGCGTATTTCTTTTGCTACTTTAGTGTTATCTAAGCTGATCTAAAGATTTCAAGAACCAGTTAGAGAAGATTCCACCAATTTAATTATGTGTTTTGCTCTACAATCAAAAGGCTGACGAATGAAGTGGTTGTGCCCTGTATTGTTTTCAATATAGAATTGGCTAGAATAATAACTCCATTGGAATGCAAATATATATATATATATATATATAAGCAACACCATACCTAGAAAGATGGAGGAAGCTTCACCAAAGCATATGTTCAAGATTACAAAAAAGTTTAGAGGGTATGCACATCGAATATAAACTCACTCATTTTCAGATTTATTGGTGTTACGTCAACTTGGTGAAATGAGAAATGTTCAACATAAATGATGACTGAAAGAAGAAAAATCATTATTATTGAAGCAAAAGCAACAGATAAGTCTTAGTTTGTTATAGATAAGTCTTAGTTTGTTATATCTGTTGTATTTGATATACATGTAGTATTTTATAGTTGTAAACCTTATTATTTGTAACTACTCTCTACTGTATAAATATAGCAGTAGGAATATAATAAAAACATCAATTCTTCTACAGTTCATATATACTGTGTGATTTGTTTTATGGTATCAGAGCAAGAAAACTCCCAAGTTTTCGAACAAAGATCTAGTTTTTTTTTTCTTTTCTCTCTGCTCATCTATTCTATTTTAATGGCTTCACCTTCAAACACAATCAATATTACTCATTCCTCTGGAAAGATGCTAGTCTCTTTTAATACTGCATCGCCATTTCCATTAAAGCTTACGAGAGAGAATTATCCTGCTTGGCGCGCTCAGATCGTGCCTGTTTTACGTGGACATAATCTGATGGGTTATGTTGATAGAAGTCTTTCCTGTCCTTCTCAAGTAATTCAAAAGGAAGGAAAAGAGGAACCTAATTCTGATCATGAGTTTTGGGTCTGCCAAGATCAGTTGATACTGGCAGCGATTATTGCTTCTACTAGTTTTTCATTTATGCACGTTGTCTCTTCTGCAGAGACTTCGGTAGAGGCATGGGATAAGATCAAGTCATCGTGTGCTAACCAGAATGCCACAAGAATTTTGTCGCTTCGTGAGAAGCTTGCTAATCTGAAACGTGAGAATCGATCTGTATCCGACTATTTACAGATTGTTAAGGCAATTTCAGAAAATTTGGCTATTTCTGGGAGTCTGATTTCTGAGATTGATCTTGTTATTCACGTGTTGAATGGTGTGGGGTCTGAGTTCAGGGATATTGCTGTTGCGGTTCGAGCTAGAGATATAGTAATTTCTTTTGAGGCACTTCAGGAAAAACTTCTGTCTCATGAACTGTATCTGAAACGGATTAATTCTATTGATGATCCTGCACCGATTGCTGCTCTTAATGTGCGGAAGGGCTCTAATAATCGCCAGAACTTTTCTAGTAATCACAATGGTAGGCAAGAGTACTTATCTGCTCCAAATATTTCTTGACAGTATTCTGGACAAACCACAAATAAAAGAGGTTCGGGTGGTTCCTCGATTTTATGTCAGATATGTGAACATCCAGGTCATAGTGCGAAGCAATGTTATCGTGCTAAAGAGTTTTTCAAAGATAATTTTCCTCAGCCGCGAGCTAATCAGGTTACTGCTGCTGAACCACAGAACTGGATATTAGATACAGGAGCATCTCATCATGTCACTCATGATTTGCAGAACTTGTCTCTACATGCTCCCTATGAGGGTCTTGATGAGCTTCATCTCACTGACGGTAAAGGTTTACGTATAACACATGTTGGTTCTAAGTTTATCTCTTTTCCTTTAAAAACTTGCTCTTTGACTAATGTCTTATGTGTTCCCGTGCCAAGGAGAATTTAATCTCTGTTTCTTCTTTTTGTCTAGCCAATAATATATCAATTGAATTCTTTTTTTATTGTTTCATTGTTAAGGATCTGGTCACGGGGGAGATACTCACAAAGGGTCGAATTAAAGACTCTCTTTATCGTCTTTCTACAGTTTCAAAAGCTCGATCTCCGTTTGCTGCATATTCTTCTGCTCATGGTTCCTCCTTTGTATGGCATCAACGCCTCGGTCATCCTACTACTCGAGTTCGTCGTTATGTTGTGTCCAAATTTAATTTATATGAGTCTTCTACTGGTTTTGATTGTGATTCGTGTCTTTGTAATAAGAGTCATCGACTCGCTTTTGGAGTTTCATCTCTTACTAGTTCTCATCCTTTAGAATTGGTGTATTCTGATTTATGGGGGCCAGCTTCAGTTCCATCCATTGATGGTTTTAGATATTATATTATTTTTGTTGATCATTTTACTAAATACATTTGGTTTTACCCTTTGAAATTTAAGTCTGGTGTTGCTGCTATTTTCCCTGTGTTTAAGAAATTAGTTGAGACCATGTTTAACACTAAGATTGTTAGTATGTATACGGATGGGGGAGGGGAATATGTTGCCTTACGGAAAATTTTTCAAAATTCTGGAATTACTCATCTTAAAACCCCTCCTCACACTCCTCAGCACAATGGCGCTGCTGAACGGCGGCATAGGCATTTGGTAGAAATTGGACTTACTTTATTACACTCTGCTTCTTTACCTCACCACTTTTGGAGTTATGCTTTTCAAACAGCTGCATTTCTTATTAATCGGCTACCAACACCAGTCCTTCACATGCAATCACCGTTTCTTAAGTTGTTTAATAAAGAACCCAATTATAATCGACTTAAGATATTTGGTTGCTTATGCTATCCCTTTCTTAGGCCGTATACTAATGGGAAATTTGAGGTAAAATCTAAACCATGTTTATTTTTGGGGTATTCCTTAAGTTAGAGTGCTTATCTTTGTTATGAGATGCAAAGTCAAAGGGTATATGTCTCTCGTCATGTTGTTTTTGTAGAGACTAGTTTTCCAGGTGTTAAATTGAAATTAGATGATGTGAGTTCTACTAATTGGTATAATATTCCACAAATCAATTTGGACTTGTCTGCAAACCACAATACGCTGCCGTTTTCTACAAAGGGGACTGAATATATCCCTTTTAATTCTAGGGATTTATCGAGTTTGTCTTCATCTAATTCTCTCGAGTCTTCGCTGTCGTCGAATCCTTCTACTGGATCGACAGATCCTTTTTTGTCTTCTTTGCCTTCGTCGACTCATCCACAAGAACTGGTCTCTTCTGTATCGTCACCTTTGGCAGAGTCTTCTAGTCCGTTGACATCCTCTGGTTCATTTTCTTCTCCGTCTTCTTCTCAATCATCTGGTCATCAGTCGGTCGAATCTTCTGTGTCATCTACAGAAACCGAACCACCTCAGCCCACTCGTACTCATCCAATGGTCACCCGGTCTCAAAATAATATTCTTAAGCCGAAAATCTTTCACTCTGTTTCCAAACATCCATTGCCACCAACTATAGAACCAACATGTGTGTCTCAAGCTCTTAAAATCAAAGAATGGAGAGATGCTATGTCCACTGAGTTTAATGCGTTGTTGTCTAATAAGACTTGGGAGCTTGTTCCTCCTTCTGATGCTACTAATTTAGTTGGTCGTAAGTGGATTTTCAGGGTTAAATGAAATGCAGATGGGACTGTATCAAAGTACAAAGCACGGCTGGTCGCCAAAGGTTACAATCAGCGGCCTGGGGTTGATTATGGAGAGACATTCAGCCCGGTTCTGAAGCCTGCTACGATTCGTTTGGTTTTGGCATTAGCAGTTTCAAATAAATGGCAAATTTGTCAGCTAGATGTCAACAATGCGTTCCTGATTGGAGTGCGCAGAGGACCCTCCATCTTGAGGGAGAGTATTGAATCAAAAGCAACAGATAAGTCTTAGTTTGTTATAGATAAGTCTTAGTTTGTTATATCTGTTGTATTTGATATACATGTAGTATTTTATAGTTGTAAACCTTATCATTTGTAACTACTCTCTACTGTATAAATATAGCAGTATGAATATAATAAAAATATCAATTCTTCTACAGTTCATATATACTGTGTGATTTGTTTTAATTATTAACCTTTTTTATTTAATAAGAAGGATTATTAGATCTTCAGAGGATGGTTAACTATTGAAATTTTTTCCTTAGTGTTCTATCCTATAGATGGTAGGCTAATCTTTTGATTTAACCCCCTCTTCAAATATAAACAGAAAACTGATGGTACTTTTTTTTTTTTTGGTCACCGGATCCAGCTAAATGATTCCATTTTTTTTAAATGGCAAATTAAAACTCGTCATTCTTTTTAATAATGGTGGCAATTCTCATTTATGGTCTAACAATGAGAATCAAACTATAATTTAAAAAAAAAAAAGAGCAGACCTCTTACCACTAAGTTAATCTTTATTTCAATTAAACTCTCGTTCTATTTGTAATCAAAATTTGAACCCTTTTTTTTATAAAACAAAATTAGAGAAATTCAAATTATAAAATTATGGCAGCATTTAAATTTTTTTTTTAAAAAAATTGTAAATTGTTAAGATTTTTGAATTGTAATTCTTATTTCGGTATATCAAAGATTTCAAATAGATTAAGGATTTTATTTAAACTTTATTCCATATCACCTTCAATTTTGGAAAAAGGAAAAAAAAACTGCTAGAATTGAATGAAATTATTTTGCTTCAATTGGGCCTAAAACCCTAACGAATATCTGTTTGTGCTCATATTCAAGCAACGTTTTAGATCAAATTTTAAAAACTAGTTGATTGGTTGTCCTCTTGATTGAGCACAATATTAAGATGCAACATTCATAAAATTACCGTCTTTTGTCCTATAGTTGGATTCCTTTATTTTCAATATTGTTGTTATTATTATTGTGAGGTAGAAGAGAATATTAGCAATAATTAATACAATAAAATAAATTGTAATTTATTACTATAGTAGTATTAATTAATGATTGACCCAATTTAAAAAAAAGCATTGATATGCATTATGGAATTACAATTATGTTAATTTATTTAAATAATGTGATACCATTATACAAAAGTTATATTTGAGATGCTAAACCAAGTCTATGTTTCTAGGAAAAACCAATCTCATTACTTATTCAATCAAATGGGTCCATCTAGCCTCTATGGTCATAGTTGACTACTACTTTTAGAAATTGCATTCAAAACGTTCATTGAAACTTGAGTGATATTTGGTGTGGGTTATTAATTATCAGCTTTAAAGAAATATTGAAGCATTCCATGGTGGAAAGTTCATCACACAATTAATTTCCTTTCTTCTTTTGGTCTGTCATTATGCTGAAAATCATTTTTTGGTTTAAGATGGACTTAGTCCCCACATTCACAACTTTATACATAAATAATTATGATCAAGTTTAGCTTCTTATACCAATAAATAAATAAATAAATAAAGTCTAGCTTTGCTTTGTTTATTTTCCAGCGTTATGCATGCAAACAAATAATCAAACCTTGTGCTAGGAAAACAACCCAAAGTGGCAAAGCACCAACCCCACATTCATATTAACCAAGTTTTTCAAAGATAAATCTTAATCCAAAAAATCTGTTTCCACATTTGACAAAGAAAAAGTAAATCTAAACCCAAAAAAAATAATTGACTATTTAGAAAAAATTATTTATTATGCAATTTTTTTTCCTAGCCATTAGTCAATGTCATATATATTTTGCCAATTTGTTTTTATCAAAATAAATCTATATTGGTTATAAGATCACTAGTAAAAATAATAATTCAAAAAATATTCGGAAACAAAATACATTTTTTTTTTCAAATATTTAATTATATTGAATTCATCATGCAATTTTTTAATCTATCCAAACACCCCTTCTACCTTCTCAAAATAAAATAAAATCTCTCTTTTCTCCTAACCCTCCATCTTTCTATCATTTTTCAGCATACACTATCATTAATTCATCATTAACTTCTTTCATCTAAATTTTGAAGACTAAAAACATGAAATCATCACAAATGCTTCAATAAAACCAAACCTTCTTTGTTCTATTTTCATGTTTATGCTGGCTGCCGGGGATGTTCATTCAGTTAATTAAAACCAAACCAAACTGAAATATGAGGTAATCAAAATTTTTAAAATTTTATAAATAGTAATCGAACCGAACCAAATATTTTAAAAACTAAATTGTAACCGAATCGAAATATTTTGGTTTAGTTAGCCAATTATTTCAGTTAATTAATTTTTTTTCTAATATATAATAATAAAATTTTTCAAGTCAATCAATTAATAAATTTTCAAAATAAATAAATTTATATTAATTATTTAGTAATATTACTAGAAGTTATAGTCAAGTCAACATTAAATATATTAATATTTAATATTAATAAATATCAATATATAAATAAAAGTAGTCTAAAATATATTTTCAATTAAATAATAATTTAAAATAATTAATGAGTTTATAGCTTTAATTATATTATAAAAAATTTTAATTTCATACAACAAATGATTCAAAATATCAATTAAGATAAAAAAATATCATTTTTTTAGTTAAGAAAATAAATATTAATAAAATATTATATTAATTAAATTATAAAATTTTTATTTATATAATTAACTATAATATTTAAATACAACATAAAAAATACAATAAATTCATATATATATATATAACTAAAATAATAATTCGATTAATTCAGTTATTACATAGAACAAACCAAACTAATAACTAAAAATCGAAAATTTTATATTTTAATAACCAAACCAAATCGAAAATTGATTATCTCTCTACTGAAATAATCAAATTTTTACTGTTCAGTTTGGTTATTCAATTTTAACCGAATAATGCACACCTTCTCTACCACCTTTTTTTTTCCCGTAAAAAACAACCACTTATAAGAGAATAAAACTGTAAGACTCCAATACAGTCTGGGTAAGAACTCCAGCATCTAAAACTAGGATAAAAAAAATGCAAACTTTAAAATTAATTAAGATAAAAATATATATATACTTTATTTTCTCATTATCCAATTGAGCCCTAATTTTTTAATTTGCTACTCCAGCTTAAAAAAAGAAGGAAATTAAAAACATAATATTATTAAATATAAAAACTAATCATCAAACTAAGTTGAATTTATTTTTATATTAATTATTTTATATATTTTATATTTAATCGATATAAAATTTGTTTTTCATATATTCTTAATTAAGATAGAGAAATGCCTAAAAATGAAAAGCTTTAATATGTTAATTAGCAATGGTTATTATTCCCTGTGGATGATTAGTTAGAAATGCAGAAACAATTAATAATGGGACCAACTTTTTAAATATCTTAAAAATTAACTAATTTAATGGCTAATTTTGTTAAGTGCATTCAATATATACTAAAGAGTGGTGGAACCAAGGGAATCCATAGACGTGCTGAGATAAATTAAACATTCAATATATACTAAATAACACCTTTAGTGAAAAAGGATAGGAACCAAACGAGAAATGAAGCTTGAAAAAGGCAACCAAAGTAACAGAGACGAACCCCTGTCTGCGTCCCTGGCATGGGACACAAGTTAGGTTGTGCGCCTGACCGCCTGTACTGTTGATTAATATATACTTTTCCAAATTTCGATTTTGCACCATTAATTAAACTTTTAATTTTTTTTTCAATTAAACCTTAAAACTTTTTCACTTTAATTCAAATGTCAATTTTGAATCTTCAATTGAACCAAAACGTTATTCATCATCGGACTGCTGAGATAAATTTAACATTCAGCTCAGGCTAGTGGATTGCTCTCTAATTTTTTTTTTAAAGAGAGGCAAGAAGCCATTTAACTAATTAAATTTTCCATTTAATTAGTTCTAGTTCTGTATCATTTCCCTTTCCTCATACAAGGAAACAATAATTAGAAGAAGATTTTGAAAATAACTATTTTAATTAATTTTTATTTTTGTTTTTAATTTGTTTGCACAATCGAAATCTATTTATAATTAAGAGTAATTAAGATTGATTGGATAAAGTATTACTTATAATTTACTTAATTGCACTATAAAGGATCTTCTTTGTTATATTGCTAAACAGAATTCAATCTAAAATAAATTTGAAAGGGATTGGACATGGCTAAATTAAGAGTAATAAATTGATATTTCATTATCAATAATTTAGCATTCTATAATAACAAAAAGAGTGAGTAAAAAAAAAAGGTTGTGGACTTTTGTTATATTTGCAATCCAAGATTTATAAATAATAAACTGACCTGGAAAAGAAACAAAGGGTCTTATCGGCAGTGACTTAACTATTAAAAATAAACCATTTGACCCAAATTTATCTTTGGCGATTTGATCAACTTTCAATATTCTTTTTTGATGCGGTAAACAACTATACTATAGTAATGAAAAGAATACGCCTAATTTCCTGGCGTAATAAATGTTTCTTAATCAGCAAGCCCATGGATAAAATCGGTTTGTTTTCAAAATTACTTCAGAATATATTAAACACATAAAAAAAAACACATTAATTTAGTTATGCAAACGTTATATATACGTTGTAGTCCTTTGATAGATTTTATATGTATATTATATATTTATTTATGTATATTGTATATATTATATATAGATATTGTTTAGATGTTATATCCACTTAATGTTTACTACGTCTATTAAACATCTATCAAATATCTATTAAATATTTACCAAACATTTACTAAACTTCTGCATAACGACCGAAGCAGAGTACGTTGTAACAACGGAAGCAGGAAAGAAAATACTTTGGTTAAAGCGACTACCATGAGATAGCTCCCCCTGAGAATGTAAATAGGTATCCTGATGTAGATTTTCTTTCATCAAGATCACCAGCCATATTTACATTTGTGTAACCAACAAGTGCAACCTTTCCACCTCCAAAAGTTAAACATAACTTTGAAGTTCCTCTCAGGTATCTGAAGATCCACTTTACTACTTCCCAATGTGTTTTCTGGGGATTTAACAGAAATCGGCTGACAACGCCAACTGCATGAGCGATATCTGAACTAGTACACACCATTGCGTACATCAAACTTTCGATCGCTGAAGAATATGGAACATTTGACATATCTTCTCTATTTTTCTCTGTTGATGGGTAAGATTTCCAACTCAACTTAAAGTGAGCGGAAAGCGGAGTGCTAACTGGTTTAGCATTCTTCATATTGAACCTCTCGAGAACACGTTCAATATATTTCTCCTACGATAAATGCAACTTGCAAGACTTTCTATCTCGGGTCATCTCCATCCCAAGAATTCTCCTTCCTAACCCCAAATCCTTCATGTCAAATGCCTTTGACAAATCACTCTTTAACCTGCTAATCATGTCTGCATCTGGTCCAATGATTAGCATATCATCAACATATAAGAGAAGAATGATAAATTTACCATCAGGGAATTTCTGGACATATACGCAAGGATCTGCATCCGTCCTTTTATAGCCTTGATTCACCATGAAAGAATCAAAATTTTTATACCATTGTCACGGTGCTTGTTTCAACCCGTACAAGCTTTTCTTTAAGTGACAAACCATGTCCTTCTTTCCCTTGACCTTGAAACCTTCTGGTTGTTCCATGTAGATTTCTTCCTCTAGATCCCCATGCAAGAATGCGGTCTTTACATCAAGCTGCTCCAACTCAAGGTTCAAGCTGGCTACTAAACCTAGCACAAGTCAAATAGAACTCATTTTCACAACTGGTGAAAAAATCTCATCAAAGTCGATACCTTTCTTTTGAGTAAAGCCTTTGACGACCAATCGAGCTTTGTATCTGACTAGGTTGCCATCATCTTTCTTCAATTTGTACACCCATTTGTTCTTGAGTGTTCTTTTCCCTTTTGGAAGTTTCACCAGCTCGTACGTGTCATTCTTCTTTAAGGAATTCAACTCCTCTTGCATGGCCTTTATCCAGCAATCTTTGTCTCTGCAAGATTGCACATCTTGGAAGCTCTATGGCTCCCCCTCATCATAATCAAAATATAATCAGAACTAGAATACTTTGTAGATGGTTGGCGTTCTCTAGTTGACCTTCTCAACTGAGGTTCAACTTCTTCCGGTGGAATGGGGTTCTCTGGCTCCCCCTGCTCAACACCCTCTGCATCAGTATCATAATCTACAATGGTCTTTTGATCCCCTAAGGCTGGCTCTTTTTCTTTTCTCGTTCTGATTCTGGCATTCCTCCTTCTGTGACATCATCTGTAGGAATGCTTTCTGGTGTAATATCTACAACACTATCACTTGTGGATCTTTCACCAACTGTATCTGCCACGATCTCATTCTCGTGGAATACTATGTCTCGGCTTTGGATAACTTTCTTTTTCACTGGGTCCCATAACCTGTAGCCAAACTCTTCGTCTCTATAACCGATAAAAGTGCAAGGAACTGACTTGTCATCAAGCTTTGATCTCTGCTCCTTCGGATCATGCATAAATGCCTTGCGGCCAAATACCCTCAGGTGAGAGTATGAAATATTTCTACCTGTCCAAACCCTCTCGGGATATCAAAATTCAAAGGTGATGAAGGTAGTCGGTTGATTAGGTAGACAACAGTATTGACAGCTTCTCCCTAAAATGACTTAGGTAAGTTGGCCATTTTGAGCATGGATCTGACTCTTTCAACAATAGTGTGATTCATCCGTTCAGCAACGCCGTTGTGTTGAGGCATACCAGGAGCTGTCTTTTCATGCCTGATACCGTGCTGACTACAATAATCTCTAAACTCCTTAAGATATATTCACCACCATTATCTGTGTGCAAACACTTCAATGCCACTCCAGTCTCCCTTTCTACCATTGCATGGAATTGCTGAAAGTGCTTAAATACTTGGTCCGTTGTGCACAACAAATAAATCCATATTTTTTGTGAGAAATCATCAATAAAGGTAAGAAAATATCTACTTCCTTTAAGGGATTCTACCTCCATGGGACCACATACGTCAGAGTGTACCAATTCCAACTTATTGTCTCTCCATCTAGAGCTTTTCTGAAATGAGACACAATGTTGCTTTCCAAATAAACAATAATCATAAGGGTTTATTTTACCTTTGGCTAATGGGATAAGAGACTTCTTAGCAAACATATTCAACCCTTTCTCACTAACGTGCACCAGCCGCCTGTGCCACAAATTTGGTGAAGCATCATCCTTTACTGCATTCATTTGCCCACATATCATCGTGTGCGTTTTGTATAGTGATCAGCATAATCTTCCTCTCGCCACCACCAAAGACCCTTTGGTAAGTTTCCAGTTGCCATCACCTGTATGATGGTGATAACCTTCCTTGTCCAGTACACTAACAGACAATAGGTTCAACCAAAGATCGGGAATATGTCTCACATTTTTAAGTGTTAATGTGCACCCGACACTTGTCTTCACGCAGACATCACCGATCCCCACCATTTGCGAGACACTATTATTTCCCATTCTAATAGTACCGAAATCTCCTGCTTTATAAGTGAAGAAGTATCCCCTTTTCGGAACACAGTGGTATGAAGCACCAAAGTCTACTATCCACTCGGTATCTGCATCTCCAATATGACAACAATTTGCATCATGAGAGACTAAAGTCACCTCACCATCTTCTGCTGAGACTGTAGCAGATGTATTTCTGTCATTATCTTGACTTTGGTTTGCATTCTCCTGTTTGAGAAAACGACAATTCCTTTTGAGATGACCCGTCTTACCGCAATGGTAGCATTTTCTCCTCTCCTTGGACTTGGATCTATCCTTGGATTTTCCATGCCCTCGACCTCTACTCTTGCTCCGGCCCCTATTCTCTGTGACAAGGGCATGTGAACTGGTACTGGCAATGTCCCTTCTACGAAGTTCTTCTTTTAGCAGTCTATTCTTTACCATAGACATCGTCACCACGCCTTCTGGAGCTGAGTTGCTTAATGATACCACAAGAGTATCCCAACTATCTAGTAGAGATCCCAATAGTAGGCACGCTTGCATCTCGTCATTTAAGGACATCCCAGTAACTGCTAACTCAATTACGAGTCCTTCAAAGTCATTTAGGTGTTGTATAACTGATTGTCCCTCTGACAACTTCAAGTTTATGAGTTTACGAATAATAAACACCTTCCCTTGAGCATTTGTAGCCTCGTACATTTTTTCTAATTTCTTCCAAAGAACTTTGGGATCTTTTTCATTTTTAACATGATTGTATAGGCTAGCATCTATCCACTGGCGTTTTGTACCCAGCGACTGATTCTTTAACTTTTTCCACTGCTGGTCTTTTATACCCTCTAGCTTAGCGTTGTCACCTTCAATTGGATCGTACAGATCTTTGCAATTGAGGTAATCTTCCATTCTGGATTTCCACATCGAATAATTTGAGTCTGTCAACTTGATCATTGCCCCATCGTTAGCCATGTCGAACTCTTGGATCCAACAAAGATTTTACTATTTACGAAATTCACTATTTACGTAAATAGTAACTTTGCAGAAACTGACAAAATTAACCACCAAAAGGCTCTGATACCAGTTGTTAGGATTTTTGCTCCAATTTCTAGTGGAGCCCGCTGTGGAATGCTAATGGTAAAAGTAAAAGTAAAATTGCCGACGGTAAAAGTTAACAGCGCCAATAAATATTAAATTACCATTACCACAGTTACCTCCAATAATTACGTATTGGATATTAACGATCGAATCCACCAGAAATAATAACCACGGTAAAAATTAAATAATTATCATAAATGTCAAATAAAAATAATAAACACAATGATTTATGTGGAAAACCCCCTAAATTATTAGAGGAAAAGACCACGGAATAAATTTCGAATAATTCTTTCACTATTAAAAAAATAGTAGGTATACAAAGAGATTATACAAAATAGTGGCACTCAAAATTATTTTTCAAAATACTCCAAAATTATAATCCTCACTATTTTATCTTTTTCAATTTTAAGAACTCTTTCCTAAAATTAAACTATCTTCACAGATTTATTTTGAATCTATATTATTATTAAACTGAAGCAAAAACCTTCTTTATTTATAGAGAGATTGGATGCATATTGAATGCATTTTACAACTGCCTTCCACGACTATCATGAATTGCACCTACCTTTCACCTTCCTGCTTACAATTTGTAACTTTTTCTTTTTTTATTTTTTTGTTTTTGTCAAATAGCTAGTGCTTCCCCTTTTTTTCTTTGTTTTGGTCAACAAAAGGGCTGGACCCCATCATCAAGAAAACAGAGACTTTTGCAATATGAGCACTCTGGTTTGCTTTTCTAGAACGACAGACTAGACCAGAATTATATGAAGCTTGCAACATTAAAGCACAATCGCCAACTAAAAGACCAAAATATGAATTATCAAAACAGAAACTGTTTACTGCTGTGACCGAAAATCGAAAATTCCAATTCAACGACTTGCAAAACTCAATATATTAACTTTATAAATTAACCCATACGCACTCGCCGTTTAAGAAAACTGATTCCAAGGGTGAGCTTGGTTAGCGTCAATGGATTCTTTAACACTACTGAAGCTATTTTCCATTTCTCATGTTGTTATACAACTAGTTTCTGTAGCCACTGCTCAGCCAGAGTTCCTAAACCAATTACCCTGTAACAACGACAAGGGTAATTACACAGCTAACAGTCTCTACAAAAGTAACCTTGACAACCTCCTGTCTTCCCTGGCCTCCAACACCGAAATTGACTCTGGGTTTTACAATCTCTCCATCGGCCAAGTCCCTAACCAAGTAAATGCTATTGGACTATGTAGAGGGGACATTCGGCTTGATGACTGCCGAGGTTGTATCATCAACTCTACTCGTAAAATCTTACAGGTTTGTCCTCACCAAAAGGAAGCATTTGGAGTATATGAATTATGTAGTCTGCGATACTCCAACAAATCAATATTCGGTGTGATGGAAACATCACCTAATTCCTACCTCTGGTATGGGGGCAATGCATCGGATGTGAACCAGTTCACTCTGGCACTTCAAATTTTGTTAGGTAGACTTCGAAGCTTGACTGAATCAGGAGACTCTTCTCGAAAGTTTGCAACAGGTAATGAAAGCGTAGGATTTCAAACTGTATATGCGCTCATGCAATGTACTCCTGACTTATCAAAGGAAGACTGCGAAGAATGTTTGGGTCTAGTTATTGGGGATATTCAAGGTTGTTGTGTCGGAAGATTAGATGTAATTATAATAAGACCCAGCTGTTATCTCAGGTACGATAACAAGCGTTTTTATCAAAATTCACCTGATGTGCTAACGCCACCGCCATCATCTACAATACCTCGTCCAGGTAGCTAGCTATAAAATGATCATGTTCATTGAATCTTAATCAATATCTATGTAGTAATCTCTGACTTGAAAATCATTTAGATATTTGATTTCAATAATTCTTCTAAAGCGTTTTTCTATATGAATGTAGAAAGTTATAATCGTAGTTAATTAATTAACATTCATTCTCCAATTTAATTTATGCAGGAAAGAACAACAATAAAGCAAGGACGATAATTATCATCGTAGTTCCAATTGCTAGTGTTGTGATATTATTCATTTGCTTCTGCATCTTTTTCAGGATCCGCAATAAATCAAATAAAACAGATATAAGTAAGTAATTGGAGTCTTGATTTATTTCTTAATTATGCATATCAATTTCATCTGCATGCATGTGTGCTAACTTGTTTTCTGGATTGTTAAGCCGTAAATGAAATAGAAACTGAAGAATCTTTGCAGTTGGACTTTGGAACTGTTAGAGCCGCAACAGATGACTTTTCTGACAAAAATAAGCTTGGACAAGGTGGATTTGGCGCTGTTTACAAGGTAATATTGGGAAGCTATGTTATATACACATTCAATATTAATTTTTTTATACAAAGGAGAAACAGCCAAGAAGCTAGACTGCTACTTGGCGCACATGAGAAACTCCATGTAGATCATGCCTTAGCCACTGGAGGGCTACTCGTGGAGGAACCTGAAGGCAATATTGGACACCAGGTGCGAAGGATGATGCTATTTTTGCTAATGTATCCGCCAAAAAATTGGCTTCTTTGAAAATATGAACTATCTTCACTTCCCATTGTCCTTCAATCATTCCTTTGATTTCCAAAATCAGTGCCCAGTGAGGATGTGCTTGATCATCATTCTTCTGAATTAGTTCCCAAGCATAAAGGCTATCAGTTTCTACTACCACCTTGTTAGCTCCCATATCCCAAGCAAGCTTCAATCCTTGTAGAATACCCCATAATTCTGCTCTTGTAATAGAGCAAATGCCAATATTCATCACAAAGCCATTGCACCACCTACCATTAGCATCCCTAACAACACCACCTGCAAATGCGTGTCCTGTGTCTTGTTTATGCGACCCATCAGTATTGACTTTAAAAACTCCATCTTCTGGCGGCTTCCAAGCTACTATTACATCTTTATACTTATTTCCTCTTGTTGCAAAATCTTTCTCAGCTGTCCAGGCTTTGATAATCTCCTCTGTCTTCCTTTGAATCTCTGTTATTGTGCTCCCATGGCAGCTCCAAAATGGGTTGAACAATTCATCATTTCTCCATCTCCACATCAACCATCACGCTACCCCGAACAAAACTTTCCAGTCTGCATTCCCCTGAAAATGAAAACAATTCAGAATATTAGTTAAAGCCCATTCTTTAAAATCAAGCGATAAAATTTTTTGCTTAGTTTCGTTTGGAACCAGCATGTTCCAGATTCCCCTTGCATGAGGGCAGTCCCTGAAGATATGAATTAGCGTTTCTTTTTGTCCTTCGCATCTCGTGCATTTCTCGATATCTGTCAGATGTCTTCTAGCTCTTTCAACATTTGTAAGGAGCTTTTCTTTGAAAAGAAGCCATAAAAAAGTACGTATCCTTTGAGGCCCAGGCCATCTCCAAACAATTTTCCATAATTTATCCTCCTGGTTTCCGCAGCATTCCATTATATTCCGATAAGCTGATTTTGAAGAGAAAATCCCATTGGTTGTGTAAGCCCAAAATCTCTTATCTTCCCCTCTGCCAGAGCTAGGCGTAGGAATTGAAGCTATTTCAAGTAGTATTGAAGCAGGTAACAAACCATTTAACCATTCCCATCGCCATTGCCCTGTGGGGCTAACATACTCATCCACTGTATAGTGTAAAACTTCTTGTGGAACACTAGTGGTTGCTAGGGCCAGGAGAGGTTTTCCATCAGTTGCCCAAACATTGATCTAAATTTTGGCTTTTTGACCATTTCCAATTGCCCATCTACTTCCCATTTGGACTTCTTGCCAAACTTTTGACAAAGCTTGCCAAATGCTTGATCCACCTCTGATTCCATTAAGACGATTACTTATTTCAGGATTTGTTTTGTATTTTGCACAAACAATGCTGACCCAAAGCTTGTCCTTTCGAAGTAGTAAATCCCATGCCAATTTCATAATTAGAGCCTTATTCATAACTTGTAGCTCTTTTGAGTCGCAACCCACCACTCATCTTTGGTAAACATGCCTCCTCCCATTTAACCAATGCCAAATTCCTCGTATTGTCACTATTACTTTTCCATAAAAAATTACGGCATGCTTTGTCTATATCCTGACATAATCCTTTAGGCAAGAGGGCAGTTTGCATGGCATAGATGGGAATTGCTCTTAATGTTGACTGAATGAGGGTTACTCTATCCGCCAGGAACAATGACAAAGAAGACTAATTAGATAGGCGATTTTTCACTTTCTCCAAAACAGCCTTGTAAATGGATTTAGTAACTCTTGAGTTTAATATAAGGGCATCCCCAAATAATTCCCTAGGTCCTTTGCGACAGCAAATCCAAATTCCCTTTTAATTTCACCAACTAAATTCCCTTTGACATTTTTGGAGAATAAAACTCTTGTTTTGTCCGTACTAAGTTTTTTTCCTGAAATGGAACAAAATTGGTTGAGGACCTTCTTGATAACCTTGTCTTGATCAATACTAGCTTCTGCCATCAAGATTAAATCATCTGCAAAAAAGAGATGGGTTAATGGAGGACCTCTAAATCCTAATTTAATGGATTTCCAGAGACCTTTCTTACTCGCATGGTAAATAAGATGTGATAAACGCTCCATACACAAAACAAATAAATAAGGGGATATAGAATCTCCCTGACGAAGGCCCCCACTCGGTTTGATTCTCCTTGAAGCTTTACCATTCCAAAGAATTTGCATAGTAGGAGAGGAAATGCATTTCATGATGATATCAATGATCTTAGCAGGGAATTTGGCCTCTATAAGGGTTTCAAGGATGAAATCCCAATTAACCCTATCATTTGCTTTTTCTAGATCCACTTTGATTATCATATATCCTTTTATTCCGGATTTTTTTTATGGAGTGAACCACTTCTTGAGCCACAATAATATTCTCAGTTATGTTTCTACCCTGGATGAAGCTCGTTTGTGTAGGGCCTATAATCAGTGGGAGAATATTTTAATTCTATTTGCTATCACCTTAGTAATTATCTTTAAGCCCACGTTTCATAAACTGATAGGTCGGAATTGAGTGACTTGTTCAAGATTGTTTGTTTTAGGAATAAGAGCCATAAGAGTATCATTCAGGCCTTCTGAAATATTCTCACCATTAAACACCTTTTCCACCATCCGAAAGCACGATTCCCCAACATATTTCCACTGACTTTGATAGAATAACGCTGGAATTCCATCTGGCCCTGGAGCTTTCAAGGGGCCCATATCAAACACTGCTTTCTTAAATTCCTCACAGGAAATAGGCAATACAATATTCTGCTCATAATTGCTCACATTAGATGGAAAGCTAACTAGAGAGTAAACGAATGAGAAAGGAGAAATGGGAATCACTAAAGAAAGATAACACTTAAGTCTATATGTATGGATTGAAGGGAATGAAAAAGGGAATTGATGACATAATGGTGTCATTGGTAGCTAAAGATGGCATTGATTGGTTGGAGTACCAGAGGCAATTGAAGAAGCAAAGCATACCATTTTAATTGAGTTGTTTGTAGACTAGCTTACTGGTTCTTCCCTTCTTCGCTATTAGCTTTATAGTAGGAATTTGTTTGTTATTAGCTTGTTATAGGAAGTTACAGTTGTCAGGTGTTCCTTCGAAATTTCACGAGTGTGTTTACATATAATTTTCTCAACCATTTTAAGTGGTAACAGATATTCTCAAGGTTTTTTTAGTACCCTTGAAGTTTGAAGGGTTAAGATGAGATGGAGGATGATCCATAATTGTAGTCAACAGTGACAATGAAGAACCAACCCTCACCACCCTTTCCCACCATACCAATCCACTCACATCAACATGAAAAAGCTCATCATATCAATCCTAGCCTCAAAGTTTTACCCTATGGAAACATCCTAATTGGAGCCAACAGTAAACTCACCGACGACAACTTCACCAAATCAAGCCACAGTCTGGGAACCTAGTGGAGAAAGAGATTCATTTCTCTTTTCGTGGATTCTCTTCCCTTGGAGGTTACAGTAAATGACCTAGCCCATCTATTTAGAAAATTCGGCAAAGTATACGACGTGTTCATACCCAAAAAATTGAGAAGAAACAAACATGTTAAATATGGGTTCGTTAGATTCAAAACCATACAAGAAGCAAACAGTGCAATCCTTGGTACAAACGAAACCCACCTTAGAAGGAACAAAATATGGGTAAAACTTGCAGACTTGCCTCAGGGGACCCCAAATAACAACAATATAAACTAACCCCATCTCTACAAACCTGCTTAATTCTCTACAGACGTTGCTAAAACCGGTATGCACCATGATACTAGAGGATTGGCTAGGCTATCGAATGAACGGATTCCCTCATTTTGGACCAAAAAAATTGACACTGATTGGCTACAAGCCTCTTTGATTGGGGAAGTCATCTCATTTGAACATCTACAGAATCTGCAAAAAAAATTTCACTGATAACAGCAAATTGAAGTGCAAGGTAGTGCCAATGGGTGGTAAATATGTGCTTATTTCCCTTGATAACAAGGATGCGCTGGATGAATTTCTCAGTCAAGGTCAGGCCTAGCTTCTTGATTGGATAAGCTATGTCAAAAGATGGGAAAAGAATTTCTTACCTGGTGATAGATTCATGTGGCTTAGACTGGACCATGTACCCCTCCATGCTTAGAATGAAGCATTCTTTTCCTTAATTACTAATCGTTGGGGCTCTTATGTTAGAACGAATTCAGCCACTACTAATCGGGATTGATACGATTATGCTAGAATCCTTATTTGCACAGATAAAACCATTTTTGTTGACTCCTACCCAGATAATATTAATGGAGAATAATACTGCATTCATATATCTGAGGAAATGTGCTCCATAGAATCTCTGATGGCCTCCGATCCGAGCTCTGATAGACTCAATCAATGTGATCTCCCAAGTGACTCTCGTACATCTGATGATCATGAGTTATAATACTCGTTGTCGGTGTGCCATGGTGATAAAAGGTGGGCTACTAACTCTCACCGGTCAGTGACTATAAATTTTGAGGTGAATTTTTTATTACCTCTTGGTCTGTCAGACATCACACCCCTACAATTGTCCCCCACCATCATGGATACATGCCCATCCACGCATGGCACTGCCAACTCGCTTTTGCCTGCACTTGCTCTGACAACAACCTCTGGGCTTCAACCATCTGACATCGCCTCTCCCCACTGTAACAAGGGCATTGTAACTCCCCATAGCAATTTGGTCGAGGAAGATAATCAAGTTTCAGATGGTATGGTAGCTCCTTGCTTAAGCCCAGCTAACATTATTTTGGGCTTTATCGGCCCACTTGACAAAATAAACTCTCCAAGCTATGATACTCAATTTGATGGATCTATGCTATTGGCCCAACTAGATAATAGATGCCCTACCTTAGCTGCCTTGCCTGAAGACCCGGCCAATGACTCAGATGACTTAGACCTTCTCAATAAGCCTGTATGCTCTTTCATTAAGGTCAAAGGTAACCATAATAAGAAGAAAAAATTTTCAACTCTGAATAAGGTTTCTTTGCTAAGAACCCTTCCTAAAACTAAAAATTCACTACATTACCAAACCCAAACCTTACTGATTCAATCTGTGTCCTCCACTCTGACAACCCCATTCCTAAACCCACCACCAATAACAAGCCAATGTCGATCAATTCCAAGATGAACCATCGGGTACCTAAATTAAAAGCTAAGGGTGATGTGATGCCTAGTGACCAAGCGCAAACATGATTTTTTTTGCCGAGGATACAAAAATGGAGATTGATAAAACATGGGAAGTGGGAGAAGGACTAGGATTGTTCAAAATGTCAGAAAAAGAAAAAATCTGCCAAGGCTTGAATGCTATTATTAGCAAAGAAATTTCTGAATGTGTGGACTCCGCCATAAAATGAAAATGATGTTCTGGAACATTAAGGGTCATGGGGCTAAGGTTAAGAGAATTGCTGTAAGGAACTGGTGGCAATTGCAGAAACAAAAATTTGTATTGATGATTCAAACATCTGTAAATCTATTTGGGGGAATTGTGATGTTAATTGGGTCTCCACTGATGTTGTCGATGTAGCTGGTGGCTTATTTGTTTCTTGGAATAAATCATCTTTCTCATGTGACTTCACTTCCAAAGGGTTTAATTGGATCGCACTACAGGGGCAATGGGTTGCGTCTTTTTCCCACTGGGCTATCATCATCATATATGGGCCAAATAATGAATGTGATAGAAATAGACTTTGTGATGAAATCGGGAATCTAAGATTAACTATTACCGACCCGTGGTTAGTTATGGGCGACTTCAATGAAGTTACCAAAGATGAAGAACGGAGCTCAGGTCTATACTCAGTAGGGGGTGTAGCAAAATTTGTACAATTCCTAGACGATTGTCAACTAATCAACTAACAGCTCTTAGGGCTCAAATTTACCTGGTCAAATAGTAGAGATACCATCAAAATTGATAAAATCCTTGTCAACCACGAATGACTAATAAATTTTCCTAACCTCAAACTCTAGGGACTCAAGAAAGGACTTTCCGACCACTGCCCTCTGGTACGCAAATTGGCTAATCTAAATTGGGGACCCAAGCCTTTTTGTTTCTTCAACTGCTGGTTTTCACATCCAGGTTTCTTTGAAGTGATTGGTAATTGGCGGATGCAATGTCACTTACCTCATAACAAATCCTCTTCATTGATCTCAAGACTCAATTACATTCAGAAGAATCTAATTATATGGAATCATAGTGTATTTGGTAATATTGATCATGACATAGCTGTTATTGAAGACCAAATTGATATAATTGATCTATCTCTTGAGTCAACTCCATAGGATGATACACTTATCATATGCAGGCAACTACTTTGGGCACAACTGTGGACTAAACACAAGCAAAGCGCGTCATACTGGCGATAGATGTCTAGAGTTCAGTGGCTAAAGGAAGGGGATAGAAATACTCACTTTTTCCACCTATCAGCAACTATTCGATGCAACAGAAACTCCATTTGTCTTTTGAAAATGGATAGTACGGTGTTAACTGAAGTGTTTGATATCAAAACATAAATCACTAACTATTTTTCTGCCCTGTTTCAAGAAAATTTCCCATGGCATCCTCAGTTTGTAGACATTCAATTCTCGCAACCGAACCCAGAGTTAGCAGACAATCATGAGAAGCCTTTCACTATTGATGAACTCAGATTGACAGTATTCACTTGTGAAGGTTGTAAAGCTCTAGGTTCAGATAGATTCAATATGTTATTCTACCAAAAATTTTGGCACTTAATTTGCAATGACCTCATGACTCTGGTACATAGTTTTTGGGAATCAGGGAGACTACCTCATGCCATTAAAAATTCATTCCTTGTTCTTATTCTCAAAATTGATAATGCTAATTTTATAAGACAATATCGCCCCATTAGCCTCGTTCATGGTGTATATAAAATCTTGGCAAAGGTTTTAGCAACCAGCCTCATGTCTGTTGCCTCTAAGATTATTGGGGGTAGCCAATATGCTTTTATACAAGGAAGAAATATTCTTGATAGCATTCTAGTTGCTAATGAAATCATCAACGAATGCAAGAAGACTAAGTTTCGTGGTGCTCTTATCAAACTTGACTTTGAAAAAGCCTTCGATTCAATTTCTTGGGGCTATCTTTCACAAGTTATGTCTTCTATGGGTTTTAGGGAGCGTTGGATTAAATTGATGCAAGGGTGTATGCAAAACAATCAACTATCCATACTTGTTAATGGTTCTACTACTCAGCCTATTCATATGTAAAAAGGGATTCGCCAAGTTGACCCTTTATCACCGCTACTATTTACTATTGCTGTTGAAGGCCTGTCTATACTATTAAATAAAGTTGTTAGTCTAGGATGGCCGCATGGTATTTTCATTAAAGGGGTGGCTAACCCAATTTCTTTTCTTCAGTTTGCAGATGATATTGTATGCTTCTGTCCTGCTAATATCGATTGTCTGGTCACTCTAAAGAGAATCATGAGATGCTTCGAACTTATATTCGGTCTCAAACTCAGAAGGCTAGGACTGAAAGGCAGCAGTGCGTCTTAATTGTAAGAGAGCTTCTTTACCTATCACCTACCTTGGTCTCCCTCTAGGCGCAAAGCCTCGTTGCAAAGTTACTTGGGCACCTGTCATTAGTAAAATTAAGCAGAAACTAGCAGGATCAAGAGCTCGTTGTCTGTCATTTGCTGGGAGATTAACACTCATAAAATTAGTGCTTACCAGTCTGCCTTAGTATTACATGTCTATCTTCAGACTACCCAAACATGTGGCTATGGAAATTTTGAAGATCCAAAGAAACTTCTTCTGGAATGGGGTTAATGGGAAACGCAATTTGCATCTTATTAACTGGGAAACCATTGAAAAAGCAAAGCATATAGGTGGTACTTGCATAAAATAAGGCTCTTCTCTTCAAATGGTTATGGAATTTGATTGACAAGAATCAATCTCTGTGGAAATAGGTAATAGTAGGAAAATATGGGATGATTTCACCATACTCACATCTTGATTGCAAAAATCTATCGGGCTTATGGGGCGACATTATCAAATCAACATACATGAATGAGTCTTGAAGGAAATCATTCATAATGGTGTGCTTCTTTGGCTATGAAATGGGAAATCCATCAAGTTCTAGAAAGACCCCTGGGTTGAATATTTTACTCTGCAGCAAGTCTATCCAAGACTATTTATTTTAGCTTGCGACCAAGATTGTTTAGTTGCAGATGCTGGAAATTGGTAGAAGGCACTTGGAATTGGAACATCAAATAGAGTAGAGAACTTTTTGTATGGGAAACTAATTTATTTATGTCCCTCCTCCACTGCATTAGAGATTATCAACCCAAACTCTCCTTTGAAGATAGGCCACTGTAGAGGTTCAATAGAGTCGACAAATACACTGTTAAATTTATGACAGATCAATTGAATTCCTACAACATCCTTCAGCTACAATTTCCTTGGAAAAATATCTAGAGAACATATGCACCACTAAAAGTATAAATATTCGCTTGGCAAGCTATTCATGGGAAACTAAATGCGAGGAATAATCTTTCTAAAATTTGGCTTCTTAATCCAGTGTATGATATTTGTGCAATGTGTTGTAATGAAAAAGAAGATATGGATCACTTGCTGCTGAACTGCCCAATCTCTTGGTCTATCAGGACTAAACTGATTGATTAGTGGGAACGATCATGGTGTTTTCCAAAAACACTAGCTCAACTCTTCATACAATGGGATTAGTCTGGTTTTGGTAATTTTGCTAAACAGGTCTGGTTCTCCTCATTTTATGCTACTATTTTGTCAATTTGGTTAGAAAGAAATAACATAGTTTTCAATAATTATTCCATTAATACCCAGAAACTATTTGACACCACGCTAATCAGACTTGCATCCTAGACATCCGCTGCCCAACCACACTTTCTATACTCTATAGATCAATTATTCCTCTCATCTTATTGTGTTAAGAATTGACAACAATCTAAATGTCCTAGACCTTTAACCCTTTGGCAACCTCCTACGATTCCCTAAAATGGAATATTGATGGTTCGACCTTTGGCAAACCTGGACATGCTGGGATTGGTGGTGTCCTGAGAAATTCCATGGGTATATTTATAGCAGTCTTCTCATACTATGTAGGTGTGATGGATTATAATGAGGCTGAATTCAGGGCAATCCTTGCTACACTTAAGTTATCCCACACTCGGAAGGACATCAAATATAAGCCTATGACTATTGAGTCTGATTCTATAAATGCTTCCTAGATCAATGCGCATATTGATGAGGTTCCTTGGAAATTTAGAAATATTAAATGTGAGATTGATGTGCTATTATTGAATATGAAAGTGCCTATATTCCAGCATACATTTCATGAAGCCAAATTTTTGGCAGATCATCTAGTTAAGTGTGGTGCCAATCGAGAGGATCGGTTTGAGGCTTGGCTAGATTTGTAAAGCTTTTTATAAAGCTACTGTGGAGTTGTGGTTTGTAAAATGGTATATCATTGTATAGATATGCATTTTTCTGTAACTCGATGTTTTGGGGTTTTTTCACATATTTCTAGGATTCTTTTAGGCGGGCTTGTATGGGTAAATTTGGGTTGTTTGGGTAGTTTTCATCCCACAAATATGTTTTTCCCCATTTAAAATTAAATAAATAACATCTCTTTTATTAAAAAAAGATAGAAAGTTAACATCTATACTTAACCTGTGATTTGATCTCCCCATAGATGTGTATCAGTTTTCAAAGAAATTCACTCTTCAAGTGAATCTTGATCAGAAATCCATATCCCATCATGGTTGCGAAGGGTTTGAATCTTATTGTGTCTTTTCCTAATAATAGTTTTTTGATGATAATAAGCAGTATTCCTATCACCACCCACTATCCAATCCGCTTTGGACCTTTGGAACCATAAGACTTCTTGCAGCAGCACTTCTGTCAATTCATTTTTAAGCTCATTTTCAAGATTACTAAGAAACCTAGACCCGTGAACTTTAAGTGCTACTTGAATACCTTTTACACGTGCAAGCAATCTCCTCTTCCTTTGAAAAATATTACCAAAGATTTCTTTGTTCCATACTATTGCTTTCTTGATAAAATTATCTCTCCCGTGATTGAAAGACATATTAAGTCTCCAAGATTGATTAACTAATTAATCAAAATTATCATGCAATAACCAAGCAACTAATAATCTAAAAGGTTTAGGTTCCCTCTTGCCAGGTTGATTCTTTTTTAAATGGATGAGCAAAGGGCAATGGTCAGACCCAATTCTTGGCAGGTGGTCTACCTTTGCCTCCGGAAAACTCATCAACCAACTACCGTTACAAATTCCTCTGTCCAATCTTTCCTTCAGGTTTCCTCATTTCCAGGTAAACTTCATACCATTAAAGCCCCAATCCTGCATACCATTACCATGAAACCAATTTGCAAAATGACAGCAGCCTTTCTTTCTATTCCTAGCTCCATTCCGTCTCTCAGACTCATCCAAGATAGCATTAAAATCTCCACAGAGTAACCATGGAGAATTACTCTCAACGTTCAGGTTCACTAACTCATTCCACAGCTTTCTACGAGCCCTAGCAATAGGGCTAGCATAAATACAAGTTACTAGCGAGTTCATATTTTGCCCTTCTATGTGTAAGTGTAGAAACTGTTTGTTACAGTTGAGAATATTGATCTTAATACCATCCTGCCATAAAACCCAAATTCCATACTGCTTGCAATCTGCAAGAGTTGTTAAAGCCACACCGCTTAATAAAATTTTCTGCTTTCAACCCACTAATTCTGGGCTCAAAGATAGCCACAACTTTGTTAGCATTTTAGAGAAGCTTAAACTAAGCTCTTGAAACATTCTCAGCACAAGGAAAAAGAAGCATAATGAAAGAAAAAAGAAACATTTGAACTTTGAAAAGAAAACATGAATTACATAGAAAAAAAACAACACAATAGATGTAGCAGCAACTAGACAAAGACTTTTTCTTCCTTTTCCTTTTCTTCATTTTTGATACAAGTTTACACTACTACACTCTACTTCTTCTCAACATATACGACTTGTTTTTATAAAAGAGAAACATAGATAACTCTTACATGCACACCATACATGAGCCATACCTTCATATTTTATGCATCCTTAAAATAAGGACTATCTTTCCTTTTTACCTACTTTGATTTTACAAAATTACATCAACTTCAACACTCCCCCTTAATGGAATTTTTGTTAAAGACTAACTTCAATTGCCGTGGATCACTTTTTACTTCAAAAAACTTTACTTTTGTAGTTGTCTCTTCATCACAAAGCTCATCCTTAAGAAAAGCTTTCTTGAATCTTCAATATCATCAAGAAATGACTCATGATATCCCAAATTGAAATTTTCTGAACAATCAAAGTCCCTTAAAACAATTTCACCAATAAGAATTATTTTTGGAATTTAAAATCCCTTCCAACAATTCAATCAACATGCATTGTTTATAGACAAACAAAGTCCCTAACAATGTCAAAACATGAATTGTTTTGGACACTTAAACTCCCACACAACAATCCCATACACATGGCCTCTCGACATTCATTTAAATTTTTTTTATCAAATACAAACTTGGAAAAAACAAGCTCTTCTTCAATCCAAGCTTTCACATATCAAGAACAACCACACAAGAAATGAATAATCCTTCATCATCAAATGAACAAGCTGAAATTTCACAACAATTTTGAACATACTTCAGCAACTTTAAAGCAATTTTTAAAAGAAAATAGGATCTTAACAAAAATATTTGGTGTGATCTCAAAGATAACAAACATAAAGAGTTGCTTACTTACTTCTCACCCTTGACAATGATGAGAATTTGAAGAAACAAAGAATAAGTTTTAAAACATATTTTTTTCACAAAAACAGGCCCCTCAAAAATCATTTTTGCTCTGATACCATTGTTAGCATTTTGAAGAAGCTTAAACTAAGCTCTTGAAACATTCTCAACACAAGGAAAAGGAAGCATAATGAAAGAAAAAAGAAACATTTGAACTTTGAAAAGAAAACATGAATTACGTAGAAAAAACAACACAATAGATGTCGCATCAAGTAAACAAAGACTTTTGCTTCCTTTTTCTTTTCTTCATTTTTGATACAAGTTTATACTACTACACTCTACTTCTTCTCAACATACAAGACTTGTTTTTATAGAAGGGAAATATAGATAACTCTTACATGCACACCATACACAAGCCATGCCTTCATGTTTTATGCATCCTTAAAATAAGGACTATCTTTCCTTTTTACCTACTTTGATTTTACAAAAATTACATCAACTTCAACAAACTTGCGGAGTATAAACTTTAATCAGATTACAAAAAACTTTTCTAAAATGGGGAGAGCCAACCCCCTGAACATTCCAAGACATGATTTTAAAATCCATAAAAAGAAAGAGAAAAAGAAAAAGAAAGGGGATGAAACTAGACAGAAAGAAAGGTTAGAGATTACCAGATTCGCCAACCTCCATATCCCCACCATCAAGGCTTCCAAATTCACTTTCCGTATCTGCTTCCTCATCCCAAACTCCCATAACCTCATCTTCATCGGATTGGTTTGGTTCAATGTTATTGCTATTGCTTCCGTCTGGTGGTTTCGAATGCCACACTCCTGTCTCTCCTTCTTCATTTGAGGTAGTAGGCTGTGATATAATCACAACCATATGTCTCTTAGGATCAAGAGAAATTTGAGTTGGGATCACCATCTGCTGAGTCATATTCTTCTCATGGAGGGTTTGAGCTTTCTCATATAAAGCTCTGTGTCTAATTTCTTTTGTACCTTGGGCATCTTTCATAGCTGGTTTCAGTTGCATGATCTTAGAGTTTCTACTTTGGTTTGGATTCCCATTTTCCTGATGCTCCCTTGAATTTGATTCTTTGCTCTCGTAATTATTACACTGGATTTTTTCCTTAGTTTCTATTGTTTTTGCATTACCCTGATTAAGTGCCTTGATTACTGCCATCATTTGAGAGGAACTGATTTCGTCCGGATCTTCTTCCTTTTCTTCATTCCTATTTAAGATTTCAAATCTAGACCTTTAGCTCCATTAGGACTATCTTTCCTTGTATGGTCTTCATTTTGTGCACTTTCTTTTCGATACCTGCTCCTTCCTTTTCTGGATGCAACCATCTATGGCCCGTACTTTGCATTTTGATCTGCTGCCAGTGACGGTTCCCCGGTCTCCTTCACTATTCCATTATGGTTCTCCTGGTTCAGATTAGCTTGGTTATTCTTCTTTTCTGGACACAGATGGGAACTATGTCCCACCATACCAAAACAAAAGCATATCTGAGGCAGACAGTCATATTCCACTTTTTGAATCTTTCCATCCAAAATAAACTGAGAACATAGTGGTTTGTCAAGATCAATTTCTACTGCTAGTCGAGCGAATCTTCCTCTAGCAGCTGATTCCATATTGTAGTCAATCCTTACTACTCTTTCAATCAGATTCCCTATAATTCTCAATACTTTCTTATGATAATACTGAAGAGGCATTCCAGGGAGTCTAATCCATACCACCACCGAATTAGCTTTCTCCATGGAATAATCAAAGTCAGGTTTCCATGTTTGCATCATAAGATAATGACCCATAACTACCCATGGACCACCGGTCATTACTTCCACAGCCTCTTTCTCTGTTCTAAATTTAATTAGATAAAAATCATTTTCAAGGTCTATAATGCTAAAGCCATTTGTAGAACCTCATAACTTCTCTAATCGTGAGCTTAGAGATTTATACCCTATGCTTCTTCCCAAAAGCTTCACGATTAAAGCACTTCTCCATGGACGAGATAACTTTTCCTGTATTCTCTCAATCTTGGCAAGAAGACGCAGTGAACCCTTGTTCTTTCAATCTTTTTCAATATTAAATTTTTCAATCACTTGAATTCAAATGATTTTTCAGGGTACACTAAAGAATGGAGAAAATATAGCAGTCAAAAGGCTGTCTAAGAATTCGGGACAAGGAGATGTTGAATTTAAAAATGAAGTCCTATTGGTGGCCAAGCTTCAACACCGAAATTTAGTTAGGCTTCTTGGTTTCTGCTTGGAAGGAGTTGAAAGGCTTCTTGTCTATGAGTTTGTGCCTAACAGTAGCCTTGACCGTTTCTTATTTGGTAAGCCAAAGTCTACATAATGGAATGCAGCGACAAGATCTCTTATTATATATATTTAGTGTCGGATAGTCAGACAAGTTTTTCATAGAAAATCAAGCCATGATCCTTCACTGGAAATTAGCAAGTCAAGTTTCAAGTCAAAGCTTAGAAGAAATTAACTTTAAATTTTTAAAAATAAAAAAAAATTTAATTAACTTCAAAAGTATGTCATTTTTTTTCCTTCACTAAAAACATTTAAAAAAATTACTTGATGTAAAATTTAAACAAATTAATTGAATGGATGAAGATTCAAAACTGGTTTGTTATGTAATATTTCAGTACTAATAATATATATCTATGGAAGGATAAGCATTCGGAGTTGGCTCAAAAGGAGACGATTAACCAAATGATTAGCTGTTAGTAAATTAAAACAATATTTAATAAATATTAACTTAATTAATTAATCAAAATAAATTAGTAATTGAATGCAGTGACTCTCTTATTATATATATTGTCTGATTGCAACAAACATATGCAGATCCAACAAAGAATAGAGATTTGGATTGGGGAACACGTTACAAGATTATCTGTGGCATAGCTCGAGGACTTGTTTATCTCCATGAAGACTCTAGGCTTCGAATCATTCATCGTGATCTCAAAGCTAGCAATATTTTATTAGATACTGATATGAATCCAAAAATTTCAGATTTTGGCATGGCTAAACTTTTTGTAACGGATCAAACTCAAGATGATGCAAGTAAAATTGTGGGAACCTAGTAAGTATTGAGCAATAATTTTTTTTTATCATATTATAACCCATTGACATCATCATCCTTATCAACTTGACTTCATAAGTACTTTTGGCACGCAGTGGCTATATCGCTCCAGAGTATGCTCTGAAAGGGCAAGTTTCAATTAAATCAGATGTATTTAGTTTTGGTGTTCTACTTTTGGAGATTTTGAGTGGTCAAAAAAACAGTTGTTTTTGCAATGGGAAGAACATGGAGCACCTTTTGAGCTATGTAAGTACAAATATGAATCCATTTAAAATTTTGAAAGGATTTGCCCTTTAATTAATTCCCTGAACATGAACATGAAATATATAAATTTTGCAGGCATGGAGAAACTGGAAGGCAGGCACATCTATGAGTCTAATAGATCCAATTTTAAGGAATGGTTCAAATAGTGAAATGATGAGATGCATACATATTGGATTACTATGTGTTCAAGAAAATGTGGTTGATAGGCCAAACATGGCTTCAGTTGTTCTTATGCTAAGTAGCTATTCTCTTACTCTACCTGTACCATCAGAGCCAGCATTTTTCATGCATAGCAGCACTCAATCAGATATGTCATCTTCAGGAAGCCATTACTCCTTGCAATCCAAAACCGAAACTCTCCCAATGTCCAGAAATGACGACTCCTCAATTACCCATTTATATCCTCGGTAAAGGTTAATTAATTAAGATATTATTTCTGTCCTGGGTATCTTTTAGAACAAATTCTAGGTGTATTTTGTTTTATTTGTGTACTTGAAATAATATCCGAACAATTTTGGATATGTGCCGATAATTATAAGTATCCTAACATCTTAAATGCATTACAGGAATTCTTTTAATTCTATAAAACTTAAGTTGTTGAATATATTTTTAAAATTTGGCATCATATTTTATTATATCTTTGTATTCTTGAGATAAAATTCCAAATTTCATTGGATCCGACTAGTAGTACATTCGGAACAAGGGATAACCAACAAGTAATAGATAGAAGCACTTTACAGTTCATACTGAAATAGACACTTTCTCTAAGTAATCTCAAATTTATTATTATTATTTTTTTTTAAAATACACACTTCCAATAAATTTCATTATAACAAAAAAAAAATTCTTCCAATGCATATAAATAATATGCAATTAACAAAATGTGGCTTTTTAAAATGTTCTTAAACAAATAGATTAGAAATATAAAAAAGAAATTAAAATGATTTTACTGATACACATATAAAATAAATATATGTTAAATAAATCTAAGTTATTCTCTTCAAGTAGAAGCAAGCCTATAGTGTGGAAAGGACGAAAATGAAATATCTTAAATTTTCCCTTTTAATTATAATTTTATCATATATTCTTTGAAAATAAGGTATTATACCCCAAACTTCTCTTTGATCAAATTATTCTTTGATCACAATTGTATCCTTTGATCAAAATTATTCTTTGATCAAAATTGTAATTATTACATATGACACGGATTAAAAATATAAAAAATATACTACATTTAATTCCTCATATATTTAATTTAATTGATAAGCTCATCATTCCTTTTCATGAAAAAAAAAATAATATTCACATTTTTTATTAACAAGATTAGTTATTTAGTATTACTTAAAATAATATTTTTAACAGTCAATAAAGGATTTAGTAATAAAGTGCTTACATATTCTTAATTATAAGTAAAAAAAAAGAAAATACAAATTGATTAGTGATTTAATTTTGTTTCATTTTTGCCTATTAAACCCAAAATTAATTTTGATATATATTTAAAATAATACTATTTTAGATTAATTGAACATAGTTTTCTTTTAAATATATATATTCTAATAATATAAAAAAATCATATATTAAGTAAGAATTTTTCATTTTAATGTGTGTGTTTAATTTTTAACACTTAATTTTTAAATTTAACAAACTTCTTTTTGTGTCTTTTCCTTCATTTCTATAAAAAATTGAAAATAATATTTTCTGTAATAAATATTTCAGTATCATATGATTTACATTGAAAAAATAATATCATCAAAATATATAAAGAAAAACAAATTTATTAATAAGTGACTTAGCATGAGCAGGGATATTTACATAATTACTCTTAAAAAATATTGATTTAAAAAATATTATTGCTAATTTGTTTTATTTTTTCAATTTTACACAAAAACACATTAAAATTACAAAAATATGGCAATTTTTTATCCTTTATTCTATTTATATATGTTGTATAGATATTATATATATGTTGATTAAGAGAATTAGCATATACATATTATACTATCTAATCATTCTTTTATCATTTAAATTTATAATTTTACTATTTTAAATTAAAAAATTATATAATTCAACAATTAAAATACACAATACATAAAAAAAAAAAAAAAAAAAAAAAACCTACACAACATACATAAGACTTATGCACAATAATAAAAGAAGATAATATTTCTTACTAATAATAAATTCAATATACTCTGGCACAAATATACAACATATATATCATATTAAAAATAGGAATAAAACATTTTTGAGTCCCATAAACTTGGCAACATTTTGATATTGAGTCTCTGAACTTTACTTTGGTGACTTTGAGTCCTCCAAGTTTGCAATTCATGAACATTAGATCATTTTTTAACAAAATTGGCTAACGGTGCCAACATCTCAACTAATAAAATATTTAATGTCGTTAGCCAATTTCATTATAAAATAGCTTAATGTTCATGAATCGCAAAGTTTGAGAGCTCAATGTCACTAAAGTGAAGTTCAAATATTCAATGTTAAAAAATTGCCAAGTTTATAGGCTCAAAAATGTATTTTTTTAAAAAAAATATTATATGATTCAGATGCTAAAAAATATCATAGATAAAAAAAAAAAGAAAAAATCTCTATACAATTGATACAAAATATTAAAAGAGATAAAAAAAAAAAGAAAAAATCTCTATACAATTGATACAAAATATTAAAAGAGAATTATACTTTTTGTCATTTAAAATTCAATATATATCAATACAAACACACAACATATTCATCACATTAAAAATATTATATGATTTAACACTAAAAATATATAATAATAATAATAATAATAATAATAATAATAATAATAATAATAATAAATTTCTATACAACATACACAAAACTTGCAACATTAAAAGAGGATTATACTTTATACTAATTATAATTTAAGATATATGAACATAAAATACATAATATATATATCATATTAAAAACATTAAGTAATTTAGAAGTTAAAATATAATATAAAAATATTAAAAAAAACTTCTAGACAATATTTGCACACATTATATGTATGTGTATGTACTGTATATACGCAGGGGCGAAGACAGAATTTTTAAAGAAGGGGGGCAAATTTTTTTTTTTTAAATCCTAATTTTATCTCTAATTATTTTCTCTTTATTTTAGTTTTCACACTTGTTGCATATTTCATACAATTATTATTTTGTAAATTTATCAATTTATTAATAGACCATTTCATTTACAAAAAGTTAAATTAATCAAATAAAATATTAATATATATATATATGTAATGAGATAATATATAAAGTATAAATAAAAAAATTGAATTATGAATATAATTTCTTTAAAAAAATTGAAATAAAAATCATCACATAATATTAAAAATAAAAATAATAAAATCAAAATTCAAAAGTAAAGAGAAGAAATTTAAAAAAATGAAAAATTATTAAAAAATTTAATCTTGTATTATTTCTTAATTTTCCTTCTTATTTATTGTATCATTACAATAAATCTCATATACAATTATGGAATTTTGTAGTAAATTTTTTTTCTTTAGCTATATAATTTAGTTAAACTGGTTAGTTACATAATTAATTATTTATAGCAAATATATCATCTTATATTACTATTGTTATAATATTTTAAATTTATAATAATAAAATTAAATTTAACCATAATATTGCTATACTGAAATAATACAGTTATTTAATCTAATTAGTCCCAAAAATTTAAATTTTTTAATCAATTGATTTAATAGATGAATTCAAGTTAATTTGATTAAAAAGTTTTACTATCTAATCTTCTTTTTGAAGAGTATTAATTTTTTAATTAATTTTTTACAAAAGAAACATATTTAATTGTATTGAAATAATTAATTAAGACTTATTTTCTTTGACTTATTGCATATTTTAAAACATATGAGCAAATTAAAATTTTGAGAGGGGCAAATTAAAATTTTTAAAATTTTAATAAATATAAATATATATAATAATTTTTTTTCAAATCAGCTTCGCCATTGTATATACGTTATATGAATGTCGTATATATGTTCTATATGTCGTGTGTATATTAAGTGTATGCAGTGAATATATCCATGTATATACTGAGAAAATAAAACACACACACATTGAAGTGAAAAATTAACCCAAACCAATATTAAAATAAAACTAATATAATTCCAAAAAAGTTATAAATACATCCAGAAAATATAAATTAAACAGTGATAAATGAAAAAAATTATAAAATAAAAAAATCTTTGAAATATTTTATCAAACTTGAAATATTTTATCATACATGTAAAATATATTATCATTAAAAAAATAAAACATTTACTATTATAATTGAAGAACAATAAAATAAAAATATATAGATGTGTTTTTAAATGTAAATCAAATCAATTTTTCTATTTTATATAAATTTATATTTAAGATTAAATAATATGAAAGCTCAAATCAAATTTCTGTAGATAGAAAAGAAAATTAAAAAAAAAAAAGAAGAAGAATGAGAGAAAGAGGAATAGAATAGAAAAAGAAAAGAAGAGAGAGAGAGAGAGAGAGAGGAGCAAATAAATAAATAAATAAATAAAGAGATGTATATTAAAAAATACATGCATCGTAAAACTGAAAAAAGAAAAAGAATAAAAATTAAAAAAAAAACTAAGTGACGTAAATAAAAAAAAGAGGGCCATATGATGTAATTTCCGTTTTTTTTCAACGGCGACTAAATGGGTCAGCCTAATCTCGCCTGCATTAGTGGGTTATGAAAAGAATTTTGAGAAATTTATAAAAATAATTTAAAAAATAAAAAAATTATAAAAATACTTTAACAAAAAAATTTACAAAAATATTAGATATATTAAAAATATATAAAAATACTGCACATATACTATAAATTTATAAAAATATGATATATATTGGGTAAATGTTGAATATATTTTAAATATATATTAAATATATATCATAAAAATATAAAAAAATTAAAAAAATAGTATTTTGCCATGAAGCACCGGCAACACTCAATAAGGGATCATATGTTTTAAGTAAGTACTTTTTTTTAGTTTTATCATTATACAATCTAGTTTTTTTTCAAGTGTATGCAGAGTTAGATATTTTTTATCTAAAGTTTGGACTCTTTTTAGAAATTTATTACTTAGGTTTTTCTTTTTTTTGTTCATTTTTAAAATTTCAATCGTTATACAATTCATCAGAGGAGAGTTTTTTTGTTGTGAACAAAGTTCTTTTTTTAGTTATTAAATCTTTTATTAGTTATTAAAAATGATTAAATTAAGTGAATTTTCTACAGAAAATAGCATAGACATCATGGTTCTCCAATGAGACATTACGCATACTAAGATATTTTCTTGCTTATTGCTTGGTTTAGTATTTATTTTATTATTTAAGAAATTGAATTTATGTTATACCTTATTGACTTGACTCGTGAAGTGTTGGCGTCGGATACAGATATGTATCTGTACGTATTTTATTATTTTTAATTTTTGAACATGGCATAGACATGATGAAAAAATATTTTAAGATACTTTAAAATATTTTAAAATATATTTTGACATAAAAATTTTATTTACATGATATTTTTAAATTATTGATTAGATAATTACAATTAATTTTAATTATAAAACTTATTTTTTCATCACAAAAAAATTATTTTTTTATTATAATTATATTTATATATAAATGAACTAATATATATTTATTTTGAATATATGTTTATCTCTTATTATATTTTTATAACTTAAAACATATATATATATATGTATGTATAATTATTTTGAATATATATTTATCTCTCGCTGTATTTTTATAATTTAGAACATATATATATACACATATATGTATACATGTATAAACGTGTTTCACCCGTGTCATGTCTCTATTTTTTAAAAATTACCATATCGACATATCCGCATTATATCATATCCATATTTTGTATCCGTGTTTGTGCTTCATAGGTATTTTGTAAACTAAAAAATATAATAAAAATAAAATTTTCAAGGAAAAACAGTATTTCTTGTAATTTTCTCAAGATTTTTCATACTCTCAACCAACAAAGTTCAAAATCCATATTATTCATGTAGGGCCATACCAAGTCAAGAGTTTAAATTGAGTAAAAATGAATTTGCCAAAAAATATAAAAAAAAAATTAAAATTTTAAAAAAATGAAAATTAGAGAAGGGACTAAAATTTTATTTTCAGGTTTCACACTGTAGATGATTGATATGAATTTTTTTATATTTAATATCTTAAAATTTTAATATATAGAGGAATTATTTTATTTAATATTTAAGTAAATATATTTTAAGCAAATGCGATGAATGATAAGATTAGAAAGCTAATTGCAATATATTTAGATTTTTTTTTTTGAAGAAGCAATATAATTAGTTTTAAATCCACATGTCATGTGGTAATAATTTAATAATATACTTTTGATCGATTTAATTTTAAAAATTAAATAATAATTTTGCCAAAAAAAAAATTAAACTATATATATACACAAGACACACTAATTTCAAAATTATTAAAAAATATTTTTATTCGCATAACTCTATATATTACTTTAAAATCATAATTAATATATAGCAAATATGATGATTAAACGAAAATAAATAAATAGTGGATGGAACAAAATAAAAAAATAAATTATTATTGATAAAAGTAAAACTACAAAAAATCTATTACATTGGTATTATGGGAGATATACAAATAATATATCTAATTCATAATTTTTAGATCTATTATTAAGTTCTCATGACATAAATTTTTCTTAATAATAATAATAATCAAATCCCATAAAAACTGACACATTTCCAAAAAAATAATTAATGTTTTAATTTTTTTATATATTCTTATTTAATTTGATGTATAGTTTTAATAATATATATTATTTAATTTTAATAAAATCATATGATATATCTAATACTAATGAAATGTTATATTAGAAAAAATATTAGCAAATTTTATTATTTTAATTATAGTAACTATATTTTTCTTAAAATAATTTTTTTATAGAACAAAGAAATTATAAAAATAAATTTAGTTATTTTGAAATTATTTTTTTAAGACGTAAAAGGTGTTTTATGGTTTTTATTAAAGTTTGGCCACTAAAAGACTATATCAAAATGGAGCATTAATTTTTTTGTTAAAAAAAATGAAGCATTAATTATCATTAAAGGAAAAGGAGCATTAATTAAAAAGACAATAATAACCTATGAATTTAGTTAATTAAAAAGACAATAATAACCTATTAATTAAAAATACATTAATTAAAATTTAGTTACCCAAAATAAGACGCTATTTTTCGCTATGAATTTGGAAAAACAAACTGATTAGTGGATTTCACTTAATAATGCAAATACTAAAAAGTCCTCCAAACATAATAACTTTGCATTGAAAGTGTAAAGATAAGACTGATATTTTATTAAAATCAAAATTAATTGATTTTTACTGTTTTTAAAAATAAGGCCAATATTGTTCTATTATTAATAGTCAAAAATCGCATTAAGACTTTGTTTGGATAATTTACAGTATAGTATATAAAAGAAATGAACACTCAATTATGGTCTGGATAATTCATGTATTAAAAAAAAAAGGGAAATGGCTTAAAATAAGCCTTACAACCAAACGTGAAACCAAAAAATAAGCAACTAAACAGCTAAGAAACAGGAACCACTAAATTAATAACTGCAACAGACTCTATCAACTCCTAAAAACTAGCTTGACTTATTCAACTTCAAAACTGTCAAACACCCAACATAATTCCTCCCCTTAAACTGATACGCTAACAGCATCAGTTTAACTTTCAATCCTTCGAACTCCAAGCAAATTTCTGAGTTTCACAAACTGATCCAGCTTGACAGGCTTGGTCATAATGTCTGCAATTTGATCATTTGTTCCAACAAAAACCATCTTAATTACCTCTTCATTACACAAGTTTCGCAAGTAATGAAACCTGACATCGATGTGTTTTGTTCTCCGATGCATGACTGGATTCTTAGATAACTTTATCGCCGAGCTGTTGTCACACATGATGTCGATGCATTCACCACTTATAGCTCCTAACTCCTGCAACATTCCTTTTAGCCAAACACAGTGACACGCAGAGGAAGTCGCTGCAACATATTCAGCTTCGGTTGAGGAGAGAGTGACAATGTCTTGCTTTCGTGAACTCCAGCAAACCGCACTCCCATTCAGCAAGAAAACATATCCAGAGGTGCTCTTCCTGTCATCTACATCTCGAGCATAGTCACTATTCGTGTATCCTAACAAATTCATTTTTGACGATCTCCCATAGAACACTCCAAAGTCCTGTGTTCCTTTTATGTATCTCAGTACTCTTTTAGCAATCAACATATGTTCTTCCTTAGGATCAGACATAAATCGTGAAATTAAACACACTACAAACATCAAATCAGGTCTTGTTACCGTAAGATACATTAGACAGCCAACCAGTTGCTTGTAGAGCGATGCATCAGCTCTTTTGTTCCCCTCCTTAGAAACAATGGTTCCTGGAACTATTGGATTTTTGACAGAGTTACAGCTCCCCATATTAAAACGCTCCAACACCTCCTTTGCATACTTCTTTTGACATATGTGTATCCCGAATTCACTTTGATGAACTTCCACTCCAAGGAAAAACTTCATTTTTCCCATGTCCGTCATTTCGAATTCCTTCTGCATTGAGAACTTAAATTTTGCGCACAATATCTTATCACTTCCAGTATAGATCAAGTCATCGACATAGAGACTTACCACCAACAAATTGTTTTCTGTTTGCTTGAAGAACAGTGTGTGATCATAGTCACTTTGCTTGAACCCTTCCTTCTTAAAGTAACTCTCAATTCTGTTGAACCATGCTCTTGGCGCCTGTTTTAAGCCATAGAGGGCCTTTTTTAAACGATAAACTTTGTCTTCCTCCCCTACTTTAAGATACCCTTCAGGCTGATCGATGTAGACTTCCTCCTTCAGTTCACCATACAGAAAAGCACTTTTGACGTCGAGTTGATAAACACACCAACCTCGCTGAGCAGCTACTGCAAGAATGCTCCTAATTGTATCCCATCTAGCCACTGGTGCGAAGACCTCTGTATAATCCACCCCTGTTGTTTGAGAATAGCCTTTCGCCACCAAACGTGCTTTGCATTTTTCGACATTTCCTTCTGCATTCAGCTTTGTTTTGTATATCCACTTGACGCCGATGGTCTTTGCTCCTATTGGCAATTTTGTAAGCTCCCAAGTGTTGTTTCTTTCAATGGACTGAATTTCCAACTTCATTGCTTCATTCCACTTTTCTTCTTTTGCTGCTTCAGAGAAGTGTATCGGATCGTTATTGCATAAAACAAAATTTGCCCAATCATCATCTTCTTCCTCTCCACTTACAAAATCTTGCATCCATCCAGGTGGCTTTCTTGCTCTTTTTGATTGTTCCCCATGTTCATGGGCAGGAATTTCTATTGTAGTGATCTCTTCTGTTTCTTCTCCGGATGTGGCCTCATTAGTCACCTCTGCTTCTTCTCTTGGAGCATTTATTGTTTTAGAATTTTCAAATCCTTCTCCCTCATACTCATCCTCAGTTTCTTCTTCTTCTAGAACTCCATCATCATCACCATCCCATGTGAATATGTGCTGCTCTGGTGTGCTCAATTTCCAGTCCCACTGCGCTTCTTCTTCGAAAATAACATCTCTGCTTATTCTGATTTTCTTCGTGATTGGATCATACAGCCGATAAGCCTTTGATTCATCACTAACTCCAAGCAGAATACATCTATGACTTCGATCATCAAGCTTGATTCTCTTTTGTATCGGAACATGGACATGAGCGATTGAACCAAAAATTCTGAAATAGTCAACCTTTGGTTTGATTCCTGTCCATCTCTCTTCAGGCACCTTGTCTTTTATTGCTTTTGTAAGACTTCGATTCAGAACATGAGCTGTCCATCTAGCTGCATCTGGCCATAGAAATCTCGGCATTTCTTTCTCGGAGAGCAAACAACGCACCATGTTCATGATAGTTCGGTTTCTCCTCTCTGCTACTCCGTTTTGTTGAGGAGTATACGATGCCGTCAATTGTCGTTTTATGCCATGCTCTCTGCAGAAATTGTTGAATTTGTCTGAGGTGAATTCGCCTCCTCTGTCTGTCCTCAAACCCCGAATGACAGTCTTAGCTTCTTTTTCAACAGAAATTTTGAACTCTTTGAAAGCCTCAAGCGTTTCTGCTTTCTCTGCAAGGAAATAAATCCATATTTTTCGGGAAAAATCGTCGACAAGTACAAACATATACCTTTTTCCACTGTGAGACGCTGGGGTGATTGGACCACATAGATCTGCATGAATTAGTTCCAGCTTCTCTGTTGCTCTCCACTTGCTTTTCTTTGGGAATTTTCCTCGTTGTTGCTTTCCCACATTGCATATTGTGCACACCTTAACCTCCTCCTTCAAGCTAGGTAACCCTTTCACCATTCCTTTCTTTGCCATGATCTGGATGGACTTGTTGTTCAAATGTCCAAACCTCTTGTGCCAAAGAGATCCCACATCTTCTTCTTCCACCTTGAGACAGTTCACTGATGTTGGTCTCTTTTTAGCGTAAACTAGAAACATCCGATTCATTGTCATTTGAGTCTCCATGATCAGCCCTCTCTTAAAATGATGTATCTTGCACACATTATCTTTGATCATAATGGTCAGATTCTTCTCCTGAAGTTGTCCAATGCTCAGCAAGTTGTTGGTCAGATTCGGAACATAATAAACATCAGTCAATAATTGTATTATCCCCTCCACTTTAAATCTGACTTTTCCTTTTCCTTGAACCACCATTTTTGAGCTGTTTCCCAATCGAACAAAATGCTTGAAACCTTCATCTAGATCAACAAACCAAGATTTGTCCCCCGTCATATGGTTTGAGCATCCGGAGTCCAAGAACCATATCCCTCTTTCTTCAGTATTGCTCACGTCGACATATGCCATTAGTAATAATTCCTCTTCTTCGTCAAACTCAACATAGTTGGCTTTATTTTCATCACTAGTGCACTCGAACTGATAGTGACCCTGTTTTCCACATCGAAAACACTGAATGGCTGCTCTGTTGACAAAGGATCTGCCTCTACCTCGTCCTCTGTAGCTGCTTCTTCCTCGTCCTCTGTAATTTCCTCTTCCTCTTTGAGCGTTCCTTGGCTCATTTTCCACTTGCAGAACCTGCTCTTCACTCCTTCTCTCAACCACCTTGCTTTCATGTATTTGTAATGATGCCTGCAACTCGTCAACAGTAAGACTGTCAACAGTATAGTAATATATAATATAATATATGGTATGGTATTAAAAATGATATTTATTATGTTTGAATTACAAAACTGTCTTAACATGTATAGAGAGCTAAAACAAATTTAAAAAATGAGGTATTTTCTATTAGATTTTATATAAAATATAAATTTATCACTTAAAATTTATTTTTTTATCTTTTTGAGAAGCAAAATTATTTATTAGAAGGGAAAAAATATAATAAACAAAAAGCAGAAAAAGAGCAAAAGGTTAGAACAATAAAACCTTATTATTTTAAGCTTCAAAAGGGCTGAAATATTTAATTCACCGATGAATCAAATGATTTAACTTCTCGCCAAATATAAATTCGAACTAATGAAGTGTAAATTTTTTTCCTTTGACTCTCGATAAAATAATGTGAATAAGAAAGATATATATATTATTTTTCTTGTATTAATACTAAAAAAATAAAAGAGATAAAAGTTAAAAAAAGAGAAGATTAATTTACACGTAGCTTTAACAAATATAACATTAGTTTTTTTATGGTTTGTAACGTTATCTTAGGGGGAATTGGAAAAGAGAATTAATATGGACAATAAATATTAATATTTTTGACAATTAAAGAGATCATAATCAAGTTCCTTATTTTTAGAAAATAATAATCATACTTTGTTTTAATTTTTTTTAATAAAGGATATTAACCATATTATCAAATTTCTTATTTTTTGTAAAAGGGTTAGTAACATTATCTTAATAGGAACTGGAAAAGAGAATTAATATGAACAATAAATATTAGTATCTTTGAAAATTAGAGAGATCATAATCAAATTTCTTATTTTTAGGAAGCAATAACCGTATTTTATTTAGTTTTTTTTTAAAAAATATTAACTAAAATTTTTGGGGGGCCTAAAGCCCTTGCTTTAGAAGCTTTAGTATTAAGCTAACTGTTAGGAAATATTGTATGATATAGTATAATTATATAAAAATATTTTTATTTATTTTAATAATATTTTTAAAATTTTAGTATGTTATGCAGATAAAAAAAATATTTATTTGTATATATTTAGTATATAAAAAATTATTTTAAATATTTTTAAAAAATTTATAGAAAGCCATTAAATTAATAATTTATAAATTTATAAATTTTAAAGCATAAAATTAGGATGAAAAATTATACAGTTGATAAAAATCAAAGCAAATAAGATTTAAATCGTACGGTGCAATGGCAAATCATGAAACATACAATCCAAAGTCGAAATGCCAAATGGTGGTTCGGGTCATTAAAAAGAGAAAATGTCATCATATTTTTTAAATTTTTTATTTTTTCACGAGAAATATTTTAATTATTTTATTATAAATTTATAATAAATTTAATATAAAATATATAAAATTTATTAATTCATTATAAATTCAAGATAAATTTTTTATAAACTAATAAAAATTTAATTTTTTAATAAATATTTTATAAATTTTAATATTTTAATAAATATTATATATATATAATAAATTTAAAATTATTTCATTTTTTTTTTGTCAAAAGCTCCGTTGAAAACCCATCTAATTCTAAACGGGTTTTGGACAGCACGACTCAGAAATTGGTGGATCGTGATCAGAGGACGCCGGCTCGAGTATACTGCAGTCACCATGGCAGGTGTCGCCGTCTACATCGCCGTAGAGGGAAGAGCGTTTCAGAAAGCCTTTCTTTCCACGTCTTTTATTGCCGAATAATCTCAGTAACCATCCGCTGACTACTTTTTCCGTTTCCATGATCACAAATTCTTCTGCAAGGCAGCCCCAAATTATGAAAATTAGGCAATTTCTTTCTATTTATATTCAGTTAATTATGCACTTAGCATTGTTTTGCACAGGAAAGAAGAGGCGAAGGGTTATCATCTGTGCGGTTCCAATTGTTCATAATCTGCATCTCTGTCTATTTAAGAATGAGCAAATCAAGGAAATGATTTTAAAGAAAGTAACAAATTCATGTGCTTTCAATTAATTAGAAGCTTCTCTTTCATGTGTATTCATTTCACAATGTTATTTTCGGAAGCTGTGGGTGAAATAGTCATTGCAATGCAACTTTGAAACTATTCCAAGGAAAATAAGTTTGGACAAGGTGGATTTGGTCATGTTTACAAGGTATAGAAATATAATGAAGCTGAGATTTTTAATCCCCTAAATTTATAAATCTAGCATTAGATTCATGCATGTGGATTTGGGTTCATGTTATGTTCATTTGGGTTGGATAAATTTGTGATCATGTTGATGTAAATTGAGTTTTTTAATTGTCCTAACGTGTAGATCCTGCAAGGTGTTTGCATTAGGAAGCGTTGCTAGAGAGCTTCTTTACCTGCATGAGGATTCTCCATTTCAAATTATTTATCGTGAGCTAGCAATATTTTACTAGATGCAGACATGAATCCTATAATTTCTGATTTTTGCACGGCAAGATTGTTTCCTGGATCAAACGCACAGCAATACCGGCAGAACTGTGGGACCTTACAAGTTTTTCAAAATCCTTTGGTGTAATCTCTTGAAATTGAACTTCTAAATGTTGATGTATATGCAGGTGCAGGGGATACATGGCTCCATAATATGCAATGCATGGACAGTTCTCATTCAAATCTGATGTCTCTATAGTTTTTGTCTGCTAGTTTTTAAGATCACAAGTGGCAAAGAAATAGCTCTTTCTGCAATAAGGAAAAAGAAAAATATGGAGGACCTTTTGAGCTATATAAGTATCTACATATTTCAATCTTTTGGCAACTATGTCATAACATATTGAATAAAATCTGGAAGGTTTTCATTCTAATTACTTGATTAATGTTCTTTGATAAAATTTTGCAGGCATGGAAAAACTGGAGGGAATTATCACTTATAGACCCCAATCTGAGGAGTGGTTCAGGAATTAAAATGACGAGATGCATCCACATTGACATCTCTTTGTTCAAGTAAATATAGCCAAAAGGCCATCCGTGGTTTCAATTGTTCTCATGCTAAGTAGCCAGCACTATTTTTTTTATATACAGCAGCAATGAATCAGATATGTCATCTTCAATAGGAAATTCAAGTCCGACCCAGTCCTTACCACCGACAATTAAACTCTGACATTGTCAAGAAGTAAAGCCTCAATATCTGAATTATGCCCTCCTTAGCCATCAATGACCTTTGCATTAATTTATTTTTGCCTTCTCTATACACTTCGTAACTGTCACAGGATATCAAAGAGTTGATATTGTAGATTCTTAATTATTTTTTTTTCCTGCATCCATTTGTTCAAAGTTTGAATCAAAGTTTTATCTCCATATAAACGTATGAATTGAGCTTGGTTTAGTTGGACAAACCTTTGAATTCTCTGGTCATTTGATTGTCTTTAGAAATGGAAAATGACAATCTGTTCAATATTTTCGCTTTCAGATTCTTTGAACAAGTCAATTGTATATTTACATAATCCATACCTGGTCATTAAAATAAACATTTAACAACATTGTGATTCAAGATAGATTTATGTGTCGATCTTGTATTATTATTTTATTTATCAAAAGTGGGGCTGTTTTATTATATACCTTCCAATCACAATTTGCCAGCTTTAACAGATTTCTCCATTTTCAAACCTGCACTCACCTGTGGATAGATGAGTTCCTCTAATACTAAAGCAATATAAATAGTTTAGAAGTATTGACTAAAGGTTCCGCATTTTGCACGTTATCCTGGCGGCCTTATCCTCGACCACTTCAATCTTCATCAACGATCTTATTAAAATAATTGTTCTGTTTCAAAGGTTAGCTTTTCAGAAACAAAGCCATTAAATTAATCTTAAGAAGGTTGTTGATAAGATACCAAAACATTCGGTCAATTGGCACCGAAGTATCAAGTTTTTGAACAAAAACACTATTATTATTATTGTTTATTTTTTATTGAGAGGAGTTGGCTTAGGCTACCTATATCCTTTCATATGGAAATTCAAAATTCTGCCAATAGAAAATTTCTATAGGAGTGATAATAAAAAAAATCTTGTAATTTTATTGATCCGATGCATTTGAACCCAGTGTAGGTAAGTATTTCCCTATCCTTATATTTCAATATACTAAAAAAAACTCTGTTTCAAGTTCTCAATCCATTAAAGCATTTGCCATACTTACAGGACTCTACTGCCAAGACCATACTTTCTAGAAGGATAGAGATACAGGAGCTAAGTGATAATGGCCTCACCAAAATTGCTTTTCTTCTTCGTTTATATTCTTGTGGGCATAGTTGTTTTCACCAAAGCACAGCCATAGTTCTTTGCCCATTATTGTTCTGATACTGGAAATTATACCAGCAATAGTGCCTATAAATCAAACCTCAACAACATCTTATCTTCCCTCTCCTCTAACACTAATATAACTTATGGTTTTTACAATCTTTCTTTTGGCCAAGATTCTGACAGAGTTTACAGCATTGCACTTTGTAGAGGAGATGTTCCGGTAGATGATTGCTGCAGCTGTGTCAATGAATCTGGGCGCAGGATCTTACAGGATTGTCCCAACCAGAAGGAAGCAATTGGATGGTATGACAATTGTATGATACGATATTCAAACACATCTATATTTAGTATTATGGAAGATCAACCTATGAGGGCTTTGGTGAATATAAATAATGTCACAAGTGTTAGGTTTATGATTTCCTCCTATGTGAAAAATCTAATGTTTGAGTCCATTTAGTTTAGCCCATTAGACTATTAATGTTTTAGCCTTATTAACCCCAATATAAAAGAGTGTGTGGGTTATTAGTGTCAGTCAACAAAAGAAAAAATTGAGAAAGAGAAAAGGGAGAGAGAGAGAAAATTTTATGTTGAAAATTCATAACAGGGCGGTTTCGGGTTTCCAGCAATCGGACGGTCAACATTACTCCGATCAGGCTGAAATTCGGAAAGCAATTAGAGGACTCATCATTCTTCATTCTGATTGGTTGAGATCAAATTTTGACGGTTGAATTTCCAGCATTTGTAGCTCGAAATGTACTGTTTAAGTGCATTTTTGCAACAACGACTAGTTTATCTTTCTCCGACGATCGGATGGTAATTTGTGGTCGAATTTGGCTAAAATTTGGCGAGCACATTTAGAATATATTATTCTTTAATCTGGATGGTGGAGATTGGATTTGAACAACCGAAGCTCATCCATTAGCATGAACAATAGCTATTTTTGGGTGATTTTTCTCCATTCTTTTGTTTATTTCTTGTTGTTTGGTTGATTGGTTGTTAAAATTCTACTTGAAGGTTGTTGTAGTAGCTTGTAGTTGATATAAATATTAATTTTGATAGTGGATCTCTTTTACTTGGACCAAGAGAAGTCTCGTGATTTTTGTCCTTCACATTAAAGGAGTTTTTCAAGTTTAAAATTATTGTGTTTATATGTAACTGATTTTGTGCATCTTGGGGCAGATTGTTGAATGATTGTTTGCTGAATTTTACTTAGTCACTCCTCATAGATTCATTCAAGTAGGGAATAATTAATCTTGGTTCATTTCCATCAAAGTGGTATCGGAGCTAGTTCATTGGTTGTGTTTTTTGCTTGTTTGAATGATGGAGGTGAATGTAAGTAAAATAGTTTGTTTAGATGGCACAAATTATTATAAATGGAAAGAAAAAATAAAGGACCTTCTTGTTATGAAAAGATTGTGTTTACATGTATTTACTTCTCAAAAACCTGAGTCTAAATCAAATGAAGATTGAAAATTTGAGCATTTACAAGTATGTGGTTTTATTAGGCAATGAGTAGAAGATAATGTGTTGAATCATATTACTAATGAAATAAATGTCAAAACCTTATGGGAAAAGCTTAGAACTTTATATGCCACGAAAACTGGAAATAATAAGTTGTTTCTGCTTAAACAAGACATACACTTGCAATATAGAAAAGACAACTCTATACTTAATCATGTGAATAAATTTCAAGGTATCTTTAATCAATTATCTGGCATGGGTGTTAAATTTGATGAAGAGGTTATTGGAATTTGGTTGTTGAATATACTTCATGACTCATGGGAAAACTTTCGTGTATCTTTGACTAATTCTGCTCCTGAAAGTGGTGTAATCATGTCATATGCAAAGATTGGTGTTTTGAATGATGAGATAAGAAGAAGAAATCAGGGGGCATCTAGTTCATAGTCAGAAATTTTGGTTACTGAAAATAAAGGGGAGAAGTAAAAATATGAATCAAGATCAAAATAGAGGCAAGAGCAAGAGTAAATCAAAATCAATGTACAAGAACCTTGAATGTCATTACTGTGGTAAACCAATGCAGATCAAAAAATATTATTTCAAATGGAAGAAAGAGAACAAGGCAAACAAAAGGAAGCAAGAAAGGAGAGACAATGACAACAATACTGATCGTGTTGCCACTACCATTTCAGATGATGATTTGGCTATAGTTTATCAAGAAAATATGGTCAATGTAGCCTATGATGATACTGCTTAGATTTTTGATAGTGGTGCATGCTTTCATGTTACTTCAAGGAAGAAGTCCTTCACATCTTATACTTCAGGTGATTTTGGAGTTTTAAAGATGAGTAATGACGAAGTGTCAAAGGTGATAGGCATTGGAACTGTTTGTTTAGAGACCCAAAATGGAACAAAATTAGAGTTGAAGAATGTTAGACATACTCCAGACATTATGTTGCATTTGATCTCTACTAGTAAGCTTGATAACGATGACTATTGTAGCATTTTTTATGATGAAAAATGTAAAATCAACAAAGGCTCTTTAGTTGTAGGTAGAGGAAAGAAGGCTTTGGGCTTATATTGGTTGTAAGCTTCAATCTCTACATATCTTGTTAATGCAGTTAAAGGTGATAGCTCTTTAGAATTATGGTACAAGAGGCTGAGTCATATTAGTGAGAAAGAACTAGATTGTCTAGCTAAAAAGAATTTACTTTCGAGATTAAAAGGTGCAAGATTAGACAGATGTGTTCATTGCCTGATTGGAAAATAGAAGAGGGTTTCTTTCAAACATCATTCTCCTTTTAGGAAAAATGATTTGCTTGAACTGGTACATTTAAATGTATATGGTCATTTGAAGAAAAAGTTATTTGGTGGTACACTTTATTTTATGACTTTTATTGATGATCATCCTAGGAGACTTTGGGTTAGTACTTTAAAGTCAAAAGATCAAGTTCTTAGTGCATTTAAAGAATTTCAAGCTTCTGCTGAGAGAGAAACTGGAAAGAAGTTGAAATATATTTGCACTGATAATGGTGGTGAGTATTGTGAGCCTTTTGATGCATATTGTAGAGAACATGGTATCAGACATTAAAAGACACCTCCCAAAAATCCTCAACTGAATAGTTTGGCATAAAGGATGAACAAAACATTGATGGAGAGAGTTAGATGTGTGCTTTCAGAGGCTAAATTTCCTAACTCTTTTTGGAGTGAAACTTTGTATACTGTTGCATATGTGATTAATCTAACTCCCACTATTGCATTGGGAAATGATGTTCCAAATAGGTTCTGGTATGGTAAGGATGTTTTCTACAATCATCTACGAGTGTTTGGTTACAAATGCTTTGTACATGTTCCTAAAGATGAGAGGTCTAAGTTAGATGCCAAGACTAGACAGTGTATCTTCATTCGCTATAGGCAAGATGAGTTTGGTTACAGATGTTATGATCCAATTCAGAAAAAACTTGTTAGAAGTCGAGATGTAGTATTTGTAGAAGATCAGACTATTGAAGATATTAATAAGGTGGAGAAATCAAAGCCTCAGAGTAGTGGTTTGATTAATTTAGACCCATCTCCTACAACTCATATAACTGATGCAATTGAGGTTCAGAATCATGGTGATGTGCAAAATGATAATCAGAATGCAGATGAGGTTGGTGCTCCTGAATATGAAGCAGTTGATGATCAACAAGAGGCATATGTTGAAGAATCTGAAGTTTCACTTAGGCGGTATATCAAAGATCGAATATATTCTACCAGGCATTTAACAAATGAGTACATACTCTTGACAGACAATAAGGAACCTGAATGCTATAAAGAAGCCATTGAGAGTGAGCAAAAGGCAGAGTGGATTACAGTTATGAAAGATAAAATGCAGTCTTTAGCTGATAATCACATATTTGAATTGGTGAAGCTTCCTAAAGATAGAAAAGCCTTGAAAAATAGGTGGATCTATAAAGTAAAGTAAGAAGAGAATTCCTCATCTCCACGATACAAAGCCAGATTAGTTGTCAAGGGCTTTAATTAGAAAAAGAGAGTGGGTTTTGAGGAGATTTTCTCACCGGTGGTCAAGATGTTATCAATTCGTGTTATTTTGGGATTAACTACTACTCTTGATTTAAAGGTTGAGCAAATGAATGTTAAAACAACTTTCCTTTATGGTGACTTAGATGAGAAAATCTACATGGAACAACATGAAGATTTTATAGTGAAAGGAAAAGAAAATTATGTTTGCAAATTGAGAAAAAGTTTATATAGCCTGAAACAAGCACTAGGCAATGGTATAAGAAGTTTGAGTCAGTTATGGTTCAACAAGGCTATAAGAAGACTACTTCTGATTATTGTGATTTTGTGCAGGGAGTTTTTGATAGTGATTTTATTATCATGTTGCTATATGTTGATGATATGCTCATTATGGGTTCTAGTTCTTCAAGAATTGGTAGCTTTAAGAAATAGATGAGTAAGTCCTTTGCAATGAAGGATTTAGGTCCAGCAAAGCAGATACCTGGCTTGAGGATCATTCGTAATAGGAAATGCAAGAAGTTGTGACTATCTTAAGTAAGGTATATTGAGAAGGTATTACAGCGATTTAATATGGCTAAAACTAAACCTGTTAGTACACCTCTTGCAATGTCTTTTAAATAGAGTGTCAAATAGTCTCCTTCTAGTGAGCAAGAGAAAGAATACATACGGAAAGTTTCTTATGCATTTGCAGTAGGTAGCTTTATGTATGATATGGTTTGTACTAGGCCGGACATAGCTTATGCAGATGGTACTGTTAGTAGATTTTTATCTAATTCATAAAAAGAGCATTGAGATGCTGTGAAGTGAATTTTGAGATATCTCTGTGGCACTGCTAGTTTGAAGTTGTATTTTGGGACTGAAAAACCTATTCTCAGTGGTTATACAGATTCTAATTTGGCTGGGGATGCGGATTTAAAAAAGTCTACTTCTGGATATCTGATCACTTTTGCAGGGGGAGCTGTGGCATGATAATCTAGGTTACAGAAATGCATTGCATTGTCTACTACAGAAGCTGAATTCATTGCAACAACTGAAGCATGTAAAAAATTGCTTTGGATGAAGAAGTTTGTGAATGAGCTTGGCTTTACACAGGAGAGATATGTCTTATTTTGTGACAATTATGGTGTTATTCATCTCAATATGAATTCTACTTTTCATGGTAGATCTAAACACATAGATATGATGTATCATTGGATTCGTGATATTTTAGATTCTAAGCAGCTTGAACTTGAGAAGATACATACTGATGACAATGGTTCTGATATGTGCAAAAAGGCTTTACCAAGAGGAAAGTTTGAGACATATTATAGAGTTGCTGGTTTGGAAAACTCCTCCACATAGTCGGGAAGGGGGAGGATTGTTAGATTTTTGGGTTTCATCTAATGTGAAAAACCCAATGTTTGAGCCCATTTATTTTAGCCTATTAGGCTATTAATGTTTTAGCCTCATTAACCCTAAGATACAAGAGTGAGTGGCTTATTAGTGTCAGCCACCAAAAGAGAAAAGGGAGAGAAAAGAAAGAGAGAAATTTTTCTATTGAAAATTCATAACAGGGCAGTTTCAGGTTTCTGGCAATCAGATTGTCACCTTTGCTCCGATCAGGCTGAAATTTAGACAGCAGTTAGAGGACTCATCGTTCTTCATTCTGAACGATGGAGAACAATTTTAGACGGTTGGATTTCTATCATTTGTAGCTTGAAGTTTACTGTTTACGTGCATTTCTATAACAGCGACCAGTTTATCTTTTTTCTACGATCGGACGGTCATTTGTGGTCGAATTTGGCTGAAATTTGGTAAGCACGTTTAGAATATGTTATTTTTTAATCTGACGATGGAGATCGAATTTTAACAACTGGATCTCTTTCATTGTCATGAGCAGTAGCTATTTTTGGGTGATTTTTCTCAATTCTCTTGTCTATTTCTTGTTGTTTTGTTGATTGATTGTTGAAATTCTACTTGAAGGCTGTTGTAGTAGCTTGTAGTAGTTGTTAACATTAATTTTGATAGAGAAGCTCTTTTACTTGTACCAAGAGAGGTCCTGTAATTTTTATCCTTCACATTAAAGGGGTTTTTCACGTTAAAAATTATTGTGTTTATGTGTGATTGGTTTTGTGCATCTTGGGGCAAATTGTTGAATAGTTGTTTGCTGAATTTTACTTAATCATTCCTCGTAAATTCATTCAAGTAGAAAAAAATTAATCTTGGTTTTTTCCCATCAACAAGCACTGATCGGTTCAATCAGGTACTTAGAACCTTGTTGGACAGCCTTAAAAGTCAAGCAGCCTCTGGTGGTTCACTTAGCAAGTTTGCAACAGGAAATGCAACAGGACCAGACTTCCTGACAATATATGCACTTGGACAATATACCCCCGATTTGTCTGATGTCCAGTGCAATGATTGCCTGGATCACGCGGCTCAATTTATCCCAAGTTGTTGTAATGGAAGGATAGGTGGAAGAGTTATCACGCCCAGCTGCAACTTAAGATATAAGACAAGCCGTTTCTTCAACTCCACAGTTCCATTGCCATCACCACCACCACAATCAACAACAGCCTCTGGAATGAAGCACAAACCCTTTTAGTAATCTTCTTTGCATTTTTTTTTCGTTTGCCTAGGAAAACCCTCCCATTGCATCTGAGCTTCCTTAATGTGACCTGAGCTTTCTGATTCTGCAGAAAAGAATCGCAACACAGCAGGAACTGTTATCATTATTGTTATTCCGATAGTTGGCGTTTCTGATACTTATAATCTGTGTTTGCATCTTCTTAAGGCTGAGAAAGCCAAAAAAGCCAACACAATTTACACAACCACAGGAAAGTAAATTAAAATCAGTTGATTGTAGATTGCTACATACAATTTAATTGCTTTTCCCGCGATTTTCACTTGGTTTTTTATACAAAGTCTACACAGCCTTACACCAAAATTAATTGGGGTTTGGCTATATGGTTTTCACTCTGGATGATTTTGGGCCTTCTTTCTATACAAGACTAGAAAAAAAAATGTTGCAGAGATCGATAAAGTTCAAAATTTAAGGTAGCATACATATCTATCTTTTGATATAGTGTGCAGATAGGTATTACATTCTCTGAAATTTAGTATTCAGAGAATTTTGTAGAAATTGAATGCCATCTTCAACTCATGAACCTTTTGGTGGGTCATGAGAAATTAAGCAAGTTTAAGCATATACACCTTTAATTAAAAATATCATGCTCCTTATGAGAACTCGTTCTTTTTTGAAGCCATGGATGAGATTGGTAGTGCAGAATCTTTGCAATTTGACTTCAGCACCATTAGAGCTGCAACAGACAACTTTTCTGATGTAAATAAACTTGGCCAAGGTGGATTTGGCGCTGTCTACAAGGTAACAACAAATTTATAAAACACAATCACAGAGCGCAGAATATCATCAGTTGGTCAAAAGAAGGCGTCAAAAACTTCAAATTTGAAATTGAATTCCATTTCTTTACAGGGTAAACTTTCTGATGGAGAAGAAATAGCTGTAAAAAGACTTTCCATGGATTCTGGACAAGGAGATTTAGAGTTCAAGACTGAAGTCCTTTTAGTGGCTAAGCTTCAACATCGTAACTTGACTAGGCTTCTGGGTTTCTGCTTGGAAGGAAATGAAAGGCTGCTCATATACGAGTTTGTGCCTAACACAAGCCTTGATCATTTCCTATTTGGTATAGTTTTGTTCAACTTGCAATTAAGATTACAAAATAACCATTTCATTTGGGTTTCATAGACATAATTAGTTTTGTAGAAAACTGTTTAGACCTCAATGTACGCTAGTCTGTCTATACGACAGATACAGAGTGAAATTGCTATTATTGTCAAGAATTTGTAACACATTTAGTTAATAATATGCAGACCCTAATAACCGGAGTCAGTTGGACTGGGAAAGCCAATACAAAATAATATGTGGCATTGTTCGAGGACTTGTTTTCCTTCATGAAGACTCTCGTGTACGAATAATTCATCGAGATCTCAAAGCTAGCAATATTTTATTAGATGCAGATATGAACCCAAAAATTTCAGATTTTGGTATGTCAAGGCTGTTTGTCCTGGATCAAACCCCAGGCAATACTAGTAGAATTGTGGGAACCTAGTAAGAAAACCAAGGCTCTATAAGCACTTACAATACTTTCTCTGCTATAATTCATAACGAAATTGTGATTGTTGAAATGCAGTGGCTATATGGCCCCAGAGTATGCAATGCACGGGCAATTTTCAGTTAAATCAGATGTCTTTGCTTTTGGAGTGCTACTTCTTGAGGTTGTAAGAGGTCAGAGACACAATAGCTTTCGTAATGGAGAAAATGTGGAGGACCTTCTAAGCTGTGTAAGTGTGAATTTTAACAGGAAAATTTACCTTTTACATTTGAATGTGAAACCAGTTACACAGAAAAAAGAAATCTTTAGTTTAGTGATTGAACCTTCTTGTGTATTCACTAATTCTTTCAGGCTTGGAAAAACTGGAGGGAAGGGACATATTTAAATGTTATAGACCCAAACTTGAGAGATGGTTCAAGAAATGAAATATTGAGATGCATCCACATTGGTTTACTTTGTACTCAAGAAAATTTAGCTGATAGACCAACTATGGCTTCAGTTGTTCTCATGCTTAACAGCCACTCTCTCACTCTTCCAGTACCCTCTCAGCCACCTTTCTTTATGTATAGTAGTTCTGGATCAGAAAATTTATTTTCACAAGGCTATTATTCAGAAGTGACAGAGTCCAGTTAATCAAAAAGTGATATAATCCCCTTATCTGCAAATGAGGCTTCAGTTACTGACCTGTATCCTAGATAAGTGTCTAACAACGGTGGTCATATATATGAGCATGCTTTTAGCACCCTCGACTGGATGTTATTTTCTTATATTCTTTAAAAAAAATTTATCAGATTAACTGAATTATGTACTAAAAGTAATTATATATGATTTTACCTTTTGTATTTTGTTGCATTTGTAAACTTCACTGTGCTAGTTTGGCAACTTCAAAGGGAGCAACATAGTGAGGATCTATCTGCTGAGCATATAATTAACTATGCTGTTACCAGTTTCGAAATGTAGATAAAATTTCATTAAATCTACTAAAATTCATGCTCTTATTTCAAATAATGAATTAGTAATAAAACCTATGGTTTCTCTGAACTCCTAATAACTCAAGTCAACAGGATTAGTTCTCTCATTTTCCTAAAACTACTAACCATTCAATCATACATCTACTGGATTGCGGCTTGGTATATTAACTATTCCTAAAGTCTTAATTATATGTCTAGAACAAGAATTGGCATGATCTAATTGCCACATAATATTTGATTGCAGAGAAGTTTCACCATGAAACGGCATTTGCTTCTTTTATCTAATATTTCTTATAATTTTTTTGGGCCAAAAGAGTCTGAAAAACAACTTAATTCTGTATTATAACTTGCATACTTAATACAGAAGAAAACGACCTTTCCGACAGTCGGCACACCTATACGTGTTCATTACTAGCGCCAGTTCCAGTCCTCTATGGTTGCTATTAACAATTATTAGAAACTTCCATTAGTCAAAATTTTAGGTAGTTTTTACTTTTCTCTAGGCCTATTATCATAAATCTTCATTTGACCAGTTTTCCACCAAAGCTTCAGAACAAAACAATCATGTTTTTTCTGCAAGAATCCAGAGTCTCTCTTATATTTTTAATCATAATCTCAACACTTACAAGCTCTGTTGATTGCCAAGCAATCTATAACTCCGTTGTCTGTCAAGGTGCAGCCAATGACACTCCCAGTGCCAATTTCAAATCGAACCTTACTTCCCTCTTGAATTCTCTATCTTCCAAGGCCACCCTCAACAGCTTCTACAATGATTCATCCAATGGAGTTTACGGGCTCTACCTCTGCCGTGGTGACGTTTCAAGCACTACATGCCAATTCTGCATCAATACTGCCATTGAAGAAATCCAACAGCTCTGCCCCTCCAATAAATCTGCAATTATATGGTATGATCAGTGTATGTTACGTTATTCTAATACCAATTTCTTTGGACTGGCGCAGACCTTGCCCAGGTTACTTATGTGGAATATCCAGAACAGTACTTCACCTGATGAAGACTATAGTGCACTAGGACTAATATACACATTAATAGGAGATGTTCCATCTACAGAAATGATGTTTGGGACGGATGAATCTGAGTCACAGAAGAGATATGCTATGGTGCAGTGTACTAGAGATATCGATAGCAGTGCTTGCAGTTCGTGTCTGGGGCAATTGAGTGATGGTATCAACGATTGTTGCCAAGGGAAGAAAGGTTGGCGTATTTTGGCTCCAAGCTGCAATTTAAGGTATGAACAGGAACGATTCTATAAACAGCAGCCCACAACGCCAACACCAGTGCCTGCAGCTCCACAGCCAGTGCCTGATAATGGTGAGTCAAATAGGGCTATTTAATTGAAGAAATTTGAAGATCATGAAATTTTTAAAATGTTTTCCCTTAAAATACATGCTCTTTTAATCGGGGATCAAGTGAGGCTAGTGAGCTAGAAAAGTTTTTCCCTTGATTTTAGGCTACATTTTGACTAGGTATTTATTACCTAATCCCTTGTTATTTATTTATTTATTTGTAATTGCTGATCAATTATCATAAATTATGTGACAAAATAAGGAAAGGGAAGTAGCAATACTACAACAATTGCAGTCATTGCTGCTGTATCATCAATCTTTGCAGTAGGAGCTCTCTTGGGTTTATGGTACTATTCATGCTACCGCAGAAAGAGAAGAAAACATAAAGGTTGATATGCTTAAACATGCACAAAGTATAATTTAGATCGTTAAATTTTCACTGAATTTTTAAATTCTCTTGCTAATTAGAGGGGGAAACAAGCCAAGTAATTCTTCTAGGAAATTCTGGAGACGCAAATCGGAAACAAATGATGGATGAAGAGATGCATGTAAGAAATGATGAAAACAATGGAGAAATGCATTACTTCAGTTTAACTACCATTAGAGCAGCTACGGAAAACTTCTCAGATGCAAATAAGCTTGGAGAAGGAGGTTTTGGTCCAGTTTACAAGGTTAGACAGGGATATTGGCTATGACAAACAATAAATGATTACATTAAAAGGTGCATTTGCTTTGATTGACAAAGTTTGAGACGCATTCAGGGGGAGCTGCCTAATGGTGAAGAAATAGCAGTTAAAAGGCTTTCTAGTACATCAAAGCAAGGTTTTGATGAGTTCAGAAATGAAGTGATGGTAATTGTCAAACTTCAACACAAGAATCTTGTGAGACTACTAGGATACTGCATGGAAGGAGATGAAAAGCTCCTTATCTATGAATACCTGGCCAATAAAAGCCTTGATGCCTTCCTGTTTGGTGAGCTTCCTAACTTAAATTCTCCCTTGAAACTTGTTGTTTGTGTAAATTGCCAATACCCAGTTGTTTTTGTTTCTTGCAATGCAACAAATTTATGCTTACTTTTGTGAAGGCAGATCCAAAAAGAAGCAAGGAGCTCAACTGGGAAAAACGTGCTAACATTATAACTGGAACTGCAAGGGGCCTTCTATATCTACATGAAGACTCTCGACTAAAAATCATCCATCGGGATATGAAAGCAAGCAATGTTTTGTTGGATGATGAGATGAACCCAAAGATATCAGACTTTGGTACAGCAAGAATTTTTGGTGGCAATCAAATTGAAGCCAATACTGATAGAGTTGTTGGCACTTAGTAAGTCTTCTTCCTCATATCCACACCAGAAAACAGAGGATGGCTTATCATTCTTTCTGATAGAAGCATCAAGCATTTAGTATTATTCTACCTTCTGTCTTTCTTTGAACAGTGGATACATGGCTCCAGAATATGCACTTGAGGGAGTAATTTCAATCAAGTCAGATGTCTACAGCTTTGGAATATTAATGCTAGAGATCATCAGTGGTAAAAAGAACAGGGGCTTCTACAACCCAGAACATGCCCCCTAGTCTTCTGTTACATGTAGAAATCTCTTCTTATCTCGCCTTTCATTGAACTTCATCATCAGATTTGCTTCTCCATGATAATTAACTTATCAAATATGACTCTGAACAGGCTTGGCAGCTCTGGAATGAAGGCAAAGGGGAGGATTTGATAGATCCAATTATAGTTGATTCTTGTCCCAAGAGTGAGGCCTTGAGATGGATTCATATCGCCTTGTTGTGTGTTCAAGATGACCCTGCAGAAAGACCCACCATGTCAACAGTCGTGTTAATGCTTGGCAGCAAGTCAATTAACCTTCCCCCAGCAATCAACAGTCCATACTCAATGGTTAGATTTACCATAATGTCTGATCAATCTTCAACATCAGGAACTGGATTTCTCACATCAGATCAATCCACAGCTAGTGTTTCTTAATAGTTGATAGACTTATAATTAGCTAGACCTTTTGCTCTTCTACTACCCTGAATTTTTTTTTACTTCATATTGTTCATAAAAACAATTCTTTCAACTAAAATTGATGGTTGAAAATAAAGTGGATATATACATCTTGTCGTAGACATTGTAATAATATTTGAATTTACAAAACTAAACTAAACACTTAATTATTTAAATAAGAATTATTATTTTAAAGATACATGTAATAATATTTGAATTTCCTCTCAATTAAGATTAAGTAATGGATAAATTCATTAAGTTCATAAAAAAATACATTAAGAAAAACCATTATGATACATAAGAAAAAATAATGGATAAAAATATATGATTAAGAAAAGAAAAGCTGACCGTTTCATTATAACTCATGATTATATATTCTTCAAATACATTAATTTGTCATTATGATTATTAAAGTTTCTTTATGGTTTATTTTACAACTGTTTTCAAACAATAGTAACTAAAAATAAGATTAAAAAATAGTAAATTATATTATCTACACCCCTTTTGTTTAAAATGTTATAATTACTTGATGAATTATTAAAATATTGTGTATTAAGTTAAAATTGAAAATTAATACTTCTAGTTTTATTTAGGTAGCATATCATAATTTTGTTTATAACATATTTAATTATGTTTATAAGGTGCACAAGTGTGAGCTAGGAAGTATTTTTTGAGTCCGATGAAAAATGCATTTGGCAACTGAAAGCATCAAAGGGAAAAATAATAATGTCCGTGAGTTCAAGATGAATTTTTTTTTTATAATAAGTGGCCATTTTATTAAGGAAAAGAGTTATCAGAAAAATTTTGTACAACCATTGGCCAAATAGCCTGAGGAACATCCTCCATCATAATGTTCTCAGAAGGCAAGTTTAATGCCCATTTTGCTAATGCATGTGCCACCACATTAGCCTCTCTGTTAACAAATTGGAACTTAACAGAGTGAAAATTCAAAGCCAACGTCCTTATATCTTCATATATCAACCCAACACCATGAATGATCAGATTTTGGGAAGTCAGAGTGTCCACAACTGCTTTGTAGTCTGATTCAACCACAAGATCGAGGAAGCCACAATCCACAAAAATAGAGAGCCCACACAATTTTGCCATCGCTTTAGCCTCTTCCACAGTTCTAAGTGCATGGAAATTCCTTCCAGCAGAAACCATAACCTGGCCCTCATCATTCCTTACTATGATACCATTGTTGTTAATCATTTTAGGCTCACATACAGCTGCATCGACACTCAGTTTGAAGATGGAGGTACCGGGCGGGCTCCATTTAGACTTACTAGAGGAGAGACCTGCATGATGATTGGTCTTGGTTTTACCTCTCGATAAATCAGCTTCACACCTCTCTACCATTGTGAACAGATCATCTATTCTGTAACATTTCTGGTGATGAGCTTTGCAATTTCTATTGATCCATAGATACCATAAACTCATAATGAATCTTCTGAAAAAGAAATGGATTTAGATTAATGTGGACATCTTCTATCCAATCTCCAACAATTATAGTATTAGAATTAACAATTATCTCATCTATTGCGGCCACATCCCAAAATTGTTTGGACCAAAAACACTCATGAAAAGTATGGATAAGGGTAGTAGAAGGGAAACCACATAAGGTACAACTGATACCTTCACCAAGATTCCATTGTTTAATAAGTTCCGAGCAAGGAAGAAAACTTCTTACTAACCTCCAAACAAAGTGGATGACTTTACTAAGTACATCAAGCTTCCATATAATCTTCCAAATTACTATATGAGAAGAACTCGAAGCTAGATTTCTTTTGGATGTGGAGAAGTGAGGAGCATAATAATAACCTGATTTGACAGTATATACATCATCCTTTGACAGCGTCCAAAATCGTGCATCCTCAGGCAGTTGAAAACTGATGGCAATTTTCATGCTCGATTTTTCCTCAAAAGGAAGGAAACTTGACCTGACCAAAGAGTGGTTGCAGCTTCGTGTCTCAAAATCAATCAAAGAGGCTACCCTAGCATCCAAAGGAAGCAGCTTGGGAACTAATGGGCGCATGTGATTTTCTCCAGTAATCCAGTTATCATACTAGAAATTGATCGATCATCCATTGCCAACTCTCCAGCATATACCAGATTTAAATACGGGTAATCTGGTTATTATGCCTCTCCAAAAAAATCTTGGCTGAGTACCTAATTGAGCATCAAAAAAATCTGTATGACGAAAATACTTTGCTTTCAATACCTGAGCAAGAGGAGATGATTGACAGGAAAGAACCCGCCAGCTCTGTTTCATCAGCAAGGCTTGGTTAAAAAATAGAAGATCTCTGAAGCCTAAACAACCCTCTGTTTTTAGCATGCATAATACATCCCATTTACACCAATGTTTTCTCACCCCTTAATCGCTATATCATCCTTTCCAACTCTCTACAAAATGATGAAGGTAATAAAAAACAACGCATTACACATTGAGGTATTGCCTAGGCTATTGATTTTATTAGGATTTCCTTCCCAGCTATAGAAAGTATTTGTTTAGTCCACCCTGATACCTTCTTCCGTACCCGATCTCTTAAATAAGAAAATATCTATTTTTTTTACCCATCAAAAGAGGTATCCCTAGATATTTCGGATGTTGCCTAATTTCTTTCACACCTAATAAGTCAGCCATGTCACATCCCAACTCTCCAAAGCAAGGATGGACTTAACTTGCTATAAATCTCAAATCATAACCTATTTATATTATTATTCCTCACAAATATATAATCATTTATAATATTTATTTGTCATCTGTATCATAAAAAATAATCCACAAAAATTTAAACAACTTATAAACTAAAATCAAACTGAAAATACTAGTCTGTTGGCCCAACCTCTTCTGCATGTAGAATAATTTCAATTTTAAGAATCTATATTCTACTGGAATCTATCAAGTTGATTTTCAAAAATATCTGAAAATATTAATAATAAAGAGGTGAGTCCAACTACTCAGTAAATAAGTAAATATGTAATAAGTGAAAACAAATAAGGTTTAATAATAATAATACTTAATATATACATTTAATAAATAATCAATTGGATAATTAATTCTTGAAATCATAATATTAAAACATTTCTCAGTTCTCAGAAAAATTATAAATAATCCAATTTATGCATCTTTTATATACACTCAAATATAATTCATACTGATCCAACTTCAATCCAAGGGCGTATGATGACTTATCTCGCAAGTCTAAGTAGATATAACTTCAATACACATGTGCAGAGTAATTACCCTTGCCAAGGGTAAATTTATAATATATTTAAATTTATATAAATATCCGTCACCAAGGTACGATATAGCAGGATTATAATAATAGTGTATATAAATTATTTATCCAGCACAATCTAATCAATCAATCACACATATATGAAAATTTAAACTACTATTATTTGTTCTCAATTTATAAGAAAATAAATATCATTCAAAAATAAATCATCCTTTTGAATTCTGTAAATTCTTTTCTAAAATCATAAATATATATAAATAATACTTTAAAAATACAATATTACATATTTACCCACTCATCTTAGCCAAAAGCTAAATTTGTATAATCAACTGAATCACCTTTATGATTTTATTTCAGTTGTTGTATCCATTGCTAGAGTGATATAAGAATAATTATTAGCTAAAAATTATCTTAAAATTATTACCTATTATGATATGCAAGATATGAAATGTATATAAAAACGAATGCTAAATTCCAACGAAATTTTGACAATATTTATTTAATTATCTCATAAAGCCTTTTTCAACTTATCATAATTCAGAAAAAAATGCTAAGTAATTAGAATATTTTAATATATAATTAATTTAATTTATTTATTCTTATAATTTAATTATAATATTAATGTTACTAATAAATATATTTTATTAAACTATTAATAATGTTTGTTTAGTTTACATACAAATTATCCATTTAATATCTAAATTATATACTAAATTAATGTTGAATAATTCTAAGATAATAATTTTATAATGATCCTTTAATTATAATTAATAATTTATTTATTTTAATTCTCCAAAGATATTAACTTATTACAATCACAATGATACTGAAAATATATTTAATATTTTATATATTTACTAAATATATACTTCAAATAGAATAATAGTATTTACTTTAATTTTTCTTATTTTGTCGTATTAAAATTTAATAATAAAAATAATTATAGTAAAAATATTAACAATATTAATACTAAAATTAATATTTTCAAATAATAATAATTATAATAAATTTAATAATAAACTTAATAATAATAGTATTTAATTACCATAATCATAACAAATCTAAATATTTAACTCAATTTAATTCATAATATTTTTATCTATAACTTTATATCTAAAGTACCAATAATTTATTTACAACAAAATTTATAATTCAAGAATTGATCTTAATTTAACTATAAATATATTTACTCTAAGGCTAATATACATATATATATTATTTTCATTCCAGTTATTCAATTATTAAACAACTATATATATTTATATATTAACAAAATTTCTTAAAGATAATATTTATTAACTAAAAATAATCTACTAATTTATAGTTTTATCAACTCAATATATAAATATTATTTCGTTCTATTTTCTACCAATAATCTTTAGAGTTTTAAATGCTTAATTTATTTTAATTATACATAATATTTTATTTTAATTCATATATTTACTGTCTACAATAATTAATTATTTTTTATCTTAATTCTTCCTTTAATTACAATAATTAATTAATCAATATATTTTTCAATTACTTTTATTTTAATTTATTATTATTATTATTAATCTTAATTACTATATAAATTTTATAATAATATTAATATTAATTATAATTTAAATAAATAAATACTTTACTTTATAAAATTATTACTTAATAATAATAATATAGTAATTTATAAATTAGTTAGCTAATTTCATACATATTCACACTCCCACACACACACACACACACACACATACATATATAATTAGACACCATTAATTTATTCTTCAATATCCACAAATCTATCATATTTTTTAACTTTCTTGGCATTCTCAATTTTTAACTTTTTATTCATCTTTAAATATTTACTTAAAATCTTAATTATGTATACTAGACACATATTTGGACTTGTATATAAAATTTCAGATTTTTTTACATTCATTTATTATATTTAAATATTAGGTTTTCCTAAGCTATAAATTCTGTTTCTTTAACACTTCTTCTGACAGTACCAATTTTTTAATTTTTCTATGTACCAAACATTTATAAAAATTTATGAAATTTTAACCAAATAACATAGACATGCATATAAATGTATATATAAAAAAATCAGATTTTTATGGGTTTATTTACTATGTTTTTAAGTTAGGTTTTCTTAAACCTACAGTTTCCAGTTCCATAATAATTTCTCAGGCAATACCTATTTTAGATTTTATTTCTATTAATCATATATTTTGGACATATATATAAACTTGTATTTATTTTTTTAGAATTTTTTAAATTCTTTTACTATGGTTAAAAATTGGGTTATGGTTAATAATTAAGTCTTTTGTTACCTTCAGATTCTGTCCAGAAATCACTTTCATAGCAATTAAAATTTCTCTATTTTTCTTGAATTAAAATCACTTCCATAGAAAAATTTTAAAATTTCACTCTTATACTATTAACAGATAATATTATTTTCAGATAATATTTTGAAATAATTAAACTTCTCTATATTAATCTAAAAATTCAGATATCTTAAACATACCCAATAACACAAATTCTAGCATCTAATGCTTACATACTTCATGTTTCATTTTATGCATTTAATTAATTAGCTCAATCCAATTTATCATATTTAAGCTTCATAAACATCAAAAATTTTAATTAATCTTTAAATTTTAGTTTGGAATACTCACCTATTTTGAGGTCTTAAAATTTTTTCTTCAAATCTTTCTCCGTTCTTCAAACTACTCCCATCTTTTCTCTTTTTATTTTTTTTTCTTTTTTTTCTTTTCTCCATGGCTCTCCCTCCACCTCTCATTCTCATTCTTTGTGTTTTCTTTCTTTCTTTGTATTTTCTTTCTTTCTTTCTTTGTATTTTCTTTCTTTCTTTAATTTTCCCTTCTTCAATTAATAAACTAACCTTATTAATGGTCATTTCTATTTTAATTATTAAAATTAAAAGTACCCAATTTTACCTAACTTCCCCACTTTAATTATTTATTCTATATTATTATTTTATTTTTGTTTTACCTAATTATTTCCACTAATAATTATAATTAAATTTTAGTGGTTTTAATATTTTGCCCACTATTTTTTTATTGTTAAGTATTACTATTTACACTCCAATACATACATATATATATATATATATTCTTACCTAATTGTTTCACTTCTTTATTTTATTATTATTATTAATAATTAAATTTTAACTTAAAATTTGTTTACACCAGTAATAACTTTAACTATACAATTATTAAAGTTTTTTTACAAGATATTGCATTCTTCCCCCTTAAGAAAATTCATCTCCGAATTTTTACTAATTTTTGTAGATAGAAACAGATAAGAATATCTGGTAAGTTTATTTTATATTCTCTTTAAAATAGTTTTCCAATATAATTAATATCTATCCTTAGTCCATTTTTTTTAAATTACTGAATCAATTTAAGGAATAACTTAAAATCTATAATTATTTCTTAAGTTTTAATTAAGAAATCTAAACCATTATATATATATTTTTATCCAACTTAATAATCAACTCATGTTAAAATTTTATTCAATACATTATGTCACCAAAAAGATTTATAATTTTTCTCTTCCTTAAATAATCTCAATCATTTATTTCTCATGTTTATTAAAATATTTCTTATGATACAAGACCACATATCCTAATAAATCTTTTTTATTAAATAATTTTTTTTTGCTACTTAATCTTCATTAATCCACCATAACCAGCATAATTTAACGTAATTGTATTGATCTCATTTGCTATCACTATCTTAGATATCACAACACTAAATTTTAATAGGTATAATTTCATTTTTAGTTTATAAATCATTCTTATATATATATTTCCAAATTCTTAATCATTTCCTCATATATATATATATGTATATATATTTTTCAAAAATCTAAAAATATTTTTATCTTATATTCCTCATGAATTATTGATTTTCTCATATTACTCTTTTAATAATAAGTAAATTTTTAACACTCTAGATTTAAAAAAATCTTATCAACTCAAATTAATTTGTACATAGAAATTTCTTTAGACTAGAAAACATCAAGTCTATAAAATTTAAATTAATCTTATTAGAAATAGTTTTAGCCATCAAAATATATGCATACAGACCATGGCTCAACTTAAAATTCTAATATATAATATTTATCAACTCTATTCTAAGAATATCCTCAAATTTTATATTTTAAATTTTTTTCTCTTTAAACATTATAAATTAATAACCTATAGCCATTTTCATCTTACTTCATAAATAATCAACTCAAAACTCATATACCTATCATTCATCACATTCCTGCTATATCCATGTGTAAAAAAAATATTTATAAACAAAAGAAATTGTATAAGTCATGGCCTCTTTCCATTCATATTTATCTAAATTTTCATATCAAAATTTATTTTAACTTAGTATCTGTTGCGCTCGGATTAAGTACTACTACAAAGAGTCACTCGCAAGTATACGAGATAGCTGTAGCAAAGGTGATTGCCCCAAGGTCGTTTCCCCAAGAAGGTGTGGTTCGTAATAGCTCGATTAAAGCAATTAAATTAAAAGCGAGAGTTTGTTGTTTGGAATGCAAAAGAACAATTTAAACCTAAAATTAACGTGCGTAGGGTTTAAGTGTGTGATTAGTGTACAAGATCAAATCGATTATTGGGAAGGTGCCTCGGGATATAGGTCAATTCAATCAAAGCTCAATTCTCAATTATCCATTAACATAACCTTGTAATTAATTTGTTTCTTAAGGTTAATTAGTCAATTACCAATCCATTAGTTCTCACATTCATGAATTAACAATGACCAATTCTTTTACATTTGTAAATTAATAAACCCTAGAACTTATATTGCTAATTCATTCATAGGGTAGTCAATTGCATAATTCCGATATCGAATTTCACCTCTCGGTCCTTCATTCAATATCTAGAGATCAATAGGTAGCTAATCTATCAACCTAGCATACAATCCAATGCAATCAACCAACAACAAGGTAAATCAATGGAAATATCAAATCAAAGCATTCAATCAAATATACTACAAACTCTAGGTATGGGTATTTAATTCAACATCATCAATTTAAAACATTCATTCAACTCGATATAAATCAAATACAAATTGTTCATTGCAATATCAATATCTTAATACAACAAAAACAATATTGAAATGAATTAAAAGAGAGAATAGAAAAATCCCTTGTGAAGATGCCAAGAGTAGGATTGCTAGTCTTCCTCTTAGCTCCACTTTGATGTTTGATGAAGAACTCAAGCCCTCTTCAATGGTTGATTCCCCTTTTGCAATATGGAATGGAGCTTTCTCAAGTCTCCAAACCTTGGAATGGATCTTGCCTTTGGTAGATGGAATGGAACTTTCTCAAGTCACCAAACCTTTTAATGAAGCTTCTTCAACCTTCAAGAGCTTGTAACCCAATTTATCCCAAAGAACCTCAAAGATCTTGTCAATGGAAGATGGAGAAGATGAAGATGGAGGATGAAGATGAGGGGACAAGGAGAGTGTCACTCTCTCCTCATCCCAAATTGGTGTTTGCTCTCTCCTTCTCTTTTCTTTTCTTTCTTTCCTCAAACCCTAGCCGTCTCCTCCTTTTTCTTTGTCGTGCGAAAGAATTTATAGAATTTAAGGTGACACGACCAAGCTTGGGTGAGCTTGGCCGTGTTTCATGGTCTTTTCCTTGCTTTCCATTAGGTGACACGGCCAAGCCATGGTTGGCTTGGCCATGTCTCTTGATTTCCATGGGACACGGCCAAGCCAGTTGGTTGTGTCCCTCACTGTGGCTTCTTCTTTCTTTCTTTCTTTTCTTTGTTCTTCAAGGAGGTGACACGGCCAAGCCAAGAGTGGCTTGGCCGTGTCTCTTGTGCTTTTTTCTTGTTTTTCATGAGGTGACACGGCCAAGCCATGGTTGGCTTGGCTGTGTCTCTTGATTTCCATGGGACACGGCCAAGCCAGTTGGCCGTGTCCCTCACTGGCTCTTCCTTTCTTCATTTTTGCTCTTTCTTTGCTTTGTTCTTTGGTTTGCTCCTTGGGTGAGACATGGCCAGAGGCTTGGCCGTGTCTCTGGGTGTGTCTCTCTCTGCCCTCTTCAATCTTTGAGGGACACGGCCAAGCCTGATTTGGCTTGGGCATGTCTTGCTTGGTTCATGCTTTTCTTGCACTGTTTTGATCTTCCAAGGGTCTTTTTGCACCTAAACATAAAACAAACACTTTAAACACACTTAAAATAAAAATTAATCAAAACATTAACTAAAACATACATAAAATCATACTAAAAACAAGTACAAAAATGATCTAAACAGTATCTAGATTTAACTTAATTAATTCTATATATATCCATGTAAATTTCATAAATTATATTGAAAATTTGAAAATATTGATTCTTATAATTTATCTCTGGTATATAAATCTTTAATTGAATATACAAAATTATATATTCAAGTACATCGTAAATATACAAAATATTTATTCTAAGTACATGTATATTTCATATATACAATATACATATCTTATTATCTCTTTCTTTTTTATAATTTAGACTATATTATTTTTATTCTATTTTATTATTTTTTTAATTTCACACAAATTAATATTCTATTTCACAAATATCAATACTTATTTTTACTTTATTGTTTCGCCATTTTATCTGCATTTATATCATGCACAACTAAAAATAATTACAATTTCTGTTAACTTTTTTTTAAAAATAAAATTAAGGATATCAACTTTTATTTACATATATGGCAAATGCATATGCTATAAATGAATGAATACCCTATCAGGTCGGCAAACATCCTTAAATTAAATAAATTCAATTTCTTAGTCATAATTACTATCACGGCCTCTACTGACTTGTACTCTTAGTGACTTCATCTTATAAGATAAATACGAATAAAATTATCACATTATTTCTACCTGAAAAATAAAAGTCTATAGAACGTATAACCTATGTTTGATACTATTAAATGTCACACCCCAACTCTCTAAAGTTAGGATGGACTTAACTTACTATAAATCTCAAATCATAACCTATTTATATTATTATTCCTCACAAATATATAATCATTTATAATATTTATTTATTATCTATATCATAAAAGATAATCCATAAAAATTTCACAAAAATTTAAACAAATTTTAAACAAAAATCAAACTGAAAATACTAGTCCGTTAGCCCAACCTCTTCTGTATGTAAAATAATTTCAACTTTAAAAATTCTATATTCTACTGGAATCTATCAAGTTGATTTTCAAAAATATCTGAAAAAGTTAATAATAAAGGGGTGAGTCCAACTACTTAGTGAATAAGTAAATATGTAACAAGAGAAAATAAATAAAGTTTAATAATAATAATACTTAATATATACATTTAATAAATAATCAACTGGATAATTAATTCTTAAAATTATAACTTTCAAACATTTCTCAGTTCTCAGAAAAATCAGAAATAATCTAATTTATGCATCTTTTATATACACTCAAATATAATTCATGCTCATCCAACTTCAATCTAAGGGTACATGATGACTTATCTCGCAAGTCCAAGGAGATATAATTTTAATACATATGTGCAGAGCAATTACCCAGACCAATGGTAATTTTATAATATATTTAAATTTATATAAATACTTGTCACTAAGGTGTGATCTCGCAGGATTATAATAAGAGTGTATATAAATTATTTACCTAGCACAGTCTAATCAATCAACACACATATATGAAAATTTAAACTATCATTATTTATTCTTAATTTATAAGAAAATAAATATCATTCAAAAATAAATTAGACTTTTGAATTTTGTAAATTCTTTTCTAAAATTATAAATATATATAAATAATATTTTAAAAATAAAATATTACATACTTACATACTCACCTTGGCCAAAAACTAAATTTGTATAATCAACTGAATCACCTCTATAATTTTATTTCAGTTTTTATATCTATTGCTAGAGTGATATAAGAATAATTATTAACTAAAAATTATCCTAAAATTATTACCTATTATAATATGCAAGATATGAAACGTATATAAAAATAAATCCTAAATTCTAACGAAATTTTGACAATATTTATCTAATTGTCCCATATAGCCTTTTTCAACTTATCATAATTCAGAAAAAAAAATGCTAAGTAATTAGAATATTTTAATCTACAATTAATTTAATTCATTTGTTCTTATAATTTACTTATAATATTAATATTATTAATAAATATATTTTATTAACTTTTAATAATGTTTATTTAGTTACTTACAAGTTATCCATTTAATATCCAAATTATATACTAAATTAATGTTGAATAATTCTAAGATAATAATTTTATAATGATCATTTAATTACAATTAATAATTTATTTATTTTAATTCTCCAAAGATATTAACTTATTACAATCACAATGATAGTGAAAATATATTTAATATTATATATATTTACTAAATATATCATTCACATAGAATAATACTATTTATTTTAATTTTTCTTATTTTGTCATATTAAATTTTAGTAATAAAAACAATTATAGTAAAAATATTAACAATATTGATACTAAAATTAATATTTTCAAATAATAATAATTATAATAAATTTAATAATAAACTTAATAATAATAATGTTTAATTACCATAATCATAACAAATCTTAATATTTAACTCAATTTAATTTATAAGTATTTTTAATTAACTTAATTTATTTTGCAAATAAGGCTCTTATAAATAATAATTTAAAATTTGTATTTAATATATCTTAATTTAACGAAGTATTTATTTATTATCTTCTAATTAATTTATTTATCTCATAATATTTTTATCTATAACTTCATATCTAAAGTAACAACAATTTATTTTGCAACAAAATTTATAATTCAAGAATTAATCTTAATTTAACTATAAATATATTTACTCTAAGGCTAATATACACACACACACACATATATATATATATATACTATTTTCATTCTAATTAATCAATTATTAAATAACTATATATATTTATATATTAACAAAAATTTTTAAAGATAATATTTATTAACTAAAAACAATCTACTAATTCATAGTTTTATCAACTCAATATATATACATACATACATACATACATACATATATATATATATATATATATTATTTTGTTCTACAATCTACCAATAATCTTTAGAGTTTTAAATACTTAATTTATTTTAATTATACCTAATATTTTATTTTAATTCATATATTTACTATCTACACTAATTAATTATCTTTTATCTTAATTCTTTCTTTAAAAAAATAATTAATTAATCAATATATTTTTCAGTTACCTTTATTTCAATTTATTATTACTAATAATAATCTTAATTACTATATAAAGTTTGTAATAATATTAATATTAATTATAATTTAAATAAATAAATGCTCTAATTTATAAAATTATTACTTAATAATAATAGCATAGTAATTTATAAATTAGTTACCTAATTTCATACATATTCACACAAATACATATATAATTAGACACCATTAATTTATTCTTCAATCTCCACAAATCTGTCAGATTTCTTAACTTCCTTGGCATTCTCAATTTTTAACTTTTTATTCATCAATAAATATTCACTTACAATTTTAATTATGTATACTAGACACATATATGAACTTATATATAAAATTTCAGATTTTTCTACATTCATTTATTATATTTAAATATTAGGTTTTCCTAAGCTACAGATTCTGTTTCTTTAACACTTATTCTAGCAGTACCAATTTTCTAACTTTTTCTGGGTACCAAACCTTTATAAAAATTCATTAAATTTAACTAAAAACATAGATATGTATATAAACTTATATATAAAAAATTAGATTTTTCTTGGTTTATTTACTATGTTTTTAAGTTAGGTTTTCTCAAACCTACATTTTCTAGTTCCATAATCATTTCTCAGGCAACACCTCTTTTTGATTTTATTTGTAGTACTAAACCTTCATAAAAAAAATTATAAAATGTTAACCATATTTTTTGGACATACATATAAACTTGTATTTATTTTTTTAGAATTTTCTAAATTCCTTTACTATGGTTAAAAATTGGGCCTTTTGTTACCTTTAGATTCTGTCCAGAAATCACTTCCCTAAAAATTAAATTTCTCTATTTTTCTTGAATAGTAAAATTGCTCCAAAAATTATAAAATTTCACTCATATTCTATTAACATATAATATTACTTCCAGATAATATTTTGAAATAATTAAGCTTCTCTATATTAATCTAAAAAGTCAGATATCTTAAACATACCCAATAATACATAAATTCTAGCATCTAATGCTTACGTACTTCATGTTTCATTTTATGCATTTAATTAATTAGCTCAGTCCAATTTATCATATTTAAGCTTCATAAACATAAAAAATTTTAATTAATCTTTAAATTTTAGTTTGGAATACTCACCTATTTGGAGGCCTTGAAATTCTTTCTTCAAATCTTTTCCCATTCCTCAAACTACTCCTCCCCTCTTTTCTCCTTTTATTTTATTTTATTTTGTTTTCTTTTCTCCATGACTCTACGTCCACCTCTCCTTCTCATTCTTTGTGTTTTCTTTCTTTCTTCCTTTGTATTTTCTTTCTTTCTTTCTTTAATTTTCCCTTCTTCAATCAATAAACTAAACTTATTAATGACCATTTCAATTTTAATGATTCAAATTAGAAGTACCTAATTTTACCTAACTTCCCCACTTTAATTAATTATTCTATATTATTATTTTATTTTTGTTTTACCTAATTATTTCCACTAATAATTATAATTAAATTTTTAGTGGTTTTAATATTTTGCCCACTATTTTTTTTATTGTTAAGTATTACTATTTACACTCCACTACATTTTTTTTTTGTTCCACTTCTTTATTTTATTATTATTATTATTAATTAAATTTTAACTTAAAATTTTTTTACACTAGTAGTAACTTTAACTATACAATTATTAAAGTTTTTTTTTACTAGATATTACAAGCCATGTCCCTTCTTCTGTCCACAATGATCCCTTTACTAAAGGAAAATTTTGATTTATCATAGTTGGTGAGTTGTCCCGACATAATTTCATACCTCTACAGGATCTCGCTCAGCTTGTTGATTTGATGCTCATTCGCCTTTGCAAAAATAATACTATCATCTGCAAAAAAAAAGAGATGAAATATCGATGGTCCACTCACATTGACTTTGATGCTATGAATATCTCCACTGCGCTCTATTTTCCTTATCATTGCAAATAACACTTTTGTACAGATCAAAAATGGATAGGGCAATAGTGGATCTCCTTGACGAAACTCTCTGCTCAGCTTCAGAAAGCCTTTAGGTTGCCCATTAATAAGAAATGAAAAGGAAACAAAATTTAAACAACTCATAACCAGATCAATGTAATGACATGGGAAAAACACCTGCTGCATTACAGCTTTGAGAAATGACCATTCAATCATTTCATATGCTTTACTCATATCCAACTTAAAAGCAAAGTACCCCTCTTTACTGCACATGCGGTTTTTCATAGAATGGAAATTTTCAAAAGCAATGATGGCATTCTTTGTAACGACAAAAGCAGATTATGTGGGATAAATTATTGAAGGTAGAACTTCTTTTAACCTATTAGCTAAAAATTTTGAAATAAGTTTGTAAACAACATTGCATAAACTAATAGGTCTCAAGTCTTTCATAAAGGTAGGATTATTTACTTTAGGGATAAGTGTAATAGAAGTGTGATTCACATGTTGAGGCATATAATTGGAATTTAGAAAAGCAAGTACACAATTAATCATATCTCGGCCTATAATATGCCAAAAAGTTTGGAAAAAGAGAGCTGGCATACCATCTGAACTCGGAACTTTTGAGGGATGCATTTGTTGAAGAGCTTATAATACCTCCTACTTCGAGAAAGGATTAGAGAGAAGTTCGATAGACTCCAACGACAACTAACAATTAATTGCTTCAGTAACATCTAAGAAATCTGAAGTATTGGTTCTTGTAAAGATTTTGTCAAAATTGCCAACAACAATCCCTTCAATATTCTCCTCTTCTTCCACCACCTCTCCCTCCTCATTTTCAAGCCTACTAATCATATTTCTGTTCCTTCTATCTGAGGCTTTTCTATGAAAAAATTTTATATTTTTATCACCCTCCTCTAATTAGAGAACCCTAGACCTTTGTTTCCACATAATTTCTTCACTCAAAAGGAGTTCGTCGATTTTCAATTGTAGTTCTTTTTTCTCCTTCACTTTCTCCATACTTCCATCATCCATGTTACTCTCCACTTTGTTCATTAATTCCCTAAGAGATTTGTTAATAAACCCAAAAGTACTAGAGTTCTAAGAAGTTAAATCCTTAGAACATCGTTTTATTTTCTCCCACAAATTGTCATTAGCCATTCTCCCTTCCTCCCATGACTTTTTAACAATCTCCTCACATGAATTATCACGCACCCACATAGCCTCAAATTGAAAAACTCTCTTCTTCTTCTTCTGTATTTGATCTTGTTTTCCATTTGAGATTAGTAAAATAGGTAAATGATTAGATTTGGACTTGGGTAAGTGATGCACAACCGAGAATGGAAACTAAAAGCACCATTCTTCGTTGCCAAGAAATCGGTCTAGTCGCTCTCGGATTCTACGTTCACCACATCACCCATTATCCTAAGTAAATTTACAACTAGTGAAGCCTAGGTCCTGAAGGTTACATGTATCCACAACATTTTTAAAACCTTCCAAAGCCATCACACTTTTCTCTCGACCTCCCTCTTTCTCATATTGATAAAGAATTTCATTTAGATCACCAAAACACATCCACACCCGACCTGCTTCTTCCTTTAACTCACACATTAATTCCCACGTCAAATATTTAAGCTCCGTCTCTGGCCACCCATACAACCCCAAGCCTCTCCAAAGTTCACAATTATCAGCATCTAACATAAACGAAGTCAAGCTATTTCAAGTAATATTGGAAACATTATCAAGATAAAGCATGCCAATGTAAAAACAATATACACACGCCAACAAATACAGTTAGAAACATGAGAGATTACTATAGTGGCACACTAATTACAACATCAACATAAGATTTTTCCATTGGCCTTTGTTGTTATTGATTAATAAAAATTAATTCTTTCTAAAAAAGAATTAAAAAATTATTACAATCTAAATAATATAAATTAACAATCATAAACTATTTTCATTTTTTTATTCTTTTTAAAAACCTATTTTATATTTTTAAAAATTGTATCATATTTTTTTACTATACATACACAAACACACATTTTATTCACCTATTAGAAAAATTATATTATTTATTCTAATGATACATCATAATATTAATTAGATACTATAGATAATTATTAAAATAAAATTATTAAAAATGAAGAAAAATATTTTTTTTAAAAAGACAAAACTCTCATTCTATAATTAAATTTGTAAAAAAAATAAAAAATAAAAATAAAAAAGAGCAAAATATATATGAAAAAAAAATAGTAGAGGAAAAAAAATTACTGATATATATCTTTTTTTAAGCTAAGAAATACCATGCTCGTTAGCTCGCGAGCTGGCTAATTTAAAAAGCTCGTAAGTTAAACTCGTAAGATAACTCATTTATTAGGTTAAATTAAAAATATATATAATTTAATTTATATATATTAAATTATGTATATGAATATATTAATTTTTTAGCTAATTTAATTTATATAATTTATTAATATATAATATATATGATAAATAAATTAAATAATATAATATAAAATATCTTAATAATTTATAATATAATATAAAATTATAGTATTATAATATTTAATTTTTGCTAATGTATAATCATATTGTTCATCCTTTATAAAAATATTAATTTTAGTACCTCTTAAAATAAATGTAACACTCTTATATCTTATATACGTACAATACATACACTCAATATATATAATATATGCATATACGGTATAAAAATATCACAATCTATTTTAATAAAGACCTTATTTTTCAAATCTGTATAATTTTAAATCATTTAACTGATGTTAATTAAATAATAATATATATACTTAGTGGATCATTTTCTTCTTCTTCTTTCTCCATTGAAGACCGATTTTCTCCATTTGAGAGAAAGTCATCATATCATTGCAATTTCCTGTGTTGCAATATTAGCAATTCACTCTAATGGCTCCCTTTTAAGATTGAACTAAAGTGAGGACTAAGGACTGAGGAAAGTCCACAGTTGAAAGATAACTAGTCCAAAAATCACTGGGATTATCACTTAATTTGTTTTGTTATTGAGAAGGATTTGCTTCGTGCATTTCAATTGTTGTAGGGTTCTAAACCTTCTCTCCCTTCTTCAGGGTCTTTCTATACTTACACAGGTTTCACATCTCTGATTCCACGTGATACAAATGCACTTTGTTTGTTTAGGCTATGAAAATATAGAAAATATGTATGAAAAATGAAAATTGAAAAAAGTTGAGCTCGTTAAATTTATTTAAATCAAGTTCGATTTTAAGTTCAAGATACATAATATATAAACTGAATTAATACAAACTTGAGCTCAGTTCGGACTTGATTCGAGTTTGAACTTAACTATTTTATAATGAAACGAGTTTAAGTTTTTCGAAATTCCGCTAGACTACTGCTATACCCACCAATCACCGATCAATTCCAGTGTAGAAGATCAAACCTGAAAACCCATGAAGAAATCAGTTCCAGAAAAACCCAAACCAACAAAAACCCATGAAGAAATTGGACCTCAAAAAGCCTCAAGTTTGATTAATACACCTAGAAGCTCAAAACCCAGATGAAGTTTTCCCAAGAAAAGGAAAATAGAGAGAAAACCCGGATGAGAACTAATATAAAGACAGGATTATCGGCGTCGATGATTTTGATTGTTTCGCTGGATGAAATATTTTGGGCATGACTAACCACTTGGCGATTTAGACACCAATATTAGCGATGAAAAGTACTGAAGGCACTTGAACTTCTTTTCAAGGCTAGGTGGAGGCAGCCGATCCTGATATGGGTGTCTCTAAAATTGAATGAATCTCAATGTAATTACTAGAAGAATATAATGATTTAGAGAAGGGACTGGTTTTTGTTGATTTTAAGAAGAGATATGGAGATGAAAAGTTTATTGGAGTTCATTGAGGGGAAAGAGATTTACCATTTTTTATCTTTCCCGGTAACGGAAAGCTACTAAAAATTAAAGAGATTTACCGGAAAAGTTAAGAGATTTACAGTGGAAAAAATCTCTAGAATGAAAAAGACTCGCGATGAAAGAGAGCTTTAGTTTCAATTTATTTAAAACGACAGCATTTTTTAATAACAAAACAGTATGTTCTTGTGAAATAATCCGAGCATGTCACATAAGCCTCCACATAGGTTTGAAAAAATTCCAAGCCTAAAGTGGGATTGAATTGATTTAAATAACTTATAACACCAAATGACAAGAGAAAAATATTAGGCTTATATAGAGAAAACTTATATTCCTAAGGATTAAAAAGTAGGTTAACCCATAAAATAAATTATACAATATAAATATCAAGAACGTAAGAAATCTAAATAACATTAGAAGCATAATAGAGACACTTAACATACAGTTTACATTCGAAGTATAATAGTGACATTTAACATACAGTTTCATTGTCCTTCTCACTAACTTCCTCCTTCCGACCATCTATTTTAATTCCTTGTTCATCAACATTATCAGCATCCAAAGCATATTCTCCCTTGTCCTTTTCCATATCAACAATAATGTCATCCCCCTAATAATATTAAACATAACAGAAAAAATAAGTATACCCATAGTGTGTATAAAATATATCATTTGTAATGTTAAAAAATGAATTATATTTCATGTCACCTTAAACTCCAAATAGAAATTAAATTAAGAATGCATAGAATTATATATAGCATGCCTCGAACTATTTACCATATTAGCATAAACTCCTGCTTCGAGATCCTTATTTTCACTTGCAGCATTTCCAAGATCATTCTCTTTTTCGGGCACATTTTTATTAAACTGCTCATTGAAAAAGAATAAAATGAAAATAAAAACATTAACTTGATATTAAAATAACTATTACATGAAATGACGATCAAACTAACTAATAGCCAAAAAGAAAAAAAAATTACCTGAGAGCTAATGCTAACTTCTAATTTCTGAACAATAGATGATAGTGCATCAAAAACTTTCCGAAAATTGCCCTCCATATAATTTTTCATATGAGCAATGTCATTAGTCATCTCCAGTTGCCGAGAAGAAAGCACTTGTAACTCTCTTCTAATGCCCATCTCATCCAAATTGGAATGAAGATCACCGCTCCCTCTTTCTTGAGAAGTAGAAGCAGCAGAAATACGAGGGAGAGTTGAGAATTGATCATAACCATAATCATCTTCATGTTTTTCATCCATATCCTTTTGGAACATCCCACTCAAATCAAGCATCTGCCTCTCATTGGGCGTGGGAAAAATATTTTTTAATTTCAACTGAAAAACACAATATATATATATATATATATCAAGAAGAGAATAATACCAAAAAACTAAAAAGCATGACTACAAACATATGCTTAAGTATGTATGCATTATGCATCTAAAAAGCAGAGGTCAGATGCAAAACAATAAAACGAAATGCTTATAAGATGCAGATTAGTATACTAAAGATATACCTAAATCATATTTATGGTATAAAAAACTAACTTAACAGAAAATTAAAATATATATTTTTTATAAAATGAATGACATTTTAAAAAGATTTGTGAAACCTATTAACGGAAATATGCCAACTATCAAACTACACGTATATCCAATGTATATTTATGCTATAGATATAAATTAAACAGAGAAAAGAAAATACAAATAATAACAATTAAACTAAAAATACTTACCTCTTCAGCATTATAGCTGAACAACTCTGACTTCAATACCTTCGAACCAGGAACTTCAGAAGTTGACCACTTCAAAATCCTAGGGATTTTATCATCAACAGCAACAGCAAACTTTCCCTCAACAAATGGACAACATTCATAAAACCAAACTTGAAAAGCAAGTGGGAAACCAATCACCATATACATCGAAGGATTCCCTTTCTTATATCTACTATCCATGAACTTTCTGGATAGGAACTTCCCTTTAAGACTACGAATAGTCATATTAAACACTTCCTTCCCCCAAGGATAATCATTAAATTGCACACTATCCACTAATGCAATATCCTTTTTTGTAATTAGCTTCTCAGGTATTCCAGATAGAAGAAAACATTGCACAAAAAACAATAATGCTAATTTTACAGCATCCTCATTAGAGTCCCATTTCTTAGCTAAGAAACATTGAATAATGGAATCCTTGCACACCTTATCAATACCACCAAAATATTTGTCCATCAACCTAGATCCATCACTTGACAAATTGAGTTTATTGCACTCTCCGGTACATTTCAATCCTGTAACTAGTGCAAACTCTTCTATTCCGAATCTTAAAACTACATCATTAACATTGATCAACAACTCATTATCTTTATCGCTATAAACTTCCCTAAGCAACAAAGAATGAATTAATTGACCTTGACACACAATATCAGGCATGTCCAAGAAATAACCAAAACAACTTTCGCTAAACATATTTAGTTGTTCAACGGTCAATTTCTCTTTTATCAAACTTATAGCATCACACCTCATGTATAATTTAACGCTACAATAAAAATATTCGTTTTTGTTGACAAGAAAGTCTCCAACCTGAGAATCAAAACATTAAATATCACATGAAAAATAAACAAAATAATAATGAAGCACTTTAAACAGTATCCAAACAGTATACAGAAAGCATACAAATAGTATACCAAAATTAAACCAAAAGCAAAACAAGACAATACAAATAAATCACACATACATATACAGATAATTCAAAAGCAAAAAGAGCATATTATATAAACATACATACATACACAAAATAAAACAAAAATAATTTACTTGAACTTATAATCTTTGTATTTTTCATAATATTTAAAATTATAATTTTTTAACCTTAACTTCTTAAACAAAAACTCAAATCAAACTTACATATTGAACTAAAGAAATATCATTACATAAAGATGCAACAGGTCGTGGTCCATACTGTACGCATCTGAATTCGGCAATATAGTGTTCACAATACTGTATGTTGACATTTCTAAAAAATAAGCATCCACCCACACATCACTGAATCATATACAACAAAATCCATCTTAGATTTTGAATAAATATACAGGAAAAAGGGCATAAAAGCGATCCTATTTCAGTATAGAAATAGCAAAACAGAACAAAGAATTATAAACAAGTAAAGGATAAATACCTTCAATGGTTTTGACACTCCAACATCAGAATAATCAATCATTTCTTCTTTTCTATTGATCTTAATCCTCTTCATTCTATTAGGTTTCTTCGATTTCCTAAGAATTTGAGAAGCATGTCTCGGACAAGATGAAAATGTAGAACGTGTTCGAACCATTGGGAAAACCTAAATAACAACAAATATACAATAGATAAAAATAAATGAAGTTTATTGCAATAACCATTACATTGTAAGCTGAATTGACACTAAAGAAACTACCACTAATGAAATTAAAATATGAAAAAGAAAACAATGACTCACAATGAAAAACGAAATTTATATAAGAGAGAGCTAATTGAAATAAACTCGCCCAATGCAAGAACTGCTTAAAAAGAACCTTCAAATTGTTTGGATGCAAATTGATTTATCATTTCAAGTAAAAAATAAAAATTCTCAAATATTCTCAAACCAATATCTTAAACCCTCTCATTTGATTCCACTAGACGAGAAAATTATCATTTAAAAAAATGAGAACTTTTACAGTCAATGAAGAAACTAAAATTCAAAAAAGAAAACAATGATAAATTTCAACCTATACACTAAAGTTATGCCACTTAGAAAAGTTTTTCGAGACACCACTTATAATAAAAATCTTCTTATCTTTCTTAACTAATAATCTTTCCTTCTAAGAACACTCATTAAATGAGAGTACAGCACAAGACTAATCAACTGCTTGGTAGACATTTTAAAAAATCATTAATAATTAAAATCAGTTATTTTCTTTAAGTTCTTTGTTTGAGCAAACGTGAAATATATATAAGCAAGTTATCCACTGCTAAGAGATTTAGAACCTAATCAAAAGGTATCAACATAAATTAAATTAGTATAAACATTGAAATACAGCAAGAACTATAAACTGAAATATTTTAAGGAGACTCCGAGAACGTTGGAAGAAACTTATTACTAAGGGGTCAGATTGACTTATTCCTTTAAATCTTTGTAAGTAACTCCCAATTGTTCTTATTAAAAATGGTACTCCTTCATTATTGACAGATCTACTGAGTAGAAATTCTGAAAACACTCCCTCCCTTCAAAACTTCTACGAATCATAAGATAAAGAATAAAGAGTCCAAAGCAAATCCGAATAGAATAAACCTGACTTGGATACTATAAGTGTAATCCTAAAAAAAACAACCCATCAAGGTTAGAAGAGAGGACAAAATCCATTAGAAACTACCATTCGTTTGGAAACTCAGATTTTACAAGAATTCAATTCAAATAAATTTTAATTTTAGCAATTCTCATATTTGAAATAAGATAGTTTCACTAAAGAAACATCCGCTAAATGGCAACGGATTAAGAAACAATCCGTCGCTAATAAATGACAGCAACAAACTAAATCTATCATTGAAAACCTGGTTGCTGATTCACACAGCCATGAGTTACCAAATCCTGCATTATAAAATTATAGATCGCTAAATTAGTCGCTACACATAAATTTAATAATACTGAAACTTGTTGCTAATTTATGAAAGTCAATTGCTAAATTAGTGTCGGATTCCTAGTAGCCCCAAATCCCTTGCCAAGTTCATTGGAAACCAGTTACAATTTCATAGCTATTTTTTTAAATTTCTTTTTCTTATATTTAATTTAGTGATGAAAATATACCATTTGTTTATTTTTTAATTATGGAATAATGGCATATTCCATCACGCATTAGTTCGTATTTATGTTTTCTTATTTTTTTAATTTTATTATTGATTAATAATTTATTTACTATTAGTTTATTTACAAATATAGTTATTACTATTGAAATATAATAACTAACTGAATTTAAGAAATTAATAATAAAATAAAAAATTTACAGTATGAAATATGTCATAAGCAGTCATTTTGCTATTTACCAAGATGTGGAACATTAGAAAGTCCAACAACACCATGAATATACTACATTTTATGAACAGTAATTTACGATGTAATGTTTCCTTCTTATGGCTTGCAAAAAAGAGGGCATTGAGGCAACATTTCCCTCAATTGGATGCAAAACTTTTGTGAAATATCTAATTTTCTTTTATATATGGCTATCCTTAATTTCTTTTCTATGTAAAATTCATTACTTACAACTCTGTTCAAAACATGTTTCTTTCTACATTTCATTATTAATTTGTTTTCTTTTTATAGCATTTATTAATTATATATGGTTTGGTCAAGCATTACAATAAAAGAAAACTTAACCAAAACTTATAAATTCATAATTTATGTTACAAATGAATTCTCACAAACAATGAACTGTCCTCGAATTATGTATATAGCTTCCATTTTAAAAACAAGTCACTGAATTTAGCATGCAAACTTACTTTTCTTAAGTGAGCACCAGCAAAAGCACATGCAAATACAAAAATTACACCAATAATTCATCAAATATCCAAAAACCAAACCCAACAGCAAAAAACCAAATCAGCATTAGCAATTGAACAAATGCCCAGCCAAACAACCCAGCAGCAGCAGCAGCAGTCATGCATTAATGAAATACCCAGCACCAGTAGCAGCAATAACAAATAAAAAAAAAATAAAGAACTAACCTAGACAAAGTTAAACCCAGCAACAGCAATGCAGTTTCTAGCAAAACCCCAAAAGCATTGACCAACGGTGTCAATGTTGGTGGACATTAACTGTCTCCAAGCAACTCAAAACAAGCAAAATACAGTAATAAAGATCACACACATTTTCAACTTGAAAAAACAGCAAACTGAACACAGCAGTAAACCCGACAAAAACACTCCAAAATACAATAATCTCTATCCTAGCAGATTGCTTGCTCAAAACCCCAGCAATAAAAAACTCCGCAACCAAAAACCAAAGATCAGCAGATATCAGCAATACAAAATGAAAAAATAAAAAAATCTGTAAAAAAAATTAAAGTTACTTGGCCAGAAGTGAGCAAGAAAGAAGCACGACAGAGCAATTTGGCCAAATTAAACCAAAATATGAATATATATATATATATATATATAATAATCAACGAAAAAATTCAGTATCAGATTAACACAGAGAACCCACAAAAATGAGCCCAGAAAAACGAGCACAGGAAAACCTAAATTTAAATAATAATAATAATAATAACCTACATGAGATGGTAGTGAAGGGATGAACGGCAGATCAAAAATGGCAAGAACGGCATTGTCTAGATTAAAGCCAATTACTCTAACCCATCAAACCCCAAAAAACTGACATGCAATTCAGATATACCCCAATAAAAAAATCTAAAACAAAAAAAAAAATTCAAAACCCGTAATACACTACCTGGAAGTGGAGAGATCAGGTAAGCTTCGAGCGCCGACGAACAACGGCTGTGCTTGAAATGCGGCAGAGACTTAACGTCTTTTACTTGAACGCCGAGGTCCTGATTAGGTTAGAGAAAGGCCAAAGAGAGAGAAAAGAGCCGAGCCCTAAGACAAAGGAACAGAGATAGAATGGAGGGAAATGAAAGACGAACAGCGGGAAGAGGGAAGGGAAGGAGAAATTCTTAGAGGAACTTACATGAATTTCACATTTGATTTTCACTTCAGAAGTCGTCTCCAACTTTGTAAACGGTTTTTTTTTATCTTTTTTTTTTTAAATATAGAAGGTGCGTATTTGCTCTTAAATAAAATTTAGGTATAAATATATCAATATTTTTAAAAAATAAACTATTTTTAGGCTCCTATTGCGAAACCAATTAACAGATTTCTAATCCGTTAGTGACACTGATGTGGCATAAATAAACAAATAAAATTCAATCAATTGGATCCCGTTTGGTAAGTATTAAATTTATTAAAATATAAATAAATATAAAATATAAAATAAAATAAAAATACAAAAATTTCAAGAAACTCAGGAGTATTACAGAAGCACGATGTAGTAAATCGATTTTCTCTGCAACCAAACATGATTTTTATGAAAAAAAAAGTAATCATTTTTCTATAATTCTTCCCTGTTCAAAAATCTTTTTAAATAACAATATCTATCCAGATTCAAGAATAATTTTTTGCCTAAATTTCTACAAAAATAAAAACTTTTGATCTAAACAATTTTGGAATCAAAAAATGGCGTCTAGAGTTTCGCTGAAGAGAAAAGAACAGCAACGACAAGAGAATGAAAGGAGAGAGAACGCGGCAGCGATGAAAAAATAAGAGAAGGAGAGAGAGAGAGAGAGAGACAATCATTTCGTAGCAACCACCATCAACATGAATTCCGACTCTTTTCATTTTCTTTATTCTTTTTCCACATCTTTGTGATTATTTCTAGTGAAATTTTTAGTTTACTTTGGTAAATATAAAAATTGTCCTTCTGCTTTATTTTTATTGTGATATTGTTTATAATTGTGTTTTTTCTTGAAATGGTTGATCTGAGCGTTTTTCATTTGTGTTTTGGGAGATGGGTTCTTGTTCTTTTTTTGTCTTTGCTGGAAAAATTTTCTTTTGATCGATTTTGGGTTAAATTTACTTTGGGCTATTTTAACCATTTGATTTGAATATACCTTACTGATCTTTGAGGCATTTCGATAATCGCAATTGGATAAAATCGTTTAAAAGAGGAAAATCCAGTGTTTGAGGATTCGATATGCTTGCAAATGATTAGAAGGAAAAAAAAAATTTAAAAGAGGAAAATCTATACCCATGTCAGGTTGAATTCAAATTCTAATATTCTTGAGTATTTATCTTTTCTTTTTATAGATTCCTCTCAAGTGAAATGGCAAGAATGCATGTCATTTGAGAAATATAAAATTTATTTGTATTTTTATTTATTTATGATAGAGAATTTGAATTTGTTTATTATTATTATCAATTATGAACAAGAGATATTTGATATGGCAAGGAAGACTTTTTCCAAATGGGACTTGCTACAAAAAAATTATTAATTTACTTGCCTTTTCACAAACGGATTAGAAATCCGTTAATGGGCTCCGTCAATAGGAGGGCAAAAATAGTTGATTTTTTTAAAATTTTGATATATTTATTTTAAAATTTTATTTAAACTCAAATATATAATCTCGCTATAATATAAGCGACAAAAATATATTTTTTTCTTTTTTCTTTTTTTTATAATAAACTTCCAATTTGAATCATATACTATATAACTTTAGAATAAGCTTAGCACTGGGGTGGATTGAGCAGGGCGGGACGGAGGGACAACTTTCATCCCGTCCTTATTGTGACAAGAAATCTCCATATTCGTCCCTGCTCCACTGACGGGACAATTTTAGTCCCACCCTTCCCCCACGGGAATCTTCATGTAAAATTTCTCTCTCTTAAAATTTTTACTATTTTTTATATTAAAATACAATAATATAAAAATCAATAATTAAAATGGTAAACTGCTACAAAGCCATTAAGTATATGTTTGGATGGAGGTAAATTAGAGGTGAAATTGAATTTACTTTAATGAATGAAGTGAGAGTAATGTAAAATAAATTTTTTTTAAATTACTTTCTATTATTATTTTTAAATGAAAAGAAAGGAATTCAAAATTTTCTCCTACTTTTAACAAAGAAAAGAAGGCTTTACCACCATTTACTCACATTTCTCTCCATTTTGAAGAAAAATATTTAGATGGTGTGAGAGTAAATTGGGAAATCTCATTTCCATTACTTTACTCTTATTTACTCTAAAATTGTTTATACCAAACAAGAGAAAAGTAAGGTAAATTTAATTTATTTTCTCTTGCTTTATTCTTTGTTACTCTCAACTAAACATAGGCTAATGGAATTTGTCTTTTGTCTTCATTAAAATAATATGTTATTCAGTTGGAATAGAACTGGAAAAAAAAAAAGAGAGCAAATCTCAACATTTGGACTTTTTTTTGTTGTAAACGGCAACTCTCAACATTTGGATTATTACCATACTAAAGCCAAATCACAAGAAACAATATTTGTATAAAACAATCTTTTACAAGCAGTTGCTGGTAAAAAAAAATCATCTAATTGTAGTAATATATGATCAACAAAAGAAAGATGCCCAAATTAAAATTTCACACTGATTTAGAAAAAAAAAAGAGAGAGGATAATGATGCTGATTCAGCGAAAAAAGAAAAATTATCAAGTTGGAAATCACCAAGATCTACATAAATAATCAATAAGCCTTGAAATTTCAGCAAATCATATAACATCAATCGAAACATAATACCAGTAAACAAATCCCATTAACGATGCACCAATTTTCAATTTTTTGTACTTTTTCAAAAATCTAATATACCCCAGTAAATATATGAAAAGTATCATCTGCATCTAATATTTGGTTCTCAAATTCCTTCTCGAATCTCTACTCATTTTCTCGTGAACCAAACATCCTATAAGCCCATCTAGATTAGATCAACCCAAAAAAAAAAGAAATATGAAAAAATATTATGAATAAAAAGCTAATTACCTAGGGAGAAGAGGGTTTGCTTATCAAGAGAGTAAGTAATAAGACCAGAAGAGCCCAGACTGACAGTGGCAGAATCGGGGTTTACAGACCCAAAATGTTTGGCCAAAGACCCATCTTTCAGTGCAGAAGAGGAAGAGCCAGAGTGAGAGCTTGAAGAAGATAAAAATGGAGAGGCAAAATGATGGTGGATAGCTTGAAGAAATGTTGGGCAAGATGGTGAGCAGGTGAAAGTATGATGGGCAAGAAGCTCGACTGAAGATGTTGAGATGAAGATGGTGAGAAAAAATTTTCGGGCTACTCAGATATTTGAGATTAAAGATTATTTTGATTTATTATTTATATAATTTAATATAATATGTATATTATATAATAATATATATAATCTATAATATCATACGTAATTTATAATATTTAATATAAATTGGCGGGTCTCTATGGGGACATCTTCGTACCTATGACTGATCTTGTGAATTGCACTACTTCTTAGGCATTAAGGCTACATGCAATAATGAAGGTATTTTCCTTTCTCAAGAAAAATATGCTAATGAAATTCTTTTGAAAGCAGATATGTTAAATGCAAAGCCAACCTCTACACTTGTAACAAGCAAACATGTTGGTGACAAGTCTCCCTATTTCAAAGCATAGTGGGTGGACTGCAATACCTAATATTTACTCGACCAGAATTAGTATTGCAGTAAATCAAGTATGTCAAAATATGCATCAACCCACTCAATAACATTGGTTGTCAGTTAAGAGAATTTTGTACTATATTACTGGGACTAAATCACATGGGCTGCAATTATATAAAGGAAAAATTAGTTCACTTGTGGGATACAGTGTTGCAGATTGGGTAATCTATCCAAAGACACGATGTTTAACTACTGGTTTTGTATTTTTCTTAGCCATAACTTAATTTTATGGTGCTCGAAGAAGCAACAGACAATTTCACGTAGTAATGCCGAATCAAGATATACAGCTTTAGCCTCTCTAGTAACTGAAATTTTCTGGCTATGTTCGGCTCTACATGAGCTAGGTATTTCAATTTCTAGACTTGTTAAAGTGTTTTGTCACAATATCTCAGCCACCTATTTAGTTGAGAACCAGTGAATCATGCTCGATTAAAGTTTATTGAAATTGATTTACATTTTGTTCGAGCACTACAAGAAATTAACTGTTTAGCGATGGAAAAATCCATCGCTAAATACTGAAAATTCGTCGCTAGATCCATTTAGCGACGGAATTAGCAACAACAAGGAAATGAAGTAAATTCTTCAGTCACTTGATATTTAGTGATGGATTTTCTATTCCATCGCAGAGTTAGTAACAGATTTCTTTTTCCATAGCAGAATTAGCGACGGATAATTCTGTCGCTAATTGCAAGGCGCCATTGTGAAAAGAAAGGAAAAATGGGTTTTAGCACAACTTTTAGCAACAAGTTTAGCGACGGTAGTCCGTCGGTAAATAGAGCCATATGCAACAATAACTCATTTTATAGGTATTTGGCGATGACTTATCGATAAACAGAGAAGGATGAAAACTTTTATTTGCGACAGCTAAGCCGTCGCTAAATTTAGCAATAACAATTTTGTAGCTAATTTTGTTGTTATGTTTGTTGATGTAACCCAATTTCCGTCGCCAAATACTATTGCAAACTATTCCAATTTAATTAAATTAATTTAGCGACAATTTTTTTCCATCGCAAAATTTGAGTTTTTTTTATTAATATAATTAATTATTAAAAATGTAGTAATATATAATTAATCATCCATGATTAGTACCAACTAAAAATATGAAACATAACTAATCATCCATGATTAAACATAATTAAACATTCTTAATTAAACTTCTATAAACAACCATAAATAATCATCTATATACCTAATAATAAAAGAAACAATTAAACTCAATCATGACTAAACTTCCATAAACATCCATATACCAATTAAAAATATGAAACATAATTAAACATCCATGATTAAACATAATTAAACATTCACAATTAAACTTCCATGAATATCCATAAATAATCATCCATATACCTAATAATACAAAAAGTACTTAAAATCCATAACTAAACTTCCATAACCATCCATAATTAAATATCCATATACCAACTAAAAATATGAAACATAACTGAACATCCATGATTAAACATAGTTAAACATTTATAATGAAACTTCCATAAATATCCATAAGTAATTATCCATATACCTAACAATACAAAAAGCACTTAAAATCCATCATAACTAAACTTCCATAAACATCCATACACCTAATAATGCAAAAAAGCACCTAAAATCCATCATAAAATATATTACAACACTAACATCTAAAAATATTCATTAATCATCAAAAAATATCAAGACATGTTTAGGGCAATGAGGAAGAGTCATCGGGATGAGACTGCTGAACTTGCTAGATCAATGCTAGTTGTGACTGTAACAGCTGCATTTGCTCCATCATCTGCTCCTTCTTCTGCTCTAGTCGATGATCAAATTGAGATTGAATCTCTTGTTTTATTGTCTCCATCTCATGTTAGTGTGTAGACTCAAATGCAAAACGTGAAGTCCGTGAAGAATGAGAGGATGAAGGAGATCCATAATAGCTAGAAGCTTAGGAACTAAGTCTATAAACTTGCCCTTTTCCAGATCCACCAACAACATTATAGAAAAAGCTAAGACTCATTAATACTCTTAAAATTTTGACTTAGCTGCTCGTGAATACTAACAATCAAATCCTGAAATAACATTTCAAAAATATAAATAATATAAAAACCTTTGAAAATTTATGTATCTTATAATAATATTTGTATATATATTTGATTTAATAAAAAAACTTACATTAATTTCTTTGGAACGTTGGAATATAAAGGTCTCGTCATCATGATTGTGCGTATGGGTACGCAATAACAACTCATGTGATATAGGCTCACGTCCCTTCTAAAGTGCCATCGAATAATAAATAATATCATATGAATTACTTAAAAAGCAACTGCTAAAAGTAAAATATGTTGTTCATAACCCGATCACAATTCAGTATCTCCAGCAGCTAACATGTTAAAAAAATTTTGAGCACTAGAATTTGGACTTTCCTCTAGTTCATTATCACTAAAAACTCCAGGACTAACAACATCCATTATCATTTCACTATATACATTACAATTATCAACTCTAAGAGACGATGACTCAAAAACTAATTCTTCTACAACATTGTCTCTAATGATATATGATTCCCCATGCCTATTCCACTCATAGCAATCTTCTAAAAATCCAAACTTTAACAAGTGCAAATGCACATCATTTATGGAGAGGAATTTTTTATTATGACACTTTTTATAAGGGCACCTAATGTTATCCCTATCCATATATGCAGGTTGACTACTAGCAAACTGAATAAAGACTTGCACACCAGCAATATATTCCACACTAATAAGATCATGTTGATCCAGTCTCTTGTATATCCACAATCTTCCATTATCCATTTTTGTACATTTCCCTATTATTTCAAAAAAAAATAAGTTGTAATTATTTAATTGGGATACGTTATTCGCATATTATTCATTGTTCTTATTTAACAAAATTATTTAATGTTATAAATTATTTCCATATTATCATTTAGAAATTCTGGCAGCATCTTCCCTTGATTTTCCTAACTTCTCCTTAGTTTTTTATCAACATATATAAACAATAAACAAATTAAATAAATTAGCACTCCCTTATTCCACAATATGCAGTCAATACAAATCCAATTTGAAGGCCCAAAGCCTTTCAAGCCCATCCGCCTTCTTCAAACCACAATCAAGTTTCAAAGTGAAAGAAACATACCTGGCCGTGCAATAATTAAAAGCGGCGCAGCAAATAACAATGCAAAAACACAGTGCAAAATTTTTTTACAAAAAATAGTAGCAACAAACAAAGAATTTCAAGAAATTCCTTTTCCCCTTGTATCACAGCTCAAAAGATTACTATTGTTAGTATTTACATTGTTGATTAATATATAAAATCCTAACAGCTTATAGCTATAGGAATCAATTTATATACGAAAAGTAAATATATAAATGCTAAATTCCAAAACGATGAAAACAATTTAACATATATTTAGTATTGTGTATTGTAGAGTTCAATAAATTCCCTAATTATATACTGCATACACCAACATATTATATATATATATAATAAATATACATCATATACAACATATATACATCCTGTACACCAAATATACAACATATATATATTATATAAACTAAATATGAAGAAAAATAAAATAAATACACAGCACATATGCAACTTAAACCTTAATTGGCGGAAAATTTTTATAAAAAAAAATTAAATAACACAATCAAAATGTATATATATAAATATATAATAGAAAAAAATAACATACCTGATTATGTGTAAACCCAAACAATAGAACAAATTGATTATCTAGAATCAAATAGATGAGAAAAAAAAATTAAAAATCCAAATAATATTCAAAGTAAAAGAAACGTAAAAACCCACCATATAGCCAATGAGATTAAAGGAAAGAAGTAGCCGGTCGGTGACATTAATGGCAGAGAGAGAGAGAGAGAGAGATCAATAAATAAATAAATAAATGAAAAAATAAACAAAAAAAAACCACATACTTACTGGTCGAAAATTGACATCGGAGATGAGAGGAGTAGCAGAGTAGGCTGGACAGAAGGAACACAGAGCCTGTAGCTGCTGCCAAAGAAATGAAATGGAAAAGACTGAGAAAAGAGCAGGGTTTTAAACTTATATATTAAAAATTAGCGACCGAAAATATTGGTCGCTAATCGATAGCTAAATAGCGACAGATGAAAAATTGGTCGCTAATTTCGTCTCCAAATTAAATATTCTGATACCAGCTTAATTCAGTTGCCACAACGGTCGCTAAATTAGCGAACGATTTATGTCGGTCGCTAATTCCATCGCCAAATTAAATACTTCATTTGACAGGCATAATTCGGTCGCCAAAAGCATGGCTAAATTAGCGATCGATTTATGTCGGTCGCTAATTCCGTCGCCAAATTAAATACTTCATTTGACAAGCATAATTTGGTCGCCAAAACCATAGCTAAATTAGCGACAGATTCACGTCAAGCACTAATTTCGTCGCTAAATTAAAATGCTATAATTTAATTTTTATCTTGGCTTAATTCAGCGGCCAAAACCGTCACTATTTAGCTACAGATAGAATATCGTCGCTAATTTCAAAAAAAATTGTAAATAGCGACATTTATTAATCCGTTGCTAGTTAGAGATGAAATGTTCTGTCGCATATTATCTAATCAAGGCGCGAAAGATTTTCGCTAGATTTTAGCAACAAATTTGGCGGCAGACATCAAAATTTGTCACTAAACTCAGTGGTAAAAGTTAGCACAAATATTTAGCTATGGAATTAGCAACAAATATTTTTATTCGTTGCTAATTGGTCGCTAAATATTTTAAGATGTAATCTGTTGTAATTTCATCAGTGAGTAGCTTCTAAATTTTTTTTGTCTCTATTCTTCATCTTTCTTGTAGTGGAGAAAGGGTGCAATGAGGTAAAATTTTGTGTAATTTATTCCAAAGTGAACAACAACCAGTAGATGTGTTTGCAAAGGGACTTTCCATAGAGAGGTTTCACAAGCTACACATCAATCTTTGCATCACCAGTATTGCTTAGTTTGCAGGGGGTAAAAGGAGATAAAAATCCTAATATGAGATAACTTCTCCAATTGTAACCTAATTGTTGCATTTATCTCTTATATATATGTTGTACTTATCATATCATATATTATATCTATCATGTACTGAAATTATTATCACAATATTATACATATTAAACTGATTGAACATTGATAGATCAAATAACTATTTTCTTTCAAATCTCTTTACCTCTAGCAACTATTAGCTTCCTTTAACACAATAACTTATTAAAGTTTAATAAAATAACATACACCAACTTAGCAGATTACGCTCATCATTAAATTATGTGTTGTTGCATTATTAGTGTAATCTACTACTATGATTTTTTATATAATTTTTACATTTCATATTTTTTAAAATTAATTTATAATATTACTAATATTATAAAAATTTTAAGTATTTATAATTATCTATGTATGTATTTTGTATTTTTCTTTAATTTTTATAATTTTTATATTTTTTAAATTAATTTATAATATTAATAGTATTATAAAAATTATTTATTAGTATGATAAATTATTAATATAAAAGATATTATTGTCTCTTATATCAAAATAATTTTTTAATATTATAATTTACAATATTAATAAATTATAAATTATTAAAATTATTATAAATTAGAATATTATAATTTTTTACTAATATTATAAATTATTAATAATTAAAAATTATTTATCAAAAATGAAGTTGAATTTAAATCCCGACACCTAAGTGAAGTTTAAATTGAACTCAATTTAACATTTCTGTTATAAAAGTTCCAATTTAACATAAATTTGAAAAAAAAAAAGGTTTTAATTTTGCCTAATTTAAGAAAAAAGTTTCAATTTCGATAACAGAAAAAGTTTAAGGTCTAATCCTAACTTCATGCTATAGTACATGGTCTAAATTGAATATTTATCTTTCTTTTTAACTTTCTGATTTTTTGATAATTTTCTTTATGTTTTTTTTTCTTCATTGGTTTGTACTTTGTGTTTATTTCTTCATTTTGTTGATTTCAATTTCTATCTTCCAATTTTTCTGTTTGATATAATTTTTCTATCTTGGTTTTTTTCTTTTTGGTTTATTTTTATTTCTACTACTTTTGTAGTTTTTATGGTTTAAGAATGGTGAAATTTCATTCAAGAAGATTTTAGTTTGAATATATTTTTGAAGATAATGATAGAGTATAATTCATAGATTTAAAGAGTTTCTTGCTAGTCTTGAGGACATCCTGAACAATGTAGCGTACATCTTTTTGGTGGAAAATGTACTTATGACTAGCTTGTCTGATTTAGGCAACTTAAAGATGAAGGGCTACTGGGTAAAGAGGTGTTCCAAATCAAGGGGCATTGTTTGCAATGAAAAGGATAATAAACCGAGTAAAAATCTAGAGATTTTATGGATCTCAAACCTCCCTCAATTGCAAAGTCTATTCATTTTGAGAAGGCCAACTTCAATCATTTTCAACATTTGCAAAGCCATTTGAGAGAGAGAGAGGTTGCTGCTTTGAGAGAGAGAAAGAAGGGCTACTATTTTGAGAGTAAGAGAGAAGGGTGAGTGACAGCTAAAGAGGTGACTGTTTTAAGAAATTGAAACCCTAGCTTAAAAAATAATAAAACTCTTATGTCGGGTTAGCTCAGGAGTTTTTTAATTGAACTGAAAGCTCGACCCGAGTTATATTCAGGTTTGGCACTCATACCTATAGCCCAACCCCATCCCTCACTTGGACCAGCAAAACTCAACCGAATCCCTCAAAGTTGGCTGGGTTACTTGGGTTGGTTGGCCAATTGAATATCCTTGATATTTTTAGTTATTATTGAATGAATAAAAGTAATTATGAAAATAAATTAAATTAAGAATTAAATAAAACTCATTATTTATATATTTAAAACATTTTTATATAAAAATTCAATTTAATTATGATCAAAAAATAAAAATGAATTTGTTTGAGCCCAAGATGAGAAATTTAGAGATTAGGGATGCGAGATAATTTGGGAATTGGTAAATTTTTAAAATCAAATCGAGCATAAAAATATCTGTATTATCAATTTAGTTTGGAGATTTAGAATTTTGTATTCGATTTTGATTCCATTTGGGTTTAAAGATTCAAATAATAGAATGAATCGATTGACCAAAGATATGTTCATTTGCTCATTACTACACTTGAAGAAAAAAGCTCTCTATCAGTAAAATACCAAATTTAAATCTTGAATGTTGACAAGAACTTCAGTTGGTGAGAGCGCTGGCGTGGCGATGGGGAGGCTGGATTTCTGCTGGCAATCAATGGCAATGGTGAGGCTAGCATTTTTGCTAGTGATGGTAAGGTTGGGGTTTTTGCCGATGCTAGCGATGCTGGCTGGGTTTCTGGTGATTGCCAGGCTGGGTTTGATGGAGAGGAGAGGGAGTAGGGGTGTAACTTGGTTTGAAATATTACCGATTTAAACCGAAATCCAAACCGAAATTGTTATTTGGATTGGAATTTTGGAATGTGGAATATGGAATGGAATGTATTTTCTAAAATTTTGGAATATGGAATGGAATGTTATAATGAAATTCCAAATTCCATTCCATATACCGAAATTTTATTATAAGATTTTTAATAATATAATTAATAATACATATTTAAATAAAATCATTAAATATTAATATTAAAATATGTAATTCAATTTTATACAATATTTTATTAACCCTACCCTATTAGGTTTAATATATATTCGTTTAATATATATTCATTGTCTGCTTTGGCAGTTTTGCTTTGTGAATACCGATAACAAACAAAAAACACAGGAAAGCTGCTAGTCTGCTACAAATCCTAAAGGTTAGAATACTGACTCTTTCTTCTTGGCTTTTCATCCTACCTATTGGCACAATCTATGATAATTATTATTTTATTTGCTTTACAACTAATGGTGGCTTAGGGATTATATTTATATAGGTTAGGGTTCTTGACATAATCATCAACTTTTATTGCTAGCGCCAGTTTATATATGTATAGTATATTATTTAGAATCATTAGATCCATATATATATAGGATTATATTATGCTTTTCCTCCAAAGTTGTAACAACCATTATGATATTGTAATAAAAACTGTTTTTACGTTACTGGTAATAGTTTTTTTTCTTTTATGTTATTAAATGTTTTGTGAGTATTACTGAATATATATATGTATATATATTTTTCAATATCAGATGACTGAAAATAGCGAACCAATTCTCATAGACGGAGAAGGTGCGAACCCTCAACCTACTAATGAAGCAAATGCTCCTTCTAAAGAGATTACTACAAAAAGAAAAAAGATGGCCCCTCGATCTGTAGCTTGGAACCACTTTGTTCGAAAAAATGATCCTAAAAAAGGTATGGTAGCTCAATGCGAACATTGTAATTTACAATATAGATATAACACCTCCTTATTAGGCACAAGCGGTTTGTTGGCACATTTAGACAGATGTCCTAAATATCCATATACTAGGCCTAAGGATCGTAAGCAAACCCAACTTAACTTTCCTTGTGTCACAAAAGAAAATGATGGTGTGAGTAATCTAAAGTTTCAAGCATGCTTGGACCCAATTGCTGTGAGAAAGGCTATATCATACATGGTAATTGTGGATGAACTTCCTTTTAAATGTGTTGAGGGACAAGGTTTTAAATATCTTTTTAGTGTTGTGGATCCTTCTTTTCGTGTTCCTTCACGAATAACAGTTGCTAAAGATTGCTACCAAGTTTATTGTGATTCAAGGATAGAACTTAAAAAAGTCTTACCCCAAAGGAGGATATGTCTCACAACTGATACTTGGACTTCTATACAACAAATCAATTATATGTGTCTCACAGCACATTATATTGATGACAATTGGAAATTACAAAAGCGAATTATAAATTTTTGTCCAATTACTAGTCATAAGGGTGAGCAAATTGGAAAAACAATTGAGAGATGCTTATTAGATTGGGGCATTGAAAAAGTTTTTACTATCACAGTTGATAATGCAAGTTCGAATGATACAGCAATCAATTATATGAGAACTAGACTTAATACTTGGGGTGGTAGTGTCTTGAAAGGTGATTTTCTTCACATGAGATGTGTGGCTCATATAATTAATTTAGTGGTTGGGGATGGATTGAATGAGGCAAAAGAATCAATTCTCCGTGTTCGACAAGCTGTAAAATATATGAAACAATCTCCATCTAGATTGGAAAAGTTCAAAAAATGTGCATTAGAGGAGAAAATTCAAAGTAAAAAATTATTGTGTCTTGATGTTTCTACTAGATGAAATTCTACCTATATGATGTTGGATGCTGCTTACAAGTTTAAAAAGGCATTTGATAGGTATGACTTAGAGGATACTCGTTATGAAAGTGAGTTAAAAGATAGAGATGGGGGTGGAAAGCCTTCTGATGATGATTGGGTTAATGTTGGTAGGTTGGTGACTTTCTTAGAAAAATTTTATGAGTTGACTTTGCGTGTTTCTGGCTCTTTATATGTCACATCTAATAATTTTTTCATGAGATGGTTGCTGTAGATGCTCTTTTGAATGAGTTGAATAATAGCTCTGATTTGAACATGAGTTTTATGGCTGAAAAAATGAAAGATAAGTACTACAAGTATTGGGGAAAGCCTGAAAAAATGAACATGATGATTTTTATTTCAGTTGTACTTGATCCTCGCTTCAAAATGAGCTTATTAGAATGAGGTCTTAATCAATTGTTTGATTGTTATACCTCATATAGTATTCTTAAAAAAGTGAGAGAGACAATTAATTGCATGTTTGAAGAGTATAAGGGTGCTGGTGGTTCACCTACAAATGAGGTTGGGGCACAAGTTACTGAAATAAATCTGCATTCTAATGATATGGTGGATAGTTTTCAACCTTCTCAAAAAATAAGACAAATAATGAAAGAAAAATACAATAAGCATAAATGCGAGAAAAATACAGGGTATATCAAATCTGAGTTAGATAGATATCTTGAAGAAGATTGCATTGAGGATGTAAATGAATTTGATATTTTACTTTGGTGGAAGCACAATGGTTCTAGATTTCCAATAATTGCAGAGATGGCACGTGATGTGTTAGCCATTCATGTTTCTACTGTTGCTTCTGAAGCTGCTTTTAGTGCTGGAGGTCGTATACTTGATAATTTTAGAAGTTCTTTGAGTCCTAAAGTCGTAGAGGTTCTTATATGTGCACAAGATTGGCTTCGTGTTTCTCCATTTCTAATCAATTATGAAGAATCACAAGAAGATATTCAACAACTTGAGGAAGGTATATATAATAATTTTCATAATTTTAATTTAAATATTTTATTTAATACAAATTTTAACAACCTTTTATTTATTCTTTTTTTTCAATATTCAGATTTGTCAAGACTACCATGATGCGGTGAAGAAATTTTTTGGAAAGATATAGAGGTTCAAAGGATTACTTAAGATGAAAAACTTTTCTTAAATTATTAAGTGCATTTGTTTTTAAAAAGAATATTATTAAGTACTTATTTAGTAATTTAACTTGAATGATATAATTTTATGAATTTATTTAGCTACTTTGAAATTTAAACTTATATAATGTTTCCATTTTCAGATTTATTTTAAATCTATTCTAATTTTAGTTTTGATGGAAAAATTTTGGAATTACCGAATACCATACCGAATTTTAATTGAATGGTATGGAACGAAATTTTTAAGTCCGAATAATATTTGGATTGGTATGGAATAAAATTCTAAATACCGAAATATTTTGGAATGGAATTGGAATAGAGGCGATTCCATTCCATACCGACCGAATTACACCCCTAAGATGGAGAAGAAAAACAATGCAGATTTGAGAGGAGTCGGAGAGTGAGGCGATGAGGGTTATTAGATTAGGTAAAAATTGGTAGTTAATTGTGCACAAACGATGATGTTTTTTGGAGATATAAAAATAGTTAATAAATTATATTTAGTTATTTAGTTATTTTTAAATTAAATTACAAAATTATTTTGACTACATGATAAATTAATAATTAATTATTTTATTTATATATAATTTCCCCATTAATTATATAATTTTTGGTATTTGTAGTCATACCACTATAAAGAAAATAATATTTTTAATTTTAAAATTTTGAGAATATTATAAAAATATTTTAGTGAGATCTAAATATTCAATTAATAAAAATATAGAATGAAGAAAATCAATATATATATATATATTATTTATTATATATATGAGATAAATTTTAAGTGAATATGTTACTTGACATTATATAAATTAATAAAACAATTTTAGTTTTTCTTATACAATTTTAACAATTTATCGTATTTACACTTAAATTCAATTAGTATTTATATTATTCATATTCTTCTTAAATTCATTTATAATTTATTCTTTATTACTCATATTCATAAAAATTAGATCAATATTATTTATCTCCACAACCATTAATACTTATTATTAACAACACTTGTACTCATTATTTTCATTAAAAACTACTAATATTATTATAATAAATTACTTTATTAAGTATGAAATATTACTAGTATTTTTTTTTTGTATAAATCATCGTTACGAAGTCGAGCCGGGTAAGACTACAAGAATAGTAAAATTCTCTCTATCAAATTTTAATCTAACTGCATACTCAGAACTCGAACTCGAGATATCTGATTAAGTCAGAACATTTTTTTACCAACTGATATAGTACTTAAAGTGAAACGATATTATATCTTGTGAAATTTGAATAATTTATTAGGTTTACATCAATATTTAGAGATAGGATAGAAATATGATACCTGTAAAAATTTGTTACCCATTCTCAAACTCGTATAATTAACATGCAATACAAATTCATCTAAATTGAGTAATTAGCAAGCATATTTTTTAATTTTAATTAATATTTTAGTAATTTAATAATGTTATAAAAATATGTATGCCAATATTGATTAGATGACAAAATAATAATTATATATAATTAGTTAATCATTAATTATATTTTGTATTTATATTTATATTTTACTTTATTTTATACTTAAATTAGGAAATTATTTTAATTATTTACATAATATTAAATATTAAATAATAAATCAATATAATCTAATATAATTTTGTATTATTAATAATAAATTAATTATTATTATTTTTTAGAATTAACTTATTTTTTAATCCCTAAGAATACGAGTTTTCTCATAATTGTCACGTCTTTTTTTTTTTCTTGTCTATTGGTGCCATAAGGTATTTTTTTGCATCATTTCTATCCCACCTCAGGACGGGTAATTTCCAGAGCCTATATGGATTCGAAGTGGCAGGCTCAGGTGAACTAACCATTCCCACCTAAAACACACTATTTGTTCCCCGTTTTCTTTCCCTCTTTTCGACCCAAAATGCGTCGATCACAACATGAACAATTTCATTATCAACCTCAATAGAATTTCTTTCCCTACTCAGGTCATCATCTCTATTTTTCTCAGCCGACATGGTTACTTTCTGCTGGCCCTCAGTTTGATTCTTCATTTTTCTAAGCTCGACATTTTTACTTGCTCCTAACCCTATTACTCTTTCAAAACAAACGATATATGTATACCAAGAACAACTTTGACCCCTTCCTCTCTTCTGTCATTCATGGAAGAAGTAAAATCGAGCAAAGCCACTATTAACCAATCAACTCTGGTGTATAATATTTGCAAGCACTAAGAACGGGCTTACTGCTACACTTCACTAAGTAGAAGCAATCCTGCAAGAAGATTCTTTAGATGGCCGTTCTGGAAGGTTGAATGGAAGAGTATAAATTTTTTTATAGTTTTGGGTGTAATATGCATATATGCTAATTTATATATATTTTTTATTTACAGGAGAATGATTACAAATATTTTGTTTGGGCCGACCCTAGATGTAGTGATAGAGATAGAAAAGTTGCATATCCATTTTATTCCAGAATTTAGTCTCTGAAGCATGAAATTGAAGTGCTGAGTGAGGTGATTGAAAGAATGAATGAAGATGCAACAACTTCTGAGTGAGCTGCAATGAACACTGTCGCATTGGCTATGAGATTAGAGAATGAGAAAGCACAAATATTGAATTAGAAAAAGCTCTTGGAAAAGAAATTAATGAAATTGGAATTGAAGGAAAAATGGACATAAAAGCAGCTGGCCTTTATTCTTGTTTTCTTTGGCGTTGCAATGATGATGATGGGCAAAAGAAATCATATACAACAACAATTTTCACTACCATAGCCTGAAGAAGCAGCTGTGTTGAGAGAGAGTTATGTAGTATTTGTTGGATTTAGTTGGTAGGCTTTAAACTAATAGTTGTAAGTTGTTAGCTTTAGTTGTTAAAGAAGTTATGGTGTTTATATTTTAGTCTGTAGGTTGTGATGTTGAAACTTCAGATGTAGATTTAGTTGTTAGTTTTGAATGTCAAACCTTAAATGCAACTATGTATTGTTAAATGTGTTGAATGAAAAATGTGTTGTTAAAATGATCTTTTAATATTTTAAGTGTTTGAATGTTGTTGTGATCTTAAATGAAAATATGCGTTTTTAATTGCAAACATGCAGAGTAAATCCAATGTACAGAAAAAAAACTGCACTTTTTAAACTCAAGTGCAAATCTGCTATATTGAATTAAGTGTCCAATTCATCACCAAAACAACAATCAACCTATTAAACAACCTTTTTGCAGCTACAAGTAAGTTCTCAACACTAAAAGTATAACAAGCCTATTAAGAAACATTCAACAGGTTAAGCAACAATGTGTCGCCACCTTCATAAACTGAACTTAAGAAAAGCAAAATGACATTTCAATTATCTGTAACCATACAAAATAGATAAGACTGTATTCCCTGTCCTCGATAAAGAAGCAAAACATAGTTTTTAACAAAACAACAGTTTTCTCAAACTACTTTCCAACTTCTCAAACTACATAACCCACAAAATTTTGACAACTTCTTTTTAACACATGTAGCCATGTGCTTTTAATTAGCTTGTCTTTGGATCAAATGATTTAATGACTGAATCCTCTTGGGTGGCATCCAAATTGGATTATTGCCTTCTCCTTGTCCAGAGTTCCTCACTCCACCTGATGAGCTTCCTATAGTAGGCAGTGATGATAGAGCTTTAAATGTCCCAAATTCTGATGCTCTTGATGGAGTTGGTTGTGTGTTGCTCTTCTTCTAGGATGTCTTTGACTTGCCTATTCTTTTTGCAGTTGTGGCAGTGACATTAGTCCCACTAACAAAAGTTACATTCTTGCTTTTTGGTATCTGTATTGCACATAATTAACAACTGTCAGCCAGAAAGATGAAGTCATGTTACCATTGCGTGTATGTTAATTGTTATACTTATATAAAGATACATGTTTCCAGACCCCTCGAACACTCTTAATCCCATTCCTTGCCTTGTTTGCACATTTTACATATAGACAAATGTTAGCAATGTGAAAAGCATGTACCACAAAACAATATGTCAATAACACTCACAATTTCCCTTTATTTGTAAATTTGCCTTACATCATTTTTATCTAGTCTGTCTGACCTTGCTGATGGGTTTGAATTGGTAGATGTAGACGGAGTATGTTGATTAGGTTGACCATCAGTAGTAGAAATTGTCTTGTAGATTAAATAGGCTGAATTGATGATTTTTTCTTTGGTGGTCTGCCCCTCTTAGCATGTACATCCATCAAATATGTTGATTAGTATATCAAATTAAATATATGTAAAGTTTAGGATAGGTAAATATCTTATAAATGCACATGGAGTTGACTCCGCATTCCAAGCAGGTGCTCTATCTTTGTCTGAGTAACCCCTCTTGTTATGGCCATAACCAACATAAGTGTTACACCTCATTTGAATTTCATGTCTTGTCATCTTCTTAGTTGTGTCTGAATCCCTCTCATCGGCACTCTTCTTTCTATTTTTTTTTTGTCCTTCGAGGCTACACATGGAAAGTCAGGGGCAAAATAACATCACCACTAACTTTTGGCCACATTTTGGCACCATCGATTGGCTCTAAAGCTTCTACATAAATAAGTAATAAAGTTGGATTATTTAGATAGTCATCTATATGGTTGGCCCCATCCTCTTTCATAAAATGTATACAACTCAATGCATGGGAGTAAAAAATTCCAAATATATTCCAAGCTCTACAAGTGCAATTGAAATGTTTTAGGTCAACCATAAACCTATCCTCACCACAAGCCACTTGAAACTTTCCTCCATTTACTGGCTTGGTTACATAAAATCTTGTTAGCCGTTTATTCTTTTCTAGCTTTTTTCTTATCCTTTTACTAATAATGTCATCACTGTTAAACACCTCTTTTTCCTTAGTCCTCAATCTCTCCATTGATGAAGTCTTTATGTGATGTAGCATACTAACTATTAGCATCAACCTTGCCTTGCATATGTAACCATTAAAAGTTTCTGCAAGATTCTTATCAACATTATCACACTTAGGCATCTCACTAATGAATGTTTTGCAGTAAGCATTTGTATTTTGTTTAATAAAGTCCTTATAAGCACCCTCATCTGCATCTTTCATAGCAGTTAATGCTTTATTATATTCATCTTCATATGTAGCATTTACAACCCTCAAAAATATTATTTTAAGACCTTATCCTTTGTGATTTTTTATCTAGTTTGCATATGTGCTTGGCACAATTTCTATGCTCAGCTAAAGGCATTAATTCTTGCAAAGTACTCAACAAGCCCTATATAATACAACATTATATGTTCAACCATTGGAAGATAAAAATGATAAATAAAAACAAAATAATTAGACCTTTATGAATAAGATTATCTTATGTTGATCACTTATTATAGTGAGTCCAAGTCCATCTCGTTAGCTAAAGATCTTTAAATAGTGTACTAAAAAATTGATACCAATTATCATAGTTTTCAGCCCTAACTACTACCTATGCCACAAGGAACATTTGGTTATTCCCATCTTTGGATACACTCGAAAGTAAAGCTCCACCAACTATTATTTTCAGAAAACATCCATTAAAATAAAGTGTTGGCCTATAATCCTTAAGGTAGCCTTTCTTGAGTGCACTAGGCCCAAAATAATATCTAAGAAAAAGAGGTTGTGATTGTAATGTCTCTCTTTCAGTTTTAAGTTTGTAATAACTTTCTGGATCAACTCTTTGAACTTCAGCATTATAGGACCTTAATTTAGCATAGTGGGATGCTAAATATCCCCTCAAATCCTTAAGTGTCTTCTTCTTAGCCCTATAGCAAGAGGATCTACTTACTGTTAGGGCATACTCTCTAACAAATCTTTCTCCATTTCCTTTACCTTATACTCTGGATTCCTTTTAAATACTGACAAAAATTCTCTGGCAAGCCACTCCATATTGGCCAGCCTATTAGTCATACTCCTACTACAATTATGTTGTTCCTTATAAATTTTGATCATAAAGGTGCTCTCATTACTAATTTTGCTCCCATACATCCTCTAGTTGCAAGTATCCAAGCATTTTACTTCAGCCTTCATATGGAAGCTCATAACCCACTTTATGTTAAAGACATTTGAGATTGCATACTGCTTTACAGCTTGTTGAAACTGTAAATGGTCATCAAACCTCATCCTCACTTGGAACTTCAACTCTTTATGATCACAATTTGGATCATACCTCAGTGCATGTTTCTTTTTCTTCCTAACAGTAAACATTTCATCCTTAGATATAGCTGGTGTTGATATCTCATCATTTGAACCAACATAGATACTATCGTGATCATTACCATCTAAGTAGTTTCCATCATGATCTCTATGATTAGCATAACCCACATGACTATCTTCGATACCAACGTTACAACCGAAGCCTTTCCTTGTCCTTTTAAAATTTTTCCTATTTCTCCTAGCTTCTAAGTACTCATTGTCTAATTCTTGAAAGTTAGTATCAACATCATCAAAGTCTTCCTCATCCCCATTATGATTATAATCTGAATCATCTTCTTAATCATCTACCTCACCACTAGGCACATTAGCATCCTTTAGGTCTACAAATATTGCTTTATCAACTACAGCCTCATAGGCATCAAATTGGTTATTCCAGTCATCACCATCATCATTCATATGAATATCAGACACTGACTAATCAAAATTGCAGCACTCTTCTTCAACATGACTTGATTGTCTTCCATCAACATTGCATTAGGTGTTATTGTCAATAGAGTTACCACCATACTCATTTGTAGGCTCTAACTCAATAGTGACCTCACAGTACAGCTTTATAAAGCCATGAGTCAATGGCTTCTCAAACATTTCCTAGAACCCTTCATCTAAATTAATATATAGCAACCTAATTCCCAATCCTTGCCAACCAACCCGCTGCCAAGCCATCCACTGCTGAGCAAACTTAACCACTCTTGTATACCCTAATTCCTCAACGATCTTCTATATGTCACTCCTGTTGAATTTTTTCATTTTGTCCAGACTGTAGCTTTTCCCCCTATATATTCTAAAGCTGGGATATCAACAAAAGCCCCTCCATGCCATAGCTCCATCGGCACACTACAACACAAAAAATAGAAAGCAATAAAAACCTTAGCCCTTTAGCGATGCATGCAGACATAACAAACTAAGTAATAAATTATTATTTATTTCAATATTCCCAAAAATACACTGAACCATCAATCTCAGTAGCAAAAAACCTAGCTTTCTGCATATGCACATGCTGATATATGATGAGAAACCCTAAATTTGAAAAAAAAAAATACAACAAAACATAACTTATCCTATGAGTCCTCTTTAAACTCATCCTTTTCTTGTGATCCCAACAGACTATTCAACAATGGAGGATATTTTTAATTAAAGCAGTGGGTTCAATTGCTCCCTTTGCGGGTAATAGTTGGGGTTGACAGTTCTAGTGTTTGTGGGGAACAAGATTCCAAAGCAAAAGGAGATTCGATTAAGACAAATCAATCTCCAACAAACGAAATTTATCGAGCAATTTTTAATCAAGCTGAGGGTTAGAGGATTTTTATCGAGTCAAGGGAAATAATATAGAGGAGATTCAAGATGATGACCTGAGGTTGATAATAACATCGTTCATGTTATGAACGATGCATTTTGTGTCGAAGAGAAGGAAAGAAAATGAGGAACAAATAGTGCATTTTAGGTGAGAATGAGTTAGTCCATCCGAGCCTACCACATCGGATCCATGTAGGCTAGAAAAATTTTCCAACCTGAGTTGGAATAGAAATGAAGCAAAAAAAAATAACTTATGGTACCAACAGACAAGGAAAAAAAGGTTGTGATTATTTTGAGAAAATCCGTATTCTTGGGGATTATAAAATATGCTATCCCTTTTTTTTATTCGAAATGGTTTTCAATGTAGATGTAGCTTAAAATTTAGAATCATCTCATATTATAAAGATTGATATAGTTTACCTTAAATAAAAAGTAAAGATCAATAAAATTTTTCAATTCAGTTATTCATATTGATTTAGAGATCTTAAGATATGTGCTTAGCCTTAGCTGAAATATCTCAAAGTCTATCCTCTACAAGTCTTTTCTTTTGTGCTTATAATTTATCTAACCTGATTGCATGTTCAAATGCCAACTTGTAGTGAAAACAGAAAATATGTTATTGGTTATTATGTTCTACTTAGTTTATCTTGATTGTTTGGAAAACTAAAAAACAAGTTTTTGTTTCCAAATATTCAGTTATGATTGAATAAAGAAGCGTGACTCGAACTATATGTGAGTTACAATATATTTCTTAATTGTTGCAAGAATGTTAAGTTTAATCTTAACTGCCAAACCTATTTTATTAGCAATCATCCTACTTTGCACATTATTGCTAATCCTCTATTCCGGAGTGAAATGATATTTGAACACTTAAAGATTGACTACCTTATTGTTAGAAATAAATAATCTGCACATAATTCATACTTCTTTAAAATGGGATTGTATTCCATCAATCTCCATCTTTAGGAGGGTTAAACAAATTAATTTATTAATTTAGCAAGGATAAATTTGTCATTTTGACAGGGCTATTATCTATAATTTCACATGTCAGGTTAGATTTGTAAAACTGACTAATAGTTAGGGTGATTTTAGCCTTTTAGTAGCTAGTTCTCAAAGTCTAATAGAGGCACTTTAGAGCATTTTGGAGCCAAGTCCCATAAAAAAAGTCTCACTTTTATTTTTAATAGATAAATAATGTGATAAAATGAGATTCTAAAAAAAGTAAAATTTGATCCTCCAATAACAAAAACTGAGTCACATTTTAATGGATCTCATTTTTTTTAATTTTTTAGACAATTTTTACAGTTAAATATATTTTCTTAAAAAATAAAAAAATTAAAAAAATAAAGTGGGACAGTCCCTAAAGCTACCATCCCATTCTAAGGCTTGCTCCACCCCAAGGCCAGTCTCATTTATCTACAGAAATGGGACTGGCTCCTTTTTTTTTAAGAGCATTGTAGTTGCTCTTGGACTTTTGCTTTTTGCATATAAACCTAGTTGTAAGCCTAAATCAATTCATTCAAAAATATTTTTATCTTCTTCTGCTAACTACTCCCTTTCTCAATGAGAATTTTCCTTTTCTCTTTAGAAATCTTCAAGTTGCAATATGACATAGTGGAAGGTAAACGAACAAAGAATAAACAGTGTTATTCTTGTTTAGTCTGAGAATGTCCAGAAAATAAACACAAGATGAGAGAAAACTTTTCTTCTAAATTATTATTAATATCTCAAAAAAACTGCTTCAAACATTATAATTATAGCATTAGGATTATAAAAACACAAATTCTAAATAAGAAAAATTTTCAAAATGCAACAAATTATTAAAATAAAGATAATTATAAGTATAGAAAGATATTATTTAATGAGATATACAAAATACTCAAACGGTACCTCAATTCATGGGTTCTAAATAAGAATATAAAAATTTGCTCTAAGTTGCTATAACAGTAAAACACGTTTTGGAGGTATAAACGATAAAATTTAGCCGAAAAATGATAGACCTCATCACAAAGCAGTGATTTTGACTTGTTGACTCATTTTTCGTGGGTTAGGATCTTAGAACGCCTAGTTTGCTGTCAACTTTTGGTAATAATTATTAAATTGTCACCATAACAGTTTTCAATTAAACTGCTATGTGAAAGTCAAAGTTTTATGTTCCATGTCACAATAGCGGCTTGAAACTTTACAAAGGCTAAACAAAAAATTAAAGAGAAGAAAATGATGGGGTAATCACTGTTTGTCAAACAATAATCAGTGGCAGCCATGTGGTTGGATATATATGCCCATATGCAAAGAAAAGGCATTACGAAACGAGAGAGAGAGATAAATTTTGTTTTTCTATAGATAAATTGTTATGCAATATATGAATAAGGGAGGGGACCAAATATTATTTTGTTATATTGAATGGTTCACGTAATATAATGCAAATGTTTCACAAGTGAGAAATTATATAATATAATGTCATTTCAATTAGAAGTCTTAATTATAGTTATAAATCTGTTACATATCAAGTATCATAATTTAATTAAGACTATTAATTAGAATCTAGAATGTATATATAATTTCTTGAATGTGGGAGAAGTTGATTTTTTTCCAATGGTTCATGAACATTGCAGTCATAGGAGTGCAGTTGCCTTTTGTTACATGCTGAAATACAGTCTAGCGACAAGTGCACCTCTTATAAGTAATTGACTTGAGATCGATTCTTCCTCTCTAATATAATGTCATATTAAAAAAAAAGCCACCTTTTGTCTTTTAGGATAAGCTATGATAATAGTGTAAGTTCAATACTTGGGGTTATTTGGTTTCAAGACTTCATACACTTAAATTCATTGTAATATAATATTTAATTTATCTATTATAATTTGTGATTAATTACAATATTCTTACTAAATACACTCAAAATATACAATATCCTACCCAATAATAAGTGTTGAAATTTTTTTAAGTGAATTTTGCCTATTACATGTTGAATTAGATTTTAAATTAGTTAATACTAAGGTAAGAAATAGATCAATCTTGCACATGACGAGTGACAACCCAATTAGCATGAAAAGATATGGATGATACAGTGGACCGTGGCTGTTATTTTAATGAAACATTGTACTTTTGAGCCAGAAACATTGCACACATTTTCAACGTTGTGTGAGGATGATATGGTCCCATCCTGCCATTAATTTTATTTTCTTTTTGCCACATTTTTTCCTCATCCGAAATGGCTTGGTTAATGTTAAAAAAAAATAGTGAGAACTAAAAGTTTTTCCTCAAAAAATTTAATAATAGTAATAATAATGGAAAATTCAAAGCAAATAGAAAATAAAATATTTCAAACCTTTTCACTATAAAATCATAGAGAATGTCCATCAATCTTTTTAATTTTATCATTTACACCCAGTAAATTATAAAAATAAAACCATGGCTTGTTTCTCTTCTGCAACAATCAACAACCCTTCCATTATTTCCACTTCTTATTTCTTCAAAAAACCATCCACAGAAACATCAAAATACAACATATCCCAAAAGGGAAACCTTTACTATGACGTTCCTCAATGCAAAGCCACAAATGATCATAATCACCAAAACCCTACAACTCGAAGAGATGTCCTGATTGGCGTAGGAGGTTTCTATGGTGCTTCCACTCTTGGTGATTCAATTGCCCTTGCTAACCAAATTTCACCTCCGGATTTGACCAAATGCAACCCAGCTTCAGACTTGCCGTCTGGTGTCAAACCTCAAGACTGTTGCCCTCCATCATCCACAAAGATCATAGGCTTCAAGCTTCCTTCTTCAAATTCTCCAATACGTATTAGACCCGCTGTTCATTTGGTTGACAAAACCTATATAAAAAAAATACTCTAGAGCTGTTGATCTCATGAAAATTCTACCTGATGATGATCCACATAGTTTTAAGCAACAAGCAAATGTTCATTGTGCTTACTGTAATGGTGCTTATGATCAAGTAGGTTTTCCAGATTTAGAACTTCAAGTTCACAGCTCTTGGCTTTTCTTTCCCTTCCATAGATATTATCTCTATTTTCATGAAAAAATATTAGGAAAACTTATTAATGATCCAACTTTGCTTTACCATTTTGGAATTGGGATTCCATTCCAGGAACGCAATTACCTACTATATATACTAACACTAACTCCCCACTCTTTAACCATTACCGCAACAAGAAACACCAGCCACTAACATTAGTTGATCTTGATTATGATCAAACTCATCCTAACATCATCAATGAAGAAATATTATCTAGAAAATTTTCGAACATGTACAGACAATTGTTTTCTAATGGCAAAACTGCTAAATTATTTTTTGGAAGCGATTACCATGCAGGCGAGGAACTAGATGGTGACAAAGGAGCTGGTTCCATTGAAGACACACCACATAATGCATTACATCTCTGGACAGGGGATGACACCCAGCCAAATGGTGAAGATATGGGAACCTTCTACTCAGCTACAAGAGATCCAATCTTTTACGCTCGTCACTCTAACATTGATCGAATGTGGACGATATGGAAGACATTAGAAGGCAAACGAAGAACTGAATTCACCGACCCTGATTGTCTTGATGCTGGCTTTCTTTTTTATGATGAAAATGCTAATCTTGTTAGGGTTAAAGTAAGGGATGGTATTGACAATAAGAAATTGAAGTATGTTTATCAAGACCTTAATATTCCTTGGGCAAAGTCTAAGCCAACACCAAGAAAGTTATTCAAGAAAGAGACAAAGGAAACACTGAATTTGACACCACTTAGTGAATTCTCCCAAGGTGTAATCTTAAATAAAGTGACAAGTAGTGTGGTTTCGAGGCCAAATAATAAATCAAGACGAAGCAAGGAAGAGAAAGAGGAGGTTCTAGTAATATATGGAATTGACATTGAAAGTAATGAATTTGCGAAGTTTGATGTGTATGTTAACGATGATCCTAATTCGCCTTGCGGACCGGACAAGACTGAGTTTGCTGGAAGCTTTGTGAATGTACGCCATAGTCATAAACCAGGGATGAAAATGAAGAGAGTTTTGAGATTAGGGATCACTGATTTATTAGAGGACCTGGAAGCTGAAGATGATGATAGTGTTGTCGTAACTTTGGTGCCTAGAGCCGCTAAGGATGTTAAAATTGGTGGCATCAAGATTGAATTAATTAGAGATTAATTAATCATATAAATATCCATACTTTAAAAATATGTGGTATATACAGTGTTCTTGTTCTTATCTCCTGTGTTAATTTCCTAGTATTGTAGATAATAGATTGATCTAGTTTTGTTTGTTAATGGATCATCGCCTCATCTCTTAAAATCTTGAAAAATTGTCCGCCGTACAACAGTTTCACCAATAGTGAAAAGATAATTTAATTGACATTTATATCTTTTGGTAAATTGAGACATTAATTGCAAAAGATTTAGTAACTAATTTTTAACTAATTTTCAAACTCATATTTATATTATGTATGAATTTATGATTTTTTTAAAAAAATTATAATATTTAAATATGCGAAATAAATATATAGGAATAGATATATTTTAATATTAATACTCTCACCATCCTAACCTACTTTTTATTTCATAAAAATTAATAAAAATAATTATTTTTATTCGAAATATAAATTTATATATATATTTTCTATTATATACTTATCATGAAATATATTTAATAAATAATATTAAATAAAAATATTATAGAGATTTAACATGTTAATTAATTTATTAAAATAATAAATGACTTATAATTTGAAACACACGAAAAACAAAAATAATCATATATATTTGGGATGGAGGAAGTATCATACTTTAAATGTAATATTGAATAGGCTAAAGTTTAAAAAATACTATGGGGGTTTAACGTTTTTGTAGATAAGGATTTGTGAAAGTTTTATTTATTGCAAAATCAAATTTGTGTTTTTTTTGTCATAGGCAATTAAATGGTAAGGCTATCAGTCTTAGCTGACATGATTATAGCTAGGCTTGGATTTGCAAATTGCAAAACATGAAATCATATAATACTTTTTAAAACTTTCTCTTATTAAATAAAATACAGTAATATTTAAAATGGGTAGGAAGGGTTTCATCACCCTTATAATTTTATCCAACTCAATTTCAAAAAGCATAATTTACAAAAAAAAAAAAAATAAAATAAAATGTAACAATATTTAACTTTTTATAACTTTTTTTAAAATTTATTTTATTTAGGATGTCTTTTATTCTTTATGAACAAATAAAAAATCAAAATAATGAGAAGTTTAAATAATGGATAAAAAGAAGTACGTGCCATGCATGCGAAAAGTCTTTTAATCATACATTGATTCACAAGTGAATATGAGACCATTAGACATCAAATATTGTTGATTCCAAATAACGATATACAGAAATTTAGAAGAAAAGTTCTTTCAAAGAAAAAAGATATATTATTAAATTATAAACCACCTCAAAGCTTAAAACGTGTACAAATTATATAGAGAGGACCCCAAAACTATAGAAGTTAAAATATTGATTTTTTAAAAACAAAATGAAAGAAATCAAATAAACCAAATAATTTCAGAGACCTATAACAAATAACATAATTAAGGACAAATGGCCAAATTTAGTATATTGCGCGGTTGACCTTAGTTCACTTAACCCCCTTTCTCTGGCTATATATCGAAAAGTTGAGAAAATATTGTTTAAGAGAACATGGACTTCCATTAAAAATGTGGACTTCTATTATAAAAAAAAAAAAGGAAAAATAACAAAACTAATTTAAAATGAAAAACGGTTTTAAAAAAAATGGTGGTTTAAAAAAATTTTCAAAATTACAAATAAAACTTTTTAAACTATAAAAATACGACAATCACAAAAAGACAAAATTACGTTATCTTCTTCATTGAATGATCTGTGCAAAACTTCTTACTTCTTCCTCATAGATCTATAGAAAACTTTTTCCTTCTACTTCACTCTTTCTATATAAAATATACCACTCATAATCCAATTCATATTCAAAACAACAAATTAAAAACAGAAAATCAAAGAACAAGAACGAGAAAACAACAAATCAAAGATATTATCAAATACAAATTTAGTTATTCAAAAATAAATACACTGCAAAAAAAAAACACAAAATGTATAATACTTCAAGGCTGAATCTGATAAAAATAAATTAGTATAGTATTAAATATGTCAAATATATATATAGTCCCTTGAATTTATAGCGTTTAGTAATTTTGCCGTTGAACTTTCATTATAACTACTTTATATCTTATATTTATCTATTTTATACTAACAAACACTTATATTAACAAATATTAATTATTTTGCTCTTTATATTTATATATTTTATACTAAATAAATATGTTAATTACTCGAATTGACTCAATGAGTTTGTGTTTATAAGTTAAGAAAAATATAAGTTTAAAATATTATATTGTTAAATTGAAAGTTCAATAGGGGTAAAATAATTAAACGTTACTAGTTTAGAGGGCTATATATATATAATCTATTATTTGCTTAATTATGATGTCCTGTGTAAGTTGTGTATATATTTCTTAATTATAGTGTATATGTCATATACATATTGTGTATATATTGATTTCTAAGAGATAAAAAATATATACAAACTATATATGTTGCTTAAATTGTAGTATATACAAAGCATATATGTAATGTATATGTTGTGTTTTATCCTTTATAAGTTAATTATATTATATATATATTGTGTATAGTTGACTTTGACTTTCAAAGATAAAATATGTATAAATTTTATATATTGCTTAGTTATAGTGTATATAAAGTATACATGTAGTGTATATAACCTTTGTATATTATTTAATTATAGTGTATATATCGTGTACATATTGTATATATGTTGATTTCTAAGAGAAAATATATACAAACTTTATATGTTGCTTGATTGTATTATATATATTGTTTACATATTATATATATTGCATTCTAGCATTTATATATTGCATAATAATAGTGTATATGTGTTGTAGATGTTGTGTATAAATTATTCAACATATATATATCACTCATATATCACAAATAATACAAACAAAAATTAATAAAAATTAAATAAATACAATTCAAAAAATACTATTTTTTATTCATGAACAAATAATAGGAAATACAAATTGAAAGAAAAATTACAAAAGAAAAAAAAATTCTTTGGAGCATTTTATCAAATATGTAAAGTGCATTACAATTGAAGAATAAAAAACTTCTATGTATTACAATAGAAGAATAAAAAAAACAAAACAACATATATGAAACATTTATGACACAAATGTATAATCAAATTTCCATATCCAACTCCTCTTGATCGTGGTTACTTTCATATTTTTTGCTTTAAATAATCATGAAATCATGCTTGGAAAGAAAAAAAAAATGAAGGAGATGATAAAAGATAAAACCAAAGAAACAAACATAGCGAAAATAGAAAAAGAAGAGCAACAGTTCAAGCTGAGTAAAAAAACTAAGAAAACAAAAGAAGCACATTAGAAACAAAAAGTCATAAAATTGAAAATAAAAATTTAAAGAAAGTATAAATGAAAAAATAAAAAAAAGTTATAAATGAAAAGTTATAAATGAAAAAAATAAACTCCATAAAAAATGAAAAACATAAAGTTAAACATATGAATGTAGTTCAATTTTCTCTAGAGAAAATTAAAAGTTCTAAAATTTCTTTTACCTCAACTCAATTTAGCAAAACATTAATCTCAAGTTAATCAGAATTAGCTATATGAATTTTCTTTTTTCATTTGGAGCGATTATGAGTCATATCTTCGGAGATATGTAAAGCTATAAATTTATGTTGATTCACTTTTATCCAGGTTATGAATTTAGGTTTATCTCTGTCTCTTTAGCTATATCTATCTTAACTTGTTCAGTCTAATTGAATAGTTTTTATAGAATATTTAGTGCTTCAAAATGTAATTTAATATTTTAATGATTGAATAGTTTTTACAAAATAGTTTTTTCCTCAATGGCCATGTTTGTTTTGCATTTTGAGAGATTTGAACATTTAAACTCGCACCATCTCCATCCTTTATATGAACATGAAATAATTTTTTTTTATTCGGTTGTACATGTATCACTAGAATTTTTAAGACTTTTTCTTCTTAAAATCAAGTTGATTAAATTTAATATGATCAATTCAAGATTTTTCAGAATCTATAATAGTGTGTAGCAAAAATATTCTTAAAATATCAAAATATAATTGACAAAATTTAAGTTTCTCTATAAATTTGCATGTATAATAAAAAAATTTAGCAATTTGTGAAAAGGAATAAAATGTCAAATGCTAGTAGTCATGAACTAGTTACAAAAATCTTTTAGTTTCTATTTATTATGGTGTTTTTAATTTTGTTTGATAATAATATCACTACTATATTAGACATATAATTTAATTAGCTGTTAATGTAGTTATATATATTGAAGATGATGGAGAATTACAATTATTGACAATGATACCCTATATGTTAGTTAAACTAAAAAAAAAAGTATGAATAACTTGATGGGGATGATTGTGGCCGTGAAGGTGAGCCATATAAGCTATATAATGAGTATGCCTGCAATATCTGTAAAATTTGCTAAAATTAAATTAAATTAAATTAAATAATTTGAAGGAGAAATAAAGATGTAGAAGTGAGAAAAATAGATTATATATGTTAAATGTATATGAAATATAAATGACATATAAAAGTCAAATATAATAGTAAAAGTCAACATATAAATAGTGAAATATAAATAGTGAAATAAAAGGTTAAAAAATTTAAAATTTAAATAATTTTGAATGGGAGATGAAAAATATGATTTTTAAAATAAATAAATAAATAAAAATAATTAATTATTAATTATTTAAGTTTTAAAAGAAGAAAAGGAAAAAAAATTAAAACATAAACTCCATCTTCTTCCTCTCTTCTTAGTCTTGGCCAAAACTCTATGGAAGTAAGGGTGAGCTTTTATTTTCTTCCAAACACCAATTTTTGAGTGAATTTTCAAGAATCAAAAGATGTTCTGGTGATTTTCCAATAAATTGGTAAGCTTTTCTCTTTAATTTTTAAGTTAGGTTGAAAATTAGATTATGTAAGATTTGGACTTTTGATGGGGTGTGTTTTAATTTGTTATATGGGTATGAAAGGTGTTGTTTTGATGAGGATGTAAAGATTTTATAGTTATTTGGTTGATTTGCATAAGTTTTATAGTAGTTTGGATGAAGTAGTGGATGAGCTAGGGTTTTAGAATAGTAATCACAAAGAATTGATGTTTATTTGATTTTATAATTTAAATGGTGTTATTAAATGATTTTAATGATAGAAATGAACTTAGAATATCAATTAGAATTTAGTAGAATGGAGATTTAAAATTAAAGAAAGTTAGGATTGAAATTTGTAAATTTGAAGGAAATGTATTAAATTGATTTTTATTAGTTAGAATGTATATAAATATGATTCTAATACATAATATATACTTATATTTTGAATAGGCATTTAGTAGATTGTATTTACCAAATATTTGTGATGAAGGGCATAGTAGAAGGTGGTAAGAAAGTGGTGATTTTGGTAGCTTGGAAATTGCTTAAACAAAATTAGTACATACTTTGATAGAATTGTATTGTAATGAAATGTAAATGGCATATTACCTTGTATTTTGGTATTGATGCTTTATCACTTTGATGTGTGAACTCACATATAAAGTGCTTAGCTACATGTTTAAAGACATGAATTACATAATTATGGGCATTTAAACCATTTTAGAATGACTAATAACATTTTTGAATGTGGTCACATAAAAAAAATGTTATATACCAAAATGTAACATTATAGTGGTTACATTATGAAATTGGAAAAATGATAAATAGATGGAAAAAAAAATTGTAAAAAGAATGAAAATTAGCATAATTTTCAAAGTATGAAAAAAATGTAAAATTGTATATATTATCTGTGAAACCTTATATAATTTTATTTTTCAAAGTTTTATATTTAGTGGCATGCCTATGATTACCTTCGGGAGAGAATTGTATTGTAATGAAATGTAAATGGCATATTATCTTGTATTTGGTATTAACGCTTTGTCACTTTTATGTGTGAACTCACATGTAAGGTGCTTAGCTACATGTTTAAAGACATGAATTACATAATTATAGACATTTAAACCATTTTAGAATGACTAATAGCATTTTTGAATGTTGTCACATAAAAAAAATGTTATATACCAAAATGTAACATTATATTGGTTACATTATGAAATTGGAAATATGATAAATAGAAGGAAAAAAATTGTAAAAAGAATGAAAATTGACATAATTTTCAAAGTATGAAAAAATGTGAAATTGTATATATTATATGTGAAACCTTATATAATATTATTTTTCAGAGTTTTGTATTTAGCGGCATGCCTATGATTGCCTTCGGGCTAGACTTTGGGCTTCACTGATATTTGTTTTGTCTTCGGGTTAGACGTTGAGCACCACCATTATGTATTTTGTCTTCGGTCTAGACGTTGGACATTATTATTATTTGCCTTCGGGCTAGACATTAGATGTTAAAAATAGTCCAAAATATTATCTCCGAAACCTGAATATTATATATGTTCCATTGGGCTCAATGCATGTGAGTATGTTAAATGATAAGTTGAAAAGATAATAAACAAAATTTTGAAAGAAAATTTCATGTTGCGTCATTAGATTTAATGAAAAAGTAATTTATATTATTTTATTTTAATTTATATTATTATCAAAGTATGTACCACTAGGCGAAATACTTAGCACAATTTTGTTTACCGTGCAGGTGACAGGGTTAGTACTAAAAGCCTTGTTGGACCTAAGCATGTTTAGGGATTTTGGATTTTTCTGAAAGGTTTATCTTGTTATCATGGGACCGTAGCAAGTTGCAAGCATGTAAACATCTACTTTGAAAAACTTGTTTTAATTATGTACATTATTTATGCATATCTATAAATGTTTTAAATTATAAGATTTTTGGGATAAACATTAAGTTTGTGAATATGTTAAATATGTATCTATATATGTTTGAGTGATTTTGAGAAAATACTAAAGAATGATGAAGTAGCGGACATATGAATGTATGATTTTGGGAGTCCAAAATTTTATGCATGTTAAGTTATTGATTTTTTTGGGAATGTCCAAAATATAGATAAAATTCTAGCAAAATTTTTCAGAGATTTTCTTTAAATATGTGTTTTAGTACTTTTAATTTTTAACAAAAAGTTTTATTAAATTATTAAAGCATAGCTTAGGTTTTAAAATATTAGTATTATTATTATTTTCTTTTTCTTTTGGATTTATGAAAATTTTGTTAAGACATGAATGTTAACATCCTTATACTGTGTATGCATATTTTACATATATCAGGTGTATGTATTATACATATACGAGGTGTGAGAGTATTGCATTTATTTTATTATCAGAGTCTAAGTTTGAAGTTCACGATCTAGGTGAGTTTTTAAGAGAGAGAAAATGAGATTTTAAATATAATTTTTAACATGTTATATATGCATTTGCACTGACATTTATCTAGTCCCTGATGTGATAGTTCTTTTTATATTTACAGACATAGACGTATATGACATCTCGGACGCATGAATTTGGAAAAGAGAGTGCAGAGAGTGTTGCCTCCGAAGAGGGTGCTGTTAGAGCCAGTGCAGAGATTGCTGAGGAGGCATCTATGCCAGTTAGACCAGCAGTTAAAGATTTCGCCGGGCTGGGTGCAGCATATGGTGGAGCTGTTATAACATATTTCAGTACAACAGCCGCAGCCACGGCAGCAGCCATAGCCACAACAGTAGCTGTCGACTAAAAAATATGATAAGTTAAGGAAGTACAGAGCTATATATTTCTTCGGCACTACTAATCTAGTTGTAGTGGAGCAGTGGCTGGATGGGTTCAGAGGATATTTATCCAGTTGCATGTCAATGCTGAAGAAAAATTTGATTATGCCATGTCTCTTCTGTAGGGGGACACTTATGAATGATGGAAGACAGTTTCCTATGCTACGAATGATCCTTCAGTTTTGACATATGATGACTCTCTACAGGAGTTTGATAAGAAATACACCCCTCGAAAGTATAAAGATGCTAAGAAGAAAGAGTTTCTGAGTTTGAAGCAAGAGTCAGAGACAGTGACAGATTATGAGAAAGAATTCATTCGGCTGACTAAGTATGCATGAGGGATTGTGTCTAATGAGATTGACAGAAACCGAAGATTTGAGGAGAGTTTGAGGCCATCTATCATGTGTTTAGTAGCAAGATCACAGTATGAAGATTTCTCCAAGTTAGTTGTAACTACCAAAAGTCTAGAGAAGACACAAGGACTTACAACAGTTGTCAAAGTAGAGAGTAGAGATACAAGACCTCAGACTGAGGCAGAGTCTTCATCATCAAAGAGGGGTAGAGGAGGTTCTTTACAAAGATCTAGTAGAGGCCAAGGGCAATTTAGCAAGGGGTCTCAGCAACAGAGGCAGAGACCTACTATTTTAATTGCTAGTACCCAACTCCAGCATCACAGAGATCTACTCCACCCACTTGTTCTACATGTGGCAGAGTACATGGGGGTGTTTTTTGGAGGGCTGGTGCATTAGCAGTTTATTTCAGATGTGGATCACCAAATCACTTTATTAGAGATTGTCCAATGCCACCATCAAATGATAGACACACTGATACAGCTGCATCAAAACCCAGTATTCGAGGTGGTCAAGCTGGGTCTATTTAGAGAGGAGGATCCATAGGTGTGGTGGTAGATTAGGGGATGTAGGGACATTGCAACATGTATATGTGAAGTAAAGACAGTCAACAGATTAAACCATGATAGCTGGTATTTTTTCTTTATTTGGTACTTTATTTTATGCATTGATAGACCCTGGATTGACGTATTCATATATCAATGCATCTATCTTGCCTGTGAGTGATGTTCATTCAGAGTCCTTAGTATTTGATGTGCTAGTTACCAACCATTTAGGGCATAATATGGTGGTTAGTAGAGTCTACCGGGACAGTTCGATTATAGTTCATGATGAGGAGTTTTTCGATGACTTAATTGAGATGCCCTTTAGAGATTATGATCTCATTTTGGGTATGGATTGGTTATTCAGATATCGAGCAATAGTAGATTATCAGCGGAAATATGTTACTCTGAAAACGCGTGATGAGAGAGATGTGGTGGTATCTAATGAGCAAAGACACCTCGAATCCATATTTATTTTAGCTATATCAGCTAAGAAGATGATCCAGAAGGAGTGTGAGGCATATTTGGCCCATATTTTAAATACCAGCACGGTAGGGCCAAAGCTTGATAGTATACCTATAGTGGTTGAGTTTTTGGATGTGTTTCCTAATAAGTTGCTAGGGATACCATCTGAGAGGGCGGTAAAATTTGGTATCTATTTGATGCTGAATGCCACTCTTATCTCTATTACTCCTTATGGAATGACACCAACAGAATTGAAGGAGTTGAAGGTATAATTGCTAGAGTTACTTGATAAAGAGTTTATTCATCCTAGTGTATCACCATGGGAGCATCGGTATTATTTATAAAGAAGAAGAATGGTACTTTAAGATTGTGCATTAATTACCGGTAGCTTAATAAAGTGACCATCAAAAATAAATACACGTTGCCTCACATTGATGATCTCTTTTATCAGTTCAAGGGGGCTGCGGTGTTTTCTAAGATTAATTTGAGATCAGGGTATCATCAGTTGAGAATTAGGAATGCATATGTACTTAAAACTGTGTTTTGCACTAGATATGACTATTATGAGTTCTCGGTGATGCCTTTTGGATTGGCGAATGCACCAGCTACATTTATGGATTTGATGAATTAGGTATTTAGGCCATACTTATATTATTTTGTGGTGGTATTCATTGATGATATCCTGGTATACTCTTGCAGTAAAGAAGAGCATGGCAGACATTTATGGATTGTGTTGTAGACTTTAATGGAGAAACAACTATATGCCAAGTTGTCCAAGTATGAATTCTGGTTGGATCAAGTGACTTTTCTCAAGCATGTTGTTTCAGCAGAGGGTATAAAGTTAATCACAGTACACTTGAGGCAGTTTTGAATTGGAGTCCACTAAAGAATGTGATGAGATTAGAAGTTTTCTAGGGTGGGCTAGTTATTATCGTCAATTTGTGAAGAAATTTTTCATGATAGCTTCACCACTTACCAGACTACTTCAAAAAGATGTGAAGTTTGTATGGATAGATCGATGTCAGGTGAGCTTTGAGTAGTTGAGAGACATGTTGAGTTAAGCTCTAGTTCTTACTTTACCTGTAGAAGGTAAATCATATGTGATGTATAGTGATGCTACACATAATAGTTTGGGTTGTGATTAATGCAGGAAGGTATAGTTATTGCATATGCTTCTAGACAGTTGAAGCCTCATGAGTTAAACTATTCGACACATGATTTGGAGTTGGCAGCCATTGTATTTGCATTGAATATTTGGAGACACCACTTGTATGGAGAAAAATATTTTATTTATACAGATCATAAGAGTCTGAAGTAATTGGGGGTTCAGAAAAAATTGAATCTTCAGCAGAGATGATGGTTGAAACTGATTAAGGATTATGACAGTTTAATTGACTACCACCAAAGCAAGGCTAATATAGTTGCTGATGCCTTGAGTCGAAAATATGTGATAGAGTTGATTGCCCATGCTCTCATATTGCTTATTGAGTTGAGAGCTTTACATGCCAGGTTTAAGGTGTGAGATGATGGTGCTCTTTTAGCCTAATTATAGATAAGGTCATTACTACTTGATCATATTAAAGAGGCACAAAAGAGTGATGTGAGAATTCAGAAGACTGTGAAAGACTGTAAAAAGGGGGAGAGCAGGGATTTTTATATGAGAGATGATGGCAATGTGTGGTACAAAGATAAATTATGTATTCCTAATAATATAGAATTGAGGAAGAGAATTTTAGAGGAGGCACATCAATCATCTTATGTTATGCACCCTAGAAGTATCAAGATGTATTAAGATTTGAATTAGTATTATTGGTGGTCAGGGATGAAAAAGGACATGGCAAAATTTGTATCTCGATGCCTCACTTGTCAGAGGATGAAGGCTGAGCACTAGGTTCCTTCAGGGTTGCTACAACTATTGTTAGTTCCCAAGTGGAAGTGAGAGCGAGTGACCATGAATTTTGTGGTTGGATTACTTTTGACCCAAAGGAAGTATGATGCAATCTGGGTAATAGTGGATAGATTAACAAAGTCAACCCATGTTCTTCCAGTTAGGATGAATTACTCACTAATAGGCTAGTTGAGTTATAAATTAATGAGGTGGTAAGATTGCATGGAATCCCAGTTTCTATTGTGTCTGATCGAGATCCAAGATTCACATCTAGATTTTCGAAGAGTTTGCAGGATGCCTTGGGTTCTCGGCTACATTTTAGTACTGCTTTTCATCCACAAATAAATGGGCAATCAAAAAGAGTAATGCAGGTTTTTGAAGATATGTTGAGAAGTTGTGTTATCAAGTTTACTGGAAGTTGGGATAGGCACTTATTATTGGTTGATTTTACATACAATAATAGCTTTCAGTCTAGCATTGGAATGGCTCCTTATGAGGCTTTGTATGGTTGATTTTACATACAATAATAGCTTTTCTTTTCTTCCAAACACAAATTTTTTTAGTGGATTTTCAAGAATCAAAAGAAGTTTTTATAATTTTCCAACAAATTGGTAAGCTTTTCTCTTTAATTTTTAAGTTAGGCTGGAAATTAGATTATGTAAGATTTGGACTTTTGATGGGGTGTATTTTAATTTGTTATATGGGTATGAAAGGTATAATTTTAATGAGGATATAAATATTTTATAGTTATTTGGTTGATTTGCCCAGTTTTAATAGTAGTTTGGATGAAGTAGTGGATGAGCTAGGGTTTTAGAATAGTAATCACAAAGAATTGATGTTTATTTGATTTTATGATTTAAATAATAATATTAAATAATTTTAATAACAGAAATGAACTTAGAATATCAATTAGAATTTAGTAGAATGGAGATTTAAAATTAAAGAAAGTTAGGATTGAAATTTATAAATTTGAAGAAACTGCATTAAATTGATTTTTATTAGATAGAATGTGTAGATATATGATTCTAATACATAAAATATATTTACATTTTGAATAGGCATTTAGTAGATTGTATTTGCCCAACATTAATGGTGAAGGGCATGATAGAAAGTGGTAATTTTGGTAGCTTGGAAGTTGCTTAAACAATGTTAGTATATACTTTGATAGAATTATATTATAATAAAATGTAAATGGCACATTACCTTGTATTTTGGTATTAATGTTTTGCCACTTTGATGTGTGAACTCACATGTAAAATACTTAGCTACATGTTTAAAGACATGAATTGCATAATGTATGGATATTTAAGCCATTTTAGAATGACTAATGGCATTATAGAATATGGTCACATAAAAAAATATCATATTCCAAAATGTAACCTTATATTGGTTACATTATGAAATTGAAAATGTGATAAATAGATGGAAAAAATTGTAAAAAGAATGAAAATTGGCATAATTACCAAAGTATGAAAAAATGTGAAATTATATATATTATATGTGAAACTTTATATAATATTATTTTTTTAGATTTTTGTATTTGCGGCATGCCTATGATTGCTTTTAGGCTAGATGCTGAGAGTCACTGATATTTGATTTACCTTCGGGCTAGACGTTGGGCGTCACTATTATGTATTTTGCCTTCGGGCTAGATGCTGGGCGTCACTATTATGTATTTTGCCTTCGGGGTCAATGCATGCGCAGGTGACAGAGTATGTACCACTAGGCAAAATGTTTATTGTGATTTTGTTTATTGCGCAGGTGACAGGGTTAGTACTGAAAGCGCTGCCAAACCTGAGCATGTTTAGAGATTTTGAATTTTGCTGAAAGGTTTGTCTTGTTACCACGGGACCGTAGCCAGTTGCAAGAATATAAATATTTACTTTGAAAATCTTATTTTAATTATGTACATTATTTATGCATATCTGTAAATGTTGTAAATTTTAAATTTTTTGGGATAAGTGTGAAGTTTGTGAATATTTTAAATATATATCTATATATGTTTGAGTGATTTTGAGAAAAAATACCGAAGAAAAATGAAGTAGTGAACATATGAATATATGATTTTGGGAGTGCAAAATTTTTATGCATGTTGAGTTATTAATTTTTTTGGAAATATTAAAAATACAGATAAAATTCTGGCGAAATTTTTTTAGAGATTTTCTTTAAAATATGTGTTTTAGTACTTTTAATTTTTAACAAATAGTTTTATTTAATTATTAAAGCATAGCTTAGGTTTTAAAATATTATTATTGTTATTATTTTCTTTTTCTTTTAAATTTATAAAAATTTTGTTAAGACATAAATATTGACATCCTTGTACTGTATATGCATATTTTACATATATCGGGTGTATGTATTATATATATACAGGGTGTGAGGGTGCTACAATGCTATTCAAATTTTTTTCTTTTTAACGTTAGAAGGGGAACCACTAGATATCATGTTTAAATTAGGGAGTTTCTCAAAAAAAAAATATTGTTGTTCAAGACAAGATTTTAGCCAAGAAACAAATCCCCATGAAACTTAATATCGTAGTTCATTTGAAACAAGAATTGGTTATGAAGCTATGGTTTATTTTACAGTTAAAAATGACATGTGAAAGATCACCAAATTTATTTCAAGCCACGGTCACAAATTGATATCATCTAATGAGATTTATTTGTTGGGATCTAATAGGGCATTAACTATTTCTAAAGTTAATGTGATTGATTCAATGGGGAATGCACGCATAAGTACTAAAAATGTTTATTGTTTATGTCTGGTGAAGTTGGTGCGAGTAAGTATGTTGGATTTACAAAAAGATATTATTATAATTATATTAATTAATAAGCAAAAGTTGATTATAATTGAAGCACGTGATTCTCAAAGTCTAATAAATTATTTTAAACTTAGAAAAATTAAAGATGATATATTTTTTTATTCAACTTAGGTTGATCAAAAGAATAGAATGACTATTTTTTTTTTTTGCATGATGGAAAATCAATGATTGATTATGATTCTTTTTAGTGATATGATTGTATTTTGAAATCATTTATTGCACAAATAGATATTACTTGATTTGTGCACCATTTGTTGGGGTCAATCACCATTGGCAAAGTTTTATGTTTGGATATGTATTCCTGTTAGATGAAACTTACCTTCCTTAATATGGTTATTTAGGTCATTTCTAGAATCAATGGAGGTTAAAGAACCTAAACAATCATAACTAGTCAGGCCCCATCAATAGTTAGTGACATTAAAGAAGTATTTTCAAATAGTCAACATCGTGTATGCTTATGACATTGCGAAAAATGCTCCTCATCATTTGGGTATTATAATTCAAATTCTAATTTTTGCCAAATATTTTATATATGCTTACAAGGGTGTGAAACAAAAATTGAATTTCAACAAATATGAGATAAAATGATAATGAATTTAGTAATCTTAGAAACCACAAATGATTGAATAATTTATATGAAATTCACAAATAAAATGAGGTCTTGCTTTGAACAAATATGTCTTTTCAAGTGGATTTTAAATCTTCTCAACAAAGTGAAAACACAAATAATGTTTTAAATATTATAGCCAACAAAACTGCTTCACTGAGTAAATTTATGCTTTACTTTGAGAATTTTAGTAAAGAGATTACATTCAGAAAAAACAAATGATGATTACCATTGTAAACAAGATTTGCTTCGTTGCCCCCATTAAAAAAAGTGGCATATTGAACTATGCAACAAAAATTTATACATATAAGATTTTTAAATTATTTTAGAATGAGTTACTTGATGGGATTGCCGCGACTTAGTCAAAATTCATAAGTCATGATAATATTTGCTCTTTTGAAGTGGTAAGAGAAAGAGGGAATCAAAGGACACATGCAATTCATTTTGATTGATTTATTATGGATACTAAATATAGTTGCAAGAAATTCAAATTAATATAATTTTTATGTTAGCGTGTATTAAAAAATTTTATTATAAAAAATGCGAATGAGATACCCAAACAATATATTTTAAGAAGATAGACAAAAAAAAAAAAATACAAAGAAGATAACGTTTGACTGTGAATAAAAAGCCAATCTCTAAAAGATGAAAAGTTGAAACTGTATTTTATAGCACCATGATGAGATATGATATGACATAATTATAAAAAGTCAAAGAAATGAAACTATAAGACAAATGTGTCAAAGTACTTTTCATAAAGTAGACCAAAGAGGTTGACAAAGAATTAATTATTATTTGAGTAAAACGGGTCCAATAGCAAAAAATGAGGATTTTAGTAATGTTGATGAAGAGATATAAAAGGATGATATATAATCATGTGTTATATCCCTCAAGATTAAAACCCAAAAGTTTTTCAAATGCTAGATTAAAGGGCCATTTTAAAAATTGGACACAATCAAAGAAAAAATCATCAAATTCAGATATATGTATCATATATATAGCTTTTTCTTTTAATTATATCATGATAATCTAATGATTTTTTTTATTTGTATTAGGAAAAACTCAAAATTAGTGATTTACCATCTCAAATGGCTATCTCCATTGTCAAGACAATCACTAATATTTATGATAACGCCAACCCAAATGTTAATGTATTCACCAATTCCTATGGCCATTCCATCCCAAATGTCAATGCACTATAGATGGCTATGGTTATACCATCATAAATGAAAACTTAATCACAAATGGATATGACAATGCCAACTCAGGTGTGGCTATTTCACTTATTATACATTATTCTGATGGAGAAATAAAAGATGATGATAGTAATTGTGTTTTCAAATATTTTTAGGCATATAGAGTTAATTGGAATATAAATGATAATATTCCATATACTTGCATATTACAAAACTTTGAATCAATGACACATTTAAGTCAAGTAAGCAAATTTGCAATTTACAATACTTTTTTTTCCCTTTTTATAATCTTTTTTTTTTACTTTAGCTAAGTTTACAAATATCATTTCTTTTTTAGGGATCAAGTTCTAATGCCCACAAGAATTTTAAGTTAGAAAACTTTGTCGAAGATTTTTTATGTCCAAAGGTATATGAATTTTTTCTTCTTTTGTCATTAAGTTCGCAAGGTAATATAATGATGCACCTAATTCATTCTCTTGGCTTTTCTTCCTTTTTTTTTTTATGCAAGTGGCATTGAGCTTCAAGTTTGTTCTCAATTCCTATTAAATTCAAATGTTAGATTGAGAAATAATTTTTGTTAAAACAAATAATTTATCAAATTTATTTGTTGGAAAATTAATTTTTTCTAGTTGTGAGATTTTATTACTATTTTATATTGGCTTAAAGAAAAAAAATATGTACAAAAGCATACCGATATTTTAGTTAGAGGGCCTTCCTCAAGTCGGATTTTTGGGTCGACAAGAACTACTTTTTTAATCTAAGCTTAAAAACATTTTCTTTAAAAAGTCATTTTTACTATATCCAAAAGTTTCTAAAAAAAGGAAAGATTTGTCTCTCTCTCTCTCTGTATATATATAAGCAATTAGATTTTTCCCCACAATTCTAAATGTTATAAATTTAACTTAATAATTTTAATTATTCAATGTGACTGATTTTAAAAAACAAATCTAATTATTTTAAATATTTAGTCATGTGGATATTGAAAAAAGTCCATACAATATTAATTATTTAACAATATAATTTTTAAAAAAATAAGAAAATGTACTATTTTCAATGAAAAGAAAATAAAATTTTTATCATACTTTTTATAGAGCGACAATAATTAACTCCAAAAAATATTTTTTTATTATTCAATTTTTTTACCCTCATAGATTATAGATTTTTTAAAAAAAATTGTAGCTCTAGAGCTACTTTTAAATTCAATTGCAATATGATTTTATTTTTTACTTTTTTTTTTGTTGTGAATTCAATTGTAATATTTTTTTTTCAAAGTTATTACAATGATTTAGTAATACTGAAATTAGTAATTTCTTAGCAACTGAAGGTAGAAAAATAGAAATTTTCTTTTGTTGATATTAATTAAATTCTCTCTTTTGGATAAGTTATTGTAGACACTCATAACAAATTAATTTTTTTTTAACTTACAATATGTCTTTGCTAGTTGATTTAATATTGCGCTGCTAAAATTGAAATTTTATTATATTTAATTTATTAATGCAAGAATGACTTTTATTTGAATATTGAAATAATTATTACACAAAATAAAGGAAGGAAAAGTAATGTTATGTATATAAAGAATATAATTGGACAAATTATATTTGTGAGTGACAAAAAAGGTTATGTAATTAAGGAATTAAAACATAAATAATTGTTTTTGTCAAGATGAAAAAACAATTAATTCTTTTTAATTTATAAATGACTAATTTGCAAAATTTTTTATTAACTTGTGATCAACAAAATATAATCAAGTTACTAGTGGAATAATTGTGTTACAAAATCTTTGTATTGAGGTACGTAAATTAATGAATTTGGCTAACTTCGAAAAACTATCAAATGAATGCATTATTTAGGGATTTGTGATGATGGATTTTAAATCTCAATCTCTGTCTCTTTCAATCTAATCAACTAGCTTAAGTTTGGATTTAGGGATTTCAACTTACCAATTTTCAGTTTCTTCATCTATATCTGAGCTTAGGATTTGAGATAGGGATTTCAATCTGATTATCCCTAAATCAAATCTAACTTTATGAGCCTAAGAAAGTTGTCTTAGAGACTTGGTAATTTTCTGGCTAACATTAATTCAAAGTCTTTTTGCCAAGAAAAAATCTACTCATTATTCTTCTGTTGAATTATCAGTTTAAGGCTTACATAATCACTTCTGCTTACCTTTCATTTTTTTTTCTCTTTTTTTCTTTGCTCATTAATGGGATAACCTTTACTGCTTCTTTATTATTTATGTGAGGTTCTCTTTTTTTACTATGTTTTTCTACTGTGATGTTTGTTTTGAGGTCATTTTTATGGTCCAAATTGAGAATAATCTCATGGATAGTTCAATTTCTCATTGTGTAAGAGGTGAGGATGGGAATTAATTTTTAGAAAAAAAAAACTCGTTTTAGCAGTTAGAAGAGCTCTTATAAATTATATCATCAACATAAAGGCAAAGGATGAGAAAATCAGTATCTTACCTTTTTAAGTAGTAAGTAGGTTCATTGTCACTTTTCAGAAACCCATTTGAACAAAAAATGAGTATCTATTTTTTTGTACCGTGCCTTGGGTGCTTGCTTTAACCTATAGAAAGCCTTTCTCAACTTATAAACTTTGTCTTCTTTGCCACTACTGATATACCCTTCAGGTTGAGTAACATACACTTTCTCCAAAAACTCTCCATTTAAAAAATAGATTTGATGTAAAATTGATACATAGACAGATTTAATTAAGCAGCAAAAGCTAAGAAAATTCTTACATTTTTAATCATTACCGCTGAAGAGAATGTATCTTCATAGTCCATGCCATATGTTTGTGCATACCCCTTGACTACTAGCCTTGTGTTAAGCTATTCAATACCCTCCCTCAAACCCCCACTCCCCCTTCCCCCGGGCAAATAGCCACTTCAACCCACTTCAATCCAATAGCATTTTTCCTTTTGGGTAGATCCACCACCCATGCGTCATTGTTGTTGATTGTGGCTGGCTCTTATTTCATTGCCTTACACCACACCTCCTCTTTAATTGCTTCTTCTAAGCTTGTTGGCTCAGCTACAAAAATGCATATATGGAGTTGTATATCTCCTTGAGAGATCTTGTCTTTCTTGGTGGAGTCTCATCTGAAGAATCACTAGAAAATTATGCTTCTCTCCTACTTAAAGATGAAGATGTGGAGCTGCCCGTGTCTGGTGTTGATGGAGTAAAAGCTATAGGAGTTGCATCCACTTCTATGCTTGAAAAATCTTCCCTTTCAGATGGAATTACAATTGTTGTCCCACCTTCTATTTTGCCCCATTTCCAGCTTAAAGTTTCATCAAACACCACATTCCTACTTATAGGGTTATAAAACCTATATGTTTTGGATTATAAAGAATATCCAACAAAAATACATTTTTCAAATGCCATCTAATTTTTATCGATTTTGTGAATTGTTCAAAGTATAGGAAATACACCAAAAAAATTTTAAGTGGCTTACCCATGGCTTTATACCTATCCAAGCTTCATAAGGGGAATGATTTGGGACAACTTTTCTTAGTGAAATATTGAGTAAATAGACAATTGTTGTAACTGCCTCTGCCCATAATTCATTTGGCAATCCCTTTGCTTGCAACAAGCTTCTTACCATTTTTACAACCGTGCGAATTTTTCATTCAGCTGCACCATTTTATTCCAGCGTATATTGTGTTGTAAAGTCCCTACGAATACTTTTTTTTATGCAAAAAATATTGAATTCAATAGATAAAATCTCACCACTACTATTCATCTGAAGAGCTTGATGCAGTTGCCCTTTTGCTGCTCAACAAGTGATTTGAACCTCTGAAAGTTTTCAAAGATTTATGATTTAAACTTCAAAAGTACACCCTACTCATGCAACTAAAATTATCAGTAAATAACAAAAAAAATATTTACTACCACCAATAGATTTTGTATTCATAAGCCTACACAAATCAGCATGTACGTAGCAATTTGAGATAATGGTTCTCTCTCCAAGATTTTTCTTCTGGAAAAGACTTTCTATTTTATGAAAGAGAATGAACTTATTTACCATCATACCAACAATGTACAAGTTATTAAATCTTTAATTTTTATATGCTTATCAAACACAAAAGCAAGAGCCAACCTGGTTAAACGGGTTGAATTGCAACTTAGTAATAACGCCGATTCAGTTTAGCTTGAATGACTTCATTAGAATAACTTGAATAACTTAGTGGCAAAATCATCATTAGAATCATCACTCTCAAATTTAGCTTGAATGACTTCATCTCCCTTTTATGAGCTGCTACTCTTTGAATTTAAAGAGACAATTGAATCCCTTTCAATTTGCTCTTTATCAAAGTTCCAATAAGCATTCTCGTCAACTTTAATATCCCGGCTGATAATATCTTTCTTTGAAACAACATTATAAACTCTATACCCCTTTGATTGAGAGGCATAGCCAAGAAACACACCAATCTCAGCCTTGTTATCCAGCTTGCTTCGTGTTATCCAGCTTGCTTCTCTTTACAGCAGGAACATGAGTGTAACAAATTGAACCAAACACTTTAAAATGTTTCACAGAAGGTTTAGAGCCAAACCACATTTCAGCAGGAGTTTTATCATTGAGAGCCTTTGAAGGAAGCCTATTCAAGAGATATACAGAGGTATAAACTGCTTCTGCCCAGAAATATTGAGGTAGCTTCTTTTCAGCCAACAAACTTCTTGACATTTGCATCACAATTCTGTTTCTTCTCTCGGAAATCTCATTTTGCTCGGGTGAATAACTCACAGAAAATTGATGGTGAACACCATGATCTTCACAAAATTTTTTAAATTCAATTGAGGTATACTCAGTACCGTTGTCAGACCTTAGCATCTTCAAGGCACAGCCACTTTGTTTTTCAACATAAGCTTTAAATTTTTTAAATATAAAGAATACTTGAGACTTGCTATTTAGAAAATATACCCAAGTCATTCTTGTAAAGTCATCAATAAACAAGATAAAGTAGAGATTTTTACTAGGAGAGGCTATCCACATTGGTCCACAAACATCTGTGTGTACCAATTCCAGCTTTTCTTTTGCTCTCCAAGTAGTTTTTTTCTGGAAAGGATTGTCTATGTAGCATACCCATTTGACAACTACCACATACACTATCACTTTCACTAATCTCTGGCAAATCTCTCACCATATCTTTAGTTTTTAACAACTTCAAAGAATCATAGCTAAAGTGACTATATCTCTTGTGCCAAATAAAAGATTCATCAGATTTTGCACTAAAAGAGCATTGGGTAACAAAATTCCAGTTAATTGGAAAGCTATTATTTATCATCTCAACTTTTAGAACTTCGAAGTCATGAGAATCACAAACAACACATACACTATTTTTAAAGTTTAATGAATAACCTTTCTTCATCAATTAAGCCACACTAAGAAGGTTATGATCTAAACTAGGAACAAAAAGAGCATTAGTTACTAGTTTAGTACCTCCTTGTGAGTGAAGAATAACAGTTCCTCTTCCTTGAGATTCCACCATTTCACCATTTGCAAGCTTGACTGGAATTTTCACTGATCTATCGATCTCAGCAAATAAATTTTCATCCTTGACCATGTGGCTGGAGCAACCACTGTCCATTAACCAATAATCTTTAATCTTAGAATTTGAAGATTGAATCACAATAATTTCTCTATCATATTGTTGTTCATCTACATAATATGCTTGCTGAATCAGTTTTTGTTGTTCAACATGAGATTGATGACGTTGCTTCAACCTGTAATTCTTCTCAATATGTCCAAACCTCTTGCAATAATTGCATTGTGGAGATTTAATTCCATTTTTCTGCCAGCAATCCTTCTCGACATGATTTGTCATGCTAAAAGTGGAACAAGGTTGAAACTTTCCCTTCCTTCCTCCTTTCTTCTTATTTGTAGGAGCCTTGCCCTTGTTTGGATTTTCATTTGCAGGTTTTGTGTTATTTTCAGCTTGCTTACTCTTTTGTTTTGCAATAAAAGCCTCTTTAATGGACCCCTTCAGCCTGATGGTCCTTCTTTGCTCAAGAGCTTGCAAAGCATTTATCAGTTCTGGTAGAGTAATGGTACTGAGATCTTTAGAATCTTCTAATGAGGAAATTTTTGGCTCAAATTTTTTTGGTAAACTAACTAAAACTTTCTCTATAATTCTTTTATCAGATAACTCTTCACCCAACAATCTTATTTTATTTGCCACAACAAGTAATCTATCATAATACTCTTTGATAGATTCTAAATCTTTCATTCTGAGAACCTCAAACTCTCTTCTCAGATTTAGGACTTGCATACCTCTGGTTTTATCACTTCCTTAGAACTCTTCCTTCAATTTGTTCCAGACCTCTTTGGCAGTTCACAGGCCATAATCCTTGTGAAAATAACATCAGACACAGCTGAATGAATGGCTGAAAGTGCTTTAAACTTCTTTGCAACTTCTTTGTTATGGTTGTCAATTTGAGCTATAGTAGGGTTTGCTCTCAAGGGTGTTGGATCCCTCTCTATTTCTGCTACCTCCCATAAATCAAAATCTCTTAAATAGATTTTCATCTTTACTGCCCAAATAGCATAACCTTCTCCAGTAAACATTAGTGGAGAAGGAGCTGTATAGCTACTTGATGCCATGAACTCACTCAAGGTGTTTAAGATTCTTTTTTTGGAGGATTACTGACTAGTTTTCTCTCACTTACAGGTCACACAAAGATCATATAGATGCTCTGATACCACTGTTAGTTTTATAAGAGATAAACATAACATGTAAGAGAGAAAGAAAGGATGAAAAAATATAGCACAACTGGGCACACACTCTGCTGTTTTTTTTTATTGATATATATATATATATAGACAAAATACATGGCTAAATTTCAGTACAAGAGCTAGTTACAATTAGTCATCTAATACCAACAAAAGTAACTTAAAAACTTTCACAAAATCTGAATCACATATCAGAAATTATGGCAGCAAAATCACATCAGAAATTATGGCTAAATTTCTGAGCTAATCTATTTAAAAACAAACTAGATAATTCCAAAATACAACCAGCTGTTTTGTCTACAAAATATATCTCAATTAGCAACAACAACTTCTCCCAAAAATTTACAATAGCTTATCTTATCCAAATTTTAAATTTTAATTTTATTTATACTTATTTGATGAAAATGAATTAAAAATTAACCTACTACATCCATTGCCTTTCCTAACCACTAATCACTAAATTTTCAATTCTATATTGTGTATTTTTGCTAATTAATTGCTTCTCATTTCTCAATCATCATTTTTATTTCACAATTTGAGTATAATTGAAACTAAATTTCGAGAAAATCATAAAAGAATTTAATTTAAAAAATTTAGATACAAATATATCATATTTTCCTCGAGAAACAAAAAAGAAAAGACCTATCTATTCTCAATATTATTAGTAATAACATATAAAACTATATATATTTTTTATAAAATAAATATATAAAATTTCACTATAAACAATTTGTCAACTAACAATTTTGACCTCAGTCTTCCATTCTCTCCAACAAATATATAATTAACAACTTAATTTCCCTTTTACAAGCATGAGAAAAAATGAAAATAAAGGAATCAAATATATAAAAATTTCATTGGCAACTCCTTGACTTTGAACTCCCTTTCTTTAACCGACAAAAACAAGTAACTCAATCGCTCTAGAGAACTAAAAGCAACACCAGCACTGGAATGATCATGCCAATTGCAACTTGTTCATGTGGAAATTTCATAGCCCCTGTATTCACAAGTTCAAAGCAGCCAAAGAAAAAGGATGTTAAAATTTGAAATTTTAACTTTGTGGGTATATTTAGCTTCGAGTAGAGAATTCAAAATGCTCAAAACTTTATATGTTATGAAACAAGTTCTTAATCACTTAACTGAATAAAAGAAAATTATAAGTACTAATTACCTTGATTTAAAGGGATTGAGTAGTTGAAATAGAATTGGAAATCATGATACCACATACTACAACTAGACCCATAAATCTCCCATCCTCTCTTATTCCCAATTGTGGTTCTAAAAGTCGTCAATAGATCATCAAAGCACCTGCCACAGTCACTTCTGCTAATGTCTCTACTGCACTGACCCATTCCATACCTTTTCCCACTTTGTCCAACATCCAAAACCGCAGTCTGAAACATAAATGGCTGCTCAGGAGCAGTAGTAGCAAGCTCTTTCATGAAATTAAGTCCTTTAGAAACAACATTTGGATCATCAAAATCTGTATCATTAGCTAAAGCCATTGCTGATTGATCCCATACACCAAAAAAACTAACATTTGAATAACGAAGAAAACACCAATTAAGCCAAATAGTAACATTTTTGCTAGTTGAGCAGCCACGCACTGAAGTGGAATTCTTGATGCAAGCTGCGCAGTCTGTAGCAGAAATATCACCTCTACATTGGGTAAGGCCATAAATTTTGTTAGTACGTTTTCCAGCGGTGGTAGTGTAGAAACCATTGTGAATAGGACCATTTTCAGCAATTGATTTCAGTAGATTTTTGAGATCGATTTGGTATTGTTGGTTCTCAAGAGTAGCATTATCAGAAACTGAACACTGCAATCCAAGAATCTGATTAGTGTCAGCCTGAGAAAGAGTACTAGATAATAACAAGATTAAAGTTGACAAGAAAATGAAAATCTCCATTAACCCTTTATTTGAGCCTAATAGGAAAAGAGAGAGAAAGGTCATGAAAGAGAGAAAGTGCTCTAAGTTATATTATTATTGAGAGCATAGAAAAAAAAACAATCAAATCATGGCATTTTTGCTTTATGAATGGTAAAGTCAACTGTTATACTTGGATTGCCATTATGTGGAGGATGAATATATGCTCATCACTACAAAATTGAAGTCAACCAAATTAATCTAGTTTGGTTTTAGCTTAATGCCCCCCTGTTGATATGCTTAGCCATTTAATTATAAAACTAAAAGTTTCTTTTTTAATCGTTTTCTTAATCCATATCAAGTATAATAAGTAATTAATTGAAACCACTTGCTCATATGTGTGTGTGTGTGTGTGTGTGTATACTTTAGCTAATAAATTATAAAAAACTGAAATTAATTGGAAGTAGCTAGCAAGTTACTTCTACTTAAAGGATTGAGTTGATTACTTAAAATATTGGATAAGCATAAAAGGTAAGGATTTATTTATCATTACGAACGTGAATTTAATGCAACTCAATCATTTTTTCTTATAATTATAACACATACACAATAGCAGCAATAAAAAAAGAACATAAGTGAATTAGTTATCTTTTTAAAAATTCTGATTTTAAAAAAATTTCAATTTAAATAGATTTGTATTATTAATTTTCATATTTAGAAGAAATTAATTTATAAAGATAATTCCGACATAAACAAAAATCATTTTTTAATTAATTAATTAGAACTTAATTATAGTCTACAAGCTAAAAAAATTATAGTCCAATTTTACATTAGTTTAACATTTTTTTTAAGACTTGAAAAATGAAAATGTAATATCAGTATAGGTTTGATAGTCTCCACTTTTAATGTAGTATCACTTCACCATCAGGTTAAAACACAATTAATTTTTTTTTCTTTAAAGCTTCAATATTATTTAGTTATTGCTAAATGAACAAATAGAATTAAAACTAAATTAAAATAATTTATTATTTATATAATAATGTTTTATAATAATTGCTGCATAAAAATTCAATTTTATTTGATAAAGTTGAATTAAATTCAATTCTTTCAAATAAATTTTCTTCAAAAATACATGATTGGCTCTGTGAATTCATTCAAAGAAAGGAGCAGATTTCAACTCATTACAATAATCATATACAGCTACATGTAGTTTTGAATTAATTTTTTTTAAAAAAATTATTATTCTTGACCATAATGATTTCAACTAATTTATAAAACGGATCAAGTTGCTATAATATAATTGCAAAGGAATCATGTCAACTTTTTCTTCTTGAATGAGACCAATTAGAAAAATATGATAATTCCTTTATAAAAAAAAAAGTATAAAATGTTAGGAGTTGGTCAAATATTGAATGGAATTAATTTATCTTGCAACTTGTAATAGCATCACAGCCAGGAAAAAATGCATGAGCCAGGTTAACAGTGAATGGGCAATTGCAATAATATTATGAGTTTTTTTCTAACAATTTTATAAAAAATTCAATAAGATATGAAGCATGTGATAAAAAAGAAAATACATTATATATATATATATATTATTTTTTATATATTTTGTAGTTTCTAATAAATTGCATTATTATATTTTATATTATATTATTTTAAATTCAATAAAGATATGATTTTTGTATTTGTTTATATATTGTGTATTATGCAATTGTATACTAAATGTATGCTTTCAATTTATTAATTATTATAAATTGAAAGTTGGATTTTTAAAATTTTGAAATTTAAATTTTGTGCAAATTTAGAAGAAACTACAAAAATATATTTTTTAAAAAATATTTTTTTAATACAAAACCTATATAATAAACTCTTTCTCAAATGCATAAAGAGTAAGGTCAAAATTTCAAATAAGTTTTTGAAGTATGATTAGTGTCTCAACTAAGCCCTTAAGGATTTTTTTTAGACCAAATATATCTTTAAAAAAAAGGTCATTTAGATCTTTATCGACGAAGAAAAGTTAACTTACTATTAAAATATAGAATGTCACTATAGGATCTATTTTATTCACTTTATATTTTTTAAATAATTTAAAAATATTAAAATATTTTTAAATAATTAAAAATAAAATAAATATATTTTATGTAATTAAAAATATTAAAATATATTTTTAAACATATTAAATAAAAATTAAATAATATAAAACAAAATAAAAATTAATATATATTAAAAATTTTTATTTTATCAATGAGACCAAATAAAATAATCATATTCTATGTATCAACATTCAACAATTTATAAAAAAAATTAAAATTTAAAGAATATCAAATCATGAATTAAAAATTATGAAAATTAATTTTTTATCATATAAATATTAATATTTAAATAAAAATCATTATTTGTAATTTAGATCTTTTAAAGAATATAATATGTTTATTTTTATAATATGTAAAAAGTTATTATTTTTTAAATATTTTTAAAAAATAGTTATTTTATTTTTTAAATATTAAAAATATATTTTTAATATATTTTTCAGTTATTTAAAAAAAATAAAGTGAATAAAATAGATTCCACAGTATCATCTCAAATATTTTAATGGTAAGTTAATTTTACTCCAATGATAAGAGTCTAAATGGACGGTTTCTAACAACAAATATATATATATATATATATAATTGATGAAATAAATTTTAAGAACTGAGTTGAGACTGTGATCATATTTTATAGCTTATTTAAACTTTTTGCCAAAAGGGTAACCAAAATGCAGCAAACGGATTAGCATTTGCCTAAAACTAAGCTACTAGCACAATTATTCTTTTTTTTTTTTTGGGTCACATACGATTTTCTGTTTTAACAAAAGTTAATGGTTTTATTTATGCTTTTCATTTAGAAGAATAAGAATTGAATGAAAATAAACTCGAAAAGGGAACAAATATGGTAACTTTCTTTGGAAGAAATTGATTTAAAATGAGATAGAAGTAAAGATTTATTGGATTGTGACAAGGATGCAACTATCTTGCACTTTATCCAAACTAGTCATGAAGATTTGATTGGTGTCAATAAAAAAAATTAATAAACAAAAGAAGTGGGTGAATACAACTGAAATTTTAGTGATATAAATTATTACTAAATGAATTGGAATCAATTGATATCGCATTCTCATTTAACATAACTACCGTTGATTTTGTACCTTTTAATATAAAATACTAAAGCCTCTATGTTTTAATAATTTTTTATATGAAACACATATACATTGATTTGATAACATTAAATTGTTATACTTTTTTTAAAATCAACATCGCACTTTTGCTTGATAGGAAAGCAAACTAACCATTAATTAACGGTTAATTTTTAATATTCAAAATTGAAAAACAAAACTAAATTATTAAGCAATGTTCATAAAAATCAAAACTAAAATTAATATATAAAAATCAATTTTTTTTAAAAAAATAAAAAAATTAGAAATATGATGTATTATTCTAATTTTTAAGACATAAAAATATAGTGATGATAACTACCAAAATATAATCTGATACTTAAAAGCATATATTACTGTAGTTTAAATTTTAGATTTGAATTTAAATATTTTCTCTTTCTATATATAATTAATAAAATAAATATGGTATTTATTTTTGTTATGTCTATGGATAATCAAAGGCGTAAAATCCTCTGTCTATGTGCTTATATGCTCATTCTTTTTTATTTTTAATTTTCATCTATTTTTTTTTTAAATTTTACTTATTCTTTTGCTAGAGAATATTAATTTACTGTATCTTTAACTATACATATGCATTTCACAAATCAATATTGAGTATTATCGTGATGTTTATTAAATAAAGATAAAGATGTAATCTTAATTTTAATAAAATACAAAGGTTGGATGTCAAGAAATCAATGTACATTAATTTAATGTTGAACAAAGTATAAGAAGATTTTTTAAAATGTCTTTTTTTCTTATTAAGTAATTTAATATATTCTTTCTCTATATATCCACATTTTACTATATGTGCTGAGTATTATCCTAACTTTTATTTAAATAAAAGTGCAATATTAACTTTTATAAAATTCATGTATAAAGTAGAAAAACTTTAGAATGTGTTTTAACTTGGAAAAATAAAATTAGTACGAAAGACTATGCTTGTCCACATTTCATGCCAATGGCCATCAATATTATTTTCGTCCTTATCAATAACCATCAATATCAGTTCTAGTTTGACAAGTTATAATATTATTAATTACTAGGATTAATTACAAAATATTTTTTGTGGTGTGTAAATTAGCGTAATTTTAATATTTATATCATTACATTAAAACTTAAACCATAAAATATTTTGGTTACAGAAATTTTATATTTATGTATGTATTAAATTATGGAGTTTCAAAAATTAATTATTTAGTTAATAGATAATTTTTTTTATAATCTATCTATTTTAGTCTTTATTTATACTAAATAGCTATTAATTATTATAAATATTAAAAATTAAATTAATTATTAATTGAATTAAATTAATTATAATTTAAAAAATATAAATAATTAGATTTAATATTATTAATTATAAAATATTTAAATTAGAATATAATAATTAATTTATAATATAATTATAAGTTTGTGTCCTCTTCATAGCCAACTACAAAGAATTCACCAATCAGCTTTTTACATGTTTCTTTCCTAATAAAAATAAATTGTTGGATTGAGGAATTAAAGAAACTGACTGTATCTTATTTTTTTTTTCGAAACAAATTGACTGTATCTTATTAATTCTTTTTCTTTTTTGTTACTATTTTAATTAATTTATTTATTTTATTATTAAGTAATTCGTTAATAATATCATTAGAGTTGCTCAGACTGATGACACTAGAGTTATTATATTTGCTTAGCAATAATTATTAATGATTCTAAAAGAAATTAAAAAAAAAACATAATAAACAGATAAAAAAGTTTATATTTAAAATTTATACTGTCCTGTTGTACTTCAGATAAAAAAAAATCACATTAATTTACATCATTGGGTAATTATATTATTGGTCCAAAATGCAGCCAAATAATTTTATTATTGAATTTGTTCTTCATTTTATGTTGTAACTTGTCACGGGTTTGTACATTGCCCGAGTTTTCATTTTTAATTACATTTATATAATTTTTAATAAATTTTTAAATATTTTATATCATTTTCCATTAATTTAAAATTTACAATAATGATAAAATTTTAGAATAATACATGAGATCATATATAATACTTGATAATATTAAAATCTTAAATTTTATAAATGATGAATTTTCATCTTAATAATTTCCTAACTCTATATATATTTTTTTAATTTCTTAACTAGGTATCTAACTCTAGTCCTTCTGTGTTGTATTTTCTATCTGGTATGTTCTGCTTTTGTATTATACATGTTGAACTCTGCATCTTTTATTAGTTTTAATGAATCCTACTTCCTGATAAAAAAAAAAAAAAAAAAAAAAAAACTCGACCTAACTTAATCCTAATAAAATGGTTGTTGTGCCACTTTATTTAATAAATAGGACAGAACGAGTTTTATAATTTGAATGCAAATTAGATTTGGATTTAGGCTTATGTAATGATATTATTTGTAATTTGTAATTTTTTTATATTTTTTATATTTATTTTTTTTAATTTGTAGTCTGTTTTTATGTGAAATATTAATTATATGGCATGAATATATGTATAAAATAATAATTGAAATGAAATATATATATATATATAAATGGATATTATTTTTCTTGATACACCTAGTGAAAGAGCAAGTATTTTTATTTTTTTAATGATTGATTAATAGTCTTGTAAAACCTGCCTCAAAAATCCTTTTTGTTATGCTTGACTCAACTAAAATTAACTAAGATTATGAAAAGAAATCTCAAATTTATTATATTAAAATCAATAATAATACGTCATGACATATTATTGGCATAACGTCATGATATAATGTATCTCTCTCAAAGACTTTTACAACGCCATGACATTTTGTTGGCACGCTAACTTGATAGCGTCAAATTCAATATCCTAAAACAAGAACATGTGTAGAGCAACAAATCAAAATAGCATTATATCAATCTTTCATATTCTCATCTCAAATCATTATTTTTCATGTTTCTCATAGTTCATCAGAACTCACTGTATTAATCAGAATTCATATAGAATTTTCATAATTCATCCGATATGCTTAATTATTAAGATTCAAACTCACATTCATAAAATAAATAACTCAATAATCAAATCATACACCAATCATACATTTCAACATGATTCATAAGTAATAACAAGTAAAAATGTAATTACCAAAGTAAGATTTTACCAAGTTAAGTTAACCTTCCTTGGCTTTAGTATTTCTACCCTCAAAACCCATCTAAACATGTCCTAACCTCTTTCTTTTGTATATATTTCTCCATTTTTATGCTTTAAATACTCAATTTGACTCTTAATTATATCAATCACAATTATACCTCATTAAAAACTCTAATTCCAAGGTCCATAAATCCTAATTTCTTGATTCAACTTAATTCAATCAATTATTTTTACAATTTCGACATGTAACTATCATTTTGTCTTCATTACTCAAGCTATTTTCCATATATTTCATCTTTCATAATATAAACATATTTTCTCCTAAATTTCTAAATATTTTTAAACTCTAAACTCATAAAAACAATTTTAAAGCATACCTACCTTTAGCAAATCTTCAAAAGCTCTTCAAGAACCACTTAAAACCATTGATTTTTGGTGAAATTTTGAGTAGCTAAATAAGAGTTTTCTTCCCTTGTTTTCAAGATGAGAAGAAGATGATGAAATAAAAAGAAGAATAAAAGTTTACTTTCCTTCTTTCTTCCTTATCCCTTTTATACTTTTTTTTCTTTCTCATGTTTATATATGTGTATGCATATACATATTTTCTTTCTTCTTTTTAATTTAATTTATGTATATATTATGTATATCTATTTCTTTCTCACATTATGTTTAGCTTTCTTTCTTTCCTCTTTTCTTTTACTTTATTTTACTTTATTTTTAACATTGTTATTATTAATATTACTTTTCTTCGTATCTCTTTTAACATTTTTAATTATCTCTTTGTATTATTTAATTTTAGGATATATTAAAATTAGAGATGTTACATATACACATCATTGCGTACATCAAACTCCCTACTGCACTAGCATATAGAATCTTTGTCATATACTGTAGTTCTTGTTCTGTTCTAAGACACTAATTACTAGACAATTTGAAATGATAAGCAAAAGGGGTAGTAACTGTTTTTGCTTTATCTATACCGAATCTCTTCAATATTTTTTCAATGTAATTCTTCTATGAGTATAATATCCATAGTTTTAGACATATTAAATAAGTATTTAGAGGTTAATTAAAGTATTTAGAGATATATATGTATAATATATACCTAATATATGTATAGTATACACATAGCATATACCTAAAATATACTTATTATATATATTGAATACATATTATATACTTAATACATATATGATATACACATAGTGTATACTTGATGTATACATAGAATACACATTTCATATATATGCATAAAAATATATATGACATATAAATAAAGTGTAAAGGAAAAATAAATATGTATGTATAATTATGGATAAGAAGATGTTAATTAAATAAATAAATAAGGAAAAAAGAAAAGTCAAAAGAAGAAGGAAATACATGGTTGAAATTAAAAGTAGAATAATTAAATAATTAATTATATTAATATATATGGCTAGTAAATAAAGAAAGAAATAAAAAATAGCCTTCTTCTTCCTCTTCTCGTAGCCATGGCCAAATTATGCATAGAGAGAGAGGGAATACACATCAAATTACATAGAAATTCAAAGGGTTTTAAGGAGATTTTAAAGGTTTAATAAGATTTCAATTCAGTATTATTCTTTAAAGCTTATTTTTACTTAATTCTAAGATTATGTTTGGAATGTTTAGAGAGAGAAAGTATGTTCAAACTGTTTAAATTAATAGTAATTGAGTTAATATGAAGGATAAATGATGATTTGATGATCAATTTGTGAAGATGAGCATAAATTATCAAATTAGGATTTTGTAGTGAATATGTGTAAATTAAAGTTTTGGTTTGGTATGGATTATAATAATTTGTTGTAATGGAATAATTTAATGTATATGTTATGATTTTATAGTTAGAATTTTGATACGAGTGAGTTTGGATGAAGTTAGGGTTTTTTTTAGAAGGTTATGTAAAAATTGGGGTTTTTCATGGAGATGGATATAATTATTGAAATGAGTTATTTTGTTACTATTTTGATATGTAAGAAATGAATTTATGGTTAAATGTTGAAAATAAGTTAGGTGTGATGTAGTTGAATAAAGTAGTAAAGGGTGAAATTAGAGTTTTATAGGGGTTTTAATGGAAATGGTGTATTTAATGGTTGTTTTGCATAAATTGAGCTTGTGAATGATTTTTATTGACACATTATACTTGTTATTTGGATTAGGAAGAGAGTAGGTTAAAGTTGCTAGGTGAAGGGATTTGGACATTTTGGAAAATTATAGCTTGAAAAGTGCTAAAAGTTGGATTTGAAAGAGATACGAGGTTAGTACATATTTAAATGTCTTGAGATTTTATTAAATGTGATTTGGCATAATGTATTTGGTCTATTATATACAAAATATATAATTACTATGATATGTAGAGATGCACATAACCTATGTAAAGTTACATAGTCATGTGGTGAGTATTACATTGGGCAGTAGTTCTATGTAAATTGATGTTGATATATTAAGGTTGTGCAATATAATGTATAATGGTTATATTTATGAAATGTGTAGAATGAGTCACATTATGAATGTGACTCATGAATATGTAAAGTGTAATGTGAGTATAGTCGTGGAAAGTGTTGTTGGTACATTGTATTAAGGAGACGACATTTAGGCGATAATAGACACTTGGTCTTCGGAGTCAATAGAGGGCGACCTTCGAGTGAGATATGTGACACTTTGCCCTTAGTTTCGAGAAGAGACGGCCTCCGGGTGATATTTTACACTTGCCTTTGGTATCGATAAAGGACTGCTTATGGGTGATATGTGATACTGTGTCCCTAGTGTCGGACCTTTGGGTCACTTGAAATGAAAGGCTGGATCCAGTGTATGTGTGTGTTTGTATGTGAATATGTTATATTGATGAGCAGTATAATTAAAGAGGGTTTGGTTAGAATAATGTATATTATGTTATGTAGTTAAATTGTTGATTTAAATGTTTATTATTATTTAAATATGTACCACTAAGCAAATTATTTAGCGTGGTTAGTTGTAATACGTAGGTGAGAGGACTGCAGAACAAAGTAGTTCAAAGTAAGGTAAAGATTAAAGAATTTATTTTGCTATAAGACCAACAGTATCAAAATTGCATTCATATATAGTTTTAATGTAATAAACTTTGGTTTTGTATATTTTAAACATACTATATGTATATTAAATAAATTTTGGAAAAAGTTTTATATGTTGCTCATTATGGTTGTGTTTTTAAATACTTAAGTAATTTATGAATAAATGAGGGAATTTGAGGAATATTTGTTTTAGAAGTGGAATTTTATTGCAGGTTGTATGTTCGTTTATTTTAGGAATATTAATTGAAATTACAGATAAAACTCTAACGAAATTTTTTTAGAGAATTTTTTTTAATAAATTTGTAAATTATTTTTAATATTTAAATGAAGGTTTTATATGTAATTAATGTAGTATTTTTATATCTTAAATAGATATTTTATGTATACGAGAGTATATATATAATGCATATTTAGAGTATAAGGGTGTTACAATGAGGGCCATACCTTTCTGTTTTTCCTATCCATGTTAATTTTCATGCTAAGAATTTTCTTCGTAACATCTAAGTCCTTCATGTCAAACTCTTGACATAACAAGGACTAAAAGTCACACACATCTTTTATGTCTCTTGTAGCAATTAACATATCATCAACATCTATCAAGAAGTAGGTGAAGAATCCATTCTTCAAAGATTTAAGATATAGACAATAATCATACTCATAATGGGTAAAGTCAATACTTATCATGTGAGAATTAAATCACTTGTACCATTACCTTGGGGATTGCTTCAACCCATAAAGGGATTTCTTAAGCTTGCATACTAGATGCACATTACCTTGCTTCTCAAACTTTTCTAGTTATTCCATGTAAATTTGATAAGTGCATATTGAATATATATTTTCTATCAATTTTTATATGAAATAGAGTTAAATTTACTTATTTTAAACTTAATTATGTGTTTTTATTTCATTATTATCGAATTAAGATTAGTTTGAATTAATTTCTTGTATGCTTGTGCAAAACTAAAATTTTAGGGAGAATTGGACCTTTAGAGCTTCAAAAATAATTTCGGTGATGATAAAATTTGAGATTGAAAAAGTCATCTCAAGTTTTCCAAAGAAGTCTAGTTCATCAAATTCTGAGTTTTTTTGGGACTTCAACCATCAAGTTGAAATTAAGTCTGAGATGTTGGGGCAGAAGTCTAGTCCAAGCCACTAGGAGTAATTGGGCTATAATTAGGGAGTCTGAAGTCCAAATAAGGTAATTCAAAAGACTAACATTATCTACACTTCTCGAAATACAACTTTGTTGAAGGAGTCAATTAGAGATAAGGTCGATATCTGATAAGAAATTGAGTTTGAAATTAAAATTTGAATTCTATAGAAGTTGATTGAAAGTAGGAGTTTTGTTTTTGGAAAAAGGGAGGACGTGAACAATAACCATAGAGCAACCATTCTAGAGTTTTTTCTACACTTTTTCATATTTTTTTCTATAGTAGACTAGTTTTTCCACCATCAGAGATCAAAGGAAGAAGGAGATTGGACTTGAGGAGAATTTTATCATCTCTACAAGATTCTTTATCCGTCTAATTTAAACTCTCTATTTGGTTTAAATTTTTAAGTTTACAATTTATTTAATGCTTTGTTATTTTCTTGTTTTGAAAATTAGAATAATGAATTTCATGTTTTATTTTTTATTTTCTATTATTTTATTGTTTAATTTAGTTATGAGTAACTAATCTCCTAAGTGGAATTAGGTGAAATTAGGATTGTGAATAATGGATATTAATTGATTTGATTACTGTTTATTCTTGAAATTGAAGTTTTATTAATTTTGATCTTAATGTTTGTGATTGATTAGCCACCAATTGCATGTTTAACTGAAATCATATATTGAGTGAAAGTTAGATATATTTTTAGATTAAGGAATCAACAACTTAAGAAAAATTCTATTTAAAGATAAAAAAAATAATCTTAAAACCAATTAGTTCCTTAGAGCTTTATAGGTTGACTTAATTTATTATTCATGAAAATAGAATTAATAAATTACTTCAATCATTAATTTTCTTGCTTGAAAAAGAGGGAAATAAAAATTCAAGAAATTGGTAACTTTAATTCAAGAAAAATTTGAATTAGTTTGAAAAGTTATTTTGCCCATTTAAAATAATTCTAATGAAACATAATCCTGTTGTTTATCTCAATTGATTGAATTTAGAAATTTTAATTTTAAGTTTGAATTAATAGAAATTTAACTTAGCTTAATTTCATTTGAATTTGAATTTAATTTTTGAGTTTTAAATTAATGATTAAGCATTTAATTTTTAAAAAGATAGAATTAATTAATTAATTTTTAGATAATAGTTAATTTAAATTTTAGTTAGACAAATTACCCTTTCTCTATAGGAATGATACTCTACTCACTACTCTATTACTTGATTACGACCTGTGCACTTGCAGCTAGCTAGACTATACTAGGACCTAACAAAATATGCTCCTCCAATTCACTATGAATGAAAGTTATCTTGACATCTAATTGTTTTAACTATAAGTTTAACTAAGTTGTTAATGCTAATAATACTCTAATAATTGTATGTCTAACTATCAGTGAGAATACTTCATTGTAGTCAATCCTGTAATATCTGAAATTTTTAAAAATTAAATAAAATAAATTATAATTTAATTAGATAAATTAAATAAAAAATTAAATAAAAATGAAAAAATTTTAAATAAAAAAATAAAATATATATGGGATATATATGCAAACTATACATAATATATATAAAGTCAACAAAAGTCAATTTTTAAAATGTCAAAAGTCAAAGTTCAATGGTATTTTTGTAAATAAACTTTAAAATTTTAAAATTATTTAAATTATTCAAAAATAATTTATTTTTAATGGAAGAGATATTTTTAGGGTTTATATTAAATAAATAAATTATTAAATTATTAAAATAATATATATATATATATAAGGATGGAATTGAAAGTGGAAAGAAAGAGAAAATTGATTTTTGATCTTCTTCTTCTTCTTTCTTGGCCGATTTTTCCATAGCCATCAAAAAGGGAATTTTTCCTCTTTCAAACTCATTTAATTGAAGGATTTTCAAGGTTTTAATTGAAGTTTGGAGTTTTCTACATGAATTGGTAAGTTTCCTAACTTTTTTCTTGAAATTCCATGAAAGTTTGATTATGTTGGTTTCGAAATTTTGAATTGCTATGATTTAATTATCTATTTGGATATGAATGAAGTTATTTTAAGTGGTTAACAATTATTTTAAGGTTGGATTGAAGAAATGGTTGAGTTTGAGTAAAAATTGGTGAAGAGAGAGAGTTTAGGGTTATGTAACTTTTGGACCTTTGAATTAATAGTTTTTAATAATGCAATTTGATTCCAAATGGATTTTTTGACGCATAAACAAGTATTTTAAAGTTAAATAATGGATTTAGTTGAGTTTGGATAGAGTTTAAAAATGGGAGTGGTGATTTAGGGTTTTGGAAAAGGGCATTTTTAAAGTTGTTGAATTGTTTGATTTTATTGGTCAAAGCATATTTTTTTAGTGATAAAAGTGATAAATATAAGCTTGAATTGATAATTGGATTGAGTTGAAATAAAAAACCTTCAACGGTGAAGGTTATGTCATTTTAGAATTTTGAATATAAGTGTGTATTTATGTGATGTAATTATTTTAAACATGTTATAATATATTTTTAATAATATAAATAAACTTAAAATATCAAATTGAATGGCTTAATATGGTTTTCCAAAGTTAAAATGAGGTTAGCCTTAACTTTGGGATTTTAGTTTGAATGATGTTTAAATATGATTTAAGATTAGAAATGCCTTTAAATCTGATACTAAATGATTATTTATGATCACATTTGGTATAGGCATTGAGGAGAATTAATTTTTTCAATCCAATTGTTGAAGGGCAAGTTGGAAGAGAAGGTTGGAGGTGGTGTTTAAGCTTGCTTTTGGTTGCTTTTAGAAGTAAGTACAAACTTTGAATAAATTAGATATGTTTGCATGACATTTAGGCTTAACACATTTTGGTTAAAAAATGTGTTAAGTTACTTGATGCATTGAATATACATGAACATTGTTATATGTTATGTGATTTATTAAGAATGCATTATATGCATTATGAAAAACCATTGATAATGGCTATATAATGTGGTTTGTTGTGTATGCATTAAAGACATTGTGAAAAGTCAATGTTAATGGCTAAATTGTGAATTATGTGAAATTACTCAAAATATTTGGGTAATATGCTTTAATGTAAAATGTGATGCATTATGATGATATGTTGAAATATGATGAAATGAATTGATATTGATATTGATATGAATTAGAAAATTGAGAAAAGAGCAATGTGCCTAGTTGTTAATAAGAAATGAGGCAATGTGCCTAGCATGATTATGAAAAAATGAGAAAGAAATTGATGATGGAAAATATAAAATAATTATGTGTCTAGTATGTTATTCAATTTTCAGAGTTTTGTATTTGACGATATGCCTATGAGGTTATCTTCATTATTTGCCTTCGGAGCTAGCTTTTGAGTAATTATTTGATTTGCCTTCGAGGCTAGACACATAGTGTTAACTTGGACCAAAATAGTAACTCTAAAATTTGAATGGCATATTAGATCCTTTGGATCCATGCTTGAGTTTGTTCTTATGTAAATTATTAAACGATGTAAGAATATGTTTAAAAGTGAGATTGGATGTCACATTGTGACATAGCATAAAAATATTTTACATTGGTATTTCATTACAGTTTTATTATTATCAAAGTTTGTACCACTAATCTTTTAGCTTAGCATGATTGTAATTTATCACGCAGGTGACATAGGCAATCCGGTAGAGCCAGAGAGTTCTACTAGACCAAATCGGGTCTATATTGAGATTGCTTATTGAGTTAATTTTGCTACATCAAGATCAAAGACAGTTTGCCATTATGCATATATATGTGTTATATTATAGTACAATTTTTTATGATATATTTTATGATTATGTTTTTAGAGAATAAATTATAAATTATAAAGAATATTTGGATAAATTGTGTAATGTGGAGTTTACATGTGTTTTAACATAAATATATATATATATATATGTTTAAATATTTTGTGAAACTTAGAGAAATTGAGGAGTATCAAAAAAATGTATGAGTTGATTTATTGAGAGTGCCTTTATGTGCAGGTTGTGTTTTTGTTGAATTTAAAAATGTCCAAATTACAGATAAAATTCTGATAAATTTTTTTCAGAAATTTTATGAAAAATACTATTTTGGAACATATAGTTAATAATAAATATTTTATTTGTTATTTAAATATACATTTTAAAGTATTTAAGATTTTAAATTTGAAAGTTAAATTTTTTTTATTAAACCAGGTTATGACATTTTTATACCGTGTATGAATATTTTATCTATACTTGGTATATGTATTATACGTATATAGGGTATAAGGGTGTTATATTTATTTTGGTACCAGAGCTTAGGTTTGAAGTTCTCAACCTAGGTAGATTGTTAGAGAGAGAAAGCGGAGATTTTAAATATGATTTTAAATTATGATACATGCATTGGTACTAACATTTTATCTGATCTCTGATGTGGCAATGTTCGTTCGATATAACGGATATGAATTGAGATGGCGTTTGGATTGCATAGAGCAGAGTTATGCAGTGGAAACGTCATTCTAGAGATTATGGATTGAGAATTTTTAGAACTTTTAATTTGAAATTAAGATTCATAGTTGATTTAATTGATGAATAAGTGAACTTAAGAAAAATAATCTAAGAAATAATTTAAGATATGAAATGAAAAGTTTGAGAGATGATTATGATACTTATAGAAAATTTTATAGGTGTGCTACAAAGTGATGTTGTTCAAATTTTTGGACAAATCTAAGAATGTGGGATGAGTTTAAAATTTAATGAAAAGTTTTTCTATATGTTAGGATTCAATGTATAAATTTCATAATTTTTAAAGATGGGTCCCTAATTAAGAAAAATAGAAGAACACAGATTGTCGGAGCAGTTCTAACAACTCATAATCTGTAAAAATTGAGAAATATATTTAAAAACTATGGAAAATCAACTCAGAGAAATCTGAAACTTTACACACCATATTATATGTATTCCTAGAACATATGTTTAAAATTTCATTTATTAAGGTTTCATACTAAAAAAAAAATTGATAACCAGCTGTTGTCAGAGAAATTAATAAAGAGACAGATTTTGTGGGTTTGGAATACTTAATTTCTAAATATCATAAATCAGCTTGAAAAATCTAAAAGTTTAAATATAAGTTCATATGTGTGTCAAGTGCATATGGTTAAAAGCTCATATTCTTTTATAAAAAAATTGTTAAGTAAAAAAAAAGAGAGAAAAATTGAAGGTGAGCTTGAATGAAAGTGAAAAGGTTAAGTGAATTTATATAAGTAAGAAATAAATTAATTTCAGGTGATAAATTAGATGGATAAAGGTATGAAGAAGGAATATGATATTTTTAATAATTTAGAACAAAGAGTTCTTAATTAAAACTTAAAGAGAGAAATGGTATATGACGGCAAAATTATTTATTTTAAAAACATATTGAGGATATGTTAATATGAAGTATAGTATTGGTTAAGTCAAGAGTAACTATGACTAAGTATTTAAATGTTGTTCCTTATATTGAGTAATTAAAATATAAATCTACATAAATAGATTACTAAGTTAACTCGGGTTGAGGTTATGTATACAATTCATATTTGAAGGCATGATTGAGATGTGTTCATTGAGGTGTTATATGAAAATGAATATTATGAGAAAGGGTAATAAGCATGTTTTTTTTTTTTGGAATATCTAAGGTGGATGTAAAGATTTAATAACGGATACAAGATGATTGTATAATAAATGACTTTTTAATTTATTCCATGAAAGGTAGTTTATTGGTTAATCAAAACATGATCTAGTTGATTTAAGTGGATAGAATAAAATAAAACATAAAGAGTAAATTGTGGAAGGAGTTGTAATTGATATTAAATGATTATCAAAAATAGCAAGGAGATCAATTCTTCGGAGGAGTTGAAAGTATGATTTATATAAAGAGAATTTGACATTTCAATATAAAAGAAAAAATGCTTAATTGGAATTAAAGAATTTGGAAGTTAGTGATCGAAATGATTTGAAATGTATGGATATATTATTATATTAAACAACTGAAGTTGAGATTTAAATTTTGAGTTAAAATGTACATGAGATATAAATAAATGGAGAATTTATATTTATTAGTGATATTTATAATAAACACTATGCAAATAATTAAGAGTATTTGTAAGAGAGGAGAATAAAGGATTATATGGTTAGTACATACTTTTATAACATTTAATTTAATTGATAGTGTATGCTATTATGTATGTGAGCATTCTTTAAAGAATAAAAATATTCTTTAAAGTGACATGTATAAATGAGTATGTGGTTAAATTGATGTGAGAAATAATTTTTTTGTATGTGGAAGGGAAAAAGTATGGAAAAATATAAAATATGATTAAAAATATGAACTATATTAAAAATGACCTGAAAAGATTATAATGAAAATATAAAATTGGGATGGAATATAAAATTCAACATAATATGTATGTGTTTGTGAAAAATGATAAAATGTGGAAATGAGTCACATTGTAAATATGACTCATGATTATGTTAAGTGAGTATGTGAATTATGGAATATGATAATTGTATGAAAATTTGAGAAAATTCATAAATGAGATAAAATATGAAAGTGATCATGAGTAAGTTGATCACTTGATAAATTTGAAAAACTATGGAAAGGAAGTGAAATATGGATATGAATGTGGAAACTGAGAAAAGTGTTTAAAAAAATAATAAATAAATAATATATACATATATGATATAAACAATGAAGGAATGATAATAGTAAAGTAATAATGTGTATAAAATGTGTAATTTTGAGATGTCACAAGCGTGTGACCACCGAGTCATGGACGTGACAGCAAGATAAAAATTATTTGAGAAAACTTATAGTGTATGCAATGCTTATTTGTAACCCACGGGTGTGAGCTTGAGATGACACAATTATAAAATGCATTTGATGAAATTGATAGTTTTATTTTATGAGATACAATCAAGATTTAAGGTTGGTATAGTTGAAACTCATAATCTTATTTTTAGAAATTTATTTATAGCTATAAATAGTGTAAAATCAGAAGAGAATTGTGAAAATATGATGAGCTACAAATGATGTGTAAAAAAATAATTATGTAAGTATGACAACTATAAGTACTGTGAAGAGATGATAAATGAGAGAAATTATGAAAGGTGATTAAGAGTTGTCTTAAACGTGTTTAAAAATGGTATAATATGAATAATGTGATGAAAATGACGTTTAAAGTCAATGAAATTAGGAGAAGTTATTAAGGTAAGAGCTGATCATAAGAATTATGTAAAAAATATATCGGGAAAAAAAGTAAAAGTTAAGTATATTGACTGTATACAATAATTAGCTCCAATAAGTAGAAATAAATATTGTTCGTGAAGATGAATCCAAAAAAAATTTAAGAATAAGTTTGACCTAATTGAGTTGGGTTATGAATTGAAATAAATTAATGAAATTAATGTAGGCGGGAGGTTAACTAAATAGAATAAGATTGTGATAGTCATATTGAGATAGTTAGATCAATTGATCTGGAATATGAAAGTTACAAGTAATAATTGAGATTCAAAATATATATAATTATATTAAGAATATAGGAGATATGTAGTAATGTATATGATGCAATGCTTTGATATGTATATGACTATGAAAGGAGTTAAGATATATTAGTTGTAAATGATTATAAGAAAAATATATTAACTATATAGTGATGGGAATGTATGTATATTTTGGGTTGATGAATAACCTGTGAGAATGAATCTTAATAAGAAAATAAGATTTTATTGTTGTATATTGATAATCTTAAGGTAATATATGGTAATAGTATAGAGAGTAAGATTAAGGTGAGCATGTATAGAAGATTATTAATTTAAGACTTGGTATTTGAAAATTGTTATTATTTGTATTTTTATATATAATCCTTTATGATTGTTTAATTAAATAGAAGGTATAATGATGAGTGATGAAAATTGTGAAGAGATTTTTGAAAATGACTCTAAGGGGGAAAGGAGAAATTATGTGATTTGATGAAATAATTATTTAATGAGATGATTAATTTCATATGAGATTTTAAGATTTTATTTTGAGTTGGATGATTTATCACGGTATTGGATAATTTCGATGACAAAATTATTTAAGGGGGAGAGAATTATAACATCCGAAATTTTTAAAAATTAAATAAAATAAATTATAATTTAATTGGATAAATTAAATAAATAATTTTAAATAAAAAATGAAGGGATTTTAAATGAAAAAGTGGAATGTATATGTGATATATATGTAAAATATACATAACATGTACAAAGTCAACAAAAGTCAATTTTTAAAATGTCAAAAGTCAAAGTCCAATGATATTTTTGTAAATAAACTTTAAAATTTTAAAATTATTTAAATTATTCAAAAATAATTTATTTTTAATGGAAGAGGTATTTTTGGGGTTTAAATTAAATAATTAATCAATTATTAAATTATTAAATTATTAAAATAATATATTCATAAGGTTGGAATTGAAAGTGGAAAGAAAGAGAAAATTAATTTTTGGCCTTCTTCTTCTTCCTTGGCCGATTTTTTCATAGCCATCAAAGAGGAAATTTTGCTTCTTCCAAGCTCATTTAATTGAAGGATTTTTAAGGTTTTAATTGAAGTTTTAGAGTTTTCTACTTGAATTGGTAAATTTTCTAACTTTTTTCTTGAAATTCCATGAAAGTTTGATTATGTTAGTTTTGGGATTTTGACGTGTTATGATTTAATTGTCTATTTAGATATAGATGAAGTTATTTTAAGTGGTTAACAATGATTTTAAGGTTGGATTGAAGAAATGATAGAGATTGCGTAAAAATTGGTGAAGAGAGAGAGTTTAGGATTACGTAACTTTTGGACTTTTGAATTCATGGTTTTTAATTGTGCAATTTGATTTCATATGGGTTGTTTTGATGCATAAACAAGTATTTTAAAGTTAAATGATGGATTTGGATGAGTTTGGATAGAGTTTGAAAATGAAAGTGGTGATTTAGGATTTTGGAAAAGGGCATTTTTAAAGTTGTTGAATTGTTTGATTTTATTGGTTAAAGCACATTCTTTAGTGATAAAAGTGATGAATATAAGTTTAAATTGATAATTGGATTAAGTTGGAACGGAAAACCTTCAATGGTGAAGGTTATGCCATTTTAGAATTTTGGACATAAGTGTGTATTTATGTAATGTAATCATTTTAAATATGTTATAATATATTTGTAATAATATAAATAAACTTGAAACACCAAATAATGGCTTAATATGGTTTTTCAAAGTTAAAGTGAAGTTATCCTTAATTTTGGGATTTTAGTTTGAATGATGTTTAATTATGATTTAAGATTGAAAATACCTTTAAATGTGATACTAAATTATTATTTATGATCACATTTGGTATAGGCATTGAGGAGAATTGATTTGCTCAATCCAAGTTTTGAAGGGCAACTTGAAAGAGAAGGTTGGAGGTGATATTTTAAGCTTGCTTTTGGTTGCTTTTAGAGGTAAGTACAAACTTTGAATAAATTGGGTATGTTTGCATGACATTAAGATTTAACACATTTTAGTTGAAAAATGTGTTAAGTTACTTGATGCATTGAATATACATGAACATTGTGCTATGTTATGTGATTTTTTAAGAATGCATTATATGCATTGTGAAAAGCCATTGATAATGGCTAAATTGGGTAAAAAATAAAATATGTGCAATATATGAAAATGATCCAAAATATTTGGATAATGTGGTTTGTTGTGTATGCATTAAAGACATTATAAAAAGCCAATGTTAATGGCTAAATTACATAAAATGTGATTTATATAAGAATTATGTGAAATTACCCAAAATATTTGAGTAATATACTTTAATGTAAAATGTGATGCATTATGATGATATGTTGAATTATTAAGAAATGAAATAAATTGATATTGATATAAAAGTGCAGCCCGGTGCACAAATCATCCCTCTATGCGCGGGGTTCATGAAAGGGTCGGACCCATTGAGTCTTTGTATGCGACCTTCTCTTGTAATTGCAAGAGGTCATTTTCACGACTCGAACCCGCCCTGGTCACACAGCTACAACGCTTACCGTTGCACCAAGGCTCCCCTTCTGAATTGATATTGATATGAATGATAAAAATAAGAAAATAGGCAATGTGCCTAGTTGATAATGAGAAATGAGGCAATGTACCTAGCTTGATTATGGAAAAATAAGAAAGAAATTGATGATGAAAATTTTAAACTAATTGTGTGCCTAGTATGTTATTCAATTTTTAGAGTTTTGTGTTTGGCGGTATGCCTATGAGGTTATCCTTATTATTTACCTTCGGGCCTAGCTTTTGAGCAATTACTTGATTTGCCTTCAGGGCTAGATACATGGAGTCAACTTGGACTAAAATAGTAACTCTGGAATTTGAATGACATATTAAATCCTTTGGGCCCATGCTTGTATTTGTTCTTATATAAATTATTAAACGATGTAAGAATATATTCAAAAGTGAGCTTGGATGACACATTAGGACATAACATAAAAATATTTTGCATTGGCATTTCTTTACATTTTTGTTGTTATCAAAATTTATACCGCTAAGTTTTTAGCTTAGCGCGATTGTAATTTATCGCACAGGTGACAGAGGCAATCCGATAGAGCCAGAGAGTTCTACTAGACCAGGTCAGCTCTAGATTGAGGTTGCTTGTCGAGTTGATTTTACTACGTCAAGATCAAAACCAATTTGTCATCACGTATATATATATATGTTATATTATAATATAATTTGTTATGATGTATTTTATGATTATGTTTTTAGAGAATAAATTGTAAATTATAAAGAATATTTGGATAAATTATGTAATGTGGAGTTTACATGTGTTTTAACATAAATATATGTATATGTTTAAATATTTTATGAAACTTAGAGAAATTAAGGAATATTGGGGAAATGTATAAATTGGTTTATTGGGAGTACCTTTATGTGCAGGTTGTGGTTATGTTGAATTTGGGAATGTTCAAATTACAGATAAAACTCTGACGAATTGTTTTTAGAAATTTTATAAAAAATACTATTTTAGAACATATAGTTAATAATAAATATTTTATTTGTTATTTAAATATACATTTTAATGTATTTAAGATTTTAAATTTGAAAGTTAAAATTTTTTATTAAATCGGGTTATGACATTTTTAGTGTATATGCATATTTTACTTATATTGGGTGTATATATATTATATATATAGGGTATAAGGGTGTTACAAATCCCCTTCCTTTGTGATTATTTCTTTGTAACTAATCATGCCTTGTATCTAACACCTTTTTTCTGAAGCAACTTCCTTCCTTCTATAGATCCACTTGCATGCAACTGCCATATTCTCCTTAAGAAGTTTTGCTAACTCCCAAGTTTGATTTTCATGTAGTGACTTTATTTCTTCAACCATAGCTTCTAACCGTCTTTTTGCTTTTAGAACTGACACTACTTTCTTAAAATAACTTAGTTCTCTTTCACTTGTTAGTAAAGCAAAGGAAGATGAATCATTGTCTTCATGATATCTAGCTAGAGGTATAATTATATGTCTATGTCTACTTATGGCAATATTGCGCTCATATTGATGATGTTGCACTAATGTACTGTTTGAATTATCGTTCTTGCATTCATATTCAACTACTGGTTGAACTAGTTTTGAAAGATTATCCAACCCAAGCTTCATATCTACCTTGAAAGTTGAACCTACGGCTTCTTGAGATGATTCCTTCTTGTTTACCATAGCATGCTTATAAAAAACTACATCTCTACTAATTATCACCCTCTTCGCCTTAGTATCCTAGAATTTATATCCTTTTACATCTTTTCTATATGCGATAAAGATGCATTTTCTTAACTTTGAATCCAATTTTGATCTCTCATCATTGGGGATTAATGCATAGGTTGGACATCCAAACACCCTGAATATAGAGTAGTTAATTTCTTCACCTATCCAAGTGTGTTAAGCATACTTTCCCTCTAACTTACTTGAAGGTGACTTGTTTACAATGAAACAAGCAATATTCACTACTTTTGCCTAAAATCATTTAGGTAACCATACTTGTAATCTTATTACTCTATCTCTTTTTAATAATGTCTTGTTCATCCTTTCTGCTATCCTATTATGCTGAGGTGTCTTAAAAACTGTGAAGTGTCACTCAATTCCTTCTTTCTTGTAAAAATTTATGAATTCCTTAGATATGTACTCACCCCCATTGTTAGATCTTAAACACTTCACATCTTTTCTTGTATGTTTCTCAACTATGGCTTTCCATTCCTTGAACCTTGAGAATAATTCACCTTTCTCATTCATGAAATATACTCAAAATTTTTAAGAGAAGTCATCAATGAAAGTTATTAAATAATTAGCTCTACCTTTTGCTGCAACTTATGCTGGACCCTAAGTGAACATGCTCCAATACTTGAGCTTTTCTCTGAGAAAATCTTGAATTGAACTCTATTTTGCTTTCCATAGATACAAAACTCACAGAATCCGACTTCACGTCTCTTTTAAGCCTTGCTCACTTATATGACCTAATCGCATATGATAGAGCGTGGATGCACCCAAACTACCTTTTGTTGATGAACATGTAGAATTGTTATTCACAACTGTACTGCCTTATGGCCTGTATATATATTGTTTCCTATCTGTTTCCCCTTCATCATAGTCATAGTCCTTTGGATACCTTAAGAACTCCATTACCTAGAGTTGATGAAAATTCACACAATTTCTTCTCTAATAAACTCAAAGAAATTAGAGTCTTCTTCAATTCAAGAACCTGTTGGACATTCTCTAATGTTCTAATTACGCCATCAAATATTTTGATTTCTTGTAGGTATAATTGTCATCCAAGATTACACTTCCGGCATCACATGCTTGTAAATATAGAACCAATCCTTGTAAGTAGTATAATATGATGAGCATGCTGAATCTAAAGTTTATGTGTCTGATTGTGAATCATTGCTTGTTGTTGAGGCTATTAAGAGATCTTTCCCTTCTTAAGTATCAGTAGCTACACTAGCTAAACTTGAAGTTGCTTCTTTCTTATTATCTCCCTGATTCTTCAACAATAGATAATTTTTCTTCTAGTGACCCGTCTGACTACATTTGAAATATTCTTCCTTTGGCACTCTTGACTTGGACTTTATTGTTAATTTACTTCTCTTTTGATCTTGTTTCCTTACGTTACCCCTTCCGTGTTCTGAACAACTAATAAACCCTCGGCTTGCAGATTTCCTATCTCTAACTTCTGTATTGAAATATGAGGCCTTATAGCTATCACCACTTCCTTATAGTCTAGCTTCTCCACCCATATAACAATGTCATGTTAAATTGACTGAAAGATGGTGGCAATGAACATAAGAGCATCAGTGCCCTGTCCTAGTCAATCCAATTTAATGTCCACACATAATAAATCACTAACCTTTTGATTGAACTGGGCTATGTGATTTCCTAAGTCTCCACCTTCTTCTATTCTAAATCAGAATAGATCATATTTCATGAATAATTTATTAGTGACATTCTTAGACATGAATAAACTCTCTAACTTTATCCATAATCCTTTAATTGTCTTCTCATTGATTATGTTATTCATTATTGAATTTGTCCAACACATCTAGATTGTACTAAAGACAATTGACTCTTATCTTAACAATTCTTTTTATCCATGTTTACCGGCTTACCCCCCTTAACGCTTTGTGAACTTTCATTTAAGTTAACAAATTATTCATTCTCATCTGTCATAGAGAGAAATTTTTCTTTTCATTGAACTTATCAAACTTAACATATGTTCTAAACTCATTCATCCTAACTATAAGCTTTGATACCAATAATTAGAAAAGTTGTGTTTTTAGAACATACAAAATAAAGAATTAATATATGAATAGAAAAATTAAGAAGGAGAATAAGAGAAATAATCATACAAGGCATAAAGATTTATATGGTACGACAATTTATCTTCTCCGCATGAGACTTTTCACTTTATTTCTTACAGAGAAAATACTATTTAGAGTATTAACTTTACCCTAGATATATTAAAAAAATCATATTATAATCTTTTTTCTATTCAAACTCTATTATAAAAATGATAATCATCCTCTTTGTTGAAACTTTTAGTACAAAGCTGATTTTAATTATGAGTCATTATTTAACAAAAGATCCATGAGGACTTGAATGAGATGGAAATGATCTTCATTAATTTTGAGTTGGGATAGTTGATTCCAAATTAGTTGAACCTGGCCGAGAAAATCATTCATAGATTGTTTAGATTCTTACTTAAGATGATGAAGAATAATCCATAATTGATAACAATGAGAAAGTCTGATAATACGATATCGATTAGCTATAAAATTCCATATCTCTTTAGTAATTCCAGAATCATCAAATCGAATATGAATGGCAGAAATAAAGGTGCTGTGAATTCAGGTAATGATTTGATGATTTTTGTCATCCCAATCTCTATGATGATTAGCAAATTTGAAATCAATTCATCTTTTTCTTTATTTGGTTTTGTGATATTGTCAGTACAACAAATTCACCAGAGTTCACAACCAATAAGGAATCTTCTCATCCTTTGAACCCAGAGATTAATTATAGTTTGAGCCACTCAAAATTATTACAATTGACTTTTTAATATCATACCTATCCTTTTTTTAGTGGCGAGATGGTTTCAACAGCGCAAATCTGATTAAGAATTTCAAGCAATGCAGGTGAGAAAAAAAAAAAAGGCAAAATTCAAAAAGGATAAATATTAATGTAGAGCCCTAAATAATTTCATGTTAGAAATATGAAGACTTAAAGTTTGAATGCTAGCTTAAGACTTGAACTTCATTGATAATCTCACAAGTGTATGGATACAATTTATGAATTTGATGGACAAATAAACTTAAGAACTCAGTAAACTTAGAAACCAAATTAATCCCAAGTAATCCTATCTAATTAAGAAATATTTAAAATAATAAATATATACTTCCCACAATGACATTAACAACCACTTTATATACTAATCAAATTGAATTAAATAATTTAAAAAATCAAAACCAAAACCGACACTTTCCAATTTGATTATTTTATTCAGTATTCTAGTTCATAATTTTTTTTTAAGGGAACTCATCTATATTGAAAGCTAGACAAGATAATAATAATAAATACATAAATAATGCCTACACAATCTATATTAGTGAATTTCAGGGCCAAAATACTGTTTAACTAGTTGCCTACACAAACTGGAACAGGTTTAGGAGATCTATTGGTTAAGAGAAATGAGGTGTTTATCTTCACCTAATTTGAAATCAATAAAATACAATAAGTGGGCACTACGTGAATGAATCCATTTTTAGCAATTGGCATTTCTCTATTTGGATCATTATTTACACAAGTTTCTCAATCTTCGGCTCTTCCCCAAAAACTGAAACAACTTCTCTTCGAGAAAACATTTTATAAATTTATAATTCAAAAAAAAATATAGAAATATATATTTTATTTATTCATCAACCACAAAAAATCATAATTATCAATCACCAACTTTGTTTTTATCGATTACAATTTACCATTTTCATCATTGATAACTGCTACAATTTATATTTATCTTGTATTTTTTAACATGTCATAACCCAAACCATTTTTTTAAAAAAAATCAAATTTAATTATTTTATAAAATATATAATAAATTCATAATAAATTTGTATAACTTTTTATGAATATGATAAATTTATAAATTAATTATAAATTTTAATAAATTTAAAATAATAAATTTTATATTTTTTTAATTTTTTCCTATAATTTTGGAAAGAGTTAAAAAATATATATAATAATGAAAAGAGATAACCATATTAAATGGGCAATTAGGAACTCAAATTCCGACAAATGTCATAAAAATAAAGAAATTCAACAAAACAAAAAAGAAAGAAGCCCACTTGTATTTCTCTATATTTGGCATGTCAATAACAATCACAGGAAAGTATAGAAAGTTAGAATGTGCTGAGAAATGAAACTTCCAGTGGATTTCATGTTTCGTTTCGTTCACAAGTACTATACTTTTCACTTTATTAGGAAACACAAGATTTACATGAATATGACATACCCGCCTTCACCTCACTTGCATTTTTACTCCTTTTTTTTCATTTTTGAGAAAACAAAAATTTGATTTATAAAACAAATAGTTCTGTGTTCAAATTCAAACAAGAGGCTGTGGATCTTCACCGCCTTCTTGGGGCTCTTTTTTATATGATTTTTATGCATTTATGATAAAAATAAATTTTCATTTTGGAATTTGAATAAAATTGGATTATATATATAAGTTTTGTATTGGACAAAGGACAATTTGATGATTAACATATAACAATGAAAGAACAATTATTTGGATAAGATGGCTAATTAATTTAATTATTTATATATATAGTGGTTCACTAATTAAATGTTGAAGAAAATTGTCCTCATGTTTGAGGAAGTGTTTGCCACTTGTCATGAAGCAGAGTCTTTGTTAATTATCTTCTTATGTTTCTATAAATCTTATGTTGGATTATATATTAATCTAAAAGAAATATGTCTTTTAATCGGATAAAATAAGAAAAATCTCTTCTTATCTTTTAAAATAATTATATAATTGAAAAAATGCACTTTGGCCTTAAAAGTTATTATTAAAAATAAATAAATAAATAAATAAATGTGCACATCTCTAAAATGTCCACTGATTTCTGACTGTATCTTTAAGCCACATTATCATTGACTTGATGCCCATTTGAAGTCTTAATTAAGCACTGTAAATTCATCTGAAAAAAAAACTACAAAAAATTTAATTTCTTTATTGTCTTTTTCTTCAGTAATTCCATTGCAACAACCACAGATCCTTCATCTTCATATAAAGACACCTGTGCAACTTTGTGTTGGCACACAACCAAAACCGAAACTTGAAACCAAATGAATTCTCTCAATATCCTAACATGTCTTACTCTGTTTCTCGCCATTTTTATCAGTTCTTCGCCATCCAGTGCAGAACAAACACAACCCATTTCAAATTTCCTTAAAACTGATCAAAATTGGTTTTATAACATGGCTTCTCAGTATTGGAGTCATCATAAAATTCAATCCCAAGAGCCAGAACTTAAATTAGCACCCCCTAGTATGATTGCAGGACTTCTCTGTTTTATAGCTGCTTCTATATCTAGTGCAGGTGGCATTGGTGGCGGTGGTTTGTTTGTTCCTATATTAACTATAGTAGCAGGTCTAGACCTTAAAACAGCTACATGTTTCTCATCTTTCATGGTCACTGGAGGTTCTATTGCTAATGTTATTTGCAATATGTTTAGTCTTAATTTTGGTGGCAAATCTTTGATTAATTATGATATTGCACTTCTATCAGAACCCTGTATGTTATTAGGAGTTAGTGTGGGAGTAATTTGTAATTTAATATTCCCAGAGTGGCTTATTACAATTTTATTTGTTGTTTTTCTTGTTTGGTCTACTTTCAAGACTTGTAAAAATGGGGTTCAGTACTGGAGATTGGAATCAGAAGAAGTGAATAGAAATGGTTATGAAATTCTGGAAAAAGGGTTAGTGAAGGGTAAGTCTAGCATTGAAAATGAAGCTGAAAACAAAAGCCAAGAGCCTCTTTTGACTGTGGAAGTGAAGAGCAAATTGGGTTTTCCATGGGAGAAATTTGGGCTCTTAATTTTGATATGGTTCTCTTTCTCTGTTCTCTATCTTCTTCGTGGAAATCGCTCTGGAAAGGTATGACTTGCTGCTGCTATAATTCTCCTTAGTCCTTACTATTAACTGTTATTCCTTTATTGATGATTTGAATTGTTTATTTGCCTCTTTCTGATTAAATTTATAACTAAGAAAATTCTATATTTTTTTAAGAAGACAATTATTATGATGACTATTAGTATAAGCCTATAATTCTACAGCAATTAAAGTATCTATTATAAGCCATTCAAAAACAAATATCAGTTATAAGTATCAAAGCGTGGTCCTTGTGCTGAATTGACAATACAAAAGAAGAAACAGAACTTACTACTTATCAGGATGTGATTAAAAATGAGCAGGGCATTGCACCAATGAAGCCATGTGGAATGGGATATTGGGTGCTGTCATCAATTCAAATTCCTCTTGCAATCATTTTCACGGTTTGGATTCTAATGAGACTACACAACTCCCAAAATCAAACTGCTGATGAACAGGTGCTCATCCTCACCCCTTTTACTTGGCGTATGCATAATATAATTGAAAGTTTTTATTACAAGTCATGTTATAAAATATTAAAACTTTTAAATAGTACTTGTAAATTACTTTTTAACAACAAAAAAAATAGTATTGTTATTTTCAATTGAACCATTTCAATATTAATAAATAACAAACATACTATTATTCCATGCCAACGCATAGCCTGACAGCAAGTACACCTCTTTTTCTGGACAAATCTAGTTTTAATTACCCCCTTTCCCCATATTGTAATACTAAAAAATTAAAAAAAAAACAAACATACTGTTATTACTAAGTCAGAATTTCTCAAACTTGACAGTACTCTGACAAGTATATAGACGAGTCGACAAGAAGGAGAATGCCAAACAAGTTCATTTTTCCAATTATGGCATTATTAGCAGGGATATTGGGTGGAGTTTTTGGAATTGGAGGTGGAATGCTTATCAGCCCTCTTCTTCTTCAAGTAGGAATACTACCTGAGGTAAAATTCCGTTTTCACTTCAGTGTACTTAAATGTAAGCATCAGTTTTGTAAAGTTCTTAACATTCACTTGACCTCATTATATTGCTCAGGTGACTGCAGCTACTTGTTCCTTCATGGTTTTCTTTTCATCTACCATGTCCACGTTTCAGTATTTACTATCTGGCGTGGAGCACACAGACAGCGCCCTTATTTTTTCTGTCATTTGTTTCTTTGCTTCACTGCTGGGATTGCTGGTAGTACAGAGAATGGTACAGGAGTATGGCAGGGCTTCTATTATTGTGTTCTCAGTTGGTACTGTGATGGCATTGAGTACAATTTTCATAACCAGCTTTGGAGCTATTGATGTCTGGCGAGACTATACATCTGGCCAGTACATGGGCTTCAAACTTCCCTGTTGAAAACATCAAATAACTGAAATGGTGACAGAGTAAAATTCCCTCTCGGCTCTCGTATATGAATATGAAGCAGTATTTTCATACCTAATTTTCCACTCGGTGGGTATCAGGCTTATAGGTTAAGCATCTAGAAATTAGAGGCTCTCTACTTGGCTATCAATCCACAGGTCCATTCGATGGTCTAGAGGATTGCCCTAAATTTTATTCTTGAAAGAATCCATTTATACTTTCAAGCTTGCAGAGAATCTTAGAAATATAATAGTAATGATTTTCAGCAGATTTGTTCCAACTTTTGCACTTAGTGAGCATAAACATCTTAATGGAATAAAAAATGCAAATAAAATTTATCAATTATGGCTAATTAAAATTACAAATTATCCCTGAAATAGATTGATATTCTACATTTCCAATCATATTATCGCAACCTTTGACCCTAAGCCACCATAAAAATAAAAAATGAGAGAGAAACAACACTAAACCTGAAACAGGAAAAAAGGTGTAAAAGTCGAAACCACCACGACACATGAAAATTAATGAGAGTTAATACAAACAAAGGCCAAAAACTCTTCCACTTGTTGAGAGAATGCCAACCCAAAACTCAAACCCGTCAACTTAAGCAGCTGGGGAGAGAAAAGGATCTTCTGAGGTATCAACATTAGCAAGAGGCATAAGCTGCCACATGGGAACTCCTGGATAGCCAACAAAAGGCATCAGTTTGCTGCCAACAACTTGGCTTGGAGAAGAAAATGGAGCTGGGATGGGAGGAGGATGAGGCAGGAAACCTGCCGGAGAACTCAAGTTTTTCACTTGCTGCTCCATGTGCTCTTTCTCTATCTTTAGCCTCTGCTTCTCATCACGGAGCTCATTCTTCTCAGCCTACACATGAAAAGTTCAGTAACATAAACAGCAAGCACTTTTGACAATTTCCTCAAACTAATTCTCAACCCTCAAAAATGCAGTAAATATGATCAACAAATTCTCTTCAGATGTAAATTTTTTTAATATGACGTTCAAAAACCCAAGTACAAAATCCCAGGTTTACCTTTAATTATTCAATCTTCTCCTGCATAGTCGCATTTGACGCCTTCAGCTTCTGAGCTTCATCACGTAGCCGATTCACCATTTTCACAGCATCAGCCAATATAAGAGATTTGTCCATTTTAGGAGGCCTACGAGGATCGAGGAGAGCACCCAATTCCATAAACCTGGTGATAACATCAAACTAGACATATGAGAGCAAGGAAAGAGAACAGAGATATAGTGAGATGATTAAAGCACTAGAACATGCATGTCATTCAGCCTATTCCTCCGTATTTTCTCCTTACATGCTTTGGAACCAAGTGAATTACAAGATTCAGATCTCACTCTGTGATGTAATATTAGTGTGACAAGAAAATTAGAAGAAAAGGAATACAAACTTAATAAATTACTAATAACAAATTAGGGTACACAACCAAAATTCCAAGTTCCTATTCTATCAGCTAACATAGAAGAAATAAAATACCAAAGCATTAAGAAACAGGATGAACATATTTGCTAACTGTAGAAAGAATAAAAATAAGCAACTAATACGGTTTTCGAGATCCACCCTCCTTCAGAACATCAGACTTGACAAATGAGCCATCAAATTCCACACTGAAAACAAATAAATGAACAGAAAACAATTTAGTTGATTCATCTACAAGAAAACAAACATGTCAGATTATCAACTAGACGTTTTGTAAAAGCAGTATGAACATTGAACAGACAAAAGCAAAAATAAAAATAAAAATAAAAAACTCAAGCTTTGAGAAAAAAAAATGGTTATGCGCAAATAAGATATATATAGTAATTAAATTCCATTACAGGGGATTGAATTAGCATCTCCCTTATTCAAGAAGTGAGTGCCCCATGGAACATTTGAATATAGATGCCAGTAGCCATTGTCCCTGACCAACATTCTTGTGTCCATAAATTGCATACTATTTTAGATTCAACAAAACAAAATTGAAATATTTTAACAATTGCCAGAACCAATAATGCATCAAATTATGTAATGTCTATAAAACAGTATTACTCCAATTTCATCATAACATTGCAAAACTTCAAAGAAAAAATTAAAATTGCAATTAAGAGGAGGCAGAAAAAAAAAAGAAATATCCATGGAAGCACCTTATGTCAAACTTGATGACTTTGGTGTCAAAGTTGGTGGCGTGGCTTAATTTATTGCAATCTCACATCGAAAGTTTTAAGAATTAGGGGTGAGTTAGTTACTTTATAAATAACTCATCCCTTCCAAATTATTTGTATCCCAAAAATTAGTATACATTTTCGAAAATTTGTATATTGTAAATTTGGTCTTCTCTTCCCAAATTAATAAGAGCAGGCTGCCTCAAGTGGTGCTCGGAGACGTAGGCATATTTAGCCGAACTCCGTTATCAAATTTCCGGGTGTGTTCTTTCCTTGTCTCTTTTATTTATTCCATATTTATTTTTGTTTCTTTTCTGTATTAGTATGGTATTCAATATTTATTTGTCGGGTTTATTTGTAGTGTATTATACTATTCATTTGGGTGTATTTTACTATTTACGTGTATGACACTATTCATGTATACACGGGTTTAGGTTGTGATAATATACTGTGCAAGTAAGTTCTGTCTAGGAGACTGGGTTTTAAGAGGGACCATTTGTGACCCCTCCAGCCTTTCCTGAGAATTTATTTGGAATGGTAATTTTGTCTAAGGAGACTGTTCAGTAGTCTTTCCTGGAAATTACCGAATCAGTGCAATTCACTAGTTGTAGTTTGAGAAAAAATTACCCGATTTTCCCAACAAGTGGTATCAGAGCCGAAGGTTCGTCCTAGGTCTGTTTGTAATATTGTTTATATTGAATACTATCATTTGAGTCTGTAATGATATTAGTAGATCCACCAACTAATAGTGCTACATCAGATATGGCACAAGGGACATCAGCTTCCTCGTCCACATGGCCAAGGATTCCAATGTCAAGTTTGAAGTTGGCGGTAGAGATATTTGACGGTACTGGCCATTTCGGCATGTGGCAAGACGAGGTCATGGACTCCCTTTTCCAACAGGGCCTTGACATCGCCATTGAAGAAAAGAAACCAGAATATGTAGAAGATAAGGATTGGAGTATCATAAATAGGTTAGCATGCGGAACAATTCGATCGTGCTTGTCCAGAGAGCAGAAGTATGCATTCAAGAATGAAACTTCTGCACATAAATTGTGGAAGGCGTTGGAGGAAAAATTTTTGAAAAAGAGTGGTCAGAATAAGCTCATTATGAAGAAGAGGTTGTTCCGGTTTGATTACCAATCAGGTACTACTATGAACGAACACATCACTTTGTTTCAACAATTAGTAGCAGACCTGTTAAACTTAGATGTAAAATTTGAAGATGAAGATTTGGCTTTGATGTTATTGTCATCCCTTCCCGATGAATTTGAACACTTAGAAACTACTTTACTTCATGGGAAGGAGAATGTATCTTTAGATGCTGTATGTTCTACCTTGTATAGTCATGAATTGAGAAAACAAGATAAAAGGAGAAACAAAGTAGCTACAGCAGATGAAGCATTAGTGGCGAGAGGTCGTCAGCAGAGCCAGTTGAAGGGAAGAAGAGGAAGATCAAAGTCAAAAAGCAGAGTTGCCAAAGATGAGTGTGCTTTCTGTCATGAGAAAGGGCACTGGAAGAAAGACTGTCCAAAGTTGAAGAATAAAGGGAAGGCTCAGCAAGATGCAAATGTTGCATAATGCAAAAGTGATGCAGAGTCAGATGTCTCTTTGGTGGTATCACCTTCAACATCCCATCCAGACGAGTGGATTTTGGATTCCGGTTGCACCTACCATATGTCTCCCATCCGGGAGTGGTTCTTTGATTTTGAAGAATGTGATGGTGGAGTTGTTTACATGGGAAATGACAATCCATGTAAAACAGCTGGGATAGGTTCAATCAAGCTGCGGAATCATGATGGATCCACAAGAATTCTGAAAGATGTACGGTATGTTCCGAATTTGAAGAAGAATCTCATCTCTTTGGGGGCCTTAGAGTCAAAAGGCCTAGTTGTGATGATGCGAGATGGAATTCTTAAAGCAACTTCGGGAGCACTTGTGATGCTGAAAGGCCTGAGGAAGAATAATTTGTATTACTACCAAGGTAGTACAGTGGTTGGGATAGTAGCGACTGCAACGTCTAGTAGCAAGAAGGATTCAGAGGCAACAAAGCTGTGGCATATGCGTTTGGGACATGCTGGTGAAAAATCCTTGCAAATTCTTGCCAAGCAAGGATTGTTGAAAGGTACGAAGACTTGCAAATTAGAAATTTATGAGCATTGTGTTTTGGGAAAACAAAGAAGAGTGAAATTTGGCACTGCCATTCATGATACCAAGGGTATTTTGGATTATGTGCACTCATATGTGTGGGGACCTGCCAAGACTCCATCTCTTAGAGGTAGGCATTACTTTGTCACTTTTATTGATGATTTTTCCAGAAGAGTATGGGTGTTTACTATGAAGAAGAAAGATGAAGTGCTTGGAGTTTTTCTTAAATGGAAAGCTCAGGTTGAGAACCAGACTGGTAGAAAGATCAAAGTTCTCAGAACAGACAATGGTGGAGAATACAAGAGTGATCCATTCCTGGAGGCATGCCAAGAATTTGGCATAGTTCTGCACTTTACAGTCAGAAAAACACCACAACAAAATGGGGTGTCAGAGCGTATGAACAAGACATTGGTGGAGAAAGTTCGTTGCATGCTGTCTAATGCTGGGTTAGGCAGAAAGTTTTGGGCGGAGGCTGTGACATATGCTCAACATCTCGTCAATCGCTTGCCGTCATCTGCAATAGATTGCAAGACTCCTTTAGAGGTATGGTCTAAGAAACCTGCAACAGATTATGATTCTTTGCATGTTTTTAGTTCTACTGCATATTATCATGTAAATGAATCAAAGTTGGATCCACGAGCAAAGAAGGCTCTCTTTACGGGCTTCAATGCTGGAGTTAAGGGATATCGTCTTTGGTGTCTAGAGGCAAAGAAGACCATCATCAGCAGGGATTATACCTTTGATGAATCTGCCATGTTGCATAAGGTAACTCAAGAAGGAACTGATGGTACTCCGCAGCAGGTGGAGTGTACGCCGAAGCAGGTGGAGTTTGAACAGATAATGGTGAGCCCAGCAAAAAGTACTATGAGTGACTCTCCTATGGCAGAAGCAGAGTCAGATGAGGAAGAGATTTTGACCCAAGAATCTCAACAGCAGTCAGAGTCAATTGCTGTTAGAAGGACAAGACGAGAAATTCAGAAACCTGCTCGTTTTGTTGACATGGTGGCCTATGCACTTCCAGTTGTTGATGAAGTTCCATCCACCTTTCCTGAAGCCATCCAAAGTTCAGAAAATGGTAGATGGAAAGATGCAATGGAAGAAGAGATGCAATCTCTTGAGAAGAACAAGACGTGGAAGTTGACACAGTTACCAAAAGGCAAGAAAGCAATTGGATGCAAATGGGTATTTGCAAAGAAAGAAGGATTTCCTATCAAGAACGATGTTCGCTACAAGGCAAGATTGGTAGCTAAAGGCTATGCTCAGAAGAAGGGAGTTGATTATAATGAGGTATTTTCTCCAGTTGTTAAACATTCCTCAATTAGAATTTTGTTGGCCTTGGTAGCACAGTTGAATTTCGAGCTAGCTCAACTTGATGTGAAGACCGCGTTTCTACACAGTGACTTGAAAGAGGAAATCTATATGTCTCAGCCAGATGGATTCAAAGTTGCTGATAAAGAAAATTGGGTTTGTAAACTGAACAAATCATTGTATGGATTGAAGCAATCACCGAGGCAATGGTACAAATGATTTGACAAGTTTATGATGGGTCAGAAGTACACAAGAAGCAAATACGATCACTGTGTGTATTTGCGCAGGCTTCCAGATGGGTCCTACATCTATCTACTCTTGTATGTTGATGATATGTTAATAGCATCCAAGAGCCAAATTGAAATTGATAAAATGAAGGCTCAGTTGAGTGAAGAGTTTGAGATGAAGGATTTGGGAGAAGCCAAGAAGATTCTCGGCATGGAGATAAGCAGGGATAGACAGAGAGGCAAGTTTTGGCTGACACAGAAGCAGTATTTGAAGAAGGTATTACAACGTTTTGGTATAAATGAAGATACAAAACCTGTAAGTACTCCGCTTGCTCCTCATTTGAAGCTTAGCAGCCAGTTATCTCTAAAGACAGATGAAGAACGAGAATACATGGCGAAAGTCTCATATGCTAATGCAGTTGGAAGCTTGATGTATGAAATGGTGTGTACGAGACCCGATATTTCATAGGCAGTTAGTGTTGTGAGTAGATATATGCATGATCCTGACAAAGTTCATTGGCAAGCTGTGAAATGGATTCTACAGTATATTCAAGGTACTGTAGATGTTGGCTTAGTGTTTGAGCGGGATGAATCACTTGGTCAATGCGTAGTTGGATATTGTGATTCTGACTATGCAGGTGACTTAGATAAGCGACGATCTACAACTGGCTACTTATTCACTTTAGCTAAGGCGCCAGTTAGTTGGAAGTCTACTTTGCAGTCAACAGTGGTTTTTTCTACAACAGAGGCAAAGTATATGGCAATTACAGAGGCTGTAAAAGGCAATTTGGCTTCAAGGATTGCTAAGAGACTTAGGAGTTGGTCAGAAACACCTTGAGGTGTATTGTGACAGTCAGAGTGCTATTCACTTAGCAAAAAACCAAGTTTTTCATGCAAGAACGAAGCACATTGATGTTCGCTATCACTTTGTGCGGGAAATTCTCGAAGAAGAGGAGATACTTCTCCAGAAGATTCGAACTACGGAGAATCCTGTAGATATGATGACCAAGGTGGTGGCAAAAGCCAAGTTTAAACATTGTTTAGACTTGGTCAATATCCTGCACATTTGAGTTGGCGCCTGAAGGCGCAAATTGGAAGCACTACGAAGACTGTTTTGTTTGATTGGGAAGATGAAAAATGTTTGCATTTGGTAGGATTAGAAATTATGCCAAGGTGGAGATTTGTCAAACTTGATGGCTTTGGTGTCAAAGTTGGTGGCGTGGCTTAATTTATTGCAATCCCACATCGAAAGTTTTAAGAATTAGGGGTGAGTTAGTTGCCTTATAAATAACTCATCCCTTTCAAATTATTTGTATCCCAAAAATTAGTATACATTTTCAAAAATTTGTATATTGTAAATTTGGTCTTCTCTTCCCAAATTAATAAGAGCAGGCTGCCTCAAGTGGTGCTCGGAGACGTAGGTATATTTAGCCGAACTCCGTTATCAAATTTCCGGGTGTGTTCTTTCCTTATCTCTTTTATTTATTCCGCAATTATTTTTGTTTCTTTTCTGTATTAGTATAGTATTCAATATTTATTTGTCGGGTTTATTTGTAGTGTATTGTACTATTTATTTGGGTGTATTTTACTATTCACGTATATGGTACTATTCATGTATACACGGGTTTAGGTTGTGATAATATACTGTGCAAGTAAGTTCTGTCTAGGAGACTGGGTTTTAAGAGGGACCATTTGTGACCCCTCCAGCCTTTCCTGGGAATTTATTTGGAATGGTAATTTTGTCTAAGGAGACTGTTCAATAGTCTTTCCTGAAAATTACTGAATCAGTGCAATTCACTAGTTGTAGTTTGAGGAAAAATTACCTGATTTTCCCAACACCTTAAAGAGGATTTATCAGTGAAGGGAGTTGAAGACCAAAATTCTCCGGATTGATCAAGAGATGCTAGGTCATCTTCAGGGATGGTAATATCCTCTATCAAGCCATAATCAAAAACCCAATTGTCACTGTCGTTTAGTGACCCCATATTTTGTTTCCCGAAATTTCAAGGCTTCCGGCTTGTTAACCCTGGCAGGAGTAACGCCGTGGCAAAAAAAAGAAAAAAAAGATGATAACGAAGCGAGTGAATTAGCTTTGACTGGCTACGATAATACGTAGGGGAAAAGGGCAGAAGCAGAAGAAAGGGAATTACGAAACTACAACTACACCTTTAAAAAGTTTCAAAAAAAAAACGAGAACTACACCTTAAAAAAAATCAAAAACACATCTTTCTCCCTTCAAAAAATAATCTACTTTAATTTTCATTTTTTAACATATAAAATATATATTTTATTAAAAAATTAATTTTAATTTTAAATAAAAAATAACACTAACAAAATTTATATAAAAATTAAAATATAATAAAAATATAATAAAAATTATTAAATTTATTTTTAAATAAATTTTACATATTATACACACAAAAAAATTAAAAAATAATTTTATTATATATATTATATATTTTTTACATATATATTATATATATTATGTAAATTCTATATATATTATGTAGATATTATTTGTATGTTATATATTTATTTTTAAATATTATGTATATATAAAATTTTAAAAAATAAAATTAAAAAATATTATCTATATATTGCATATATATTGTATATATATTTATATTTATTATATATATTTTTTATATATATTATGTATATATTATATATATTTATATATTTGTATATATATTATGATATGAGAAAGAATAAAAAAATATAAATACAAAAAATGAAAAAAAAAACAAACATCATTAAAAAAAAAAGAAAAAAAACATCATTTTAATGAGATAAAAAAAACTAAAACTGTAAATGTATAAATAAATAAACAAAACGCCGCCGTAAAAATTGAAATAGAAATTTATTTTCCATGTATGGCATGAGTTCCCCGAGAAGAAAAGGGATTTTGAAAACAAATTGGGCGGGCCTATTCACTTGCACAAAATATTTTCTATTTTTATTTTTATTTTTATCTTTTATTTTTAATTTTTAGATTTTTATTTTCTAAATGTTTTTCACATAAAAATATATAAAAAAAAAAATTAAAACTGAAGCTATTAGTTAATTAGTATAAAAAATTATTTTCTAGCAATATGCTCATAAATTAAAAAACATAGCAATATGCTCCAACCATGGGAAATTTTTCTCCATTTTACACTTCATTAACAAATTGATAAATTCATACTGTAAAAGCAACAATATTTTTGTACAATCCCCAGTCAAAACAAATAACAAAGTTGGATTAGATCCAACTGAAATCAAATTGATCGCACCCAAAAAAAAAAAGAAAAAGAAAATTAGTTTGTAATCACATGATTTGAGGAAGAAATCACACTCACACCACACACTCACCGACATTGTATCCTGTCTAAAATGCTAGAGCGTCCCAACCACATATTATACATTTTCAGAATACACGCATATGCAAATATATACTAGGCTACATACATACGAAAGGACTGAACAAAACCATCAATCCTTTTCCATATCTCCTCTGGATTGGCACCTACTAGCCTGTCAACTTGAGCACCATCTTTCATCAGCACAAATGTTGGCATGGCCTTTACTTCCAGTTTAGAAGCCACCTCCTAGCCAAACCACACACACACGCACATATGCGAATGCATTTGAAATCAGATCATAAGACAACAAAACTTTAACAGGAGAAATATCAATGACAAATAGATCTGCAACTTGATCTGAAGATTATGACAATCTACTGAAACATGGCTTTTAAATTAACTTTGTGAATTTTGGAAGCAAAGAGATTATCTATATGTACATTCACATTTGCAAGTACATTACGGAAGAACTTTCTATTACAAAGTTGTAATCATCTAAGTATCTTGAATAAGACATTCAAAGACCAAAATTTTTTTTTTTGTTGTTATTCACATGTTGGGAGTCTTTTGTATTTGGTTGAACAATAACAATAGATGCACATGTTAAAATTTTCATTAATGATGCAAATTAGCCAATTCATAACAACTACGTCTACCAAAGCATTTGAAATGATCTGATGGTAGTGAACTAAAAGCCCCACATCAGCAGACATTTATCAGATCACTGAAAACTAGAATTTGACATCCGATCACACCACAGAACCTGAAGTTCATCACTCAACAAAAAAGTTAGCACAAAGATGGCCTGTTTGCTTAACAAGTGATCATACAATCATCATTTTTTACAAATATAATGAAAAAATCGGAATGCAAATCAATTGAGTATGAATCAATTCACAATTCTTGTGGTTACAGGATTACAAGAAGAAGGCTTATTTATTATGCTTTACATTAATCAGTATCATGAGAAAACTGATAGAAGAATCACCAAGTAGTCAATTCCTAATGTTATGAATCATAATCAAGATGAGCTTTTATATGGATCGATAAATACCCTAATAAAAGATAATCTAACCGGCACATAATCGAAGGATAAGCCAACTCATAAGTTATACCCTTGCAGAGATATTTCAAACAAATCTTAACCACATCTAGATGAGAACAAAAAATATCATAAGATTCACCTTCTAAATTACATAAGCAGAAGGGCTTCCCAAAAAAAAATTGCAATTCATTAAATACAACCGTTCCCTAGTACTGCATCATTATACTAATTAATTCAGCAGCTAGCATAAAATGCAGAAGCAACGAATATAAGATTACAGATAGATATGCTTCTTCATTTGAAGATGAATCAATTACCTTAACATCATCAACATCAACAGTGAGAAGCAGGACATTTGGATAAGTTGAGGCTAGTTCCTCAAAAAAGGGTTCATGGCCATTGAGGGAATGCACCATGAAGCAGTAAAGTGTATGATGATCTACAAAATCAATAAAACAAAATATTGCCGTGATCAGAACAAGTTAAGAGTATATCATCAACATAGACTAAGACATAGAAAATTATATTGCCCTGATTGATGAAGAACAAAGATGTGTCGGCTTTAGATGTTGTGAAGCCCATGTGAAGAAGATAATCAGTGAGCTTTTTGAACCAAGCATAAGGTGCCTGTTTGAGGCTATACAGTGATCTCTGCAATTTGCAAACATAATGTGGAAACTGGTCAATATTGTATCTCATAGCTTGTTTCATGTAAACCTCTTCGTCCAAATCACCGTGCAAAAAGGCATTGGATATGTCAATTTGTCGGACAGGCCAGTGGTGAATGGTCGCTAGAGAGAGGACACTCCGGATAGTAGTGAATTTGATGACTGGGGAGAATGTTTTTGTATAGTCAAGACCCGATTGCTGAGCATACCCTTTTGCTACCAAACGTGCTTTGTAGCGTTGGACATTCCCATCGGAATTTTGTTTGATTCGATATACCCATTTATTGCCAATGATGTTTTTGTCTGGAGGCCGAGGAACCAATCTCCATGTCTTGTTTTGAAGGAGTGCATTTAACTCCTCCTGCATTGATTTTCTCCACTCTAAAATAGTCATTGCCTGTTTGAATGTTCTAGGTTCGATGGATAGGTAATTTGGTTTGACAGACACAGCATAGGCATACTTTTTTGGTTTTAGATCAGGACGAAGGACCATAGAATGGGTTTGTTTGGGTGGTGATGGTGGGGGGTTGGTTCGAATATTGGTTGGTAGTGGGGTTTCGGGTGAGTCAGAATGTTGTTGAAAGGATAAGGGAGTAAGCTGTGAGGGATTCGGTTGAGATGAAATATTGTTATTGGAGGATGAGGGGTTTGAATTTTAAGGTGGAGTTAAAATTAAATTGGAAGCAGTTGTAGATAAGTGTTTTGTTGGTAGATGTCGTGTGGTTTGAGGGGAAAAAGAGGGTGATCTGATTTGAATATATGAATTTTGGTTTAAATTTGTTGGAGATGAGGTGACGGGTTGAGAGGAAATTGGTTGTGGTAGATAAGTATGTCGAATTGTTGGAAAATTAAAATTGGGAATTTAATTTAAAGTAAGATTGTGGGTGGAGTAGAGTTCGGCTAGAGTTTGAGCAGGAGTAGAAGTAGGTAAAGATGAAGATTGACCAAGTAAAGAAAGAGACAAACTTGGAGTGGACATAATTTTAGGATCCGAAACTGAAGAAGATGTAGACAGATGGTGAAGTTGCAGCCACAGTGTGGAGGGATGAGCGACACTGGATTGGCAGTCCGCACTTTCAGAATATGAAAATATTTTATCGTGAGAACGAACATGTCGTGCAAAATAAATTCGACCCGTATCTTTATGAAAACACCTATAAGCTGCATGATTAGGACTTAAACCGAGATTAATGCACTGAAATGTAAGGTTTGAAAATTTATGTGAATGGTATGGTCGGAGCCACGGGTAAACAGCACAACCAAATGGTTTCTGATCTAAATAATTCGGCTTGCAATTAAAAAGAAGTTCAAAAGGACTTTTCTTTGACTCAAAATGGCTTGGTAAAACATTAATTAACATAGCACTTTGTTCTAAAGCAAAGTTCCAAAACCTTAAGGGAAGGGAAGCATGTGCAAGCAACGTTAAAGTAGTGTCAATTAAATGTCTAATTTTCCTTTCAGCTGTGCCGTTTTATTCATGTGTATAGGGATATGCAATTCGATGATGAATATCATTATCTTGAAAGTGTTTATGTAATTTTCGATATTCACAACCCCAGTCAAAATGAAATGCCCGTATTTTTTAATTGAACTGTCGGTCAACTATTTTTTCAAATTGTAAGAAAGCATCGAAAACTTCACTCTTTTGTTTTAAGAAATAAACCCATGTATACCTTGTAAAATCATCAATAAAAAGTACCATATAATGATGACCATTAAAAGATAAAATGGGCGCTGGACCCCAAACATCTGAGTGAACAATATCAAACAGAAAATGACTTTTATGCTCAACTGCAACTAAAGGAAGCCTAGACATTTTTTCTAACAGACAACTTGAACAAGGATTTAATTTACTAGATGAAGTTGAAATATGTTTATTTTGAACTAAAGTTCGTAACTTGGAAATGTTCGGATGGCCAAGCCGGGCATGCCAGTCATCCAGTGTCGCGACATCAGCCATTAGTGCTTGCTTGAGCGTGCTAAGTCTGTAAACACCATCTTCAGTTGGTCCTTGCATCAGTGTCCTCTTGGTGACCTGGTCCTTAACAACAAAGTGAGTGGGCCAGAATTCAAAGAAACAGGAATTATCTTTGGTGAATTTTTGAACTGAAAGCAAATTTTTAACAATGGCGGGAACACATAGAACATTATTTAATTTGAATGAACTATTTTGAGAGTGGAGTAAAGCAGTACCAGTATGAGTTATCTGCAAACCTTGTCCATTACCAACATGAAGGTTGTCATTATCATTGTAGCCTTGAACAGACTGAAGAGATTGAATGTCAGGAGTAATATGGTAATTAGCAACAGTGTTAGAATACCATGGTTGAGGATTGGCATGCACATAATTAGCTTGTGACCGAAACTGATTATGTGGTGTATAACAACTTCGACAGACAACAGCAGTGTGATTCGACTTGCCACAAATTTGACAAGGGCCTTTAGGTCTTTGGCCATTGCCACGGCCACGACCACATGGACGGAATGAAGTTGTGGTATAGGATGTGTTGGGATTTAGCCTGTAATTTTTGGAGATGTGGAGGGTGGCCTGATTGCCATATTAGCCTGCGGGTGCTCATACTAAGAAGTAATTGCTCATGAGCTGTGAGATGACCATATAACTCAAAAAAAGAGACAAGTTGAGGCTGAAGATTTAATGCGGTGATGATGGAGTGATATTCACTGCCAATATTTCGGTATATGACAGCATTAAATTCAGTCGGTGTGAGCGATTTTTCGGCTACACCAAGTTCATCAGCTTTTGCATTTGCTTTTTGTAAATATTCAGCTACTGGCATGTCATTCATTTTCAATTTTTGGAGTTCTATGTATAATTGCAGCTGTCTATTCTGCGACATAGAGCCAAAAGTGAAGGCTAAGGCATCCCACACTTGTTTGGAGGAGGTGAGGCCAGTAACATATGGGAAAATTTCTCCGGTGAGGGAAGAGAAGAGCCATGAAAGTAACATTTGATCCTTTTTGAACCATTCTTGATATTGTGGATTCGGTTTTGGAATGCTTTGATCATCATGTATAGTAGGAGATGGAGGTGATTCATGAAGAATTGATTGTAAATTTTGATGATTAAGAAGAAGTGCAAATTGCGTTTTCCAGGCAAGATAATTTTTTGTAGTAAGCTTTACAGAAAAGGAAGAATGTGTAGATGAGATAGAAGAAGAGAGGGAGAAAGGAACGGGTGGAGTGGTCAACGGCAAGAGACTGGCCGAGACAGAGGGAGTTGGTGCCGGAATTGAGGCGGTGAGTTCGGCTTGTGTAGTTAAAGATTCTGACATTTTAGTTGTTTAACCTTAGAAAGGCTATGATACCATATTAAGATTAGAAGAAGAATGATTTGGAAGAAAATCTCAAAAATTGATTTTCAATAATAGTATTTCGCATAGATTTATACAAGAGTATTAGAGAAAGTATTTTTATTATACAATAACTAATTGCATTGACATCGGATCCACTAATTGTAGAATTCTGTTTTGCCATTTGAATCAACCTTTCAGCCTTATAAATAAATTGTAAAATAGGATTATAATAATTCTTTATGAAAATAAATTATTTATATATAATATTTCAAAATCTAATAATAAATAATTTTATAATTTTTGAAATATTACATATACAATTCAAGTAAAATAATTATAAAAAAAATTAAATTTTATTCTCATATATAATTTTTGTACATATAAAATAATATATCATAATGTATGAATATTTTTTCAATATATGTATTTATAATGATAAATAATCAAATTGAATGATTTTAATATATTATAAGATCAACATATTTTCCATTTAAGTAATTTAAAAAATGTTATTAATATTTTAAATTTTAAGATAATAATACTATAAAATAAAATAGATAAATAAACTTTAAGAACATAATATAATTAAATTTTATTTAATTCGATAAATAATTTTAATTCTTATTGTTATAAAAAATATATACATTAATTATTTAAAAAAATATTCGAGATTAATCAATAAATTTGACAATAAATTAAATCAAAATAAATTGACAATAAACATATATACGTATAAATTATCAAAACTTTGATTTAATTTGATTTAATAATAAATTTAATAATTTTTTTTAATTCATTCGAGTCAATTTCAATCGAATCAGGAGTTGATCTATTTCGGGTCTCAAAACATTGCCACCGCAAACTTGTAAAGTGATAAAAATATCCTGCAGCTCCATGTGTGTCAGTATGTGCCATGATGCAAATGCAAAGAATTGAAACAGAAGGTAGGGCCTAATTTTGGAAATGACGATACAGACAGATAAGTGAAGCTGCCAGTTACATCAATCTCCTGTACTTTTTCCTTTTTTTTTTTTTTTTTTTTTTGATAAATACTTTTTCCAATTTGAGACATAACTCTATAAATATGTTTATAAATTTAAAAATATATATAAATTCAAGAGTTATATAATTAAATTTAAAGTTTAAAAAGATGAAATGAGTGAAGGCTATCAATTTAAATGGTTGCATATATATTTAGTCTTTATATATACACACATACATAATTTGCAATGTAATGCTTATGGCCACTAGTATCCAAAATAAATCATGGCATTCAAATGGCAAATGATAAGGCTGCAAATCTCATGTATAATAAACTGTCAATATGAGAATACAGTATCAGATTATAAAGTTAAACTAATTGAACAACACAGCTCTATTTTGTCACCTATGTTCACCAAGAGATGAACATTTTTCACATTCAAGGGTCATCTTGCTAAGCCAACAAATTGAACTCTCCTTTTTTTAACCTTTTTTTAAGGAGCTAAAAAAAAGATCCTAATCTAAACAAAGATTCCATGAATACAAACTAGTAGCTCCGACAGCAACTCTACAAACAAGCTCAACTCACTGCACTTCATTATACAAACCCGAATTGCAACAATGACCCTCCTTATAAAAATAACATTTACTGTGAATAACAGATTATTTCTGTCAAAATGCACAACAAAATAAATCAGAATCAGCCACAGCTCAAACGTGAATCTACAGGTCGTACAGTTGTCTGACGTCTAGGAATTCCAATTTCACAAGCATTAACTCTAGCAGCGAATCGAAGTGAGCACAGTGATTCACCAACTGAAGAAGGCTCTGGTGAGATATTAACAAACATCAAGGTTTTTGAATCCCCACCAAGACATGGCTGCTCACAGAATAAATCCAAATTAGGACATCTGAATAATCTAAAGAAATGGATAAGTTAGAGCAATGAAACTGTTCTAGCTTAACAAACAAATATGGAAGAAGGTTGAGTTAGTTATAGAAGTTGCTTCACCTGGAGAAGATATGTCAGTTTTGAGTTCCTGAAAGGAACATGATCCTCCTTCTTTGCCAAAGCAAATATTACATCACTTAAACATGATAAACTTTTATTGATGGCCTGTTTGTAGAGTTAGGACAACCACATCAAGGATGGTAAGATAGCCATATGACAGAAAAATGCATGAGATTGAAATTAGATATTATCAAAAAGCAAAGAAAGTACCTGAGTTTCCTTCAACCTGTCCCCAGTTGCCCCACTCCTTGACAGTCGCTCACTTCCAGCAAGGTCAATGAGGTTTAGAACACCTTGTACTTGTTGTTCAGTGTTCTAGCATTATAAGAAAGAAAATGAATAGGGAAATCATGAAATAGATACAAATATAAATAGAGAAACCATAGAAATAAAAATAAGCACTAGTACATTAAGGACAATACAAACCTCATTCACCCCAGATATTCGTAATGTGAACACAAAATGACTTCTGGATGATTGGTCATTCATTTGTGTCCTACCAACAGACCTGAAAAGACATAAGAGCAAACAAAACAAATGAATCAATATTATCTAATCTCAGTTGAAATTTCACAACCTGATATATTAAGCATTACTTTTATGTCACCTCAACTTTCTAACTTTCTATTAAATGAATAAAAATGAGCAACAAAATGTAGTCTCAAAAGAAATCTACAAGCAACCAACTATAAGACACATATGATGGAGTATGGTATTACCTGCTTTGTGCCGCTTGCTTGAGAAGAGAGGAAATCTCTTGGATGCTACAAACGTCCACGATTGTAAGGTCAGTAACGTGAGTATTGCCATTTGCATCATGTTTTATGTTATACTGTTTTCCAGCATTTTCAGTAGCACTTGATCTATTTGTTGACAATAAATCACGAATATTTTCATTGTATATCTCCAACATTGAAGCCTATCAACATTTGAAAAGAATAGCTTTTTAAATTAGTTGGTCAAGGTATCATGTGAATAATTTAAATATTATTTGGATTACCTGCATTTTGTACTTCCAGCCTTGTGCCAAGAGGGACTGGCTAGTTTGAAATATTTGTTCCAGTGATCGAGGAATTAGCCCCTTTTGTTCTCGAGCCTCTGTCTTACCCATCATTGTATATGTCTTGCCAGAACCCGTCTGGCCATAAGCAAAAATACAGACCTGCAAAAGCACCACAATAACATTTAATTTACAACACTACTAGGGCAACAACAACACATAATAAGCTCTACAATGACATATAATTCGCAACAATGCTAGGGCAAAGGCAGCACAAAATAAGCTCTATTTATGCAGTTGTGGCAAATAGCAAAAAGACGACTACACTTCAATCAAAAGCAATTGAACTACAATATTAGTTTGACATGCATTTTTGATAATTTTGATATTGACACATTTTACATTATCATGTCTCTCATGCTTAGCCAGTCCCAAAATGATAAGGGTTAAAGTAGATGACATCCAACATGAGATTATGATATTATGATTCCGTATCAATGCATCTCTTGATGGACATAATTACCACAAACTAATACATGTAGCTTTGAACCACCTAAATCAATATTCAATGTAAATTAGATGATGTTGAAATTCCAAAATATATAATCAATTAACAATAAAACTCCAAGTCATATTATGCATAATCAAATCATTAAGCGCAAGAAAATAAAAGTTGAAGATGCCATAAACTAACCTTGTAACCATCCAAAGCACTTTGTATCAGTTGGGATATTTCCACAAACACATCTTGCTGAGTAGCTTCATGATTAAACACTTTGTCAAATGTGAATGGATATTTCTGCCCTGTTTACAATAACGAAGCACTATATTAGCAAATGATAAGTAACCAAATGTGAAAGGGTATGTTTGCCATTTTAAAATGATATTGCACTAGATAATCAAATGGTTAACTTTCAATCATACAAGCAACAAATATTCTACATAAATAAAAACTAAAAAGCATTAGTCGCAAAGAAGCTTGCCTGTGCCACTTTGAATCAAATCAATTCCCTGACCAAGAGTTTCTACTGGCGTAGGATAAGAAATAACTGGTTGCGCTTCTGTACCAACACTATCATCTGGTAATAAAGGTCGCACTCTACAAAACACTCGTATATTCCCCTTTAATTCCTGTTATACAAGTTAATTCATACCATTTAAAACCTTGTATATACAACCATCTAGAGCATTTTGTAAGGTTTATAAATGACAAAGGATAGAGTATTACTAAGATAGTATTATGTAACTTTTTCCTTAATGTTTCTCCTTCAGTCAATCGATATTCTGCTTCAGCAAGACGCTCTTGTAGCTCTCGAGCAGTTTTTCTTTGTTCTTCAAATTCTGTACTTGTTTCTGCTGCAGACAAATCAGACATCTAAAGAGAACAAATAATAAAAAATAATTAGCAAAACTCAAAAAACCTAGCCCATGACTGCAGAACTTAGATGATGTAGTATGTGACTGGCGCAAGAGAAATTTAACACAATATTGAAATATTACCTTTAACTTCTCATTAGCAGCAGCTAACTGATGCTCTAATAAATGTATACGCTCTCTTTGAGTAGAGCATGTGTCCTGCATTGGAAAACCTCTAGACTCAGTAATGTCAACCAACACATGTACGTCTGACTTAAAAAGTAATATGAACAAACCTCCAAGGATTTTGATTTTGCCATCAAATTATCTATCTCAGCAAAGGATTTTCCCGTACTTTCTTTGTAATTCACTACTTCAGCAGTTAAAGCTTGTACTTGTGCTGTTTGGCGATCACGATCATCTCTCACTTGCTGCAATTCTCCCCGGAGGCATTTAACTTCACTAGCTAATGATTCTTTCTGATTTATAGCTTCATCTTGAGAAGCCTAGAAGTAGTAATGAGGAGAAATATAATACTTAGAAGCTGAAACAAATAAAATACATTAAGCTTCAACCAAGAATAATTAGCTACTAACTGAATACCAAATTGAAGAACCTTACTCTGGATGAAGTTAACTGTTCTTGCAGTGAATTATAGTGACCTCTTAAAGTACTAAGGTTCTCCACAATAGTCGCCTTCTCCTTTTCTACACGTTTGAGAGACTCACGGGCTGTTTCAAGCTCAGAATGCAGTTTGCTATTGTATTGTTGTAGACTCAGATTGTACTCTTGCAAACGCTTGTACATATCATCCAGTGAGGTAGCCTGCAGAATTTAACAATTTAACAAATTTATAGGTTTTAAGCATGGAAACTCAAGGAGTACATAAGGCAAAGAGCATAGAATTCACCAGATTCATGGGACACATTCTTCCATTCAGGTAACAGTAGCAATTGAACTTAATATGACAGGCACTAAAAACAAAATAGAGATTACCCTTTGATTGGCTGCTAATATATCTTGTTGAGCTTTTTCAAGATCTTTTGAAAGAGAAGCCTGCAAAACTTCGGCAGCAACCCGACCTTCCTTTTCTCTTGTATGACGGTCAATTGCTTCCTAATTGCCAAACCACAGGATCAAAAGTAGAAAATGAACCTAACAGAAGCATAACAGTAACTAAACATGGCAAATTTGTAATGAGTGCATACTTACCAATTTTTCTGATTCTTCATTTGTGAGTTTCTCTTCTAAAGAAGTATTCTGTTTCCTCAGTTCTGAAATAACTGAATTGTAGTTCTCCTCTTTGCTTTTCGTTTCCACCTCTAAATTGCACAAGTGAATCTAAATTAACACTCAAATTTTGTTTCCACAACATCTCTATCTAAGAGTAAATAGCAAACAACATAGCAATTCAAAATGGAGGCTAAACCATAACAATGTACTGGCAAGGGGGTAATATTCTCTTTAAACAGAAGCTATGCAATAAAAAGAGGGAAAACTCAATTGCTATTCATGTTATTCATGGTTCTCCAGTAACTCAACAATGTATAAATTTCTCATTAAGTGGAGATCATTCAATATATATACAATTGGGAAAGAAAAGATTGCCTTTGTCTGCACATTGTTTCTCAGAAATTTCCAGAGCATTTTGAAGCTTTCCCTGCATATCAACATGTGCTTCATCCCTTTTCTGGAACCATTTGATACAAAGCTTGAGCCTGCTGTTAAGCTCACTTACTAGTTCCATATTTCCCTGCCAAATCAAAAACACCAAAAGAGTACAATTTTTTTCAAAAATATGACCAAATAAACATTTGTGATTGAACCCATATTAACAATAAAAGGATTGAAGAAGAACCTTGTGATCGAACTTCTTCATTTTGGGTCTTTCATTCACCAAAGCTTCGACTTCTTCTTTTGTGAAATCAATGTTCTCAAACTCTGAAGCATCAGTGCTACCTACATCACCTGTTGCAGTAACATCCTGCCTTTTGTTGACAGACCCAAATGGCTTGCGGTCAGTATTGGTTGGTCCCCCAATTCTTCCTGCTCCAATCCTTCTACGCTTGTCCAATGGGACACCACCACCACCACCATCCTTCTACAAAACCAATCGAATAACTTCTTAGATCCAAAACTTTCACTCAGTTTCTTTTCTTTGCTCAGAAACCAAACAACTCTAAAATGAAAGAATTAAAAAAATATTACTTACAGCGGAAGGACTTCGAGGAGGTCTGTTCTGGTTCCGAGAAGCCATAATCTGAACTCTGCAGAAACTAAACCTAACTCAAACCAGGAGGTTCTAAAGATTCCTTGTGTGGCGCATTCAGTGAGATTTAGATTCAATTGGAGCCGTTGATTTTCACAAATGAACGGCGGATGATGTGCTATAATTTGAAAATACTCGAAATCTGGAGCCTAGAGGCAGAGAAAGAGAATAGGAGACTGTTTTGGGCGGAGAGTGAAATTTGAATAGATTTGAAATTGGGAGATTCGGCGCTACTATTTTGCTAATTGGGCCCCTCTAACATATGTGAACGCTCCATCATCATGGGCCCAATTGGTTCGGGTTACGCATACGAATTCGTAACCGACTCGGCACACTTACTGTCATAGCCATATGGCGTTGCCATCCACTTTTTAGGGCAAAAACCGAAAATATGTTAATAGGTATTTATTTTTCAATTGTTATTTTCAATATACAATTTTTTTAATGGATATTTATTTTTAAATGCTCTTTTTGATTAAGTTAAAAGTGATTTTTTATAAAATAAAAATGATCTAATTTAGTAGCACATAAACAACTCATGGTAAATCAAAGTTTTAAACTTTTCTTTTAATTAATATTTTCTCATAATTTTAATTTGATGACCAATAATTTACAAACTAACCAGAAGTTTATTGTCTCCCCCTCTCGGTGACATTCACTTTTCTCCCACAAATTTATATGTGTGCGTGTGTGTGTCAAAATTTGAACCATTTATTCCATTTGCTCCTTAAACTACAATTAAGTTATGTTGCTTGCATGGGTTCATTCGTGCAAACTCTAATACCAATTTGATGCAACTGTATATGGCGCCACATAAGTTGCCATTAGAAAAACGCGAAATTTTCAAATTGGGTCGAATCCGATCAAATCAAACAGATTAAACTAGATACGATCATTTAAAAATATATTACGGATAGATTTAATTTGGAAAATAAAAAAATTATCAAATTTATTAATTCGGTCGGGTTGAAGAAGAATTTTATTTCGTGTGAACCCTAACCTGACCAAAAGTTTAATATTTACATATAAGTATGTATACAAAAGTTTAATATTTACATATAAGTATGTAAGGAAAGGAACCCTAGGATTTGCTTTTAGCCTATTTTTCATATGCAGTCATAGCCTCCTCCAGGTATTTTTCTCTCATCTTAGTTTCTCTTCTAGTTCTTTTCCATCAATTTTCTTCTTTTTTTTTTGTTAAAAAAAGTATTGAAATTATTCTGATGGCCTTATGTTTTTCTTGGACTAAATAAAGTTTGTTATAACTGAACTTATATTAAATATATACTGTATTATTTATTTACGTATATGCAATGATGTATATAGAAAATAAATCACACATTAGTTATCATGGTTGTTGTGTATTGTCGTGTTATGTTTTAAATATAAAATTTGTCGCATATTGTATTTTGCATTAAAAAAAAGCTACATTATGGTTTTAGTTGAGAATATCCAATTTGTGTTTATTTGGGTGTTATATTGAATTGTATTCATATTTAATTTTGTTTATTCATTTGTAATTTAAAGATGTGCTAATTTTCTATTTGAATTGGTGGTAGTTAAAGGCTTTAAGCATATTGGTGGTTGAGGACGAAAGTGAAAACTAAGGTGAACGGCAAATTAAGATACTCTATTTCTATTTCTATTATATTTCATTATGTTTAAGTGTATAATAGAGTACGAGTTAAGTTTGTAATGTTATATACATGATGGAAAAAGAGAAAGAGACAAAGGGTTAGTATTGTTTGAAATCTTAGAATCTAATTCAATGCTACTATAAATAGTTGTTATATAATATAACTACTGAATTATAAATTCATTGAGAAAAAGGCTAGAATCAAAGCTGTGAAAAAAAAAACCTTTTAATTAGGCAAAAAAACCTTTTAATTAGGCATGAGAAACTTGTAGCATGAGACAACTATTAAGTTTGTCCTTGATTGGCCAAGATCAGAAAAAGAAAGTGTTCCACTAAAGTGAACCTTGTAATTACTTAAATGTGTAAAAAAAAATCAATCTTCTGTTATGCCTGATTCATAACAGCTATATAATATGACATCTTGAATTGAAATATTAATCATATTAATTGAACCTTCTAAATAGGGGTAGGCACAATTCGGTTAACCAACTAAAAATTTAGTTCAGTTAATCGACGGTAGTTTAATTCAGTTTGGTTCGGTCTAAAAATTTAAATTATTTTGATTTTTAGTTCGGTCAACGGTTAACCAATTCGGTTCAGCCGATTAACCAATTAATCGAAAAAATTTTAAAAATAATTTTTTTTATTAATTTTTTGTTTAAATCTTTAATTATATAAATTTTTATTATAAATATATTTTGTTATTACAATATAAAGTTATATTTTATTTATTTTTTAATACATTTTATTTAGTTATTTAATTATATTAATATTTTTATTGACAATATAATTTTTTATTATAAAATAAAAAAATTAATCGGTTCGATTAATTAACCGAATTGATCAACTTGGTTCGATTAATTAATCGAATCGACCGAAATTGAAAATCGGACAGTTCAGTCGATAAAATTAGTAGTCAAAATGATCGGTCAAATTAGAGTTTGGTTGATCGGTTAATGCCCACCCTTACTTCTAAAACTGAAATATTAAAGTCATTCATCTTTACAAAAATTAATTTCCTTCCCTTTTCTTGTGTTGCATTCAACCTTTTTCTCAAGTTAATTAATTAGACTTATTGTAAATGTGACCAAGAAAATTATTTAAAAACTATAAGCAAAGCAACAATTTAAACCATTAAATTATATATAAATATAACCAAGATAGTTAATTAAAAACTATAAGCAACACAACAACTTAAGTCATTAAATTATACGTAAATATAACCAATATTGTTAATTAAAAAGTACAAGCAAAGCAACCAACTTAAATCATTAAACTGTATGTAATTATAAATAAGATAATTAAAAATCTTTAAGCAGAACAACCAACTTAAGTAATTAAATTATTTAGATAATTAATTACGACATTTGAAGTTAGGTAAATATAACTCAATTCAACTCAACAAAGCTTTAATCTCAAGTCAATTAGGGTCGGCTATATGGATTCTTTTTTTTTCACTTAGTATAATTTAGGATTATCTCTTATGATAAATGTAACATCATAAGATCATTTTGGACCACCTTTAACCAAGTCAATTTAGGCTTACCTCTGTCTCTCTTAGCTATATTTACTTTAACTTATTCGATTTTTTTGACTGACGCATCATCAGGTCTTCATTTTACATGGCCAAAATATTTCAATCTATGCTCTCTTATCTTATCCTCAATAGATACTGCCCTAACTTTTTTTAATACACTCATTGCGGATTCTATCCATCCTAGTTTGACTACATATCCATCTTATCATTCTCATCATGCATCTTACTCATCTGTTGTTCTTTTACTATCCAAAACTCACTACTATACATCATCGCAGGATGTATTACAGTGTGATAGAACTTTTCTTTCAATTTAATTGGCATCATTCAATCACATAGAACTCATGTAGCACCCATCCACTTCATCTAACCAGCTTTAATCCTATGACTTACATCTTTTTCACAACCCCCATCTTCTTAAAGAATACAGCCAAGATACTTAAAATGAGTACTATGAGGTGCTGTTATTCTGTCTAAAATAATTTTATCTCTTTTTACTATTCTCGTTATTAATTCTACAATACATATACCCGGTCTTAGTCTCACTTAGCTTAAAATTTTTAGATTCTAAAGTGCTCTTCATAACTCTAACTTTTGACTTATCTCTGCTTGAGTCTCATATATTAATACAATATTATCTGCAAACATCATACACCAAGAGATGTCATCATGTATATGTCTTGTTAGCTCATCCATGACCAAGGTCAAAAGATAAAGACTCAAATATGAACCCTAGTGTAACCCACTAGAAAAGAAAAAATTCTTAGTATCCCCTCCTACAGTGCGGACACTAGTGATGGCTCCCTCATACATATCCTTCAAGACTTTGATATATCATATAGATATTCTCCTACTCTCTAGGACCCACCATAAAACTTCTCTAGGGACTCTATCATAAGCCTTTTCCAAATCAATAAAAATCATATGTAAGTCCTTCTTTATCTCTCTATACTTTTCCGTCAAATCTCTTATAAGAAAGATAGCTTACATAGTTGATCGACTAGGCATAAAGCCAAACTAATTTAGAAAGATACAAGTATCTAAACATAAATATTATTCCATAACTCTCTCCCATAGTTTTATAGTGTGGCTCATAAGCTTTATACCTCTATGATTTGAACAATTCTGAATATCTCTTTTATTCTTAAAAATAGGTATCAAATTACTTTTTCTCTATTTATCAGGCATTTTCTTTGTATTTAGGATCTTATTGAATAAATATGTCAACTATGCAACTCCTATATCTCTCAAACATTTTCAAACCTCAATAGGTATCCCATCTGGTCCACAGACTTATCAATTTTTATCCTCTTAAAAGCTTCTTTAACTTTCAAAAACCTAATCCGTCTAGTATACTTCATATTTTTCTTGGGCCTAACATATAAACCCTCAATGTTACTATGATGGTTACCATTAAAAGGTTCCTCAAAATAACTTCTCCATCGTTACTTAACATCCTCTTATTGAACCAGAACTTTATTCTCTTTATCTTTAATGTACTTAACTTAGTTTAAATTACGATATTTTTTTTCTTTATTTTAGCCAATTTATAGATAGTTTTTTTCATTTTCTTTGTTCTAAGTTTTTCATACAAACTCTCTAGAGATTATGCTCTTGCTTGACTAATTGCCTTTTTAATATTGTTTTTGCTTGTTTGTACTGCTCAAAAGTATCATTGTTACTACACTTGGGCAAACTCTTATACCATTTCCTTTTACTTCTTACTGCTTTTTGTACTTTCTCATTCTACCACTAAGACTCCTTTGAGGGATGCTCACACCTTTTAGATTCTCCAAAATCTTTCTAGTTACTCCTTTAATTATTGTAGACATTTTTGTCCATATATCATTTGATGGCATACTCATATCTACCTTTCACCCTCTAGTTTTGATCAACTCATCCTTGAACAATAATTATTTTTTACCTTTTAAATTCTACCACCTGATTTTAGAAATTATATTCCTTCTTGGTCTACTAGTTAATCTCTTAAACTTGACATCCAAAATCACTAACCTATGTTAAGTGGTCAAAGCCTCACATAGAATTACCTTACAATCCTTGCATCGAATTCGATTGGCTCTTCTTGTGAGTATAAAGTTAATATAACTTCTATTTTATCCACTTTTAAAAGTCACTAGATGAGATTTTCTTTTTATAAAATTTGTATTTGCTAGAATCAAACCATAGGCTAAAGCAAAATTAAGGATACTCTTACCTTCTTCATTTCTAATTCCAAAACCATACCCTCCATGCATCTCCTCAAAATCTACTCTGTCTTTTTTTACATGTCCATTTAAGTCTCCTCCTGTAAAAAATATTTTCATCATTTGGAATCCCTTGCATAAGTTCATCCATATCATTCCAAAATTTTTGTCTGCTCTCCCCATCCAATCCAACTTAAGGGGTATATGTACTAACTATGTTGATAGTCTCATTCTGAAGCACAAGTTTAATTAAAATAATCTTATCTCTTACTTTTTTCACCGCTACAACCGTCTCCTTTAGGTTCTGATCCAAAATTATGCCTACTCCGTTTTTATCTTTATCTGTTCCTATATACCACACTAAGATAATTAAATAAAAAATACAAACATTCCTAATTTAGTTATATTAACATAATTGATAAGTTTAGTTAATTAATTGTAAACTGTAACTTGACATTTGAATGTTGAAATTTGATTATGTTGAAACAATTGAATTCTTATTTAATAAAAAAATTAAATGACAAATTCCTTTGTTAACTAGGTTGAAACAATTATGGATGATCGCCAAACTCTACAAAAGAACCAAAAACCATTGAATCCGAAGAAAAAAAGAAAGCAGCTTGCAAATGATCCAACAAAAACTTCTATAGCTTGGGAAAACTTCACAAAAGTGTCAGAATCAAAAGTTTTTGAACTAACAATAGTTTGTAACTATTGTGGCAAGTGATACCTTTGTGATTCCAAGCAACATGGGACATCTAGCTTGGTGCATCACTTGAAAACTTGTCCCAAGTATCCGTATACATTGAAAACGAACCGTAAACAACAAGTTTTGCAATTTAAACCCAAAACAGATGGTTGAAGTGTTGATTTAGGTGATGCCCCAATCTGAAAGATATTAGAAAGTCAATTATTATCTTTGTCATTTCAGATGAACAACCATTTAGGGTGGTAGAATATCACAGATTTAAGCACATGTGTAGCAAAATGGTTCCAATTTAAAGTACCTTCTAAGTGGACAGTTGCTAGGGACTATTTTTAACTATATTTGGATGAAAAAATTAGACTCAAAATTTTGTTGAAAAGTCAATATGTGAGAGTTTATCTAACAACTGATTATTGAACAAGTATGCAAAACTTGAATTATATGATTATAACTACCTATTTCATTGATAGAGAATGAAGATTGCAAAAAAAAAAAGAGTTTCTCTCTTATACCAAGCCATAAAAAGAGATACCATAGGGCAACAAGTAGAGATTTGTTCGAAGGATTAGGGTTGAAAAGAGAATTTAGTATTATGGTTGATAACGCAAGCTCCAATGATGGGGCCATAGCATATGTGAAAAAAAAAAGGTGAAAATTTGAGTTGGGTTGGTTTTAGATGGAGATTTCTTCCACCTTAGATATTGTGCCCATATTCTTAACCTAGTAGTTTTAGAGGGGTTAAAGGATATGCATTCTTCCATTGTTGCCATTAGGAATTCAGTTAGGTATGTGAGGTCATCTTCTACTCATCTTGCAATATCTAAGAGTTGTATTGAGCGAGAGGATATTGAGTGTAAGAATCTTATTTGTCTTATTATTCTCACTAGGTGGAGCTCTACTTACTTAATGATTGATGTTGCATTGAAATTCAAAAGGCTTTTGATAGGTTGCAAGAAGAGGATGGGCATTATATCATGTATTTTTTGGAGGATGCAAACAAGGGCAGCCTACCATGTAGTTTAGATTGGGAAAATACTTTGCATTTTTGCAAAATTTTAAAAATATTTTATGATGTTACTCTAGAAATTTTTGGTTCTTTATATATGACATCTAGTAATGCCTTTCATCACCTTTCATTAGGCTAAATACATATATAGCCTTCTGAACTTGTCTCGTTTAGTTATTTTGCCCCTTAAACTTTCAATTTAACCATATAGCCTTCTGAACTCGCATTTTCTTAACTTATAAATATAAATTTACTGAGTTACATCGAGTCATGCCGAGTCACTGAAAGTATCTATTTGGTATAAAATATATAAATACAAAAGTAAAGTGACCAACATTCATTAGTGTAAGTGTCTATTAGTAAAAAAAAAATAGATAAGTACATAGGGTAAAGTAGTTAAAATGAAAGTTCAGAGGAGATAAAGTGACTAAACAAGACAAGTTTATAGGGCTACATATGTATTTGACCCTCTTTCATTAATTCAAAGTAAGATAAAAAGTTTGAGTGATAACCAAGATTCATTGCTATGGTAAATTGTTGCTGAAATGAGGAAGAAATATGATAAATATTGAAAAAAAAATAGAGAATATTAACCATTTATTATTCATAGGAAGTGTCCTAAACCCTAGGAACAAAATGACATACATAAATTGGTCATTTGAAGAAATTTATGGGAGTGAATTGACTTTGTGTCATCATTGAAAAAGTGAAAATGTAACTAAATAAGCTATATGTTTGGTATTATGAAGTATACAAATTTGCTGCCCCTATTTGTGATGATGGTGTTGATGAACAATAACTTTCTATGGCTAGTGCAATTAAAAAGCCTACCTCCAAAGCAAAAACAGTAGCTTTTTGCTCGCATTTGAGGCAAAAAGACTAGTAAAGCTAAAAATGATTTGGAGAGATATTTGAATGAGCATTGTGAGTATGAAGATGAATCAAATTTTGATGTTTTGGGTTGGTAAAACGCAAATTTTACTAGGTTTCCTATTTTATCACATTTGACATGTGATATATTGGCTATTTCAATATCCATAGTTGTATCTGGATCTACATTTAGTATTGGTAGTCATGTTCTGGATGTTTTTAGGTTCAAAAATAACCGAGATACTTAAATGCACTCAGAATTTGTTGTAACCAATGGTGATTAGCCTTAACCACCCAAAACTAATGTGAACTGAGCAATGTGAGCAAATTGAAATAGGTAATTCATTTAGTATTTTGAAAAACTATTTGGTGAGACTGAGGTGGTAGTCCCTTCCAATAACTATTCAGTATTCACAATATGCGGCTCCACTTAATCTTTGCATTTAATGCTTTGAAATCCCAATATGCGGCTCCATCTATTGTTTTGAAATTCACAATATGCGGCCCCACTTTATTTCATATGCATCATCATTTTTTTTTTAACAGAGAATGTATATTATTTAGGTTTTTTTTTAGCATGAATTATTTATTTATGTCATTTTGATCGTTTCAAATTAAGTAATATATTTTTAAAATAATATAAAATAATCAAAAAATATAAAATAATATACTTTTTAAAATCAAATTATGTAATATATTTTTAAAATAATATAAAACAATCAAAATAATGTAAAATAATATAATTTTTCTTTTTTAAAACCAAAATAATATACTTTGTCAGTTAAAATTATTATAATAATATAAATTTTATAATAGTATAAATTTTTATATTATTATAATAATTTTAAGATTTAGGGTTAATCCATTCTCTATTTATCAAAATAATATAAAATAATATAGGGTTAATGACAAAGATTTAGGATTAATTCCCTGTTGACATTTTTGTCTCTTCTCTATTTTATTAATTAATTTCATTCTTTATCACTACATTAATATTTAAAAAATAATTTTATTTCATATACATCATTAATTTTTTTTAATTTTAACTGAAAAAGTATGTTATTGGGTTCTTAAAAATAAAAAGTACTATATTATTCTCTTTTTTTTTTTGCTGTAGAATTACTCCAGCACAACAGTTGATATGCATTGGTATGATAGTAATTTTTGGTTGGTTGTCTTGTTGATAGTTGATAGAATTAGAATATATTGCTGCAAAGCAGGCTCGGCTCAAGGGGGGAGCAATATGAGCAACCGCTCAGGGTCTCTGATTTTAATAGGGCCCCAAATTTATAAATATATATACATATATGTAAGAAGTAACAAAACTTTGATTTATTGTGGTGGTCTAGCGTGTTGTATATGATCAAAGGGTGTGGGGATCGATTCCCACTATCATCAACATTACATTTTTTTCAAACATTCATTATACAAAAAAATTTGGGCCCAACGTTCATCATACAATAAAATTTGAGCCCCTCAAGTTTTACATTGTTATTTTTAGGCCCTTAAGTCCTAAATATTTATTTTTGGGCGGCCCCTCAAATCCAAAATTTTCGCTCCGACACTGTTTTTTAAGGGCCCATATCTTAATTTCTGCTCGAGGCCCCTAAAATGTCCAAGACGGTCCTGCTGTAAAGTGCAAATTGACATCGATAGAATGGTAGTTTTTGGCATATGCTCTATAGATTATAGGTTTTACCTATGCCTACTTTGCCTCTTTTTTTCTTTTTTTTTTTGTGATGAGGCACTTAGACCCTAGTTTAGCTTTAGCTTTTTGGAATTTAATTGACATATATCAACATTATTTAGCTTACTGAATTAATATTGGACAAATAGACTATATATTTCTAATTAAATTTATTGATTGCAGTTGAATTTCTGATCAATTATTATAGGTTCAGCATTTGATTCAAATTCAATTTAGTTTTCATTATACTTGTTTTAGATTTTTTCCCAATTCAACTTCAACTTTGTATGTATAGTTTTATAACATGTTTGGACTAGACTTTCAATTTAATTAAATTTTAGATTGTTGTCTTTTAATCCAGTTTGTATTTTGTAGTTTGGATTTGTAAAGTTGTAATCTTTATTTTGATTGTATTATTAGACAATGGACAATAGTGAGATTTCAGTTTGTTTTACAAAGTTTGGTAGCATGCCATATTTTTCTACCGCATATTGGATTTCAAGTTGGTAGAATGTTGTATAATTTGAAAAATTAAAAATATGTATGAACATATTTTATACATAATGCAACAGTTTTTTTTTTTTTCTTGAACTAGGTTATTTTTGTTGGGCGAAAACATAGAATTAAATTTAGTGGTGAACATGAAAAATTGCATTGATAAATTGTTAATGGCCATTTTTGGCCCAAAAAATTTAACAAAAATATTCATAAATAATATCAAAGTGAGCTCAAATATAAAAGGCCAATATCAAAACCTAATTTGATTGAACCCAATTTCACTCGACCGAATCTGAAATTGGTTTGGTTCGATCGAAATTATTAAAAAGGCAGTTGGCATTGGATTCACATTTTTATTGCATTAGTAAGGTTAAAATAAAAAACAATCCTCAAACCTCCAAAAACCGATCTGTGCTCTCTCCTAGGCGCCACATTATCTTCCCGCTAAGAACATTTACGAAAAATACTGTAACAAAATATATTATAACAAAGACAACAAAAGGCATATATTTAGACAGCAATAGTCAACAGACGTATGCTACAATTAAATGTAAATAAATATAAGATGTCAAATGCATATATAGCCTCTAAATATCATCTTATTCTCTAAATTTTTATTTTAATCATTTTATTTTTTATATTTTTTTATTAACAGACACTTATATTAATAAATATTGATCACTTTACTTCTTGTATTTACATAATTTATATTAAATAGATACATTAATTATATGGTATGACTCGACATAACTCAATGAGTATGTATTTATAAGTTAAGAAAAATATGAATTTAATAAGTTAAATAATTAAATTAATAATTTATGGGCAAACTGATCAAAACACTGTAAGTTTAAAGGACTATATATGAATTTAGTCTTAGTATAACAACAATAAAAAATGTGGTGAAATATGTTGATATAGCGTCATGTCAATACATAAGCTATATAAGCTATTATGCCAATCAATTTATATGTATTTCGTAGTGTATGTTATAATACCACACAAAATATTATGTCAATTTTTCATTAATAGCATTAACAGAAAATTAGGTGAGAGATTTTATTTCGATAAAAATAATATCTTGAGAGATTTTATGATTAAAAATTAAATTTTAAAGAGGACATAGTGCATTAATATATTTTAAAGAGATGATGAGCATAATGTGCTATTTTATAATTAAAGTTTCAAGAACCCATATAAATATTATTTTCTCTAAAATTATGATACCCAGGTACTTTCATGTAAAAATATATAGTAGTTAAACTACCATTTTTAATTTTTAGTTTAGATTTGGAATTAGGCCAAACATTCAAATAAGCTCTTAAATTGTTACTGTTATCTCAGCTCAGTTTGATTTTTTTGGACTAAATATATATTTTTTTTCGGTAAAAAATAAGTCATTTAGACTCTAATTGTTAGAGAAAAATTAAATTGTCATTAAAATATTGTAGCACTGTGGGATCCACTTTATTCACTTTATATTTCTTAAATAATTTAAAATATATATATTTTTAAATAATTAAAAATTAAAAAATATATTTTTAAAAATATTTAAAAATTAATAAATTTTTATAGATTAAAAAATAAATATTTTATAAACTACATTGTAATTTAAAAAAATCAAAATTGCAAAAAATGATTTTTATTAATATTAATTTTTGAATGATAAAAAATTAATTTTCATAATTTTTAATTCATAATCTAGTATTTATTAAATTTTGATTTTTTATAAATTGTTAAATGTTGATAAGTAGAGTATGATTTTTTTTATCTTGGTCACAAAATAAAAAATAATCTTTATGATTTATCAATTTTTTTAATTTTAATAAAATAAACTTTTCTTATTTGAAACTTCTAATATATATTTATTTTTATTTTTTATTTCTTTTATATTATTTAATTTTTTATTTAATATTTTTTAAAAAATATTTTTAATATTTTAATTATTTAAAAATATTTTTAATATTTTTAAATTATTTGAAAATATAAAATGGATAAAGTGGGTCTCATAGTATCAAATTAGTATTTTAAATGCAAGTTAACTTTTTTTTAATGACAATGGTCTAAGTAGCCTATTTTTTATAGAAAAATAGTAGATTTGGTCAAAAAAAAAAAATTTAAGAGCTGAGATGGAGAGTGGCAATGCTTTAGGGGAGCTTATTTGAACCTTTGGCTTTTGGAATTATATTAGGTTTTGAATAAAAGAGATTGAAGAATTAGACCTTGGAAAATTCTTTTTCAACCTTGGATCTCAATTGCTTCAATTTAGAATTTATTTATTTACATAATTAATTTTAATTTACAATGAATCTTTATTGATTTCAATGCAATTTATAGTTTCTTTCTTTTAAATTTATATGAGTAGCTAAATCCCCAACAAAGATTTAGTTATAGATTGGCTTTATTAATTGTGGTATTATATTTACTCTATTTTTATGATGGTTTATTTGATATTAATCTATCATTTTTAAGATTATTGTTGTTTGAAGGTTTGATCACCGTTTGTATAATTTAAGATTACCTATGAAATAGGGAGGGTAGAAGAGGAGCATTTATTTATGGGCTAATAGATTTAAAGTAAGTGAAAGCTTAATCCTATTAAATTAATATTTTTATTAGAATTTTTATTAGCCATAACTTGTATAAAATATTTTTACAACTTAAAATAATAAATTTATACTTATTAATACGTTTTAATTTCGCATAGCAATTATATAAATTAATAAGAGTATAAAAAACTAAATTGAGATTATGAAAATTTCATAACTAACACAATTAATAAATAGCAAATTGAGATCAAATTTTTTCTAGATAATGTTGAATTTCACCAAAAATATTGGATTTGGCCAAAATATTGGACAACTAGAGAGAGAGTGTGAGATATAACATATCTAGAAAGGAGCGAGACTGAAACAAAGATCACTTGTTTGAGTGAAGAGAGGAATGAGGCTGATGGAGAGGCAAGACGATTTTAAATTTCCAACAGGTAAAACTGGAGAGTAGAGAAAGAAGGAGAGGAAGGCTAAAGCTTCATATGTGTGTGTGCATACTAGGGTATTTAAAAAATTTGCGGTCTGAAAAATTGGGCTTGGCCCGAAGGATTTAACTCGGGCCAAACTAATAATAGGGTCAGACCGCAAATTTCAAAGCTAGACTTGGGCTATGCTCGAGTTGGGTTTCGGACTGAGACTTAAATTTCTCGGGCCGACCCAACCCGACCTGAAGGATTATTTTTTATTTTTTATATTTTTTTAAAAATATATATTTTAGTAATTTAAATGTTATATAAAAAGATTTTGGAAATTTAAAATATTGTATGTATTTTATGATATTTGAGACTCTTAAAAATTTAATCTATAAAAAATAATCTTTGTATTTTATATTTTTTTTACTTAAATAATGAAATAACTAAATATTTAAATAATTTAGTTATCATAAATATTGATATAATAATTTATATATTATCAAATATAATTTGGTATAATAAATTTTTAAAGTAATATTTATAGGTAAATTTTATTAAAATTTTAAAAAATTTAAATTTTATCCTAAATTTTTTAAAAAAAAGGACATTGGGTCAGCCCAATCTGATCTGAATTCGATTAGGGCCGAAGTGACTCGGCTCAATCAGGCTTAAAGATATTACAGACTGCAAAATGGAGCCATAATATATTTTAGGCTAAATTGGACTGAGTTTTAATTCAGCTCACAGTTCGACGTGAAAATACCCCTAGTGTATGCACTTGGGTCGGATTAAGTTAACCCAAAAGTTTCATGGACCAATCTGAAACATTAAGCAAGGTCAACCAGGACAAGCAAGGAGAACAAGTTTTACTTAAAAGGAATTTATACTGTTTGCATAGTTAGGCGTCTCATTTTCAATTTTATGACTCTGAGCTTTTTGTTTCAAAACTGTGATTTTCACTCTTTTTTTTTTTCTTTTTTACATTTTTGACGATGTTTTTATTATTTTATTATTATTTTTATATATTTTAATTATATTATTTATTCATAAATAATTTTTTTTCTCATATTCTTAGAGTACACATAAAATATACAAAACACACACACACATATATATATATATATATATATAATACACTCACAACATATACTAAATATAAACACTACATTTACACAATTTATTTACTATTATGACTTTATTTTTTAAATTTTATATGCATACAACATAAATAATAATTACATAATATATACATAACATCCATATAATATCTACAAATATATACATAATATATACACAACATACATACAACATCTACACAATAAATTTAATATTTTTAATTTTTTGTATGTATAATATGTAAAATTTATTTAAAAATAAATGTAATGACTTTTATTAATATATTTTTATATATTTTACTTTTTATATTATTTTTGTGAGTATTATTTTTTATTTGTAATTAAAATTAAAATTTTATTGTTATAAAAAATTAATATATTTTATATGTTGAAAATATAATTTAAAATATTAATTTTTATTTTTTATTGAAATATATTTATTTAATAGAAAAGTTTGAAAAATAAAAATTGAATTAAAATATTGTTTATAGTGAGAAAGAAGATATTTTAAAAAAAAATTTGTTTTAGTGAAGGCCAGAGTATTTTTAAAATTTTGATTTAATTTTTTTTTAAAAATGAAAATATTTTTCTTGTAATATTTTAAAAAAATTATTTTTATGGATAATTTCGTAAAAACCTCTTTGCTTAATTAAGAAAGAGTTACTATTAATCTATTGCATTTCTTGAAGCAAAAATAAAAGTTCACATGACCCGCCATTTATAAAAGTTAATTGAAGTCTAAGTGGATCCCAGCTAAATCTTTTTTTGGCATTGAATTTCATTTAATTAATCATTTACTTTGCTTGCTAATTTACTAATTATTTTAGATGTAAATGATCAAACCAATAAATCATCCATTTATTTGACTAAATATTGAAAAACTTTCAATATATTGGTACTCGAATTTCTCTCTTTAAGGACTAAATATCTTCTTTTTTTGAAACTATTAATTACTGAAAAAAAGTTATATCAGAACACATTTCTTTAGAGGGTGTTTCTCAAAATTGGAGCTTTTTAGCTTATTATGAATAAGTGATTTTTAGATTATAATCAGATTAAAAATAAGCAGTTTAAGTGTTTCTGTAAACTAGTTAATAATCAGCTGATAATCAGTTTATAATCAGTTAAGTGTTTCTATAAAATCAGCTTATAATCAGTTTTTAATTACAGAAATTATCAAAATGACTAAACTGTCCCTGAATTTATTTATTGTATAAAAATAATTTTTTAAATATCAATTTAAAATTTATTTTGCAATAATAATAATAATAATAATAAAATATATTTAATAATAATTATTATTATTATAATAAAAGTAAAAGAATTTTGATGGAAACTAAAGTGTATAGGGTGGGCAAATTTGAAATATTAAAGATTAGGTAGGGATAATATGGTCTTTTACTTGGTCAAAACTGCTTAAAAAATAAGTGCTTAAAAAAAAAATAGCAAAACCCAACTTTTAAAAAACTGATTAAAATCAGATTAAAATCTACTATTTAAGTTTTCAGAAACACTTAAATAAACAACTTATAATCTAAAAACTGCTTATAATCAGTTTTGACCGGCTTTTAAGAGGGTGTTTCTCAAAACTTAAAAGCTGGTCAAAACTGATTATAAGCAGTTTTTAGATTATAAGTTGTTTATTTAAGTGTTTCTGAAAACTTAAATAGTAGATTATAATCTGATTTTAATCAGTTTTTTAAAAGTTGGGTTTTGCTACTTTTTTTTTAAGCACTTATTTTTTAAGCAGTTTTGACCAAGTAAAAGACCATACTATCCCTACCTAATCTTCAATATTTTAAATTTACCCACCTTATACACTTTAGTTCCCATCAAAATTCTTTTATTATTATTATTATTAAATAAATTTTATTATTATTTATTATTATTATTATTTATTATTATTAAATAAATTTTATTATTTATTATTATTATTATTAAATAAATTTATTATTATTATTAAATAAAATTTATTATTATTTATTATTATTATTATTAATTTAATTACTTTATTATTATTATTATTATTATTATTATTGCAAAATAAATTTTGAATTGACATTTAAAAAATTATTTTTATACAATAAATAAACTCAGGGACAGTTTGGTTATTTTGACAGTTTCTGCAATTAAAAACTGATTATAAGCTGATTTTAGAGAAACACTTAACTGATTATAAACTGATTATCAGCTGATTATTAACTAGTTTACAGAAACGCTTAACTGCTTATTTTTAATCTGATTATAATCTAAAAATCACTTATTCACAATAAGCTGAAAAGCTCCAATTTTGAGAAACACCCTCTAAATTTTGAGCTTAATTTTAAGTTAGATGCTTTATTTATTTTGTCCATAATGAATAGAAATAGAGAATGCATCTGGCCAGATAAAACATAATAAAATTGGCACTTTAAAATCAATTATTATATATTTTTTTTATTTTTAAATTCTCAAGAATTGTTAACGTCAGAAATAAAATCTTCCTTGTTACACGTGGCATAATTCTGTAGGAGCAAGGAGGATCACAAGCCAGCATGTCAAATAGAAAAATTAGATGTACACATGTTAAAGAATGATTGGCTAAAAACCATATCCAGCTTATCCAAGTAGAAGATAAGGCGCATGCCCAGAACCAATCTACATCACAGAAATGGTAACAGCAATCGTGTTAAAATCCCCAGAAATATAATTCCACATATTTCCCTTAATTATTCCACTATCTGAAACTAACAACAAATCTTTAAAAAAAAAAAAGAAAAGAAAACATGGCACAAGCAGTGGCTTCATCAATGGCTGGTCTACGTGGGAATTCTCAGGCTATTCTTGAAGGCAGACTCCAACTCAGTGGTTCAACCCGGTTGAATATGGGTAGCAGCACAAGGGTAGCTATGGTTATGCCTGGTTTCACTGTTAGAGCTCAACAACAGGTAGCTGCAGAGCCTGAAACTAGCCGTAGGGCCATGTTGGGTATTGTTGCAGTTGGTTTGGCTTCTGGGTCTTTTGCTCAATCTGTGCTAGCTGTCGATGCTATTCCTATTAAGGTTGGCCCACCTCCACCTCCTTCCGGTGGACTCCGTAAGTTCATCATTCTTTTTCCACTTGTATTCATTTCCAAATCATCGGCATGTAAATAGGTGGCAAAAAGTCGGGTTATGTTCGGGTCATTTCGGGTTTTTATCTTTTTTCTAATCGGGTTAGCTCGAGTCATTGAGGGTTGTGATCGGGTTTTGACTGTCTATCGGGTTGATTATCAAAAACGATTTTGAATCGAGTTTGGTCACTTCCAATTTTAGTTTTGAAAATAAATTTTCAGACAAGTTATTAAAAAATTATTTTATAAAAGTAATATATTATTTTGAAATTTAATAACAAAAATACACATTATAAATTTTTTAATATATCACATACAATTTAATTAAAAAATGCATACAATATATAAAATTTATTATCGGGTATACAGCTTTATACATATAAGACATTATAGCATAATAGATGAAATTTTTTTTAATGCCTACACAAATAATAACATAATAATAAAAATAAAACTGAATAATTCTAATATATTGTAATATTAATATATATTTTTTATTCTAGTAAGTATTTAAAAAAAATTTCAATGCTGTAAAATAAAAGTTGTTTAATTAAATTAATCAAAATAAGACATATTCGATATTTTAAAATTTTTATTATTACAGTAATACATTAATAATAATTAAGTTTACTTTATATTAAAATATATATTGATTATGTAAAAAAACTTGATATTAAATAATAAATTTTATAATAAATTGATTTAGAGTAAATTGATAATAAATTTATATATGTATAATTAAAATTTGATATAATTTTATTCAGCAATAAAATTGATATTAACTTTTTTTCTTTTTTACTTGTTGAGGTCAATTTCAAGTCTGATAAGATTTAATCCACTAAATAAATTTGATTAATGGAATATGACCCTAAAATTTTTTCGAGATAATTCGGATGAAATCATTTCAAATTTTGATATGGTTAAAGTCCATAAAAACTATAGATAATGGCCAAAAATATTTTATATATTGGGCATGCAGCTGGGACTCTAAACTCTGATGAGCCAAGAGATTTGGACCTGCCATTGAAAGATAGGTTTTTCATCCAACCAAAAACCCCAGCCGAGGCAGTTGCAAGGGCCAAGGAATCAGCTAAGGACATTGTAGGTGTAAAAAAATACATCGACAAGAAGGCATGGCCCTATGTCACCAATGATCTTCGCCTTAAGGCTGGGTTTCTTCGCTATGACCTTAAGACTATTATTGCTGCTAAATCCAAAGATGAGAAGAAACCCCTCCAAGAACTCAGTGGGAAACTCTTTGCAACCATAAGTGAGGTAACAAATCAACTATTTTTTTTTCTTGTTTTCTTTTATTTTGAGTTCTTCATGTAGAGAATGTTGTGTTGATGGAATTGATTTCTTTGTTTTTGTTTTTGTTTTTTTTTGTTTGTCTTTCAGTTGGACCATGCAGCCAAGATTAAGAGCACCCCAGATGCAGAGAAATACTATGCCCAGACTGTATCTGCTTTGAATGATGTTATTTCTAAGATTGGTTAAGAGGAGATTAATTTCTTGTATTTTGATGTAAGCTTTGTTAATCACTTCTTTCGGATGCTGTTTGTTTTGAAGGAGTCAATTTGAGAGAAAAATAATTGCCTCCTTTTTTCCTGTTTATGAAGCTGTTATATAATATGTGCATTCTGATTAGGGTAATTTAATTACTTGCCAAAGCAAGAGAAAAACATCGAAATAATTAACCATATAGAAATTAAATTTTTGATTGTTTACTTTGGTACGTGAAAAGTAATGTCCTAAAATAAAATCACTAAAATGGATCATGGCCAATGCAACAAAAAGTTTATTAACTTAAAGACAAGAAGAAACATTAAGGAAAAGTTTATTAAAGAACATGGAGGTGGATATTTTAATCTCATAACACTTATTATATTTTCCCAATCAACAAAAAGAAAGGATAAAAATAACAAGTGCATTGTTGTCTTATATATATATATATATATATATATATGGCAACTGATGTTTGCAAAGAAAACTGCGCTCTTCAATTAAATTATAACTTGTGCAATTTGACCTTAAAAAAAAAACCCCTTTTACGAACAACATGCAAACTGAATATTTCGCAGAGGATATATAAAAGAGAGCAATTTGTTAGCCTCCAAGACATCGGCGTGCCAACAAGACCATAGACAGGCAAATACACCAATAAAACATTTGAGAAAAATTTCGAAAGTTTACAAAGAAACCTGAAACATTGGGGTAAATTCAAAAAGAGTCTAAATTCATCTAATCTCTACTGGCGAATGACGAGTCAGCAACATACTTGCCTAGAATCATGTCTATACTAGTTTGTTTTAAAATTACCTGGACATTACTTATTAGTTATCTATCATAATTTTATAGAAAGATCCAAATGAAAAATCTGCATCCTATGTTAGACAGTTAGAGAGGTGGAATGCCCATAAATACCTCTTTTAGGCAATTGTAACATGTCATTAGAAATTATAAGAACATAAAAGAGCTAAAGAGCAAGGCTATACACATAACTTGTGCTAGTAAACCTCTTTAATTGATTGAATTAAAATCTTGTATAAGACTATAATCAAGCGAACAAAGCCGAATATTTATAATAGTCGAGTTCGAGTCCGACCTCGAATTTGTATCGATTCAATTTATATATTATACATCTCAAGCTTAAACTTTAGCTCAATTTAATTGGGTTTAACAAAATTATTTCAATTTTTATTATTTATTTATTTTTTCTATTTTTTCAGAGTAGTAATACTAAAATTAACATTTTTGTGAATGATAAATAATTTCATTTATATTTGTATTAACAAAAATAAAATATTACATTACTATAAATTTATATTTTATTATAAATTAATAATTTATTAAATTATTTACATTACATATATACTGTACTAAATATTTATTATGTGTTATCATATTTTTATAATATTATTAATTAAATAATAATTTATTTTTGTAATTTATATTATATAAATAAAAATAAAAAATTATATTATGCAATTTATACTCTTTCATAGTAATAAATTTATTCTTCCAAAAATTTTAATAATTCTTTTACTAAAAAAATATTGTATTAATAAAAATTTATTTACTGTTAAATAAATATCAATATTCATAATTTAAAGATATAATATATAAAAAAAATTTCAAATAAAGTTTATTGCATTGAATTATTATGTGATATTAAAAATATTTATTTTACATTATTTATCATATATGGTGAACATATAATAAATTATACTATAAAATTAAATAAGTTAAAAGAATAATATATTTAAATACATAATTTAATATACAAATTAAATTATGTATATTTATAATTCAACATGATAAATAAGCTAATTTCTGAGACTAACTCATGAGTTTTTTAAATAAGCCAGCACACGAGCTAACGAGTTTAATATTTTTTAATTTGAACTTAACTTATTTAAAAAATAAATAATTTAAATTTAAATATAAATAAATTTTATTGATTCGATATTTAAACTAAATTCAAATAGTTTGACTCATTTATCAGTGTGCTTGCGCGACAATCTAAGCTTTCTTAGGTACGTAGAGATGTTGAATATTAGCTTATTTTGGGGAAAACAATCACCTTGTTGTGTGATAAATAGATGCTGTAAAAAACCTATTAAAATCGAAATAAGATTTTAATATACTAAAATTATACATTTTAATTTATACATACCTATTTTTAAATTTATATTTTTTTTCTCTGTATTAGTTTTTCATATTAAATTTTCTTTTAATTTGCTTTTTTATCATATGATATAACATTTTATCTATTTACAATAAAATTATTTTTATTTTAATATTTATATATGGATTATTGGATTTAAATAGAAGTTTGATATTGAAAAAATATTTTAATTTTGTATTAAATTATTTTTTACTCTTTTAAATATTTTCACTAGTATGAATAATGTTAATCTTATTTAATTGACTCAATATATCTGCAGCCATTATATTTATCTATTTTGATCATTTTACCTCCTATATTTATATATTTATCAAATTATTTATATAATATGATAAATATATAATATATGAAGTAAAAATGAATAAGATGGATAAATACAAAGTGATGCAGATGTAATATGCCTATTTAATTTAGAAATAATTTAAGTCATTCATATAAACTGACATGATTAGCTTAAAGCAAATAAACTCTTCACCAACCAAACATGGACATGAAGTGACCAGCCATATTTCGAATTCTTCCAATCGGGCGGCTAAAAAATTTTATGCAAGTCTTACGTATCCGACGGTCAGAAAACTTACGAGATTTTGGCATTTTATTTCTGTGCGGTTCCAACTCCTTATAAGCTCGGTGGCCTTTTTGTCTTCCAATTACGTCTTCTCGTCTCCTCTCTCGGATCCTTGAATTCGATTCAAACCCTCAAAACCCTATCTCAGTATTTGCGATAAATCAATGGCACCAAAACGTTTAAAACACTTGGAATCGGCACCAGCTGTTTCCTCTTCTTCGGAAGAGGAAGAAACTTCCAGTGGGGAAGAAGAAGAAGACGGTGAAGAAGAAGAGGGATCTTCCTCATCCGAAGATACTCGACCACAGCCGCAAAAACAACCTTCTCCACCACCACAGCCACCGACCCAGACTGCAAAATCAGCGCCCAAGAAGCCAAATTCCACAACCCAGCAAGCCGAGTCCGAATCTGAATCCGAGTCCGATGATGATTCTGGCTCCGAGGATGATCAACCCAATAATGACGCCACTGTTAAGTCTATCGCTTCTAAGCTCATGGAGGAAACTCTACCTAAAACCACCAAGCCTAGATCTAAACCCTCGGTTTCCACTCAAGCTGCTGCTAAGTCAAAGGCAACGGCTAAAAGAGGAAGTGAAACTGATCGGGAACTGAAGGACTCTAAACGGGCCAAGAAGAAGGATTCGGAACCTGATGGAGTTGCTGAAAAGCCTGAGGATACAAAGAAACAGCTTTTTCAACGGTTATGGAGTGAAGATGATGAGATTGCGATGTTAAAGGGCATAATCGATTTCACTGAAAAGAATGGATATGATCCTTCAAAGGATATGAACTCGTTTTTTGATTCCATCAAGAAATCGCTTCACTTTGATGTCTCTTTAAGCCAGTTGAAGGATAAAGTCTGGAGATTAAAGAAGAAGTTTGAGAATCAAGTGAGCAAGGGGAAAAAGGGTGAAGACAAAACATTTTCGAAAGCTCATGACCAAATTTCTTTTGATTTATCGAAAAAGATATGGGGTCGTGAAGCAACTGGTGGAGCGGAATCTAGTGCTAAGTCGAATGACAAAACAAGGAAGGGTGGCAGTAATAATAGTAATCAAAGAGGTAAGACTTTGGCGGCATTGAAGGCAGATTTGGGTTCGGATAAGGAGACTGAAAAGGTTGATAAGATGGAGGTTGAGATGGAGAACCATTCTGGTCTGAAACAGATAACAAAGTTTGATAATAGTGTGAGTGTTGCGGGGATGGAGGCGTATGTGGCGAAGAGGGGATTGGAGATGCTGGAGGGAGCTAAAAAGACTGAGATGGAAGAGAAATGGAGGAAGTTGCATGTGGCCGAGTTGGAGCTGTTTCTGAGTAGGAATGAACTGATAAGAGAGCAGGCAAAGCTAATGTTGGCAGCATATAAGACTGGGTAGTTTAGGTCTTTGGAAGGTATAACTTGTTAATTTGTTGACATTAATGTTGTTTTTAATGTTGTTTCAGAAAGATAGGTTGGGCTGTTATTTGTTCTGCGTTTAGGATTTGGTAGCTGTGGAGCATTTTAGTATTAGCTAAATCTTTTTTGAATGTTGTGTGATTGTCTATTGCACTTTTAAATTATTTAGATTGTCCGGTAATCTGGTGAACACACTCTGTTTCATAGTTATTTAATGCTTCTTTTTTGGTTGAGTGCGTCTCCATGTTTCCTAACACATTGATTTTGTCTATACTGCTTTACTTGTAGGTGTATTTCCCAACTCTTAATTTCTTATTTTATTTTTGATGTTGCGATTTCTGATCGTAACCTACGTTTGAATCAGAAATCCATGTTTATGTTCGCACATTGAACCGAAATCTATTTTATCCAAGTCATTTGATAGAAATGTGAGAATTGTTAGTCACTGTTTTTTTCCTGTCAGGCTCATTAAACCAATGTATTTTTACAGTATCAAGTTCCTATATATTGTTCGGCGGATGAGGTGAGTACATGTAATGGAGCTAAACTATATGTCAGGAATGACTTTGTCTCTTTAATGTTTAAATGATACCTAGCTTTGGAGTTTGCTGATGCAAAAAAATTGTGAATGGTAACATTAGAAACAAAAAAATTGTAATCCTTGTTTCTAATGCCTTCTAGTCTTTTCAAACTTGTCAGAATTGTTTTTTGTCCTAACATCTGTTTCCTTTGTATTTGTGCTATAATCTTCCATGAATCAGCTGGCAATATACAGGGCTATGGATTGATTTTAGGTTGTGAATGCTTGCTTGATTCCTTTGAGTGACAATTTTTCGTTGTCTTTTGGATGGCTTGATTATGTATTTATTTGATCGGGTCTTGTTCTTTCACAGTTGTATGGTTGTGCTATTCTTATGTACCATTATATTCTGAATTTGAAAGAAGAAAGGATTTTTAGAGATGTCCTTTCTCTGTGTGCTGGAAATTTTTTGTTGGATGCAATCAAGGCTACTTTGTGCAAGTTGCTTATGCTGTAATGTTAAGATGAGGTGTAGTTAGGTGGGACTGAGTTCACCGAAGTTTAAGAGATCTGAAGCTAATCCCATCTAGGATGGGATGCTGTTTTTGAATTACCAGCCATAGGTTGGCGCATTCTTTTCCCTCCCTCGTGTTTCTGGGTGTTAGTATGTTTTTTTATCTTGTTGTAATAAATTAGTTGCATCTTTATTTGAATTCCTTTTTAAAGTAACACTGGTCATTGATTGTTAAATGGTGGCTATCCAGTGGAGGGTTTTCTTGATAAGCTTAGCGAGGGCAGCTGACTTGTTATGCAATGGTAAAATGAATTTTGGGATTAATATCTGTTCTGGGATTTAGCTATGGAGTGATTGGTGGGTGTTTTTAGATTTTTCATTATTGCATGGAGCATTTTCTTTTCAAGACACTCTGAAAGTGGTGGCGCTGCTTTGGCTAAGACTTTCTTGGATTCTGATGTAATTTGTATCCTGCAGGAGTATGAATGAAGACATACATCCAAAACAATGGTTTTTAGGCAAAAAAACTGCTTAAAATTTTAGTATTGGCGGCAGCAGACTGCTGTATATTGCCTAACTTGAAGTTATATTTTTAGATGAACTACATATGTTGTAATGGTAAAAATTTTAAAATAGCTAAACAATGAGTTACGAAGGGTGATTTTCTTAAATTCAGATTCAAGCTCAATGTAACACCGTAGTTTCCTACTTCTTGGGACTTAAAATCTGTACGAGCCCATGCAGAAGAATAATAATATAACCAAAGAATGGAAGACACGGTTCTGGCACCATTGCAAATGGCAGTTTGCTGGCTAAAGATCCAGCTGACGATGACAACTGTAAATTTTTTATTTGTGTTTTTTCTCTTTTTGGATGAAATAGTCTTATAATGTTAGCATTTGTAGGTTCTTTTTGCTTGCTCTTTCCCCCCCTTCTGGATTAGTTTTCAGGACTTCATTTTTTAGGCTTAACATGGAACCTGATATTATGTACTTCTGTCAATTTCACGAATGAATAGATTATTTCCATTTCATTCATATTTTTCCTTCACTAATTTCTGAATCAAATGTCTGAGGAATTGTCTATTTCTAGCCACCAAACAATAAATTAAACAGTAATCAATCTTTAAAGAGTAATGCCTTCTCTACATAATATAATGGTAATGTGGCAATGCAAATCCTTCAAAATAATACGATAAAGATCCAAAAAGGGAAAAAAAAAAAACTAAAGCTTGCTCAAGCCTGGCCGGTTCCACGGGGAGGTGTTCTTTCTTCTTTGGTAGTAGCAGTTGCAGACACATAATAGGCAACTATGAAGAGTCCATGAATGAAACAGAGAATACCTCCTATAGAGAGCACTCGGTGGTGGGATATACCACAAGATTTTCTTGATCTTGAGTTTGCCATTGTCCCTATTATTAACATAGAAAATCCAATTGCCAAAATAATCCTGAGTTGTCACAAAAACAACAACATGCATCAGAATGTAGTCTTCTTGACATATTTTGAGGGAACAACTTGAAAAAGTTCATTTTGAAGGCAAATAATGATACAATTACTGAATACTCTGTATTGGCGTTAATAATTTTCAGAATGTGGTGAGCGTTTGTTATCTGTTTGTTCACTAGTTTTTTTCTTCCCTTCTCAAACAGTTGAGTGATGATTAAGTATGTATGACTTAAAACCAAAGTTTGAGCCTATTCTTTAATTGCAACAGTGGTGTCATGGTTTTATTTAAAGCTGATTAGATTGTGTAATTTTCTACTGAAAAAGTTGATCTTAAAGTTGAAAACTAACAATGGAGATTTCAGACATACCATGAAAAGATGAGGGACGTAACAGCTAATTGCTTGTTAGCAGAGGCCTTTGTAAAATCTTCCTTAGACCACATGCAAATGCACCCACCAAACAAATTGGCAATGATATGAGCTAAGGCCATAAGCACTGCAGCAGCCAACCCAAGCTTGAAAGCTTGATAACTTGGGTCTCTACACTCAAAAATCCACATTCTTAAATGCTTTACCTGTCCATCAAAGACTAATTGGTGTCATCAATGCATATTAAGCTATAGCAATACACAAAAGATTTAGTTAAATTAATTAACTTACTTTATTCTGGGATATTTCAGCTTCAATTCCTAGTATGCCAGCTACAATATCCATGGCCATGATGAGAAGGCAAACTAAAACACCCAAGTTTTTTGCCATTCTTTTTGGTATTGCAATCTTGGCACCTGGCACAGGTACAGTTATATAGAAGATGATGGAGGAGGAGGCAGAGGAAATCTTATAAGGAACTTAACTTTTTAACTAGCAAGCTTTATGGCTGCATTAAGAGGAGAATACGAATAAAGTGGAACAAGGCACGCAGATTATTACTATATATGTGGAGAAATTAGCTGTGAATCATGAGTAAAAAGCTTCTTTCCTGCCTGCAATTTCCTTTATTCTTTCTTTTTTACTTCTCCTTTCCTTTCAAAATTCTGATTCCTTTCATGGGAAACAAGGAAAGCAGAGTATAAATAGCACTATTGAAACAGCGATGTGCACGTACAACCTAGCAAACGCCATGTTTCAATTATTCCTCTGCAATCAACAAATTCTATTTTTAAAATTAAAAAACATATTTTATTTCCTAAAAAAAACATTTTGTTGAAAGTTTTTTTTTTGAAATAAAAGGCTAAATTTCACTAAGATAAATCAGCAGATAACAAGTTTAAATAGGATGGAGGCAAACTCCAAATACAGCTACTATCTAGTGAGAAAGCTAAACTAGCTAAATGTGAGCAATGTTATTTGTCTACCATTGAGCTAAGCAAAGAGATCAATGAATATTATCTTCAAGCAATGAAACACAATCTTGAACAATGCTACCAAACTCAAAAGCGTCATTTTTTGGAGAAGATATTGCTAACCATAGAATATGTGAATCAATTTCGATAAAACCTGGACCATGAATACAAGAAGATAGCCACTGTAACACATGTCGCAAAGCAAGACCTTCTGCGATTCAAACATCGTCAGCAGAACTACACTTAAACCTTTAACAAACCCTCTATGATCATTTCAAACTACAACACCAACACCACACTTCTTACGAGAAAAGAAAATGGATGCATCTACATTGCACTTCCAATGAAAAGGAACTGGAAATGACCACTTTATAACTCGAGAAAGAGGATATTCATTTTGAGAAGCAGAGGCTAGAGTAGTATGGCACATGGAGAGATGCTGCTAAGAGTTTTTCCAATATGTCCAAAAATTACTAGCCAAGGTACAAACTTCTAAAGGAGAGGTGTCGACTTGTTGCCAAAGCATCTTATTTCTGGATTTCCAGATTTCCCAAGCTATGAAACAAAATTCCTATACTTTGCTTCCTGCAAAACTAGCCATGAGCATAAAAAAGATTTGAGCAAAGTCTATAATAACAATGTTAAAATCCTATCCCCATAAAGCCTAGCAAGCCTTGGCTTTACTACAATTGAAGATTTCATGGGTTGATGATTTTTCTTCCCCATAAAAGAGACAACCACCATAATCTGAACACCCTTCTCGGATAATTTGACTTTTGAAGGAAGAATGTCTTGACAAGCTCTTGAAACAAAGTTTTAACCCTAGGGGGAAGATTAAGATGCCAAAACTTTGACCAAGTTCTAGATGGAGAAGTGCCATTAACATGTGACCAGGACATACAAACATGATATCCCTATTTAACCGTATAGATTCCATCCTTATTATTATGCCAAATCTATCTATCTTCAGCCCTTCTCATACTAATGAAATTTTAAGAATAGTGGCAGCATCTTGCTCATTAAACATTACTGAAATTTTATTGACATTCCAGCACATCGTCTCCTCCACAATAAGTTTCTTCACCTTAACCAAATCATGGTGAGATGGCATAGGCATGGTAACCTGGAAATGATTTGTAACTGGCACTCAAGGAGCATTCCAGATGTTAACATCAACCTTATTACCAAACACCACTCCTAAGCAAATTTTGAGCATGCAATTGACTCTTTCAAGTGAAGCTAGGACAATAAACTCTTTTAACTGAAAAGAAATCCCCTAATGAAAAATATTTTGCTTTAAGAATCTTAACAAGGAGAGTACTTTGGTTAGTAATTATTGTAAGAAGAGGGACTCCTCTTGATATAGGATATCTAATCCTATTATATTTAGGATACCCATTATGTGTTATGATAAGTGTAAGCGGATATTTTTATCCTCATTTCCGGTGGAATAATTTTTGTGATTTCGGCACTGTTAGAGAAACACAGGTCTAAACCTAGAGAAATGGAGTCGCCACCCAGACTGGCCTGGAAAAAAAAGAAAGGGGTGGATGACTCGATTCTTAAGGAATCCCCAACCTCCTATTGGATTCGAAAAGTTGGGTATGTATGGGGAATGAGAGAATGACCCAACACCCCCATAATGTCCGGTTCATTGGAACCAGCCTCCTTTTCAGGTCTAAATATTATTAAATTCTTAATTATTACAATACTATCCATATTACATGCAATCATAATAAATAAATATTTATTATATTAAAATTAAAGCAATCAAATAAAATGGGCACCTATACTGGGTGAAAACATGCCCTTATAATGTCCAATATCCAAAATATAAGTTTAAAAAAAAAATAAGACATCCACCAATTGGTGAAAATGTGTCATTTACAACTATCCAAAATCCATAAAATAAGTTAAATTATAAAACTTAATAAATAAGGCGCCCACAAGTGAAAATATGTCTTTTATATCATCCTCCAAATAATAAAAATTGTAATCCATCATCATACAAAGAATAAGAAAACTAGGGCTTAATTAATTGAAATTAAAATTGTAATTCACAAACACATCTTAATATTAACTCGTTAAGAAAATATAAGGTGCCGCGCATACGGTAGTCACGCTAGCCAGTTAGCGGACGAAGATCAATGGGGCAGCACCCCCAAAAGGTAAACGCTTTAGAAAATAGATTCTGTTGTGTAATTAAGATTTTCCTAATGAACTAAAGTTAAACATGTGAAATTAGGGTTTTATAATATGATTAGAGTTTTAACTTGAAACTAGAGTTTCATATGTAAAGTTAGGATTTAATCCTAAATCTAAGGTCTAGCTTGCAAGATTAGGATTTTAGATTATAAAACTAACATGCAATTAGGATTTCAATTATATTTAAATCTAAAGCTATGGTTTATTGTGTGGGATTTCAAAACTAAATAAATAACAATAAATTAAACAATAAGGATGATAAATAAAATTTAATTAAAATGAGTTAGTATGATTATAACTACGTTTGTTGGCTACACCAAGGTAATTTATTGAATCAAGCTTATTGTTTGAATTGTTGGAATGCCTGAATCAATGAAGGTTCTTGGCTACTATTTTGAAGATTATTGCTACTGCATTTCTGTCTCTCTTTGGTCAATTGGTTTCTACTTTTTCTTTGGTTTGATAATTGTGGCTCTTTCATTTATGCGTTCTTCTGTTCTCTGAGTTGCTACTACTTTAAATTGCTTTTGCTGCCCTCTAATTGCTAAGCTCTGTGGCTCCCTCTGTAATTCCTCTCGTTGTTATGTATTTATAATATTTAAATTAGGTTAACTCTGATATTAATCCTAATTCGGTTTCAACACTCCATTGTTATCCGAGATTTTTCACAAGTTAAATATGATCAGGACTCCTAATTTTGGCTGAAATCGAGCTCATGTCGAATTGGACCGTGGCCAATTCGATATGAGTGAAGCTCATATTGATTTGGACTTTGTCCGATTGCCCATATTTAATTAAATCATACTAAATTCATATCAAACCTAATTTAAACTTTTATAAGTTGAACCGATTTAATTTAGGCATTTTGAAATTGGACTGATTTAATTCAAGCCTTTAAACTAGGTTTAAGCTTTTAAACTAGGACTGTATTTTGGCTTGGCTTTATTTAATTGAGATCGAACTTATTCAAGGCTAAAATTATGGGTCTACAATAAGATTTCAGCGTTATAGTTAATGTATATCTGGTAAATACCTTGATGATTATCAATAATATTAAGCTTGAAACCCAACTTCTTATGATATTAGAGCGCGGGGCATAATTGTTTCAATATGTCAATTGATCAACATATAATAACTAACCTAAAAAATTCTTTAGTTGTTAAAACACCATCATCATCTCTTATGGTTCTACTGAATTTATCCCATCAATTACCCATCAAATTAAATTCTACTAATTTTTTGGTTATGGAAGATGATCCAAAACTTCTAGGCGATAGAACCTTTTAATGAATAAGAATAAGAATCGTTGCTTCTCTTTGAAAGTCAACTTGTTTAAATGAGAGGAGAAGTTATATGAGAGAATAAGAAATAGAAAATAAGAATAGAATTTTATTTCTAAACTGCTTGATTAATTGATTAAAGAATTCAGATATATATACAAGTTTCAAATCCTAAAATAACAAAACTAAATATAACAAATGATTATAAACCATAAATGTTTAATGGTTTATAATCAAATTAGTTTTAAACCATAAGTAATTGAAGGTTATAACAAAACCTTTTCTAAACCATTAATTTTTATACGGTTATAATAATAATAATAATAATAATAATAATAATAATAATAATAAATATTATTATATTAATATTAATATTATTTATTGTAAGATCCTCCTGGATCATGGCTCCCCCATTTATGAGTCTTGAACTCCTGTTCAAGTTAAAATGTGAGATGAGGAAATTCTTTAGTTGCTTTATCTCGGTTATACCACTTCGATTTACTAGGAAGTTGACCCTTCTTGCCAATGCGAAAGTTTTCACACTTTCCGCGCCTAGTTTCACGAATCTTATGTTCCAAGATGCAATCTTCTGTCAAAGGATCTTCATGGTCATACCATAGGTCTTCAACTGATGGAAGATTAGTTTCTTCATTACAGTCATCATCAAGTAAAGATGGTTCAAAAAGCTTCAACTTCTCAGCATTAATTACCGAGTACATATGCATGTATGGTGGTAAGTCAAGTTGAAAAGCAATTTCACCAATTTGTTTAATTATCTTGAAAGGACCATAACGAATAGGTTTGAGTTTCTTTCCTTCTCCAGATAATCGTTCTTTACCAAGATGTAGCCATACTAAGTCACCTGCTTTGAAGTTAGATGGCACACGATGTTTATCATGGTGAGCTTTATACTTCTGTTGAGAACGTTGTAATTGTGCCTCCACTTCTGTATGTATCTTTCTAATTTGTTCGAGAAATTTCTGTGCTCGAACATTGGTTTCTTCTTCTCTCCCATTTGATGGTGTATCACCCATTGTAAATGCCATATCAAATGGACTTTGAGGTAGGTAACCTAAACAAACCTCAAATGGAGATTTGAGAGTAGAACCATGAATTGCACGGTTGAAAGCAAATTGTAAGTAAGGTAGACTATCATCCCATGTCTTTGGATGTTTCGAGTTATAACCTCGCAACAAATGCACCATAGTCCGATTGACAACTTCTGTCTGCCCACTGTTTGTGGATGAAAAGCAGTGCTTCTTTTTAATTTAGTATCCATCATTCCCCATAATGACCTCCAAAAATGTCCTAAAAATCGACTATCTCTATCTGAAACAATCGATGAAGGCAAGCCAAAATTTTTCCAAACATGTTGAAAGAAAAGTTTAGCAGCTCCTTCTCCAGTTAGAGTCTTTTTACATGGGATAAGAATGATCATCTTACTAAATCGGTCCACGATTACAAATAAGTAATCATTTCCACTTTTACTTTTAGGCAACCCTCCAAGAAAATCCATGGATATACTTTCCCATGGTTGGCTAGGTACTGGTAAAGGAATATACAGTCCTAGTTTTCTATTTGAAGGTTTTGAAGTATTGCATAAAACACATCCTCGGATATATCGAGAGACATCCAGATGCATTTTAGGCCAAAAAACATATCGACGCAGATTAGATAAAGTCTTCTGTTGTCCCAAGATGGCAACCAAGAGGGGGGGTGAATTGGTTTCTTCAAGAAATGATAGCAAATTGAAAAACTTCAACAAATAAGAAATGTAGAAGATGTAGAAGATTGAGTAGAGAGTAGAAAAATCAACACAAGAGATTTATAGTGGTTCTGATTCAACAATCCTACATCCACTCCCCAACCTCAATTGGGTATTCCACTATACTTGAAGTTTTACAAGCTCACTTCCAACTTTGGTGTTTTTACAAGCTCACACCTAACTTGACAAGTGTTTTACTAAGGCTAACACTCAAACCACTTACAAGAGTTTTACTAGGCTCACTCTCACAACCTTTACAAGAGTTTTTCTCAGGCTCACTCTCACAACCTTTACAATTGGTGTTTTAATGGCTAACACTCAACCTTGCATGAAGAGATAAATAGATGAAAGCTTAAGTAAATAACTTGCAAGAGTTTGGACAATATTAGTATTTATTCTCTTGCTATAAGACTTGTTTGAGGTGGTATTTATAGGCCTCAAACCAGTTCTGCCCGTTGGTGAAGTGGGTAGAAAAGTGAAACTCCAACAGCTACAAAATCTTCTTGGATTTTTGTGTCAGACTGTTGGGATGGTCGCGCACCACCTTTGGATGGTCGCGCACCACCTTTGGATGGTCGCGCATCCTGGGATGGTCGCGCACCCCCTTGGGGCGGTCGCGCATCTGTTTGTGCGGGCATCCCAGCAGTCTGGTGCGGTCGCGCAATTCAAATCTCTAACGGCTACTTGACACATGGCATCTTCTTATTAATTCTTTAACTAGCCGTTGAAGCCCACCAACGGCTATATAAATGTAGCGGTCGCGAAGCCACATTGGGCGGTCGCGCATTGTCTTGCGTCGAGTCATTCACCGTTCTTGTCACCGCGAACCTTACTGTCAAACCAAGACAGTTTGGATGGTCGCGCAACCCCTTGGGGCGGTCGCGCGTTCTTGGATGGTCGCGCAAGGCCTTGGGGCGGTCGCGCATCCCTTCAAAGACAGATTTTCAGCACTTAGGAAATCTTCAAATTTCTTTGCATTTCAGCTCATTCTAAGTTGCTTTCCTGCCATATAAACACTCATTGAAGCCATTAGATCACTTCAATTTGTTTGCCAAGATCAAAAACAAGATTGACCTAAATCTAGGTCAACAATCTCCCCCTTTTTGATTTTGGCAATCAAATTGAATTTGAAATAAAAATAATCAACAAAAATAGGCAATACTTCCCATTATGGAAAAACATAAGAAAATTCAAAAGATAATGTTCAAATTCATCAAATTCTCTCCCCCTTTGCCAAAATTCAAAAAGAGGAGGGGAGAGATGAAGAGTAATCAAGCCAATGGCCAAGACAAGATCAAAATCATTGTTTGTGTGACTTTATAATAGAATTCAAAGCCAATGGCAATCACCATAAACAAAATTCACAAATCTAAGTCATATACTTAGAAAAAAATAAAAGTACCAATCAATGAAAATATGAAAAATATGTTAAGGATACCAATTGATTGGATTATACTCCCCCTCAATTGATGATCTCCCCCTCAAGAAGTGAAAAACTTAGAAACAATTGAGATCCATTTTTATCAAAATATTCAAGTTTTCTCCTCTCTTGTTGGAGTCAAATCAAGAGGAATATAAAAAGAAAATTAAATACAATTCAAGAAAGTGATTGACTTAATTATGAACAAATTTAAAATATAACAAAAATAATTTAGTCAACCATAAAATCATTTTTCAACCTTAATGTCAAACATAACATGTAAAGTAAAAATTAAAAGTATAAAATTTCAAATGTTGTAAGGCAAGAATTGTTACCAATTTTTTTAATGCCAATTGCCTTACTATTAGCATTGTTGGACTTGGTTTGATGGAGTACTCATTCTCCTCCATCTTCATGCCATTTGCCCTTGTCAATTAAGGGATTTTCCTTGATAACCTTTTCTAAGCTATGTTTGCTTTTAGATATTTGTTCATTTGAGGTTTTTAATTCTAAAGTAGAATTTTTTAAACATACAAAATCCTCTTCTAGTTTAGAGCATTTGTCCTTATGAAATTTTATCTTAGAAAAATATTTTTCTACTCTAAAGTTCATATGTTCAATTATATCACTATCATCTAAAGCATCATCAATATTGTTGTAATTTAAATTCATGTTTAAAGATTGGGTACCTACCTCATTGGAGTGTTCATCATCTCCCATAGCCATGAGACATAGATTTTCAATTGCTTGCTCTTCTTCTTCTTCTTGCTCTTCTTGCATTTCCATTGCCATCTCATGTGTGAGTAATTTGCCAATGAGGACATCCGTTGGAAGCTTGCTCAAATCATGTGCTTCCTCAATGGATGATACTCTTGCTTCAAATTCCTTCTTTGTAAGAATTCTAAGGATTTTGCAATTTATGTCTTCCAAAGAGTATACTTTGCCAAATTTCCTCAAATCATTGACAATGGCAAGAAGTCGGTTGGTCATCTCCGTGACATCTTCAAAGGACTTCATTTTGAAGAGTTCATACTCTTGAACAAGCATTTGGGCCTTCATGAATTTTACTTGATTAGTACCCTCATGATAATTCTCCAAGGTCTTCCAAATACTATAGGCATTTGAGCATCCAAGAATTCTTCCACATTCTTCCTTTGGCAATGAGCTTAGAAGAATGAAAGAAGCCTTTTTATCTCTCCCATTGCTTCTTCTTTGTTCTTCATTCCACTCTTTTCGTGGAATCTCTTTTTCTACACCATCAACCACTCTTGTAGGAATCTTCCACTCATTTTCAACATAATCCCAAAGCTCTATTCCTTCACTATCTAGGAGCAAAAACATCTTGTGTTTCCAATATGAATAATCAAAGTGAGGTATAACAAGGGATTTTGAGTTTCCATAATAATGAGCCATGGAATTGGAAGAGAAAGTTGATGTAGAGGTATTAGTGGGTGTGGTTGCCTTTAAGGATCAAATTTCACAATTAAGTTTAAGAAATTTCAAAGCTCTGATACCAATTGTTGTCCCAAGATGGCAACCAAGAGGGGGGGTGAATTGGTTTCTTCAAGAAATGATAGCAAATTGAAAAACTTCAACAAATAAGAAATGTAGAAGATGTAGAAGATTGAGTAGAGAGTAGAAAAATCAACACAAGAGATTTATAGTGGTTCGGATTCAACAATCCTACATCCACTCCCCAACCTCAATTGGGTATTCCACTATACTTGAAGTTTTACAAGCTCACTTCCAACTTTGGTGTTTTTACAAGCTCACACCTAACTTGACAAGTGTTTTACTAAGGCTAACACTCAAACCACTTACAAGAGTTTTACTAGGCTCACTCTCACAACCTTTACAAGAGTTTTTCTCAGGCTCACTCTCACAACCTTTACAATTGGTGTTTTAATGGCTAACACTCAACCTTGCATGAAGAGATAAATAGATGAAAGCTTAAGTAAATAACTTGCAAGAGTTTGGACAATATTAGTATTTATTCTCTTGCTATAAGACTTGTTTGAGGTGGTATTTATAGGCCTCAAACCAGTTCTGCCCGTTGGTGAAGTGGGTAGAAAAGTGAAACTCCAACAGCTACAAAATCTTCTTGGATTTTTGTGTCAGACTGTTGGGATGGTCGCGCACCACCTTTGGATGGTCGCGCATCCTGGGATGGTCGCGCACCCCCTTGGGGCGGTCGCGCATCTGTTTGTGCGGGCATCCCAGCAGTCTGGTGCGGTCGCGCAATTCAAATCTCTAACGGCTACTTGACACATGGCATCTTCTTATTAATTCTTTAACTAGCCGTTGAAGCCCACCAACGGCTATATAAATGTAGCGGTCGCGAAGCCACATTGGGCGGTCGCGCATTGTCTTGCGTCGAGTCATTCACCGTTCTTGTCACCGCGAACCTTACTGTCAAACCAAGACAGTTTGGATGGTCGCGCAACCCCTTGGGGCGGTCGCGCGTTCTTGGATGGTCGCGCAAGGCCTTGGGGCGGTCGCGCATCCCTTCAAAGACAGATTTTCAGCACTTAGGAAATCTTCAAATTTCTTTGCATTTCAGCTCATTCTAAGTTGCTTTCCTGCCATATAAACACTCATTGAAGCCATTAGATCACTTCAATTTGTTTGCCAAGATCAAAAACAAGATTGACCTAAATCTAGGTCAACATCTTCTCTACTCCAAAATGTCCCGCTACTTTGGAAGTATGAGCTTCACGTATCCACTGTAATCTGTCACCGTCTTTTGGTATGCATAATTGTGTTCCTTTATACATTAGACCATCCTTCAATTGGAATTCACAAGTCTTTCCCTGTTGTAGTTTCACGTAAGCTGAGCTAAAGTCAGCATCTGTGTCATACCATTTGGTATATTCAGAAGGAACTATAGGTTGGATCTGCATCGCTACAAGTAATGTAGAATTTATTGTTGGCGGTGGTCGGGACAACATATCAGCCAACTTATTAGTCACTCCTTTTTTTATATTTAATCACAATATTAAATTATTGCAAATAGGACATCCATTTCATATGACGAGATTGCTGCAACTTTAACTGTGTAGTTAAAAATTGAAGAGGTTTATGATCAGAATGAACTATAACTTCTTTACCTAATAAGTAACATCTCCAATGTTTCACTGCTTGATGTAAGACATATAACTCTTTGTCATAAGTTGGATAATTCAATACTGGCCCACTAAACATTTCAGAATGGTACGCAACTGGTTTTCCATTTTGAAATAGGACTGCTCCCATTGCATAATTAGATGCATCTGCTTCCACTTCAAATGCTTTTTGTAGATTTGGTAGTGCAAGTACTGGGGCTTCTGTAATCTTTCTTTTCAACAATTGAAAAGAATCTTCATGCTTGTTTGACCATTCAAACTTTTGATTACTCTTAGTAAGAGAGTGTAATGGTGCTGCAATCTGTGAAAAATGTCGAATAAACTTTCGCAGATATTGACAAGCACCGATGAAACTTCGAACTTCAGTTACAGTTTTAGGTGTTGGCCATTGTGAAATTACTTTTACCTTTTCTGGATCTACTTTCAATTCTCCTGCACCAACTATAAAACCCAAGTAGGTAAGATTTTGCTTCCCAAATTCACACTTCTTACCATTAAGGTGAAGTTGATTTACTCTTAGAACTTCCAAAACTTGAGTAATATGTTGTAAATGATCCTCCCATGTGATACTGAATATTAAAATATCATCCAAGTACACAATGACGAATTCATCAATAAAAGGTCGGAGAATATTATTCATTAACCTCATAAAGGTGGATGGAGCATTGCATACGCCAAATGACATAACTAACCACTCAAACAAACCTTGTTTTGTCTTGAATGCTGTCTTCCAAGTGTCTTCTTCACGGATCCGAACTTGGTGATAGCCAGACTTTAGGTCAAGTTTCGTAAAGTAACGAGCACCATGTAATTGATCTAGTAAATCATCAATCCTTGGTAAAAGATAACGATTCTTAATAGTGATCTTATTAAGCTCTCTATAGTCAACACACATTCGCCAACCTCCGTCTTTCTTAGGCACTAGCAATACAGGTGAACCACATGGTGAACTGCTAGGTTTAATAACTTCCTGTTCAAGAAGTTCTTGGACTTGCTTCTTGATCTCTGATGATTCTATCAAAGAGGTGCGATACAAACCTAAATTTGGTAATGGTGAATCCCCTACCAAATGGATCTCATGCTCCACAGTTCTATGTTGTGGTAACCCTTGCACAGTCTCAAATAAGTCTTTAAACTCTTGTTGTAATTTTTCAACATCTGAGAGCTGTGATGGTGACAAAGAAATTGTTGACAGTGTAACTGCTCTCGATATATTTTCTTCAGGCCGAATCATCAGTAAGACAAACCGTCCACATGAATTAACTAACCTTTTAGCTTGGGTAGCTGTTAACAGACTGTGTGTGTTCTGAGGTTTAGAAGCATTAATGTGGAACTTTTTTCCATCTTTCACAAGACGATATTTTTCAAGTCGTCTATAATGAATGCCATCTCTATCCCATAAATATGGACTGCCCAATATAACTTGGCATACATCTAAAGGAACTACTTCACATGTTACCTCGTCTATAAATCGATTAGTGATAGCAAATTTGAAGGCACACTGTTTTGTGATCTTCATTTCTACATCTTTCTGAATCCAGCCTAAAGGATAAGGTTTAGGATGTGGTGTAGTCTCTAGACCCACTTTTCTCACTAGAGCTTCTGAAATAAGATTCTTCTGACTTCCGGGATCAATAATAGCTTGAACAACACTTTGTTTCACTTGGATATTCACGTGAAACAATCTTTCTCGAATGTCAGCTTCCATGTCTTCTACTGATCCTGTCATTAGGGCAAGTGTAGTATCAGGTTGTTTCACATCTGAAAGCTCTTCTACTTCTTGTGAAATCAAGGTAGATTTCTTTTCGTTTCTACTTTGATTGGCTTTATTCTGTTTTGGTTGTAGCTCAGGATATAGTATCCAACATTTATCTTTTGTATGCCCACTAATTTCACAATGATCGCAATAATTTTTCTTCTTTGAACTGCTCTTGATGTCTTTTCCTTTACCTTTCCAGTCAGTTTTATTATTGGATTTCCTATTGGAATCCTTATTGTCCATTCTCTTATTTTTCGCCTCAATAGCGATTGCTTTCACAGTAGCATCCTCAATAGTTTCTACCGTGAATAATTTTAATTCTCTTCGAATATATTCGGCTAGACCTCCAGTATACTTCATGAACACATCATAGTCCTCAACATCAATATCTAATGCGAAGGCTTGGTTATGAAATTCAGTAGTATATTCCTGAACTGTCTGCCCAAATTTTTGTTTAAAATGCTGCCACCTGTACCATTTTTCTTCTTCATATCCAACTGGATAAAATTGCTTTCTAAGTAATGTCTTGAATTTCTTCCAAGTTACTATTGATGTATCATGCCTCTTCCGATAGGACTTCCACCAGGTAAGAGCATGACTTGAAAGTTTCAGACTTGCAAATTTTATCTTTTCTGCATTAGAATACTTATACATTGTGTAATAAGTTTCTAATGTGTCAATCCAGTTGTCCAACATTTCAGCATTAACATCACCTTTGTAAATAGGAATGTCTATCTTAAAATCAACTTTTAAGGTAGCCATCGAATTTGTATACTCAGCTTCTTCAAGTTCTACATCTGAGTTAGAGTTGTCTTCTTCTTCACTCTGCTCAGTAATTTTACCCTTGAAAAGTTTCTCTTTTCTTTTAGAAGAGGATACATTTGGGTTGTTTGTAGGATTTAAACTCTCAGTGAGTTTAGCAATTGAAGCTACTAAGCTTTCAACTTGTTGTTCAAGTTTGGTGATTCTGTCACCATCACCATTTGGTGTTTCTATTTTATTCTCGTCACTCATTTTTCCTCTCTTGGATTTTGGCCTTCAATGTACAAGTAAAGGACCTACAAGTTCTTCTCCAAAAGTTTTGCGTTGGTCGCGAGTTAGGACCATAAACCACAATCTCCTTATTAGATCTGTTGCTCTGATACCACTTGATCCAAAACTTCTAGGCGATAGAACCTTTTAATGAATAAGAATAAGAATTGTTGCTTCTCTTTGAAAGTCAACTTGTTTAAATGAGAGGAGAAGTTATATGAGAGAATAAGAAATAGAAAATAAGAATAGAATTTTATTTCTAAACTGCTTGATTAATTGATTAAAGAATTCAGATATATATACAAGTTTCAAATCCTAAAATAACAAAACTAAATATAACAAATGATTATAAACCATAAATGTTTAATGATTTATAATCAAATTAGTTTTAAACCATAAGTAATTGAAGGTTATAACAAAACATTTTCTAAACCATTAATTTTTATACGGTTATAATAATAATAATAATAATAATAATAATAATAATAATAATAATAATAATAATAATAAATATTATTATTATATTATTATTATTATTTATTGTAAGATCCTCCTGGATCAGAAGATGAGCCCATGTTAATGGGATGTGGATTGGATAGTCATGTTAACGAAAATAGTTTACCTCCTCCCGTTGTTTTAGCAAACAATCAACAGAATCAGGCTTATGCTCAATGTTATGAGAGGATAAACTCGTCCTTAGCTAGATCGTTGCCTCTATTTTAGAAGCCATCCTTTTGCAGCTTGTTGGCATTACATCTACAAAAGTTGCATGGGACAGGTTGCACACAACTTTTGTAGCAGCAACCAAATCAAAAATTTGTGAGCTTAAGATCCGCATGTACACATTGAAGAAAGGGGGAGTTAGTATTAGTACATATTTAGAAAAAGCAAAGGGAATTGTTAATCATTGGCAGCACTAAATCAATAAATCCCTGACTCAAAATTGATTTACTTTGTTCTTGCTGGACTCAGGGTGCAATATTGAACATTTGTTTGCATTTATCATTCTCGCATTGACAACGTCTCCTTTGATGCCATGTGTGGGACGTTGCTAACCAAGAAATAGCAACTTAAGCTTGACAATAAATCCACATAAATTGCACCTATAGCTATGTTTGCGTAGAATATTTCATGAGGCCGCAGGAAGCATATGCTCAATACTAATATGGACAATATTCTAATGGTGCTCGCTCTCAATTCGTGGCTGGTGTTAATAATTCCTTTAGCATGAATAGTGCTCAACATGTGCACTATCTCGCTTCCAATAACAATGGCTCTATTATTTGCTTTAACTGCAATAGCAACAGACGTGTGTCTCTGGTATGTCCATCACCACGAGGATCCAATGGCGTTTGTGTTTCTTGTCCTAGCTTCAACATTGCTATAACCCAATATTCCCAACAACCAAATTGGCTATTAGATAGTGGAACCAACAATCATATTACCATAGAATTGGATAACCTTGCTATTCATTCTGAGTACACTGGGCCTGAAGAAGTCACCATTGGTAATGGCACAAAACTTCCTATCTCTAATGTTGGCTCTTCCTCTATTTGTGTATATAATAATGATTTTTCTTTAGATCATATTTTACATGATCCTCTTGCTAAAGAAAATCTTTTGTTCGTTCATTCATTCGTTATTAATAATTCTATGTCTATTGATTTCTTTCCTGACTATTTTATTATGAAGGATTTGGCAACGAGGGAGGTCTTGTACACGAGAGTAAATATGGACTTTACCCTTTATTTATGCCTTTGTCCAAACATGAGTCTATTCAAGCCAATATTGCCACTACATCTACTTGGCATGCACGTTTGGGATATGCCTCTTTAGCTACAGTTAGAAAAGTTTTTTATTCTATTGGTTTTCCATCTTCTTTTTCTAGTCAATCTTTGTATCATGCTTATGCAATTAGTAAAATTCATAAGCTTCCTTTTCCCAAGTCTTCTTATGTTGCTAAACGACCTTTATAATTAATATGGTCCAATTTATAGGGACCTTGTTCTATTTCTAATGATGATTTTAAGTAGTATATTATGTTCTTTGATCACTTTAGCAAGTATACCTGTATTTACTTTTTGAAACATAAATCTGATATGCTTAATGTCTTTATTCAATTCCGCACTCTTGTGGAAAATTCTTTCGCTGTGTTGATTGAAGTGGTGCATTTTAGGCTCTTTCCAATTATCTTTGTATGAATGGCATCTCCCAGCATACTTCATGTCCCTACACTCTGGAACAAAATGGTTATGCTGAAAGAAAATATTGTCATATTGTTGAAACTGGATGTGCTCTCTTGCATCATGCCTATGTTCCTAAAATTTTTTGCACTAATGCCTTTGAAACAACAGTCTACATCATCAATTGTCTACCCACACCTAGATTGAACCACAAAACCCCCTATGAGACATTCTTTAGAACCCGACCTAATTATCAACAACTATGCAACTTTAGGTGCCTTTGTTACCCTGGCTAAGATCATCTACCAAATATAAGTTAGCACCACATTTTGCTCCTTATGTATTATTGGGTTATAGTTGTAAAAAATTATATATCTCACATCATGTTTTATTTGATGAGTAGGTATTTCCATTTTTTGCAACTGATTCGGCGCCTCTATCCAATGCCAATTTTGATTCTCCTCTTGAAATTTCAGTCCCATTTGTGCCTTCCCAATCAGAACATAACCAACTGTGACCGCCTCTAACTGCCCCCAATGTCACTGTGGACATTCCATTGCAATTGGTCTCGTCACGGCTAGATGTTGCACCTTCGCTACATACCTCTGCTAAATAGCCTACCACATGCTTAGAAACACACTTGTCATCACCTGCTTCTAGTTTGGACAATACTCTCTCACTTGGGCTTTCCCTTATGGTGGATTTACCAAAGCATGGACCATTTAATACTGCTGCATTAAAGCCTGCTGAATAGCATCACCATATGATTACAAGATCACATACGGGCTCTCTTCATCCTAAGAAACCTTATTCCCTTCAAGCAAATACCAATAAAAATGAGGAGCCTTCTTGCTATAGTCAAGAAATCAATTTTCCAAGATGGAGATAGGCTATGGTGGAAAAATACAATGCCTTAATTTCCAATGGAACACAGGAGCTCGTTCCTAAGTCTTAAGCTTCAAATATTATGGGATTTAAATGGGTTTTCAAGTTAAAAAAGAATCCTAATGGGTCTATTTCTCAACATAAAGCTCGATTGGTTGCAAAAGGATTTCATCAAAGACCTGCCCTGATTTTCTTGAAACATTTAACCCAGTTGTCAAGTCGGCAACAATTCAGCTCATGCTATCCTTGGCTATCTCCAATACTATTAATCAACTTGATATATCGAATACTTTTCTTCATAGGACAGTTGATGAAGAGGTGTTCATGTAGCAACCGTCATGGTTCGCTCATTCTTTATATTTGGAGCATGTTTGCAAACAAAAAAGATCAATTTATGGACGTAAGTAAGCTCCACGAGTTTGGTATCAATGTCTAACGGATGCTCTTGCGAAATTTGGGTTTCAAGGCTCCAAGGCAGACACTTTTTTATATTATCTAAACTGTTGTTCACGACTATTTTGCTTGATATATGTCCTAGTGCTCGGATCAAATAAGCAACTAGTTCATAATCTCATCACTCATCTTAAATAATTATTTGCAGTAAAAGATTTAAGCATGTTACATTATTTTTTGGGTATTCAAGCTTCTTAGATTGATGGCAATCTAGTTCTTTCGAAACACAAGTATATATTAGATCTTCTTACACTATCAAATATGGTCACTTGCAACAAGATTTCAACACTTGCATCTACTTCTACTAAGCTTTCTACTATAACAGGCCTACCATTTGGGGATGTTACTCTTTATCATAGCATTGTGGGTGGACTCCAATATTTGACGATAACTAGACCAGACATTGCCTATGCTGTAAATAATGTTTCTCAATTTTTACATGCTTCTACAACTGAACATTAGGAGACAGTCAAAAGTCTACTTCGATATGTGAAGTCAATGCAATATTACGGGCTTCATTTTACATCTACAGGGTTTGGTCTTCAACTTAATGGTTTCTCCGGTTCAGATTGGGCAGGAGATCAAGATGATACGAAATCTACCACATGTTTTGCAATTTTTCTGGGTGATAATTTGATTTCATGGAGTTCACGTAAACAAAGGTCTGTTTAGCGGTCATATACTAAAGCGGAGTACCGGGCTCTTGCGAGTGCTGCCTTAGAAATCAGTTGGTTGCAAAGCCTGCTATATGAGATCAGGTGCTCTTCTGCTATTGTTCCATGTCTATAGTGTGACAATCTGTCTGCTACTTACCTTACTGCAAACCCAATTTTTCACAATCGCACAAAGCACGTGGAAATCGATTTCCATTTTGTGAGTGACATTGTTCTCAATATACAATTGGTTGTTTGTTATCTTAGTACTCATGATCAAATAGTGGACATTTTGACGTAACCTCTTGACAAGTCACGGTTTATTGCTCATTGGTCCAAGTTGATGGTTCCTCCTAATCCCCATTAATTTGAGGGGGGAGTGTAAGGAGAGGGACTCCTCTAGACGTAGGATATCTAATCCTATTACATTTAGGATACCCATTATGTGTTGTGATAGGATTTCTATTATATTTAGGATACTCATTATATGTTATGATAAAATTTCAGTGTTGCTGTTGATGTAATATTAAGCTTGAAACCCAACTACTTAATAATATGCCAAACCTGCGTACCCAACATTGCTATATTAAAATAATGTAATTGATGAAAACCCAAACCACCAATTTACTTTCGATTACACAAATTATCTTAGGAAAGCCAATGAATATTATTATTCCCATTCGGTTTTTTGCCTCACAAAAATGAATTAATCATTCTATACAACTTCTCATAGAGGGAAACTAGAATTAAAAACCCATATGATAAGTTGAATCGCTTGAGCAATGGACTTCAAGAATACTTCCTTACCTGCTCAATATAAACATTTATTTTGCCAACCATGAAGCCTCTTAGAAAGACGCTCTAGAAGAAAGGAAAAGACAACCTTCTTATTTCTACTAATTCGAGAAGGTAATCCTAGATATTTTTCATGATAAGAGAAGTAGAGACCCCTAAATATGTTAAAAGTTAATAATAATTTTTTATGTCAAGTAATTTTGCAAAAAATCTGCTTACTTAGTTAAGCTTAGTTTATTTTTTGGAAACTATAATAGTTATAATAGTTTCTAACATTTAGAAAATTCGGTTAAATTAATCAATTAATAATATTTTTTCTCATTGAGTGAAAATTATCTTTTGAATTTTAATAAATTTATGAAGAAAGAGTAAAATATGTCCTTATTCATCTATATTATCAATATTACTACTTTCAAATTCTAATTATTATTGAGCAATTGTCAATAACGGTTATGATCAAGTGTTAAAATTATTAATAAACATCATAATCAATACTATCTTCATCCCGTTTAAATTGTTTTTTTTTTCTAAAAATTATCCCACTTATAATATCACTTTATAAAATTAATAAAAATTAATTCATCATTAATGAATTAATTAATAAAATAAAAGTAGAATATTTTTAATATTAATGAGTTAATAAAAAATATTTTTAACTATTTAAAATAATTTTGTATAATATTAAAAAAAATTAATTATTTTTTTAATAAATATGTATGAGTTAAAAATGATATTTTAAATATAACAGAGATAATATATTTTTATATTTAATAAGGATATAAAATTTTATAATTTTAAATATGTTTGCAGTATTATTAATTGAAATTTTTAATTATTTTAACTAAAATTTAATATTATATAACCAAATACTTTTCCCGAAACAAACGAGTTTAAACAGACAAATAGGAGAGGATAAAAATGGAAAACAGAGTCGTCCACGTGTTATTCCATGAGGGCAAATGCGTTTCTAAATAAAAAATCAGAAGCAAATTTCTAGAAACTGCTCAATTCTTCCCTAAGCATTATCCGAATTCAGAAGATTAAGACGAAGCTTAGACCCAGTAGGGCACTGCATCATTGACAGCGAGGGAAACGAAATCGAACTAAGGAAAAGAAATGTCATTCCATTATCGATCGAAGACCTTCAACGACGACGACGAAGATAGATCTGAGAAACCTCGCCGATATGGAATCACCGAAATGCGAGGTCCTCAGTATACTTTTTTGAGCCAAAACATGCTTCAGGTATGTCATTTTCATTTAGTTTTCTTAATTTTCATTTTAAAATTAAAATTAAAATTAATCATGTGCTTGATCTTCTTTGCTATGTATATTTAATTGTTTCGTAGGATATTTTCGAATCAATGGGACAATTTGTTGATGGGCTCAAGTTCTCTGGAGGTTCTCACAGTCTTATGCCTAAGTCTTTTATAAAAGAGGTGATTGACATGGCTCATCAACATGATGTATATGTCAGTACCGGTGACTGGGCAGAACACTTGCTTCGTAAGGGTCCATCAGCTTTCAAAGAATATGTTGAGGTGAGGCATGTTTCAAAAGATTTATGTATTTTTAGCAGGTTTTTTCTGGAGGTGGTAATTTTAGTTTTGATGTTATGATACTTGTTAGGAATGTAAAAATATAGGATTTGACACGATCGAGCTCAATGTGGGATCACTTGGAGTCCCAGAAGATACGCTTTTGAGATTTATTCGCTTAATTAAGAGTGATGGGTTGAAAGTAAAGCCTCAATTTGCTGCCAAGATTAATAAGTCTGACATTCCCATTGGTGGTGATAGAGCATTTGGGGCTTATGTGCGTCCAACACCTCGGAGCTCTGGTAAGGAATCAGAGCCTTATGGGATATGATTTATTTGCAGAACTATTCATTCTAAGATGTTTGCTGTGGTAGTGTTTCTGTTTCCTAAGATTATTTTAATTATTAAAAGAAGGAAATATGAGCGAGGAACAATAACTTATTGATTCAGAATCATGACGCATCCTTGCTATTATATTGACATGATTGCTGTATATGGATAATTCAACAGCTTTTTAGTTGTTCTGTTGAAAATATATTTTTGAAATTGCCTCTCTACTTAATTAAAAATCATCAACTGCTGGGTGATTCAGAAGCTAATCGTCGGCCCTTCACTGTTTTTAATTGATTCATCGTGTAATGCTATCAATTCTTTTATAATAAGCATCTTCTGAAATGTCATGAAGTTAGTTAGACAACATTTTCCACATCCAAGGGAATACACTTTGGGTTCAAAGTTCAGCATCTACCTTGGATATAAGTCCTGTTTTTTGTTTCTGGGATGTGGTGGTAAAGACTATCTAACTACCAAAATTTATCAATTGGTAGCCTATTTTATGACTATATGCCTTAATCATCAAGAAGGCTCTGAATCAGTCCCCTTGCCGCCTACAAATTTGAGATTTTTATCACTATACTGTTGTTGTCCTCGATAAACAATTTTGAGTGCTGTAAACTTCTGGAACTAAATTTTGCAATTGTGCATTTCACATACACTGCATTTATTTTGGGCAGTTACAAGCAGTACTCACTTTGTGAAATCTTGATGGTGGTGTAGGGAGTGGGGTGGTCTTGCACTACTTTGAAAGTGTGTTTTATTAAGTTCCGTTTGGTATTCATTACCCTGTTCAATCAGTGATGCCCAATATAAGCTTATTATCTTTGATAATGAGAAAATAACTTAAAAAACAAGCACACTAATTTACACGGCAGCGTTTACTACTAATCTAATGAAGATGAACCTGAGTGGGTGACTGCATTAAAGTTGAGGAAACCTATTTCCTATCATTGTAGACCTACTTTTGCTACTATAACTGTAGCAACTGTATTTCAGTTTGAAATTTGAACTTTGACCTGATCTTTGCAATAGAACTTTGACAACCTAAAATCGGGTCCTATGGTTTGTATCTGTATTCTGCTTTCATAAGCATTCATTGTTGAAATGCAAAATGTTCAACTTTCTCACGGAAATTCTACAGCCTGTCTGAATGATGCAAATTTCTGGATGGATAAAAGGATAAGAGGTATGCTGACTTAGGAGATGATAAATGGTGATGTTTTGTTGTTTATTATAACTGTGAAATTGGTGATTTTTATGGGAAACTTTAGCACATATCCATCTAGATACACAGTATATTGTGGCTTATTTTTAGAGTGTTAAGTCTGGATTGGGAGTTTACTGCTGCTTAAGCTTAACATAAGTGAGGTAGCATTATTTTGCACATGTGCTTATGACAAGAAGCTTTACCTTTTTTTACAGAACTAATCGAAGATGTAGATCTCTTAATTAGAAGGGCTGAGAGATGCCTGGAGGCTGGAGCAGATATGATAATGATTGATGCTGATGATGTCTGCAAAGATGCTGATTTTCTAAGGGCAGATATAATTGCAAAAATCATTGGGAGACTAGGTGTTGAGAAAACCATGTTTGAAGCATCCAATGCTAGAACTGCAGAGTGGTTTATCAAAAGCTATGGTCCGAAGGTTTGTACTCTCATCACCAAAAGTCTTTTTGTGTGTTCATGACATTATTTTAGTTACTTGTCTGTTTTTTCAGGTGAACCTTTTCGTGGATCATTCTCAAGTTATTGGTCTAGAGTGCCTCAGGGGACACAATTTGGGTAAAAATAATGCTTCTTTTCTTAGTTCAGCATATTAGAAGTCAATTGGTTCTATTAACCATGTGATTTTCTGATGTTTGTTAGAATAATACTAAATGTTTCTCATATTCTCTACGCTGGAATGTTGATTTGTATTCCTCGTTGGAACTCATTGGCTGTGGAGCCCAGGGGCGGACGCACTAAGGGGCTAGTGGGGTCTTGAGCCCCCACTGAAATATATATATATATATATATATACACTAGTACATGAAAGTTAAGACACTGTCATTTTGTGTTCAGTTCAGATCTTTTGTATACGTGTTTGCATTTGGTTTTTTCTTTAGTTCCTCAAAGCTTTTTTGTACTTGATTTACTTACTAAAAAAACAATGTAATTTTAATACTGTAATTTTTTTAAGTTTATAAAAGTTAGCTTTTATGTATCAATAAAAAATATTACATATGTATAAATAACGTTTATTTTCAATTCAAATAATATGACTCATTATTAAAAATATATTATTTCAAATTGTTATTTAATTTTTTTTCTCTTTTCTATCTTAGTTATTTTTGAATTTTTTTTTCTCTCTTCTCTCTTTCTTTTTTTTTTTAGTGAATTCTTCTTATACAAAATGTAATTACAATTTTTTTCTTTAATTGACCATTTCATTTTTTATCCCTTTCTTTCGGCGTGATTTCAAATTGATATACAAGTTCTACATACCCGATCAATTGCCATCCCTAAGAATAATTATTCATCTATAGTGATTTTGCTTCTCTTTTAAATTATACTAGATAAAAACCCCCCACGTTACTTTGGAATATCTATATATTTTTTTATATTTTTATTGTTGATATTTAGTTATAAAAACTTACTTCATTGTAAACCTTCCATTTTGTTTTAGTTTTTTGCATCCCATTTCTGGAAAATGGCTATTATTTTGTTAATTCAACTTAACAGATTGTTAATCTTAAACCAATTAAGGTTGGTATATGATTTTTTTTTTTCACTCAGAGTAATTATTTGCCATATCTTCATAAAGATGTAAAGTTGCAAAATTATGTTGTTCCACTTTTATCTGAGTTATTTTAAATTATCCAAGTTAATTTAAGTCTATCCTTCCTCTGTTGCCTATATTCACCTTAATTTATTTACTTTTTTAAAATTATAATAATAGTTATTAATCTTTATTCTCAATTTATTGAATTAAGTTGATAAAATTAATATTGAAATATAAAATATAATAAATTATTCTATAAAAAGGATTAATACGAATTAAACACACAATTATGCATGTCTTTATTTATAATAGTTATATAAATTGAAGTATTATCTTAGCATTAATTATTATCTTATTTTCTTATAATATATATTTTCTCTAATTTTTTTAAAAAATTATCATATTAAATGTTTTAATAAAATATTTAAATTAACAAAAAAAATTAAATTCAAACAATTTATTATTACATAAAAATATATATAGGTAATTTCATAGTATTAATAAATGTGTTTTGCATTCATTACTTTAACATACTTTTCTTTATTATATTAAAACAACATACTTTTCTTTAAAAATATTCTCAAATAACTGTATATATTTTAATTTTTGAACAAACACAATTTTATAAATAAAATAATACAATATAATAAAAAATATTTATAAAATATTAATTAATTTATATTAAATTTATATTATTTTATTTATAAATATACTTTTGGTCAGTTTCATAAGTAAAAGAAAAAGAAAAACATGTTTAGCAAGAGCTTCTATTTTCTATATGCTAATATTTCCTCTAATATGTTGTTTTTTTTTTTGTTGAACAATGAATTATTATTCATTTATTTAATGTTTACTTACATCAATTACTAAACTTTTTATACCAACTTTATTTTTAAAAAAATTAAAATTTTAATACTTTTTTAATATTTATTAAATTATGATCTTACTTAAAAAATAATACAAATAAAATTTAGTTAAAAAACTTGTTATTAGATATATTTACTTATTTATTTATTGCAGACATTCTTCTTTTTTTTTCAAATTTAATCTCATCTACTGCAAATTTTTTTCTATATAATTATGCAATATTTACAAACTAATTCAAGTCTTTTGCCATCATTTAGACCTAAGTCAAATATAAATTATAAACTTAATAAAAAATAAATTATTAAAATTAAAAATATAGTTGATTTTTGAAAAGTAAAAACTCGTTAAAGCATGTAACAAATATTCATTAAAATTAGTATGAATGCAAAAATTTCAGATGCAAAATTCATAATTTGTATAAACAAAATTTTCATTTGCTATAAATGAAAAATAAAAAATGAAAAATAATGGTAGTATAATAGGATCAAAATTTTTATTTGCATAAAAGTGAAAAAATTTCACAAAAAGCAAGTAAAATCAAAGCTGACCTCTAAAATTAATTGACTATAGGCCTGTAATTCTTTCTTTCTTTTTTGAGATTCAGATTTATAAGAGGGGGAATGGATGATTTTGAAATTTACGTAATCTTTATATCCAGTTTGTTCTTAAATAATATTTTATCAATTGATAAAAAAATAAAAATTCATATAATAATGTATGTAAGCAAGAAAAGAAGTAAGAAAAGTCGGAATGTGTCATCCACTAATCAACTTTCTCCAATAATATTATTTAGTCTATCCACTAACTTTCAAAAAAATAATACAACATAATTTAGTTTAAAAAAAATATAAAAGACACATTTGCATAAATTATTTGAGAACTTCTTATACTAACTTTCAAAAGAAAATTAATACAAATAAAATTCAGATTGAAAAAAACAAAGAGCATATATAGTATCTTACTGTAGTATGAATATTATTTTTTACTTCACTTTTAAATTATAAGATAGATAATATAAAATTAATTAATTTAAATATAAATTTTTATGTAAAAGATTTTTATTTTTTAATATATATGTATATGAGGGTAAAAAGGAAAAAAGAAGAAGCAAAATCATTGTTCATTAGTGATTTTGCTTCTCTTTTAAATTATAGAATAGATTTCTTGATTCTTTAGTTTTATATTATTACAATATATATGCAGCAATTACACGCTAAGTGAAAATTAAAAAAAAAATTAATATTGTTTTATATTATTGATTAAAAGAAAATTTAAATAAATTTTAAATTTATAATACTAATTATTATTTTACTTTATAATTCTAATTGAAATTAATTAAACAATTTAACATTATAAATTTAAATTTATGAAGTCACATAGATAAATTAATTCTTAATTAACAGTTATGGATAAAATCTTGTATAGTAATTGCGGTAAATTTTAGTATTTTTTTTTAACTCAACAACTGAAAATTTATGTAATTTTATAATCATAAATATCCTGCGGTACCTCCATTGATAATGAGTTTTTAAGTTTATATTCCCAAAATTCAACTCTATAAAGATGGATGAAACATACATACACAGCGTATAGGCAAGAAATTATAAAAAGTCATTGAAGTCAAAAATAACAATTTTGTTAAAAGAGAAATATATCAAACCAACTAATTTAATTTAATTCTCAGTAAATTCAATTAACAAAAATTATTTTTGGAAGGTTCGCTTAAATTTTATTCGGTCGGTTAACCGAATGATCACATCTAGTTCAAAGTATATTAATTATGGATCTTGTTTATGGCATAAACTTTCTAGATATTTATCAAAATTATAAGACCAATGTTTAATAAATCCCAGATTAAGTGAAATTCAAATTGTGATAAGTTAGTTTTTGCTCCCTGATGAGCAACTAATGAACTCATCCATATGGACTAATGAGCCTGCCACTTAAACTATGAATCAAAAAGCAATTAACGAGCTCATATATCTTATGTTATGCTCAAAATGACGAGGTTATTAAAAATTGGACTTTGTATTTTGATTTTATATTTAGAAAGTCAATCATCAACATTCAAAGCAAAATACCCCACGTTGGTATTTTGCTAACCTAAAAACTTAATTAGAGACAGAGACTGGCCTATATGTGTGGGGGAAATAAGGGTGGAAGGCATGTTAGTTAGATATCTTTCTGCATTTTTGTATATTCTACTTTTTCTTCTGTAATTCTTAATTTTGCATGTCTTTTTTTTTTTTGTCTTTTAATGATTTTGTTTATATCTCATCTGCATGTTCAATTTTACTGTGATCCTCTTTCTGTTCTAAATATTTTTGTATTTTTATCTTACTTGAGTTCATTTTTTTTTTATAGTATCTTACTTGAGTTCATTTGTTTCTTCTTGTCATATTTTGTAAATTTTGTTTCGACTCTATCTTCCTCTTATTTAATATATCCTGTATAAAATTAGTATTAGTTTTCCGTTTGTTTTATACACATGTCAATACCTTTGTATATCTTAGGCCAATTAATTCCTTTAAAATGAATAATAAACTAAAAAAAAATAAAATAAAAATAATTTATTCATGGATACATGCATTGCATTTCATGCATTTTGATCGATAAAGTTTCCTTCTAAGGACCCACTTTGTTTGGATGATGGTATCTCATAGTTTGCTATTGTATGATATGATTTAGTTTATTATTTGTTTTGATTTCTATTTACATGGTAAAGTTTCTCGTGGTAATTCCATAATTTAAAAACCATGACTTTTCATCAGTTTTTTAAACTAGCAAATCGGTGGGTTGCCGTTGTATAAATTTATGTTCCAAAAATATCCTCAATACATTTCATAAATTGCACATTTAACCTTTTAAACTTAATATATATATATATATATATATATTTCTACTCTCTATATTTCTTTTCTTGCACCATTGGAAGTAATTTTTTTTTCTTCTTCTTCAACAGATTTGTGCACACAAATAGTTGATTACATTTTTTTTATTTGCTTTTGAATCTGAGACAAAATTTGATTTCTAGGTAACATTTCAGCTGCCATTTCAATACCTACAAATTTCTTTGCTATTTGTAACTCATGAAATATTTTAATGATTTTCAAATATTTATTAATTAGAAATATTATTTTTCAATCTGTGGGTTAATTTTATCATGATTTTATGAATTTTAGATTAATGAGTAATAATTCAATTATAATTTTATTAATTTTAAATTAATGGGTAATAATTTTGATATGTACTTTTAAAAATATTAAAAATAATTATTGACTATAAAAATAAAAATAAAAATTAATAATTGAGTATAAAAAATAAATTTAATATTATTTTATATAAATTTTAACTGAAATTAATATTAAATTTAAATTTGAGAGCATTTTATTATTGTATTATTTCTACAACTATACTATACTATCAAATTAAATAAAAACAGCTTAATTAATTATAATATTACTATTCTATCTTTCCTAACATGATAAATATTATTTACAATATTATATCATATAGTATCGTATAATATTATATATTAAAAAATTATATTATCAGTCGAATAATAGACCTTAAATTGTATTGATAGTCTATTATGGTTCGATGGTCCAAAATAGTCACTCTCGAGGCATCCCGATTAAGGAACGATCAAAAGAGGTTGCTTAGCACGAGGTAACTGATTCACCAGGATTGAAATTTATTTTCAAAATATTTTTTCAAAAATACTTTTATGTACATTTTCAAAATTCTTTCTTTTTTCAATTAAAATTTTCATCTTTTTGAAAAGTGAAAAATGAAAATGAAAAAATGAAAAGAAAAATATTTTATCAACAAAATAAATATTTTGTGAAAACATTTTGTCAATTTAAAAAATGCGATTCAGAGAGAGCTATTGTATAGTTAACTTAGTCTAGGTTTCAACTATCTTAGAATACACTTCGACGAGTCATCAAGGCTAAATTAAACTTAGCCAACCTAAGAGAGAGATAATCAATTTTTACTAAGCTTATTCCTTGTATCTACCCTATGAAATTTTTCCCTACTCTACTCCTTTAATACATTTTGAGCTTGCGTTTCTTTCATATTATATAGCCCGACAACCTACCTTGGATGAGTGTAGCATTAATGGCAGATTTAATGGTTACGAAACCACTATCATAACATTTAAGGTTAGGGAAAACCTCAAAAGAAGAGACTGGCATTGCAAAAGCTCCCCTTGGTAGAAGATGGACAAGAAAGATACTGAAAACATAAAGAGGTAGCAAATAAATGAAGTTTCATGGGCAGTTAAATTGAAGGGAAAAAAAGAAAAAGAAAAAGAAAAATACCCCATTGGTAGGTAAATTTGGCATAAAGATTTTGCCGCCACCTATTGTTAATGACATTCATGAAGGATAACTCGATAGTAGATAAACAGTTGCATGAATAATTACTGACAAAATACATAATCTTTAGTAACTATACAGATATCACTGAAAACAATAGTACTCTATCGGTAATATCTTTGTTTAATGACTTATATATGATATTGGCATTGTATACTCGGAGAACTAAGGATAAATCTTACCAAATTTTCTACTAATATATATGTATATACAACAATATAAACAATGTTATTTCTGAATGTGTTAGGTTCTTATTTCTTTTTAGTAAAGGTGCTATATGGAGATGGTTAATTAGGATAAAAAAACTGAGTAACTTTTTAAATTTAACTAATGTTGTCAATTTTTTTAGATAAAAATAAGTTTAAATCATTCTTAGATGTACAAACATATTAACAGTAACAGTAATCACACTCTTAATATGAGTTTTGTGCATGATATAAACGAATTTACTGGATTTGTATCTAGGCAACTACAGATAGGCAAGGTGATAAGATTTGACATCCATGTATAAAGTATCATCATCGGATATTTCAAACTATTGGTGATGTTAGATTTCATATAGTGAAATATGGGTTTTTCCTGGATTGCTACGAGTTGGATCAATATAGAGAGAGAAATATATAATTTCATAGCCAATTGAAGAAGTCATTTCAGAGCCAGTTAAACTAGTGGTAAACCCATATCAGCAGATGGTTTATGATGCTAATGGTCTGAGTTTTTATAATTATGTCAGTAGATCATATAATTTTGAGATACTTGGTCTAGGATTTGGGCAAGCTTCAATGGATGAGCCTCTTAATCCAAATGCACAACAATTTTTATAATATGTTAGGATCCTTGGATACTGAATTATGACCTAGATGTGAAACTTATTCTCAACTGTCGGCGGTTACTTATTCTTAGAATCTAAAATATGAGCAACACATGTCAGAAATGGGATATAATAATTTATTGCAATTTATTCAAGAAATTTTGCCAACTGATAACACAATAATAAGTAATTTCTATCACACAAAAGATTAGTTCATGGACTTAGGTTGCCAGTGGAAAAGATAAATTGTTAGAAAAATGGTTGCATTATATATTGTGGTGATTATCATTACATGACCATTTGTAAATTTGTTCAAAACCCAAATACAAGAGCAAAAGGGGTGGATGGAGATATAATATTCCATTTGAACAAATATGTTATTTTTCATTGACACCAAGGCTACAACGCTTATGCGCTTCAAATGCCACAACAAAATATATATGATGGCATGATGAGCATGAACAAGTAGAGAGAACAATTTGTCATCCATCTAATTCTATTGCTTGAAAACATTATAAACAAACACATTTATAATTTGCATTTGAAGTTAGAAATGTTTGACTTGGGTTGTGTAAAGATGGTTTGGTCAAACGGGATAACAATATTCGTTTTAGCTAATTATAATCACTCCTTGTAATTTGCCACCATATATCTATATGAAAGAGTACTTCTTATTCTTAACTATAATTGTTCCGGTACCAAATAACCCAAAGCACAATATAGATGTGTATCTGTAACCTTTAATCTCTGGTTTGCTAACGTTGTAGGAAGCAAGTGTGCAAATTGATGATATATTTTTAAAGCAAAATTTCAATATGAGAGCCGAACTTATGTGGACAATCAATGATTTTGTAGCTTATGCCATGTTGTCTGGATAGAATAAAACTAGGAAATTAGCTTGCCCATACTGTATGGAGAATATTTAGGAGTTTACACTTCTTCATGGAGGCAAAACTTGTTAGTTTAACAATCATAGGAGATTTTTTTAGCCTTGATCATCAGACGAAACAAAAAATGTTTTTGAAAAATATCACTGAGTTTTCTGAAGCTCCGCTGATTTGAATTGACGAACAAATTTTGGATCAATTAAATGAGTTAGTATTAAGAAAGTTAACAAATCTTGATACCCAACAAATTAATAATGGTCCAAGGTGCAGAAACAAGGGGTGGAAGAAAAGAAATATTTTATTGAATTTGCCTTATTGGTATTCAAATATAATAAGATATAAACTAGATGTGATGTATTTCGAGAAAAATATTTTCAGTAACATGTTTAATACAATCATAAATATTCCCAAAAAAACAAAAGATAATACCAAGGCTAGGGGAGATTTGAGGATATTTTGTAAAAGTTGAGAGTTGAAATAAGATGAAAGAACAAGGAAGTACTTGAAAGCAAAATACAAACTAGAGCAAAATTTAAAAACAAGTGTTATGCTAGTGGGTAATAAAATTAAAGTTTTTATATGGGTACACGTCGAATATGAGTTGATGTATTAATATGAGGAAATATAAGTTATTTGGAATGAAAAGTCATGATTGCACATATTCATATAGAGACCTTTCACATTGCTTTTAGGGAATTACTACATGTTAAAGTGTGAGAAGTAATTACTGAGTTAAGTTTATTTTTTAAAGACTTAATATTCATAACCTTTAAAGAATCAGATATGGAGTGCTTTCATGCAAATATACTAATAATACTTTATAAATTGGAGCATATTTTCCTCCAACCTTCTTCAACTCAATGAACATTTATCGATACACTTACCTTATTAAGTAAAATTTGTTGGACCAGTTCAGTACGGATGGATGTATCCATTTGAGCAGTATCTTTGACATTTAAAAAAGAATATAAAAAATAATGCAAAAGTCGAACCTTCCTATGCAATGCTTATATAGTTAAGGAGACATCCAATATTTATTCTCATTATTTTGAGTCTCATGTGAGTACTAAGTGGCAACAACCACCTAGAAATGATGATGGTAGAGAAATTGATGAACAATATGTAACAACTCACACATATATTTTATGTAATTGCACTAAAGTTGCTTCATATCCCAAGTAAGTATATAAATTGCCTCCATTAAAAAGGTTTAAATTTGTCATGTTTATTTATATTTTTTAGTTATTTTTATTTTCATATGTTGAAGTATTTTCATCGAATGGTTACGAGGATTGGATGAAGATATTTCTAATTCTAAAATTGGCACAGAGATTGATAAAATATTACTCCAAATGGTTTGAAAATTATGTAAATTTGATTTCACATTTAACTTGTAATCAATATATTATAAATAATTAGATGTATATATAACACTACTAAATTAATTATACTTTAATTGATTGCATGGGTATATGAGAATGTTGAAGTTATACATAACAAGTGCTTATCAGATTTAGCAAAATATCCATTGCCAACTATGAAATGCCATATATGACTTCTATTTTGTGAATGAATTTAAATTTCATGCAAAATCACATTGCTTAGAAAGATCTACAGTGAACAGTAGAGTTTGCATTAATGGATCAAACTTCAGTGGAACTTCATATAACTACTATGGTCAGGTAGTTGATATTGTTGAAATGAAATATCTAACTTTACCAATTAAGAAAGTTGTCTTATTTAAATGTGATTGGTATGACCTTGTTATTGGAACGAAGATTCATAAAACATAAAAATTAGTAGATGTCAACAAAAGATGGACATATAATAAGTATGAACCTTTTAATATAGTAGTACAAGGTTCACAGGTTTACTATGCACCATATTATAGTTTGAGATGAGATACAATTAATTGATTGGCAGTTTGTAAAATTAAAACTCTGTCAATTATTGATCTTCTTGAATGATCATCAACAAAAACCTCCAATCAAGATACTACTTTTCAAGAAAATGAATTGCCTGAAATAAACATAATAGCATAAAATAATGATTCAAGTCTTTTGAATGATGTAGTCGACCAATCGGTTGACATTGATGCTTGAGATTCAGAATATGATGAAGATATACCAGAATCTAGCTCGACAGATAAATCACATTCAAAATATGAGGGAGTCTAGATAATTTTTTTCATTTATGTAATTATTAATTTATTTCTTATAATTAATTTCTTATATATTTTTTTATTGTATTCTTGTAATTGATGAAATTAATATAATTAAATTAATTTTCATTATATTAGTGTAGTTAACTTTGCAATAAAATTAATTATTTTTAAAAAAAATTACCAACGGATTTCAAATTCGATCGGTAATCTTGTCAAAATTACCCTACAAATAGAGAAATAAAAATTTTAACTAAATAAATTAAAAAAAATTTACAGACGGATTATCAATAATCCTTATTTTTTAAAAATAATAAAAAAATAATTTACCAATAGAGATGCGTTCTCTCAGCATTAATTGCAAATTTCATGACCAAAAAATCTGTCAGTAAGTTGTTGGTAATTGCCGACCGTTTATATTTTCAATTAGAAAACTTTTTTCCCAAAAAAGGAAATTAGAGACAATTTTTTGGTCGAAAATCGGTTTGCAACTATTTATTTCGACAAATTTTTTTTGGATTATTGATGAATAATTTTGTCGGTAATCCATGTATTTTTTATTGTATATCTATATATCTAAAAGGCAACAGTTTATACAATTAGTGATAACTAAGAACAAGAGAGTATGATCTGAATAGGAAAGATTACCAAATGTAGCAGGGCCGTCTTGGACATTTTAGGGGCCCCGAGCAGAAATTAAGATATGGGCCCCTAAAAAACAGTGTCGGAGCGAAAATTTTGGATTTGATGGGCCGCTCAAAAATAAATATTTAGGACTTAAGGGCCTAAAAATAACAATGTAAAACTTGAGAGGCTCAAATTTTATTGTATGATGAACGTTGGGCCCAAATTTTATTGTATAATGAATGTTTGAAAAAAAATGTAATGTTGATGATAGTGGGAATCGATCCCCACACCCTTTGATCATATACAACACGCTAGACCACCACAGCAAATCAAAGTCTTGTTACTTCTTACATATATGTATATATATTTATAAATTTAGGGCCCTATCAAAATCAGGGGCCCTGAGCGGTTGCTCATGTTGCTCCCCCCTTGAGCCGGGCCTGAAATGTAGTATAATAGCAAGAATTGTGATAAGATATATGCACAAAGGATTAGAATGATAGGGCTTTGAGGTGAATTAACAATAGTCGAAGAAATCAATAAACAATTTTCGAATTCTAAAAATGTTTTCGTAAAATTTTAAAATATTAAGATAAAAATATTTTTAAATTATAATATGTATTTTCTTTCAAACCCAGTGAATTTGCTATGTGGGCTATGCTGGTCTTGTTTGATAAAGAAGGAGGGGATGCTAGAAAGAGCTTAAAATATAAATAGATTGTCTCTGGATGCATTAGATTCCCTTTCAACGAAGGAAGAGAGTGGTTAAAATGGAAAAAATGTGGATGATGTGTCGGTTAAACTTATAGTAAGTAGCATCCTTACATGTCGTGCATACAACATACATGCATATAGAATAAGTTAACCTTACAAAAGTAAGGGAAATAACAACATTGTGGACAAGAAGACAAGCCAAGAAGAAAAATGTTAGTTAAATCTGCTTGAATCCCCCTATTCATATGGAAAAGTTCTCAAAAGATAGTTTAAGGAGCTGGGGATTATTGCATAATGTTGTCTATAAAATAAACATGCCCGCAAAAGGGCATTTTTCTAAACTTAAAACTTTTAAATTATAAATTTTCTCATGCGTGCATCATAAATTTTCAATACTTGTAAATTTTTTTTTTACAGGTAGAGGACAAAAGAGAGGATTTAATAGCCAAAAAAGCTAAATTTTGGCACAGGTCCGGAGGTGAAGGGAAGACAAGTCAAGATAAGTAAGAAAGTAGAAAATAGCAAAGGGTTGTAAAAAAAATAAGAGATAAATTAGAAAAGAAAATAAGAGAGAATATAAGATGGACAAAAGGGAGAGAAAAATATAATAGAAAATAAGAATAAAAAAGTTAAAAAAAGAGAGAAGAAGATAGAAAACAATAAAAAGGAAATAGAAAATAATAAAAAATAAAAATAGAAAGAGAGGATGGAAAAAAAAAACTACATAAGAAAAAGAGTAGAAAAAAGAAAATGAAAATGAAAAGAAAGATAGCAAAACAATAAAGAAAAGAAAAAAGGAGGCAATAAGATATAAAAGTTAGGAGAATAGAAAATAGATAGAGAAAAGAAAATACAGAAAATAGGAAGATAGAAAATGATAAATCCTTTTTAACTGTAACGACCCCACCTGCATAGTCTTACGACAACTGATTTATTGGGCATTTTTTTCTGTAGGTGGACCGTAGTTCCAGCCCTCAACCAGGCAGGCCGCCACAATACTGGACTGCCCTCGCGGACCTTCTAGCAGGATTTGTTTATTTGGCTTAAATTGTGTACTAATCATTTAAGTCGCCTCCCCGGATCGAACACCTAACCTCCCACTTAAATGGTACTGGATGACTCACGCTGGCTCTTTTAAGTGGGAGGTCAGGTGTTAGATTCGGGGAGGCGACTTAAATGGTTTGTACACCATTTAAGCCAAATAAATAATCCTGTTGGAGGGCCTGCGAGGGCAGTATAGAAAATGATAAAAACTAAGAAAAAGACAAGAATAAAAAAGAAAAAGAGAAATAGACAAAAGAGAAAAATGAAGAAAATTAAAAAAGAAACGCATTGAGCTTCTTCATGTCCAATTAATACAAACTGTGAATTGAAATCAACATGAAAATAATATTCAGTTAGTAGTACCCGTTTACTCTCAAGATCGGCTTTGAGCATCTTCATGCCCAATTAATGTTGAAGATCTAGCAAACCTTGAAAAGTTAGAGCTTGGTATATTTCATCAAATATTATTTTTAAATAATTAAAATTTGAAATTAAGATATTGAATTCATACTTTTCTTTTCTGAAATTTCAGGCTTATTAAATATTGCATTGGCTGCAATACAACTTGAACGGGGTTATTTATGAAGAATTTCGTTAATTCATTTTTGTTACTTTATATATATATATATATATATACACACACACACACACATATATAATGATTAAACATTATTTTATTAACATGAGTTATGCCATTATTTGCTTTAAATATATATTTTGCATATATATGTTGGCTTAGCTTCTATCTTTGCAAATAGTATATTAATTTATGAAAATTCTAGTAATAAGAAATTCTATTATGAACCGAGTTCATATTCCTACTCATAAATCTGACCAATCACAAAACATAATTTAAATTTATGATATTTAAAAATTAATTTTTAAATGCAACAATGTTGGCAATTAAATTTTGAACTGCTAGAATATTTTGATATATAAGTGTTGGATTATTTTGAAGTTGTACTTTTTTTTTCTTTTTTCTTTTTGTATGTCAATCCTTACTATAGAAATACAAAATGCATAGATTTATTTTAAAAATGGCACTTTCTATATTAAATATAGAGATTTATTTTGAATCTTTTATTGTATGAAGTTAGAAATTCTTATAATGTAATTAATAAATTCATTAATTATTTTGGGACTATTATCCACTAAAAATATATTTTAGATATTTGTTAATATTAAATGTTAACTTAATTATAGCTTCTAATATTACTAAAAATTATTTAAAATATTACTATAAATTAGTTTTATATATTTATATATGAGTTTATTTATTTTATTTTTTTGGTACAGGTTTAAAAATTTATTTAATTAATTGATTAGGAGAGCTTCACCATTAACTATATATTAGAAAATAATTAATTAATTAAAATAATGAATTAATTACACCGAAACGGTTCGGTTAAATATATATAAGCTTATGAAACTCCTATTAGAAAATTAAAAATCATTATAATGGAGAGATGAACGTGAGGTTTAAATTGTTAATTAATTTTATTATAAAGTAAGGTTATTAATAAAATGATTAAATATTTGTCCGTTACTTTTAACAGCTACTTCAATAACTTTTGCCTGCCCTTCCTTCCTTACATGTGCCAATCTACCTCCATCCATCCATCCATCCGATTATACTAAATTTTTTTAGCAAAAATTACATGAATATTATAGTAAAATAATAGTAGGCAAAAGGGAGGTTGATGATTCCGTCCAGTACTCCAGTCCACCTCATAAAGAAACATATCTAAATAAAAGATTTTTAAAAAAATTAATTATTTTTTATTTTTTAAAAAACACTTTACCATATTTTATATTTTTTTATATTTTAAATATATATTTTGGATATGTTTAATATATTATATAAATAAATATTTTTAAAAGTGAAATATAATTTAAATTGAAAATTAAAAAGTGATAATTTAAAAAAATATTATAAATATAAAAAAATATGTATAGAAAGAAAAATATGAAAATTTTTTTATTATGAATTATTTTATATACACTACTCATAATGAATATATTTAGTGATGTAAGTAGACTTTAGATAAAAATAAAAGTAATAACATTATATTTAGTGATGAATATAAAGTTAATTGTAATCTGAATATGATAAAAGTAATAACAATTTTAATAAAATAAAGTTAATCCAAAGTGGTCATTCATATATCTCATAATAAAAAAAATATTTTTAAAATATTTTTTATTTTTTAAAGCATTTTTAAAGAAATTCCAATATTTTTTTCAGTAAATTCAACCTAATCAAAACTTGCATAAGTTTTATTATTGGATAATACTTGATCCAATTTGGTCTGATCAATACTATTATATATATATATATATTTATTTATTTATATATTTAAAAAATTAAATATAATCAGTAAAACTTATAATCAATAAACTTTTAGATTTATTTTAATCAATAGATCATACAATTTTAAAATTCTATCGCTCAATACGTAACTAAAGTAATTTTATTAATGTTATAAGATATTTATATTCTAGACTACCTTTCACTAAATTTGTTTATATTTGATATGTTAAATCAGTATAATAAATATTGAAATCAACAACACGAATTTGATATCCATATTGTTAAAATCAATAATTAATATTCAATAATATATATGAGAAATATATATTAACATATTAATAATGATGTTAAATATTTATAATAAAACACAAAAAACTTTTACAGACTTTTATTTTTTGAATAATAGCACTGCTAAATCTTATTAGTACCAAAAAAAAAAAAATTAACAGCATACATATGGTATTTATAAGGGATTATTTTTAGTAATGATGTATCTTTTTTCTTTTTAATTTGTCAAATTTTTTATAAAAGGAATGTTAAGCATATTATAAATTCCACTTAAAAATAGAATATTGAATGAACTTATATATAATTAGACTCTCTTATCTCAATAGTTAATTTTTGAGGGTTAGATCTCTTAAAAATATATAAGCTTTTAATATTTCTATATAGTATCAAATTGAAAAATAATATATGTATCCATCTTCTATTATAATTCAGACTATGATTTTTCTTTTAATTTTTGATATATTCTAAATTTAATATTATTTCAGTTCTTATCTCACGGTAAATTTATTCATCAACTGATGAGTTTTCAAAAACTTATTTTTAGTCTTACATGAGATATTTCTTTGATTTTCAAATCTCTTAATAGCTAGTTTTTGACGTTAGCTTTCCTAAAAATACATAAATTTTCAACATTTCTACAAGAAAAACTTATACTGATAAACATTTCTTAAAATATATTGAAATCATTGATTAAATTGTATTGGGCGTATGAATACATATTTAAAACATATCCAACCTTGATAGAGATTTAAACTCGATTAGTTGGTTCAAATCGAGTTCGAGGCCAAGGAAATTATATTAATTATTTATCAGACTTTTAATTTTTTTTTATTTTTCATTATCAATTTTTTGTTGTTTAATAAAAATATAAAATAAAACTATATAATAAACTTATAATAATTTGACAATAAATTTGTAAAAGTTATTATTTTTATAATAGACTCATAATAAAATTCATAGTAAATCTCATATACACTTATATTTGATAAATTTATAAAATAATTAAATTTTTTTGATAAATTTAATAATATTTTTTAAATTAATAAATTTATAATGTTGTGAAGATTTTATGGCAATTTTATATAATAAAAAATCAAATATAAAAAGTGTCTAAGGCTTGACCATACGTTGGGATGAATAGGTGTAATGAGAAATGCTTATTATTAGTTAGGTGTAAATTTAAAAAATGTAATTTTTTTAAATTTTATTTCACAATTTTTTTTATAAATATAAAAGTTATAGTCCGACTCATCTGTGCCTATCAATAGGGGCGAACGCAAGATTTAATGTCAGTGGGAGGCTTACTCTTTATTATATTTATTTTTTTAAAATTTTCATTGGTCATAATCTTATAAAATAATTTTTCATTCTAAAATAATAAATTTAACACTTATTATATATTTTAGTTCAGTAATTCATCCTTCAATGATGTAAACTAATTATAAAGCATAGAAAAAAATAGCAAATTAAGATTTTAAAAATTTTCAGCATGAATATAATTAATGCAAATATACAATAGTAATTCTACTTATGAATTATTGGGTATAATTATATATTTGATATATATATTTAAATCAATTTTAATTTTATTTTAAAATCTTTAAAGTTTTATATCAATATATATATATATATAGAGAGAGAGAGAGAGAGAGAAATAAACATAACAAAATAATAATAAATTTAATGATATAAAACTTTATAGATTTTAAAATAAAATTAAAATTGATATGAAACCATGTAGAAAAAGAGAGTTATGAAGGAAGACAAAAAGAAAATAAGAAAATTAGCTCTTTGAAAAAAATTGCAATAACATTTTAATAAAAAAAATTGACTAAAATAAGAGATATAGGAGAATTCACAACAGTATAAATTATATATATATACATATGTGTGTGTGTGTGTGTGTGAGAGAGAGAGAGACTCTCATAAAACAATTATATATTTTATGTGAATAAAAAGTTGTTTTTTTTTTAGACAAAAGGATATCTTATTTTTATTTCTATGTATGTGGAAAATAGAAATTCAGTAGTCTATGCAAACTAGGCCTATGTACTGCGCTCTTTAAGCCTCTTATGTACGTAATGAAGGTCCAATTTTCAAGGCGTATTCTTCTAAACGTTCATGGGTTCAGTACTTCAACTTTTATATACATATACATATATATATATATACATATACATATATATATATATATACATATATAAAGTGAAGACAGTGGGAGGTCAAGCCCCCACTTACCACTCTTTAGATCCGCCCCCTGCCTATCAAGCTAGGCAAAACTATCAGGCAACCGTGTAGTTGTTGCTCTATCTAGTTTGTTTTTCGAGCAAAATACTTTGTTTTTCTTTTATTTGCTATATTTTTTTCCTGACACTTCACATTATAGCATAGTTAATTATATAAATCAATTCCTAATACTACCTTATAATGATTGAAGTATGGGTAATCTCAAATATATATTGATGACGAGCTAAATTTTAGGAGTAGTCCAAGCTCTGTAGCTCGGGCTCTGGTACTGCTTGTATCTGTTCTCTAACCTGCAAGATAAGAGAAAGAGAGAGACTAATCAGACTCCATTGGAGAGGCTCCAATGTCTAAATCAGAGCTTGGTCTGAATAAATATAAAGAATAATAGAGAGAAGAGCCCAGAGAGTTTACCTGTGAGGGTGACCCCCATTTATAGTTGGTGTAGGGAGACAATGTCTAGGGCTTGTAAGCGTAATTTTTGGATGTGTCGATTAATTGTCTGCCAGATATATGGACCTCAGTAGGACTGAGAGTATCCGAAACCAAGATCTCCATACCGCTGAGAGACCAACCATAAGGATGGCAGAAAAATGAGCTCGTATACCAAGCTCGAAAAATTTAGGGTATCATCAGTAATCCCTTTCAAATAATTTGATATTTATGTCAATATTTGTTCATAAATTTAAGCTCGAAAAAACTCAATATAAAGTGTATGTATTAAATTATAAAATAGATGTTGTATGACAATATGTAATACTCAAGTATGGAGCTCAAAAATGGAGCTCAAAGAGCTCAGCAGGTAGGAAATAGAGCTCGTGGGAGTATCATCACTAGTCCCCTGCTGCTCTTTTGACATTTATGTCAAATTAAAACCTGAAACTCAAAAGGAAAAAAAAAAGCTCGATTGGAACTACTTGAGAACTAAGAAAAACAAGATGGAGCGCAAAGGAGGCGTCGATGAAGACTCTAGAAGAACACATGTCATACAGAGGAGAAGTGACACTTTGAAAACCGAGGTAATGGTGGAATGAGATTTGAAAAGACGTAACGTCTGCAGCATTAAAGCGGCACATCGATTAATATGACCAAAGTGGACTCTATAAATAGAGGGTATGGTGACAACAGTCGGTACATAATTTAAAAGAGAGAAGCTCGGTTCATCTAACTTATTCAGTGAAGGCTTGAAAGTGCGGTTAAAAGAGGTTATCATTAAGCTTGTGCTTTTAAGTTTTGCAGTTCAATTCTAGTAGTCAGATGGTGTGAGCAATAGTGAATTTGGCTCTTCAAAAGAGGTAGGAGGGTGGGGTACTCCGAGTGCCATGAGCGAGGGGACCCATCACGAGGAAAGAGCTCGAGTTGAGGCTAGGTCAGCTATGATCGAGATCACCGAACAAATGATGAGGCCTCCAACTCTGATGGACGAGGAGAAAGAAGATGCAACAAAAGCTCAACAAATTAACCAGAGATCAGAGAAGGCTAGGGTGAGGGATATCCAATCCTCCATAACAAAAATCGATTTGTCGAGGATCCAAGAGAAATATCAAAATCCAGAAGAATATAAGATGCTCATCCCTGGAGAGGATATTCGAGCCTATGACACATTGGCTGAGAATCAACTGACAATCTATGAAGAAGATTTGAGATCAGGAGTGAGATTCCCAGTATGCCCTTTCCCCTGAGAATTCTTAAACTATCACAAGATAGCTCCTGGTCAACTCAGCCCTAATACATGGCGCACTATCATAGGGTTTGAAATTTTGTGCGGGTTGCTAGGGATAACTTCCACCCTTGGGTGCTTAGTGCATTCAGTGTACTCAGAATGCGATCGGGTATAGATGAAGACATCCTTTATTTGCAAGGTCAGTCTGACTTGCTATGTTTAAAGGAAAATCAGACTCAATCAAAGCTTGGAAAGACTGATTTTTTATTTTGGAGCATGAGGAGTTCGACTGCCAAAATATTTGGTGGGTCAATCCGAGTGGGAACAGGTAACAAGAGCAAAATTGAGCAGGGACAAGCTCGCGACGTTCATAATTATAGAGCGAGACATTCTGAAGAAAAAGAGGAATGCCATTGCCCTAATAAGGTAGTACTTCCCCCTTGGGAAGGCTACGAAGGAGATCCATCTAGAAAACCGAACATGTATACTATGTTTCAACACTTAAATTTAGTTATTGCCTTTTGTGAATATGTTAATATACTAAAATTTGGCTTGGTTATGTAGAGTTAGGCTTGGAATTAGCAGGCAAAGAGCTGAAATATTTAGCCGAAAGGGAAGCCAGGAGGAATGCTCGAAAAAGGCTAGGATAACTCGTACCGAGAAGGGTACTGGGACTAGCTCAGTTAGGGAGGAAGAGTCCATATTGGACCTGACTCTTCCTATAGAAATAAGACCTGAGATTGAGCCACAACAAGAGATGGAAGACATCTCAGCCCATAGAGGGATAGAAAAGGGTCCACCTAGAATTGAGGTGGCGGAGGATTTGTCAAGGAGAGAAGTGGAAGAACCATTAGCCCATCGACACAGCCTTGTTCTGCTCGTAGAGGTAGTGAATGACAAATTAGCGGCCCGCAAAACACCATTTACTCCCTATAAGATGTTGGGCCACAAAAAGTGCTCAAACATATCTTCAAAGCCGTTCCAAAAGAGAGGCACGAGAATGCGCTGAAAAGCTCAAAAGAAGTGGCGAAAGAAATGATCACAATGTCTCACATGGTAAGGGATAAATTGAACATGTGAAGTTATACTCTAAGTTCGATGTAAAAGCTAACTAAATAACATATTGTAGGTCACGTAGCTCGCATATACCATCAATGATTGGGTAATGGGCATGGCAGCCAGATTTGATTGAGCCCTCAAAGATCGTGATGAAGAAAAAATAAAAAGTCTCAAGCTAGAGGAGACCTTGAAGGCTAAAAGTGATGAATTGAAGCACGTTCAAAATGAACTGAAGCAGGCTTAAGATGCCTTAAGGAAAAAGAGTGAAAAGTTGAGCTCGGGTAAAGAAACCATAAGAGCTAAAGATTAAAAGATGTGCTCAGCGAGGGAAAATCTGGAATCCACGGATGACAAGTTGCACCTGGCAGAGGACACCTTGAGGTTGTACAATAAGGGCTGGTTGCCAAGCAGACGAGGATCAACAAATGGTTTGCTCGGGGTGTCTACACCTACTAGAAAATTATGTCAGATCGGCTAAAGTAAGAGAATCTGATCATGGATTGTCTTGGATGATGGAGATTGACATTGACAAGCTAGCTGCCGATCACCAAACCGATGATGATGATGATGATGAAGATGAGGACTCAGATCAGGAGGAGGAAGTTCAAGATGACGAGTCCCAAGATTAATGTATAGTTTATTTGTTTAATGATAGGGTCTACTAAAGCTCGGTCTAGAAATAGTGTAAGGCTGGGCTACATATGTAATAAACTTTTCATGATTAATGAAAAATATTGCTTTTGAACTCAAATTCAATACTTGTGTTTGTTTGACTTGTGTGATATACTACGCGAATTACATATTTGGCTCGGTCGGTAATCGAGCATTGTATATACTATGTAATGTTAACATGTTTATGACATATGTTCACTTTGTTCAAGCACGCAGTGCATCAGAGAGTTCTGTTAATAGTGCCTTGGGCATGGTTATATGGATGCTCGAGTTACACTGGGTATTCTGAAACCCGTGTACAAAGTGGTCTGTTAAGTATGTCAGGGTGATTAAGCCAAACTTTACATCGTTCTATGTTATAATATGAATTTGTACATGCACTCTAAGAACTTATAAAATAAAAATGAATTGAAAGTTGTAAAGCAATTACCTACTCGAGGTATTATCCACGGTGGTCGGTTAGACGATCTGCTTTGAAGTTCAGTTGCTAGAAGAACCTTTTAGTTGCTAGAAGAACCTTTTTTGCTTTTATGGTTCGGGCGGGACCTAATCTAGCTTTCTCATCCTATTCAAATTCTTAACTCTAGTGGAGCTGCACGAGCTCTTCTACTTTGAGTAGATTCTTGGCTTCTCTTTTTTGATGTAAATCCTTCAGCTACGCTATTGGCTTAACTATGGCTTGGTTGAACTTGAGTGTCTAAGCTCGGCTCTTGGAAAAGCCTGAGTGCCAGTGGTGGGTATTTAGGGGTGCAAGTGCTTGAATGTTGATGCCACTGCTTGGAAGTTAGAGGTGTCACTGTGTGATCAAGGGTATCAGTGCCTCCCTTTAGTGCTTGGACATTTATGTCAAGTAGTCTCTGGAGTTAGATTTCAGAGGGCTAACAAAGTGCTTAACTATATACATTAATACATGTCTTTTGTATAATAATAAAAAAAATAAAAAAATGGGACTTGGGAACACATACAAAGCGTGATATTACATAGACTTCAGAATTTACAAAATTATAAAGATGATTACAAATTATGTACAATAAGAGCATTGATGCTTGATTAGAACATAGAAGATTGGCCTCCACAAGGGGCTATAACAAAATGCGCTCGTAGGCGCGATAAATAAACTGAAATATTAAATAGTATAATATTGTAAATAAAATATAAAAAATCATTAAACAGCTCAGCATTACATATGAAAAGCTTTTTATATTGCTCAATTTTAATTGAATTCATGGTTGTTGTTAGCTTATTAGCACATGATGAGTTCAGCTCATTTAGTTAGATGTGTGAAGGAAAATAATAATTAATTGCTCATGATGAGCTATGGTATGATGAAGTTAAGAGCTTGGTGCGTGACTAGGACGCTTTCACAGTGCTAAGAGCTCAGTGTGCGACTAGGGCACTGTAAGATGCACAATTGAAATGCTATAAACTTGTTGCATGACTAGGGTGCTTGTAATATGGACGGTTAAAGTATGATTAACTTGGCGTAGCTAAGGCACTTAATGCATGGTCAGAGTGCGAATAACTTGGCGCAGTTAGGAAGCTTTATGCACGATTAGAGTGTGAATAATTTGGCACAGCTAGGATGCTTTATGTACGGTCAGAGTGCGAATAACTTGGCACAGCTAGGGCGCTTTATGCACAGTCAGAGTGTGAATAACTTAGCACAGCTAGGGCGCTTTATGCATGGTCAGAGTACAGATAACTTAGCACATCTATGACGCTTTATGCACGGTTAGAATGCGAATAACTTAGCACAACTAGGGCATTTTATGCACTGTTAAAGTGCTTCTTGCAAGAACTATGAGACATACCTAAAGTGTATTGCTTTTGCTAGGGAATAGCTTATCCACGCTCACCTCGCCAATGATGATGAGTTAAATTTCAAGGGTAGTCCTAGCTCTATAGCTCAGGCTCTGGTGCTGCTTATGTCTGTACTCTAACCTGCAAGACAATTGAAAGAGAAAGGAAGATCAAGTTCCGTTGGAGAAGGCTGTGATATCTAAGTCAGAGCTCGGTCTGAATAAATGTAAAGAAGAATAGAGAGAAGAGCCTAGAGAGTTTACCTGTAAGGATGACTCCCATTTATAGTTGATATAGGGAGACAATATCTGGAGCCCTATAAGCATAATTTTTGGATGTGTCGATTAATTGTCTGCCAAACATATGGAGCTCGGTGGGATTGAGAGTGTCCGAAACCGAGATCTCTATACTGCTGAAAGACCTGTCATAAGGATGGTCGAAAAAGAAGCTCGTATACTGAGCTCGAAAAATTTAGGGTACCATCATATATATATATATATATATATAATATGACTTACTTAATATAGAAATAAAATTTTTAACCTTAACAACTAACTTTTAAATTTAGCTCTTCAAAATTTATATTAAAAAAAATTTAATATGATATCGGAGTTGATACATTTATTTGCATTGTCCAGATAATGAACATAGAAATATAAGACTATATTTTTAAATGATGTAGACAATAACTACTATATACTTATCAAATTTTAACTGAGCGGTTGACACTTAAAAAAGAGTGTTGAGCTAGTTTATAATAATTGAAGTATGAGTAAGCTACCATTCTAAAAAATATATAAGAATTGGCCTGCTTAATATAGAAATGACTTTTTCGACTTTCATAATTAGTTTTTAAAGTTGATTTTCTAGATATATATTAAAAAGAAAAATTTTAATATGAAAATTTAGCACAATTTAACCTTAATTATTATTGATAACTATGTTTTAGGCCAAAAACTAAAAAGAAATCTACTTAAACACATAGATAACATTTTTTTGCAATTTAAGATCTAAAACCACTTTTGAAAGAAAAAAAGCTTAAATTTAAAACCTTTTTTTTTTTCAAAATCAACTTTAACCAAAAAAAAAACAAACAAACAATAGAAATTTATATTATGTTAACCAAAAGTATTTTATCTTATCTTAATGAATCCAATTAAAAAGATTCTTAATTTAAAAAGCAGTTATTATGGCTAGACAGTAGTTATACCAAATCAATCTTTTATGTATAATACATACTCTAAATATATGTTGATTGGGATACATGCATGGTTCAATTTGGTTAGTTTAGAGCAAATTATTCTAATTAAATTTCAATATAATTAATCAGTTTGGTCAGTTTGAATTAAAAGGCAAAACTATTTTCAATAAAATAAAAATTAATATTTATATAATATCAAATTATTTTATAATACGAAATTTTATGCAAAGTGGTATATAATAAACAAAAATAAGATAAATTCTATTTGAAATGAATAAAAAAAATTTATATCAAGTAATAACACTCAATTTAAAAAAAAAATAAAAAAAAGAGAGAAAATTCTAAAAGAATAATATAAACTGATTCTAGTTGGCCAAGTTTGCCAAAGGTACGCAACCTGCTCAATCTCACATTGAAATTATTAAATTTCTAATTTTTTAAACTAGCTTTTACATAATCGACTGATAATGGATAGAGTATTTATGAAATTTATTTTATTAAAATTCAAACTCATTTAAATTTAAATTATCTATATCTATTTCAAATTTAATTATAATTATAATTTTATTATTTATACTCATCTCAAATATATTTAATACTATTCATTTATTGTTTATACCAGTTTAACTACTTGTTAAGTATAAAAAATTTAAATTATTATAAAATTTAAATTATAAATTATAATTTTTTTAATTAAATGATTACAAATAAAAATTTAATACGATCATATTTTTATTAAAATAATTTTATTCCACACAATCTTATAATTAAAACAAAATCCAATAATTATATAATTAAATACAACTAATATATAATTTGATTCAATTAGTGGATACTCTATTAGAACTTATCGCATATAGTAAAAATATTACTTATACTTGTCCAAATTTATTTATAAATTATTCATATTTTATACAAATAATTGAGATGGATAAGATATCCAAAAATGCTTTATCTATTGCCAATCCATGTATAGTTCTTCTAAAATTCATAATAGTTAATATAGAATCAATTCATAATAGTTCTTCTAAAATTCATAATAGTTAATATAGAATCAATTCATGCACAAGGACAATTTAAGACCCGGAAAAATTTAGTTTCGCCTAGATATATATGGGATTTCAATTTTCAATATAAAATTTATATAAATTTTAAGCTCTTCAATTCCTTAAACTAGTTTTTAAAATGTAATTATTTCAAGATTCATAATATAAACAAAAAAAAAACTTTATACAATTAAAATTTAGTGTATATATATTTTAGTATCAGTTTTCCACATATTCAAACCATAAATAAATAAATAAAAAGTTAGATTTAATTATTTTGAACCCAATCCAATCATGCTAATATTGATATTATGGTTTCTAATTTGGATTGGAATGGATTGATTTGATTTGATTAATTTTTGAACTGCTCTATGAATATAAAATATATATTTCGTGCTTTAGAGGAAAATATATTTCAAATAATATATATTAATTACTAAAGTGTTATTAATTTTATTTAATTATATAGTTATTATTAATCCAGTTTTTTAATATATAAAATCAGAATTTAACTCGCAATGGCTATAGAGTTTCGTTCTTTTGGATAAATATTTTTTTGAACCTGCCTACCCTTTTGTAAAAAAAAAAGGGATCGGAATTCAAACATGAATAATTCTTTTATTTTAGGAATTTTCAATGCAAGAAAATAACTAATAAAAAAGTTTTCTTTTTTTTTTTTATCATTAATTAGAATGACATCTTCACATTGCTATAGAAATATACATATTTTATTTTATATTTTTATAAAATAATTTTAGTCATTTAATTATACAGAAAGAATATTTAAAAATATATTATGACAGTTAAAAGTAAAATTGAGAAACAAATAAAATATACAAAAAATAAAAATAATATTTGAAAAATTAAAAAATAATTACACCATTTACTTATTTACACTTAATTGATAATATCTTGTAACTATTAGACCAATGCTTTATTTAGTCACACTCAATTGATAATATCTTATTTTTAATTTTTAATTTTTTTTTCTCCTTTAAAAAAAATATTAATCATCTTTTGTATTATTTATAAAAAAAACTAAAATATTTATATCTTCGAAGTAATATAAGAGTATTATTTTAGTATAAATTAAAAATAATGATAAAGACTAATATTTTATGTTAAATTCAAAAAAAATTTATTTTTTTTAATATATATCTATTCTAATATTTATAAATGAAATAAAATTACTGTAGATAAATAATGATTTTACTTGTCTTTTAAATATTAGAATAGAATTAAAATTAATGGTAGATACTAATATTTTATGTTAAATGTAAAAAAAATTATTTTTTAATATATATAAGGGCAAAATGAGCATATATATGGGCAAAATTGGTATATATATATATATATATATAGAGAGAGAGAGAGAGAGAGAGAGAGAGAGAAAATATAAAAAAGACCATAAACTATTAGGGGCATTTCATATTGAACCATAAATTTCTTTTTATTTCAATTATAATCATCAACTATTAAAAATGATCCAAATTGAACCCTCATGTAATGAGGATAAAAGAGTGTTAAATTTAAGTGATATAACTTTGTGGGACCTATAGATTTATTATAAAAATATTAAATGTGAGGAAGTCCTTCGTCAGACCTATAGACTTTTTGCATTTTCCTTTTTTATTTTTGTTTTATAATATCTTATTTTATTTATATTTTTTAGTCATAAATATTTTTTTTATTTTCATATTTTCAATATATATATATAATACAACGTATACAATATATACATAAAATAAATATTAATATATATATATATATAACATACACGTATCATCTATATAATATTTACATAATTTATTTATTTTTTAACTTTATTTTTTAAAATTTTATATACACACAACATACATATAATATACACTCAATATACACATAATACATATAATAAATTAATAAATAATATAAATATAACATCTACAAATATCTATATATCATATACACAACATCAATGAATCATCTACATAATAAAATTAACTTTTTTTAAACATAAAAATAGAATATATAAAATTCATTTAAAAATAAATTTAAGAATTTTTATTACAATATCTTTATATATTTTTACCTTTTTTTTTAATTTTTTGAGTGTTATTTATTATTTGTAATTAAAATTAAAATAGTCATTTTATAAAAAAAATTAATACATTTTGTTAGTTGAAAATATTAAAAAAAATAAATTTTTGTTGCAAAATATTATTTGAAATGAGAAAATAGGTATTTAAAAAAAAATCTTGTTAGAATGAGGAGTGAGGTATTTTTGAAATTTTGAGTCAATTTTTTTATAAAAATATAAATATTTTTTTACAATTAAATTAATATATTATTATTATATAAAAAATATTACATAATTTGGTTTTACAAATGGAACCCACTAATGGGATCCAATTGATACATAATTTGGTAATTAGATAGTAAAAAATAAGATCCACTAAAGTCATGTCATAAAAAATTAATAGATTTTTTTTTTTTGCAAGAAGAAATATATTTTTATTTATATCTCAAATAAGGGATGCCCATACAACCAGAAATAATACGCCCTTTAACATCTTTGGGCAAAGAATTGAAATCATTGAAAAGAAAAGATGAACCATAATTACGACTCAAGTGCGCTAGCAAATTGGCCACTTGATTACCTTTTCGATGGACATGAGTGATAACGGAGCTAGTAGAATCAAGAAAATGGCGAATTCTGTCAATTATGGAACTAAAGTTGTGAGAGAGTTGATACTGAATTAGTTGTACAATTTGGAGGGAATCAACTTCAACATGAAATGGAGTCAGAATAATGGAAGAGCACCATTCAATTGCATACTTCAAGGCCTGAAGATCGGCATGCAGTGGGGAAGAGGCCTGGATGAGGAAGCAAGAACCAGCAACAAATTGACCATCTTTATTACGAATAATGATCCCACCCGAAGAACAAGATAAGGTGAAGGAAGCATCCACATTCACTTTGTAATTAAATGAGTTCGGCCGTCTCCAAGAGACCAGTGATAATTGACGTTTAAGAGAGCCAAAATTTGCAGGTAAAAGGTCATCAAAATAAGTTGTGTTGCCTTTAGCAAATTTCCAGTTCGAATTAATAACACCCCAGTAGTAGAGATAGTGGCGCACTTGCTGGATAATCATCGACGTGCAGAGATCTCCATCTCCCCAAATCTTGCTGCAATATACACGCCAGGTGGACCAAACTATGGACATGGGGATTAGACGCCTAAGATATCCGGAAAGTGAAGTGGGATGAGAAACCAGCCACCATGACATAAATTCCTGTCTCAAAGAGGAACAAACACAGTTTCTACTCAACAAATATGAGCCAAGAGTCCTCCACACCATTTGGATTTGCGGGCAAAAGTAAAATTTTTATTGAAGTATCAAGCTACCTCTGGACAATTGATTAATTTTGATAAAAGCTCCATTTATGTTTCCAAGAATATCTCTTCTATTGGGGTGTCTAGGCTGGAGTCCGCGCTTTATATCAAGAAGAAAAACTTGCCTTTTAGCTATCTTGGGGCTCCAATCTATCAAGGTATTAATAGAACTTCCTACTGTTCTGAGCTTATTAAAAAAGTGGATGCTAAGCTGATGGGTTGGTCTAAGAAGTTTCTCTCGCATGGGGGAAGGCTATTATTAATTAAACATGTGTTAAGCTCTGTGCCGATTCACACCATGGCAGCTATGAAGCCATGGTTTTAAGTTTATATAATAACATGGTTTTATTTGAGCTAATTTTAAAAGTTAGAGATTTCAATTGGATAAAAAAAAAATTAAGGTTAAAAGTGTGATGTCCCATAAAATTTAAGATCTAATTTACACCTTATATATATATATAAATATATAAAAGAGCAAAAGTAAAATTACTGTTTAACTACATTGCCTTGTATCTCTTTTAAATATTAGAGTAGATTGTATGACTCATGCCTTTGCTTATTCCCAATTATTTTGCTTACAGATAGGTGACGTTAACAAATTTTATGCATAAAAAGTGCAATAAACAAAGCACAAATTAAATGAGAGTGTTATTATTAACGTTCGAAACTTTGGTGTAGCACGTGTCTACCTTCTTCCATGCGTGTGAATTATATGAAGTATTTTGTTGAAGGCATAATAATAATAATAATAATAATAATAATAATAATAATAATAATAATAATAATAATAATAATAATAATAATAATAAAGGGTTAGTTAAAAAATGAACTTTAATGCAATTTTTAATTTTATTGTAAACTTTCTAAAATATTAAAAGAGTATATGAATTATGAAATTTGTTTTAATTTTACCATATTTATTAGAAAAATCAATTTAACTATAAAATTATTAAGATGTCAATTTTTATTACTGATATTAACTGTCGAGGTGGATAAAAAATAGTTTAATTATAAAAAATACATGAATTTTAATTTTTTTTATTTTTATTGCACACTTTTTAAAATATCAAAAGATTACAATAATTATATATTTCATTTCAAATCTTTCATTTTTAACAACAAAAGTTATTTTACCTAATAAAATGGTGATGAATGATTTTTATAAATTATCTGAGTTAGAAAATATTGATAGCGTATTATATTATATTTCTTTAGAAATAATCTCCAAATTGAGAAAAACAAATCAAGAACTCTATATTTTCTAACTAATATAATGTGAATTTTCTCTAATTCTCTTTAATATAAATGAATTCTCTTTAAAAAAAATTTTGATAATGGATTTTAGGAATGTGCCTTTTTTTTACATTATTGAAATTAAATTTGAGTGTGTTTTTTTTTATATATAATTAATATTTTGTTTTTGGATTTTTTGAATGTGACCTTTGTAGTACTTAGGTTATTTAAAATTTAATTTTAAGCTAATTTTATGCTCTTAGTGTTGATTTTGTAACTTTGTTTAATGATTTTCATATTTTTATTTAGCAATTTTAATTGAAAAATTAGGATTCATAATTATTTTTTAATTTTGAAATTTGAGGATTAAATACAACACTCTTGCAATACTTTTTTAACTCAAATAATTCGTAAAAATTGAAACATCAATATTTTACTAGGTAAAATAATATTTCTCAATAAAAATGAAAGATTTGTAATTAAATAAATAGTTCATGCGTTATTTTGATACTTTTAAAAAATTAGTGAGAAAAATGAAAAATATATTAAAGTTCATATATATATATATATATTTTTAAATTAAACTATTTTTTGTCCACCTTAATAGTCCCACGTCAGCAACAAAAATTAACATGTCAGGGATTTTACAGGGCAAATTTGTTTTCTAGTAAATATGATAAAATTGAAATAAAATTCATAGTTTATGTATTTCTGACATTTTGAAAAGTTTATGATAAAATTAAAAAAACAGTTAAAGTTCATATTTTATTTTTGGTAATTAACCATAAAAAAAACTATCTTCCATGGAAATAAAAAATTAATGATTCATACCATGCCTATGATAAATGTATATAACTCTCTGTGGGTCGTACCTAAGGGTATATACCCAAAAAAAAAAACTCTCTGTGGGTCTCTTTTAATTAGAAAAAAAACTCAATTCATTCCTTTTAAAACCAACCTAAAATCGCTAATTTCATTCTAAACCAAATGGCAACCAAGAAAAAGAATCCTTATGTGATCGGTGGCTCTGGGTTTGTGACTTCTTTGCTGGTAAAATTGTTGCTTGAGAAGGGCTATGCCGTCAACACAACTGTGACTTCATTTGTAACTCAAAACTTTCTTAATTTCCTCTTCGATTTTTCATATTATTATATATAATATATGCAGAAAATGAGAAGAAGATCTTGTTGGAGATAATGATCCCACATCGGTAAGAAAGTCAAAGCTCCAGTCACATATAAGGCTGGACAATCCTAATACTGTCAACTCGGGTTTTCAGGATGAGTTAGGCTCAGCTCTAATATGGTATCAGAGCATTCATGCCCAAAAGGGCTAGATTCTGGGCCGAACCCCCATAAGACCGAAGCTGATGGATTGATGTCAGCCGGTCTGCCCAACGTGGTAAATGGGCTGGTGGTAGCAAGTGTCAACCGGGTCGGGCCCCGGTTGCACTTGAGGGGGATGTTGGAGATAATGATCTCACTTCGGTAAGGAAGCCAAAGCTCCAGTCACATATAAGGCTGGACAATCCTCATACTGTCAACTCGGATTTTAGGGATGAGTTAGACCCAGCTCTAATAGATCCAGCCCCGTTTCTGAGATTTTTAGGGCCCTAGGCGAATAATGAGAAAGAGAGCCCTAACATTGGGACCAACATCAAGGAACAATACAAGTCTTTCAGATTTTTGGTAGAAGACAAGTCGGAGAGGCTCTAAGGAATATGAAACGATATTTTGGCAGAAGAAAAAAGAAATAAAATTAACCCAGAATTTTATTTTATTTTTTGGCTGCTGTTGTGCTATTTAATGCAGGATTTTTTTTGGGGGATTTTGGGCCCCTATTCTAGACTTTCTAGCATGGGCCCTAGGCGGTCGCACTTAGTGCCTACCCTCAGGGCCGGGCCTGATAGATCTCACACCTCATAAGACTAAAAGAATTGGAGGAACTAAACATATTTAGAGCTGATTTGAAGAGTGAAGAAAGTTTCAATGCTCCCATAGAAGGATGTGAAATTGTGTTCCATGTTGCGACTCCTTTCAATTTTGCTTCTCAGGATCCAGAGGTATCTTTCTTTTTATTATCCTCAGTTTTAACCTATTTTTACCTTTTTGCGCAAGTCTTTAAATGACATTTTTTTTATACTAATTACATATAAAGAAAAAGACATCTAGAATTCAAACTTGAGATTTAAATAAGAGTAACACATATTATTAGCCACCAAACTACAAATTGATAGTTGCTAAATAGCATCTTGAGTATAGATATACTGATATATGAATCTATTTTTAAATTTTATTCTTTAATTAGTCACTTGATACTATGTTACATGCAATATTTTATGATATATATATAACGTGTGAAAATAAAATTATAAAATATAACATAAATATAATTAATTAAATATTTTATATAATTAATTCCCTTAATATAAATAGAGATCAATGAATAAAAATTTTGATACGAATTTTTAAGTAATTAGTAATTTTCACTATACCATTTATGATAGTGTAAATCTTATTTTTGTTTAGAAAATTAGAAACTCTTTAAATTTTGCCACAGTGATTCCAAACTTTACAACTTGAATTTTCGTTCCCCTAAAATTTTAGTTATATAAAATTGAAATAGTAATAATACAAATAGAGATATAATATTAATTTTATTTTTTTACTATGTTTTCTATCAAAATCATGTTTCATAGTTCTCAATTGTCATTATTGTGCCTTTTTATACAATTCTTTCAAAAAAGTATTTTTTTTATAATTTACTTTTTTTAAAAAATTTTTGAAGTGAATTTATTCTTCCCATATTGAAGGACATACTTGCTAAAAAGTTATTAATTAACGTAGTTTAATATAAACTTGAAAATTTAATAAGTAACTTCGAACAAAACATTTTCAACTGATCTTTAAAAAAAAGTCTAACTAATTTAGAGTGGAACAAAAAGGTTATTGTAATATTTTCTGCATATGCGAAAGCTTGATAAGTTGAAATAGGAAATGAAATTTTAAAAATTAAAATAATTAGTATAAATTTAAAGGCTTAATTGATAAAAATTAATATTATCTATTAATAATATATGTCACATCCCAAAGTTTAGATAGTCGAGTATTAGGCAAGAAGAACATAAATAAGTGGTCAAATAGAGGCTTGAGATAGTCAAAAACAAAATCGGTGTGCAAAGGAGGCCCGTGAAGTCGACGGGACCTAAAGATAATTTTTCGAAAAGCCGAGGACCTAAGAGTAATTTTTTGAAAAGTTATGTCGGTTCTTAATAGTGACCCTAACGGATGCCATAAATGTGTTCTCGGGATTAATCGGGTAGTAACGGTGGTGCACGATTTTTCTTGAAAACGCATGGTTTGTAAGTTACGGGCGATTTTCCGATAAGGACATTTTGGACATTTCCACTGGAGGAGCGATTTTGTAATTAAATATAACTTTGGGGGCAAAATATTAAAAGAACAAAAAAAAAACACTTTCAAGTGGCCAAATCCTAGCCATTAAATCTAAATGTGTTGGACAAATCATGGCCATTGAAAATAAACCAAATCTTAGCCATTAAATCCAAATGTGTTGGACAAATCATGGCCATTGAAAATAAACCAAATCCTAGCCATTAAATTCAAATGTGTTGGACAAATCATGGCCATTGAAAATAAACCAAATCCTAGCCATTAAATCCAAATGTGTTGGACAAATCATGGCCATTGAAAATAAACCAAATCCTAGCCATTAAATCCAAATGTGTTGGACAAATCATGGCCATTGAAAATAAATAAATAAATTAAATGGAAATTAAATTATAAATAACTAATTATGGTCTTCCAAACACAAGTAAGGATCAAAAAGACACCACCATCACCACTTTTCTTCTTCTTTAAGTCGTGCTCCCCCTCCCTTCCATTTTCAAGGAGACAAGTTTCAAGTCTAAGCCATTTTTTAAGTGAAATTCAATAGGAAATAAGGTAAGATACCATCCTAAGTCTTATTCTTTCATTAGAATTAGGTATTAGGCTATGTTTAGGAAGATTTGATATTATGTTCATGTTGGGAAAGAATTAGTAAGTTGATGATTATGGTGAAAAATGATAAACTACTTAAAGGAAATGATGTAAATGGCGATTATTAGTAAGAATAAGTAAAGGATTGTTAGAAAATCATAAGGTAGCATCATGTTCATATCTAGGGTTTGTTCTTACATATGTGACATATTAAATTCATAGGAAATCAAGGAGATTAGAGAGGAAAGGAAGTGAAATAGATAAGAAGAGCAAGGAAAAGCAAGGTTTGGTACTTTAACCATTGAACTCCTTTTTGAAAATTTTTTTGTTTTACAATTAGTAAACTGTTGTGACTTGTATGATTTTTAATTAAATATAGAAAACTTATATTGAGTTGAATTTTGGATATGTTGTTGTTTAATAAGTCTAGTATTTGAGAAAAATAATTTGGAACCACATTGATTGAATTTAATTTACGGAATTTATAAAATACAAAACTGCTGCCAGGATGCAGGGCAACTGGAGCAGTCTGGTTGGGTGAATTATTTGACCAAGAATTTGTTTCCATTTTGATCTGAAATTTTAAAGGAATGATTTTAACATGTAAAAATAAATTCTGTAAAAATTTTAGAATTTTTACTCAAGTGGATTATTTTATACGAATTTTCAAAATAAGGATCGAGTTAAGTCCAAAACCAGAATTTACTATTCATATGGTCATTTTGCTAATATTCATTTGGTCATTTTTCAAAAGTAATCCAATTGATTCCTTATGAATATAAATGAGTATAGTATGTTATTAAAATGATAAAATATGATATTTCAAGTTGAAATAATATAAGAACCATAAGTCGATAATTGTATAATGCATATTCGATTAAGAAATGGTATGAGAATTTTGGCTCCACGTGGTATCTGGGACAGTACTGAGTACGGTAAGGGTATGATATATCATACTATATGCAGTGCTGTTTTAATATAGGACTTCGGTCCGAGTTATATAGGGTGACGACCCGAGCTATATAGGACTTCGGTCCGAGTTATATAGGGCAATCGCCCTAGTTATATAGGACTCCGGTCCGAGGGCTTCGGCCACAGATTCTACAAGGCTTGGTCCGCGATTTTTTTTAGGGCCACAGCCACAGAATATATATACAGTTGTTTCAGTTAGTTCCTTACCATACGTTAGTCTACCAAATTACCTTGTGGAGCGAATTGATAAAATGATAATAACTGAATATATGACATGTATGGATTGTTTTTACTGTGATATTATTTTTCAATACGACTCATTGATTTTTTTAAAGTGCATTATGCTTTTATAATTATTTTCCGTAATTAGTTAAAGTACCCACTAAGCAATGCTTAGCGAGTTTAGTTTCTTCTAAACTCGTAGGTTATTAGCAAGGAGCCAGTAGCGAGCAGAAGAGTCCTGCGATCCATCGGTCATCAACAAACTTAGGTGGTGCTCTTTATTTTGTATTTTGGTGTTAGAAACTGGCATGTACTTATTTGAGCAATACAAAGAGATAACTTGATGTAGCATGTAAATCTAGTAATGTATAATAACTGTATGGTTTTGAATTGAATTGGATTGTGGATATAGAAGTGTGAACTTTTCTTGCAGGATTGTAGTTGAGGTTATAAGGGTGGATTATTGGGAGTGTACTTGAGTTGAATTGTGAAACAAAATGTTTTTCAAAAATAAGAAAAATCAGTTTTGGCGACACTTGGGACCACCAATTATAGGGGAAACTCTGGCAAAATTTCTGTAAAATCTGCACTTAAAATTGGCTAAGTAAAATATAAAGACACAACCATCATGAGATAACAGTCCATCTTGGTCTATAAAAGTAGGCTAAGATGGGGTGTTACAATATATGATTTTAATTACTTAATAAATCCTTAAATAAAATTTTTATTATTTTATTATAATTACTTTTTCCATCATCATCAATTCTTAAGAAAATAATTTACTTGTTCTAAATAAAAAAAATAATTATTTGTTAATATTATCTAATAACATATTAAATTGATTTATTGTAATATTTTCTGCATATGCGAAAGCTTGATAAGTTGCAATAGGAAATAAAAATTTAAAAATTTAAATAATTAGTATAAATTTAAAGGGTTAATTGATAAAAAATTAATATTATCTATTAATAATATATGATTTTAATTACTTAATAAATCCTTAAATAAAAGATTTATTATTTTATTGTAATTACTTTTTCCATTGAACGAATATTAGAAGAATTGCAGAAAGAAAAGAAACACAGCACAACGAATGGCCTAATTAAAATTCACGGTAAAACCCAAATCTATTTTACTAAGGATCCGAGTCAAACAACACAGCCAATAGGAGGACAACACTGAGATTGCCAGCTCATAATGAGCAGTTACCTAGCATTTTATACTGTACAGATAATTGCATAGTAAATTATGTACACCCAATCAATTGTATAAATATACATGTAAATAACAGTTTACGTACGAGAATAATAACAATGAATATACAGAAAATTCCCCAATTTCTCTTTCTGTTCATGGTATCAGAGCCTGAAAAAATCTGATCCAGTCTGATTCTAAGCACTTTTCTTGATCTTCTATTTTTTTCATATCTTCTTTTCTTCTTGTCAATTTTCCTTGCTTCTCCTACAAGTTCCAATGGCAGATCTGACAGAAAACAACAACAAATCTGAGGGAAATGAAAATTCTGCTAACAAGTTGGTGAATATTATTCTTAATGAGAGGAATTACTTATCATGGAGTAGATCCATGACTATTGCATTAAATGCCAGAGACAAAATTGGTTATGTTAATGGAGAAGAGGCCAAACCTGATCTGAAATCTCCTCAGTACAGGAAATGGAAAATGGCTGATAGCACTGTCTGCTCTTGGATCTTGAATTCCATGCGCCCAGATCTCTCTGAGGCTTTTCTCTATACAACTTCTGCAAAGGATCTATGGGAAGAACTGAAAGACAGGTATGGAGAATCTAATGGCCCTCTTGCTTATCAAATCAAGAAGGAAATCTCTGGTTTAATGCAAATGAATCTGCCTGTCACAACTTACTATACTAAGATGAAAAAGCTTTGGGATGAGCTAACTTGTTTTAAACCAATACCTGCATGTTCTTGTGGTGTTATGGAAAGTTGTACCTGTGAAATTTCAGATTTGATTAACAAAATGAATAATGAAGAAAAGTTAATGCAATTTTTAATGGGCCTCAATGAGTCTTATGATCATGTTAAGAACCAGATTTTGTTGATGGATCCTCTACCAAGCATCACTAAAGCTCATTCTATGGTCCTAAGTGTTGAAAAACAAAGGGAAATTCAGGTTACTGCTGGTGTTCCATCAGAAAATGTTATGGCTATGGCTGTGCAGAGGCAATATACTAAAAACAATGGTCAAAGATCTGGCTACAAATCAAATGATAAGAACAAAGCTGATAGAAAATGTACTCATTGTAAGGGAAATGGCCATACCAAGGAGAGTTGCTTCAAACTCATAGGGTATCCTGAATGGTTTTTTGACCTTAAGAAAAAGAAGAATCAAACTTAGGTTCATATAGTTACTGGTCCTTCACAACCAGATTCTCCTTTTTCTGATGATGGACAGATTGGTGCTCATATACCTCAGATGGTGCAATATGAGGTCCAGAAAGCTTTGAAGGGAAAGGCTGCAGTGGAGGAATTTGCTCATGAAGCACCTATTGTCAACATGGCTACTTTTGCAGGTATTATTACTTTTAATACTATTTTTGGCATACATAATAATAGTAACAGCTCATGGATTGTTGACAAAGGAGCCACACATCATATGGTTGGTCATTTGTCTATGTTTAGCCATAAATATGCATTACCTACACCTAAGCCAGTTGATTTGCCTAATGGAACTACTGCTGAGATTACTCACATTGGCTCTATCAAACTGCATGACAAACTTACCCTGCAGAATGTGTTATACTTGCCTACTTTTAGATGTAACTTGATTGCTGGAACTCTTTTGGCTAAAGAAAATGGAATTTCTGTCCAGAATTACCCTGATCACTGTATTTTACAGGATATACAGACTAAGACACCTATTGCTTATGGGAAGGAGCACAACAATCTTTACTATATTAGTAGTAGTTCTTTTATTCAAAATAAATGTCATAGTGTCTGTAATGTTCATGAAGATCATGTAAATTTTCTATGGCATGTAAGACTTGGCCACATTTCTGAAATGAGGCAAAAAAATATATCTAGTATTCCTATTTCGAATGCAAAAATAGTTTGTCCTATTTGTCCCTTATCTAAACAACAAAGAAAACCTTTCTACCCTAATGATAAGAATGCAAAAATACCCTTTGAATTAGTTCACATTGACCTATGGGGGCCATATGCCATGAGATCCATAACTGGAGCACATTACATGGTGACTATTGTGGATGATTGCACAAGATATACTTGGGTCTTTATGATTTCAAATAAACAAGTTTTTAGTGCTGTTCAAGCTTTTGTAAACCAAATTCAGACCCAGTTTAGCACAAAAATAAAAGTAATCCGAACAGATAATGGAATAGAATTCCTCAACAGTACCTTTGACACTTACCTTAGTACCAAGGGAATTATATACCAACTATCCTGCCCATATTCTCCTCAACAAAACGGTCGAGTAGAACGAAAACACAAGGAGCTACTAAATGTAGCTAGAGCCTTGTTACTTCAAGCCAAATTACCTAAAAACCTATGGTCTGAACTTTTACTCACTTCTGCCTACATAATAAACCGGGTCCCCTCTGAAACCCTTGGTTGGAAATCTCCTTTTGAGGTTCTACACAAGACTAAACCCGATTTAAAACATTTTTGTAGCATAGGTTGCCTATGCTATGCATCAAACCTAAAACCCAATAAAACAAAACTTGACCCAAGAGCCTTTCCTTGTGTTTTAATTGGATATGCTGTGCAGCATAAATGTTACAAGCTATACAGTTTGGAAGATAAAACTATAGTCATTTCTAGAGATGTTCATTTTCAAGAACATATATTTCCCTTCCATCATATGAACCCAACAGAAGTAACCAGACTTGTATTACCCACTTGTCCCCAAAATAATGACTCTTTTGACCAAAACCAACAAAACCAAGAAAACAACCACACCTTAACCACAACAACAATACAATCACAGGCACAGCAACAAACAACAACTATAGAAGACATGGTAATGCAGACAGCAGAAGCAAATTCAGAACTTGCAGAAGCAAACTCAGAATCTGATTTACCTGAAACGGTTATTCCTTCTCCTATAATTCCTATGGCTCCAAGAAGAAGCACTAGAGTTAGACAACAATCTTCATGGCTGAATGATTACATCACCATAAACCCAAAACCTGCATCAAACACAGTAAACCAAATTAAAACCATTTTTTCCCCTTCTTACTTTTCTTTTCATGTTAATGTCAACAAAATTCATGAGCCTGTTTCTTATTATCATGATAAAAATAGTGTTGAATGGAATAATGCTATGCAAAAGGAGTTAGATGCTCTAGAGGCAAATAACACTTGGACCTTGACTGAGTTACCTAAAGGTAAGAAGGCCATTGCATCCAAGTGGGTGTATAGGGTGAAATATAATGCTGATGGTACTGTTGACAGATTCAAGGCTAGGTTAGTAGCCAAGGGATTTGGTCAACAATTGGGTTTGGATTACAATGATAGTTTTTCGCCAGTTGCAAAACTGGTTACTGTGAGAATTTTACTAACAATTGCTGCAGCTAAAGGGTGGCCTATACATCAACTTGATGTTAACAATGCCTATCTACATGGAAGTATTGAAGAGGAAGTGTACATGCAACCTCCTTTGGGCTACAACAAGGAAACAAAAGGTTTGGTATGCAGACTGAACAAATCATTATATGGCTTGAAACAAGCCGGACGACAATGGAATAAAGAAATCACAGCAACATTAATTCAGTTTGGATTCTCACAATCACAATCTGACCATTGTCTTTTTACTACAGAAAGGCAAGGTGTTTTAATTTTCTTAATCATGTATGTTGATGATATTTTGGTTACTAGCCCATCATTGGACCAAATACAAGAAGTTAAAAATTTTCTACATAAAATATACACCATTAAAGATCTTGGAGTTGCAAGATACTTTCTTGGTCTTACACTCACAAGATCTTCAGATGGTCTGTTACTCTCACAGCAGAAGCTTATCAATGATTTAATCAAAGATTCTGGCCTAGAGAATTCAAAGCATGCTTCCACACCACTCATTCAAGGAGAAAAGCTGTTACCTGATATGGGAGAGAAGCTTGAAAATCCTGAGAGCTATAGGAGACTAATCGGACGATTACTGTATCTAAATTTCTCTAGACCCGACATAACCTTTGCAACACAGCAACTTTCGCAGTTCATGCAGGCCCCCTGTACTGGGCATTTACGTTCTGCTCTTCATGTCTTGAAATATCTCAACAGTACAAAGTCACTGTCCTTGTTTTTTCCACGGCAAAGTTCAGATCTTTCACTCAAAGCATTTTGTGACTCCGATTGGGCTGCATGTGCCACCACGCGCCGTTCAGTTTCCGGATACTGTATCTTTCTTGGCAACGCTCTCGTCTCATGGAAATAAAAAAAACAACCAATCGTTAGTCGATCGTCAGCTGAAGCAGAATATAAAAGCATGGCTAACGCCACTTGTGAGATTTTATGGATCGTTCAAATCTTGCAAGATTTTAAAATCAAAGTTGAACGGTCGTTACCTCTTTACTGCGACAACCAAGCGGCCATTCATATCGCAACAAACCCAGTATTCCACGAGCGAATGAAGCACATCGATTTGGATTGTCATGTTGTTCGACAACAATTACAAAATGGGCTTCTTCGCACTCCGTATCTCAAGTCTTCAGACCAGCTTGCTGATCTACTGACAAAATCGTTGTCCCAGAAGCAATTCTCGAATCTTTTAGACAAGCTGGGGTTGGTCTCTCACCCAACGCCATCTTGAGGGGGGGGGGGGGTGAACGATTATTAGAAGAATTGCAGAAAGAAAAGAAACACAGCACAACGAATGACCTAATTAAAATTCACGGTAAAACCCAAATCTATTTTACTAAGGATCCGGGTCAAACAACACAGCCAATAGGAGGACAACACTGAGATTGCCAGCTCATAATGAGCAGTTACCTAGCATTTTATACTGTACAGATAATTGCATAGTAAATTATGTACACCCAATCAATTGTATAAATATACATGTAAATAACAGTTTACGTACGAGAATAATAACAATGAATATACAGAAAATTCCCCAATTTCTCTTTCTGTTCATCCATCATCATCAATTCTTAAGAAAATAATTTACTTGTTCTAAATAAAAAATAATTATTTGTTAATATTATCTAATAACTTATTAAATTGATAATATTATTTTAATTACTTATGAGTATTATTTTAATAATAATATTATTATTATTATTTTCAAAAAATACATGATAATAATTAACATATTATTAAAAATACTAATTAGTAGTATTAGCTAATAATAAACAATATATTATTTGATTTACCTATCCATATTATTCAATATTATTTGTTAGTACCTAATAATAAATTGGATTTAAAATATTATTTCGATTCCTTATTAGTATTATTTAATAATAAATAATATACTATTTCAATTATTTATTAATATTATCTAATAATAATTAATAAAATTTGATTGCTTGTTAATATTTATCTAGCAATGATTAATATATATAATATATTATGTCGTTTTATATTCATTTACTTTTAATTATAAATAACAAATATAATTTTTTTCATATATATATATATTATAGTTTAAAAATTAAAATAAATAATTATAAAGTCTCTGAGATTTTGCATATTACACTATTCAGTTCCTGTATTTTTAACATCTAATTTTTACATCCTCCTATTTTTAAAAATTAAATTATTTAGTCATTGTATTAATATTTTCATCCTAAAAATATTAGTCAATTACTTTGATATTATAAAATGATTTATTTGCTCTTCCTTTATATATATATATATATTTGTTATTTATTAAGTCATGCTTATTTTTAATTTTATTTATATTTTTTACATATAATTTATTTTAATTTTATAAATATTATTAAAAAATAATTTTAAATAATATGAATAATATTTTTTATTATTTTTCAGACAATCTATATATATCATTTATTTTAATTTTATAGGTATTAATAAAAAAATAATTTTAAATAATACAAATAATATCTTTTACATAATAGTCCATCAAAACCACATACAAGTCGGTCAAAACTATATAATTCTTGATATTTTGTGGTTTTTAATTTTATGTGATTTTCTTTCATAATTATATAATTTTTAATTACGTTTATGTAGTTTTTGATTCAAAAAGTTATATAATTGAAAGTTACTTAATAGTCTCTTAAAACTATATTTAGATCGGTCAAAACTGCATAATTCTTGACATTACGTAGTTTTTAGTTTTATGTCATTTTCTTAAAAAATCATATTGTTTTTCCTTACATTTATGTAATTTTTATTTAAAAAAATTATATAATCGAAAGTTACATAATAGTACCTCAAAAACGCATACAGATCAATCATAATTACACAATTGTTCATATTTTATAATTTTCAAAATGACATATTGACTAGTTTAATTTACATAATTCTTTATATCATGTAGTTTTTTATTTAATTTCTTAATAAAACTAAATGTTTGTGTGCTCTAAATTACATAATCATAGATAATATGTAGCTTCCATTTTTATAATAATTTTTTTTCTTACTACTAAATTTTTAGTATAAAATTTATAAAATTTTCACTAAGATATGATAATGCCAATATTCATTATTCATTGCATAAAGTTAGACGTTAATAAAGTAAAACAAATATGACATATTTAACTACTAACTATATTTATTTTTCTTCAACTAAAATACTAAGAATAATCTTAAAATATATATATTTCATGTTCAAAAAATATTCTTTTTCAACCAAGAACAAGTAATACATTATTTTATAAACTCAATTTTAACTAAATTTATATAAAATTCTAAATATAAATGCCTCAATATTTAATGGATTCTTCCTTCTTTTTCCATGACTGAAAACACTTATTTCATCCCTAAAAAAAAATTTTTTTATCGGAGCCCCTCACAATTTTTTCTTTTTCAAATACATTAACTAAGTTACTGGCTATTTAAGTCACTTGGGGCTTATTTAAATTTTAAATCACTTAGGACACAATATTATAATTATTGTCACTCATTTTAGTTGTTTTTAAAATTTTTCTCAAGGACATAATTATCATAGAATCCTTCTCATTTAATTATAGGCATTAACTCATTGGTATTTTAGACTTTTAGCAAGTATCAAATCATATATATGTATTCTTATAATAAAGACTTTAATATCAATGGCTATTATTTATTATGCAAATTTAAAGGTCCAAATTTTAAAATGAAAAAATATGATAAACTTACTATTTTTTTAAAGTGGGCACCGTAGCACTAACCAAACCTAAAAACCTAAACGTTCATTTTGGTCATGTTCTGTTTTTTTTTTTAATATCTCTAATGATGTGGATGTTCTTTTTCCAGGTGCCTATATTTTGTTAAAGTGTGGCCATGTTAAATGTGTATACTTCACATGGGTTTTATTCTTCTTTGGTATTATTAAAAGAGGGGTGAAATAGTTACGAAAAATAAGAGTTGGAGTGTTAAATTGGTTACTCAAAAATTACAGGGAGCTAAATGATAAATATTGTTAAATTGGAGGGGCTATAGATGTATTAACCCTAATAATTTCAGCTAATCAAATATGGTCTACCTTTTCTCACTTTGAAATGTACATATGTTATTTTTTATACTACACAATAGAGTAATTATTATTATAATTATAGTAATATATTCTGATAGGATAATATTTCTTATTTTATTAATTACTTAATTACACTTTTATAATTTTGTAAATTAAGTATTTATATTATTAAATCAAAACTTTTTAATTATTATTACATTTGTCATTCCCATTCGATAAAATATAATGTTTGTATCTTCTAAATTTGTAACAAACTCATCAAAATAAAAAAATCAACTTAATTATTTTTAAAACCAATTCAACCTATATTAATAATAAAAATTAATTAATTACTTATAAAAGAGGTATAAGTGGATTTTATGGACGCATTTCTTTATTGGTGATTTTATATTTGAAAAGGCAATTTAAAAATATTTATTTCTAGTTGTTGTGTATATATCGTGTATATGTTGTATATATATATTATGTATATATATGCATACATCATGTGTATGTCGTGTATATTTTATATGTACACTATGTATATATCAATATATATATTATTTGTATATCATGTATATATTATATATATGTTAGATTCTAACTGATAAAATATATGCTTTTTATTTATTATTTAGTTATGTTATATATATTGTATGTATGCCATATATATAATATATAATAGAGGTATCAAAGACTTATATTTGGAAAGACAAAACTGTGAAGATTTGAGAAAATATTTATTTGGATTTTTTAATACTACATCAGGGAGTTGATAAACTATTTGAGATTTTGTTTGTCACAAATGTCGGGCAAGAAGTTGTACGAGAAAAGGAGCAAGTGATTTCAGCCTTTGGTTTTCTATTTTAATGATATTTTTTGTTAGGAAGCTAGTTAAAACCTGTTAAATATATATAATTTTTGATTGTTTATCACAAATGTGCTTGGTCGACTTCGACAATGATTAGCAGGTTGGGGTGAGCACGGTTTGGTCCAATCTAAATATTTTAAAAATCTCAAAATTCGTTCCAAAAATCAGAGATTTAAAAAATGCAAGATCCAGAACTGTTTCATATACAAAAATCTCCGTATTATATTATTCTATAATTTTGGAGACAATTTGATTCAGGAATTAAGTACGTTCGGTACTAAAATTTATTAATAAAAAAATTTTTAAAATAAGTTTTTTATCAACTAAAATTTTTATATAGTTAAAGTATATTAGATAAAAATTTAATTCATAAAAGATTTCGATTTTCAAATGAGTAATAAAATTCACTAGTTTATAAAAAATATATATATATAAGTTTATATGTAGTCAAACACTAATAAAAAAAAATGATTTTCAATAATGGCGAATGCTCTGGCCGATGCTCCGGTCTCGTCGTCTGAGGAGATGGATCAACTGAGTCGTAGTTGTAAGAAGGTTAAGATGAGAGATGGGGAATCAGGGGCTGCTGAAGATTTTGAGGTTGATGGTGGAAATCGTGTGATTGATGAAAGTCGACGTAAGGTGTCATTCAGAGATGCTGTGATGAATGATACTGGTGTTAACCAAAGTGTTTCAGACGGTGAGTTTGTCGACTCTATTTGGACTGATGAGGAGTCTGAAGGAGAGGATGATAAGGATGAATCTGACTGCCCAACCATCCGGATTACGAAGGAGGAAAAAGAGAGGCTTCGTGCTCCCTGGAAACAGACTTTGATTCTAAAGCTGCTTGGTAGAACGGTTGGTTTTGCTTTCCTTCTGAGGAGAGTTCGGTCTTTATGGGGAATTAAATCGGGTTTTGAGCTTATTGATCTTTCGAATGGTTATTACCTAGCAAAGTTGTCTAATATGCAGGAGTATGAAACAGCATTATATGGAGGTCCGTGGGTTATTGCTGATCATTATTTGTCGGTGCGACCATGGAGACCCAATTTTGATCCTCATTCTGATGTTATTGATCGGACTCTCGTCTGGGTGCGGGTTCCTAATCTTCCTATTGAGTATTACTCAAAGATTTTTCTATGGCGCTTGGCAAGGAAGATTAAGCAGCCTATTCGTTTTAATAATGCAACTATAGACACTGCTAGGGGAAAGTATGCTCATTTTTGTGTTGAAGTGGACTTGTCCAAACCTCTTCTGGCTAAGTTCAGGTTTCGACGTAAAGTTCGAAGACTTGAATATGAGGGTTTGCAGATTATTTTTTTTGCTTGTGGTTGCTATGGTCATCGTCAGGATGCTTGTGTGAAGAAGGGTGGTGTGAATTCCAATATTGTTCAAACTGAGGGGGGTGGTTTGCCTTCAGATGGTGATCGTTTTTCTTCTCGGAACTCTGCAACAGTTAATGTTCCGGTGGTGATTGCTGAGCCGGAAGTAGCGGCGGTAGTGTTAGAGCCGTATGGGCCTTGGATGGTGGCGAAAAAACCGGTGAGAAGAAACTTTAGGGAATCTGTTTTCGAAATTGCTAGCACTAAAGCGTCAAAGGATAGGACTCTTGTTAAGTCAGGATTATCAAAAGGGAAGCAGGTTAATACGAATAAGGAGTCTTCGGGACATGGTCATAATATGTTTTCTGTTTTGGAAACAGAGGGGATTGGAACGGCTGATGCTAATGAGACTTTGACAAGTTTGGCCCATTCTAGGGCCCAGCGTGAATTTGTTCCTCCCAATAATGTTTCGGCCTAAACGAAGGGCAAGGGGAAGTTGCATGTGGCAAAGGTCTCCCTTCAATCCAAATTTTCTGGCCCAGCTTTTCCTCCTACAGGTTCATCGAAGGGTATTGTGATTCGTGAACCTTCGAGTCTTTCTCATGCTTCTCCTGTTCTCCTTACTCGACATAATAATGTATCTGAGTCTCCTTCAGCAAACTCCAATTTAGTTGCTCAAAAGGTGGGTTTGTCTAATGTGGCGGTGGCCAAAGGCTCTCATACAGTGGTTAGGGGGAATTTGACTGAGGGGGTTACTTTAGTCGAAGAAGCTTCTGATTTAGTGGAAATTATTGATCCAGGAGATCGTGGTAGGTTATGTGGAATTGAGGTAGGTGAGGATTTGCAGCAGAATGATGAGGTTTTGGTTCCTCCTGATGATGGTGTTCTTGAGATGGAACATACCACTTGTTAATCTTGTACTTCTTGTACTTGTTGGGTATTTTCTTTTTCTCCTGGGTTTAATGTCTTTACTAGTTTGGAATATACAGGGCATTTCTGGGAAACGGAGCCAGAAAGCCTTAAGAACTTATTGCAATCAATTTAAACCAATGATTGTTGCAATCTTTAAGCCCCGGACTTCGGAAATTAATGCTGATTGTATTGTGATGGGTTTAAACTCTCAGAATTGGACTCGAGTTGAGGCTATTGGTTATAGTGGTGGAATATGGTTATTGTGGAATGATGGGGATGTTCGCGTATTGTATACTAATTCACAGTTTGTTCATTGCCTTGTTGACACTCCTGGTAAGGGTAAATGGGAGTTCACTGCTATATATGGAAGTCCTAATGAGCAATGTAGGTGGCGGCTATTATCTTTGCTTTCTAGTTTAGCCTTATCGGTCAAGTGGCCTTGGTTACTTGCTGGAGATTTCAATATGGTCATGGAAACTGTGGAAACTACTAGTATCTGTGATGGAATTGGTCTTCGGTGTGCTAAGTTTCGGAATTGGGCTAATTTGTTAGATCTCATTGATATTGGTTTTGAGGGAGCTAAGTACACATGGGTCAAGGGACCGTCAACAGTTAATTTCAAGGCTGCTAGGCTTGATAGGGCACTGGCTACGCTTTCATGGTGCTCTCTTTTTTCGCAGTCGTCTGTTACTCATTTGAAACAATATTTTTCTGATCATACTCCTTTGTTGATTAACTTATGGCGACAGGATGTAGATCAGTTCTCTCCTCCTTTTCGGTTTCAAATGGCATGGTGCAAGCATTCTGATTTTAAAAGACTTATCAAGAGTTCGTGGAAGATTGGTAATTCAGTTCTTGATAACTTGAATGTTGTGCGTGATGGTCTAAATGTGTGGAAGTTTAATACTTTTGGCAATCTTTATAAATGGAAAAGAATTCTTTTGGCTCGACTTCGTGGTATTCAGGAGCATTTATGTAAGGCTGTTAATGGTGGTTTGCGTAAATTGGAAATTAAGCTTCGGTCTCAACTAGATAGTTTGCTTGAACAAGAGGAATTGCTGTGGTTTCAAAAATCCCGAGCTGATTGGTTGGTTGGAGGTGATAGGAACACAGCTTATTATCATGGTCTTGTCTTGCAAAATAGCTTTCGGAATAAGATCAATTCTCTTATGTTTGAAGGTTCTCTTATTTCTGATCCGAAGGTAATCCTAGATATTGCAGTGGCTTTTTACAAGGATTTGTATTCATATGGAAATCAGCCATTTACTCCTTGTTATACCTTATCTGGGTTTCCCTTCTTGAGCGATCATGATTCTGCTTTTCTGAACAAGCAGTTTGTGGCGGAGGAAGTTAGGAAAGCAATTTTTGATATGAATCCAACAAAAGCTCTTGGGCCGGATGGTTTTAATGCTGGTTTTTATCAGCAAACTTGGGATATTGTAGGTGGTCAAGTGGTTGAGATGACTCTACAGTTTCTTAATCAAAGGGTGTTACAGGAGAATACTTATCATACTTGGGTCACTCTGATTCCAAAAGTTGACAACCCAGAATCTATCACATAGTTTAGATCAATTAGTTTGTGCAACGTCAGTTTTAACAATTAGTTTGTGCAACGTCAGTTTTAAGATAATCACTAAAGTCTTGACAAATCGAATGAGGATGGTCTTTCCAAAATTAATTGCGCCTGTGCAGACTAGCTTTATTCCGGGCAGATTACTTCATGATAATGTGGTTATATTACAGGAAATCATTCATTCTATGAATACTCCTAATAGGAGGAAGCCGACTATGGTTATCAAGATTGATTTAGAAAAGGCTTTTGATAGGCTTTCTTGGAGTTTTATCAATGAGTCGCTCCTGCTGGCTGGATATTCTGCCCATTGGCATAATTTGATTAGTAAGTGTCTTAATGCGTGTTCTATGCAGATAAAGTGGCACAATGATTTGTCTAAATCTTTTTCACCAATGAGAGGGGTTCGGCAGGGTGACCCGATCTCCCCATATCTCTTTGTTCTTGGCATGGAACGGTTGGGGCATATCATTAATGATTCGGTCTTTGTAGGTGCTTGGAAACCGTTTCAGTGTTCTAGAGATGGGCCTGCTTTATCTCATATGTTCTTTGCTGATGATCTCCTACTTTTTGCGGAAGCCTCGATGGAGCAAGTGGATATTATAAAAGGTTGTCTTGATGCTTTTTCCAAAGTTCGGGAGAGAAGGTGAACTTTAGCAAATCATCAGTCTTTTTCTCTATGGACACACCCACTGTTTTGAGGGATCAGATTGCTGAAGGGCTTTGCATGACAGAAGTTTGCAATTTGGGTACCTATTTAGGTGTTCCTATGATTACTGGAAGAATTAAAAAGGAACTTTATGAACCACTCTTGACTAAAGTGGACAAAGTCTTGGCTGGATGGAAGAGACTATTGCTTTCTTTTGCAGGAAGGGTTACTCTTGCTAAGTTTGTTTTGCTAACTTTGCCTGTTCATATAATGCAGGTTACTCTTCTTCCAAAATCAGTTTGCAAAGCCTTTGATAAGAAGGTTAGGGATTTTATTTGGAAAAAAGGTGTGGGGACTTCCAATGTGCATCTCGTCAATTGGTCCACTGTTACTAAGCCATTGGATTCTGGAGGTTTGGGCATCCGATCATGTTTAAACATGAATAGAGCGATGATTTCGAAGTTAGGGTGGTGGATGCTTACACAACCGGGGGATATTTGGTGCTCTATTATTCGACACAAGTATGTTGCGGGTCAACCTTCTTTTCATGATTGGACTAGGAAGGTTCGGGATTCAGTGATATGGAGGAGTGTGATGGATTCCATTCCTTTACTTTTGCGTGGTACGGTGTATTCGGTGTACAATGGAAGGAAGACTAGATTCTGGTTAGACATTTGGATTTTGAATTCTCCTTTGATTAATTTTGCAGTTAATCCAGTTCCCTCTGACTGGCTTTCTCATTCGGTTGCCAATTATTGGGATATAGGGGGTTGGAAATGGAATGTTCTTAACCATTTCTTACCGTTAAATGTGCGGCAGAGTATGGGTTCCATTTTTTTGTCCTAGGATGAGAATGATTCAGATTCAATCTTTTAGTTAGGAACGGCTAGTGGAAATTTTACAGTGTCCTTGGCTTATAGATTTTTGTCTTCTTTTGAGGTTACTACTCCAAATAAAGTTTGGCAATATATTTGGAAGTTGCAGGTTCCTCAGAGAATTCGATCTTTTCTCTGGCTTTTTCAATTGCAGAAGTTAATGTTGAATTCTGAAAGACGGAAGAGGGGTTTTGTTGTTGATGATCACTGCCCTATCTGTAATTCTGCAGTTGAGACCCGGGAACACTTATTTCGGGGCTGTTCTGTCATTCATGAACTTTGGATGTGCTTTATGGATAGTGATTCTTTTGTTGATTTTCAGAGTTTGGATGCGGACCAATGTCTTGTTCAGGTACGCACATGGCTCTTTCCAGCTTTCCCTCATCTCTCTTCTGGCTTTGTCTTTGGTATTGCTTTATGGTATGTGTGGAAATGGAGGAATGAGCATGTGTTTGGTTCACATATTCCTACAAAGGAACAACTGAGAGCACAGATAGTATATTGGATTAATGCTTGTAATGAGGCTTGGAAGAACAGCCTGGATATGGAGGTCATACAAAAGGGAGATTTTAGTTTCATGGGAGCCTCCTCCTGCGGGTTGGTATAAGGTGAATGTAGATGGGGCTTCCAAAGGCAATCCAGGAGCTGCTGGTGGAGGTATTGTGATCCGTGACGAGGCTGGCTGCTACATTTCTGGTTTGTTATTGGGCCTTGGTTCTTGTACTTCAATGGTTGCGGAGCTTAGTGCTCTCATTGGGGGGTTACAGCTCGCCTGGGAGTTTGGATGTAGGTGTATTGTAGTTAAGATGGATTCTTTACAATGCCTTCTTTTTGCGAAAAGAGATATTCCTAATTGTTCTCGGTTTGCTGGCATGCTTAAGCAGATTAAGTTTTTGCTTAGTTTGCCATGGGATGTTTGTTTGAAGCATGTCTATAGGGAAGGAAATCAGGTTGTTGATAAGATGGCTAATATGGCTGTTTAGGCTGCTTTGGGATGGACTAGGATGGATAGGCCGCCTCCAGAGATTGCGGATTTGCTGAGGAATGATATGGTTCAGGTGGCTTGGCCACGGTTGATTAATATATATTATGGGTAATACCCTCTTTAGTATAAATAAAAAATAAAAAATATGATAATACAAATTGAAATTTTAAATTTAAATTTAACTTGTATAAGCTATATATATTTATCCGTGTCTTTTAATAACTTTATCCATACGTTTTTTAGGCCATAATAAAAATATTTTTAGCTATAAATAAATACTATTATATTAATTATTGAATATATAACAACTTCAATTATGTTTCACAAATTATATATGATTAATATTAATTAAATTATTTTTAATATATTAATAATTAAGGGTCATTTCATATACTATATCATCTATATTAATAAAATAAAATTAAAAAGATGTAAAAAATTTAGTTATTATTTCGGTTTTTCAGTTTAATTTGGTATAGTTCTCGATCTGAATATAATTTAATATCCAGAGCCGTCTCATGTTATAAAAAATTAATACAGTTTGGTCGGATAAAGTCAAAAAATCAACAAATTTTTTCAGTTATGGATATTTCTATTCGGATATTCAGATCGGTTTAAATATTTTCAAGAACCATACTCAGCCCTATCAACAGGTGTGCTTGGACAACAACGACGGTATGCTTGAAAGATGATGTGCTTTGTTTTTTTTTTTCAGTTTTTTTTATTTAAATTAATCTCTAACTTGTAATTTTTTTACTTGTTTAATTAATTTTTAATTTGTAGTTTTTTACTTTTTTTTGTTACATGATATGAACTAAAGAAAATTACATTAAATTAATTAAATTAATTCTTAAATAATTTAATATAATAGTATAAAATAAATTTAAATATAATTAATTTTTTAATAAATTTAAATATAATTAATTGTTAATATTATTTTTTTTTTGTAATTGAGGGGCTTTTAATTTATCTGTAAACAGATGAATGAATATGTGTTCCCTCAGCCGGTAGGGATTAATTTGTTATGAAAATAATAAGTTGAAAGGACTAATTGGTTACTTGAAAAATATAAGGGACTAAGTGAAAAAAGTTGTCAAAGTTGATGAGACTATGAATATATTAAGCCAAATTATTAACAAATATTCAACTTTACTTCTAGTTTTCAGATTTGAAATTCAGAAGACAACTATAGGTAATTCAGAAAACAACTATAGGTATATCAAACATATACTTTACATATATCAGATATTTAGGTTTTAGGAATGGCCCTGTATTTTAGATTTGAAATTCGAAAATCAATTATAAATATACGAAACACATACTCCATTTTAGATCTGAAATTTGAAAATCAACTTCAAAATATAACAAATATATCATAAAAATGAATAAATTTTAATTACATTTCTTTTATTAAATGTATGAAAAATTTATTATTTTTAATATTGAAAAAAATTATACTGATAAGTTTCAAACACTCATTACCATTTAATGTCATATAATTACTAGTATATTAAGGCAAATGCATGTGTTATGGACAAAGTCGGTTAAGTAAATTATTAATGAATATTTTGAAATTTAATAATAAAAATGAAAAAAATATTAAAATTCAATAAGGTTTAACATATTCCGGGGTGTACATTGATCGGGTTCGGTTGAGTATGAGAAATTTTATAAATTGACCAAACTTGATAAATGAAGAAAAATGTGAAACCGAGCTCGACCGAAAGACTATAATATTTCGACCAACCCGCACATATTCTGGTACATTCACGTAAAATTGGAGTGATTTGGATTGGGCCTGTCAAATGAGCCTTGTGTTTGAGTTTAGTTGTAAATTTTGAAAATGATAATAACTTTGAACTAAATTTTAAGCTTGCTATTTTTATAATAATTAAATTATAAAACTTTGTGTCTGAATTTAGTTAAAACGTCTAAAAATGATACTTGTAATTGATTCAATTTTATTTTGAGGAGGAGATGTTTTGTCCAGACTCTTTGTGAACTTCATGTTAAAGAAATATCACTTTATAATAAGTGAAATTCTATTTTTCTTTCAAAAAATTTCTTCTAATGAATTGTTTTATTGCAATTTATACATCATAATAAAATTTCTAATTTTTATACATTGTAAAATAATTTTTTATTTTACAATCTGTTCAATTTTATTTCATAAGAAAATTTTTCTTATTATCAAGAAAATTAATTACTGCAATAAAAAAAAAATGAAAAGAATGATTCCAAGAACCCACAAACACAACTGACCATATATCTATTAATTTGACTTTCAAAGTGAACCAAATTATAGCTGCATAGTTCTTTAAAATCTATAGCACAAAATTGTTCTTTAAAATCTATACTCTGAAAATGCAAATGCATGCAAAATTATTCTTTTTTCTTCAAAAATGCAAATGCACTAATATAAAGAGGAAAGGAAAACCAAAAAAGTGGAGAACCATACATACTGTAAAGTGGAAATATGAAAAAAAAAAATTAATTTTTATGTTCAAATAAGTAAAAATATCATTTTTATAAAATAAAAAGAACAAATAAATGAAATAATCAACTAAATCACAATATTGGAATAAAAATCTCAAAGAATCACTACATGCAAATGCAGATCTGCAATATAAACAAAAAAGTAACAACATACATATGCAGATCTAAAACAGAAATACTAAAATAGTCATAAATCATTACAAAACTTTCAAAAAACGAAATAAAAGATACAAAACAAAGATCCATCTGGCCAAACATACACAAATACGTAAGAATTAAAAAATCATAAATCATAAATAAATATATCAAATCTAAAGTAAATTCTAATTACCACAAAAAAAAATGAAAAACACCAAACAATAACTAAAAAAAAAAAACTAAAATACACTAAAAACCAAAAACACAACCAAATCTATAAAACCCTAATAAAATTCCAAATTTTTTAGCAAATCAAAGTACACACAGGGGCGGAGGCAGGCGGGGTCGTGTGGGGGCTGACGACCCCCCTGCCGGCCGACGGAGATGTAAAAGCACCTCAGTTTCAACTCCCTCTGCCCCTCAGTCCCTCAGTAAACTGCTCCCTCAGCCCCCCCCTTCAGCCCCTCAGCAGCTCAGCTCCTCAGTCCTATGGGGCACCTCAGTTTCAGCCCCCCTGCCGGCGGTCCTGACTCCGCCACTGAGTACACAAGTGTATAAACCAGTGGCGTAGCCAGGATTTTAGATAAGGGGGGTCCAATTCAACTTAAAATTTATAATTCACAAAAATAACATTTATAATAAAATAAATAAAACAAGAAAAATGTTGGATACAAAGAAAATTTAAAACATTAAATTACAATATTCCTCGCCTATTTTTCATTGATTGAAATCTATTCATAATTGTTTCATTGTCAATACTTGCAAATACATCTCTTTCAATATAGGTAACTAAACAATCATTTAGCAGCTCATCTCCCATGCTATTACGAAGTGAACTCTTAATAATTTTCATTGCGGAGAAAGCTCTTTCCACTGTAGCTGTAGCAACTGGTAAAAGCAATGCCAATTTGATTAACAGATACACTAAAGGAAAAACTTTATGCTTTTTTATAGCAACCATAGTTTTGGCGAGATCTCCAATTCTTTTCAATTCAGAAAATTTCTTATCCAAACGCACATCAACAATGAAGTTCTGAAGTTGAGATTGGAGTTCAATTAAATCAACTGGCGAAAAGTCAGAGGGATAAAACTTTGCAAGTTCAACTAATTTGCTCACATCAAATGCAGAAAATGAATCTTTAGGATCAAGACAAGCCATACACAAAAGCAACTTTGTATTAACTTCATCAAATCGACTATTCAACTCTTGAAGTTGCATATCAATTACTGAATAAAAAAGCTCAACTCGATAATGATGGAGATTTGTCATTGGTTCCATTCCCCGCTTTGATCTTGGAACAAAAACATGCTCGTCCATATTTATCACACTAATTTCATTTTTAGCATAAAATTCAAACACTTCTTTCAATAAATCCTCCCAACCATTATCTCTAACATCCTGCAAACGGAGTTTTGACACTTTTACCAAATTCATAGCATTCACAATATTTTGATCCCTCTTTTGTAAAACTTGAGACAACTCATTTGTGATTCCCAAAATCAATTTCATAAGATGCAACACAAACACAAATTCAAATTGAATCACAATATCAAACATTTTAATGGCCTCACCCCTTTGTGAATCATCAATCCCATTATCTCTAACATAATCAACAATATCCACAACTGAAGAAAATAAATGAATCAAATTAATAAGCGTACCGTAATGAGAACCCCAACGAGTATCTCCCGGCCTCTTCAATGTCATCTCTTGATTCAACCCTCGTCCATTTTTTATGATACCTTCTTCAATTCCTTTTGCCACTTTTTCCATTTGCAATTCTCGAAGCATTTCTTTTCTTTTACAAGAAACTCCAACTATATTCACCAAACGATTAATAGTATGGAAAAATGAACATACACTATGGTGCTTTTTAGCAACTGCAACAAGAGTAAGTTGGAGTTGATGGGCAAAACAGTGAATGTAATAAGCACTTGGATTTTCCTTTAAAATTAAACTTTTGAGGCCATTGAATTCACCCCGCATGTTACTAGCCCCATCATACCCTTGTCCTCTCAAACCAGATATGCTTAAGCCATAAGTACAAAAGAAAGACTTCAAACCTGCTAGAAGCGTTGAGGCACTTGTATCATGTACATGAACAACACCAATAAACCTTTCAACCACACACCCTTGTTCATTCAAATACCGTACAACAACACCCATTTGCTCTTTAACTGAAACATCTCGACATTCATCAACTAGAATAGAAAACAAATCATTGCCCATATCTGAAATAATAGCTTTTGTTGTCTCAAATGCACATGCACTAATGATATCTTTTTGAATAATAGGAGAAGTGAGCTTGTGATTTTCAGGAGCATTATGAAGCACAACACTATTAATTTCTTCATTAGTTAAAGCCAATACTTTAACAAATTCAATGAAATTTCCTTGATTTAATGAAGTTTCAGATTCATCATGTCCTCGAAAAGGTAGACCTTGCATCAAAAGATAGCGAAGAGCAAGTAATGATGCATATAATCTACAGCGATACTCACGCTTTGACTTTTCAGAATGTTTTGAAAAAGCAAATTCAATGTGTTGCTCTTGATTCATTAAATCTTGACAAGCTAATCGACACCTATGATGCAAAGAATCGTGTTTTCCTACATGATCTCTTATTCTCTCTTTCTTTCGCCAAGTTGAAAAACCTTCAGATACAAAAGTATTATGACCTCTTTCACTATGTCCGGGTGAAAAAAGATAACAATACAAACAAAATACCGCATCTTTTTCAATACTATATTCTAACCAATCACTAAAATCATCAAACCACGATAATATAAATTTCCTTTCTCTACCTCCTTCTACTCTTTTAGGAAAAGTATGATTGCGTGGTTGACATGGACCTTTTAATAAATAGGCTCTACGTACCTGATCTCGGACATCAGGTGGATAACTCATTATGCTAGGTTGTAATCCCGGATCAGAAGGAATATTTTCTATATCAATCTCATGTTGTTGAATAGTAGGTTCTTTTGGTGGTACCGGTTGAACAATTGCTTCCTTATGTGGTTGAGTCGATTGAATATTTTGATTAACTGATGGCGACTCTTCACTACTTGGTCTTAATTTTTTAAAATATCGCTCCATATAACTACAAAGAATAAGAAAAATAATTCAATCACAATAGTCAATAGATATATAGTAGCCATTTCAATTTATCAAATACTAAACATTAAAAATATCAAATTATAAAAGAAATAAAAAAATTCCAGATTATAAACTACAAAAAAATAATAATTTCAATTTAACTTCATACTACTTTTCTCAAAAAAAAAAAACTTCATACTACAAAATCAAATTAAACATTTCAAATTTATAATGTCCTCAAGTATTCAAGCCAATTTCTTAATTCATTATTTTTCAAATTTCAATTCATTTTAGCAAGATAAAAAAATTGCAACAAAATAAATATGAGATTAAAAGTAAGTGGTGTACCTATTCTTAACTTGTTGCCGCTGCCTTGCTGGTGCCAATCGGTGAAAGAATGAAATTGAAAAAGGAAGAAACTGTTATCTGAAAAAAAAAAGAAAGAAAAAGGAATTAACGAAGAAGAAACGTGAGAAAGAAGAGAAAGAGTCACAATTAAGTTATTCTTGTTTGTTTGTAATGGGCAGAGTCATTGACAAATCTTGTTTGTTTGTAATGGGCTTGATTAAAAGGCCAAGTTTTAAAGATTGGAAAAAAAAGGATGAAAAATGTTGGGAGCGTGGATCGAAGTTGCGTGCTCTCACATAGTAAGGCCAAGCTGTTCCATCTCAACCAATGTAATATTCATTCTCAAATATACCTAAAAAATTTTTATTTTTAACTGAGGGGGGAACAGGGCCCCATGGGACCCCCTTTATCTCCGCCTCTGGTATAAACAAACCTTAAATCAAACATCATGCATATTTATAACAACTTATAAATTAAAATACCTAGATATATAAATAAAAACCAAAAATATAAACTAAAACAATAAAAAAATAAAACACAAGCCCTAAAATTTTTAATCCGTAAAAAAATATAATTTTCTAAGGATAGAGAGACTGAGAGTGAGCAGCTTTGTTTTGTTTGAGATAGACTAGTGTTTTATTTTGTCTAAAATAAAACACTTTGTTTCATATTTAGTGATCAGAGAAGAGATAGAGAAAAATCAAAGAATGGGAAGAAATTTCGACTAAGAGGAAGGGGAAGAAATTTTAGCCAGAAGAGAAAAGACTTTAGAGAGTAAAGAAGAGAGAGAGAGAGAGAGGTTATCAGAATACCAAAAAGTCTAGAGACATTTAAGAAATGAATGTGCAACTAGGGTTGAGCTTCCTCGCCTATAAGATTCTTATGTAAGGATTAGAAACGACATAGTTTTCTCTACTACAAATGACGTTGTTTCACTTATATATAAATTATAATATATATGTAATAAGTGTCGGTCAATTTTGAGTTTATTCAAAGCAAAAAAAAAACCCCCAAATTGATCGATCACCCAAACTTGACCTTCTATAAAAATCTCATACCATTCTCGCCCAAAAATGTGTAGCAAATCAATCGAATCCGCATTAAAGCATATGGGTCGGTCGTTTATGGTCAGCTGGTATTTTTGCACAGCCCTACCATCTATGTATAGAGAATGATTCTTTATTAATTTATTATAAATCCTTAATTGTAAAAATACTTCATTTTGTATTAAATTAAAATTGAGAAATGATTTAACATAAGTGAATTTTATAAACATTTGTTTTTAATATATATAAACAAAGATTTGTTTTTAATTTTTAGTGTTAATTATACTTGAGTTAAATTATATAAGAACTAACAACTTTATAAATTAATTTTATATTTAATCAAATGTAAAAATTATAAAAAATAATTAATTTTTTAATATAAACTATTAAAATTGCATATTAATTAAACATGGAAATTTATTATAAATAATTTGTTTTAATTGAAATCTAAATATAAATGAATTGAATTTTATATCAGTTTAATTCAAATTATATGAATATATGATATAAGTAATATGTATTTTATACAATAACTAATTAACATTTTATAAAAATTATTACATTAGAGCTCAAAATCAAATACTAGTAAGAAGAGGGGGAAGTAGAAAATGCAAATTAATACATGAAGATATGAATACTAAAAAAAAAGTGGCCATAAATTAGGAGAAGGAGGGAGAATTTTTTTTAAAAATAAAAAGTAGTATAAATGTTAAAGATAGTATTTTTTTAAAAAAATTTGTTTCGATAGTATTTTTGTAATTTTTAAGTTATTATTATAGAAATCTCCATATAATATTAAGATTCTTAATACTTTTAGATTATTAAGTTGATTTTTTTAAGGGAAATTACAACAATTGGCGATGCTACGTTGTTGAGAAGGGGGCAGTTGCCCCCTTCTCTTTTTGAAAATTTATATATATATATAATATTTTTTAATAAATTTTGAATTATTTATTAATTTTTTTTAAATTTTAAATTGCCCCTCTTTTTTTTAAATTTTTACAAAAAGTCAAAAAAATTACAATAAATTATTTATTCTATATGCAATAGTTCTCTTTTAAAAAATTGACAAAATATTGATAATATATAAATGTAAAATAAATAAATAAAATTTTCAACTAAATTAATTTAAACTCATTTAATGAATTAAAGTACTCATTTATTTTAATTATTTTTTAAAAAATTATATTCATTATTTAATTTTTTTTTCTTTATTTTATTTTTATTATGAACAATCTTATAAATTTAAAATTCTATACACATATATATTAATATTTTTTTATTAATTAATTTTTTAATAATAAAAATATATTATTAATAAATTTATAAATTTATAAAATACTATTAAAACAAAAAGAGAGATAAATAATTATGGAAAAACTAAAATTTGTAAAAAAATTTTACCCCCTTTATTTCAAAGCCTGACTTCACCCCTGATTACAACCTTGTAAGCACAATAAACAGGGTTAATGTTTTTAAGAGAAATTACAACCTTGTAAACTCGATAAATAAGGTCAGCACTTGGGGAAAAAAAAGGAATAATATGAGAAAATTGATTTACGGGTTTATTAAGTTCTTATAGTGAGAGATATTATATATATATATAATTGAAATTGATTTATTTATTTAAGTATAAGCTTAGAATCATGAAATTATATATTTTGGTTGTATGTGAGTAGCTAATAATTAAAATAGAATTAAATACATAAGGGGCATTTACAAAACTACCCATAAAAATATTTTTTTTAAAAAAATACTACACAAAAAATTATATTTATATTTCTAGAAAAAGATGAGCTAAATTTTTAAAAATATCTCACTCTTTACTAAAACAATTTTTTTTTTCAAAAATACTTCATATCTTACTATAAACAATATTTTACTTCATATTTCACCTTTTGTTTTTCAAACTTTACTATTAAATAAATATAGTCCAATAAAATAATAAAAATTAATATTTTAAATTATATTTTTAATATATAAAATTTATTAATTTTTATAAAAAAAATTAATTTTGATTACAAATAACAATCATAAAATATAATGTAAAAGAATACATAAAAATATATTAATAAATATCATTAAATTATTTTTAAATAAATTTTACATATTATAAGCATAAAAAATAAAGTTAAAAAAAAATCAATTTCATTACTTAGATATTGTGTATGTTATGTAGATATTATGTGTATACCATGTATTTATTATGTACATTATATGTATGTTATGTGAATATTGTGTGCATAAAAAAATAAAAAATAATAATATTAAATAAATGTTAAATAAATTCTTTAGATATTGCGTGCAACTTGAGTATATATTATGTAAATATTATTGTTTGATGTGTGTATTTTATAAATGTTATGTATATATTATATATATGTTATGTATATATTTGGGTTTTTGTGTTTATGTTGAAAATATTAAAATAAAAAAAAACTTTTTATGAGTAAAAGCATATAAATAGAAATAGAAAATAAAAAAACGAAACAAAAGAAAAGAAAAACAAAAAAAAATAAAAATTACATTATTTTTCCATAAAAACGAAAAAAATTAAGCATAAAATTTAGATGTGAAAAAAAACCCCTATTGGCCCATATATTTGAAAGAAGGAACCCAACATGCTAAATTTAGGGTAATTTCCTCAATACATAATATGCATAATAATATATTTCAGGTTGGGTTGTCATGTTAGGCCAATTATCATAGAAAGAAATCTTGGATATGGGTATGTGCATATAATTGCTAAAGATAGTTAATGCATAAAAGGAGAAAACTCCTTTGGGGGGAAAAAAACGTATTGTGTAGGAAAAAAAAAAGAGTGAAGAACAAAAGAAAAGGAAAAAAATTCTCTCTTAAAAATTCTCTTTGAAGAATTAACTCTCTTATTAGAACAACTCTTAGTGAAAATTCGAGTATTTCCTGCTATAGCTTTTACCATCAGAGCGCGACCTCAAGTTCAGCATTTAGATGGAAAAATTATGAACTTATTCTATATATTTTGACAAATTTAATTTTATCCAATATTACCTTAGAAAAAAATATTTTATTTATTTTATGTAAATAAATAAAATAGTTACATCTAAAATTTTAAATATTTTTGAAATAGTTAATTTTATTTATTTTATTTAAATAAATAAAATAATTACAATTAACTTATTTTTATTATTTTCCAAAATTATTTTGGATAGAACAAATTTTATTTATTTCATGTAAATAAATAAAATAGCTATAATTAAATTTTTTTATATATCATTTTGGACATAATTAATTTTATTTATTTTATATAAATAAATAAAATAGTTGTAATTAATATTTTTATTATTGTCCAAATAAATTATTATTCTTTTTAATTTTATTAATGAATAAAAAAATTCACAATGACATAGTTATATTTTGTATTTGTTATAGAAAATTGTGGTGATGATCATTAGAACTCTTAAGAACATTAGGTCAATTGGACATATGTAACATCATTATATTATATATATAATATATATAATACCAGCAAATTGCTTAATTATTTTATTATTTTTGTTAATTCTTTTAAAGTTATTTTATCCCCTGTGAACGGTCCCTCCAATTTGCTGATAATTTTAAAAGAATTAACAAAAACAATAAAATAATTAAGCATAAACAACATAGATATAAACAGATTAATTAAACATCTCTGATAATAAATAGTAAAAACGAATCAAGAAGCAGAATGTAAAAGAATATATTAAAATAAATTACAGAAATAATTTAAAAGCATATATTAAAAATATAAAGAATATAAAGAATAATTATAATCTCTTTTAAATGGTACGGCGGTGTTGTTTCATACCTGGTGCAAAGGAGGACTTCAGACAAGTGCAAGTCTGACGTTGCTCCAATTTATATTTAGGTTTCCAGCCTTATATACCACTTTAAAGATTACAATTAGATCTTTAATTAAATTTGTATCTTAGGTCTAAAATATTTTATTTAAGTTTTATCAAAACACACTCTTAAGTCTATTTGTTTTAGTATTCCTAATTATACTATGTGTGGTATAATTATACGAATCCCGTATAAATATACAGCGTAGAATATAGAGAGAAGAAAGACAGAAAAGGATAGAATATAGAAGTCCTTTTCAGTCTGTAAGTAGTGCAAATATAATTTCTGATGTTTTAGTTCCAAATCAAGCTCAACTTGCACGTTTTTTGCTTGCAAGAACTAGAACAGAGCATACTTATAATGAAATGAGATATGAGATATATAAAAATTAAATTTATTTAATTGAAATAACAATATAGAATAAAATAAAATACAATTTATAATTATAAAATATAAGTTATAAAATATAACTACCTTATATAAGGAGATCAATAGGTGTTGAGTACAGGAATGGGAGAATAATAAGTGAAAGAAGAGAGGGAAGGAAGAAGCTAAAACTAGGCTGAGAGGTTCTTGAATGTCTTCTGTGTTCAGAAAGAAGTGCCTCCGATCCTCTTTACCTTCAGAATGAGCTTCATTATATAGACATGGGCTTTAAAATTCCACTATTCTTGTCACATGCTTTGGCACTGTAGAGGAATAGTAACCTGTCGTTACTATTTACTTTTACTGTACCTTCACGCGTTCGGAACTGTGGATGAATAGTACCTTGTCTGGGGTACTGTTGACTTTACTGTGGGGAACTGTGGGTGAACAGTTCTTCTGACTTTACTGTTGGTTTTCCTCTGGTGAATACTATTGATGAACAGTATTTTGTCAGTGAGCACCGTCTTTATTGACTTTATCAATCTGAGTGGAGAAATAAGGTTTCTCCTGCCTTTAATCAGACGAATCTGAGTCAGATTCAACTTCTAACTCAATTTTCTTTTTACTTTTCTTTTCTTTTTCTTTTTTATTTTTCTTTTATTTTTCTTTTTCTTTTTTATTTTTATTTTTCTTTTATTTTTATTTTTATTTTTCTTTTCTTTTTTCTTTTTCTTTTCTTTTCTTTTTTCTTTATCTTTTCTCTTTTCTTTTTTCTCTTTTTCTTTTTCTTTATTCTTTTTCATTTTACCTTTACTTTTCACTCTGATGGGGGACAATATACCATAGCAATCATCCTCATTACTGGGACAGTAATCCGAGTCAGATGTCTCGGTGGAAGATGATGTCATGGATGATGTAGAGGAATCCGAAGAAGAGGAAAGAGATTTTCTTCTTCTGGATGAGGCTTTAGAGACTTTAGAATGAACTTTAGTTGAAGATCCAGCAGAGCAGGTTCTACTGGGCTTAATGGGCTCAAATGTTGAGGGAAGAGACCCAACCATCTGTTCCATTAAGGCTTTATAATCTTCTGCAGTCTTGGCAGCTGCAAGAAGGGCAATGTTCTGGGCTCTTTGAGCTCCAAAAGAGGCTTGTAGCCTTGGGTCAAGACCACCATGGTTTCTCTTAAGGAGCCATTCTTTAACAGTTTCAATAGTGGTAGAATTGCGAAAGGCAGACCACCACTTGACTTTAGATTTTCTCAATATAACAGGGATACTGGTACCTGACTGAAATGAATAGTCAAAATACCATTGATACACCCAAGATATATTGAAATTTAAGCAAAAAAGAAGCAGAGGAGGAAAATTCCTCTCAAAAGGTGTAGGATTTAAGTGGGCTTTAAAATGCCGGTAAGCTAATAGTACATCTTGTGGAAGAGTTCTTTCATCATTTCCACAATAATGCCACCAATCAACGAACCAAGATGGGAGGTTATTAATCTTTAAATTGGTTTCATTATAGATGAGCCAGGAATGGGTTTTACTCGGGTTTTGGAAAAACAGGGCTTTGGTCCAGGCTTCTATATAATCCCAATAGTTATATGAGGAACAACATGATAAAGAAGGAAGGGTTTTAAATTGCACAGGAATGTGCAAAGGTTTTCCCCATTCAGAAGAATGGAGAATTTTCTTTATTTTAAAAGAAGAATAGGCTATGACAGCCTTATCTTGCTGAAGGTAATTGTGCTTTAGAAATAAGGAGCCTGAATCCACAAGAATATGGAGATAATATTCTTGGGGCTTTGAAGATTCTTTAGGTTTGAAAAACCATCCTTTAGGATATACAGACTCAATTATAGACCATGGGTTCTGCTGGACAGTCCCAAAATCAGGAATTAATTCTGTAAACCAAAAATTTTTATTATACCAAAATGATTTTTGCTTTAAAGGAAAATTTGCTGAAACAATTTGAGTTGAAGGTTTTGAAATATCCAACTCATTTTTAGAAATACTCTGAGATAGGGTTTTTTGAGAAGAAGATTATCCTATCTCAATTTGGTTTTTTAAATAAGGGATTAAGGAATCTTTACCTGGAACCCCTGGAGGAGGTTCGTGTCCCATCTTTAAGAGAGCTTTAATCACTTCAGGTGATTGGGCCAACTGAGAGACCCAATGCTCTATTTTTGCTTTATCTTCTTCTTGGACGGCATCAGCCCAAGACTTTATGGGTTTAGGGTTCAATATACTATCTGAATGATTAGATAGAGCTTTAGGAGAGTCATCTTTAAGGGTTTCCTTTTCTTTATTGGCTGTTTTCTTTTTTCTCCCCATGATTCCTGAGAAGGAATTCACGAGTAAGGAAATCAGGTAAACTATTATTTTCTCCTTTAATAAATTCAATATCAAAATCAAAATCAAAAATACTTAAAATAGCTTGCCATCTAGCAAAAATTTGTTTTGAGGCAAGGTTTTTAACATCCTTTTGCAAAACGTCTTTAGCACTTTTACAATCAATTCGTAATAAAAACTTTTGATTCAATAAATCAGATTGAAATTTTGAAATACATAATACAATACTCAAAATTTCTTTCTTTATAGTAGAATAGTTTAACTGGGTTGGACTCCAATGTCCTGAATAGAATTGGACTATGGCTTCTCTACCCTCTTTAACCTGTTTTAAAATCCCACCAAAGCCTATATCTGATGCATCAGTCTCTACTATTTTGGAGGCTAAGGGATCAGCTATATGTAGGCAAGGAATAGTTTTAACTAGGTCTTTAACTTGTCTAACTATGCCAGAATGGACCTCAGTCCATGGACCTGGGTTTTTCTTTAATCTATCATGTAGAGGTTTAATAGTCCTATTTAGGTTGGGAAAAAATTCTATAACATAATTTAGACAACCTAAAAATCTTTGTAACTGAGCTTTATTAATAATCTGGTCAGGAAACCTATCCCCAAAGGCTAAGTTTCTTTCTATAGGTTCTATGATTCCCTGTTCTATATAATATCCTAAGAACCTAATTTTAGTTTGAAACAGAGACATATTCGTTTTACTTAATACTAAACCATTATGTTTTATTACCATAAAAAATGTTTTTAAATGTTTAAAATGTTCATCTATAGTTGTAGAGTATATTAAAACATCATCAATATAAACAATACAAAATTTAGTGTAAGGGTTAAAAATATCATTCATCACTCTCTGAAATTCAGAGGGTGCATTCTTTAAACCAAAAGGCATAACATTCCATTCATACTGTCCAAATAGAACAGTGAATGCAGTCTTATACCTATCTTTAGGGTTAATCTGAATTTGCCAAAAACCAGATTTCATATCAAATTTACTAAAAATATTTGTTTTATATAATCTTCCTAATAAATCTTTTTTATTTGGAATAGGGTATCTAATCCATTTTAAAGCTTTATTTAAAGGTTTATAATTTATTACTAATCTAAGTGCACCTCTTTCTATTTCAGAGGCCTTGTTTACATAGAATGCAGCACAAGACCAAGGGCTTCTAGATTTAGTTATTAATCCTTTATTTTCTAAATCATTTATTTCCTTTTTACAGAATTCAATTAAATCTGGCGCCATCTGAATGGGCTTAGCTTTAGTTGTAATAGACTTTTCATCAAAGCCTATTTCATAAGGTAAATCGACCATGTGTTGCTTTCTGTTCCAAAATGCATTTGGAATATCAGCACACAAATCTTTTTCTATTTGAGATTTTATTTTATTAATTTTTTCTTGCGTAAATTTATTGTTTAACTGTTCATTTATTTTTTATAAATGATAATTATTTTTTAAATTACAAAGTTGTTCAGACTTTGCCTTTATAAGAGCATTTATTTGTAATTCATTAATTGAATGTGCCTTTAAGAGATTTAAATTCCTCTTTTTAGGTTTTTCTAAAAATGGAAAAATTATCTTTTGTCTTCTGACTTTAAAACTTATACTATCATCATTTACTGAATAAGGTGTTATTAAATTCATAAATGGTGTTCCTAAGATTACCATATGATGAATGTTGGTTAAGATAAATATATTCTTTATTTCTAAATTTTTGTCTATAATTGATGCTTTTGCTTTACCAAGTATATTTAGTTTAGATTTATTAGCTGCTGATAAACTTTTATTAGTTTGTTGCCAAAATCTTTTTGGTACTAAACTAGGTTTTATGCAGTTTAAATCAGCTCCTGTATCAAATAATGCTATAGTTTCTATATTATAATTATCTGAGAATTTTAATTTTAATTTTATTAAATATTTCCTAGATGTTATTTCATGCAACATAAAAATTAAATTATCAGAGATTTTATCTTTATTAATTAAACTAATTTCATTATCAGATTCTTTATCATTTATCTGTTCAATATCTTCTTCAGCTTCTTCATCAGAAGAAGAAGTTGAGCTCATTAAAGATTTTATTATCTGTGAATCTTGTTCTTGCTTATTCTTCAATTCTTTTAATTCTAATTTAATTTCTTTAATTTCTTTTTGTAAATCATTTATGGTTGGTTTATTTTTTACTGTTTTATTCTTGTTTAATATTGCAGTTAAATCATATGTTTGTTTACTAGTACTAGGTAACATAGAGTTTTTAGGTTTATCATTTTCTAATATCTTATTTAACATTTTTTCTTGAATTTTAGGATCACTTATATATTTTATTGCTTCTAATATAGACTCTTGTTCTTTAGTTAAAACATTTAATGATTTACTACTATATTCAGAACTTGATTCTGATCCTATATCATCTATTTGATTTAATTCTTCAGAACCTGAATATTCTTCAGAATCTGAATAATCCAAATATAATTCATAAATTTTGTTTAATACAGATTCTTCTAAATTTAATTCTTGTAATTTTTTATAAAATTTACAAAATCTTGATGTGTGGCCTTTTCTTCCACATTTATAACATGTTAAATCTTTATATGATGTAAATTTTTTATCTTTTTGTTTATATGGTTTTCTAATAGGTTTTCTATATTTGTAAGGTTTATAAGGTTTCTGTTTTTTATAATAATCATCTTTATCAAGCTTTTTCTTGTAGCTCTTTTTGTGATATTTTTTATAAGGTTTTTTATATTTTCTTGTAGTAGAACATTGTCCATTACAAATTTTATGCTTCTGTGTTATGCTATAATCAAATTGTTTACAGAAAGAACCTAGTTCTTGTTTAGTTTTCTTCATTTCATATTTTAGCGATTTTTGAAGCTTTATGTCTTGACAAAGTTTTAATCCTTCCTTTTGAACTATACTAAACAGTTGTCCATAGGTTAATAGGTCATAAGGAATATGGTTTCCAAATTCCTGTTTTATATGGTTCCTAACTTTTTCTCCTAAGAAGAAGGGTAATCCTGCTAAGAATTTTTCTTTCCAGAAGGCCTGGTTAGAATCTTCTCTAAGCATTACCCTAGTTAGGAAAGTTGTTTTATAAAATTGAAAATCACTAAGTTTCTTACATCTAAGGTTACTTAGTAATTCTGCATTTTTATCTTTTAAATGAGTAGGATCACCTATAAAGTGAAGTGATATAGTCAAGATTAGTGCTGCCACTGCATCTTGAATAGTATCACCAAGCTCATCTAATATAGGTATTCCATCTTCATAAGTTTTTACGGCATTTAAAATTTCTAAATGTTGTTCATCAGTGAGATAATTATCCCACCAACCTTTAAGTTGTCCTGTAAAGCCAGCTATAAGAAGTTCAGCTATAGTTCTATCTGAAGTTCCTGTTTGAGTTCTATAAGCATTGGCAGCCATTGTCATCTGTTGAAGAAGACTCAGAATATTATATTCTGATAGGCTATCAATGTTCCATTCATATACTGAAGAGGCATTATACTTATATTGTGATAGGGCATTTGGTCTATCTGTTATACCTAAGTCTGGGGCAGACATTCTAGGTACTATAGATTGATTATATGTTATACGATTTATCTGTGGCTCTAGGGCTTTACTAAAAGTTTCAATATCTTCAGATTCAGGTTGAGAATCCTCAACTGATTCTGATTCTTGTTCTTGGGTGACTATACTTATAGTTTTAGAAGCTTTAGATTGAGGTGTTTCTTGAACTACCTGTTTTGATCCAGAAGAAGAGTCAATTTTACTTAATTGTTCTTTAATTACTTTAACAAAATCTGAATCTTTAGATTTTACTTATTTTTGTCTTGTTTTAGAAACTTCGAAAGGTTTAAAAACATGGGACTTAAGTTTTTTATCCTTTACTTCTTTTTCAACTTTTACTATCTTACTTTCTTTAATAGTATCTTCTATTCTGTTTAATTGTTGTCCTATACTTAATAGATGTGCATTACTAAAATTATTCTGTTCTAATATTTTTCTATTAGGATCATCTTCAGAAACTATTTTAAATGGTGCTATGTTTATTTCTTTATCTCCATGTAAAAATACACTTGATGTTTTAGGTGAATGTTCACTCTGTATGATTTTATCTTTTACTTTCCATTCTGTATTCTTATTCCTAATAGTTACTGGATTTATTAATTTTTCTGCTTTAAGTTTACCTCTATAAATTCTTTTAAACCAATCAAAGAATTTCATATTAACTTCATAATTTCTTATAAAGTCAATATATTCTTCTTTAACTGACTCAAAATCTTTTACCTTTTTATTACATTTTCTAATTTATCTTTATTTTTAATTGCTGTTAATTCTTTATTTAATTTATCATAATTAAAAACAAATTCTTTATTTATTACATTTAATTCTCTATCCATGCTTTCTACATTTCCTGTCATGAAGGAAGCTGTAGGTGACATAGGTGGAGAAGGTGAGTGTTCTATATTTTTGAGATTGATTGCAATTAGGGTTTGGTTCCAAAGGGTTCATTGTTCCTGTTGGATTATAATATAAATGTGGTACTGTTGTACTATAATCTACACCTTTTAATTTATTACTAGACTCAGGTATATCTGATGTAGAATACCTAGGCTTTACTACTGTTTGCAATACAAGTTTAGGTTCATTTTCTTTATACGAAGCATATATTACAGAAGGTAACTGTGAGGCTCTACCTATATCTACTGTTGATACAGAGGAGGAAGAATCTGAATACCTACTGCTTACACTATGTCTACTGAATTTTAATTTTACTTTACCATCTTCATACTGTTCAATTTTACTGAGTATATATGGCTACTGAATATATATATAATACATACATAGAATATATGGCTCTGAGTGAATAAGTGAATGGCTCTGTGAATGGCTTTGATCTCTCTATTTGCTGGCTCTGATACCAGCAAACAAAGGGATCGTAAGAGGAAACTAAAAATTTAAAAGATTTAATTCTAGTAGAAAACAATCAGGCATAAGCCCCACTCTTAGATCTAAACATATAATAAAATTCAAATAAATAAATATATAAATGTAAAAGACTATATTAAAATAAAATAAATACTTTATTAATAATAAAAAATATATAGAATATAAATATACAGATATACTAGTATGTGAAATTGTTACACCCAAGTGCGGATAGAAATATTGTCCATTCGGATTCAACTCCTAAATTTATATCTGGGTTTCCCTCCGATTTACTAATAAATCTTATATTTATATAAATATACAAAAATATGAAACTATAAAAAGAAAACAAATTATTAGTATATTGCTTATCGTTATACCAGGTACCACAGGCTTAAAAATCCTGCTCACAGCCAATAGGCGTTACAACCGGGTGTTCAGCTTATACTAATAATTCTTCAAAACATAAAAATTACAAGTAATATAGATTTACAACAAGTTTCTGATATGCCAGATCAGAACAAGCTGCAGGTGCAAAGCATATTTATACAATACAAAATTGAAAAATTTTATAAGTATAAATAATATAACTTACAAGAGATATTTACAACAGTAGAGATACAAGTATTGAAGAATGTCTATATGTGAAAAGAGAAGGAGATAATCTAAGTCTTCAAGTTTCTTTAGAGCTCCTAAGGGTTCTGGGAGTTCCAAAAGTTATCTTCAAGCTTCAGAAACAACTTCTTAAATAGACAGAGAGCTCTAATTTTTACACTATTTTAGTCACATGCCTGGTACTGTGGATAAATAGTAACTTGTCGTTACTATTTACTTTTACTATACCTTCAAGCGTCTGGAACTGTAAATGAATAGTATCTTATCAGGGATACTATTTGTTTTACTGTTGAGAACTGTTGATGAACAGTTCTTCTGACTTTACTGTTGGTTTTCTCTAGTGAATAATGTTGATAACAGTATCTTGTCAGTGGGTACCGTCTTTATTGACTTTAGTGAAGAAATGAGGTTTCTTCTGCCTTTATTCTGACGAGTCAGAGTCAGTCAGATTTATTTTTCTTTTTCTTTTCTTTTTTCTTTCCTTTTCTTTTTCTTTTTTTTTCTTTATTTTTTCTTTATTTTTTCTTTTTATTTTTATGGAGGACAAAATCTCATAACAGTCATCTTCATTGCTAGGACAATAATCTGAGTCAGATGTCTCAGTGAAAGATAATGTCACGGATGATGATGATGAAGAGTCAGAAGAAGAAGGAGACTTCTTTATTCTCGAATGGGCTTTAGATGATATTTTTTATTGAGCTTTATTTGAAGATCCAACAAAGCAAGTTCTTCGGGATTTTATAGGCTCAGAGGTTGAAGGAAGAGATTCAACCATCTGTTGCATTAAGACTTTATAGTCTTCAGGAATTTTAGCAGTTGCCAGAAGGGCAATATTTTGGACTCTTTGGGCTCCAAAGAAAATAAATAATTTTGGGTCAAAACCATCATGATTCCTTTTGAGAAGCCACAACTTTACAATGTGCTCAAATGTAGAGTTGCGAAAGGCACTCCACCATTTAATTTTAGTTTTCCTTAATATCACAGGAATATTGGAACCAGATTGTATTCCAGTATCGAAATACCACTGGTATACCCAAAGAATATTAAAGGCCATTGAAAAGAGAAGAAGAGAGGGGAATTTCTTTTCAAATGAGCTTAGATTGAAGTAGGCTTTAAAATATTAGAAAATCAATAGTACATCTTGTGATAGTATACGGTCTTCACTACCACAGTAGTACCACCAGTCTACAAACCATATGGGTAGTTTGTCAAACTTTATATTGAAATCGAAATATATCAGCCAAGAATGTGTTTGGCCAGGGTTTGAAAAAAATAAGATTTTGGTCCAGGCTTCAATATAATCCCAATAGTTATAAGATGGACAATAAGAGGCTTTAGGAAGGGCTTTAAATTGCACATGGATATGCAGATATTTTTTCCATTCAAAAGGATGGAGAATTCTTTTAATTTTAAAAGAGGAATAGGCTATGACATTCTTTTCCTTCTGATTAAAATTATACTTTAAAAATATTGATTCATAGTCAACAAGAATATTTAAAAAATACTCTTGAAGTTTAGATAAATCATTAGCTTTAAAAAACTAACCTTTAGGTAATGCAGATTCAATTATCTTCCATGGATTATGCCGAGCAGATTCATATTCAATAATTAATTCTGTAGAAAAATAAGTATTAGTAAACCATTCTGATTTAGAATATTTTACTGAAAATTTTAAAGAAACAATTTGAGTTGATGAGTTTGAAATAATCAACTCGTTTTTAGAAATATTTTGAGATAAGATTTTTTGAGATGAAGATTATCCTATCTCTATTTATTACTTTAACTATGGGATTAAATTAAAGCAATCTCACCTGAAATCCCTGGAGGAGGTTCATATCCCATCTTTAGAAGAACTTTAACCACCTCTGGAGATTGGGCCAGCTGGGAGACTCATTTTTTCATCTAGGCTTTTTGTTCTTCCTTTATTACTATATCAGCCCAAGGCTTAGGAGGTTTAATGGTGACTTTAGTAATTTCATTTGAGTGATCAGACAAGGCTTTAGGAGAGTCTTTAGGAGATTCTGGCTTTAAGATTTCTTTATCTTTATTTTTTCTATTTTTTTTCTCATATTGTCTGGAAAGAAATTCACGGGTTAGAAAATCTGGTAGACTATTGTTTATTCCCTTTATAAATTCAATATCAAAATAAAAAATACTTAAAATAGCTTGTCATCTAGCAAATATTTACTTTGAAGCAAGGTTTTTTACATCTTTTTGTAAAACCTCTTTAGCATTTTTACAATCAATACGTAATAAAAATTTTTGATTTAATAAATCAGATTAAAATTTAAAAATACACAAAAATAATACTCAAAATTTCTTTCTTAATAGTAGAATAGTTTAATTGGGTTAGACTCCAATGTCCTGAATAAACTGGACTATAGTTTTTTTTCCCTCTTTAATTTGTTTTAAAATCCCACCAAATCCTATATCTGAGGCATCAGTTTCTACTATCTTAGAAGCTAATGGGTCAGCTATATGAATGAAAGTAATAGTCTTTACTAAGGCTTTTATTTATTTCACTATATCAGTGTGGACATCAGTCCATGGGCCTGGGTTCTTCTTTAACCTATCATATAACGGTTTTATAGTTCTATTTAGGTTGAGATAAAATTATATAACATAATTTAAACAACCTAAAAATCTTTGTTATTGAGTTTTATTAAGAATTTGATCAGAAAACTTATCACCAAAGGCTAAGTTTCTCTTTATAGATTCTATGATTTCCTGTTCTGTATAATGTTCTAAGAACCTAATTTTAGTTTGGAATAGAGACATTTTAGTTTTACTTAGTACTAATCCATTTTGTTTAATTACCATAAAAAATGTCTTTAAATGTTTAAAATGTTCATCTATAGTCGTAAAGTAGATTAATACATCATCAATGTAAACTATACAAAATTTAGTATATGGATTGAAAATATCATTTATTACTCTCTGAAATTCAGAGGGTGCATTTTTTAAACCAAAAGGCATAACATTCCATTCATACTGTCCAAATAGAACAGTGAATGCAGTCTTGTACCTATCTTTAGGGTTAATTTGGATTTGCCAAAATCCTGATTTCATATCAAATTTACTAAAAATATTAGCTTTATATAATCTTCCTAATAAATCTTTTTTATTTGGAATAGGATACCTAATCCATTTTAAAGTTTTATTGAAAGGTTTATAATTTATTACTAATCTAGGTGCTCCTCTTTCTATTTCAGAGATATTGTTTACATAAAATGCAGCACAAGACCATGGGTTTCTAGATTTCATAATTAATCTTTTATTTTCCAAATCTTTTATTTTCTTTTTACAAAATTCAATCATATCAGGCGCTATTTGAATAGGTCAGGCTTTAGTTGTAATAGACTTTTCATCAAAGCCTATTTCACATTAGAATTTATAAAATTTAGTTTGAGTTTCACAAATATAATCAAATAACAACTTTAGTTAAATGTTTTTAAAGTAAGTATAAACTTCAATTTAGCTCCAAAAATTAACTCAAACCCTTCCAAAGTCTCAAAATAACGAAAGTACTTCTTCACAACCTTAAACCAAGTTGGCCAAAGAATACCCTAGATCAATAAGGGCTCAATTCTTCAAATAAACACATATTCATACTTAAAATACTTAAATTAACTCTTAATTATGCTAATTCTAACTAAACCCCATCAAAAACCCTTAATCCAAAAGTTCCATAAACCCTAATTTCTTGATTCAAACTCAATCCAACCAATTAATTACAAATTCAACATATAAACATCATATTCTCTTCATTACCCAAACTATTTCCCATCTACATCATCTTTCTCAATATATATAAATTTTCTCTCTTAACTTCTAAACTTACATAATCTAAAACTCATAAAATCAAGCTCAAAATCTACTTGAAACCTTTTAATTTTAAGTGAAAATTTAAGTAGAGGATGAATAGTTCTCTCTCTTTTTTTACCCTTAAGAAATTTGGCTAGAAGAAGAAGAAGAAGAAGAAAAGTTCTTTTTCTCTTATTTCATCCTTATCCTCTTCTTCATATATTTTTACTTTATATATGTATATATCTTTTAATTTTTCCACCACTTGCTTCTTCTTCTTTCTTCTTCTTCTTCTTCTTCTTCTTCTTATTATTATTATTATTATTATTATTATTATTATTATTATTATTATTATTATTATTATTATTATTATTATCCCTTTGAATTACTCCTTTTATAGTATATTTAAAATTATGGATATTGCAACTTCATCGTAGGGTGGAACAAATAATAAGTTCATTATTAAGTCTAAAAGTATATCGTAAGGACAAAAATGATGATTTGGTTTGTCTAGTAAATCACATCATTAAGTTTAATGAAATGCTACAAGATATTATTTGGTAAGGTGATTTACTAGCTGATAGATAAAAATATCACACACTTGGGCATATGATGCCTACCTCTGTTGAACAAGGTGTTATTGATTCATTATGGAAAAAGAACGGTGGCAACAATAGGTCTTATAGAAACCTCATCAAAGAATTCATTAAGGAGTATGTGAGCTGGATTGCTAAAAAGACTTCGAATCATTCACTTGGGATGTCAATAGGCGTTAATAGAAATTGAAAAATACTAGGAAAAATTCTATTTTGCCGAAAGTGAGGTATAAGTTACCAAAAGACCTTAATAATAGATTAGTTAGGTCTATTCTTATTCATAGCATGATTATTTGAATCTTGATATGTATATATGAACTTATATGCATACTTTGTGTTTATATGTGTTCTATTAAGTTTGTATATGAATTGAGATTGAATATTTTTATGTATGTTATATGAGTAGGGTCCTAAACTTAAATGTGTTTTATTTTGGAATATGAATTTGTGTATAATTAATTATCTAATAATATTTCATTCTAGGATTTTAGATGATGACTAGGAACTTAGTGAATTTTTTATTCTAAAACCTAATATGAAATTATTAGTTACATAATTAATTATCTGCATATAAAATGCTTGTATTACTAGGCATCTATGCAATAAAACTTTATGTTGTAATGGTAACTGCATCTAAAAATATAGTTATTGAGTTTAACAGAGGATACAAACTGAACGATGACAATTATAAGATTTGTAGTATAAAAATCCAATACGTACTTGAGGAGCAAGAGGCTCTAAATGTACTGATTGTGTTCATGGATGAATCAGAACTTGGCAACACGGCCCAACACAAAAAGGATTGTAATGAGTATGATACTTGGAAAAAGAAAAGCTCTATAACTCCCATCACCTTGTTTAGCAACATGAATGATGATTTGACGAGGGAGTTTAAGAGGTATGATAATGCAAAGAACATATAGCCTGCATTGAAAGAGAAGTTTAGAGGTATGTTTATTACCAAACTTCATTCTCTAACCATAAATTTAATACTTATAAGAAACATTTTAAACATTCAATGAAAAAGCACTTAAGGCAAATGTCTAACATGGTTAGTGAATTTAAAGACGCTAGTCATACCTTGACAGATGAACAACAAGTTCAAGTTATCATTTGCTTCTTACCTTAAAGCTGGGAGTACATGAAAATGCACCTAACCTAACCCATAATGAGGACATCAAGATGATGGACGATGCAATGAGGTATCTTGAGCTGGAGGAAGAGTGTCTTGAAGTCAACAAGATAAGTACTAATGTATACATGGTTGGCTCTAAGTCTAAGGGTGCAAAAGGCAAGAAACAAAAGTTTCAAGGTGCATCTTAGTATAAGGGAGGAAAAGAGGAAGCTAATAAAAGAAAAAAAAAATTAACCAATATGACAAAGGCAATGGTCCTTTCAAGAAGAAGAAACATGGCTAAAGTTAAATGTTATAATTGTGGAAACAAGAGACATTTTGCTCGTAATTATTACAATCCCAAAAAGGTAAATGACCTTTATGCACTTGTAAGTGCCATAAATGTTTCCATTTTTATTTATTTAACTAAATCTTATCCTTCATAGACTGTAAACTCGGGAGCCATGGACTATATAATGAAGGACAAAGGTGTCTTTATAGATTATTAGCGAATTCCATATGGTACGTACAAGATGGATATATGTAGGAAACAACTCAAAAGTAGAGGTAAAAGGGATTGGCACATGCAAGTTGGTCATGCATGGTTGTCGGCCCTTATTCCTACATCACGTTCTATATGCTCTAAAGATTCATCAGAATCTTGTCTCTGTGTTAATATTAACTTTCATGAACATGGTTTGAACTTATTTTTAGACACAAGTCTGAATGGTATTGGATATTTTATATATGGTTTTGTTATTTTGGATGTTGACTATAATATTAGTAATGTGTATTTTTCATTATTTACATCTTCAAATTCATATGTGAATGATGTGAATGTGTGGTATTCTAGACTTAGCCATATTAGTTAACATCAAATGAATAGATTAGCCAAAGAGGGCAGCTTTAAGCACCGATTAAGGATGTGAATACTTATCAAATCAATTTAAAGATTTCTATGATGAAAAAGGAATAGAACGACAGTTGACTATTCCTAGTACAAAGCAGCAAAATGGTGTTGCGAAAAAGAGAAACAAAACTTTGCTAGAAATAGTTTAAAGATGGCACAAGTAAATTTACTTATCACCTATTGCGGTGATGCATTATTAACTGCGACTTTCGTTCTTAATCGTGTGCCTTCTAAATCAGTTACATAACCACCATATTAGTTATGGACTAACCATAAACTAGACCTAATTCTTCTAAAACCTTGGGGATACGCTGCTTATGCCCATTAACCTTCCTATAAATATGGAATATTAGGTCCAAGAGGGAAGAAATGCATCTTCATAAGATACTTTGAAAAATCCAAAGGATATATTTTCATTGGAGAGAAAACAAGCGGCCACATGACTAAATTTAAATTACAAGATGTCACATTCTTGAAGAATGAATTTATGAAACATAGAGTGGTAGGCCAAGACTTAACTCTATATGAAACTCTAGACTAAATCCCTTTTGCGATAAACACTCGAGTGCATCCACTTTTAAGTGGGAGCAATTTAAGAATCATGAATTAGTTTCATATTATTCTCAATTGTAAAATGTGATGTGGACCCGACTACTAATATTGGTCCAAGTGAGAGTAACATAAGCATTAATAAATCAAATTTTCAATCTCAAACATGATGAACGAGTAGTAAAAGTATACCCCATTATCATTGTGAAATTCAAGGGGAAGCTTTTATAGTTACTCTACAAGAAGAAGAAGAGCCAAAGAATATACATGAGGCTCTTTATTGTCTTGGTAAGGAAAATTGGATGGAAGAAGCGATGTTGTCTATGTTGTCAAACCAAGTTTGGGAATTGGTTGATCTTCCAAAGGACAAAAAGCCATTGGAAATAAATGAGTAGTTAAAATCAAGCAAAAATATGATAGCTCAATCGATAAATACAAGGCTCGCCTAGTGGAAAAAGGGTATACACAATAAAAAGGTATTAATTATGAAGAAACCTTTTCTCTTGTTAAGAGATTTACCTTAATACTCCTTATACTGGCTATTGTAGCAAGCATGGATCTTGAGTTACATCAAATAGATATAAAGAGTACTTTTCTCAATGGAAAATTAGAAAAAGAAATTTACATGGAACAACTTGTGAGTTTCATTGGAAAAGGCCAAGAACATAAGTGTGTCAATTGTTGAAATTAATTTATGGCCTTAAGCAGTCTTCTAGACAGTGGTATATTAAATTTGATAATGTTATCATAACATATGACTTTGATATGTTAGATGAAGATCATTATGTATATATAAAAGATCAAATGATAAATTTGTTATCTTATTATTTTATGTAGATGATATATTAATAGTTGAGAATGATAAAAATTTTGTTGTCTTTGTTAAAGATGGGTTATCATCCAATTTTAAAATAAATGATATGAGTGAAGCTACATATATTTTTAGAGTTAAGATTTCAAGATATCATTTGAAGAAATTATTATCTCTATCATAAGAGCCATTCATAAAGAAAATTCTTGAACGATTTAATATGCAAAATTGTAAACCCATAAATACTCCTATTACTAGGAGTGAGGCGTTGAGTAGTAGAAATATCTTAAGACTCTAGAAGAGAAAGATAAAATAAAAAGGGCTCCATATTCTAGTGCTGTTGAAAGTATGATATATGCAATAAGGTGTACAAGACCTAATATTTGTTTTGCCATTAGAATGATAAGTACATATCAATCCAATTCGAGCTAAACACATTGTTCAGCCATCAAAAGAATTTTAAGGTATCTAAAAGGTATTGTTGATTATAAATTGTGCTATCAAGGAAGTGATCTACATATTGAATGTTATATAAATACTGATTGGGGAGATGATTTAGATGAGAGAAAATCTATCTCAAGATTTGTATTCTTGTTAAATAACGGCGCCATATCATGGAGTAGCAATAAATAAACATGGGTATTTTTATCAACCATGGAAGTTAAATTTGTAGCATTTTCAATAGCAACATAAGAAGTAGTATGGCTTAGAAGATTCTTGGATCATTTGGAGGTAGTTAGCAATGCTGCAAATCCAGTGTTAACCAAAAGTGATATCCAAGCAGTGATTACTTATACAAAAGATCCAAAGTTTCATTGTAAAAGTAAGCACATAGATACCAAATATAATTTTGTAAAAGACATTATTGCATGAAAAGAGGTGAGTATATAGTACATATCTACACATACCATAATAACAGATCCAATAACAAAACTGATTCCTAGGGTTGTATTTATGAGACATGTAAATCTTCAAGATTTAATAGATGTTGATGTACTGAATAATTAATGTTTTCCATAATGTTCACAATTATATATATAATGTCAATTATTAAAGTGCTTATGGTTTATAATTAATACATGCATTATGATGCTTAGTGCATTTATTAAAGGTATGTCAGATATATTGATGATTAGTCTCTCACAAATAAATACCTCTAAAATTATGTGATAATAGAGATGAGACAAGTTTTAAGCTTATTATCTATCGTGATAATTACGAGTCAAACATTAAAACATGATTGTCACCTTAATAAAGAATTAAGATGGGACTTACAAATAATACTATGTCCAAAATTGAATGTTCCCATTATTCATTTTAATTTTTTAAATGCTAAATGTGAGTTCTAAGGTTGTTAAAAGAGTAGTTTTTCTTAGAGAACTCAATTCAGTTATTATGTATGTCTGAAGTATCATCTGTATGATATTGAAAATAAAGTTATGACATACACTCCATGGAAAATGAGAAAATATCATAATACGTATTTCATACTGCATGTGCTTAAATCGACCATAAGGGTAATGAAAGAATCGATCTCAACTTTCAAGATTGTGTAAGACCCTTAATATTGAGATAAATACTCTCATTGACTCTATCATTTTTTTCAATTATTTTTTCGATGTTTGCTATCTTGGAATATTGCCAATGGTTATGATAAATTCGACCTAATGAGATATTTTAGAAAAGCAAATTGATTTAATTATTTGAGAAACATTAGATTAGAAGAAGATCATTTTTTATATCATATTTAATTGCATTCACTGGTAGACCAATTATGATTGCTTTGCGCTATTGTTCATAATTGTAAATATATAAAGATAATAAATTTTGAGATCTTGAGATATAAAATTATGATTAAATGATCTAGAATACTACATACTTTAAACTACTCACACAATATGCCTAATTAATAGGGTAGTTATATTTTCCAATTGATATATAACATATTGTTCTCAAAGTATGATGGTTGCATAGCCTATTAGTTAGTATGAACATTGCAAAGAGGAGTTAGATTTGTTGTTGACTTGAGCCCATCATGGACGAGTGAGAGAAAATGTATTTTGGATCGGGTTGCCATGATGGGCCACTCCGATCATAAAAAGAATCTACCCACATCCAAATTGGATATGAGTATGTGCAAGTAATTTCTAAAAGCAGTTACTACACAAAAGAAGAAAACTCCTTTTGGAAAAAAAGTATTGTGTAAAAAAAAAACAAGAGAAGAACAAAAGAAAAGAAACAAAAACTCTCTTTAAAAAAATATATCTTTGATGAAGAATTAACTCTCTGCTTTGAATAACTCTTAGGCTATAGAAATTCGAATATTTCTTTCTTGTGATTTATCTTCCAATAATACAAATATAATTAATGATCATATTATTAGAATTGAAATTATTTATTTATTTAGTGAAAATTCTATTCAATTTTCTTTCACACACACACACACACACATATATATATTAGTTTCACAATGTTTAGGATTTTTAAAGATATTTCTTTTGTATCATCACAAATGGATATTCCTAAAATCTTTAAAGACAGGCCCGTCCCTAGGATAAGCTTAGATAGCCAATGGGCTAGGACAACCACCCCAGGGGGATATGTATATATATATAATGAAAGAGAGAGGCAAATAAAATCGTCAGTATATACACAGTATAATGGGCCACTATGAAAACATGCATTTGGGTCATTATAAAAATTAAAATTTGAGCAAGTTTTTTTTTATTTATTTAGGATCATAAATAAAAACCTAAAAAAATTATAACATCAACACCACTACATCTCTAAGAAACAAGTTTTATAACTAATAAGACCTAAAAAATTATACAAACACCACCGTACCTCAAAAAATAATAACGTGATTTCTAATTGTTGTGTCTACCATTATTGGTTAAATTTCTCTCTATAATTGGAACTTGGAAGGCTAAGGCAATTTAACAGGTAATTTTTTTTTTCTCTCCATGACTCTTTTTATAAAAGCAACATATTTTAATTTGTAATTTAGAATTTAAATATTATCTAATTCGTGATGATTACTATTCTTTTATGGATGTTGGCCATCTTTATTTTTTTTATTAATATAATTTAAATGAAGTTTGATTTTTCTATAGCATCTATATTTGGATTTGATAGTGTTTAAATGTGATAGTAATTTACCACTTAAAAAAGACAAGTTTACCTATTATTTAGTCTTTATGCTTGTAATTTAATACCAATTCCCTTATCTTTTGATACTTTACATTATGCTTACTAGAACAAATTCTTAATTTTTTTATTTCAATTAATTAATTTATAACAACTTTATTTCATAATAATTAAAGACTATCAATCTCATAAAAAACATATTGATTAATTCACATGTGAAAAGAATAATTAAAGAAGACTCAAGTTTTGGTTGCCCATCACTTTGTGTAATCTTTGATCGAAATTGAAAAAAAAAAAAGATTGCATTTGTGGTTGTCATTTTATGTGCACTATGAGCTGAATAAAATATTTTATTTATTTATTTATTTGTATGGAAATGAGAGGGTTGTAGACTATGGACAATAAGTTAGGTTATTTTTGTGTGATTTAGTTTGTTTAAAAGTTTTGTTTTTATTTTGTTTGAAAATTAGGATTCTAATAAATTGAGATTGTAATATTTTGTAAGTTATAGATACTATGATGAATGATAATAAGAATCGAGTGAGGTTTCAGAAACAAAATTCTGGATCTTGTAACAGAAAAAAAAAGTGATGAAAAGATAAATTGACAAAATTATTAGTGGATTCAATTTCTAATTTATTTAATATGCAAAAATTCAAAAATCCATACTTTTGTGTCAAGTTAAAGAAACTAGTGGTAAAAATGTTGATGAGGTCCATATAAAATCTAATGAAGGTAAAAATATAGCACATGAAAAATCTAATGAGCAAGAAGCTAGGAATGATATCTATGAGGAGCCTATGAGTGAATGTGTTAATGTAATAAATGATAAATTTAGGGAGAAGCATAATGAAGACCCTATTACTATGAACGATAATTTTGGAGATGGAGGTGTTAATGAAGAAGCTGGTATAAGTATGCTTAACCTTGAGAAAGATGTTGATGTAAACTATGATCCGGGATTTTGGGAAAGTATTAATGACACTAAGAGGGTTTTATTAGTTAAAAAATGTCCCATTAAGATCTCTAAAAAGAATGATGAGTTTCCAAAAGAACCGAATCATGGAAGGCATTTTTCTTCTAAATTTTACACTTGTAATCTTCCAAATGGTGAGAAGCAAGAAATGAAGTGGCTTGTGTATTTAAATGAGTTGGATAAAGTCTTTTTTTTGTTCCAAATTATTCAAGCATAAGTCAATGATGACTAGTTTTGCTAAAGAGGGAACTAGTGATTGGCATAACCTTCCTACAAAACGTAGAGAACATGAAAGGAATCCAGAATGGAAATACAATGTCGTGAAGTAGGTGGATTTACAAAAGGGTCTTAAACAAATAGCAACTATTGACAAAGAAATGGAAGCACTAATTGACAAAGAAAGAAATCATTGGAAGATGATACTAGTTTGAATAATTGCGGTTCTGAAGACTCTTTCTTAAAATAATTTGCTATTTTGTGGAACTAATAAGAAGATTTATGAGAAGATTAATGGCCTCTTTTGTCAACTTATTGAATTTCTTGCAGACTTTGATCCTATTATGAAGAGCACCTTCAGCTTGTGGTAAAAAAAGTAATTGTCACTCATTATCTTAGCCATAAAATTCAAAATGAATTAGATAAACTTGTTAGCGAATGAGATTAAATAAGAAATTGTCAAAAAAATTTTAAAAGCAAAGTATTTTTCCATTGCCCTTTATTGTACTCCATATTTAAGTCGTGAAGAACAAATGTCAAAGATATGTGGATGTAGAGGATACAAGTGGAGTTAAGGTGGAGGAGTTCTTTCTTGGTATATATACCGGTTGATGATACATTAGGGCTTATGCATTTCAAGTGTCTTGAAGATGTTTTAGTGGATCTTAAGCTTAATATTGATGATATAAGAAGACAAGGTTATGATAATGGCTCAAATATGAAAGATAAACATCAAGGTGTTCAAAAAAGGTTACTTGATGTAAGTCCTAGAGCATTTTACATTCTATGTGGGTGTCATAGTTTAAACCTTGCACTATGTGATATGGCAAGATCTTGTGTGAAGGTAAGAAATTTTTTTTGCATATATACAAAGGATTTATACATTGTTTTCAGGTTCAACACAATGGTGAGATGTTCTTAAAAAATATGTGAAGGGCATACCACCAAAGCCATTGTCGAGCACTCATTGGGAAAGTCACATTGAGTGTGTTAAAGCAATAAAAAGTCAAGCACCAGGAAAAAGAAATAATTTGATTAAAATTGCAAATAGTTATGAAGGTAATGTTGTGATGTCAGAAGCTAAAGGCTTGGGCAAAAATGTTTTGGAAGATTTTGAGTTCTTAATTAGCTTATATATTTGGTACAAAATCTTAGATAAAGTTAATTGGGCCAGCAAAGAACTTCAAAAAGAAGAGATGAAACTTGAGAAAGCAATTTCAAATATAAATGAGCTTATTTTATTCATTGAAAAACTTAAAGAAGATGGTTTTCCAAGAGTTGATGGAGGAAGGCAAAGAGTTAGCAGAAAAAGTTAGTATTGATCCAATATTTACAACAAAAAGAGTAGTTCGGAGGAAGAAGCAATTTGATGAGGATCTGGGAGAGGATGCCAATGGAAGTCAATTTCGAGAAGATAATTTTAGCATTACCTACTTCCTCCACATCATAGATCAAGCTCTTACATCACTTAGGGATCGATTTGAGCAATTTGAACTTTATTAAGCAACCTTTGGATTTTTATTGAATGGAAAGTTTAGAAGTATTAGTGAGGGAGAAGTGATGAATCATTGCAACCAATTACAAAGTTTCTTAGAAAATAACAAACATTGTGATATTTATGAAAATGAGTTATTCTAAGAGCTTAGACATTTAAAACATTATTACCAGAGAAAAAAATAAAATTGATCGACATCCTCAATTTTATAAAGTCTTATTGAGAATATGATGGTTTTCAAGCAGTATGGGTTGCATATTGAATTTTGTTAACTATACCGGTTACAATTACTTTAGTGAAGAGAAGTTTCTCTAAGTTGAAGTTAATAAAAACTTATTTTTGAACTACCATGTCACAAGAGAGATTAAATGTGTTAGCTATGATCTCAATTGAGAATAAGTACATAGATAAACTAATGTGTGATGATTTAATTGAAGAATTTGCTTTAAAATATACAATGAGAAATAATTTATTTCAAGTTAGATGGTGTTAATTATAAAGCACTATAACGGAGTTACTTTTGCTTTTGATTTATGTAATTTAAGCTAAAATTATAAAAGCACTATAGCCAGATTATTTTTGCTTTTATGTAATTTAAGCTAAAAGTAGAATATAACTTTGATTTTGCATACTTTTTTTTTTTTATTTTTCATGGGCAACAAAAATTTAAATTGTTTAGGGCAATCTAAGTGTCGGAGCCGCCTATGTCTAAAGATAAATCACAAATAGATATTAAGGTTTGAAACAACTCATTTTGCAAAAGCGACTTGAATTTAAATATACGTAGTTAAATAAAACAAGTGAAATGAAATTTAGAAAGAGACATTTTTGACATCATTCAAAAAGTTGTTTCAATGCTCTCTCTCATTGGATAATGGTACTTGTGACTTCAACTTGTTTTGTTTTAATAATTTAAATTAATTTTTTTCTTTTGATTATTCTAAATTATTTTTTTATATTAACTACATTCTACACAATTTTACAATAAAAAAATTATAATTGTCGAAGAACTAAAATTAAGATATTTAATTTTTGTATTTCAATTTTAATATACTTTATTTTTTTTATTTTTAATTGATTATCACTTAACGATATTATTGTAATCTATATACGATTATGCCAATCTATATACGATTATGCTTAATAGATTATTTTTAGTCATTTATTTAATCATAGACATACTATAAAAATATAATATGTTAATTTTATTATATATTAATATATTTTATCTTTTAAAATTAAATTTAGAGCTTATATAACTTTTTTTTAGAGTTCGATATTCTGTTTAGATATTAATTACTTTATATATTTTTAGTTTAATATTGTTCACATATTTAAATTTTTTATTATAAAATTAAAATTAATTAATGACAATGGCAAAAATAAATATAAAATTGAAATTAGTTTGATTGTTTATTATTTTATATTATTTTTTGTGTATATCATTTTTTGGGAGTTAAGCCGAGTAGGACAATAAGAGCGATAAAATTTTTTATATCAAGTTTTAATATAGTTGTATATTTTATATTATTTTTATTATATTACAAATCATATATATATATTATTTATAAATATTTATTAATTTCTTTTAAAACTACTATGCATTGTGCATGGAACAGTGACGAGTGACGTCTAACATAAGTCATTGGATGGAAACAGTGGCGTCTAATATAAGTATGGTTCTTACTTCTTACCGTGCCAAACTCAAAACAACTACATAATATCAGTATGCATTGATAAAATGTTGTGAATAAGAGTAATTACTAAATCATTTGCATTTGATTTTTATTAAGTCTTTTTTTTATTTCAATATATACATATATATTTTTTTTATAATTAAGTAGTTAAATGGAACTTTTTCATCAACTATACACATATGCTAAAACTTCCTTTTTTTTAGAATTTCTTTTTTAATTTTATGAAATACTAATATTAACTATTTTACCTAATAATAAAAAAATCATATCTAAATGTTTTTTCCATTCATATATATATATATATATTCTATATTAACTCCTATTTTTTAAAATTTTTAGATATTTAGAGGGTGTTTCTCAAAACTTAAAAGCTGGTCAAAACTGATTATAAGCAGTTTTTAGATTATAAGTTATTTATTTAAGTGTTTCTGAAAACTTAAATAATAGATTTTAATCTGATTTTAATCAGTTTTTTAAAAGTTGGGTTTTGCTACTTTTTTTTAAGCACTTATTTTTTAAGCAGTTTTGACCAAGTAAAAGACAATACTATCCCTACCTAATCTTCAATATTTCAAATTTGCCCACCCTATACACTTTAGTTTCCATCAAAATTCTTTTATTTTTAGGATTCTAATTAATATTTTTAAGATTCTAATTAATTTGGTAATATTTACATGGTAGTTTTTTATTTGTATAATTTATTGATAACACCAATATTATTATTATTATTATTATTAAATAAATTTTATTATTATTATTATTATTATTGCAAAATAAATTTTGAATTGACATTTAAAAAATTATTTTTATACAATAAATAAACTCAGGGACAGTTTGGTCATTTTGACAGTTTCTGCAATTAAAAACTGATTATAAGCTGATTTTACAGAAACACTTAATTGATTATCAGCTGATTATTAACTAGTTTATAGAAACGCTTAACTGCTTATTTTTAATCTGATTATAATCTAAAAATCACTTATTCACAATAAGCTGAAAAGCTCCAGTTTTGAGAAACACCCTCTTAAAAAAAAATTCTATTACACGTGAGTATGTAATTAAGAAAAAAGTTGAAACAAAGTGAGATGAATAGGAGAGCAATGTCCATTTTAGTAATTTTTTAATATGAAAATTTTAATCAAATAAATTTAATTAATGAACTTATTCATTTAAATAATTGATTATAAAAGATCAAAATAGAAAATTCAGAATTAGGTACAGATAATTTAGTTATGTCCCATAAATATTGTATATAACTTTATCTTTTTATTTTCATCAAAGTTTAGGATTATAAATATTTAAATCTTCAAATTCTATATTTTAAAACAAACACTTAATAATTAGGTATTATTATAATTTTCACCAACTTAATCAATTTTTTATATAAAGTCACGACAAATTAAATGAAATTTTAATACACATATGTCAATTTATTTATTTATTTTCAGGAGGAAAAACGTACACCAAATCAAATGTGAAAGACATTATGTTGCATAAACCTAAGTTTGACTATTTATTGACAAAAAAAAAAAAGTTTGACCCTTTTCCCGATTAATAATTCCTTTTCAATTGAAAAGTTAAATATGGAAAACGGAGAACACGTGAATATTGACTTTTCAAGGTTATTATTGTATCTCTCAAAAAACATTGGCATATTTAGGGGTGGGCCCGTGGCTAAGGGACCAAAATCATCGTACCTGAAAATTTTTTTTAATTTTTTTTTTATATTTACTTCCTTCAAATTTTTATATCTAAAAGTTTGATAATTAGACTTTCAATTAGTCTTCATATTTTATATTTCATCCATAAAGTTTAGTCTTTTACAATAAATAAGTGCATTTTTTTTTCTCAGAATAACTATATTAAATTTATATTTTTAAGTCTAATTAATTTCAGGAATATTTTGATAACCAATAAAACTTTTACATTTATGTTTGACAGTATAAAAAAATTGATACTGTTAATTATTATTATATAGCCAAATAAAAAAATATGCAACACAATATTCTCTCTATCTCATGTTGAATTTATTTTTATTTTTATTTAGATATAAGAATTTCTTATTTTATTTCGTTTTTTTGTTATTAATTTTTTTTAAATTCAGAATATTATATTATTTAAAATGATATCTGATTTTTTTAATTTATATTGTAGAAGTAAAAGAGAGAGTATTCTTCAACATTTTATTTTTTATAGTTAAAAAAAATAACTTTAATGGCACCATAATAATTTTGTTATAAAAAGAATTAAAAGTAAAATGTATTTAAGACTATTTAACCACTTTCAATAGTTAAAAAAAAAAAAAAACACTTTCAATATCCTTTGTTTACATATATATAGACACACACACACACACACACACACACTAATTAATCATGTCTCGAATACGCAAATATAATTAAATTTGCTTTAAAAATAAATAAAAATTAAAAATATAAATCATTATAACTTATCATATTTTTAAAAGTTTAATTTCAAATTTTGTAATGTTTAATTTTGAGTATGGTCAATTCCTGGCACTGATATTTTTTTATTTACAAAACAGCCAATAAATTAAATTAATAAATTAAAAAAATTAAAAATATGGATGAATAAATTAGATTATAACTGAGATAATTAGTTACTATTATATAATGCATATAGAAGAAATCCTAATGATATTGATAAAATTATGTTGAATTAATTTCTGTCACTTGTTTATTTTATATAAATCTTTTATTTGTTCAACTAAAAAAGAGACCATTTGCATTATTTTAGTAAGTGCAAAATAAATTATTGCTGTCAAAAATAAAAAGAAAAGAGAGAAAAATTTAAAAATTTTTCTTTCAATTTAAACTAACTACTATTGTATATGTAATTTTATGAGCTAAAATTTTTTTATTTAGATATTTATATTTATAAGCGAAAGTTATTGACTTTTAAAATTTTCATGCATTACTTATTAATTTTTCAATTAATACTTTCTCTATTTTATTTTAAGTGTAGTATAAAAATAATACAAAAATATCAAAAAAATCATTAGCAATTATAAATTTTATAAAAAAATTATTGTAATTTACCTAAATACTCTTTTTATATTTTTTATTATATTATTCTCTTTCATTAAATAAAGGGTTTAATTAGGGACAATATTAAAACTTTTTAATTAATGTTCTCTTAAATTTTTAAAAGCGAAACTTAAAATCAAATAAATTTTTTTTATACGTCACTTGAAATAAAATGGATGGAGTAATATTTTTTGAACCATAATTAGTTGTGCATTTGCCCTTTAATGCTTGAACTTTTTAAACAATTCATTATTAATTAGGTCACTGAAATTCATATTAGCCCTTTATTTTTTTAATTATATTTTTTCACAATATTTCCAATTTAACATAATAATATTGAACTATTTTTATAATGACTACGCGTGACAGCTTATATTTCCTTTTTTTTTTCTTAGCTTTTATAAATATATAATAGATATAACAAGAATTTGATAGAATATAATATTTAATTGATGAATTAAATATAAATAAATAATAATTAGTCATTTCTTGTATTTCTAAATTTTTTATCTTTTAAATTTCCAAATTAATGTATAAACTTACATAAATATAATATACTCATTTTTTTAATAAATGCCAAATAATATTTATGTGAATAAGTAGTCATTTATTGTGTTTATAAATCCCTTACAATTTGGGTTCCTAATTTTATAAATAAAATAACAAAAATATGTTATTTTTAATTTTTCTTTTAATAAATGTCAATAAATATTTTGTCCTTTTTTTTGTGTTATATATATGACGTGACAGTCTATAATTTTTATTTTCATTTTCTTTAATATACATATATTAGTTGTTCAAACACCTCCTATGCATATTTTTCACCTTTTTTTTTTAATTTATCTAATATATATGTGGGAGGATTCATATATTAAACAACAATAAATACCATTCAACAACAATAAATGGTAAAAAATAATAAATTTTATTTAATAATACCCTGAGACACATATTGGATAATTTTTTTTATTATTTATAGACTGAGTAAAAATTATCTAATTGAAATAATAATATTACTATTATAACTATTCCAACTGAAATAATAATCCAATAACACATCAATATGTGATAATTTTTTGAATAATTAAAAAATTAATTTTTTAAAATTTTCTTTTTAGAACTGTGATCAACAAAAAAAATTTTAACACTTAAAAATACCCTCTCCTTCTATCATCTTCCCCTCAAACTCGCACTAGCGCTAACAAATTTAGATGCGAACAATCAATGAGGAAATGTGTGGGAAATGTGTGGAAATAAGACTATACAATGTTGGCGGGCCATATAAATATATTACGAAGCAAAACAAATTTGTGTACTCCGATAATCTATACATTTCATAACACATGCAAGAGTTTTAAAAATTTATAAATTGGTATGAAATAGAACGAGTGTGAATTTAATAATAATTAATTAGGAAGAAAAATTTTAGTATATTAATAATTATTTATGCTTAAAATTAATAAAAGAAAATTTTATAAATTTAATAGGGCTAATGAATTTTATGACTAAAGGTTTAAATTTTCAATTATTTAATTAGTTTTAAAAATATATTAATACTATCGCAACAAATTATTACCTTTTCAATTTGAAATAAGATGAATGATTAGAGATTACTTTGGTATCTGCTATAAAAATATGCATCTACATGTTTTTTTTTAATATTATATGAGGAGGGAGAATCGATTCTGAGTAATTCACGAGAGGATGCCTCAGTGTGCTTTATATGTTTTTGTTTAATCTTTATTTTTAATAAATTTAAATTTCATTAAAATTTGAATAAAAAAAATATGATTATTCTGCATATAATTCCAATATCACCGACTCTAAAAACGTTTGATAATATATATACTTTTAAAATTTGCGTGGCTTATATTTAATTCCCGTGACACCCTTTACATATAATTATCATCTTTTCTTTTTCTTTTTTCTTTTTTTGTCATTTTGTGTACCCTCGTTGCCTATAAATTAATTCCCTGACAAATCATGTCCATAGTAAGATAGGCATTCATTCCCTCATCTTTCATTATACTTTCCTGCGAACCATTATGGAAATTGGCAAACAACTTTTACAAGTCCAAACTAATTCTGAACCCTTTGGAATTCTGCAAGAAAGGCGATCTGCCAATTATAAGCCTAACATTTGGAAATATGATTTCTTGCAGTCTCTTTCTAGCACTTATTATGTGAGATTCTATTTTCTTTAAAACTTTCCCTGGCATTCTAACAAATATTTTAATATGTTTCTATATATTAATCATTTGATTTTTGGTTATATGCATGATGTTGGAAATCATTTTCAAATCTATTGGCTTATGAGTTCCAACTCTATAACAAGAGCCTCCAAGAACTGTGTTCATGATGAAGTTATGGCTCGCATGCTTTTAATTTGCATTGGATTAAGTGCATTTTAAGTTTATTTTTGCTTTTCTATTAACCTGTTTTTAAGACCTAAATCTTGAGAATTATTATTTGATGATCTTTACAGGAAGACCAATACAAAACACAGGCTGAGAAGCTAAAGAAAGATGTTAAGCATCTTTTTGTTGAAGCAGTAGACTTGGAATCTAAATTAGAGCTTGTTGACTGCATAAAAAAGCTAGGTTTGGCTAGCCATTTCAAAGATGAAATCAAGAAAGCTCTAGATTCAATATCATCATCCAGAAACAACAACAATTGTACTCTTAAAGTGGAGAGCAACCTCTACATTGCTGCCTTATGTTTTAGGCTCCTCAGAGAGCATGGTTATCAAGTCTCACAAGGTGAAAATCCATGCATAATTTCTTCTTTCCCATTGTTATATTGTGTTATGATGTATTTTAATATATAGCTTATTAAAATACAGACATGTTCGTGGAATATATGGACGAAATGAGGACTAGTTTCTTGAAGAACAAATGCTTGGACTTGAAAGGAGTGGTGGAACTATTTGAGGCCTCACATCTAAGTATAGAAGGTGAAAATATCTTAGAAGAAGCAAAGGCTTTCTCAACCGGAATTCTCAAAAGTCTCAATTCAAGTAATGTAAACATCTTTTCAGAACAAATAGAACATGTGGTTCACACTTTGGAGCTTCCATACCATTGGAGAGTGCAATGGTTTGATGTCAAATGGCAAATCAATATGTATGAAAAAGAAAAAAACAAAAACAAAATCATACTTGGTTTGGCAAAAATCAACTTCAATGTGGTCCAAGCCACACTCCAAAGTGATTTAAAGGAGATTTCGAGGTATGAGAAAAATTTATCTAGACTGAATGCATATGCATCCGACCAATAAAATTATATGATTTTTCTATTATCAAATTAAGAAAAGCCCATAAAAACGTATTGTTTTTTTTTTTTTTTGCAATTAATGAAATTATTCAAAATAATAACTTGATTTTTATTTTTGGTTTTTTTAAAACAGGTGGTGGAAAAATTTGGGTATAATAGAAAACCTAAACTTCACAAGAGATCGATTGGTGGAGAGCTTCTTGTGCAGTGTGGGACTTTTATTTGAACCTCAATACAGCAGTTTTAGAAAATGGCTAACTAAAGTTGTCATTATGATATTAATCATAGATGATATATATGATGTTTATGGTTCATTGGAAGAATTACAACTTTTCACCAATGCCGTCCACAGGTTAATGTTAAAATACCGATATAAAAAAATAACTGATATTAAAAATTCATTTCAATTTAATAAATTCATCGATTTCTCATAGAATTGGAAATAATTAAATTAAATTCTATTAAAAAATAGAAAATTTCTAAATGGTTTCATATATAGAACTATAACAATAAATTTTATGAATATTTTTTTCTTTTCTCCTCCCTCTTTCTAGCTTCTCTTTTCTCTTTCCTCGCTCTTTCTTCTATTTTTTATTTTCTCTTTCTTTCATTACCACGTGCATATACTATACTCTCTCTAAAATTTCTCTCTTTATCTTTTTACTTGTTTTTCTTTCAACTATTTTTTATTATATTCTATAAATTTAATTATTTATAAATGTAAACTATATATATTTTTTAGTTATTTATTTTTAAATTCTATTGTTTAAATAAATAATATTTTAAAAAACAATAATAAAAATAACTCATTTATAAATTCGTTTCAAACACAAAAACAAAAAAAATCAATTAAATTCCATATCTTAAATTATATATCTCTTCATTCATTTATAAATAAATCAATTTACTTGAAATTCATTTATAAATAAATTCAACATTTGTAATTCATTTGTTTCAAACGAATTAAATATAAATTTTAATTTTATAAATTAAAAAAGAAAATTTAATATGTGGAGATCAAATTCTAATAAATTTATATGGTAATTAAACGAATTCAGGTGGGAGACCAGGGAAATTGAACGGTTGCCAGAATGCATGCAAATATGTTTCCAAGCACTCGACAGTATCACTAGTGAAATTGCAGTTGAGATGCAAAGGGAAAAGGGATGGAATCAACCTCTTCATCACCTTAAAAAAGTGGTACATAACTCCTATTTTCTCTTATTTTTTGGTTTTTTTTTCTAATATTTCTTCATCATTCAGGTTGTGAATGAGAGAAATTATTACAAATCAATGTGGTCTAATTATTACAAATCAATGAATGGTGTATTCCGTAATCATGTTAATTAATATTTAATTTCTTATCAGTGGGCAGATTTTTGTCAAGCATTATTTGTGGAAGCAAAATGGTATAATAAAGGATGTACACCATCCTTGGAAGAGTATTTGAATAATGGTTGGATTTCATCTTCAGGAACTGTCCTTTCCGTTCATTCATTTTTCTCTATAATGAATAATGAAGATATGGAAGATTTTCTTGCTAGAAATTATGACCTGTTCTACAACATATCTGTCATAATCAGGCTCTGCAATGATTTGGGAACTTCAGTGGTAACTTGTTATAACTAATTAATTAACATGACTTCTCCATAATTAAAGGTTTTTTTTATAATAATTAATTAAATGTCGAATTAAATAATTAATTAATTATAACAGGCAGAACAAGAGAGAGGAGATGCTGCTTCATCGATAGCATGCCTTATCAAAGAAAAGAATGTTACAGAGGAAGCAGCTAGGAAGTGTATAAAGAAGATGGTAAGCAATTCATGGAAAAAAATTAATGAAAAATGGTTAATTGGTCAATCAGATGATGAAAAAGTAGGGTTATTTGTCCATATCAATACCAATATGGCACGTGTGGTGCATAATCTTTACCAGTACGGAGATGGCTTTGGAGTTCAAGACCAGAAAAATAAGCAGCAGATGCTATCTCTCCTTGTTGAGCCTTTCAAACTCCACTAAGATCAATTTTCTCATGTTAATTAATTTGTAATTGCTGTTTTTCCAATAATAAGAAGTTCCATTGTTACTGTTCAAAAAATAATTGTTAGCTTGTTTGATTTAACTATTAAAAACCTATAATTTACTGCTATATATGGTAGTTATTAACTCAAAACTATTAACTCTATTCTAAATTGATAGACTGACTTTTCTTTTTCGTTTATTTTAAATTATAGTCCACTGACCATTTTAATGATATAACATATTAAATATGTATAATATCCTTATTTAATATTAGTCATCAAAAATAATTTTTACTTTTATTAATTACTTTTTATTTTCTAACTATGACGTGCGAATATGCAGTTGCAGAACCTAGAGACGGGCACGATTTAAAAATTGCTTGTTTTGATTTCTAAACTACTAATTCTGATTTATAAAATTCTTAAACATAAACCAAACTTTTTATAGAATGGTTCGGAAACTACAAGTTCTAATTCAATAATGGTTCGAGAGGCCGTTTGAGAAGGCAGTTCAAATGGCCAGCTTAAAAGAAGTTCAAGGCAGTTTGAACCAATTTATAATATGGCTTACATATGATTTTAATTTAAAAAAAATCAGAGAAAAAATTATTTGAAATTAAAATTAGTAAAAAACATAAAATATTAAGATTAATTTATTAAAAAATAAAAATAAATAAATAAAAGAGGACTTGAACTTTATTTTTAAAAAAAAATTAAGTTACCTACATATCTAACAAAACTAACTTTTTCACCAAAATTAAATGATAAATGCTCAATTGAAATCATTTTTGCTATTTCTTCTTTATTTTTATTTTGAAAATAACTAAATAATGATTGAGATAAATATTTAGAAGAAGTTTAAGATAGATCTATTTATGTTTAAAATTTTTCTATATATATTAAAATCAAATTGAAAACACGTGTATACAAAAATGAGATATAAAAATCTTCAATTATATGAAGTTTTCATGACTATTTACATTTAAGATTGAGTTTCGCTATAAACTCTTAATAAATAAAATTCACAAACAAATTGAATAAAATTGATGTTAAATTTTTTTTCAAAAAATTCAACATAAAAATGAATAAATTTTAAAATTAAGACTATCTTAATTGTATAAATGTAGTTCCGCCATTGTAAACAAGGCGTAAGTCTTGGTGTTTCCTACATGATCCATTTAGCTAGCTAGGTCTCCATTACTAAAGAATTGAAGTCGATTTTTTAACAACATAACAAAAATATATGGTTTACATAAAATAAAATAAATACATGCAATAAAATAATTATTATATATAAAAAAAATATAATGTTTACCTAAAATTTATAAATATAATCACAGATATATTAATATAATTATATACCTCCTATGAGTGAAGTGGATTGTATCATAAGTATCACTTAACATAGTTTCTATATAATACTATATACTTACACATTAGATAGATATTACTAGCTACTATATATTACTAACTAGCATCTATCAAATAATATATATGTGTTGATAAATTTTACATCAACAATGTTAGGAAATAAATTTTTGATAAACAAATTAAATAAGAATCGTGTGATGACATGGCTAATATAATTTTGTGAGTATTGTTGATAGGAAGTGTGGCTGTTGAAAGCATTATGGCTACTGTCCCTATTTTGCAGTTTTTGCTTATGTTACTTTATTTACTTATGTACTTTTAAGGTTTTTTTTTATTATAAATTTTCTATTAAAATAAATTAGTAATGAAGAACATCCTTCTTGATTACTTCAAGAAAAACATGGTCTTCATTTTGTTTCATGACACTGATCAGCGAGAATGCCATATCAGGACTAAATATGGAATGCATTATTATGAAGTGTTACATGTGAAAAAGGAAAACCAAGAAGTGTGACTTCAAAGTTAGAATTGAAAAGGGATGGAACTCTCTATGCACCACATTGGAACTCAAGAAACCTCATGAAATTGTTTTGAAAATACTAGATACAACAAAAAACATTCTGGACATGGAAGTCCATATGTAAAACCCATGAATAGACTTAAGCTATAATTATAAATGATGTTGGTTGTACTTCTTTTTTAAAAATTATTTGAACAATATTATATATGTATATTTTGTCATGGAAAATATTAAAATTGTAATTTGAGTGAGTGTATATACTACAGCAATATATATCGCTAGTTGCGGTACAAGCAATAGCTATAACTATAAAAAAAAAATATGGCTAATTGCTTTAGCCATAATAAAAGACTATGTTACTAGAAATTGCATAACTAAAAGTTAGTCATATAATTTACATCTTTTGTGGCTGAAGATCAATTTTTTTTTTGCTATAAAATTTATTTTATTATGGCTAAAATATTATAATATTTTGTTATAAAAGCAAAAATGTGTAACAAATAATTACTTAAATTAGACACACAATGTTAATAATTGTAACTAAATATGCATTTTGGTTTCATCATAATAAAGACATAACTAATTAAATATGTGTATTTGCTACATTTTTATCCATTACAAGAATGCAGCAGATTACCGACAGAATTTTATTTATTAGTAATACCGAGAGAAAATATTAAAAAAATAAAATTAAAAAATACCGATAAATTATCGACAGATCTATTCGCCGACAGAAATTTTGTTGATAAATATGGCGCGAGATTATGGCGGATGAATGTATCGACAAAACTTATCGACCAAAATTTATTTTTTTCAGTAGTTTCGACGAAAAAAGCTTCTGTCAAAAAATGAATGAACTTTTACCAAGAGAATTATCTTTCTGTCGGTAAATAAAAAATTTAATATAATAATTATTAATTATATTTATTACTAATTTTACCTAAAAAATTATATTTATGTCGGTAGTACCGATAGAGACATTTTCTATCGGTAAATGAATAGCGCAATAATTAATATTTATTTATTCAGTATTACCAAGAGAAATCTAATCTCTCGGTAATTTAAAGACATTTACCGAGAGAAATACTTTTCTCTCGATAAATTACCGACGAAAATATATCTGTCGGTAAATGTATAATCTCATTTAATTACGAAAAGCTCATCATTTGAGACAATTACTGACAAAACAAACGTTCTCTCAGTAATACCGACGAAAATATATATTTATCGATAAATATATAGTCTCATTTAATTGCGATAACTCATCATTTGAGACAATTACCGACAGAACAAATGTTTTCTCCGTAATACCGATGTAAATATATATCTGTCGGTAAATATATAGTCTTATTTAATTACGATAGCTCATCATTTGAGACAATTATCGACAAAAAAATATTCTCTCGATAATACCGACGTACAATTACTTCTGTCGTTACATTTATACATATTTACCAACGAAAATATATATCTATCGGTAATTAAATAGTAAAGTGACAAAAATTTTATCGCCAATTGTCAGCCATTTACCGAGAGAAACTTAGTTCTCTCAGTAATACCGACGAAAGAATATTTCTACCGAAAATTATATAGTGTTAGACAATTAAAAAAACTCTGCTTTTAAGAAAATTTACCGACATATAATTATTTCTGTCGGTAATTAAAAGTAAGATGACAAAATTTTTGCCGCAAGTTGATGCCATTTACTGAGAGAAGATTTTGTCTCTCGGTAATATCGACAGAAATTTATTTCTCTCGATAAATTATTAGTGACAGTTAGTCAATTAGTCAAGGTCCTTTACCGACAGATTTTGTTGTTCTCGGTAAATTTACCGAGAGATTAAAGTGTCTCTCGGTAAATTTACCGAGAAACACTTTAATTTCTCGGTAAATTTAACATATACCCTAACTTTTTTTCCTTTTCTCCATTTTTTCGATTTACGCCACTGTCTTCTGCTTTGCTCCGCTGCTTCTTCTGCTCTGCTCCACTGCTTGCCGTTGCATGAAGAAGAAGAAGAAGATGATGAAGAAGAATAAGCCTTCTGCTCCACTACTTGTCATTGCACAAAGAAGAAGAAGAAGGAGGAGGAGGAGGAGGAGAAAGATAGAGGTATTTATTTTGATTTTTTAAAATTTTTGTTAAATATTATTTATAATTTTTATTTTTGTTGAATGTTTTAATTTATAATAAATTTTGTATTGTGTGTTGTTATTGTTTATAGTTGTGTAGTTTAGGTTGATAATTGATATTTATTTATTTTTCGTTTGAATTTTTAGGGTAGTTCTATATTTTTGCAAAATATATCTGAAAATTATTTTTATTTTGCACTTTTCTATTTATTCATAATATCGTTTTAGAGAATATAATAATTTATATAAAAAATTTAAAATTTTGTTAGTATTATTTTAGACAGTATGATGTTTATATAATTTTTAGTGTATTATTATTAAATTTTAAAAAAATTAGTAAAATATTTATTTAATTTTTAAAATTAAATAAAAAATTAGATAAAATTAGACAGTGTGGTTTATAGTATTATTTTAAAATTATAAAAATATTTTTTGAATATTTTTTGGTATTTATAGTATTATTTTCGTGTTTAAGATATTTATATTATTTTAAAAAAATTAGGCTGTGTGGTGTATAATTGTTGTAGATTTTTGTATAATTATTTTAAAAAAATATCTTGGTAGAATGAATTAATTTTATAAATTTTAGTAAAAAAATTTAAATTTTAAGGTTTGTTAGGGCAAAAAATAATTTTTTAAACAAATTTAAAATAGTTATATTTTTTGAAATTTTTTGTAAATATAAATATTTTAGATTTATTTTATTGTTGTTAGGATTTTTTTTTAAATTTTATTCAATTAGATTTAATTTAATAAATTACAAAATAAAAATATAAAAATTTAAGTATTTTTAATAGTTATAAAATATTTTTTTAGAGAAATTTAAAAAATTTTGTTATATTTTAAATTTTATTTTGATGTTTATAGTATTATTTTAGGATTTTAGATTTTTATATAACTTTTTTAAAAAAAATAGATAGAATGAATAAATTTTTAGTTATTGTTTTGCTTCATAAAATAATTTTTTAGATAAATTTAAAATATTTATATATTTTAAAATTTTTTATAAGTAAAATTATTTTAGGTTTATTTGATTATTGTTAGGCTTTTTTAAAAAATTTAGTAAATTATATTTAATTTAAGTCAATTAGACTTTTTTTAAAAAATTTTAGTAAATTAGATTTAATTTAATAAATTTTATAATGAAAAATATAAAAATTTGGAGGTATTTTTAATGGTTATAAAATATGTTTTAGAGAAATTTAAAATTTTTAGTATAATTAAGAATTTATTTCCAATTAGAAATATTTTAGGGTGTTGGATTTTTATTAATGTATTTTTATTTTAAAAAATATTTGAGTTATTTTTATTAATTATAGAATTTCATTGTATATAAAGAATTAATTTTGTATCTAAAATACTTAATGTTTTAGAGAAATTTAATATATTTATTATAATTTTTAAACTTTTTTGATAAAAAGAAATAATTAAGGGTTTGAATTTATTTTAGGTAATTTTATAATTTTTTAGTAATTTTTATATTTTTTGTTAATAAATTATAATTAATGTATTTTTTTATATTTTAAATTTAATTTAAAGGTATACAATTTAAAATATATTTTGTGATTTTACTAATTTATAGCTAATTAGTTGTATAGATTAAAAAATTTAATTATATTATTAATTAATAGTATTTTTTCATTTTAGTGATTGTTAAGTTGTAGTTAAACAATTAAATATTGATTGTATATATGCTTAATAACAGAAAATTATAAAATTTTTGTGAATAATTTTATTAAAATTTTTTAATATATTTATACTTGAATTTTTACATATAAATATGTATATATTTTTTTATATATGTATTTTTTTCATTTTTATAGATTTGAATAAGTATTGTTATTTTTATAATTTTAGTGAAAAATAAGCGAGATATTTAATAATAATTTGATAATTTAAACATTAATAATAAAAAGCATTATAATGAAATCCATTTTATTTTATTTTGAATTAAAAAAATCTTAAATGTGCAAATCCACAAGAAAATGGTAAAGCTGAATTGAATTTATGGTTTGCTGACATTTAAAATATAATTAAAAGAATAATTTGATTATAAATTTATAATATAAAATGGATAATTTAAAAAAATTAATAGTAAAAAAATTGAGAGCAAATAATTACAGTAAGTGATAATTCTTTATTAAAATTTTGATAATTACTTTTAATTATAGTCCAAATCATATTTTATTTTTTTTAATATACATAACAATGATCCTTTCATTTTTTTTACATTTTTAACATTTACATCAACTTAATTATAAATTATATAGAAAAAAGAATATCCCGCAATTACAAAAACTATTACTTAGATAAAATAAATAAAGTGAAAATAAATTAGTATTCTGATTGTTAGCAGTTAAATCTAATATATAATTAATAACAAATCCAATGAGCAAATATTTAGTTGAATGTAAACAATAAATAATATATAAATAATACATAAAATATATTCAAAGTATAAATTTAGGACAAATTAAATTTAATTAGATAGCAGAATAATAATTACAAATATAAGCAAAGAATAAAAAAAAAAAAAAAGAAACTCACGCAACAAAAAAGATTTATATATATATTTGAAAAAAAAATTGCTACATAGTATATTTGGAAACAAATTTTTTAAAAATGATATTTCATTTAAATTTCTCAAAAAAAAACTAGAGAATACATAGAAGCCCAAATAAATACAATAGATCATTAATATAATTTTTTTATATTTAATATATTAAAATTTTAATATTTAGAGAAATTAATTTTATTTAATATTTAAAGAAATATATTTTAAATTAAAGTGACACATTATCATATTAGAAAGTTAATTACAACAAAATTAGAATTAAACACACATATTATATGATAATAATTTAATAATTTACAATAAAATTAGAATTAAACACACATATTATAGGATGTAGATCAGTTCTCTCCTCCTTTTCGGTTTCAAATGGCATGGTGCAAGCATTCTGATTTTAAAAGACTTATCAAGAGTTCGTGGAAGATTGGTAATTCAGTTCTTGATAACTTGAATGTTGTGCGTGATGGTCTGAATGTGTGGTAGTTTAATACTTTTGGCAATCTTTATAAATGGAAAAGAATTCTTTTGGCTCGACTTCGTGGTATTCAGGAGCATTTATGTAAGGATGTTAATGGTGGTTTGCGTAAATTGGAAATTAAGCTTCGGTCTCAACTAGATAGTTTGCTTGAACAAGAGGAATTGCTGTGGTTTCAAAAATCCCGAGCTGATTGGTTGGTTGGAGGTGATAGGAACACAGCTTATTATCATGGTCTTGTCTTGCAAAATAGCTTTCGGAATAAGATCAATTCTCTTATGTTTGAAGGTTCTCTTATTTCTGATCCGAAGGTAATCCTAGATATTGCAGTGGCTTTTTACAAGGATTTGTATTCATATGGAAATTAGCCATTTACTCCTTGTTATACCTCATCTGGGTTTCCCTTCTTGAGCGATCATGATTCTGCTTTTCTGAATAAGCAGTTTGTGGCGGAGGAAGTTAGGAAAGCAATTTTTGATATGAATCCAACAAAAGCTCCTGGGCCGGATGGTTTTAATGCTGGTTTTTATCAGCAAACTTGGGATATTGTAGGTGGTCAAGTGGTTGAGATGACTCTACAGTTTCTTAATCAAGGGGTGTTACAGGAGAATACTTATCATACTTGGGTCACTCTGATTCCAAAAGTTGACAACCCAGAATCTATCACGCAGTTTAGACCAATTAGTTTATGCAACGTCAGTTTTAAGATAATCACTAAAGTCTTGACAAATCGAATGAGGATGGTCTTTCCAAAATTAATTGCGCCAGTGCAGACTAGCTTTATTCCGGGCAGATTACTTCATGATAATGTGGTTATATTACAGGAAATCATTCATTCTATGAATTCTCCTAATAGGAGGAAGCCGACTATGGTTATCAAGATTGATTTAGAAAAGGCTTTTGATAGGCTTTCTTGGAGTTTTATCAATGAGTCGGTCCTGCTGGCTGGATTTCTGCCCACTGGCGTAATTTGATTAGTAAGTGTCTTAATGCGTGTTCTATGCAGATAAAGTGGCACAATGATTTGTCTGAATCTTTTTCACCAATGAGAGGGGTTCGGCAGGGTGACCCGATCTCCCCATATCTCTTTGTTCTTGGCATGGAACGGTTGGGGCATATCATTAATGATTCGGTCTTTGTAGGTGCTTGGAAACCGTTTCAGTGTTCTAGAGATGGGCCTGCTTTATCTCATATGTTCTTTGCTGATGATCTCCTACTTTTTGCGGAAGCCTCGATGGAGCAAGTGGATATTATAAAAGGTTGTCTTGATGCTTTTTGCCAAAGTTCGGGAGAGAAGGTGAACTTTAGCAAATCATCAGTCTTTTTCTCTATGGACACACCCACTGTTTTGAGGGATCAGATTGCTGAAGGGCTTTGCATGACAGAAGTTAGCAATTTGGGTACCTATTTAGGTGTTCTTATGATTACTGGAAGAATTAAAAAGGAACTTTATGAACCACTCTTGACTAAAGTGGACAAAGTCTTGGCTGGATGGAAGAGACCATTGCTTTCTTTTGTAGGAAGGGTTACTCTTGCTAAGTTTGTTTTGCTAACTTTGCCTGTTCATATAATGCAGGTTACTCTTCTTCCAAAATCAGTTTGCAAAGCCTTTGATAAGAAGGTTAGGGATTTTATTTGGAATAAAGGTGTGGGGACTTCCAATGTGCATCTGGTCAATTGGTCCACTGTTACTAAGCCGTTGGATTCTGGAGGTTTGGGCATCCGATCATGTTTAAACATGAATAGAGCGCTGATTTCGAAGTTAGGGTGGCGGATGCTTACACAACCGGGGGATTTTTGGTGCTCTATTATTCGACACAAGTATGTTGCGGGTCAACCTTCTTTTCATGATTGGACTAGGAAGGTTCGGGATTCAGTGATATGGAGGAGTGTGATGGATTCCATTCCTTTACTTTTGCGTGGTACGGCGTATTCGGTGTACAATGGAAGGAAGACTAGATTCTGGTTAGATTCTTGGATTTTGAATTCTCCTTTGATTAATTTTGCAGTTAATCCAGTTCCCTCTGACTGGCTTTCTCATTCGGTTGCCAATTATTGGGATATAGGGGGTTGGAAATGGAATGTTCTTAACCATTTCTTACCGTTAAATGTGCGGCAGAGTATGGGTTCCATTTTTTTTGTCCTAGGATGAGAATGATTCAGATTCAATCTTTTGGTTAGGAACGGCTAGTGGAAATTTTACAGTGTCCTCGGCTTATAGATTTTTGTCTTCTTTTGAGGTTACTACTCCAAATAAAGTTTGGCAATATATTTGGAAGTTGCAGGTTCCTCAGAGAATTTGATCTTTTCTCTGGCTTTTTCAATTGCAGAAGTTAATGTTGAATTCTGAAAGACGGAAGAGGGGTTTTGTTGTTGATGATCACTGCCCTATCTGTAATTCTGCAGTTGAGACCCGGGAACACTTATTTCGGGGCTGTTCTGTCATTCATGAACTTTGGATGTGCTTTATGGATAGTGATTCTTTTGTTGATTTTCAGAGTTTGGATGCGGACCAATGTCTTGTTCAGGTACGCACATGGCTCTTTCCAGCTTTCCCTCATCTCTCTTCTGGCTTTGTCTTTGGTATTGCTTTATGGTATGTGTGGAAATGGAGGAATGAGCATGTTTTTGGTTCACATATTCCTACAAAGGAACAACTGAGAGCACAGATAGTATATTGGATTAATGCTTGTAATGAGGCTTGGAAGAACAACCATGGATATGGAGGTCGTACAAAAAGGGAGATTTTAGTTTCATGGGAGCCTCCTCCTGCGGGTTGGTATAAGGTGAATGTAGATGGGGCTTCCAAAGGCAATCCAGGAGCTGCTGGTGGAGGTATTGTGATCCGTGACGAGGCTGGCTGCTACATTTCTGGTTTGTTATTGGGCCTTGGTTCTTGTACTTCAATAGTTGCGGAGCTTAGTGCTCTCATTGGGGGGTTACATCTCGCCTGGGAGTTTGGATGTAGGTGTATTGTAGTTAAGATGGATTCTTTACAATGCCTTCTTTTTGCGAAAAGAGATATTCCTAATTGTTCTCGGTTTGCTGGCATGCTTAAGCAGATTAAGTTTTTGCTTAGTTTGCCATGGGAGGTTTGTTTGAAGCATGTTTATAGGGAAGGAAATCAGGTTGCTGATAAGATGGCTAATATGGCTGTTCAGGCTGCTTTGGGATGGACTAGGATGGATAGGCCGCCTCCAGAGATTGCGAATTTGCTGAGGAATGATATGGTTCAGGTGGCTTGGCCACGGTTGATTAATATATATTATGGGTAGTACCCTCTTTAGTATAAAAATAAAAATAAAAAAAATGATAATACAAATTGAAATTTTAAATTTAAATTTAACTTGTATAAGCTATATATATTTATCCGTGTCTTTTAATAACTTTATCCATATGTTTTTTAGGCCATAATAAAAATATTTTTAGCTATAAATAAATACTATTATATTAATTATTGAATATATAACAACTTCAATTATGTTTCACAAATTATATATGATTAATATTAATTAAATTATTTTTAATATATTAATAATTAAGGGTCATTTCATATACTATATCATCTATATTAATAAAATAAAATTAAAAAGATGTAAAAAATTTAGTTATTATTTCGGTTTTTCAGTTTAGTTTGGCATAGTTCTCGATCTGAATATAATTTAATATCCAGAGCCGTCTCATGTTATAAAAAATTAATACAGTTTGGTCGGATAAAGTCAAAAAATCAACAAATTTTTTCAGTTATGGATATTTCTATTCGGATATTCAAATCGGTTTAAATATTTTCAAAAACTATACTCAGCTCTATCAGCAGGTGTGCTCGGACAACAACGACGGTATGCTTGAAAGATGATGTGCTTTGTTTTTTTTTCAGTTTTTTTATTTAAATTAATCTCTAACTTGTAATTTTTTTACTTGTTTAATTAATTTTTAATTTGTAGTTTTTTACTTTTTTTTGTTACATGATATGAACTAAAGAAAATTAAATTAAATTAATTCTTAAATAATTTAATATAATAGTATAAAATAAATTTAAATATAATTAATTTTTTAATAAATTTAAATATAATTAATTGTTAATATATTTTTTTTTTTTTGTAATTGAGGGGCTTTTAATTTATCTGTAAACAGATGAATGAATATGTGTTCCCTCAGCCGGTAGGGATTAATTTGTTATGAAAATAATAAGTTGAAAGGACTAATTGGTTACTTGAAAAAAATAAGGGACTAAGTGAAAAAAGTTGTCAAAGTTGATGAGACTATGAATATATTAAGCCAAATTATTAACAAATATTCAACTTTACTTCTAGTTTTCAGATTTGAAATTCAGAAGACAACTATAGGTAATTCAGAAAACAACTATAGGTATATCAAACATATACTTTACATATATCAGATATTTAGGTTTTAGGAATGGCCCTGTATTTTAGATTTGAAATTCGAAAATCAATTATAAATATACGAAACGCATACTCCATTTTAGATCTAAAATTTGAAAATCAACTTCAAAATATAACAAATATATCATAAAAATGAATAAATTTTAATTACATTTCTTTTATTAAATGTATGAAAAATTTATTATTTTTAATATTGAAAAAAATTATACTGATAAGTTTCAAACACTCATTACCATTTAATGTCATATAATTACTAGTATATTAAGGCAAATGCATGTGTTATGGACAAAGTCGGTTAAGTAAATTATTAATGAATATTTTGAAATTTAATAATAAAAATGAAAAAAATATTAAAATTCAATAAGGTTTAACATATTCCGGGGTGTACATTGATCGGGTTCGGTTGAGTATGAGAAATTTTATAAATTGACCAAACTTGATAAATGAAGAAAAATGTGAAACCGAGCTCGACCGAAAGACTATAATATTTCGACCAACCCGCACATATTCTGGTACATTCACGTAAAATTGGAGTGATTTGGATTGGGCCTGTCAAATGAGCCTTGTGTTTGAGTTTAGTTGTAAATTTTGAAAATGATAATAACTTTGAACTAAATTTTAAGCTTGCTATTTTTATAATAATTAAATTATAAAACTTTGTGTCTGAATTTAGTTAAAACGTCTAAAAATGATACTTGTAATTGATTCAATTTTATTTTGAGGAGGAGATGTTTTGTCCAGACTCTTTGTGAACTTCATGTTAAAGAAATATCACTTTATAATAAGTGAAATTCTATTTTTCTTTCAAAAAATTTCTTCTAATGAATTGTTTTATTGCAATTTATACATCATAATAAAATTTCTAATTTTTATACATTGTAAAATAATTTTTTATTTTACAATCTGTTCAATTTTATTTCATAAGAAAATTTTTCTTATTATCAAGAAAATTAATTACTGCAATAAAAAAAAATGAAAAGAATGATTCCAAGAACCCACAAACACAACTGACCATATATCTATTAATTTGACTTTCAAAGTGAACCAAATTATAGCTGCATAGTTCTTTAAAATCTATAGCACAAAATTGTTCTTTAAAATCTATACTCTGAAAATGCAAATGCATGCAAAATTATTCTTTTTTCTTCAAAAATGCAAATGCACTAATATAAAGAGGAAAGGAAAACCAAAAAAGTGGAGAACCATACATACTGTAAAGTGGAAATATGAAAAAAAAAAATTAATTTTTATGTTCAAATAAGTAAAAATATCATTTTTATAAAATAAAAAGAACAAATAAATGAAATAATCAACTAAATCACAATATTGGAATAAAAATCTCAAAGAATCACTACATGCAAATGCAGATCTGCAATATAAACAAAAAAGTAACAACATACATATGCAGATCTAAAACAGAAATACTAAAATAGTCATAAATCATTACAAAACTTTCAAAAAACGAAATAAAAGATACAAAACAAAGATCCATCTGGCCAAACATACACAAATACGTAAGAATTAAAAAATCATAAATCATAAATAAATATATCAAATCTAAAGTAAATTCTAATTACCACAAAAAAAAAATGAAAAACACCAAACAATAACTAAAAAAAAAAACTAAAATACACTAAAAACCAAAAACACAACCAAATCTATAAAACCCTAATAAAATTCCAATTTTTTTAGCAAATCAAAGTACACACGGGGGCGGAGGCAGGTGGGGTCGTGTGGGGGCTGACGACCCCCCTGCCGGCCGACGGAGATGTAAAAGCATCTCAGTTTCAACTCCCTCTGCCCCTCAGTCCCTCAGTAAACTGCTCCCTCAGCCCCCCCCCCCCCCCCCCCCCCCCCTTCAGCCCCTCAGCAGCTCAGCTCCTCAGTTCTATGGGGCACCTCAGTTTCAGCCCCCCCTGCCGGTGGTCCTGACTCTGCCACTGAGTACACAAGTGTATAAACAAACCTTAAATCAAACATCATGCATATTTATAACAACTTATAAATTAAAATACCTAGATATATAAATAAAAACCAAAAATATAAACTAAAACAATAAAAAAAATAAAACACAAGCCCTAAAATTTTTAATCCGTAAAAAAATATAATTTTCTAAGGATAGAGAGACTGAGAGTGAGCAGCTTTGTTTTGTTTGAGATAGACTAGTGTTTTATTTTGTCTAAAATAAAACACTTTGTTTCATATTTAGTGATCAGAGAAGAGATAGAGAAAAATCAAAGAATGGGAAGAAATTTCGACTAAGAGGAAGGGGAAGAAATTTTAGCCAGAAGAGAAAAGACTTTAGAGAGTAAAGAAGAGAGAGAGAGAGAGAGGTTATCAGAATACCAAAAAGTCTAGAGACATTTAAGAAATGAATGTGCAACTAGGGTTGAGCTTCCTCGCCAATAAGATTCTTATGTAAGGATTAGAAACGACATAGTTTTCTCTACTACAAATGACGTTGTTTCACTTATATATAAATTATAATATATATGTAATAAGTGTCGGTCAATTTTGAGTTTATTCAAAGCAAAAAAAACCCCAAATTGATCGATCACCCAAACTTGACCTTCTATAAAAATCTCATACCATTCTCGCCCAAAAATGTGTAGCAAATCAATCGAATCCGCATTAAAGCATATGGGTCGGTCGTTTATGGTCAGCTGGTATTTTTGCACAGCCCTACCATCTATGTATAGAGAATGATTCTTTATTAATTTATTATAAATCCTTAATTGTAAAAATACTTCATTTTGTATTAAATTAAAATTGAGAAATGATTTAACATAAGTGAATTTTATAAACATTTGTTTTTAATATATATAAACAAAGATTTGTTTTTAATTTTTAGTGTTAATTATACTTGAGTTAAATTATATAAGAACTAACAACTTTATAAATTAATTTTATATTTAATCAAATGTAAAAATAATTAATTTTTTAATATAAACTATTAAAATTGCATATTAATTAAACATGGAAATTTATTATAAATAATTTGTTTTAATTGAAATCTAAATCTAAATGAATTGAATTTTATATCAGTTTAATTCAAATTATATGAATATATGATATAAGTAATATGTATTTTATACAATAACTAATTAACATTTTATAAAAATTATTACATTAGAGCTCAAAATCAAATACTAGTAAGAAGAGGGGGAAGTAGAAAATGCAAATTAATACATGAAGATATGAATACTAAAAAAAAAGTGGCCATAAATTAGGAGAAGGAGGGAGAATTTTTTTTAAAAATAAAAAAGTAGTATAAATGTTAAAGATAGTATTTTTTAAAAAAAATTTTGTTTCAATAGTATTTTTGTAATTTTTAAGTTATTATTATAGAAATCTCCATATAATATTAAGATTCTTAATACTTTTAGATTATTAAGTTGATTTTTTTAAGGGAAATTACAACAATTGGCGATGCTACGTTGTTGAGAAGGGGGGCAGTTGCCCCCTTCTCTTTTTGAAAATTTATATATATATATATAATATTTTTAAAAAAAATTTGAATTATTTATTAATTTTTTTAAAATTTTAAATTGCCCCTCTTTTTTTAAATTTTTACAAAAAAGTCAAAAAAATTACAATAAATTATTTATTCTATATGCAATAGTTCTCTTTTAAAAAATTGACAAAATATTGATAATATATAAATATAAAATAAATAAATAAATTTTTCAACTAAATTAATTTAAACTCATTTAATGAATTAAAGTACTCATTTATTTTAATTATTTTTTAAAAAATTATATTCATTATTTAATTTTTTTTCTTTATTTTATTTTTATTATGAACAATCTTATAAATTTAAAATTCTATATACATATATATTAATATTTTTTTATTAATTAATTTTTTAATAATAAAAATATATTATTAATAAATTAATAAATTTATAAAATACTATTAAAACAAAAAGAGAGATAAATAATTATGGAAAAACTAAAATTTGTAAAAAAATTTTACCCCCCTTTATTTCAAAGCCTGACTTCGCCCCTAATTACAACCTTGTAAGCACAATAAAGAGGGTTAATGTTTTTAAGAGAAATTACAACCTTGTAAACTCGATAAATAAGGTCAGCACTTGGGGAAAAAAAAGGAATAATATGAGAAAATTGATTTACGGGTTTATTAAGTTCTTATAGTGAGAGATATTATATATATATAATTGAAATTGATTTATTTATTTAAGTATAAGCTTAGAATCATGAAATTATATATTTTGGTTGTATGTGAGTAGCTAATAATTAAAATAGAATTAAATACATAAGGGGCATTTACAAAACTACCCATAAAAATATTTTTTTTAAAAAAATACTACACAAAAAATTATATTTATATTTCTAGAAAAAGATGAGCTAAATTTTTAAAAATATCTCACTCTTTACTAAAACAATTTTTTTTTCAAAAATACTTCATATCTTACTATAAACAATATTTTACTTCATATTTCACCTTTTGTTTTTCAAACTTTACTATTAAATAAATATAGTCCAATAAAATAATAAAAATTAATATTTTAAATTATATTTTTAATATATAAAATTTATTAATTTTTATAAAAAAAATTTAATTTTGATTACAAATAACAATCATAAAATATAATGTAAAAGAATACATAAAAATATATTAATAAATATCATTAAATTATTTTTAAATAAATTTTACATATTATAAGCATAAAAAATAAAGTTAAAAAAAATATCAATTTCATTACTTAGATATTGTGTATGTTATGTAGATATTATGTGTATACCATGTATTTATTATGTACATTATGTGTATGTTATGTGAATATTGTGTGCATAAAAAAATAAAAAATAATAATATTAAATAAATGTTAAATAAATTCTTTAGATATTGCGTGCAACTTGAGTATATATTATGTAAATATTATTGTTTGATGTGTGTATTTTATAAATGTTATGTATATATTATATATATGTTATGTATATATTTGGGTTTTTTGTGTTTATGTTGAAAATATTAAAATAAAAAAAAACTTTTTATGAGTAAAAGCACATAATAGAAATAGAAAATAAAAAAAACGAAACAAAAGAAAAGAAAAACAAAAAAAAAATTACATTATTTTTCCATAAAAACGAAAAAAATTAAGCATAAAATTTAGATGTGAAAAAAAACCCCTATTGGCCCATATATTTGAAAGAAGGAACCCAACATGCTAAATTTAGGGTAATTTCCTCAATACATAATATGCATAATAATATATTTCAGGTTGGGTTGTCATGTTAGGCCAATTATCATAGAAAGAAATCTTGGATATGGGTATGTGCATATAATTGCTAAAGATAGTTAATGCATAAAAGGAGAAAACTCCTTTGGGGGGAAAAAAACGTATTGTGTAGGAAAAAAAAAAGAGTGAAGAACAAAAGAAAAGGAAAAAAATTCTCTCTTAAAAATTCTCTTTGAAGAATTAACTCTCTTATTAGAACAACTCTTAGTGAAAATTCGAGTATTTCCTGCTATAGCTTTTACCATCAGAGCGCGACCTCAAGTTCAGCATTTAGATGGAAAAATTATGAACTTATTCTATATATTTTGACAAATTTAATTTTATCCAATATTACCTTAGAAAAAAATATTTTATTTATTTTATGTAAATAAATAAAATAGTTACATCTAAAATTTTAAATATTTTTGAAATAGTTAATTTTATTTATTTTATTTAAATAAATAAAATAATTACAATTAACTTATTTTTATTATTTTCCAAAATTATTTTGGATAGAACAAATTTTATTTATTTCATGTAAATAAATAAAATAGCTATAATTAAATTTTTTTATATATCATTTTGGACATAATTAATTTTATTTATTTTATATAAATAAATAAAATAGTTGTAATTAATATTTTTATTATTGTCCAAATAAATTATTATTCTTTTTAATTTTATTAATGAATAAAAAATTCACAATGACATAGTTATATTTTGTATTTGTTATAGAAAATTGTGGTGATGATCATTAGAACTCTTAAGAACATTAGGTCAATTGGACATATGTAACATCATTATATTATATATATAATATATATAATACCAGCAAATTGCTTAATTATTTTATTGTTTTTGTTAATTCTTTTAAAGTTATTTTATCCCCTGTGAACGGTCCCTCCAATTTGCTGATAATTTTAAAAGAATTAACAAAAACAATAAAATAATTAAGCATAAACAACATAGATATAAACAGATTAATTAAACAGCTCTGATAATAAATAGTAAAAACGAATCAAGAAGCAGAATGTAAAAGAATATATTAAAATAAATTACAGAAATAATTTAAAAGCATATATTAAAAATATAAAGAATATAAAGAATAATTATAATCTCTTTTAAATGGTACGGCGGCGTTGTTTCATACCTGGTGCAAAGGAGGACTTCAGACAAGTGCAAGTCTGACGTTGCTCCAATTTATATTTAGGTTTACAGCCTTATATACCACTTTAAAGATTACAATTAGATCTTTAATTAAATTTGTATCTTAGGTCTAAAATATTTTATTTAAGTTTTATCAAAACACACTCTTAAGTCTATTTGTTTTAGTATTTCTAATTATACTATGTGTGGTATAATTATACGGATCCCGTATAAATATACAGCGTAGAATATAGAGAGAAGAAAGACAGAAAAGGATAGAATATAGAAGTCCTTTTCAGTCTGTAAGTAGTGCAAATATAATTTCTGATGTTTTAGTTCCAAATCAAGCTCAACTTGCACGTTTTTTGCTTGCAAGAACTAGAACAGAGCATACTTATAATGAAATGAGATATGAGATATATAAAAATTAAATTTATTTAATTGAAATAACAATATAGAATAAAATAAAATACAATTTATAATTATAAAATATAAGTTATAAAATATAACTACCTTATATAAGGAGATCAATAGGTGTTGAGTACAGGAATGGGAGAATAATAAGTGAAAGAAGAGAGGGAAGGAAGAAGCTAAAACTAGGCTGAGAGGTTCTTGAATGTCTTCTGTGTTCAGAAAGAAGTGTCTCCGATCCTCTTTACCTTCAGAATGAGCTTCATTATATAGACATGGGCTTTAAAATTCCACTATTCTTGTCACATGCTTTGGCACTGTAGAGGAATAGTAACCTGTCGTTACTATTTGCTTTTATTGTACCTTCACGCGTTCGGAACTGTGGATGAATAGTACCTTGTCTGGGGTACTGTTGACTTTACTGTGGGAAACTGTGGGTGAACAGTTCTTCTGACTTTACTGTTGGTTTTCCTCTGGTGAATACTATTGATGAACAGTATTTTGTCAGTGGGCACCGTCTTTATTGACTTTATCAATCTGAGTGAAGAAATAAGGTTTCTCCTGCCTTTAATCAGAAGAATCTGAGTCAGATTCAACTTCTGACTCAATTTTCTTTTTACTTTTCTTTTCTTTTTCTTTTTTCTTTTTCTTTTATTTTTCTTTTTCTTTTTTCTTTTTCTTTTTCTTTTCTTTTTCTTTTTCTTTTTCTTTTCTTTTTTCTTTTTCTTTTCTTTTTTCTTTATCTTTTCTCTTTTCTTTTTTCTCTTTTTCTTTTTCTTTATTCTTTTTCATTTTACCTTTACTTTTCACTCTGATGGGGGACAATATACCATAGCAATCATCCTCATTACTGGGACAGTAATCCGAGTCAGATGTCTCGGTGGAAGATGATGTCATGGATGATGTAGAGGAATCCGAAGAAGAGGAAAGAGATTTTCTTCTTCTGGATGAGGCTTTAGAGACTTTAGAATGGACTTTAGTTGAAGATCCAGCAGAGCAGGTTCTACTGGGCTTAATGGGCTCAGATGTTGAGGGAAGAGATCCAACCATCTGTTCCATTAAGGCTTTATAATCTTCTGCAGTCTTGGCAGCTGCAAGAAGGGCAATGTTCTGGGCTCTTTGAGCTCCAAAAGAGGCTTGTAGCCTTGGGTCAAGACCACCATGGTTTCTCTTAAGGAGCCATTCTTTAACAGTTTCAATAGTGGTAGAATTGCGAAAGGCAGACCACCACTTGACTTTAGATTTTCTCAATATAACAGGGATACTGGTACCTGACTGAAATGAATAGTCAAAATACCATTGATACACCCAAGGTATATTGAAATTTAAGCAAAAAAGAAGCAGAGGAGGAAAATTCCTCTCAAAAGGTGTAGGATTTAAGTGGGCTTTAAAATGCTGGTAAGCTAATAGTACATCTTGTGGAAGAGTTCTTTCATCATTTCCACAATAATGCCACCAATCAACGAACCAAGATGGGAGGTTATTAATCTTTAAATTGGTTTCATTATAGATGAGCCAGGAATGGGTTTTACCCGGGTTTTGGAAAAACAGGGCTTTGGTCCAGGCTTCTATATAATCTCAATAGTTATATGAGGAACAACATGATAAAGAAGGAAGGATTTTAAATTGCACAGGAATGTGCAAAGGTTTTCCCCATTCAGAAGAATGGAGAATTTTCTTTATTTTAAAAGAAGAATAGGCTATGACAGCCTTATCTTGCTGAAGGTAATTGTGCTTTAGAAATAAGGAGCCTGAATCCACAAGAATATGGAGATAATATTCTTGGGGCTTTGAAGATTCTTTAGGTTTGAAAAACCATCCTTTAGGATATACAGACTCAATTATAGACCATGGGTTCTGCTGGACAGTCCCAAAATCAGGAATTAATTCTGTAAACCAAAAATTTTTATTATACCAAAATGATTTTTGCTTTAAAGGAAAATTTGCTGAAACAATTTGAGTTGAAGGTTTTGAAATATCCAACTCATTTTTAGAAATACTCTGAGATAGGGTTTTTTGAGAAGAAGATTATCCTATCTCAATTTGGTTTTTTAAATAAGGGATTAAGGAATCTTTACCTGGAACCCCTGGAGGAGGTTCGTGTCCCATCTTTAAGAGAGCTTTAATCACTTCAGGTGATTGGGCCAACTGAGAGACCCAATGCACTATTTTTGCTTTATCTTCTTCTTGGATGGCATCAGCCCAAGACTTTATGGATTTAGGGTTCAATATACTATCTGAATGATTAGATAAAGCTTTAGGAGAGTCATCTTTAAGGGTTTCCTTTTCTTTATTGGCTGTTTTCTTTTTTCTCCCCATGATTCCTGAGAAGGAATTCACGAGTAAGGAAATCAGGTAAACTATTGTTTTCTCCTTTAATAAATTCAATATCAAAATCAAAAATACTTAAAATAGCTTGCCATCTAGCAAAAATTTGTTTTGAGGCAAGGTTTTAACATCCTTTTGCAGAACGTCTTTAGCACTTTTACAATCAATTCGTAATAAAAACTTTTGATTCAATAAATCAGATTGAAATTTTGAAATACATAATACAATACTCAAAATTTCTTTCTTTATAGTAGAATAGTTTAACTGGGTTGGACTCCAATGTCCTGAATAGAATTGGACTATGGCTTCTCTACCCTCTTTAACCTGTTTTAAAATCCCACCAAAGCCTATATCTGATGCATCAGTCTCTACTATTTTGGAGGCTAAGGGATCAGCTATATGTAGGCAAGGAATAGTTTTAACTAGGTCTTTAACTTGTCTAACTATGCCAGAATGGACCTCAGTCCATGGACCTGGGTTTTTCTTTAATCTATCATGTAGAGGTTTAATAGTCCTATTTAGGTTGGGAAAAAATTCTATAACATAATTTAGACAACCTAAAAATCTTTGTAACTGAGCTTTATTAATAATCTGGTCAGGAAACCTATCCCCAAAGGCTAAGTTTCTTTCTATAGGTTCTATGATTCCCTGTTCTATATAATATCCTAAGAACCTAATTTTAGTTTGAAACAGAGACATATTCGTTTTACTTAATACTAAACCATTATGTTTTATTACCATAAAAAATGTTTTTAAATGTTTAAAATGTTCATCTATAGTTGTAGAGTATATTAAAACATCATCAATATAAACAATACAAAATTTAGTGTAAGGGTTAAAAATATCATTCATCACTCTCTGAAATTCAGAGGGTGCATTCTTTAAACCAAAAGGCATAACATTCCATTCATACTGTCCAAATGGAACAGTGAATGCAGTCTTATACCTATCTTTAGGGTTAATCTGAATTTGCCAAAAACCAGATTTCATATCAAATTTACTAAAAATATTTGTTTTATATAATCTTCCTAATAAATCTTTTTTATTTGGAATAGGGTATCTAATCCATTTTAAAGCTTTATTTAAAGGTTTATAATTTATTACTAATCTAAGTGCACCTCTTTCTATTTCAGAGGCCTTGTTTACATAGAATGCAGCACAAGACCAAGGGCTTCTAGATTTAGTTATTAATCCTTTATTTTCTAAATCATTTATTTCCTTTTTACAGAATTCAATTAAATCTGGCGCCATCTGAATGGGCTTAGCTTTAGTTGTAATAGACTTTTCATCAAAGCCTATTTCATAAGGTAAATCGACCATGTGTTGCTTTCTGTTCCAAAATGCATTTGGAATATCAGCACACAAATCTTTTTCTATTTGAGATTTTATTTTATTAATTTTTTCTTGCGTAAATTTATTGTTTAACTGTTCATTTATTTTTTATAAATGATAATTATTTTTTAAATTACAAAGTTGTTCAGACTTTGCCTTTATAAGAGCATTTATTTGTAATTCATTAATTGAATGTGCCTTTAAGAGATTTAAATTCCTCTTTTTAGGTTTTTCTAAAAATGGAAAAATTATCTTTTGTCTTCTGACTTTAAAACTTATACTATCATCATTTACTGAATAAGGTGTTATTAAATTCATAAATGGTGTTCCTAAGATTACCATATGATGAATGTTGGTTAAGATAAATATATTCTTTATTTCTAAATTTTTGTCTATAATTGATGCTTTTGCTTTACCAAGTATATTTAGTTTAGATTTATTAGCTGCTGATAAACTTTTATTAGTTTGTTGCCAAAATCTTTTTGGTACTAAACCAGGTTTTATGCAGTTTAAATCAGCTCCTGTATCAAATAATGCTATAGTTTCTATATTATAATTATCTGAGAATTTTAATTTTAATTTTATTAAATATTTCCTAGATGTTATTTCATGCAACATAAAAATTAAATTATCAGAGATTTTATCTTTATTAATTAAACTAATTTCATTATCAGATTCTTTATCATTTATCTGTTCAATATCTTCTTCAGCTTCTTCATCAGAAGAAGAAGTTGAGCTCATTAAAGATTTTATTATCTGTGAATCTTGTTCTTGCTTATTCTTCAATTCTTTTAATTCTAATTTAATTTCTTTAATTTCTTTTTGTAAATCATTTATGGTTGGTTTATTTTTTACTGTTTTATTCTTGTTTAATATTGCAGTTAAATCATATGTTTGTTTACTAGTACTAGGTAACATAGAGTTTTTAGGTTTATCATTTTCTAATATCTTATTTAACATTTTTTCTTGAATTTTAGGATCACTTATATATTTTATTGCTTCTAATATAGACTCTTGTTCTTTAGTTAAAACATTTAATGATTTACTACTATATTCAGAACTTGATTCTGATCCTATATCATCTATTTGATTTAATTCTTCAGAACCTGAATATTCTTCAGAATCTGAATAATCCAAATATAATTCATAAATTTTGTTTAATACAGATTCTTCTAAATTTAATTCTTGTAATTTTTTATCAAATTTACAAAATCTTGATGTGTGGCCTTTTCTTCCACATTTATAACATGTTAAATCTTTATATGATGTAAATTTTTTATCTTTTTGTTTATATGGTTTTCTAATAGGTTTTCTATATTTGTAAGGTTTATAAGGTTTCTGTTTTTTATAATAATCATCTTTATCAAGCTTTTTCTTGTAGCTCTTTTTGTGATATTTTTTATAAGGTTTTTTATATTTTCTTGTAGTAGAACATTGTCCATTACAAATTTTATGCTTCTGTGTTATGCTATAATCAAATTGTTTACAGAAAGAACCTAGTTCTTGTTTAGTTTTCTTCATTTCATATTTTAGCGATTTTTGAAGCTTTATGTCTTGACAAAGTTTTAATCCTTCCTTTTGAACTATACTAAACAGTTGTCCATAGGTTAATAGGTCATAAGGAATATGGTTTCCAAATTCCTGTTTTATATGGTTCCTAACTTTTTCTCCTAAGAAGAAGGGTAATCCTGCTAAGAATTTTTCTTTCCAGAAGGCCTGGTTAGAATCTTCTCTAAGCATTACCCTAGTTAGGAAAGTTGTTTTATAAAATTGAAAATCACTAAGTTTCTTACATATAAGGTTACTTAGTAATTCTGCATTTTTATCTTTTAAATGAGTAGGATCACCTATAAAGTGAAGTGATATAGTCAAGATTAGTGCTGCCACTGCATCTTGAATAGTATCACCAAGCTCATCTAATATAGGTATTCCATCTTCATAAGTTTTTACGGCATTTAAAATTTCTAAATGTTGTTCATCAGTGAGATAATTATCCCACCAACCTTTAAGTTGTCCTGTAAAGCCAGCTATAAGAAGTTCAGCTATAGTTCTATCTGAAGTTCCTGTTTGAGTTCTATAAGCATTGGCAGCCATTGTCATCTGTTGAAGAAGACTCAGAATATTATATTCTGATAGGCTATCAATGTTCCATTCATATACTGAAGAGGCATTATACTTATATTGTGATAGGGCATTTGGTCTATCTGTTATACCTAAGTCTGGGGCAGACATTCTAGGTACTATAGATTGATTATATGTTATACGATTTATCTGTGGCTCTAGGGCTTTACTAAAAGTTTCAATATCTTCAGATTCAGGTTGAGAATCCTCAACTGATTCTGATTCTTGTTCTTGGGTGACTATACTTATAGTTTTAGAAGCTTTAGATTGAGGTGTTTCTTGAACTACCTGTTTTGATCCAGAAGAAGAGTCAATTTTACTTAATTGTTCTTTAATTACTTTAACAAAATCTGAATCTTTAGATTTTACTTATTTTTGTCTTGTTTTAGAAACTTCGAAAGGTTTAAAAACATGGGACTTAAGTTTTTTATCCTTTACTTCTTTTTCAACTTTTACTATCTTACTTTCTTTAATAGTATCTTCTATTCTGTTTAATTGTTGTCCTATACTTAATAGATGTGCATTACTAAAATTATTCTGTTCTAATATTTTTCTATTAGGATCATCTTCAGAAACTATTTTAAATGGTGCTATGTTTATTTCTTTATCTCCATGTAAAAATACACTTGATGTTTTAGGTGGATGTTCACTCTGTATGATTTTATCTTTTACTTTCCATTCTGTATTCTTATTCCTAATAGTTACTGGATTTATTAATTTTTCTGCTTTAAGTTTACCTCTATAAATTCTTTTAAACCAATCAAAGAATTTCATATTAACTTCATAATTTCTTATAAAGTCAATATATTCTTCTTTAACTGACTCAAAATCTTTTACCTTTTTATTACATTTTCTAATTTATCTTTATTTTTAATTGCTGTTAATTCTTTATTTAATTTATCATAATTAAAAACAAATTCTTTATTTATTACATTTAATTCTCTATCCATGCTTTCTACATTTCCTGTCATGAAGGAAGCTGTAGGTGACATAGGTGGAGAAGGTGAGTGTTCTATATTTTTGAGATTGATTGCAATTAGGGTTTGGTTCCAAAGGGTTCATTGTTCCTGTTGGATTATAATATAAATGTGGTACTGTTGTACTATAATCTACACCTTTTAATTTATTACTAGACTCAGGTATATCTGATGTAGAATACCTAGGCTTTACTACTGTTTGCAATACAAGTTTAGGTTCATTTTCTTTATACGAAGCATATATTACAGAAGGTAACTGTGAGGCTCTACCTATATCTACTGTTGATACAGAGGAGGAAGAATCTGAATACCTACTGCTTACACTATGTCTACTGAATTTTAATTTTACTTTACCATCTTCATACTGTTCAATTTTACTGAGTATATATGGCTACTGAATATATATATAATACATACATAGAATATATGGCTCTGAGTGAATAAGTGAATGGCTCTGTGAATGGCTTTGATCTCTCTATTTGCTGGCTCTGATACCAGCAAACAAAGGGATCGTAAGAGGAAACTAAAAATTTAAAAGATTTAATTCTAGTAGAAAACAATCAGGCATAAGCCCCACTCTTAGATCTAAACATATAATAAAATTCAAATAAATAAATATATAAATGTAAAAGACTATATTAAAATAAAATAAATACTTTATTAATAATAAAAAATATATAGAATATAAATATACAGATATACTAGTATGTGAAATTGTTACACCCAAGTGCGGATAGAAATATTGTCCATTCGGATTCAACTCCTAAATTTATATCTGGGTTTCCCTCCGATTTACTAATAAATCTTATATTTATATAAATATACAAAAATATGAAACTATAAAAAGAAAACAAATTATTAGTATATTGCTTATCGTTATACCAGGTACCACAGGCTTAAAAATCCTGCTCACAGCCAATAGGCGTTACAACCGGGTGTTCAGCTTATACTAATAATTCTTCAAAACATAAAAATTACAAGTAATATAGATTTACAACAAGTTTCTGATATGCCAGATCAGAACAAGCTGCAGGTGCAAAGCATATTTATACAATACAAAATTGAAAAATTTTATAAGTATAAATAATATAACTTACAAGAGATATTTACAACAGTAGAGATACAAGTATTGAAGAATGTCTATATGTGAAAAGAGAAGGAGATAATCTAAGTCTTCAAGTTTCTTTAGAGCTCCTAAGGGTTCTGGGAGTTCCAAAAGTTATCTTCAAGCTTCAGAAACAACTTCTTAAATAGACAGAGAGCTCTAATTTTTACACTATTTTAGTCACATGCCTGGTACTGTGGATAAATAGTAACTTGTCGTTACTATTTACTTTTACTATACCTTCAAGCGTCTGGAACTGTAAATGAATAGTATCTTATCAGGGATACTATTTGTTTTACTGTTGAGAACTGTTGATGAACAGTTCTTCTGACTTTACTGTTGGTTTTCTCTAGTGAATAATGTTGATAACAGTATCTTGTCAGTGGGTACCGTCTTTATTGACTTTAGTGAAGAAATGAGGTTTCTTCTGCCTTTATTCTGACGAGTCAGAGTCAGTCAGATTTATTTTTCTTTTTCTTTTCTTTTTTCTTTCCTTTTCTTTTTCTTTTTTTTTCTTTATTTTTTCTTTATTTTTTCTTTTTATTTTTATGGAGGACAAAATCTCATAACAGTCATCTTCATTGCTAGGACAATAATCTGAGTCAGATGTCTCAGTGAAAGATAATGTCACGGATGATGATGATGAAGAGTCAGAAGAAGAAGGAGACTTCTTTATTCTCGAATGGGCTTTAGATGATATTTTTTATTGAGCTTTATTTGAAGATCCAACAAAGCAAGTTCTTCGGGATTTTATAGGCTCAGAGGTTGAAGGAAGAGATTCAACCATCTGTTGCATTAAGACTTTATAGTCTTCAGGAATTTTAGCAGTTGCCAGAAGGGCAATATTTTGGACTCTTTGGGCTCCAAAGAAAATAAATAATTTTGGGTCAAAACCATCATGATTCCTTTTGAGAAGCCACAACTTTACAATGTGCTCAAATGTAGAGTTGCGAAAGGCACTCCACCATTTAATTTTAGTTTTCCTTAATATCACAGGAATATTGGAACCAGATTGTATTCCAGTATCGAAATACCACTGGTATACCCAAAGAATATTAAAGGCCATTGAAAAGAGAAGAAGAGAGGGGAATTTCTTTTCAAATGAGCTTAGATTGAAGTAGGCTTTAAAATATTAGAAAATCAATAGTACATCTTGTGATAGTATACGGTCTTCACTACCACAGTAGTACCACCAGTCTACAAACCATATGGGTAGTTTGTCAAACTTTATATTGAAATCGAAATATATCAGCCAGGAATGTGTTTGGCCAGGGTTTGAAAAAAATAAGATTTTGGTCCAGGCTTCAATATAATCCCAATAGTTATAAGATGGACAATAAGAGGCTTTAGGAAGGGCTTTAAATTGCACATGGATATGCAGATATTTTTTCCATTCAAAAGGATGGAGAATTCTTTTAATTTTAAAAGAGGAATAGGCTATGACATTCTTTTCCTTCTGATTAAAATTATACTTTAAAAATATTGATTCATAGTCAACAAGAATATTTAAAAAATACTCTTGAAGTTTAGATAAATCATTAGCTTTAAAAAACTAACCTTTAGGTAATGCAGATTCAATTATCTTCCATGGATTATGCCGAGCAGATTCATATTCAATAATTAATTCTGTAGAAAAATAAGTATTAGTAAACCATTCTGATTTAGAATATTTTACTGAAAATTTTAAAGAAACAATTTGAGTTGATGAGTTTGAAATAATCAACTCGTTTTTAGAAATATTTTGAGATAAGATTTTTTGAGATGAAGATTATCCTATCTCTATTTATTACTTTAACTATGGGATTAAATTAAAGCAATCTCACCTGAAATCCCTGGAGGAGGTTCATATCCCATCTTTAGAAGAACTTTAACCACCTCTGGAGATTGGGCCAGCTGGGAGACTCATTTTTTCATCTAGGCTTTTTGTTCTTCCTTTATTACTATATCAGCCCAAGGCTTAGGAGGTTTAATGGTGACTTTAGTAATTTCATTTGAGTGATCAGACAAGGCTTTAGGAGAGTCTTTAGGAGATTCTGGCTTTAAGATTTCTTTATCTTTATTTTTTCTATTTTTTTTCTCATATTGTCTGGAAAGAAATTCACGGGTTAGAAAATCTGGTAGACTATTGTTTATTCCCTTTATAAATTCAATATCAAAATAAAAAATACTTAAAATAGCTTGTCATCTAGCAAATATTTACTTTGAAGCAAGGTTTTTTACATCTTTTTGTAAAACCTCTTTAGCATTTTTACAATCAATACGTAATAAAAATTTTTGATTTAATAAATTAGATTAAAATTTAAAAATACACAAAAATAATACTCAAAATTTCTTTCTTAATAGTAGAATAGTTTAATTGGGTTAGACTCCAATGTCCTGAATAAACTGGACTATAGTTTTTTTCCCTCTTTAATTTGTTTTAAAATCCCACCAAATCCTATATCTGAGGCATCAGTTTCTACTATCTTAGAAGCTAATGGGTCAGCTATATGAATGAAAGTAATAGTCTTTACTAAGGCTTTTATTTATTTCACTATATCAGTGTGGACATCAGTCCATGGGCCTGGGTTCTTCTTTAACCTATCATATAACGGTTTTATAGTTCTATTTAGGTTGAGATAAAATTATATAACATAATTTAAACAACCTAAAAATCTTTGTTATTGAGTTTTATTAAGAATTTGATCAGAAAACTTATCACCAAAGGCTAAGTTTCTCTTTATAGATTCTATGATTTCCTGTTCTGTATAATGTTCTAAGAACCTAATTTTAGTTTGGAATAGAGACATTTTAGTTTTACTTAGTACTAATCCATTTTGTTTAATTACCATAAAAAATGTCTTTAAATGTTTAAAATGTTCATCTATAGTCGTAAAGTAGATTAATACATCATCAATGTAAACTATACAAAATTTAGTATATGGATTGCAAATATCATTTATTACTCTCTGAAATTCAGAGGGTGCATTTTTTAAACCAAAAGGCATAACATTCCATTCATACTGTCCAAATAGAACAGTGAATGCAGTCTTGTACCTATCTTTAGGGTTAATTTGGATTTGCCAAAATCCTGATTTCATATCAAATTTACTAAAAATATTAGCTTTATATAATCTTCCTAATAAATCTTTTTTATTTGGAATAGGATACCTAATCCATTTTAAAGTTTTATTGAAAGGTTTATAATTTATTACTAATCTAGGTGCTCCTCTTTCTATTTCAGAGATATTGTTTACATAAAATGCAGCACAAGACCATGGGTTTCTAGATTTCATAATTAATCTTTTATTTTCCAAATCTTTTATTTTCTTTTTACAAAATTCAATCATATCAGGCGCTATTTGAATAGGTCAGGCTTTAGTTGTAATAGACTTTTCATCAAAGCCTATTTCACATTAGAATTTATAAAATTTAGTTTGAGTTTCACAAATATAATCAAATAACAACTTTAGTTAAATGTTTTTAAAGTAAGTATAAACTTCAATTTATCTCCAAAAATTAACTCAAACCCTTCCAAAGTCTCAAAATAACGAAAGTACTTCTTCACAACCTTAAACCAAGTTGGCCAAAGAATACCCTAGATCAATAAGGGCTCAATTCTTCAAATAAACACATATTCATACTTAAAATACTTAAATTAACTCTTAATTATGCTAATTCTAACTAAACCCCATCAAAAACCCTTAATCCAAAAGTTCCATAAACCCTAATTTCTTGATTCAAACTCAATCCAACCAATTAATTACAAATTCAACATATAAACATCATATTCTCTTCATTACCCAAACTATTTCCCATCTACATCATCTTTCTCAATATATATAAATTTTCTCTCTTAACTTCTAAACTTACATAATCTAAAACTCATAAAATCAAGCTCAAAATCTACTTGAAACCTTTTAATTTTAAGTGAAAATTTAAGTAGAGGATGAATAGTTCTCTCTCTTTTTTTACCCTTAAGAAATTTGGCTAGAAGAAGAAGAAGAAGAAGAAAAGTTCTTTTTCTCTTATTTCATCCTTATCCTCTTCTTCATATATTTTTACTTTATATATGTATATATCTTTTAATTTTTCCACCACTTGCTTCTTCTTCTTTCTTCTTCTTCTTCTTCTTCTTCTTCTTCTTATTATTATTATTATTATTATTATTATTATTATTATTATTATTATTATTATTATCCCTTTGAATTACTCCTTTTATAGTATATTTAAAATTATGGATATAACAACTTCATCGTAGGGTGGAACAAATAATAAGTTCATTATTAAGTCTAAAAGTATATCGTAAGGACAAAAATGATGATTTGGTTTGTCTAGTAAATCACATCATTAAGTTTAATGAAATGCTACAAGATATTATTTGGTAAGGTGATTTACTAGCTGATAGATAAAAATATCACACACTTGGGCATATGATGCCTACCTCTGTTGAACAAGGTGTTATTGATTCATTATGGAAAAAGAACGGTGGCAACAATAGGTCTTATAGAAACCTCATCAAAGAATTCATTAAGGAGTATGTGAGCTGGATTGCTAAAAAGACTTCGAATCATTCACTTGGGATGTCAATAGGCGTTAATAGAAATTGAAAAATACTAGGAAAAATTCTATTTTGCCGAAAGTGAGGTATAAGTTACCAAAAGACCTTAATAATAGATTAGTTAGGTCTATTCTTATTCATAGCATGATTATTTGAATCTTGATATGTATATATGAACTTATATGCATACTTTGTGTTTATATGTGTTCTATTAAGTTTGTATATGAATTGAGATTGAATATTTTTATGTATGTTATATGAGTAGGGTCCTAAACTTAAATGTGTTTTATTTTGGAATATGAATTTGTGTATAATTAATTATCTAATAATATTTCATTCTAGGATTTTAGATGATGACTAGGAACTTAGTGAATTTTTTATTCTAAAACCTAATATGAAATTATTAGTTACATAATTAATTATCTGCATATAAAATGCTTGTATTACTAGGCATCTATGCAATAAAACTTTATGTTGTAATGGTAACTGCATCTAAAAATATAGTTATTGAGTTTAACAGAGGATACAAACTGAACGATGACAATTATAAGATTTGTAGTATAAAAATCCAATACGTACTTGAGGAGCAAGAGGCTCTAAATGTACTGATTGTGTTCATGGATGAATCAGAACTTGGCAACACGGCCCAACACAAAAAGGATTGTAATGAGTATGATACTTGGAAAAAGAAAAGCTCTATAGCTCCCATCACCTTGTTTAGCAACATGAATGATGATTTGACGAGGGAGTTTAAGAGGTATGATAATGCAAAGAACATATAGCCTGCATTGAAAGAGAAGTTTAGAGGTATGTTTATTACCAAACTTCATTCTCTAACCATAAATTTAATACTTATAAGAAACATTTTAAACATTCAATGAAAAAGCACTTAAGGCAAATGTCTAACATGGTTAGTGAATTTAAAGACGCTAGTCATACCTTGACAGATGAACAACAAGTTCAAGTTATCATTTGCTTCTTACCTTAAAGCTGGGAGTACATGAAAATGCACCTAACCTAACCCATAATGAGGACATCAAGATGATGGACGATGCAATGAGGTATCTTGAGCTGGAGGAAGAGTGTCTTGAAGTCAACAAGATAAGTACTAATGTATACATGGTTGGCTCTAAGTCTAAGGGTGCAAAAGGCAAGAAACAAAAGTTTCAAGGTGCATCTTAGTATAAGGGAGGAAAAGAGGAAGCTAATAAAAGAAAAAAAAAATTAACCAATATGACAAAGGCAATGGTCCTTTCAAGAAGAAGAAACATGGCTAAAGTTAAATGTTATAATTGTGGAAACAAGAGACATTTTGCTCGTAATTATTACAATCCCAAAAAGGTAAATGACCTTTATGCACTTGTAAGTGCCATAAATGTTTCCATTTTTATTTATTTAACTAAATCTTATCCTTCATAGACTGTAAACTCGGGAGCCATGGACTATATAATGAAGGACAAAGGTGTCTTTATAGATTATTAGCGAATTCCATATGGTACGTACAAGATGGATATATGTAGGAAACAACTCAAAAGTAGAGGTAAAAGGGATTGGCACATGCAAGTTGGTCATGCATGGTTGTCGGCCCTTATTCCTACATCACGTTCTATATGCTCTAAAGATTCATCAGAATCTTGTCTCTGTGTTAATATTAACTTTCATGAACATGGTTTGAACTTATTTTTAGACACAAGTCTGAATGGTATTGGATATTTTATATATGGTTTTGTTATTTTGGATGTTGACTATAATATTAGTAATGTGTATTTTTCATTATTTACATCTTCAAATTCATATGTGAATGATGTGAATGTGTGGTATTCTAGACTTAGCCATATTAGTTAACATCAAATGAATAGATTAGCCAAAGAGGGCAGCTTTAAGCACCGATTAAGGATGTGAATACTTATCAAATCAATTTAAAGATTTCTATGATGAAAAAGGAATAGAACGACAGTTGACTATTCCTAGTACAAAGCAGCAAAATGGTGTTGCGAAAAAGAGAAACAAAACTTTGCTAGAAATAGTTTAAAGATGGCACAAGTAAATTTACTTATCACCTATTGCGGTGATGCATTATTAACTGCGACTTTCGTTCTTAATCGTGTGCCTTCTAAATCAATTACATAACCACCATATTAGTTATGGACTAACCATAAACTAGACCTAATTCTTCTAAAACCTTGGGGATACGCTGCTTATGCCCATTAACCTTCCTATAAATATGGAATATTAGGTCCAAGAGGGAAGAAATGCATCTTCATAAGATACTTTGAAAAATCCAAAGGATATATTTTCATTGGAGAGAAAACAAGCGGCCACATGACTAAATTTAAATTACAAGATGTCACATTCTTGAAGAATGAATTTATGAAACATAGAGTGGTAGGCCAAGACTTAACTCTATATGAAACTCTAGACTAAATCCCTTTTGCGATAAACACTCGAGTGCATCCACTTTTAAGTGGGAGCAATTTAAGAATCATGAATTAGTTTCATATTATTCTCAATTGTAAAATGTGATGTGGACCCGACTACTAATATTGGTCCAAGTGAGAGTAACATAAGCATTAATAAATCAAATTTTCAATCTCAAACATGATGAACGAGTAGTAAAAGTATACCCCATTATCATTGTGAAATTCAAGGGGAAGCTTTTATAGTTACTCTACAAGAAGAAGAAGAGCCAAAGAATATACATGAGGCTCTTTATTGTCTTGGTAAGGAAAATTGGATGGAAGAAGCGATGTTGTCTATGTTGTCAAACCAAGTTTGGGAATTGGTTGATCTTCCAAAGGACAAAAAGCCATTGGAAATAAATGAGTAGTTAAAATCAAGCAAAAATATGATAGCTCAATCGATAAATACAAGGCTCGCCTAGTGGAAAAAGGGTATACACAATAAAAAGGTATTAATTATGAAGAAACCTTTTCTCTTGTTAAGAGATTTACCTTAATACTCCTTATACTGGCTATTGTAGCAAGCATGGATCTTGAGTTACATCAAATAGATATAAAGAGTACTTTTCTCAATGGAAAATTAGAAAAAGAAATTTACATGGAACAACTTGTGAGTTTCATTGGAAAAGGCCAAGAACATAAGTGTGTCAATTGTTGAAATTAATTTATGGCCTTAAGCAGTCTTCTAGACAGTGGTATATTAAATTTGATAATGTTATCATAACATATGACTTTGATATGTTAGATGAAGATCATTATGTATATATAAAAGATCAAATGATAAATTTGTTATCTTATTATTTTATGTAGATGATATATTAATAGTTGAGAATGATAAAAATTTTGTTGTCTTTGTTAAAGATGGGTTATCATCCAATTTTAAAATAAATGATATGAGTGAAGCTACATATATTTTTAGAGTTAAGATTTCAAGATATCATTTGAAGAAATTATTATCTCTATCATAAGAGCCATTCATAAAGAAAATTCTTGAACGATTTAATATGCAAAATTGTAAACCCATAAATACTCCTATTACTAGGAGTGAGGCGTTGAGTAGTAGAAATATCTTAAGACTCTAGAAGAGAAAGATAAAATAAAAAGGGCTCCATATTCTAGTGCTGTTGAAAGTATGATATATGCAATAAGGTGTACAAGACCTAATATTTGTTTTGCCATTAGAATGATAAGTACATATCAATCCAATTCGAGCTAAACACATTGTTCAGCCATCAAAAGAATTTTAAGGTATCTAAAAGGTATTGTTGATTATAAATTGTGCTATCAAGGAAGTGATCTACATATTGAATGTTATATAAATACTGATTGGGGAGATGATTTAGATGAGAGAAAATCTATCTCAAGATTTGTATTCTTGTTAAATAACGGCGCCATATCATGGAGTAGCAATAAATAAACATGGGTATTTTTATCAACCATGGAAGTTAAATTTGTAGCATTTTCAATAGCAACATAAGAAGTAGTATGGCTTAGAAGATTCTTGGATCATTTGGAGGTAGTTAGCAATGCTGCAAATCCAGTGTTAACCAAAAGTGATATCCAAGCAGTGATTACTTATACAAAAGATCCAAAGTTTCATTGTAAAAGTAAGCACATAGATACCAAATATAATTTTGTAAAAGACATTATTGCATGAAAAGAGGTGAGTATATAGTACATATCTACACATACCATAATAACAGATCCAATAACAAAACTGATTCCTAGGGTTGTATTTATGAGACATGTAAATCTTCAAGATTTAATAGATGTTGATGTACTGAATAATTAATGTTTTCCATAATGTTCACAATTATATATATAATGTCAATTATTAAAGTGCTTATGGTTTATAATTAATACATGCATTATGATGCTTAGTGCATTTATTAAAGGTATGTCAGATATATTGATGATTAGTCTCTCACAAATAAATACCTCTAAAATTATGTGATAATAGAGATGAGACAAGTTTTAAGCTTATTATCTATCGTGATAATTACGAGTCAAACATTAAAACATGATTGTCACCTTAATAAAGAATTAAGATGGGACTTACAAATAATACTATGTCCAAAATTGAATGTTCCCATTATTCATTTTAATTTTTTAAATGCTAAATGTGAGTTCTAAGGTTGTTAAAAGAGTAGTTTTTCTTAGAGAACTCAATTCAGTTATTATGTATGTCTGAAGTATCATCTGTATGATATTGAAAATAAAGTTATGACATACACTCCATGGAAAATGAGAAAATATCATAATACGTATTTCATACTGCATGTGCTTAAATCGACCATAAGGGTAATGAAAGAATCGATCTCAACTTTCAAGATTGTGTAAGACCCTTAATATTGAGATAAATACTCTCATTGACTCTATCATTTTTTTCAATTATTTTTTCGATGTTTGCTATCTTGGAATATTGCCAATGGTTATGATAAATTCGACCTAATGAGATATTTTAGAAAAGCAAATTGATTTAATTATTTGAGAAACATTAGATTAGAAGAAGATCATTTTTTATATCATATTTAATTGCATTCACTGGTAGACCAATTATGATTGCTTTGCGCTATTGTTCATAATTGTAAATATATAAAGATAATAAATTTCGAGATCTTGAGATATAAAATTATGATTAAATGATCTAGAATACTACATACTTTAAACTACTCACACAATATGCCTAATTAATAGGGTAGTTATATTTTCCAATTGATATATAACATATTGTTCTCAAAGTATGATGGTTGCATAGCCTATTAGTTAGTATGAACATTGCAAAGAGGAGTTAGATTTGTTGTTGACTTGAGCCCATCATGGACGAGTGAGAGAAAATGTATTTTGGATCGGGTTGCCATGATGGGCCACTCCGATCATAAAAAGAATCTACCCACATCCAAATTGGATATGAGTATGTGCAAGTAATTTCTAAAAGCAGTTACTACACAAAAGAAGAAAACTCCTTTTGGAAAAAAAGTATTGTGTAAAAAAAAAACAAGAGAAGAACAAAAGAAAAGAAACAAAAACTCTCTTTAAAAAAATATATCTTTGATGAAGAATTAACTCTCTGCTTTGAATAACTCTTAGGCTATAGAAATTCGAATATTTCTTTCTTGTGATTTATCTTCCAATAATACAAATATAATTAATGATCATATTATTAGAATTGAAATTATTTATTTATTTAGTGAAAATTCTATTCAATTTTCTTTCACACACACACACACACACATATATATATTAGTTTCACAATGTTTAGGATTTTTAAAGATATTTCTTTTGTATCATCACAAATGGATATTCCTAAAATCTTTAAAGACAGGCCCGTCCCTAGGATAAGCTTAGATAGCCAATGGGCTAGGACAACCACCCCAGGGGGATATGTATATATATATAATGAAAGAGAGAGGCAAATAAAATCGTCAGTATATACACAGTATAATGGGCCACTATGAAAACATGCATTTGGGTCATTATAAAAATTAAAATTTGAGCAAGTTTTTTTTTATTTATTTAGGATCATAAATAAAAACCTAAAAAAATTATAACATCAACACCACTACATCTCTAAGAAACAAGTTTTATAACTAATAAGACCTAAAAAATTATACAAACACCACCGTACCTCAAAAAATAATAACGTGATTTCTAATTGTTGTGTCTACCATTATTGGTTAAATTTCTCTCTATAATTGGAACTTGGAAGGCTAAGGCAATTTAACAGGTAATTTTTTTTTTCTCTCCATGACTCTTTTTATAAAAGCAACATATTTTAATTTGTAATTTAGAATTTAAATATTATCTAATTCGTGATGATTACTATTCTTTTATGGATGTTGGCCATCTTTATTTTTTTTATTAATATAATTTAAATGAAGTTTGATTTTTCTATAGCATCTATATTTGGATTTGATAGTGTTTAAATGTGATAGTAATTTACCACTTAAAAAAGACAAGTTTACCTATTATTTAGTCTTTATGCTTGTAATTTAATACCAATTCCCTTATCTTTTGATACTTTACATTATGCTTACTAGAACAAATTCTTAATTTTTTTATTTCAATTAATTAATTTATAACAACTTTATTTCATAATAATTAAAGACTATCAATCTCATAAAAAACATATTGATTAATTCACATGTGAAAAGAATAATTAAAGAAGACTCAAGTTTTGGTTGCCCATCACTTTGTGTAATCTTTGATCGAAATTGAAAAAAAAAAAAGATTGCATTTGTGGTTGTCATTTTATGTGCACTATGAGCTGAATAAAATATTTTATTTATTTATTTATTTGTATGGAAATGAGAGGGTTGTAGACTATGGACAATAAGTTAGGTTATTTTTGTGTGATTTAGTTTGTTTAAAAGTTTTGTTTTTATTTTGTTTGAAAATTAGGATTCTAATAAATTGAGATTGTAATATTTTGTAAGTTATAGATACTATGATGAATGATAATAAGAATCGAGTGAGGTTTCAGAAACAAAATTCTGGATCTTGTAACAGAAAAAAAAAGTGATGAAAAGATAAATTGACAAAATTATTAGTGGATTCAATTTCTAATTTATTTAATATGCAAAAATTCAAAAATCCATACTTTTGTGTCAAGTTAAAGAAACTAGTGGTAAAAATGTTGATGAGGTCCATATAAAATCTAATGAAGGTAAAAATATAGCACATGAAAAATCTAATGAGCAAGAAGCTAGGAATGATATCTATGAGGAGCCTATGAGTGAATGTGTTAATGTAATAAATGATAAATTTAGGGAGAAGCATAATGAAGACCCTATTACTATGAACGATAATTTTGGAGATGGAGGTGTTAATGAAGAAGCTGGTATAAGTATGCTTAACCTTGAGAAAGATGTTGATGTAAACTATGATCCGGGATTTTGGGAAAGTATTAATGACACTAAGAGGGTTTTATTAGTTAAAAAATGTCCCATTAAGATCTCTAAAAAGAATGATGAGTTTCCAAAAGAACCGAATCATGGAAGGCATTTTTCTTCTAAATTTTACACTTGTAATCTTCCAAATGGTGAGAAGCAAGAAATGAAGTGGCTTGTGTATTTAAATGAGTTGGATAAAGTCTTTTTTTTGTTCCAAATTATTCAAGCATAAGTCAATGATGACTAGTTTTGCTAAAGAGGGAACTAGTGATTGGCATAACCTTCCTACAAAACGTAGAGAACATGAAAGGAATCCAGAACGGAAATACAATGTCGTGAAGTAGGTGGATTTACAAAAGGGTCTTAAACAAATAGCAACTATTGACAAAGAAATGGAAGCACTAATTGACAAAGAAAGAAATCATTGGAAGATGATACTAGTTTGAATAATTGCGGTTCTGAAGACTCTTTCTTAAAATAATTTGCTATTTTGTGGAACTAATAAGAAGATTTATGAGAAGATTAATGGCCTCTTTTGTCAACTTATTGAATTTCTTGCAGACTTTGATCCTATTATGAAGAGCACCTTCAGCTTGTGGTAAAAAAAGTAATTGGCACTCATTATCTTAGCCATAAAATTCAAAATGAATTAGACAAACTTGTTAGCGAATGAGATTAAATAAGAAATTGTCAAAAAAATTTTAAAAGCAAAGTATTTTTCCATTGCCCTTTCTTGTACTCCATATTTAAGTCGTGAAGAACAAATGTCAAAGATATGTGGATGTAGAGGATACAAGTGGAGTTAAGGTGGAGGAGTTCTTTCTTGGTATATATACCGGTTGATGATACATTAGGGCTTATGCATTTCAAGTGTCTTGAAGATGTTTTAGTGGATCTTAAGCTTAATATTGATGATATAAGAAGACAAGGTTATGATAATGGCTCAAATATGAAAGATAAACATCAAGGTGTTCAAAAAAGGTTACTTGATGTAAGTCCTAGAGCATTTTACATTCTATGTGGGTGTCATAGTTTAAACCTTGCACTATGTGATATGGCAAGATCTTGTGTGAAGGTAAGAAATTTTTTTTGCATATATACAAAGGATTTATACATTGTTTTCAGGTTCAACACAATGGTGAGATGTTCTTAAAAAATATGTGAAGGGCATACCACCAAAGCCATTGTCGAGCACTCATTGGGAAAGTCACATTGAGTGTGTTAAAGCAATAAAAAGTCAAGCACCAGGAAAAAGAAATAATTTGATTAAAATTGCAAATAGTTATGAAGGTAATGTTGTGATGTCAGAAGCTAAAGGCTTGTGCAAAAATGTTTTGGAAGATTTTGAGTTCTTAATTAGCTTATATGTTTGGTACAAAATCTTAGATAAAGTTAATTGGGCCAGCAAAGAACTTCAAAAAGAAGAGATGAAACTTGAGAAAGCAATTTCAAATATAAATGAGCTTATTTTATTCATTGAAAAAATTAAAGAAGATGGTTTTCCAAGAGTTGATGGAGGAAGGCAAAGAGTTAGCAGAAAAAGTTAGTATTGATCCAATATTTACAACAAAAAGAGTAGTTCGGAGGAAGAAGCAATTTGATGAGGATCTGGGAGAGGATGCCAATGGAAGTCAATTTCGAGAAGATAATTTTAGCATTACCTACTTCCTCCACATCATAGATCAAGCTCTTACATCACTTAGGGATCGATTTGAGCAATTTGAACTTTATTAAGCAACCTTTGGATTTTTATTGAATGGAAAGTTTAGAAGTATTAGTGAGGGAGAAGTGATGAATCATTGCAACCAATTACAAAGTTTCTTAGAAAATAACAAACATTGTGATATTTATGAAAATGAGTTATTCTAAGAGCTTAGACATTTAAAACATTATTACCAGAGAAAAAAATAAAATTGATCGACATCCTCAATTTTATAAAGTCTTATTGAGAATATGATGGTTTTCAAGCAGTATGGGTTGCATATTGAATTTTGTTAACTATACCGGTTACAATTACTTTAGTGAAGAGAAGTTTCTCTAAGTTGAAGTTAATAAAAACTTATTTTTGAACTACCATGTCACAAGAGAGATTAAATGTGTTAGCTATGATCTCAATTGAGAATAAGTACATAGATAAACTAATGTGTGATGATTTAATTGAAGAATTTGCTTTAAAATATACAATGAGAAATAATTTATTTCAAGTTAGATGGTGTTAATTATAAAGCACTATAACGGAGTTACTTTTGCTTTTGATTTATGTAATTTAAGCTAAAATTATAAAAGCACTATAGCCAGATTATTTTTGCTTTTATGTAATTTAAGCTAAAAGTAGAATATAACTTTGATTTTGCATACTTTTTTTTTTTTATTTTTCATGGGCAACAAAAATTTAAATTGTTTAGGGCAATCTAAGTGTCGGAGCCGCCTATGTCTAAAGATAAATCACAAATAGATATTAAGGTTTGAAACAACTCATTTTGCAAAAGCGACTTGAATTTAAATATACGTAGTTAAATAAAACAAGTGAAATGAAATTTAGAAAGAGACATTTTTGACATCATTCAAAAAGTTGTTTCAATGCTCTCTCTCATTGGATAATGGTACTTGTGACTTCAACTTGTTTTGTTTTAATAATTTAAATTAATTTTTTTTTATATTAACTACATTCTACACAATTTTACAATAAAAAAATTATAATTGTCGAAGAACTAAAATTAAGATATTTAATTTTTGTATTTCAATTTTAATATACTTTATTTTTTTTATTTTTAATTGATTATCACTTAACGATATTATTGTAATCTATATACGATTATGCCAATCTATATACGATTATGCTTAATAGATTATTTTTAGTCATTTATTTAATCATAGACATACTATAAAAATATAATATGTTAATTTTATTATATATTAATATATTTTATCTTTTAAAATTAAATTTAGAGCTTATATAACTTTTTTTTTAGAGTTCGATATTCTGTTTAGATATTAATTACTTTATATATTTTTAGTTTAATATTGTTCACATATTTAAATTTTTTATTATAAAATTAAAATTAATTAATGACAATGACAAAAATAAATATAAAATTGAAATTAGTTTGATTGTTTATTATTTTATATTATTTTTTGTGTATATCATTTTTTGGGAGTTAAGCCGAGTAGGACAATAAGAGCGATAAAATTTTTTATATCAAGTTTTAATATAGTTGTATATTTTATATTATTTTTATTATATTACAAATCATATATATATATTATTTATAAATATTTATTAATTTCTTTTAAAACTACTATGCATTGTGCATGGAACAGTGACGAGTGACGTCTAACATAAGTCATTGGATGGAAACAGTGGCGTCTAATATAAGTATGGTTCTTACTTCTTACCGTGCCAAACTCAAAACAACTACATAATATCAGTATGCATTGATAAAATGTTGTGAATAAGAGTAATTACTAAATCATTTGCATTTGATTTTTATTAAGTCTTTTTTTTATTTCAATATATACATATATATTTTTTATAATTAAGTAGTTAAATGGAACTTTTTCATCAACTATACACATATGCTAAAACTTCCTTTTTTTTAGAATTTCTTTTTTAATTTTATGAAATACTAATATTAACTATTTTACCTAATAATAAAAAAATCATATCTAAATGTTTTTTCCATTCATATATATATATATATATATTCTATATTAACTCCTATTTTTTAAAATTTTTAGATATTTAGAGGGTGTTTCTCAAAACTTAAAAGCTGGTCAAAACTGATTATAAGCAGTTTTTAGATTATAAGTTATTTATTTAAGTGTTTCTGAAAACTTAAATAATAGATTTTAATCTGATTTTAATCAGTTTTTTAAAAGTTGGGTTTTGCTACTTTTTTTTAAGCACTTATTTTTTAAGCAGTTTTGACCAAGTAAAAGACAATACTATCCCTACCTAATCTTCAATATTTCAAATTTGCCCACCCTATACACTTTAGTTCCCATCAAAATTCTTTTATTTTTAGGATTCTAATTAATATTTTTAAGATTCTAATTAATTTGGTAATATTTACATGGTAGTTTTTTATTTGTATAATTTATTGATAACACCAATATTATTATTATTATTATTATTAAATAAATTTTATTATTATTATTATTATTATTGCAAAATAAATTTTGAATTGACATTTAAAAAATTATTTTTATACAATAAATAAACTCAGGGACAGTTTGGTCATTTTGACAGTTTCTGCAATTAAAAACTGATTATAAGCTGATTTTACAGAAACACTTAATTGATTATCAGCTGATTATTAACTAGTTTATAGAAACGCTTAACTGCTTATTTTTAATCTGATTATAATCTAAAAATCACTTATTCACAATAAGCTGAAAAGCTCCAGTTTTGAGAAACACCCTCTTAAAAAAAAATTCTATTACACGTGAGTATGTAATTAAGAAAAAAGTTGAAACAAAGTGAGATGAATAGGAGAGCAATGTCCATTTTAGTAATTTTTTAATATGAAAATTTTAATCAAATAAATTTAATTAATGAACTTATTCATTTAAATAATTGATTATAAAAGATCAAAATAGAAAATTCAGAATTAGGTACAGATAATTTAGTTATGTCCCATAAATATTGTATATAACTTTATCTTTTTATTTTCATCAAAGTTTAGGATTATAAATATTTAAATCTTCAAATTCTATATTTTAAAACAAACACTTAATAATTAGGTATTATTATAATTTTCACCAACTTAATCAATTTTTTATATAAAGTCACGACAAATTAAATGAAATTTTAATACACATATGTCAATTTATTTATTTATTTTCAGGAGGAAAAACGTACACCAAATCAAATGTGAAAGACATTATGTTGCATAAACCTAAGTTTGACTATTTATTGACAAAAAAAAAAAAGTTTGACCCTTTTCCCGATTAATAATTCCTTTTCAATTGAAAAGTTAAATATGGAAAACGGAGAACACGTGAATATTGACTTTTCAAGGTTATTATTGTATCTCTCAAAAAACATTGGCATATTTAGGGGTGGGCCCGTGGCTAAGGGACCAAAATCATCGTACCTGAAAATTTTTTTTAATTTTTTTTTTATATTTACTTCCTTCAAATTTTTATATCTAAAAGTTTGATAATTAGACTTTCAATTAGTCTTCATATTTTATATTTCATCCATAAAGTTTAGTCTTTTACAATAAATAAGTGCATTTTTTTTTCTCAGAATAACTATATTAAATTTATATTTTTAAGTCTAATTAATTTCAGGAATATTTTGATAACCAATAAAACTTTTACATTTATGTTTGACAGTATAAAAAAATTGATACTGTTAATTATTATTATATAGCCAAATAAAAAAATATGCAACACAATATTCTCTCTATCTCATGTTGAATTTATTTTTATTTTTATTTAGATATAAGAATTTCTTATTTTATTTCGTTTTTTTGTTATTAATTTTTTTAAAATTCAGAATATTATATTATTTAAAATGATATCTGATTTTTTTAATTTATATTGTAGAAGTAAAAGAGAGAGTATTCTTCAACATTTTATTTTTTATAGTTAAAAAAAATAACTTTAATGGCACCATAATAATTTTGTTATAAAAAGAATTAAAAGTAAAATGTATTTAAGACTATTTAACCACTTTCAACAGTTAAAAAAAAAAAACACTTTCAATATCCTTTGTTTACATATATATAGACACACACACACACACACACACACACACTAATTAATCATGTCTCGAATACGCAAATATAATTAAATTTGCTTTAAAAATAAATAAAAATTAAAAATATAAATCATTATAACTTATCATATTTTTAAAAGTTTAATTTCAAATTTTGTAATGTTTAATTTTGAGTATGGTCAATTCCTGGCACTGATATTTTTTTATTTACAAAACAGCCAATAAATTAAATTAATAAATTAAAAAAATTAAAAATATGGATGAATAAATTAGATTATAACTGAGATAATTAGTTACTATTATATAATGCATATAGAAGAAATCCTAATGATATTGATAAAATTATGTTGAATTAATTTCTGTCACTTGTTTATTTTATATAAATCTTTTATTTGTTCAACTAAAAAAGAGACCATTTGCATTATTTTAGTAAGTGCAAAATAAATTATTGCTGTCAAAAATAAAAAGAAAAGAGAGAAAAATTTAAAAATTTTTCTTTCAATTTAAACTAACTACTATTGTATATGTAATTTTATGAGCTAAAATTTTTTTATTTAGATATTTATATTTATAAGCGAAAGTTATTGACTTTTAAAATTTTCATGCATTACTTATTAATTTTTCAATTAATACTTTCTCTATTTTATTTTAAGTGTAGTATAAAAATAATACAAAAATATCAAAAAAATCATTAGCAATTATAAATTTTATAAAAAAATTATTGTAATTTACCTAAATACTCTTTTTATATTTTTTATTATATTATTCTTTCATTAAATAAAGGGTTTAATTAGGGACAATATTAAAACTTTTTAATTAATGTTCTCTTAAATTTTTAAAAGCGAAATTTAAAATCAAATAAATTTTTTTTATACGTCACTTGAAATAAAATGGATGGAGTAATATTTTTTGAACCATAATTAGTTGTGCATTTGCCCTTTAATGCTTGAACTTTTTAAACAATTCATTATTAATTAGGTCACTGAAATTCATATTAGCCCTTTATTTTTTTAATTATATTTTTTCACAATATTTCCAATTTAACATAATAATATTGAACTATTTTTATAATGACTACGCGTGACAGCTTATATTTCCTTTTTTTTTTCTTAGCTTTTATAAATATATAATAGATATAACAAGAATTTGATAGAATATAATATTTAATTGATGAATTAAATATAAATAAATAATAATTAGTCATTTCTTGTATTTCTAAATTTTTTATCTTTTAAATTTCCAAATTAATGTATAAACTTACATAAATATAATATACTCATTTTTTTAATAAATGCCAAATAATATTTATGTGAATAAGTAGTCATTTATTGTGTTTATAAATCCCTTACAATTTGGGTTCCTAATTTTATAAATAAAATAACAAAAATATGTTATTTTTAATTTTTCTTTTAATAAATGTCAATAAATATTTTGTCCTTTTTTTTTGTGTTATATATATGACGTGACAGTCTATAATTTTTATTTTCATTTTCTTTAATATACATATATTAGTTGTTCAAACACCTCCTATGCATATTTTTCACCTTTTTTTTTTAATTTATCTAATATATATGTGGGAGGATTCATATATTAAACAACAATAAATACCATTCAACAACAATAAATGGTAAAAAATAATAAATTTTATTTAATAATACCCTGAGACACATATTGGATAATTTTTTTTATTATTTATAGACTGAGTAAAAATTATCTAATTGAAATAATAATATTACTATTATAACTATTCCAACTGAAATAATAATCCAATAACACATCAATATGTGATAATTTTTTGAATAATTAAAAAATTAATTTTTTAAAATTTTCTTTTTAGAACTGTGATCAACAAAAAAAATTTTAACACTTAAAAATACCCTCTCCTTCTATCATCTTCCCCTCAAACTCGCACTAGCGCTAACAAATTTAGATGCGAACAATCAATGAGGAAATGTGTGGGAAATGTGTGGAAATAAGACTATACAATGTTGGCGGGCCATATAAATATATTACGAAGCAAAACAAATTTGTGTACTCCGATAATCTATACATTTCATAACACATGCAAGAGTTTTAAAAATTTATAAATTGGTATGAAATAGAACGAGTGTGAATTTAATAATAATTAATTAGGAAGAAAAATTTTAGTATATTAATAATTATTTATGCTTAAAATTAATAAAAGAAAATTTTATAAATTTAATAGGGCTAATGAATTTTATGACTAAAGGTTTAAATTTTCAATTATTTAATTAGTTTTAAAAATATATTAATACTATCGCAACAAATTATTACCTTTTCAATTTGAAATAAGATGAATGATTAGAGATTACTTTGGTATCTGCTATAAAAATATGCATCTACATGTTTTTTTTTAATATTATATGAGGAGGGAGAATCGATTCTGAGTAATTCACGAGAGGATGCCTCAGTGTGCTTTATATGTTTTTGTTTAATCTTTATTTTTAATAAATTTAAATTTCATTAAAATTTGAATAAAAAAAATATGATTATTCTGCATATAATTCCAATATCACCGACTCTAAAAACGTTTGATAATATATATACTTTTAAAATTTGCGTGGCTTATATTTAATTCCCGTGACACCCTTTACATATAATTATCATCTTTTCTTTTTCTTTTTTCTTTTTTTGTCATTTTGTGTACCCTCGTTGCCTATAAATTAATTCCCTGACAAATCATGTCCATAGTAAGATAGGCATTCATTCCCTCATCTTTCATTATACTTTCCTGCGAACCATTATGGAAATTGGCAAACAACTTTTACAAGTCCAAACTAATTCTGAACCCTTTGGAATTCTGCAAGAAAGGCGATCTGCCAATTATAAGCCTAACATTTGGAAATATGATTTCTTGCAGTCTCTTTCTAGCACTTATTATGTGAGATTCTATTTTCTTTAAAACTTTCCCTGGCATTCTAACAAATATTTTAATATGTTTCTATATATTAATCATTTGATTTTTGGTTATATGCATGATGTTGGAAATCATTTTCAAATCTATTGGCTTATGAGTTCCAACTCTATAACAAGAGCCTCCAAGAACTGTGTTCATGATGAAGTTATGGCTCGCATGCTTTTAATTTGCATTGGATTAAGTGCATTTTAAGTTTATTTTTGCTTTTCTATTAACCTGTTTTTAAGACCTAAATCTTGAGAATTATTATTTGATGATCTTTACAGGAAGACCAATACAAAACACAGGCTGAGAAGCTAAAGAAAGATGTTAAGCATCTTTTTGTTGAAGCAGTAGACTTGGAATCTAAATTAGAGCTTGTTGACTGCATAAAAAAGCTAGGTTTGGCTAGCCATTTCAAAGATGAAATCAAGAAAGCTCTAGATTCAATATCATCATCCAGAAACAACAACAATTGTACTCTTAAAGTGGAGAGCAACCTCTACATTGCTGCCTTATGTTTTAGGCTCCTCAGAGAGCATGGTTATCAAGTCTCACAAGGTGAAAATCCATGCATAATTTCTTCTTTCCCATTGTTATATTGTGTTATGATGTATTTTAATATATAGCTTATTAAAATACAGACATGTTCGTGGAATATATGGACGAAATGAGGACTAGTTTCTTGAAGAACAAATGCTTGGACTTGAAAGGAGTGGTGGAACTATTTGAGGCCTCACATCTAAGTATAGAAGGTGAAAATATCTTAGAAGAAGCAAAGGCTTTCTCAACCGGAATTCTCAAAAGTCTCAATTCAAGTAATGTAAACATCTTTTCAGAACAAATAGAACATGTGGTTCACACTTTGGAGCTTCCATACCATTGGAGAGTGCAATGGTTTGATGTCAAATGGCAAATCAATATGTATGAAAAAGAAAAAAACAAAAACAAAATCATACTTGGTTTGGCAAAAATCAACTTCAATGTGGTCCAAGCCACACTCCAAAGTGATTTAAAGGAGATTTCGAGGTATGAGAAAAATTTATCTAGACTGAATGCATATGCATCCGACCAATAAAATTATATGATTTTTCTATTATCAAATTAAGAAAAGCCCATAAAAACGTATTGTTTTTTTTTTTTTTTGCAATTAATGAAATTATTCAAAATAATAACTTGATTTTTATTTTTGGTTTTTTTAAAACAGGTGGTGGAAAAATTTGGGTATAATAGAAAACCTAAACTTCACAAGAGATCGATTGGTGGAGAGCTTCTTGTGCAGTGTGGGACTTTTATTTGAACCTCAATACAGCAGTTTTAGAAAATGGCTAACTAAAGTTGTCATTATGATATTAATCATAGATGATATATATGATGTTTATGGTTCATTGGAAGAATTACAACTTTTCACCAATGCCGTCCACAGGTTAATGTTAAAATACCGATATAAAAAAATAACTGATATTAAAAATTCATTTCAATTTAATAAATTCATCGATTTCTCATAGAATTGGAAATAATTAAATTAAATTCTATTAAAAAATAGAAAATTTCTAAATGGTTTCATATATAGAACTATAACAATAAATTTTATGAATATTTTTTTCTTTTCTCCTCCCTCTTTCTAGCTTCTCTTTTCTCTTTCCTCGCTCTTTCTTCTATTTTTTATTTTCTCTTTCTTTCATTACCACGTGCATATACTATACTCTCTCTAAAATTTCTCTCTTTATCTTTTTACTTGTTTTTCTTTCAACTATTTTTTATTATATTCTATAAATTTAATTATTTATAAATGTAAACTATATATATTTTTTAGTTATTTATTTTTAAATTCTATTGTTTAAATAAATAATATTTTAAAAAACAATAATAAAAATAACTCATTTATAAATTCGTTTCAAACACAAAAACAAAAAAAATCAATTAAATTCCATATCTTAAATTATATATCTCTTCATTCATTTATAAATAAATCAATTTACTTGAAATTCATTTATAAATAAATTCAACATTTGTAATTCATTTGTTTCAAACGAATTAAATATAAAATTTAATTTTATAAATTAAAAAAGAAAATTTAATATGTGGAGATCAAATTCTAATAAATTTATATGGTAATTAAACGAATTCAGGTGGGAGACCAGGGAAATTGAACGGTTGCCAGAATGCATGCAAATATGTTTCCAAGCACTCGACAGTATCACTAGTGAAATTGCAGTTGAGATGCAAAGGGAAAAGGGATGGAATCAACCTCTTCATCACCTTAAAAAAGTGGTACATAACTCCTATTTTCTCTTATTTTTTGGTTTTTTTTTCTAATATTTCTTCATCATTCAGGTTGTGAATGAGAGAAATTATTACAAATCAATGTGGTCTAATTATTACAAATCAATGAATGGTGTATTCCGTAATCATGTTAATTAATATTTAATTTCTTATCAGTGGGCAGATTTTTGTCAAGCATTATTTGTGGAAGCAAAATGGTATAATAAAGGATGTACACCATCCTTGGAAGAGTATTTGAATAATGGTTGGATTTCATCTTCAGGAACTGTCCTTTCCGTTCATTCATTTTTCTCTATAATGAATAATGAAGATATGGAAGATTTTCTTGCTAGAAATTATGACCTGTTCTACAACATATCTGTCATAATCAGGCTCTGCAATGATTTGGGAACTTCAGTGGTAACTTGTTATAACTAATTAATTAACATGACTTCTCCATAATTAAAGGTTTTTTTTATAATAATTAATTAAATGTCGAATTAAATAATTAATTAATTATAACAGGCAGAACAAGAGAGAGGAGATGCTGCTTCATCGATAGCATGCCTTATCAAAGAAAAGAATGTTACAGAGGAAGCAGCTAGGAAGTGTATAAAGAAGATGGTAAGCAATTCATGGAAAAAAATTAATGAAAAATGGTTAATTGGTCAATCAGATGATGAAAAAGTAGGGTTATTTGTCCATATCAATACCAATATGGCACGTGTGGTGCATAATCTTTACCAGTACGGAGATGGCTTTGGAGTTCAAGACCAGAAAAATAAGCAGCAGATGCTATCTCTCCTTGTTGAGCCTTTCAAACTCCACTAAGATCAATTTTCTCATGTTAATTAATTTGTAATTGCTGTTTTTCCAATAATAAGAAGTTCCATTGTTACTGTTCAAAAAATAATTGTTAGCTTGTTTGATTTAACTATTAAAAACCTATAATTTACTGCTATATATGGTAGTTATTAACTCAAAACTATTAACTCTATTCTAAATTGATAGACTGACTTTTCTTTTTCGTTTATTTTAAATTATAGTCCACTGACCATTTTAATGATATAACATATTAAATATGTATAATATCCTTATTTAATATTAGTCATCAAAAATAATTTTTACTTTTATTAATTACTTTTTATTTTCTAACTATGACGTGCGAATATGCAGTTGCAGAACCTAGAGACGGGCACGATTTAAAAATTGCTTGTTTTGATTTCTAAACTACTAATTCTGATTTATAAAATTCTTAAACATAAACCAAACTTTTTATAGAATGGTTCGGAAACTACAAGTTCTAATTCAATAATGGTTCGAGAGGCCGTTTGAGAAGGCAGTTCAAATGGCCAGCTTAAAAGAAGTTCAAGGCAGTTTGAACCAATTTATAATATGGCTTACATATGATTTTAATTTAAAAAAAATCAGAGAAAAAATTATTTGAAATTAAAATTAGTAAAAAACATAAAATATTAAGATTAATTTATTAAAAAATAAAAATAAATAAATAAAAGAGGACTTGAACTTTATTTTTAAAAAAAAATTAAGTTACCTACATATCTAACAAAACTAACTTTTTCACCAAAATTAAATGATAAATGCTCAATTGAAATCATTTTTGCTATTTCTTCTTTATTTTTATTTTGAAAATAACTAAATAATGATTGAGATAAATATTTAGAAGAAGTTTAAGATAGATCTATTTATGTTTAAAATTTTTCTATATATATTAAAATCAAATTGAAAACACGTGTATACAAAAATGAGATATAAAAATCTTCAATTATATGAAGTTTTCATGACTATTTACATTTAAGATTGAGTTTCGCTATAAACTCTTAATAAATAAAATTCACAAACAAATTGAATAAAATTGATGTTAAATTTTTTTTCAAAAAATTCAACATAAAAATGAATAAATTTTAAAATTAAGACTATCTTAATTGTATAAATGTAGTTCCGCCATTGTAAACAAGGCGTAAGTCTTGGTGTTTCCTACATGATCCATTTAGCTAGCTAGGTCTCCATTACTAAAGAATTGAAGTCGATTTTTTAACAACATAACAAAAATATATGGTTTACATAAAATAAAATAAATACATGCAATAAAATAATTATTATATATAAAAAAAATATAATGTTTACCTAAAATTTATAAATATAATCACAGATATATTAATATAATTATATACCTCCTATGAGTGAAGTGGATTGTATCATAAGTATCACTTAACATAGTTTCTATATAATACTATATACTTACACATTAGATAGATATTACTAGCTACTATATATTACTAACTAGCATCTATCAAATAATATATATGTGTTGATAAATTTTACATCAACAATGTTAGGAAATAAATTTTTGATAAACAAATTAAATAAGAATCGTGTGATGACATGGCTAATATAATTTTGTGAGTATTGTTGATAGGAAGTGTGGCTGTTGAAAGCATTATGGCTACTGTCCCTATTTTGCAGTTTTTGCTTATGTTACTTTATTTACTTATGTACTTTTAAGGTTTTTTTTTATTATAAATTTTCTATTAAAATAAATTAGTAATGAAGAACATCCTTCTTGATTACTTCAAGAAAAACATGGTCTTCATTTTGTTTCATGACACTGATCAGCGAGAATGCCATATCAGGACTAAATATGGAATGCATTATTATGAAGTGTTACATGTGAAAAAGGAAAACCAAGAAGTGTGACTTCAAAGTTAGAATTGAAAAGGGATGGAACTCTCTATGCACCACATTGGAACTCAAGAAACCTCATGAAATTGTTTTGAAAATACTAGATACAACAAAAAACATTCTGGACATGGAAGTCCATATGTAAAACCCATGAATAGACTTAAGCTATAATTATAAATGATGTTGGTTGTACTTCTTTTTTAAAAATTATTTGAACAATATTATATATGTATATTTTGTCATGGAAAATATTAAAATTGTAATTTGAGTGAGTGTATATACTACAGCAATATATATCGCTAGTTGCGGTACAAGCAATAGCTATAACTATAAAAAAAAAATATGGCTAATTGCTTTAGCCATAATAAAAGACTATGTTACTAGAAATTGCATAACTAAAAGTTAGTCATATAATTTACATCTTTTGTGGCTGAAGATCAATTTTTTTTTTGCTATAAAATTTATTTTATTATGGCTAAAATATTATAATATTTTGTTATAAAAGCAAAAATGTGTAACAAATAATTACTTAAATTAGACACACAATGTTAATAATTGTAACTAAATATGCATTTTGGTTTCATCATAATAAAGACATAACTAATTAAATATGTGTATTTGCTACATTTTTATCCATTACAAGAATGCAGCAGATTACCGACAGAATTTTATTTATTAGTAATACCGAGAGAAAATATTAAAAAAATAAAATTAAAAAATACCGATAAATTATCGACAGATCTATTCGCCGACAGAAATTTTGTTGATAAATATGGCGCGAGATTATGGCGGATGAATGTATCGACAAAACTTATCGACCAAAATTTATTTTTTTCAGTAGTTTCGACGAAAAAAGCTTCTGTCAAAAAATGAATGAACTTTTACCAAGAGAATTATCTTTCTGTCGGTAAATAAAAAATTTAATATAATAATTATTAATTATATTTATTACTAATTTTACCTAAAAAATTATATTTATGTCGGTAGTACCGATAGAGACATTTTCTATCGGTAAATGAATAGCGCAATAATTAATATTTATTTATTCAGTATTACCAAGAGAAATCTAATCTCTCGGTAATTTAAAGACATTTACCGAGAGAAATACTTTTCTCTCGATAAATTACCGACGAAAATATATCTGTCGGTAAATGTATAATCTCATTTAATTACGAAAAGCTCATCATTTGAGACAATTACTGACAAAACAAACGTTCTCTCAGTAATACCGACGAAAATATATATTTATCGATAAATATATAGTCTCATTTAATTGCGATAACTCATCATTTGAGACAATTACCGACAGAACAAATGTTTTCTCCGTAATACCGATGTAAATATATATCTGTCGGTAAATATATAGTCTTATTTAATTACGATAGCTCATCATTTGAGACAATTATCGACAAAAAAATATTCTCTCGATAATACCGACGTACAATTACTTCTGTCGTTACATTTATACATATTTACCAACGAAAATATATATCTATCGGTAATTAAATAGTAAAGTGACAAAAATTTTATCGCCAATTGTCAGCCATTTACCGAGAGAAACTTAGTTCTCTCAGTAATACCGACGAAAGAATATTTCTACCGAAAATTATATAGTGTTAGACAATTAAAAAAACTCTGCTTTTAAGAAAATTTACCGACATATAATTATTTCTGTCGGTAATTAAAAGTAAGATGACAAAATTTTTGCCGCAAGTTGATGCCATTTACTGAGAGAAGATTTTGTCTCTCGGTAATATCGACAGAAATTTATTTCTCTCGATAAATTATTAGTGACAGTTAGTCAATTAGTCAAGGTCCTTTACCGACAGATTTTGTTGTTCTCGGTAAATTTACCGAGAGATTAAAGTGTCTCTCGGTAAATTTACCGAGAAACACTTTAATTTCTCGGTAAATTTAACATATACCCTAACTTTTTTTCCTTTTCTCCATTTTTTCGATTTACGCCACTGTCTTCTGCTTTGCTCCGCTGCTTCTTCTGCTCTGCTCCACTGCTTGCCGTTGCATGAAGAAGAAGAAGAAGATGATGAAGAAGAATAAGCCTTCTGCTCCACTACTTGTCATTGCACAAAGAAGAAGAAGAAGGAGGAGGAGGAGGAGGAGAAAGATAGAGGTATTTATTTTGATTTTTTAAAATTTTTGTTAAATATTATTTATAATTTTTATTTTTGTTGAATGTTTTAATTTATAATAAATTTTGTATTGTGTGTTGTTATTGTTTATAGTTGTGTAGTTTAGGTTGATAATTGATATTTATTTATTTTTCGTTTGAATTTTTAGGGTAGTTCTATATTTTTGCAAAATATATCTGAAAATTATTTTTATTTTGCACTTTTCTATTTATTCATAATATCGTTTTAGAGAATATAATAATTTATATAAAAAATTTAAAATTTTGTTAGTATTATTTTAGACAGTATGATGTTTATATAATTTTTAGTGTATTATTATTAAATTTTAAAAAAATTAGTAAAATATTTATTTAATTTTTAAAATTAAATAAAAAATTAGATAAAATTAGACAGTGTGGTTTATAGTATTATTTTAAAATTATAAAAATATTTTTTGAATATTTTTTGGTATTTATAGTATTATTTTCGTGTTTAAGATATTTATATTATTTTAAAAAAATTAGGCTGTGTGGTGTATAATTGTTGTAGATTTTTGTATAATTATTTTAAAAAAATATCTTGGTAGAATGAATTAATTTTATAAATTTTAGTAAAAAAATTTAAATTTTAAGGTTTGTTAGGGCAAAAAATAATTTTTTAAACAAATTTAAAATAGTTATATTTTTTGAAATTTTTTGTAAATATAAATATTTTAGATTTATTTTATTGTTGTTAGGATTTTTTTTTAAATTTTATTCAATTAGATTTAATTTAATAAATTACAAAATAAAAATATAAAAATTTAAGTATTTTTAATAGTTATAAAATATTTTTTTAGAGAAATTTAAAAAATTTTGTTATATTTTAAATTTTATTTTGATGTTTATAGTATTATTTTAGGATTTTAGATTTTTATATAACTTTTTTAAAAAAAATAGATAGAATGAATAAATTTTTAGTTATTGTTTTGCTTCATAAAATAATTTTTTAGATAAATTTAAAATATTTATATATTTTAAAATTTTTTATAAGTAAAATTATTTTAGGTTTATTTGATTATTGTTAGGCTTTTTTAAAAAATTTAGTAAATTATATTTAATTTAAGTCAATTAGACTTTTTTTAAAAAATTTTAGTAAATTAGATTTAATTTAATAAATTTTATAATGAAAAATATAAAAATTTGGAGGTATTTTTAATGGTTATAAAATATGTTTTAGAGAAATTTAAAATTTTTAGTATAATTAAGAATTTATTTCCAATTAGAAATATTTTAGGGTGTTGGATTTTTATTAATGTATTTTTATTTTAAAAAATATTTGAGTTATTTTTATTAATTATAGAATTTCATTGTATATAAAGAATTAATTTTGTATCTAAAATACTTAATGTTTTAGAGAAATTTAATATATTTATTATAATTTTTAAACTTTTTTGATAAAAAGAAATAATTAAGGGTTTGAATTTATTTTAGGTAATTTTATAATTTTTTAGTAATTTTTATATTTTTTGTTAATAAATTATAATTAATGTATTTTTTTATATTTTAAATTTAATTTAAAGGTATACAATTTAAAATATATTTTGTGATTTTACTAATTTATAGCTAATTAGTTGTATAGATTAAAAAATTTAATTATATTATTAATTAATAGTATTTTTTCATTTTAGTGATTGTTAAGTTGTAGTTAAACAATTAAATATTGATTGTATATATGCTTAATAACAGAAAATTATAAAATTTTTGTGAATAATTTTATTAAAATTTTTTAATATATTTATACTTGAATTTTTACATATAAATATGTATATATTTTTTTATATATGTATTTTTTTCATTTTTATAGATTTGAATAAGTATTGTTATTTTTATAATTTTAGTGAAAAATAAGCGAGATATTTAATAATAATTTGATAATTTAAACATTAATAATAAAAAGCATTATAATGAAATCCATTTTATTTTATTTTGAATTAAAAAAATCTTAAATGTGTAAATCCACAAGAAAATGGTAAAGCTGAATTGAATTTATGGTTTGCTGACATTTAAAATATAATTAAAAGAATAATTTGATTATAAATTTATAATATAAAATGGATAATTTAAAAAAATTAATAGTAAAAAAATTGAGAGCAAATAATTACAGTAAGTGATAATTCTTTATTAAAATTTTGATAATTACTTTTAATTATAGTCCAAATCATATTTTATTTTTTTTAATATACATAACAATGATCCTTTCATTTTTTTTACATTTTTAACATTTACATCAACTTAATTATAAATTATATAGAAAAAAGAATATCCCGCAATTACAAAAACTATTACTTAGATAAAATAAATAAAGTGAAAATAAATTAGTATTCTGATTGTTAGCAGTTAAATCTAATATATAATTAATAACAAATCCAATGAGCAAATATTTAGTTGAATGTAAACAATAAATAATATATAAATAATACATAAAATATATTCAAAGTATAAATTTAGGACAAATTAAATTTAATTAGATAGCAGAATAATAATTACAAATATAAGCAAAGAATAAAAAAAAAAAAAAGAAACTCACGCAACAAAAAAGATTTATATATATATTTGAAAAAAAAATTGCTACATAGTATATTTGGAAACAAATTTTTTAAAAATGATATTTCATTTAAATTTCTCAAAAAAAAACTAGAGAATACATAGAAGCCCAAATAAATACAATAGATCATTAATATAATTTTTTTATATTTAATATATTAAAATTTTAATATTTAGAGAAATTAATTTTATTTAATATTTAAAGAAATATATTTTAAATTAAAGTGACACATTATCATATTAGAAAGTTAATTACAACAAAATTAGAATTAAACACACATATTATATGATAATAATTTAATAATTTACAATAAAATTAGAATTAAACACACATATTATAGGATGTAGATCAGTTCTCTCCTCCTTTTCGGTTTCAAATGGCATGGTGCAAGCATTCTGATTTTAAAAGACTTATCAAGAGTTCGTGGAAGATTGGTAATTCAGTTCTTGATAACTTGAATGTTGTGCGTGATGGTCTGAATGTGTGGTAGTTTAATACTTTTGGCAATCTTTATAAATGGAAAAGAATTCTTTTGGCTCGACTTCGTGGTATTCAGGAGCATTTATGTAAGGATGTTAATGGTGGTTTGCGTAAATTGGAAATTAAGCTTCGGTCTCAACTAGATAGTTTGCTTGAACAAGAGGAATTGCTGTGGTTTCAAAAATCCCGAGCTGATTGGTTGGTTGGAGGTGATAGGAACACAGCTTATTATCATGGTCTTGTCTTGCAAAATAGCTTTCGGAATAAGATCAATTCTCTTATGTTTGAAGGTTCTCTTATTTCTGATCCGAAGGTAATCCTAGATATTGCAGTGGCTTTTTACAAGGATTTGTATTCATATGGAAATTAGCCATTTACTCCTTGTTATACCTCATCTGGGTTTCCCTTCTTGAGCGATCATGATTCTGCTTTTCTGAACAAGCAGTTTGTGGCGGAGGAAGTTAGGAAAGCAATTTTTGATATGAATCCAACAAAAGCTCCTGGGCCGGATGGTTTTAATGCTGGTTTTTATCAGCAAACTTGGGATATTGTAGGTGGTCAAGTGGTTGAGATGACTCTACAGTTTCTTAATCAAGGGGTGTTACAGGAGAATACTTATCATACTTGGGTCACTCTGATTCCAAAAGTTGACAACCCAGAATCTATCACGCAGTTTAGACCAATTAGTTTATGCAACGTCAGTTTTAAGATAATCACTAAAGTCTTGACAAATCGAATGAGGATGGTCTTTCCAAAATTAATTGCGCCAGTGCAGACTAGCTTTATTCCGGGCAGATTACTTCATGATAATGTGGTTATATTACAGGAAATCATTCATTCTATGAATTCTCCTAATAGGAGGAAGCCGACTATGGTTATCAAGATTGATTTAGAAAAGGCTTTTGATAGGCTTTCTTGGAGTTTTATCAATGAGTCGGTCCTGCTGGCTGGATTTCTGCCCACTGGCGTAATTTGATTAGTAAGTGTCTTAATGCGTGTTCTATGCAGATAAAGTGGCACAATGATTTGTCTGAATCTTTTTCACCAATGAGAGGGGTTCGGCAGGGTGACCCGATCTCCCCATATCTCTTTGTTCTTGGCATGGAACGGTTGGGGCATATCATTAATGATTCGGTCTTTGTAGGTGCTTGGAAACCGTTTCAGTGTTCTAGAGATGGGCCTGCTTTATCTCATATGTTCTTTGCTGATGATCTCCTACTTTTTGCGGAAGCCTCGATGGAGCAAGTGGATATTATAAAAGGTTGTCTTGATGCTTTTTGCCAAAGTTCGGGAGAGAAGGTGAACTTTAGCAAATCATCAGTCTTTTTCTCTATGGACACACCCACTGTTTTGAGGGATCAGATTGCTGAAGGGCTTTGCATGACAGAAGTTAGCAATTTGGGTACCTATTTAGGTGTTCTTATGATTACTGGAAGAATTAAAAAGGAACTTTATGAACCACTCTTGACTAAAGTGGACAAAGTCTTGGCTGGATGGAAGAGACCATTGCTTTCTTTTGTAGGAAGGGTTACTCTTGCTAAGTTTGTTTTGCTAACTTTGCCTGTTCATATAATGCAGGTTACTCTTCTTCCAAAATCAGTTTGCAAAGCCTTTGATAAGAAGGTTAGGGATTTTATTTGGAATAAAGGTGTGGGGACTTCCAATGTGCATCTGGTCAATTGGTCCACTGTTACTAAGCCGTTGGATTCTGGAGGTTTGGGCATCCGATCATGTTTAAACATGAATAGAGCGCTGATTTCGAAGTTAGGGTGGCGGATGCTTACACAACCGGGGGATTTTTGGTGCTCTATTATTCGACACAAGTATGTTGCGGGTCAACCTTCTTTTCATGATTGGACTAGGAAGGTTCGGGATTCAGTGATATGGAGGAGTGTGATGGATTCCATTCCTTTACTTTTGCGTGGTACGGCGTATTCGGTGTACAATGGAAGGAAGACTAGATTTTGGTTAGATTCTTGGATTTTGAATTCTCCTTTGATTAATTTTGCAGTTAATCCAGTTCCCTCTGACTGGCTTTCTCATTCGGTTGCCAATTATTGGGATATAGGGGGTTGGAAATGGAATGTTCTTAACCATTTCTTACCGTTAAATGTGCGGCAGAGTATGGGTTCCATTTTTTTTGTCCTAGGATGAGAATGATTCAGATTCAATCTTTTGGTTAGGAACGGCTAGTGGAAATTTTACAGTGTCCTCGGCTTATAGATTTTTGTCTTCTTTTGAGGTTACTACTCCAAATAAAGTTTGGCAATATATTTGGAAGTTGCAGGTTCCTCAGAGAATTTGATCTTTTCTCTGGCTTTTTCAATTGCAGAAGTTAATGTTGAATTCTGAAAGACGGAAGAGGGGTTTTGTTGTTGATGATCACTGCCCTATCTGTAATTCTGCAGTTGAGACCCGGGAACACTTATTTCGGGGCTGTTCTGTCATTCATGAACTTTGGATGTGCTTTATGGATAGTGATTCTTTTGTTGATTTTCAGAGTTTGGATGCGGACCAATGTCTTGTTCAGGTACGCACATGGCTCTTTCCAGCTTTCCCTCATCTCTCTTCTGGCTTTGTCTTTGGTATTGCTTTATGGTATGTGTGGAAATGGAGGAATGAGCATGTTTTTGGTTCACATATTCCTACAAAGGAACAACTGAGAGCACAGATAGTATATTGGATTAATGCTTGTAATGAGGCTTGGAAGAACAACCATGGATATGGAGGTCGTACAAAAAGGGAGATTTTAGTTTCATGGGAGCCTCCTCCTGCGGGTTGGTATAAGGTGAATGTAGATGGGGCTTCCAAAGGCAATCCAGGAGCTGCTGGTGGAGGTATTGTGATCCGTGACGAGGCTGGCTGCTACATTTCTGGTTTGTTATTGGGCCTTGGTTCTTGTACTTCAATAGTTGCGGAGCTTAGTGCTCTCATTGGGGGGTTACATCTCGCCTGGGAGTTTGGATGTAGGTGTATTGTAGTTAAGATGGATTCTTTACAATGCCTTCTTTTTGCGAAAAGAGATATTCCTAATTGTTCTCGGTTTGCTGGCATGCTTAAGCAGATTAAGTTTTTGCTTAGTTTGCCATGGGAGGTTTGTTTGAAGCATGTTTATAGGGAAGGAAATCAGGTTGCTGATAAGATGGCTAATATGGCTGTTCAGGCTGCTTTGGGATGGACTAGGATGGATAGGCCGCCTCCAGAGATTGCGAATTTGCTGAGGAATGATATGGTTCAGGTGGCTTGGCCACGGTTGATTAATATATATTATGGGTAGTACCCTCTTTAGTATAAAAATAAAAATAAAAAAATGATAATACAAATTGAAATTTTAAATTTAAATTTAACTTGTATAAGCTATATATATTTATCCGTGTCTTTTAATAACTTTATCCATATGTTTTTTAGGCCATAATAAAAATATTTTTAGCTATAAATAAATACTATTATATTAATTATTGAATATATAACAACTTCAATTATGTTTCACAAATTATATATGATTAATATTAATTAAATTATTTTTAATATATTAATAATTAAGGGTCATTTCATATACTATATCATCTATATTAATAAAATAAAATTAAAAAGATGTAAAAAATTTAGTTATTATTTCGGTTTTTCAGTTTAGTTTGGCATAGTTCTCGATCTGAATATAATTTAATATCCAGAGCCGTCTCATGTTATAAAAAATTAATACAGTTTGGTCGGATAAAGTCAAAAAATCAACAAATTTTTTCAGTTATGGATATTTCTATTCGGATATTCAAATCGGTTTAAATATTTTCAAAAACTATACTCAGCTCTATCAGCAGGTGTGCTCGGACAACAACGACGGTATGCTTGAAAGATGATGTGCTTTGTTTTTTTTTCAGTTTTTTTATTTAAATTAATCTCTAACTTGTAATTTTTTTACTTGTTTAATTAATTTTTAATTTGTAGTTTTTTACTTTTTTTTGTTACATGATATGAACTAAAGAAAATTAAATTAAATTAATTCTTAAATAATTTAATATAATAGTATAAAATAAATTTAAATATAATTAATTTTTTAATAAATTTAAATATAATTAATTGTTAATATATTTTTTTTTTTTTGTAATTGAGGGGCTTTTAATTTATCTGTAAACAGATGAATGAATATGTGTTCCCTCAGCCGGTAGGGATTAATTTGTTATGAAAATAATAAGTTGAAAGGACTAATTGGTTACTTGAAAAAAATAAGGGACTAAGTGAAAAAAGTTGTCAAAGTTGATGAGACTATGAATATATTAAGCCAAATTATTAACAAATATTCAACTTTACTTCTAGTTTTCAGATTTGAAATTCAGAAGACAACTATAGGTAATTCAGAAAACAACTATAGGTATATCAAACATATACTTTACATATATCAGATATTTAGGTTTTAGGAATGGCCCTGTATTTTAGATTTGAAATTCGAAAATCAATTATAAATATACGAAACGCATACTCCATTTTAGATCTAAAATTTGAAAATCAACTTCAAAATATAACAAATATATCATAAAAATGAATAAATTTTAATTACATTTCTTTTATTAAATGTATGAAAAATTTATTATTTTTAATATTGAAAAAAATTATACTGATAAGTTTCAAACACTCATTACCATTTAATGTCATATAATTACTAGTATATTAAGGCAAATGCATGTGTTATGGACAAAGTCGGTTAAGTAAATTATTAATGAATATTTTGAAATTTAATAATAAAAATGAAAAAAATATTAAAATTCAATAAGGTTTAACATATTCCGGGGTGTACATTGATCGGGTTCGGTTGAGTATGAGAAATTTTATAAATTGACCAAACTTGATAAATGAAGAAAAATGTGAAACCGAGCTCGACCGAAAGACTATAATATTTCGACCAACCCGCACATATTCTGGTACATTCACGTAAAATTGGAGTGATTTGGATTGGGCCTGTCAAATGAGCCTTGTGTTTGAGTTTAGTTGTAAATTTTGAAAATGATAATAACTTTGAACTAAATTTTAAGCTTGCTATTTTTATAATAATTAAATTATAAAACTTTGTGTCTGAATTTAGTTAAAACGTCTAAAAATGATACTTGTAATTGATTCAATTTTATTTTGAGGAGGAGATGTTTTGTCCAGACTCTTTGTGAACTTCATGTTAAAGAAATATCACTTTATAATAAGTGAAATTCTATTTTTCTTTCAAAAAATTTCTTCTAATGAATTGTTTTATTGCAATTTATACATCATAATAAAATTTCTAATTTTTATACATTGTAAAATAATTTTTTATTTTACAATCTGTTCAATTTTATTTCATAAGAAAATTTTTCTTATTATCAAGAAAATTAATTACTGCAATAAAAAAAAATGAAAAGAATGATTCCAAGAACCCACAAACACAACTGACCATATATCTATTAATTTGACTTTCAAAGTGAACCAAATTATAGCTGCATAGTTCTTTAAAATCTATAGCACAAAATTGTTCTTTAAAATCTATACTCTGAAAATGCAAATGCATGCAAAATTATTCTTTTTTCTTCAAAAATGCAAATGCACTAATATAAAGAGGAAAGGAAAACCAAAAAAGTGGAGAACCATACATACTGTAAAGTGGAAATATGAAAAAAAAAATTAATTTTTATGTTCAAATAAGTAAAAATATCATTTTTATAAAATAAAAAGAACAAATAAATGAAATAATCAACTAAATCACAATATTGGAATAAAAATCTCAAAGAATCACTACATGCAAATGCAGATCTGCAATATAAACAAAAAAGTAACAACATACATATGCAGATCTAAAACAGAAATACTAAAATAGTCATAAATCATTACAAAACTTTCAAAAAACGAAATAAAAGATACAAAACAAAGATCCATCTGGCCAAACATACACAAATACGTAAGAATTAAAAAATCATAAATCATAAATAAATATATCAAATCTAAAGTAAATTCTAATTACCACAAAAAAAAAATGAAAAACACCAAACAATAACTAAAAAAAAAAACTAAAATACACTAAAAACCAAAAACACAACCAAATCTATAAAACCCTAATAAAATTCCAATTTTTTTAGCAAATCAAAGTACACACGGGGGCGGAGGCAGGTGGGGTCGTGTGGGGGCTGACGACCCCCCTGCCGGCCGACGGAGATGTAAAAGCACCTCAGTTTCAACTCCCTCTGCCCCTCAGTCCCTCAGTAAACTGCTCCCTCAGCCCCCCCCCCCCCCCCCCCCTTCAGCCCCTCAGCAGCTCAGCTCCTCAGTTCTATGGGGCACCTCAGTTTCAGCCCCCCCTGCCGGTGGTCCTGACTCTGCCACTGAGTACACAAGTGTATAAACAAACCTTAAATCAAACATCATGCATATTTATAACAACTTATAAATTAAAATACCTAGATATATAAATAAAAACCAAAAATATAAACTAAAACAATAAAAAAAATAAAACACAAGCCCTAAAATTTTTAATCCGTAAAAAAATATAATTTTCTAAGGATAGAGAGACTGAGAGTGAGCAGCTTTGTTTTGTTTGAGATAGACTAGTGTTTTATTTTGTCTAAAATAAAACACTTTGTTTCATATTTAGTGATCAGAGAAGAGATAGAGAAAAATCAAAGAATGGGAAGAAATTTCGACTAAGAGGAAGGGGAAGAAATTTTAGCCAGAAGAGAAAAGACTTTAGAGAGTAAAGAAGAGAGAGAGAGAGAGAGGTTATCAGAATACCAAAAAGTCTAGAGACATTTAAGAAATGAATGTGCAACTAGGGTTGAGCTTCCTCGCCAATAAGATTCTTATGTAAGGATTAGAAACGACATAGTTTTCTCTACTACAAATGACGTTGTTTCACTTATATATAAATTATAATATATATGTAATAAGTGTCGGTCAATTTTGAGTTTATTCAAAGCAAAAAAAACCCCAAATTGATCGATCACCCAAACTTGACCTTCTATAAAAATCTCATACCATTCTCGCCCAAAAATGTGTAGCAAATCAATCGAATCCGCATTAAAGCATATGGGTCGGTCGTTTATGGTCAGCTGGTATTTTTGCACAGCCCTACCATCTATGTATAGAGAATGATTCTTTATTAATTTATTATAAATCCTTAATTGTAAAAATACTTCATTTTGTATTAAATTAAAATTGAGAAATGATTTAACATAAGTGAATTTTATAAACATTTGTTTTTAATATATATAAACAAAGATTTGTTTTTAATTTTTAGTGTTAATTATACTTGAGTTAAATTATATAAGAACTAACAACTTTATAAATTAATTTTATATTTAATCAAATGTAAAAATAATTAATTTTTTAATATAAACTATTAAAATTGCATATTAATTAAACATGGAAATTTATTATAAATAATTTGTTTTAATTGAAATCTAAATCTAAATGAATTGAATTTTATATCAGTTTAATTCAAATTATATGAATATATGATATAAGTAATATGTATTTTATACAATAACTAATTAACATTTTATAAAAATTATTACATTAGAGCTCAAAATCAAATACTAGTAAGAAGAGGGGGAAGTAGAAAATGCAAATTAATACATGAAGATATGAATACTAAAAAAAAAGTGGCCATAAATTAGGAGAAGGAGGGAGAATTTTTTTTAAAAATAAAAAAGTAGTATAAATGTTAAAGATAGTATTTTTTAAAAAAAATTTTGTTTCAATAGTATTTTTGTAATTTTTAAGTTATTATTATAGAAATCTCCATATAATATTAAGATTCTTAATACTTTTAGATTATTAAGTTGATTTTTTTAAGGGAAATTACAACAATTGGCGATGCTACGTTGTTGAGAAGGGGGGCAGTTGCCCCCTTCTCTTTTTGAAAATTTATATATATATATATAATATTTTTAAAAAAAATTTGAATTATTTATTAATTTTTTTAAAATTTTAAATTGCCCCTCTTTTTTTAAATTTTTACAAAAAAGTCAAAAAAATTACAATAAATTATTTATTCTATATGCAATAGTTCTCTTTTAAAAAATTAACAAAATATTGATAATATATAAATATAAAATAAATAAATAAATTTTTCAACTAAATTAATTTAAACTCATTTAATGAATTAAAGTACTCATTTATTTTAATTATTTTTTAAAAAATTATATTCATTATTTAATTTTTTTTCTTTATTTTATTTTTATTATGAACAATCTTATAAATTTAAAATTCTATATACATATATATTAATATTTTTTTATTAATTAATTTTTTAATAATAAAAATATATTATTAATAAATTAATAAATTTATAAAATACTATTAAAACAAAAAGAGAGATAAATAATTATGGAAAAACTAAAATTTGTAAAAAAATTTTACCCCCCTTTATTTCAAAGCCTGACTTCGCCCCTAATTACAACCTTGTAAGCACAATAAAGAGGGTTAATGTTTTTAAGAGAAATTACAACCTTGTAAACTCGATAAATAAGGTCAGCACTTGGGGAAAAAAAAGGAATAATATGAGAAAATTGATTTACGGGTTTATTAAGTTCTTATAGTGAGAGATATTATATATATATAATTGAAATTGATTTATTTATTTAAGTATAAGCTTAGAATCATGAAATTATATATTTTGGTTGTATGTGAGTAGCTAATAATTAAAATAGAATTAAATACATAAGGGGCATTTACAAAACTACCCATAAAAATATTTTTTTTAAAAAAATACTACACAAAAAATTATATTTATATTTCTAGAAAAAGATGAGCTAAATTTTTAAAAATATCTCACTCTTTACTAAAACAATTTTTTTTTTCAAAAATACTTCATATCTTACTATAAACAATATTTTACTTCATATTTCACCTTTTGTTTTTCAAACTTTACTATTAAATAAATATAGTCCAATAAAATAATAAAAATTAATATTTTAAATTATATTTTTAATATATAAAATTTATTAATTTTTATAAAAAAAATTTAATTTTGATTACAAATAACAATCATAAAATATAATGTAAAAGAATACATAAAAATATATTAATAAATATCATTAAATTATTTTTAAATAAATTTTACATATTATAAGCATAAAAAATAAAGTTAAAAAAAATATCAATTTCATTACTTAGATATTGTGTATGTTATGTAGATATTATGTGTATACCATGTATTTATTATGTACATTATGTGTATGTTATGTGAATATTGTGTGCATAAAAAAATAAAAAATAATAATATTAAATAAATGTTAAATAAATTCTTTAGATATTGCGTGCAACTTGAGTATATATTATGTAAATATTATTGTTTGATGTGTGTATTTTATAAATGTTATGTATATATTATATATATGTTATGTATATATTTGGGTTTTTTGTGTTTATGTTGAAAATATTAAAATAAAAAAAAACTTTTTATGAGTAAAAGCACATAATAGAAATAGAAAATAAAAAAAACGAAACAAAAGAAAAGAAAAACAAAAAAAAAATTACATTATTTTTCCATAAAAACGAAAAAAATTAAGCATAAAATTTAGATGTGAAAAAAAACCCCTATTGGCCCATATATTTGAAAGAAGGAACCCAACATGCTAAATTTAGGGTAATTTCCTCAATACATAATATGCATAATAATATATTTCAGGTTGGGTTGTCATGTTAGGCCAATTATCATAGAAAGAAATCTTGGATATGGGTATGTGCATATAATTGCTAAAGATAGTTAATGCATAAAAGGAGAAAACTCCTTTGGGGGGAAAAAAACGTATTGTGTAGGAAAAAAAAAAGAGTGAAGAACAAAAGAAAAGGAAAAAAATTCTCTCTTAAAAATTCTCTTTGAAGAATTAACTCTCTTATTAGAACAACTCTTAGTGAAAATTCGAGTATTTCCTGCTATAGCTTTTACCATCAGAGCGCGACCTCAAGTTCAGCATTTAGATGGAAAAATTATGAACTTATTCTATATATTTTGACAAATTTAATTTTATCCAATATTACCTTAGAAAAAAATATTTTATTTATTTTATGTAAATAAATAAAATAGTTACATCTAAAATTTTAAATATTTTTGAAATAGTTAATTTTATTTATTTTATTTAAATAAATAAAATAATTACAATTAACTTATTTTTATTATTTTCCAAAATTATTTTGGATAGAACAAATTTTATTTATTTCATGTAAATAAATAAAATAGCTATAATTAAATTTTTTTATATATCATTTTGGACATAATTAATTTTATTTATTTTATATAAATAAATAAAATAGTTGTAATTAATATTTTTATTATTGTCCAAATAAATTATTATTCTTTTTAATTTTATTAATGAATAAAAAATTCACAATGACATAGTTATATTTTGTATTTGTTATAGAAAATTGTGGTGATGATCATTAGAACTCTTAAGAACATTAGGTCAATTGGACATATGTAACATCATTATATTATATATATAATATATATAATACCAGCAAATTGCTTAATTATTTTATTGTTTTTGTTAATTCTTTTAAAGTTATTTTATCCCCTGTGAACGGTCCCTCCAATTTGCTGATAATTTTAAAAGAATTAACAAAAACAATAAAATAATTAAGCATAAACAACATAGATATAAACAGATTAATTAAACAGCTCTGATAATAAATAGTAAAAACGAATCAAGAAGCAGAATGTAAAAGAATATATTAAAATAAATTACAGAAATAATTTAAAAGCATATATTAAAAATATAAAGAATATAAAGAATAATTATAATCTCTTTTAAATGGTACGGCGGCGTTGTTTCATACCTGGTGCAAAGGAGGACTTCAGACAAGTGCAAGTCTGACGTTGCTCCAATTTATATTTAGGTTTACAGCCTTATATACCACTTTAAAGATTACAATTAGATCTTTAATTAAATTTGTATCTTAGGTCTAAAATATTTTATTTAAGTTTTATCAAAACACACTCTTAAGTCTATTTGTTTTAGTATTTCTAATTATACTATGTGTGGTATAATTATACGGATCCCGTATAAATATACAGCGTAGAATATAGAGAGAAGAAAGACAGAAAAGGATAGAATATAGAAGTCCTTTTCAGTCTGTAAGTAGTGCAAATATAATTTCTGATGTTTTAGTTCCAAATCAAGCTCAACTTGCACGTTTTTTGCTTGCAAGAACTAGAACAGAGCATACTTATAATGAAATGAGATATGAGATATATAAAAATTAAATTTATTTAATTGAAATAACAATATAGAATAAAATAAAATACAATTTATAATTATAAAATATAAGTTATAAAATATAACTACCTTATATAAGGAGATCAATAGGTGTTGAGTACAGGAATGGGAGAATAATAAGTGAAAGAAGAGAGGGAAGGAAGAAGCTAAAACTAGGCTGAGAGGTTCTTGAATGTCTTCTGTGTTCAGAAAGAAGTGTCTCCGATCCTCTTTACCTTCAGAATGAGCTTCATTATATAGACATGGGCTTTAAAATTCCACTATTCTTGTCACATGCTTTGGCACTGTAGAGGAATAGTAACCTGTCGTTACTATTTGCTTTTATTGTACCTTCACGCGTTCGGAACTGTGGATGAATAGTACCTTGTCTGGGGTACTGTTGACTTTACTGTGGGAAACTGTGGGTGAACAGTTCTTCTGACTTTACTGTTGGTTTTCCTCTGGTGAATACTATTGATGAACAGTATTTTGTCAGTGGGCACCGTCTTTATTGACTTTATCAATCTGAGTGAAGAAATAAGGTTTCTCCTGCCTTTAATCAGAAGAATCTGAGTCAGATTCAACTTCTGACTCAATTTTCTTTTTACTTTTCTTTTCTTTTTCTTTTTTCTTTTTCTTTTATTTTTCTTTTTCTTTTTTCTTTTTCTTTTTCTTTTCTTTTTCTTTTTCTTTTTCTTTTCTTTTTTCTTTTTCTTTTCTTTTTTCTTTATCTTTTCTCTTTTCTTTTTTCTCTTTTTCTTTTTCTTTATTCTTTTTCATTTTACCTTTACTTTTCACTCTGATGGGGGACAATATACCATAGCAATCATCCTCATTACTGGGACAGTAATCCGAGTCAGATGTCTCGGTGGAAGATGATGTCATGGATGATGTAGAGGAATCCGAAGAAGAGGAAAGAGATTTTCTTCTTCTGGATGAGGCTTTAGAGACTTTAGAATGGACTTTAGTTGAAGATCCAGCAGAGCAGGTTCTACTGGGCTTAATGGGCTCAGATGTTGAGGGAAGAGATCCAACCATCTGTTCCATTAAGGCTTTATAATCTTCTGCAGTCTTGGCAGCTGCAAGAAGGGCAATGTTCTGGGCTCTTTGAGCTCCAAAAGAGGCTTGTAGCCTTGGGTCAAGACCACCATGGTTTCTCTTAAGGAGCCATTCTTTAACAGTTTCAATAGTGGTAGAATTGCGAAAGGCAGACCACCACTTGACTTTAGATTTTCTCAATATAACAGGGATACTGGTACCTGACTGAAATGAATAGTCAAAATACCATTGATACACCCAAGGTATATTGAAATTTAAGCAAAAAAGAAGCAGAGGAGGAAAATTCCTCTCAAAAGGTGTAGGATTTAAGTGGGCTTTAAAATGCTGGTAAGCTAATAGTACATCTTGTGGAAGAGTTCTTTCATCATTTCCACAATAATGCCACCAATCAACGAACCAAGATGGGAGGTTATTAATCTTTAAATTGGTTTCATTATAGATGAGCCAGGAATGGGTTTTACCCGGGTTTTGGAAAAACAGGGCTTTGGTCCAGGCTTCTATATAATCTCAATAGTTATATGAGGAACAACATGATAAAGAAGGAAGGATTTTAAATTGCACAGGAATGTGCAAAGGTTTTCCCCATTCAGAAGAATGGAGAATTTTCTTTATTTTAAAAGAAGAATAGGCTATGACAGCCTTATCTTGCTGAAGGTAATTGTGCTTTAGAAATAAGGAGCCTGAATCCACAAGAATATGGAGATAATATTCTTGGGGCTTTGAAGATTCTTTAGGTTTGAAAAACCATCCTTTAGGATATACAGACTCAATTATAGACCATGGGTTCTGCTGGACAGTCCCAAAATCAGGAATTAATTCTGTAAACCAAAAATTTTTATTATACCAAAATGATTTTTGCTTTAAAGGAAAATTTGCTGAAACAATTTGAGTTGAAGGTTTTGAAATATCCAACTCATTTTTAGAAATACTCTGAGATAGGGTTTTTTGAGAAGAAGATTATCCTATCTCAATTTGGTTTTTTAAATAAGGGATTAAGGAATCTTTACCTGGAACCCCTGGAGGAGGTTCGTGTCCCATCTTTAAGAGAGCTTTAATCACTTCAGGTGATTGGGCCAACTGAGAGACCCAATGCTCTATTTTTGCTTTATCTTCTTCTTGGATGGCATCAGCCCAAGACTTTATGGATTTAGGGTTCAATATACTATCTGAATGATTAGATAAAGCTTTAGGAGAGTCATCTTTAAGGGTTTCCTTTTCTTTATTGGCTGTTTTCTTTTTTCTCCCCATGATTCCTGAGAAGGAATTCACGAGTAAGGAAATCAGGTAAACTATTGTTTTCTCCTTTAATAAATTCAATATCAAAATCAAAAATACTTAAAATAGCTTGCCATCTAGCAAAAATTTGTTTTGAGGCAAGGTTTTAACATCCTTTTGCAGAACGTCTTTAGCACTTTTACAATCAATTCGTAATAAAAACTTTTGATTCAATAAATCAGATTGAAATTTTGAAATACATAATACAATACTCAAAATTTCTTTCTTTATAGTAGAATAGTTTAACTGGGTTGGACTCCAATGTCCTGAATAGAATTGGACTATGGCTTCTCTACCCTCTTTAACCTGTTTTAAAATCCCACCAAAGCCTATATCTGATGCATCAGTCTCTACTATTTTGGAGGCTAAGGGATCAGCTATATGTAGGCAAGGAATAGTTTTAACTAGGTCTTTAACTTGTCTAACTATGCCAGAATGGACCTCAGTCCATGGACCTGGGTTTTTCTTTAATCTATCATGTAGAGGTTTAATAGTCCTATTTAGGTTGGGAAAAAATTCTATAACATAATTTAGACAACCTAAAAATCTTTGTAACTGAGCTTTATTAATAATCTGGTCAGGAAACCTATCCCCAAAGGCTAAGTTTCTTTCTATAGGTTCTATGATTCCCTGTTCTATATAATATCCTAAGAACCTAATTTTAGTTTGAAACAGAGACATATTCATTTTACTTAATACTAAACCATTATGTTTTATTACCATAAAAAATGTTTTTAAATGTTTAAAATGTTCATCTATAGTTGTAGAGTATATTAAAACATCATCAATATAAACAATACAAAATTTAGTGTAAGGGTTAAAAATATCATTCATCACTCTCTGAAATTCAGAGGGTGCATTCTTTAAACCAAAAGGCATAACATTCCATTCATACTGTCCAAATGGAACAGTGAATGCAGTCTTATACCTATCTTTAGGGTTAATCTGAATTTGCCAAAAACCAGATTTCATATCAAATTTACTAAAAATATTTGTTTTATATAATCTTCCTAATAAATCTTTTTTATTTGGAATAGGGTATCTAATCCATTTTAAAGCTTTATTTAAAGGTTTATAATTTATTACTAATCTAAGTGCACCTCTTTCTATTTCAGAGGCCTTGTTTACATAGAATGCAGCACAAGACCAAGGGCTTCTAGATTTAGTTATTAATCCTTTATTTTCTAAATCATTTATTTCCTTTTTACAGAATTCAATTAAATCTGGCGCCATCTGAATGGGCTTAGCTTTAGTTGTAATAGACTTTTCATCAAAGCCTATTTCATAAGGTAAATCGACCATGTGTTGCTTTCTGTTCCAAAATGCATTTGGAATATCAGCACACAAATCTTTTTCTATTTGAGATTTTATTTTATTAATTTTTTCTTGCGTAAATTTATTGTTTAACTGTTCATTTATTTTTTATAAATGATAATTATTTTTTAAATTACAAAGTTGTTCAGACTTTGCCTTTATAAGAGCATTTATTTGTAATTCATTAATTGAATGTGCCTTTAAGAGATTTAAATTCCTCTTTTTAGGTTTTTCTAAAAATGGAAAAATTATCTTTTGTCTTCTGACTTTAAAACTTATACTATCATCATTTACTGAATAAGGTGTTATTAAATTCATAAATGGTGTTCCTAAGATTACCATATGATGAATGTTGGTTAAGATAAATATATTCTTTATTTCTAAATTTTTGTCTATAATTGATGCTTTTGCTTTACCAAGTATATTTAGTTTAGATTTATTAGCTGCTGATAAACTTTTATTAGTTTGTTGCCAAAATCTTTTTGGTACTAAACTAGGTTTTATGCAGTTTAAATCAGCTCCTGTATCAAATAATGCTATAGTTTCTATATTATAATTATCTGAGAATTTTAATTTTAATTTTATTAAATATTTCCTAGATGTTATTTCATGCAACATAAAAATTAAATTATCAGAGATTTTATCTTTATTAATTAAACTAATTTCATTATCAGATTCTTTATCATTTATCTGTTCAATATCTTCTTCAGCTTCTTCATCAGAAGAAGAAGTTGAGCTCATTAAAGATTTTATTATCTGTGAATCTTGTTCTTGCTTATTCTTCAATTCTTTTAATTCTAATTTAATTTCTTTAATTTCTTTTTGTAAATCATTTATGGTTGGTTTATTTTTTACTGTTTTATTCTTGTTTAATATTGCAGTTAAATCATATGTTTGTTTACTAGTACTAGGTAACATAGAGTTTTTAGGTTTATCATTTTCTAATATCTTATTTAACATTTTTTCTTGAATTTTAGGATCACTTATATATTTTATTGCTTCTAATATAGACTCTTGTTCTTTAGTTAAAACATTTAATGATTTACTACTATATTCAGAACTTGATTCTGATCCTATATCATCTATTTGATTTAATTCTTCAGAACCTGAATATTCTTCAGAATCTGAATAATCCAAATATAATTCATAAATTTTGTTTAATACAGATTCTTCTAAATTTAATTCTTGTAATTTTTTATCAAATTTACAAAATCTTGATGTGTGGCCTTTTCTTCCACATTTATAACATGTTAAATCTTTATATGATGTAAATTTTTTATCTTTTTGTTTATATGGTTTTCTAATAGGTTTTCTATATTTGTAAGGTTTATAAGGTTTCTGTTTTTTATAATAATCATCTTTATCAAGCTTTTTCTTGTAGCTCTTTTTGTGATATTTTTTATAAGGTTTTTTATATTTTCTTGTAGTAGAACATTGTCCATTACAAATTTTATGCTTCTGTGTTATGCTATAATCAAATTGTTTACAGAAAGAACCTAGTTCTTGTTTAGTTTTCTTCATTTCATATTTTAGCGATTTTTGAAGCTTTATGTCTTGACAAAGTTTTAATCCTTCCTTTTGAACTATACTAAACAGTTGTCCATAGGTTAATAGGTCATAAGGAATATGGTTTCCAAATTCCTGTTTTATATGGTTCCTAACTTTTTCTCCTAAGAAGAAGGGTAATCCTGCTAAGAATTTTTCTTTCCAGAAGGCCTGGTTAGAATCTTCTCTAAGCATTACCCTAGTTAGGAAAGTTGTTTTATAAAATTGAAAATCACTAAGTTTCTTACATATAAGGTTACTTAGTAATTCTGCATTTTTATCTTTTAAATGAGTAGGATCACCTATAAAGTGAAGTGATATAGTCAAGATTAGTGCTGCCACTGCATCTTGAATAGTATCACCAAGCTCATCTAATATAGGTATTCCATCTTCATAAGTTTTTACGGCATTTAAAATTTCTAAATGTTGTTCATCAGTGAGATAATTATCCCACCAACCTTTAAGTTGTCCTGTAAAGCCAGCTATAAGAAGTTCAGCTATAGTTCTATCTGAAGTTCCTGTTTGAGTTCTATAAGCATTGGCAGCCATTGTCATCTGTTGAAGAAGACTCAGAATATTATATTCTGATAGGCTATCAATGTTCCATTCATATACTGAAGAGGCATTATACTTATATTGTGATAGGGCATTTGGTCTATCTGTTATACCTAAGTCTGGGGCAGACATTCTAGGTACTATAGATTGATTATATGTTATACGATTTATCTGTGGCTCTAGGGCTTTACTAAAAGTTTCAATATCTTCAGATTCAGGTTGAGAATCCTCAACTGATTCTGATTCTTGTTCTTGGGTGACTATACTTATAGTTTTAGAAGCTTTAGATTGAGGTGTTTCTTGAACTACCTGTTTTGATCCAGAAGAAGAGTCAATTTTACTTAATTGTTCTTTAATTACTTTAACAAAATCTGAATCTTTAGATTTTACTTATTTTTGTCTTGTTTTAGAAACTTCGAAAGGTTTAAAAACATGGGACTTAAGTTTTTTATCCTTTACTTCTTTTTCAACTTTTACTATCTTACTTTCTTTAATAGTATCTTCTATTCTGTTTAATTGTTGTCCTATACTTAATAGATGTGCATTACTAAAATTATTCTGTTCTAATATTTTTCTATTAGGATCATCTTCAGAAACTATTTTAAATGGTGCTATGTTTATTTCTTTATCTCCATGTAAAAATACACTTGATGTTTTAGGTGGATGTTCACTCTGTATGATTTTATCTTTTACTTTCCATTCTGTATTCTTATTCCTAATAGTTACTGGATTTATTAATTTTTCTGCTTTAAGTTTACCTCTATAAATTCTTTTAAACCAATCAAAGAATTTCATATTAACTTCATAATTTCTTATAAAGTCAATATATTCTTCTTTAACTGACTCAAAATCTTTTACCTTTTTATTACATTTTCTAATTTATCTTTATTTTTAATTGCTGTTAATTCTTTATTTAATTTATCATAATTAAAAACAAATTCTTTATTTATTACATTTAATTCTCTATCCATGCTTTCTACATTTCCTGTCATGAAGGAAGCTGTAGGTGACATAGGTGGAGAAGGTGAGTGTTCTATATTTTTGAGATTGATTGCAATTAGGGTTTGGTTCCAAAGGGTTCATTGTTCCTGTTGGATTATAATATAAATGTGGTACTGTTGTACTATAATCTACACCTTTTAATTTATTACTAGACTCAGGTATATCTGATGTAGAATACCTAGGCTTTACTACTGTTTGCAATACAAGTTTAGGTTCATTTTCTTTATACGAAGCATATATTACAGAAGGTAACTGTGAGGCTCTACCTATATCTACTGTTGATACAGAGGAGGAAGAATCTGAATACCTACTGCTTACACTATGTCTACTGAATTTTAATTTTACTTTACCATCTTCATACTGTTCAATTTTACTGAGTATATATGGCTACTGAATATATATATAATACATACATAGAATATATGGCTCTGAGTGAATAAGTGAATGGCTCTGTGAATGGCTTTGATCTCTCTATTTGCTGGCTCTGATACCAGCAAACAAAGGGATCGTAAGAGGAAACTAAAAATTTAAAAGATTTAATTCTAGTAGAAAACAATCAGGCATAAGCCCCACTCTTAGATCTAAACATATAATAAAATTCAAATAAATAAATATATAAATGTAAAAGACTATATTAAAATAAAATAAATACTTTATTAATAATAAAAAATATATAGAATATAAATATACAGATATACTAGTATGTGAAATTGTTACACCCAAGTGCGGATAGAAATATTGTCCATTCGGATTCAACTCCTAAATTTATATCTGGGTTTCCCTCCGATTTACTAATAAATCTTATATTTATATAAATATACAAAAATATGAAACTATAAAAAGAAAACAAATTATTAGTATATTGCTTATCGTTATACCAGGTACCACAGGCTTAAAAATCCTGCTCACAGCCAATAGGCGTTACAACCGGGTGTTCAGCTTATACTAATAATTCTTCAAAACATAAAAATTACAAGTAATATAGATTTACAACAAGTTTCTGATATGCCAGATCAGAACAAGCTGCAGGTGCAAAGCATATTTATACAATACAAAATTGAAAAATTTTATAAGTATAAATAATATAACTTACAAGAGATATTTACAACAGTAGAGATACAAGTATTGAAGAATGTCTATATGTGAAAAGAGAAGGAGATAATCTAAGTCTTCAAGTTTCTTTAGAGCTCCTAAGGGTTCTGGGAGTTCCAAAAGTTATCTTCAAGCTTCAGAAACAACTTCTTAAATAGACAGAGAGCTCTAATTTTTACACTATTTTAGTCACATGCCTGGTACTGTGGATAAATAGTAACTTGTCGTTACTATTTACTTTTACTATACCTTCAAGCGTCTGGAACTGTAAATGAATAGTATCTTATCAGGGATACTATTTGTTTTACTGTTGAGAACTGTTGATGAACAGTTCTTCTGACTTTACTGTTGGTTTTCTCTAGTGAATAATGTTGATAACAGTATCTTGTCAGTGGGTACCGTCTTTATTGACTTTAGTGAAGAAATGAGGTTTCTTCTGCCTTTATTCTGACGAGTCAGAGTCAGTCAGATTTATTTTTCTTTTTCTTTTCTTTTTTCTTTCCTTTTCTTTTTCTTTTTTTTTCTTTATTTTTTCTTTATTTTTTCTTTTTATTTTTATGGAGGACAAAATCTCATAACAGTCATCTTCATTGCTAGGACAATAATCTGAGTCAGATGTCTCAGTGAAAGATAATGTCACGGATGATGATGATGAAGAGTCAGAAGAAGAAGGAGACTTCTTTATTCTCGAATGGGCTTTAGATGATATTTTTTATTGAGCTTTATTTGAAGATCCAACAAAGCAAGTTCTTCGGGATTTTATAGGCTCAGAGGTTGAAGGAAGAGATTCAACCATCTGTTGCATTAAGACTTTATAGTCTTCAGGAATTTTAGCAGTTGCCAGAAGGGCAATATTTTGGACTCTTTGGGCTCCAAAGAAAATAAATAATTTTGGGTCAAAACCATCATGATTCCTTTTGAGAAGCCACAACTTTACAATGTGCTCAAATGTAGAGTTGCGAAAGGCACTCCACCATTTAATTTTAGTTTTCCTTAATATCACAGGAATATTGGAACCAGATTGTATTCCAGTATCGAAATACCACTGGTATACCCAAAGAATATTAAAGGCCATTGAAAAGAGAAGAAGAGAGGGGAATTTCTTTTCAAATGAGCTTAGATTGAAGTAGGCTTTAAAATATTAGAAAATCAATAGTACATCTTGTGATAGTATACGGTCTTCACTACCACAGTAGTACCACCAGTCTACAAACCATATGGGTAGTTTGTCAAACTTTATATTGAAATCGAAATATATCAGCCAGGAATGTGTTTGGCCAGGGTTTGAAAAAAATAAGATTTTGGTCCAGGCTTCAATATAATCCCAATAGTTATAAGATGGACAATAAGAGGCTTTAGGAAGGGCTTTAAATTGCACATGGATATGCAGATATTTTTTCCATTCAAAAGGATGGAGAATTCTTTTAATTTTAAAAGAGGAATAGGCTATGACATTCTTTTCCTTCTGATTAAAATTATACTTTAAAAATATTGATTCATAGTCAACAAGAATATTTAAAAAATACTCTTGAAGTTTAGATAAATCATTAGCTTTAAAAAACTAACCTTTAGGTAATGCAGATTCAATTATCTTCCATGGATTATGCCGAGCAGATTCATATTCAATAATTAATTCTGTAGAAAAATAAGTATTAGTAAACCATTCTGATTTAGAATATTTTACTGAAAATTTTAAAGAAACAATTTGAGTTGATGAGTTTGAAATAATCAACTCGTTTTTAGAAATATTTTGAGATAAGATTTTTTGAGATGAAGATTATCCTATCTCTATTTATTACTTTAACTATGGGATTAAATTAAAGCAATCTCACCTGAAATCCCTGGAGGAGGTTCATATCCCATCTTTAGAAGAACTTTAACCACCTCTGGAGATTGGGCCAGCTGGGAGACTCATTTTTTCATCTAGGCTTTTTGTTCTTCCTTTATTACTATATCAGCCCAAGGCTTAGGAGGTTTAATGGTGACTTTAGTAATTTCATTTGAGTGATCAGACAAGGCTTTAGGAGAGTCTTTAGGAGATTCTGGCTTTAAGATTTCTTTATCTTTATTTTTTCTATTTTTTTTCTCATATTGTCTGGAAAGAAATTCACGGGTTAGAAAATCTGGTAGACTATTGTTTATTCCCTTTATAAATTCAATATCAAAATAAAAAATACTTAAAATAGCTTGTCATCTAGCAAATATTTACTTTGAAGCAAGGTTTTTTACATCTTTTTGTAAAACCTCTTTAGCATTTTTACAATCAATACGTAATAAAAATTTTTGATTTAATAAATTAGATTAAAATTTAAAAATACACAAAAATAATACTCAAAATTTCTTTCTTAATAGTAGAATAGTTTAATTGGGTTAGACTCCAATGTCCTGAATAAACTGGACTATAGTTTTTTTTCCCTCTTTAATTTGTTTTAAAATCCCACCAAATCCTATATCTGAGGCATCAGTTTCTACTATCTTAGAAGCTAATGGGTCAGCTATATGAATGAAAGTAATAGTCTTTACTAAGGCTTTTATTTATTTCACTATATCAGTGTGGACATCAGTCCATGGGCCTGGGTTCTTCTTTAACCTATCATATAACGGTTTTATAGTTCTATTTAGGTTGAGATAAAATTATATAACATAATTTAAACAACCTAAAAATCTTTGTTATTGAGTTTTATTAAGAATTTGATCAGAAAACTTATCACCAAAGGCTAAGTTTCTCTTTATAGATTCTATGATTTCCTGTTCTGTATAATGTTCTAAGAACCTAATTTTAGTTTGGAATAGAGACATTTTAGTTTTACTTAGTACTAATCCATTTTGTTTAATTACCATAAAAAATGTCTTTAAATGTTTAAAATGTTCATCTATAGTCGTAAAGTAGATTAATACATCATCAATGTAAACTATACAAAATTTAGTATATGGATTGCAAATATCATTTATTACTCTCTGAAATTCAGAGGGTGCATTTTTTAAACCAAAAGGCATAACATTCCATTCATACTGTCCAAATAGAACAGTGAATGCAGTCTTGTACCTATCTTTAGGGTTAATTTGGATTTGCCAAAATCCTGATTTCATATCAAATTTACTAAAAATATTAGCTTTATATAATCTTCCTAATAAATCTTTTTTATTTGGAATAGGATACCTAATCCATTTTAAAGTTTTATTGAAAGGTTTATAATTTATTACTAATCTAGGTGCTCCTCTTTCTATTTCAGAGATATTGTTTACATAAAATGCAGCACAAGACCATGGGTTTCTAGATTTCATAATTAATCTTTTATTTTCCAAATCTTTTATTTTCTTTTTACAAAATTCAATCATATCAGGCGCTATTTGAATAGGTCAGGCTTTAGTTGTAATAGACTTTTCATCAAAGCCTATTTCACATTAGAATTTATAAAATTTAGTTTGAGTTTCACAAATATAATCAAATAACAACTTTAGTTAAATGTTTTTAAAGTAAGTATAAACTTCAATTTATCTCCAAAAATTAACTCAAACCCTTCCAAAGTCTCAAAATAACGAAAGTACTTCTTCACAACCTTAAACCAAGTTGGCCAAAGAATACCCTAGATCAATAAGGGCTCAATTCTTCAAATAAACACATATTCATACTTAAAATACTTAAATTAACTCTTAATTATGCTAATTCTAACTAAACCCCATCAAAAACCCTTAATCCAAAAGTTCCATAAACCCTAATTTCTTGATTCAAACTCAATCCAACCAATTAATTACAAATTCAACATATAAACATCATATTCTCTTCATTACCCAAACTATTTCCCATCTACATCATCTTTCTCAATATATATAAATTTTCTCTCTTAACTTCTAAACTTACATAATCTAAAACTCATAAAATCAAGCTCAAAATCTACTTGAAACCTTTTAATTTTAAGTGAAAATTTAAGTAGAGGATGAATAGTTCTCTCTCTTTTTTTACCCTTAAGAAATTTGGCTAGAAGAAGAAGAAGAAGAAGAAAAGTTCTTTTTCTCTTATTTCATCCTTATCCTCTTCTTCATATATTTTTACTTTATATATGTATATATCTTTTAATTTTTCCACCACTTGCTTCTTCTTCTTTCTTCTTCTTCTTCTTCTTCTTATTATTATTATTATTATTATTATTATTATTATTATTATTATTATTATTATTATTATCCCTTTGAATTACTCCTTTTATAGTATATTTAAAATTATGGATATAACAACTTCATCGTAGGGTGGAACAAATAATAAGTTCATTATTAAGTCTAAAAGTATATCGTAAGGACAAAAATGATGATTTGGTTTGTCTAGTAAATCACATCATTAAGTTTAATGAAATGCTACAAGATATTATTTGGTAAGGTGATTTACTAGCTGATAGATAAAAATATCACACACTTGGGCATATGATGCCTACCTCTGTTGAACAAGGTGTTATTGATTCATTATGGAAAAAGAACGGTGGCAACAATAGGTCTTATAGAAACCTCATCAAAGAATTCATTAAGGAGTATGTGAGCTGGATTGCTAAAAAGACTTCGAATCATTCACTTGGGATGTCAATAGGCGTTAATAGAAATTGAAAAATACTAGGAAAAATTCTATTTTGCCGAAAGTGAGGTATAAGTTACCAAAAGACCTTAATAATAGATTAGTTAGGTCTATTCTTATTCATAGCATGATTATTTGAATCTTGATATGTATATATGAACTTATATGCATACTTTGTGTTTATATGTGTTCTATTAAGTTTGTATATGAATTGAGATTGAATATTTTTATGTATGTTATATGAGTAGGGTCCTAAACTTAAATGTGTTTTATTTTGGAATATGAATTTGTGTATAATTAATTATCTAATAATATTTCATTCTAGGATTTTAGATGATGACTAGGAACTTAGTGAATTTTTTATTCTAAAACCTAATATGAAATTATTAGTTACATAATTAATTATCTGCATATAAAATGCTTGTATTACTAGGCATCTATGCAATAAAACTTTATGTTGTAATGGTAACTGCATCTAAAAATATAGTTATTGAGTTTAACAGAGGATACAAACTGAACGATGACAATTATAAGATTTGTAGTATAAAAATCCAATACGTACTTGAGGAGCAAGAGGCTCTAAATGTACTGATTGTGTTCATGGATGAATCAGAACTTGGCAACACGGCCCAACACAAAAAGGATTGTAATGAGTATGATACTTGGAAAAAGAAAAGCTCTATAGCTCCCATCACCTTGTTTAGCAACATGAATGATGATTTGACGAGGGAGTTTAAGAGGTATGATAATGCAAAGAACATATAGCCTGCATTGAAAGAGAAGTTTAGAGGTATGTTTATTACCAAACTTCATTCTCTAACCATAAATTTAATACTTATAAGAAACATTTTAAACATTCAATGAAAAAGCACTTAAGGCAAATGTCTAACATGGTTAGTGAATTTAAAGACGCTAGTCATACCTTGACAGATGAACAACAAGTTCAAGTTATCATTTGCTTCTTACCTTAAAGCTGGGAGTACATGAAAATGCACCTAACCTAACCCATAATGAGGACATCAAGATGATGGACGATGCAATGAGGTATCTTGAGCTGGAGGAAGAGTGTCTTGAAGTCAACAAGATAAGTACTAATGTATACATGGTTGGCTCTAAGTCTAAGGGTGCAAAAGGCAAGAAACAAAAGTTTCAAGGTGCATCTTAGTATAAGGGAGGAAAAGAGGAAGCTAATAAAAGAAAAAAAAAATTAACCAATATGACAAAGGCAATGGTCCTTTCAAGAAGAAGAAACATGGCTAAAGTTAAATGTTATAATTGTGGAAACAAGAGACATTTTGCTCGTAATTATTACAATCCCAAAAAGGTAAATGACCTTTATGCACTTGTAAGTGCCATAAATGTTTCCATTTTTATTTATTTAACTAAATCTTATCCTTCATAGACTGTAAACTCGGGAGCCATGGACTATATAATGAAGGACAAAGGTGTCTTTATAGATTATTAGCGAATTCCATATGGTACGTACAAGATGGATATATGTAGGAAACAACTCAAAAGTAGAGGTAAAAGGGATTGGCACATGCAAGTTGGTCATGCATGGTTGTCGGCCCTTATTCCTACATCACGTTCTATATGCTCTAAAGATTCATCAGAATCTTGTCTCTGTGTTAATATTAACTTTCATGAACATGGTTTGAACTTATTTTTAGACACAAGTCTGAATGGTATTGGATATTTTATATATGGTTTTGTTATTTTGGATGTTGACTATAATATTAGTAATGTGTATTTTTCATTATTTACATCTTCAAATTCATATGTGAATGATGTGAATGTGTGGTATTCTAGACTTAGCCATATTAGTTAACATCAAATGAATAGATTAGCCAAAGAGGGCAGCTTTAAGCACCGATTAAGGATGTGAATACTTATCAAATCAATTTAAAGATTTCTATGATGAAAAAGGAATAGAACGACAGTTGACTATTCCTAGTACAAAGCAGCAAAATGGTGTTGCGAAAAAGAGAAACAAAACTTTGCTAGAAATAGTTTAAAGATGGCACAAGTAAATTTACTTATCACCTATTGCGGTGATGCATTATTAACTGCGACTTTCGTTCTTAATCGTGTGCCTTCTAAATCAATTACATAACCACCATATTAGTTATGGACTAACCATAAACTAGACCTAATTCTTCTAAAACCTTGGGGATACGCTGCTTATGCCCATTAACCTTCCTATAAATATGGAATATTAGGTCCAAGAGGGAAGAAATGCATCTTCATAAGATACTTTGAAAAATCCAAAGGATATATTTTCATTGGAGAGAAAACAAGCGGCCACATGACTAAATTTAAATTACAAGATGTCACATTCTTGAAGAATGAATTTATGAAACATAGAGTGGTAGGCCAAGACTTAACTCTATATGAAACTCTAGACTAAATCCCTTTTGCGATAAACACTCGAGTGCATCCACTTTTAAGTGGGAGCAATTTAAGAATCATGAATTAGTTTCATATTATTCTCAATTGTAAAATGTGATGTGGACCCGACTACTAATATTGGTCCAAGTGAGAGTAACATAAGCATTAATAAATCAAATTTTCAATCTCAAACATGATGAACGAGTAGTAAAAGTATACCCCATTATCATTGTGAAATTCAAGGGGAAGCTTTTATAGTTACTCTACAAGAAGAAGAAGAGCCAAAGAATATACATGAGGCTCTTTATTGTCTTGGTAAGGAAAATTGGATGGAAGAAGCGATGTTGTCTATGTTGTCAAACCAAGTTTGGGAATTGGTTGATCTTCCAAAGGACAAAAAGCCATTGGAAATAAATGAGTAGTTAAAATCAAGCAAAAATATGATAGCTCAATCGATAAATACAAGGCTCGCCTAGTGGAAAAAGGGTATACACAATAAAAAGGTATTAATTATGAAGAAACCTTTTCTCTTGTTAAGAGATTTACCTTAATACTCCTTATACTGGCTATTGTAGCAAGCATGGATCTTGAGTTACATCAAATAGATATAAAGAGTACTTTTCTCAATGGAAAATTAGAAAAAGAAATTTACATGGAACAACTTGTGAGTTTCATTGGAAAAGGCCAAGAACATAAGTGTGTCAATTGTTGAAATTAATTTATGGCCTTAAGCAGTCTTCTAGACAGTGGTATATTAAATTTGATAATGTTATCATAACATATGACTTTGATATGTTAGATGAAGATCATTATGTATATATAAAAGATCAAATGATAAATTTGTTATCTTATTATTTTATGTAGATGATATATTAATAGTTGAGAATGATAAAAATTTTGTTGTCTTTGTTAAAGATGGGTTATCATCCAATTTTAAAATAAATGATATGAGTGAAGCTACATATATTTTTAGAGTTAAGATTTCAAGATATCATTTGAAGAAATTATTATCTCTATCATAAGAGCCATTCATAAAGAAAATTCTTGAACGATTTAATATGCAAAATTGTAAACCCATAAATACTCCTATTACTAGGAGTGAGGCGTTGAGTAGTAGAAATATCTTAAGACTCTAGAAGAGAAAGATAAAATAAAAAGGGCTCCATATTCTAGTGCTGTTGAAAGTATGATATATGCAATAAGGTGTACAAGACCTAATATTTGTTTTGCCATTAGAATGATAAGTACATATCAATCCAATTCGAGCTAAACACATTGTTCAGCCATCAAAAGAATTTTAAGGTATCTAAAAGGTATTGTTGATTATAAATTGTGCTATCAAGGAAGTGATCTACATATTGAATGTTATATAAATACTGATTGGGGAGATGATTTAGATGAGAGAAAATCTATCTCAAGATTTGTATTCTTGTTAAATAACGGCGCCATATCATGGAGTAGCAATAAATAAACATGGGTATTTTTATCAACCATGGAAGTTAAATTTGTAGCATTTTCAATAGCAACATAAGAAGTAGTATGGCTTAGAAGATTCTTGGATCATTTGGAGGTAGTTAGCAATGCTGCAAATCCAGTGTTAACCAAAAGTGATATCCAAGCAGTGATTACTTATACAAAAGATCCAAAGTTTCATTGTAAAAGTAAGCACATAGATACCAAATATAATTTTGTAAAAGACATTATTGCATGAAAAGAGGTGAGTATATAGTACATATCTACACATACCATAATAACAGATCCAATAACAAAACTGATTCCTAGGGTTGTATTTATGAGACATGTAAATCTTCAAGATTTAATAGATGTTGATGTACTGAATAATTAATGTTTTCCATAATGTTCACAATTATATATATAATGTCAATTATTAAAGTGCTTATGGTTTATAATTAATACATGCATTATGATGCTTAGTGCATTTATTAAAGGTATGTCAGATATATTGATGATTAGTCTCTCACAAATAAATACCTCTAAAATTATGTGATAATAGAGATGAGACAAGTTTTAAGCTTATTATCTATCGTGATAATTACGAGTCAAACATTAAAACATGATTGTCACCTTAATAAAGAATTAAGATGGGACTTACAAATAATACTATGTCCAAAATTGAATGTTCCCATTATTCATTTTAATTTTTTAAATGCTAAATGTGAGTTCTAAGGTTGTTAAAAGAGTAGTTTTTCTTAGAGAACTCAATTCAGTTATTATGTATGTCTGAAGTATCATCTGTATGATATTGAAAATAAAGTTATGACATACACTCCATGGAAAATGAGAAAATATCATAATACGTATTTCATACTGCATGTGCTTAAATCGACCATAAGGGTAATGAAAGAATCGATCTCAACTTTCAAGATTGTGTAAGACCCTTAATATTGAGATAAATACTCTCATTGACTCTATCATTTTTTTCAATTATTTTTTCGATGTTTGCTATCTTGGAATATTGCCAATGGTTATGATAAATTCGACCTAATGAGATATTTTAGAAAAGCAAATTGATTTAATTATTTGAGAAACATTAGATTAGAAGAAGATCATTTTTTATATCATATTTAATTGCATTCACTGGTAGACCAATTATGATTGCTTTGCGCTATTGTTCATAATTGTAAATATATAAAGATAATAAATTTCGAGATCTTGAGATATAAAATTATGATTAAATGATCTAGAATACTACATACTTTAAACTACTCACACAATATGCCTAATTAATAGGGTAGTTATATTTTCCAATTGATATATAACATATTGTTCTCAAAGTATGATGGTTGCATAGCCTATTAGTTAGTATGAACATTGCAAAGAGGAGTTAGATTTGTTGTTGACTTGAGCCCATCATGGACGAGTGAGAGAAAATGTATTTTGGATCGGGTTGCCATGATGGGCCACTCCGATCATAAAAAGAATCTACCCACATCCAAATTGGATATGAGTATGTGCAAGTAATTTCTAAAAGCAGTTACTACACAAAAGAAGAAAACTCCTTTTGGAAAAAAAGTATTGTGTAAAAAAAAAACAAGAGAAGAACAAAAGAAAAGAAACAAAAACTCTCTTTAAAAAAATATATCTTTGATGAAGAATTAACTCTCTGCTTTGAATAACTCTTAGGCTATAGAAATTCGAATATTTCTTTCTTGTGATTTATCTTCCAATAATACAAATATAATTAATGATCATATTATTAGAATTGAAATTATTTATTTATTTAGTGAAAATTCTATTCAATTTTCTTTCACACACACACACACACACACATATATATATTAGTTTCACAATGTTTAGGATTTTTAAAGATATTTCTTTTGTATCATCACAAATGGATATTCCTAAAATCTTTAAAGACAGGCCCGTCCCTAGGATAAGCTTAGATAGCCAATGGGCTAGGACAACCACCCCAGGGGGATATGTATATATATATAATGAAAGAGAGAGGCAAATAAAATCGTCAGTATATACACAGTATAATGGGCCACTATGAAAACATGCATTTGGGTCATTATAAAAATTAAAATTTGAGCAAGTTTTTTTTTATTTATTTAGGATCATAAATAAAAACCTAAAAAAATTATAACATCAACACCACTACATCTCTAAGAAACAAGTTTTATAACTAATAAGACCTAAAAAATTATACAAACACCACCGTACCTCAAAAAATAATAACGTGATTTCTAATTGTTGTGTCTACCATTATTGGTTAAATTTCTCTCTATAATTGGAACTTGGAAGGCTAAGGCAATTTAACAGGTAATTTTTTTTTTCTCTCCATGACTCTTTTTATAAAAGCAACATATTTTAATTTGTAATTTAGAATTTAAATATTATCTAATTCGTGATGATTACTATTCTTTTATGGATGTTGGCCATCTTTATTTTTTTTATTAATATAATTTAAATGAAGTTTGATTTTTCTATAGCATCTATATTTGGATTTGATAGTGTTTAAATGTGATAGTAATTTACCACTTAAAAAAGACAAGTTTACCTATTATTTAGTCTTTATGCTTGTAATTTAATACCAATTCCCTTATCTTTTGATACTTTACATTATGCTTACTAGAACAAATTCTTAATTTTTTTATTTCAATTAATTAATTTATAACAACTTTATTTCATAATAATTAAAGACTATCAATCTCATAAAAAACATATTGATTAATTCACATGTGAAAAGAATAATTAAAGAAGACTCAAGTTTTGGTTGCCCATCACTTTGTGTAATCTTTGATCGAAATTGAAAAAAAAAAAGATTGCATTTGTGGTTGTCATTTTATGTGCACTATGAGCTGAATAAAATATTTTATTTATTTATTTATTTGTATGGAAATGAGAGGGTTGTAGACTATGGACAATAAGTTAGGTTATTTTTGTGTGATTTAGTTTGTTTAAAAGTTTTGTTTTTATTTTGTTTGAAAATTAGGATTCTAATAAATTGAGATTGTAATATTTTGTAAGTTATAGATACTATGATGAATGATAATAAGAATCGAGTGAGGTTTCAGAAACAAAATTCTGGATCTTGTAACAGAAAAAAAAAGTGATGAAAAGATAAATTGACAAAATTATTAGTGGATTCAATTTCTAATTTATTTAATATGCAAAAATTCAAAAATCCATACTTTTGTGTCAAGTTAAAGAAACTAGTGGTAAAAATGTTGATGAGGTCCATATAAAATCTAATGAAGGTAAAAATATAGCACATGAAAAATCTAATGAGCAAGAAGCTAGGAATGATATCTATGAGGAGCCTATGAGTGAATATGTTAATGTAATAAATGATAAATTTAGGGAGAAGCATAATGAAGACTCTATTACTATGAACGATAATTTTGGAGATGGAGGTGTTAATGAAGAAGCTGGTATAAGTATGCTTAACCTTGAGAAAGATGTTGATGTAAACTATGATCCGGGATTTTGGGAAAGTATTAATGACACTAAGAGGGTTTTATTAGTTAAAAAATGTCCCATTAAGATCTCTAAAAAGAATGATGAGTTTCCAAAAGAACCGAATCATGGAAGGCATTTTTCTTCTAAATTTTACACTTGTAATCTTCCAAATGGTGAGAAGCAAGAAATGAAGTGGCTTGTGTATTTAAATGAGTTGGATAAAGTCTTTTTTTTGTTCCAAATTATTCAAGCATAAGTCAATGATGACTAGTTTTGCTAAAGAGGGAACTAGTGATTGGCATAACCTTCCTACAAAACGTAGAGAACATGAAAGGAATCCAGAACGGAAATACAATGTCGTGAAGTAGGTGGATTTACAAAAGGGTCTTAAACAAATAGCAACTATTGACAAAGAAATGGAAGCACTAATTGACAAAGAAAGAAATCATTGGAAGATGATACTAGTTTGAATAATTGCGGTTCTGAAGACTCTTTCTTAAAATAATTTGCTATTTTGTGGAACTAATAAGAAGATTTATGAGAAGATTAATGGCCTCTTTTGTCAACTTATTGAATTTCTTGCAGACTTTGATCCTATTATGAAGAGCACCTTCAGCTTGTGGTAAAAAAAGTAATTGGCACTCATTATCTTAGCCATAAAATTCAAAATGAATTAGACAAACTTGTTAGCGAATGAGATTAAATAAGAAATTGTCAAAAAAATTTTAAAAGCAAAGTATTTTTCCATTGCCCTTTCTTGTACTCCATATTTAAGTCGTGAAGAACAAATGTCAAAGATATGTGGATGTAGAGGATACAAGTGGAGTTAAGGTGGAGGAGTTCTTTCTTGGTATATATACCGGTTGATGATACATTAGGGCTTATGCATTTCAAGTGTCTTGAAGATGTTTTAGTGGATCTTAAGCTTAATATTGATGATATAAGAAGACAAGGTTATGATAATGGCTCAAATATGAAAGATAAACATCAAGGTGTTCAAAAAAGGTTACTTGATGTAAGTCCTAGAGCATTTTACATTCTATGTGGGTGTCATAGTTTAAACCTTGCACTATGTGATATGGCAAGATCTTGTGTGAAGGTAAGAAATTTTTTTTGCATATATACAAAGGATTTATACATTGTTTTCAGGTTCAACACAATGGTGAGATGTTCTTAAAAAATATGTGAAGGGCATACCACCAAAGCCATTGTCGAGCACTCATTGGGAAAGTCACATTGAGTGTGTTAAAGCAATAAAAAGTCAAGCACCAGGAAAAAGAAATAATTTGATTAAAATTGCAAATAGTTATGAAGGTAATGTTGTGATGTCAGAAGCTAAAGGCTTGTGCAAAAATGTTTTGGAAGATTTTGAGTTCTTAATTAGCTTATATGTTTGGTACAAAATCTTAGATAAAGTTAATTGGGCCAGCAAAGAACTTCAAAAAGAAGAGATGAAACTTGAGAAAGCAATTTCAAATATAAATGAGCTTATTTTATTCATTGAAAAACTTAAAGAAGATGGTTTTCCAAGAGTTGATGGAGGAAGGCAAAGAGTTAGCAGAAAAAGTTAGTATTGATCCAATATTTACAACAAAAAGAGTAGTTCGGAGGAAGAAGCAATTTGATGAGGATCTGGGAGAGGATGCCAATGGAAGTCAATTTCGAGAAGATAATTTTAGCATTACCTACTTCCTCCACATCATAGATCAAGCTCTTACATCACTTAGGGATCGATTTGAGCAATTTGAACTTTATTAAGCAACCTTTGGATTTTTATTGAATGGAAAGTTTAGAAGTATTAGTGAGGGAGAAGTGATGAATCATTGCAACCAATTACAAAGTTTCTTAGAAAATAACAAACATTGTGATATTTATGAAAATGAGTTATTCTAAGAGCTTAGACATTTAAAACATTATTACCAGAGAAAAAAATAAAATTGATCGACATCCTCAATTTTATAAAGTCTTATTGAGAATATGATGGTTTTCAAGCAGTATGGGTTGCATATTGAATTTTGTTAACTATACCGGTTACAATTACTTTAGTGAAGAGAAGTTTCTCTAAGTTGAAGTTAATAAAAACTTATTTTTGAACTACCATGTCACAAGAGAGATTAAATGTGTTAGCTATGATCTCAATTGAGAATAAGTACATAGATAAACTAATGTGTGATGATTTAATTGAAGAATTTGCTTTAAAATATACAATGAGAAATAATTTATTTCAAGTTAGATGGTGTTAATTATAAAGCACTATAACGGAGTTACTTTTGCTTTTGATTTATGTAATTTAAGCTAAAATTATAAAAGCACTATAGCCAGATTATTTTTGCTTTTATGTAATTTAAGCTAAAAGTAGAATATAACTTTGATTTTGCATACTTTTTTTTTTTTTATTTTTCATGGGCAACAAAAATTTAAATTGTTTAGGGCAATCTAAGTGTCGGAGCCGCCTATGTCTAAAGATAAATCACAAATAGATATTAAGGTTTGAAACAACTCATTTTGCAAAAGCGACTTGAATTTAAATATACGTAGTTAAATAAAACAAGTGAAATGAAATTTAGAAAGAGACATTTTTGACATCATTCAAAAAGTTGTTTCAATGCTCTCTCTCATTGGATAATGGTACTTGTGACTTCAACTTGTTTTGTTTTAATAATTTAAATTAATTTTTTTTTATATTAACTACATTCTACACAATTTTACAATAAAAAAATTATAATTGTCGAAGAACTAAAATTAAGATATTTAATTTTTGTATTTCAATTTTAATATACTTTATTTTTTTTATTTTTAATTGATTATCACTTAACGATATTATTGTAATCTATATACGATTATGCCAATCTATATACGATTATGCTTAATAGATTATTTTTAGTCATTTATTTAATCATAGACATACTATAAAAATATAATATGTTAATTTTATTATATATTAATATATTTTATCTTTTAAAATTAAATTTAGAGCTTATATAACTTTTTTTTTAGAGTTCGATATTCTGTTTAGATATTAATTACTTTATATATTTTTAGTTTAATATTGTTCACATATTTAAATTTTTTATTATAAAATTAAAATTAATTAATGACAATGGCAAAAATAAATATAAAATTGAAATTAGTTTGATTGTTTATTATTTTATATTATTTTTTGTGTATATCATTTTTTGGGAGTTAAGCCGAGTAGGACAATAAGAGCGATAAAATTTTTTATATCAAGTTTTAATATAGTTGTATATTTTATATTATTTTTATTATATTACAAATCATATATATATATTATTTATAAATATTTATTAATTTCTTTTAAAACTACTATGCATTGTGCATGGAACAGTGACGAGTGACGTCTAACATAAGTCATTGGATGGAAACAGTGGCGTCTAATATAAGTATGGTTCTTACTTCTTACCGTGCCAAACTCAAAACAACTACATAATATCAGTATGCATTGATAAAATGTTGTGAATAAGAGTAATTACTAAATCATTTGCATTTGATTTTTATTAAGTCTTTTTTTTATTTCAATATATACATATATATTTTTTATAATTAAGTAGTTAAATGGAACTTTTTCATCAACTATACACATATGCTAAAACTTCCTTTTTTTTAGAATTTCTTTTTTAATTTTATGAAATACTAATATTAACTATTTTACCTAATAATAAAAAAATCATATCTAAATGTTTTTTCCATTCATATATATATATATATATATATATTCTATATTAACTCCTATTTTTTAAAATTTTTAGATATTTAGAGGGTGTTTCTCAAAACTTAAAAGCTGGTCAAAACTGATTATAAGCAGTTTTTAGATTATAAGTTATTTATTTAAGTGTTTCTGAAAACTTAAATAATAGATTTTAATCTGATTTTAATCAGTTTTTTAAAAGTTGGGTTTTGCTACTTTTTTTTAAGCACTTATTTTTTAAGCAGTTTTGACCAAGTAAAAGACAATACTATCCCTACCTAATCTTCAATATTTCAAATTTGCCCACCCTATACACTTTAGTTCCCATCAAAATTCTTTTATTTTTAGGATTCTAATTAATATTTTTAAGATTCTAATTAATTTGGTAATATTTACATGGTAGTTTTTTATTTGTATAATTTATTGATAACACCAATATTATTATTATTATTATTAAATAAATTTTATTATTATTATTATTATTATTGCAAAATAAATTTTGAATTGACATTTAAAAAATTATTTTTATACAATAAATAAACTCAGGGACAGTTTGGTCATTTTGACAGTTTCTGCAATTAAAAACTGATTATAAGCTGATTTTACAGAAACACTTAATTGATTATCAGCTGATTATTAACTAGTTTATAGAAACGCTTAACTGCTTATTTTTAATCTGATTATAATCTAAAAATCACTTATTCACAATAAGCTGAAAAGCTCCAGTTTTGAGAAACACCCTCTTAAAAAAAAATTCTATTACACGTGAGTATGTAATTAAGAAAAAAGTTGAAACAAAGTGAGATGAATAGGAGAGCAATGTCCATTTTAGTAATTTTTTAATATGAAAATTTTAATCAAATAAATTTAATTAATGAACTTATTCATTTAAATAATTGATTATAAAAGATCAAAATAGAAAATTCAGAATTAGGTACAGATAATTTAGTTATGTCCCATAAATATTGTATATAACTTTATCTTTTTATTTTCATCAAAGTTTAGGATTATAAATATTTAAATCTTCAAATTCTATATTTTAAAACAAACACTTAATAATTAGGTATTATTATAATTTTCACCAACTTAATCAATTTTTTATATAAAGTCACGACAAATTAAATGAAATTTTAATACACATATGTCAATTTATTTATTTATTTTCAGGAGGAAAAACGTACACCAAATCAAATGTGAAAGACATTATGTTGCATAAACCTAAGTTTGACTATTTATTGACAAAAAAAAAAAGTTTGACCCTTTTCCCGATTAATAATTCCTTTTCAATTGAAAAGTTAAATATGGAAAACGGAGAACACGTGAATATTGACTTTTCAAGGTTATTATTGTATCTCTCAAAAAACATTGGCATATTTAGGGGTGGGCCCGTGGCTAAGGGACCAAAATCATCGTACCTGAAAATTTTTTTTAATTTTTTTTTTATATTTACTTCCTTCAAATTTTTATATCTAAAAGTTTGATAATTAGACTTTCAATTAGTCTTCATATTTTATATTTCATCCATAAAGTTTAGTCTTTTACAATAAATAAGTGCATTTTTTTTTCTCAGAATAACTATATTAAATTTATATTTTTAAGTCTAATTAATTTCAGGAATATTTTGATAACCAATAAAACTTTTACATTTATGTTTGACAGTATAAAAAAATTGATACTGTTAATTATTATTATATAGCCAAATAAAAAAATATGCAACACAATATTCTCTCTATCTCATGTTGAATTTATTTTTATTTTTATTTAGATATAAGAATTTCTTATTTTATTTCGTTTTTTTGTTATTAATTTTTTTAAAATTCAGAATATTATATTATTTAAAATGATATCTGATTTTTTTAATTTATATTGTAGAAGTAAAAGAGAGAGTATTCTTCAACATTTTATTTTTTATAGTTAAAAAAAATAACTTTAATGGCACCATAATAATTTTGTTATAAAAAGAATTAAAAGTAAAATGTATTTAAGACTATTTAACCACTTTCAACAGTTAAAAAAAAAAAACACTTTCAATATCCTTTGTTTACATATATATAGACACACACACACACACACACACACACTAATTAATCATGTCTCGAATACGCAAATATAATTAAATTTGCTTTAAAAATAAATAAAAATTAAAAATATAAATCATTATAACTTATCATATTTTTAAAAGTTTAATTTCAAATTTTGTAATGTTTAATTTTGAGTATGGTCAATTCCTGGCACTGATATTTTTTTATTTACAAAACAGCCAATAAATTAAATTAATAAATTAAAAAAATTAAAAATATGGATGAATAAATTAGATTATAACTGAGATAATTAGTTACTATTATATAATGCATATAGAAGAAATCCTAATGATATTGATAAAATTATGTTGAATTAATTTCTGTCACTTGTTTATTTTATATAAATCTTTTATTTGTTCAACTAAAAAAGAGACCATTTGCATTATTTTAGTAAGTGCAAAATAAATTATTGCTGTCAAAAATAAAAAGAAAAGAGAGAAAAATTTAAAAATTTTTCTTTCAATTTAAGCTAACTACTATTGTATATGTAATTTTATGAGCTAAAATTTTTTTATTTAGATATTTATATTTATAAGCGAAAGTTATTGACTTTTAAAATTTTCATGCATTACTTATTAATTTTTCAATTAATACTTTCTCTATTTTATTTTAAGTGTTGTCACGACCCAACCCGGGGCCATGACCGGCATGCAGCCAAACCGAAGTCCGACCACATAAGCCTATAAAAACATTCATAACAGTCTAAGTGCAAAATAGTTCAATACTTAAAATAATCCTCAATCCTATATCAAATGCAAACCATCAATATAATCAAGTCACAATATAATCATTCAGGAAATCTAATGCAGACAAGTTCTACTTATTACACAATAAGGGATTCGGATTCAATCCGCCCAAAAGTTCAATATCCGGAAATCTCTAAGCAGAAAGACCAATGACACAAACGGAAAACCTGATCGACTTCGCCAAGAAGAGAAAGAAGATAGACGAAGGCAATCACTGTAAACCTGCAAGACAATCTGTAAGGGTGTGAGCGCTTTATAGACGCCCAGTAAGTCTATGAGAGGCAGAGAAACATCTAACAGTTATATAAGCAGCACATATAATACAACCACAAATTAAGCAAACAAGATGGTGTGTCGGGGTCACCAATCAGTAAGCAGTACAGTAATCATATCAGTCACATCCGCCCTTATAACTTCTTAGTACAGTACAGTAATCAGTAATTAGGCATGTAGCCTCAGTAAACAGTATAGGCATAAGCCTCAGTAGCAGTATAGGCATTAAGCCTCAGAACAGTATAGGCATTAAGCCTCAGTAACCTCCTTCCCCTTCATGACACACCATCACACAGCACAAGTAATATCACATTCAATATTATCACATAAATACAATCACATGCAAGTTTCTCTGTCTCCTAAAGCATACGAGGCTGGGTTCGAAAGAATAGTATAGTGAATATATAGAAAGGATAATATATATAAGAAGGGTTTATATATATAAGTTGTTAGCAAGTAGCACAACACAAATAATCACAACACAAATAATCACATACACCCATAGAACTTACCTGGTCTAACAGTCAGCTAAGCAATCCGCCACCCTAAGTCTGAGGTGCTGCTGGACCACCGCCTAACCATTAACCATCAATTAACAACCACCCTTACAAATGTATGCAAGTGCAAATGGGAATGCATGACGTGAATGCACACAATTCAATAATTTCCACAACAAGGTTAAACCTTTTTGTCAACCAATTCATAACTTAACCATCATAATACCACACCTTCAACTTGCTTTCCAGAATATAAAACATCATTAAAAGGTTCTTACAATTTAAATTCATCAAATACCTTACTTAAATAATCAATATACACAAGATACAATTTTTTACCGATAAACCTGAAAAATAAGTATCAACTTGTAAAATTCAAAACAATTAACCAGTACATGCAAAATCTATAATTTTCAACCAGGAGCTAATTTGATATCTGAAAAGCATCATACCAAAATTTCATAATTTTTCGAGACTTAGAAGTCCCTCAACCAATTTTTTTTTTACAACAGTATACAGCTCACAAGGTATACTGACAGCAGTAGAAAGATTAAATTATTTCAACAATATAACAAACAGAAACATAACTCAACATATTTTTCTTGTAAAATAGACTTCCAGAACTTCAACATATATGAAAATCAAATTAAAAACATTTTTACACATTTTAATATGAATTTCGAAAGTTACAGTTGATGCAATTGCATCAACAGCACAGTTTGTCAGACAACAGTAGCAAACTTGAATTTTCCAGAAATATACGATGCTCCAAAATCCCAAAAATTATTTTTCTCATAAACTAGACTCAATTTTGAGCCACATATCCAAATTTCAGATTTTTATCATGTTCCAATAATTAATTAAAAATCGGACAACATACAGCACTAAAATCAAACTTCAGCAGAGAATTAATTGATCCAAAAACTCAAAGAAAACAATTAATTCACAAACCCTAATATCCAAATCAATTCAATCAAACCCTAATTCAATACATTCATCAAGTTTCAGAACCCAACACACTAGCAAATCAATTAATTCAACACCAAAATCCATCAAAACAATCAAAATCTCAAAACCTAACCTATTTTGTAAAAATCAATTTAATTAAATAATAATTCGAATTTAACCAAATTAATTAAGAAAAATACCAACCCAATATGATACTAATATGAATTAATCAAATGGAAGTTGAAATAATGCAAAAGGAATCAAGAAAAACCTCAAAAAACCCAAAAACTCGAAAATTTTGAGCTGCTGGACAGAGAGCAAAACGACATCGGCGAGCCACGCCGCGCCACGCGAAACGACGGAACGCCAGACGCCGAACGACAATCCCCTGCCTCGCGCTGCTCCGCCGAACGACAAGCTTCCTACGCCAAACGACACTGGCACTCTGCGCGCGCACTGACGAAACGACGGGGCTCTGATTTTCTGCCTAAAATTCTATTTTTCTCTCCTTTTTTCAAAACACCCGAAATAGAAGACCTCTAACAATACCCCCATCAGATTTTAGGCCTATTTATAGGAAAACAACTCTTCAAAATTATATTTTTACCCCAAACTAATTTATTTTAATTCAAAAACACCCCAAAATTATTTATTTTCACAAAAATTACCCAAAACCATAAAATTCACAAAATCAACTCAAATTTATTTTTTAACTTCAAACTTTAACTCAAAATAATTTATAAATATGTTTTACACATAATAATTCCCGAAAATACCGAAAACGACAAAAATCCAAAAATGACGAAAATACCCTCGGCACCCAAAAATACAATATTATACTCAAAACGACCGCCTCGTCGTCTTGAGTATCAAAAAGACATTCAAATCATCAAATTATGTTCAAACGACATATGAGAGCACAAAATGACTATTTTGCCCCTCGACTTAAAATCATTCAAAAACCAAGGGTTTTACAATCTAACCCCCTTAAAGTAATTGCGTCCACGCAATTAAATCCAACATAATCATTATCTATCAAAAACTGTCATTACAATAGTTATACATAAATCCGGATGGTATCGTCTACTTAGTATGTGTCGTTATGGTTGATCAGGCCATAACTACAAGATACCAAGCACTAATGACCATTCCAGGTTTGATTCATCTAGAGTTCATTAAATAAAAACCAATTATCAGATAACCAAAACAAAATCAATGAATAGCTCTTAGCGCTCAACCCAGTCAATATCAGTGCCAATCAATCGAGTATAACATTATCTCGGTTCATTTTTCCAATCCATTACAATATTAATATACTGTACCTCTGTAACCAATAACAGAAATATTCCGTAACTCAACATCATTACACATACACCTTTTCAATGAGATCCATTGCATACAATTGTCAATCATCAGTCACAAACAATATCATGCGATGTATGAGTATGATGTTATGCTGATATGCAAGTGCTCTAACACTAAAACCGAAGAATATTACAGTCTAACCCCCTTAAACGATTTCGACCTCGAAATCTAAAACATACCTGAAGACTCAAACATAAGGGGATATTTAGCTTTCATAAGCTCTTCGGCTTCCCAGGTGCATTCTTCAATAGAATGATTGCGCCAAAGGACTTTCACAGATGCTACATCCTTAGAACGCAACCGCTTGACCTGACGGTCCAGAATAGCCATTGGCTGCTCCTCATAAGAACAATCATCACTAATCTCTACAGTGTCCGGAGCTAGCACATGATCAGGACTAGGTACATACTTTCTCAACATCGAGATATGAAATGTCGGATGCACAGAAGCCATCTGAGGTGGTAAATCAAGCTTATAAGCAACATCACCAATCCTCTCCAGAATTTCAAATGGACCAACATACCGTGGAGCTAATTTTCCTTTCTTACCAAACCTCATAACACCCTTGAAAGGTGAAACCTTCAGAAACACTCTATCCCCGATAGCAAATTCTAGATTTCTTCTTTTCAAATCAGCATAGCTCTTTTGTCTACTAAAAGCAGTCCGAATACGGTCTTGAATCACTGGTACAACCTCAGCACTGTATTGCAACAGTTCAGGACCCTCAATTCGACGCTCACCAACCTCCTCCCAATATAATGGAGTCCTACACCTTCTACCATACAGAGCCTCAAATGGAGCCATACCAATACTAGCCTGATAACTGTTATTGTAGGCAAACTCTACCAAAGGAAGATGATCTGCCCAACTACCACCAAAATCAAGAACACATAATCGCAGCATATCTTCCAAAGTCTGAATAGTCCTCTCCGACAAACCATCCGTCTGAGGATGAAAAGCAGTACTGAAATGAAGATTAGTTCCCAAACCTTCCTGAAGCTTCTGCCAAAATCTAGAAGTAAATTGTGGTCCTCTATCAGAAACTATAGAAACTGGGACCCCATGAAGACTCACAATCCTGTTGAGATACAGTTTGGCATACTGCGACACTGTGAACTTAGTATTTACTGGAAGAAAATGAGAGGACTTAGTCAATCTGTCAACAATAACCCAAATAGAATCATGCCCACCAGGAGCTTTAGGCAAACCGACAACAAAATCCATATTGATTCTCTCCCATTTCCACTCAGGTAGTGGTAACTCTTTAAGCAATCCCGCAGGCTTATGATGCTCATACTTAACTTGCTGACAAGATAAGCATTGAGAAACAAACTGTGCAACATCATTCTTCATCCCTTTCCACCAGTACAACTGCTTCAAATCCCGATACATCTTGGTGGAACCTGGGTGAACTGTGTACTTAGAGAAATGTGCATCCTTAAGGATATCAGTCTTCAAATCATCTACCTTAGGAACACACACCCTAGTACCAAACTTCAAAACACCTTTATCATCTATAACAAACTCCTTGTTCTCACCGGCTAAGACTTTCTGTCGTAAAATTTCCAAATCCGCATCCTTACTTTGCTCAGAAATAATCCTGTCAAGAAAATTTGGCTTCACAGCCAAACTAGCAAGAAACACTCCTCTACCATTCACAACTTCTTTATCAGACATAATAAATGTCCAACCCTCATCAAGCAATTTGTGAATCTCAGAAATCAAGGACCTCCTCGTCAAACAAATATGTGACAAACTCCCCATAGACTTGCGACTCAAAGCGTCTGCCACAACATTTGCTTTCCCAGGATGGTACTGAATATTATAATCATAATCTTCCAGAAACTCTATCCACCTCCTCTGCCTCAAGTTCAGATCCCTCTGCGAGTAAACATATTTGAGATTCTTATGGTCAGTAAAAATCTCACATGTAACACCATACAGATAATGCCTCCAGATCTTTAGTGCAAACACAACAGCAGCCATTTCCAGATCATGCGTAGGATAATTAACTTCATGCTTTTTCAACTGCCTTGAAGCATAAGCAACCACCCTACCATGTTGCATCAACACACATCCCAAACCAATACCAGATGCATCACAGTAAACAGCATAGCCTTCATTGCCCTCCGGCAAAACAAGTACAGGTGCAGATGTCAACCTTTCTTTCAGAAGGTTAAAACTCTCCTCACAAGCATCATCCCAAACAAACTTAACACCCTTACGAGTGAGTTTAGTCAAAGGTGCTGCAATTCGAGAAAAATCTCTAACAAATCTTCTATAATAACCAGCCAAACCCAAGAAACTTCGTATCTCTGTAACTGTCTTTGGTCTTGGCCAATCCATGACTGCCTCAATCTTCCTTGGATCAACTTGAACACCCTCAGAAGATATAACATGACCCAAGAACACAACTTTATCCAACCAGAATTCACATTTCGAGAACTTGGCATAAAGTTTATGTTCCCTCAGAGTTTGCAAAACCAGCTTCAAATGTTCCTCATGCTCTTCTTTAGTCTTGGAATACACCAAAATATCATCAATGAACACCACAACAAACCGATCAAGATATGGACTAAACACCCTATTCATCAAGTCCATAAAAGCAGCAGGGGCGTTGGTAAGTCCAAAAGACATTACCAGAAATTCATAATGACCATACCTTGAGCGAAAAGCAGTTTTAGGTATGTCACTCTCTCGCACCCTTAACTGATGATAACCAGACCGAAGATCAACCTTTGAGAAAAACTTCGCCCCTTGCAACTGATCAAACAAATCATCAATCCTTGGTAATGGATATCTGTTCTTGACTGTCACCTTGTTTAGCTGCCGATAATCAATACACAACCTCATGGAACCATCTTTCTTTCTCACGAAAAGAACCGGAGCTCCCCAAGGTGAAGTACTCGGTCGGATGTACCCCTTCTGTAACAAATCATTCAGCTGCTCCCTCAACTCTTTAAGCTCTGCCGGTGCCATTCTATAAGGCGGCATAGAGATAGGATTTGTGCCGGGTACAAGATCAATAGAAAACTCAATCTCCCTTTCAGGAGGTAACCCAGGCAAATCCTCAGGAAAAACATCCACAAAATCTTGCACTATAGGGACGTCTTCTGGTTTAACTTCTTCTTTCTTTACATCCCGAACAGATACAAGATAGGCGTCACAACCTTTACGCAACAACCTTCTAGCTCCCAAAGCAGAAATCATCTGACAAGGACCAATGGTCTTGGAACCATTGAATGTCACCGACTTACCTTCTTCATAATCAAATCGGACTATTTTAGCCTTACAGTCAACATTAGCTCCATGACAAGCTAACCAATCCATTCCCAAGATCACATCAAATTCCAACACAGATAAGACAATCAAATTTGCAGCTAAATCTGCATCCTCAACTCTAATCATACAGTTACTATAAACATCCACCGTCTCTATCTCATCCCCCAGTGGTGTATGAACAAACAAAGGCTCAGTCAAAAGTTCATGTGATCTAGATAATCTAGATGCAAAGCTAGGTGATATGAATGAATGAGTAGCTCCAGGGTCAATAAGAACATGTGCATCAAATGAACATATAGAGAGTGTACCTTGCACCACATTATTATCAGCCCGAGCTTGCTGAGCATTAAGATTAAACACCCGAGCATAATTCTGATTCTGATTCTGGCCTTGGTTCTGATTCTGAGCATTGTTCTGACCTACTGGCAAAGCGAGTACAGCATTCTGCTGCTGATTATTCTGGTGATAACCCTGATTCTGCTGACCTTGGTAGCCTCGATAACCTCCATTCTGTCGTCTGCCATTCTGATTACCTCGGCCTCCATTATAACCTCGACCACCATTACCTCTGCCAAAACCATTGCCATTACCATTACCGTTGCCACGGTTGTTGTTACCCTGATTCCCTGCTGGTCTCAGATAATTCTGCTGCCCTCCTTGATTCTGACTGCGCCGAGAATTAGGACAATCCTTCACCTGGTGATCCATCCGTCCACAACCTAAACATGCTCCCATCTGTCTCCAACAATCTCCTGGATGACGTTTACCACAAAACCCACAAACAGAATTCCCCTGATTCTGATTCTGCAATCGGTAAGTCTGTTGTTGGCCACCTCTATTATTACCTCTCTGATCTCTGTTCTGTCCTTGGTAGCCATGCGAATCATTAGGTCTACTCCTCTTCCTACTAATATCAGTAGTATCCTCAGTCCTGTCAGTCTTACCTCTGTTTTCCAAACCCAAAGCTGTGTTCCTAGCCAAATGCAACTCAGTGTAGTTATGGCTAGCAACAAAGCCATAATACTTATCGTTCAGTCCCTCCACGAATCTGCGAGTCATCCGAGCCTCATCCTGAATCAAGTGTGTAGCATACTGTCGCAGATCCTGAAACTTCTCATAATACTCGGCTATGGATCTATCCCCTTGCTTCAACCTCTCAAACTCTTGGCCTTTTTGCCACATAATATTTTCAGGTATGAAATTCTGCATGAACAAGTCCTTAAACTCATCCCAGACATTAACCCTATCCCTGATCTCATCCTCGAACCACACCTGAGCTGACTTCTTTAACTGATGGCCTGCCAACTCTATAGATCTATCATCAGTACAGTTGAGAGCTAAACAAATCCGACGTACCTCATTGATGAAGTATACCGGATCCTCAGTAGCAGAGTTGGAGAATGTAGGTGGGTTCACTCTGATAAACTCATTTAATTTCACATACTGGGGTTCAACAATAGGTGGCTGATCATTGGCTTGCCTAGCATTCTGATTCATATTCTGCACCAACTGAGCAATTCCATTAGCAAGAGTCTCCATAGACCTACCCATGGTCATCATAGTAGTCATAAACTGCTCCTGACCCACTGCAGCAGCCGGTGCAGCCTCCGGTACAGGATTATTTCCAGGAGTAGGTGGCTGAGGACCAGGCACAACTCCTGCAGTATTAACATTCCCTGCTGCAGCTCTAGGAGGTCTCCCACGTCCACGTGGAGGCAGATTAGCACCATCTGCAGTTCTAGAAGTTCCAGCACCAGAGAAACCTCCCCTCATCCGAATTCCAGTACTTCTTTGAGACATAACTCCTGATATTAGTACAAGCATATCGGTTAACGCGGAAGCAAAAGAAACACAGAAAGAATTTTTTTTTTCCTAATGATTTCCGGATACAACTAGACAATTTATAAGTGTGACTGAATCTAAACCTTGCTCTGATACCACTTTTGTCACGACCCAACCCGGGGCCATGACCGGCATGCAGCCAAACCGAAGTCCGACCACATAAGCCTATAAAAACATTCATAACAGTCTAAGTGCAAAATAGTTCAATACTTAAAATAATCCTCAATCCTATATCAAATGCAAACCATCAATATAATCAAGTCACAATATAATCATTCAGGAAATCTAATGCAGACAAGTTCTACTTATTACACAATAAGGGATTCGGATTCAATCCGCCCAAAAGTTCAATATCCGGAAATCTCTAAGCAGAAAGACCAATGACACAAACGGAAAACCTGATCGACTTCGCCAAGAAGAGAAAGAAGATAGACGAAGGCAATCACTGTAAACCTGCAAGACAATCTGTAAGGGTGTGAGCGCTTTATAGACGCCCAGTAAGTCTATGAGAGGCAGAGAAACATCTAACAGTTATATAAGCAGCACATATAATACAACCACAAATTAAGCAAACAAGATGGTGTGTCGGGGTCACCAATCAGTAAGCAGTACAGTAATCATATCAGTCACATCCGCCCTTATAACTTCTCAGTACAGTACAGTAATCAGTAATTAGGCATGTAGCCTCAGTAAACAGTATAGGCATAAGCCTCAGTAGCAGTATAGGCATTAAGCCTCAGAACAGTATAGGCATTAAGCCTCAGTAACCTCCTTCCCCTTCATGACACACCATCACACAGCACAAGTAATATCACATTCAATATTATCACATAAATACAATCACATGCAAGTTTCTCTGTCTCCTAAAGCATACGAGGCTGGGTTCGAAAGAATAGTATAGTGAATATATAGAAAGGATAATATATATAAGAAGGGTTTATATATATAAGTTGTTAGCAAGTAGCACAACACAAATAATCACAACACAAATAATCACATACACCCATAGAACTTACCTGGTCTAACAGTCAGCTAAGCAATCCGCCACCCTAAGTCTGAGGTGCTGCTGGACCACCGCCTAACCATTAACCATCAATTAACAACCACCCTTACAAATGTATGCAAGTGCAAATGGGAATGCATGACGTGAATGCACACAATTCAATAATTTCCACAACAAGGTTAAACCTTTTTGTCAACCAATTCATAACTTAACCATCATAATACCACACCTTCAACTTGCTTTCCAGAATATAAAACATCATTAAAAGGTTCTTACAATTTAAATTCATCAAATACCTTACTTAAATAATCAATATACACAAGATACAATTTTTTACCGATAAACCTGAAAAATAAGTATCAACTTGTAAAATTCAAAACAATTAACCAGTACATGCAAAATCTATAATTTTCAACCAGGAGCTAATTTGATATCTGAAAAGCATCATACCAAAATTTCATAATTTTTCGAGACTTAGAAGTCCCTCAACCAATTTTTTTTTTACAACAGTATACAGCTCACAAGGTATACTGACAGCAGTAGAAAGATTAAATTATTTCAACAATATAACAAACAGAAACATAACTCAACATATTTTTCTTGTAAAATAGACTTCCAGAACTTCAACATATATGAAAATCAAATTAAAAACATTTTTACACATTTTAATATGAATTTCGAAAGTTACAGTTGATGCAATTGCATCAACAGCACAGTTTGTCAGACAACAGTAGCAAACTTGAATTTTCCAGAAATATACGATGCTCCAAAATCCCAAAAATTATTTTTCTCATAAACTAGACTCAATTTTGAGCCACATATCCAAATTTCAGATTTTTATCATGTTCCAATAATTAATTAAAAATCGGACAACATACAGCACTAAAATCAAACTTCAGCAGAGAATTAATTGATCCAAAAACTCAAAGAAAACAATTAATTCACAAACCCTAATATCCAAATCAATTCAATCAAACCCTAATTCAATACATTCATCAAGTTTCAGAACCCAACACACTAGCAAATCAATTAATTCAACACCAAAATCCATCAAAACAATCAAAATCTCAAAACCTAACCTATTTTGTAAAAATCAATTTAATTAAATAATAATTCGAATTTAACCAAATTAATTAAGAAAAATACCAACCCAATATGATACTAATATGAATTAATCAAATGGAAGTTGAAATAATGCAAAAGGAATCAAGAAAAACCTCAAAAAACCCAAAAACTCGAAAATTTTGAGCTGCTGGACAGAGAGCAAAACGACATCGGCGAGCCACGCCGCGCCACGCGAAACGACGGAACGCCAGACGCCGAACGACAATCCCCTGCCTCGCGCTGCTCCGCCGAACGACAAGCTTCCTACGCCAAACGACACTGGCACTCTGCGCGCGCACTGACGAAACGACGGGGCTCTGATTTTCTGCCTAAAATTCTATTTTTCTCTCCTTTTTTCAAAACACCCGAAATAGAAGACCTCTAACAATACCCCCATCAGATTTTAGGCCTATTTATAGGAAAACAACTCTTCAAAATTATATTTTTACCCCAAACTAATTTATTTTAATTCAAAAACACCCCAAAATTATTTATTTTCACAAAAATTACCCAAAACCATAAAATTCACAAAATCAACTCAAATTTATTTTTTAACTTCAAACTTTAACTCAAAATAATTTATAAATATGTTTTACACATAATAATTCCCGAAAATACCGAAAACGACAAAAATCCAAAAATGACGAAAATACCCTCGGCACCCAAAAATACAATATTATACTCAAAACGACCGCCTCGTCGTCTTGAGTATCAAAAAGACATTCAAATCATCAAATTATGTTCAAACGACATATGAGAGCACAAAATGACTATTTTGCCCCTCGACTTAAAATCATTCAAAAACCAAGGGTTTTACAAGTGTAGTATAAAAATAATACGAAAATATCAAAAAAATCATTAGCAATTATAAATTTTATAAAAAAATTATTGTAATTTACCTAAATACCCTTTTTATATTTTTTATTATATTATTCTCTTTCATTAAATAAAGGGTTTAATTAGGGACAATATTAAAACTTTTTAATTAATGTTCTCTTAAATTTTTAAAAGCAAAACTTAAAATCAAATAAATTTTTTTTATACGTCACTTGAAATAAAATGGATGGAGTAATATTTTTTGAACCATAATTAGTTGTGCATTTGCCCTTTAATGCTTGAACTTTTTAAACAATTCATTATTAATTAGGTCACTGAAATTCATATTAGCCCTTTATTTTTTTAATTATATTTTTTCACAATATTTCCAATTTAACATAATAATATTGAACTATTTTTATAATGACTACGCGTGACAGCTTATATTTCCTTTTTTTTTTCTTAGCTTTTATAAATATATAATAGATATAACAAGAATTTGATAGAATATAATATTTAATTGATGAATTAAATATAAATAAATAATAATTAGTCATTTCTTGTATTTCTAAATTTTTTATCTTTTAAATTTCCAAATTAATGTATAAACTTACATAAATATAATATACTCATTTTTTTAATAAATGCCAAATAATATTTATGTGAATAAGTAGTCATTTATTGTGTTTATAAATCCCTTACAATTTGGGTTCCTAATTTTATAAATAAAATAACAAAAATATGTTATTTTTAATTTTTCTTTTAATAAATGTCAATAAATATTATGTCCTTTTTTTGTGTTATATATATGACGTGACAGTCAATAATTTTTATTTTCATTTTCTTTAATATACATATATTAGTTGTTCAAACACCTCCTATGCATATTTTCACCTTTTTTTTTTAATTTATCTAATATATATGTGGGAGGATTCATATATTAAACAACAATAAATACCATTTAACAACAATAAATGGTAAAAAATAATAAATTTTATTTAATAATACCCTGAGACACATATTGGATAATTTTTTTTATTATTTATAGACTGAGTAAAAATTATCTAATTGAAATAATAATATTTACTATTATCACTATTCCAACTGAAATAATAATCCAATAACACATCAATATGTGATAATTTTTTGAATAATTAAAAAATTAATTTTTTAAAATTTTCTTTTTAGAACTGTGATCAACAAAAATTTTTTTAACACTTAAAAATACCCTCTCCTTCTATCATCTTCCCCTCAAACTCGTACTAGCGCTAACAAATTTAGATGCGAACAATCAATGAGGAAATGTGTGGGAAATGTGTGGAAATAAGACTATACAATGTTGGCGGGCCATATAAATATATTACGAAGCAAAACAAATTTGTGTACTCCGATAATCTATACATTTCATAACACATGCAAGAGTTTTAAAAATTTATAAATTGGTATGAAATAGAACGTGTGAATTTAATAATAATTAATTAGGAAGAAAAATTTTAGTATATTAATAATTATTTATGCTTAAAATTAATAAAAGAAAATTTTACAAATTTTATAGGGCTAATGAATGTTATGACTAAAGATTTAAATTTTCAATTATTTAATTAGTTTTAAAAATATATTAATACTATCGCAACAAATTATTACCTTTTCAATTTGAAATAAGATGAATGATTAGAGATTGCTTTGGTATCTGCTATAAAAATATGCATCTACATGTTTTTTTTTAATATTATATGAGGAGGGAGAATCGATTCTGAGTAATTCACGAGAGGATGGTTCGGTGTGCTTTATTTGTTTTTGTTTAATCTTTATTTTTAATAAATTTAAATTTCATTAAAATTTGAATAAAAAAATATGCTTATTCTGCATATAATTCCAATATCACCGACTCTAAAAACGTTTGATAATATATATACTTTTTAAAATTTGCGTGGCTTATATTTAATTCCCGTGACACCCTTTACATATAATTATCATCTTTTTTTTTTTTGTCATTTTGTGTACCCTCCTTGCCTATAAATTAATTCCCTGACAAATCATGTCCATAGTGAGATAGGCATTCATTCCCTCATCTTTCATTATACTTTCCTGCGAACCATTATGGAAATTGGCAAACAACTTTTCCAAGTCCAAACTAATTCTGAACCCTTTGGAATTCTGCAAGAAAGGCGATCTGCCAATTATAAGCCTAACATTTGGAAATATGATTTCTTGCAGTCTCTTTCTAGCACTTATGATGTGAGATTCTATTTTCTTTAAAACTTTCCCTGGCATTCTAACAAATATTTTAATATGTTTCTATATATTAATCATTTGATTTTTGGTTATATGCATGATGTTGGAAATCATTTTCAAATCTATTGGCTTATGAGTTCCAACTCTATAACAAGAGCCTCCAAGAACTGTGTTCATGATGAAGTTATGGCTCGCATGCTTTTAATTTGCACTGGATTAAGTTCATTTTAAGTTTATTTTTGCTTTTCTATTAACCTGTTTTTAAGACCTAAATCTTGAGAATTATAATTTGATGATCTTTACAGGAAGACAAATACAAAACACAGGCTGAGAAGCTAAAGAAAGATGTTAAGCATCTTTTTGTTGAAGCAGTAGACTTGGAATCTAAATTAGAGCTTGTTGACTGCATAAAAAAGCTAGGTTTGGCTAGCCATTTCAAAGATGAAATCAAGAAAGCTCTAGATTCAATATTATCATCCAGAAACAACAACAATTGTACTCTTAAAGTGGAGAGCAACCTCTACATTACTGCCTTACGTTTTAGGCTCCTCAGAGAGCATGGTTATCAAGTCTCACAAGGTGAAAATCCATGCATAATTTCTTCTTTCCCATTGTTATATTGTGTTATGATGTATTTTAATATATAGCTTATTAAAATACAGACATGTTCGTGGAATATATGGACGAAATGAGGACTAGTTTCTTGAAGAACAAATGCTTGGACTTGAAAGGAGTGGTGGAACTATTTGAGGCCTCACATCTAAGTATAGAAGGTGAAAATATCTTAGAAGAAGCAAAGGCTTTCTCAACCGGAATTCTCAAAAGTCTCAATTCAAGTAATGTAAACATCTTTTCAGAACAAATAGAACATGTGGTTCACACTTTGGAGCTTCCATACCATTGGAGAGTGCAATGGTTTGATGTCAAATGGCAAATCAATATGTATGAAAAAGAAAAAAACAAAAACAAAATCATACTTGGTTTGGCAAAAATCAACTTCAATGTGGTCCAAGCCACACTCCAAAGTGATTGAAAGGAGATTTCAAGGTAGGAGAAAAATTTATCTATAGGCTGGATGCATATGTATCCGACCAATAAAATTATATGATTTTTCTATTATCAAATTAAGAAAAGCCCATAAAAATGTATTGTTTTTTTTTGCAATTAATGAAATTATCCAAAATAATAACTTGATTTTTATTTTTGGTTTTTTTAAAACAGGTGGTGGAGAAATTTGGGTATAATAGAAAACCTAAACTTCACAAGAGATCGATTGGTGGAGAGCTTCTTGTGCAGTGTGGGACTTTTATTTGAACCTCAATACAGCAGTTTTAGAAAATGGCTAACAAAAATTGTCATTATGATATTAATCATAGATGATATATATGATGTTTATGGTTCATTGGAAGAATTACAACTTTTCACCAATGCAGTCCACACGTTAATGTTAAAATACCGATATAAAAAAATTAACTAATATTAAAAATTCATTTCAATTTAATAAATTCATCGATTTCTCATAGAATTGGAAATAATTAAATTAAATTCTATTAAAAAATAGAAAATTTCTAAATGGTTTCATATATAGAACTATAACAATAAATTTTATGAATATTTTTTTCTTTTTCTCATATTCTTTTTCTTTTCTCCTCCCTCTTTCTAGCTTCTTTTTTCTCTTTCCTCGCTCTTTCTTCTATTTTTTATTTTCTCTTTCTTTCATTACCACGTGCATATACTATACTCTCTCTAAAATTTCTCTCTTTATCTTTTTACTTGTTTTTCTTTCAACTATTTTTTATTATATTCTATAAATTTAATTATTTATAAATGTAAACTATATATATTTTTTAGTTATTTATTTTTAAATTCTATTGTTTAAATAAATAATATTTTAAAAAACAATAATAAAAATAACTCATTTATAAATTCGTTTCAAACACAAAAACAAAAAAAAAATCAATTAAATTCCATATCTTAAATTATATATCTCTTCATTCATTTATAAATAAATCAATTTACTTGAAATTCATTTATAAATAAATTCAACATTTGTAATTCATTTGTTTCAAACGAATTAAATATAAAATTTAATTTTATAAATTAAAAAAGAAAATTTAATATGTGGAGATCAAATTCTAATAAATTTATATGGTAATTAAACGAATTCAGGTGGGAGACCAGGGAAATTGAACGGTTGCCAGAATGCATGCAAATATGTTTCCAAGCACTCGACAGTATCACTAGTGAAATTGCAGTTGAGATGCAAAGGGAAAAGGGATGGAATCAACCTCTTCATCACCTTAAAAAAGTGGTACATAACTCCTATTTTCTCTTATTTTTTGGTTTTTTTTTCTAATATTTCTTCATCATTCAGGTTGTGAATGAGAGAAATTATTACAAATCAATGTGGTCTAATTATTACAAATCAATGAATGGTGTATTCCGTAATCATGTTAATTAATATTTAATTTCTTATCAGTGGGCAGATTTTTGTCAAGCATTATTTGTGGAAGCAAAATGGTATAATAAAGGATGTACACCATCCTTGGAAGAGTATTTGAATAATGGTTGGATTTCATCTTCAGGAACTGTCCTTTCCGTTCATTCATTTTTCTCTATAATGAATAATGAAGATATGGAAGATTTTCTTGCTAGAAATTATGACCTGTTCTACAACATATCTGTCATAATCAGGCTCTGCAATGATTTGGGAACTTCAGTGGTAACTTGTTATAACTAATTAATTAACATGACTTCTCCATAATTAAAGGTTTTTTTTATAATAATTAATTAAATGTCGAATTAAATAATTAATTAATTATAACAGGCAGAACAAGAGAGAGGAGATGCTGCTTCATCGATAGCATGCCTTATCAAAGAAAAGAATGTTACAGAGGAAGCAGCTAGGAAGTGTATAAAGAAGATGGTAAGCAATTCATGGAAAAAAATTAATGAAAAATGGTTAATTGGTCAATCAGATGATGAAAAAGTAGGGTTATTTGTCCATATCAATACCAATATGGCACGTGTGGTGCATAATCTTTACCAGTACGGAGATGGCTTTGGAGTTCAAGACCAGAAAAATAAGCAGCAGATGCTATCTCTCCTTGTTGAGCCTTTCAAACTCCACTAAGATCAATTTTCTCATGTTAATTAATTTGTAATTGCTGTTTTTCCAATAATAAAAAGTTCCATTGTAACTGTTCAAAAAATAATTGTTAGCTTGTTTGATTTAACTATTAAAAACCTATAATTTACTGCTATATATGATAGTTATTAGCTCAAAACTATTAACTCTATTCTAAATTGATAGACTGACTTTTCTGTTTCATTTATTTTAAATTATAGTCCACTAATCATTTTAATGATATAACATATTAAATTTCTATAATATCCTTACTTAATCTTAGTCATCAAAAATAATTTTTGCTTTTATTAATGATAATTTTTGCAGTGGCAGAACCTAGAGACGGCCACGGTTTAAAAATTACTTGTTTCGATTTCTAAACTACCGATTCTGATTTATAAAATTCTTAAACATAAGCCACACTTTTTATAGAATGGTTCGGAAACTACAAGTTCTAATTCAATAATGGTTCGAGAGGCAGTTCGAGAAGGCGGTTCAAATGGCCAGCTTAAAAGAGGTTCAAGGCACTTTGAAACAATTTATAATATGGCTTACATATGATTTTAATTTTAAAAAAAATCAGAGAAAAAATTATTAGAAATTAAAATTAGTAAAAAAATAAAATATTAAGATTAATTTATTAAAAAATAAAAATAAAAAAATAAAAGAGGACTTGAACTTTATTTTTTAAAAAAAAAATTAAGTTGCCTACATATCTAACAAAACTAACTTTTTCACTAAAATTAAATGATAAATACTCAATTGAAATCATTTTTGCTATTTCTTCTTTATTTTTATTATCAAAATAACTAAATAATGATTGAGATAAATATTTAGAAGAAGCTTAAGATAAATCTATTTATGTTTAAAAATTTTTTCTATATATATTAAAATCAAATTTAAAACACGTGTATACAAAAATGAGATATAAAAATCTTCAATTATATGAAGTTTTCGTGACTATTTACATTAAGATTGAGTTTCGCTTGACGCAGCGTAAAGCGCACAAAGATATTGAAAGTCTGTAATTTGATTAATAGAAGAAAAAAACCGTCCTCGAAAATATCAAAATAAGCCTTTTATAGGCGAATTAAAAAAAAACCCTAGGTAAATGACAAAATAGTCCTTCAAAAATTAAAATGCATTTTTGAGGCCCTAAACGAAGGAATTTGGCCCCGAAACTTTGCCACTGTAGGCCGTAGACCATGGTGGCACCCCAGCAACGTTGTCCGTCTCGCTGAGACCTTTCTGGAAAGCACTCTCGGGCTGAAAACGGACTCCGTATGCAAAAGTTAGGCCTGTTTCAGTTTCCAAGGCCTTTAATTTTACCGTTGTCAAGCTTTTCTAAGAAATCCAGCGCCACCTGCACCGCATCAGTCTCCTCCACTTGAAAAAAACTCGACCTCGAGTTAAGCACTAAATTTGGATACAATGGAACATCAGAATCATGGTATATAGAAATATCCGCCACATTAAATGTCTTGGAAATTCCCATGCTGTCTGGAAGATCTATGACATAAGCATTGTCATTGATGCACTTCAAAACTGAATAAGGACCATATTTCTTGGGCTGCAACTTGCTATAGGAACCAACTGGAAATCTCTCTTTGCGCAAGAACACCATCACCTGATCTCCAACCTGAAAGGTTTCTCGACGCCTATGCTTGTCTGCAGCTCTTTTGTATTTCTGATTCGCCTTTTCCAGTTTCTGCTTGACATCTTTCTGCACTTCTACAATCTGTTCTGCCATGTTCTGGGCTGGAATGTTATTTTCTTTATTTCTAGGCAGCTTGATCAGGTCCAAAGTGTGCTGAGGTACTTTTGTATAAACTATGGAGAAAGGAGAACGCCCAGTAGCACTATGGATTGCGTTGTTATAGGCGAATTCTGCCTGTGGAAGGACCAGATCCCATTGCTTCGGTTTGTCCCCACAAAGACTGCGAATCAGATTGCCAAGAGTTCGGTTGACTGCTTCAGTTTGTCCATCCGTCTGAGGATGGGCTGTGCTGCTAAACTGCAAAGAAGAATTAAAAAGTTTCCACAAAGTTTTCCAGAAATAACTTAGAAACTTGCTGTCACGGTCAGATGTAATAGTTTTGGGAACTCCATGCAACCGCACAACATCTCTGAAAAATAGTCTAGCAACAGCAACTGCATCCGAGGTTTTCCTGCAAGGAATGAAATGTGACATCTTCGAAAACCTGTCAACCACAACAAAAACAGAATCAACGCCTCTCTGGGTCCGAGGCAAACCCAATACAAAATCCATGGACAGGTCCTCCCAAATATTTTCTGGAACTGGCAGTGGCATATACAGTCCTGTATTCTTCGACTGTCCTTTCGAACGTTGACAAATGTAACATTTTTCAACAAATCGATACACATCCCTCCTTAAATGTGGCCAATAAAACCTTTCCTTGACTGCCGCAAGGGTTTTGTCACGTCCCAGATGTCCGCCTAGACCTCCCCCATGCAGGTCACTAATGACTTTCTCCCTCAAGGATGTCTTAGGAATGCACAACTGATTTTCATGCATCAAATAACCATCAGTTAAATAAAATGAAGAAATTGGATGATTATTAGATACCTGTAGCCATATTTCTGCAAAATCGTCATCTCCAGCATATGCGGACTTCAACTGATCAAACCCAATAATCTCATGGCCCAAAGTCAGTAACAATGTCGCCCTCCTACTCAATGCATCCGCCACCCTATTCTGCACCGCTGATTTATGCTTCAACACATATGGAAACTTCTGCAAATATTGGCACCACCTAGCATGCATGTCACTGCTTATCCTCCTCTGACTGCTCAAATACTTCAAAGCTTCATGGTCTGAATAGAGAACAAACTCCTTCCCTATCAAATAATGTTCCCATGTCTTAAGCGCATGAAAAACTGCATAAAACTCTTTATCATAGGTACTCCACTTCCGCCTCGCCTCACTGAGTTTCTCACTGAAAAACGCCACCAGCTTCTTCTCTTGGGATAAAACAGCCCCTATACGAACTCCACTCGCATCACAATCTACTTCAAACAACCTGTCAAAATCTGGAAGAGCAAGTACAGGTGCCGTACAAAGCTTTTCTTTCAAAATAGCAAAGTTGTTATCTGCTTCTTCTCCCCACTGGAACTTCCCTTTCTTCAAACATTTTATCATTGGAGCAGCAATGGTACTAATGTTTCTGATGAATCTTCTGTAAAAAGTAGCCAACCCATGGAAACTTCGTATCTCAGAAATGTTTTTGGACGTAGGTCAGTCCCTAATGGCTGCTATTTTCGTCTCATCCACATGAACTCCCTCAGAAGATATCACAAATCCCAGAAATACAAGCTTGTTAGTCATAAAGTTGCATTTCTTAAGATTCACATACAACAAATTATCTTTCAAGACCTGCAAAACGGCTCTCAGATGCTCCACATGCTCCTCTTCACTACTACTATATATCAAGATATCATCAAAGTAGACCACAACAAAATTGCCAATAAATGATTTGAGTACCTGGTTCATCAACCGCATGAACGTACTGGGAGCATTTGACAAACCGAAAGGCATAACAAGCCATTCGTACAATCCCTCTTTGGTCTTGAAAGCTGTCTTCCACTTATCCCCTGGCTTAATGCGAATCTGGTAATACCCATTCTTCAAATCCAGCTTTGAAAACCACCTAGAACCATGCAGTCTATCAAGCATATCATCCAGCCTTGGAATAGGAAACTTGTAAGCTATTGTGATCCGGTTGATAGCTCGACTGTCAACACACATTCTCCAGCTATCATCTTTCTTTGGTGTTAATAATGCCGGTACTGCACATGGGCTGAGACTCTCTCGGATCAACCCTTTCCTTAGCAATTCCTCAACCTTTTCCTTCAAAATGTCGCTCTCCCTGGGATTCATTCTGTAGTGTGGCAGATTTGGAATGCTTGCACCAGGAACAAGGTCAATTTGGTGTTGGATATCCCTCATTGGTGGTAAACCATCCGGTGTATCTTCTCCCATCAATTCTTTGAATTCTTCCAACATGGGGCAAACCAACTCTGGCTGCTCCTCTACTAAGTTTTCTGAATCATTCGTTAAAACCTGCTTCACAATCAACACATGTACCTGCCCTGTTTCTTTAACTTCTGCAGCAAAATTATCTACCAAAGTTAAGAAAGCACTCTTCTCAGGTTTCTCTGGATTGCCTTTTAGAGGAAGCAATGAATACTTCACTCCATCCTTCTCTAGCTTGTAAACATTACTTCTTCCCGAATGCTGTGCATCAACATCATATTGCCAAGGTCTGCCAAACAAGAGATGACAAACATCCATATCTACCACATCACAATACACTGTATCCTGATACTTCCCAATGGAAAAGGAACTTTACAGCGTTCTATCACGTCAATCTTCCCAGTGTCAGACTTTATCCATCCTAACGAATAAGGTTCAGGGTGTTTTTCTACTGGCAGCTTCAACTTTTTCACAATCTCTTTCCCAATGATATTCTCACAGCTCCCACTATCAACTATAACAGCAAACACCTTTCCCCCAACATTACACCGAGTTCGAAACAGTTGGTGTCTCTGCGTTTCCTCCCTGTGTTTGGGAACTAACATCATCCGGCGAACAACATAGGTTTGCCCCCCCTCTTCGTCATACTCGTCATCTTCTTCATCAAGCCCTTCTGGTTCACAATTAACCTCATCATCTTCTTCGTTTCGGTCCACAATATTAACAAATTTTCGTGCTGGACACTCATTAGATTTATGCCCTGGTTGATTACATTTAAAGCACCTCCCAACACCAGGTTTAGCATACGGGTTAGCTGCCTTCTTTGTTTCTTTTTCCTTCACAACCTGCTTTCCAGTTTCGTTCCCATCTGCTGTTTTCCTAAAATTGTTACTGCGATCGGTCTGATTAACAGCTGGTTTATTTGAACTCTCAGGGGTTTCATTGCCTCTAAAACTTCCATAATTCCGCCTCCCTCTCTCCAGTTGCTGTAACTCAGCCTTCAACGCCAAATTCTTTGCCTCACTCAAAGTCTGGATCACCTGCACACTAATACGATCCTTGAGACTGCTTCGCAATCCCTCTAAATATCGGGCCACCTGCTGCCCTTCGGATTCTAACAAATTATTCCGTTCTGCTAGTCTCATGAATTCTGCAGTATACTCGTGAATAGACCTGCCGCCCTGCTGACACCTTTGGTATTGTTGAAATAGAATCTGTTCATAATCAGGAGGTAGGAATTCAAATTTCAACAGATGTTTCATCCTATACCAAGTTCATACAGGAAGTTTTCCTTCTTTCTCTCGTCTGGATTGGACACGCTCCCACCAAGCCGAAGCCATTCCCTTCAACCTGCAAGCCACCAACCTTACCCGCCTTTCTGCCAGCGTCTCTGCATAATCAAAGAATCGGTCTACCTCTGCGATCCAATCAAGGAACTCCTCAATCCCTAGACTGCCATTAAAGTAGGGAATATCCACCTTCAAACGAAAATCTCCTCCTTCACGATCTTCATTGTTTCTGTTTGCATACCCTGCTCTCCTTTGATTTCGTCCAAACCGAGGTGGTTCTGGATCGAAATCTTCTTCCTCGGAACCTTCATCTTCTTCAGCAGGTTGTCTGTAATCAGGTTCTGGTCTGTAGATAGGTTCACCACGAGCAGCATATCCTGGTTGTCTCCTACCTTCGTTCCTTCCCCTGTTAGGTCTAAGACCGCAAGCATCCAGACGATCGACAAGCTCCTGAAAACGTTCCTCGAAACGCCTGGATATGCGATCTATCTGTTGCTCAAGACGTTGCTCCAAACGTTGCAACACCCTGTCCCCAAGAGGGGCTCCATCCTCCTGATCTTCGTCACGGAGAACACCGCCATTGCCGCCGGTTGCCATGCTCTGATACCACCTGACGCAGCGTAAAGCGCACAAAGATATTGAAAGTCTGTAATTTGATTAATAGAAGAAAAAAACCGTCGTCGAAAACATCAAAATAAGCCTTTTATAGGCGAATTAAAAAAAACCCTAGGTAAATGACAAAATAGTCCTTCAAAAATTAAAATGCATTTTTGAGGCCCTAAACGAAAGAATTTGGCCCCGAAACTTTGCCACTGTAGGCCGTAGACCATGGTGGCACCCCAGCAACGTTGTCCGTCTCGCTGAGACCTTTCCGGAAAGCACTCTCGGGCTGAAAACGGACTCCGTATGCAAAAGTTAGGCCTGTTTCAGTTTCCAAGGCCTTTAATTTTACCGTGGTCAAGCTTTTCTAAGAAATCCAGCGCCACCTGCACCGCATCATCGCTATCAACTCCTTAATAAATGAAATTCACAAACAAATTGAATAAAATTGACGTTAAAATTTTTTTCAAAAAATTCAACATAAAAAAGAATAAATTTTAAAATTAAGACTATCTTAATTGTATAAATGTAGTTCCGCCATTGTAAACAAGGCGTAAGTCTTGGTGTTTCCTACATGATCCATTTAGCTAGCTAGGTCTCCATTACTAAAGAATTGAAGTCGATTTTTTAACAACATAACAAAAATATATGGTTTACATAAAATAAAATAAATACATGCAATAAAATAATTATTATATATATATATATATAAATATAATGTTTACCTAAAATTTATAAATATAATCACAGATATATTAATATAATTATATACCTCCTATGAGTGAAGTGGATTGTATCATAAGTATCACTTAACATAGTTTCTATATAATACTATATACTTACACATTAGATAGATATTACTAGCTACTATATATTACTAACTAGCATCTATCAAATAATATATATGTGTTGATAAATTTTACATCAACAATGTTAGGAAATAAATTTTTGATAAACAAATTAAATAAGAATCGTGTGATGACATGGCTAATATAATTTTGTGAGTATTGTTGATACGAAGTGTGGCTGTTGAAAGCATTATGGCTACTGTCCCTATTTTGCAGTTTTTGCTTATTTTACTTTATTTACTTATGTACTTTTAAGGTTTTTTTTTTATTATAAATTTTCTATTAAAATAAATTAGTAATGAAGAACATCCTTCTTGATTACTTCAAGAAAAACATGGTCTTCATTTTGTTTCATGACACTGATCAGCGAGAATGCCATATCAGGACTAAATATGGAATGCATTATTATGAAGTGTTACATGTGAAAAAGGAAAACCAAGAAGTGTGACTTCAAAGTTAGAATTGAAAAGGGATGGAACTCTCTATGCACCACATTGGAACTCAAGAAACCTCATGAAATTGTTTTGAAAATACTAGATAACAAAAAACATTCTGGACATGGAAGTCCATATGTAAAACCCATGAATAGACTTAAGCTATAATTATAAATGATGTTGGTTGTACTTCTTTTTTAAAAATTATTTGAACAATATTATATATGTATATTTTGTCATGGAAAATATTAAAATTGTAATTTGAGTGAGTGTATATACTACAGCAATATATATCGCTAGTTGCGGTACAAGCAATAGCTATAACTATAAAAAAAATATGGCTAATTGCTTTAGCCATAATAAAAGACTATGTTACTAGAAATTGCATAACTAAAAGTTAGTCATATAATTTACATCTTTTGTGACTGAAGGTCAATTTTTTTTTTTTTGCTATAAAATTTATTTTATTATGGCTAAAATATTATAATATTTTGTTATAAAAGCAAAAATGTGTAACAAATAATTACTTAAATTAGACACACAATATTAATAATTGTAACTAAATATGCATTTTGGTTACGTCATAATAAAGACATAACTAATTAAATGTGTATTTGCTACATTTTTATCTACTACAAGAATGCAGCGGATTATCGACAGAATTTTATTTATTAATAATACCGAGAGAAAATATTAAAAAAATAAAATTAAAAAATACAGACAAATTACAGACAGATCCATTCGCTGACAGAAATTTTATCGATAAATATGGCACGAGATTATGGCGGGTAAATTTATCGATAAACTTACCGACCAAAATTTATTTTTTTTGGTGGTTCCGATGAAAAAAGTTTTTGTCAAAAAATGAATAAACTTTTATCGAGAGAATCATCTTTCTGTCGGTAAATAAAAAATTTAATGTAATAATTATTAATTATATTTGTTACTAATTTTACCGAGAAAATTATATTTCTGTCGGTAGTACCAACGGAGATATTTTCTATCGATAAATGAATAGCATAATAATTAATATTTATTTATTCAATATTACCAAGAGAAATCTAATCTCTCGGTAATTTAAAAATATTTACCGAGAGAAATACTTTTCTCTCGGTAAATTAACAACGAAAATATATTTGTCGGTAAATGTATAATCTTATTTAATTGCGAAAAGCTCATCATTTAAGATAATTACTCATAGAACAAACGTTCTCTCAGTAATACCGACAAAAATATATATTTGTCGATAAATACATAGTTTCATTTAATTGTGATAGCTCATTATTTGAGACAATTACTGATAGAACAAATGCTCGCTCGGTAATACCGTCGTAAATATATATATGTCGGTAAATGTATAGTCTCATTTAATTACGATAGCTCATCATTTGAGACAATTACTGACAAAAAAAAAATTCTCTCGATAATACCGATGGATAATTATTTATGTCGTTACATTTATACATATTTACCGACGAAAATATATATCTATCGGTAATTGAATAGTAAAGTGGCAAAAATTTTATCGCCAATTGTCAGTCATTTACTTAGAAAAACTTAGTTCTCTCAGTAATACCGACGAAAAATCATTTATGTCGGTAATTATATAGTGTCAGACAATTAATAAAACTCTGCTTTGAAGAAAATTAACTGACAGATAATTATTTATGTCAGTAACTAATAACAAGATGGCGAAATTTTAGCTGCAAGTTGATGCCATTTACCGAGAGAAGATTTTGTCTCTCGGTAAAACCGACAGAAATTTATTTTCTCTCGGTAAATTATTAGTGTCAGTTAGTCAATTAGTCAAGGTCCTTTACCGACAAATTTTGTTAATCTCAATAAATTTACCAAGAGATTAAATTTATCGAGAGATTAAAGTGTTTCTCGATAAATTTACCGAGAGACACTTTAATCTCTCGGTAAATTTAACATATACCCTAACTTTTTTTTTTTCCTTTTTCTCCATTTTTTCTATTTACGCCGTTGCCTTCTACTATGCTCCACTGCTTGCCGTTGCACGAAGAAGAAGAAAAAGAAGCCTTATGCTCCACTGCTTGCCGTTGCACAAAGAAGAAGGAGGAGGAGGAGGAGGAGGAGAAAGATAGAGGTATTTATTTTAAATTTTTATTAGATATTATTTATAATTTTTATTTTTGTTGAATGTTTTAATTTATAATAAATTTTGTATTGTGTGTTATTGTTTATAGTTGTGTAGTTTATGTTGATAATTGATATTTATTTATTTATTATTTGAATTTTTAGGGTAGTTTTATATTTTTGCAAAAATATATCCGAAAATTATTTATATTTTACACTTTTATATTTACTCATATCATCATTTTAGAGAATCTAATAATTTGTATAAAAAAATTAGAATTTTGTTGGTATTATTTTAGACAGTATGGTGTTTATATAATTTTTAGTGTATTATTATTAAATTTTAAAAAAAGTAAAATATTTATTTAATTTTAAAATTAAATAAAAAATTAGATAAAATTAGACAGTGTAGTTTATAATATTATTTTCATATTTAAGATATTTATATTATTTAAAAAAAATTAGGCAGTGTGATGTATAATTGTTGTAGATTTTTATATAATTATTTAAAAAAAATATTTTGGCAGAATAAATTAATTTTATAAATTTTAGTAAAAAAATTTATTTTTTAAGGTTTGTTAGGGCAAAAAATAAAATTTTAAACAAATTTAAAATATTATATTTTTTGAAATTTTTTATAAATATAAATTTTTTAGATTTATTTTATTGTTATTAGGATTTTTTTTTTAAATTTTATTCAATTAGATTTAATTTAATAAATTACAGAATAAAAATAAAAAAATTTAAGTATTTTTAATGGTTATAAAATATTTTTTAGAGAAATTTAATTTTTTTTTTATATTTTAAAGTTTATTTTGATGTTTATAGTATTATTTTAGGGTTTTAGATTTTTGTATAATTTTAAAAAAAATAGATATAATGAATAAATTTTCAGTGATTGTTTTGCTTCATAAAATAATTTTTTAGATAAATTTAAAATATTTATATTTTTTGAAATTTTTTATAAATAAAATTATTTTAGGTTTATTTGATTGTTGTTAGGCTTTTTTTTTTTAATTTTAGTAAATTACATTTAATTTAAGTCAAGTAGACTTTTTTTAAAAAATCTTAGTAAATTAGATTTAATTTAATAAATTTCATAATGAAAAAATATAAAAATTTGAAAGTATTTTTAATGGTTATAAAATATGTTTTAGAGAAATTTAAAACTTTTAGTATAATTAAGAATTTATTTTCAATTAGAAATATTTTAGGATGTTGAATTTTTAGTAAGATATTTTATTTTAAAAATTTTTTGAGTTATTTGTATTAATTATAGAATTTCATTGCATATAAAGAATTAATTTTGTATCTAAAATATTTAATATTTTTGAGAAATTTAATATATTTATTATAATTTTTAAACTTTTTTCATAAACAGAAATATTTAAGGGCTTAGATTTATTTTAGGTAATTTTATAATTTTTTTTAGTAATTTTTATGTTTTTCGTTAATAAATTATAATTAATGTATTTTTTCATATTTTAGGTTTAATTTAAAAGTGTACAATTTAGAGTATATTTTGTGATTTTACTGATTTATAGCTAATTAGTTGCATGAATTAAAAATTTTAATTATATTATTAATTAATAGTATTTTTTCATCTTAGTGATTGTTAAGTTATAGTTAAACAATTAAATATTGATTGTATATATGTTTAATAATAGAAAATTATAAAATTTTTGTGAATATTTTTATTAATATTTTTTAATATATTTGTACTTGGATTTTTACATATAAATATGTATATGTTTTTTATACATGTATTTTTTTTTCATTTTTATAGATTTGAATAAGTATTATTATTTTTATAATTTTAGTGAAAAACAAACGCGATATTTAATAATAATTCGATAATTTAAATATTAATAATAAAACGCGATATAATAAAATCCATTATATTTTATTTTGAATTAAAAAAATCTCAAATGTGCAAATCCACAAGAAAATGCTAAAGCTGAATTGAATTTATGATTTGCTGACATTTAAATTATAATTAAAAGAATAATTTGATTATAAATTTATAATATAAAATGGATAAGTTAAAAAAATTAATAGTAAAAAAATTGAGAGCAAATAATTACAGTAAGTGATAATTCTCCATTAAAATTTTGATAATTACTTTTAATTATAGTCCCAATTATATTTTATTTTTAAATATACATAACAATAATCCTTTCATTCTTTACATTTTTAACATTTACATCAACTTGATTATAAATTGTGTAGAAAAAAGAATATCCTACAATTATAAGAACTATTACTTAGGTAAAATAAATAAAGTAAAAATAAATTAGTATCCCGATTATTAGCGGTTAAATTTAATATATGATTAATAATAAATTCAATGAGCAAATATTTAATTGAATGTAAACAATAAATAATATATAAATAATACATAAAATATATTCAAAGTATATATTTAGGACAAATTAAATTTAATTAGATAGCAGAATAATAATTATAAATAGAAGCAAAAAATGAAAAGAAACTCGTGCAACAAAAAAGATTTATATATATATATTTGAAAAAAAAATTACTGCACAGTATATTTGGAAACAAATTTAAAAAAAATGATATTTCATTTAAATTTCTCAAAAAAAATAGAGAATATATAGAAGCCCAAATAAATACAATAGATGATTAATATAATTTTTTTATATTTAATATATTAAAATTTTAATATTTAGAGGAATTAATTTTATTTAATATTTAAAGAAATATATTTTAAATTAAAGGGACACATTATCAAATTAGAAAGTTAATTACAACAAAATTAGTATTAAACACACATATTATACGATAATAATTTAAAATTTTAATATATATAATCAGTTTTTTTATAGAACTCTTTAATTGATATATAATTTATTAAACATTATCTTAAAATATAGTTTAAATCAATTGCAATGCAACCAACCAAGACTCAAAAACTTGAAAAAATATTTTAATTGAATAATAATAATAATAAGTGGATTACTAAAGTACCTAATAAATGCAACGTTTTTTATACTGCATTTCAAGAAAATAGTCTTAAAAATGTATAGTTGGTTGATAGGACAACTGAGGGTGATCCAAGTCCTTTAAATGATCCAATTGAAGAACTTATGGATATTGATGCTATGGATGTAGAATCTAAATCGGATGAATCATTATTAGAATCTGAATTTGAATCATCTCAATCAGATGACAACGATGAATCCTAACAATAAGTAATAGTAATTAAGCTGTAGCTTTTACTGAAAATTTATTTTTATGTTTATTATTTTATTCATATTAATTATACTGATGGTTTTTTTTATCTTAGATATGTATCGCGGATCTGGAAGGGGATTGGATCGATCAGGGTCTAGCAGTCGATCTAGTCGAGGTTCTAGTAGTATAGATCAGCTACGTCTGCAGTTGCGCAATGTCCTAGATGATACATTTGTTGAGGATTCTCAAATTGACGCAGCTACAGATGATATACTTAGAGAGGATTCTGCTTTTACTTCTCACCGGGCCCAGACAAAGGATCCTGCTTCTTCTTCTCACTAGGCCCAAACAGAAGATCCTGCTACTTCTTCTCTCCCGGCCACTACAGATGCTCCTATTGGTGATGTCAGTACTGCAATATCAACTGCAGGTCGTGATGGTAGGATGCAACATCTGACTGTTCGGGAGTCAGAGTAAGTGTTTTTAATATTTTACATTGCTTATATTAAATTATAAAGTATAATCGGTTTATTTTAAATAAATATGTACTGATTCTTTATTTTTGCAGCTATATGATGGATCTAGCTAGAGCTTCCACTAAACGCATTCGGAAGGTCATAACACAGAAGATGGATCAAGCAGGAGTTTCTTGAAAGACCGTCTCTCCGGAGACGAAGAACTTTTAGTTCGAAGAGTTTAAGGTCAAAAAGAAAATAAAAATTTAATATTTAATATAAATGTACAAGTTAAAAATTTACATTTAGATGATACTAATTATCTTGATTTTTGTTGCAAAAATATTTTTACTGGGACCAGGCTATTGATAGCGTTGTGCGAATTGCCTTCATGAAGAAGGCAGCTATTCGCTACAGCGATATACTGAGTGAGGTGAAGGCTGCGGAGAAACAGCCTTCACACTACAAGAAATTATATATTTTGTGACAAATTTTTCAATGACACAAAAATTTGTCATAAAATATTGATTAATTATTATAATATTTTAATATTGTCACTAAAAATTTACTGAGTGAGGTGCGCGCGAGCTACGCTATAGCAATACCGCAAGTGCACGGGTTGACCAAGTAATAAAGTAGTGAGTGAGTTATCGTTCCACTGAGGACAAGGTCAAGTACTAGTGCAAATCTTAACTGTTGTTTAGCAAATCAATAGGTTTGTGATGTGGTGTAATTAAAAACAATTAATCTAATGACTGAAAGTAAAAGGAAATTAAATGTTGAGCAAAAAGGATTAATGGTAATAAAACTATCCAGATATTGAATCCCCCTAGCCTCAATGATATTTATGAACATCAATCCAGTTAAATCATTTAATATAGTTGAGTTGGCATTCCTCTAACTTAGACTAAAACCTCTCTCGAGTGAATTAATCCCTAATCACTAAGTAGAGTGCCGGAATCTCTTCTCAAACACAATTAATTAGATCTTGCATTAAGAATAAGGAACTATAAACCAAAGGATCTTGTAAGTCTATCTCTAGTACTCCATTCAATCATCAACCCTTATCAGTATTCAATTCATATCAAGCTTTCTCAAGTCAATAATATGAAAATTGCATCCAATCAATAAGTATGCTATTATCAATTAGAAATAGATAATTAAGTATCATAAGAATAAAACAATTCAATCAAATGATTCAACTAAATATAATTATTCAATACATACAAATAAGCTAGGGTTCATCAATATCTAGATAGAGAATGAATTAGTTCATATTCAAAACCAGAAAAATAGAGCAAGAGAATTGAATAAAAGAAACCAAACAATCCATGGCGAATAATTTATATTTCTTCACTTCAATCCTTGATTCTTGATTTAGATCTTGTTTAGAGTATGTCTTCACCCTCAATCTCAGCTCCAAAACTCTCCTCTTTGCTTTGGAAGTCGGCTCTAGGTTATAAGATATGAAATTCGGATCCTTAATTCGTGCTTCAGCGCAGCTTTTATAGTGTAGATAATTTTGCCTTACACGCCTATTGACACGCCCATGTCACTGGGCGTGTCATTGTCACTGAGATTTTGAACTCAAGGCTCGTCCAATGACATGCCCATGTCACTGGGCGTGTCACAACTATTGTGAAACATTGCAAAAGGCAAGCTTGGTGACATGCCCACGTCCCTGGGCGTGTCAATGCTTCTGTATGCAGCATCAAGGGCACGTCCATTGACACGCCCATGACCATGGGCATATCCATTGATGAATTTTACTCTTTTCTTCTACTTTCATCCGTATTTCCTCCGAAATGTCCATTAGCCTCAAAATACAGAGAATTCCTGAAATTAACCCTAAAATACACTTTGAACAAACAAATTAAACTCAATTGGATAATAATCATATTAAGAAATATGAATAAAATATCATCAATTGTGCACTTATCAATAGCGTTGTCTGAATTGCCTTCATGAAGAAGGTAGCTATTCGCTACAGCGATATACTGAGTGAGGTGAAGGCTGCGGAGAAACAGCCTTCACACTACAAGAAATTATATATTTTGTGACAAATTTTTCAATGACACAAAAATTTGTCATAAAATGTTGATTAATTATTATAATATTTTAATATTGTCACTAAAATTTTATTTTATGATAATATTTTTTGCGCCACTTTTAATAATTTTTTTTGTCACCAAATCACATCTTTTATGACGATTAAAAAAATTCATAGAAATTACATATGGAGGTAAAATATTTTACAAAAACTTTGGAGGGAAATTTTTTAGCGACGATATACTATTCATTGGTTACAATTTTTAATGTCATAAAAATTATAGTTTATAATGACAATTTTATTTATTGTTACTAATTTATTGATTAAAAAAGTGATATATTATTGTCACTAATAATCATATACCGTGATGATAAGTTAATATTTGTCATAATTAAATTTTAAGATAAAAATTTATTTCAAAAACTTTAGTTGAAAATATTTAATGACGATATAATATTTATTTGTTATGATTTTTAATGTCACAAAAGTATAATTTACGATGACAATATTATTTAGTGTCACTAATTTCTTATTTACGAAAGTGACAATTTTATTTTGTCACCAATAATTATATTTCATGACGTTACATAAATTTGTCGTGATTGCATATCGAGGTAAAAAATTACTTCCAAAATTATATTAGTGATACATATTTAAATGACTATATAATATTTATTAACTATGACTTTTGATGTCATTGAATTATAATTCATAGTGACTATATCATCAATTGTCACTAATTCATTGATTATCAAAGTGACAATTTTATTTTGTTACTAATAATCATATATAGTTACAATATTTAAATTTGTCATAATTGCATTTCAAAAAAAAAATATTTCAAAAATATATTAGTGAAAAATATTTAAATGACGATATAATATTCATTGGTTAGGATTTTTAATGTAACAGAACTGCAATTCACAATGATAATATTATTTATCGTCACTAATTTAACGAGTAGAAAAGCAATAATATCATCAATTTGTCACAATTGCATTTAACATTAAATTCTCTTTTTTTAAAAAAATATTGGTGAAAAATATTTAAATAATTATATAATATACATTAGTTACAATTTTTTATATCATGGAATTGCAAATTATAGTGACAATATAATTTACAGTCACTAATTTATTTATTAGAAAAGTAACAATATTAATGTGTCACTAATAATCATATATCGTGTTAATAAGTAAATTCGTTACAATTGCATTTGGAAGTAAAAAAATTCTTTTAAAAATATATTGGTAAAAAATTTTTAAATAACGATATAATATTCATTGATTATGATTTTGGATGTCACATATTTGTACTTTATAGTTACAATATCATCTCCCATAACTAGTTCATTGATTTGAGACGTGACAATATTCTTTTGTTACTAATAATCATATATCATGAATATACATAAATTCGTCACATTGAAATTGAAGATAAAAAAAATATTTCAAAAAGATATTGTTAAAAAAATATTTAAATGAAAATATAATATTCATTAGCTACGATTTTGATGTTACAGAATTACACTTTAGAGTGAAAATATTATCTACTATCGCTAATTTTTATTTGAAAAGTGACAATAACTTTTGTCGCTAATAATTATATATTATGACAAATCATAAATTTATCACAATTGCGTTTGAAGGTAAAAAATTTATTCCAAGAATATATTGAAAGAAAATATTTAAATGGCAATATAATATTTATTGGCTATGATTTTTGATGTCGCAAAATTGCAATTTAGAGCGACAATATTATCTACTGTCACTAATTTATTGATTTAAAAAGTGACAATATTTTTTTGTCACTAATAATCTTATATCATGACAATACATAAATTTGTTACAATTGCATTTGGAGCTAAAAAAAATTTCTTACAAAAATATATTGATAGAAAATATTTAAATGGCGATATAATATTCATTTGCTACAATTTTTAATGTCAGAGAATTACAATTTAGAGTGACAATTTCATCTACTATTACTAACTCATTGATTTGAAAAGTAATAATATTTTTTATCATTAATAATTATATATTATAATGATATATAAATTCATCACCATTGCATTTGAAGGTAAAAAATTTCTTCTAAAAATATATTTGTGAAAAATATTTAAATAAAAATATAATATTCAATAGCTACAATTTTTTTGATATATGGAATTGCTATTTACAGTAATAATATCATTTATAGTCACTGATTCATTGATTTAAAAAGTGACAATATCATTTTATCATTGATACTTATATATTGTGATGATATATAATTTTGTTACCATTGCATTTGAAGGTAAAAAATGTCATCCAAAATCACATCATTAGAAAATATTTAAATAACAATATATAATTTTTATTAGCTACAATTTTTAATATAACATAATTTTAATTTACAATAATAATATTATTTACCATAATTAATTTTTAATTATAAAAGTGATCATAGTACTTTGTCGTTAGTAATAATATATTATGATGATATATAAATTTATCACAATTATATTTAAAAAAAATTGCACTAAAATTTTGGAAGGAAATATTTTAATGATAAAGTAATATTAATTTGTTATGATTTTTGATATCAGGGAAATTTTAAATTTTATTGACAAAATTGTATTTCACCACTTATTTATATTGGTGATTAGAAAATTGTTCATTAACTTATTCAAATTAATGTTTTTTGCTACTTATTTCAAATTAATTAGTTCTTCAACAAAATAAGTATATATTTTTTGGTTGGAATATGTTAATTACTATTACGAACCCATAAAATAAAACCTTTTTTTTTTTCTGAAAAATCAATTCGCAACTTTAATCATGGAAAAATAGCTTTTCTAATATTTCCGATTGTTACCACTAAATTTTGATTGAATTTTTTTTTCTTATTTTCATATCCATGTAATAGCTTTTCTAATTTTGATGTATAATTAATATGTTGTATTTCTAAATGGGAATCCATTATCGTATATTATATTATTTAATAGCAAATGCATTAATAGAAAACATATTTATAAATCTTTATTTTTTTTATGTTGAGCTATGTATCCTACGCGACGCTAGGTAACAATATTTAGGCTCCAAAAATATAGAAACTTCCTTCAAAATTTTCACTTTTGCAAATGAAATTTATAGACGTTGTGAACAATTCATAATTCACCCAAATGCATTAGAAATTATAATACCATTATTAGTTTTACCATTTAACTCTCAGATTTGAAATTAAATTTAATTTATTGTGTATACGATTTATTTTTTTATTGGATTTAAATTTAATTTATATTATTTATTCTAACTTCCAACTTTAATAATTAAATTATATACAATATCTTATAAAAAATATAAAATTAATTAGTTAAAATGTCAATGTGCATAATAAAATTAAAATTCAAGATATAATGTACTCAACGTACTAAAATGTATAAAAGGCAAAGGCCACATGGAAGTTGCAAATAAACCCTAGTAGTAATTTTATTATTGGCATCTGAAAACTAAAAATCTTTTGGTGCCCAAAAAGCCGCCATTTGAAAACCTTCACCAATCTCTATTAGGCACCCTTTTCTTTAGAAGTAGCTTTAGCAATTTTATTGACTTAGAAGGGTAGACTTTAGCGACTCAGGCAGACAAAATTGATTGCAAAATGGTAAACGATTATAAAATCGACGATCTGGACAAACTTTTTAGACCAAGATACAAAATCTAAACCCTAATTTTGCTGAATGAGGTTTGTGTTTTTGTTTCTAAATTCTCTTCACTTTGTTATCGATGATTGTTTATGTACTGTAATATATTTTGATATAAAGCTTGTGGAATAGACACAGCAGCGTGTGTTTGTGTATGTATGGCTTATGGATTTTGTTTTTGTTTTTGTTTTGTGTGTTTTTTTAAAATATTCTATTTGGTTTTTTCGTTGGATTTCTCACAACTATTTAGTTCTATATTAATGTGTGATTTTACTATATAGAAGATAGTGCAGATTCGTTAAGCTTTTTATATCTTTTCATATTTAGAATGTGGAGGATAATTATGCAATATTTATTGAACTTTTCATATGAAGGTTTTTGTTTTTTACATTTTTATTTTTTACATTTTTATTATTAAGTAAATTACGTTAGCCATTCTCATAAATAATGCTTTTGGATGAAGTTTGATAGTACAATATGTTTTCACTCTTCACAAAAAGACTCGGTGATCACATTGGTATAGTTTGGCAGTGTGTTTTGAGGATATGAAGAACTTTAGACATATAAAATTTTGCTACTAGGGGCCAGCGGCGGAACCAGGCGTTTGTGGAAGGGGGCAAAATTTTTACGTCTCACCGTCACCGGTGAAAGCTGTCTCCATTGTCGTCGTCGCTGATGAGCCCTTCGTCCGTCGTCCAACCCATCCTCTCTCCTCTCTCTCACTCCCTCTCTCTTCTTTCTCTCTTCTTCAACCTCACTCTCCCTCTCTGTCTCTACAACTCGAGCCAGGGGGCTCGTCTCCTGGCTAAAAGCATTTTCTGTAAGTGCTTTCTGGCCACCAGTGAGAGGGAATCATTTGCCCCCCCCCCCCCCCCCCCCCCAAAAGGTCCATCCCCGCTAAGGGTATAACTTGAGTTGCTGGATGAATGCAAAATGTAAGGATTTATAAACTTTGATTATACTGAATGAGAGAAAATGGGAAAAATAGCTAGGAGGTAATAGGAGTGGCAGTTAAATGATAGTGAATTTTTTTATTGGATTGTTGGTAGGAAGAATTATGAAGGAAAACATCATTCAAAGTTACTTATGTTATATATGTGCTTGGAATGGTCTTAAACAAATCTAATTGTACCCTAGAATGGAATACGTGAATGAGCACCCCTTGAGTATTGGAAGCGGACAAAGGTGTGGGCATGGTGAGAACTTTCTTAAAATGTTGTTGTATGTATATGTTTATATTAAAAGCTAAGCAAAAGGTAAGATATATATGTATGATTGTGCACCACATTATGGTTTTCTAGAATTATTTTAGAGTTAGTCTGCCCCGGACATGTGGGTATAAGTTCTGTAGAATAGTAATGATGATATTGAATTTAGCTTGGTTAAAAAATTTTGGATGGTGAAATTTTATGGCAGCAATAATTTGCTTTTGACATTTAATTTCATTATTGTTCAATTGTTGTGCCATTTGTATGTTTCAGTTAATCATTGATATTTATTTATGTTCATCTTCATGTGTCTATGCATGCATCTTCATGCATATGCTATAAAAGAAATTTGAGACCCAAGGACTTGTAACTTGTGGACACTTAAAGATTTATTTATATATATATATTCAAATTCTTTTTTTATCTTTTTTTTATTATCTACTTAAAATATTTTATTATATTTTTATTTTTTGACTATATTATTTTATTATATGCAACAATACAGAGACCTCAATGTAGATAATGATGTACAAAATGGAAAGGCCTTTGTGATTATTTGCATGAGGAATTTAAGGTAATGTATTTTCTTTCTCATTTACATATTGTCAGTCTATATGTTTAAATTAACTAGGCTTTAAGTTATGTATAGCTGATAAATGTGCTAGTTGTGCATAATAAGATTTTTTTTTCTTATTGATTTTTTTGGAATAATTCCTACAAGTTTATAATTTAATATAACTTATAAATTATCATAGAAATTTTGTACTATTTAGTCGCAATGTATTAGAAGTCAGAGATCAATTGGTTTGTGAAATGTTTCTCATATGTTTGAGATAGTTGTCTGCTCTGGTGATTAATTATTCAACTTTTTTTTAGTTGCTACCAATGATACATATTCTTATTTCCTTGTTGTTTGAATATAAAAAATAATTATATTTATATTTATATTCAATTGCAGGTTGGTGAATCATTGGCAATTCAGCAGGATGCAAGTTCACATAAAAACTTGTACTTAAAGAGGAATACCTAGCATGTAGCTCTCTATTAGACTCTTTTGTTGAACTCTGAATTTTGATTCAGTGATAACTAGTATGAAAATAACAATTTATTTTAGTTAATACAGTAATTAAGTTTTTTTTTAATTGCTTCCAAATAATTTGTTATTTACTATCATTTGCAAGTTAATATTTTTCATTACTTGAATAAGATAGACATTGCAATGTGTCATTATAATGACAAACAACATCAAATATACATAACCAAATTATGACTATCATATTCTATCTATTTGTGACAGTAAAAGTTGTCACATAAACGAAGTATTCGACAACAATAAGGAATTTAATATGGCAAATGTTTTGACTAATTAGAATAACTAAATATAATGAAATTTAGTGGCAATAATATTTTTATTACTTTAAATTAAAGAATTAGAGATGAGTTATAATTTAGTCATGTTATGTTCTATTTTTTGTGATGAAATGGCATTATGCCTGTGAACCTCGGTTTCCACCCGAAAAGAATTCGGATGAACGTTCACTTATTGTTAGGAGTCGCCACTCAGTTTTTTCTGTTCAAAGGGAAAAACTAAGAAAACCCTTGTTTGACTCCAATAATGCATCCAATGTAAAAGTTTCTAATCTATAAACCAAAGGAGGATTCGGAGATTATGTCATGTATTTGATTAATTTGCCAAAAAGAAACAAACCTAAAAGGGACGAAGAAAAGAAGACAAACAGATTGTTAGTAAATTGTGGACTTGCTATTTGGGGTGAATCCTAAACATGCCTACATACTCTCGTTTTTTATGAGAGATCAAAGCCCATGTAGTTCGGAAAAGCCTATTTAAAGGTAATTATGCATTTATGCATGTTTGTGTGTATGCTTCGTGCATTGTCGAGCTTTTTGCCAAAATTGTGAGATTTTGAGCACTTAGTGCTAAATTTGATGAAATTTGGGTACTTGGTACCAAAAGAAGATGCAATTTAGGCTTCATGCCAAAAGGTTGATTTTAGTTGAAATCGGCTTTATGCCAAAGATTGATTTTAATTTGGATAGATTTCATGCTAAAAGAGATTAGGTCTTTGACCCAAAAGGAAATTAAGAAGGAGGTGTAGTGCTCATGATATGCTTAAATTGACCAAGGATAAATTAGGATATTACCTTGTTTAGGGTTCTCCCACTTCGTAGTTCCATATCTCGTTTTCTCGGACCTTGGATTATGATTCTTGTTTTAGATTAATTCCTGCAGCACAAGGTTAGATTTATGCAAAGAAAAGTCCAAGAAAAGTTCTTAAGCGTACGGAAAAATAGAGAGTTCGTCCGCCCGAAGCCAACCCGAGAAAACCCACCGAAAAGACAGAACCCCTCTTCTGAAAATTCGGAGGCCTTTTATAGACAAAATCGGACCTGGATGGAGGTCGGACCGCCGTGGAAGTGACCAGGGCGGGAAAAAGGAAAAAACAAAAGCGTCGGCGGTTGAGCCCCCCAAAATAGCACGCATGATTTTCGTTCAAACTGATTTTCCGGGAGCTACGAACCTCCAAAAATTATTCCGGGACCATATCCATGATCCTTGCGTCTCTCCGGATATTTCAAGTATCATGAAGACATACTTCCTGTGAACTTTACCGTGGACCTCCGGTCCGGCTCGATCGTCTGCAATTTGAGAAAATCGGCTTTCCGAGCCTCAAAATTCAAGTATTCACAATGCCATGACACAATCAAACACATATTGTGACAATATTTATGTCACTAATATTATTAAAAATCTAATGATATTATAATTTTGTAACCAAATAAATAATCTTTTATGATGAAATTAACTTTTCGTTATTTAGAATACTATATATAATGACAATTATGATATTAAATGATAAATCTTAGACTACAATCATGACAATAATTTCGCCACTATATATTATTATATACTATGACACAAATATTGTTATCATTAAATACAAAATTATTGGTGATACAAATAATATTGTCATATTTAATTTCACTTTTAATGATAATATATAATATTAAATGATAAATTAATAATCTAAAATATGACGATATTAGTGTCACTAAAAGTAACAATTTTTGACAATAATATATTTTTGTTGTCAAAACTAAATTTCGTCTTATATATAAAATATTACGAGCTTACAGTGACAATTATTATGACTCCAAATTTTTGTCACTAAACATTAATTAGGATGAAAATATAAATTTTCGTGATGATATAAAACATCACCATTTATCAATTTTCTTATAGTGTCATTTATTGATAATCAATTATGGGCAAACCTGCAGTTCTGGTGGAACTCTCTTGAGGGGCAGGCACGTTCTATCATTACCTCTCGTAACAGGATGTCCAGTGTTGTGGATAGTGTAGGTCCATTCACACATACAGGAGGCAACCGATCACATCATGATCATGCCCATACACTCGTAAGTATATTCATATATTTTTAATATATTTTAATTTATAATTTTTTGTATTATTAAACTAATATTTTTTTCTTTAAATAGGAGTCTACCATGGGTCGGCCGTCAAACAGCTATGAGCTGTTTGTGCATACGCACACCCGGAGTCACAACGGACGTTCATTTGTGGATCGTCGATCACAGGATGCAAATATAAATAATTTCATAATTTTTAAAATATTACAAAATTTAAATTTAAAATATAGAATTAATAATCTTTTTATATTATATATGATCGTTTCATTACTTTTCAGGAGGAGGCCTCTCAGTCTGATATTCCTGCCGACAGTGATAGCTTATTTAGATCTGCTGTGGGCGGAGAGAAGAAGAAGAAGCTATATAGACTTGGCTCACAGTATGTCAGCACAACTTTTTCTTCTTCTTCTAATAGTTCATCTGTCTTACGGGAGAAGATTGAACATTTGAAGGAGTAGTTGGCTAGCGTGATCAAACTGTTCAGCAGCAGATCCAGGAGCAGGTGTAGATGAAGGTGGAGGTGCAGGTTCAATCTCATATTCAGGCGCATATGCAAACCAAGGTAAAGAGGTTGGTCCAGCAGCAGCTTAATGAGTTTATGTCCAACTTCATACGAGGAACCTTCGATCCATCACGACAGTTTTCGCCTGGTGGTGTTCTTCCACCTCTACCTTCACAATCTCATGCTACTTGATTTTATATTTTTTTGTATATGTACAATGATATTTTAATTTCATATAATTATGTACAATTTATTATTTTTATGTTAATCTTTTTCATATTTGAATATTTATTACATCAAATATTTATTTAAATATAAATTTTATTTTTATATTTTTATTCTTATTAATATAAATTTATACATTATAAAATTTAAAAAGATTTTTAAAATTTTAAAAATAATTTATTTTTTACCGACAGATTTATTTTCTATCGGTAATTTGCGTTGATAATAACGATAAATTTTCAATTTACCGGCAGAATAATTTTATCGGTAACATCGTATTTACCAACAGAATAAAATTCTGTTGGTAATAATGATAGAATTTTCTGTCGGTAATTTTTTATAGATACCGATGAAAAGAATTTCTATCAGTAAATATTACCAACTACTTATCTGTCAAAAATTGCCAACAGATTTTTTCTGTCGGTAATTTATCGACAATTTTCTATTTTTTTTGCTTTTCGATTATCGACGAAAGATTTAGCGACATATTTTTTTTGTCAATTTATTGACAATTACTATTATCGATAAAAAAAAATGAGAATTATCGATGAAAAAATTGATCGGTAATCTGCTACATTCTTGTAGTCATCATTGTGGCAAATATTTTTACATGTTAACTATAAATCTAATAAATCCATAGCTAAAAATAGACTTTCTCACCGTAAAAGTAATAATATGACTAAAATATTTATTTCTTAGCTACAAACTTAACAAGTGATAGCTAAGTGGTATAACTAATTGCCATAAAAAAGAAAAATATGTAATAAAAAAGCAAATAATTTGTTTCAAAATATTTTGTATTATAGCAAATATATATGAAATTTAGCCACATACTAAATAAATTTATGTCAATTTATTAATATAACTTACTAGAGTAAATAAAATTTTGTGGCAACATTCATAAATTAGATTCGAATACAAAATATTAAAATTGTCACATAACATATTAAATTTGTAGCAATAGCTACAATTTATTATCATATTAATGATAAATAGCTAATATATGGAAACAATCAACTTTTATTTTATTTGTATGAAAACTAATGATTAAAAAATCACAACAAACTATAAAACCATAATGATAATCATAAATATTCTAAAGTTAACTAACATTGTCATAAAAAATTACAACTATAAAAATATTCTTTAGTAGAATTTAAGCACTTAACATCATTTTAAATTTTTCTTCATATTATTTATTTAACTCTGCAATTTTTTATTTATATTTTTATTTATTTGATTTTTAATATCCTCTGCTCGCTTATTTTTTTTTTCTAGCCTCTTTCACTCTCTTATTTGTTTTCTTTCGAGTTGCTTCAACTTATTTTATAAGTTTAATTTTTATTGGTCTAGTCCTAAAATATTCTGTTGTATTTTTTCCAAGACTATAAACTCATAGGTAGTCATTCTTTTCTTGTCAAGTATTTTTTAAAATATTTAATCATCAGTCATTGTTATTTGCTCATTTTCTCATTATTTTTTGAACGGATCAAATTATACCTATAATTACAATACATTCATCAAATTAATTGACAATAAGCTACAAATCTCAACAATATGAAATAAATAATCACTTTCTAATACGTACTTTACTAATCACATTCTAATATGTATTTTACTAATTAATTCATGATGATATAAAAATAAAACTTTCAATAACATTTTGAGATGATGAATTGATTTCTTTCCCTCTCTTTTTCTTACGAGATGATCAATCCAAAGTTCAACACCGGAAGACTTCTTTCCATTTTTTTTAACCTGTTAACAAAAAGTAAATAAAATTAATTTATTTATATAAAAAATAAAGTATATAAATTAGTTACACATCACAAAAAATAAAAAATTTGAAAGAATTAATGTAGACATGTGTCAAATTGTGGTTGGATAGTAAAAATATGAGTTCCATAAAATTCAACAAGAAAAATGATCTATAGAACCTATTTGAATAATTGTTCTCTTGAAAAGAAAGTTCATTTGAATTAGTGTATTAAGTGATAATCATAAACAAAAATGAACATGTTAAGAAATTCAAACACAGTCATTTCCAGTGACGATTGATTTGATTTTCGTTTTTGCTAAAAACACTAGTTTCAAATTAATCATCATTTTAAAGTAAACACAATGCAATGAAATAAATAGGCAATACGATTCTCAACAACAAAGATAAAGATCAACAAAATAAGAAAATAAGTCTAATTCTATTCCTACTTTAGAATTGTATTTCAATTCAATTTCCCGATTTAGCAAAAATCCAAAAATAAATAATTTTCTCTTCTACAAACGTGAGAAGGAAACAATTATAAAATGGCAAATACAAAAAGAATATTTTTTTCTACTAACTATACTACCAATATTAATTTGGATCAATCATTTTAGAGGAAAATTAATAATTAAATGTATTGTATGTATGCTTTCTCACACATTTTGCACGGTGACTGTAAACTCCAAATTCTAAAAATCAAAATTCATAAAAGATTGATCTAATCTTTAAATAATACAATATCCAATTTATCCATTAAAAGAAGAACTAAAAGAAAAAAATTATATTATATAACTGATCTAATTTTTTAATTAAATTTTCAAACATTTTATTTCAAAGGAAAAAAAGAAACTATAGATACTTACCATTTGGTGTCTAAGTAAAACATAACTTTTGGTTTCAGTATATGGAGGAATTGAGCCTTTTTTTTTCTACTCTTTTTATTCTTAGTACTTCTCTCCTTCATGTGAAAAATGCAATTTGATTTATTTAAATTTAAAAAGAAAATTCAATTTCAACATATATATCAAATTTAAAATAATAATAATAAATTAACTAAATTTTATTTACTTCAAAGGTGGCCTAACTTTAAAACTTAACCAAATATTTCTAATCATCCAAATTTAACGTTTTTAGGTTTATTTTTCAAGCAATTTTGGAATGTCGCGGTTTTGTATCAAAAATTTTTTTTTTTCAGTTTATGTCTATAATATCGGTACAAAGTATTCACGCCCAAATATGGCTTCCTTCCTTCCATCTAGAACATCAAATATGAATTTCTCCTATAAAAAAAATAAGTATAAAAGATAAATATTATTAAAAAAAACTCACTTTAAAATATTTTACACAAAAAATTTTAATTCTTACTCACCAAAATAATTTTCCACATATGATTAAGATAATCTATTGCAATATCCTTCGATTCCTTTACTTGCAAAGGACAATATTGTCAATTACGAACTATTTGTCCTAAGAAATAAACAAAATATGTCGAAGCATCACTAACAGCTTGATGGTCATTATCAAATTGCACTTGCATTTTTTGTCATTTCTTTAATGCAAAGAGTTGCATGCATACAACGTGTAGCTACCCTTGTAATTTCTTTTTATAGTGTTTGAAGATATTAAATATGAATTAAAAAAAATTAATAATCTACCACTAAAACAACTAAAAAGAATAAATCAAATAGATAATGGGAAATAAAGAAAAAAAAATCACACCTGATATGTTTATCCCATACTAGTTTCACATTCTAAAATACTCATCTGCCAATTTCTAATATTTTATTGATAACCATCCTTAGGTAGAATATCATATTCCTCCACCAAAGTGTACCGAGCAATATGTTTTAAATTATATGAAGAAAAGCAATAAAATATTTTTTTAATATCACCATCATCATTAATTTGTATCAATGATTCATAAACAACAAGAGTACTTAATGGATTAAGGTAATAAAATTTATCACCATTTAAAATGTCAAATGCACTTTTCTCCTTTAAAAAGTCCAAAATATCAAAATAAGCAATTTCGATAGCATCTATATCTTTGTTCACATATATTTTCTCATTCACATAAACTCTACTGGTTGAAAATGTAAAATAACCCCTATAAATAAAAGAATATTTTGGCATTTGGATCATTTATAGTTCCTATTAAAGAGATCATGACAAAGAGAAATATAATTGATTAATGGCTTGACTTGACCTCTAGCCACATATTACATTGCATATATAAGTAGATATTGATAAGTACAAGAGAGTTTGTTACAATAGATAGATAAGAATATGTACAAGTGATATTATCTAATACAACTTCTTAACATAAGATAATACATATCTCTTATTAGCCCCTGCAATATGAGCGTGCGACATGTAAAGATTGGATCATAAAGAAGAAAAAGATGTTGCTGAGAGCCCCTTTATAAAGATGTCTGCTACTTGATAACACTTGAAACAAACAGAATGGTACTTTCATCCCACAATACTCTTTCATGAACAAATTTTTCGTCACAATTTATAGAATCTATGTAGCACCAAAAGTTAAAATTTTACTTTGGAGAGCATGCAATGGAGTCCTTCCAACCAGAGATAATTCACTATAAGAAAAATATTTATTAGCGATAAAAAATAGCAATGGATAAAAATTCGTTGATGTTTAAGAAGAAAAACTACTAGACATGGATTAGCGATGACTTAGAGATAGATTTAGTGACGAATAAATCTGTCATAAAAATTGGTGCCTTGAGTTTAGCAACGAACTATGAAAATTCGTCGCTAATTTCGTTTCGAAATCTAGGGGCAAATATTGACTCTAAGAATTTAGCGACGAAAATATTTATTTATCGCTAAAAATTGTTGCAAAAAATCAGCAAATAACTATTGCTAATAAATAAATTATTAAATTTTAAGTAATTAAATGATTAGCGACAGATATATGTCGTTGCTAAAAATTATTTAATTTAAAGTAAAATATTAGCGACGGATTAATACGTTGCTAAATATTAAAATATTCAATTTTTTATTTGTGAGAGATTTTAGCGACGAAAATTATTTGTCACTAATTTCATAGATAAATAGCCACGAAACTTAATTTTAAATATTTTAAAGGGATTTTTGTGTATGCTTTTAGCGATGGAATTATATTTCATCACTAATTTTATCGCTAAAACTTAATATACATGCTTTCCTTCTTTTTTTCCCTTCATTTATTTCTACTTCTTTCTTCTTTGTTTCTATTTTTCTCCATATTCTTTCTTTCTTCTCTTTTTTTTTCATTTATTTTCCTTTTTCTTTCTTTCTTCTTTCTCCTCCCTCTCTTCTTTTTCTTTTTCTTCCTCTTTCTCCTTTCTTTTCTTGCTATCGGTCGAAAACTCAATAGTCATTTATCTACTGATTGAAGGTATGTATTTTTTTAACATATTTATTTATTTATATTTTTGTAGATAGTAATAATTTTAAAATAAATATTATATTTTGTTGAATAAATAATATTTAGAAAAAGAATTTTTAAAAATTATTTGGTAGAATAATTTTTAGAAATTATTTAGATAAATAATTTATTTTTAGATTGAAAAATTATTTGATTGAATAAATAATTTTATTTTTAGATTGAATAAATTATTTAATTACATAAATAATTTTTAGAATAAAATTTTTAAAATTATTTGTTGGAATAATTTATGTTTTAGAGAAAAGTTTGAATAAATATTTTTTTAGGAATTATTTAGAATAATTTATGTTTTAGAGAAATATTTGAATAAATATTTTTTTAGGAATTATTCAGTGAAATAATTTATTTTTAGATTGAATATATTATTTGTTAGAATAACAATATTTAAAATAAATTAATTATTTGGTTGAATAATTATTTTGTTGAATAAATAATTTTTAGAAAAACATATTTTTTAGAGAAATTAAATAAAAAATAAATTAGTTTTTAGAAAAATAATTAAGTTTTTAGACAAATAATTTTTAAAAATTATTTGGTAAATAATTTAATTTTTATGTAAATAAACTATTTATTAGAATAAATATTTTTTGAAATAAATTATTTAATAGAAAAATTAATTTTTGGAAATAAATTATTTTAGAAATTAAAAATAAAATAAAATATTTTTCACAAAATAAAATAATTTTATAAAAAAAATAAAATAAATTATTTTTTTAAAAAATAATAATTTAGCGACAAATTAGCGATAGATATTATGTTTATAAATTCATCTTCATTAAAGGACAATAAGAAAAAATAGTGCCGGAATTTATATAATTAGCGATGAATCTAAACACGGAAGGCATCAAGTTCTGTTGTAAATTTTTTAGCCACAACATGAATAGCTGTTATTCTGTTGTTAATTTGTCGCTAATGACTATTAGCGACAAAAAACCTCCGTTGCTTTTTTTTTTTTTTTTTAATAATTTGCAAAAGTAGAAAATAATTGTTGATCCAATTTGCCCCCATCTATATTGGTGATCAAGAAACTACCTTTCATATCCTGTCTTTATGCCCTTTTGCACAAGAATGTTGGAGGTTGTCAAGTGTTGGCTTTTGTTTGGGTAAAATAGATGCTGGGCAGGACATCCAAAAGGTTTCCTGCTTGCCACTGTTTGCTAGTTTATTTGGCTGAACCTCAATTTAGCGGTGTCATAGGGAAGAATGATCAATGTAAGGCAGGCATGCAACCAGGCTTTTGAGTTCCACCAGCGTTTTTAGATGATTCAGATGGCTCATCCGAAGAATGATAGCCACGTTTCAAAGACAAATGCAAAATGGGACAAACCTAAGGAAGGATATATCAAAGTGAATGTGGATGCTACATTAATATTCTAATTCTAGAAGCACTGTGACAGGCATGATTGCAGGAGACTACAATGAAATGAGAACAGCAGAAACATGTAATGTCAGATGCTTGTATTCTCTTGGTGCGGCAGAAAAAACCCATGGGATTAAGGAGGTTTTGACCTGAGTTACGAGAAATGGTTGGAACAAAATTATTTTGAAATCTGGCTTTCAAGTAGTTATAAGCTATATGTGTTCTAAGATTCAACTTAGTTCCTCATTTAGGTCTGGTGTTCACAATTTATTCAAATACGTGCCTAATATTCAATTTGGTTTTATAAGGTGTTCTACGAATGGTGTGGCCCATCTATTAGTTAAAGCCACACATTTTGAGTCAAAATGTAGTGAGTGGGGGATCATTGTTTAGATGTCATTATTAATACTCTTCATTTGGCTAGTTATTAATTAAGTTTTCCTTTAGAGAGAGAGAGAGAGAGAGAGAAAGAGATGAATAAAGGTATATTTGTAGAAAATTTTGAAGACATTGAGTAAGTTGAATTATAATAAAAGCAGCATCCAAATTTGTATGTATTTTAAGAATTATATGAGAGTCATAGTTAGGACATTAAAATCGTGGCTAAAATCCACTTATATTTTTCATTATCACCCCTAAAATTACCTTGTAGCTATTGCCTATTATTCATCATCCCAAAATCATATTCGCCACCCCAATGTGATACACTGAATTAATAGCTTGATTCAATGATAAGATGCCTAGTGCTTAAAGCAAATCAAAAATAAAAATCACCTATATATACAATTTATTTATAATATCAATGTATTTTAGTTAGGTTAAATTTAAAATTTTGCTACGCATTCAAATACAATTTGGTTATAATGACATAAACTCATATTTAAATCTCTCAGTTTAATATTAAAAAATTATAATTTTAATTAATTTAAAATTTACTTATAAATTGTATCAAATTTTTATAAGATTTCATTCAAGTATAACAATTTTTATAAAATTAACTAGTTAAAATTTTAAATAAACTTTTACCTATGTAAATATGAAATGTATAAATTTATTTACAAATAAATCTTAAAAATTCAATATAATTTATTTATACAAAATTATCAAAATATTCATATAACAATGAGTTATTTTTAGTATGTACATATTTTAAAATTTTGTACTTTAAATTCCAACGGGATCAAATTAAAAAAAATAAAATAAAATAAGAAGACCAAACCTAAACAAACACTTCAAAAGTCACAGCTTGAGATTCAGCTAATTGGGAAGCCATCGAACCGTACATACAGAACCGAACCCAAAAACGAAAAGCGCAAATCACAAAAGCCCAAATGCAGATACGCTTCGGCTTTGGCCTATGATAGAGAAATTAGGTGGCCCGCGAATAAGAGGGCAACCCTCAACGCTTCGGTTCTCTTCTTCCTCCGCTCTCTCCAGATATCGCTTTTACTTGCCAGGATTCGGGGAGGGTTCCTTGTTCATTTCTTTTTCATTCTCTCTCTCATACACCAATTGGATTTAACTTGATTCTCTCTATAGTACACGCGCATATAGTTATTGAGACAGAGGGATCTAAGAGAGAGAGAGAGAGAGAATGTCGAAGAAGAAAGCTTTCAGTGGCAACACTATGACTCTCAAGGACTTTCATGGCGGTTCTATCCCAACTGGTCTCCCTCTTCCTTCCGCTCCTGGTGTGTAAGTCCCAATTCTTACCCTTTTTAAATTTATCTCCTTTTTCATTTCAAATCACGTTAATTGTATTTGATTATTTAATCATTTGATGTTTCGAAGTAATCTTAGATCTCGGTTTTAGTTATATTTTATAAACTGATGCTCAGTTTTCTTTTATTTAGTATAATCAACTGTGAATATTAGATAACCTATAAGTTGCATATCCTGTGTTAAGTTTCTTTTCTTTTTTTTTTCGTAGAATTGTTAGGTCTTCAGAATGGTCTGGTTACGACCGACCAAATTCACGAGGAGGGCCAATGGGTCGACCTGATCACTGGGCTAGACCTAATTCTTCTCCCGCCACTGGACATTTCGATGATAAAACTCTGTTTCTCAGTCATACAGCTCATATTGGCCGTCACTTTGATGAGGATGAACGCAAGCCTCTAGATGGTGTTTCAGCTCCGCGCCGGAGAGTGAGTGATGAGAGCTTCCGGGCACAACAGAGCATGGTGGAGCTGAAACCGGAGCCTGTTTTGAGTGGAAGAGGGTCTGGTACAGCTTCAGCTTCAGGGACACAGGTTGCAAGTTCTTACTTGGGGAGGGTTAGTGATGGGAATCATGTGGGGGCTAGTATGCAGAATATGGGGGCTAATATTGGGCAGGGTGTTGGAGGATCACAGCCAAATGTATGGACAGCCAGAAAGGAGATGGCAGTGGGTGTTAATGAGCCAGCACACTCGCCCTTGTCAGGAGTTAGTTCTGTTTCAAAGTTAGCTCATGCAAGTGCTCTTGAAAAGGTGTCTTCAGGTAGATGGCAGACAAAGCTCTCTATTCACCATCAAACAGATATTGAGGTTATTGAACATTTGGAAACAGAAAAGGCTACTGGTCCTCGAGGTCATGATGGTTGTGGATACAATATGATAGATGCTGGGGGTGGGAGAGAGTACTCTGATGCCACAATAGCAAGGCATGTGGAAGAGGGTTTGGCTATTGAGGATGGGATCCAAAATGGTAGAAAAGAGTATTTTGATCATGAAAGGGCGAGGGCTGCTTCATATGCTGAATTAAAAGAGAGAAACTTACCAATGCATGGTGACAGGGTTCAACCACCACATATTGATGTCAGATATAGTGGGTCTGAATTGCCACTATTGGTGCAATCTGAAGCATCAGAACGACCAAAGGTGAAGTTGCTTCCAAGGATGAAGCCATTGGAAAATATTGAACCCTCTGTCGTTGATCATAAGCAGGTTATCGTTATGAATGTCCTATGTGGTTTACTTTTTAAGTCCACTTTCACATATGTGCGCTTAATTATATCAGTTGTTTGAATGTAGGGATACCAACAGCTCAGTAACTCGTATAATGGTCATGTTGAAACTAGAGAATTGCATGGGAATACAAATGCTGCAATGTATGGTTTAGCTGGTTCGGACGTCGAGAATCAGGTGATAGAGAGCCCAAAATTGAATTTGAAGCCACGGTCACAGCCTGTTGAACAATCAGAAAGGAATAGAGAAAAGGGAAGGTTAGATTTTTTACTACTTGCAGTTTCTTATACCATTTTTTTACTTCTCATAACAAAATACAAATGCAGCAAAATGATTAATGGCAGTAAATTGTTCAACATAATATTTTTTTCTTTTTCAATATACACAATGCTAATTAGTTTATATGGTTCCTTACTTGAAACTTAATATTGACTGTGGATATGAAGTGCTTTAGCGGCAATGCAATATCAAATAGATGTCTATGTGGGAGAATATCTCCTAGGCTCATTTTTGTTTGGCTATTATTTCTTTATGAAAGGGTTTCATGTTATCTTATTGATTTAGAAACACCTGTAACATGGACCTTGTCTTAACATTGACTTTAGTTTCAAAATACTAAGTTGTTCTCTGTGAAGAATAGAACTCTGCAATAGTTTCGTATTTGGAGAATACCCTTCCAAGTCAGAATTATTATTAGGTTGTATAGAAGTCCTATTATCTTTTGCTGACTCTTCACTTGGACCTGTTCTCTGCTTGAAAAGATTAATTATGGAGGAACCCTAGTCTTTCTTTGATGGCAAAGTTCCTCTGCATAGTTCTAATCTGGCTTTTCCTGTGGTTTGTAGTTTGAATTACAAAATTAAAAAAAAAAAAAATCCTATCCTTTCCTTCTCAGCTGCAAGATATCATAAGATGTCTAGAGACAGTTTTTCTAGTACATATTGTATGCTTCACCTTTGATTCATGTTAAGTTTCTTGTTCATAGCTTCAATCACATAAGTAACTAGTTCTGTTTTCACTCAAAACTTAGAGAAACCTTATGTTGATTGAAAGGATTTCCAGAAGTTAATATGTTGTTACATCCACTTTTAAGTTCAAATGATGTTCTTTCGTGGATAAAAGTTTTGATGTTAATTGAAATGCCTTGAAATTTTTTCAAATTTCCAAAATGCAAAAATTATTAGATTATTAAAATTGTATTTTCTGTTTTCAGTCTTGCGTTACTGGGTAATAATGTGAAAATTGTCGTGAGAGAATTGGTGGATTGGGGGAAGTTTTTCACACCATGAGACTCATGCAACACCTGGAAACTGAACATCATTCCCTCCTTCCTCCATATCCCATTCTCTTTGCATAACTAGGTCTCTGTCAATGACGTTTGTAAGCTTTTTCAGTATTTTATAATATTTTAAATTTAATAACATTAAAATGATAGTGTCTTTCATGACTTGGATGATTTCAGCCACTGGTGATATTGGCTTGCATCATATTTGGTTTATATCCATTGGAAATTTTGTGAACTTGGTTCCTATGGTTTTGTTATGCTGGAAAATAGGACTTTCAGTTCCCTTTTATTTTATTTTATTTTATTTTATTTTAATTTTTTTTTCTAGATAGTTGTTTTAAGAATCTGTGACTGCTTGAATCTTATGTTCTATCTGCCAGTTATCGATGAAGTTAGTGTGGTGCATCATGTCCTGGCCTTCAGTTGAGAAGATCATTTCAGGAGCAGCTTAGTTTTAGGAATGATATTGTGTTTCACTGTTGTATAATAGTGGCTCCCCCAATGTTATCAGTCCTTAATATTTGAAGGCAAGTGGCAACTTTTATCCAGTGGTTGGTAGAATTAAAAACATGCATGAACTATGCAACACAGGCACCAATCTGAAGATGCAAAAGTCATTAATCTGTTCAAAATGTGGGTGAACTAGGTAAACTCGGACATATACTGGTACGAGGAATAGTGTAGGCAGTAAAACGAATAACCTAGATGAGCCATCTGAACAATGAAACAAAGGAGATTCCTATATACACCAAACTCTCTGTAATAAAGAGTTAATACAGAGTGAATTTGGCTCTTCATGTCTGAAGAGCCAATTTCATTCTTCATTGTCAGTTTAATTAATAAATTTTACAATTTTCTGCGCCTTTTACTTATTAATTCTCTCACCTATTGCTATTTATTAATTATCTCACCTATTTTATATTTTATTGAAGAGTCTATTGGACATAAAAGAATTTACAGTTTTCATATTTAATAAGATGTTCTTTATTTATGTAAAAAATGTTCCATTGGAGATGCTCTTATGCCTTGTTTATAACAACTTAATATATGTTGCTCAAAACCTAGTTGACTATATTGAACTATCTGTGAGTCGTATAGAAATAGCTCGTTTTTTGGTTGTCTCAAACTTGATACAAGTTCAAAAAAATGCTGTAACATGTCCCAATATCCATTTTGGCTAAGGCCAGTTTTTCTTTCCTCTGCATGTCTTGTGGTCTTCTCATAAATGGCATGTAATTCAGTTCTTTGTGGTTTTACTCTTGTATAATATGCCTGTCCTTGACATGCATGAGTAATTGCTAATCATCTTGGATCAATGCAGGGTTGCATTATTTGGTGGTGCTCGCCCACGAGAAGAGGTGAGTGGATTTGTTTTATCTATATTTTTGATGTTCAAGGGCAAATACTGGGTCAATTCTCTGGTGCTAATAAAGATGATATTATCTTTCATTAATCTTTCGCATAAAATTTTGTTATTATCACAAGCATCGACCCTCCTTCCCCTTCTCTAATAACATGAAATGTTTTTTCTTTCTTTTTTTTAAATTTTTTTCCTTTTTATGCTATTTGTGGGAAAGTAGGAAATCTTTTTAACCTTGACTGCTTTTTATTTTTAATTTGATATGTTTCAAGATTGATGTTGGTTATCCTATCAGGTTTTGAAGGAGCGAGGAATTGATGATACTGCTATCAGCAAAATCATGAGTTGGCTCTTCAGTCTGATAGGTAATTATTGTCTTTCTAATTTTATTATATTATTGCTTATGATGCTTCCTTTTGTTGAATGATAGAATAAAATTTCATTTGTTCTGTATGTCATATGAAGAGTGAAACAAAATGTTTTCAAGACTGAGAGAGTTCCTGAGCATGGAGTTCCAACCTGCCATGGTGAACAAAATGACAATTTTACTGTTGATCAAAAGACTGGTAAGAAATTTGAGAGGAAGGGTCAGCGAGTGGACATTGAGAGAGTTGATAAGCAGAAGAGGAATTGGCGAAATGATAATTGGAGGAACATCAGAGAGACAGAGAGGCAGCAGCAGCCACAGTTGCAGCAGGAAAGGCCTCCTTCACCAGAGACCTGGCGCAAACCAGTTGGGCAACCAAAACCAGCCTCCCCAGATTCTGCTGGTTTGCGCTATGGAAAAAAAGCATCTTCCATGGAGCTGGCCCAAGCATTCTCCAAATCTTTCTCAGATCCACAAACAGCTGATCGATATTCCGGCCAAAGGGGCCTCCCTGGCAAGACCCAGATGCCTTTTTCTCGGTTGTTGGGCCCAACACCAAGGCCTCAAATAAATGGTTACTGAATTTTGATACTTGATAGGTGTGTTGTGGTATATTGGATGTCTGATAGTAACGAGACTTATCTCTGATATTTCAGCATTGGTTAGATGCAATCTGTGTTGGTTATACACATCTATCACACATCAAACGGGTGTGCACTAGACATTTCAATCTCTGAGGAATATTGAAGGCCATTTGTAATTGATTGCCATGCTCCAGCTTCTGATGGCGCCGTCATTACTTTATAACCCCATATGTCATTTTTATCTTTTTTTTTTCTCATCTTTCTTTTTAAATTCTCTCTTGATAACTGTATCTTTCAATTTTTTTTTTCCAGAAGAGAAATGGTCTGTGTTGCTTACTTATATATTGAAAAGTTAGGCATTTGTAGCACTTCGTTTTGGTATGTGCAAGTCTATTTTATGGTTTCTAATAGATAGATATGCGCGCGCGCGCGTGTTCTTTTTAAAGAAAAATCCAGCACTGAGTGGTTGTTGGGAACAACGTATTTTGCCCAGATATTAGGATCACAAGAAAACTTGTAAGTTAGTGCATGTGAAAGCTCAAAGGAGTTAGCCGCCGCCGATGTCAAATAGATCCCCTGATCATCGAACTCCCTTACGCTACTTGTTTAGGTCAAGCCTCTTCAAAAATTGGCGGCTTAAGTGACGGGAAAAAGGCGAACCTAAAGTTCATTTAAGGTCAAGTCAAATTATCTCGTGGGTAAAAGAAAAAATAGAACTTTTTTTTTTAATGATTTTAAGTAAAGTCAGGCTCGAAGAAATTATTGGGCTTTGAACTTCTAGAGTCTGATTGCACTTGCACAAAATTCTGTGCACCATAAGAAATTTGTCCTAACCATGGTTTCCGTTTTTGCTGCTATTTTCATTTTTTATTTTTTTTGAGTTTGAATTAACTGCAATTCAACACACTGTTTTTCCTTTTCAGTTTAATTTAGTATCAATTTTAACTCAAATTTCATTCGCTTTTAAGAAGGAATTTCATTTTATTAATATTAAGGCATAAAACCTAAGATATTTTTAAAAATTAACATATATATGATGTGTGAATATGAAATTAAAACTTTTCAAGGATGCACTTCTCAATATGTGAAAAAATATTTTATATTCAAAGCATATTTCTATTTCTTAAATCCAGTGACAAGTGATGTTACCTCATTTCCTTGGAATTGTTTCTTCCATATCTTTATTAATTTGTTAGGTGTTATTTTTCCAAATAATAATAATAAAAAAAAAAGTTTCTCCTTGCTGTGAACTAAACAGTTTTTAATCCAACCATATTTTAAATTATGGTCTTATAAAATTTAATTTCATTTAATTTTTATGTTTTATAACATATTTAATATTTTTTTATTAAGTTGAGTTTTAAATTTATAAATCAATAACTACATTTTAAAAAAATATAAATATTTACATATATATAATTATATTTTTTTAAAATATATAATTTTATTATAATTAAAAACACTTTTTAAGTGTTGAACCAACATTAAACCGGTTACCTTCCAAAAAAAACATTAAACCGGTTAAATCTTCATTTTTTAATCTTTTATGTTTTAACGCTAGGTCTGGTTAGATTATGATAAACTGGTTGCTTCTCTCCATTCTCTCATGACTTCAAAAAAAGTACTAATTCTCCTCCCTGTGCACATTGACCAAGCAGCAGCATAATCAAAGGTGCCACTTTCTGCCTTTTCTCTTTCCCTTCTTTAAGACATGACTCTTAATTGTATCTCCTTAACTCTTTGTGGGTCAAACTGAAAAGAGAAGAAGATCTTCTCTTTCAGGCAAAAGGGCCTTTCCAGTTAAATGAACTTCTGATTTTTGAGGTGGGTTTTTGACATTCTTTACTTGTAAGATGGAACGTGGCTGTGAGCTTGAAGTAGATGTCAATGGGGATGAGATTTTCGTGGTGGATAAGGTATTAACACTCTGTTTACTCTGTTACTCATTTCGTTTCTCTATGAGCTTGAATATACATCACTTGCTAGTTGCTATCCCTTGTCTCACTTTTATAGTTCTTGCTAAATTTGGCTCATTAAATGCCGACTCTGCCTCATTTTTTGTCATTTTGTACTTGTTTCTAAGCTCAATAAATGCCTGCTCTGCCTCCCATTTTATTTCCACCATTTGCACAATGACCTAGTCCTCATCTTAATATTTCTTTCCACTTTCCGCCAACTATTCTTATCACCTGTTTTTTTTATTTTCGCCCTCCACAACAGGTAATTGTACCTCCCAAAACTTCTACTATTTTTGACAGTAACTACTTTCTATAATTCTGTTTGATTCATTTAAAACATTTATTATCTGAACTGTGTTCTTTGGTATGATGAACTGTTATTGCTTTCTTCTCTAAACTTTTCTTTCTCTATTAATTGCATCCATTTGTTCGATTCTATTTATAACTTCTTGGATTTTTGCAGAAAGTAATTGCATGTTTCTCAGGAAGATTCAGAAAATTGTTCAGTAAATTGACTGGCAGTACAAGACACCTTAAAGTGATATTTCAAGATTTTCCAGGTGGTGCAGATGGTTTCGAGCTTGTAGCAAGATTTTGCTACAGCAGTGGTGCAATTGAGATAAATCCCTCAAATATAGTCCTACTCAATTCAGCTGCTTATTTCATGGAAATGGGTATTAATAGCTCAGCTACAGAAAATTTAATAGGCCAAACAGAAAAATCTCTTGAAGGGATCAATTATTGGACTTGGTCAGAGCTCCTAGTAGCTCTGAAACAATGCCAAGATTTATTTCCAGCAACTTCATTTCCACTTGAGAAAGTATTGAATTCTTTTATAGTAAGGGCTTCTCTGTCTACCATTGCAAGCCCATTCAGATTTTCCTCAAAGAATTTTAGTTCTCAGCTTTCTTCTGATACAAGCAGTATTTGTAGTACAAGGAACAGCTGCTGGTGGTTGGAAGATCTTTTATTCTTGAATGTCAATTTTTTAGACAAAGTTATAAGAATGATGGTACCCCAGAAACTTGACCACGCTACCATTTTCAAATTTCTATTTTTTTACATGAAATCAAGACTTGTCAAAGTTGGGTTTGATGAGAAGCAACAAATTATAGAGACTATAATTGATCTGCTCTCATTACTGGATAGAAACTGTTTCTCTTGCAAGGCCTTATTTGAAATTCTTCGAGTCGTTTCAGGTTTCAAAACAATAAGCAAAAGCTACAAGCTCAAGTTAGAGAGACTAATAGGCTCACAGCTTGATCAAGCAACTTTGGATCATATCCTAACTCTGTCTCCAAATAGGAAGCATTCTATGTATGATATTGATTTGGTTTTAAGGCTTACAAAAGCTTATCTCCTTGAAGGTTGGATAACACCGAATCGATTGAATAAAGTTGCTACATTGCTTGATTCATATCTTATAGAAATAGCTCCAGATTTTGTCCTTAAATATTCCACATTCGCAGCATTACTATTGGTTCTTCCTGATTCTGCAAGACAATCAAGTGACAGACTCTACCAAGCCATTGACTTGTATCTTGAGGTATGTTCATTTCATTTATAGTTTTTTAGTTTGTTTTCAAACTTGAGAGAAGCATTTATTTGTTCTAATTCTCCACAGGTCCATACTCAATTAATGGAAGAGGAAAAATTAAGATTATGTTCTGTAGTGAATTATAAGAAACTCTCAGCTAAAGCTTTAGAACACCTAGCTCGAAATTCCAAGTTTCCACCAAGGAAAGCAATCCAAGTTTTCAACACTCAGCAGCGCAAGCATAATTGCTCAATCTTTAATCACGTGTACCCCCTCAAGATGGTAAATTGTAAGTTAAAGATGAGCAGTAGAGAAGAAGCTGAAATAGAGAAGGTTTGTGCAATGTTGCCAAATGTAACGAAACCAAGATTCTGTAATTCAGGCAAAGTTAGATCCTTGCCAAAACTTTGTTCATGATATATATGAAATTGACTAATTTTAATATGTAATTGCAAATTGTAGCTCTAGCGTATATCTATCAATCAGTTTTGATTTAGAAATGACTTCAAAATATTATTATTGATACTAAATTAAGAGATTTTGAATATGGAAATGGTAAGTATATTTGATCAAATATTTATCTATTACATAAACTTGAAAAGAAAATAAAATATTCAATAATATATTGGTAATACTCAAGACGAGTAAGAAAAAAAATTAGACTTTGCATGATTAACTTTTTTTTTCTTAGTTTTAAAATAATTAAATAAAACAATATTGTTTGAGCTAATTATTAGACAAACTAATACAATGTGGGCATCCATGTTGTTTTCCGAAGGAAAAATGCATTTTTGAAGTCTATGGGGGTGTTTGGTTTAGCTGATTGAGGCAGCTGATAGCTGTTTCAAGTCAATCAGCTAAAGAATATGTGTTTGGTTAACTTTTTTATCAGCAGCTGTTAGCTGTTTGAAGGCTCAAACAGCAGCTGTTTGAAAAAGCTCCTCCTCCTAGCTTTTTCTAAACAGCTGCTGATAGTTTTTTTATTTGACAATATTAACTCTGAATTATTAGATAATATTAATATCTGTAACCTTTAATATATATCATTATTGGTCATTTTACACAATAACAACAACAGCTTACTATATTTTTACCAAACGCTCATTATTCATCAGCTAACAGATATCCGCAACAGCTACCAGCTATCAGCTGCATGAAACCGCTAAACCAAACAGGCCCTATGTAATTTATCCGTTTTTAAATTAAGTCTATATATACTCTTATTTGATTAAAATGAGTTAAACAATGTATTTTTTTTAAAATTAGCATTGTACCCTTATTTATAAAATATTAGATTATTATTAATGGTACTTTTTTTTAATATGTCTTGAAGCCCCTGCACTTTATCTATTTTTTATTTTTATTAAACTCATGTGTATTGATTTGGTAGTATTAAACCCCCTACACGTTTATCAGCATCAATATTGCACTTTCACTATATAGAAGAGTAAACTAATTATTAATTGTTTATTTTTAATATTAAAAATATAAAAAAGAAAACTACAATAAGTTAAGAAAAATTAAAAAAAATGTTAATAATGATCAACACTAAAAATTAAAATCAAAATCAAAATATGAAAATCATTTCACGGCTCATATTAAGTATCATCCTAATATTTTGTTAAATAAGGATGTAACTTTGACTTTAAAGAAAAATATTTCCTCCATTTTATTTTTAAATATCATGTAAAAATATTATGTACGAATTAATAAAATGATTAGCCATATTAATTTTATAAAATTTTATTATATTTTACTTAAATATTTTTTATCTTTTTTAATATATTAATTCTCTTTCGTTAATTAATATAGATAATATTAAAAAATTTTAATTAAAATTTTTAAAATTTTTAAAATTAATATTTAAAGTAAAATAAAAAAATTATAGGATACTTAAAATCAAACAGGGTGAGTATATAAATTCAATATCAACAAATCATTAAATCAATGTATATATATCTAATATATTAAAATGGAGCAAAGTACAGGGCTTTAGATGTGTTTAAAGTCAAAAATGGGACAAAAACAGAGAGGCTTTAAGATGCCTTTTACGTTCATCAAAACCACGAAGAATCTTAGACAGACATCAGGAAAATGAAATAGATGTTTCTAAAGAATATTCACACAGAGACTGGTGAGCGAGACAACTCAACGCCGATTGCGTCGCCAAGCTACGAGGAAAAGAGTGCGCGCATTGAGGGGCTCACTACACTAACCCAAAAAAAAAATGTTTAAACTCCAGTAGTTAATTGGAGTTTCAGAAACCAAAGCTTTTTTCTTACCTTGCACAAATGTTGCTCTGAAGGACGCAATTAATTGCGCAAATAAAAAAAATTATTACTGTAATTTTTCTTTTACCGATGAATTGAATTTTAATAATATTTTGTTTTATATAAAATTTGACTTATTTAATTTAATGAAATTATTTATTTTCTCTACTTAATTTTTATTACTTTTTATAATTATTAATCATAATTATAGTTTTAATCATTCAAGTTGAATAAAATTCAAATAATTATTAGGATTCGATTTTATCTTTACCAACCACTTCAACAATTTTACTTGTAATTATTAAAAAATAATAATTTTACTTGTAATTCATATTAATATACTATTTTTCTCTCGTTTAAATTATTATATTTAATTTATATATATTTATTAAAAAAATAATTAAATTTTTTTAATATTATATAAAATTATTTTAAATTGACTAAAATATCTTTAATTAACTCATTAATAATAAAAATATTTTACTTTCACTTTATTAATTAATTCATTGATAATAAGAATATGATTAAAAAAGTCTAATTAATTTTTATTAATTTTATAGGTGACAATATAAATAAGATAATTTTTTTTTTTGCAAAAGCAAAAATTTAAATAGAACTTATGTAGTAAAATTTAAGAGATTTTAGATGCAATTTCTATCAATATTGAATTTAAATTATATTTATAATATTGAGTATTATGAAGAGTTTATCCGTTTTGTTATGTCGATAAGTAAAATTCTACTTGCAAGTCATGATGCTGGCACATTATAGTTTCCATTTATAGGGAGTGAAGAGAAATAATACTAATAAGATGATAGGGTTAGTAGTCAAAATTTAGAGAGGCTCTCAAGAAATAAATATGTCTTCGTCTATTGTAAAATATGATAATTAATTCCCTTGAAGTTTTGTGAGCCTTAAATGATGTAGTTTTTATTTTTTATTTTTTTAAATAAAAAATATTATATGAATCAAATTAATTCGAATTAAAAATATTTATACATTAATTGCATTAAAAAAATATTTATTATAATATTACATTCATTGTTATTTTTAACAATAATTATAATGTTAGAATAATTATTTTTTTAATATAATTAATATATAAATAATTTTAATCTATATCAATTTTATTCATTTAGTATTATTGTTTTTAAATAATCATACAATTGTCAAGGGAGTTAATTTTGTCGTTTAAACTTATTTAGACCAACATTCTCGAAATCACCATTGTATTTTTTCTATCAAAAACATGTTTGCTGACATTGATTTTTTTTTTCTTCAAATTTCCAATTTGTTGGAAGCCGGAAGCATTTATGAACCACAAAGCCGAGAAGTGAAAAAAATAATCCTATTAAAATAACAATTTGAAATGAATAATTTTTTTATAAAAATAATAATTTCAGTAAAATAGAAAGGATATTTATTACTTCTTTCATTTCTACAATTTAAATTTTATAAAAATATCTAAAAATAATTATTAGTGCATTCTAAATTAATAAATATATTTTTTATTTTGAAAAAATTAAAAATAATTATTTTAATAAAATATAAATTTATATATCTTTTTATTAAATTTTTATTTTAATGCAAAGTATATTTATTAAATATTTTTAATAATTAATATTAAATATGAATATAATAAATTTAATTTAACATTAAAGGAATTTACGCTCCGTATGTGTTTTTAGATTTGTATTTTCAAAGTTACGGCCCATTTTCTTTTAATAAAAACACGGCCCGTTTTTCATTTTTACTTTTTTTTGGATGATGTTTTTTATTTTTTTTCTGATTTTTATTTTTTATTTTTTCTATTTAGTTTAATTTAAGTTTTTTATTTAAAAATAATTTTTATGTCATATTTTCAATAAAAATATAAAAAATAAATATATACATAATACATATAAAACAATTAATAACATATAAACAATATATACCAAACATCAACCATATCTACCAAACATTTATTAAATATTTATCAAACACCTATTAAATATCTATAGAGTATTTTTAATATTTTTTAATTTTATTTTTTTAATTTTATATTCATACAAAATACACACAACATTCACGTAATATTTATATAAAAAATATATAATATATACACATGACATCTATCAAACATATATAATATCTACACAACATCTACATAACGAAATTATATATTTTTTTATATGTATAATATGTAAAATTTATTTAAAAATAAATTTAATGATTTTATTAATATATTTTTTATTATTTTTTTATTATTTTGTGAGTATTATTTACTTTTTCTAATTTTTATTAAAAAAATTTTTTTGCTGAAAATACAATTTAAAATATTAGTTATTTTATTTTATTAGAATTTTTTATTTAATAGTTAAGTTTTAAAAAATAAAAATTAAAGTAAAATATTAATTGTAGCCAGAGAAGAAGTATTTTTTTAAAAAATTATTTTATTGAGAAATGATATATTTTTAAAAATTTGCTCTAACTTTTTATAAAAATATAAATATTTTTATTTTTTATAGTATTTTTGAAATAAAACTTTTTTTAGGTAGTTTTGTATATGTTCCTTAATATTAACTTGCTTGTTAAAATGATAAATGAGTTATAATTGAAATAAATAAAAAAGAAAAATACATCTATTAATTTAGACTATTTTCTTTCAAAAAATTATTTTCTTTTAATTTTAAAAATACTCATTTTTAATTTACAACAATTGATATATTACAAATATACATATAGCATACAACTGTATATAGTATATAACATATTTTCATTTAAACTTTAAAAAAATATTTCTAAAATTTATTTAAATTATAAAATATTTTTAAAAAATGAAAAAAAAATATTGTCATGTAATGTTTTGGGATCTATTAAAAAATACCTAAAAATAAAATTATTTTAAAAAAATATTCAACTTTCTTTTTTTCTTTAAAAAAATACTCATTTTTCAATTTTCCGTTTTAGAAATATATATTGAATATATATTTAATATACTAAAGATATACTCTACTTTTTAAAATATATATTTAGTATATAAAATTAGTATAGTCAAAATATATTAAAACAATATTTTTTAAAAAAACAGTAAACAATAATTTTTTTTATATAATTTATTGGATAACCCCATACCTAAGGCTCCAAACAAGTTTAAAAGAGGAAAATTGACAAAACTAACTTAAAAAAATAAAAATAAAAGCCATTTTCATTTTTATGGCGGCTTTGAAAAAACTTTAAGAACACAGAAGCGACACATTTAATTATAAAAATATGTAAGCATATATTATAAAACTGTCATTTCTTTCGAAGTTTTATATATTCTATATGTTTAACATAAGACTTATATATATATATATATATATATATATATATATATATGTATAAGACAACATATAAGACATAAATCAACATATAAAATATATAACAAACATATAAAATATATGGTCAAATATATATGTAGCCCAATAAATTTATTGTGTTTATTCATTTTGCCTTTTATTTTAACTACTTTACCTTATATATTTGTCTATTTTTTACTAATTAACACTTATGTTAATAAATACTAGTCACTTTGTCTCTCTTATTTTTATATATTTTGTATATAATAAATATCTTGCTGATTCGATATGACTCGACGTGACTCAATAAATTTATATTTATAAATTAAGAAAAATATAAATTGAGAGGATTATCTAATTAAATTGAAAGTTCAAGGGATAAACTGACTAAATGTTATAAGTACAGAGAGCTACATATATATTTGGCCTAATCAATAAATATACTTTTATATCTCGTTTTACATATTATATTGCATATAATCCGTGAAAAATAATGAATTTTAAATGAATAAGCATATTTAAACTTTTATATGTCATTTTAAGTTATATATACTATATATAATTTGATAAATACAATAAATTTTATATTAAAAAGTATATAAAACTTTTAAATATTATTTTATATATTATATATATTGTATATAATTTGATAAATATGACAAATTCTAGATAAAAATGCATATAAAATTTTTTAAATATCGTTTTATATGTTATATCACTATAAAAAAAATACAAATTTAGCGAGAAATGTAAAATTATAGCAAAGTTACTATGATTTGCGACTCCATGGAGAAGATTATGTTATAATTTTTTATTAATTTTTTTTATTTAGTAAATTTTGATTGCTAAAATTAAGGAACCATTAAAATATTGGGCAACTATCAATTCATTTTTTTCTCTTTTATAACTATTAACATATACAAGTTAATGTTATGGCCAATATTTACATCCTAATATTTCTCTCACTGCTATTCTAATTATTAGGTGGTTTTATTTTTCTTAAATTGTTATTATATATATATATTTATTTATTTATATTTATATTTATATTTCAAACCATTTATTGTTGAAGAGATGATATAGACAACTACATACAAAAAAGAAAAATGATTTTTGATGTTAAGCAACATCTTTGTCTTATTTAAAAAGGCCACTGCCATTACTATTGATAAATTCCATTTCTCTATTTCTTATATACATAAACTACAAAAGCTAATATATTTACTTAGCCTTTGTCAACATACCCAAACCATTACTATATTTATTAATTTTTTTGGCTACTTATTCTTATATTTTTTGAAGACGAATAAAAGGGTTGCAAAATTTATAAGAAGAAAATTATATTTTGGGCAATGAGGATAATCTGGTTCAAGAGATTCTTAGTTGAACAAAAGGGATTCGGCAGATTGGAGTATTTTGCGAGAGGGACATAGTTAATATAATACTCGGTGCAATAAGATCGTTTCCTCTCCACAAGGACAACACGAAAACTGGCATGCTTCAATCCACAAATGACAAGCTATTCTAAACCTTTTTTGTTGATTTAATTATTGTTTATTGTTTTGTTATTATTAAATTGCTTGCATCAATTTAATTTAGAAAGTATTTATTTATTTTAAAAAAATTGAACAGAGCTTAAGTTGCTTTTAATTTTTTGCTTGAGCATAGATTTGGTTTTTTTAGGACTATTAATATATATTGGGCTTTGTTATTTGAATTAAACAGTAGGTGATTCTTCTTTTCAATTTACTAGGACCATTTGTACTTGTTGGCCACAGACATTGCATATGTTAAAATTTTTTCAATATTCTTTCAGAGGAAATGTTTACTGTATCTAATTTTTACTCACTTAGGTTGCTGAAATTTTATTTGTGTAATTTTGTCATGGATTTAATTAAGTCTTTGTCTAATAAACTTAAAAAATTTTAGGGTCAAAATTTTCTTTGTAACAACAAATGAATTTTTGGCTCACCGAATTAGGTTTGTTTTCAGTAATTTTGAATGGTTAGACAGATAAGAATTCTTCAAAAGCACCTAAAACATCTACTGCTATTTTTTCCTCTAGTGCTACATCTACCACTAGTGACAAAGACGATTCTAGTGAAAAAGACATTAGCCATGATAGAATTTTAAGTACCCTATCTGACAACATTTATCGCATCTTTTATTATACTAAAACTATCGTTGAATTTTGAAATGCCTTAGAATATAAGTATGAGACCGAGAAAAAAGGATTGAAAAGATGCACTATTGAGAAATTTCTTGATTTTCATATGGTTGATGGAAAAAGTGTTTGATCAAATTCATAATTTTGAAAACATTATTTCTGATTTGAAAATCAAATGAATTGAATTGTATGATATTGCTCTTGTTTCATCCCTTATTGATAAAATTACCACCTGAACTTTAAAACAAAAATAAAAAAAAAATTTCTTTTGATGAATTGCTTATTTATTTAAGAATTGATGAGAGACATTGTATTTCACAGAAACAAATTCAAAAATCTGAATTTTACGCTAAAGCTCATGTTACTGAAAGTGTTCACAAACCTAGATTTAAAAATTTTAAAAAAAACTTACACCTAGGAAAAATTATAGTGGTAGTAGCAATATTAATAATAATAAATAGAAAAATAACAATAACAATCAAAAAAATGTATAGAATGTTGGGTTTGTGAAAAGACTAATCATGTAACAAAAAATTATTACAATCGACGTGGTCAACAACCTAAAGCACCCATAGTTCAAAGACCTCAAGCAAATGTGGTGACTAGAGGATATAGATCTCCCTCCTCATCTCACAGGTATTTTGTTTCTAGCCTATAGTTAAATTTATTTTCTAACTCAAATGATTATTGGATAGACTTTGGAGCAAATGTTCATGTGTGCACTAATAAAAAATATTTTTCATCATATCAGATATCATGCACAAGAACTATGAGAATGGAAAATAGGAGTGAGGCTCAGGTCCTAGGAGAAGGCCAAATAAAACTAGAATTGCCTTCAGGAAACCTGCTTATTTTAGATGGCGTCTTTCATGTTCCTACTATAAGGAAAATTTTAATAAGTGCATTTTTGTTAGATCAATATGGTTTTGAGCTTGTTCTTGGCCCAAATAAAGTTGTAATTAGTAGATATTATACCTTTATTGGTAAAAGTTATTTAGTTGATGGACTTTATAAATTAAATGTAGTACCATTTGCTGATAATAAATTGTCTTTTGTTTCTTCTTTTTTTTTGTTGTTGTTGTTGAATATAATAACACTTGGCATGGTAGACTTAGACATACAAATTTTGATACTATGAAAAGAACGATGGGTTTAGATTTAATTCCAAAGCATAAGATTAATAAATAGGAAAAATGTCAAATTTTGTGTTCAAGTGAAACAACCTAGGAAGCCATTTAAACCTATATTTAGGGAAATTGTATTATTAGAATTAATACATAGTGATTTTTGTGATAGTAATATTGTTTTGACTTGTGACAGTAAAAGATATTTTATTACTTTCATTGATGACTTTTTCAAATATTGTTATGTGTATTTGATTAATTCTAAAAGTAAATTATTTGATAAATTCAAAATTTATAAGGCAGACGCAGAAAATCAACTAGATAAGAAAATTAAAATATTGCATTCCAATATAGGTGTTGAATATATGTCAAATGATATGAATGAATTTTGTGAGTTAAATGGTATTATTCATCAAGTTACACCTCCTTACTCGCCTCAATCAAATGGAGTAGCAGAAAGAAAAAAATAGGACTTTGATAGATATGGTTAATATTATGTTAATTAGTTATGGTTTGCCTTTATATTCTGTATGTTTAATTCTTAATAGGATTCTTTATAAAAATCATAACAAAACACCTTATGAACTTTGTCATAATAAAAAATCATCTCTAAAATTTTTAAAAGTGTGTTGGGGGGGGGGGGGGGGGGGGGGGGTGGTAGATTATTTTTAATTAGTAATACTTACTGATTTTTAGTATTAAATTTTGATATTCCCAAAATCTCTAATAATACTATTATGGAGTCTAAAGATGCATGCTTCTTTTAAAATACTTTTTCAATGAAAAATAAGATATCTGGACCTATAAATTCATATTTTTCTAGTCCTAATTGTGTCACGAAGAATACAAGTTCTCAAGAACTTAGAAAAAGTAAAAAGAGTAGAAAAACTAAAGATTATGGTAATTATTTATTCACTTTCTTGCTTGAAGATGAATCTAAAACTTATCATGAAGCTATATTTTATGTTGATGCTTCTTTTTGGAAAGAAGCTATAGATGATGAAATGAATTCTCTTATTTCAAACAAAATATGGTTTTTGTGTGATTTTTCCTCTGGTTGTAGAACAATTGGTTGTAAATGGATTTTTAGAAAAAAATTAAGAACCGACGGATCGATAGAAAAATTTAAAGCTAGGTTAGTAGCTAAAGGTTTTAAGCAAGAAGATGGGGTAGATTTTTTTGATACCTATGCACCTATTTCAAAAACTACAACAATTAGACTTTTGATTGCCTTAGATTCAATTTATAAGTTAAAGATTCATCAAATAGATGTAAAGACAATATTTTTAAATGGTGACTTAGAAGAAGATATATATATGGATTAACCTGAAGGTTTTGTTATACCAGGACAAGAAAATAAAGTATATAAGCTAGTAAAATCTCTTTACGGACTAAAACAAGTTCCTAACTAATGACATGAAAAATTTAATAGGGTTATGTCGTCTGATGGTCTTCATATAAACATTATTGATAAATGTGTCTATTTTAAAAACTATGAAAATGATTATGTGATACTTTGTCTTTATATGGATGATATATTAATTTTTGATAGTAACTTAAATGTGATTAATATGAATAAATCTTTTCTTTCAAGTAACTTTGATATGAAAGATTTAGGTGAAGCAAATGTAATTTTAGAAATAAAATTATTAAAATATAATGACAGTATTGCTTTGTCTCAATCACATTATGTAGAAAAAAATACGAAGAAAATTTGGCTATGTTGATGTTTCTTCCGTGCTACTCGCTATGATATCCCTATTAAATTAAGAAAGAATTGGGGTGAAAGTATTTCACAATATAAATATTCTCAGATTATTGGATCTTTGTTGCATTTAGCAAATCATACAAGACCTGACATTACATTTGCTATAACTAAGGTGGATATACTCATAATCCAAATGTTACACATTGGTATACTGTAAAAAGCTTATTTAAATATCTTAAAGGAATTATTAATTATGATTTGCATTATTGTGATTTTCCTGCTAGAATGGAAGGATATAGTGATGTGAATTGGATTTCAGATTCAGAGGAAACAAATCAACAAGTGGTTTTATTTTTACTATGAGTGATGGAGCAGTCTCCTGAAAGTTTGCTACCATAATTTCTCGGTCCACTATAGAAGCAGAATTATAGCATTAGATGCTGCTTGTAGTGAAGCAGAATGGATGAGAAATTTCTTATATGATATATCATTTTTAAATAAACTCATATATCAAATTTCTATACATTGTGATGGCCAAGCTACAATTGCTAAGACTAAAAGTAAAAATTTTAATGAGAAAAGAAGGCATTTGATGGTTAGATATAAATCTATTCGTCATTTATTATCTCATGGTGCACTTTATGAATTTTGTCAGGAATAAAAAAATATTGCGGATCTGTTCACTAAATGAATGGAGCGTCAGGACATACTTCAGACATTGAGGGGAATGGGAATAAGACCCAATAATTAGTTATCATAGTGGAGACATGCCTTTAGATATATGGTAATCCCATGAATAAAATTCAATAGGTAATAATGAAACTATTTGGTCACTTGGTAGAACATGTTTATAGTTTTATATTATTTTTTATGAGAATGTCACAGGTTTCATTTTTATAGTGTTATACTCTTTACTGTGATATGTAGGAATATTATATTTTTGAATGAACCCAATGACGTATTATCTGCACAGTGATCATCACAGATCACTTGTAGAGGATTCACTTAGTGAGTGTGGTGGTGGGATTGCTACTGTAAAAATTTGGGTCATTTTCTAATGATGCTCATAAAAAAGATATGTGCACATGATCGAAAATTGCAAAACCGATAGAATCGGGATGAATTCTCATACTCTGTGTGTGATGAATTTTATTCTAGTAAAAAGAGCCTAATCCAAAACATTAATATTACTATGATTTCTTTAATATAGGTTCATTAATACTAAGTGTAGGTTCAAACTCTGAAGATAATAGATTTATTAACACTAAGTGTAGGTTCAAATTCTGATTGTACCTAACATATATTATATAGCATTAAATGCTTATAATATGTTTTGTTAAATTTTTAATCATTTAGGAGGATTGTTAGAATTTTTGATTAATTTTTTTTATTTAGTAAATTTTGATTGCTAAAATAAGGAACTAATAAAAATATTGGGCAAATATCTATCCATTTTTTTTTTCTCTTTTATAACTATTAACATAAACAAGTTAATGTCTTATGTTCAACGTTTACCTCCTAATATTTCTCCTACTTCTATTCTAATTATTAGATGGCTTTGTTTTTCTTAAACTATTATTATTATTATTATTATTATTATTATTATTATATATCAAACCATTTATTGTTGAAAAGATGTGGACAAATACGTACTAAAAGAAAGTTGATTTTTGATATTGAAAGTAACACTTTTGTCTTATTCAAAAAGGCCACTGCCATTAGTTTTGATCAATTCCGTCTCTATTTCTTATATACAAAAACTACAAAAGCTAATCTATTTACTTAGCCTTTGTCAACAGACCCAAACCATTACTATATTTATTAATTCTTTTGGCTACTGATTCTTATAATTTTTGAAGACGAGTAAAAGGGTTGCAATATTTATAATAAAAAATTATATTTTGGGCATTAAGAATAATATGATTTGGAGAATTTTTAGCTGCACATAAAAATTTTGACAAATTTAAATATCTTACAAGAATAACGTAGTTAATCTAATATTCGATGTAGTCGGGTCTTTCCTCTCAAGAAATAATGTAAAAATTAGCGTGTTTTAACCTGTAAATCACAGGCTATTTTAATTTTTTTATTAATTTAATTATTTATTGTTTTGTTATTATTAAATTCTTGTATCAATTTAATTTAGAAAGTTAGTATTTATTTATTTAAAAATTTGAATAGAGCCTAAGTTGCTTTTAATTTTTTGCTTGAACATAGATTTAGTTCATTTAGGACTATTAATATATATTGTTCTTTGTTATTTGATTAAACAATAGGTGATTTTTCTTTTCAATTTACTAGGACCACTTGTATGTGTTGGCCAGAGACAATGCATATGTTAAAATTTTTTCAACAGTTTACAAACATTATTCATAAAAATGAACAATAAATCAATAATCAAATTGTCTGAGATTTTTATTTTTATTTTACATAACTTTAAAAAAGGATTGAAAAGTGAAAAAAAAAATGTCAGTTTAGAAAATTTTGTGCGAAAGTTTTGTTAGCGTAGATTATGGATGTTAATTAGCATGTAATTATGGATATCTGTTAGCAATGATTTAGCAATAATTGTGGATATTATTATTAGCATCTTTGACTTTCCTTAATCTATATTGTTAGATTTGTTGTAATCTTGTATAAAGGCTTAATGCCTTCTCTGTAATTTAACATATAAAAAAGAAATATATTTCTTTTCAATTTATTACATGGTATCAGAGCTACCATGGCTCTTATTCCTATTTCTTCAGCCTCATCCATTTCTTCTTCTTCATCTACTATCTCTTCTTCTTCTTCCTTTTCTATCAAACTAAGATCAAATAACTATTTGGCATGGAAAACTCAATTTATACCTATATTGAATTTTCAAGGTCTTAATGGATTCGTTGATGGTACCGAATCTGCTCCTCCACAAACCATTCCCTCTTCTCCCACCGATCCCACACCCAAACTAAATCCAAAATACACCGAATGGTTCAACAAAGATCAAATGCTTCTTTCATGGCTTCTGTCATCATTATCAGAAGAAGTTTATTCATTAGCTTATGGTTTAACATCTTCCTTTACTGTTTGGAAAGCTTTAGCCATATCTTTTGGTGCTGTGTCTCAAGATCGCCAACTTCAATTACACATTGAGTTACAAGAACTCAAGAAAAATGACCTTTCTGTTTCTGCATATCTACAAAAAGCTAAATCTTTAGCTGATGAGCTTGGCGCTGCTGGTCAACCTCTATCAACAGCCGAATTCAATGCCATTATTTATCGAAATCTTGGTTTTGAATTTCACTCTATTATCACCAATCTGAATCTTAGACCTGAACCTGTATCCTTCTTTAAGCTCCATGGTCACCTTGTTGCACATGAGTTACTTATCAAAAATCTTCATCAACCCATGGCTAATCTTAGCCTCAAATCATCTGTTACTTCAACGCCATTATTACCAACCCCTCATATCAATTCAACTCAAAACTCTACCACTCCTCGTGTGACTTGTCAAATATGTGGCAAACCAAATCACTCAGCCTTGCATTGTTGTCGACGATTTTATCGCGGAGATATTAGTGGTAACAGTAATGGTGCTCGTGGCAATACAAATTACCGTGGTGGTTATCGTCCATCATATAATAACAGTAGTGGCTTTTCTCAAGGCTATCATCAATCATATCGAGCTCCAACGGCTCATATGGTTCATGCAGATATGGTCCATTCTTCAAATATGGCTCAGACTCCTTCAACTGCAGATTCTGCTTCAGTTTCATGGTTCCTGGATACAGCAGCAAATTATCATGTCACTGCCGATCCGAAACAAATGGCGATGATCAATGAGTATTCGGGTCCTGATCAATTGATTTTTGGTAATGGTCAAGGTCTGAAAATTTCTCATACTGGAACTAGTTTTCTCTCTTCTCCTGCTTGTCAACTTAAATTAAATAATGTTTTATGTGTTCCTGAAATTACTAAAAATTTTCTCTCTGTTCAAAAATTTACATCTGACAATTCTGTTTTCTTTGAATTTTGGCCTTATCATTTTTCTATCAAGGACCAGTGCACCAAGAAAACCTTGATGAAAGGCCCAAGTGAAGATGGTGTATACAAGTTGACCTCCTTACAACCTTTACCAACAGCAAATCAAGCAACGGTGGCACCTACGATGGACGATTGGCATAGGTGTTTGGGTCATCCTCATATTTCTAAGTTATCTACATTGTTTCAGCAAAATAAAATTTCAATTTCGAATTCTATGTTGAATCCTTGTTCTAGTTGTCGTTTAGGAAAGTTATCCAGAATTTCTTTAGCTTCAAAAGAACATACCAGCAGTAATCCTTTTGATATTATTTTTTCTGATGTTTGGGGTCCTGCCCCAGTTCAATCTAGTATGGGCCATCGTTACTTTGTCATATTTGTTGATGATTTCACTCGTTTCACATGGATATATTTCATGAAAGCCAAAAATGAAGTTTTTGAGATTTTTGTTCAATTTGAAAAACTTGTCAAACTTCAATTTGGGAAGCCTATTCTTGCCTTTCATTCTGATTGGGGAGGTGAATACCAGCGTTTACATCAGTATTTTAAGAATCAAGGTATAATTCATAGGATTGCTTGTCCTTACACCCATGAACAAAATGGAATAGCTGAAAGAAAAATTCGACATCTTGTTGATATTGGATTAACTTTGTTAGCTCATGCCTCTGTACCTTTAAAATACTGGAATTTTGCTCTTGAACAAAGTGCAATGCTTATTAATACTTTACCATCAGATGTTTTACAAAAAGCTTCTCCTTTCTTCAAATTATTTTCCAAAGATCCAAATTATTTATCCTTTCAACCATTCGGTTGCATTGTTTTTCCGTTGTTGCGTCCTTATAATAATCATAAGTTTAGTTATCGATCTGCTGAATGTGTTTATCTTGGTCAGAGTCCTCTCCATTCTGCTTACCGTTGTCTAGATTACAGGTCTGGTCGCATTTATCTAGTTAAACACGTTAGGTTCCATTCGAATCATTTTCCCTATGCTCAATTACAACAGAAATCTCAACTGCAGGAGTCATATGCTAATCCAAATTGGTTACAAGTCACTTGTACTACACAATCTTCACTTTCGCCTTCATCAGGTAATTCCTCTTCTTCATCTCTTCAATTTTCATCAATTAATCCCACTGAACCACTAACTCCTGTATCTTATCAATCACCGACCGAGCCCCGCTCTTCACCCATATCCGAATCAGCACAAGGATTACAAATACTTGCTGATATTCCTTCAACTTTAGCTGAACCTAATGTTTCCACAACTCAATCAACTCGTACTCACTCCATGGTTTTAAGACCCAACCCTAAACCAAATCAAAAATATGCCTCTACTGCTAATCTTTCTCAATTTCAGGAACCAAAAACATTTGTACAGGCTAATAAATTTCAGGAATGGAGAGAGGCTATGCAAGAGGAAATTTCAGCCTTGAATCGTAATGAAACTTGGATTCTTGTACCTCGGCCTCCTAATGTCAATGTGATACAGAAAAAATGGATATATCAAATTAAAAGGCATTCAAATGGTATGATAGGGCACTACAAAGCTAGACTCGTAGCAAAGGGATTCACACAACAGTCTGGCATTGATTACACAGAGACTTTTTTTTCCTGTAGTCAAATTCACTACTATCCGACTCATTTTAGCTCTAGCAATTTCCAAAGGATGGGATATGCGCCAGTTAGATATATCTAATGCATTTCTTCATGGTTTTCTAGATACAGATTTGTACATGGAGCAACCTAGAGGTTTCATTGATCAAGCAAAATCTGATTATGTTTGTAAGTTACAAAAGTCACTTTATGGATTGAAGCAGACACCGCAAGCATGGTTTGAGAGACTCAAGAATTTCATGTTTTCTCTTAAATTCACTCAAACTCAGGCTGATCACTCACTATTTGTTTATACATATGGTTCCGATAAGTTATTTGTCCTTGTTTATGTTGATGACATACTTGTCACAGGTTCCAAAACTTTTCTTATTGAGTGGTTTGTTCAAAAATTAGCTGCTGCATTTCCGGTTAGAGATCTTGGTGATATACATTATTTTCTTGGAGTAGAAGCCACTCAAACATCTGACGGTTTATTGCTATCTCAAGGAAAATACATTTCAGAAATTTTAAATGCCATGCATATGGAAGAATCTAAGTCTTGTCGTACTCCTATGGCAACTACTCCAAATTTGAGCAAAACTATGGGTACAGTTTTACCCTCTGAAAACGAATATCGTCAAGTGGTTGGAGCACTACAATATTTGACCCTTACACGGCCAGATATTACATTTGCTATAAATAAGTTAGCACAATTTTTACATTGTGCTACTGATGTTCATTGGCAAGCTTGTAAAAGGCTCTTGCGTTATCTCAAAGGTACCTCTACATATGGCCTTTTACTTCGCCCATCCAGTAATCTTTCTCTTCAATGTTATTCGGATAGTGATTGGGTAGGGTGTCCTGATGATCGACGCTTTACAAGTGGGTTTCTAGTTTATTTTGGTGATAGTCTTATTTCTTGGTCAAGTAAGAAGCAACCAACAGTAGCTCGATCTAGTACTAAAAGTGAATATAAGGCTTTAGCAAATGTGACAGCTGAATTGATGTGGATCTCTTCTCTATTACGTGAGATTGGATATGCTCAGTCTACACCTACAACTCTATAGTGTGATAATGTTAGTGCGATTTATCTTACTTCTAATCCAATTTTTCATGCTCGTACAAAGCATGTTGAGATTGACTATCACTTTATTCGCGATCAAATTCGTCTTGGCATTATTTATATTCGGTTTGTCAAAAGCTCCGATCAGATTGCAGATTTATTAACCAAACCATTGGGTCAAGGATTATTTTCTTCTCATGCTGCCAAGCTTCGTCTTCGATCATCTACAGCTCAGCTTGAGGGGGGCTGTTAGCGTAGATTATGGATGTTAATTAGCATGTAATTATGGATATCTGTTAGCAATGATTTAGCAATAATTGTGGATATTATTATTAGCATCGTTAACTTTCCTTAATCTGTATTGTTAGGTTTGTTGTAATCTTGTATAAAGGCTTAATGCCTTCTCTGTAATTTAACATATAAAAAAGAAATATATTTCTTCTCAATTTATCACAAGTTTATGTTCCTTATTGCATAAATAGAATAAAATCTTATTGTGTCCTGGAAATTTAAATAAAATAAAAACAAACTATGAAAAAAAAAGTAAAACTCATAAGATAGTGACATTCTTTTCTCCTTTTACAATTAAACATTAAATTTATTAAAAAAAAATTTTGAAAAATAATACTATTTTCTATAATTGAGTAAGATTTTTACATTCAATTTATTTTTAATGTATCTCTAGTGACATTCTTTTCTCCTTTTACAATTAAACATTAAATTTATTAAAATAATTTTTTGAAAAATAATATATAATTAAGTAAGATTTTTACATTCAATTTATTTTTAATATATTAGACATATTACATAATAAATATTTTTTGTAGTATGTGAATATAAAGATTTTAAATATTATGTTTATTCAGTGATGGAGCTATGAATGCATTGAGAGGGGCCTTGACCCATCCCAATATAAATATATATATATATATATAATTTTAAAATAATAAAAGGCCCCTCCCAATATATATATTAAAAAATTTTAAAAATAGTAATAAAAAGAAACCTTAAATTTCATACCCCTACAAATTTGGTGTTAATGCAAAATAAAAAAAATAAAAAGAATGTAAATATTGTTATATTCTCTCTCTTTATAAGTTATGGTAGAATTGTGCCTTAGGATTTGGAAGATAATTTTTTCTATTTTGTATATGAGAAATATTGTTAGCCGATTTATGTGTATCGATTTTAAACCGCAAGTGCACGGCTCGTAACAAGTAATACAATAAAAGTACAAGTTGATCCCACATGAAAGAAATAATTTGATTAACTAAAATTCAAACTAACTATAATTTGAAAACTAATTAATTAATTTTATATTTTCTAAAAATTAAATACTTAATCCTTAAGAAATTAAAGTTTAAAATAGTATTCAAATTCAAATTAAAATAATCTAAGATATTAAACTATTAATTCAAACTTAAAATCTAAATTCAAATAATTAAGATAACTAGTAGGATTAAGTTTCATTAGAATTATTTAAAATGGATAAAAATATCTTTTCAAACTAATTCAAATTTTTCTTGAATCAAAGTTATCAATTCCTTAAATATTAATTTTCATCTTCCTCAAGCAAGAAAATTAATGATTGATATAATTTATTATTTTTATTTTTATGAACAATAAATTAAATCAACATGTAAAGCTCAAAAGGAACTAAATTGGTCTTAAGAACATTCTTTTATCTCTACATAAATTTTTCTTAAGTTGTTGAATCCTTAATCTAAAATCATACCTAGTTTTCACTCATTACACGATTTCAATTGATCTTGCAATTGGTAGCCAGTTAATCAAAAGTACTAAGAACAACAAAACTTCAATTTCAAAGAATTAATAGTAATCAAATTAATCAATACCCATTATTCACAATTCTAAATTCATCTAATTCTACCGATGGGATTAGTTGCTCATGGCTAAATTAAACATAAAGAACACAAAAATTAAGAAAATAAACATGATATTAATAATTCCAATATTCAAAATCAATAATAAAACAAAAATATGAAATAAAACATAATCCAAAATAAAAGAGTTCAAACTAGATGAATGAATATTCTTGTAGAAATGATGAAGTCGTCCCCAAGCCTAATTTTTTCTTCCTTTGATCTCTAATGGTAAAAAAATAATCTCCCCGTGAAAAGATGAATAAGTATAGTAGAAAATTGCCTCTTGATCCCCTCTCTAAGTTATTGTTTACGTCCCCTTCAAGTTGTCTCTCCTCACTCCTTCAAACTAGACTCCTACTCTTACCCAGATTCTGTTCCAAAATTCAAATTCAAACTTCCAACCAACTTTTCTATCAGATAATGATCTTATCTCCCTCTGACTTCTTCATCAAATTTATAGCCCCAGAAGAGTAGAAAATGTTACGCTTTTGAATCATCTCATTCGGACTTCAGACGCCTAAATTATGACTCAATTACTCTCAGTGGCCTGGATTAAAATTATACTTCTAAAATTTAAGTCTAATTTTGACTTTAAAGTTGGAGGCCCAAACGAACTCAGAATTTGATGAACTAGGCTCAATGAAAAGCTTGGGACATTCTCTATCAACTTTATGAAGACCACTTTTTTAATTTTGTACTTTATAATAACCGAAATTATTTTTGAAGCTCTGAAGGTCTAATTCTGCCAAAAATTTCAATTTACACAATAATGCAATAGATTAATTCAAATTAATCTAAATTAAAGAATAATGAAATAAAAACACATAAATAAACTTAAAATATATTAATTTAAATCAATTACATGTTAAATTTGATAGATAATATAAGGTCAATATACCCTTATCAAATATGCATAAATTTAATGGAGAATTATTTCCTACATAAATTAAAATTTCTATTTTAATGTTTTTTTTTTCTAATTGATTGAGAATCCTCTTGTAAATAGAATAATGACTCTTATTCTTACTCTGTTATTTTTTACATATACTACGGAATGATCATTTTTAATAATAAACGTAATTAAAAATAAGCTCCGAGTAAAATTAAAGATGAATTTTTTGTTGATTATTTGCTACTATATATATATATATAAAAGAACTGTTGAAACATTTTCTATTGATTCACTTATAGATAATTTTTGTGATTTAAAAGAATTATGTATTCTATTTTGATAGGTTAAATATATTTAAACTAATTTTAGCAATGTATATTAATTAAGTCAAATTTGTAATTTTTTTTAAAAAAATATTATGACTATTTATCCTGACTAGTTGGCCCTCTCTACTACTGCATCTTGGCTCTGTCTATGTATTCATTTATATTTATAATAAGAATGATACTCTCGTTTTACTTCGGAGATATACATATTTTTTTATAAGATAATCTTTGTTATTCAGTTACAAAAGAATATTTGAAATATATTATAACAGTTAAAAGTAAAATTAAAGAGTAAATAAAATATGCAAGAAGCGGGTGTAAAAATCATATATAATTATAGCAATATATGAAGTGCAATTAGGTACCAAAATAAATTAATAAATTAGTCGATATGTTATATGGTCATAACAATAAATATTTCAATTTTATAACTGACAATACACTTGAAATATAGACAAACTTCACGTGATGCATGTTATATTATAAGTTGGATTAATTAAATCAATTGCGTGTGCCATTTATAATTAATAATTTTCATAATAAATAAATATAAATATTAATTATAATTTATATATAAAATATAAATTCATGTTCTTATATATAAATGTGTATATATATTTATATACTAATGACACTATTTAAAATTTATTTTTGGCATATGCAAAATTCATTTTTATTTTTTAAATATTTTTTATTTTGTCTTATTAAATTATAAAAAATATTATTTTTCTTCATAAAATTATTTAATAACTTATAAAATAAAATTAATATTTAGTTGTCAGATGGGATAAATATTTTACTATTTTATGAGCTTAATTTTTTTTCTTCAATAAATGAAAAATGATTATTTATTTATGTTTTAATTTTTTAAGACACACTAAATTTTTTTTCAACTTATACAATAAAAAATATAAACATTCATAAAAAATATTTTGAGTTAATAGACTTGTTAGCATGGTAGCTCATAATCTAGTTAGAGCAACCGTTCTAAATATAAGTTTTCAGTATTGAGATCTTGCATTCAATTGTATTATAAGAGCTTTGAATTATGATCTTTAGTTATAAAATATTATTGCATTAAAAAAAATTGAGTTGGTATTTTTTTTCTTTTCAATTATTTTTTAAAGTTATGAAAAATAAAAATCTCAGATAATTTAATTAATAATTATTTGTACATTTTTATAAGTTATAGAAGTAAAAAAAAACTAATTTTAATTTGATTATTTTCATATTACTTAATAGTATAAATATATTGTAAAGAAGTCTAACACATAGACACATATAATATATTAATTAAAAAATAAAAAATATAAATTATATTTATGATTATAATGAAATATAATTTCATAAAAAATTACTTTTTTTTTCTTACAATTCATTATAAAAATAATAAGTTATTAAATTTTTATATAATTTATTATAATACATATTAATCTAAAATTAATAAATTATTTATATATAAATTCAAGAACTAAACTATTATTTAAATTTTAAAAATAAAAATGAAATAAAAAAATTTATAATTTTATAATCAAGTTATTAAAATATAAGTTATTTATTAAGTATATTTTATTGAATTCAATAGATAATATTAAATTATACTAAAAAACTAAAAAAAAAAGTTGATAAAAAAACTAAAAAAAGAAGAAGAAGATTTAGGGGCAAAATGAGAAGGAGAAAGGGAATTTTACTATTTATCTGTAATGAATTCCCCTTCTCTTTTAAATTATAGAAATAGATATTATTTTTGTATACTAATTATATTAATATATAAATTATTTTTTACTTAAAATGATATAAATATTATAAAATGCATCATAACGCAAGCCAATTATTTAGTTTTTTTCTAAACAAATCCATTAATTTCCTTTCCATTTGAAAACAAATTCTCATATGTTAATTAAATATGTATAAATTTATTGAAGAATTACCGAGATAGAATTTTAATTAAAATTATTCAAATTAAAACAATTATAGATTGATAATTTATTAAATTTATTTAGAAAAAATTACACTCTATAACACTTTTTAACTTTTTTAAAAAAATATATGATATATTTTTAGTACATCTTTAATATAGTAAATGCATATTTAATATATATCTTTGAAAATAGAATATATCTTTAATATGTTAAATATATATAAAAAATATATCTCTAAAAATAGATATTTTTAAAATTAAAAATTAAAAAAATAATATTTTTAAAATTAAAATTGAAATGAGATATTTTTAAAAATATTTTTATTTTTAGGCTATTTTTAAAAAATTAGTATGATAATAGCCGATTGATGAGCATAATTTCAGATTCGGCCGTTGATTAAAATAGTCAGGGCCCATTGGGCTAAAGCATTGGAACTTTACAAAACTACTCATAAAAATAAAGTTTTCTTTTTCAAAATACGGAGCCAACAATTTTACTTGCATTTATAAAGAAATGTCAAACTTTCAAAAATATTTTTTTTTATTATGTAGATATTTACTAAATAAATTAATATATATATATATATATTCTGCTAAATAATTATTCTTTTATAATTTTAATTATTAATTTTATTATTTTCAATTAAAAAATTATATAATTTAATAATTAAAATAGAGATAAATCCATATAAAAAATAAAACACCTATATAGTATCTATACACTACCGACAAAACAATATAATAAAATTATATTTCTTATTAATTATAATTCAATAAATATCAATATAAATGCACAATATATACATCAACATATACTTGCTGTATAATTTTTACTTATTTTTCTTTACCAAAGTTGTAATATATCTTCAAGAGTTAAAAATTAGCCGCAACAAAACAGATAATTTTTTAAAATATTAAATATAATAATATAATTTAAATTCAATATGGATAGAAATAGAATTTTGATCGTAAAACTAGACTAAAACCTTATTAGTATGAATTACAAGTAAAATTGTTCAAATGGTTGGTAAAGATTAAATTGGATCCTTTTTTTTTTTAAATTTGAATTTGGCTCGATTAAATGACTAAAGATATAAATGTGATTATTAAAATTATAATTATGATTAGATAATAAAAAAGTATCAAAAATGCTAATAAAAAGTATAATTATTTATATGATTAAAATTGCCTTGCTTATATAGTTGTTATGTATAGGTTACAGTATACATGATATGCAGCTTCCTTTTTCGTAGCAGGCTGCTGAATTGGTTCGTGTTATCGGAGGAATCTGATGATTTACTGCTGCAATTTTGGTAGGTGTGGTGTTTTTGTTTTTTTGTTGGTTCCTCTTTTGGTAATAAAATTGAATTAATTACCAAACAAAATTAAAAAAATATAAATTCATAAAATAGAGAATCATTTTGTTAATGAAAAATAAAATATCTTCCTTAAATTACTCTTAACTATGGAGTATATGGAAAAATCTTAATGCATTAACGCGCATAGTCTGCTCCTCTCCCTGCTACAAATTGTGTCATTGCACAAATACTTGAATGTTGTTGATATGCATTCTCAAGGAAATTTATCATAAGAAGATCTGAAATATGCAAAATCTCTTCAGTGCTTTGATCAAAATTCGTCTCTATTATTCATTATTTTGTGGTCTCCATGTTAACTGCAAACGTTCCCTAACCAGTGTTTAGAATCACAAAGGAGATAAATTGTCTTAGAATATAAATTAGAACGGGTAAAATGCAACGGAGAGACTATTGCCACAGCTTAATTAATGAATAACTTGAGCTTTGTCAAATTTGCACCTACTTTTGCTTTACCAATACTTTTCCCCCTTCCTTTCCTTCTCTAAAAATTTCATTGCGCTAAAAAATCCCAAATATAACTGTATAACTTTCTATCTTGCTAATTATTGTCCTAAAAATGATAACATCCCAAGTCAAATAATTTCAAAATATTGGGACATGTTCCTTAATAAAACACATAATCACAAGGACAAAGCCACAGCTAAAAGATGTACTTATTAAGGCAGAATGATGTGATAACAGGTTTCAAGAAAATAGACAATGGTCTTTTATAGAAGACTAGCTTGTTGCTCATGTCAAATAAGATAGCCAAACAATTCAAATACGAAGTAAGCCCATTAAGCAGCTTATTTGTGGATGATATTTAACTAGCATGTAAATTGTGGCATATTTTCGGGTTCTATTCAGCACGCAATTGATAGTGCGGTATGGGAATTAGATACAGATTATTTTTTCTTCCAACCACGCTGCCAAAATACTCTGTCATGTCTAGATTTTCTTTCTTCACACCATTGGGAAGTTCCCAATCAAAAAAGTATAATAACTGTGCAAGCGGAAGCTCAACATTGGCTATAGCCTGTGATAGACCTGGACAGATCCTCCTTCCAGCGCCGAATGGCAAAAATTGGAAATCTCTTCCCTTATAATCAATTGGACTGTCCAAAAATCTTTCTGGATAAAACTTCTCAGCTTCATTCCAATAATCAGGATCTCTTCCAATTGCCCATGCATTTACAAGGACTTTTGTCTTGCTAGGTATGTTGTATCCTTTGATATTGCAATGCTCTTTATTTTCTCTTGCAGCTAACAGTGGACCAGGAGGGTGTAATCTCAGAGTTTCTTTGATTACTAACTTTATGTACTTCATTTGATCAAGACTTGTTTCATCAACATATGTTTCTCCATTAAGTACATGCCTAACTTCTGCTTGTGCCTTCTGCATCACATGTGAATTTTTTATCATTTCTGACATTGCCCATTCAAGGACTGTAGCCGATGTATCAGTTCCACCTAGAAACATGTCCTAAAATAACAAGATTATCAACTTTTAGTAAAACAATTAAATAACAAGTGATTTATATTTTAGTTGGTGTTTTATTTATATTTTCACCCTACTGTCAAGTCATATAATAACTGTATGTAAACCCTATTAATTGTGTAGCTTGAGTAAAAACGTTATCAATAGGTGAACAATAATACTGACCAAGATAACTCCTCGGATATTATTGGTGGTTAAAGCAAGTTCAAGGGTCCCTTGCTCTTGAATATTCAACAAAGTATGAACAAGATCATCCGCTTCATCCTCATCATCAACCTTTGCCTTTGCCCTCTGCATACTATGATCATTGATTATGTTTTCGAGCAAGATGTCTAGTTCTTCATGCAGTTTCTCAAGTCTAGGCTGAATTCCACTCATCACATGAAGCAATTTAATAGAAGGGAATATGTCAGCGAGATTAAATCCAGCCATTATCTTCATAACTTCCTTAGAAATCAGTATGAATGCTTCTTGGTTTCTGCATTTCTTGCCGAAGGCTTCTCTTGCAATGATAGAACATGTTAAAGAAGAAAACATGTTGCTGAGATTCACAGGAGACCCTGCGTTGGAAGAAATTGATCTAATGAAATTTGTTACTTCTTGTTCCCTGATTGATCGGGTCTGTAGCACACGCTTTGGACTAAGAAGCGCAGATATACAAATTTTCCGTAGTTGTCTCCAACGGTCTCCTAATGGTGCAAAAAGAATATCTGCTTGATCGTAAAATATAATTTTGCCAGCAATGACAGAAGGCCTGTGAGCAAAGATGGCATCGTGAGTTTGCATTATTTCTTTAGCAGTTTCTGGCGAGGAAATGACAACCGCTGATACTTCTCCAAACTGAAGGTGCATGATAGGTCCATATTTCTTTGCCAAGTCTCTGAGTTTGCGGTGGGCTAAACAACCAATAAATTGGTACATGTTACCGATGATGGGCAACTTTGGGGGTCCTGGAGGAAGGTTTAAAGGATTGTCTTTGCTAGTTTTTGATTTCTTCCATATCCTCCATAGCATCAAGTAGAGGACGAAAGCAACCATGAAAGCTTTCAGAAATGAGAGAAACTCTGGTTTCATATTCACAAACACAAATTGCTTGACTGAATTTTTACAATTTCTACAATACAGGGAAGATAATTCAAGATAGATTTATCAAATAGCTTAATTAGCGATTGAATTGATAGATTATCTGCTCATCTGCTGAGGTTTACTTATAGGGTTATGTCAAGTCACAAGTGGAATAGAGAGAGATACTATTTGATACACATGTTTTTCATTTTTGAAAGCCACTAGAAAACCTTTTATTTTTCACGTTCTGGCTAGGAAAATTTTGTTATTATGCTGGAAAGATAGTTAAGCGGGGCCAATAATTAATCCTGGGAGTGGAGGACACCTGACCACGGAGTTTTTTTTTTTTCTTTTTCTTGTATAAAAATTTTATTTATATGTAAGCTTTAAAAATATTCAAAATTGGCCATTTTGATCAGTAAAATCTTAACATGTCTATCATGCCTTATTTTAAGAAAAATATCAAAAAAATTTAAACAAAAAATAGAGTTTTTGTTTGTAGCATATTTTATTAGTATAAAAAGAAAATGGTAGAACTCATTTAATTTGAGGTTTTTAATAATTTAATTTTTGTACTAATCATTCTAATGAAAATATTTATTCTAAAATATTTTTCGTTGTATTATAATATATAGTATAGGAAATTATTATATAATGAAGTTATTTAATTTTAATATAAAAAGTAGATATATTTAATTTTTGGGCTCTCAAATCAAATGATTCATGATATATCACTTACCTAGTCTATTGACCAATTCCAAATGAGAGAATAAATATGAAATAACATGTTATGTTTAATTCAGTTTTTATTTTTTAAACAAATTGCAAATGAGAGAATAAATATGATGAAATCACAAATAATGTGATTGGTGTGTCCTACATACGGGTATTAAAATGACCAATTCCTATCAGCATTTATTATTTAGAACATGGTATTTTTCATTCAGTTTTTTATTTTTTAAACACATTGCGAACCAGAGAATAAATATAAAATAACAAATAATGTGATTAATTTTTAATGGGTTAGTATCATAAATGGTTCAATTCATTTAAGATATTATTTTAAATAGATTATGCAATGGGTTAATATGCAAACCCATTTAATTAAAACGACAATTTTAATATAATTCAAAAATGCATCATTTTATTATTATTATTATTATTATTATTATTATTATGATTTATTATTAAGAGAATAAAAATGTCTTATATATTTTATTATATTATTATAATTATATTATTATATAATTTATTATTATGTTATTAAAAATAGTTTATTTACATTTTTAACTATTCTTACTAAAAATTTATTAATTTTATCTAATTACTAAATCATTTTTAATCATTTTATTAATTCAATTATTAACTAGCTTAAATTTATCCTTTTATTTTCTAGATCAAATTTAAAAATTAAATAATTTTTATAATTTAAATAATCTAATCTTTTATATTTTATAACAAGGAATTTTTTAATTTAAAATTTAGAATATAATTTATAAAAAGAAATAGAAAAGAAAAAATCAATAGAAAATAAAATAATTTTTCAAAAAAATTTATTGCAAAATTTATAATGATGACTATACATTATTTCCTTAACGTTTTTCTTTATTTTCAAGTTAAAATACTAAAATATAATACACATTCATCATTTATTTCATCTTGTGTTTTTAAATTTTTTTTAATATATGTATATTTTATAATTATTTTAATTATACTTTTATATACGAAAAAATTTTCAATCGATTATTTGAGAAAATAAATTATTTTATATTATAAATATTACATAAGTTAAAATAGATCATGCGAAGTTACGAGACCTATACAATTTAAGCGAGAATATGTAAGGTTAAGTAAACACAATTTAAAAATAAGGTAAATGAGTGTACAAAATTCTAAAATTTTATACACTCCTAAATATATTTTTGTTATATGGTTAAAATTTGATGAATTTTTATAAATGTTTGGTACCTAAACAAAATTGAAAAATATACATTGCTAGTAAAGTTATTGTAAAAACAGAATATGTAGGTTTGGAAAACATAATTTTTAAATATAGTAAAAGAATATGAAAAAATATGAAACTTTAAATATAAGTTTATGAATGTGCCTAAGATTTATATTTAAATTTGTATAATTTTTAAGAGTGATTTAGTACTTGGAAAGAATTAGAAAAGAGAGATTGTCAGATAAACTAAGAATCTGACATATTTTGAAGAGTTGAGAAATAAATTAAATTTTATGTAGTAAGTGGATAAAGTAAAATTTATTAAATTGAATTGTTAAATTTTGATGTTAATTGATTAATAAAGAAAGTGGTTATTGTTTTAAAGAATTATTTAAATATTATTATTATTATTAACTATAAAATTAACTGAAATTGAGAAAATAACTAAATTGCCCAATTATACTGGTAATAAATCTGGTTGTCGAATTGAATGGCTAGCTAGAGGATGAATATCTATAGTGTTAGTGGGCACTTTGTATCATTATTGGATACTTTGGTTCTCTAGTAATATTAGATACTCGTGTTATTTGTGATAGTAGACATTTGATGCTATTAATAGGTCATTGGCCATATTCTCTACAGTGGACATTTACTTGTCATTAGTGACTCGTTATCTGAATTTAGAATTTTAAAATTAATATATAAGGGCAAAAGAATAAAATATGATCTAATGAAAATAAGCAAGGTGTAATGTATGTGTTTACAAAATTATGTGAAAAATATGAATGTATTATTAAAATTTTATCTTTGTTAATAATATTTTTAATCACTAGCTATAAAGTGAATATTTTATTATTTTAGATAATATTATTTTAACAACTAACTACAAAGTGTATATTATCTTTTAAATTTAATTTAAATTTTTAAGCTTATTATGAGCTAGATAAGCAATTTGAATTCAATGGATTAAATTGTTTATTTTATTATCAAAGTGATAATTTTATTTTTATTTATTATTATAAATATTTTCTTTATGTTATCATTTTGGCAAATTATAAATATGCAAGTACCACTAAGCAATTGCTCAGCGTGTTAGAATTATTTTTTACGTACAAATTAGATGGGTAAAGTAGATCCAGTGGAGTGATATACTAGAGCTTCAAGACCAACTGCATCACAAAAGGTGTTAAGTGAAAATTTTTGTATAATATTTTTGTTTAGCTCACATAGTTGTATTTAAAATTTTAAATCGCAGTTGTATAAATATGTGTAATTAGAGTACCTTTATAATTTATAATTATGTATCAGACTTTATGATTTTGGTTTGATAATTATAACTTTATAGGGTACTGTAATGGAAATAAGATAAATTTTATTAACATTCAAACATATCGATGGAAGTAAGATAAATGAATTAATTATGGATGATGAATGGTGAGATAATGAAATTGGAGTTGAGGTTGAATGAATAAATTGGAAGTGTTTTTTCATTGCATGTTATGTTTTGTTTAGAGAAGATGTTGGCAATTTCTAATCATAGGGGAGACTTGCTGAAATTTTTATTGACATTAACTTTATTGATTATCTAAAATTTAAATGTATAAGTGTATAGACATTATGTGATAATCCTTAGTAGTTTTTAATAGGATTGTCGAGGGGATGTTACATTTGGTGGTATCAGAGACAAGTTTATACGATTATGTTGTGTGGGGTTATGGAAAAAGTGAAAAACAACTGTCTTTGCCATGTGAACTGAATAAGTGGTTAAGTATTTTGATACAGTTGATTTTTAAATGTTTATAGATATAGAATGGCTTCTGGATCTCGTAGAGCTATAGAGGAAGAAGCTGCATCTTTACATAGTCAAGCCAGTGTGGGGAACCAGCAGCCATTAGAACGTTCTGCTGAACAAGTTCCCTTGAACCCCCAGTTTGTGAGAAATATGGAAAAAGTGCTTAGGTAGATCGTAGGAGTTGTTCCTCCTGCATAGCTACCACCTCCATTGCCCCAAAGAGCTCCAATAGATAGAATTAAGAAACTTGAAGCGGATAATTTTAGAGCTCGTGATACCGATGACTCCTCAGTAGTAAAGTATTTGTTTGAGAGAATAGTGAGAGTCTTTTATCTTTTGCCCTGTACTGATGAGGAAAGATTAGAGTGTGTAGTTTCCTTATTACATGAACAAGTGTATGATTGGTGGGATACAAAGAAGAAAGGTAATCCCTCAGATAGATTCACATGAGCATTCTTCCAGTACGAGTTTAAGAAGAAGTATATTAGTGAGTTTTATATAGAAGAGAAGTGAAGGAAGTTTTTGTATTTAAAATAAAGACAATCATCTGTATCTGAATATGAGAGACAATTCATTTGCCTTAGCAAATATTTTCTTGAGTTGGTTTCATCAGAAGAAGAAAAGTGTAAATGGTTTAAGCAAGGTTTGAACAATTAAATTTGGGTATTTTTAGTGGCAATAAGAATCAAAGAGTTTTCTACTATTATCAATGCAACAATTTCCATTGAGAATGAAACTAAACAAGAGTATAGAAGAAGACAACATCAATGAAAGGGATCTTCTAGTGAACAACAACAAGATAGTCAAAAGAGACAGAGAGGTACTCAAGCATAAACACAGACTCAGGGGTCTGATAGAGGAAATGGAGCTAATTTTCAAAGATTTTATTGGTCTAGGTCTAGTATTTTTACAGGCTCGTCTTCATGGGTAATTTTCATACCTTGTCAATATTAGTGGACATTTCGTGTCATTTGTAATAGTAAAAAATTGATGCTATCAATAGGTCATTGGCCATATTCTTTACAGTGGACATTTACTTGTCATTAGTGACCTGTTATCTGAATTTAGAATTTTAAAATTAGTATATAAGGGCAAATGAATAAAATATGATCTAATGAAAATAAGCAAGGTGTAATGTATGTGTTTACAAAATTATGTGAAAAATATGAATGTATTATTAAAATTTTATCTTTGTTAATAATATTTTTAATCACTAGCTATAAAGTGAATATTTTATTATTTTAGATAATATTATTTTAACAACTAACTACAAAGTGTAAATTATCTTTTAAATTTAATTTAAATTTTTAAGCTTATTATGAGCTAGATAAGCAATTTGAATTCAATGGATTAAATTGTTTATTTTATGATCAAAGTGATAATTTTATTTTTATTTATTATTATAAATATTTTCTTTATGTTATCATCTTGGCAAATTATAAATATGCAAGTACCACTAAGCAATTGCTCAGCGTGTTAGAATTACTTCTTACGTACAAATTACATGGGTAAAGTAGATCCGGTGGAGTGATATACTAGAGCTTCAAGACCAACTGCATCACAAAAGGTGTTAAGTGAAAATTTTTGTATAATATTTTTGTTTAGCTCACATAGTTGTATTTAAAATTTTAAATGGCAGTTGTATAAATATGTGTAATTAGAGTACCTATATAATTTATAATTATGTATCAGACTTTATGATTTTGGTTTGATAATTATAACTTTACAGGGTACTGTAATGGAAATAAGATAAATTTTATTAACATTCTAACATATTGATGGAAGTAAGATAAATGAATTAATTATGGATGATGAATGGTGAGATAATGAAATTGGAGTTAGAGGTTAATGAATAAAATATTGGAAGTGTTTTTTCATTACAGGTTATGTTTTGTTTAGAGAAGATGTTGGCAGTGTCTAATTATAGGGGAGACTTGCTAAAATTTTTATTGACATTAACTTTATTGATTATCTAAAATTTGAATGTATAAGTGTATAGTCATTATGTGATATTCCTTAGTAGTTTTTAATAGGATTGTCGAGGGGATGTTACATTTGGTGGTATCAGAGACAAGTTTATACGATTATGTTGTGTGGGGTTATGGAAAAAGTGAAAAACAAATGTCTTTGCCATGTGAACTGAATAAGTGGTTAAGTATTTTGATACAGTTGATTTTTGTTTATAGATATAGAATGGATTTTGAATCTCGTAGAGCTACAGAGGAAAAAGCTGCATCTTTACACAGTCAAGCCAGTGTGGGGAACCAGCAGCCATCAGAACGTTCCGCTGAACAAGTTCCCCTGAACCCTCAGTTTGTGAGAAATATGGAAAAAGTGCTTAGGTAGATCGTAGGAGTTGTTCCTCCTGCATAGCTACCACCTCCATTGCCCCCAAAGAGCTCTAATAGATAGAATTAAGATACTTGAAGCGGATGATTTTAGAGCTCGTGATACCGATGACTCCTCAGTAGTAAAGTATTGGTTTGAGAGAATAGTGAGAGTATTTGATATTTTGCCTTGTACTGATGAGGAAAGATTAGAATGTGTGGTTTCCTTATTACATGAACAAGCATATAATTGGTGTGATACAAAGAAGAAAGGTAATCCCGCAGATAGATTCACATAAGCATTCTTCCAGTAAGAGTTTAAGAAGAAGTATATTAGTGAGTTTTAAAATATAAGAGAAGCAAAGGAAGTTTTTGTATTTAAAACAAAGACAATCATCTGTATCTGAATATGAGAGACAATTCATTTGCCTTAGCAAATATATTCCTGAGTTGGTTTCATCAGAAGAAAAAAAGTGTAAACGGTTTAAGCAAGGTTTGAACAATCAAATTTGGGTATTTTTAGTGGCTATAAGAATCAAAGAGTTTTCTACTATTATCAATGCATCAATTTCCATTGAGAATGAAACTAAACAAGAGTATAGAAGAAGACAACAACAACGAAAGGGATCTTCTAGTGAACAACAACAAGATAGTCAAAAGTAACAGAGAGGTACTCAAGCATAAACCCAGACTCAGGGGTCTGATAGAGGAAATGGAGCTAATTTTCAAAGATTTTATTAGTCTAGGTCTAGTATTTTTATAGGCTCGTCTTTACGTGTAGTTTCCATACATTGTCAATATTATGGCAAATGACATGAAAGTGATGATTGTTGGTATAAGATTGGAGCTTATTTGAAATGTGGTTCCAAAGAGCATAAAATTAGAGATTGTCCCATGATAAAAGAACCTAAAGTTGCTAAAAGACAAAGTTCTGTACAGAGGTCACAGGCAGGCTGTAGATCAGGTAGAGACAGTTGACCTAGTGCTAGTCAGCAAAGAGGGTCTAAGACTATTAATAGACCCTAGACACGGGGTAGTGTTCCAGCCAGGACCTATGCTATGAAAGTAGTGGAAGATCAAAATGCTTCAGATATTGTTGTTGGTAAATTTTCCTTACTTGGCTTTGATGTTTATGTATTACTAGATTCTGGTTCTACACATTCATACATATGCACAGCTATAGTTTCAAGGAAGAACATGTATCTAATAGACTTAAATATGATGTGGAAGTTACTAATTTCTTGGGCTATAGTGTGAGAGTAAATAAAGTGTATCGAGATTGTCCAATTAGAATCAATGACATAGAACTTTCGGCTGATTTGATTGAACTTCCATTGCATGATTTTGATATGATATTGGGAATGGATTAGTTATCATGACATCAAGCAATCATGGATTGTCATAGGAAAGCTGTGACTTTTAAGGTTTTGGGACAATGTAAAGTTGTTATTCGGGAAGAGAAATAATTTTATCCTTCTAGTTTGATTTCTGCTGCTAAGGCTAGAAGGTTAATTAGGAAGAAGTGTGAAGCTTATCTTGCTTATGTTACTGGTACTCGACATTCAAGCAATACTTTAGGAGATATAACTACAGTATATAAATTTTTAGATGTCTTTCGAGAGGAATTACCAGGGGTGCCGTCGGAAAGAGAAGTAAAATTTATTATTGATGTAGTTCTAAGTATGGCAATAATATCTATTCCACATTATAGAATGGCACTTCTGGAACTAAAAGAGTTAAAGGTGCAACTTTAGGAATTACTTGACAAATGGTTCATTAAATCTAGTGTATCACCTTGGGATGCACTAGCTCTTTTTGTCAAAAAGAAATATGGTACATTACGATTATGTATTGACTACCGAAAGTTAAATAAGGTGACCATCAAAATAAATATGGATTGATGATTTATTTGATTAATTGAAGGGAGCATGTGTTTTCTCTAAAATTGATCTTAAATCGAGTTATTATCAGATGAAAGTTAAAGAGGCTGATGTTTTGAAGATAGCTTTTAGAACCCGATATAAGCATTACGAATTTTTAGTTATGTCATTTGGTTTGACCAATGCCCTAACAATTTTTATGGACTTAATGATTAGGTCTTCAAGTCTTATCTAGAGCAGTTTATGGTTATTTTCATAGATAATCTACTGATCTATTCCAAGAACAGGGATGAGCATAATAAATATTTGAGGATTGTACTACAGACACTAAGAGAGAATCAATTATATGCTAAGATATCAAAATATGACTTTTAGTTAACATAAGTGGCATTCCTAAGACACGTGATATCAGTTGATGGTATCCACGTAGATTCTAGTAAAATTGAAACCATTCTAAATTGGCAACAACCAAAGAATGTAACGGAAGTTTGAAGTTTTCTTGCCTTAACGGGTTATTAGAGAAGATTTGTACAAGGATTCTATAAGATAATACTTCCTCTAACTAAACTTTTTAGGAAGGAGACTAAATTCAAGTGGGATGATCAATATGAAACTAGCTGTGAACAATTAAAGGCTATATTGACAGAAGCACCTATTTTGACACAACCAACTCCAGATAAAGATTATGGGATCTATAGCGATGCTTTTTATTAGGGACTTGGTTGTGTATTGATGCAGGAAGACAAAGTGATTGTCTATGCTTCTAGGCAGTTGAAACCACACAATTTGAATTATCCCACACATGATTTAGAGCTTGTAGCCATTGTATTTGCTCTAAAAATTTGGGGACACTACTTGTATGATGAAAGATGTTATATTTATACTGATTATAAAAGCTTAAAATATCTACTTACCCAGAAAGAGCTTAACTTAAGGAAGAGAAGATGGATGGAATTAATCAAAAATTATGAATGTATCATTGATTACCATCCTGAAAAGGCTAATGTGGTAGCTAATGCTCTAAGTCGAAAGACTTTAACAGGTAATAAATTATTATGTTAAAAAAATTAAATGTAATAACTATGTTATATAACCAAAAATAATATAATATATTATATTGATAGAACTAAGAATTGAGCCAACTCTTAAGCAAAAAGTTATAGAGGCCTAGCAAAGGAACCAAAAATTGTTGTAAGTGATGAAACAAGTGCACAAAGGTGAAAAATTAGATTATGTTATTGTAGAAAATGGTGGTTTGTATTATAAGAAGAATATATGTTTCTAATGTGAAGGAGTTAAAGGAGAACATCCTTAGAAAAGCTTACAATACCAAATACACTTTACATCATGGAAGCAATAAAATGTATCAAGATTTGAAACCTTTCTATTGGTGGCCTGGTATAAAAAGAGATATTACTAAGTGTGTAACCAAATGTTTAGTATATTATCAGGTCAAAGCAGAACATCAAGTGCCATCAGGTCTTCTACAACCCATTACAATACCAGAATAGAAATGGGACAGAGTTACTATAGATTTTGTGACTGGTCTTCCAAACACTCAGAAGAAACATGATCGAATTTGGGTGATTATTGATAGATTAACTAAATCAGACCATTTTCTTTCAATTAGAACTAACTATTCATTGGATAGACTTGTAGAATTATATATAAATGAGATAGTCAGACTTCATGGAGTGCCAGTGTCTATCATATCGGATAGAGACCCAAGCTTTACTTTAAAATTTTGAGAGAGTTTCTAGAAAGTATTGGGTACTTGAATCCATTTCAGTACTGCATTCCATCCACATATTGATGGCCAAAGGGAAAGGGTGATACAGATACTTCAAGATATGCTTAAAAGTTGTGTTATTAAATTTGAAAGTAGTTGGGACATACATCTACCATTAGTAGAATTTGCTTCTAATAACAACTACTGGACAAGTATTCGTATGACAACATATGAAGCACTATATAAAGAAAATGCCGAACTCCACTCTGTTGGATAGAAATGAGTGAGAGTAAGCTTGTGGAACCTGATCTTATTAGATAGACAGAAGATACAGTGAAGCTCATAAATGATAGACTAAAAGCTGCAGTAGATAGACAACAGTCCTATGTAAATTTGAAGAGAAGAGACATAAAATACAATATAGGGGATAAATTATTTTTGAAAGTATCACCATGGAAGAAAATTCTTCGCTTTAATAAGAAAGGAAAACTAAGTCCTAGGTTTATTGGACCATATGAGATACTTAAACGTATAGATCTAGTAGCCTATAGACTAGTTTTTACATCCAAAATTAGCCAAGGACCATAATGTATTTCATGTATCGATGCTTAGAAAATATAGATCATACCCCTCTTATGTAATACAAGCAAAATCTATTGAAATAAAATCAAATCTAAGTTATAAAAAAGAACAGTGGATATCTTAGCAAGAGAAATCAAGAAATTGTGGAACAAATGCATTTCCTTAGTAAAAATATTATGGAGAAATCACTCAATTGAGGAAGCCACATGGAAAAGTAAAAAAATAATGAGACAACAATATCCTCAGCTATTTTAACTATCATGAATATGTAAATTTCGAGGACGAAATTTCTTAAGAGGATGAGAGTTGTAATATCTAAATAATTTTAAGTATTGACTTTTTGAATTATACTGATATGGGGCTATGTATAATGTAGAGAGTGATTTGGGTATTTATACTAGATGAGGAATATGGTCAGTTAAGTCTTAATAAGTTAAAAATTTAATTCGGATATAAACTTAATTGATATTTTTGTAAAAGAATCCTTAAGTGATAGAACTTTAAAGAAACAACAATTTGACCTTATAATTGGATTTTTAATTAAGATTGAAAAATGAAATATGGATAATAGAGCTTTAAATTAACTAAAAAAATTATTTTTACAATTTTATATAATTAAAAGTCGAAATTAGAAATAAATTAAGAAAGTGGGTATACGAAAGTTACGGTGAGCACACCTTATATGATTAAAATTCTAATAAAATATATATAAATAAATAAAAATCATTTTTTCCTCTTCTTCTCTTGCCAAAACCTACATAACCATCCATCATAGCTAAATTTCATATTTTCTTCTTTCATCTATTAAACTTAAGTGAAAAATTAAGAAAAATTCGTATATAACCCCCCAAAATTTTTAGTGGAATTTATTAGAATGAGTGAAAAATCCTAAAATCATCACCATAAATTCAAAAAAAAAAAAGATCTACTTTGAAAAGAGGTGCTTGTGTATTAATATTGTTAGAATTAATTATAAAGTTTTTTTTGTCCAAATTTTTAGATTAACCTAAAAAGGTTTAAAAATTATGAAATTTTACTGAGGAGATTATTTATATGTTAGTAGATGGTGTATAAAATTTTATAATTTTTAAAGATGATTTAATATGGAAAAAAAATAGAAGAACATAAGTTGTGCTGACTATGCTAGTACAACTAGAATTTTAGGATTTGTGAAATTTAATTGGAAACCATAGTAAAACAACCCAAAAAAATTTTAAATTTTACATATATGTTCATATATATGTTTAAGAACATGGTAAAAATTGCATAAATTTTAATAAAGTTTTAGTCATAAAAATAAAATAAAAAAGTGAAACTGTCAGGATAGTGACTGTAAAACTAAAATTTATAAGGCTAAGTAAAGACAATTTAAAAATAAGATAAATAAGTGTTTAAAATTCTAAAATTTTAGTAAACGTTCATAAATATATTTTTGGTATATGGTTAAAATTTAATGAATTTTTATAAAGGTTTGATACCTAAATAAAATTGGAAAATACGTACCGTTAGTAAAGTTATTGTAAAAATAGAATATGTATGTTTAGAAAACATAATTTTTGAACATAGTAAAGGAACTTAGAAAAATATGAAACTTTAAATATAAGTTTATAAATGTTCCTAAGACTTATGTTTAAATTTGTATAATTTTTAATAGTAATTTAGTATTATGAAAGAATTGGAAAAGAGAGACTATCGGAGAAAGTAAGAATCTGACATATTTTAAAGAGTTGAGAAATAAATTAAATTTTATGCAACAAATGAATGAAGTAAAGTTTATTAAATTGAATTGTTAAAGTTTTGATGTTAATTGATTAATGAGGAAAGTGGTTTTATTTTGAAGAATTATTTAAAATATTATTATTATTGACTGTAAAATTGACTAAAATTGAGAAAATAACTAGATTGCCAAATTATATCGACAATAAACCTAGTTGTCGGATTGAATAGCTAACTAGAGGATGGACGTCCATAGTATTAGTTGGCACTTTGTGCCATTATTGGATACTTTGGGTCTCTAGTGATAATGGACACTCGTACCACTAGTAGACACTTTGTGTCATTTGTGATAGTAGACATTTGATACTATAAGTGGGTCATTGGTCATATTCTCTACAGTGGATATTTACTTGCCATTAGTGACCCATTATCCGAATCTAGAATTTTAAAATTAGTATATGAGGAGAAAAGAATAAAATAAAATTTAATGAAAATAAGCAAAGTGTAATGTAAGTGTTTATAAAATTATGTGAAAAATGTGAATGTATTATGAAACTTTTATCTTTGTTAATAATATTTTTAATCACTAGCTATAAAGTAAATATTTTATTATCTTAGTTAATATTATTTTAACAACTAACTAAAAAGTGTATATTATCTTTTAAATTTAATTTAAATTTTGGAGCTTATTATGAACTAGATAAGTAATTTGAATTTAAGGGAATCAATTGCTTACTAATTTATTTTATAATCAAAGTGATGGTTTTATTTGTTATTATAAATATTTTCTTTATGTTATCAATTTGCCAAATTATAAATATGTAAGTATCACTAAGCAATTTCTTAACGTGTTAGAATTACTTCTGATGCGTAAATCAGACGAGTAAAATAGATCCAACGAAGTGATATACTATAGCTTTAAAACAAACTGCATCACATAATGTGTTAGGTAAAAAATTTTGTATAATATTTTTATTTAGTTCACATTGCAGTATTTATAATTTTAAATGACAATTGTATAAATATGAGTAATTAGAATGTTTATATAATTTATAGTTATGTATCAAACTTTATGGTTTTGGTTTGATAATTATAATTTTATAGGGTACTATGATGGAAGTAAGATAAATTTTATTAACATACAAATATATTGATGGAAATAAGATAAATGAATTAATTATGGATGATCAGTGTGAGATAATGAAATTGGAGTTGAGGTTGAATGAATAAAATATTATGAGAATTTTTCCATTGCAGGTTATATTTTATTTGGAGAAGATGTTGATAGTGTCTATGCTTCAGAGCAATTGCCAAAAGCTGAGGAGTACTTGAAAAATGGGATTGTTAGCTCAGGTGTACATGTAGTTCTTGTTCACGTTTTCTTCCTATTGGGTCATGCTTTAACCAAGGAAAATGTCGAATTCATTGACAATAATCCGCTCATAATATCTTCTACTGCTTCAATTCTTCGGCTCTGGGATGACTTTGGAAGTGCTCAGGTATAATTATAAAGTCAATCTAAGATATTATTTCGAACTGTTCAAAGATAGAACATAAACGAGGATAGAATAATATTTTATATCGAAATGAAGCTTCTTTAATTTGCTATAAAGCAGTTGATTATATGCATATATGCAGGATGAGAATCAAGCTGGGAAAGATGGATCATACATAGAATGTTACATGAAGGAACATAAAGGAAGTTCAGTGGCAAATGCAAGAAAGAAAGTAACTGAAATGATATCCAAGGCATGGAAACAACTGGACCAAGAATGTCTATTAACAAGTCCATTTTCATCAACATTCAGAAAGGCTTGTCTTAATCTTGCGAGAATGGTTCCTTTAATGTATAGACGATAATCAACAGCTTCCTATTCTTCAACAGCATAATGTCAAGACGATCTTCTGCGAAACTGGGTCCATGTAAAACAAATTTATAACAATTATCAAATCAATTATGTCCACAAGTTTCCTTATGTATAAAATAAAATAAAGTTGTCTTGCAATAACTCATATACTACTGTTAAATGCAGCTGTTTGATAGAAAATTATAAAAGATTAAAGTGATAAATTATTCTTTTTACATGTATTTGGTAAGTTCCATAAATACTTTATTCAAAAAACAAAAGTTCCACAAATAGTTCAATTCAATTGCAGATCCTTAGGAGTTGGGGCCACTGTCGGCTACCAATATTTTACAAAACCCTTACTGAGTAGCATATATTATTAAAAAAAATGTTAATAAATACCCTTAAAGTATCATATGAGATTGTAAGGAGTTTGTTCGCTTTCCTTTTTAATGAGTCAGCTAGCTAGGCACAAATCTAGATTAATCTGTAAATTCTAAATTATAAAATATTAGATGGTTAAAAAAATATTAGTAGATTGTCATTATTCACTTTGCAATTTTTTATTTTAAATTCATAATGTTTCATAAAAATAAAATAATCATTGTTAGTTAAAAATTAAAATTTTAATTGGATTGGTGAAAGTGTATTTAAATAATTTTTAATAGGTTTAAATATAATTTGTCTATATATAATTATAATCATTGTTAGTTAAAAATTAAAATTTTAATTGGATTGGTGAAAGTGTATTTAAATAATTTTTAATAGGTTTAAATATAATTTGTCTATATATAATTTTAAACTCATATTTATATTTAACCAAGAAAAAATTCTTGGTATTAGCTAAAAACAAAATCCCGTCTCATATATTAAAAAATAATAACAGAAAAAGTTCAACTAAAATTAAATTTGTAGCCGATTAGAACTCTAAAATAGCAACTAAAAAAACAAAGAAATGTCAATATTTAGGTAACTTGAACGATTATGTATTGTAATTGTCGACATGTTAAGTATTTTCTGCAAAAATATTGATAAACGAATCTTAAATAATGAAAATAGAGAATAATTTTCTTATCAATTAAGTGATCTATCTACATAGTCAATGGTATCGGTAGATAATTTAATATGAATTCCATAATTGATTAAAGAAAAGACGATACGTATATATGCACACACACACACACACACTTTAGAATGTTTTACTTTGTTAAATCATACGCATGAATTACCACGATTTTATTTCATTATTTTAATTGAAAATATTTTAATATATAAATATATAAAAAAAATTATTATATTTCTAGATAATAGTAACTTGATTAATTTTTTTATTAATTATTTATATATAGTAACATATTCTCACCCCACAAACTTAAGAGGTGTGATTCCTCATTATTTTAATATCCACCCTTAATTTTAAATCTAATCAGTTCAATAATAAATTTAAAGTTAAATAAATAAATTTTAGGAAAAATCATCATATCAATCTTAAACGTTGATCATTTTTTCAATTTTGTCCTAAGTTCAAAGTTTATTAATTTGATATATAATTTTGTCTGTTATAAATCTATTCAATCTTGTATAGTCACATGAGTTTTTTTGACATGCATGTCGTAATAATTGTGATTTTAAATTATATAAATGAATTTGTGATATAAAAAAAATTAAAAAAAAATTATCATATCTATCTCGAATTTAGGTCTCTTTCTCAATTCTATTATAATTTTGAAGCTATATCAATTTAAATTATTTTATGTTCATCACTATTTATTTATTTATAAAATTTAATCTAATTAATATATTTATAGTTCTAGATTTATTTATGTTAACAAATCATCTTTTATCTAACATAAATTTTTAAATAAATAAAAAGGTTAGAATGATATTTTAATATATTATAGGTCGTTATAAAATCTAGTATAATGCAATTTTTAATAAAAAAAACTAAAATTAAATATTAATTTTTAATCTTTCACTTATTTTTGTAAAATAAATAATATTATTTATTTTAAATATTAAAATATATTTTTACACAATATAAAGTATTAATACTTTAGTTTAGTTATTGTTGGAGATGTAAATAATAATTTCTTATTATTAAAATTATGAAATATTTTTAAAAGTTTTAAAACAAAAATTATATTTTTCATTAGCCTAAATATAAAAAATATTTTAATTATGCCACATAATTAAGTAAACCTAATTATATTATAAAAAATCGTTAATTAATTTGAGCCATATATATAATTAAACATATTTGAGTACTTCTCTTATTTAATGTATTTCTTGACTAAAAATTTAAAGAAGAAATTAAAAATTATATACTAATATTTTTAGTATTTTGCAAATATTTTTAAAATTAAAAAATTAAATATTAAAAAATTAATTTAAATTGAGAATAAATATAATAATTTTTTTACATTGCATATTTATATATTATTTAAAATCATATCATCATATTATATAAACAAAATTTCATAATTAAGTGAAATTAGTTAAATTTATAACAAAATATAAAGTTCATAGATAGAATTAAGATAAAATTATAAAAAAATATATCAATTGAAGATATTTACTATGATTTTTCTTAAATTTTATTTCACTCTTATTTCTTATAATATTAAAATAAAATATTTTATATGATTTGACTTCCATGGTTCACGTGACTTGACCTTAAGCCCCCATGACCTAACTTTAAACGTAAAAAGTATAAAATATTTTATGCTTTAAATATTTTATTTCATATGAAATAAAATATTTTATATGATATTTAACGTGACTTAACTTTAGGCTTAGGTTTTAACCCCACCAAATAACAATTGTGTTTTTGTTCTTGTATGTAAAATTTATTATTACATAACATCAAAGGCTTGACTTAACCTTGCAACAATGGTTCCTTTAGTGTGTGGCTATGACGATAACCAACAACCTCCTGTTCTTCAACAGTATGTCTATACGACCCTCTGCGCAATTGAGTCCACAAATTTATAACAATTATCAAATCAATTATGGCCACAATTTTCCCTATAAGTGTAAAGGGATCAAACAAAAAAATTTAAAAAATCAAGTTGTCTTGCAATAATTCATGTTTGTCGGTGCCCAAGTGACGCAACAATACTGTTCAATGCATCTGTTTGATAGAAATTATGATTGAAGTGAGAGATTATTATTATTGCTGCTGCTGCTGCTGCTGCTGCTGCTGTTGTTATTGTTGTTCACATGTATGTATTAAGTTCCATAAATACTTTATTCATAAAACAACTGTTCTATAAGTAGTTCAATTCAGTTACAGATCCTTAGGAGTTGGGGCCACAGACGGCTACCAATATTTTACCAAACCCTTACTCAGTGGTATATATTAATTTTCTTATCAATTAAGTGATCTATCTACATTGTCAATGGCATTGATATATAATTTAGTAAGAATTCAACAATTAATTAAAGAAAATATTATATATATATATATATATACATGCATACTTTAGAATGTTTTACTTTGTTAAATCATATGCATAAATTACCATGATTTTATTTCATTGTTTTAATTGAAAATATTTTAATATATAAATATATATAAAATTTTGTTATATATGTCTAGATAATAGTATTTATACATACTTTAGAATGTTTTACTTTGTTGAATCATATGCATAACTTACCATGATTTTATTTCATTATTTTAATTGAAAATATTTTAATATATAAATATATACAAAATTTGTTATATGTCTAGATAGTAGCATTTTGATTAATATTTTTGATTAATTATTTATATATATAGTAACATATTCTCACCCCATAAACTTAAGAGGTGTGATTCCTCATTATTTTAATATCCATCATTAATTTTAAATCTAATAAGTTCAATAATAAATTTAAAGTTAAATGAATAAATTTTAGGAAAAATCATCATAAATATCTTAAACATAGGTTACTTTTTCAACTTTATCCTAAATTCAAAATTGTATCAATTTAGTATATGAATTTTTTTTTCTAATTATAAATCTATTTAATATCAGTTAATTACATGAGTTTTTTTTTTGATATATTATGATAATATGGCTTTAAATAATATAAATGAATTTGTGACATAAAAAATAAAAAAAAATTATCACATATATTCCCACTTAGATTTCTTTCTCTATTCTATCCTAATTTCAAAGCTATATTAGTTTGAATTATCTTCTATTCATCATTATTTATTTATTTATAAAATTTAATTTGATTAATATGTTTGTACTTTTATGTTTATTTTTATTAACAGATTATTTTTTGTCTAATGAATGAAAAAAGGTTAAAATGATATTTTAATATATTAAAAATAGTTGTAAAATACAGTATAATGTATTTTTTTTAAAAAAATCAAATTAAATATTAAATTTAATTCTTTCACTTGATTTTATAAAAGAAATAAAAATTAATATTATATATTTTAAACATTAAAAAATATTTTTACACAGTAGACAGTATAAATACTTTAGTTTTAGTCATTTTTTGATGTGTAAATAATAATTTTTTTACTTATAATACAATTTTTATTATTTTCAGTAATAAAAAAAAAGAGAATTAAAAAAAAAGCTTTCTTATTATTAAAAATATGAAATATTTTTAAGAATTTTTAAAACAAAAATTAGATTTTCATTAACCTAAATATAAAAAAAATATTTTAATTATGTTACAAAATTAAATGAATCTGCTCAAAAAAATTGTTAATCAATTTGAGTCATGTATATAGTTAGGCATATTTAAATACTTCTGTTATTAAATGCATTTCTTGATTAAAATTTTAAAGAGGAAATTAAAACTATATATCATTTTTTAGTATTCAGTAAATATTTTTAAAATTAAAAATTAAAATTAAGATAGAATTGAAAAAAAAAACTTTAGTTATTGATAAATATGATAGTTTTTATTTTATTTTTTTCATATTATAAATTTATTTATTATTTACAATCAATTGTTATAATAAAAGATAAATTTCATATATTAAATTAATATGACTTTAAAATTAAAGATGAAATTAAAAAAAATTGATCAAATGAGTATATTTACTATAATTTCTCTTAAATTTTATTTCACTCTTATTTCTTATAATATTAAAATAAAATATTTTATATGATTTCAATTCCTTAATTAGATATTTGACATGACTTAACTTTAGACTTAGGTTTAACTCTCTATTTTTGTTCTTGTATATAAATTCTCTTATTATATAACATCAAACAAACACAAAAAAAAAAAAATACCAATTACGATCGATTAGGTAATTTGGTACATCACTTAATTGAATGTTGATATGACTTAACTTTATCCTTAAATATAAAATTAACGATTGCTAACTATTTCCTTCTTGATTACCGACAGCTAACTCTATTTTCTCCTTGATAAGGCTGATTATGATTTGATTAGACATCACTTAGTTTTGGAGTGGCCATATTCAACACGATGTACATATGCAAATGTGAAATTAAAATATTTTTTTAGATAAAATGTAATAAATAAAATTAAAAATTAAAAAAATATATATAAATTTATGTGATTTGATATTATTTTATTTTTATGGACGAAAGAAATAAGTAAATTTACTAATAAATATAAAATAATAAAAAATTATCATTCTAAATTCTTATCTCAAATACATCAAATATATTTATGGCTCAAAAATACCTCGAACCAATATCATTGATTCTATCTAGAGATATCAAAGTTTTTAGTAGGATGAAGGGTTGAAAATAAAAATTTATGAAATGAGAGAAGTGAAATCGAAATGTAGGACAAAGGAACCCAATTAATATTTATAAATTAAAGCACATGTATATGTACATGTGCAATCTCTAGGACAAAAATCTAAAAAAAAATTAATAATAAATATGAACTAATATAAACATATATAAAATATGTATAAACACACACACACACACACATATATATATATAATCAGGCAAACCATGTATTGAGGGCCTAAAATATTTTACTTGCTATAATAGTAACTATACAGATGAGCCGAAGGTTAAGAGCCCAAAAGTTTTTCTTTTCTAAACAAGTTAGCTAAGCATGCAAGTAAAGGGCCTATTTACATATTTATATATTTCGTTAGCTATAGAATAAAGAAACCATGGAAGACCATTTGACTACATTCTAAATTATCATCCATTAGGTTGGAAAGTGGGTCGAAACTCTAGCGACTAAAAAAAAACCAACAATTAAAGGATTTAGCAAATAGGGAATCTCCATTGCAAGAGCTAAGCATTTGACACCTACAATGCCACTAGTCAACAATAACAGAATTCAATACTGCAAATAGCTGCCACCAGATCCCAAGTGGCAATACCTCACAAGCCACCGATTGTTTTGTCAAAATTAAATTATAGTCTCTTCTTCCAAGTGAACCGAACCTATTAAGTTAAAACAAACATAGAGAGGAGGGGAACAATTAAGGTAAGGGAAAATTTACAATTATTTACAAGATAAAGATTAGATAAAATAAATTCTATAACTATTGTTGAATTAAATTACACATGAATTGTTTTGAATTTTGTTAGTATAACTAAAATCCACGTTGTGGAAATATATGCATGTATACATTTGGGCTTGGACCTTGGTTATGAATTGGATATCCAAGAAGCTCACTAAATCTATAAGCTAGATTAAAAACAATACTTGATTAAGAGTATTAATGGAGAGGGATAAATTAAATTTAGAATTTCATTTTCCTTTGGAAGAGATACTCATAAGAAATAGAGAATTTTAATACTAAATGAATATGAGGATTTTTAGGTTAATAAATTTCGGTTATCAAGGATTAAGAAAAATGGGTTAGGTGATTAATTTCTAGAAAAATAGAGTTCTCAAAATCTCAAAAAGGAAAAAGAATATAAAAGATATTCAAAAGTTTAATTTCAAAATTATAAATTGAAGCCTAAGTCTAAATGAAATTGTCAAATTGCAGTAAATATACACTTAGGAAACTTGTTGTATATGCTGTAGATGATTTGCATGGGAATAGTTATGGCCTTGCAAATGGACCCAAAATATACATATAACAAACATATGAAGTAGACTAATGTTTTTGGCAGATAAAAGAATAATGAATATAATAATTAATTAGGTTATATTAGAGTGATTATCAAAATAATAATAATAATAATAACAATAATAATAATAAGGTTGATAAATGAATTTAATTAACTATAGGTTAATTAGCTAGTGAAAAGAAGGAATTATATTAAGTCATGCATCAAATTAATCAAGCAGCATATTTCGGGTAGATTTGTAATAGAACTTCAAAAGAAAAAAAATTCAAAAAAATAAGATAGTTGTAAGATGCATAACTTACATAGAGGAAAGCAATTATAAAATTAGCTAAAAAGAAGAATAGGTTGATAATTACAATAGATAAACAATAAATCATGAGAGTAATAATTACAAGAAATTAATAAAGAATAGGGGTGTATTAAAATATTATAATTTTTAATAACAAAGAAAATAAAAGAATTGAACAAAATAACATAACAGATATTTGAAACCCTAATTTCAAAATAATTAATTAAGCTTATGTTTAAACGAAATTGTAGGCTAAATGAGACATTGCTGGAATTGAGGACTACTAATAAGTTAAGCAGGACATGTGAAAATTATAATATATACATGTGAATATGGTTACCTTAATTGCTTATTATGATACATCTTTTCCATATTGATATTTGTTGATACGTGCTAATGGTTTTACCTTATATATATTACTCATTGGTATTATTTTATTATATTATTCTTGAATTGCAATTGTTGATAGCCAATTGATTGAGAAAAACCAATAGGATCATTTATTATATTTGTCCCACCAAACCAATACCTAGCTAGCTATAGATCTCATGCAGTAGAGAAGCCATGTGTGCATATAGATAATTGAAGTATCGAAAGGGAAAAAGTTATCGTCTCTAGATACGAATAACTGGAAAAAATAAAAATAATATTGTATTGTATTTTTCTATCACTGTGAGTATATAATTCCTTAATTAAATTGTATTGTAATGTTGGATTAATTGTTGCCTTATTATTGAGTAGCTCCCATATTTATTTGTATATATTATATTCTCATTGAGATGAAAGGTCATTCCATAATAATTACTAATGCAGGATTAAAATAACGCAATAGCTTTTACATCCTTCTTCCAGAAGCTAAAAGAAATACTACGATGATGACACTTTCTTTGCATATCCTTGAACCTCTCCCATGTTTTATAATTGCTTAATACATCCCCAGCACCATCAACTAGCATCATTAGTGAGTTTGCCCTCTCGAACTTTCACTTTAACTATTTACATACTTTAACTCGTATTTAAATAAAATTCAAATTGACTATTATTTAAAAATAACTAAATTAATTTGATATACGATAAATTATCTAACAATTTCTAAATTTAAAATTTAAAATCAAATCCAAATTTAAAATTAAATTAAGATAATTATCTAATTAATTCAAACTTTAAATTGAAATTCAAATTAAAAATTCAGATAAATTAAAATTAACAATTTCATTAAAATTATTTCACATTGGCAAAAATAACTTTGCAAATTAATTCAAATCTTTCTTGAATTAAAATACCAATTCTTTAAAATTTACTCTTCTTCTCTTTCAAGTAAAAAAAATCAATGATTGCTGAAATTCAAATATTATATTCTTATAAATATTAAATCACAATAATCTATCAAACTCAAAGGAATTAAGTTGGTCTCTAGATAATTCTTTTATCTCTAAAATAAATTTTTAAAGTTGTTGATTTTTACAATTTAAAATCATACCTAGCTTTTATTCAATATATGATTTCAATTGAACATATAATTGGTGGCCAATCAATCATAAACATTAAGAACAAAATCAACAAAACTCCAATTCAAGAAGTAAATAAATAATTAAATTAATCAATACTTATCATCCATAATCCTAAATCCACATAATCTCATTAAGAATGTTAGTTATTCATAGCTAAATTAAAAATAAAAACAATAGCAATGAAAAAATAACTTATAAAATTCATAACACTAGAACTCAACTAATGAATTAACATAGAAATCACAAAGTTAAATATTGAATTTCTAAGTTGTATAATGTTCAAACTAGAATAAAGAATATTGTAAAGATGATGAAGTTCTTCTCTAGCATAATCTTTTTCTTCTTTTGATCTCTAATGGTGGATGAAGCTAATCAACTAGAGAAAAATAAAAAGTGTAAAAGAGTTTTTCCTTTATGGCTGTTGTAGCTCCGTGTCTCCTTTTTTTCTAGGTCTGCCTCTATTGTTTTTCTCCTTCTTAATTTCCTAAAACAAACTCCTAGTTGAAATCAATTTCTGCAGAAATTTAAATTTAAATTTGCAAGCCAATTTTATATTAGATAGTGACCTCATCTCGAAAATAACTCCTTCAAAAAAGTTATATCTCTTAAAGAGTAGATAATTTTAAGCTTTTGAATAATCTCAATTAGGCTTCAGACACCTAAGTTATGGCTCAATTACTTTTAGTGGTGGGACTGAAATTCTGTCATAGCAACTCAGGCTTAATTTCGATTTGATGGTTGGAGGACCAAATAATCTTGGATTTCAATGAACCAGATCTCCTCGGAAAGCTTGAGATGTCCTCTACAAATTCATGAAAACAACTTTTCCAATCTCGAAATTTATCACTAATGAAATTTTAATTGAAGTTTTAAATGTCCAATCTGCCTAAAATTTTAGTTTACACAAACCTACAAGAAATTAATTTAAACTAAGATTAATTCAAAAATAATAAAATTAAAACACATAAATAAGCTTAGAATAAATTAATTCAATTTAATTTCTTGCTAAATCTAATAGAAAATATAAGGTCAATATGCATTTATCAAATTCTTCTACACTTAAACTTTTATTTGTCCTCAAGCAAATTAACTATTATTAAATTATATCTCAACAATCAACCAAACACAATTAATCAAAGAAAATAACAGTCACTTATCCCCACTTAAAATACTAAACTTCAAAGAATTATAACCTTAAATAACTTTATAAATTAAGCACACTTATTTATTATGGTGATTTACAAAAACTTTTATATTAAACCATAGCCATAAGAAATTCATCATAATTTCATTAATCCAAAAATATAGCAAGCATCACTAAGTAGCCAACTCTACACAATAATTAAGGATCAATAAGAACTATATGGTTAAGCTTTTATATATATTCAATAGATGCATTTTATACTTCATCTCATTATCATTATTTTTTTTATTTTTCTCTTTTCTTCTTTTTTTTTAAATATATATATATATATATATGACAGATGCATTTTATGCTCCATTTTATCTTAATTATCTAAAATGAGTGTGTTTTACGCTTCATCTAGCAAATTTTTTTAATATATTAATTATATATAATTCTCATATCATATCCCCATATAATTAAATAATTTATTTCCTTAATGATATATACTATTTACTTTCTTAGTGATACATACTAACTCAAGAATTTATTGCATTATAATGAATTCAAAAGGCTATGATAAACACAATTATAATAATTTTTTAAAAACAAATGCTATTAATTTGTAAAATTTTTTAAGGTTATAACCTCATCCATTCCATATATTAAATTAAAAATAAGCAAAAATTATTTTAATCTAGCAAAAAAAAGTTCAATTATCAGGTTGAAATATAAAATAACAATAATTAACATACTCAATAACAACTAAAGAATAAGTATGGATAAAAAATAATTAAACAGATTACAAAATAGGAGAAAAACATATTCTAATATTTATTAAAAATTGAAAGTTAAATCTAGTACAAATAACATAAAAAGAAATTAAATTAAATAAAAACAAAAGGCAACCTAATAAAATATCATTTAAATCAAACTAATAATAATAAGAGTTAATTAAAATCTTCTAAGCATCTCCCTCTTCACTTTTAATGGTTACTGTACTAAACTGCACTTTCTCAAGGATCTTAGGAGATATTCCTCTTTTCTTCTTATCTAATTTTAAAGGCCTACCTCTCTTCCTCTTGATTAGTGATAGCTTAGATTCATCATCATCACTTGAATTATCATCTAAAATCACTAAGTTAAGTTGTAAACTATCTTTTCACTAGCTTTCTCTAATTTATCCTTCTTCACTATCCCATCAAGATCCATAGTGCATTTATTAGAATCATAACAAGCATGCATAAAAGCATAAAATACAGCAAGTTGTTCAGGCATTTCTATAGGTGGATTCACATAAGGTAAAGTTGGATCTCAAATGCCATCTTCATATTTTCAACCCCAAGTGTATAAACTTTCATTATTATCCATTTTTCTCTATACGAAGACTTTACTAATAATGAATTAAAGTATTAAGAACTCAACCTTATATAGAGAAAAAATAAAGACTAATTCTACTGTCATACAACTAAAGAACATCTAGTTAAACTCTTATTATTCTTAAAATTTATTAATTAAAAATAATTTCTTACTTTACTAGGAGTAGGAGTTTAATTCAAAATAAAAGATTAAATATAAGTCTAACCCTAGATAAACTAAAATATCTAAAACCTAAATAAGACCTAATTAAAATATTAATATTATTTATGAGATACAAACATCAATTAAAGAAAAATTCACAAAATAAGATTAAAAATAATAACAAAACAAACGTAAATTAAAGAAAAAAATTATAAAACAAAATTAAACAAAATAGCAAAACAATTTAAGCTAACTACTTTCCTCCCACACTTAAGCTTTTCATTATTCCCAATGAAAAAGAAGCAACCACTAACAATAACACCACAAATAACAAAAAATACATAAATCAGAAAAAGATAAAGGATGAAGGCTTTCCTGAGTTATGGAGGTGATGGAGTTAGAGAAGGGACAAACAAACCAGAATGCTCTATATACTTCATTAATTTGTAATTGTGAAAAGTCTCGCTCCTTTTTATATTGATAAATCTTTGATTCATGGACTCTAATTAATCTCCATATTATCTCTGTTGCTCCTCCATAATATTCATCTGCGAGCTCATTTGCTTATTTTTTTCGTCTATCATATCGAGCCGCTTTAAAATCTGTCGCCATCCTTACTTGTCATTGTCATTAGCATCACCTTCTTTCCCATCACTTTCCTCTTCCTCATTTTCCTCTTCTTCAAGTGTTGGTTGGTCACTTGGTGGAGCACTACTAGAAACTCCTTGAAGTAGATTCTTGAAGCACCTTCTTACTGCAGGATCTTTTAAAGTACTACTAGCATCTAAAATCTCAGCACGACATAAAGTGTCAAATGAATATGACTCTCTACTAATACACTCCATTGAGGTATTGTTAGGATCAAAGATATTAAAATAGATTGTCAATCTAGTAATAATATAACCTAATACAATTGTGTTTATTGGGATATTGAGCAATAAACATCAAACTTTGAAAAATATGATATGTTGCAAATACTTTCTTATTCTTATAAGTACCATACAACATAAATAATTCTTGAACTGACACTTTATTACTTTCTTTTTGTCAAACATAAAATGACACATAAATTTATGCAATAACAATAAAATATGTTCACGAATCAATCCATTAGGTGCATTCCTAATATTGAACGAATTAAACCCAGTTAATGTATTTCAGAATTTATTAATGTTAAATTCTTTAGAATGAGTATAAAAAAATTCTTTAGAATGAGTATAAAAAATTCTTTAGAATGAGTACAAGCACCTCCTTTAGATAAGCCTAAAGTTTTTAACATAACATCACGATCAATTACATTATCCACACTAAGCATTATATACTTTAAATTCTTATCTTTAGATTTAGATATTTTAAGAGTTATAAAGAATTCAAGAGTGAGTTATTTATAAGTGTCATATCTCTTTTGTACTAAAATTTCTCATCATAATCTACCAAATAATTATTTCATTCTATCATCAATACCCAAATACTTAAAAATACCATTGTTAAAATATCTAGAAAGAGTAATATTTCTTAAGCGTAGAGATAGAAATTGTTTACCTTCTTATTGAGTATAAATGGAAAAAGGATCATCAAAATGGAAAGATATATCTACCTCCTACCTTGAAGAACCTGAAACCTTCTCCTTCCCTTTCCTTCTAGAAGCTTTCTTTGCAATGCTTTTCACTCTTGAAGCTATTGTTGAATGAATTGAGTATTGGGTAAAGTGGATTTGGTAAGTATTTGTAGGATTATGGAAAGATTTGAGAGAATTTTGGAGAGGTATTGTTAAGGAATTGGGAAAGAGAGTTGAGAGTGTGAGAGATAGAAGAAGAAGAAGAAAAGATAAGTGAGGAGAGAGAAGGGGCTGATAGGGTTTTATTAATTTGTAATTTTTTTAATGAACCATGCCCGTCCCGATCCCGACAGACACTGGTCCTCCAGTAGCACGATCGCGTAGTTTGTATTTTATTTTTTTAGAGGTCTATCGCGATAGAACCGAAGCTACAACAAGAGTAGCGAGCTCGCACTATCGAGCTCGATAGAGCGAGCTCGGCTATCCTCTCTATCACGTATGCCTGCGAGATCACGACAAAGACACTGCTTATGAACATTCTATTCTGATTGCTGGAATTCAAATATTCTATTTTCATAAACATTAAACCACAATAAGCTATCAAGCTCAAAGAAATTAAGTTAGTTTCTAGATAATTCTTTTATCTCTAAAATAAATTTCTAAAGTTGTTGATTTTTACAATCTAAAATCATATATGCTTTCACTCAACATATGATTTCAATTGAATATGCAACTGGTGGCTAATTAATCACAAACATTAAGAACAAAATCAATAAAATTTCAATTCAAGAAGTAAATAAGTAATTAAATTAATCAATACCCATCATCTATAATCCTAAATTTACCTAATCCCACTAAGGAGATTATTTGTTCATAGCTAAATTAAAAGTAAAAATAATAGCAATGAATAAATAACTCATAAAATTCATAATACTAGAACTGAACTAATAATGTAACATAGAAATCACAGAGTTAAAAATTAAAGTTCTAAACCATATTGAATGTTCAAACTAGAATGAAGAATCTTGTAGAGATGATGAAGTCCGCCTCTAGCACAATCTTCTTCTTCCTTTGATTTCTAATAGTGGACGAAGCTAATCAACTAAAGAAAAATAAAAAGTGTAGAAAAGTTTTCTCTATGGCTGTTGTAGCTCTATGTCTCTTTTTTTTTTCTAGGTCTGCCTCTATTATTTTTCTCCTTCTCAATTGCCTAAAAGTGACTCCTACTTGAAATCAACTTCTGCAGAAAATTCAAATTTAAATTTGCAAGCCAATTTTCTATCAAATAGAGACCTCATATGGAATGAACTCCTTCAGCAAAGTTATAGCCATTGAAGATTTTATGATTTTAGGTTTTTGAATCCCTCAATTGGAGATTGGACGCCCAAGTTATGACCTAATTACTCTTAGTGGTTCGGACTAAAATTTACCCCAACATCTCATGCTTAATTTCGACTTGATGGTTGGAGGCACAAATGATATTGGATTTCAATGAACCAGATCTCCTTGGAAAGCTTGAGATGTCTTCTATAAACTTCATGAAGATGACTTTTCCAATCTTAAACTTTATCGCCATTGAAATCTTAATTAAAACTTTAAAGGTCTAATCTACTTAAAATTTCAGTTTGCATAATCCTATAAGAAATTAATTTAAATTAAACTTAATTTAAAAATAATAAAATTAAAACACATAAATAAGCTTAGAATAAATTAATTCAATTTAATTTCATGCTAAATCTAATAGAAAATATAAGATCAATATGCACTTATTAAAATTAACCAACATAAGCCTTTTATAATCAAAGACATGAACTACTAAAAGTCTTGATTCATATTCAAAGAGAAATGTAGGTACATTTTAAAATTTCACTATAAGCTACAGGCCCGCATAAAAGCTACAAAATTTGTTCTTTCTTTTTTTTTTTTTCTTTCTCTTCTTCTCCATCTTATTCTTTATGTTATGTTATGTATATTATTTTCTTTTGGGGATATATGTCTAGCCTAATACTGCTAAAGTTAAGATTCCTCTTTGATTGAAATTTTGGAGTTGTACCTTAAATATTTTCTTTAATTACTTTCTTTAGCCATTGTATCTATATGACTTGGATGGATGTCAAGATATTGATCTCTTCATGAACATATATTAATTGCCATTCATCTTATTATGGCAATCATAAAATAAATCTTTTCAAAAAGATAAAGTTTTAGTAAAGGAAAATTAATTTTTATTTAACTTAAAAATCTAGTCCATGAACGATTGTTATTGGTTTAAGACTAGTGTATTTTGGATTTAAACTTTGAAAATATTTTGTAGAGTCTAATTAAAATGGGTTTATTTTAACTTTTCTCAAAATAAAATAAATTAATATGGCGACTCATAATTAAAATGGTTTTCAAAATAAAAGGCAACTCTTTTCAAAATAAAAGGTATAATTTCCAAACATGTGTAGTGCTTGCCAAATTAAGCGAAAATCATACATGACAATTTTATGTGGGATCAAACACAAATGTCATTTCAGCTCCTATTTTAGCGGAACTGGATCGATGATTCAATGAGACCTCACATCATGCATGATTATATTTAGGCATAGTCTTTTTCTTCGCGAGCTGCATAAGTCTTCTTCAAAAACACGCCCGTGCTTTTCCAAAATTCACGGTTGTTTCAAATATCATTCTATAGTTCATGATGTTTTCTCCAGCTTGACTTGGTAGAGACATCTTTCACAATTATGGTCATACTTTCACCAAATGCACAACCGTGCTCTTCAATTTCCCTTCTAATCTTCAAGTTCTTCAAGTCTTTCCTTTGCCTTGATCCTTCATCTTCTTATTTTTTTAATAATTTTTTAATAGAAATAATCCAATTTTTGAACTTTAGCTAAATTTCTCAACAAAAGATATTTTAGCTTTCACAACTACAAAATTGATCAAATTCAATTAATTAAAAATATCAAAATATAACAAAATTATGCTTAAACATGGCTTTATAAAAAATATAAATCATACAATGGACAAAATAATTCATTCAACAATTTATTCTCATGTTAAATTCCAGATTTCCAGGCACTGCTATAAAAAAATTAAAAATTTAATTTAATTCATAGAATTGAATTGAATTTTTGTATAAGAATTTTTGTAAATAATGTACGTATATACATAAATAACAATTTTATTTTATTTTATTTTTTAATTAATTTTTTAATAAAATCATGATAATATTAAAATTTTAGAAAATTAGGTTTTATTATATAACTTTACTATAAATCAACTTGTAATTAAATTACAAATTTCACTTATGATTTTTATTTGTTTTAAATTATTTATTTAACTAAAAGAATGAAACTTTACAATTATTTGCTTCCAACAAAACAAAATTTATTTGAAATAACTCATATAAAATGGGAGTTTCCAAATAAAAGTAAAAATATTTGCACCAAGCTTGAAATTGAATTCAACCAAAAATAAATAAGAGAAACTTATAAAAAGGAATATAAAATACTGCACAAATAAAAATTTATAAAAAATATTATGAAAATATGTATAAAAATACGATCTATTTTGAGTATATATCATAAAATAAAAAAATAAAAAAATAATATTTTGTAAATTAAACTATACAATTGTAAAAAAAACAATATGAATGATATTTTGAAAGAAAAAGTAATATTTCATGAATTTTTCTCATTATTTATTCAAAGGCATTATATAAAATATTACTTTTTTTCTTTAAAATTTTATTTTTACTATTTTTTAAGTTTACAAAAATAATTTTTTTTAATTTTATCCTACATATATAAAATATTTACTTAATATTACTCACATCAGTCAAAAATATATTAACTAGTTTGTCATACTTATTTTTTTAAAAGATAATTTAATTTATACTAAATTTTTAATTATATATAACGGTCATATCACCATGCCTTAAAAATTAAAAATCATTTCGTGAACTTTAAAATTGCAATTCTAAAAACGCTCTTCTTCTCTTAAGCAACCCAAAAGAATGCAGGAGGACAATGTCCTCGTCTTGTCGCCGTCTTCACAGTATCTTCACTACTCCCGCAACTGCTATCAGTTTAACTTCCACTACACCCAGAAAAAAGGGCCAGCTTCAAAAATTGGTTGATGAATTCAAAAAATCATCAGAGTCACCCGAGTTTCGTGCCTGCTATGGCAACTTTTTGACCATCGTTCGTCGTCTGGCAGCTGCCAACAAGTTCTCCTTGGTAGAAGATGTCCTCGAACATCAAAGGAATTTCGAAGATATTACTGACGAGCAATTCAGTGTCCGCATTATCTCTCTTTATGGTAAGGCTCACGCCCACAAGCTGTTCGATCAAATGCCTGACTTGAACTGCACACGCACTGTGCGTTTCTTTAATGCGCTATTGTCTGCTTGCATTGACGCTGGCAAGCTTGATAAGGTTGAGGAAATTTTTAAAGATTTTCCGTTCCGCCTAAGTTTGGGATAACCCTGGATGTGGTTTCGTTTAACATTGTTATCAAGGCCTATTGCGAGATGGGAAGTCTTGATTCTGCTGTTCTAGCTCTTAATGAGATGGAAAAGAGGGGTTTAGAAGCTGATTTGATTACGTTTAATACTCTTTTAAATGGCTTTTATGGGAAGGGGAGGTTTGCTGATGGAGAAAATATATGGCGTTTAATGGCGAGCAAGACTGTTTTTCCTAATGTTAGGAGTTACAATTCAAGATTAAGAGGATTGGTGATGGAGAACAAAGTGATGGAAGCAGTTGAATTGTTGAAAGAAATGGAGAGCAAGGGAACTAAACCAGACACCATCAGTTATAATGCGGTGATTAAGGGGTTCTGTGATGATGGGAATGGAGAAAAAGTGAAGAGGTGGTATAGGGAACTAAAAGACGATAGCTATGTGCCAGACAGGGTGACATATGTGACAATGGTTCCATTTCCTTGCCAAAAGGGTGATTTTGACATGGCTCTGGAGTTGTGTACTGAGATTATCAATAGGAGTTTGTCTATTCATCCAACCCTGTTCGAGCCTGTATTAGCTGGGTTGGTTAAGCAGTCCAGGGTTAAAGAAGCAAAGAATCTCGTGGAACTGTGCAAGTCAATCAAGCATTTCCTTTTTAAATTAAGTTTGCCTACAGTTAAGTAGTTCAATCTTTTTCACCTAGTTTTGTGTTGAATGTTGAAATTTTTTGAGCTTGTTTGGTTCATGGAATAGGACAGCAACTTTAATATAGTGTGGAATGGTTATTCTATGGAATATCATTATTATCACAAGTTTTTTTGCTATAGTTTTAAACATGCAATAATTGATTGTATATTTAAAATAAAAAAAAGGCCCTAAAATCTTTCAAATAAACATTAATTCCTGGCTCTCTATTGGAGCAATAATTCAAGAAGTTTCAAGCATTTATGTTATCACGTGGGGTTGAGTAACTGATTTAAGCAAATTTCTTGAAGTTATTGTATAGTATGAGATGTTATGAGTAAACGGTACATTATATGGCAATAGCAACAATGAGCACTTGAATTTTACAATGTTTAAACTCCTTATGTTTATTGGTCCAATGAGTTTAACTTAACTAGTGTGAAAGGCCAATAACATGAGTTGATATTGATGAACAAAGAGTTGTTCACTTATAAGATATCAAATTCCTAATAACAGTATGCAATTTAAGGGTCTGTAGTGATTTTATAAGAATTCATAATATCAATTTGAGGGTCTTTGATATCAAATTACCTGCTAGAATCCACCCTAACAAGATTTTTGTTTCCTTGGAAGTGTGGGATTTGCCAAATTAGTAGGACCGTTTTGATTAAAGACCAAATTATTTTAGTAATTATTTCATTAATAGTCATGTTATTCTATGCAGAAATTTGAAAAATGAACAAAGTAGAATTGCTAGATATGAGTGTCTAAAATCAAGATGCATGAAGGCGAAAATTTAGGTTCACATATCCATAAGATGAGGAAATAATCTTTTCGCAATTGAGGAATATTTCTTGCACATAAAACATGAAAATGTCTCGTTTTATGTTGCATTATAGGATTTTCAATCATAATATCAATATTCAATAATTAATCACGACCTTGACTCAAAATATTGCACCTATATGATCTTCAACAATTCTAATAACCTTCATAATTGCCTCAATGTTTCTCAATCATGTAATCTTCTAATCTCTATAATCATCAATTATAAAATTTTCATGTTTGATTTTATAGCTTCACCTTAATATAAACTTTTCAAATTTATGCAACTTATCATTATTGTAGTATAAGCTAATCATATAAGTTGAAGAGCACCATTATCATTAATTTTTGGTTTGCCATTCATCTTCTCTTGTGATTTTTAGGCTCTTCGTATCATCTTTCAATATAGAGATCGCTTCAACCTTCATCCTCTCAATCACTTTTTAAATTAACTTTTTTGAATCCTAGACCAACAATTTGGATAACATTTACTTAGGAAATCAAAGTTATAATTGCAACAACAAGAGAGATAGAGAGAGAGAGAGAGAGAATACAGGCAAATTTTATGCAATTCAGACTCTCAATTAATATATCTATGTCTATGGTCTCTTAATCAATGTACTATAAACCATTTCATAATATTATCACAAAGACACTCTTTACCAATGCACTTTGTGGCAAATACTTCAATAATTATTGCTACTATAATCTACTTAATTTAACTAACAAACGGGAAAAAAGTACAACTCAACTATGCGTCAAAGCCTAAAAAACCTCTCGTATAATATTTATATTTATAATGCTATCGACTATTTGTATTAGTTTTCACTTGACTAGAAACAATACTAAAAAAAAACAATACTTTATATTGGAAATGATCTATGCAGGGGCGGATGCAGAAAATAACTAAGGGGTTCAATTTTTGCAAAAAATTATAATAGTCGGTTTGTGACTGGTCGAAGCTCCTTCGTTGGTGCTGCTTGTCATTCTATCGTCCGTCACTGCACTCGCATTTACAGTGACTGAACCAGAAATTTATTGATGAGGGCTAAATTTTTACAAAAAAATTACATACGAGTTTACTATAAAATTAAAATTTTAATATTACAATAGTTTAATAATTAATTTGTATTGTAGATTAATTATGCTTAATGGATAATAATTATATCTTACAACTTTATATATTTTAAAAATATTGCATAATAGTCTCATTCTTAATTTTTTTTAAAAATATTTTTCTCCATATAATATACAAGTGATCAATTATTTATGTACATATAAATTTTAGTGAAAATTTTATGAATTAAAATAAAATTCGTTTAAATTTACATATATATAAATTATATATATAATTCATTTAAATTTAAATATATAAATGAATATATAAAAATTTATATATACATATAAAATTCATACATATAAATGAATGTGTATATATATATATATATGTATATATAAATTCATTTCAATCTAAATATATAAATGAATGCATGTGTATATTTTATAAAAAAATGTGTTTGTGTATATATATACACACATACATACAAACATATATATATATATACACACACATCAGCTGGCCACCTATTGTTACTCTCAATTGAGAGGGCAGGGGGTTCGATCCCCATAAAACCGTATTTCGGGGGTCGAGCTTTAAAAAAAAAACATATATATATATATATACATACATATATATATGGATATATATAATAAGAATAAAGCATAAAACATTTTTGAGCCTCTAAATTTGATAACTTTTTGACATTGAGCCTTGAAATTTATTTTGGTGATATTAAACTATCAAAATTTGAGATTCATGCACATTAGACTTTTTTTTAATGAAATTGACTGAACTTTATTTTGGCAACATTAAACTCTAGAACTTTGCAATTCATGTATTTTAGATCATTTTCTAATGAAATTAGCCAACGGTATCAACAAATCAATTAATAATATATATATATATATGTGTGTGTGTATAGATGTATGAGAGAGGTCCAGAGCCCTTCAGATCCCCTCAGGTCTTCCCCTGCTTCTATGAATTCAAAATAATTTTCACATCCAGAATAGAAAAATTCTCCTCCTGAATTCCATTAGAATTTTGGGTCATGATAGAATTTAAGACCTTTTTCATATTTACCTTTAACATTTTCCTTATACAATCGTATTAGAGTTTCTAGAGTTCTCTACGTCCTAATTTTGAACTTGAGAGACAACTTTGATTCAATAGAGCTTTCATTATTCTCGAATCAATAATTACTTACAGCCTTAAACAAGATTATAGCCAAGGACAGACCTGTGCATATGGTGGAAGAGGCCCTCCGCCTACCAAATAAATTTTTTTCAATTTACTTATAGTGTATTTATTGAGAAATTTACAAAACTATCTTTTAAAAAAAATATTTATATAAAATATTACATTTTTAAAAAAATTTTGCAAACATACTTCAAGCAACTTTTAAAAAAAAAAATACCCCAATCTTCATTAAAAAAAATTTTTTTCAAAAATATATTCTCCCACTTCAAATAATATTTCACTTCAATTTTTATAATTTTTTTAAATTTTACTATTAAAATAAATATATTCCAATAGAATAATAAAAATTAATATTTTAAGTTACATTTTTAACATATAAAATATATATTTTTTAAAAAAAAATTTAATTTTGATTTCAAATAAGAAATAACACTCACAAAATTTATATAAAAATATAAAAATATAATAATAATAATTATTAGATTTATTTTTAAATAAATTTTACATATTATACACATATGAAATAAAAGTTAAAAAATTAATTTTGTTGCGCACATATTTAGTGCAAGTTGTGTGTATATAAAATTTTAAAAAAATAAAATTAAAAATATTAATATATTGTATATATATTGTGCATATCATATACGAAACTATATTGTTGGGAAGGGGATAATTATCCCCCTTCATTTTTGAAAAAAGAAAAAATGATATGTATATTTATTGAATTTTTTAAAAATTTTTATTTGCCTTATTCAAAATTTTAAATTTTCTCTCAATCTAAGAAGAGAAAGAAAAATAAATTTCAAAGTTTTTAACAAAATTAATTTAAATTTCAACCAATTAAGAGATTAAAGATAAATTGAAAGCACAATATGATAAATAATACAAAGTTAATATCTTTATTTTTTAATTTTTTTTAATTTTTTAATTTCTTCTCTTTACTTTAAATTTTCATTTTATTACTTATAATATTGTTTGATATTTTTGCATACTATATTTGTTTAAAGATTTTTTTTTCATATTTTTTTTATTATTTTTGGCAAATAAAAATAGCTTACTAATATATTAACAAATTTATAAAATAATTATTATATATGACAAGTTAGGTATGAGGATAAAAAGGGATTTTAAGAAAATTTTTTGTCACACTTCTAATGAAATTCTAGCTTTTCCTATGATATAGATGTTGTGTATCTCTTCTGTATCTAATGTATGTGTATTATATATATTGTGTATATATTATATATATTTGTGTATTTATGTTGTGAATATGAAAAGAATAAAATTATTTATGAATAAAAAATATAAATAAAAACAAAGTAAAGAAAAAAAAGGAGAAAAATAAAGAGAATAAAAAAACTTTTCAAGTAAAAAGAAAAAAGGGGAAATTATAGAAATGAAAAAAGCAAAACAACGGCCGTATAAATAAAAACGGAAATTTTTTTTCCGTATCCGACGTAATTTTCCCTTTATTATATGCATTATGTTTTAAAATAAATATATTTTAATTCTCTTTTGATTCCCTTCAAACTCTAAAAGCCATAAATACGGCTCAATAATTTGCATTTTTAACTGTGTGATTATAATTATAAAAAAAAACCCAATGATCTTAAATATTTAATAATGTGATTATTGAAAAAAAAAAGTCTCTGTTATGTTATTTTAAAATAATTGTAAAAGATATTATTTTCAATAAAAAGAAAATAAAATTTTTCTATAATTTTTTATATAATAGCACAAACTAACTCTAGAAATATTTTTTATTATTTCAATTTTTCACTCTTGAGCCCTATAAATCTAGGATTACGTTAAAATTGCAGGTCTACAAAATAACTTTTATATTTAATTGAAATGTGTTCTTGTGTGTGTGTGTGTGTGTGTTTCATGAATTCACTTATAATGTCATTTTTATTCAACAATTGCAATTATTTAATAGTGCTAGATTTAGTTATTTATTTTGGTAAGATTAATTTACACTTTTTCGGATTAATTCTTAGACATTCATATAAAATTAATTTTTTAACTTGAAATATATTTTTGCTAGTTGATTTGGCATTGTATGACTAAAATTGAAATTATGTAGTTAATTTTGATACTTTATGACTAAATTGAAATTCTATTGTTGATTTCATATAGTTTGACTAGAATTGGAAATCTATCTCATTTTGATTCATTAGTGCAAAAATTAGATTTTTATTTGAATTTTATAATTATTAGACAAAATAAATGAGAAAGAATATTATGTTTATAGCAACTAAGAGGATTATAATTAGATTATTTCAGTTATGTGTGACAAGAAAAAAATTTGTGTAGTTGAGGAATTAAAATATGGATAATTATTTTTGTCAAGATAAAAAAGTAAATAATAATTTATTATTTTAATTTATAAATAATAATTTTTGCAGGCTGTTTATCGATAAAATATAAATAGTGGCGGACGCAGAAATTTATTGAAGAGGATTCATTTTTCACAAAAAATTACAGTGATCGATTTGTGATTGGTATGAATTTTTTTGCCGGTGCTGCTCATCGTTCTATCGCTTGTCATCGCACCCGCACTTATAGTGTCAGAATAAAAAAATCATCGAGGAGTCTAAATTTTTAAGAAAAAAATATATGACTTTACTATAAATTTAAATATTTAATATTACAATAGTTTAATAATTAATTTATACAATTATATTAACTACACTTAAGAAATAATAATTATGGTAATTATATCTTACAACTTTACAGATTTTAATTACGTTACATAATAGTCTCATTTTTAATTTTTTTAAAAAATATTTTTTTATATAATACACGAGCAGTCAATTATATATGCATATATAAATTTTGGTAAAAATATTATGAATTAAAATAAAATTCATTTAAATTTAAATTTAAATTTAAATATATAAATTCATATATAAATATATAAATAAATGTGTGTATATATATACACATACATACATATATATGCATATATATAATTCATTTAAATTTAAATATATAAATATATATATATTCATAAATATAAAATTTATAAATATATAAATGAATGTGTATGTATATTTTATATATATATAAAAGAATGTGTGTATATATATACACATACATACATATATACACACACATATATATATATATATATGTATGTATGTATATGGATAAAGGGGGGGTCCAGAGTCTCCCTAGACTCCCCGTGCGTCCACCCCTGAATATAAGTAACATTCGAGTGAAATAATTGCATCGCAAATTTTTCATATGTTATACAGTCTGTAGATTGATAAATCTCAGTGGTGGCTCCCAAAAGATTTGGGGGTGATCAATTTATATTTAGCTCCTCAATATTTAATTGTTAAATATCTCATATTGATAAATATATATATATAATAAATATATGCTCTTTATAATGACTTGAGCAATCCGCATATCATGAGCTAGCTTTTGAGGTTGAATTAGGTCTAAATTCACTTTTTCAATATGGTATCAGAGCCACGATCTAATATCTTAATATTGGATCACCCACATATATTCAGTCCTGCAAAGTTCACGCTCCAGATTTTCTACATGTGCTCAGTTATGGACGTGAGGGGGTATGTTAAGTATCCCACATTGATAAAATATAATAAATATGTGCTTCTTATAATAGCTTAGAAAATTTTCACATCATGAACTAGTTTTTGAGATTGAATTAGGTCCAAGTCCATTTTCTCAATAATTATTAAGTATCTCACATTAATAAAATATAATAAATGTATGCTCCTTATAATGGTTTGGACAATTCTTACCTCATGAGCTAGCTTTTGGGGTTGAGTTATGTCTAAATTCATTTTTTCAACATGATATCAAAACCACGATCTAATTCTTCAATGTTGGGTCATCCGCAGATGTTCAATCCTGCAAATTTCATGCTTTAAATTTTTTACATGTGCTCGAGCATGGACTTGAGAGGGGTGTGTTAAGTATCTCACATTGATAAAATATAATAAATGTATGCTCCTTATAATGGTTTAGACAATTCTCACCTCATAAGCTAGTTTTTGAAGTTGAATTAAGCCTAAATCCATCTTTTCAATTTTAACCCTGAATTGCGAAGTTAAAAACTCCAGAGAATAAGGAATTGAATTCCCTTTTAAATAGAAAAAGGAAATAAGAATAAATATTTCATGGCCACAACATAATATCCTACCAGAACTCTGCAGCAAAAAAATTTTCAAGGTACATTTTAAGATTTTATTGGTATGAAGACCACTTATGAACTTAAGTGTTATTAAAGGAGATTCTTGTGTGGATTGGAGAAGAGACGTATTAATTAGACATAATAGGCGTTGATTCCTTAAATAGGAGATTTGTGATATTTCAATAAACTCCGATCTTGGCAGCACAAATAATATACGCTAGAGGGAGGGAAAGTTACTGGTCCTAGATTTTGATCCTTCTTTCCATCTCTTGCTATTTAATTTCATGGAGACACCTACTCAGAGGAGAGAGTTTGTATGCTCCTCCAGAATGGGAAGGTGATAATTATCTTCATAACTATACATCAGAGGAACCATCCTTGCAACATTGTTTGATACAAGCCTTGGTAAAAGTTGATGAAAATGAATTTTCAAAGAGACATTCCTTGTTGAGCTGCTTCCATGACTCTGAAATCATCTCTAGGACATGCTTTCTTGCATTTGCAAACAAAGATTCTTGGTGTTCCTTCAAGTAACATTCTATATACAATCCATCATGTCCTTCTTGATTCTCATCCTGCATTTTTTTAGTTTTTAATTTTTGGGTTTATATATGTGTGTGTGTGTGTGTGTGTGTGTGTGTGTATTTGAAGAGATAAAGAGTTGAACTAATTAATTTGTCTGTTACATACCTTCGCACTTCCCAAGTCATCCCAGAGCCTAAGAATTTTGGCTGTTGAAGATATTATGCTTGGATTTCCATTGACGAGCTCAACATTTTCTATGGTCTCACTCATGGACCAAGCTAATTACAAATGAAATTGCAGAAGTACAGATTTGGTTGTTTGGTAAGGTCCGGGCTTGGTGGTGGTGGTGGTGGTGGTGGAGGTGGGCAGGCCCGTCTCTTGGGGGGAGCACCCTGAGCAACCGCTCAGGGCCCCCCAAGAGAAACATTAATTTTCCATATGCTAAAAACTGTCAAAAATTAATTTTCCATATGCTAAAATTGACAAAAGTCATTCTAATTAGTAATATTTCAAATTGTCACATTTTGCTTATTTAATTTATTTTTTTTATTTTATCTGAATCTTTTTTAGCATTAATCCTTAGCAAAAACTATTAAATAAATTAAAAAGTATTGTACTGAACTACATGATGAATCCATTTAGGTGTTCAGAATTTCCATATGCTAAAAATAATTTTGATTATTATTATTAATTTTAACCCCATTTAAACATCAAGAAAAGAAACATTAATTAGTTTTTAGCATAATAAAAATAAGTGATTGAGCAAATACTCATAAAGATATATATATATATATATATCGCTCCGACATTGTTTTTTAGGGGCCCATATCTTAATTTTTGCTCGGGGCCCCTAAAATGTCCAAGACGGCCCTGGAGGTGGGGGTTGGGTGTTTGGGAATACTTGGGGGGTAGAGGTGGGTGGAGACATTGTTAACTAGCGCACTGTGGACATGTACATCCTTTTCTTTCAGAAGGGCACCGAACACAATTAAAATCGCCCCCAATGCATAAAAGTCCAGGTAAATTTTCAAACAGAGATCTGAGTTCAGTCCATAAAATTCTTCTTTGGTAAGCATCACAGAGGGCATATATATTACAAAAATTAAATGGCACATCAGAATTATTTAAAAATCCAGACACCAAGAGAAAGCTATTACCTGCAATATGATTAGAATAATTGAAGATATTGTTACTCCAGATAGAGATGATACCTCCAGCTGCTCCTATTGAGGGGTAATGACGCCAATCAAAGTCTGGATTGTTCCAGATTCTAGCTATAAGGTTGTTGTTCACAATTTCTTTTTTTGATTCTTGGATTAGGCAAATACCGATATGCTCAGACCGTATAAGATTGCTTACGCTACTGACTTTCCCTTTTCTTCCAAGGCCCCAAACATTAAAAGAGAGGATATTTGGTACTTCCATAAATAAAAAGAATTTTACCACGAAATTCAAAATCTGAAGCGAGGACTGTATGGCTAAATCTTACCCAAATTGATGATGGAGTTAACCATGACTTTATCCTCCCCATTATAAGCTAGCCCGATGTCTTTCCCAAGCTCCCAAGTCTTTGTGGCCTCCAAATCTGGATTGATAGAGGGATAAAGAGCTGTGTGAGGTTCAGAATCAAGATTTGGGGATAAAGAGCCGGGGATCCAAGCCATTCTGTTTCTTTAACTATTGGTGCAAAGAAAAAGACATTTTTGACATGGTTAAAGACTCTTGGACAAGGTCTCCCATTTCAGGCTGGGCAGGCTATGTAATTTCTAAGAAACTCAAATCTTTGAAAGCTAGCATCAAAGACTGGAATCGGAATAACTCAAACTCAATCGATTCTGAAATTGACTCATTGCAGCTCTCTCTCCACCAACTAGACCTGAAGTCAGAGGAAACGGATTTACAGGAAGTTGAAATTGAAGACCACAGGAACCTCACTATTAAGTTAGCAGGTTGTTTAAGACTCAAAGAAAGCATACTGAAACAAAAGTCAAGAATGACATGGCTCGCCGAAGGGGATAACAATAGTAAATTTTTCCATCTTATGATCAACAAGAGAAGAGCAAGAAACAAAATTACAGGGCTAATTATCAATGACAGCTGGAGTTATTACCCGCAAATTATCAAAAATGGGGCTACTGATTTCTTCTTCAACGTCTTTAACAAAGAACACCAAGAGAGGCCTTTTTTAAGTTGTGACCCCTTAAAAACTCTCTCATCAAATGCGAGTTCTTCATTGGAAGAGCCTTTCATTGAGGAGGAGATTAAGGCTGCCTTGTGGTGTTGTGACTCCGACAAAGCACCCGGTCCCGACGGGTTCACAATGGCTTTTTATAAAGCACACTGGGATTTAATCAAAGAGGATGTTCTTCGCTTTTTCACAGAATTCCACTCTAATGCCAAGCTTTGTAATGGCATCAACTCCAGTTTCATCGCTTTAATCTCGAAGACTAACTCACCTTCTTCTTTTGGAGAGTTTCGGCCGATATCTTTGATTGGGAGTCTCTACAAGCTGCTTGCTAAAGTCCTCTCTCTTCGACTGAAGCTTGTTTTAAGTGATTTAATAGGCGAGACTCAGACTGCTTTTGTCAAAGGAAGACAAATCACATATGGGATTTTGATTTGTAATGAGGTTATTCATGAGTTAAAAGCAAAGAGAAAGAAAGCAATTATTTTCAAAGCAGATTTTGAAAAGGCCTTTAACTCAGTTAACTGGGAGTTCTTATTGGGTTTTATGAGACAAATTGGCTTTGGAGCGAGATGGGTTTCATGGATTTCAGAATGTCTAAAAGCTCAAAGCTTTCCATCCTAATTAATGGATCACCTACCTCTGAGATAAAGATGTCCTCGGGTCTCAAACAAGGTGATCCTCTTTCACCATTTCTCTTTCTTCTTGTGGCTGAAGCTTTCAATTTGTTGATTAGGAATGCTATTTCATGTGGGGCTTTCCCTGGTATTCAAATTGGTTCAGAAAATGTTACGGTATCACACCTCCAGTTTGCTGATGACTCGATTGTTTTTTTAGATGCAGGCCCCTCATCCTTGAGGAACTTAAGAAGAACTTTTATTTGTTTTAACCTTCTCACAGGACTAAAAATTAACTTCACGAAAAGTAAACTTTTTGGGGTCAATGCAGACCGCTCTGAATTACTTCATCTAGCTGACATCATGGGCTGTCAAGTAAACTCATTCCCATCAAAATATCTTGGAGTCCCAGTAGGTTGCAACCCAAATCTTCAAGCAGCTTGGAAATCAATCATTGAAAAGCTGGAGAATAAACTTACACTTTGGAAGGCGAAGAACTTGTCCTTGGGCGGTAAACTCACACTGATTAAATCAGTTCTCTCTACTTTTCCTCTCTATTATATGATGATTTTTAAAGCCCCATCTGCTATTATAAAAAAGATTGAAACTATCGAACGTCATTTTTTGTGGGGAAGAAGTAATTCTTCCAGTAAACCAATGGTTTGGGTTTCTTTGGAAAACATCACAAAGTCTAAGAAGTTGGGGGGCTGGGGTGCTCAAGATCTAAAGAAGAAAAACATAGCTCTCTTAGGCAAGTGGTGGTGGCGTTTCAAATATGAAAAAATGGCTTTTTGGAAAAAAAAAATAATTCAGTCCAAATATGGGACAGACGCTCTTCTAAAGCCACTCACCCAAGAAGGTCTTTGGCGTAAGCTCTCTCCAACTTGGAAGCAAATTGTTAATTTGGGATCAAATGATTCTACCGTCTCCCCTTTCCTGCTGAATGGTTTTCAGTGGTCACTTGGTAATGGCAATCTAATCCTTTTCTGGAAGGACCCTTGGCTCTCGAACATCCCTTTGGCTGACCAGTTTCCAAGACTCTATAGAATTACCATTGACAAAGCTGCCACCATCTCAAATTGTGGAAGCTTCATTAATGGTCTGTGGGTTTGGAACATCAGATGAAGAAGAAATCTTAGAGCATCAGAAGAAGAAGCCGTAGCCAACTTTGAGCAGCAGCTGCATAATATTAGCCCTTCAGTTACGATAACGGACAGGTTAGTTTGGATTCATAATAATGATGGTGTTTTCTCTGTTAAAAGCCTTTATTCTTTGATTGAATCTTCTACCTCACAAAGGCCTCACATTCTACTGGATTATAAGATTCTAAGGAATAAGGATATCACGAAGAAAATCTCCATTTTCATATGGAGGTGCCTCAATAATAAACTGCCAACAAGAACGAAGTTGCTAAGGCTGGGTATACTTCAGGTTCCACAGGATATCCTCTGCCCTTTGTGCCAACAAGCTGCTGAAGATATTAACCATGCCTTGTTAAAATGCTCAAAATCAGAGCATATCTGGTGGGAAATCCTTGATTGGTGGGGAACTGTTGCTGCACATCCTAACAGCATAGCAGAATGGGTTGTTCAATGGGATTCCGTTCTTAAAAGATCAAGGAAGAAATTTGCTTGGTACTTGGTTCTGTTTGTCACAACATGGTCTCTATGGTGGAGACGTAACTCTCTTATTTTTGAAGATAAACTGATTGCAAACGCAAAGCTAGTAGATTCGATAAAAGTTAAATGTTCCGAGTTGTTAAAAGTGAAATATAACACGCTTGCTTCCTCTCTCTCGGACTGGATTCAGTTCCCTCTCCTGGTTAGTGATGCCGTAAGCCCCTGATCTTCAACATGCTAGTAACAATCTCATGCTTTTACCTAATATCTAAATGAGTTTAATTCTTTTTCTCAAAAGAATTGCAGTCTGCTGCTGTCTTTAGCACTGCTGTCTGCACACATCAGAATTGTTGTCTGCAATTTTTGAACGTTGAATGAGCTGAATGCATATGTTGCTGTCTTGTTGTTGGTGGTGACTCAAGTTTGGTTCTCCTTTTCTTATGCTTTCTATTAGTTTGCACAATCTGGAGCTCTAAGAACATTTGAGTCTTATCTTGTTTGCTTGTATTTCTTATTCTTGTAACATCATTTCCAATTAATAAATTTCTTTTTACTGACCAAAAAAAAAACTACAAATTGTGATTTAAAAAAAACTAATTTAAATTATTTTTTATATATTATAATTATAATTATAATTTATGCTTGATATGGTCCATGAGCAGGGATATAAATCATGTTCATATAAGAATTTCTCATATTTTCACCCAATAGAAAAAATAGATGAACAAGAACCACCTGTACAACAGAACTAACAATCCCATTCTTCCAGTACTCTTCAGTATTTGGTAAGTTCCCTAAAGCAAACCATTTAGCTTCCACTAGAAATGCATTGCACAAACTTCCCCACTGCATATGACAATAACGAATAGCCAATTATTTTTTGTGATTTTGGCCGTTAACAAATTAGTTGTTGCAATAAAATCATGGTCATACCTTCTACAAATTAGAGATTCTACAGGATTCCAGCCATGCTGTTCATAGACCTTGTAACTAATTTCATTAATGACGTTGTTAAGAGCCTTGAAACATATCTTCATGCATTCTGGTAGCTGATCGCTCGCATTAATATCCCATCTATATAAAATGAACCTACTTAGCTGGTGACCCAGATTAATTTTTACTCAAACTACTAAACGCCAAATACATTCTTCTTCCCATAGAAGTATTTCTTTCGAAAAATGTTCTTTTCAATTATCTAACATTAGGAAAAGTAGGTGATGGAAATATTCTCCTGAGATGGATCAATATATATATATATATATTCTCCTAAGAAAACTAAGTTATTCTCAAGAAAAATGGCTTCATTTTTTTTCCCAAAACTAATAGTTATTTTCTAAATTCGATATATTTTCTATTATAATGAAAGGAAAATATATAAACACACACTTATTACTCTACCAATCACTAATGGTAACCACCAGGAGTGATCATCATACTTTCTATATTTTCTGATATACAATATTAAATTTTAGAAATATAAAGTTTTTATAAGTTTAAAAATATTGTAACTTAAAGCTTTTTAATATTTTCTAGAGTGAAAATGATTTTTTCTATAATATAATTTCTTGGAAATCTTATAAAAATATATTTTCTAGAAAAATATTTTTCATTGATAAATTGTTTTCTGCTAAATAAATAAAATCTTTTAGATTCATACAATTAATTAATACCTGTCCACAACTTGTGTGAACAGAGTAAGGTCATTTAGTGTCCCATAAACATCAAAAATATCATCTATCATGTAAACAAAGGAGATGGGCTTCACAAGGTCAACCCTTTGACAAGATACGGTTGGATCTGTAAGGGCTGTCATGGACCATATGTACCATTTAAGAGGTTGATTTCTTGCAAACTTCATCCTATCCGACAAACCCAGCTCTCTCAACCACCTAAAAATTTAGAAATTATTCACAGAGATATTTTTTATATTCAGTGTTTATGTTTATATATATGGAGGACCTACAGGTTCTTTTAACATGTTTTGCCTAAAATAATGGCATCAAAACAGGCATGAAATGTGAAACTCACTTTAAAATTCGAAGAATTTCTCGTTGGTGTTGAGATTGGACTATCTTAAAATCAAACATTGCAAGATCTTGTAATTCATTATTCCAACCATTACTTGGTCCTTGCAAATTTGAAATAAAGCTTTTTGCCATAAACTTTGGAAGGCTTTTGTAGTGTGGATGTTTCAAAGTATTCTCTACTACTTTAGCTTCAGGATAGTCATGATGATTAACCCACGAATTCAGAATCTGAGAGCTAAAATCTGCAGCTTCATCAAGTATGTCTTTTCCTTCTATGCTTTGTTGTGAAGCTTCATATAAACCCATTAATCCTTTGATGTCATCTCTTATATCTTGCTTAAATTTCCCCTCCATGTCCATAAAGATACCAAAAACTCCTGTAGGCACGTAAATTAATAAGCTAACACATATTAAATTAATAATGCAATAGGAAGATTTATTAAAGATAATTAACCTTCAGACACATAGGAACCCTCTTGTCTCAATAGTCTAAAACGTAGAGAAACCTCATAGAGATCTATGTGATTATGAGTTGTAGGCATCATAAAGTGCCTTCGTAAAATTGTTTCAATTTCCTCTTGGAAATGATACTCCATGTCAAGGCGTTGGATAGCATCAATAATGTCCAGACTTTGAAATGCATCTTCTCCTTCTTTGGTCCTCAGTATATGCTTGAATGACTTCAGTTTTTTCTCAAACTCAATTTGAAAATCATCCTGGAAAAAGAAAATTAAGAATTACCATTGAAAATTAATAGATAAATAATCGAGAAACACATTTGACCACCAAATTAGTATATTATGATATACGTCCTCACAATAATTATAGAATAATCAGAACCACTAGAAAAATTCAGTTCATCATCAGAGTTACTAGAAGCCGGTTTGTGATTTTTGGAATTAATGTTATAAGAGTCGTGATTAATTATCGAAGCCTTAAAGTCCATGAGATTTTGTATAATAGTTTTTAATGTTTGATGTTCAGGTAATTAATGGTGTAGAAGAGGAAGTAGAGAGTTTTAGAAGACAAAACCATTGAGAGAAAGGCAATTAATGGCAAAGATTTTATGCCAGAGGCAAAAAGAGGAGCAGTGCGTTTTGGTTTTGGATTGAAGAAAATAATCCAAGTGACCACAATTTATAGAATTTACGTGAAATGAATATTACTTTTTTTTTCAGAAAAAAGAAATAAATTGGAATATGATAACCACAAAAAATTATTCAATAGGGCAGTAGTTTTATGTAGATATCCTAATTGAAATGACAAACTGATTAGGTAATTATATATTTTTTATATTTTATCATTAAAAAAATAAAAAATTTATATTTTTTTAAAAATATATATATCACCATTTATTATTATCTAATTAATTTATCATTTAAATTAAAATCCTTATATAAAATCACCACCATATCATATAATTTTTCACCCAACCACAGCACTCCTTGCCCACAAATCCAAAATTTATAACAACTCTATAATTAAGAAAAGAAAAAAGAAAAAACGTCCCCGTATACACTAAAAATTTAAAAACACTACAATTGAGTTCATGACATAAAAAAATAAATAAATTTGTAGTTAAGTTTAAATTTTCTTTTGATAATAGCTTAATATTTAAAAAAATCTCAAATTTTTTAAAAATTTTCAGTTTAATCTTAAACTATAATTTGTACAATTAAATATCGGCTTCTGTATTTTTTGATCAATTTTATCCGACTAGCTTGAGGTATATATCACACCATGATATGACAGCTTATGCATGCGCAGCAAATAAACAATGTGATTCTATACATATTATTACATATATAACTTGTTTTTATATATTTAATTATATTATAATTTATTTACATTTTTCTGATAGAAATTATTAAGTGTAATTCAAAGATGTATATCATATTATGAGCAAAGGAATTATGTCTGTCATATTTATACTTAGAAGAATGCTCATAATGGTCAAGAGCTTAAAAAATTATTCTAAAGTAATGTTGTGATACGTGTCTTAGGCTGGTTGGATAAAATTTATCATAGTACTTTTATATTACTATTTAAGGTGTACTTACTTCATAATTTACCTTTAGATTAAATTTTTGATAATTTTTTTTTATAAATTAAGTACTTAATTGTAAAACCCTTGGTTTTTGTATGATTTTAAGTCTAGGGGCAAAATGGTAATTTTGCACCTTAGGGGCAAAATAGTCATTTTGTGCCCTTTGATTGTCTTTTTGATAATCGGGGCGACGTGACGGTCGTTTTGAGTATAATATTGTATTTTTGGCTTCGGGGGATATTTTGGTCATTTTGGCGGTCTGAAAATTTTCGGATTTCGTTTTGCTATTTTTGATGTCATTTTTGTGACCGTGATGTCGTTACGGTTATTTTAAGTATAATTTTGCTAGGGGTTGTATTTCGGGAATTTTTCGGAAATTTATTAATTTTTTTATTAAAATAAATTAAATAAATTAAATTTGGGGTTAGTTGTAAATTTTTATAAGTTAGTTGGGTGATTTTTTGATTTTTTAAAGAGTTTTAGGGTGTTTTTAAATTAAAAAATTAATTTAGGGGCATATTGGTATTTTGTCAATTAAAAATCGTATAAATAGGGGTGTTAGGGCACCCAATTGAGGGTTTAATTAATTGTGCCGCCGGAGAGAGAAAAAGAAAAAAAAATCAAAAATTTTCTTCAAAAACAGTGGCCCGTCGTTTCGTCAGTGCGCGCGCCAGGGTGCCCGTGTCGTTTGGCGAGGCGCTGGCGTCGTTCGGCGGAGAGGCGCGAGCCAGGGGCTTGTCGTTCGGCGTGCAAAGCTCCGTCGTTTGGCGTGCTGCGGGCTGGCTCGCCGATGTCGTTTTGGCTTCTGTTCCAGCAGCTCAAATTTTCGAATTTTTGGGTTTTTTGAGGTTTTTCTTGATTCCTTTTGCATTATTTCGACTTCCATTTGATTAGTTCATGTTCATATCATATTGGGTTGGTATTTTTCTTAATTAATTTGGTTAAATTCGAATTATTATTTAATTAAATTGATTTTTACAAAAAAAGTTAGGTTTTGGGTTTTCTATTGTTTTGAAGGATTTTGATATTGAATTAATTGATTTGGCTAATGTGTTGGGTTCCGAAAATTGATGAAGGTATTGAGTTAGGGTTTGATTAAATTGATTTGGGTGTTAAGATTTTCGAATTAATTGTTTCTTTGAGTTTTTGGATGAATTAATTTTCTGCTGAAGTTTGATTTTTGTGCTGTATGTTTCCCGATTTTTAATTAAGTATTGGAACATGATAAAAATCTGAAATTTGGATGTGTGGCTCGAAATTGAGTCTAGTTTATGAGAAAAATAATTGTTGGGATTTTGGAGCATCGAATATTTCTGAAAAATTCAAGTTTGCTACTGTTGTCTGACAAACTGTGCTGTTGATGCTATTGCATCAACAGTAACTTTCGAAATTCATATTAAAATGTATAAAAATGTTTTTGATTTGATTTTCATATATGTTGTAGTTCTGGAAGTCTAGTTTACAAGAAAAATATGTTGGGCTATATTTCTGTTTGTTATACGGTTGGAATAATTTGATCTTTCTACTGCTACCAGTATGGTAACTGGTTGTATGAATCCGATTTAAGAATTAAATTGAGGGACTTAGAGGTTTCTAAAAATTATGAAATTTTTATATGTTGTTTATGAGGATGTTGTTAATTCTAGAAAAATAATTTGGAGTCTGGTTCTAATTTTTAGGTTCCGAAATAAATTAAGAATTGACACTGCTGTTGGTTAAGGGTTTTCTGATGATGTCTGATTTGAGAATTATTTTGAAGGTCTTAGATGTCTTGAAAAAAAATTATGAAATTTTTATAGGTTGTCCATCCTGATGTCTATTATATGAGAAAATTATTTGGATAATTTGGTGGTAACGAAATGTGAAGGATTTATGATGATTTTTGCTGTACTGATTTTTAGTGGTTCAAATAGAACCAGAATGTTGTAAAATATTTTTGGGGTATCAAATAAATTTGGATTAATTTGAAATTTTGCACACATGTTATTTGGATGTTGGAGAAGCTACTGGAATGTTTCCAGAATTTTTGAGTGATGGAATTATTTTCTGGAAATTTTTGAGTTATTGAGACTACTTAAGAAATTTTTATCGGTTTTGGGTGTTGGTATGATTTATGATTTTTGCATAGGGACTGATGTGATATTATTTGATAAATGAGTTATAGAAATTGAGTTGAGGTTCTGGTTCTAATAAATTTTAGGTAATTAATTGATTTTGTATTTTTGAGGTGCGATCGGTTTAACCTTTGGGTTGAACCATAATTTTGAGTTGAGTCGGGTTGGTTTCATCTTGGTTAATTGTTGGTTAAGTATTGGTCTTTTTGCATTCATAGCATGCATTGCATCCCTTATTATAGATGAGATAATGAGATTGATCATTGGAATATGTAATTATCTTTCCTTAGGCAATAATCCGGCTGAAGCTCGAGGTCAGTAGGTTGTGAGGGTTGTGCTAAGCTTTCTTTGGATACCAGGTAAGTTCTATGGGTGTATGTGATTATTTGTGTTGTGATTATTTGTGTTGTGCTACTTGCTAACAACTTATATATATAAACCCTTCTTATATATATTATCCTTTCTATATATTCACTATACTATTCTTTCGAACCCAGCCTCGTATGCTTTAGGAGACAGAGAAACTTGCATGTGATTGTATTTATGTGATAATATTGAATGTGATATTACTTGTGCTGTGTGATGGTGTGTCATGAAGGGGAAGGAGGTTACTGAGGCTTAATGCCTATACTGTTCTGAGGCTTAATGCCTATACTGCTACTGAGGCTTATGCCTATACTGTTTACTGAGGCTACATGCCTAATTACTGATTACTGTACTGTACTGAGAAGTTATAAGGGCGGATGTGACTGATATGATTACTGTACTGTTTACTGATTGGTGACCCCGACACACCATCTTGTTTGCTTAATTTGTGATTGTATTATATGTGCTGCTTATATAACTGTTAGATGTTTCTCTGCCTCTCATAGACTTACTGGGCGTCTATAAAGCGCTCACACCCTTACAGATTGTCTTGCAGGTTTATAGTGATTGCCTTCGTCTATCTTCTTTCTCTTCTTGGCGAAGTCGATCAGGTTTTCCGTTTGTGTCATTGGTCTTTCTGCTTAGAGATTTCCGGATATTGAACTTTTGGGCGGATTGAATCCGAATTCCTTATTGTGTAATAAGTAGAACTTGTCTGCATTAGATTTCCTGAATGATTATATTGTGACTTGATTATATTGATGGTTTGCATTTGATATAGGATTGAGGATTATTTTAAGTATTGAACTATTTTGCACTTAGACTGTTATGAATGTTTTAATAGGCTTATGTGGTCGGACTTCGGTTTGGCTGCATGCCGGTCATGGCCCCCGGGTTGGGTCGTGACAAAAGTGGTATCAGAGCCAGGTTAGATTCAGTCACACTTATAATTTGTCTAGTTGTATCCGGAAATCATTAGGAAAAATTCTTTCTGTGTTTCTTTTGCTCTACAACTGTAACTGAGTTTAATCATAAAATAATATAAAAATATTATTTAATTTAAATTATATCCTAGTAACTATAAATATATATTATGAACATGATTTGTAAATTTTGGGTCACTAAATTCTAACAATATTTCAGCAAATTAATAACTCTTAAATTTTCTAAAATAACGCTACAATGAATATTTATCTAATTTATAAAGTATAATTATTTATCTAATTTTTCTAATAAATACTTTCAATAATAAATTTTAAATGGTAGAAATTTACTAAGTATTTATAATAATTCTATACACAATTATCTTACATTATTTTAATTTATTTTTTTCAATAGTTCATTACTATTATTAATATTTATTTATTAATTCACCTATTTGTTTACATTATATATATATTTTAATTTTTTTTTCATCTATAATATATTTATATATATATATATTTAGTTTTAATAAATAAACTCATGATATAAAAAATACTAGAATAAGGAAAATAAAAATAATATTATTATTTACTTAAAATTTTCTTATTTGTCATATTTTGTGATACTAATAATATTTACTTAAATACTAATATAATTTTATTAATTACTAATTTATCTTTAATTTAACTATAGTAATTTATATTGATTCCAATAAAAATAATAATATATAATCTATTTCCTAAATAATATTTTATTTATTTTCTAATAATTGCTCATCATAAAGTTAATAATTTTTAATAGTTAAAACATTAGCATTATTTTATAACTAAAATATTTATTTGATCACTATTATTTAAATCTCAATTATTTATGTTAGATCTAGTATCAAATAATATTAATTAGTAATAATAATAATAATAACAATTATAACTATTCAAAATAAACCTATAATGAACATAAAAGCACTAAATTTAATATACTTATAGAAATTATTATACTAAAATTTATAATTACTAATAATTATAATAAATTTAGTAATAATATTTCATTTCTATAATAATAATAATATTAATATTTAAATACTACTTAGCAAATTTTTATTTTAATAATTATTATTATTTATTCTTAAATAAAGATAATAATAATTCAACTAATATATTTATAATAATATAACTTCAATAAAATATAAATTTCCAAACATAACATATTTATCAATTAATTTAATTATTTAATAATTAAATAATTTATAATTTATTTATTTAATTAACTTCAATTTGCAAATAATTTCCTTAAATGAATAATAATTTAACAATAATATTTAATAATACTTAATTAACAACTATTTATTTATTGTCCTATTACTTAATTAACAACTATTTATTTATTGTCCTATCATTAATTTATTAATTCTATACATGTATTTATTTATATTCTCTTATTTAAATACAATTTATTATTCTGTAATTCTACAAACAAAACCTATAATTCAAAATTACTTTTTTTAACCATAAATATTTTTATTCTCAAATTAATATATATATATACCCTTTTTTATTACAATAATTAATCAATTAAATAGACAAATATGTATATATATATATTAACCAAATTCCATAAGTTTAAATTAATGATAACTTAGATTTATTAATTAAATAATTATTTATCAATTTATCAATTTCATATCATATAATTAATTTATTTTACAATTCACTAATAATTATTTACCACTCAAATATTTACTACTTAATTAATTCCATAACTAAATATAACCATAATTAAAATTTTAATTTAAATATTTACTGTTATATATATGTATATATTTAGTTATTATTTATCAATTTTTTTATACACATCCTAAATTTATAAATAAAATATCAAATCAAAACTTAAGACACGAAGATTCTAAAAATACCAGTATCGCCAAAAAATTAGCTGAAATTTAACCAAAAAATTGATTGAAAAAATGATACCGGCAACCACTTCAAGCGGCGTGTACGGCGAATTATGGCTGCGGATCACGGCATTCTTGATAGCGTTAGAAAGCTCGTGGAGTTGACTTCCCTGGTGACTAACGCGTGTTGCTTGAAGGTGGTCGAAAAATATCGAACGGAGCTAAAGAAGGTTACTGGCCAAGTTTTTCTCTTTCCCTTTTTACTGTTTATAAATTTTCAAATTTCTATCTAATTTTTCCTCTCTGAATAACTGTCAACCTCACTCTGTGTCCCGTTTTTTATTTCTTTATTTTCTTCCTTATTTCTTTTAATAATCATAATCATATACATATATTTTTAAATAATTATAGTGGCATTATCATCATTCCAAATTGAATGATCCTAATAAATCCTCACCTAATTCTCTCCACTTTCGATTTTTCTTTTTTTTTCTTTTATTTTATTATTTATTATTTATTTATTTTTACCTAATTATTTTCACTAATAAATATATTTTAAATCTTTGGTGACTATTTTATCCACTAAATTTCTATTAACTTAACTATTACAATTACTATTATTACTATTATTATTATTATTATTATTAAGAAAATATTACAAGGTATTACAAAATTGATCCAAAGATATAGAGTTTGGTATTTAATTATAACAAAATATAGTTTAAGATTAAACTTAGACTTTTTGAAAAGTTTATGAAGTATTTTAGAATCGCAATTTTAAGAAAATACATGCACTGATAGACTAAAGAATAAGAAATTAAAAAAATACATTTTTTAGAGTTAGTCGTTGCATGTTACAAAAAGCAAAGCAAAAAAAAATTTTATTGAAGAAAGCATCTACTATTATTATTTTAAATTATATGGTTTAATAATTAAAAAAATATATTTTATATGTTGCTTTTAGAATTTTTTTTTCAAAAATATTCAATTGTTTTAGTATACTAAAATATATCAAATATATGCTAAATGTATACATTTGAAACTAAAATATACTTCTAATATACTAAAAATATATTCGATAAATGCCTATAAAAGAATATATTTTTGAAATTAAAATTTGAACATAATTATTTTTGAAAGAAAAAAATAGAGAAAAAGTTATTACTTTGAATATAATTTTATTTCTTTGAGTATTTTTTGAAGAAATCTCAATAATTAATATTACTAAAATTTTTTAATAATCACATAATTACATATTTAATATTATTAAACTTTGGCTTAATATCCAAAAAAAATTTAAAACTTTTCAAAAAATCTTAGTTTAATCCTAAATTGTATTTTGTTATAATTAAATATCAAACTTTATATTTTTGGATTAATTTTATCCAACTAGTCTGAGACAAATGTTAAAATATTACTCCAAAATAACTTTTTAAATTTTTGACCATTGTGAGCCCTCTTTCAATCAGCATAAACGCGGCAGATATAGTTTCTTTACTTATAATATGATATACGCCTTTGAATTGTACTCAACAATTTCTATAAAAAAGATATAAATAGGCCATAACATAATTAAAGTTACAAAAATAAGTTATATATGCAATAATATGTACAAAACCACATTGTTTATTTGCTACCTAAGCTTCCGCATCGTGTTGTGACATGTGCCACAAGTTAGTTGGCTAAAATTATCTAAAAATGCAAATTTTATTATTTAATTATAACAAAGTATAGTTTAAGATTAAACTAAGACTTGGAATAGTTTGAGATTTTTCTAGATATTAAGCCTTAGACTTTTTATAATCACAATTATATAACTAGAAACTTAAAATTATTAGTCAAATTTATAATATTTAAAACTCAAGGGGGGCAAAATTTATTTGTAGAAAAATAATATATATATATATATAATAAAATATATTATAAAAAATAAAAAATAGGGAGGCCTATATATGAATGGGTCCACTACTGTGCACCACATATGGTTATTGTTCAGGAACTATCGGTTATAATTCTTGAACTACCGATTATATTCAGAAAATTCTTAAACTTGAATCAAGTTTTCTATAGGATATTTCAAAGTCAATTCAGGAATCGTTAATTCCTGTTCAAACATGATTTAAAGGCGGTTCAAGAGACCATTCGATGAGGTAGTTTGAATGGGCAATTTAAAAGCGATTTTGGGCAGTTCAAGATGGTTTGAAGCAATTTATGGTCTAAAGCAATTTAAAAAGCAATTTACATGCAATTTTAATTAAAAAATTAAAGAAAAAATATTTGAAATTAAGATTGATAAAAATAAAAAGATTAAGATTAATTTAACAAAAAAAAAGAGAACTTGTCTGTAATCTCCTAATAATAATAATAATAATAATAATAATAATAATAATAATAATAATAATAATAATAATAATAATAATAATAATAATAAAAGAAGAAGAAGAAGAAGAAGAATCGGGAGAGGAAGAGAAAAGAAAGAAATAGAGAGATAGAAAGAAACAAAGGAGAGAGAGAGAGAGAACGCTGGTGGAGAAATCGTTCGATCTACTATCGTTCCATTACCCATTTGCTACACGCGCCAGCCCACCACCTTTGTCTGTCGACAACAATCTCGGGGAGGGGTGAACCATTGCCAACGACCATTGGACAATATTTTTTATCCACTTTTCTACCTTCTTTTTTGGCAAGACAGGTACCATTAGACTCTTCTCCTTCTGAGTTTTATTTTGGTATATTATTTGTAAATTTAGGACTAACTTTATTTTTAACCAGAATCCAGCGAAGAAAATGCTTTTTGACTATTTTTTCAACAAAATTACAGCAAGGGAGAGTGATATACATTTTTGGGATCCTCACTTCGAGGCGAATGCAAGAATACCTAATTTTCCATTTGATCCTGTTGACGAAAATTTTTCGGCGAAGTAACATGTGAGTATTTTCCGATAGAATTTATCGCATGTTAAATAATTATTTTTATCGAGCATAGATTATATAAATTAAAAGATTAATAATTAGGAACTCCAAAGACCAAATTTAAAATTAATAAAGGAATTAATAAAAGCTAAATACATTAATTATCGGTATTTCGGGGATGAAATTATGGATTAATTATAATAATTACACAGTCAAATTTTAAATTATGAAATAATTAATTAGACAAACTGAAATTGTCATAATAATATTTTTATGTTGTTATATTTTGTAGACCGTCTAGCACCATATTCTACCACTTTAGGGTTGAGTAGTTGACGAAGTTCAGTTTTTTTCTCTCAAACTGTGAGTGATATTTTCTAATATATTTTCATGTATTCCATGCATTGCATTTAATGTATGTATATATTATTATTAATAATATTATGCATTAATTAGAACCTAAAAACTCAACATTTGCCTGTGTTTGCACAATTATGTGATGATTATGACATATGATTATTGGATGGATATTGGGATGATATAGGAGCCATTAGGATGTGATTTGACTACAAAATAAATATGCTATGATGATATGATGATGAGTTTAAGACTGGCGTAATGGCAGGGACATTATAATACTCAGCACTGCTTGTCAGTTGGGTAGCACTACTTGACTTAGATTGTGATGGCAGACCTTGTATATATTGAATTTTAAGAGACCACTTTTAAAGAAGAGAGCCAGATAGGAGAATCGGCTTCCCAAATTTAAGATTTATTGTGGACTAAATGTTATCATTGGATGATTATTTGATGATTGTACATTGGCACCATGCATGAGCATATTCTTAATAAGTGTTAGTATCGTAACTAGGGCAGAACATTAGGTAGATATATTGAGCGTTATAATTCACTAAGTTGAGATGCTCATCCCTATCTCACTATTTTTTTAGATTTCTGAATGAACACTTGCATTATTCTTATTCAGTAATACTGATTTTATTTTTCGGCAGTGAAATTTGTATATGAATTTGTTAAACATATAATTTATTATGTATTAAACTGTAATTCTACTTTAGAGACTCCGTGAATTTTAAAATGTCGAGATATTGTGAATTAATATTGTATTTGAATGATTGATGTGATGGTTTAAATATTTTTATATTATTATGTTAAATCAGACTGACTAAGGGGTCTGGTGTCTCAAATTTTTTGCCTTTTAGTGCGGGTCATGTGCCTCAAGGATCGGGTCGTGACATTGCCCATATATTCTATTAAGGTTTAAAGAATAATTTAAGTTTATGCAGTTCTTTTACCTTATATCGTAAACCCTCTTACCTTAGTCGTTTCTATTACTAAACGTTCCAGTTATCCCTTCAACCATTTTATATAAACTCAAAAATTTACATTTAAGCCTTGTCGAGTCTAATTTACTAGGATTTTTTTTTTGCCCCAAACACCTCTTGAATATGTTATCTACCTCCAATTTTAAATTTATATATCTATTTAAAGTAATTGCAAATCACATCAAATAAATTTTTAGATTCTTTTTAATAAATGAATTTTAAATATATCAAAAGCGAGTAATCTTTTTTTTTCTTCTTGATTAACTTGTTGAGTTTTTTTTAGTGAAAAATTAATACAATTGTTGAATAGCATCATCATTTTTAATTTTTTTTTATTAAATTTCTTGGTCAATTAGCCTAAGATATTCATCAACTATATTCTTCCCCTTGATTCAAAATTTGAGTCTTATCCATCTGCCTTTTTTATAGAAAATATAATGTAATAAATTGAAATGAAAAAAATAATAGTATATGAGATATATAATTAAATATAACATAAGTAATATTTAATTATAAAATAATATATAGTGAATAAAAATATAATAGACAGAATATTAAAAAATAAAGAATGTATATTGTAAAAAAATATATTATAGAGAATTGAAAATTTATATTGCAAGGGTGTGCAAATTTTTTGAAATAGATCAAATTTGACTAAACCAAATAGATTTTGGTTGGGTTCGGTCAATTTATAGTGTGTGTTCGGGTAAAATCAGATTTATATTTTAAAAAAATTTGACCGACAAACATATATTATACATATATATTTATAATATACAATGTATAACCTGACCTGACCCAATCTGAACAATAAATTTATATGTACATAATATTATATTATATATATATGTATATCCGATTTAGCCCGACTGAACCTAAAAATGTACAGATAAATAAAAATTTTATATAATTTTGTCAGGTTCGGTTTAAATTTTTTATATTTAATCGGATTCAGTCTGGTTAAATGCATTTTAAATCTGATCGAACCCGACCGATGCCCACCTCTATTATATTATAGGAAACATTGAAATTTGTAACATAATTTAGATTGAAGATTATAATATAATGTAAATTGAATAATATAATGTATAAGAACCAAAGAATGAAAAGGGAATTATAGAATTTGAGATTTGGCGAATGTGGAAAAAATTAAAGAATTTGAGGTTTGGGGAATGTTGAAAAAATTGAAATATATATGCATGATATATATAGAGTAAGAAGAAATTTAAAATTAAAAAAATAAAAATAAATCAAAAGAGCAACGGCCAATTGTGCATTGGTCATTGCGCTGGCATGTATTCGGAATGGTTTTAATTTTTTAGTTTTAGTTTTTTTAAAAAAATTAAAATATGTTCAATAATATTATTAAATTTAAAATTTCTTAAATAAATAAAATTATTTTCACATTGATTTTGAGAGTTTTAGTTTTGAAAAGATATTTTATATTAATAATTTTTTTATATAAAATATTTTATGCCAATAATTATGATATATATTTTAAAAATATAATATTAATTTTTAAAAATATAAAATAAAAATTGAAAATAATTTTTATTTTTTTAGAAAACAAAAAACAAAAAATATGCAATAAATGAACATATCCATAATTAGTGTTTTATTTTTTTCCTTTTTACTCTTTTTTTAAAGTTATTGGAGAAAAAAACAATAAGAGGATTAGGATATTTTAAGTATTAATATTTTATTTTATGTTTATTTATTTTTTAATAATATTCATAAAAGAAAATAGATGAATCTCATTTGGTCAGCAGAAGAAAAACGTAATAAATTATTCAATTAGTTTTTGAAAAAGAGAAATCACTTAATTAAGTTAAACAAATAAAACGAAATAATTATTTACCAAAAACGAAATAATTTTTTAGTATCCATTTTCTCTTCTCCTTAAACCAACGTTTTTAAAATAAGACCGGATGGGCCGGTCAAACTAATTTAACCGAGAATCAAAACCTAATCCAATTTAAAAATAATAAAAAAAATTAAATTTATAATAAAAAAGCTAAAATTGGCTAATTCAGACAGAATCGATCGAATTAATTTTTTAGATTTTAAGTCATTTTTAATAAAAATATAAGAAAAGACATTAGATCTATTTTTCATATGAATTAGATTTATTATTTTACAACTTTTATTTTAAAATTTTTTATGATTTTTAAATTTTTATTAATATATATACATAAATTCATAATATTACTATATTAATAAACCCAAGCTAATTCAGTTAAATCATAAATCAATTATCAATCAAGTTTAGTGCTCAGTCCGATTTTAAAAATATTAACTTAAACTCATTATTCATCCATTATTATTATAATAATATTTCTAAAAATGTGCATCATTCATTATTTTTAATAGGTATCACAATAAATTTTAAATAACTAATCCCTTACTTGTGCATTATGCGGCAATAAAAATAATAAAATACAAATATAATCAATAATAATAAATATAAAATAATTTTCATGTAAATTAACAAATTCTATTTTAAAAAAAATATAAAATAAAAAATTTATCTCAATTTTTATGATAGTTTCATCGAAATAATATAAGTAAGCAGTTATAACTTTTTTATTTCAAAAATTGATATTTTCATTAATTAAGAATAAAACCTACACACATTTTTACTATAAAAAAATTATGAATTCTATACAAAAAAAAAGCAAAAAAATAAAAATAAAAATTCAAACAAATTTTTTCAAATGTGAAAAAAAATTATGAATAGAAAAGTTACAACCATAGATTTATATTAAAATTATTATTAATATTATTATTACGTATTATTAACATTTTAATTGCTAAGAAGGTTAAAAGTAATATTTCTCATTGTTTATATTTTTAAATTTCTAAAAAGGATATAACTTAATTATTATTATAAATAAATTATTAATTAAATAAATTATTAATATATAATTAATTTATTAGGAATTCCAAAAGTTAAATTTTAGCTACAAAATTAACACCATAAACTCCATAGAAAAAAAAAAGCAAAAGAGAAAAAAAATAAAAATTTGTACAAATTTTCAAAAAGGAAGAAAAGTGTGAATAGTAGAGTTAAAAGTTACATATTTATATTTTTTTAACTTTTAAAATTAATATTATCATTATTAATAATGTGTTTGATCGGAAAAGAATCTCGAAAAAAAAATTACTATATAATTATTTTTTACTAGCAATACTATATTTATTTGCAAATAATTTATATAAAATAAAATATCAGACTCGCTAAAATTTATCAACTAGTTGATAAAATATTTAACATAAAAAAATAGAAAAAATTATTTTACTAAAAAAAATGGTTGTGGAGTCTTACGTCAAAAAATAATTATATCATTGATTTAAGATATGATAAAACAAGAAATATATTATAAGGATAGTTTAGGTATTATTCAAACTTTATCGATATAATTTTATTGTAACCAAATAAGTTAATATATTTTTAATCTATTTTTTTAATATTTTTATTACATCTTCTAAGCATGATAATATAATTTTTCAAGTAAAATATAATCACAATAATTTAAATCTATAAAATATATTTCTAGTAATTAATTTTTATAGTAATCTACAAAATATTTTAGAAAGATTAAAGAATCATATATTTTTATTGTCTAACTTTTAAATTTCTAAAAAAATTATAACAATAAAATTATTAAAATTTTAATTTATAAGTAATTTGTTGGCAAGATCAAAAGTCATATATATTTTATTATTTAAATTTTTAAATCTCTACAAAAATTATATAAATTAATTAATATTATTAAATTAAATTATTAATATACAATTAATTTATAAAAAAAATAAAAAGTCTATATTGAAGTATTTACCTTTTCAAATTTCTACAAAAATATGATGCAGAAAATATGATTTTTTGTAAGGAAAAAAAATAATGACATAGTTTTATAGGAATTAAGGAAATTCCATAACTTATATATATAATATAAAATATAGATACTTTGTGGAGAGTCTAAGGATATTTTAAGCAAATTATTTTAATGTTCTTACCTGTCTCATTATCTTAATTATATTTAGTGAACTCTAAATAATTATAAATTAGAAAAAATAAATCTCTTTATTTATTCATAATTATAAATAAAGAAAATAAATATATATATATATATTGATGAATAAATTGATAAATAAATAAAGCAAAAAATTTATGATAATTAAGTTTTTTTTTTAAATTATATACATTTTAAGTTTTTTTTTTAATTTTAAAGTGTTATATTCATTATTAGAAAATTTTATATTGTAATAGACAAATGAAATATTTGAACCCATTAATTATATATATTGTAAAAATTTTAAAAAATATAAGTTTTTAAATTACGATTTATATATTTATAATTAATATGGACTATTAAATTATATAATTCATATCCTATTACATTTTATTTTATTTTATTAATTATTCGGTATATTTAAATTACCAACTGTATAGATTCATTAATTATATATATTATAGTTATCTACTAAATATTTTATTTTAATATCTAAAAAAATTAATTTATATAATTAAATAATAATTAATTATTATCGATATTAAATAAGATACCTTAATTCTATTTAAAATCTTTAAATAAATATTTATAGTAATTAATTAATTATCTATTCTAATAAATAATAAATTTAATATATTAAAAATTTTAATCTAATTAATTATTATTAATATCAAATAGAATATTTTATTGGATATCTTAATTATTAAAAAAAAAAATTTTTTTGAACTTTCTAAATAAATATTTATTATAATAAATAATAAATTAATTTTACAATTCAATAATAAATTAATTTAAAATTGAGTGGAAATAAAACAATTCAACAAATTATGCATTTCCACCTTTCTATAAAGACCGAGGCCTAACATTTTATTTTGTTCAATTTTTTTTTTTGATAGATATTTTGTTCAATTAAATGAATGTTAAGATTGGATCGTAATAAAAACCAAAAAAAAAAAAAAAAAGAGTTCAAAGCAACTGCAGAGTATACAATACAGAGCATATGCAATAAGGCCAAGAAATGCTTTGCATTTAAAGAAAAAAAAACAAATAGGGCTAAAATGGAAAATCCACTATTCATAAGTTGATTTCACTTCAATGTATGTCACAATGTTATATCAATATTTTTTTCACTAAAGTAATGGCCCCAAATTCACCAAATGTATACAAGTTAAGTGTATTTGGTGCAACAAAAGAATTAGCATGTAAATACTACAAGCACCCAATTCACTTTCCTAACTTTTGAAATCAACAATACATATCTAATTAAGCAAAAAATACAAATTTGTACCTCTCTGATTTATGTGATTTTAAGTTCCTTAATTTGATTCACCACGCTAAAGGAATACAGAAAGGAATAAAGTCAGAGATTATTTGCAGTACAACTACACATGAAACCTTCCAACTTTCTTTTTATGCAAATCTCAGAGCTCCATTTCTCTAGAAATTCCAGTTTTCATGTCAGACAATTATCAAACATTGACACAAACTTTCAAATACGTCCTCAACAAACTTCAAATCATTCACGTATGTAGATCATGAGTTGCTCATAGGATAAACGAATGCAAATTTAGGATAAGCATTAAGCAATCTTAAAACCTTTAAAAACAATACATGAAAACAGATTTGGCTGCCTAATTTTCTCTTTTTTTTTCACTCCTTTTAAGATTCAACGTCTACCCAAGTTATTCCTGAAAAATGAATAATCATCTGCCCAACTTACCATAGATCGTTTGTCACTTCTTGCAATTACCATAAAAGGAACAAGAGAGGCTATCATACTACTTCTGAAGGCAGCTTCAACTGATCACTAAAGTAATTATTATCCTTAGCAAGCTGCATAAGCTCCTTTACCTCCTGAACCTTAGACGATTTGGCCAATTCATCTAACACAAGCTGTAACAATTTCTTCTTAACATAATATTTCTTGCCAATGATCACTTTTGATAGCTCAAAAGCAAACCCCAAATCGTTTTTCTCACAGACAAAAGGAATCAGGGCTCTAAAAGTGAAGTTATCTGGCTTACAATCAGTATTTCCTAATTCAAAATACCAACGCTTAGCTGCCTCCAAGTTCTCCTCTTCAACAAACCCTTTAATCAAAGCATTGAAACTAATAGCATCAGGTTTAATGCCCTTATCTTTCATTTCTTCAACCAACTCAACTGCATCTTTTGTTCGCTTCGCCAGTGCCAGCCCACGCAACTTTGCATTGTAACTTCTTATATCAGGAAAAATATTCTCATGCACCATTCGACTCCAAATCCTCTCCCCATCCACAAAACGCCCATTTGCATAAAGCCCATTTAAAAGTGTATTAAAAGTAATCAGATTAGGCTCCATACCTTTCGTCTCCATCTCATCAAGCAATGAAACCCCTGAATCCAACGAACCCATCTCACAAAATGCCTTAATAACTGTATTGTAGGAGACAACATCCGGTTCAATCTCCAACGTCTGTGGCAATTTCCTGAACAGCTCATCAACCTTATCAAAATTCTTCGAATTAACACATGCTGCCAGAAGTGCGTTGAAGGACAACACTGTCCTATTACATTTTCTCTCAGCCATTTCATCGAACACCTTGTGGGCATTATCGAACATGCTTGATTTCCCATAAAGCAAGATCAAACGGACATTAAAACCTTCTTCGGAAATATCTTTGTACTTCTTTTGGTCCTCGAGTATTTCCTCTATCCAACTAAAGCGTTTAGCGGCGCCAAGGCGGCGAACGGCCAGTTTATAAATACCGGTTTTGGTCCGGAAGCGGTCATTTTCGGATAATTTTTTGAACTTCTCAACGAGACGCTTCAAGTCTCGTTCTTGACAGAGGGTGTCACAGAGTGATTTTGTTTTGGCTGGAGTTTTGCCTGTAAAGGAGGCAAGTAGGGCAGATGTTGAGAAGGTGCGGCGGAGAAGGCGAGTTATTGGCGGCATTGTTCTGGGTTTATGGGTTTAGAGTCTTGGCGTCGATTGTGTAAATGGTTTTGTTGATAAACCGGTTAGCCCTAGCCCCTTGGGTGGTAGGATGGCTGGGCTTGACAAAAAAGAATCAAGGTCCAGAAAGTGGGTGCCGACCGGGCATCCCCTGTATGTGATCCTAGAGCATTTAGGTTTTAATAAAAAAATGTTAAAGGATTTTTATAAAATTATACATAAAATAATTTTTAAAAAAATACTGCAAAAATAATATTTATACTCTTAAAAATATTTTATTTCTTACCAAATTAAAGTTTTTTTTTTTGAAAAATACACAATCTTTTACTACAAATAATATTTTACTTTAATTTTTATTTTTATTTTAAATTTTACTATTAAATAAATATATTCCAATAATATAATAAAAATATATATATTTTAATTAATATTTTCAATATATAAAATATATTAATTTTTTATAAATAAAAATTTTAATTTTAATTACAAATAAGAAATAACGTTCATAAAAATAATATAAAAAATAAAATATATATATTAATAAAAATTATTAAATTTATTTTAAAATAAATTTTACATATTATAAATATAAAAAATAAAGTTAAAATAATATTAATTTTATTGTATAAATATTGCATAAATATTATATTTATGTTATGTAGATATATGTAAATATGAGTGTGTTATGTAAATATTGTGTGTATATAAAATTAAAAAAATAAAAATAAAAATTATTAAATAAATTATATAGATATTGTGTATATATTATATCTATGTCCATATTTATTATTATGTATTTTATATATATTGTGTATATATTTATGTGTGTATTATGAATATAAGAATAATAAAATTATTTGTAAATAAAAATTATAAAAGTAAAAAAAATGAAATAGTTAAAAATTAAAAAAAAATTAATGGCCATAGATTTAAAAATGGTACACTGTAATCAGTGTAAATTTCCCAAATTTTAAATCCCTTAGGCCATCTTCAATCGAGCATCATTTTAGTGTAAAACGTCAAGATAGTGTTTAGGTTGGTCTCTATTCCAGCGCTAAAATGGTGTTGAAAATAGTAAAAGTGAATAATGACACTGTACTATTCATACACTTTTTTTTTTTTTTGACAATTCCGCTAAATTAAAATTTTTTACTTTTGCCCGTGCATTTATATCCTTTTTAATTTTTAATTCAATTCTCATTCATTCAACAAAATAAAATATTTTTTATATTAAAATATTACTATTTCATGATTAATTTTATTTAAAATATAATTAATTTATAAATAATGTAAAATATTAATTACAATATAAAACATCTAAAATTTATATTAAAGATTAATTAAAATGACATAAAATAAATTAAAATAAATTAACCTTATAGACTAATATGGTATAAAGCATTTGTAACTTATACATATAAAAACTAACATAACACAACAAATATTTGTAACAATATATAATAGTAAATATTAAATAAGACAAAGTCTAATATAACACGACAAGTTATGAAATAGTATATAAAAATAAATGTTAAATAAACTGGACCAATAATTTAATATTATGGTAGACTATATTCGAATCCTCCAATATCATCAAAATATTGGCCAAAAGAATTTAAATAAAAGAAAAATCCTTATTGTTGTTGATTTCTTTTTTGTATAATTCTTACTTGTTCGACTCGAAAATACTTACGTACATTTAGATCAGCCATGAAATTTAAATCCTTTAATAAAATTTTATTTTCTTCTTTTATTTCTTTGAAGGCCAAATTTTATATCTAGATATCCATTTATTTTTGCCTATTCAAATTTGTCTTTTTTAACACATCAATAAGATTTAATCAATTTATTACCCGTTATATGCAAATCAATGATAAAAATACTCACATTACACTTCATATTATACTATTTTTTTATTTGTTCATATTATATTAATTTAGATGATTAACTGAATATTAATATTTATTTTTATATTTTTTGTCAATGTTTAATTATTTTATTTTATTTTATATTCCAATAATATATCAATGTTTTGTTTTTGTTAATTAATAAAATTAAAATTATTAACGTATTAGTTTCTACTTAATATTTAAAAACTAAAATATATTATTTGATCTATATGTGAATAGAAAATTATGTAAGTAATTGGTGAATGAAAAATTATGTGGGTAATTAGTGAAATATATAAAAAGTAGATAAAAAAAAGAATATTTCAAAAATATGCTTTTGGTTGTAGAAAATAGTGGAATGGATTGGAGAAGAATTTCAATTTTTACATAATTTTAGAGTAAAAGTTGCACTATTTCAGTATTTCGGATCGGAGATGCTCTTAGGTATGGTTTATATTTTCTCATTCTTTTCATGTAAAATTACTTGACATTGATTTTTTTGTATAAAATATAAAAATTTCATATGTTATATTATAAAACAAAAAACAGAGTCATCTTATTGATACATTTTATATACACACACACCATGTATAGCTCAATGCTTCTTATTCTAATTTAACTTGAAATTTGAATGGATTTTCAACCCAAATTTAGCCCCAGACTTGAGTTATAAGCCTAAACATAGACATGTTTACTCACATATAGTTAACAAAGAAAATACAATACAATAAATGGTACTTGAGTTTAAAGCCAACAAGAGCCAAAATAAAAATAAAGATGATCTTAAACTCGCTCTTGTTGTCTCTTGTTTGAAATTGAGCCCCTACATAACACTCAAATTCAATTCCCAATTTCCGCATCCCACACTCACATAAAAGCGCTGTTTGTACCACATTACACATTAACACATACTTAGCATGGCTTGCCATTGATGCTTCATAAATAGATTTGTACATTGACTGTAACTGAACATTATTGCCTTCCCTGTTAACTCATGCTGTCTGTACTTTCCAAACAAGACCAAACAATACAATAACTCAACTGTAATTTTAATGTCCCAACTTTGCTAGAGAGACATATTGGTATAGTTGCAGTCAAATAGTTTAATTCTAATCAAATTTCAGAATTTTTTATTTTCGTTAGGCCAAAATTCAGTAACTCATTTAGCAAAATGGATTAATAAATAGAGTTCTAACGTTAAATACACATACAGGTCTTATATGTATTTCTCAATCCAATTTAATAACATTTGCTTGATTTAGTTATAAAGATTTGAATAAATAAAATCTCAACAGACTTGAAAAAAGGTATTAAAAGTTATTATCTTTCACGCAAATGAAAATTAAAAACATTGGAATTGTACGAACATACGAAACAATCAAAGATTCTTTCTCTTGTGTGAGTAACTGCTTTATAACCCATTTAGCATTGGCGAGAGCTCTTTGTCTCTGTCTTTTATCTCATTTGTTTAGACTTAGACCAGTCTTTTTCGAGAATGGAATTTGTGGGCTCTGCCATGAATGAGTTATGCATTGCTCAAGAAGGTAGCAGAAGAGGAAGATTAGGTAGGAGGAGGGTGGGTTACGATGATAACGAAGAGTACAAATCCAAGAACCTTCATGCTGAGAGGAGAAGAAGACAAAAGCTTAGTGATAGGCTGCTGGCTTTACGAGCAATGGTTCCTATAATCACCAATGTATTTTCTTCTTAAGTAATCCTTGATTTCAAATTCATTTTCTTTAAATTCTTGATTTATTTTATTTTATTTTTCTTAAATCTTGGCTTGTTAGATGAACAAGGCTACTATAATTGAGGATGCTATTACATACATTCATCAGCTGCAGAGCGACGTGGAGCTTCTAAAAGACCAGATTCTTCAAATGGATGCATCATTAGAAGAGGCAATCAATACAAGGAATGATGAAATTGATGCTGAAGAGGAAATGAAACAATTTGGAATAACGGTTTGATTAAAATAATTTTAGAATTTGGCTTTTCAAGTACTGGGTTTTTGAAAAATCGTGTTAAGAAACTGATATAAATATTGAATTTGGTTGTAGGAAGATGTTCTGGTGGCTAACATTGATGGGAATAAGCTATGGATTAAGATAATTTTGGGGAAGAAAAGAGGCAGATTCAGTAAATTAATTGAAAACATGGCTTATGCTGGTCTTGAACTTAATGACACTAATGTTACTACCTTTAAAGGAGCCATTCTTGTTTCATCCTCTGTTGAGGTAAAAGACAGAAGAAGCTCTTCCTGTGACATTTCTTCTGTACTTTTATGTACTTTTTTTGGGTACAATTAGAGATTCTAGAATAAGCCAAATGTACCCTTATAAGCTTTCTTTACTTTAGTACTGATAAGCTAAGAGTATTTTCTTGTTTCAGGGTACTTATGGTGATATCCTCACAGTTCAGAATACCAAGGACCTTGTGCTAGAGATTGTCAGAAGAATATAGAAGACCACTATTTTAAGTGCTTTTCATCACACTTGATTATTCATGAATTTTGGAAGGGAGCAAAAAATTGATTTTATATAATGATTGTCTTGGATTGATTGATACCTGAACATTAATATAATTCAAGCTGTAGTTCTTTTAGTGATATCTCAATCTCATATAGCTTATTGTCTGTGAACCGAACAAGACGAATAATTTTGTTAAACTTAGTAATAAACCGATTACGATCAATGATTTGTGCAACAACCAGATTAAAATTCTCCAATCATCACCTCCTCTCATTAGATATTACATTGAAATCCAGATTCCAACAAATGAACAGACTAACAATGAGATATTCTAAGCTAATTTAGCTAAACCCAAGATCATGGAGACAGATGTGAATCATTGTCAGTTTATTCCTGACAATCCAACTATGGGACCGAGTTCCTAGCTTGAATTCAAACCATATTTTGACTATACTGCATATATAATAACTAACAAGTTAGCAACATTAAGAACTAGAGACTGGCTTTCGATATTAGTCGGGTAACTTTGCCACATGAAGTCTGCAAAAAAGCTTTATGGCTCGTTTTCATCCTCTGAATTTTATTGGCTGATCAATGGATATTAGAATTAATGCGGACGACTGTTCCAAGTCCAACTCCCATCTGAAGATGGGATTATAACTGTTATAACTGCAAGTCCAGGCATCAGGAGGATAGGAAAGAATCATCCTGATAAGTCTGTGGTCGGTGGAGATGTGATTCTTGGTGGATTTATGGTCGCCATAGTTGCATTACTACTTTTCTGCTCAAGAAGCCCGAGCCTTAGCTCCTCTTTCATCATATTTCTAACGTTTTAAGATTGGGAAAAAACATCATACAAGGTACTGCCATCATTGTTTTTCTCTAGCATCAAAGCTAATTAGCAAACTTGATAAATAAATTCTTCAATTCTAATTATTTTAAATTTTCAACTAGCAAAATCAATGGCTGTAGCTTTGACAGGATTTCGAATTTCTTGGTGTTGTTAAAAACCTATAATGTGTAACTATTTTTTGGCCAAGAAAGAAAGGGGGAATAAATGCAATTAACTTCATTAATTCCCTAAATTCTTGCTCATTACACAGATCATGCTGCCTAAACAATGTCCAATTAGTTTCCTCTTTTCAGTTGAAAAAAATACTTTCCTTTTGAAATTCAGCAAAATATATGAAAGATAATTAAACAGACACAATAATTAAAAATCTACTATCAGTTAAAGAAATCCAAAAAGTCTATCATTTGATTCCACAAATTATCCCCTCAGTTTCCATTGCTTTGCACCACCCCCCCTTATATGGAATCTATGCACTTTACTCCATATTTTTCCTTTTCAAGTTCGAATTAAAGAAAGAAAAAGAGAAAAGCCAAAAAAAAAAAAAAAAGAAAAGAAAGAAGAAATCGAAGGATGGGAAAATTCTATTTGAACTGAACATTGTTGTCTTTCATCTATCAACTGCAAAACCCTTTTTCCTTCCAAAATTCTCCAATAAGGTTCCTGCATTTCAAAGTATTTCTCAATTAATCATATAAAAACCAATATAACAAAAAAATGACCACAATCTTAAATTAAATTGGTAATTCATGGCTGAGAATCGAAGAATGAAAAAGATTTCGTTCTTCATTTTCCCAGCAACCAAACAAATTAAAAGAAGAGAGAGAACAAAGCAGTAAACAAAGAAACTCAACTATTACTTGACTAAACAAACAAAAAATGAAAACCCACGAAATCAAAAAATAAAGTCAATCCAAACAAAACTAATTAAAAATCAAGACCCATAAGAAAGAGAGAAAGAGAGAGAGAAAGAGTACCTTGAGGCTTGCAAACAGGAGGATCTTCAAATAAAGAACGAGAAAGTTGCTTATGAGCAAGACCAATATCAAACAAGATCAAACCAGAAGATGGATCACTCACAATAATCCCTTTAACTGGAAGCCAAAGAAAAAGCTCTTCTTGGGAAAGACCTTCAAGTCCTATAAGCCCACCATAACTAAGATTGGCTCTAACAAAACTATCAAAATATACTCTGGTCTCATATTTGGCCATACAAGGACCCTGTAGCTCCACCTCCAGCCGGCCATTCTGATCAAGATTGTAGGATTTAACATTATTCGGAAAAAGACCACCAGGAAGGCCTTGGCTTTGAAGGAGACTTTGCAAAGAGGAGGAGAATGAGAGAGGGAGAAGATAGAGAAAGAGGAGGAGGAAAAAAGATTGAGGTGTCAGAGACATTGTTAAGGTTAAGGTTAAGAGAGAGGGATCTGATTCTCTTTAAAAACACAAAACATAGAAATGGTCTAAATGTTTGTTTGCGGGTGGGGTTTTAAGGTACTTATCATATGAAATCATTTTCTTTATTTAAAAACAAACAATAAAATAAAATAAAACTTGTTTACTTTGTCTCGGGGACTGAGCATTGACGATGAAGAACAGCGGGGCCTAATCAGACAGTCCAAATTATTAGCTGGCAAAGTTTATTTATTTACCAAAGTACCCTTTTTTAAGCTATTATTTGAAAATTTTTAATTAAATATACTTGCATGGCCTTCATTCAAATGGCAAAAAAAAAAAAAAAAAAACAATTATATGATTTTGTTCCAATCATATCACGATTCATGCGTAAATTACTTATCTTTTTGTTCATTATTATTGAATTAAAAAATATTTTATATAATATTGTATTATTATTTTCGTTAATTACATTATGAATTATATTTTGTTTTCGGATATGATTTTGTTTAAGTATATTACCATTTATGGTATACATATTATTTATAATTTTATTAACATTAAAGTAAAAATATTTATTTAAAATCTACATTTTCAAATTTATTGTTTTTCAATTTTAAAGATAATTTAATGTAATTATCTATTGTTCGTCTTCTACTATTACGTATATATATCAACTACTTAATGATATTTATTATAACAAGATGTTTTTTATTTTAAAAAATGATTTTAATTTGTATAATATATATATTATTTGATATATATATTTTTTCACAATATATATATTAAAACAACACATATTCCTAATTATCAAATTATTATAACTTAATTCATATATATTAAGTACTAATAAATTTTTAATTAAAAAATTATTGTTTTTAATATATATTACGTGTAGACTATTATACACTTAATTTATTATTATTTTTTCTGTAACTGCTAATTAATGAGTTAATTGATGGGCTTAAGCTATAAATGTAATGATTAGTTATTTCATACTTATCAAAATTCATTTAAATAGATCTTATAGGTATATCATGGCATAATCTAGCAGTCTGAGTAATAATTCAGACCGATTTCTGCCTTTTCTATTATAATACTTAAAAAAATCTTATATGATGTAATAAAAAATTAAATTTGTAGAAGAAAAATGAGATGGTTAGACTAAATGTGTAATCTTCGTAGGTTTTGTTTGATGAAAACTTTAAATTAAGAAAAAAAATAACATCAAGATCAAGTTCTCTCTGTTGTCTCTTAGGATTTCTCTTCTATCTCTGTGTAGATTTTAGCTGTCATATCTTTGTGAGATTTTTTATTTAGATTGAGGACTGCTGACGGCCGGCCAACGATCGACAACAATATCTTTCATTTTCTTTGTTAGGTTCTTTATAGTTTTTAGTAATCTGAGGATTTTGAGTATAGATTTCTTGGATCTATGCGCCTTTGATCCTCTCTACTACTCCTTAATGGAGTTTATGGGATTTATGGCGATTGAAGTTCTCAGTTTCGGTCATGGATAGAGGCGTACTATATCCTTATGGGGACGCAATCACTTTGATTCCATTGCCCTAATTTTTTGTGGTTTTGAGCTCAAGAGAATTGGGTTTTAGCAAGTCAATGTTGAAGGGCAAAAAGAAGTACTACTTGATGAAGCTACACAGACTAACTTGGAATAGTTGTCCTCCCAACCCAGTGGGTCTCCCTATTTTTTGTAAAAGAAGTTGTATAATCTCCTGTTTTCCTCTGTGCTTGTTTGTTTGTTAGCTTGATCCTTTCCCTTCTCTCCATCTCGTTGCTTTGCTTAAGATTGGCGGCCTTCTTGGCTGTTTAGTTTAAAGAATTAATATGATACTATGTTTGGTATTGGTGATTTTCCTCTTTCAATGAGGAATTTAAAGAATACCCCCAATGTTTCTCTAGAATCTTTTACTGCTTACTATTTACGGCTTCTGACCAAGACTGTTTCAATCTTTGGTTTAATTCATAGCAGATCTGTCATCTCTTATCTTCTGGTTATGCTATGCTTGATTCCCTCTTATGGCTGATTCACTCCTTCTGGCCAGAGGTTCTCCCTGAGATGGTATATTCAAGATAGAGCTAACTTTAGGTTGTTAATTTATTTATTAATTGTGTTAATATAAACACAATATAAAAATTAAATAGATAATCCTGATGACATGATATAATAATTTTATTTTATAAATAATTATTTATAAAATAAAATTATAATTAAATTAATTTTAAAATATAAATATATTAATTTTTTTAAAAAATATATAAAATAAAATATATAACATAATTAATATGAAATAAATAATTTATGTGTATTATATTTTAATATTAAAATTTAATATAAAAAATTATTAAAAAGGTAAAATATACAATATTAAATTATTTAAATTATAAAATTTGCTTAATTTTTAATATTTATAAAAAATTAATAATTAATTAATAATTAAATTAAAAAATAATTTAATAATTAGATAAATTTAATAAATTTTTAATTAAAAAAACTAAAAATTAAATAAAATATTTATAAATAAATAATAATACATCATATAATAATAAAATTATAATAATATAATATTTATTTTAATTTTTTATAATAAATAATAATATAATATAATATAATTTTAAATTATATAAAAACTACATCATTCTAGTTAAATAAATTATAATATATTAATATATTAATTCATTTAAAATTATATTATAAAAATGTTAATTTATTTATGATATTAATTTATTAATTTTATATATTTTATATACAGTATTTACGTATCATGAGCCATTTTAACGTTACTCATGCTGCCATTATCATCCATTAGGAAGTTTATCGACGGGTAAATCAGAGAACGAAGGATGAAAATGGTAATTTAGTAATTTTGGTAATAAGCCAAAGAACGGTTTTGCAAGCCCAAAAGGAGAGAGGATCCAAACACTTGTCAGACGCTCAGCGATCATAAATCATAAGCATAAACAACTATTTGCTGTTTCACCAGTACCCTGGTGATAATTGCAATGATTTTCTTATTGCATTTCTTTCTTTTTTTTACTATTTTTCAATTTCGAATGACTAAGATAAGAATATTAAAATATTAAAATATATTCATCAAGTAAGACAAAATTTGCAAGTTTATTGACCTTTTTCCACCTTTTGGCGACACGTTGTTAACAAATTCTTTACAAAGAAAAAAAGAGAAATTCTTTGTTTTAAAAAAGTATATTTTTACTTTTCAAAACAATATACATTTTGTTTGTTTAATGAAACTGTTTAAATTTCTATATTTTATTTTTTATTTGTTATTTTTTGACTATTGAGTTAAAATTGATATTAATTAATTTGTATAAAATTATTTGGATAGTTTTTTTTGTTAGGTAGAGAATGGGTGTGTGTTGGTAATTATATTTCTTTATGCTCTTTTTGGCAATAAAATAACTATTGATCAAATATATATATATATTTTAAATAACACATTAAATTAATATTAATATTAAAATATAAATAAATTCATTAAAAAATTGAAAATAGATGGTAATAATTCGTTGGTTGGGATATGAATAAACAAAATGGTGTACGTAATTATAACATAAGCAACAACTTTCCTTTGACACTTTTTCTACCTCTCCAATGATATGCATTGTTTAAAATGTCTTCTGTCCTTTTTGACCTGTCCCGACTCTTCCCTTCTTTACTTCATATTTTTCTCCCATAAATTGGCTTTGCAGATTTATCGTGGATTAATTAATTATTTAAACCCCCCAATTTGCATACTGTATCAAACTTCATACCCTTCAATTCTCATTTTATCTTTTATTTCAACCAAACTAGCCGCTAAGTTCAAGCTCAAAAAAAAAAAAAAAAGCTGCTAAGTAGCTGTAATTTTAATTTGATATGTAATGGTTAAGCTTTTCTCTTGAAAACAGACTATTTAATTTTGTAGAAAGTTTTATGAGTGCAAGAAAAAAATAAAAAACAGAGGTGATGGTGGTGCATTCTAAGAGAGCACACACTCTCAAATAGTAACCATTTATTCTTAATATTATTGTTAATAATTATAGCTTCCATTAGAACAATTCTCGTCCATGCCCAATTGATGGCTCATAATCTGCAGTGGCGTCAATGCATTTAAATTCTTATTTCTCAACAATAATCAAAATTCATAATTAGACAAATTCCCACATACACGCTTTTGGAATTTAAAAAATGAAAATTATCAATTATCTATTTCATTGCAATTCTTCAAATACATATACAGCTATTTTATTAATCCTGGATTAATTACCAAAAGCAATTTCAGATAATTCTGCAATCAAGCATGCCATGAGTCCTCAACTGACTCAACTTGTGGCTGATTTTGCCTTTGAATTTGATAGCCATAGATGGCATCTCCATGATCTCCTTTCTCCATATGGATATGTACTCCCAAACAGATAATCAGCGGTCTCATTCCACTGATTGTTGCAACTTCCACAATCAGTAATTTGTTGTTGACAGTCACCCCATTTCTTTCCATAGCGAGAAAGACAAGGCCAGTAGCCAAATAAACCTTCACAGGGATCCATAGCTTCTAAGCCATACCCAGATGGAATTTGAGACACTTCCCTTGATTCGTTAACATAACCAGGCCATGAATTCTGTTCGCCAACATACTTTTCCTTAATTTCTTCTTCCGGGTATGATTCTAAAGGCTCATTCTCACGGGGCTGCTGTTGCTGCTCTGTTTCCGCCGGGAAAGCAGTTGGTTTGCTTTCAATTTGGGGTTTTTCTGTCTGTTCTTCAACATCCTCTTTTTTAGAAGGCACTGTCATTGCCCCAGAAGAGCGAGGATAACAAATTTCATCAGAAGGGGGAAGGGGTTTGCCGTAGGTAAGAGTTAGATCATAGCCGCCAGCATAAGGTGTTGGATCATATTCTTCGAAGTCAGGTTCATTAAATTCCGAAACAGAGTAAGAGATAATGAACCGAGTTTGTACGGGATAGTGAGAAGATGGGTCATAAGAAATATGTTTAGGCTCAGTGGAAGTAAATACAGAATATGCAATTCTTGGGTAGCTAGAAACAGAATCATAAGCACCAAAAAAAGGAACTGAATCATAAGGAAAGTTTTGATAATTATTGGAAGGGTGACTAGAATTAGCAGTAGCTATTGAATCTTGAACAGGAGAAGAATAATAATAACTATTAGACTAATGGGTTAAAGGATAATCGCTGTTGTACTCACCACAATCATCCTCCATGTAATAGCTGGATCTATAGTAATCCATTGTAGCAGAAAGATCAGAAGCAGCCAAAATTCGAGAATTTACAACAAACAGTTATAAGCCTTATCTAATGAGAGAGATACGGTTGTGATGCGACTTTCACCTAAGAACCCACCCAACAGAATTTGACGTTTTGTGATTGTAGGATATGAATTTATTAAGATAATTGCAGGGAACCAACCATTCTAGGTGCCATATTAAAAACAAGAAGCATTAGCATGTGCTTTTGCATTTATTCTACAAAAAGGACAAAGTTTTCCAAGACTGAACGATTGATTGAATTAGACACTAGAGCTTATTAAGCTTAGTTTCAAAGTAATTACCTTAATTGGTAAACACAGAAACAATCCACAGTAATTCAGATTAATTTAACTTATTAAGCTTAGTTTCAAAGTTATCATTATCTAAACTGGTGTACACAGAAATAACCCACAATAATTCAACTTAAGAGAATGATTACAAGCCGCTGGTTTATTCCTTCTTTGCACGTCAACAATGACAGCAGCAGGGAAAATGATAGGTAGGATAGCTAATGAAATTGTTATTAGAACAATTGATAATCTTTTCTCTCTCTAGTTAAATTTGTTAATTACCCTGCCAACTTTATTACTTTGCAAGCTATCCACTCTCACAACTTATGGGGAAGCTCAATACGGCCCTTTTACAATGTTTACATGTTAAACAAACAAGAAATTTCTTTATCAGACCAACATGTCAAGTCATTTATGGTAATGTGATCATATAATACATAATTCATGACAACATCTAAAATCAATCCCCACTAGTAATAAAGGCCAGGATTCCATTTGAAAGCCAAGTCTGGTTTGACCAGCTTAAAAGGGCACAAGGGAAAAAAGTCTGGTTTCACTAATCTCAGAATTTATTTCACAAACTAAATAACGATAACATGAAAAGACCTCAAACCAGCGGCACATGCAATACCACCTTATTGAAGACAGAAAAGCTTGGCCGGCTAGGAAGCCAATTTTGAGGAACGAATAATTATGAACACATAACAAAAAGTCTAAATAGTAGTACAATTGCATGTAGTATCCATAAGTTGCAAGTCCATCTCTATTTCCACATTCAACACAGTTACAGCAACAATTCATGTTCCTCAAGATGAAACCAATAAATATTAAGTATGCACTGACCAGACTGCTATAAAATAAAATAATTCTTAATATCAAGTTAAATCCCCACATGTAATTATCCACCTAAGATATGGTTGGGATGATCAGTGCCAGCTCCAAAGAAACGCCATCCACATTGAAACCAAAATTTGAGACCTGCAAAAACAACACTATCAATAGTAGATCTTCAAGTAACTGAACAAAATGATTATTGAGAAACTAGAACAGTAACAATTGTGTCAATTGGAGATTCTATAAAAAGGAAACTCATTAGCTAATCAATTAATTCAACATGCCTGAAACAAATATTAAGAAAGCTAAAATCAAACACCAAAATATTGAATAAAGAATTAGATGGCATATTCATACATTCTACCACCTCATCCGGATGTGGAATCTGATGGAGTTGCCCCTTGTCTTGGCCTTCTCCGCTCTGGAGGTGGGCCGTCTCTCCGTCTCTCATATCTTCTATTCTCATACTTTGAACTATTTCTCTGCTTTGGTTGATAAGTAGGGTAAGTACAGGGAATTATCTCTCCATTTATGTACTTGTCCCCTGAAAAAAAAAGTCCCAAAAGTGCGTGAAGCAATCAATATAAATTCACTGATAACGTAGATATGCACAACAAGAGGCACTAATGCAGAATTCAAGAAATTAAAGAGACCTCCATAATCCTTGTTTTTCACATCTATGTAAGAGTCTGGCAGTACCCAGAGGACCCCAGGTAAACCTGCATTACATGAAACAAATAAATTTCCACGGAAGCAAGAAAAGATATGTAGAAAATGAACCTGCATTGAACAAAATTTGGATAGAAAATACACTTAACACGCTTACTCACCCTTAAATTTCTCAGAGGTTGCTTCATCAACAGTGCATTGGAATCCAGTGTATGTGGTAGTACTAAATGCATACATATTCTTCTTCGCTTCTTCCATGCTGTTATAAAGGTAGAGTACAAAATCAAAGGGGTTAAATTTTTCATATTAAAATTTTCTTGTTAATATAGATTTGGAATAGCCAACCTTAAAACTAACTGTTAAGAATGGAGAGTCCATTTCTATATTAACTTCATTGTATTCTTATATTTCTTGGACGTGGGATTATCCACTCTTCATGCTATTGGACAAAATAGGAAATAAAGAACAAGTTTAACAGTGATTCAGCACAACACTGCTTAAAAAGAATAAATATTTAATTTAGGTAAAACTCAACTCAACTCAGCCTTAATCCCTAAATTAATTGGGTTAGCTGTGTGGATACTTCGTTCCCTCTTTAAATGATTTTGGGCTAACTTTATTTAGCTAAAATTAGAACTCTAGGAAAATAATCCGAATACTCAAAATCTTCTCATACTTTATTCAATTCAAGAAACTATTAGAAAGAAAATCAGAGCATAGCAATAAAACAGAAGTTACAATTCAACTTGAAATAAACAAAACCTTCAAGAAATATCCAATTACACATCATTCCAGTAAAAATACCAAGAATTCTCTACCAATTAAACAGGTAATACACCCGATAATAATAACAATAAAGAAAAAAAAACTTACAAGAACAAAAAATAAAGAACCTACCTGCCCAAGACAGTGGCAAGGGTGTTGAGATAAGTATCAATCATCTGCTCCCTAGTAGGTGCGGGGTCCTTGGGAAATTCCATCACAATCAACCAATGATTATAATCACAACCAGGTAACATTATTGTCTCTCTTGTCTCCCCACTGCTGCTCCTCTTGGCCGAATAATCGGAATCCACCGCCGCTCGTGTCATTAACGGCCGTGATTGCAGCCGGACGTTGACAGGTCGATCCCATGATTGGGTAGTGGAATTAACGAATGGATTGAAGGAAGGTTTAAAATGGGAAAGGGAAGGGGTTAGGGTTTTAGAAGTGAAAAAAGAGAGCGTAAATGTTGCCATTGAATGGAGCACCACTTGGGAGACTGGCTATAGTAAATGGCATTTTGGAAGATAAGGCAGCTAGGAGATATTTCTTTAATAGGTAAAATTACAAAATAGTCATATGAGATTTGCCAAACGTCACTTTTGAGTCCTTATTTTTTTTTTAATTTCACAATTTTTAGGTTTTTTTATAATAAAATACCATGTATTTTAATTGTTAAATTTTTAAAAATGAAAAATTTAAAATGGTAAGTAGAGAAAATATCATTTCACTTTAGTAGTTAAAATTAAAAAATAAAAAACTATCTTGTAATGAAATAAAAGTATATATATGATCTTATTTTTTTAAAGAAATTTTATTTTTAAGTTAAAAAATTATTAATAAATTTTTAAAAATAAAACTATCAAGGTGCAGCTTGATGGTGAGAAGTATGTGTAATTATTCTCACTTAAATTTTAAATTTGACTTTCAATTATTCTTTTTTTATATGTAATTAATTAAAAAAATTTTAAAAAATATTATATGTGTGGGAATCATACTTAATTTATCTAGAGATTAATTAAATAACAAATATTTATAATGAGTATTTACATAAAGTTATCTTTTTACATTAGAAGGATGTGCAAACTCACTTTTGAAATATATGCACAAAAATACATTAGTTTCTAAATAAATTTTTAGCATTATTATATAAAACTAGAAAATTAGTACCCACTCAGAATTTTTAGTTAATATACATATATACTAATTTTCATATTTTATAATAATTTTAAGGAAATAATTATGAAAAAATTAGAGATCGTAAATATATTTTTTATTTAATAATCGATTTAAAGTTATTAATAAATGATCTCTTAATAGTTTCTTAATTGTATTCGTATAAATAAAATAAATATTATATTTTTTATGAGATAATTAAAATAAGTATAACTCATACAAGTGTATTATGTATATTAATAGTACAAACTAAACAAAATAATCCTAAACTAGGATGGTATGATGTATCTTATAAGTAATATTTATTAAAATATATATAAAATCTCTATTTCGAAAGCACAAATTAAATCATCTGTATCAATCAACTTGCCTTGGTTAGTAAAGATATTTATGAACTTCCAATTTATACAAAAGAGGTCAATGTTCAATTTTATTAGGTCTACTTATTAATTTCATATATATTAATATAATATTTTAAAATATTATATTATATAGTTAATCAATAAAAAGTAACCGTAAAAGATTAATAAAAATTGAAGTTACATATTATAATAGGTGTTTTGAATTTAACATTATATTTCTCTTGTGTATAGACAAAATGTTAACTTTTATCTTCCATTAAAAGCTTCTTGATTAAAAAAAATATCATTATATATAGATATGCATATTATAATTTACTGTAATTTAATTTATTTATTGTGGTTTATATGATTTTTTTAATTATTATAAAAGGAGGCAAAACCTCAAATTACGAACTTATCATTCTAGGAAGATTAATGTCCATCAAATCTGGATCCAGAATGTTTCTCAACTCATCCGGGAGCCGCATTAAGGATTTTAAGCTTTCGGTACATATAGATGCGAAAAAAATAGTCCAAACCATATATATATATATATATATATATATATATAAATATCTATATATGGATGTGAAAGACACAAATATTAAAATTATGAAAAAAATATTTTTATTTGCAAAACTTTATATATTATTTCAAAATTGTTATTAGTATATTGTAAACATTATGATTAAATGAACAAATAAAAAATCAAATATAGAATAAATAAAATATAGAAAAAAATATTGATAGAAGTAAAAACATAAAAAACATGATATATTATTTATGCTAAATAGTACTGTAGAAAAAGAAAATTTATTAGTGTAGTTCATTATGATTAAAAATAAATAAATAATAAATGATATATCAAATAAAATATAGCAAAAAAATATTGATAAAAGTAAGAATATAAGAAATATGATATATTATCTATACTAAATAGTACTGTAGGAGAAAAAAAATATTAGTAGAGTAGCTATATTTTTTTATTTTTTATATAATATATATATAAATAATCATTAACTCTGTTTATACATGAGTTTTTTTTATGTATAGCCGGTCCTAAGCCTAAGTAAAGGAGGAGGGTTGCAGTAGGTGACAGTCAGCGTAAAATTTTTATCACATCTCATAATATGAATTCTAATAATAATATCGTTGGGGTGTTCCCTACTTGCAACGTACTATATTGGAGTCCGGGTGTAGTAAAGAGTAAGCAAAGGTGTAGGGCGTTCTTCGAATGAGACGCGCCATGTCGGCGCCCGGATGTGGTACATAATAAACAAGGGTTCTCACATCATAGGCAGATATGGATAAAAAAATTAGTCCAAAATACAAGTAATACAAGAGATACATGTTCAAATAATGGTAAAAGATTCTATATGAAGAAACATAAGAAAGAACAAGTATGGAGTAAGATCAGAATAAGAACTTGGAATATTGAATCTCTTACAGGTAAACTGAGATAACTTGTTGATACTATAGATAGAAGAAAAATTATTATTGCTTGTATTCAAGAAACTAAATGGGATGGAGAAAAAAGTAAAGAAGCTGAGAATACTGTATATAAAGTGTGGTATACAGGTGCAGATAGAAAGTAAAAATGGAGTAGGTATAATTTTAGATCGAAATCTAAAAGAGACGGTTGTAGCGGTGAAAAGAGTAAGCGATAGAATTATTTTAATTACATTTGTACTCTAGAATGAGACAATCAACATAGTTAGTACATATGTCCCCCAAGTTGGATTGGATGGGGAGAGCAAGCAAAATTTTTGGGATAATATGGATGAACTTATGCGAGGGATTCCAAATGATGAAAATATTTTTATAGGAGGAGACTTAAATAGACATGTAAGAAAAAATAAAGTAGGTTTTGAAGAGGTACATGGAAGGTTTGATTTTGGAATTAGAAATAAAGAATGTAAGAGTATCCTTGATTTTGCTTTAGCCTATGATTTGATTATGGCAAACACATATTTTATAAAAAGAAAATCACATCTAGTGACCTTTAAAAGTGGGCAAAATAGAAGTCAAATTGATTTCATACTCACAATAAAAGCCAATCAAACTCGATATAAGGATTGTAAGGTTATTCCAGGTGAGGCTTTGACCACTCAGCATAAGTTAGTGGTTTTGGATATCATGTTTAAGAGGTTGACTAATAGGCCAAGGAGGAATAATATTTCTAAGATTAAGCGGTGAACTTTTAAAGGTGAAAAATAATTATTGTTCAATGATGAGTTAGTCAAAGTTGGAGGGTGGGAGAAAGATGTGAGTATGTCATCAAATGATATATGGATATGCATGTCTATAACAATTAAAGGAGTAGCTAGAAAGATTCTTGGTGAATCTAAAGAGTGTGGACATCCCTCGAAGGAGTCTTGGTGGTGGAATGAGGAAGTGCAAAAAGCGATAAGAAGTAAAATGGAATGGTATAAGAGTGTATCCAAATGTAATAACAATGATGCTTTTGAGCAGTACAAATAAATGAAAAAAGATGCTAAAAAAGCATTTAGTCAAGCAATAGCACAATTTTTAGAGAGTTTGTATGGAAAACTTGAAACAAAGAAAGGAAAAAAAGCTATCTATAAATTGGCTAAGATAAGAGAAAAGAAATGTCGTGATTTAAACCAAGTTAAGTGCATTAAAGATAAAGATAAATAAGATTCTAGTTCAAGAAGATGATATTAAAGAACGATGAAGAAGCTATTTTGAGAAACTTTTTAATGGTAACCATAGTGATAACATTGAGGATTTAGATGTTAGGCCGGAGAAAAATATAAAATACACTAGACTGATTAAGTTTTCAGAGGTTAAAAAAGTTTTGAAGAGGATGAAAGTTGATAAAGCCTGTGGACCAGATGGGATATCTATTGAGATTTAAAAATATTTGGAAGATACAGGAGTTGCATGGTTGACATCTTTATTCAATAAGATCTTAAATACAAAGAAAATGCTTAATAAATGGAGATAAAGTAATTTGATACCTAATTTTAAGAATAAATGAGATATTCAGAATTGCTTAAATTATAGAGGTATAAAGTTTATGAGCCACACTATAAAATTGTAGGAGAGAGCTGTGGAACACCATTTTTAGTTAGATATTTGTATCTCCTCAAATCAGTTTGGCTTTATGCATGGTCGATCAACTATGGAAGCTATTTTTCTTATAAGAGATTTAATAGAAAAGTATAGAGAGATGAAGAATGACTTACATATAATTTTTATTGACTTGAAAAAGGAGTATGATAGAGTCCATAGAGAAGTTTTATGGTGGGTCCTAGAGCGTAGGAAAATATCTATATGATATATTAAAGTCCTGAAGGATATATATGAGGGGGCCATCACCAGTGTCCGCACTATGGGAGGAGATACTAAGAATTTTTTTTTTCTATTGGATTACACAAAGGTTCAGCTTTGAGCTCTTATCTTTTTATTTTGGTCATTGATAAGCTAACAAGACATATACATGATGACATTCCTTTGTGTGTGATGTTGTAGATAATATTGTATTAATAGATGAGACTCAAGCAGGGGTAAGTCAAAGGTTGGAGTTATGGAGAAGCACTTTGAAATCTAAGGATTTTAAGCTAAGTAGGACTAAAACTGAGTATATGTATTATAGATTTAATAGCGAGAATAGAGAAAGACAAATTTTTTTTAGACAGAATAGTAGTATCTCATAGTACTTATTTTAAATACCTTGGCTCTATTATTTAAGAAGATGAGGGTTTTGAAGAAGATATAAATCATAGGATTAAAGCTGGTTGGATGGAGTGGATGGGGTACTACAGAAGTTCTATATGATCGAAAGATACTAATTAAATTAAAAGAAAAATTTTACCGCACTGCAATATGGCCTACGATGATGTATGGTAGTGAGTGTTAGGCAGTAAAATGATAACACATGAGTAAAATGCATGTTAAAGAAACGAGAATAATAAGATGAATGTGTAGTCATACTAGGATGGATAAAATCCGCAATGAGTGTATTAAAAAAAAGTGGGGATAATACCTATTGAGGATAAGATAATAGAGCATAGATTGAGATGAATTGACCATGCGAAATGAAGACCTAGCGATGCGCTAGTTAGAAAAATTGAACAAGTTAGAGTAGATATAGCTAAGAGATGCAGAGGTAGGCCTAAACTGACTTGATCAAAGGTGGTTCAAAATGATCTTATAATGTTATATCTATCAGAAGAGATAACTCTAAATCGTATTGAGTGAAAAAGAAAAATCTATATAACCGTCTCCAAATAACTTAGAATTAAAGTTTTGTTGAGTTGAGTTGAATATATATATAACTAATCATTATAATTATTAAATAGGATATCAAAATCTTATTTTAAATTCTTTAAATAAATATAATTATTATTAATATTAAATAAATTATATATTTTAATTCTATTTAAAGTTTTTAAATAAATAATAATTTATTTATTCAAAAATTGAAATATATAATATAATATTATATCAATAATAATTATTTTAATATAATATATAGGCATCATTAAGGCCGCTTTCTACTTAGCTGATGATTAAGGCATTTTTGTCTATGGAAGACAAATTTACTTTGCAAAGTTAGTATAGTATACATAAATATAAGAAATTTCGAGTTTCTTTCATATTTTATGTAGAAACCAACACATCTATATGTATTAATTAATAGTGTGTTTTATTATATAAAAATTTTAGAAAAATTGACTGCATAATTTTATTTGACCAATAATAATATATTTATTTATAAATGATCTATGCAAAATAAAATACTGGATTCATTAAACTTTATTAACTAGCTGGTAAAATATTTTACTTAAAGGAGTAAGAAAAAAATATTTTATCAAAAAAGAAGATTGGGGAGTTCATATGTCAAAAGATAATTATACCATTAATTTACGATATGATAAAATAAAAACAAGATATTATAAGGATAGTTTAGGTATTGTCTAAACTTTCTCCGTAAAGTTAGGTTGCAATTAAATAAATTAATATTTTTTCAATCTATTTTTTTTATTATTTTGTTGTATCTTTCAAACACGGTAATATAATTTTTTTAAGTAAAATATAATCTCAATAATATACCTCTGCAAAATACATTCTCAGTAATCAATTTTTTCAGTAATTTATCAAACGCACTATAAATGCCTAAACATATAATTATTTCACGTTCATGATTTGGAAGCATAAAAAAATCTTGTAGTTTTCGCTTAACAAAATATTCATTTATTTCAAAATAACTGAGATGAATGTCATATACTTTGATAGTATAGAATTTTTTTCATTATTTATAATAAAAATATATTTTATTATTTAATTAGGTGAAAATTTTAAAAATATATATTTAATTTAAGTTGATACTAAAAGGAAAATGAAAGACTTAGTATATTAAGTTCTTTAACCACATAATATATATATATAGATATTTTTTCATTCATTTAATAAAAAAAATTAATTTTAAACGGAATGATTGTTTTGTTATTGTTAATCAAAATATATGTGAGAAAATATTTTTTTTTTCAAAGTTGGACACATACATTTTAGTTAAACTAAATATGAAAAATTAGATAATATTATACCATGTTTTTAAATATAATTAAAAGTAAATTAAATATATCATATATTTTGAAAAATTAAAAACTAATAAATAAAATAAAGAATAGCTTTATTTATAAAGTGAACCAACTATTAAAATTATATCAAGACATATGCAATTATAAAAATTATAATTATAAAGACTAATTATGGCAGCCAATTATATGTAGCAATTATGATCTTAATTAATATTCTCTCCGTTTTATTTCAAATATTGTATAAGAAAATTTTTTTATTTCACTTTAAATATCATTTTTAAAAATTTAAGAGATTATTAATTAAAAATTTTAATATTGTTTATATTAATTATTGAAAGAAAATAAGTAGAATGAGAGATGTGAATGAGTATTTAAGTAAATTATAATAAATTTTTTATAAAATTTATAATAATTAATTTTTTTATTTGTACACATTATTATTATTATTATTATATAAGATTTGAAATAAAATGGAGTAAGTATTATTATTAATTTCCTCAAATGAAGTGCATGCGTCTTTTAAAGGTGTTCACGATTTGGTAATCTAAATTGTAAGTTTAGAAACTAAATCTGAACTTATCTGCCAGGTTTAAAAATTTTGTAATCCTAAATTTGAGCGTAACGAACTTAAAGGTTCAATTAATTTATTTTTAAGTTTATTTTTTGGATTAACTAGAACTTATTCTTATTAATTTATATAACAAAAAAATATTTATAAAAAAATTATTAATAATATTTAAGAAGCATCTATGTAAAATCCATTAAAATAATTATAATATCCATAAAAATAAATTCATATCAAATTCAAAATATTTATAAAAATAAATCAATTAAGAAGCAAATTCATAAAACTTATATTAACTTTGTCAAAACTAGGAGTTTTGGACATATGAAAAAAAGTTACTTAATTACATAATTATATATTTATTTACCTTTATTTACCAATTTTTTAAGTTAAATTAATAAATAAATTAAAAATTATATATAATTTAACAGTTAATTATAATTTAATGTATTTTATATTTATTTTATTATAATTAAATTAAAAATTATTTTAATTATTTATACAATATTAAATAATAAGTAATAAATTAATAAAATATAATATAATTTTATATTATTAATACTGGTAGGTTTTGAATTACTTTTTGCTATTCTACTTTCACCCTTTAACTTAATGTATAAAATACTTTATATTATTAATTAAATAATTATTAACTATTAACAAAATATTTTTTAATTAAATCAATTAATTTTATTATATTACTTGATTAGTAAACATTAATTACTTATCATATGTATATTTAATTACCTTTATCTTAATTATTTCACTATTATCAACTACAAAGTACAAATCATTACATTATTACTTCTGCATATTACTTACTAGCTAATAAGTAATTACTAAGTGTTAATAAAAAATAAGATATAAGTATAATAAAATAAAAATAAACTATTATTATACCAAAAATTAATCATAAAATTGTGTACTGATACAAGTTTTTATTATACAATTTATTTAATTTATATATTTTAATATTTTAAAATCCATAGGTTATAGTTATTATTATCATTTCATTAGTTTTAATATTAGTTTTTACTTTTTGATTGTTGATTTAAATAAAAAATACTAAATGCGATTTAACATAATAAAATTATATTATTAAATATTATTGAATTAATCCATAAAAATATTTTTATACATGACAATATTTACTATTCTCTCCGTCCTAAAATTATAATCATATTCCTACTCCATATTGTTTAAGTAAAAATAGTTAAATTAGATTAACTATAATTTTTTTTCACATCCTTTCATATATACCCCTAATTAAATTATAAACTTGATTTATTGAAATTAAATTATGGCAGAAATATTATTATAGAAATAACAACCAAGATACACATTTATTAAAAATGAGAAAAAAATTAAAACAAAAATAAAATAATATTTAAACTTTATTTATATCATTCATCGTCCTTAATTAATGATGATAAAATTAGAATTAATAATTTTTATAGAAAATATTTCTCAACATTAAGCACACAAGCTAATTAATTGAGGAGAATAATTGAAAACTCATATAACATCTAAAATCCAAAATAGAAAGTAGATTACTATTTTGAGACTTTGAGACTAATGGAATATATGTTCATTATTTACCCATGACTTACATTATCATATAACTTTTAAAACAATTATATCACTTATCACATTTTTAATTCACTATGGTTAAACTAATCTAATTTTTTCATGCATTATTAATAGATAAATTAAACTATTTTCATATACAATAATTTTTATTATATGCTTATTATTTAAAAAAAATTATATTTACTTGTTGATAATTTTTCTTACATATATATCTTAAAAATTAAGGATATAATTAAGTGTGACTTTAAAAAAGTTGTATGATCATTAATACTTTTTTAAAAAATGAAAATATTTTTAATTTTCATACTATTTACTCAATACTCAATATTTATTATTCGCATTAATATATATTAAATATTTTAAAAATGTGCTTATATTATCTAATTTTAAATTTTATATATTTTTAATGAATATGTTTACAACTAATAATAAATAAAAATTAAAAATATAGATAATATATTAGGTTTAGGTTTGAATATATGGTTTGAAAATCAATAATTTGAACATGAACCGTGAATCTAAAAATTCATGTTTGATTCAAATTAAATCTAAACTTGGATTCGATTTTCTTATTTTTCAAGTTCTATTCATGCTTTGGTTTACCTCTTCCTATGTTTTTTTAACACTCTTAATGTCCTTCCATAAACAATTTTTTCCTTGAAGAGTAATGTTGTTTTCTATCAAGTGACATAAATTTTATTAATTAGCCAAATACTAATAGTTGTGACATTAAATATTAATATGTTTTAATTCATTTTTCTAATTAGACATCTATATAAAATTAAATTTTAATCAATTAAAAAATTATTTTAAAATTTTTAATCATGTGAAAAATAATTTTTAAAAAAAGAAAACTATTTTTTTTTTGAAGCCCATATAACCTAGCTATGAAATCCTAAAGCTAACTTTCAAGATCTCTTTAATTAATCAATTACAAAATCTTCGATTGCCTTTCAAAATCTCAACATCGACATAAACAACTAAAGTTTCCTCTCATATGAAAAGCTCTTTTATATCACAAGCCCTCAAATATCAACATAGTACTCATTCAAACTCCATTCTCTACTTTATCGCTCTTTCTACATTGTTGTCTTGCACATAATTTTCATCTCATTTATTTTTTTTAATATAATGAATAAGTTTTTAAAGAATTGAAAATTCCAAAATCAGATAAAAGTGAATAAATCTACCCATTTAAGAAAGAAATAGAGGACGAAAAAGAACTTGCAATGAGATAGAAGTAGTGATCTCAAAGAAAAATGAAAAAAAAAAAAAAGAATAGAGATAAAACTGAAAAAGGAAAACAAAAGGAAATGGGAAATGAAATATCATCGAGCGGCAATGATGGTTAGCATTTGAAGGATATTGGAGCAGCTCGAGCGGCAAAAGTTTTTTTTTGGGATTGCAATTGAGTTTTTTTTCTTTACCTCATTTCTTTGATTTTAGGATTGCAATTGGGATTTTTTTTCTCTTTGATTAAATGTTTAATAGTATTTAGGGTTTGCAACTTTGAAATTTAAATTTTTGATGTTGATTTTGAATGATAATTATATGGTATTCATTTTATGGTATTTTGAAATTTTGATCAATTCTAAGGTAAAGACTCTTCATGTTGATTATTTTTAATAGGACTAAAGTCTAATATAGCCCTTGTACCTGAGGATTTTGTGGGTCCTCAACCAACTCGCCAATCTGACTTCTAACTAAATGTTGTGTAAAATCTTTAAAAGGGCCAACAAAAAGGATCAAGTCATCAAGCTTACTTCTACAACTTGCTTTATTCTAAGAGAGAAACCTTGGATGAATGAGAGGTGTAAATGGATTTTGGACAATAGTTTTAATTGAAACTGAATTGGACAATGAGTTACCCTATTTAGTAAGAAAACTAAAGATAATTATAGTTGTTTGCTTAATAACTAAATGCTAAGAAAGGAACCGAAAAGATTTGGGACCATTGAAAGGGTAAGATTTTATTTTATTTTGGTTGTTGGGGTTTTAAATTGATTTGATGATGCCTTTGTTTTACCATTTCGCTTGAATATATTGCTATATTGTCAATAGTTTTCTCTTTTTTCTCTTCATAAAGATGTGCAGCGATCGGATTAGTCGACATTAAGGAGTCTGCCAAACCATAGGAATGTGTAGTTTCTACACCATCTACTAAGTCAGAGTCAACCAAAGTTAATGGCTAAGGAATAATCATCTAGTCACAATGATCCCAAAGAGCATAATTATCGGGCTTCTTAATAGAAGATGGTCATTTGATGGAACCATCAACAAAACCAATCTTGCTCTTGGTAATGAGAGCAATGATCATAGAATGTTGCCAGGTTACATAATTCGCCATTAAGTTTCTTGGAAACTAACAGAAGTCCTAGGCGATCAGAAGAATGAATAAAGAGAGGATTGGAAGAATCCATAACTGTATTTTTGTCAGCGAAAGAACTTTCTTCTATATCCATGAAAATCAATCAAAAGTCACCAAGATGATGCCCTTATACCATAAAAAAAATAAAATATGAATGATATTTTCTCTATTATTGAAGAATAAATAATATAATGGATGATACAATGTATATATAAAAGATAGGTAACGAGCTATTCTAGGTAACTAACTTATCGAGACTATAAATATTGTTTGACCGACATAATTATAAAAAATAATGGATTTCTTTCTTAATACCTTTTAAAATATGTGACCCTCTTCTTGGTAATCCTATTGGTGAGAAGAGAAACAATAATTGTCTCTATAACACAAATAGTTAGTCACAAAAGAATTTTTATATTATGATATACCTAAAATAGGATAAAATGCATAAAGCATAAGCTCATAATTTATATCATTTTCTATACAAAATTATATAATAAGTAAACCCAAAAAACCTCTAATCTGAAAATAATTTTAAAATATTAAAAGAAATGATCAAATCACTCAAAAACATTGATGAAAGCAATTACAAATCTTAACATAATATTTACTTACATAAGGAGAGAAAAAATCAAGAAATAAAATGTGGAAGCCCCACAAAGCTACCGATCACGAATCCATAAGTTCCAAAAAACGCAATTAACTCAACCATAAAATTTAACCTTTCATTTCCTTTACCCTATTTTCTCAGGTAACAAACATACATTTATCTAAAATTAAGGTAGTAATAATAATAAAAAAGAGATAATAACTTATAAAATTAGAAGATATAGAAGTTTAACCATAAGTAATGCTCTTTAATCGACACATCATATTCATGATTTTTGTCTTGTCTATAACAAAACTCTAATCTCTTTGCAATCCTCAAAATAACCAATTAAAACTCAAAAAATCTATAAAAAAAAATCAATCACCTCACTTGTAGAACTCAACCATCTCTCTCCTCCATTTTCAACAAAGTGAAAGAGAAGGAATTTTTGAGATCTTTAAAAAATAAAAAAAAAATTATAGAAAAACCCAAACACCAACTCTCATTGAAAACACTAATTTTATTTTCTCTAAGATTGTTCTCACTCTACAAAAAGAAAATATTTCATTTGAGAACCTTTAGATAGATCTATATAAATTAAACCTCCAAATTTAATATGCAAAAGTAAAAAAAAAAAAAAAGAGAATAAATGAAGAACATTGAAAAAAAAAATCACAATCCAATAACAAAAGCACCACCATGCTAATTGATATAAAACAAAGCAAAAATGAAAGTGAATAATCCTGGAAAAGAAAACGAAAGAAACTACACATACTGGAAAAATGTATCTGAAAGGTGAAAGGTTGTACACCAAACCTATTGGAACATATGGAGCATAAAAAATGTGTGAAGATAATGTTAACCCTTAAAATAATATTTAACAAAGTCTTTTTTGCTATAAATCTTAGAAAAAGATAAACCCAATTTAGTAATTTTAAGTTTTATTCACTATAAGTAAATTCTCTCATCACATAAAGACCAAAAAGCTCTCTAAGATATAACCACTCTATATTAAAAACATAAACAATCTAGGGATAAGATTGACTTTTAATAAAAATGGAGATCAATTGAGATTTCATGTTCATAAGAAATAAAACCTATATTGTGATGTATATGATGGTGCAATGAAATATTTTGTTTTTATGTGTCAGAAATATTTTGAAAAAATAACAAATTAGAATTCAAATAATTAAGTTATTTTATGAGAATACAAACACTTAAATATTATTATGAATAATCTATCAGCGACCTTGATGTATTTATAGATCCAAAATAATTTTTAATTATTTCTCACACAAAACATATAATAATTAAGTTTTATATGAAAATTGAAATAAAATACGAAAAATCCATTGCCTTAATTTAATTAAATCATATTATAAAATTAAAAGAAAAATATCAAAAAATTTAAAATTATGAGAAAATTTCAATTATTTAGTTTTAAATATTTTATAATAAATATATTTTTTTAGTTTTTTTATATTTTTAAATAAAGAAATTCAAAAGTTCCTACACATATTTATTTAAAAATTTAATCATACTACAAATCATACATAACATTACAATATTTATATTTTCATATAACCTAAAAATAATTTAAATTCAATTACATTTTATATAATATGGGATATTTAAAGGATAAGGTTTAAATTTAAATTTTATTTTTATAATTTATCTTATATTTTATTAAATTAATTATTTTTAGTGGTTATTTTTATTTTTCAACTCTATATATAAATATTGAGAAAATAAAAATAAAAAATATTTGAAGGAAAATTCTCATATTTTTAGTATATATATTCTAATAACACTAAAAAATTTATAGATTTTATTTTGTGCTTATTACATAACTAATTTAAAAAGTAAAAGGTATTACAAAATACAGAAATTATCAAAAATAATTACAAAACTGAAAATGTTAGTGCTAAAATGACAAATCTACGCTGAGTTAACATTTTCGTTTAAAAACAAACTTCCTAGTTTCTATTTCATAAAACCTAAAATCTATGCCAAAGTTAACGGAAACCAGTAGATCTGTCATCTTCATCTTTGCCTTTATCTTCTTTTTCTTTTTCAACAAAATCTCAATCTTCATTTTTGGTTGTTTAAAACTTCATCTTCTTCTCAACAAAATATTCATCTTCTTCTTCTTCTTCAATAAAATTTTTATCTTCATCTTTTTCTTCAACAAATATTCACATTCTTAAAAAAATCAGATCTAAAATCGTCAAATCAAAACTAAAGAAAAGCATTAAAAAAGAAGATATTAATAACAAAGAACTAGAAAAAAAAATCAGATCCTAAAGCAAAATTGAAAAGAATATTGCTATTTGTCTCTTAAAATACAAGTGTTAAAAACGATATAATAATGTAGAAGGATACATAATAAAGTTAGATGTTCTCTATGTTAGAAGAATATAAAATAAAGGTCTTGATATATGATAGATGTTTAATATATGTTAGAAAAATATAAAATAAAAAGTATTAATGTATCATAGATATTTTATATATGTTAGAAGAATACAAAATAAAAGTTAAAAAAAATATTAATTTTGTTATATAGGTGCATGATAGGTATTGTGGGTATGTTAAATTTTTTATTGTGTATTTTATGTATTTGTTATGTAGATATTGTATGGATGATGTATAAATATAAAATTAAAAATTTAAAGTTAAAAATTATTAAATAAATTTTATAGATATTTAGTAGATGTTATATGTATGTTCGGTAGATGTTTGATAAATATTATAGATGTTTAATAGATGTTATGTATATGTTAAATTTTTGTAAGAATATAATATAAAAAATATTTATAAATAAAAAAATAATAAAAATAAAACAAAAAAAAAACAAAGGAAGAAAAATTAAAAATTAAAAAAAATGTGAAGAAGCGTGTGGAGCTGTTAAAATTCCGTAAATTTTTTTTTTTAAAAAAAAATATAAGACACATGAAAATTAAAAGTGAAAAAAAAGTTATATTTGAAAAAAACAAAAGTGCATAGATTTGAAAAAAAAATGAAAAAAAGGGTAAATTACATAAATTCCTCTATTATTTTTATATGAAACTAGTAAATTTGGCACTTATCTAATGGTTTTGATATTGGATTATGAATGCCATCTTGAGTATGAGATCAATCTGTTAGTTACTGGGTTCTAATTATTTCGATTTTCAACTTCATTTCATACTTAAAATGGCTTGGCACTTGGCTCATAGAACTGGGTTGGGCTTTCCCTTTATGGGATCGATTATTGTCTTCATAGACTACAGCTGCAGTAATTATATAATAATGGCTGAAAATAGTCAATTTCTCCAATAATAAAAATGAATTTTTGCATTTGCACTCTTTAAGTCTAAAGTAGAAATTATACTAAGTCAGATTCGCGAATTTAAAATTGGGTATTTGATTGAGTATACTTACAAGATTAGGTGCATATTAACATCACCAATTAATATATTTATACACTATCAAATCCAAAGTTCAACAAAATCAAGAAAAGGCCTAACTACATACGTCCATCCTAATTTATTTCATTTTAAAAAAACCATTTTTCTTTAAAATTTATTATTAATTTTCTTGACCAAATCTTCTATTTCAACAAAACATGAATATTTTAGGGGATATGCAGAGAACTAGGAACAATAAAACACTAACAAACACAGAACAAAAACTAACTAAACCTTGTACTTTCAAATATAGATTGATATTATATTAGGGTATATTATTATTTAATTTATTTTTTAGATTATTAATTAATTTTCTTTCTAATAATTAATAAATTATTAACAACCGTACCTAATCATACATTCTGGTTTCTAGATTAATTAATTTAAATAATAAAAATATTGTTTATTATATGATCGAGACGCTATAAAGTTGACTTGATTTGGCTTTATAAGTCATTTAAATTAGCAAGTTTTAACCTCTGAATAATGTCTTTAATTAATATGTACATATTTGACTTATTGTTTACTTAGAGTGTTTACCTAAGGGAATAAAACAAAACTATTTCATTAGAAAGAACTGACACATTTTTCAAACTCATCCCTGTTTGATGTATTCATTAACCTGAAAATCCTGTGGAACTAATACACTTAAATTCATATCTTTTATATTAAATGTTTGATATAAATTTTATACATTTATTTATTTAATGAAAGAATTTTTTTTAAAAAAAATTCCAATTTTGTAGTGTATATAAATACATATGAATAATATTATTTGTAGCAGCTTAAATTTCCACCTTCTTTGAGAAATTAGTGCTTGGACGAAAGCCATATTGACTATTTGAAGGATAAGATATGACCTAAATTGGTTAATTTATTTATAATGTATGGGTAATGTAATCTCAATTATGTTTCCATAACCGCAAATACTTGATATATATAATGTTAATTTCTATGATTAAGCACAAATATCGTATTAATTAAAGCCTTTAGAATTAATGTATATGATTAATGATCTCTTAATTATATATTTACTTTGTGTGTGTGTGTGTATTGTGATGATGTAGGGTAATTAACTATACTAACTTCCTCACCAAATTCTACAAATTAGTCCATATTGAAGTGGGAGAGCAGTCAAAAAGTATGACGAATATGATAGCTTATATGTATCCCCTGTAAGATTAGTTAAACATAAATATTTTATAATTTTAAAAAATTAATTAACATTATTTTTATACATTATGTTGTTAAAATTAATTATTAATAACGAGTTGACAGTGTTAATACCATTGTCGAATATTTTTTTTAATAAAAAATATTGGTATAGAAGAAAAATAATTGATACTGAGTATATTATTCAGAAAAATATATATTTATTATACGTTATTTGCCTTTGATGATAATACTGTTAATTTTTATTAAAATTAAATTTTTTATTTTTAACAATGTGATTCATATTAGTTTTACCCAATTCCAAGTATGTTTGTATAAAAGAAAGCTGTTTTGGCAGTATAATAACAAAGGAACTATAAGGTAATTAATAAAGGGGGGGAATTGTAATTAAATTTATGTGAAAAGAAAATATATGAATAAGGAAGGAAATAATATCATTTGTAATAATGAGAAAATAGAAAGGGCATGAGAAAGTAGGCCCATCCCACCCAAAAATCTTAACTCCATTCTTTCATCATGAAACCCTTAGCTAAAAACCTTATTTTGAAGTTCATATAGTTCATGGCTATGGCTTTTTTTTTAAAAGTCGTTTGATCAATTACAATAAACTTGACCCATTTCAGTTTCTGTTTCTCTTTTATGTAATGATGAGTAATGGTGTGGGACTGTCTAATCCCTCCATTGGAATATTAGACGTATTAGACGAAACACATTCATAACCAGAGTCAATTTTAATTTTGAATTAGATATCGATCATTGAATTATGCAAAGTGAAAAATTAAATGTCAGTTGGTTAGGGATCTAATGAACCTTCGCCTGATCCATGTTTGGTTTTTTGAATCTATTGCACCAATTTATCTATTGATTGCTAATTATTCACATTTGATTATTAACACGAAAAAAAAATATGCATGTTTACTCAATACTTATCAAACACCTTTAATGTCACAGAAATTAGTTTCACCCTTAATTTATAATATCGAAAATGCATTATTTAAAAGAGAAAAAAAAATAAATTTGATACAGTTTAATAATCAAATACATACATAGCTGTATCAGTAAAAAAAAACTAAATAAATTAAAATAGATATAATAAGAAAAGATAGATGTAGATCTAAATTAATTTAAATAAAAGTAGTTCATAATAATTTTACGACTTTATAACTATTTAAAAATGTAGCTATAAATCGTATGGAGTGAAAAATAAGAAATTATATGGCCAACTCCAATAATTTAGATTTTATTGAGTTGAATTGATTACATTTACAAATATATATATACAGGTATAAATCAAGTGCTCTAGAATTATATATATATATATATATATATATCTATTTATAATGAATTTCCAATGATAAGAAATTAATTAGAAGGAAGAGAAGATCAATGATAGGAAATCGTCATTGACAAATTACACTTGTTCATATAAGATAAAAATCAGATGTTGAATTAAGCAGATATGATTTGGGATTTAGAGTAATTAAGGTGTATCTTTAAACAAATTAATGATTCAATCATAAATTGGAAACACATTAGAAATTGTAGAAAAAACAAATTTCAAAATGCATTGGCAACAAGAAAACCTTCTAAAAAGTCAAGTGAAACCACTTAAATATTAACTAATAAAGAGCAAACATATATTCATAAATAATCAATTAAGAAGATCACTTGTCGAGATAAGGAATGACCCATATCTCAATCAATGTCCTAATTAATTAAATTGAATTAATAAAACCCATCATCCTATCTAAAGAGAGTTTTAATTAAATGGTTAAATTATATATATATATATATATATATATAAATGGGACCCAAATGTAAAGGAAAGATATTTCAAAATGGGTCAATTATAGATGTCAACCCCACAAATACAAATCAAAGAGATCAGAGACTTAAGTTTGGTGACATTTTTCATAAGTCTAAAAATCAAATTATTAGAAATTTGTCATTGTTCGGAATTTTGGAACTCTCTTTTTTTTGGTGTGGAAATTAAATTATTTTTTAAAATATTCAGAATTCACAAGTCAATCTTAGATAGGGATCGATCATAACATCATATTCTTCAATTATACACTCTAGAGAAAGGATTGCAAATTTACAATTGGCTTGATTTATCTATAAAAAAAAATAAGAGTAGGTAAGGCCATAAGAGAATTTGAAAAATAAAAACAAAAAAGAAGAAGCAAAATTCAGTATTAACCGCCCACGAGTCATGGCACAAACCTATTGACATTCATTACAACTCCTAAATTATTGAAAAATAAATAAATAAAAATAGGACGGCAATTAAAAAGCATGTTTAGAGCTGTTTAATATTTTTTTTTTCCATTAAGCATGCCCTATCCACACATTAGTTTAAAATTTTAATGCCTCTCAATTCTCACCAATCAATTACATCATACTCTTATTAAAATAATTAAATTATTATAATCTTCATATCTCACTTTATCTTTATTCTTGTTAAAAATAATATATATATATATATTATAAATCTTATTTTTAATATTGTCACATCAATTTATACGTTAATTAAAAATTAAAAAAATTAATAGAATGAAAAAAGTAATTGTGTTTATTAATTAACTTGGGTAGTTGAGATACAAATAGATTTAAGACATATGGCCTAGCTAACTCATTAATTCTTAATTTTATACAACATGGGCAGACAATTTAATAATAATATTTCCTAAGATTATAAACTTTGTATTATGATTTTTGGACCTTTGGAGAAAGTGGAAGTTATCTAATCTGCAAAATATAATTAAATTTTTCTTTAATTAATCAATCTCTAATACATAGTATACAAATTCCACAGGCCTATTGGTCATTATTAAATCTATATTTATTTGACCAATGTGTCAAAAGTCTTTGACACAAACCTAAAGCCACATTTCAACTACAAAACTTCAATTATTGAGCAAAAAAAAAAAACTACAAAGCTTCAACTTTCCTCTGTTAATCCTCTTGTTTTAAATAATGGAAAGATTATCTTTGGTCAATGAGAGATTATACACTGCATTACATTCCACCATTGTGAAATCTTTGTGAGATTAATTAGTCATTAATCATCTTATGACGTATGCTCAATCATTAATAAACTATTAAAATATTGGTTACATCAAAACATGTAATCTAATTTAACAAAGGAGAATACACAAGAGCACTCATTTGCATGTGTGAACGCTTGTACACAATCATTGTATTTTTTTTTATTTTATTTGAATAGTAATTTATATATAATAATACTTAGAAAAAAAGGGTAATAATGGGCAGCTCGATGGCGCGTATTTCACTCAGTTATGGGGTTCACTTGCTTTTACAAAACACATGGTCAACCCATGTCTACCAATTTTTTTTTAATCTTTTTATGATTCACATTTTCGTTTAATCTTTTTAGTTTCAAAAAAGATTAAAAAAAATTGTATGTTGTTGTTTTCCTTAAAAAAATATATGTTTTCATGGGACCGTGGCCATGTGTCAATTGAAACGATAACTACCACTTGTCGTTGGCTCTCATTACTGCTACGTGATCACATGGTACCTTTTACATGGACCATAGTCCTCTGTGCCCAACTGCGTGCTTCTGTTTTGTCATCTTTTGCACCTCAATATTACATCATATTGACATCATTTTTGTGTTGTATATATGTACACACGTCGTATACAATTCGTACATATATACGGTTACATTAATACACAATCCATTAGTTAAGTTTCAGGGTCATTAGTTTGTTAATTGCCATGCAGTTTGGTTCAAATTAAGGTTAAAGGTATTCCCCCTCAATAGATTAATTAGCTGATCCACTTCAAATCAAACTATAAATGTAAATGAGGCAGTTTGTGTATAATATTTGAATAATTGAATATGACATTAACCACTAAGTATCTAATGGCAATTTAATTCCAATATTAGAAAATAAATAATTTGATCAAATATCTATCGTCATATTATGCACAGTATAATCTTTATATATCTTTGCTTTCATGAAATAGTTATTTGTTAATTTTTTATTCCGTGAATTTAATTTTCATTAAAATTCAAACTTAATATATAATACCTAGTTAAAAAAAAATTAAAAATACCTATTTTCTTTTTTCTTTAAATACTATTTTTAAATTTTTGATTTAAAAAATATTCCACTTTAAGAGGTATATATATAAAAAATACAAATTACTGAGTATTTTTAAAGAAAATAAAAAAAAATGGCACATAATATAATTTTTCAAAGCATTTAACTCCGTGTAAAAGACTTCAATATCAAAACCGAACATTTTAAAAAATGGAAGTGGGTTGTAAGACGAAGAGAAATTTTATAATAAAGGAAGTAGGAAGTTAATTGTTTAATAGGGAATTAAGTAGTTTTTGATAATTATGAATATGAATTAATTATTAACTATAGAATTAATTAAATATAGTAATAATTAATTAACAAGGTTAATAATATGAACAAAACTAGTGATGGGGAGTAAGGTGTAGAAGCCATAAGAGATGAGATGGGAAAATAGAACAAGGTACAAAATGGTTATATTCGAGAGAAAGAGAGAGAGAGAGAGGGGAAAGAACATTCCATAAGCAAAAAAAGACAAGGAGAAAATCCAAAAGGATGGATGGGGAATGACCTAATCAATCAACTCTCTAATTAGAATAGAATGTGACTCTTTTATTTTCTTATAATTATATATATGACCTCTTAATTCAGAAGTCTGCCTTCGCCTATATATGACTGCTTTCTTAGTCCACGCGCTGCCTCTGCCTAATTTTAGAACCACCTAAATTATATTTTGTTTTATTTGCAAATTTTACTGTACTCATTTTAATTGATTGAGTTTATATTTATAGTAATTTTATGAGATTGTGTGAGATTTTTGAATATAATTGGGTTAAAAATTTTGAGAGTTTTTTTTTTTTATATTTGTACTATTTAGTTTATTAGTAAATTTTACTCTTCATTGCCCGTAAACATATGCTTAAGCTGAATTATTTTAAATTTTTATTTGCTCTTTTATTTTTATTTTCTCTTTTATTTTTTTAATTTCTATTTAATAATTTATTTTGTTATTTATATTAAGCCAATCTATATAAATATTTTTGTAAAATTATTCATAGCAAATAGTATCAGAACCAAATTTATTATTTTAATATTTATTAAGAGTTAATTAATGGTGACAATAAAATTTTAAATTGAGAAAGAAAATCGCATTATTAATTTTGTTCTTCAACAATTCAAGATGAAAGCAATTTTAATACGGAATGAATTTCATAAAGATAAATTACTTGAAAAATTGACTAAGGAGTATAAAAAAGATTCGAAGGAGAAGGCAATGACTGTTATTCGATTATATTTGTTTAATAAGACTTTGTATGAAATCATTCATGAGAAAATTGTTAAATAGTTGGGTTCTTTATATATAAAGAAAAATCTCACCAGTAAATTAGTTATGAAGTGTAATATACATATGCTTAACATGATAGAAGTACAATTTTGAAAGCCCATATTGATGAATTTAATTCTATTTTTATGAATTTAGAAAATTTATAAAGAGGAAGATAAAGTTCTTTTGTTGTTAAGGTTATTACCCCCATATTTTAGAAATATTAAAGAAACTTTAAATTATTCTAAAAAATCTTTGATTATTGAAGAGATTAAGAATGCTTTGTTTGCTAAAGATCTTACTAATAGAGGGCTTTTGTGGTGATAAAAGTAGTGTAGTAGAAATTTTAGTTGTTAGATATCAATTTAGAAACAAACAAAGTAATTTGATATGTACTATAACAAAATACATTAAAGCTAATTGTCTTAAGTGGTGAAATAAAATTAAAGAAAATACTCGAGTTAATAATTTTGCTGAGACCTATGTTGCGTAAGATGAATTTTATAGTAATGTCTATGTTATGACCAAAGGTACCAAAAATTAGTACAAGACAATTTTTGAATTTCGGTTGCTCTTTCAACATATGTGTCAATAGAAATTAATTTTTTTTTCTTACAAATCAATTGATGGTAGATTATTTTAATGGGTAATAATTATTCATAACAAATTGTTACTATTAATATTGTTAAAATTAGAATATATGATGGCGTAGTAAGATTTTTAATCAAGTTTGACATGTTCATGATATAAAAAAAGAATCATGTTTTATTGTTTGTTTTGATTGCAAATCTTGTTAATATTGGTTGCAAGTTTACTAGTAGAGGTGGAGTTTTAAAATTTTTGAAAGGTGCATGCATTTTGATAAAAACTAACTAAATTAGTAGATTGTATATGTTATAAGATTCTACTATTGTGAGTTTATTAACTATAGATTTGTCTTCTATGTCAAATTTAAATTTAGTAAATTTGTGATTAAACCTCTTTTATTGAGTAAGTTCAAGCTCTATTTAAACTTGATTAGTATTTGTGAAAATGAAAATACTAGTCTATTTTGGAGAAGGTGAAGAAAAATTTTAATTTTGGTAAAAGAAAATTCAAAGTCAAAGTGAAAAATTATTAAAGTGACTTTAAATTATTTAAGAAGTTTTGCTATTTTCAATTACTCTTATTTTGAAAATTGAATTTTTTATTAGAAATTGGTAGTTGATTTTTTTTATTAAAATTGATCTTCTTAATTTGTCATTATTTATGAAAATTTGTTTGATAATATTTTCAGTTCTTTTTGAACAAGTAATTAGAAATTTTTTCTAAATAAGATTTTTATATTCTTTATATTTAAGTCAAACACACATGTGCGCGCGCACACACTTACATATATATATATATATATATATATGTATTCAAGATGTAATTATATATGTGTGATTATGTAACACCCCTATATTATATATACATATTATACATATATCCCATATACAAATAATATACGTATCTACATTAACTATATTTTTAATAAAAAAATATTTTTCATTATCAAATCTCATTCTTTTAAAAGTAATATTTACAAAATCATTATACTTTTGATTAAATTATATATATATAAATTTACTTGTCTTTTTTCAAAATTTACTTAAACACATATACATTTTTATTAAAATACAACATAATAAAATTATACATATATGCACCACATTCTAGTTGGTCTCAAAATACTCTTACTCTTCTCGTGGCACAACTGTTTGACTCCCGGATCAACTATCCACTCATCTGCGCGATTTACACAATGTCGCTAAGCTCGAAAGCTTAGTGATACAAATAAACAGTATAAACATACATTCCATAAAATCACACTCACATCTCTAACATCATTTATCATCATATTCTTACCATGTTTCTCATTTTTCAATCCACTTTTCATAGCTTTTCACTAATCTTATAATTTATACAAAATTTTAATATAGGCCATAATTCAATAGGTTATCATAACATTTATAAAACAATACACACAATTTTCACAACCATATACATATTACACATCACATTATATTTTCATAATCTCATTTTCAATATCAAGACTTAGCTTTGCTCAAGTCTTTCAACAATTCATTTCTCATCATTTAGCATATTTTCTTATTCCACATTCATTTTCAGTAATTTGCATATGTATTGTGATCATATCATTCCATGATCACCATCATATATCTCATTTAACCATTACATGTTTTATATACAATAGGTACTACAACATCACATACACAAGCATGAGCCCGAACAACTAATACATCATTCAAATCTCAGAGTTACTGTTTTGGTCCATAATGACACCATGTGTCTAGCTCCGAAGGTAAAATATCAATATAATAGTCTAACTAGGTCTGAGCTTACGATCCGGTATTTTTACCTGGCCTAGTTTCAAGGACTTATTTTTGAGTCTTACGATCCGATCTTTTCATCTCAAAAATATTTTTCCAGTGACTCTAAGCATCTAGCCCCAGAGGCAAATATAGGCATGCCATCAAACACAGAACTCTGAAAATTGAATAACATATTAGGCACACAATTATTTTATATTTTTATTATCAATCTCTTTCTCATTTTCTCATGATCAAGCTAGGCACATTACCTCATTTATCTCATTTATATCAGCATCATCATATAATCATAATATCACATTTTATATAATCTAGTCATCACTAATGGTTTTACATAATATCTTTAATGTATACACAATAAACCACATCATCCAAACATTTTGAGTCATTTTCATATTTTGCACATAATTCACATTTCATTCAATTTAGCTATTAACAATGACTTTTCACAATGCATAATAATGCATACATAGCAATTCACATATTTTAGCACCATGTTTATGAATATTTAATGTATTAAGTAACTTAACACATTTTTCATCCAAAATGTGTTAGGCCAAATGTAATACAATAATATTCTAAGACATTCTTAACATCAAATCATTTAAATAGGAATTGTAAATAAAAAACAAAAAAGAGTTATTCTCAAGTGACACATCTAACAACACAAGCGTGTTACTGACCGTGTCATTAACTCACTCATACAGAAGCATTGATATGTCTAATAATATGGGCGTGTCACTGCCCGTGTCATTCATGCTGCCTCATAGAATATTTGACATATCCAACAACACGGGCATATTCATGGTTGTGTCAATTATTTTGCCTTACAGAAGCTACTATACGCTCAGGGACATGGCCGTATCAATGGTCGTGTCATCAATGTTAAACTCAGCACCGTTGATACATCCAACGAAATGGTTGTGTCAGGCAAAAATCCTGCATTCCAAACTCTCAGCCATATAAACACAATCATTCTAAACTCAATACTACAACACCCTTAATGATCATCTTAGTTTATATCCATAATTCATCCATAAATTCAACACTTATATAACTCCAACATATCATAACTATCATCTTATTCAATCAATCATCACTTTCTCTCGTATCACATTCAAAGAAGAAGAAAGAAAAGAAATCTCTTCTCTTTCAATCCAACCTTAAAATCATCATTAGCTACTCACAACAACTTCATACGTACTCAAATAAGCCATTAAAACATGTTAATACACAAATCTTAATTTTTTCCAAATCATATTCTTCCATAGTATTCTAAAGAGATTGCAAAATTGATAAAAAAAAAAAACTTATCAATTAATGAAGAATCCTCAAAAACTTTACTTGAATTCTTGAAATTTCTTCGATTCTTAGTGTAAATAAGAAGAACTCCTTCTCTTCTCATCTCTCTCTCTATTTCACGGTAAAGGAGCAAGAAGAAGAAAGAAGAAACTTCTCTTCCTTTCCATCCTTATATATATATATATAATTTTTTTATATGTGTTGTATATGTATATGTCATATATATGACATGTTTATTTTAAATATTTTTCAAATATATATAACATATACATATATATTACATCTATCATACATATTCATCTTATATTTCCTCTATCTATTACATCAATATACTCTCTCATAATTACTATTTTAAAATACATCAAAAATCAGAATATTACAGATTATTTTGTGATTTTGCTTTAGGTTCACAATATAAATTATAATTCTATAAGATCATATGAAATTTTTAAGTGTAATTGGTTTAAGTATCTTTCCGTTTATTAGTAAAATTTGCTCTATTCGTCTATAGACGTAAATTTACACTTAATTATATTAAATTTTTATTTTTTTATTTTTATTTTTTTATTTTTTTTATTTCTATTCTATTTTTTATTTTATTATTCACATTAAAATCTATAGAAATATTTTATGGGTTTTATTCTTGACACATTTGAACTTAATAAATGCATGTGTATAATATGAACAAGTATTAACCGTGAGAACGCCGAATGGGAGTGTAATCCATGTCTTTCGCACACAAAAACAAGTAAATACTTTTCATTCTGTTCCCGTCTTTATTCAAATTAATTTTTCTTATATATTATCAAGATGAAAGTATTTTATTGTTTAATGAGAAATATAAAAAAACAATATTTATTGTGTAATTTATTTAATTAATTTGCCATGACAGTGTGGGAGATAGAATGCAAAAATAAAGCAACGGGATTTGATAAAATGAGGGCCATGTAAAAGTCAAATTAAATATAAATAAGAAGAAGAAGAAATTGTCACAATCGGGGCTTTGACTCTTGTGCCGGTGCTTAAGAGGCCCAGGCTGCCGTCGCAGGAGCGCGTGCCGCGTGGGTCCTACTTGACTCTTAACTATATTTTCCAATTAATTAAGCGTTCCCACTTCTCTCTTATGTTTTTTGAAAAACAAATAAAGAATATGAATATTGAATAATATTTAAGTATATAATATGAATTAAATAATCCAATTATCTCAAACAATATACTATTAATGTTAATTATTAAATATTTATATTTTCCATAAAGCATATTTAACGCAATAATTTTGATCCCTTCTTCAATATTTTAAACAGAAAATTTTAATAAGAATACGGTTCAATATATTTAAGATTACACGAAATACAGAAAGATATTTTCTAATGTTTTAATCTTTATCCTTTTTTTAAATCTCTATTTTTCTTATATCTTTGAGAGGTGTAATTAACATAATTTTTTTTAAAGTAACTAGTTAGATTCTAATTGAATTTGGAAACAATTTCATGCGAAACATATAGATACTAGTAATATTTGGAGAAACTAGAGTTTCAATGAAACTTCTTACAGTTGTTTTTGCTTGTTGAAATCTTAGAAAAATTATATATATATATGTATAGTATATGTATTTTTATAATTAAATTTACCCTGAAAACTCAAAAATAATCTTCAAATTCAGAACCTCACATCTGAGATTGGTGATTATTACTAGGCAGTGGTCCATGGAGATATAATTATTTTATTTTAGAAGGTCATGGAAGATATTATTTATTACCAATAAATAAATATATATGTAGAAAAATTTAATTTTTGATATTTATAGAGTATATAGTAACATATGAAATTGAAAAAACATAAAATAAATGTAAAAAAGTCACACGTGAGTGTCTGACAAAATTCTTAGAGTTGATTCAAATCGCAGACTATGACTCATTAGTCATATAGTAAATTAAGTTTCTGAACTCTGAAATATATATATAAAAAAATCAGCATCAACTAAGCTTTAAAGTGTTGTTTAAGATTAGTTTCTTGCCATTTTCAAGAAAACTAAAACTCATGCATCTCACCTAACTTAACCTGTTTTATTCTTCTCTTTTCTCCGAGTCAACTGCTCTGATCTTTTTTTTTTTTGCAAAATCTTTTGTGGTAATTAAATAATTAATTGATAAATTCTGTGAATATATATTCATTATTTTATTTATTTAGTATAAAAGTACTAATTAATACTTAATTTATACCCACATGTAATTTTTGTAGAAATTACACAAGCTCTGATACCATATAGAAATTACATGGGCTCTGCGAGTGTTGGGCCAAATATACAGTAACCATATAAATGGGTTTGGAACTAATTGGCTTGTGTTAAGGCCCAATCTACACCACCTTATATGTCATTGTATTTTATTATACTTTTTAGATGTGGAATTCATTTATATTCTCCAACACTCTCCCTCAAGTGCAACTGGGCCTAGCCCAATTGTCACTTGCCAAACATGGATAACAATCTATTTTTTTTTAGGTCCATCACAAATTGCCTAGGCTTATTTTCACTGAGGTCCTAGGTTAACAACGGAGTCCAGGATCATCTGACGGTTAGTCCATTACCTGGTTAGCTCTGATACCATGTAGAAATTACACAAGCTCTGATACCATATAGAAATTATATGGGCTCTGCGAGTGTTGGGCCAAATATACAGTGACCATATAAATGGGTTTGGAACCTCATATCAACACAAAATCAATTGGTTTGTGTTAAGGCCCAATCTACACCACCTTATATGTCATTGTATTTTATTATACTTTTTAGATGTGAGATTTATTTATATTCTTCAACAATTTTTTCCATTGGAAGTGGACACAATACTTCAGTTAAGTCTTTTCCTATATAACTTATTAATTGGAATTACAAAATGCATAAGTGAAAATAATAGAGGAATGAAATTATTGAGATATGATTTATATTTCTATTATTCACTTCATTACTTGGATTTGTTGAAAGCCTTAACTTGTATTTGCACTCTTGCTTGCTGCATTAGTTGTTGAACCTAATTTTCTGGTTACGGTTGATTTAATTGGACTGACAATCATATATATATATATTCAAGAAAATAAATTTTTTATCAACATGATACCTTAAATAATTTATGTGGATTGACCATATATATATATGATTGTCAATATGATGATGATTTTTTCTAAAGATTTTCAATTCGCTGATTTCATTGCCTAACAGATTAGGTGTGTTACCCCCAGAAAAATAAAATGATAAATAAAAGGTGTTATAACTTGTTTGGCCATCCGCGCCACTGAACTGGCTAGCTAGTATGCCTACAAGTTTGTCAACATTTTTCTTAATTTAAATAAAGTTTTGCCATTTTTTCTAAGTTTTTGGAGGAAGGTTATATATATATTTTTTAAAAATCAAGTTGCCCCTCCAAAATAAAAAATTAATTGGAAAACTAAAATGAGTAAAAATTTAAGGCCATATTCCTTTTCATTGTAAATTTTTAAGTTTTTTATTTTTTATAATTAAATTTATTTTAAATTTTTATTTTATATTTTTTGAAAAACTGTTCTATATCTTTAAAAATTATATCATAATTTTTTTTATTATACATATACAAATCCATATTTTATTTACTTATTAGAAAGATTATATTATTTATTCTCATAATGAATTATAATATTAATTAATTAGATATTATAGATAATTATTAAAATAAAATAAAATAATTAAAAATAAGAAAAATAAAATATTAAAAAAGACAAATCTCTCATTTTATAATTAGATTTACAAAAATAAAAAATATAAAAAATATATATACAGAAAATAAAAAAAATAGGAGAGAGAAAAAATTATTTATATGAATATGTTTCTTATTTAATTATAAAAATCTAAAATTCAGTAATATTATCAAATATGTTTTTATTTTTTATTTTAAATCTAAAACTAAAAAATAAAAATAATCTCGAACGCATCTTAAATTTGCAATTTAAAATATTTTATTTTATAAAATATTATACAATAAAAATAATGGAATATTTTGATTTTTTTATACGAAAAAAATTCTTTATTGTTTGAACATTAAAAATATGTAACTTATTGTGTTTGATGATTTTAAAAGTATATATTAAATTTAATTTTAATATGTATCCTTTAAATAACAAATTGAAAATATTAATTGCACTTAAATACTCTGCTCAGCTCTTTATTAATTAAGCTTCAAATTTTTTTTAATCATAATAAATTATAATTTTTAGAAAAACTTGTAAATTGAATTGAGAATAGGCCATATTGAATAAAAATAAAAAGAAATTTTCTTCATAAAGGTGTTATTACCATTAATAGTCTAATTACATAGCACTAGTTGGTTGGTTTTTTCTTTATTGCTTTTTGTAGGTATATTCATATAGGAGTTGCTCAGTACATGTATAATTATACAGCATACGTGCGGGAAATATTATATAATTGTTATTTGGCACACGAAACATGATATAGACTTTGATTGCTATGAAAGTGACTAAATATTGCTAAATGTTTAAATATATATATATATATAATTAAGAAATATTTGTTAGAGAATATCCCACCATATCATAATTGTTCAAATATTAATTATGAGATGAGTTCTAAATAATTAATACAGAAGCATGGAGAAAAGGAAGAATTGAAGAGCACGGAGAAAAGGAAGAATTGAAGAACATTTGATGAAGTAAAATGAAGACCGAAGAAATTGAAGAAGATGAGTGAAACGCAGTGTTTAGCAAACACACGTACAACAGTGCCAGCTTGGATGATTTGAGTCGCCAGATCAAAACAGAAAGTGTCATCTCCATCACCTGATCAAAACAAAAATTAGAATTAGTTAGAAAGCAGGATATAAGGATCGTAAAAAGAGAGAAGAAGGGTAGATTCTAGAATAATATTTTCTTTGTATTTGATTCTTTCTTCTTCTTCCAAGTTCTGTATTTTTCAATTCCTTTCCTGTTCTAAGTTTGTATTTTCTCATTAATCAATCTAGTTGTCTTCTTAAACTGTTGTTACTGTATTTTTCTTATGGTATCAGAGCAATGATAATGGATTCACGTCAACAGATCAAAAGGTGGAATGAGATAGTACCGAGAATGATGGCTTGTATGACTGAAATTGTTGAAGTAATTCAGAAATTCTAGCTTGTTTTGGTATTCTCTTAAACTTGAGAGCTATCTTTTTTAATTCGTCATTTTGACATTTGTTCATCTTCTTGATTTAGTTTATTTCTGTTTTTCCTTTTGAAATTTCTGTTGATTTCTTGGTTAATCTCTTGCCTAGAATACAATTTTGTTGTAGTTTTTCTGAAATTTCCTTTTCTTTAAGCCTCAGAATTTGTCAATTTTTTATTGATTTCGATCTTAGAAATTTTTGTTAATCTTGAAACCCTAGCTATGGCAAATGTTAATAACGCAACTGTTCTAGATCACCTCGCCAATCCATCTAATCCACTGTATCTACATCCAAATGAATCTACATCATCCATACTTGTTTCTATACCCCTAACTGAGTTCAATTACCATTCATGGGCAAGAGCCATGAAGGTAGCTCTGGCTGCTAAGAACAAGCTAGGATTTATCATAGGAACTGTTAGAATGCCACAAGAGGCTGATCCATTATACAATACATGGAGTAGATGTAACAATATGGTGACATCTTGGATCACAAAGTCTGTGTCTCCTTCTATTGCTCAGAGTATTCTCTGGATAGATAATGCAGTTGACATGTGGGAAGATTTACAAGACAGATTCTCACAAGGGGATAATTTTAGAATAGCAGATCTGTTAGATGAAATAGCAAATTTTAAACAAGCAGATCTTACAGTCTCTGAGTATTATACACAGCAGAAAATACTTTGGGATGAGTTGGCAGTTATAAGACCTGTAAAGGCATGTAGTTGCAGGCAGATATGTGGTTGTGGAGCAGCTGCTCAGTACAAGGAGTATAGAGAAAAGGATCAAGTGATCAGATTCATTAGAGGTCTGAGTGATAGATTTGAAACAGTGAAGAGCAATTTCTTGATGCAGGATCCTCTTCCTTCTCTGAACAGGGTATTCTCAATGGTGATGCAGCAAGAGAGATAATATCACTATGCATCTAACACAGAAGCTAAGGCTCTGTTGAGCAGAGGCTATAGGCCTAATTCTTTGCCAAAAAACTATATGCAGCAGATGTCTAGAGGGCCAAGAATACCTTATCAGTCACAACATTATTCTAGTACACATCAGACAGGAGTAACAAGAAGGTGTACTCACTGTAATGGAACCAATCACACGATAGATACCTGTTACAAGAAGATAGGGTATCCTCCTGGTTTCAGGCCACGTTTCAATTTCAATAACAGGCCACCTGTTGCTGTTAATGCTGTGTATGGAGAGCAGGATTTCTCTTATTATAATACTGCTGGATATGATACAAATGGAGCTTATGCCACTGTTTTACCAAGTCACTTTGTTACAGATTCACCTTTTGGCTATATGCAGGAGCAGACAGTACTACCTTCTACAGAAGCTTATATTCAAGGGCAGCATGTTTATCCTGTTGTAACTGCAGATCAAGCTTATATTCAAGAACAACCAGCACAAAGTTTTTGCAATGCAATTGGCAATTCAGCTGTATCTAATATGCATAAGTCAAGTTCTGAAGCAACAGTTTCACTTACAGTGGATCAGTATCAGAAGATAATGAATCTTGTTGAATCTGCAGAAATAAAAGGACAAGATAAGGAGCATGTAGTCAACAGTATTATGGCTGGATCTGGCAATGTTTCTAAAGAAAGTCAGAATACAGGTATTTCTCAATTAATACATGACTCTATTTGGATTTTGGATAGTGGTGCAACTGACCACATATGCAAATCCATAAACTTGTTCACACATTACAAGAAAATCAATCCAGTAAGAGTTAAATTGCCAAATGGAGAATACCTATATGCTCATTATTCAGGAACAATAGTTTTCTCTTCTACTCTATATCTTAAGAATGTACTTTACATTCCTGGCTTTGCTTTCAATCTGATTTCAGTCACTAGCCTTATTACACAAGTTCATTGCTCATTGTTTCTCTACGATGACTTATGTATCATCCAGGATGTAAAGACCTGGAAGATGATTGGTATAGCTAGGGTGCTACATGGGCTTTACAGACTACTACAAAATGAAGACCCTGTTACAGTCATCTCTAATAAACAAAATAAAGCAGTTCTAGCTGCTAGCACTATGTTCTTAAAAAATTGTACTAATGATGTGTGGCATTATAGGTTAGGACATATTCCTAATGCTAGATTGTCTATTATGTGTAAGCATCATCCAGAAATTCAGATTGTTAATAATAATTTGCCTTGTGATGTTTGTCATTTGGCTAAACAAAAAAGACTCAGTTTTCTTGATAGTACAACTAAAACAAGTTCTCCTTTTGAACTTTTACATACTGATATCTGGGGACCAGTTAACACTTCTACCTACAATGGTCAAAAATATTTTCTCACCATTGTGGATGATCATACTAGATATTTGTGGGTGTATTTGATGAAGGAAAAGGGTGAAGTCAGGTCATTAATCAAGCAGTTTATAACAATGGTTAAAACACAGTTTGGAAAGCAAGTAAAGACAGTAAGAAGTGATAATGGTTCAGAATTCTTTATGAAAGACTATTTTGCAGCTGAAGGCATTTTACATCAGACTACTTGTCCTGAAACACCAGAACAAATTGTAGTGGCTGAGAGAAAACATCAGCATATTCTCAATGTGGCAAGAAGTTTATTGTTTCAAGCCCATTTGCCAAAGAGCTTCTGGGGTTTTGCTGTCTTACATGCAGTGTTCTTGATTAATAGAATTCCTACTCCATTAATAGAAGAACACTCTCCATACCAGAAATTATATGAGCATGTACCTGATCTAACATCTCTCAACGTGTTTGGCAGCTTATGTTATGCAAGCACTTTGAAAGCTCACAGAACCAAGCTTGATCCGAGAGCACAAAGATGCATGTTTTTGGGGTATAGAGAAGGCACTAAGGGATTTTTAATGATGAATTTACATTCTAGAGCTTTGCTGGTATCCAGAAATGTTTTATTCTATGAAGATGTTTTTCCATATGAAGAAAAGCAGTTTGAACCAATACTGCCACAAGTAGATGGAGGATTACCTGATGTGGAATTATTTCCTTCTTTCATAGAAAAAGATGTTATAACACCAGCAGCACCAGCAGACATTGTTCCAGCTGTACCTTCTGTTCTAGCTTCTGTTATTCAACATGAGAAAAGGTATTTAGACAGAACAAGGAAAGCTCCACAGTATTTACAGGACTATCATTGTAATCTAGCTCATACACATCAAAGCTCAACCAATCATTCTATTTCAAATATTCTTACTTATGAACAGCTTTCTGACAACCACAAGCACTATGTTCTAGTTGTTTCAGCACTTTCAGAACCAAAAACCTATCAGCAAGCAGTTAAACACTTAGTATGGAAAGAAGCCATTGACAAGGAGTTAGAAGCTTTGAAGTTGAATAATACATGGAGTGTAGTTGCCTTACCTCTAGGGAAGTCTTCAATTGGCTGTAAATGGGTATTCAAAACCAAACTTAAAGCAGATGGGACAATTGAGAGGCATAAAGCCAGACTTGTGGTAAAGGGCTATACACAGGTTGAAGGGCAGGATTATTTTGACACTTTTTCACCTATTGCCAAGGTTACAACAATTAGACTGTTATTGGCTATGGCATCAATGAAGGGCTGGATACTTGAACAGTTAGATGTCAACAATGCATTTTTGCATGGTGACTTACCTGAAGAAGTTTATATGGAGCCTCCTCCTAGTCTTGCAGTTCCACCAGGATATGCTTGCAAGCTGCAGAAGAGTTTGTATGGCTTAAAGCAAACAAGTCGACAATGGTTTCAAAAGTTGACATCTTTTCTTCTTTCATTTGGCTATAATCAATCAGCATCAGATTTCTCCTTGTTCACAAAATAAGAAAAGGATTCCTTTACTGCTCTTCTAATATATGTGGATGATGTCATCCTCACAGGAAATAATGCAGAAGAAATTGCAGCAGTCAAGAAATCTCTTGATACCAAGTTCAAGATTAAAGACCTTGGCAAGCTTAAATTTTTTCTTGGACTTGAGATTGCAAGATCCTCTACTGGTCTTCATCTTTGCCAAAGAAAGTATACTCTGGAATTGCTTGCTGATAATGGATTATTGGGTGCCAAACCTGTTGCTACACCTATGGACTATAATGTTAAACTAACAAAAAATGATGGGGATTTGTTACAAGATATTTCCACTTATAGAAAACTTGTAGGCCAGCTTCTTTATTTAACCACCATAAGGCCAGATATCTCCTATGCAGTAAACACACTGAGTCAATTTCTTTCAACTCCAACAACAGTCCATTTACAAGCACTCTTCAGAATTCTTCGTTATCTCAAGAATAGTCCTGGCATTGGTCTATTTTATCCTTCTCAATCAAATTCTGTTTTGACAGCATTTAATGATTCTGATTGGGCAGGTTGTCCGGATTCAAGGAGATCTATTACTGGCTATGCTTTATATTTGGGAGATTCATTGATCAGCTGGCGATCCAAGAAACAGCATACAGTCTCTCGATCATCTTCTGAAGCTGAATACCGTGCTTTAGCAATGACAACATGTGAGGTACAGTGGATTAGCTACCTTTTAACAGACATTGGCTATTCACTTTCGAAGCCAGTGAGTCTCTTCTGTGACAATCAATCAGCCATCTATCTTTCAGCTAATCCCACGTTTCATGATCGATCTAAACATGTGAAAATAGACTGTCATTTTATCAGAGAAAAGATCAACATTGGTCTTATTCATCTCATGCCAATTAAAACAGAGCATCAACTTGCAGACCTTTATACCAAGTCACTATCTCCAGCCCGCTTTAAATTTTTGATTTCCAACCTTGGCCTTGTTGACATCCACGGCCCAGTTTGCGAGGGGCTAATACAGAAGCTTGGAGAAAAGGAAGAATTGAAGAACAGTTGATGAAGTAAAATGAAGACTGAAGAAATTGAAGAAGATGAGTGAAATGCAGTGTTTAGTAAACACACGTGCAGCAGTGCCAGCTTGGATGATTTGAGTCGTCAGATCAAAACAGAAAGCGTCATCTCCACCACATGATCAAAACAGAAATTAGAATTAGTTAGAAAGCAGGATATAAGGATCGTAAAAAGAGAGAAGAAGTGTAGATTCTAGAATAATATTTTCTTTGTATTTGATTCTTTCTTCTTCTTCCAAGTTCTGTATTTTTCAATTCCTTTCCCGTTCTATGTTTGTATTTTCTCATTAATCAATCTAGTTGTCTTCTTAAACTGTTGTTACTGTATTTTTCTTAATAATTATTTCAGAATCAATTGTACTCATCTTACAAAAAATATTAGTATTCTCAAATCCTATAATAGACTTCCTATGGTATCACTTACGTAGATAATAGCAAAAACTTATGCCAATGATGATGATAATAATAATAATAATTATTATTATTATTATTATATCAACAATATGATATGTTTAGTCTTCAGAATTTCAACTATTGTTTCCATATCCTAGAAAATGTGCACGACCAATGAATAATGCACATCAATGTATATTGTTTTGACTTTTGAATGAAATGGGCCACTATTGAAATAAGATTAATTTTTGTATTAGTATGTTGAAATAAAATTATTTTATTATAAAATTTAACTCCATTGATTTGAATTTGGGATAAAATTTTCAATTATTTTTGAACTCTCTAAATTTCTATTTCATTCTCATTAAATTCTTTATTTCATTTTTTTAATAAATGAATGCTTACATGGACGCCATATGAAGTTTATGTGTGATATCACGTGAACTTTTTCGAACAAGTGGCATCTATATGGAGTCACGTAGACTTTTCAGGCATGTGGTGCTATATAGATTTTATGTGGTATCCATCTAAATATTCTAATATTTTTTTTATAAAAAAATAAATTAAAAAAATTTATTATGATAAATTAAAATTTAAGAATTTTAATAAGATGTATAAAATAAAATTTAAAGACTATCAATAAAATTAATACTTGAATTCGAGATTTTAAAATCTTAAAATTAATTAGTACTAGTAAAAAAAGAAACTCTTTGATTATTAAAATAAGTAAATATGCTCCTTATATATAGCTATAAAACTAAAAGATATTTTACTATTTTTGTAGGATAAGATCCAAAAATTAATGATATGAAATATTTTAAAACCTTAAAAAAACTAAAATAGTAAGGAAAATATTTTCTATTTTCATTTTTTTCTTTTATATTTTAAAATTCTTCAAATTTTAATTCTCTAATTATTTTTCAAATAAAAAAATAAAAAATAATAATAAATGAGTTTATAAAAATTAAAGTGGGAAACGAATACTTATATTTTTTTTAAGACCATATTTTTTATTTAGAAAATAATTAAGAGTAATCTTTTAAAATTTAACCATTCGCTAATAAATATAAAACAATATTCTCTAATTTTTTAAATAAAAAATATTTATAACTAAGCAACAAATTCTATTTTTTAAAAGTATTTTCTGCAAATTAACTGGAATTATTTTCTGCAATTAAACAATCATAAGTATCTTTAATTCTCAAAAAGAAGATATTTAAAGAAGTTCTATGAAAAATAAAAATATATATTACCCAATCAAAATACATAGCCTATGACACGATCCATAAAGATATTATGACATTGATTTGCAATGAGCTTTGAATATTGTGGATGTAAATGAATTGAAATAATGCATAACAATCATATACTTTTATTATATTTTAATTTGTGTATATTGTATATATGTATTTTCAACAATTTTTATCAAACTTCTCTATTTTCTAATTTTGGAGAAATTTTTTTAAATAAAATCGATTTCAAGTAAAGGTTTGAACTTGAAATCTTTAAAATTTTAGAGTTTTAGAGAGGATTTTAATTCATACTTATTTGGATAGTAGATGATAGATTTTATATATGAACAGAAAATCAATAAATATAAAATTAAGAACTTAGATGCATATAATAGATAATGGAAGGCAATTAATTAATTTAGTATAATTAACCCACAAAAACATATATCAAATGGAAATAGACAAAGAAAGCGGTTGTGTTAAGAAGGCAAATTTTGCTTGGCGGTTGCTAATATGAGCAGTGAGTGTCACGCGCCAAACTCATAAAAATTACTCCATCCTCTGCTAACTACTATCGTATGTATACTCTGAGATTGGACCATCAAACTCCAAATCCTCATTACTTTTCTTAATTAATTCTCAGGTTTATCTAAATTAAAGCCTATTATTATACATCAATAAAGAATTAATACCAGCCATTAGATTTTCTTTTATTTAACATAATATTATAATTAAAAAATTAAAAAGATAACATCTTTTTTTTGTCATTATCATCATCACACCATATCCCTTTACTTATAAGGAAGAAGAATTTTCTAAATAAATAAAATAAATGTAATCAAATAATAAATTAAACACGGAGAATAAATGTATATATAATTTAAAAAAGAAGAAGAAAATTTTGATTAAAAATGCCAGCTCTCTGATTTGTCCAATCATCCCCTTTGAATTGTAAACTTGAATAAGTTTCTGGTTATTTCCACTGTCCGTACCCTTCTCCTCAGAAACCGTTCCATATATAATTGCACTCTTCACAACCACAGCCCTTATTGTTATTCAATAAATAAACCTTCATATACATACACTCAACACAGAAATTTCTCAAGAAAAAGAAAGAAAGAAGAAGATAAACAGAAACATATATATTAAGAAGGAAACTAATTGAAAATTCAGCTTATTAGCCATGGCAGAGGAATTTCAGACAGGTATTTGCGGTGGGAACTGGTGGAATCTGCCGAGAAGTCATGTGTTCATGGGTGCTGCTGGTTCATCACCTTGTTCTTCTACTGATATTAACACCATGAGTGATATGGGAAGTTATGGTTCATGGCTAGTTACTGATGTTGTTGACTTGAAGCCAAGATCAATATCATGCAAGGATTTTTCTGCTATTACTAATAATAATGATAATTCACCAGTCTCTGACACCTCTGTTATTTTTCAAGATTCACAAAAGCCTCAACAACAACAACGACACACCGATTCTGATAGTGGTAGTAGCTCTATTTTGATGGATTCTACTTTACAAATGATGGGTTTTGTTATTTCTTCTTCTTCTTCTTCTTCCTCCTCTGATTGGACCCAGTCTTTAATGTAAGTTACTTTCTTTCTTTTCTTTTTTTATGATTCAAAAATCTCTATCTCGTTCCAATAATTACGGTTGAAGTTCAAGTACTTGAAAGGTTTTTAATGAGTCAAGAATCGTTTTTGTTGTTACAATTATGGTCGAAATTCAAGTACTTGAAAGCTTCAAAATACGAGTTAGAAGAGAATATAGCCAAATTTATAGCTTTGCTTATAGTTTTTGTTTTCAAAATTTGACACGGATTATATATGAGATTTGGTTTATTTGTTATGGCAGCAGTCGCGGAAATGGAAGAAGTGAGAATAGTTACAATTCGATTTTGCATGAAGAGATGAATTCTTGTCAAATCCAAAAAGACTGGAGTCCAAAGACCTATACAAGTACAGGGGAAGATTCATCCATTAATGCTTTTAAAGTAATAAATAATAACAACAATCAAGATTTCAGTTTAGAGCAACAAAGGATAAATTCTTTAACCAATAATTCTACAACAACAACCACTACCACAACAACAACTGGAGGCTTTTCAATGGGGTCAGCATCTTATGGTTACCCCTCAACGTTAATACAAAGTTTATTCGAGCCTGATCCACAAACACAGCCACAACCACAACCACAACCACAACTACAACAATCTCTTTTCAACAACCGGACCATTAATAACTACTCCTCGCCGCCGCCGGCACCAAATTATGGGACCATCTTGAATGAATTATCCCCTTCTTGGCCCAAACTTGCTCCCTTTCTGAAACCATCATTGCCAATCAAGCACTCTCAGCCTACTGGTGGCTTGCACTTCTCTAACAACACACCTTTCTGGAATGCCTCTGCAACTGCTCCAAATGATATTAGACCCACTTTTTTAACATCTTCTCAACCTCAATTTCTTGTTCCTACTTTTGAAGAGAAACCCACTTGTCCCAACCTTACAGCAAAGGTAAAGATTGTGATTTTCTTTATTTTTTTATTAATTAGGTTGCTACTCATGAGATTTTAACATAATCTCCCAGTCCTGGAAATGACTACCTATTAGTCATTGACTAGATTTAATTTTATAACTAGGGTTTAATTTGAACTAAATATTTTTGTGGGTTTTTATATTTCAGTCTAATAACAATGAAGTTCGAGACTCAGGATCAGTATTTAAGAAAGGAAGTGAACCAGCATTCAAAAGGGCTCGAATTGAAACGCCATCGCCATTACCAACTTTTAAGGTATAAAATATATGTTGATATTTATATTCAATTGGGGCTTTGATCATAGTGGGAATTTTAAGCTTTTCCTATCAATTTTTGTTCTATTATACTTCAAAAAAAAAAGTGAATATTGATACCCTTTGTTATGTATGATAATCAGGTCCGGAAAGAGAAGTTAGGGGACCGAATAACTGCTCTTCAGCAATTGGTTTCGCCTTTTGGAAAGGTGAGTCTTAATTTGGATTTTTTTTATCCGTTGTTGCAAAGATATAGTACAGAAAAGACTACTGCTTACTTTGTAGTTTTAATTCAAAGTTCAACTTTGGTTTAATTTAAAAATGAATGTATCTTTTAAATCTAATGATATATAGTGTCTGTTTCTTTTAGACTGATACTGCATCTGTTCTCCATGAAGCCACTGAGTACATCAAATTCCTACATGATCAAGTCAATGTATGTTCCCTTAATTTTCTTATTCTCAATACTTGAAATATTGATTGATACAAAAAAGAAAATATAAGGGAAATTCTTATTGATTTAAGAAATTAATGAACATGCTCTGATTAATTTTGCCATTAATGCTTGTAGGTTTTGAGTGCTCCATATATGAAAAATGGCAATCCCAATATTCAACATCAGCAGGTACTAAGGTTATTTTGTTTCTATATTTGGTTTTCTTACTTAACTTAATAGTTTAGGCTAAAAATATATCAATATTCTAAGCTTTTGGTTCAGTGGTACTAGTCAGTCATCTTTTATAAGATCATGACTTCTCGAGTCCTATTTGTAATTGAAGCTAAATATTTTGCTAACGTTTTTATGCAATTCTATTACGGACTTTCTAAATATAGTATATTTGGTTAGTTAACCAAAAAGATCATTCTTTAAGACGTTTATTTAAATATAATGTAGGCTGCAGAAAAGATGAAGGAACAATTAGGAGAAGGGTTAAAACAAGATCTAAGAAGCCGAGGACTATGTCTAGTGCCAATCTCAAGCACATTTCCTGTAGCTAATGAGACAGGTGATTTTTGGACTCCAACATTTGGAGGCAGTTTCAGGTAGATTTGTAGACCAAACATCGATGATGGGATATTTGATAAATAACTCAAGTACAAAAATGAATATTAGCAGCTGAATTGTGGTGCTAGCTGTACCAGTCTTGAGCCAAAAGCTAAGGAAACAAAAGATAAAGAAAAAAAGAGACTAATTTTTTTTCCTTTAAAAAAAAAGAAAGTGACCCTTCAAGAATGGAAAGAATGGACAGGCAATGCTAGGCCATTTACAACCAGAATGAATATGTAGGGTTAGCAAAATCATTAGGGGACTCTTTTGAATATATATATACATATATAACTACCCAGCTAGTGGTATTTGTTTTTATTATATATATGAGTAATTAAAAGGTGGGTTAAGCACAGGAACAAGTGCTGAATTTAGCTCAAATTTAACAATGGTTTAGAAATAATTCGTAGTTAATTGAGAAGCTAAATTTAGCAGATGGGATATTAATATAGCCTTTTGTTCCTGCAATAGAGCTGGCATTACCACCTTTATTATTGTTGTTATTCAAAAAAAAAAAAAAAAGAAACAACAAAAAGAAAGAAATAAAGAAATTGCTATTATTATTATTATTATTATTATTCTTCCTCATTGGATTGTTATTGTTATTGAAAAAAAGAAAAGAAAAAAAGAGAAGTGAGTGGAGGTCATTTGATTGGTTTTTGTAACTTTTTCATTTGTTCATATGTTTGTGAATGCGAGTGGAAGTCAGAGGTCGGCCCACTCTTCCTGTTTTTAGGGTTTCTGCTTATTTCTTTCTGTACTATACTATGAAGGAGAGAGTGAATGCCAGCGCGTGCATTCATGCGCGTTTGATATATTGCTTTCTGTTGAATTACTGTAATGGGTGCATTACAGCCATTTCTAGCTATTTTTATATATTTTCATTATACGAAATGTTTGATTCGTGTTATCACTAATATCATACATATATATATAAATATACCATTATAATTCTTAAACCATATTAATTTTTAAATCACAATATTTTTTTTTTCTTTCAGCCTATTAGCAATATTTTCAAAATAAGTTATACATAAAATCAAGATCAAACAGTTTTTTTTAATAAAATGATTCGTGTTGATCTTTTATATTTAACTGTCAGCATATATGTCTAAAAATTTCAATGCAATTATTTATTATAATCTTCTGCAATAATTTAAAGTTAGTAGTAGTTGGATTCTTATTTGCTGCTAAATACCCACTTAAATGATAATTTCAACTTAATCATTTGTGATTTTTCTGTTAATTTATGCAACGAGTTTTGATCAAACAAAGGATTATAATTATAATTGTGTACAACTTTATCCAGCATGAATCTTCCTCCTGTTTTGCCATAATTACTGTTGTATCAGCCATTGTTGTCTTGTTGTTTTTATCCAGTAAGGGGAATGATAACTAATAATGTAAAGCTGTGCAACATCATTTTTTTTTCAAAAAAAAAAAAATTCTACATCTTATTTAATTTTCTGATTCTAATAAGTGAATTAAAATTGGCCACCTGCTTATATTCTCAAATAAAGCATTATTCTGTTTGATCAATTTATTCTTTAAGGGAATGGTAAAATTATTTTTTACTTTGTTACAAATTGCAAAGAATTGAATTTCATAAAATTTGTGAAGATTATTATCTCGCGAGTTTTGATCAATTATGTTTATTAAATTATGTTTTTTTAAAATATTTTAATATATATAAACAATAATTATTTTTTTAATTAAATTTAAATATTACTTTATGATAAATTTGAATATCAGTATAAAAATATATATATGAGCTAATTAAAAAATAAAAAAAAACTATTATTTTTTTATTGGTATTTATATGAAATAAAATACTATGAAATAATATTTATAAAGTGACTCTGTGTATTGGTGGCTTATTGGAAATCCGAACACTGCCATTGGTCGACTTCATCGTCTTCTGCCACAAGTTATTATTTGGTCAATCTGGAAGATGTATACTCGATTAATTTGGGGGGATGGCAATTGTTACCCGGCGCTATTGTACAATGAGATAACCAAGATTTTGATGTCTTGGAGCATTGCAAACTCTGGAAAGAAATTTGCCAAATATCTTTCCCATTTATCTGATGCAGGATTAATTTCGGAAAGCTTTGGAAGAAATCGCTTTAAGCCCATTGTTGTCTCTTGGAAGAAGCCTACAGTTGGCTATCTTAAGCTCAATGTGGATGCCACATTCACAAATCATGGAGCAGCTGGAGGTAGTATTCTGCGTGATTCTTCAGGGGTTGTTGTGACTGCTTTTTGTTTCACCTTTGCAGCGTCTTCAGCTCGTGAGGCAGAGCTATTTGCTATTACTAATAGCTTTAGATGGTGTATTCAGAACGGCTTTTCTCCATTGATATTGGAAACAGACTGTCTAGAGGTAGTTCGATTGGTTCAAAGGGCAATCTGGATAGCTGATGGTCCTCAGCATATTCGTGATTTGGCTTCAAGTCTTAGTGCTCATAACTCTTTGATCTATCATATTCACAGGGAGGCGAACCAGGCTGCACATTTTTTGGCTACTTTCTCTAGAATTAATGACTCTTGTTGTATTTTTGAATCCTTCAAATCTTTGCCTCATCTATTGAGAGGTATTGTTCTTTTGGAGGCGATCATCACGCCTTATTTGAGATTTTAATAAAATTTTAATCAGATTGCTTTAAAAAAAAAGTGACTGTGTAAATTTAATTTTGTTGGATATGACAAAAATTTTCTTAAATAATTTCAAATTTTAACTTTATACATATATAAATATACATGTATATATATATATATTACATAATTTTTATATATAGCTATGCATATGCAAATAAATTCCTTTCGATTTCTCTCTGGTTTTATTTGCGCCACTGGTCCTTTCTGTCAACCCCAGATTTACATCTTGGGTTGTCGGCGGCCTTAGCCCTATATGCTCCTTTTATGTTAGTTTTCTTAGATTTTAATGTATTTTTTGTTAGATTTGATTTTAGATTTGTCAGATCCAATTTATCTTCTCTGGGTATTTTGTGATAGAAATTTTTTCTGTGAATTTATGAATGCAAATATAAAATTAATAGAAATTCAAACATCAGTTCAATGCAATAATAATAATAATAACAATAACAATAATAATAATAATAACAAACTAAATCAAGAAAAAAAATATTTAGAATAGCCTGTGAATTTATGGATCAAAGCACGTCAAATTGCATTATTCTTTGAGAGGAAATAGCCCGTCTGCACCGAGTATTGATCAACCACATCCTTCTCACAAGATACTTCAATCCGTCGAAATTCTCTTATGCAGCTAAGAATTTTTTGAACCGATTATTCTCAATACTAAGAATTTTTAATGTTTCGATAATAAATAGATAAAATTATCGCAAGTTATATTAAATGTTGATATTTTTGTATAACTGAAATTGTAAATAATTAAAGGCAGTAAAGTAGACTTAATTGAAATCACTACAAGAAAATTGATAAGTAGTAACACTTAAAATTATCACGTAAATTTAATTTTCATCACATTAAATAATTTGTGACGAAAATTTAACATCATGAGAATTATAATTATAATCTTATAATATTTTGTATAACGAAATTTATTTTCGTCACCATAACTTTAATTTTAAATGGTAAAAATAAACTATTGACACAAATTATAATACGATTAGTGACACTAACATCATCATATTTTATATTATTAATTTATCATTTAATATTGTATGTCGTCATTAAAAGTGAAACTAAATATGACAATATCATTTACAGTTGACAATAAATTTTTATTTAGCGAATGCAATATTTGTGTCATGATATATGATTATATATATAGTGATGAAACAATCATCATTATTATAGTATAATATTTATTATTTAATATTATATATCATCATTAAAAGTGTGATTAAATATTACAATATCATTTGTATCAGTAATAATTTTTTTGTGATGCTTAAAATCGTCGCATAAATTTAAATTTTCGTCATCAATTATTTTTAGTGACAAAAATTTAGCGTCATGAGTATTGTCATTATAACCTTATAATAAAATGTATAAAAGACAAAATTTATTTTCGTCCTCATAATATCATGTTTTGATGACAAAAATATATTATTGTCATAAATTATATCATTTTTAGTAACGCTAATATCACCATACTTTAGGTTATTAATTTGTCATTTAATATTATATGTTGTCATTAAAAGTTAGATTAAATATAACAATATAACAATATCATTTGCATCGGCAATTAATTTTTATTTGGTAACGGTAAGACTTATGTCATGATATTTAATAATGTATAGTAATAAAACTACCATCATAATTATTATATAGTGTTTGTCATTTAAGATTATAATTTGTCATCATTATATGTACTCAAAATGATGAAAAAGTTTATTTTGTTGTAAAAATTATTTTTTTAACGGCATCCTAAAGTCATTAGATTTACATAAATATTAATAGCATAAATATTATCATAGAGTTAGATTTTTTTAAAATGATATATTTTATAAAATAAAAAATAGAATATAATGACAAAATTATAACTCATCATTAATTCTTTAACAAAAAATAATAAAAATACCATTGTAATTAAATTTCAAATACTATTGTAATTAAATTTCATATCGTTACCAAAAGCGCACTACAAAAAAGGTAGGTTTTCCCGGTGAAAATGTAGAGGCGGTTTTATAAGTCGCCTCTAGATTATAAAAGATATCTGTTTGTGGCGCTTGGTAGCGGCGTTGAAATAAACCGCCTCTAATAGCGGTTCAATAATTACTCGCGGTTTGCGTTCAATTTTCCGCTAATTACCATAACACATCTCTCATTCGCATTTCATCCTTCAAAATAACGAAACCCTAACGCAGAATATCGAAATCCTTCAAGCCGTTCCATGAATATCGTTAAAACTCCATCAAGCCATTCCTTCAAAATCCGTTGAAATCATCAAAATCCGTTCTGACTCTGGGCTTATAGGAGTTCTGACTCTTCCATTTCTATTTTAATTTCGATTTCGATTTATACTGTAAAGCGAGCGAGGCGGTTCTTGTTTTGAAGCAATTCAGGTTATTTCCTCTTCTATATTTATTTTGATTTGAGTTTTATTTTCGACTTCTGGTTTTGGATTGCTTGTGATTTTTTTAATTCTGATAATAGGCCAAATAATTTTTGGGTCTATACTGGATTTTATCCTGAAAACCTGAGTTCTTGCTTTCTTCGGCGTTCGATTATGAACAGACACATTTTCCTCCGTAACTGACAGAACTTCCATTGAATTTCCAGTCTAAACTTCAAGTGATGTGCCTATAGAATCCCTACTTGGCGTACTTTCCATTGCTATAACGAACTCTGGCTTATCATTCATGTCTTTGATTTCGTCACTTCGACGTCTTGCCTGAAATTCCAGCACAAATCTGCCTATAAGACTGATTTTCATACTCATCTTCACGGTCTCTCTGAACTTCAAGGAACGACCACACTAGATATTTACTCATCTTCACGGTCTCTCTGTCCTATTTATATACCCATCTGGATACGTTGGGCCTTCAACTTCTCATGTCTCTGCAAAACTTTCATATTTGCTTCAAAGGTGTCTATCTGTTTCTCTTTTTATACTCTGTTTCTACATAATATTTACATAATATGGTCTCTATGTGTTCTGTTTCTTTATAATATTTATATATTATGGTTATGTTTCTGTTTAATACTTATATATTATGGTTGTTACCTGTGATATTTGATTTAAATTCCATCTGAATTATAGCTTTTAACAAAATTCTGTTTCTGGGTTTTGTATATATTTGTTTCTTTGTTTGGATTTTGGTGATGCAGTGGAGTTTTTTAAGTGTAATCTCTGAGTGACATCCTTTTTTAGGTGTTATGTATATTTGATTTATACTCCATTTATGTATATTTGATTTATACTCCATTGAATATAACATTTAACAAAATTCTGTTTATGGGTTTTGTATATATTTGTTTCTTTGTTTGGATTTTGTTAATGCAGGGGAGTTTGTAAGTGTAATCGTTTAGTGACAGCCTTTTTTTAGGAGTTTTGAGTCACCAGAGGTTACTGGTTTTTTAAAGATTGTAGTCTTTCTCTATGTTCTTTTTCCTTTTAATATTTATAACATTTAAAGATTATGGTTTTTCTCTATGTTCTGTTTCCTTTCTCTATATATAAATTTTATATATAATAGTTGTTGCCTGTGAATTTTGATTTATATTCCATTTGAATATACCATTTAACAAAATTCTGTTTCTGGGTTTTGTTTATACTTTCTTCTTTGTTTGAGTTTTGTTGATGCAGGGGAGTTTATGAAGTGTAATCTCTGAGTGAGCCTTTTTTCAGGAGTTGTGTGTCATCAGAGGTTACAGCTTTTTTAAAGATTTTTCTCCCCTGCAAACAGGTAACAGATAAGCACTGTTCTTTTTTAGGACAAACATAACAAAGATTATGTGTATTTGTGTTAAATGTGGGAGAAATCAGTTGAATTTACCTCCTTTTAGTTCTTTTTTTTTCAAACTTTTTATATATGTGTTTTGAAATGTAGTAGTATTAGACTTCATGTATCCATTGAGTGGATTGAAGCTAGGGAATAGGCTTACAATGATGTTTCCCCTGAATTTTGTTTTCCATTTTATGATAATTCATTATTATTTGACATTGGAAGTGGTGTTTGAAGATGATGTTTTCAGGTCGTGCTAATTAATGATAACATGTTGATATTTTGTGATTAAATTTTGTATTGTCATATCTAGATAATAATGATTGCAAATAAATTGGATGATATTTATACTCTTGTCTATGAATCGCATATGGGAAAAAGGGAAATTTTGGAATATATATGTGGGATATTCTCTCCTCCTTTTACAATGATTTTCACTCCAATTTTGCAAGATTTTAGATTGTGGTGGAAATTTTTGGCAAGTAAATTGTTATCTTGTTTTTTTATGTTTGCCTTTGCTTCCTATGTGGATGAAGAAATTTCGAGTGTTCTCATCATATACATTTTGCCATTCCATAACCATACACACACATGCACCCCATAATATCTTCATAAAAAGAAAAGAAAAGAAAATCCACATCGTGCCCAAAGAGCTGTCATTGAATTACATGAAAAAAAATGAAGAGAAAATTCACCTCATGCCAAAGGGTTGGCATTGAGATTGAAAGCAGTCTGTAACCTTTGTACACAACTTTTATTAATTGGCGAAAATATGTTTTCTTTAAGGTTCTGGTTCATTTCACGTACGATTATGTTCTCTCAATAAACATGAGTTAATTCTTTACCTTCTTTTTATTCATTCATTCATTTTAGTGTTTGTGATGATTTGGTGTGAATTCGTGCATCTTATAGAAGAAATATTTGGTGTGATATTTATTCATTTTTCTATGTATTTTCTTTCCAGTTTGTGAATAGTGGTAGATCGTTAATGTGTTCCTGACATAGAACGGTTTGGTTCTACTATTAGTTGTGCTTACTATGGTCGATGAATTAGTATTTGCTGTGAATCTAGCTGGGAATTGTTGGAGTTATTGGGACCTTGAAATATGTCAATAGAAGAAAATAAGATCAAATGTCAATGTAGCTGTGTGCTTCTTAGTTTTGTAGTTTTAGGTTGGGGAAGGTATATGATGATTCATGAATTTTACTCTTTTACATCAATTATGTAGATTCTCACTCCTCTTGATGCTCATTTGCGCTAAATTAATTACTATTTTGAAACTATTATAAATGGATTAACATTTGTTACTCCAAGATGATGTACATATCCCTTCTTCAGTGTTCTTCTTCTATGTTATGAAGGTGTCCGAATTATATTGATACTTTTTGCAGCAAAGGACAGGAACATAGTTTTGTCTGATATTCTTGCTTATTTAATTTTGTCTCTTTATTTAAGAGGGCCATTTTGTTGCAGGAAAATTGACAAAAAATAATGGAGCACAACGAGACAGGATGCCAAGTTCCAGCTGAGGCTCCTACGCTTTGTGCCAATGGTTGTGGATTCTTTGGAACGGCAGCAACCATGAACTTGTGTTCTAAGTGCCATAAAGACTTCATATTAAAGCAAGAACAGGCTAGACTTGCTTCGTCAACCATTGGGTGTGTGGTAAACGGAAGCTCCAGCAACATTGGGATTGGGAATGAGCCTGTTGTTTCGGTAATTGTTCAACCTAGATCGGCAGAGACTTCGGTCCGCTCAACACGAGCATCCTCTAATTCAACATCAAATGCGAATGGTGATACAGTGGCGAAAGAGTCAATTCGTGGTTCACTGAGAAGAGTCAGGTAAATACTTTGAAACTGTTTTTCTTCTTTGTTTGTCCACTGCCATTGTAGTTTATAATAGTAATTTCTTGATTAGGGTTTTATAAATCCATAAATTGTTTTAAATTTTAATTTGAATAACTGATCAATCATTGCCATTTTAAATGACTAGGAATATACTAATGTCCATAGCTCAGGTTTAAAGAAGCTCAGCACTCTCATAGAAGTGAGAAAGTAGTAATTCTGTCATTTATAATGGGCAAACAGGGAGAATAGAATTTATACTTGATTTGATAAAAGTTTATAGGTTGTAAGCTGTTATCTTTTTAATATTTTTGAAATAGGTTGCCCTGCAAATTTCAACTAAATATTGAAGTTTCTCTGTTGTTCAAAGTCCTTGCTTAAATTGATTCATGCACGGTACATTATTATGAGTATAATAGTTTTCAACAACAGATATAGAACTCTTCTGCTACCGATTGATGTTTCTTTATTATTTTGTTTGAAGATGAAAGCACTGGAGTTTTGTTAAGGATTACACACAAAGTTAATTCACTTATGTGTGGTCTGCTGTTTGATTTTTTGTTGAGATTGATCTGGTGATTGTTTTAAGAAAAATGCTTTTTAATATTATAATACACGGGACAAATATTTGATTGCCATAATTGCTGGTTTAACTTTTCACTTTTTTTTAGTTTGGCGTGTTGAGCAATGTTGAATATTTAGTGGTTTGACGAATGTTCTAATCGTAAATTTTGGGAGAAGTTGAGCATGCAAGTGCTGAAGTTTTGTTTGTAGTCACTATTTCTTAATCAATGTCGCAGCAATTTTTTTTTTTTTGCATGTTCTGAATGTTGACTATTTGAAGTCAACTTTGTTTCACTTGTTTGTAATTTAGCTTACCCCATATTAAAAATTGCTCTTGAGTTACTCAGTTGGAATTCTTCAAGATTCTCACTTTTAGATGCTGTAAAACTTACGAGGATGAGATAAAGCTTTGATTCTTAAATCTCTCATTTGTCGCTAAAAAAATCCTTATTTGTTTACCTTTTCATCCTATTTGAAATAAATGAATATGGAATTCATGTTATTTGCTAATGAATTTCATATACAAAATACTTAGTTTTTGGTGCTTGAAACATTCTTAAAATTGTAAATACTTAGTTTTTGGTGCTTGAAACATTCTTAAAATTGTATGAACACGTTCTTCGACTCGAGTTGCTGTCTACTCCTTACTGCTTTTGTGTCTTACATGCCAAATCATAGTTTTCATTAGTAGATATCTTGATTTTGTCTTTGTTTGTTTACAATTGTTGTCTAAATAATTAAAAATCTTGCAATCACTGTATATCTCATTTTGGGTTGCAATGCTATTTTATTTATTGGGTTATATTTGTCCACTTTTGCATAATATGTCTGTGCATGTGAACTATCAATTGAAAATGTCAAATATTATGTGGTTTTAATGAATTCAATAGCCTAATTATTTTAAGATTCTTATCAGATGCCAATATTATGGTCCATAGACAACATTGTTCTTATATAATGTTTTAATGAATTCAATAGCCTAATTATTTTAAGATTTTTAAGAAGCAATTCATATATTGTTCTAGTTTTACTTTTTCAAATTTTATTCAGTTTACCGCATTGGTATTTGTCTTCTTTGCATCCAATGTTCACTTGTCATTCTTTTTTATTGTTCAGAAGTTAAGTGCTATTAACAAAGCAAATGCAACGAAGAAGAAAAATGCACATACATGTGGAAGAAAAAGCTATGCGAGAAAAAGAAAAGAAATGGTATGAGTAATTAGCGTCTATTTTGAAATTGCATGTACTAATAGTTTGATTACATGTTTTCTACTAGTTAATTTGAGATTTTTGATGGATTATAGATTGATAAAACTGGACAAGTACCTGATAGATTGAGCCTTTATGAAGAAACCAGAGAAAGGATGGGACTTATATTGATGATGAAGTTAGACAATTGATTGTAAGTATCATTTATATTATATATTTAAAAACTATAAATTCCTCTGCTTATATAAGTTTCATTTTCAGGAGGTCAATAATGATACAACAAGTAACCGAGATGGATATTCTCCACTTAATATTTCGTCACATTCAAGTCATAATCCGAGGGATAATGTCTAGATGGTTAGTTTGAAGGTATATTAAAATGTAATTTAGTGATCTTTTGGCATTTTGACTCGTGGTTCTTTTTAAAGCATAAATAGTGAGCTTGTTATGAAAATCTTATTTGGTATATTGGCTCAAAGTGCTTTTTAAAAAGCACAAGTAGTAAATTTGTTAGGATAAATTTTATTGAAAGATTAATGAAATAGATTTGTTTTAATTGTGTAATTTGTTTTTTAGCTTACAGTATATATGTATATTAATTTATTTCAAATTAACATGTGTATTTATATTATTTGATTACAAAATCAGTTCCATTAAAAAAAAGAATATAAAAAAATTGTTCAAAGAATCCCTATAATCGCCAAATATAAATACTAGCAAAATTTAAATTGTAAATTACAAAAAATTTAAATCTAGCATGGAATTTATAGCGGCGGTTTTAAACCGCCTCTACATACGCTGATAAACAATATTAGAGGCGGTTTCAATCGCCGCTACATGCGCCGCTACTAAATTTTAGCGGTAGCGGCGGTTAAAACCGCCTCTACTCAATTTTGGCGGCATTTCCGTTTTCAGTTGAAATAAACGTAGAGGCGGTTTTAACCGCCGCTACATACGCTACTATTCATTTTTGGCGGCAAAATTGTGATCAGTTCATTAAGTGCTCTAGAGGCGGTTTTGTGGCGCTGCTACATAAACCGCCGCTAATTTTGAAGCTACCCCGTCGGACCTAATAACCGTCTCTACGACGTAGAGACGGTGGCATTGGCGCCGCTTGTTCGGCGGCTTTTCAAACCGCCTCTAATAATTGTAGGGGCGGTTAAAACCGCCTCTATAGACTAAAAAAACCGCCGGGAAAGACCCAGATTTTTGTAGTGGCGTTATTTACTTAAATTTAACCATTACATACACAAATATATTAACATATTGCAACATCATATCTTATCCAAGTAATGTAAATTTTTGAGCTGCAAATACCAACCAATAATAAATTATTTGGAAAAAATTAAAAAAAAATTAATGTGCTATACATTAAATAAAATAAATTATTATTTACCATTAAGTGCCAAAAGAAAATGATTTATAAAGTCATAAATAAACAAAAGTACAATTTTTCTATTCAAATGATTGAATAATATTATTCACTACTGAAATACTAAATTTTTTCGGTACATAAACTATAAAATCTCTCACCTGTTAATTCCTAATTTCAACTAATTTTCAAGAAGAACAAGTAAGCCAACTCGTTGGCAAACTTTGTTGACACCATTTAACAACTAGTAACTAAAAGCTGTAGTTAAATTCCTGCTAATTAAGAAATACCTGAAACACACTAGAGAACAATTCATCAATTCATTATATTCTAAAATATATAACTATATGTAACACTACCATAATAACAACAACATATAATATAAGCAGAAATATAGAACTTTCCATTCCTTCATTTCAGCCACTCATTTACCACCACTGTCATATCAAATGTCTAAACTATCCTAGTAAAATCTAGAATATACTAGGTTAACTCAATATGCATTGAATCTATGTGTATATATATATATATATATATATATATATATATATAACACATGTACCATCTAAAAAAACAACTATAACTAAATTACAACAATTTATTAAAATAACTATACCACACAATTATATAATGCTAACATAACTATAAAAAACCGATAAAAGAAACATAACTATAAATAATTATAAATAAAAATTTCACACTGACATAATTTTAAACCACACAATTATATAATTAGAACATAATATAATAATTTCTTAATCAAAATTCAATAAAATATAGCTAGTGTAAGAAAAAAATAATAGTTAAAATTTATTATTCAATAGACATAACACATTAAGCTTCTCAGTCTTCATAAAAACTATATTCTTCATTTTCAATTTTCATCAACCTTTAAGAAAAATAAAATTATCAATGACATTATCAATACATTTATGCATTCAAAATAAAATACTGTTAATTTCGATGTCGTGGTAATCCAGTGACATCTATTAATCTATGAAAGCTGGCCTTTTGATGATTGCTCATCCCATAAATTCAATGCAAGCACAAGCAACGAAATTTAAAAGTTCTTAGAAATTTTACTGCAGGTTAAGCTATGGGCTTTCCCTTTACTTCTTAGGTAAAATAAAAGAATAATAATAATAATTAGGACATGAAATATTATGGATCTATATCATATCTACCATGGAAACAAAAATAAGTCTGTTCATGAGATCTGTTAATAAATAAATTTAATCTTTTTCTTTTTATTATGGCAAAACTTTTATTGCTAATTAATAGATATGAAAATTAATTAGTCACTGTGAGTCATGATTAACAGGCTAACAATTGAAAAATCAAATAATAACAGAAAAAATTTTGATTCTATAATTATGATATACTAATGTTTATTTCAATAAATAAATTTATTAAAAAAATTAATTCATAAACTAGCAAATTTATATAGGCATAAACCAGAAGGCAATGAAAAAAATTTACCATTAATTTTCAAAAATTTTCGATTAGAAGATAAAAAATTGGAATTACATTACCCATAAACTTCAATTTCTCTTGGGCTTTATCTCTCCTAGTACTGTTGTTGAAGCAAAAATGGCAGATCTGAGCACAGATATGCATACCTTACTATGAAGATCTGATAAGTAAGCTGGGGCTAGCAATGATAATGATGGTAAGCAGGCTAAGTTGGTGATGATGGTGATGCTGAGAGGCAACTTCTTGAAAATGGTGGTAAGGAATGGTTGAAGATGACGGCGAAGAATGGTTGAGAGGCGGCTGTATAAGGAATGGAAAATGATTAGGTTAGGATTTAGGTTAAATCAATTTCTAGGTTGGATAAAAGAACAAGAAAATATTAAACATAAAAAATTAAATAAATACATTAAAATTACACAGTTTTAATTTAATTAATTTTTCATATATAAAACATTAAAGTAAAATTAAAATCAGTTTTTAAAATTAAATTTAACATATTAATATATATAATAAATCTAATTATATAATTTATATATTTAATTATATAATTTATATAATTAATACAGATATAGAGTACTACATACTTTTAACTTAATTAATGCTTAGTACATAAAAAAATTAAGATAAATCTAGATAAAATTAAAATCTACTATTCTTTTAGTTAAATTTAACATATTAATATATAATAATTCTAATTATATATATTGTAAACAAAAAGTCTATAAAGTGGATTATTTTTTGTGAGCCGTGTTATTTGTTTTTCCGTCACAATCTTGTATATAAAGTCAAAATTATAAACGTTAAAATGGCCACGTTCTCATGTAACGTTCACTTGATTTTTTAGGCTGAAACTTTGATAAGTTAATAGAGAAAAATTAGGCCCCTAACCACTAGCATTTATTTTCGGAAAGTTAAAAGACTAACTAAAGATATTCATTCTATAATTTAGCAACTAAACTTTTACCAATTCAAAATAAATTAAATTTTTAACCAAGAAATATCTAACATTCCCTCACATGATTAAAAATTTTAATTATTTCTGAGCATTTAATACTATGTACTAGGTGTTAGATACCTCCAAGGTTTGAATCTACATTTTTTTGTTAATAAATTTATTCTGAAGAAACCATAGTAATATAATTATTTTGATCTAGGCTCTTTTTATTAGAATAATAGTCACCACACACACAATATGAGAAATTATTAAGGTTCTATCAGTTTTGTATTTTTCGGTCATGCGCATATAACTATTTCATGACTGTCTTTAGAAAATAATCCAAATTTTTACAGTAGTGACCCCACTACCACACTCACTAGGTGAATCCTCCAAGAGTGATCTGTGATCATCACCTCGTAAATTTTATGCCTTTGAATTCATTCAAAATTAAATTCTTCCTATACATCACAGTAGAGAGCATAACACCATAGGAATAAAATCATGGACTTTCTCGCAATATATAAAATAAATATGCTCTCCCAAGTTATCAAATAATTTCATTTTTAAAAATTGGAGGTATGACACTGCAAGAATACAACGGATTACCGACAGAATTTTACTGAGAGAATATTATTTGTTGGTAATACCGAGAGAACACTAAGAGAAAATATTTAAAAAACAAAATTAAAAAAATATCGACAGATTATAGACAGAATAATGACAGATTCATTTACCGACAGAAATTTTATCGATAAATATAGCGGGAGATGTTGGCAAAAATATTTTTGGACAAAAATTACTAACCAAAATTTATTTTTCTTGGTAGTACCAACAAAAAAAAGCTTATGTCAGGAAATGAATTCAATAAATTTGACATATTTGAAATTTTATCGAGAGAAATTTATTTCTCTCGGTAAATAATATGCATTTACCGACAGAATAATTTTTCGGTCGGTAAATGAAAAATCTAATATAATAATTATAAATTATATTTATGCTAATTTTACCGAGAGAATTAATTTCTGTCGGGACGGATATATTTTATGTCTATAAATGAAACGCAAAATAAGTGATATTTATATATTTAAAATACCGAGAGAAATTTTATCTCTCGGTATTTTAATAGCAAAAATAATATTTACCAAGAGAATGTTATTTCACTCGATAACTTACCGACGAAATTAATTTCTATTGGTATTACCAAGAGAAAATTTTTCTCTTAGTAATATATGATGCAAGAGGAGGTAATTTTGTCATTCATTTACCGAGAGAGTTTTTCTCTCGGTAAATAATATTGGTAATTTTTTTAAAATATAGCGAGAAAAATACTCTTCTCTCTGTAAGTGTATTTTATTTCATTTATCGAGAGAAACATATTTTTCTCGGTAAGTGTATTTTATTTACCGAGAGAATTTATTTCTGTCGGTAATACTGACAGAAATATTTTTCTATTGGTAAACGTATAGTAGTGAAGGTAATTATTTTTCTCGTTTATTTTATTTACCGAGAGACATATTCTTTCTCACGGCAATACCGAGAAAAAAATAATTCTCTCAGTAAACGTATAATACTGACGAAAACTTTTTCGCCCTTTTTATTTTATTTACCGAGAGAAGGGAAGTGTCTCTCGTTATTACTGAGAGAACATTTTCGATCCGTAAATTTAACGAGAGACACTTTTATTTCTCGGTAAATTTACCCTAAATATAAAAAGCTTCTCTTCTTCTTTTTCTTCCTTCTTCGCCTCGCCACCTCTCCTCTACTTCTCTTCTCTCTCTGTGTCTCTCCATTTTTATTGTCCGTCGTCGCCACCTCTTGTTCTTAGTCGCTGTCTCCTTCTCGGGTCCGGCAATAATATTTTAAGGTATTTAATTATATATTTATATGCATTTAATTTTTTAAAATTGTATTTTGAAATAACAAAGATTTCTCCATCTCTGGTTTTCTCCGTTCATCGCATCATCACAAGTTCTCTGTCATTGTCTCCTTCTCCGATCCGGCAATAGTGTTTTAAGATATTTATTATATATATATATATATATATATTTAATTTTTCAAAATTGTATTTTGAAATTTCAGATTTCAGTTCATTTTTTGGGGCATCTTTGGACTATTGCCGAAATTTTCTTCTTCAAATTCGGTATTTGTGAACTTTTGATGTATCGTTTATATTAATTTGTTGATAATCTGTGTATAATTTATAAATAATTTGGATTTTTATATTTTTTTAGTGTAATTATTTTAATTTTTTATTTGTATTATTTATATTTGAATGTGTTGTTGCGTATGAATTTGAATATATATATATATATATATATTTAATTTGTTATTTGAAAATAATTTATAACATTAATAAATTTTTTCAATAAAATAGAAATTAATTTTTGTTTATAAAATTAGAAGAAAGTTTGTAAAAAAATTTAATAATTTTTGTTATTTTAGAGGTTTAGAGGAAATTAAAAATCTGTGATTTTATGATTTTTAGGTTATTTTATAAAATTATAAATTGTATTATATATTATTAGTATAAACTATTAGTATAATTTATTGATTATAAAATATTAAAAAAATATTGTGCAAAATTATTCATTTTTGTTATTTTAGAGGTTTAGGTAAAATTATAAATTTGTTATTTTAGGGTTTTTAGGTTATTTTATAAATTTATAAATTGTATTATATATTATTAGTATAAAAAATTAAAATAATTTACTGATTATAAAATATAAAAAAATTTGTGAAAAATTATTAATTTTTGTATTTTAGGGGATGTGTGAAAATTAAAATAATAATTTTTAGTATTTAATGATAATTTATATAAGTTTTTTTTTGGTAATTTAATAATTTATAGTAATTTAGTTTTTAAGTTTATTTGTTTTAATAGTTTTTAGATTTTAGTTAAATGAAATAATATATTTATTATTTTATTTATTGTTAGGGATTTAGTTAAATTTTGTAATATTATGAGAACTTTTACTTTATTTTTATTTTACGAAAATTTTTGTTAATATTTATAAATGAAAATTTTTATTTGTTAAATTTATTTTTTGGTGAATAATTGACATTATAGTTTATTGAGATTTTTATTTTATGATTTGTCTTTCTTTATTGATGCATTACAATAAAAAATATTTAAAAAATAATACGGCAAACCTACTTAAAGAGTATATATTTAGGAATATAAAATGTAATTAGATAGTATAATAATAACTACAAATAGAAGCAAAGAATAAATAAAAAGAAACTCACGCAGTAAAAAAAAATCGAAGCACGAAATTAACAAATATTTGATTATAATGTTACAGAAACGCCAAAAAAAAAATTTAAAAAATTTGCAGTTGAAAAAAAAAAGAAAGATATATAATTGAAAAAAAAATTAAGAAAGTATATTTGGAAACAAATTTTTAAAAAACAAATTTTCAATTAATTTTCTAAAAAAAATAATAGAGAATAGATAAATGCTCAAATAAATACAATAGATGATTAATATAATTTTTTTTATATTTAATATCTTAAAAATTTAATATTCAAAGAAATTAATTTTATTTAATATTTAAAGAAATATATTTTAAAGAAATATGACACATGATAAGTAATAGAAAGATAATTACAACAAAATTAGTATTAAACACACATATTAATTTTTAAAGTAACATTATAAATAAGATAATTTTTTTTTTACAAAAATGACAATTTAAATGGGACGAACGTATTACTAATTAGAAATAGATATGGATTTTTAAACGGTGAAATTTTAAATTTAACTTTGATTATAATTAAACTTATTAAGAAATAATTTAAAAATAATTAAATTAGATCCGCATATATGTATTTTTTTAATAATAATTATTATATATAATATAAATATCAATTGCAAATGTTGAATATCAAATTAATAAATACTATAATATAATATAGATAGAAAAAGAATAACTTCAAGCAAACTAATTAAATATTTATTCAAAATATTTTTACGCATAAATACAGAACTTAAATTTGGACTTTTTAATTATATATTTCAACTTAATAACACAGTATATGATAAATTCAGACATATATGTATAACAACAATTTAGGCAAATATATGAATATCACATGATAAGTAATAGAAAGATAATTACAACAGCATTAGTATTAAACACACATATTTTATGACAATAATTTAATAAACATCACAAGCATAATATTTAATCCAATAAAAAAAATTCATTTAATGTAGAACATGTCTCAATACTTTATAGCCCTTATTTATGATTAGTCAAAGTGGATAAAGTGGCATGAATAAATGTAAGGTTAGAATAAAAAAAGGGTGGACTATCCAAATATTGATTGTTAATGTCTTTTTTTTAATGAATATAATTTTATAATAAACCTTAGTATCCGTTTAGTGCATTACACATTTTTTTCTAAAAAAATAAGAACTCATTGAATTGTCCCATTTGGACAGTTTAGAAACAATAATATATATCTATTGGATCGTTAACATTAATGTGAGACATAATAGTATGCAAGTTATATAGAAAACTCATAGTAATTATCTTATTTTATTCTCTAAGTGCATACCAAATAATATATATATTCATAAATTAAAAATTATGAATATTTATTATATTTGACGTAGTGTGCTTAGAAAACTTTAGGGAAATGCTGTCAAATTTTTTTTCATAATTTATATAAAATTTTGCATTATGTTAAATAAGATATATGTTGTGTTTTTAAATGGGTTAGGGCCTTACCCTTTTGTGAATGAGAAATAAGGAGATTTAATTCCTATGATATAATTTTATTGTCATGTTTGTATACATAGGCAAAATGAACACAATACGTGCTTGGATGTATGAACGACTCAATCTGAATCACACTCTTCGTATGTCATTTGTTAATGGGTTAAAAGTATTTGTTGGTTTTACATCCAGTCAAAGGGATTATATGTAAGGCAATAAAATTTGTTGTCCTTGCATAAAATGTCAACATCATAGATTTCGAGAAGTAGATAAAGTGAAATATCACTTAGTGAAATGAGGTTTTGTTTCAAATTATTTCATTTGGAATATATCGAGAAGTAGATAAAGTGAAATATCACTTAGTGAAATGAGGTTTTGTTTCAAATTATTTCATTTGGAATATACATGGTAAAGAGAATATAGTCGACCAATCTATTTCACAACAATGTAGTACATTGGAATCTGTCTTTGAAAATCCATACCCAGAACTGGTATATGATGCAGTTGGGCCTAATGTGTTTGATTGGGGCATGCCAAATATTGATGTGTCTAAAACTAGTTAGGTTCATCAAGAACAACATGATGAGACTCCTAACATTGAGTCTCAACGGTTCTAAAATTTGTTAAATTCACTGGATACAGAGGTGTGGCCTGGGTGTAGAAAACATAATAAGCTATCTACCATGGCTCATTGTTTGATTATGAAGACTGAGCAGCATATGTTTGAAAAGTCTTTCGATCAATAAATCCAATTTATTAAAGAGATAATATCGGATGATAATGAAATGATTGATAGTTTTTACCAAACAAGAAAAATTGTTCAGGTGCTTAGCTTGCTAGTAAAAACTATTGACTGTTGTAAAAATGGGTGTATGTTATATAAGGATGATTATGCAGAAGATAGAATATGTAAGTTTTGTAAAAATTTACATTTAGATGATACTAATTATCTTTTTTTTTTTTGCAGAAATATTTTTACTGGGACCATGCTATTGATAGCCTTATCCAGATTGTCTTCATGAAAAAAACAGTTATTCGCTATAGCGATATACTGAGTGAGGTAAAGGCTGCGGGGAAGCAACATTTATTTATTGATGATTAGTTATGGGCAAAACTGCAGCCCGGTGGAGCTCTCCTGAGGGGTAGACACGTTCTGTCATTGTCTCTCGTAACAGGATATCCAATGTTGTGGATGGTGCAGGTCCATCTATACATACGGGAGGCAGTCAATCATATCATAATCATACTCGTACACTCGTAAGCATATTTATATTTTTAATATATTTTAATTTATACTTTTTTGTATTATTAAACTAACATTTTTTTCTTTAAATAGGAGTCTACCATGGGTCGGTCGTCGAACAGCTATGAGCTGTTTGTGCATACGCACACACGAGGTCACGACGGATGTTCATTTGTGGATCGTCGATCACATGATATAAATGTAAGTAATTCTATGATTTTTTAAATATTACAAAATTTAAATTTAAAATATAGAGTAAATATCTTTTTCATATTATATAGGACCGTTTCATTGCTTTTCGGGAGGAGGCCTCTCAGTCTGACATTCCTGTCGACGATGATAGCTTATTTAGATCTATAATGGGCAGAGAGAAGAAAAAGAAGCTATATGGACTTGGCTCACAGTATGTCAGCATAACTTTTTCTTTCTCTTTTAGTAGTTCATATGCCTTACGGGAGGAGATCGAGCATTTAAAGAAGCAGTTGGCGAAGTGTGATTGGACTGTTCAGCAACAGATCCAGGAACGAATGCAGATGGAGGTGGAGGCACAGATTCATTCTCAGATTCAGGCACAGATGCAAACCGAGATGCAGATGTTGGTCCAGCAGCAGCTCAATGAGTTTATGTCCAACTTAATACGAGGAACCTTTGATCCATCACAACAATTTTCACCGGATGGTGCTCCTCCACCTTCACCACCTTCTGCTACTTGATTTTAGATTTGTTGTATATATACAACGATATTTTAATTTCATATGGTTATATATAATTTATTATTTTTATATTTATTATTTTTATATTTGAATATTTACTATATCTAATATTTATTTAAATATAAATTTTATTTTTATATTTTTATTCTTATTAATATAAATTTATACATACATTTATACATTATAAAATTTAAAAATATGTTTAAAATTTTAAAAAAATAAATTTATTTTTTATCGGCAATTTCTGTTGATAATAACGATAAATTTTTAATTTACCGACAAAATAATTTGTTAATAAATTCGCATTTACTGATATAAAATTCTGTTGGTATTATCGACAAAATAAAAAAAATTTCGATAATACAGACGAAACTTTTTTTGTCGGTATTGCCGAAAGAAGTTTTTCTGTCGGTAATTTTTTATTAGTACCAACGGAAAAAATTTCTATCGATAAATATTGCTGACTATATTTTTGTCGAATAATTATCGACAAATTTTTTATCGGTAATTTACCGATAAATTTCTATTTTTTTCGGCTTTTTGATTACCGGCAAAAGATATGGTGACAAATTTTTTTGTCGATAATCTATCGGTAATTGCAATTACCGACAATAAAAATAAGGATTATTGATGAAAAAATTCGTCAGTAATCCTCTACATTTTTATAGTGTGGGTTTACTGAAAAATGATATATCAGACAAAAAATTTCCTAGCCATTCAGCCTCACTACTAGCAGCATCCAATGATGCTAATTCTGCCTCTATAGTAGATCGAGAAATTATTGTCTGTTTAGCATATTTCAATGACACTGCTCCACCACCCATTATAAAAATAAAACCAATTTTAGATTTAGTTTCTTCAAAATCTAATATCCAATTAGCATCATTACAACCTTCCATAACAGCCAGAAATCCACAATAATGCAAAACATAATTTATAGAACCCTTAAAATATTTAAAAATTATTTCTAAAGCATTCCAATGTATAATATCTGGATTATGTGTGTATTTACCTAATTTAGTGACAACAAATGTAATATCAAGTCTTGTATGATTTGCTAAATGCAACAGAGATCCAATTATTTGAGAATATTTATATTGTAAAACACTTTCACCCATATTTTTTCTTAATTTAACAGTCAAATCATACGGAGTGGGCACATGAGATACATCAAAATAACTAATTTTTTTTCAATATTTTTTCCATATAATGGGATTGAGATAAAGAAATGCCATCATTATTTTTAGATAATTTAATTCCGAGAATTACATCTACAGCACCCAAATATTTCATGTCAAAATTACTAGAAAGAAAAGATTTGGTCAAATTAATCACATTTAAATTACTAACAAAAATTAATATATCATCCACTTACAAACAAAGTATCACAAAATCATTTCTAAAATTTTTAAAATAAACACATTTATCAAAACTATTTATTTGAAAACTATCAGACAATATAACTTCATCAATTTTTTTATGCCATTGCTTAGGAGCCTGTTTTAAGCTGTAAAGAGACTTTACAAGCTTACAAACCTTATTTTCTTGTCCTGGTATAATAAAACCTTCAGGTTCGTCCATGTAAATTTCTTCATCTAGGTTACAATTCAAAAAGGCAAATTTTACATCCATTTAATGAATTTATAATTTATAAATGGAAGCTAATGCAAACAAAAGTCTAATAATAGTAATTTTAGAAACAGGTGCATAAGTGTCAAAGAAATCCACTCATTCTTTTTGTTTAAAACCTTTAGCTACCAACCTAGTTTTAAATTTTTCTACAGATCCATCAGTTCTTAACTTTTTTCTAAAAATCAATTTGCAATCAATTATTTTGCAACTAGGTGGAAGATCAGTCAAAAACCATATTTTATTCAAAACAAGAGAATCCATTTCATCATCTATTGCTTCTTTCCAAAAGGGAGCATCAATGAAAAGTATAGTTTTATGATAAATTTTAGGTTCATCTTCATGCAAAAAAGTATAAAAATCAATACCAAAATCTTTATTTTTCCTTCTTCTTTTACTTCTTCTAATTTTTGAAATATTATTATTGATACAATCAAGACTAGAGGAGGAAGCATTAACGGGTCTAAAAATCTCATTTTTCATAGAAAAAATATTTTCAAAGAAACATGCATCTTTAGATTCCATAATAGTATTATTTGTAATTTCAGAAATATCAGAATCTAATACTAAGAAGCGATAAGAATTAATATTTAAAGAATAACCAACAAAAACACAATCAATAGTTTTAGGTCCTATTTTTTTCTTCTTAGTAATAAGAATACTAACTTTAGCTAAACACCCCTACACTTTTAAAAATTTCAAAGATGGTTTTTTTATTATACCAAAGTTCATAAGGTGTTTTATCATAATTTTTGTAAGGAATTCTATTAAGAATCAAATAAACAAAATATAAAACTTCACCCTAAAAATTATTAGGCAAACCAGAACTTAGTAACATAGTATTAACCATGTCCATAAGCACCATATTTTTTCTTTCTGCTACTCCATTTGATTGAGGTGAGTAAGGAGGTGTAACTTGATGAATAATGCCATGCAATTCACAAAATTCATTCATATAATTTGACATATATTCACCACCTCTATCAGAACGCAAAATTTTAATTTTCTTATCTAACTGATTTTCTACTTCTGCTTTATAAATTTTACATTTATCAAACAATTCACTCGAAGAATTAATTAAATACATATAACAATATTTAGAAAAATCATCAATAAAATTAATAAAATATCTCTTACCACCACAAGTTAAAACATTATTATTATCACAAATATCACTATGAATCAATTCTAATAATATAGTTTCTCTAATCACAGATTTAAAAGGTTTTCTAGGTTGTTTAGCTTGAACACAAATTTGACGTTTTTCTTTTTTATTAATTTCATGCATTGGAATTAAATCTAAACCCATCATCCTTTTCGTAGTATCAAAATTCACATGTCTAAGTCTACCATGCCAAGTATGATAATTAATGAAATAAACAATGTTTTTCAATATCTTATTCTGCAGATTACAAGCCTATTTATATACATGAATTACAGCTATACAAGGTAAGTTTAGCTAAAAGGAAATACACTCAAAGTTTCTGAATGTAAGGAGATATTGACTCATTTGATGTGATTTGATTTGATTGAATATTAATCTCCTTATTTTGCTCACTTTGACAGCCCCCCTCAAATTGATGGTGATTATCAGCAAGCATCAATTTGCTCACCAAATAGGAATGTCGTGTAGATGACATGGGTTTAGTAAATAAATCAGCAAGTTGGTTATGAGAAGATACATGTGTGAGATGAATGAACTTGTCACGAACCAAATCACGAATGTAATGACAATCAACTTTAATATGTTTAGTTCGCTCATGGTGTACTGGATTTGTAGCAATGCTTATTGCACTTGTGTTATCTCCAAAAAGAGTGATAGGTAGAGTGCAAGTTATTCCAAAATCTTTGAGAAGCCATTGAAGCCATACAATTTCAGAACTAACAGAGGACATAGATCGATATTCCGCCTCAGTAGAAGATTTGGAGACACGTCCTTGCTTTTTACATTTCCAAGAGATAGGAGAATTACCCAAGAACACAAACCATCCTGAGGTTGAGCGTCGGGTATCAACATAACCAGCATAATCTGCATCAGCATATGCCATAATTGTGAGAGAGGACTGAGAAGGAAAGAATAGTCCACGACCACAAGTTCCTTTTAAATATCGCAAAATGCGATGAAGAGCTGAAAGATGAAGCTTTCTTGGTTGAGAGACAAACTGACTGACAACTTGCACAGCAAAGGAAATGTCTGGACACGTAGTAGTAAGATAAATAAAACTCCCTACTAAACGCCTATACAAGGTAGGATCGGATAGAGATGCGCCTTCATCACTTTTTAATTTTAAATTTTGTTCCATTGGAGTAGAACAAATCTTTTGATCCGTGAGATGAGCCAGCTGGAGAAGGTCTTCAATATATTTTCTTTGAGTTAGAAAAATTCCATTAGATGTATATGAAACTTCTAAGCTAAGAAAGTAGGTAAGAGTTCCAAGATCTTTCATAAAAAGGAACGCATGAGAAATTGTTTGAACTCTGTAATGCCTTGGGAATCACTACCAGTAATGACCATATCATCTACATATAGAAGTAAAATAATAATTCCACCATTAGACTGACGAGTAAAAAGAGAGTGATCATTAGAGCTCTGTAGAAAACCAGCAGAACAAACAATAGATCTAAATTTCTCAAACCATGCACGAGATGCTTGTTTAAGCCCATACAGAGATTTACGAAGTTTGCAAACCATATTGGAACCTGCATAATCATATCCAAGAGGACACTTCATATAAATCGTTTCTTGCAAATTGCCATGAAGAAATGCATTTTTTACATCCAATTGATGAAGGTGCCAATGCTTGGTGGATGCTATAGCAAGAATAGTGCGAATAGAGGTCATTTTTACCACAGGAGCAAAAGTTTCATCATAGTCAATCCCATATTCTTGTTTATATCCTTGAGCCACTAATCGGGCTTTGTATCGATCAAGAGTTTCATCTAATTTCACTTTAATAGTATACACCTATTTACTCCCAATCACAGACATATCAGATGAATGAGGAACTAAGTCCCAAGTATGATTCTCCTCAAGGGCCCTAAGTTCTTCTTCCATTGCTTTCCTCCAACATTCTTGTGTTATAGCCTGGTTATAAGTAGAAGGAATCTAAATAGAATTTAAATTAGTAAAGAAAGAGTAGAATGGTGTATACCTTGTAGATGGTTTTCCAAAATTGGCACGATTGGATCTTCTCAAAGATGGAGGAGGTGTTGCGGAATCAACAATGGAAGAGTGTGAGTTAGGACCTTCAAGAACATGATCATTTGATGGAAAAATGGACGTTGTCTCATCGACATTAACAGTAAGATTATCAGAACAATTAACAAAATCATGTAAAAAGGAAATGGAAGAATGAGTAACTTCTGGATGATGAGATAAAGAATAAAAATAGACATTTTCAAAGAAAGTAACATGACGAGACACACGTATGCGATGACTCTGTAGATCATAACAAATATAGCCCTTTTGTTTATCACTATAACCAATAAACACACATTTAGCAGCTTTAGTAGATAGATTATTTCTTTCATGAGGAGGAAGCAAAACAAAAAAAAAATACAACCAAAAACACGAAGATGGGTATAATTAGGTAATTTATTGTAAAGAGTATAATATGGAGATTGATTACCAATTATAGGAGAAGGTTGCCGATTTATGAGATAGACAGCTGTATGTATAGCTTTAACCCAAAATTTAGGTGGAATGGATGATTCAAGTAAAAGTGTTCTAGCAATTTCCAAAACATGCCGATTCTTTCGTTCTACAACACCATTTTGCTCTGGTGTTCCAGGACAAGAATATTGAGTTAAAATGCCTTTCTCTTGAAAAAAATTTGTAAGGTTCGAAGCACAAAATTCTCCACCAGAATCTGATCGAATTATTTTAATTATTTTACCAAATTGTGTCTCAATCATAGTAACAAAAGTCTTGGCTATATTTGCTAGATCAGATTTAGAGCGTAAAAAATACACCCAAGTAAATCGAGTAAAGTGATCAATGAACAAAACAAAATATTTATAACCAAGTCTAGACAGAACAGGGGAAGGACCCCATAGATCACAGTGTATTAGATGAAAGGGTGCATCAACTTTTGTAGTACTAGAAAGAAAGGGTAATTTAGCAGATTTTCCAAGTGCGCAACTTTGACAATTCTGAGAAATATCAGACTTAACATGCAATTTTTCTGGAAGAAAAATGGATCGAAACATAAATTCTAATATGGTAGTATGCGGATGACCAAGGCGACGATACCACAAGTCCCAAGTGTTATTAGGAGATGTAGAAGACAAGGCTGAAAGACATAGAGGATTATGTTGTGTACTATCTGAACCAAGATGAAATAAACGTCCACATTTATGCCCCTTCATGATCATTTGTCCTGTTTGAAGGTCCTGCACATCACAACCAACAGAGGAGAATTTGACCACACAATTTTGATTAGTTAATTGTCCAATAGAAATGAGGTTGGCTATTAAACGTGGGACATAAAGAGTATTGGGTAAACAAATGGATTTCTTAGACTCAGTAGACAAACAAACAGTGCTAATTCCTTTTATGGGTAATTTTAGTCCATTGGCTGTGGTAATTGAATCATTCGAAGAACAAGGTTTGAGTTTAGAAAAAATATGTTTTTGTCCAGACATATGATTAAAGGCAGCAGAGTCAAAGAACCAAGACATAGAGTTAATTCCTTTACCTGATAACCCAGCAACAGAGAAGGCAGAAGAAAGAGCACCTGGAAGAGCTGCTTGCACTGAATCTTAAATCATCTTTTGAATTGTGTCTGATGAAAAAGAAGTTTCTTTACTATTGGCTTTTTCTGCATCATTACTCATTGTAATAAATGCTAAATGACCTTGCTTATTTTTCAATATGCGACAATCCAAGATAATGTGTCCTGGCTTTTTGCAATAGTTGCATATATTGCACTTTCGACAATGAGATTGCACATGTCCCAGTTCACCACAATATCGGCATTGAGCACCTGCTTTCCCATTAGTCTTTTGTTTCGAGTAGAACTTACCACGTGAAGCCATAAAAACTGCATCTACTGAGTCGGTTTTGGTGGCTAGCTGAATCTGAGTATGCAGCCTTATTTCTTCACGAACGAGGTCTCCAAGAGCAGATTCCATACTCAAATTACCTCGATTAATTAGTGTAGCCCTAACATTCTCAAATTCTGGTCGAAGTTTCATGAGGAATTGCATCACTCTTGCACGATCACGTTCCGCCTTAATTTCTGAATATGTAGTATCAGAAACAATACGAGAAGATATCATATCTTGTTCTGTCCATAACTTTAAAATTTCAATATAAAAGCCACGGATATCTCTATCTTCTTGGTTGATGTTGGCAATTTCATATTCAAGTTGAAATTGCCTTGATTGATCCACTTGAGAATAAATTCCCTGAAGATGTTTCCACATTGTTGCTGCAGTTTTGAATGATCGGAGGCTGAGTGCAATTTCAGGTTCCACAGAATTTAGAATCCAAGTGATAACCTGAGCATTTTTTGTTTTCCATTGTAGCTTGGCTTCTGCAGTACCATCTTCCTTTTGAGATCCATCAAGAATACCAGAGTATCCTTTACCTTCAACAAAGATTTGGAATTGAAATTCCCAAAGAGCAAAATTCGTCCCATTGAATTTAACAGAAATGGTTTCAGACTTATGTCCCTCCATGTTATGAAATTGGTTTGAAAACCAATTGGACAAACAAAGGAATGAAAAATTCTCAAAAGAATTTTAGCAAAGATGAGCGGAAAAAAAAATTATACCAGCTCTGATACCATGATAATTAATGAAATAAACAATGTTTTTCAATATCTTATTCTGCAGATTACAAGCCTATTTATATACATGAATTACAGCTATACAAGGTAAGTTTAGCTAAATGGAAATACAATCAAAGTTTCTGAATGTAAGGAGATATTGACTCATTTGATGTGATTTGATTTGATTGAATATTAATCTCCTTATTTTGCTCACTTTGACTTACTCCATTTGATTGAGGTGAGTAAGGAGGTGTAACTTGATGAATAATGCCATGCAATTCACAAAATTTATTCATATAATTTGACATATATTCACCACCTCTATCAGAACACAAAATTTTAATTTTCTTATCTAACTGATTTTCTACTTCTGCTTTATAAATTTTACATTTATCAAACAATTCACTTGAAGAATTAATTAAATACATATAACAATATTTAGAAAAATCATCAATAAAATTAATAAAATATCTCTTACCACCACAAGTTAAAACATTATTATTATCACAAATATCACTATGAATCAATTCTAATAATATAGTTTCTCTAATCACAGATTTGAAAGGTTTTCTAGGTTGTTTAGCTTGAACACAAATTTGACGTTTTTCTTTTTTATTAATTTCATGCATTGGAATTAAATCTAAACCCATCATCCTTTTCGTAGTATCAAAATTCACATGTCTAAGTCTACCATGCCAAGTATCATTGCATTCAACAATAGCAACATAAGAATGAACAAAGGATATTTTATTATTATTATCAACGAGTACTACATTTAACTTTTAAAGTCCATCAACGAGATAACCTATGCTTACAAAGGTATCATATCTGCCGATAACAACCTTATTAGAACTAAGAACAAGCATGAAACTTTGTTGGTCTAATAAAAATGCACTAATCAATTTTTTTTCTTAAAGTAGGAACATGAAAATAACAATCTAATACAAGTAAATTTTTAGAAGATAATTCCAATTTTATTTCGTCTTCTCCTAAGACTTGAGCCTCACTCTCATTCCCATTCTCACAGTTCTTGAGCTTGATACCTGATATGATGAGAAATATTTTTTATTAGCACACACATATACATTAGCACCAGAGTCTAACTACCAATCATTTGAGTTAAAAATTATATTTAACTCTGAGCTAGAAACAAAGTACCTGTGAGATGTGGAATGAGAACTAGGCTCTAAAGTCACTACATTCGCTTGAGGCTTTTGAACTGTTGATGCTTTAGAATGTTGTCCATGGCGATTAAAGCAATTTTTGGCAATGTGATTGGTCTTTCCACAAACTTAACATTCTACACCTTTTTTTTTCTGATTATTATTGTTATTATTTGGTTTCTTATTATTATTAAAATTGTTGCCACCACCAAAATTTTTCTTAGGTGTGTGCTTCTTGAAATTTTTAGTTCAAGGCTTATGAACATTTTCAAGAACATGAGCCTTTTCTTGAAATACAAAATTTTGAAATTGCTTTTGAGAAAAACAATGCCTTTCTTCAATTCTCAAAGAAATAAGCAATTCATCAAAAGAAAAATTTTTTTGTTTATGTTTTAAACTTCTAGCAAAATCAATTCAAGAGGGTGGCAATTTTTTTAATAAGAGATGACACAAGAACAATATTATGAAATTGAATTCCTTTAATTTTCAAATAAAAAATGATATTCTCAAAATCATGAATTTGATCAGAAATATTTTTTCCATCAACCATTTGAAAATCAAGAAATTTTTTAACAGTACATCTTTTCAATCTTTTTTCTCCAGTGCCATATTTATATTTTAACGCATCCCACAATTCAATAGCAGTTTTAGTATGACAAAAGATACGATAAATGTTATTAGATAAAACACTTAAAATTCGACCATGACAAAGAATATCCTTTTCACTAAGATCATCTTTGTCACTAGAAGTAGATGTAGCACTAGTAGAAATAATTTCAACAGATTTTTCAGATGCCTTTGTGAAACTTTTATCTTTAGTACTATTTAAAATCACAGAGAAAAGACTCAATTTAGCATGCCAAAATTTCATTTAATTTCATTTATTGTTGCCAATAAAGAAAATTTTGACCTGAAAATTTTTCAGGCTTACTTGATAAAGATTTAATTAAATCCATAAAATTAAAATAAAACAAGTCCAATATATAAATAAACCCGATTTCCTCTCAAAGAATGATAGAAATTTCTGTGAATTTATGAATGCAAATATAAAATTAATAGAAATTCAAACACTAATTCAGTTCAATGCAATAATAATAATAATAATAACAACAACAACAACAACAATAACAAAACAAACAAAAAATTAAATTGAGAAAAAAAAGGGTTTAGAATAGCATGTGAATTTGTGGATTGAAGCATGCCAAATTTCGTTGTCCTTTGAGAGGAAACGACCCTTCTGCACCCAGTATTGATCAACTACGTCCCTCTCGCAATATACTTCAACCCGTCGGAATCCTCTTGTGCAACTAAGAATTTCTCGAACCGATTATTCTTAATGCTCAGAATTTTTAATGTTTTGATAGAAAATAGACAAAGTTGCCTTGAGTTATATGACATGTTGATATTTTTGTGTAACTGAAATTGTAAACAATTGAAGGCAGTAAAGTAGGCTTAATAGGAATTGTAAAAAAAAGTCTATGAAGTGGATTATTTTTTGTGAGCTGTGTTATTTGTTTTTCCGTCACAACCTTGTATATAAAGTCAAAATTATAAACGTTAAAATGGCCACTTTCTCATGTAACGTTCACTTGATTTTTTAGGCTGAAACTTTGATAAGTTAATGGAGAAAAATTTGGCCACTAACCACTAGCATTTATTTTCGGAAAGTTAAAGACTAGCTAAAGATATTCATTCTATAATTTAGCAACTAAACTTTTACCAATTCAAAATAAATTAAATTTTTAATCAAGAAATATCTAACATTTTGGTCCTCCACTGCTATGGTGGCTCGACAAGTTTTTCAAGCTTGGATTTTCGAGCTAGTTTTAGTGTTGGATAGATCTCTCAGTTCATAGAACCTCTCTGAGGAAGGGCAACCTTCCATTTTGAAAGTATTTTGGCGTTTTAAGGTAATTTCTAGTTCTACAGAGACTTCTCTCTCTTCTGCGACCAATATCTATGTTTTCTAGTTAGCAAAATTCCTTCTTGGTTACCAACAGGTGGTTGGTGTGAGTGGTTCGACACTCTCACCCCTTAAGTAAGAGATCGAGTGTTCGATCATTGTGAATAAAGTCTATTTGCTGAGAGCACTTTACCCCTTAGTAGACCGATCCAGTATGAACATGATTAGTCTGACCCATTGGATTTAGGGATACCTGTGGTTATACAAAAAAAAAAAAAAATTCCTCCTTGGTTGTATTTTTAGATCTTCTCTCGAAGAAGATACATCGATGGTGGGTTGTTCTATCACTGTTTTTCACCTCACTTACTCCTTATCTGAACTACATTTTAAGTTCTTGCAGGAAAGTTTTAACCTTTTCTTTCCCTCAATCTATATTGTTTTTTCTGAAGAAGCGCAAGTCTGTGGCATGAATAACATATCTTGCAATATCGTTTTGGTGTGCTGGTGATCGAGAACCCTTCAAGGGTCTCGATAATCTTTTTCTTTTCATCTATGGCCGAGGGTGCGTAAGGGGTTATCTTGTTTTGAAAGTGTCTGGTTTGAGTGCCCTTTGACCCTCAGGTTTCTATAATGTTTATCCAGGTTTAATAATACTCTTTCACTAATTTAAATAAAAAAAAAAAAAACTATGCATATAATAAGTTTCAAGTAGTTCCTTAAAGATTTTCAATATCTTCATCTTTACGATAATGCAAAAGAATTCCTCAACAAATTAATTAGTCCAAAATAAGTAATTAAATAGCCGAATCTTTTTCTTTAAACCTTTTCTTGGATGGCATAGAATTTCTTTAAACAAAGAGAAGACCTTACATCTATTAATATATATATATATATATATATATATATATAGCTATGATTTGCTTGACGATAAATGATGCCAGAAAACAGTTTTCCCCGCTGGCTTCAACTGAAAAACCTAATAGTTATTGATTAGCTTATGTTCAAGTGTTTGTTGTTATACTGCTAAGTTTTAGTTCAATTAAATTGAGATTATTTTACTGAATTATAATATATTTTAAGATTATTAATGATTTTTTTTCTAATTATTAATGTAAATTGATCAAAAGAAAAAAGGAAAGGTTTGACGATTTACACCACAAAAAAAGTTGTAGAGGTTAAATGAAGTACTTGAGAAAAAGTTTTAATGCAACACAGCAAAGGGGGAAAGAAATGAATTTGTAGAGATATATCTTTATTGCACTTACATATATATTATTGCATATATATATATATATATATATGATTAATATTTCAATTCAAGAGGTCATATTATACAGTTGTTATTAGTCATCAGGCAGAAGATTGGAATTTTTTTACATATCATTTTCGTATATGGGATAATATATAAAAATCTTTAATTAAATTACCAAGTGAGTATAATTAATTAGCAATAATAAAATTAAGTTGCATTTATGAAATAAAGAAAAAAAGAAAGGAGATGCCGCAAGGCCTGTAAAGCAAACATAATTGAAAGAAATAATGAACGTAGAGTTAAATCAATCATCAAGTATTGAAAAAAATTCAAAGAAAGCTTAAAAACGAAGAATCCATTGACAAGTGACTAATCATGAAAAAGCACTTTAAAATAGCTAATATCTTCAAACCCTTTCTTTATTATATCATCTTTTTTTGTGACTTTCAATTTGATCGATCAGCTGATGGGTATTAATTTATACCATTGCCTTCAAGCATCAGCATCAGTACCCGCTGCTCTCGAATTCAATTCTTATTTATTTAATTATTTATATTTCTTAAGGAAATATAAAATATAAATATGGTAACAAAATCATAATTCAAATTTCAATATAAATATTATATATATATATAGGAATACTAAAAAGGAATTGAAAAAGCTATAAGGGCATCATTGTGATGTTAAAATAAAGTGAGTAGCAGCAAGCAATTACAAGCTTTACTTTAATGGCATACTTTCTTTTCTTTTCTTTTTTTTTTTTCTTGTTTTGGCTAATCAAATGACAAACTTAAACAGTTGTCTTATGCTACAAGTTTCTCATGCCTAAAAAGGCTTATTTCTTTTCACAACATTCGATTCTTTAGTCCTTTTGTCAATGAGTTCTTGAAATAAAACTGTTTATTTAGTAGCGTTGAATTCGTTTCTAAGATTTCAAATTTATATTTCAGTCCATATATATGAAAGAAATGAAAGAATCTAATCTTGTAAATCATTATCAAACAAATACACATATATTTGGCTTAAGCCAACCCCTCTCAAAGATGATTGAAAGTACCAATGAGAGTTGTTTCATATGGCCCCAAGAATATATATATATATATATATATCATAAACTTTTGTATTATTGACCTCTCATGCATTGTTACAAATTCAAAATAATATATTCACTACTATAATTGAAAGAGTTCAAATCCAAATAATGCAAAACTCATTGTGTTTTATAAATGGTAAAGAAAGGATATATAGTCTGTCTGGTACTCACTTTTAAAAAGTTAACACCCCAATAAAAGGAAATGAGAATTTTTAGTCCCACGCAAAGACAGTTTATGATAGAAATTACTCAAAGGGCAATAATAAGAAATATAATTAAGCTTTATAGAATGAGTCTCCTAATTTTTCAAAAATAATTGTTAATTTTGCATATCAGCGTCTGATAATCAATAGATCCAACATCAATTCCCCTTTTTTCTACATACCAATACGGAAAAAAAAAACTTTTTAATTTTATATAATTAAATAGTATTTAAAAATAGATAAATAGTTGAGAAATAATAAAGACTTCATGATGATAAATCTAATTTCTTTTAATAATAAAGACTTCAAGATGATAAATCTCATTTCCTTTTTCTTTTCTTTTCTTTTTTCTGTTCTTTTTAAAATATATAAATATATATACCCATCACTTAGAAAGAGAACTAAATATGACACAGCGCATGGTTACTTCTTCTATTGCTTTCCTTCCATAGTGAGACTAAAGTTGATTACATTCAGAGTTCATGACAAGTAGAATTCTTTTCCTTACTTTATGGTTATGTCCACCAATGCAAACAAGCCATCCAGTATATACAAATATTAACTTAAACAAAGTTTTTAGTCGGATTAGGGTTTTTTTTTTTCATTTTAACTAAAACACATCCAACTCTTATATATTTATATATAAATATATATATATTTTTTATTTTACTTTATTATTTAACTCAACTAAATTCGATTCAATAATATTAAAATAAATTTAAATATAAAACTCTAATATTAAATATTAATCTGTTTGAAATCGACTCGACTTCACTAAATTTGAAATTAATTCAGTTTGGTTGGAATTTTAAAAAATTTAAATAATATATTTTTTATTTTTAATTTTTTAATCAAATTTAATTAATTTAAAAAAATATACTAATTCGACCCAATTGGATTAATGCACACGCCAGATTTTAATAAAAAGCCAATATCTACCTTAATAAGTGTGATTATTGTCTTTTGATCATATCTGGGGAAATATCTCAAATGTGAGTTTTTTATAATGCATATTTTGACTTTTACAGTGAAAAGATAATTGAGTATTTTGTTCTGCATATGTCCTCAAACAAATAAACATTGACCTCTCTCTCTCTCTCTTCTATTGTGTTTGTGAGAGAGAGATTCAGCAACTCTCACAAACTTCGTTTTTACCATCCCTATGCATATTGTTGACTGAACTGACTACTGACTATTCAAAGATGCTTTGACATTAATGAAGTGAAGTCTAGACAATTCTTATAGATTTTAGGCTTCTCCATGAAAGTAGGCTTCATGAAATTTTGGGCCACAATCATTTAATAAACTTCTAAGCCGATGATTGAATTGCCTAACCTCAAAGGCCTAAGGAGCGACAGCAACATGGAAAAAGAGATGGACCTCCCAGCCACTGGAGTCTGTATTAACAATCCAAGAGTCCATTGCAAAAGCTGGTGTAAATTGCCGCCCATAATCTGTAAGGTTCTTTGCATTTTCTGATTTTGTAAGTTGTGAACTCACTTGCTCTTTATTTATTTATTTTTTTTCTAGCAGGTGAAAGAACTTAGAAAACAATTCGATTTGTGATCAACATTTTGCAATAGTAGATGCCTATATTAGGTTGCAAGGAAAATAAGCTCAAGGCAACAATATAAACCGAAAGGCACATTATTTTTCAAAAGAACATGAACTGAAAATCTTCTTCAGGAATGGAATAGAATTTTCAATGGCTAGTTCCACATGATCTGAATGAGAGAAAATCAAGCAGTTCCCTTGAATTTCTTTGTAATGCCAGCAAAGTATTTCCCCTGGTGGAAAGCTTGCTCAATCTCTAGCTCAGAAGGCTGTCTGGAGCCATCCCCAGCAAAGGTTCCTGCACCGTAAGGGCTACCACCCTTCACTGCTTCCATCTCAAACATTCCAGCGCCAAATGTGTATCCAATTGGCACAAAGATCATGCCATGGTGAACAAGCTGAGTGATGGCAGTCAAACTGCATGGTTTTTGCATTTCAAAGAAAAAGGGGCAGAAAGCGAGTAAAAGATTTCAGAATATGCAAAGTAAATATAATGTTTTTTTCTTATTAGAAAACCAAATGGCGCAAAAATCAGCGAAAGAGGCAGGAGACTTGATGAAATGAAACTTACGGAGTGGTCTCCTGTCCACCTCCCTGAGAACCAGTGCTGTAGAAAATTCCTGCAGGTTTGCCTGCAAGTGCCTGCGTCCTCCATAGGCCTCCAGTTGCATCCATAAATGCTTTAAATTGTGCAGCCATCATTCCAAATCTAGTAGGGAAACCAAAAAGAACCCCATCAGCCTGAGCAAGCTCATTGGGTGTAATGATAGGTACATCACTCTTTGGTGGTGCCCCCATTTTTCCCAGGACATCTTCCGGAAGTGTTTCAGGTACCTGTTGAAGTGCCGAATGTATTCAATCAGGGGAATCTTATTCCTACTTGAATAGGAGAACAATGGGCAAGGTAGAAATTAAGGAGATGGAATTCAATGTATGATTTGGTAATAATTTGAATGTTTTTGGCAAGCAAGCAATGAACGTTCTTAAAGAACACAAAGTTATAAATGGGCAACCAAAATTGGGATTTGCAGCATCTCAGCCATAAACCAAACTCAACTCTCTCCTGTATTTTTGAAGATTAAAAAAAATCCCCTTCCAAAAGAAATTAAAAAAACAGCATCTCCTTTTGAAGTTCCCATACAAACAAACCTTGCTCAGGGAAAGAAAGCCCTAGAATCCAAGCTATATCGATAAACAAGAAATTACCCAGTTATGAGGTTCCAATCAAGCAAGGTAATGACAAGGGAAGGAAAGGATGCACCTTTCATTTACATGAAGTGGCTTTCCAGTGTTGAATCAGTGACCTTGCACTTGTCTACCTCAGATTTCTATCATTGCACCAGACCATAATTATGTTACACTAATTAAACAAATCACCTTGGCAAAATGGAAAAGTGAATGTAGTTTGTCCCTCGACAAGGTCTAAAATCTCACTCTAGCCAGCTAGCTACAATAGAAATCAAATCCTTCAAACTTTAATTTTATCGAATTGAAAGAAAATCCCTCAGCATAAGTGAAAGAAGATATGCCCTGACTGACACAATGGTCAATGCATTTTCTTATGTTCTAGTCATTATACAAACTAACTGTCTTCATTCAAGTGAACTTATCCAAACTAGTTGGCATCATTTAGACTAAAACATATATTAATCAACATGGAAAATAAACTTATCAAATCGAGAGATCAAATAGTCGAGATTGCAAATAAAGTCAAAAACCTGCCACAGTTTCACTTCCACTCCTTCCACAGATGCAGTTCCTTTCTTTATTTCTTCAGCTAGTTTTGCAACATGTCCATACATAGAATAGTAACTGCAGAAGTAACCAAGTAATTTCCAGCGATCAATTACATTCTAGCACAATAAAGATTAAAAATAGAAATGTTCAGGGGATGATTTAAACTACATTTATTTTCTTGGCTAGATTTCTTTTTAGTTGACTTTTTAGACTGTTATCATTGAGATAATCTCTCAATCCATGAGAGTGAAGGGAAAGGATCTATAAGTTACCTCAACGCTCAATAGTGAAAGGAAAAAGAAAGATTTAAGGCAAATAACGACACATATGGAAACAGTGATATGGCTACGTAGGCCTATGTCATTTAAAGACCACACCATGTAAGGATGGTATAATCACCATAATTGGTGCATGATAGCAGAGGAAAAAATTTGCACGGTACCAAGTATTGTTTTGACTGGACATCATGGCCTCAACTTGAATAAATCTTTACCTATCTATGAGTAGTATGTTCTCTAGATTATAATATAGAAAAGAGTAATACTAAATGGATCAAATTGATCCGGATCAAAAGTGTTTATACATTAATAAATAATAGTCATTTTTTTAACACAATTAATGAATTTGATTCATGTATCATTTTTGTATAGAAAATCTTCATATGTTGATCCCTATGCATTCCAGGCCATGACAATGAAGGCCACTTGTGAAGTTTTATTCATATTATATAAAATTACATGCCAAGAACTAACTTCAATAATGAGCTGGGGCCACATGCTCTAAAAGCATGGTAATTCTTCTCTCATTTATAATTTCAAAGAGTAGGTCCAGTTTCACAATCACTTTTTTTCTTGGTTAATACCTAATTATGAGCTATAATGCCCACAAGCTTTGTCAATCTTATTGTTTAAGTCACTGGCTCCATTTATTATACCTAAAAGCTTCATGAGTTATATATGCTTGAATTATTGTCATGTATCACTATGAGTGGCAAACATTGAAAAACATGATTTTCACACTTAAAATCCATCTATTTATTAAGTGTGGAAGAGAACAAAAAATTAGGGACCCTAGGATATAAATAGAAAAACAGAAAAAAAAAAAAAAGAAAAATAAATTTGTTTAGGCCACAGCATTTTTAGATATTATCATATAGAGCATAACATAAATCAATCCTTCAAAATTGGTAAAAGGAAGTATATTTTTTGTTATCCAATCTCCAGGTATTTTCTTTACCCTTCTAGATTGCTATCCATTGAAATATTCCTGGATTGTACATGAAACAAAAAGGAAGAACAAGACGGTAAACTTAGACCCCATGCCCCTTAGTCAAGCACATGTTGTAAATTGAAATCAATTGGAAATCAATTGAGAATGGAAATATGGGTCACCAAATTTTGACAAAAAGCTTCTAGTTTGGCTTTCATTTATTACTTCCCAAAATAAAACAAAACCCATCGTACTGTCCCGCAATAAATGACCCACTGAGAATACAAAAAGAGCAGCGCTTCAAGTGATGAAATTTGGATTCCATGTTCTTCAAAAAAAAAAAAAAGAAATTTGGATTCCATGAATTAAGCTTACATGATTAAATTTCCATCAAATTTAATAGTAAAAAAAATCCAATTATCAAGATCAAATGGAGTCTTTTCACATAATTTCGTTCATAGAGTTTGCCAGGAGCTATTTCCCATTCAAGAAAAAAAAAACTATCCACAACACAAACAAACAAAAATGAATCATCCAAAACAATAAAAAGAGCCAAACCCATTAATCATCCGAGTAACATAATAAAAACAAATCAAGAGATGAGGAGCTAAAACATTAATGCACTAAAAGAAACCAATCAAGAAACAAGACAAGAAAAATGGGGAAGAGGGGAAAGGAAAACAAGAACCCAAAAGAGAAGACAGAGATAATATAATGCTTACACGACATAGACTTTTGTTGCCATTGATAGATGTATCTGTTCTCTTCGTTGATGTAGTTTTGGCCAAAACGTTGAGATGAATTAAGATTAGAGAACGTATTGAGAAAATGAGAAACGAAAAAAAGAAAGAGACTATGCAGTGAGACGGAAGGAGAGAAGGGGTCCCTTTTTATTTCTGTATGTCTGAGTGGCTAATGCCTAATATAATATTGTTCGATAGAGCTTATACACACACACACACACACACACACATATATATATATATATATAATTTATTTAAATTAAAAGCTTTGATTAGTCATTAATTACATCATTAGTGTGGTCATCGTTTATTTTTTAAGTTGTGATTTGGATCTCAAACAAAAAAACAAAAAAAAAATTGTGATACACAATATCTTAATTAGTAGTCTCCATTCAAAATTTAAATATGTAGCTATATTGAAATTTAATAGAAAAAAAATATTATTTTTATGATACTAATTGATTTAATTTAGAAAATAAAATTAACACAAAAAAATTTAAAAAAAATTTGTGCTAGATGTAAATATTACCAAATTTTACAATTTACATATGATTATCTATTTCTAAATTTCATTGAAATAATTAAAGATTAATTTATAAGTTGTAATTTTACAATCAACTATTTAAGAGAGAGAGAGAGAGAAGTAGTATTTTAAACATTGATTTTTACTAATTTAAGATAATCATTAAATAAAATGCTAATTCCAATGATCCAGATCTAACTATGTGATTTTACAATTGTCTTTAATATATACAGTTAGCACCCCGATATATATATATATATAGAGAGAGAGAGAGAGAGAGAGAGAGAGATTAAACAAAACATGTTGGACTGACTCTCTATGCTTTAATTTTTAACTATCCAAAATCAGAACATTGTTTTTTTTATTAGCAATTTGAATTTTTTTAAAATTTTAAATATATAAATTTATCATTATCATTTTCGTATTTAAAATTCAATGTTTATAGACAAATTTGGGTTGAAGCATCTAATCACTTGTTAGAAGGTCGAGCTCATTGACTTGTATATATATATATATATATATATTTCAAAGTTATAAAGTATCATAGATAATTGGTTGGCTGACTTGTGAGAGGATTGTAGGCATGCCACCTGTGTAATATAGCTGAAATGATTAATTGAATCCATTTGTTTTTGACTTTGACTTTATTAAAGTTTAAAAGGAATCTCAAAAGTTTTTGAATTCATTTGCTCCCCTGAAAACTTTACCAAATTTAGAGCATGTATGAAGATTACTAAAAGGTAAATTACATTGCAAGTGAAATTATAGTTATTTAATGAATTGACGGTAAATAATAAATTAATAGAAATATTGAACATTTGAAATTGTAATAATCAGCGAGGCAGCAGAGAGTATATTTTCTTTCACTGATCGGCTAATTGAGAGAATTTTCTCACTGGCACTCTCGTTCTCTCCCCCTTGTCTTCTTTGTTCTTGCTATTTTGGTTTTCCTTTCGTTTCTTTTTTGGTTCTTGCTGGGTGTTTTTCGCAACCAAAACACTTAGATTCAAACACCCAGTTTTCTATTGATTTTGGGCTTTGTAAAGCTTCCGGTTGGTGTTTGTTTTTTTCAATTTGGGGTTTGGTGCTTCATGACCTTCTTCTTCAACCACATCTACCTTTGTTCAAGTGTTTTGCTCTTCAAGCTCCTTTTGGTAGTTGGCTCACAGCTTATACCCTCTCCTTAATCCTTTTACTAATGTTTATGAAAGCGTCTCCTGTTGGATTGAAGGTTAATCTTCTTTTTTTGGTGTGGATCTGACCTGGGAAAGATCCGAGGTTGATTAGGGTAGCAGCAGTGGCGGAGCCAGGAGGACTGAGAAGGGGGCTGAGGGCTGAGAGAGGGGGGCTGAGGCTGAGGGCTGAGCTGCTGAGGGCTGAGGAGGGGCTGAGGCTGAGGGCTGGGCTGCTGAGGGGCTGAGGAGGCTGAGGCTGAGGCTGAAGATCTTCACGTCCGGCGGCCGGCAGGGGGGTCGTCAGCCCCCACTCGACCCTACCTGCCTCAGCCCCTGGGTAGCAGAGTAGTCTATGGTTTTATCAACATTTAGTTTGACTTTCTTCGGTGGACTAGCAATCTTATAACTTTGCAATTTTTCTTAGCTCTCAGCCTTTCACTTTAAGATGCTCACTTGGTGCTTTACTTCAAGAATATGGTTGAAGATGTTATATTTTATTTTGTTTATTGGTTGCTTTGTTTCTTTTGCTTGTTGCGTTGTTCTATTGTTTTATTTTGTTCCGTTGACCTGTTTTCTTTTGTGTGGGTTTTGTTTTCCCCTTGTTTTGTGGCTTTTGTGTATGCCCTTTTATTGTTCTTCTATTTGCTTTCTTTCTCGGTTGGGTTCTTGATGTATTGTCTTTTGTATTAATGACATTTGTTTCTTTTTTGTGCTAAAAAAAATCCAACTAGGGTATAACATTTTTTCACATCAGTGTTATTTCTGTTGAGCAACTTGATAGTCTTTTCATTAAATTTGAGTTTGTTCAATAATTTAATTAAATTAATTAATAATAAAAGACAAAAATAACTTTTCAAGGATTTTAGCATCTTTTAACCCTATAAAAAATTTATATGCACGTCTTATAAGTGAAAATATTTAAATATCTATAAAGAAATGCGTAACTTATGTTATCTTATAATTACTTTTTTATAAATAAAATTTTAAAAAAATTAAAGTTAATCATGAGTCTTATTAAATTAATTTAATCAAATTCATATCGAGAAATTATTAATAATAAATATCTCGCATATCAAATCATTTAATAATAAAAGATTATAACATAAAATGATATTTTAATTTGAGAGTTAGCAAATATTTTATATTATTCACTTAAGTAACATTTTATACTCTGACAATAAAGTTATTTGTCTCATCATAATACAAAATTCGATAATAAAAAATTAGAACATATTTTTCAACTACATATGAAATAATATATTTTTGAAAATCATTCTTCAATTACGGAGCTAATTTTATCAATCTTGTCACTATGATAAGTTCTCTTTCTCTTATTGCGTGATAAGTTTCCATTTGTGAATTTTACCATCATGGCTTTCAATCTAGATGAGCATTGTGCTCACATGACTTTATCTGAGGAGAGTAGTGAAGTTCTGCGCTTTAAAGGTGTCTGCATGGATTAGTTCCCAAACTCCTCAGTTTATTATATTATGAAGGTTTTTAACAAATCGTCATGTGAATTTCAACACAATGAAGACTTTAATTGCATCCATCTGGCAACCGGTAAAAGGGATATGCATCAACTCAAGCCATCTATTTATCAATTCCAATTCTTTAATGAATTCGATTTACTGCGTGTCCTACAAAATGGCCTTTGGACTTTTGATCAAAATCTTCTTCTAATGGCATGGGTAAAACGTGGAACTCAGCCTCTGTCTGTTGATTTACACTTTGTTAGTTTTTGGGTTCAAATCTATGATATGTTGGTGGACTTCTTGTCTGAAACTATTTTTAAGGGCATTGGTGATTTTATGGGCACTTATTTTAAATTAGATCCTAAGAATTTTTCAAGAGTCTGGTCTGTTTTTGTATGCATTCAAGTGGCTCTAGATGTTCGTGTTCTGGATTTCATTCAAGTACAAAAAATTACCAATATTCTGCTTTTACTGTGGGTTATTCTGAAAAATTATGTCCTATAATGTATCAAGGTTCTAGAAGTAGGGGGCTGTGAAGGACTTTGCATATGGCAATTGGTTGAGAGCCCCTGAATGTAAATCATCCTGAATTGGAGAGCGATGGCTTTATGACACATCATTACCGCACGATTTGGGAAAACTGAATTCAACCTGGGTTTGAACAAACTAGTGGCGGTAACCTTATTGAGCCGCTAATTCTGCCTCCGAGTGGAGAAGAGGGGTTGCCTCGAAATAAGGAACTAGTGAACATGGTTCCAAACCGCATTATTGGTGGTTCTGGGTAGTTATTTTCAATCAGAGATGATGCTTCAACATCACACAGCAATATGACTACATTGGTGCCCAAAAGACATCGAATTAATGAAACTATTTCTGACTCACCACTGGGTTCCCTGTCTTCAAATTTATGTCTAGTAGTTGGAATGATCATTGATCTAAAAAATAAATTTTTGGTGGGTTCTAGAGTGAGCCAGACTGGCCTAGCCCAATGAGTACTATAATATGGAACTGTCGTGTGCTTGGGAACCCACGGACACTCCAAGTGTTGAAGGACATAGTCCTATCTAAGAGACTCAATTTTTTTTCCTTAGTGAAATTATGGTAAATAAGGAAAAGGTGGAAAGGGTTCATGTAGCTTTGGGTTTTGATGATTGCTTTGTGGTTTAAAATCTGGGTAATGGTGGTGGTGGTCTAGCTTTTTATTTTTTTTGGAGATTTCAAAATCTGGCACATTTAATTGGCTTTTCAAGCAATCACATTGAATTAGAGGTAAAGTTGGAGTCAAGAAGCATTTTCATCTCCAGTAAGTGGGAGTCTTGGACTCCACTGAGGGCTCTTAAGTTACAATAATCACTTCCATGGTGTATTTTGAGGGACTTTAAATGAGCTCAATTCTTTCCCCTTTAGAAAAGCATGACAGAAATCCTCATCCTTCATCATTCTGCACTGCATTTCAAGAGGTGCTTTATTATGACTGTGGTTTGATTGATTCAGGGTTGATTAGGCATCAATTCACTTGGGAACGATGTCAAGGCTTGGATAGCTGGGTAAAGGAACTGCTTGACAGGGTAGTTGCTTTTGTGTCTTAGCAAAAGCTCTTTCTTTTGGCCTAGGTGTTCAACTTCGAGGGCCCCTATTCAAACCACTCACCTTTGTTTCTTAAGGTCTATGTCCAATAATTTGTGGTTCGAACAAGATAATTTTGGTTTGTAAATGCATGGTTCCAAAGCAGTCAATGTTATGAAATTATTGGCCACAGAGGGAGTCTCAATACTGGCTGCTCAATTCTAAATAGGCTGGCAGTATGTGGAGATGAGTTGGCTCAATGGGATAGTTATTTCACTAATGACTTCAAGAAGAAAAATTGACTACTGTAAAGAGCAGCTATGAGTTTTGAGGCAGAAAGGTGATCCGGTCTCACTAACTAAATACAAAGAATTGGAGGAAATATATATGGCTCTTTTGCAGCAACAGGAAACCTTATGGCGCCAGCAAGCTAAGCAGCACTAGTTGAAATCAGGTGATCAAAATTCCAGATTTTTTCATAATTCCATTACTGCTAGGTGTAGACGAAATATGGTTTCTGGTCTTCAGGATGAGGCCGGCAATTGGTATTTTTGGTATGATGGATTAGAAGGTCGAATTGTTGATTATTATGCTATAATTGTTTAATTTACAAGGGAAAGAGTATGAAGTTGTCATTAACAGTATGGATAGTGGAGTCTCTGAGTCACATCTCACTCTTCTTCACTGCTGACGAAGTTAAACAGGTAGCATTTTTGATGCATAAGGATAAATCCTCGGGTCCATATGAGATGAATCTCGATTTTTACTAGGCTTTTTGGCATATTGTGGGGAATGATATTAAAAATGAATGTTTATAGGTTTCAAGATCAATGATCTTAGAACAAGATTGGAACTCCACAATACTAGTGTTGATTCCAAAAGTAGCTAACCCAAAGAAGCTTATTGATTTGTGAGCCATTGCTTTATGTAACGTGGTCTATAAGATCTAGTCAAAAGTGCTAGCTAACAGGCTGAAGGTGGTTTTGTCTTATCTTATTTCTGTTTCACAAAGTGCATTTATTTCGGGACGTCTATTTACCGATAATACATCTGTAGCTATAGAATTACTCCATTTATTGAAACAAAAGACTAAAGGAAAGGTAGGATGGGTAGCACTTAAACTTGATATGAGCAAAGCGTATGACAGAGTCGAGTGGCAATTTTTAGAGTGTGTGATGCCCAAGATGTAATATCCTCATATATGCTCTAGAAGTTTTGATTATGTTGTTGTTATTGTTGTTGTTGTTATATTGGATTGAATATATGTGTTAATTGCAAGAGAAAAGAAATTGGGAAAGAAAATAGGGTTTAGAGAGAATGGTATATGTTGTGTATATGATGATATATATAACATATAAATTGGTCAAATGAAGAGTCAAGGTGATGGTTAAGTGGAAGAAGATATTTTTGGTTGTTATTGAAATTACTATTAAGGGCATGCATAATGAAAAGAAGTTTAGCTATGTTAAAGAGGGCATTTTGGTAATTCTTCTTTTGAAATTGTGTGGTGGAGATTAATAGAGAGTTTGACTTTTATTTTGATCAATTTCCTTTCTTCTTTTCACGTGTGGCTGGCCAACCTAAAGAACAAGAGAGAAAGCAAAGGTTTGATGATATTTTGAGCTCAAATTGAAGAAGTTCTAAGTGGTTAAGTGGAAATCCAAGAAGATTCACTATATTTGGTAAGTTTCTCTTGATTCTTTTAAGTTATTTAAGTTGTTTGTGAGTTGATTGTGGATTTTAAAGTGGGGTTGTGTTGATTGTTATATGTTGGATTTAATTGGTTGTGGTGTTGGTTTTGGATTTGAAGATGATAAGTTAAGAGTGATGTTGGTTTAGGGTTTTGGAAATGGTAAGTGATAAATTATATTGTGTTATTTTGGATTAGGTTTTGGAAGAAAGTGATTTGCTCTAATTTGAGAAGTGAAGAACTCTTGGAGAAAAGGAAGTGTTTAGAGTTGTATAATTGGTGCTAAAGGTAAGTACAAACTATATGGTTACAAACATGCATATATTGTTTAATCTTAAAACACTTTTGTTTGTAAATGTGATAAGGTATCAAATGTATTGTTAATGAATGTTGGTGATGAAAATATTGTGATGAGCATGTAAAATAATTGCTAATGATGTTGATTATGTCCATTTGAATGAGGTTAGGTTATGTACAATGTGTTTTAAGTTAACCAAAAGAAATTTGGCTACATTTAGGGTTTATGCATGAGAGACACGTAATTTGGGACGGTCGCTATTATTCATGTGCGGTCGCGACTTAGGTCGGGCTTCTGGTGGCGAAACCTACTGTAATAAGGTTTCATCTTGTAATTGTATGGCACGGTCGTATTCAGGTGAGGCGCGACCGCTAGAAATGTTCTGTTCACCTTATTGGAAGCAATCTAATCCTACAACAAGATTCTCAAATACATGTTAAATAGATCATCCATTTGAGTTGTCAAGGATCAAAATAGAGATCATTTGTCTAATATCATTGTTGAATCATGAAATGTGAGATGATATGGAATTGATAATGCATATGATATTACATGAAAAAGGTTATGTATTGTGTATTGTGAGGCTTGTGAATGGTGATGTGTATTATGAATAATGTACTTTGAAATGTGATACTAATAATGCTTTATGCACAATATGAATTGAGATATGAAATGCTATAAAGCCATTGTGATTGGCTATGATGGTTCAATTGAAAGATATATGGCATGTTTGCCTAATTGATGAGAATTGAGAATGATATGTAAATGAATTGTGTGGCTAATGTGTTATTCCATTTTCAGAGTATGTTATTGGTGGCATGCCTAATGATAGTAACAATCTCTTGAAGTTAGGTTGGATTGAATCCTTGAAGCCTAATTGAGATGTTACAACCCTTGAAGCTAGGTTGGATTGGTTCTTGAAGCCAAGTTGGGTTGATGCTTAGCATGCTTTGCTCCCCTTGAAGCTTGGTTGAACCTAATCCTTGAAGCCTAGTTGGGTATATGATATTGATAAATGTGATAACAAAACCAAAACATTAACTCTGAAAATTGAATGGCATATTAGTGTGTCTTGGGCCCAATGCTTGTCTTTGTTTAATGTGAGTCATGATTTGTTTAATGTTGTTCATAAATGGTTAAATGAATAACTAATGAGGCATATGAAATGTAAAGGTATGTTGTTAGCCTTGCATATATGATGTTACATGTATAGTATGGATTGAGAATTGGCATTGCATTGCACTGAAGCATAACACTAGCACATTTTGTCTTACTAAGCCGTTGGCTTAGCGCGATAGTGTTTGATCGCGCAGGTAACCGAGTTGAACCCGAGAGTTCTTCGAGACCGAGTGAGAGTAGACAGTGAAGAGTTGATTTTGGGAACTTAAAGATCAGAGGAGACTTGCCAATCGTGTATAACTCTTTTATATTTTGTAAAGTAATGATTTTAATGTACATATGTGTATATTTGTAAATATGAAATTAAATGTTTTCATATATGTAAATATTTGATAAATTCCGCTGCGTAACAACTAAATGTATCTTTATATATATCTATTTAGTTTTGAATTACAAGTTAACTACTTATCTTTCTATAATGTATACAATTGAAAGATTATGGTATGATTTAAAATGTTTTAAATGTTAAGAAAATCCGTAGCATCTCTATGTTTAGTGCATGTATACTACATTGTGGTGTTTGTAGTGTGCATGTATTGAATGTAGGGGTGTTACACAAGATGGGTTCTAATCGTAGATGGATAAATTTAATCATGATGTGTGTTTCATCAGTAAGTTTTAAAATTAGTGTAAATGGGATGGAACTTGGACTTGTTTACCTAAAAAGGGGTCTTTGCCAAGGCGATCCTTTATCGCCATATCTATGTTGTTGTGCACTAAAGGGCTCTCTGCAATGCTTAGAAGATTTGAATCCATGGGGCTTATACACGGATGTAAAATAGTAAGGGGGCGCCATCCATATCTCACCTATTTTTCGCAAATGAAAGTTATCTGTTCTTGAAAGTAACGACTTAGGAAGCTTCTGCTATCCAACAATCTTTATCTCTATATGAGAAAGCATCAGGGAAGAATATCAATTTTCAAAAATCTAAAGCTCAATTATTTTAGTCCAAGTACTCCATTGGAAGAGCGCAACTCGGTTTATAGTATCTTGAATGTTCCTGTGACTTCTTCACCTAGAAAATATCTCGGTCTTCCATTAGTTGATGTCCGAAATAAGAGGGATGTGTTTGAGTATATAAAAGCAAGAGTTTGGAATTGAATCAATAGTTGGACTAATCGGTACTAATCCAAAGTTGGCAAGAAGGTGCCAGTGAAGACTTTTTTACAAGCTATTCCTTCATATTTGATGAGTGTGTTCCTTTGATGATAGTTTATATAGAGAATTGGAAAGAATGCTCAATTTATGCTGGTGGGGGTCGAATAACAATGGTCGTAGAATCCCCTAGCTATGGTGGGATATGTTAAAGAAAGATACATGGTGGCTTGGGCTTTCGTAAAATCCGCGAATTTAATATAGCATTATTGGGGGAAACAACGCTAATGCCAAATCTCTTCCTCTGATTCCTTGTTTGCATAGGTTTTTAAAGCCAAATATTATCCAAATGCTTCTTTCTTGTAAGTTGTGGTAGGTGCTAACCAAAGTTTTGGTAGGAGAAGCATTATGGAAACTCAGAATGTTCTTAAAGAAGGTTATCAAAGGAGAATGATGGCTGGGACTGAGGTTAAAGTGCTGAGTGATCCATGGCTCCTAGATACTGAGAACCCTTTTATATCAACACAGTTGTCTCTATCAAATCAACAATTGACAGTAGATAAATTAATGCTTTCTCATAAGAAGGGATAGGACACTAATCTATCAATGTTCTATTTAATCAAAGAGATGCCTCATTAATTCGTAGTATTCCAATTAGTCTTTGAGCTACATCAGATGTTTGGATATGGCAACGGGATAAAAAAGATTATTTACTATTCGCTGCTGTTGTTAGCATTTAATGTCAACAAGGTATGTTTCAAGCACCAACTTATCTTGTTTATTCTGAAATATATGTGGAATTTAAAAATACCACCAAAAGTGAAGCTTTTCTGTGGTGTGTGTCAGATGTCTACCCACGAAAGATAATTTATTTTCTAGACATGTGGATGTCAATTATCTATGTCCTGTGTATAATGTTGAGCATGTCGTAATTTCCTTTGCCACTCGAAGCATTGATATCTTACAGCTAAGTGCAACACTTTTTTAAACCAATGAGAGTAAAAGTGAGAGTAAGCCAATGAGAGAAAACCCAGGTGAGAATCCCTCAAACCCCTTTCCCTTGCCTCCCCCTTACTCCATATCAACATGACCCCCTTTTCGTCAGCATGCTAATGCTCAACATGTCAATCATAACCTAAAATCCTTATCTTATTGAAATGATCTCTTTGTGGGCAACAACAGTATTGTAAACAACAATAGAAAATCTAGTTATAGCTTGGGTACTTATTGGCGAAAGAGATTCATCTCCCTTTTCTTTAATTTCCTTCTTATGGATGCCACAACAAATGATTTATCCCACTTATTTGTCAAATTTATTAAGGTATATGATGTGTTTATCCCCAAAAAACTAAGAAGAAACTTTGTTGTTAGATATAGTTTTGTTAGATATAAAACCACACATGAAGCCAATAGTGCAATCCTAAACACATATTTCATTAGAAATAGTAGAATTTGGGTAAAACTTGTGGACAAGTCACATGCGGCATCCAACCATAAAGATATATACTCACCTCATTTGCATAGATTGGCCCCCTCCTTTGCCGACGTTGTTAAGTCCGGCAAGCGTGGTAATACTGAAGGCATGGCTATGAAATTAGACGAACTGACTCCTTCTTTCTCGACCAAAGGAATAGATAATTCTTGGTTGCATGCCTCTATGATTGGGGAGGTCATCTCCTTCAAGCATTTACAAAACCTTCAGGAATATTTCAACGACAATTGCAATGTGAAGTGTAAAGTCGCACTAATGGATGGGAAAAACGTCCTTATATCGTTTGGAAAGAAGAAAGTGCTATATGATTTTTTTAGTCAAGATCATGGTTGGCTTCTTGATAGAATTAGCACTGTTAAAAGATGGGAAAAAAACTACATTCCAGGTGATAGATTTATATGACTAAAGTTGGATTATGTGCCTCTTCATGCTTGGAACGTAGAATTCTTCTTTTTTATTGCTAACCAATAGGGTTCATACATCAAAATTGATTCTGCTACTGCTAATTAGGAAAGATTTGAATGAACAAGAATCTTGATTTGCACTGATAAAACCATTGTTACTGAATCGCTCCATATCCACATTGATAATGAACCCTATCACATCAATCTCTCCGAGGAAATTTGCTCCATCGATAACTTGATGGTCACCGAACTATCTTCTGAAATCCTTCACTAATTCAACCATCCAGAAGCCCCTAGCAATTCTGAAGATCATCTGTCGCAACCCTCACCACCGGCTGTCCATGACAATCTGCACATGCATCAAAATTTCGAGGCGAGTATCTCATTATAGCATGGGCATAACAATTTTAATTCATATAATCATAATGTGTTTCCCATTCCAAGGCAACAAGCATCAATTCACAGGGCATTAACAATTCTCTACTGCTAACATATGCACAGATAACAAAATCTGTGCTCCAAGCACCTACCATTGACACTGCCCACTTCAAATCTGTTGAGACAGCTACCAAAAAGCCATATGAGCTGGTTGTACCTGCTTCAAGTCCACCTAATAAAGAATTTGTCCCTATTGGCCCAACCATTAATCAAGCTTTCCCTACTTCAGAAGCCCACTATTGATCTGAGGGATCCACTGTCTTGGCCCAACTTGTTAATAAACACCACACTCCTGTCCAATTATCCCATGACACCGCTCATTAGCCAGATGATGTGGAACTTTTGGAAAGGTCTGTGCATTCCTTCATTAAGACTAAACGTGGTCAAAAGAAGAAAAAAATATCAACCTTGTATAAACTTTCCGATGTTAGAGCTCTGCCTAAATCTAACAAGCGCACTTCCAAACCAAATCCCTTACCTTCAGATTTACCCCTTTACAATAATTTTGAGATCTCCTTTTATTCAAACACTACAAGCATGAACAAAGTGAATAGCTTAAAGAAGACCCGGGTTGCATCTAAGTCTAAATCTAGAGGTGATGTGAAACTTAACAATCGAGAATAAAGAGGCCCTGAAAATGTTAAGGACCCAGAACTAGAGATTGGTAAAAGCTGGGAAGTGGGAGAATGCTTGGGATTGTTCAAAAAATAGGATAGAGAAGATATTTGTTGCTAGCCAATCCCTTAGTTGATGGGTGTCGAATCCACCAAAAATAATAAACCTGCTCTTCCTACAAAAGAAAACTTATAAATAGGGTGAGAAGGGTCGAACCCAATGGACTAGCCTTGCCCAAGGCTAACCAGAACTGACACCTGCTGTGAGTGAAAATTAAAAATAAAATGAGGGAAATAGCTTAGGTAAAAAGGGACGAAATTAAATAGCAAGATTAATTAAGAAATAAATTAAAACCACAGAAAAATAATTAAAACTTAAAATCAATGGAAGTGAACTCAGTCAAGGATGTTTTGCGGTATGAAGTTCTCACGGATTGATCACGGGCTAAAAATAATCTTTTTAATTCATATTCACAGACAAGTTATAGCCTTCAAGCTAGCGTCTCCGACCAATCTTTCCGTTCTGAATAGGTTAAGTAAGACATAGCGCTATGAATAACCTCTAACCAATAAACAATCCTAATACTAGCGACAAGATTTAATTTATTGATTGCAATGAACCCTAGAAAGATCTTGCCCTAACCAACAAACCTACTAGCGAGATTCATTTAGATTAGATCATACAATTACTTGATATAACCCAAAAGATTCTACCCAATCAAATTATACCAATTGCCACTTGTATCAACTCGAATAAATAATTACGAATTTAATCTCATTGATTAGCTATATGTATCCTATCAATTAATCAATTGGCCAAATCAATCAACTAATAAAAATACCCTAGGATGAATTTTCCCAATAAGCCACAGTAAAAGTATGAATGCAAAAGAATCAAAAAGAATAATTAGGCACAATCAAACCTCACAATCTTAAGAACTTCAACCTTGAATTAATCCTTGACTGAAATAAAGAGTTTAGCCACACATGGCCATGGAAGAACAACAAAAATTCTGTAAAAGAATGCTGAAATTCGTATTAATCAAAGAGGAGGCAAAAAGTGTCCTCCCAAAACCCTAAAAATAACTTAAATACTCAATAAAGAGTGGGGCCATCCTAATATAACAAAAAGGCCCACAAAAAATTACTTAAATCCTATTACAAGTCGGTTTAGAAGTCCTCAAATACCACTAAAATGCGTGGGCCCGTCACTTAATTAAATCAGCCCGTTCAGGTCTGCTTGGCTATTAGCCTTGGGCAAGGCTAAGGCTTCTGCTGCCAATCTGACAATTTGTCACAAAGAAAATTCAGCTTCATGTCCTTTGCTCCAATACTTCCAATCCAGCTCCAAATAAGCCTCTTTATTGCAAATCTACTGTTCCTGTCCAGAATAATAAAAACCAAGTAAAAGCTCTTCTTTTCAATGTGAATAACATCAATTAAGCACAAAAACAAAGTAATAAACATGTTGGATTTGCAGCCTATCATTAGTACAATTATTCTATTTTTTATCTTAGTCAATCAAAATGAATTGAACTAATATTTGTATCAAGTTATATTTTGCAGGAAGATAATTCTTTGAAGAAACCTTCAAAGGTATGATCGAATCACTGAGAAGACCGACCGGACCTTTAATGTCCAAATAAGTAAAATTCACACAAAAAGTTTTATGGTAGAGAATACTCCTAAAATCTCTTCTTATCACATGAAGTCCACTCAGACCATGAAATAGTCTAACCGGACAATTGGCTATGAAAAGAGGTAATTTCCATATAGAGTTTCACAGACAGAAATACTCCTATTTCTCAGAGTACCAAAGAAGTCCGACCGGACTATTAAGTCTCCTTATCAAACCATTAAAGTAGAATTTATCTAAAACATCTAGTAGAATTTTTGACCAAGGGTACGCTCAATATTTAAATAGACCATAGGAGTTTCGACCAGACCAAGTACAAATCCGACCAGACTCTTTAAAAATTATTCAAATCAGAAGTCGTTACATCTCCACTCAATAAGTGAAAGCTACGTGGACTAACCGTTGGAAGAACATTAGTCAGAATTTCAAATAGTATAACCGGACCATCTGTATTCCAACTGTAGTTGTTTAAGTCCGATCGAACTTGTACTAGTCTGATCATGAAAATACTATGGTAGAAAAATTAATGAAAGACAAGAGTCAAACATGTTGGCTCTTATCTCAAACGGCCATATCAAATCTTGAAGGCTATAAATACCTCAAGAAACTTCATTTTTATGTAAGTTTGTAATTGTAATAGCCATGTTTAATATCTTTTATTTCTTTGCATCAAAATTATATTTATATTGATTGAGTATTGGGTGTGAGCATTAAACATCATTAAACGTTTGGGTGTGAGCTTAGAAATACTTAAATTGTAAGAGTGAGCGTAGAAAAACTCTTGTAAGGGTTGTGAGGATTGATCTCAAACCATTGTAATAGTTTGGTATGAGCTAAAGAAAATACCAAGTTAGAGTTTAGCTTGTAAAAATTCAAGACTAGTGAAATCTTAACAAGTTGTTAAAGAAGTGGATGTAAGATCAAGAAAAATCCGAACCACTATAACTTTTTGTATTCTTTCTTCTATACTCTTCTCAATCTTCTTCTACATCTTCCTCATTTCTTGTATTTTGAATTTTGAATTTATCATCACTTTTCAAAATTAACCAATACACCCCCTCTTAGTTACTATCTTAGAACAACATTTGTCATGGGTTAAATGCTATATTAGCAAAGAAATTTCTAAAGCTTTGGAATCTAATAAAAAATGAAGATGTTATGTTGGAACATCAGAGGGATGGGGGCTTAGACCAAAAAGAAAGCAGTGGGGCTTTAGGTACGTAGGAAAAGAATTAATTTCTTGGGTATTATAGAAACTAAATTAAGCCGAATCAGCAACACAATAGTACGAAGCATATGAGGTAACTTTGATGTCGGATGGGACTCAATTGACGCAGTGAACACAATAGGTGAGATCCTTATTTGTTGGAGCAAAGAAAGTTTTAGTGTACTAGAGTTGAGAAGGCTGCAAGCTGGGTAGCAGTGGATGACACTAACCTAAATCCAAATTTTAAATACTCCATTATTGTTCTGTACGGTCCTAACAATGACGACAAAAGAATAGGCTATGGTCGGATATAGAATTCTTATCCAACTCATTTCCTGAGCCTTGGCTCTTAATTGGTAACTTTAATGAGGTTTTAAACAGTGACGAAAGAATTCAGGTGCTTTCTCTTCATCCAGTGCTGCAAGGTTGTCGGATATGATAAGTCTTTATAACTTAATTGATCTTCCTTCAATTGGGAACAAATACACCTGAGGAAATACAAGATGCTCTAGTCAAGGTTGTCAAAATCGGGATTCTACCTTGAATCGAAAACTAATTCTAGAATCGTAAATCGGTAGAATCGTATTTGAATCGTAAGATTCTACGTTAAATGAAAATTTTACCACATTTCATAAATAAATTACATTTAACATGTTAAAGAACATAAAACCATAATTAAATGATTAATTTCACAAGTTTAAACATAGATTCAAACTACAAATTGAAATAAAAGACATAAATTAACATAAGTTATAAATAATTATTAAAGATATTAAGTAAGATCAAAGATATCATCATCATCCATTGCATCATTTGGAGCATCACCAACGTCTAAACCAATAACATTATCATCATCATCATGAGGGAGCTCCAAATCATCATCCATAGCTTCTCCATCTTGAGTCTCCAAATTCTCTGCATCTTCAGCATCTTCATCTTCATTTTGTTTCTCCTCTCCCACCTTTACAATCCACTCATCATCAGAGGAAATATCAAGTTCTTCTTCACTTTTATCAAGTTCACTTGGACCAATATTTTTCTTAACTCTCTTTTCCAACTTCAAGTTATACATTACAAATACCAAATCATTCATTTTTTTTTGTATAATCGATTTCTTTTCTTTGTATGGACCTATATTAAAAGGACAAAATTATCAATTGGTAAGATGAATGTAAATGAAAATAATATAATAATGCAAAATGAAATATTATATGAGGTTTTGAATCGTAGAATCTTACTGAGATTCCACCGATTCTAACGACTTGAATCGGGATTCTCTGGGATTCCACCCTAAAAAAGATTCTACAACCGATTCAAAACTTAATTCCATATTCAACTCGTAGAATCGTAAGATTCTACGTTTTGAATCGGGATTTTGACAACCATGGCTCTAGTAGACTAGATAGAGCCTTGGTGCATCAACCTTGGTTAATGAATTTCCCAGCACTCAAATTGTGGTCTCTAAGCAGAGGTTTATCAAATCACAACCCTCTGTTCTTAGAATCTGAGAATGTCAATTGGGGCCCTAAACCTTTCCGCTTTCATAAGTGTTGGTCCTCTCATCCAAACTTTAAGGAGTGTGTTGTTCAATGGTGGTCCGAAGAAAAATCTAGTTTCGCTGGCACAAGGAATCTACTAGAAAAACTGGAATTCTTAAAGAAAAGGCTGGTCTTATGGAACAAGACAGTATATGGGAACATTGAGTCTGAAATTTCAAAGCTTGAAGATAACATTAATCATATTGATACATAATTAGAAAATAATCCCAGGTCCGAATTTCAACGTCAGTAAGAGGAGGACTACACTGTCTGATTTATTGCTGAAATGTAAATAAGAAGAAATTTTTTGGACACAACAGTCAAGGGTTAAATGGATAAAAGAAGCCTCAGCCTCTGTAAGAAGAAAAAGGAATGGCATTAATCTGTCGATAGTGAACAAAACCCCTCTGACGAAACCAGATGAAATTAAGTCTGCCATTGTCAACCACTTTCAAAATCTTTTCTCTGAGAAAATATAAACCAAACCTACACCAACAGGACTTCCTTTCAAAAAACTTAATGCAGATTCCCTTTCAATGCTTGAGGCACCCTTAAAGGCTGCCGGGATTTGGGAGGCAATCCAATAATGTGATGGTAATAAAGCTCCCGGACCTGATGGTTTTAATATTAATTTCTACTAAAAACTTTGGTTCCTTCTTATGGAGGATATCATGTCTTTTGGTCAATGACTTCTAAAACACAGGTTACCTACCCCATGCTATCCGTGCATCATTTATAACTCTGATACCAAAATCTATTGGTGCCTCCTCTTTGAATGAATTTCGGTCAATTAGTTTGATTCATAGCATATACAAGTTTATTGCCAAAGCCTTATCTCTTCGCCTGAAGCTGGTCATGGAGCAAATTATTGGGGACAGTCAATCAGCTTTCATCCAGGGTAGATATATTTTAGACAGTGTATTGGTGGCAAACGAAGTGATTGGCTCTTGTAAGAAATCCAGTTATAAGGGGGCTCTCATCAAATTAGACTTTGAAAAGACATTTGACTCTGTTTTTTAGGATTATCTTCTTCACGTAATGGAAGGTATGGGTTTCGGAGAAAACTGGCTAAGATTGGTAAAATCATGTGTCACACAAGGTTCATCTGCTATCCTGATTAATGGCTCTCCAACAAGTTTCTTTTCTCTATCCAAAGGCCTTAGTCTGGGAGATCCTCTCTCTCCTTTTCTATTCACCATTACAGCAGAAGTTTTATCCATTATGTTCAAAAAAGCGATTGAATTGGGATTGATAGAAGGTATTTCAGTGACCAAAAATGGGTTGATCATACCTTTTCTGCAGTATGCAGACGACACAATCCACTTCTATCCAGCAAATTTGAGTTGTCCATTGAATGTGAAGAGCAGTGTTTTCAATTGGTCTATGGGCTAAAAGTTAACTTTCATAAAAGTACATTGGTCGGTTTAAATTTTGAAGAATCTTGGTGTGAAATGGCTGATGAAACAGTCGGGTGTGCTACTACTTCTCTTCCAATTAAATTTCTCGGCATCCCACTTGGAGTTAATCCAAAAAGAATTTCTATTTGGGAACCAATTTTATCTAAAATTAGAGCTAGACTTGCTAGTTGGAAAGCAAATCACCTTTCATTTAGGGGAAGACTGTCCTTAATTAAATCAGTTCTGAACAGCCTACCATTGTACTTTCTCTTTTTAAAATTCCAATCGGGGTTGCAAATGAGATCTCAAAAATTCAGAGAAAGTTTTCCTGGAGTGGTAATAATGATAAGAAGAAAATCCACAATACCAACTGGGAGGTAATCGAAAAACCGAAGTCTTTAGGTGGGTTAGGGGTCGGATCAATCATTGATAAAAATAGAGCTTTGCTATTCAAGTGGCTGCGGAGGTCGATAGGCAATAGGCCCTCTCTATGGAAATCTGTTATTCAAGACAAGTATGGAGTAGACAATCTCTCAAACTGGAATTATAATGGAAGCCAATCTATTATCTGGCAGGATATTGCTTCCACAGTAAAAACAGACCCTCTCTCTAGTGCAATGATTCAAAATGCATCAAATTTTGGTTGGGTAATGAAAACAAAATAAAATTTCTGGTAAGATCATTGGGCAAGCGAGGTTAGTTTGGCTACTATCTTCCCTCGCCTATTTTCAATCTCCCTGATCAAGGATTGTACAATAGTTGATGCTGGATTTTGGGATGGGATTTCATGGCAATGGAATTTGAAATGGCGAAGGCCTTTGTTCAGTTGGGAACAAAACATGCTACAATCTCTTATGGTTATGATTAAGAATATCACCCCTAAGTTGATATAGAAGATAAGGTTATCTGGCAATTTAATAGAAATGGATCCTTCTCTGTCAAATCCTTCTGTAATCAACTCGACATCGCAAGAAATCCAAACTTCCAACCAAGTTGGCCCAAAATATGGAGAAATATTTCCCCTCCCAAAATAGAAATTTTTGCTTGGATGCTATTGCAGGGGAAAATTAATGTGAAAGCTCGTTTGGTAAACTTGGGGCTACTAAACTCCGAACACAACATATGTCCATTCTGTAATAACTCCGAAGAACAGCCTAATCATCTCTTCTTACATTGTCTAGTAACATGGAAAATGTGGGGACGATTATTTAAGTGGTGGGGAGTAGTTTGGGTTGCACCATCTTCAATCTTAGAGCTCTATAATTCTTGGAACTACCACGGCCAAGGTAGATTTCAACAACAATTTGGTTCTCTCTGTTCCTCTCAACCATTTGGACAATATGGCTTGAGAGAAATAAAATCATATTTAATAACTAATCTATAACAGAGGGAAAGATTTTTGACATCATCCTTATCAGAGATGCATCTTGGATCAATATCATTGATCCCTCCTTCCCATATGATAATAATCTGCTGTTCGAATCATCGGAATGTGTTAAAAATTGGGAGAAGGCCAAGCTTTCTAGACCTGTCATCCCTTGGGTTCCTCCTTCTGAAGACTCTCAAATGGAATGTGGATGGGTCTGCATTGGGGAAACCTGGACATGCTGGCATTGGTGGTGTGCTTTGAGATGAATCAGGTAAATTCCTTGCCATATTTTCATGTTATTTGGGTATAAAAGACTCTAACGAAGCTGAGCTCATAGCAATTCTTATAGCCCTTGAACTTTCTATAAACCATGATCGGCTTAGAGATAAAAGATTACTCATTGATTCTGATTCTCTAAACGCAATTACCTGGGTTCAAGGGAGTCTCTCAAATAGGCCTTTGAAATTTTGTGACAACTTATGCAAAACTAGTGATATGGTGAAAGCTTTTCGATTGGTGAGTTATAGTCATGTTTTCAGAGAATCCAACTCCGTTGCCGACCACCTAGCAAAGCAGGTGTATCGAGGAACAATGATTTTATAGCATGGCTATAATTGCTACCTTGAGACATCTGATATCTGGTAAATTCGAGATTTGATACGTTGAATGTGGCACAATCACAATTCTTTCTGATCAGATATGTTGCTAGGTTGCTGATCATTGTATTGAGCTTATCATTTTTGCATAGGTTGCCATACTGCTACTGGTACATATTTCTTGCTGCTGTAATATTCAGTAGATTATAGCACAGTAGGATTCACTCCCAAGTGTCTTTGGGTTGTAACCGACTATAACTGATTTATCTATTCTTTTAGTTGTAAATGAGGTTTTGAGGTTTTTTCACATACTTGTGGCACTTTAAGTAGTTTGGGTTTGCAAGGGATTTGCTTTTTTTTGGGTAGTTTTTGTTCCACAAGTATGTTTTTCCCCATTTAATATAATAATAAACATTAATCTTTCTATAAAAAAAAGACTACCGAGCATTTCTTATTAAGGTGTCCTTTGGCTATTGAGGTATGGAACTATTAACAATTAGAGATAGTGTTACACTTTTTTGGGTCAGTAATGGGGTGATTATGCAATATTTGGATAGTTGTTGATGTAGAGGGTATATGTCAGGTGACTATGCTTTTGTGGGCACTTTGGTTTAGTCGAAACCAAGTGGTTTGGAAGCAGAACTCACTTCAGCTTAGCAGATTGTTTCTCTGGCATCCACACAGTTGCAGCAAGGGGTTCATGTCCAGACCCAAGTTCAACATGACGGTGATCGACGTCCTTATCTGCCAGTTAAATGGACGAAGCCCCAAAAAGGTTGGATCAAGTGCAATATTGATGTAGCAATATTTAATCAAGGGGACAAATATGGTATGGGGTATGTGGTGCAGAAATGAATTGGGGCAGTTTATGGTAGCTTCTGCTCGAGCTTATGCTGTGCTGGCAAAAGCCTTGAGTTGTCGTGAAGCACTGAGTTGGGTCAAGGAGCGTAACTGGAACCAAGTGATCTTTGAACTTGATTGCTTACAAGTTGTCCAAACTGTGTCATCTTCAAGCGTGGATAATTCTAAATTTGGTTTAGTTATAGAGGATTGTAAGTCTTTCATTTCTATTATTGGAGAGACCATGGTTATCTTTGCTAATACTCTGCGAACCAGGTAGCTCATAGGCCAGCAAGAGTTTTCGGTTCAATGTCTGAGCCCGGTGCATGGGTGAATCCTCCACTTAGTATTATTGTTGATGTTCTTACTTTGGATTTGCAGTAATAAAGCTTTCCTTTGAGTTTTTTTTTTTAAAAAAAAAACTATATCTGAAATAATATAAAATTCACAACTTTGAAACTTCCACGCCATTTGATAATCGAAATTGATACAATTAGCAGGACCATTTGATTAAGGAGAGTAAGTGAAGTCATTGAGTTAATAGTAAATATTTTATTCCAAAAGGGAAGGGGTTTCAAATTAATAAATATATTTTTTATTTATCTTAAATTATAGTTTATTTAATATTTAATAAATTAATTATATATTTTTAACTTTTTTAGTGTATTCGTATCTAATACTATTTATTAAAAATATTTAATAAATATATTTTATATTAAAATAAAAATATAATTTGAAAATTAATAAATAATTTGTCTGTGAAAATAAAAAAATTAAATTTTATCAATTGAGATAAATAATTTTTACAATGTCACTAGCGAGCCATGTGCAATTTGGAAGATTAATTAAAATATATATTTACTATGATGCTAAAATAATAAATTACGACTTATAGTTATTTCTTTATTACTTAAATTAAAAAAAAATTCTAATATGGACTATGTCTATATTTTCATTCTTTGATTGGCCAATCATAAACTCTTATTTAAATATAAAATTTAATTAAAATTAATTTTTTAATATTATAATTTAAATAATTAAGATGTTTAGTACGGATGCTGCAATATATCTTAGAGATCAAATACAATTGGCTTGGGATGATCATGAGTGGTTGCTTGGTTTGATTGTTTTGCAAAATCTTGGTGGGGTTTTGAGTATGAATGAGGAAGCCTTTAGCTAGATTAAGATCTATGGAGTTGTCTAATATTATGTTGGAATTAGATGCTCAATCAGTAGTTTTTGTTGTCAATGATGAACTCAACTTTTGATTGAATTGTTGAAGATTTGTGGAATACTCAATGCTCAAATTCCTAATTTATCTATGAGCTATAGCTTCATAAAAAGCTTGTAACTCAAGTGATCACTTGTGTACTATAGATAGAGTGATTGATTCTAAAGAACCTATATGTGTGTGTGTGTGTATGTGTGTTTCTTTGTGATGTGATGCTACCAGTATTTTTGCCAAGCTTTCATACCGAACTCATGGTTCGGTCATCCACATGGCTGGGCTATCAATATTATGATAGATCTCGATTTCAAGCACTGAGCCTCCCCTTGAGGAGCCCAGTCCCCTCTCTTTTTTGTCTTGCAGGTAGGAGAGCTATAGTAGCAGACTTGCCAAACCCGAGCTACAGAGCTAGGATAACCCCTGAGAAAGCCCTCGTCATCATTAGTGCGGTGAGTGTGGAAAAACTATTCCTTAGCAAAGATAATAAACCTCAAATATGTCCCACAACTCTTACAAAAAGAACTCTGACTGTGCTCTACTTTATTATTCTGCATAATGAATATCTCATGTCTTTGACAATGAATGTACATAGTGCTCAAGAATAATAGATGACATTCACAATATTCAATACAAAGCTGGGGCTCCCAAATCATGAGCTAAGCATTTAATGTTGTTCACCATCTTTTCATGCATTGATTTCATTTTACAAAGCTATGTAATGCTTGCTCACATGTTGAATTTTTTATTAATGCTTTATATAATGTTCCATTTAAACCGAACTACTATAATAAATATATTTTAGTGCATTCACGCACCAAAGTTATAACATACTCTCATTCTGATTTTTGAACCACTCTGACGAGCACAAACATATAACATAAAGTATACAGCTCAGTGTACTTTGAAATCTGAACTTCGAAGTGCCTCAGCCGCACATAACCTTATAGTGCCCTAGCCGTGCCAAGTTAATCACACTCTGACCGTGCATAAGCGCCCTAGCCATGCTAAGTTAATCGCACTTTGACCGTGCATCTTACAGCGCTCTAGTCGGGCAATAAATTTACAGCATTTCAATTATGCATCTTACAAGTGCCCCGGTGGTACATCGAGCTCTTAGCTCCTTACAAGTGCTCTAGTCGTACACTAAACTCTTAACTCCTTATAAGTGTCCTGGTCACACACCGAGCTCTTAGCTCCTTACAAGTGCCTTGGTCGTGCACCAAGTTCTTGACTCCTTCATCATACCATAGCTCATCGGACAAGCAATCAATTACTATTTTCTATGCCAATATATATGCATTGAGACATCTAACTAAATGAACCGAACTTACCATGAGCAAATGAGCTAATAACAGTTATGAATGCAATTAAAACCGAGCAATATAAGAAGATTTTCATTTATAATACCGAACTATTTAGTACCTTTTCATGCACTTGTTTTATTTATAACATCATACTATTTATTTTTTTATCACGTATTAGTTTGCTCATAGTGCCTGCATGCGCATTTTATTATAGCCCCTTGTGAAGGATCGAGCTCCAATGCCTTAACAGAGCATCAATGTTATCATAATATGTTGTAATTTATATTCATCTTTACAATTCTATAAGTTTGGGGCTTATGTAATGTCACTCTTTATACGAGTTCCCGAGCCCCTCTTATCTGATTTTATTATTGTATAAAAGACATGTATTAATATACATAGTTAGGCACTTTGTTAGCCCTCTAAAACCCCGCTCAAGAGACTAGTTGACATAAATATTCAAGTAATAAGGGGAGGCACTGACACCCTCGATATCCTAGCATTGACATCTGATATCTGAGGGGAGAACCGAACTGGCATTCAAGTTCATCAAAAAAAGAACTTCATACTCTCACGACTGTGATCACACTAATAGCACAAACAAATGTTTTGCACCCTGAAGAAACCAAGTATTTGGTTGAGTGCAGAGCCCGAGTAGTTTGGCTGACCTCTCAAACCAATAATCACCAGAGCACTCTTGTTCGATTTGACATCGCACATAGCATGTCTTTAATCAGGTGCTCACTTTTTTATCTTTTAATGTTATAGATTGATTGGTTGCTCGGCACATGAGTGCTCACATGCCCATGCACCGAGCCGGAGTCGATTAAGTAAAGTTGTGCCTAGGGAGCACTGTTGTAGGATGCTTAGGTACATCTTGTGCATCTGCAGATTGAACAGATCATAAACATGTTAACATCACACAGCATGTCACAAGCTCGGTTCACCACCGAGCCAAGTATGTAATTCTCATAGCATATCACATGACAAGTCAATCAAACATAAGTATTGAATTCGAACTTATAAGAAAGACTTTCATTAATCAGTAAGAGTTCATTACATAAATAGCTTGGTCCTTACAATTCTATAGGCCAAGTATAAGCACATCTTATAGTTACTTCACACCATTTTGGTCTTAGACCTCATCGTCCTGAGCCTCGTCCTCTTCATTTTCTTCGCTCTCTTCATCTTCCTCTTCTTCTGCCACGACTTTAGTAGCTAGCTTATCAATGTCTATCTCTAACATCCAGGATAAGTCCATGCCTGGATTCTCCCTCTCCAACCAATCCGACACAGCCTTCTGGTAGTAGTGCTTATCGCTCCTCGAGGACTCGACAGCTAGCCCTTACCGAGCGGATTCTAGAGCATCCTTGGCAGGCGAAGCTCGACATCTTTGCTTTTTAAAGCCTCCTCGGCCGAGCACAGCTCGTTGCCTTTTGCTTTTAAAGCTTCTTATGCATAGTGCATCTCTTCTTTTTTGGCCTCAACTGTTCCGTTTTTCTTTTTAAAGCTTTCTGGGCACCCTTTAGCTCTTCATCTTTGGCCTTTAAAAATTTTTCTAATTTCAGTCTTTTGGCCCGCTCCTCATCCTCATCCTTCACAGCTTGGGCAAAGTTAGTCGCCATGCCCTTTGCCCTATCCTCTATGGTATGAGCAAGCCAGTTGACCTGCAATATTTCTTTTCGTTAGCATATACACTGAATTTTAACCTAAGTCCATCATTCAAATTTATACTTACCTCATAGGACATTATCATCATCTCACTTGTTATATCTTCTGAGCTCTTTGGAGCATCCTCGTGCCTCTCCTTTGGGATTACTCGATATATTTGCCCGAGCACCTTTTGAACCACAACATCCTGTACTAAATATGTAGTGTTGTGTAGTCCTGCCAATTTCTCATTAACTGCCTCCACCAACCTAATCATGCTGCACCAGTGGGCTATTGGTTCTTCTACCTCTCCCCGAGGTAGGTCCTCACTCATTTCTCTTTGAGATAATTGTTCTTCCACCTCATTGTGGCTCAATCTCTGGCACCATCACAGTGGGAAGAGTCAAGTCCATTGTAATATCTTGCTCCCAAGCTAGACTGGTCCTAAAAACTTGTTCTCTCAGTTGTTTGTGAGCGAAACTACTCTCAGATGCTTGCTCACTCGGTTGCACGTAAGTTGTCATAGCTCTTTTTCGAGCCTCCTTTCTGGTCTTTGTCTCTACTAGACATTTAAGTTCTTTGCTAGCTGATCTTAAGCCTTTCTCTGTTCAACCGAGCAACAGTTAACCAAACATTTTACATATTAACCTTAAGCAAAAAACCAAGTGCTATAACATAATGCTTACATAACCGGTCTTCTGGCCGAATCTCCTTCGGAGCCCTCCCAAGGGGAATTACTCCCTTATCAATGTAACGACATTCCTCCTCTCTCTCAGAATGTCTCGCTCCACTGTCTCAAACACAACGAGCTCATTCTCGTCTAGCCTCCCTTTGGTTACCAGTTGGCTAGTGGGATTGACCCACTAAAAGTTTTGGCAGCCGAATCCTTGGCTATTCTCCATAATAAAAAAATTGATCCTTCCATGCCTTTATTGAGTCCGATTTTCCTGCAAACATTCCAAGCCCAAACCTTCCTTGCAAGTACAGAAAGTCTTCATCTGCTCTTGGGCATATTTTAAGCATACTGAAGGCACTCAGCACGTGTAGAGTAGGCACAACCCCGAGCAACCCACAGAATATTTCAAACCCCATGATTGTTCGCCATGCTTTTGGACTAAGATGACAGGGGATCTTGAGGTAGTTCAAGAATGCCAGAGGGAAAGGGCGCAAAGGGAATCTCACCCTCGATCTTAGATCTTCTTCATATATCATTAATTGATTGTCAGTCAGGTCGCCATATGCCCGGACCTCTTCGTCAGGAATAAGCATCTTGCAGTCTTCTGGTATTCTATATTTTTCACGAATCCCCTTAAGGTATATTTATGTCAAGGTGGACCGAATATCCCTCACCCGAGTTTTTTTCGAGCTCCCCTGGACCTCACCTTCGGCTACACCTTTTTCCTCTTCATCAACTAAACGTCTCCTTGAACTTTGCTCTGCCCGAGCTCCTTCTTCATAATAGGTAACCTTGCCAAGGACACTTGGAGAACCCTCTTCTCCTCTCTCCTCTAATATTACCAAGCCAATAATTTCTCATACCATTTTGCTACTATAATTTTAAATGCAAAATTTAAAATAGAAACTTAACACTAACCTCTGAAACTGAGCTCTCCAGCTATAATTTTTATACTAGTCAGATGAACCGAGCTTCTCTCTTTTGAGTTATATACCGAATGCTGTCATACTACCCTCTATTTATAGATTCTACTTCGTTCATATGACCTGACATCCCTCTTTAATGCCGCAGATGTTACGTCTTTTCAGTATTCGCCCAATCGTTACTTCGATTTTGATGCATCACTTCTCCTCCGCATGACATATGTCCTTCTAGAATCTTCATCGACTCATTGACATTAATACTAAGACTTCTCAGAAGGGACTAGTTGTACCACCCGAACTACCCTTGGTTAACTGGGCTTTGCCCCCCGAGCTCTATGAGCTTCTCCCTTGAGCTCTACCTTGTGCTTTTCAGTTTTTGGACAACTTCGATTGAGCTTGTTTTGGTCCTTTTGAGTTTCGGGTTTTAATTTGACATCAATGTTAAATGACCAACATGGGACTAGTGATAATACCTTATTTACCAAGCTTTTGTTCTGAGCCTCGTACACTTGAGCCCTGCATATTGTCATATAACATCTATTTCATAATTCAACACACACACTTTCTATCGAGCTCTTCGAGCTCCTATGCATGACTTTGACATAAATGTCAATGACTTGAAGGGAACTACTGATGCTACCAGTATTTTTGCCGAGCTCTCTTACCAAGCTCATGGTCCGATCATCCTCACAGTTGGGCTATCAATATTATGACAAATCTTGATTCCAAGCACTCTAGGCTTACCGAGCTCCTGATGTCCAGCTGGGCTATCAATATTATGACAAATCTCAATTCACAAATCACGTTGATACTGTCTCCTTCCATCGCTTATAAACAGGGGATCACCCCTACAGGTAAAAGGATCATATTCTCTCTTACTCTCTTTTTACTCAGAGCAACCGGTTTCTGACTTAGGCATCGGAGCCTCCCCCTAGAGAATCTGATCTCCTCCCTCTCTTGTCTTATAGGTAGAAGAGCTATAGCAACAGACATATCAAACCCGAGCTACAGAGCTAGAATAACCCCTGAGAAAGCCCTCATCACCATATTTTGAGTTTCTGATCTGCAGTACTAAGATTTCTTTACCTATTAGAAAAAAGAAAATAACTATAACTCCAATTATCATTGGGAGGGAGGTGAGAAGTAAACACAATTCCTTTCTTTATCATTTGAATTTCTTTATAGTGAATTTTTATACATTAAATCATTGACAGAGATTTGTATGGTGGTCACTTCCTCCATAAAAATTGATAGGTTTAATAAATTCATAGCCTCTTATACTTCACACGATTTATCACTTTACTTCCTTTGCTTTCAACTTATCCAGATAGATACTTCAACTTAACTTGTTTCTTATCCATTTGACCCTTAACTAACATAACCAGACAACTATTTGCTTGTGATATATAAATTCTCAATGGACAAAAAATTAATTAAAATATAACTATTCAAAATAATGGGACACGTGCCATTCAAATATAAAAACAGATGTATCATCACGAGATGAGGAGTTTAAATTCGTATTTAACAAGCATATGAGACCCTTAAGCAAGTAAAACACATATATGATTGTCATTTGTCAATATTTTCGCATTGCTTTTAAACGTTAATATTTTCTGCCTGATGCTCATTGCCTTAAAAATGAAAAGTTTAATAAAAACACCCTACTTATTGTCTAACTATTTACAGTATTACTCTGGATATTGACAATCTATATTAAAGCACAATTAAATATAGACGAAAATACAAAATTCTTGTAGTTGTCTATAGATTTCTCATATGATTATGTCTACAAACTTCTTGTGGTTGTGTTCTCTTGTTACTATTTATAAGTTATGATGGCTTGTTCTATAAGAGTCCATTCCCTTATTTTTCTTATTTTTATTTATTTTTATTTATAATATATTTATCATTTCAATAAATTAGTTAATATATTAATTAAATATATATTAATTATATTTATAATGTTACTTATTAAAAATATTTAACGAATAAATTCCATATTAAAATATGAGTATAATAAGAAAAACATTTGTAAATTTTATATTTATAACTAATATAAAATTTAAGTGATTGAAATTAAGCCTTATGTTTGGTTGATAATAATAATTTTTTTTAAAGAAAAAAGAAGACAGTGAGTTTCCAATGCAACTCAAAATTTAAGGGTTGTTTAGTTGTAAAAAATATTTTTTGTTTTCATTTTTTAACTTTTTTCTGTTTTCTAATTTTTTAACTTTTGATTTTCTAATTTATCTAGAAATTAGTGTTATTTTCTACAATTAAACAACCCTAAAGGTTTCTTGTAGTTGAATTTTTTTTTAGAAGAAATAGTCTTCAAATTAATTTTTTAACTAAAATAAATATTTATAAAAATTGATTAATTATTAATTAATTAATAATAAATATATATTATCAAATAGGATATTATAATTATATTTAAATTTTTTAAACAAATATAACTATTATCAATATTAAATAAAGAATGTAATTTTATTTGAACTCTCCAAATAAATATCTATTATAATAAATATTAATTTAATTTGACATTTTAAAAATTTGAGATACATGGCAGGATTGAAATAGCAACACGTGGCATAATATTATGCTAATAACAACAATTTTAGTATAATACACATGACACAATATTATACCACCATTTTAATATAATATATAGATATTATGATTTTCATTAATTTGCAATAATTTAATAAATTCATACTACAAATTGCTAATGTTAATAGAAATGAAGAGTTTAAAAACAAATATAATTGTTTGAGATTTAATATAATTAAATTAAAAATATAGGCTAGAGAAAATTAAATTAAGTTAATTTTGTAAGTGATTTAATATAATTATAAAATAAATTTAAATATAAAAAAATTTTAATATATAATATATAAATATGGGCTAGAGAAAATTAAATTAAATTAATTTTACAAATAATTTAATATAATATTACAACATAAATTTAAATGAAACTAATTTTTAATAAATAATATAAAAATATGACCTAGATAAAATTAAATTAAAAATTAAAAAAATTAATTTTACAAGTAATTTAAGATAATATTATAAAATAAATTTAAATACAATTAATTTTTAATAAATAATACTCTCTCCTTTCTAAAATGATAATGACACTTTCTTTTTTATCTATCTCAAAATATAGTCTCATTACTTTATTTAGATTATAATTACATTATAAATTAACCATTATATTCATATTTAAATATTTTTTAATTAATAATATTATATTTAATTATTTATATTTTATAAATTATAATTAATTTGACACAATCAATAGCTTTTTTTTATTTTTGTAACAATCAATAGCTATTTAATACAAATGGAGGATCAAACGAGGAGATTGTAGAAAAAATTTTATTTATTAACTAAATAATCTAATTTTTCTGAATATATGTGGGATAAGTAGTGTCTTTATCATTTTGGGATGAAAGAAATATAAAATATTATCTAGAAAAATTTAAATAAAAAATTAAATAAAATTAGTTTTAAAAGTAATTTTGTTTAATATTATAAATTAAATTAAATATAATTAAATTTTCCTAAATAATATAAAAATATGGGCTAAAGAAAATCAAATTAAATTAATTTTAAAAGTAATTTAATATAATATTATAAAATAAATTTAAACATAATTATTTTTTAATAAATTATATAAAAAATAATTTTGGAATTTAAGATAATAATAGAATAAATAGATAATGAAAATTTTAAAAGTAATTTTTTTAAATAAAAGTGAGAGAATTTCAAATTTTAATATTTTTATCACTAAAACATTAAATGGCTAACATGAATATAAATGAGAATTAAATTAAGGTTTAAAAGTACAAAACAAGGAAAAAAAAAACTGAAGGGCAATAAAGACTAAGTGGATCCTACTCATTTAAAATGTCACAACAAATTAAAGTAAACAAATAGCTCCATATACTACAATGGCTGTGAAACTACTTATTATGCCAAATCAACATAAAAGGATCAAATAGATAAACAATAAGTTACGTTGAAGTGTTTAAATAGTTAAAATGAAAGTAAAAAGAGTAAAGTGATAAATCTTACCGATTACGAGGAGTTATGGATATATTAAGCCAAACTGATAATCTCATAAACATAGAAATGCCTTCTCATTTATTTAATAGTGTATATTAACTTGATACGTAGTGGAGAAAACCAAATTTTCATATCTATACAGTGAAACCCATAATAAACAACAATTAATATGTTATTGTTCCAAAATATCTATAATAAATGTGATATACAGATGAATCTTGATGGTCCTCTCAAACTTTTGAACTTTATTTCTTATGTGTATTTTTTAAATTAAAAAATATGATATTTAAAATTCTTTTTAAATTTAGTGATTATGACCTAGATTTGATATTAATTCTTGAATTGATGGATGATATCAGGAAGCTTGGTTATATAGGAGCTGAAGTGATGTATTGTAGAATTGGAAAATGTGAGCTAATTGAAAGTGATGAAACACTGTGTTGACAAACTTATGTTTTACACAAGTAACTTGTTTTTAGAACATGGCAATATAATTTCAAATGATATTACAGTTTAAAATTATAGTGTGGTCTCACTTTATGGACAAAGCATTGTTGATATTAGGGCTAATATGGCAAGTAATAGGGTAATTATCAATAAAAAATAAAGTGTTGGTTAATGGTATGAGGTTGTAAATGTAGCAGCCTCTATGGGTAAAAATGAAAGGAACATAGACAAAATAAAGTTGAGGATGAAAATGTGGATACATCTCTAAATGAAGAAATAAATGAAGATAGTGATAATGTCGAGTTAGAGGCAGAAGGTGATAGTGATATAGATATTGATTTACCTCCCCCAATTGAGACTGATAATGAAGAAAGTGAACATAATGAAAAAATTATATCTGCAACACAGTAGCTAAGGCAGTAGAAACGAAGGCAAGGAATAAGAGGGAACTACAAGTTGAAAGTAACACTATTAAGTTAGGGGAAACTAGAATTGATGTTGGTTAGCATGATGGTGGGTCTAGTTTTGGCATATTTTAAGGCAAAGTAGCTAGGGTAAAAAAAAATTTTTTGCAACTTTGATAAAGATAGTTTAAAAGGCAATGATGAAGCTAATGATGAAGAGGATGAATTGCCAAATAGAGTCCATAACAAGAGAGTTCAATATGATCCTAAACTATCAAGTTCCTTTGTGGAAAGTTGCTATGGTCTTTGATAGTGGTAAACAATTTAAAGAAGTTATAAGCAAGTATGTAGTTTCAAGAAGTGTGCAATTAAAGGTGAGACCAAATGAAGCTGGTAGAGTTTGTGCTAAGTGTTTAGGGAAAGGCTACAATTGGCATGTTTTTGGTAGCATTAAAGGAAACACTTGTGATTTTATACTGAAGACACATAATTATATTCATAAGTGTTATAAAAGACAAGAACAAGTTGTGCACATACAAGTTTATTGAAAGGATATACAATGACAGAATTATATCCCAACCTTAAATTAAGATTTGATAGTTGCATGACCTATTAAAGAAGGATTTGAAGATTTATATAGAAAGACAATTTGCATGAGAGCAAAATTAAGAATCAAAAGTGAGTTCATGAGAGATTATAAGGAATAATATGTCAAGTTGGAATAGTACAAGGATGAACTCCTAGAGTTAAATTCAGGACGCATATGCATAATGAAGACTATTGAGGAAAATGGAACACCGAATTTTGTTTGATAAGTTTTATATTTTTTATATGAACTAAAGCAAGGATTCCTTCAAGGTTGTAAAAGAGTTATAAGCCTTGATGGTTGCTTCCTTAAGGGGATCTGCAAAGAACAAATTCTCACTACAGTAGCAAAAGATGGAAATGGGTAAATGTATCATGTTGCTTGGGTTGTTGTAAATGTTGAATGCAAAGAGAATTGGAAATAGTTTTTTAGAATTCTTAAACATGATTTGAAGCTTGCAGAAGATGATGGTCTAGTCATGATGTCTGAAATGCAGAAGGTCAGTATAACATATCATATTTGCTTGAAAGTCAAATGTTAATTTATCATTTATTTATTTAGTTTTAACTAATCTTAATTGCTTTTTATGTTAGGGATTGATACAAGCAATTAAGGATGAGCTACCACATGCAAGGCATAAGATGTGTGTTAGGCATATTTTGGCCAATTGGGTTAAAAAATGGATAGGTAAGGAGAAAAGGAAAAAATTTTGGGTAGGTGCAAAGTTTACATGTGAGGTGGAGCTCAAAGATAACTTGAAAGCTCTAAGCAAATTAAGTAAGGATATAGTTGAGAATTTATTGTATTATAAGAAAGATTGTTAGGTTAGGGTATAATTTGAGACTGAAACAAAGAGTGACTCTTCTTAGAATAATATATATGAGATATTTAATGCATGGATTTTGGCAGCTAGGCAAAAAGGTCATAATTAAGGATTTTTCTCATACTAAAATTAGGACAATAAGGGATTTTTCTCAAACATAGATATGTGGCATAGCTCTTATGGCTATGGATCGAATGCAATTGCACAAAGGAAGGGCCATAAATTTTAGTACATTATGGAATGGGATGCTAGATTTAAGATGCAAGAAAGAGAATATGATCATTTTTTACCTTAGAAAGGAAGTGTGCTCATATAGGTCTTTATAGTTGAAATGGATTCCATGTCCACATGCTATTTGTGTGATGCATTTCAGAATTTGAATCTTGTGGATTACATTTGTCATTGGTACTGCAAATAGATTTATATAAAGGCTTACACTCAATAAATGCAATATGTACCTAGGATACGATTGTAGAAAGAGAAAGACTACCAATAAATTCAGCCACTTGAAATTAAAATGCTTCCTTAAAGGCCTAGGAAGAATAAAAGGAAGTCAAGAGATGAGCTAAAAAATTGGAAGTCAAGGTCGTGGAAAGTTTCTAAGAAGGGGTGCTAAAATGACTTATTTATTATGTGGCCAACAAAATCATAACAAGAGGGGTTGTCCCAATAAGCAAAGTGCAGATCATGTATATTAAATTATTATATTCAATTTTGCTCCTATGACTATGTGTATGTTATTCAAAAATGTTTAATTTGGTTTTTGTATGATATTTTATCCATAGACCACAACCAATTATTGTTCCCAATTTATCACAGCCAACTCATGCTTCAATAGGCTCACAGTCAAGTGTTACTGATGCATTTGGTTCCAAAGGAGTGTTGGCCCTCAAGCAACATCATATATGTCAAATGTCTCTATTGTTGAACCAATTGCCAGAAGGGGATAAAAAGTGACCAAAGCTATTGGACCTTATCAGAACCAAAATAACCAATAGAAGAAGATGAGACTCAGTGGATTTGGAGTGTATGTTAACCCAAATATAAGAATTATTATAAAGAATGTAAGTGCCAAACTGATATAGGTTCTTAATTTCATATATTGAATATTGACTAACTAATGTTCATTTCTTAGGTTGGCATACCTAATAGGAGGATAATTTATGGTTCAAATGTTAAAGGCTCTGCAAAAGTCATTGGTAATATAGGTTTCAAGCCTATTAGTCTCAAATTCATAGATAGAGAAGCAATAACCTCAAGAAACCTATAACAAAGAGCTACCGTTGAGCTACAAAAATAGGCAAGCTACAATTGAAGCAAGGAGAAATGACAATTCTATTAGGCCTACAATAAGGGACAAGAATAAAGAAATCTCGAATTAGATGTTATTTATGTTTAATTAATTGGAAATTGTAATGGCAAACACTTTAAAATTTTATGTTTATTTAAATACAATGTGTAATTGCAAACAACAAGTTGTGACAAAAACAACTTTATTGCAATGTTATCTTTGTTGTTTTAATTGTATCAATTTGTTGGTTTGCTAAATTTGGTATTTTTGATTTTAAATGTGTTGTGTTATATGCATATTTGGTGTGTTAGTTGTAGGTGTTGGTTGTTTGTATTGTTATTGTTTGGTAGTGTTGCTAGTTAGTGTGTTGTTAGTGTTGATTATAGGTGTTGGTTGCTGGTTAGTGTGTTGCTGATTAGGAGTGCATTGCTAGTGTGTGTTGCTAATTGATAGTGTGATTAGTTAATTTTTATTACTGAAATGTAGTGTTTTTGTTGGTGTGTTGCAAGATCGGCATCTTGTTTATTAATTTTTGTAGAAGCTAGTTATGTTGTTTCGTAGTGTTTTTAATTTGTTATTGGTTAGGAGTGTATTGTTGGTGTGTGTACAAGTTGAAATGTGTTAGTGCAGTTGGTTGGTATATTGTTAAAATGTGTTAATGTGGCCAATTTGTGTAAGTTGGAATGTGTTAGTGTGGTGTTGTGTATGCAAGTTGTTGGTTGGTGTGTTGTGCAAAATGGTAGTGTAATGAGCTAATTTTAACAAAATTAAATGTAATGTGTTGTTATTAGGCTTCTAGTTTGTTAGTTGCAAGTCTACAGAAGCTAGTTGTTTGTGCATAAGTTGGTTTGTATTATGCATGAAATCAAAAATAATAACTCAAAAACAAATTCCAAATGAAAAAATAAAATGCCACAAAATGTAATCCAATATATTCATTAGTATTCATTGGAACCACAAAATCAAGAAATTTAGGCTTTTGAGTACTATAATATCTAAATAAAATTAAAAGTCTAAACAAAATCAAACTAGATTAAACCATAAAAAAGAGCAATTCCTAAACAACATTGAAACAATAATTCCTACACAAAAGATCGATCCCTCTTACATTCTTATACTCTAAGCACACAATTTTCCAACTCAAACAACAACCATCACCAACACTATACACAGTATCACCCACTTCAAATGATTTGCAGTCCTCATTACTAAATCCCTTTGCCTTTCAAATTCCTTCATCTTCTTCAACAACCCCAAAAATACCTATTCACATAATTTGGTAGCTGTGGCTCATACCAAATAAAGAACTCACATGCACGAATGACTTGAACATGTAAAAGGAATAGTAACATGCAAAATGTTTTATAACGAAACACAAATACTACAAATCGATTAAACTCTAGCCCTAACATACTTACCTCATTCTTATTGCATCCAAAGAACCATCTTCTACAATTAGCATGCATGGTAGACATCTTCAAATTGCTGCGTCTCTACAGTTGTAATCAGATATTATAAATTCACCTTGGAAGGAGTTAGTGTATGATAGAGGATTAGTGGCAGATTAGTTTATGATAGAGGATTAGTGGCAGATTTTGTGATTCCATTATCATTCAGTGTTTGGTGTTTGAAATGAGGGAAGATTAAGGTTTAATCATGAATGATGATTTTGGTGAAGAATCAAAATTTTCAGAGATTAGGATTCTAAGGGAGATGTGGTTTTAACCAAATAAGGGATAGTTTAGTCATTTTATGTCCATGTCAGCATATCAAAATGTATTCATGCACAGTTTGAAAGTGCACATCATGCATTGTGCCACTTATTTAGGTAAAGGTTAAACAATTATGAATGAAATGTGTAAGTCTGAAAGGTAAAGTAGTTAATCAAATAGTACAGAGAATAAAATGATCAAAGTTCTCAAATTCAATGGGCGACAGATATATTAGGCCTATTAAAAATTAATAAATATGATACAATATAAGAGTTTAGAAGCGATCATGAATTTGAATGTAAGTTAATAAAAAAATGTATCTTAAAGTATTGTTAAATAAATTATTAGAATTAGAATTTGCATTTGCATTTGCATTTGCATTTTTTTTGGAACTTTAAATGAGTGAAAATCTTATATTAGGAGAGGTTAGATGTGAATAAATAACTGAAAAAGAGTCATGAATTCATTATTTAAATTAAAATATGTAGGTGTGTATGGTGGCTCTTGCTTAGCCTAAATTAATAAGTAGAATAGAAGGACTCGATGCAAGTACTCAAATCAAGAAAAGACTTTTTGCTCAAAGGCAAAAGCAAACTCAGGTTAATATATAAATTAGGATCCTAAACGCATTGAATTAAAATGCGACTCTAACATCTTCTATATTAAATTACAATTAAATTATTGTAACACTTTTTTTTATTCTAATTTACACTTTATTCCTCGTTGTTTAAAAAATTAATAATTAATCTCTAAATAAATTTAAATGAAAAATCTAAAATATTCTGAGATTCAAATAATTTACAATAAAATATTTCATTTAATTTAAACAAAAAATGCAAGAGTTTGAGAAATTAATTATTCATGCTAAAATATTTTAATATAAACTATTTTTCAAAGATAAATTCATTTATTTTTTCAAATTATAAGAATAAAATATTATATAATTATTTTTTTCAAATTCTAAGAATGAAAATATTATATAAATTAAAATATCCAGGATTAATAAAATTCAGTAAAACGTGTAAGAATTAAAGTGTTGTTTATTAACAAATGCTAGCTTAAGGATACCCCCCTTAACCAACAAAATAACAATAAAATATTATTAAAAAAATATTTTTTTAATTATTTGGAAATTATTTATTAATTTCAATATGAAAAGTGTACGTTTGTATTAATAAAAACAACACTTTTTTGTATTGATACTAAATATTAATTGTATTCTCTAAAAATATTAATTGTATGATATGTAAAAGGCTTTTAAATAATCTTAAGAAGTCATATTGTTATTTTTTTTAAAAATAGTAATCCAATAATTTTTATGTACTCATTAATATTTATTATATGGAAACTTATTTAAAATTATTATTAAATAAATATTTGATAAAATTATTTTATTTTTGTAAAACATACATTTTTTCTTTTAATTTATACAATGATAGGAAAAAGTTTTTATTCATTCCTATCGAAATATATACTTATCATCATATTAACCTGTGAATGCATTAAACTGATACATTTAAATTGAAATTTCAAGCATAGTTTATAAACTTTGATCCGCTTGAGAATAGGTAGATGTAGAGGATCAAGAGTCAAGAGATTCGATTGGGTTAAATCGAAAGTAATTAAATTAATAATAGAAAAAATATATGTAATATAAATATTATAAGTAATAAAATAATTTAAAAATGAATTTGAATATAATAAAAAATTTTAATAAATAATATAAAAATAATTTTAGATTCAAGATGGTAATAGAATAAATAAACTGAAATAATTTTTTTGGATTAATAACTTAAATTCATTTTACTAATAATTTTTATTTGCAAAAATATAAATTATGTAAAAACAATAATATGCGTAACCCATGAATGATCGATTTACTCTTTGGACTTTTAGTGAGTTTCATAAGAATAAATTTTATGTACAATTCATTCAAATTATCAACTGACTTTCAAATTTTTCTGTTGAATAAGTTGGAAAAATTAAGCTATTGAAAATTTAAATTTTTTAATTTTATTTTTTTATTTGTTGAGCTTTTCAATTTTATTAATACTTATAAATGAGTTACTCTGATGGCGACTGAAATGAATAAATATATATATATATACTGATTGAAGAACTCATTTACAAGTACTTAAAGTTGAGACATTAAAATAAAAAAAATATTAACAAGTTTATACATCAATAATATAATTTTTTTTTCAAATTTAATAAACATAGATTTTGAAAATAAAGAGAGGTAGTGTAGCATGTGGGAGTCTTAAATAATCAAGAACAACTTAGTTAATAAATTAAAATTTGGGATAATTATGTTAATTAATTAATTAGAAGGGCCAATATGTTTGTGAGACTTGAATTTAAGAAGGTATCATTGGCGTTTGTCTTGAAGCATGCTCGATGTGGCCTGCTGCTTTACCTAATGCAAGAGCAACCACGCCCACAAATTCCCTCCTTTTTTTTCACTACTCATTTGTAGTAATTATTATAATAAGACTGCCTAATCCCATTATCATAACCAAGACCAATAAGTACAATAATAATAATAATAATTATTATTATTATTATTATTATTATTATTATCAATTGAAGAAAGAGAAATTTGAAGCAATGATAAACATTATCGTTCTGTGATCTAAGGTTACAGATTTAAATTATAAAAATAATTTTTTATAAATATAAAAAAGATTGTATATAATAAATTCTATAGATCTTATTATTCTCCAACTTCATATATTGAGAGAGATTTCGTGTACAGATATTTTTTTTTATAATAAATGTTATTTTAAATAATTTGCCTCTTTTTGGCACACCCCAATTCCTAGAATAATTATATGCTACAACTGTTGTAGCAATAAATACCTACAACACACCAATAGAATTCTTACACGTAGATTAAATATAACACGTGAATTAAATAAAATATTTTATTTAATTTACGTGTAAGAATTCTATTGGTGTGTTGTAGGCATTTATTGCTACAACAGTTGTAGCATATAATTATTCCAATTCCTAATAGTAATGCTAAAAAAAAAAGTAATTTATCTCTCCCGTTTATTGGTAGATGAGATCATGAAATTACTGTTTATTGTCTTGACATATATTTGCATTTTGCATGAGTGTTATGTAAGCTTGTCTCAATTCTCAAATCTTCCATAATTAGTTGCACTTACCAATTTCGTTTTGACTTTAGACTATATTAGGCTTAAATCTTGATTTGATATGAGTAAATTTTATAAATTCATTATATAAAAAAATAAAAATTACACTATATATCTTTTTTTTTTATTAAAATAATTCATTTTTTATATTTTTGATATACTATACATATATATATATTTCTGATTTTTAATATTCTAATAAATACATACTATATGTAAATATCTAAATAGATTATTTAAAATTGAAAACTAAGAAGTAAATATTTTTTAAAAGAAAAATATTTTTAATTTTTAGAGTATGTTCAAATAAATCCCAAAATAAAATCTATCAGCATTTAAATAATCAATTATATTCTTTCAATATGCTAAATATATGAGGTGAAACAGAAAATTATTCATTATATGTAGTATATATATACATAAATTTGATACGAATGGCATGGCCCCTCCTCCCATCATATCCAACAGAGCATGCATTGCTTGCTTAGAAGGGGAGACCAAATTGTCTTCCTCAATCTTTCTTGTTAATATAAATAATATTTATTTAAATTAAAAATCTGAAGCTTCTTCTACTCTATAATCATAGCTTTAATATTAGCTTTTTCATTTTCTGTTGGTGGTTGGTGTTGGCCTTTGAGAAGATACCATTATGGGAGCTTTTCATGTTGCTTTATGGCTTCACCACTGATGCACGCATCACCCCCTCCATAACCATTCTTACTTTCCACTCTAATTTTTGCCACTTCCCACTGTATTTTCTTTCAACAAATTCAAGAATTCAACACTATTTGGTCAACCCAAAAAAAAGTGACCCAACCTATATATATATATATATTGGAAACCTTTAATTATCAAAACTTCTCCAATACCACAGAACAGTAGCACAGTGGAGAAGATCATAAATGGGGAAATTTTGGCACATAACATAATCAAATAAAAGATTAAGCCACCTAACTCAATATCCTAGTTAAGTAGGCCAAGCAAAGCCTAGAATAAGGTTTATTACTTATTAGGCCTATAAACCAGTGGGCAAACTACAGCCAATTCAAGCCCACAATAGCTACTGCCATTTGCAGTTTTCATTGTCTTGATTCAACAAATAAATACAAAAAAGGGTAGGAAAATTCCATTTCAGTAAGATTCCTAAATCAAATATTAGAAACATAAATTAAGAAAAGACAACAATACTAGTGATATATATATATATAGTCATATGCATATACAGAATCTTAACAGAGTTTTCACTTTCATTATTCCAGATATAAGAGAGGATCAAATTTTTTAAATCACTTACTAAATTGGGTAATTAATTAAGCAATTAATTTTCACTTCATTAAAAAAATGAGTTTATCCAGTGTATACCACTACTGAGGGGACAATTACTTGCATTTATGTCCAAAGCCAGTAAAAGCCTCCCCCACAAATATTTTTACAAGTCTGTCTCATTGCTCTTTCTTTCTTAAATGATATATAGAGTATTTTAATTAACCTGAAGAACGTCTTTGTCAAATTAAAAAAAAAGAAGAAGAAGAAAGAATCATATGTCATTACAATAGAGATAAAGATAAGAAAGGGTTAAAAAAAGACATAGTCTTTGGACAAATACACTATAGGGCCGTAGGCTTTTAAAAAATAAATAAACAAATTCTGTCAATACCCAATAATGGCATGTCAATAAAAGAAAGTAATAGCATGAAACTTTACTTCTTTAAAAGAGACATTTAACTTCAGCTTGATGCTTCTTTTACACAGCTATTCTACTCCAGGCATGCCCAGATAGCTACTATTACCACCAACCACAAATCGAATAAACTTTTCTTCTCCTAATATAACAAGGCCAACATTCCAACCGCGCAATATAATGTATACACAAGTATATAATTATGTTGAAGTCTAAGTGCCATCGTAATTCAGGTAGCTCATAATAAATTAAATTTAGATTTTACAAGTTAAAATAATTCCCCTCAAATGTCAACTAGTCGGTTGATACTCGACAGAATATAGTAACAACTACCTGGACCACGTAGGAATACAATTCTATATTTTAACAATCAATATTTGACTAGTAATTTAAATAAAGTATATTGATCTTATAACAAATTAAATTTTACAAACCAAGATAATTATGTAATTAAGAGATTTAGTTAATTTTATTAGACTGCATTTTTCATTGCAAGCTCATTATATTTCATATAATTAGAAGGGGTATTTAACAAATTGAGAAAAAAAAAAAAAGATTTCAGCTTGTCTTATAGTAATTAACCAATGTCACTCGGTTAAATTTAATACATTTAAGCATTAATAAATAGATATGCTGCAGATCGAATAATTATATGGTGAAACTATTGTATTACAACAAGCCAATGTGATTTTGACATGTGGTAATATTTTACATTTTTTATTAAATATCAACCTTTATATTATCACGTGTCAAAACCACGTTAGCTTGTTGTAACGGTTTCACCATATAATTATTCCAGCAGATCATACATATATTTGACACTTCCAAGAACCTCATATTGAAATTTAAAGTCCTTGACTAACAGTTACATGTGCGTCAGCTAAGTACTTATTTAAGAAAGAATCTCGAGAGCAGCCACCTTCAGCACACAGGCTTAGCAGTCAATGGAATACAGAAAAAAGACAGCGAAAATTACCCTGCTTTATGCACAAAAATATCAAGCAAAGGAGAAAACTCAGACGAGAAATCCTTGCAGGGACGACTGATGATGTTGGTTACCGCCGTACAGGTGTTGCAGAAGCTTCTAATACTACCTTGATCCATCCTCATCAACCATCATAAAGAACTTCATCGGCGATGGTCAAGTGCAACACCAATACTTGCACCAGTTGTTGAATCTCAGGAGGAAACCAATTTTTAGCATGGCCCAAAACAAATATAAAATGATGTGAATGTGGATTCAAGATGAAAGCATCCACGCCACGTCGATAGCAACTTAAGATGACTTTTTCATCTCAAGGGAAACTGCCTCCTTGAAAAAGCTTTTGCGAATACAGAGCAGTTCAAAATATAGAGATATGCGAAGTGCAACATAGAGCCAATGCATCCTATTAATCTAGAAAGAAATTTGCAATCCACCGACCACATACAACATCCAATAACACTAGTGACCATAAGCAGGCAAATAAGAGGAGTAAGGAAAGAAGTACGCCGAGGCACAACCTAGCTATAAATGCACATCTCTTGAAGTCAATAGATCTAGGATCGATTTTGCCCTCTCCAAATGTAATACTCAAAAAAAGAGGCGTGAGAAAGATTGTGATTGTAAGACACTAGCTAATGGAATGCAAAATGCAGCAGTTGCTAATTTATGGTCTAAGCGCATCAGTATAAAAAGTAAAACCAGATCAACCAGCAGAAAGCATTCATTGGAGACATTCACCATTATAAATCAAATTCTCAATTATTTCAGCCAACAATCCCTGTCTCAGTAAAGCAATAGTATGACAACTGAAAGAGAACAAAATTATCATTCAGTATATGTTTTGCACAAAAGCTCATCATCACTTAAATTAAAATGCAATTCCTGATAATTCAAAACTCAATCCCAACTTACAAAGCTCTATCAATAGATGATCAGAGATACATATATATCTACAATTGATATTAAAATAAGTGACCCAGAGTAAAAGGTATGAAGGAAAATCTGGCCATTCCAAAATATTAAGGAAATTCTGGCCGCTCCAAAGTATGCCATCTCCAAGTTCAATGTGTAAAGTTAATCAATAGTAAGTGAGACTCAATTATGAACCCACAATCTCAAACTCTTAGTGGGGAACCCATGAATCCCCATGTTTACCCTGGAACACAAAGCGTGCGATAATATTCTTCAACAGAAAGGAAACAACTGCAGCTACATGATGAAGTAAACTAGTTGACCATTAACAGAGATGATGCTCATTCAATGGCTGCAGAGCTCTCTCACTCACAAAAAGCTTAAAAAGGAAAGAATGAAATGTGATTTCCTGCTTTTTCCGAATTTCAAGATCTTACCGTCGGATCCTATAAAATTTAAGATTCAGTACTATTTCTCCTACCTTCCAATGGAAAAACAACATTTAATTAATGAAAAGCAGGGAAACAAAATCTCAAATGGTTCAGAGACAAAATTTGTTAATTCGTGACAAATTACAATTTAAAGAAATAATTTGAACCTTTTTTTCAACTTGAATTCAGAGATTGATTTATTGAAATATACAATTTTTCTTTTTTTTTTTCAAAAAAGGAACATATCTCCCATTAAACTAATCTTTTTCTTTCATTTGTACACAGAACTATAGAGAAGCCATACCAAAAACCAAAAAAAATCCCCAACTCAGCTCCATCCATAACCGACAGCGACCCTCCATCACTCCATCAAGCGACACCCACTAAGCGTTTGCACCAAACTTGAAGCATTCCTCCTTATCTTCTCATTGTCATCCTTCACCAAACCCACGCATATCTCCAAAACTCCTGCCCTCTTGGCTTCCCAAGACATTTCCTCATTGTAACAACACAAAGAATTCAAAGTGAATAGCCCACACTGAACCCCTCTTTCACTCCCATTCTTAATCACCTTCACCAAAACCCTTAAACACCCACCAATCCTCCCCATTTCATCTCTCCCTTCTTTGCACTTCACCAACACACTTAAGACCTCGACTGCTCTCTCCAACCCCATGCCAGCTATCCTCACCAAAATTGGCACCGCCCCACATTCCACCGCCCGCCTTCTGTTATCAGGAAATGAACAGATAGCATACAACGCTGTTGCTGCTTCTTTTACCTCTCTACCTTTCCCATAATTTAGTAACGTAATCAACGCCTGAATCGCATTCGGATACGCGCCGATTGTCCCTTTATTCACTTCCACAACAGCCAGGCTGGTCAAGATAGTGCAGCCTATGGCACGGCTATCAGGCGACCTAGCTCGTAGAACCGTGACAACACGGCCAATTGCACCTTCAGCTACTAGGCCCACCTTGTTATCGTCGTCAAGGGAGATATTAAGTAATAGAGAGAGGGCTTTCTGCTGGAGGACAGGCTCAGGCGAATTGACGCAGTTGAGAACAGCAGACACGGCTCCAGACTCGGTCAGCTGACGGCGAAGGGCATGGTCAAACTTGGTGAGTTTAGTGAGCTGGGAAAGTGAGTCAAGCTTGGAATTGAGAGGAGAACTTGGAGAAGTGAGGGTGCATATTAGGGTTTGAGGCCGTGGTTTGGGCGGCGGTGGCTGCGGTGGTGGGTTAGGCTGGGATTTAGGAGGAGAGAGGAGAGTATAATTGGAAATCAGACTTCTAAGAGCATGGTTGGGGATGAGAGGAGGGTGTTCGGGAAGGGGTAATTTAGTAATCGGACAAGTACGGTGGCCTGAGTCCAGCCACCGCTGAATAGAAGCACGGTCAAAGGTGTGACCTGATGACAGGATTACCGGGTCAGACATTATCTCAAGGGAAATCGGACACTTGAAATCGTCAGGGAACTGAGTCGCCATTCTTCAACTGGTCAGTGTATATCTCTCTATAAATGAAAATTTATGTGTTTCTCTCTCTAAAACTTGGGAGAAAGGGGTTTTATGAGGATTTTGGAACTGCTTGCAGGAAATGAAATGGTGAAGCTCAGGAGAAATTTCGTGCTCCTTTTTCTTTGCTTTTGTGAGGCTAACTGAGCGAGTGAGCCAATTGACTCTTTTACCCTCATTCTCCATCCAAAATTTTTTCATAATTAATTATTTTAAAAAAATTAACGCGGCTGGTTCTTTCATTATCTATTTATTAATTATATAATAAATGAATATATAAATTTTGAGATTTCATCTCTATTTGCATAATTATAAATTATATTTTGATTTTTAAATCACTAAAATATTAATTTAAGTCTGCATGTAATGATACTAAAAAAAAGTACGCATGCAACGAAATAATTAAGAATTTTAGAAAAAAAAAACTATATTCTCCTCCTTAATTATGTAAATGAATCATATTGTGAAAATTTATGATATATGATCAAAAGTTAAAATTATATAATTTTAAAATTTTATATAATTAATAAATCAAAATAAATAAAAAATAAGTGCTTTTTTTTAATTATTTCTTGTTCTTGAGATTTAAAACTAATAACTTGAAGAGATGAGTAATTATATTTTCAAAATAAATATACTAATTAATTTTTTAAGTTAAATAATCAAATACGATAGATTATTGTTTGACGGGAAGATCACATAAATCCATCTAGAGTTGTTCAACGGATTGGATTTTTAATCTAATATGAATTTATTATATCTATAAAATAAAATACTATCATTTTTATTCATCTTAGTAAAATACACTATATTATTATAATTAATTTAGCTTGATATCTTGATTTTTAAAATATATTATAATTGATGAATAGATATATTTTTTTAAAATTTAATAATATAATAAAATTTTTAAAATACATTATAAATTAATAAAATATTTTAGATATATATCAAATATGGTGAATACAATATGAATATAATATGATTAAAATTATTACTATAAATTTATATTATAATTAATTTATTTAAATCATTATGAATTTATGTTGCAGCTAATTTATTTTATTATCATGTTATATTCATTTTATTTGACTATATATTTAAAGTATTTTATTAACAAATAATATTTTTAAAAAATTTTATTATATTATTAAATTTAAGAATACATCTATTTTGTTAATTTAATATGATTTTAAAAATTAAGATTTTGGAAGAAAATTAAAAGTATATTATATTTTATTCCACGATTCGAACTTCAAAAGGTAATTAATGAAAAAATTTATGGGTGAACGAGCTCATATTTTAAAAAACAATGTTGTAGGTTCTTTCATTATCTATTTAATAATTATTTAATAAATGAATATATAAATTTTGAGATTTCATCTCAAAAAAAAAGCATAAATCTTTTACATAATTATAAATTCTATTTGTACGTCGTGACATTGCATAACGGCAAATATACTTTTCTTACAAACACTCAAAATCAATTTTCTCTTTTACTACTGTAGTACTGAAAAAAATTACAAATTGTATTTTGATTTTTAAATCACTAAAATATTAATTTAAGTCTGCATGCAATGATACTAAAAAGAAAAGTTCGCAAAGTCAAGGTGGCAGTGATCTTCGCAGATGATCTTTTATTATTTGCGGAGGCGTCAGTGGATCAGGTGGCAGTGGTTCTAAGATGTCTGCAGCAATTTTGTGCTAGTTCAGGTGAGAAGATCAATTTTGCAAAGTCTGCTGTCTTTTTCTCAAACAATACAAGTCCTGATATGAAGAGGCTCATCACCGAGCAGCTTGGTATTAAGGAGGTTTCTTCTCTGGGTAATTACTTGGGGGTTCCCATCATTTCAGGAAGAACAACTAAAGAGCTATATGAGCCTCTGTTTGCTAAAATAGATGAACATCTTGCTGGATGGAAGGTTCCTTTATTATCTTTTGCTGGCCGAGTAACTCTAGCCAAGTCTGTCTTATCTGCTTTGTCGAATCATGTAGTGCAAGCCTCCCTCCTTCCTAAGTCTATCTGTGATACTTTTGATAAGAAGATCAGGAATTTCATCTGGGGAGGTAACATGCATAATAGGAGTTTACACTTGGTTAATTGGAATATGGTGACCAGGCCTTGTTCATTAGGGGGTTTAGGCGTAAGGTCAACCAGGTTGGTAAACACGTCTTTTATGGCCAAATTGGGATGGAAGATTGTTAATGGCTCACAGGATCTGTGGTGCTCGGTGGTCAAGCATAAATATATGTCGGGATGCACTCTTCCTCCTTACATTTGGACTAAAAAACTTAAAATGTCTAATGTTTGGAGGGGTCTGCTCTCTGTTGCCCCTCTACTCTCTCAGGGCTTATTCTATTCTGTTTGTAATGGACAGGCGGCTCGTTTTTGGGTGGATAAATGGTTAGAAGATCATCCTTTGATTACAGATGCGATTTCTACCATACCTCCTGATTTGTTAAATCAATCTGTGTCTTTTTTCTGGGGGAGAAATGGATGGCGTTGGGAGCTTATAGATCCGTTCTTGCCTTCACCCTCCAAGCTGAGATTGATGTCGGTTTCACTCACAACTTCGAAGGATACACTTGCATGGGCAGCTACTCCGAGTGGTAACTTTACTGTTTCTTCTGCATATAAGTTACTTACCCTTAGTTATGTTTCTGCCCAGAATGTTTGGAAATTAATTTGGCACCTACGTATACCGCAGCGTATACGATGTTTTTTATGGACTTTTCAATTGCAAAAGTTGATGACTAATATTGAAAGGTTCAAACGGGGTTTTACACAAGTTACCACTTGTCCTCGATGTGGTGTTGCAGAGGAGACTTTAGATCATTTGTTTAGAGATTGCCCGGATTCTTGGTGGATTTGGTCTAACTTTCTAGATACAAATTCACTCTGCACTTATAGGCAGACTCCACCAGCTGATTGGGTGAGTTTTTTTGCTTCTATGGTTTTTTCGAGTACGCCTGATTTTGATTGCAATATGATCTGGCCTTTCATCCTATGGTATATATGGAAATGGAGGAATGCAGTCATTTTTGGGACAGAGGTTCAATCTCGTGACTCGGTAAGACAGCAAATATTGTTTTGGGTTCGATGGAATCAGGTGGCTGGCCAAAAATCGGGTTCAATTACTAGTTCAAAGAGGGTTACTCTGGTTTCTTGGGATCCTCCACCTTCTGGCTGGATAAAAATGAATTCAGATGGTGCCTCGAAAGGGAACCCGGGTTATAGTAGCTGTGGTGCTATTCTTCGTGATGAATATGGTAGATGGTTACAAGGTATAATTGGCAATCTGGGAATTTGTTCCTCTACTGTTGCAGAATTGCATGGCCTCTTAAATGGGTTGCGTTTATCTTGGAATTGTGGTTACCGAAAGTTGGTGGTGGAGCTTGATTCTTTGTCTGTCTTACATATGGTAACAGAAGCAAATGTTTCAAGTCTCAGATTGGCTAATCTAATTTATGAATGCAAGAAGTTGTTGTCCTTGCCATGGGAAGTCAAGTTGCAGCATGTGCTGCGTGAGGGAAACCAGCTTGCTGATAAGTTGGCTAATTTTGCTATGCATAGAGCCCCTGGTGTCTACTTTTTACAAGAAGCTCCTGATATTTTTAAGCCTATTTTGGAAGCTGATGCACAGAGTGTGGCTTGGCCAAGATTAGTTAGATGTTAATTGGGTAATCCCCTCCCTAGTATCAAAAAAGAAAAAGAAAAGTACGCAAGCAACAAAATAATTAAGATTTTTTAAAAAAATTCATATTATTTTCGTTAATAATGTAAATGAATCATATTGTGAAAATTTTTGATGTATGATTAAAAGTCAAAATTATATAATTTTAAAATTCTAAATAATTTGCAGACAAAAATAAAATAATTGATCAAAATAAAAAATGGTTTTTAATTATTTCTTGATATTGAGATTTAAAAATAATAACTTGAAGAGCTATGTAATTATATTTTCAAAATAAATACACTAATTTATTTTAAGTTAAATGATAAAATATGATAGATTATGGTTTGATGAGAAGATCACATAAATCCATCTAGAGATGTTCAAGGGGTTGGATTTTAACCCTAGATGAATTTATTAGATCCATAAAATAAAATATTATTTATCATTTTTATTTATTTTAGTAAAATACAATATATTATTATAATTAATTTAGGCTCGATATCTTAATTTTTAAAATATATTATAATTAATAAATATATATTTTTAAACTTAATAATATAATAAAATCTTAAAAATATATATAAATTAATAGAATATTTTAGGATAAATATATATGTAGCCCCTTGAATTTATAATATTTATTCACTTTGTCCATTAAATTTTTATTTTAATCACTATATTTCATGTATTTATTTATTTTGTATTAACAGACACATATATTAACAAATATTAGTTACTTTGCCACATACATTTATATATTTTATACTAAATAAATATTTTAGTAATTCGTTGTCATTCAATGTGGCTCAATAAATTTATATTTATTAATTAAAAAATATGAATTCATATTATTATATGATTAAATTAAAAGGTAAAAAAGTAGAGTGACTAAACGCCGTAAGCCAAGAGCTATAAATATTTAACTAATATTTTAAATATATAATCAAATATGGTGAATATAACATGAATATAATATGATTAAAATTATTATAAATTTGTGTTGTGACCAATTTATTTAAATTATTATAAATTTATGTTACAACAAATTTGTATTGCGACCAATTTATTTCAATTATTATAAATTTATGTTATGACTAATTTATTTTATAATCATCTTATTCACTCTATTTGACTATATATTTGAAGTATTCCATTAATTGATAATATATTTTGAAAATTTTCTTATATTATCAATTTTAAGAATACATCTATTTTATTAATTTTAATATAATTTAAAAATTAAGATATTAGAAGAAAATTAATAATATATTATATTTTATTAAGAAGAACAAAAATAATAAAATATTACTTTATTTTACTAGAACTAGCTATTAATCTAGTTTTGAATCATAATTAGTGAAGAAATTTATGAATGACTAAGCAAATTTTTTTAAAAATTTTAATAATTTTCAAACTCAAATGTAATCCGTTAACTAGATCTAAACACCACTAAATCTATCAAAACTTGGAAGGTAAATTAATAGGAGAATTTTTTTAAAATCTACGAGGATAGAGAGGGCATTTTGGGAAATAAAAAGAGAGGTAACCGTTGTTCTGGGGTGAGATAGTGGTGGAGGTCAATGAGGGTTACTTTTGCCATAAACAAGGGGATGTGAATGGAATGCTTTTAAAAGGTGAAAACTCATCATTCTCTCTTTTTTCTAATTTAAGGGCATTTTCGGAATCTCATATTTCACTTTTTGCTACCTGTCTCAAACGGTCCATTTGCCTTTTTATTAATGCCTTAACGTAAATTAAAAGGCAAAACCCAACACAAAATCAGCATGTGGTCTCACTTTTGGAAACTTAGCCTTTTGCGGTTCAACAAGTTAACTGAAAATGAAAAATATAATATTATATATTTTATTTTTTAGATTTTATAATTTAAAATTTTTATTTTAAAATTAAAATTTATGATTTTTAAATTTAAAAATTAATCTTTTAAAAAAAATATGTCATTTAAATTAAATAATTACAAAATACTAACCATTAATTAATTTATGTATAAGTTACATTTTAATTTTTATATATTCACATAATTAAATAATAAAAATTTAGATATTAAATTAATAATTTACCATTCAAATACAAAAACATAGCTATTTTTCCTTGTATATACAATTTATTAAAAAAAATAAATATATATAATTATTTTTATTATGTATTTCATATACATTATTAAAAACATTTGTTATATATAAAAAAATATAAAAAATATAAAATACATACTTACAATGCAATTATAATGCAATTACAACTTCACCCATTAAAATTAAATTATAATTGTGATTATTTACTATTAGTTGCTCACTGCCAATTGCTCATATTTTGTAATTGCCCTTTGTCGTTAAACCAAATATACTTTATGGCAGCTACAATCTATCATGTTCATGTCATTATTATTTTTATTTTTAGGGGAGCCACTGAATATTAAATTATAAAAATAATAAATATTGGTTCAATTTTATCAAATTGTTTTTGAAATGGTGATATCTTAAATAAAAAGTATTGTCAATGAAAATAATTATATATTGATATTGAAATATTTATTTTAGTTATTCAAATTAATTAATTACAGATAATTTACTGTTTCAATTTGAATTTTTTAATTATCAACCAAATGTAGAAACAAATAATTTTTTCAACCAAATGCATTTGGTCCAAATTTCTCACTGAAAAACTAAAATAAATCTTAGTTACTCATCTAATGATAATACACTTACATTTGGATTTATTTCACTTATCTTTTTTTTTATTCTATATATTTTCTCTCTTTTACTCTTTTTAAAAAAAATTCTTTAATTTAAAAAAGATAAATTTTATTATATTTTATTTTTCTCGATAAAAAGTAAGAAGAAAGAATATAATAAAAATGAAAAAAATTAGAAGATATGAATGAAATACAAAGAGTTGTAAAATAATATATTTGAATAATAATTTGTGGAAGAAACAGAGCAATGTTATTGTTATAACATAGGATCGCAATAATGGTGATGATAAGGTATGTGGAAAAGTAGAGTAGGGGTGGCCGCCATCAAATTTCAAAAACCTCATTGTTGAAGTGAAAAATAATTGACACGTGTCCTCCTTCTTTCCTATTTAGTGGACCTCTTAGACAAAATATTTGAATTTACTTTTAGACAGGTGTTATCCGAATTAATAGTTAGTGTTAAAAGTATTTTTTATTAATATATTAAATATAATAATTTTAAAAAATTTCATATCTACAAAAAAAGTGATGGTATTTTTTTATATCGAAAATTGATTAGAGGAAGCAAACTCCACATTTTCTTGTTAATTTTTTTAATATAAATTTAAAAAAGCTTCATAAATTAGCTATTAAATTGAAAGAATATATTTTTATATTAATCAAATTAATATTATTAGAATAATTATAATTATTTTCAGGTGAATCATAATATTTTGTGTTCACTGTAATGCCAAATATTCTTGAGTTAGCATGTATCACTATGGTAGTCAATTATTAAATTAGTAATGATAAGAGAATCATGAATAATTAATTAAAATATTTTGTGAGATGGAGCGTAAGACGCACTCGTTGTTGATAAACAGGTGGAATGAAGCATAAAATGTGTCCACCATAAAAAATAAAAATGGGATGGAGCATAAAATGCATCCATTTTAAAAAAAGAGAGTAAAAATAAGTACATTAAATACATATTCGTTATTAATCATAAATTATTGAGTAAAATTGGCTACTTAGTAATGCTTACTATATTCTTGGATTAGTGGAATGATGCTAAATTACTTATGGCTATGTTTTTCATTGAAACTATTGTTTATTGTCCTAATAAATGAGTATGCTTAGTTTGTAGAGTTGTTTGAGGTTGTAATTCTTTGAAGTTTAATATTTTAAGTTGAAGATAAGTAATTGTTATTTTTTCTTTGGTTGATTGAGTTTGATTGATTGTTGTAGTTTGATTTAATGATGTTAATTTGCTTGAAGACAAGCAAAAGTTCAAGTGTGGGAGAATTTGATAAGTGAAAATTGACCTAATATTTTCTATTAGATTTATGTATGTAATTGACTTGAATTAATCTATTCTAAGCTTATTTATGTGTTTTTATTTCATTATTCATAAATTAAGTTTAGTTTAAATTAATTTTTTATAATTGTGAATAAGTTGAAATTTTTGACAGAATTGGACTTTCAGAGCTTTAAGTGTAATTTTGGTGGTTATAAAATACAAATTTGGAAAAATGGTCTTCATGAAGTTGTTAGAGAATGTTCCAATCTTTCTAAAGCGGTCTGATTTGTTAAATTCTGAGTTCATTTAGGCTTCTAACTAAAAAGTTGAAATTGAGCTTTAATTTCAGAAGCAAAGTCGAGCCCGTACTACTAAAAGTAAATGGGCCATAACTAGGGCTTCTGAAGCTCAAATATCGTAATTCAAAAATCTAAAACTATCTACTCTTTTGGAGCTAAAACTTTTCTGAAGGAGTCAATTGAAGATAAGGAGAATTTCTGATAGAAAATCAATTTTGAAATTTGAATTCAAATTTTAAAATAGAAGCTGGGTAGGAGTAAGAAATTAAATGAGATAATTATGGTTACACAATGGGTGAATGTGAACAGTACATAGGGGTCCATTCTAGAGTAATTTAGTACACTTTTTTATATTTTGTCTAGAGTAAATTAATTTTTTCACCATTGGAGATCAATAAAAGAAGAAGACTGGGCTTGAGGAGGATTTCATTGTCTTTACAAGAGTCTTCAGCCGTCTAGTTTGAACTTTCTTTTTGATTCACATTTTTAAATTTATAATTTATTTAATATTCCGTTCTTTTCTTATTTTGAATATTATAATTATGAATTATATATTTAGTTTCTTAGTTTCTATGTTTTTATTGTTAATTTAATTATGAATAACTAATCCCTTTGTGGGATTATGTAGATTTGAATATTTGAACTATGAGTTTGATTATAATCTATTAATATACATAGATTGATTTTTTTTTTGTCATTGATTTGATAATTTTGGTTTAATTGATTAACAATTGCTTTGTCATCAATTGTTAAATTTAAGAATCATATAAAATACAAAAGTTGAATGTGATTTTTGATGTAGAATTATCAACCTTGAGTAATTAGTTTAGAGATAAATTAATTGCTTAGGGATCCAGAATTGATATCTTGATTAAATTGAATTGGACATTAATTATTTGACATAAAAATAGTAATTTAATCATTGTCCAATTAAATTCTAATTGCTTGAGAGAGAAGTTGATGAATTAAGTGATATTGAATATCTAAAAATTAAGAATTAAACCTTAATGCTTTATTAATTAGACCCATAGTAAAAAATTTCAATGAAATCTAATCCTACTCTTTTACCATTGATTATTTGAACAATTAGTTTTGAGTAATTAACTTGGATAGATTTAGATTAATTAGGTAACATTAAATTGCAGCAAAATTGCTAATTTTCATATAATAATTACATTGAATTTTAGTTAATCAAATTGTTCTTTCCTTGTAGGATTGACTCTTACTATCACTATATTACTTGTTATGAACCGTGCACTTACGGTTTTAATTTCGATATACATAAATTGACTAACAATAACGATTGCAAAGAACAATGGGAAGATATAAGAGGACCTCTGTAATACCTTTATACCCTATATACATAAAAATATATACATAGAATACAAGAGTGCTACAGTAAGTAAATCTGCAGAAATACTCACTTTAATACTTTAGTATAAAAATGTAATCTTATTTAATAATTAAAAATTATATCTGTATATATATATATATATATATGTAAAGCAAATAAATAATATTAATAAAAATATAATTTCGATTAAATTACATAGAAATTTTCAAGAAAAATTTACTAGAATTTCGTTTATAAAATTATTATTGCTAAATCTTCAAAGTTGAAAATCATGTTGAAAAATTACATTTTAAAAATTTAATTTTCACAAGCTCTCAACTACTTCAATTTAACCGATCCAAAGCAACATAATATCAACCAATAATAATATATAAAATAGTATTTATATAACTTTTATGTAAATATAATATTTACAAAATCTTAATTGATTTATCAAATATGAAATAGTTATAATTACAAAAACAAAATATATAGGATGCTAAAAATGTAAATTATATACAACACCAGTTGAAACGGTCTTATGTCAAGAACTTTAAACTTTTATGATAACCATCAAACCTAAGCCTTATCAAACTTATCAGAGTTTTCTCTACCTATGGCCCTATCACCTGTAAGCCATATAATTTAGTGGTACTTATTTTAGAAATAAATAATTAAATAGATAGATAAATAAATTAAAAATCTCAATTTGTAACAATTTAAACATAAATCTTTTTCATTAATGAAATAATTATAATTTAAAAAGAATTTCATAAACTTCAACTATAATTTAAACAAATGCATATTTTAAAATTTCAAATCTCAATATACTTAAATTTTGTCCATATACAATTATTTAAGTTTGGGTAATATTAAATAGGTCCATCGCGACCTGTAGATCTCGACACCGGATACAATATATCGTGATATCATAGTATATCAAACGAAGATATATAAATATCATATCATAAGTCTCCTCGATATCATAGTGTCTTGACGCCGTAGTATTGTGATACCGTAGTATCTCGCCTATAGGCGTAAATATAATAATCAGATCATGATGCATTCATAACCATTGACATGCCAACTCGATAGTACCAAACACATTATTACAAACCAATAACATGTGTAGGGCATTAAAATATAATAACATTTCAATTAATCTTTCAAAATTCATCTCAAATCGTCATTTTCATATTTTCTCACAATTCATCAAAACTCACATAATAAATAATTTAATATATATATATATATAATTTCCATAATTCATTTAACAAATAATTTAATATTAAGATTCAAATTTAATATTCATATAATTAGATAAACTTAATAGTTAAATGTCTTTTGAAATACTTCAATCCATCTTACAACTACAAATTCCATAATATAATAATTTTATCTTTAATTAATCAAATCAAATATCTCTTTTCATTTATATTAGAATTCATAAAATTATTTTTTGAATTTCACAAATATAATTAAGTAATAATTTAAAAATAATACCAAAGATATTTATATCATAATTCATAAAATTTAATATGAATTTCACATATACATTCAAGTAACGATTTAAAAATAATACAAAGTAAGTTTATGTAAAAAATATAAAAATTTTAATTAAATATTTTCAAAGTAAGTACAAACCTCAATTAGCTCCAAAATCAACTTAATTACTTTCCAAATATCAAAATAAAGAAAATACTTTTTCACCACTTTAAATAAAAAATAGCCCTAAATTAACAAGATTCAATTTAATATACATATATATATATATATAGAATTTCCATAATTCATTTAACAAATAATTTAATATTAAGATTCAAATTTAATATTCATATAATTAGATAAACTTAACAGTTAAATGTCTTTTGAAATACTTCAATCCATCTTACAACTACAAATTCCATAATATAATAGTTTTATCTTTAATTAATCAAATCAAACATCTCTTTTCATTTATATTAGAATTCATAAAATTATTTTTTGAATTTCACAAATATAATTAAGTAATAATTTAAAAATAATACCAAAGATATTTATATCATAATTCATAAAATTTAATATGAATTTCACATATACATTCAAGTAACGATTTAAAAATAATACAAAGTAAGTTTATGTAAAAAATATAAAAATTTTAATTAAATATTTTCAAAGTAAGTACAAACCTCAATTAGCTCCAAAATCAACTTAATTACTTTCCAAATATCAAAATAAAGAAAATACTTGTTCACCACTTTAAATAAAAAATAGCCCTAAATTAACAAGATTCAATTTAATATACATATATATATATATATAATTTCCATAATTCATTTAACAAATAATTTAATATTAAGATTCAAATTTAATATTCATATAATTAGATAAACTTAATAGTTAAATGTCTTTTTAAATACTTCAATCCATCTTACAACTACAAATTCCATAATATAATAGTTTTATCTTTAATTAATCAAATCAAACATCTCTTTTCATTTATATTAGAATTCATAAAATTATTTTTTGAATTTCACAAATATAATTAAGTAATAATTTAAAAATAATACCAAAGATATTTATATCATAATTCATAAAATTTAATATGAATTTCACATATACATTCAAGTAACGATTTAAAAATAATACAAAGTATGTTTATGTAAAAAAATATAAAAATTTTAATTAAATATTTTCAAAGTAAGTACAAACCTCAATTAGCTCCAAAATCAACTTAATTACTTTCCAAATATCAAAAAAAAGAAAATACTTTTTCACCACTTTAAATCAAATTCGCCAAAGAATAGCCCTAAATTAACAAGATTCAATTTAATATATATATATATATAGAATTTCCATAATTCATTTAACAAATAATTTAATATTAAGATTCAAATTTAATATTCATATAATTAGATAAACTTAATAGTTAAATGTCTTTCGAAATACTTCAATCCATCTTACAACTACAAATTCCATAATATAATAGTTTTATCTTTAATTAATCAAATCAACCATCTCTTTTCATTTATATTAGAATTCATAAAATTATTTTTTGAATTTCACAAATATAATTAAGTAATAATTTAAAAATAATACCAAAGATATTTATATCATAATTCATAAAATTTAATATGAATTTCACATATACATTCAAGTAACGATTTAAAAATAATACAAAGTAAGTTTATGTAAAAAATATAAAAATTTTAATTAAATATTTTCAAAGTAAGTACAAACCTCAATTAGCTCCAAAATCAACTTAATTACTTTCCAAATATCAAAATAAAGAAAATACTTTTTCACCACTTTAAATCAAATTCGCCAAAGAATAGCCCTAAATTAACAAGATTCAATTCTTCAATTAAATATATATTCTACTTTTAAAAAAAATACTCAAATTAACATTTAATTACACTAATCCTAACTAAACTCCATCAAAAATCCTTAATCCAAAAGTTTGATAAACCATAATTTCTTGATTCAAACTCAATTCAATCAATTAATCATAAATTTATCATATAAATATCATATTCACTTAATTACCCAAACTCTTTCCCATATACATCATCTTTCTCAACATAAATAAATTTTCTCTAACTTCTAAATTTATATAATTTAAAACTCTTAAAATCAAGCTTAAAAAAATATAACTTACTCGAATCTCTAATTTTTCTTCAAAATTCACCTTGAAATCTTTTAATTTTAGGTGATTATTTGAGTAGAAAAATGAAGAGTCTTTTTTTTTAGAATCTCGGCCAGAAGAAATAAAAAATTATTTTTGTCCTTTCATCATTATCCATGTATATATTATTATTATTATTATTATTATTATTATTAATTATTATTATTATTTTGTTATAACTACAAGCATCCTTAAATTTACTGAGCCAAAACTAATCATGTTCACACCGTATTGGCCCACTAAAGGTTAAAGTGTTTTTAATAAGCGGTGGCTCTATTCACAATTATTGAATTTGCTACCTTTTATTTAAGAGATGAGAGTGCTAAATCACTTATATTAATCACTTGTTGGTATTTCATCATCATCATCATCATCATCATCATCATCATCATCTTTAAATCTCCACCACACTTTTCGTCTTTCCTCTGTTCTTTCTTTTTTTAAAGCTAATTACTACTACTACTATTACTACTACTATATAAAATTTATAGATGTTACAACCACTTCTTTCCAATTTAATAGGCTTTCAGGTTTTACTATGTATTTGTTCTTGAATGGCCTGGCCAATATCTCCACATACAAGATAAAAATGTAAAGGGAAAGAGATCTTCTTGCTTGACTCCTCTTATGGGCTTAAAAAGATTCAATAGCGCTACCATTCCAGATAATTTACATTGCGGTTAAGGTGATAATGCTAATAATAGTGACACATATTCATTACAGAAGCTCTTAGTTCATCAGCATGTTATAAATGAAACTCACTTTAACCTAGCATAAGCCTTCTCCAAGCCAATTTTATAGCTACGTAACCTTTACTATTCTTCATTTGCCTCATCAAGTGGATAATCTCTTGTGTGATGATAATATTGTTAGTGATATACCTTCTAAGAGCAAAACTAAATTGGTTTGGATTAACAACATAAGTCATGACTGATTTCAAATGGTTTATTATGGTTTTTGATAGGAGCTTCAAGGAAATATTATACAAACTAATAGGTCTGAATTGATTAATATATTCTGGTCACTTAATTTTTGAGATGGGGATAAATAAGGTTCAAATTTATATCATCAGAAGCACTAAACTAAGGACACCCTTAATAAATTCTGGACCATAAGCTTTCAAAGGCTTCATCTCTATTAGTGCTTTGTGAATTTCCTCATTAAGAATGAGCTCATTTAATTTATTGATTGAATCTCTATCAGAACAAGGAAATAATTTTTCTGAATATATATTGGAGAAAAATAACCTAAAAAATTAGCTATTAAGGTTGAATATAGTTTATTTCTATATTAATCAGATTATGTTTCTGTATTTATAAGATGTAGGACTTTTTCTCATTTATATCTTTAATACTTCTATTGGGCTACAATTAGTTATTTATACATTTAAATTAATGAAATAATAATAGTTATTTATATATGTTAAACATTAAATAAAAATATGAGAAAAATATGTGTAAAGCCTATAGTATGATTAATTGCTAGTATTATTTGACAGTAAATAATAACAATATTATTATTATTATTATTATTATTATTATTATTATTATTATTTTAAATTGTATTTTGTCAAACTATACTAAAGTTATGGTAATTCTTCATCCAACATTGATGACGATGCCCTGTAATTGTAAAAGCAATTCTTCTTAAAGGGTGAATGCAAGTTAATTTTTATAAGAAAATGATCATTGTTCAATTTTAGTGGTACGTAAGTGACATTAGATCATGAGAAAGTTTAAAAGTTTCAGGGTTCATAATAAGTATGAACAGGGCCGGTGAAGGCCCTGTGCAAACTGGGCTACTGCACAGGGCCCCCAGCTTGCACAGGGCCCCAAGATGAAACAAAGGAAAAGGCCAAATCAGAAGGTTTTTGCCCATATTTTCTCCATGACCAAAAATCAGAAGGTGGTCCTTCATTCTTTAATTTCCCTGCATTTTCTCTTATCTTTACTTAACAACAGTCTTCTCAACCACCTTCCTATAGCAGGCAGGCATATGAGGAAAGAAAACAAAATATTCATATCAATTTGGTATGTAAAAGGAAAACCCAGAAAAATTAAATAATTAAAATTTCACATTAAACCACTTTTAATTAGAAATAAGAAATTAGAAAGAGAGAGGAGTGATGAGCGTACTAATGACAACACACCCATTTTTTTTTATGCCTAAGTTTCTGAAACTTTTGAGTGTAATTCTAAAGAGAGATCAGAATAAGAAGCATCCATGAGTGAGTGCTTTTTTTTTTTTGGGGGGGGGGAGTTAGAGCTGCTGCTGCTTTACTATCTTAAGATAAAAAGTATTGAGATTAGATAGAGAGAGGATAGTTACGAAGATTTTAACTTGGAGAAGTTAGTGAAAAGGGTAAGAAGAATAGGATCAAGATGATGCTTCCATTGATTATGAGAGAGAATGAGAGAAAGAAAAGGGGAAAAAAAAGGCAGTTAGGCAATAATAGATGACAAACAAGCCCTCAATTTACTTTCCTTCCTTGCTTTTCATTCATTAAATACTAAAGTAATAAACAATAACAAACACAATGAATTTATTTTATTTACAATAAAAGAAATTATAAAACCCACCCTCGCAGTTGCAAAATAAATGTGCACAGATATTTTTATTTTTCATATACGTAGTAAAATAAATAAAGAAAAATTATTTATATGCTCATTAAATAATTCTATTATCAAAAAAGCAGTACTATTAAGTGGAACACCTGATATAGGAAAAATAACAGCAGTAAAGTTCGTCAGTCAAATGCTTGGTTTCCAGGCAATTGAGGTTGATACCATGGCCTCAGATTGTGTTCACTCACGAATTTTAAAGTCAAAATTTCAAATTATAATTTTTTTTCTTTTTTTTAATTTTTGAAAATAATTTGGTTCAAGTTAGGAATATGGTCTAATTTATTCTGTTTTTCTCTAAGAACAGGGCCTCTTAAATATTTAAGACGGCCCTGAGTATGAATCATCAAATCAATTAAATGACTAAAATATTACACCATCATATGCCATATATTTGGCAAAAATATAAATTCATAATCACATAATTTTCACTACTGTAATTACAAAATTTCTATAAATTCATAATTTTAGTGGTACGTAATTGACATTAGATCATGAGAAAGTTTAAAAGTTTCAGGGTCCATAATAAGTATGAATCATCAAATCAATTAAATGACTAAAATATTACACCATCATGTGCCATATATTTGGCAAAAATATAAATTCATAATCACATAATTTTCACTACTGTAATTACAAATTTTCTATAAATTACGAAAGCATAATATGGTATATAATTAATTACATATTCAATTGATTAATAATCAATATAGATTTCACTTTAAGGAAAGAGAGGCATGGATATTCAATAAAATTCTCACTCTATGAAATTCACTTTCGACCTTGAAAAACAAATATAGAGATAAAATTAAGTATCACAACTCAATGAATGATATTAGTTAATATAAAAACATGGTGTTTTGAATCATTCTACCAATAAGAATGTGCATGCAACATATCAAATATAAAACAAATCATGTAATAATTTAAGAATGTAAATTAATTCATAGGAATCACATTAAATCTCAATTAGGAGAGTCAATCCTCCTAATTAATGCAACACTCTTAATTAAAATATTTCTCTTAGATCCAATACATAAGATTTCATAGTCACAGCTAATGCAAAGCAGCATTGATCAAACCGGCATGCAGCGTTGAGTGATGAGCAAACTCTGCCGTCACTCTAGTTATAGGTTATCACTTATCAAATTGATGTCATAATCAAAATCCTTGTTAAAATCCTATATGATTCTGCATCCCAGTCCTACCTAACATCCACAAGTAATATGCATCACCAATTGTAATGGACATACACAAGCATATGCAAAATGCATGAGAAACATGTAAATGTATTAAAAAGGATCATTCAGTAACCAAATAAACAACTCGACTCAACCAACTGATCAGTCCAGGAGTGACAAAATCTATGTTCTAGACAATCTAAGGATAAAACATCATAAAATGTCAAAATAATAATGAAAGTAAGAAGATACGTACCCATTCTTATAAGACTGTACAGAATTCTATTGAAAATTTAGTAGAATTAGTTCTAGAATGGAACTAGTTCACTTAAAACACAGACAGCCAACATCATACAAATTAATTTTCTATGTCCCGCCCGAGCTTCTATATTTGATCATAGTCTTCCTAAATTCATATCAATCATATAGTAAACTTAAAAATCCTACACACATCTAAATGAAATTTTAAAATTTCTTAATTGCATTCATCGGCTTGATACTAAAAATTTTATTAAAAACTTTTTGTGCCGGTTAAGTATGAATGCATTCGTCTTAACGTAGGGATTCTAAAAATATTGTTCACTCTTTATCATAGATAATTTATTTTCAGATCCTTATATCCCTCATGATATTTAAGCTCCACAATAAAAAAAAAGAGTTTTATTGAGATAAAATATCTTATATAAAAAAATTTTGATATAAAATATTTATCAAAATCAAAACTCTTAAAATTCTATTTTATGGATTCATATTTAGCCGTTAAAATAATTTTTATTTAATCAGAAAAATTTAAAATTTAGTAATAATATCCAATGCATTTTAATTTTTTTTCCAAAAAAAGCTAAAAAAAATCCGGCATTAAATTTTAGGTTATTGCATAGACGTTTTGTGAAACTTACTACCTCCAGGGGATATTGTACCTAGCTAAGCTAAATGGACAAGTCATTTAATAATTAGTTGTATTAAAACTATTCGTATAGACAATAGCTAAATGTCAAAGATTGAAATGTTTTTCATCCCTTCCTCAATTATTAAAAACTGTGTCAAGAACTATTCATGGATGACTAGAAGATTAAGTTATGCATAATTATGATAATATTCAATACAATCATTTTTTGCTTAAAATTTAATATTTAAATTTTTATTTTTGTGCAATACCATAAAAATAGTGGATTTTTTTTTTCATTTTAGAAAACTTATTTTTTCTTTTCATTTTATCCATCACATAAAAATGGAAAAGACATTAATTGTATTCTTTACTTTTTGTTCAATAAAAAATGGCAATTTAGTCAAATAATTATTTTTTTTCCGATGAGTATGACTATTTAGTAATTTTCTTAATGTTTATATAATCACCTTAGGCAACAAGTAAAAAGAGACGCAACGAATTAAAATAAAAAAAAATGTTGAAACTATTCTTTAAGAGCAAGCTAATTAGGGAAGTAATCTAGTAAGTTAAGGTATTATAGAACAATATTGAGTATATATAGTTTAAATAGAAAGTAATTAGTTTCCATGCCAAATAATGCCAAGTGTGGGAGTGTGTGAGAGAAAATGATTAAGACATGTCCTAAGAGTGGCATTATGAGTGGGGACCTGCCCCTAGCTTTTGGAGAAGGCTCCCACTTACACATAGCCTGCCGTGCCCATATCTCTCTCTATATATATATATTTGGCAAATGCCACGAACTTCTGTACTTCCATACAATTATAGTTTCTCACCAGTCACCATGTTTGCCAACAAGTAACAACTCAAAATTTTAAGGTAACATAATTTTTTTTAATCCGAAATAAGGAGATTGAATTAACAAACTCACAAAATAACTCATTTTTTATCTGGGTATGAGAGACCATATGAAAGAATTACAAAAATCAAAGAAGCAAAAACATGCAATGTGAAAAATGGGGACTCAATAATCCCAACTATGCAAAGAAAAATATCCAGAACACATCTATAGGCCATATAAGAATAGATTGGCCGAAATAAACTCTAGTACAAAAGGAGAAAAGAAAATCAAACCCCAATGCTCTGTGTCAAAAATCAGGAAAATAGAGGATCCTAAAAATGAGCCATGGATAAATTGTCTTGAGAGGCTCTGTGTTGAAGTTAAGATCTTGAAAAACAAGCATCCTCAGTGAATAAGGTTGAGCTAGATCTGGAAGCCAAAGTGACTCAAAGTATTCTTAGCATACATAGAAAAGGATAGCCCGATACGGTGTATTAATGCTTTCCCTATACGCGGAGTTCAGAGAATGATCGAACCCATTAAACTTTTATATGCGAGTTTTTCTTGCAATTGTAAAAGGCTATTTTTATTATTCGAAATTATAACTTTTAGGTCACACGGCGGCAACATTTGTAGTAACGCCAAAGCTCTCCTTTCTTAGCAGACATAGACATAACAAAATTACTAGAATATGTTATCCTTGACTCTTCAAAACTAAACCAAGCCAACAAGGTGCTTGGCAACAAAACAAAAGGAGTCGCAGGTTGGATACCTCATACCATAGATTATTGGCGAAAAACTGAAATACCAACCAAAAAAAAACCTAAAAAAATTAATAGATCTAAAGCTTTCGCCGTCTTATCTAGAACACCTTTACTGTGAAGTTTCACAAAGAACAAAGAGGAGTAAAGAGATCGAAGAGAAGTATGAAAAAAAATAAGATAATATAAGTTTATTACTTGCTATTTATGTTCAAAAAATTAATCATATGAATTAATTAAGTATGCCCATTGAAGAATTTGTGAGAAATTTATCCCCACACTACTAGTACCTAATAAGGGTGTGAGTATACATATATATATATATATTTAGCCTATTATTAATATTTTCAAATGAGTTTATATGCTAATTGATATTAAATTTTTTCGTTGAAGGAGTTAAAATACACATCATTCCCTGTAGTGGCCCTTTCAATTTCCTACTGGAGTTTTCTCTCGACTACTCTTTATTGAGACTCTCTTCTGTCTTTTTGTCTTAAATCACTGATCAACGACTAATCTACCACCATCTTCTAGTTTTCTTTATTTGTTCTTCAATTTGTTGTGGATTTATTTATTTTTCTCTTATATCTTACCTTTGGAATGTCCTTTTTTATCATTCACTTTATTATAGTAAAATTCATTTTGTGAAGTCAAAAATAAAAATACCTAACTTAGGTAATTTTTGATAAAAAAATGAAGGTGTCTAAATTAAGTAATTCTTAGTCTAAAATAGAGTTACCAAACTTAGGTAGTGAATGTCAAAATTTGAGGTGTGTAATTTAAGTAAATGAGTTACCTAACTATTTACAAAATTCTACCAACCTATTTTTGAAGTATATATAAACTATTTAGCTTTTACTTGAAAATTATCATTAAAATTATTAGAGTTTTAGAGAACAAAGTGAGATTTTTCCTAAATATCATCTTTCCTTTTATTAGAGAGAGTGTGTGCTTAATTTGACTAGTGATACTGAAGATAATGCTGTATCGGAGTATGAAACACTCCATTCTGATGATAATCTGGCACAAGAAATTACTCATAAACAGGCTGAAGTTGTTGTTGATGCGGAAGGATTTCAGAAAGTTCGTAAGAGAGGAAGGCCTAAGGGTGCTAAAGGTAAATTGAAAGGTAAATCAAGAGATGCTATTTTATCTCAAACTTTTAATGAGCATCATATTTTCCAATGAATTTACTTATTTGGAATGCTAGGGGTATTCGATCATCACTAAATTGTCTTCGTCGTCTTTGTAAGAATCATAAACTTGGTATGATTATTTGTTTGGAACCTTTGGTTAATAGGAGGAAGAACAAATTTTATGCAAATAAACTTGGGTTTCGGGAGGTTGTTTCTTCTGAGGATAATAAAATTTGGATCATGTGGCATGCTCACCAATTTTCTTTGTCTGGATTTATGGATTTTTCTCAAATTCTCTCTTGTGAAGCTATATGTCATGGTTTTGGATTTAAATTTCGGTTGTCTGATGTTTATGGTTATCATTCTAGAACTGCTCGCCAACATTTATGGAATTCTTTTCATACCTTGTCAAGGTCTTGTCATTCTCCTTGGATTATTGGGGGGGATTTTAATATCATTAAGTCTCCTACAGAATATAAAGGGAATGTGATTCCTGATATGTTGAGTATTCAAGATTTTGTTGATTGTATAAATGACTGTGGTTTTGTTGAAGCTCCTTGCTCGGGGTCTGATTTTTCTTGGACAGGTGTGAGGTCTAATGGTAGAGTTTGGGAGAAACTTGATCGTATTCTGGTTAATGATGTTTTTTGCGATGCTTTTGATGTGTTTAACACAAATTATTTGAGCAGTGCAACCTCAGATCATTCTCCCATGTTGTTCTCTTGTCAATCTGGTACTATTCAGGTTCCCAAGCAATTCAAGTTTCAACATATGTGGGCCACTCATGATTCTTTCATGCCTTTTGTCAAGCGGCATTGGCCACCTTTCAATGGAGGAGGTATGAAAGGCCTTTTTGCTAAACTTAGAGATCTCAAGCACAGTTTAAAAACTTGGAATCGGGAAGTTTTTGGCAATATTTTCAATGGGATTACTAAGGTTGAATCTGAAGTGGAGGAAGCTGAAGCAGCCTATGTTCTTGATTCCAATGATCATAATTTTAATTGTTGGCAGGATAGACAGTCAAACTTGGTGAGGCTACTTAAATTGGAAGAAATATATTGGCAACAAAAATCTCATATTGCTTGGATTAAAGATGGTGATAGGAACACGAAGTTTTATCATAATTTTGTTAAGATGCTCAGACGTCAACATCGTATCTCTTCTATTGTGAACGCTCAGGGGGATCGTCTTGTTAATCAAGACTTGATTGGTCAGGAAGCAGTTAATTTTTACACTGATTTATTTTGTTCAGATTCATCTGTTTCTTCTGTTCATATGGATTATATATTATCTACTATTCCTCATTTGGTTACTTCTTTGGATAATGCTAAGCTTGTGGCTATTCCTCAGAAAGAAGAGATTAAAGCGGCTGTTTGGCAACTTAACTCCAATAGTGCTCCTGGTCCGGATGGCTATGATGGCTATTTCTTTCGTCATTGTTGGGATATTATATTGGAAGATGTTTGTAGTGCAGTACAATAATTTTTTCTTGGTATTCCTGTTCCTTGTGCTTTTGGAAGTGCTCAGATTATTTTACTTCCTAAACATGACAATCCTTCTTCATTTAATCATTACAGTCCTATTTGTTGGGCGACTTTTGTTAGTAAAATTTGTACCAGGATCTTGGCTAATAGATTTTCAGATGTTTTGGACAGGCTTATTTCAGAAGAACAGGCAGGTTTTGTGAAAGGGTGATCTATTCATGCTCAGGTTATGTTGGCTAATGAGATCATCCACGATATTAACAAAAAAAACTTGTGGACACAATCTTGCTATTAAATTAGATATGGCTAAGGCTTTTGACAGGGTCTCGTGGTCTTTCCTTCAGACTGTTATGGGTCGGTTTGGTTTTTCTGGTTCGGTGTTAGGCTTAATTATGAATCATCTTTCTGCTTCAAGATTTTCAGTTTGTATTAATGGTATTAATTATGGGTTTTTCCAGCCTAAAAGAGGGGTGAAACAAGGTGACCCTATGTCTCCTCTTCTTTTCATCCTAGCTTCAGAGGCTTTCTCCCGGGGTTTAAAAGTCTTAATTGGCAATCGCACTATTCTTCCTTATAAGCTTTTTCGCAATTGTCCAGTGATTTCTCATTTAGCCTTTGCGGATGATCTTATTACTTTTATTAATGGTGATAATCATTCAATTCGGGAATTTGCAAAGTTTCTGCAGACTTATCAAGATGCTTCTGGACAGCTGATTAATTTTGAGAAGAGTGCTTTTTATTGCTCCTCTGCAGTGGGAAGGGAAGCTATTAATGATTTTGAATCATCTCTTACTATTAAAAGAGGTACTTTCCCTTTTATTTATTTGGGAACCCCTATTCATCAAGGCATGCAAAAATTGATTCATTGTCAAGAATTGTTGGCTAAGATTGATTCTAAGCTTGTTGGGTGGTTAAAAGGTTTTCTTTCTCCAGGTGGACGAGTAGTCTTAATTAACCATGTTTTAGCTTCCTTTCCATTATATATGATGAGTTCTTTGCTTATTCCGAAGCCTGTGATTGGTCTAATAGAGCGAAAGTTTGCTAATTTTTTCTGGGGTTCCGATAATGAGTCAAGTAAACATCATTGGCTCAGGTTTTCAAAGTTCATATATTCGACTAAGGAAGGTGGATTGGGTATTCGATCTCTGAATGTGGTCCAGGAAGTTTTTTCCCTAAAAATTTTATGGATGTACTGGTGCGGGGATTCTCTATGGTCTCGTTATATGCATGGAAAGTATGCCCGGAAAGGAGATATGACATTTCTTCCTGTTGACTCTCATGGTTGGAAGCGAATTTGTCGGACCTATGACAAATACAAAAATGTTGAGATAAATGGCAAGCAGCTATATGACCGATTTCGAGATTCTGAATTTAGCTTTAAATTTGGTGAAATTTATGATGTCATTGGCCCCAAGAAAGGTCAATCTTTATCTTCTACATCTTTATGGGATTCAGTTATTCCTCTTTGTTTTTCAATTTTTGGATGGAAACTTGTGAACCTTGCTCTCCCTTTTCCTGATAGGTTGCAACGTATCGGGGTTCAGTTAGCTTCTGTTTGTCCTTTTTGTTTAAGGGATGAAGCTTCTTCTGATCATGTTTTATTTCGATGCCTGTTTAGTAGCAATATTTGGAAGTATTATAGGGCCCAAATTATTCCTCATGACAGGAGTTCCTCTTTTTCTCTTTGGGGAGAACTTATGAGTTGGTGGCTTAATGCTAAATCTTCCAACCTAAGAAGCAGGCTTTGTCGGCTTATCCCATTGGTTATTTTGCATTCCATTTGGTTGGCTTATTGCAAGATTTATTGGGGAGGTGTAACAGTGGACTTTAATTCAATTCATTTACTTATCTCAAAGACTTTGTTGCATTGGGGGTGGCATTTTCATCATCTAAATTTGTTATTCATACTACAGCTTTTAGAGATATTTTACCTGCGAATTTTGGGAAGAAGGTTGTGAAGCCGAAATTGGTGTATTGGGTTAAGCCGAGAAGTGGTTTTGTAAAGTTGAATGTTGATGCTTCCTATTCAGAGTCTTTAGTGTCGAGATGAGCTTTGTTGCGCGATGATCATGGTAATTTTATTATTGGTAAATGTTTTATTTTGCAGGCAAGTAGTCCCTTTAATGCTGAGGTTCAATCCTTATTTCATAGTCTTCAATGGATCTTTTCTTTAGGTTATAAGCAGATTGTTGCTGAAGTTGATTCCATGCAGATAGTTGATTTTGCTTCCCATCATGGCCCTGTGCCATCCTCATTAGCTTGGCTTATTTCTCTTCCGGATTCTGTTTCTATTGTTCATACTTATAGGGAGGATAATCAAGCAGCTCATTATTTAGCTTATTATAGTCGTGTCAATAGAGCGTCTAGAATTTTTGAAAATTTCAATTCCTTACCCAAGTTTATTAAGGGCTTTGTATTGACTGATAATACTTTTCCTCATTTGAGATATTAATGTATATTGACGGTGGTTCCATCCACCTTTGAAAAAAAAGAGCAGTGTAAATTGTGCTCTCTTTATTTTAGAAAAAAATTATTATAATCTTTTTGTTATAATAAAATATTTTTACAATTTATCCGTAATTTTTTACTCCAATTAATTTAAAAAATTTTCTTAGTTTTAGTTATTTTTATTTTATTTTTTATTTTTTATTTTAATTATAATTATGTATTCCATTTCACGGTATCCTAGCGTCTATGATGGTAGATTTTTGTTCTCTAAATTTGTTAGTTTGAAGAGAAAACTAAAAAAAAAAAACATTAGAGAATCGTCCTATTTTGGCCTGTCCTTTATAGAGAGTTGGTGATTTTCATTTTTACCCAAAGTGAAATTACTGCTCCTAGCAGGTTAAGAACTATGCATATGTGATGGCTCCAAATTTTTTGATACCAAGATCACCCCTCTCTCAACTTTCAACATCCTCTAATGATAAAAAAAAAAATTGGCACGTTTTTCTCTCATTTCATTTATTGTCAATTTTTTTTTGTTCTCTTTTTCAAATGTACAATTAAATATGTTTTGAAAGATTTTTTTTCATTTAATTTAAAATATATATATTTAAATTTTTTATGTAGAAAAATAAAAGCAATTAATTCTAATTTTTAAATAAAAGATGATAAAATATAAAAAAGGGTGAGTATCTTATTGAAATTTGAAAATGATAGATATTTAAAAAAAATAAAATTTGAAGTAATAAATATTATAATTTTTCATGGTATCACAATAAATTCATTTGAATGATAGGCTCGAATTTACTGAATCAGCGTCCATTGTTGACAGAGGGGTGATAGGGTCGATTTGGACAGGCTCAAGAATCTTAGCCTCTTCTTTATTTTTTAAAGGTTAAAATAAATATAGTGTATTAAGGAAAATAGAGTAGATGACGTGTTCAGAAAACATAAGAAAATGACAAGTGGCTACTGTCTTTCATTCTCATAAATAATCAAATAATAATATAATAATAGTAAAAAGCAGCCAAATGGATCAAAAAGAAGATAAAAAAAGTTCCAACGTGATCCATATGGTTTTCTTAATCTCCAAATGCTGCTTATGTGAAATATGGTACAGCAATCATAAATACCGGAATTTTAAATTATTTAATATTCTTTTTATCTCCTGAATAAAAACTCATTTATTTTTAACTATAAACTATTTACTATTTTAATAAATTAATTATCATATAATTTTTTATAATATTTTTATTTAATATTATTTGTTAAATATATCATATATATTTTTATTTTATTTTAAATATCATATAAAAAAATTTATTTTATTTCAAATATCACTTTTAAAAATTTTTAAAAATATTAATTAAAAATTTTTAATATTATTTTATTAATTAATAAAAAAATAATAATAAATAAATAAAATAAAAAAGATGAAAAATATTATTTTAATAAATATTAATAAAATATTAATAAAATTTATAATAAGTAATTATTTTATTGATATATGCATACTATTTTTATATGGTATTTAAAATGAAATGAAAGGAGTACTAAAATAGATATATAATTGAAAATATATATAAATTTATATTTTTAATAAAAATAAATAATATTTTTTAATTCTTATGAGATGAGAAAGAAATTTATTTTTATAGGACGAAAGGAGTATTACTTGTCCAAATTAATTTATACATATTCATTAATAAATTATAAAATTTTCTCTATAATATATAAAATTATTTTAAATATATTAAAATATTTTTTATTAATTTATTAATATTATACTTTCAAATTATTAATTAAATTAATAATAATAATAATATAATTAGAAATATTAATTAACTTTTTAATTATATAAAATAATAATTTAAGAGTGATATTTTTTTTTTTGTAAAAATAATAATTTTAATGAGATAAAAAGAGTATTTATCTTAAAAGCTTTGGGTTATTTTATAAATTAAAAAAATCTAATAACGAATTTATATATGATCTGAATAATAATTTAAATTTAATTTTTTTTAGATGATAAAATAAATTAAATATCATAAGAATAATAAATAAAAAATTTATAATTTAAAAAATTTTATATAAAATATAATAAATATTTAATATAGATAGTAATTATTTCACTTCTCTTTGCTCTATTAATGAGAAATTATTTTTTTTGTTTGACTTCGTAACTTAAATTATAGATTTTTTTAACATAACGGTGATTTGGTCTTCAATGCAAAGCAGTCGTGGGTTGAACATTCAGAGAATTACATGAACATTGGCCAAACAGTTGCAGAGATAAAAACAATTTTGAGAATTAATATTTTTACAGGTAAAAAGTTAGGTTTGCATCATTGAAAAATGTGGCTGACTATATGGCTCTTTGCCACTTCTATACGTTACTAAAAAGTCAGATTTTGTGGCACTGACATAGATCTTGTTTGGAATATAAAATATTATTTGAATTTTATTTTTTTTGAAGGTTATTATTTGAATTTTATTAACATATTATAAAAAAAAATATTGAATAAATTTATATAATAACGGGTTGTTCAACTTCAATATCTAATTTAAAATTAACATGCTTAACATCATACAAGTTCTCAACATTTATGAGATGATATATTTAAAAATTGATTAAAACCTTAAAAAATTTGTGTTTGTGTCTATATTTAGACTTTATCTCATTTGGCTATTATTAAAAAATTTGCTTTGTATAAGTGAAGAATCTAAATTTCATATAAATTAAATATAAGATGTGTTGAACGAGTTCATATGAAAATAAATCATCCAAACTCAAAATGATACTCTTAAAGCTATATAAATTTTTATAATTTATTAGATATAGTGGCAGATGAATTGATTATTAATTTTATAAAAATTAATTTTTAAAAGTGAAATAAATATTTTGTAAAATACTAAAATTTTAATTTTTTTTTTTTCAAAAAAGAAGAAAGATTTACCCATTCTGATGATTTGTATGTGAAGCTTGGCTGGCCTTCATATTATGCTGTACATAAGAATTGGAAAACAGCCGTGTTTTAGAGGAGTAATTAATTATGGGTTTGCGAACAGAATCAGTATTGTGGTAATGAATCCAAATTCATTTGAAGAGCCCATATATACTAAGGCCCTAGAATTTCTTGAAACAAGAGGAAACTACATGAAATATTATTTTTTTTCTTTAAAATTTTATTTTTTTTCAGTTGACAAAAATATTATTTTTAATTTTTTTATATTTTTATTATATATTAAAATATACTCAATATATATTAAAAATATATTCAACATATACTGTATTTTTATAAATTTTTAATATATGCATTTACACAGTACTTTTGTAAATTTTTTACAAATTATTTTTGTAAATTTCCCTTGAAACAAGGCACAAATTGGAATTACTATAATCAGAGCCAGATTGTCTGTTAATAATTTAAAATTTTAAAAAAATTAAAAATTAAAATGAAAATAAAATATAATAAAATATTTATCATCATTAAAAATTAATAAAAATATAAACTATAACTTTTTATATTCTCAACTTACATTCTTTTTGTTAATGGTGTTTAATTTCAAATAAGAAATAGATATTTTTAGATTATAATAAAATAGAATCAAGTAATTAATAATCATTCTAAATAAATAAAATTATTAAATGTAACTTTTTTTTTCTGAGAATTAAAATCTGAGGGAAATTTTCTAAGTAAATTAAACTTGAATATATTTAAAAATATATATTTGTCGCTAGGCTAATTTTTGACATGCAAAAATATGACTTTAATTTCTCTATATTTATCATAAAATGAAAATTTCAATTTGAAAATGGAGTTATGAAAACCGAATACTAAAAATTTAGATAATATATTGGCATTTAATTTGGTAGTACGAAAACACATCTTTAATTTATATTTATTATAAATACTTTATTTTATTTTTAATTTTTTGTAAGTTGTAGGCTTACCATATATATGTTACTGAGTGTTATTAATTATTAATTAATATTATAATATTATGCTTCTTAATTTCATCTTCTATTCAGGGGATGATTACATTATTAAATACTTATTTATTAACGATTAAATCATACAAATTGTTTTATATAAGAAATTTCAGATTACTATTTCAAATTTTTTTCATAACATATTTTTTATAATTAATTTTCTGTCCCTATTAACCAATGTCTTCAGTTTTCTCCAAGTTTGCATTACATACGATATATATATATATATATATATATATATATATATATATCAGTTTGAGTTACGGGATAGTTGTTTTTAATATGTTTAAATACATTAATATGTCATTTAAAAATTTTTATCTTTGTTTTGCTTATTTTAATGAAATGTAATATAAATTTAGTTCTTTTATTTTTTTATTTTATTTTTTTCTTTTCATTTATGTTTTTTAATAGTCAGGGATTCTTTGGTTTAGTTATTGCTGTGAACTTCAACAGCAAATTGTTTGCGTCAGGATATAGAGCCCATAGAAAAACCTATTAAATCGAAAACTTAATTCAAATTAATTAAATCAAATTAAAAAATTTGGTTAATAGGAACCGAATAAAATTTAATTTTTAATTCTTAATATTTTTAAATTTTAATTTTAAATTTTTTTGGGCAAAAAATTATTTGACTTGGTTAATCAAAGTTAGCTGTTTTTATATAATAAATAAAAATATATTTTATATCAATTATATCATTGAAACTAAAAAAAAATATTTTAATTAATTAAAATATAAAATAATTATAAAATTTATTTAACCTGAAACTCTATACTTGTAATATCCCAATGTATGCCCTAGAAGTTTTAATATTATTGTTTTAATTTGGATTGAATGTATATGTGTAATTTGAAAGAGAAGAGAAATTTAAAAGAAAGTGTATATGTTGTGTATATGGGAATATATATAACATATACACAAGTCAAATGGATGGTCAAAGGAAGAAGATATTTAATTTGTTATGTGTGAAATTACTAAAAAGGGCATGTTAATGAAAGGAAGTTAAATTATATAGATGAGGGTATTTAAGTAATTTTCTTTTTGGAATGCTTGGTGGAGATTTAAAGAGATGAGAAGGTTGACTTTGTCTCTTTCCCTTTAGTTGGCCGGCCCTCCAAAGTAAATGAGTAAGAGTGAGTTTTGCTTGTTCCAAACTCAAAATTGAAGGAGTTTTCAAGAGATTAAGTTGGAAATCCAAGAAGATTCATTATTTTGGTAAGTTTCTCTTGATTTCCTTGTTTTGTTTTAAGTTGTTTATGAGTTTTATTGTGGATATTTGAAATTGGGGTTGTGTTGATGGTAGTATGTTGGTGTGTGTTTGATTTAAATTGATTTGTGGTGTTGGTTTTGAATTGAAATAAAAAGATAGGTTGATGTTGGTATTGAAAGAATAAGAGTGTTGTTGGTTTTAGGGTTTTGAAGTGGTAAGTGGTGTTTAACTTGAGTTTGATCAATTATTTTCATAGATCTTCATGTTGTTGATGTTTGTTGGAGTTGTAAGCATGGAATATGTGAATTTGGTCAGAAACAGTAGAGTTTTAGATGCCACGCTCGTGGCCCTTGGTTGCCATGGCCGTGGCCATTTGTAGCCATGGCCGTGGAGGTGTGGAGCAAGGGAGGCAGAACCATTCTTTAACCCACGCCCGTGGGGGTTGGGGTGGCCACGGCCGTGGGCTATAGCATGTGGTGTTGGGTTGTAATGTGTGTTATAGAGGTCTAAGATGAGGTTAACAAGTGATAAATTGTATTGGAATTCATGTATTGTATCATTTTGGATTAGGTTTTGGAAGAAAGTGATTTGCCCTAAATTGAGAAGTGAAGAGTTCTTGGAAAAAGGGAAGTGTATAGAGTTGTATAAGTGATGCTTAAGGTAAGTACAAACTACATTATTGCATACATTCATATGATGTTAAGACTTAACATATATTTGATTGTAAATGTGTTAAAGAATCTAATGTTATGATTGATATAATGTGAACATTGATGATGCATATGAATAATGCTATGTTGTGGACAATGTGGAATATATGTTGAAGATTCTAAATCTATGAATAGTGTAAATTGCTATGTATATGTACCAATGATGATCATTTTCAATGGATGTTCAATGTAATTGATTGTGAGTACTTAAATAATGAGATGATTAAAGCATGTTTGTCTATATGAAATATGGAATATGAAATGTGAAAAATATGATGATATGATAAATTGTATTAATGTGATGAGAAGCCATGATTGTTGGCTATGATGATGTAAATGAATTACAATTGAGGCATGGTTGCCTATTTTGAAAATAAGAATGAAATAAAGATATAAATGAAAAGATTTTGTGTCTAATATGTATTATTCAACTTTTAGAGTTCTGAGTTTGGTGGCATGCCTATGAATTACTGGATAGGTGAAAAGACCGGGTCGTAAGCCGATTCCAGTTGAAAAATGTGAAATGATAAATGTGAAATATGAATTAGTAACAGTCTTGCCGGGTTGAGAATCTCCTCGAGATTAGTCGGGTTGAGGTCTAAGAGACTGGGTCTGTTACAATTGTGTTGGTAACAATCTTGCTGGGTTGAGGATCTCCTTGAGTTTAACCAAGTAGAGGTCCAAGAGACTAGGTCTGTTACCCTATCCATGGATAGATATTTATGTGTATATATAGCCTACGGGCTTGATGATTATGATTATAGACCAAAGTAGTAACTCTGAACTTTGAATAACATATTAGTGTCTTTTGGGCCCATACGTGTCTTTGTGTCAATGTAAATTATGAGTGATGAAATAATTTAATCAAATGATGAAATGTAGTCTTATGAACAATATAAAAATATCATTTGTGAATATTATATTAATTGTTGAAATGTATGACATTGTCATTGCATAGAAGCATATCGTTATTGTAGTTTGTACCACTAAGCTGTTGGCTTAGCGCGATTATGATTTATCGCGCAGGTAACAGGGAAGAACCGGAGAGTCACTCTAGGCCGAGTAGAGACTAGATCTTGAGGTGCATCTAGTGAAGCTTAAAGATCGAAGAAATACTGCCAAACATGTATATATTTTATATTTTGTAAAACTTAAGTTTTAATGTATAATTATTTGTAAATATTTGTTACATTTTCCGCTGCTTTTAAATAAACATTTTACCTTTTGTCTTTTATAATTTCTTTTAAATGATTTAAATTTGTTTATGCTTTTATGGAAGGGATGAGTCATTTGTTAAGTATATCGTGACAGTTCTATATTCAATATATGTATATTACGATCGTATTTGCATGCTGTGTACGTATACGGGGTATAGGGGTGTTACAATACTCGATGATGATAAAATAATTGTTAACCGGTATAATTAAATCTATATAAATTTCATATCTTTTTAAACCTATTAAATTAAAAATATTTAAATAACTTACATCAAATATTGAATAGTCTATTTGATATGGTAAGTATTATGATTTTTTAATAATATCATCAAATTCTATTATTTTTTATTTCTTATTATTTGAATTTTATTGCTTTGTATTTGTTCTATTATTTGTTCATGTTTTATTCAATTTGTATTTGGTATTTTTTTTTGTTAAAAGTAAGATTGGATTTAATTAATTAATTTATTTATTGATTTCACCTTGTGCTAAAAATTAAACTAAATATATCTTTGAAATATTTTTAATAATCTCAATTGGTCTGCAGAGTTTGAAATTGCTTGTCATGATCTAAATTCGAAGACATGTGATCGATACTAGAAAATAAAAAAAATGTGATTTTCAAAATCCATAGCTAGCTTGATAGCCTATAAATGAACAAAACTGAAACCTAATAGTTGTTACTGTCATAAAACTAGGACCATGGGTCTACATATTAAGCAAAATCTATATAACATCACATCACGACTTCGACCGTACAACCATCACAAATTCCATCATTGTCATCAGGTACTGCTTAATATAAACATCACAACATCTAACTAAATCAATCAGAAATAAAGATAGTAAAAGATATAAATGTATAGTTTTTAGAATACAAGTCAACATAAAAAGAATTACAATTCACTATAAGAAATTGCATATTTTATGATAAATTTTTCAATGACACATAAAAATTTGTTATAAAATATTGGTTAATTATTACAATATTATAATATTATCACTAATAATTTTATTTTGTGACAATATTTTTTCTGTCATTTTTAGTAAAAAAATTTTATCACCAAATCACATTTTTTATGATAATTAAAAAATTTTCGTAATAATAACATATGGATGTAAAATTTCCTACCAAAAATTTGGAGGAAAATTTTTTAGTGACGATATGGTATTAATTCAGTATGAGTTTTGATGTCATAAAAATTAAAATATAGTGACAATATTATTTGTTGTTACTAATTTGTTGATTAAAAATAACAATATTATGCTGTCACTAATAATCATATATCATGACGATAATTTTTTTTTTAACAATAGCATATGGAGGTAAAATTTTTCACCAAAAATTTGGAAAGAAATCATATATCATGACGATAACTTTTTTTTCAACAATAGCATATAGAGGTAAAATTTTTCACCAAAAATTTGGAGAGAAATATTTTAGTGACGATATGGTATTAATTCGTTACTAGTTTTGATATCATAAAAATTGAAATTTATAGTGATAATATTATTTATTGTTACTAATTTGTTAATTAAAAATGACAATATTATGATGTCACTAATAATCATATATCATGATAATAAACTTTTTTTTTTTGTAACAATAGGGTGTAGAGGTAAAATTTTCCACCAAAAATTTGGAGAAAAATATTTCAGTGATGACATAGTATTAATTCGTTATGAGTTTTGATGTAAAAAAAAATTAAAATTTATAGTGACAATATCATTTGTTGTCACTAATTTATTGATTAAAAAAATAACAATATTATATTGTCACTAATAATCATATATCGTGACGATAAAATAAAAATTCATCACAATTTTATTTTAGAAAAAAAATATATTTTGAAAGCATTGTAGGAAATAATTAAATGACATCATAATATTCATTTGTTATGATTTTTAATATCACAAACAATAATCTACAATGATACTATTACTTATTGTCACTAATTTATTAATTAGAGAAAATGATAATTTTATTTTATCATTAATAATCATATATGACGATATATAAATTTGTCATAAATGGTTATGGAGGTAAATTATTTTTTTTTTCAAAAATATTTTGGTGAAAAATATTTAAATAACGATATTATATCCATTGGATATAATTTTTAATGCCACAAAATTTATTTATACAGTAATAATATTATTTACTATTACTACTTCACTTATTCAAATAGAGACAATATCTTTTTGTGACTAATAATAATATATCATGACGATATATTAATTTATTATCACTATTATATTTGAAGGTAAATAATTTCTTCCAAAAATATATTGGCAAAAATATTTAAATGATGATATAATATTTATTGACTATAATTTTTATTGTCATAAAATTTAAATTTACAATGACAACATTATTTACAGTCACTAATTCGCTAATTCAAATAATAACAATATCGTTTTGTCACTAATAATATTTATTATGACGATAAATTAATTTGTCATCATTGCATTTGGAGGTAAATAATTTTTTAAAAAAATATATTGATTAGAAATATTTAAATGACTATATAATATCTATTAGGTATGTTTTTTTGATATTGTAGAATTACAATTTACAATGATATTATTATTTTACTGTCCCTAATTAATTGATTACAAAATTGATAATATTAATTTGTCTCTAATAATTATATATCATGATGATACAAAAATTCATCACAATTACATTTAGAGGTAAAAACTTTCTTCCGAAAACTTCATTTTTGAATTTTTTTTTATATAAGCAAATAACTAATCTAAATTTAAACTATATCACTTTTATAAAAATTTTATTAATAAATAATATTTTTGAAAATTATTTTTTTATAGTTACAACAATCATAAATAGTTTTCATTATAGTCATAAAATACATATTTTTATATTTAAAAAATAAGAAAACAAAAATAAATAATAATGTGCCTCCTTTTCCCCCTCAAATGCAATTATATATGTATTTCTTACTAAATGAATTAGGTGAGATTTCATTTTTCTGAAGTATTTATACTTTTGTCATTGTGATTCTCGTGTATATATTACAATAGATTTTCCTCATCATATTCCTAAAATTTGTAATTAGATAATTTGAAATTAAGGAGTTGAGAAGAGATACAAGGTTGCATTAGCAAGAATGAGGAATTTTTCTATCCACAACTTAAAATTAACTATGTTTCGTTATATTCATTCTCATTATACTATAATTGTCTTCAAAAAAAAATTTTCATATATTTTTCTCTTAATATTTTATAAATTTTTTAAATTAAAAATATGAACAATGTTTTTTTAAAAAAATTAAAGTAAAATAATACGGTATAAATAAAAATATGCATAAATATATAAATAAAAATTATATATAAGTAAATAAATTAATTAGATAAAACTTTATAATGATAATAACTAATAATAAGGCTAAATAATTATGAAGTCTCTGAGATTTTACATATTATACTAGTCAGACCCTGTATTTTTAACATCTAATTTTTGCATCTCTATATTTTAAAAATTAAACTATTTAGTCCTTTTGTTAAGATTTTTATCTTAAAATCATTAGTCAACTAATTTGATAATATAAAATAACTTTTTTGTCATTCCTTTATATATATTTATCTTTGCTATTTATTAGGTTTATTTTATTTTTAATTTTATTTTATATATAGATCACCTATAAAATAATAAAAGACATTATTCGTATTATTTGAAAATATTTTTTAGTAATATCTATAAAATTAAAATAAATGATATATATGCATTGTCTTCAAAATAAAAAAAAAATATTATTCATATTATTTAAAATTATTTTTTAATAATATTTATAAAATTAAAATAAATTATGTGCAAGAAATATAAATAAAATTAAAAACAAGCATGACTTAACAAATAACAAAGAAAATATATATAAAGAAACGACAAAAAAATTATTTTTTTATCAAAGTAGTTGACTAATATTTTTTAGAATGAAAATATTAACAGAAGAACTAAATAGTTTAATTTTTAAAAATAGAAAAATATAAAAATTAGATATTAAAAATATAAAAATTGACTAATATAATATGTAAGAAAACAGTTCGCTAATATTTTTTAGTTTTGTTTATTTGGGTTGTGTGGGTCTGTTTGTGTGTTTTGCTTTTGTGTTGTATCTGTTGATTGCTTAGTTGATTTTTGTTCATTATACCTAAATACAGTTGTTAGTTACTTGTATAAGGTTGTAGGTTTTTATGACTTTTGATAGTGGATTCCCATCTATTTGGCTAACATGTATTGATTATAATCTATTAATGACTTGAACAACCATTCTTCAAATTGACACCCTTGTTTCTTTTCCTTGCCATAATCAAGTTTCAGAATGAAAAAAAAAAATAGTTATTCAAGAATTCTAATAAATTCGTTTCCTTTTCTACAAAAAATGAAGGAACATACTATTATTCAGATGAATCACAAGTAAAAATCATTATTTTAGACTTTTTCCTGGCATGACCAATGCTAAAAGAAAAAATAGTTCAGATAAGTTTGAGAATACTGTTGAGTTGATACTATTGCAAATTGTGGTCTTGTGTTATGTAAGACTATCATTTTGGGTTTTGGTCTGTCTTGTCACGAGTTCTTGTAGTGTTCCAGAAAGCACTTTGTAATTTATATAATTACTGTGTGAATGTTTCTTTTCATTGAAGTATTCAGAGCTCTGTACACTTATTCAGTGTTAATGCCAAATAACTATAGTTAAAGTCAAAACTTGTATCTCATTTTGTGAAGAGAAATAGTTTTAATGAGTAAGAAATAATAAAATATTTGCAACACCCCCTTTTAAAGATGAAAATCAAGATTTACAGTTGTTAGTCCTATTCAGTGTTAATGCCAACAACTACAGTTAATTTATGATCCAATGATTGTTGCTTACTGTTACTGCATAAATGCCTATTTAGTGTTTCTTTTTATTGTTACCAGCTGTTACTGCATATATAGCAGAAGCAGAGCTATCTCCAGGATTCTCTATTTCTCCTTTATATTATTCATTACATTCTGATATACATTCAATTGAAATTATTTGCAAACAAAAGCGCACAATTATTCAATGCTTTCTACACTTCCGAACTTCACATCATATGAAAAGATAAAAAGATATTATTACAATAAAAAAGAACAGGCATATAGTAGCTTCATTAATAACAAGCATAAATTAACATGACAAACTTTGGAAAAAAACTGGACACGTGCTGTAGTAGCAACATCTTCTTTAGTTGGTAGAAGTTATTGGGTCATAAATTAACTATAGTTATTGGCATTAACATTGAATAGGACTAGCAACTGTAAATCTTGATTTTCATTCTCAAAAGAGGGTGCTGCAAAGATTTTTATTATTTCCTATTCATTAAAAGTATTTCTCTTCACAGAATGCAATACAAGTTTGACTTTAACATCTACTACAGGGCAACTATATACATAAGCAGTCGTTGTGTCTTCATGAGTATTTTCTTTTTGTTTTATGTGATGGCCATTGTCGTCAGAGTGTATTCTATGTTGTTTGTAAATGAAATCTAATGTTGTTTATAAATGAAATCTAACACCTATTTGATGTATCAATGTTTCACTTGATATGATATTTTGTTTGTAAAAAAATTTAAAAAGTGACATTCAGTATAATTTTCTCATTTTTTTTTTGTTCTCAACCATAAATTTATTACTCTCTATATATGTAAAGTGAAACATATACGTGGACAATATAACACTCATATACTCAATTTTTTATTTTTTATTTTTTTAATTTTAGAAGGGGAGTCTTGGCACAACGGTAAGTGTTGTCGCCGTGTAACCTGAGGTCACGGTTCGAGTCATGAAAACGGCCTCTTGCAATTAATTGCAAGGGAAGGCCGCGTACAAAGTCCCAATGGGTTCGATCCTTCTCCGGACTCCGCTCATTGCGATAGCATTCGTGCACCGGACTGCCCTTTTTTTATTTTTTTGATTTTGAAATATAATACTTATTGAATAGTTATATGTGTTTTAAAAGCTAAATTATTTAGTTTGATTTACTAATTGTTTTTATAAAGTCATATTGTATGGTAAAAGAGATTTATACATGGAGTGAATAATATTACCCATATATTGAGTGTGTATATAACATGAATAAATAATTAAGAATAATATACATATAGAGTAAGTCTTACTAAAATTAAGTGTATTTATATTGTAATTAAGAACTTTTTCATTTTCATTTGTTCATGTCATTTATTCTTTTCAATATAAAGTGAATGTATACCATTCAACCTATTTGGGGATTATTTATTTTGTCCGTAAAACTTAGTATAAACCAATGTTAAACTAGGGAAAGTGAAGATTTAATTGCTGGAATTTATATTTACATGAATTACAAACTAGAAACACATGAAATGTTGGTTTTTGGCTAACGAGAATAAAAATGTGCACTAGAAATTTTAACATGAATTAGTGTGAGTTTGTTACGTAGAAATGAAAGGCTTAAATGAGAGTTGGGCTGGATATATGCACATACATATGCATGCAGTAGGTATAAAAGAGATGTAATTAGAAGGAATGAAACTAAATGAAATTAGTTAAATAAAAGTATAAACATATACATGTACATACGATAGAAGAATGGAATTTTAAGCAAAATTTAATTATAAACAAGATTGTGCTAGATATAAATATAATTTATGGACAAAATAAATAGTCCCCCAATAAATTAATAAAATAAATGACTATTTGTTATCCTATATTCAGCCAAAAGACCCAAACTAATCCTCAAAAGAAGAATTCACAAACACATGAAGCTTCTTATCAATACTTTGAATTAGTGGCAATTAATGCTTCATGAAAATAATATAGGATAAAATTTTCAACAAAGTGGAGATAATCATATGGATTTCTATCTTCTTTTTGAAGTTATCAAAATTTTAGCTCCAACTAATATTGTTTAGTTGTTATGCAGATTTTCTACTCACTGGGTTTTGGCTTATTTTGCTTAGAGTCTCTTCTTAACTTGTGGATTCTTCAGATCAGATAAATATATATATTAATATTTGATTATTCATCATCACCTTTGCAACTACTCACACAATGGACATTCAGATGAAAAAAAATTTCATGTTTATGCTATCCACTTGGTTGTGATTCATTTATATCTGCTAAAGTAATGGGTTGATTTATTTTGAGAGGTAGCACTATACAAGTGTAGAAATACACATAAATAGGAATACTTGTAATAACTCTTTGCTCACTAGGGTAATGGAATGAATTGTCAAATAGGATGCCTAAGTCCAAAAAATCATATTTGAATTTTATGTCTCGCATAATAAAATAGAATTTATTGGTTTTATTAAGAATTATTCTTGAAAATAGATGTCACTTCAATATAAAATCAAATCATTTAAATGTGCAAATATGAAAAATAATAGGTTAGGTTTCTATTTGTAACTTGTGAATTGGACAGTGTTAAAATTCTATAATATCTCAATAGGACAATGTTAAAATTCTATAATATCTCAATTGGACAATGTTAAAATTCTATATTATGTCTCTTTCTCAAACTAATTAGTCCTTCTAATTAGGTTTCTAAAAATGGATAAGAGTTGGATGGATGCTATATCATGGTCAAAGAAGTATGTACAAGCAAATCTTTTTTCAACTTTGTAGGGAACCATATGTGTAAAGAATGTAACATTCATTGTCCATGTATTGATTGTTTGAACTTGTGATTAAAACCACAATCAATAGTCGATGATCATTTATTGATTCGAGGAATGGATAAATGTTACAAAATTTGGTTTTACTATGGAGATGTTAGAATTAATTTTATTGTTAAAATTAATCCTAAGTGTGGGCTAAATATATTTAAATATTAAATGTGTATTGCAGTCAAATTAAGATAGTCAAATTAAAGTTTTGATCAAATTAGGATTGTTGACTATTGAGGTGTTCTACTCGTAATAGGATTATAAGTGTAGAGACCGTTAAGAATTTTTATTTTGTTGAAGGACCAAAATAGAAATTAATCAATTTATTCAGTTATAAATAAGGGGTCGTGGTCTCCGGGGGAACATAACAATTTTAGAGAACATTACATTCCTTCAGTAGTGCTTCCGCATAACCTAAAGTGTGTATCCCCTGGAAGGCGACAAACTCCAGAATCGTCTTCAGCATCAACATACGATGATGTCAGGTACGCAATTCTACCATTTGCAATTTAATTTGAATAATCTAGTGATCTATGCATATTTTAGGTTTTAGGGGAATTAAGTTTTCTTCCCCTTTCATTTAGGGAAATCAGGTTTTCTTCCCCTTTCAATTGGTATCAGAGCCCTATGCTAGGTTGCTAGATTTTCCGATTAAATTGCGGTATTGATTATTGTTTTGATTCTAGAAAATTAATTCGGTAATTGTAATTTTCTAGAATTAATTTGAAATCGAAATTAGTAATCTGAAATCAATTTTGGTTTGATTTGTTTTTTGGATTAAATTACTGAGATTATTTAATTAATTCTGGAAAAATCAAATTTTTTAGACTTCAATTTTGGGTTTGTGATTTTTTCTGGAATTAATTAATTTAGTTAATTAATTATGTAAATTAATTAATTAAAAAAAATTTTGTTCTTCGTTTTGGTTTAGAAGAACACAGTAAACGTTAAAATTTTTTTTTCTTCGTTTTGGTTTAGAAGAACACAGTAAACGTTTAATTTTTTTTGTTCTTCGTTTTGGTTTAGAAAAACACAGTAAACGTTAAAAAAAAAATTTACCTTACTCCTTTTCATTTTTTATTTTTTTATTTTAAAAAAATTCATTTAATTTTAAAATTGCAATTTTGATTGTAATTTAAAATTTAATTCAACTGAGTTTAAATTTTGGTATTTTAGTCCCGATTGTGTTTAATATTTTTAATAATAAATTAATTAAAGCAAAAAGTCACCAAAGTGACATCTATTATGTAAATTGATTTATTTGGGATATTAGACAGGTGTATTAAAATTCATTGTGGGTAGCATACCGGCCCAAAGGAAGGTTGCTATCTGGCTGAATTGAGAATACATTGCAGTAATAAATATGTGATAATTATTATGTGTTCATCCATGTGGATAATAAATCGGCCCAAAGGAAGGTTTATTATTTGACAGGACTGAATTGTCAATATTTGAATACTGCGTTGAGATACTAATTACAGTTAATATTTTATGTCCAAAGATGAGAATATTAATGTTGTGTTCGGTATCTTGTTTCCAATATTTGAACTCTACTTCTGTGATTTGTTTCAATTTTTGTGGATTGTGAGCTTATGTCATTTATTTATTATTTATTTTCTTTGAATTCAGCTAGCATGCCGTGTAATCCCAACTTTGTCCCTATGAATGAAAATACTAATAATAAGACTGCTGATAAGGAAAAATATTTGGTTTTAGTATGTTCTGAAGTTAATTTAACTTCGATACCTAGAAACACTTGGTGGATAGATTCTGGTGTTACTAGTCACATAAGTGTTTCAATGCAGGGTTGCCTAAGTTACCGAAAGCCAACTGACGGTGAAAGATACGTTTATATGGGAACTAGCGAACCGGTAGAAGTAGAGGCAATAGGACATTTTAGATTGCGTTTAAGAACTGGAAATTTTTTGGATCTAGTGAATACTTTTGTTATTCCGTCTTTTAGGCGGAATTTAATTTCTGTTTCCCATTTGGACAAATCTGGTTTTACTTGTTCATTTGGAAACAATAAAGTTACTTTATCTATGGATTCAAAAATTTTAGGTACTGGTTTCTTGTATGCACTTCATAATCTATATATGTTAGATATCGATGCCTCTTATAATGAGACCCTGCAAGTTAGTACTATAGGTACCAAAAGGAAGCTGAATATGGATAACTCAGCTGCTCTATGGCACAGACGTTTGGGTCACATATCCAAATCTAGAATAGAGCGTCTTGTGTCAGATGGTATCATAAATACACTTGATTTCACAGATTTGAACTCCTGTGCTGAGTGTATTAAAGGTAAACAGACTAAACAAAAGAGATTAGGTGCCAATAAGTCATCAAACGTCTTAGAGTTGATACATACGGACATCTGTGGCCCATTCCCTACAGCAACTAGGAATGGTCAAAGATACTTTATATCATTCATAGACGATTACTCACGTTATGGGTACCTATATCTCATTCATGAGAAATCTGAGTCTCTGGACGTTTTCAAATCTTATAAGGCCGAAGTTGAAAATCAACTCGGAAAGAAGATTAAATCTGTTAGATCTGACCGTGGAGGTGAGTACTATGGCAGATATGACGGTTCGGGTGAACAACGTCCAGGGCCATTTGTTATTTTCCTGCAGGACTGTGGTATAGTCCCTCATACACCATGCCTGGTACACCCAGCATGAATGGTGTATCTGAGAGACGTAACAGGACTCTTATGGATATGGTTAGAAATATGATTAGTCATTCTTCTTTACCTGAGTCTCTGTGGGGAGAAGCATTAAAGACAGCAGTCTATCTTCTTAACAGCGTACCAACTAAAGCAGCTACAAAAACACCTTATGAGCTTTGAACTAGACGCAAGCCCAGTCTAAAACACCTTCATGTTTGGGGATGTCCTGCTGAGGCTAGGCCTTATAGGCCTAATGAGACAAAATTGGACTCCAAAACTGTTAGTAGCTACTTTGTTGGTTATTCTGAGCGATCTCGGGGTTTTAAGTTTTATAATCCTACTTCCAGATCTATTTTTGAGACGGGAATTGCAAAATTTTTTGAGGATGTTGAGTTTGGGGGGAGAAGTAAGGTTAGAAACATTGTCTTTGAGGAGGGATCGAGTCAGGAACACTCAGTGTTGATTCCTATCATTGCTCCTAGCAGTGTTCTGGTTCCTACGCCTGTCACTGTTCCAGAAGCACATCAAGTTCCAATACAAGACAATGTTGAATAACTTCCTCAAGAACAAGCTCAACAACCTCAAGAATTTGAGCCAGAACCTGTGCCTTTAAGGAGGTCCACTAGAGAGAGAAGAAATGCTATTCCAGATGATTATGTAGTATATCTTCAGGAACATGAGGACTCTGTAGACATGGTGGAAGATGATCCAATCAGCTTTCATCATATCATGCAGGATTCCAACTCTCATAAGTGGATTGAGGCAATGAGTGAAGAATATAAATCTATGCAAGACAATCAAGTTTGGGATCTTGTTCCATTACCTGAAGGAAAGAAACCCATTGGTTGCAAATGGATATTTAAAACCAAGAGGGATTCTAAAGGTAATGTGGAAAGATATAAGACACGTCTTGTAGCTAAAGGCTTCACTCAGAAAGAAGGGATTGACTATAAAGAGACTTTCTCTCCAGTATCATCGAAGGACTATTTTAGGACAATCATGGCTCTAGTTGCTCATTTTGATCTTGAGCTTCATCAAATGGATGTTAAGACTGCGTTTCTCAATGGAGACATTGATGAAACAATCTATATGGTGCAGCCAGAAAACTTTGTGTCTGGAGACCCAAAGCGACTGGTATGCAGATTAAAGAAATCCATTTATGGACTCAAGCAGGCTTCTCGTCAGTGGTACTTCAAATTCCATGAAGTAGTTGTCTCTTTCGGTTTTGAGACAAATGCTGTGGAAGATTGTGAGTATCACAAGTTCAGTGGGAGTAGGTTTATCTTTTTGGTCTTATATGTGGATGACATATTGCTTGCTACTAACTGTAAGGACTTGCTGCACGAGACCAAAGTCTTTCTCTCAAAACACTTTGAGATGAAAGATTTAGGTAAAGCTTCTTTTGTATTAGGGATTCAAATACATCGAGACCGTACTCGAGGTATTCTTGGATTATCACAAAAGGGCTATATTGAGAAAGTGCTCAAGAGATTTAATATGCACAACAGTAGACCAATTGATACTCCAGTTGCTAAAGGAGATAAATTCAGTCTTGATCAGTGTCCGAAGGGTGAACTTGAGATTCAGGAGATGCAGAAGATTCCTTATGCGTCAGCAGTTGGGAGTCTGATGTATTCTCAAGTTTCCACTCGTCCAGATATTCCATTCATAGTTGGCATGTTAGGACGATATCTCAGTAATCTAGGAATGGATCATTGGAAAGCAGCCAAAAGAGTCTTGAGGTATCTTCAGAGAACTAAGGGACATATGCTCACATACAGGCGATCAGATCAACTTGAGATCATTGGGTATACTGATTCTGATTTCGCAGGATGTCAAGACAGTCGAAAATCCACATCAGGCTACATATATCTCTTGGCTGGCGGTGCTATTTCTTGGAAGAGTGTGAAACAAACTCTAGTAGCTACCTCCACCATGGAAGCGGAATTTGTAGCAAGCTACGAGACATCCAATCAGACAATCTGGCTGAGGAACTTTGTCATGGGGCTGCGCATTGTGAATGACATTGAAAGGCCATTAAAGTTATACTGTGATAATAACTCAGCAGTTTTATTCTCCAACAACAACAGAAGCTCTTCTCGATCGAGACACATTGGGATAAAGTTTCTGGCTGTGAGGGAGAGAGTACAGAGTGGACAGATATCCATAGAGCATATTGGAACGAACTCCATGATTGCGGATCCGCTCACTAAGGCTGTGATACCGAAAGTTTTTCATGAGCACACTGCTCATATGGGTGTCACATTATTTGAGACTATTTAGTTTCAGTGGGAGTTTGTTCATTATGGTTACATTATATTTGTGTATACTCTATTTTGTAATGAATATATTATGTTATTAATACTCAGTTTCTGCAGAAAATAAAATATTTATTTTATTACACTCTGTATTATTATTGATTGATCTCACTAAAGTATGACCAGTTGGAAACAGGCATGATTAGATCACATTACATGTAGTTTCCATGCTACACTCCTATTATTGATCTATGTCATTTGAGAGTATTAGTAATATGATTGATGGTGGTTTGAGTCACGATGAATGTGGCGACTGGCCCTTCAGTCCTTTATCGATATAATCAATGGACGAGATTGTTTGAGACACCTTCAGTATGACTGCTTTTATGAGCTCATTAAGGTATATACATTTACATTTAATATATGTTAGCCCGAGTGGGAGATTGTTAGAATTAATTTTATTGTTAAAATTAATCCTAAGTGTAGGCTAAATATATTTAAATATTAAATGTGTATTGCAGTCAAATTAAGATAGTCAAATTAAAGTTTTGATCAAATTAGGATTGTTGACTATTGAGGTATTCTACTCGTAATAGGATTATAAGTGTAGAGACCGTTAAGAATTTCTATTTTGTTGAAGGACCAAAATAAAAATTAATCAATTTATTCAGTTATAAATAAGGGGTCGTGGTCTCCGGGGGAACATAACAATTTTAGAGAACATTACATTCCTTCAGTAGTGCTTCCGCATAACCTAAAGTGTGTATCCCCTGGAAGGCGACAAACCCTAGAATCGTCTTCAGCATCAACATACGATGATGTCAGGTACGCAATTCTACCCTTTGCAATTTAATTTGAATAATCTAGTGATCTATGCATATTTTAGATTTTAGGGGAATTAAGTTTTCTTCCCCTTTCATTTAGGGAAATCAGGTTTTCTTCCCCTTTCAGGAGAACCTTTTACACCAACCAATATAAAAAATCAATGTACTTCTAAAGCTTGGGAATGCGAACATGATGACAGAGACAATGATGGTATTGATGACATGTTTTATGACCTAGGTAACCAATATTTTCAAAATAATGTTTCCAACATTTCAACTGAAGATAATGGTAATTTCTCTAAGGTGATACCCACCTATCTTGAAGAGCTTATGCGAAATGGCCAATCAGAACTATATCTTGGTTGTAAAAAGATTTTAAGGTTGTCTATTATAATCAAGTTGCTCCATTTGAAAGTGTATAACAAGTTGAGCATCAAAGCATTAGATATGGTTTTGCAAGTAATGAAAGAATGCTTGCCCGATGGTGAAACCCTTCCGAGTTCTTATTATGATGCAAAAAAGATTTTGCAGGATTTGGGTTTAGGATATGTAGCCATCCATGCATGTAAATATGATTGTGCTTTATTTTGGAATGAAAACCAAGATGCAAAGTTATGCCCCATATGTGGCACTTATCGGTGGAAAACTAACGATGGCTTAGGTAAGAAGATACCATATAAGATTTTACGATATTTTCCATTAAAACCTAGACTTCAAAGGCTATTCATGTCTCAAAAGACATGTAAGAAGATGGTGTGGCACAAGGAAAAACGTATTGATGATGAATTCATGAGGCCCCCAGCTGATTCTAAAGCTTATAAAGACTCTGATGATAAATTTTTCTAGTTTGCAAGGGATCCTCGTAATGTTAGGCTCGCTCTAGCTGCATATGGTTTTAATCCATTTGGCAATATGAGTAGTACTTATAGTATGTGGCCTGTGATCTTAGCACCATTGAACCTCCCTCCATGGGATTGCATGAAACAACCATTTTTTTATAATGTTCTTGCTAATTCTAAGGCAAAATTCACTAGGAAAGGATATTGATGTCTACTTACAACCATTAATTAAAGAGCTAAAAGAATTATGGGTTGAAGGAGTTGAAACATCTAATGTTTCTTCGCAAAAGACTTTTAAAATGTATGCTGTTGTCTTGTGGACAAATTATTTTCCCGCTTTTGGCAATTTATCCGGTTGGAGCACAAAAGGCTTATTTGGCATGCCCAATTTGCAATGACCAAACATGCTGACAATTATTGCAAAACAAGATATGTTATATGGGATATCGCAGGTACTTACCAAAAGATCATAATTGGCAGAGAAGCAGAAAGTTCAATGGTACGAAAGAAGATAGGGAGACACCTAAGGAATTGAATAGGGATGAGGTACTACAACAGTTAGACCAATTAGAAAATCGTACACTAGGGAAGCATCCGGGTAATAGAAAGAGAAAGCGCATGTTAAAAGAAAAAAATTGGACTAAATGTAGTATTTTTTTTTAGTTGCCTTATTAGAGTAAGTTGAAGTTAAGGCATAGCTTAGACGTAATACATATAGAGAAAAATATATGCGAGAGTGTATTAGCAACCTTAATGAATATTGACGGTAAATCTAAGGATATCGTGAAGGCAAGGCAAGATCTAGAAGATATGGGAATTCGCAGGGAGTTGCACTTGGTAAAAAAAGTAATGGGAGCTATGTGATGCCGGCTGCATGTTATGTCATGAAGAAGAAAGAAAGACAAGACTTTTGTGTATTGTTAAAATCTGTTAAATTTCTAGATGAGTATGCATCTAATATATCTCGATGTATCAATTCAAGTGACCATAAGATTTCAGGATTGAAAATCATGATTGTCATGTGCCCTTACAACGAATTCTTCCTGTTGAAATTTGTGGATGCTTGCGGAAGGATGTATGTGATGTATTGGCAGAGTTGGGTTACTTTTTTTCAACGTTTGTGTTGTAAAAAGTTGAAAAAAAGCTGAGGTAGAGAAAATGAAAGATGAAATTTGTCTTATATTTTGCAAGTTAAAAATGATATATCCACCTGCATTTTTTGATGTTATGATCCATCTGCCAATTCATTTACCATATTAAGAACTGATTGGTGGTCCTGTGCAATATCGACGTATGTAACCTATTAAAAGGTAATATTACATTGGAATAGTATCTAGTCTTTGGCACAATTTACATTCTCATTGAAATTGTGAGTGTTATTTTTATCCAAATTATCATTTTTATTTATTAAGATAGACAATTATATCTTTTGCATTTTTATAGTCTCAAAAGGAGTTAAGTGAAAAACCTTGTGATAGAATTGAACTTTATAGACGGACACATTATTTAGAGAAAAAAGGTTGGTCATCTTAAGATGATGAAGAAAATTGGGTAATTTTGCTTTATTAATTACTATTCAAATTAAATTGATTCAATTTCACATTGATTTTTATTGATAATTGGAATTATAGAATTTAATGATTGAAAAGCATGAGCAGTACGATGAACAAAAAATTATTGTGACAGTGGATCATATAGTTCAAAAAGTTCTTGGTCATGTTTCTGGTTATATAAAAGGCCTAAGATATGTCCCAAAACCATCCAGTAAAAAAACATCAACAAATGTGGCTATGCAAAGATTGCAAAAGGAACTTTTGGAGACCCAACAAAAGTTAAGTGTGTCAGATTCATAAGTAACGGGGCTCAAAACTCAAGTCACTGAGTTTGAAACAGAGGTAACAATTTTAAAGGGAAAACTTTCAGAACAAGATTTAAAAATTTTAGAGCAAGATAAGAAAATTGAACAACTAATGACTTTTATGGCAAGTCATGGAATGTGATGATCACTCTTTTTCTTGTAAGTAATATACTTTTTCATATTTTTATATTGATGCTATTTGATGTATTTTTTTTTTTCAATTCCTTGTTTACATTTTGCATTGTTATATGATAGTTATAAACTAGTGATAGTTTATAACTCAAAAATTATATGATTGTCATGCTATCAAATTTTGATTATATTATAGTTGATTGGAAGTGCAAATTATGATTATTCATGTAGTTTTTATAATTCAATTGGTTTATGAAAGTTATGTTTTGTCATGTTATGCTCTTTTTTATTTAGTGATTTTCTTTTTTGATAAATTGTCAAATTTAGAGGAAAAGTTTTACCGAAATTTTAATAAAATTCTACAATGCAAAAATTATATGATTGTCGTGGTATAAAATTTTGATTGCAACATGGTATATTGGAACTACGAAATATGATTATGTATGTAGCTTTATAATCAAGCTAAACTCATAAATAATTTTGTATATTGTTGGTGCCACAGTTGAGTTTCAAGTTAATCACTTTCAATGCCATGAATTTCAACTAATATTTTATAATGTAACTTATCAATTATCATTCAAATTTTAGCTATTTAGTCTTAATATATTGGAAGTTAGAGATCAATTTGTTCATAAGATGTATCTTCTATTTTTTATATACATAGGATGTTTATTTGGGTGATTCATTATTCCACATTTTTTTTAGTTGTTGCTAATGATAGATCCTTATTCAATTGTAGGTTCTATGGATCACTGAAAATTATATATGATAAAAGTTCTCATAAAAATTTATATTTACATAGGAATTCTAGCATATAGTTTTATTTTAGGTTCTTTTGTTAAACTTTTGGATTTAGTTTGATAACTAGTATGTGGTGGAAAATGACAATTTGTTTTAGTTAATATATAGCACATTAGTTCTTTTTAATTGTTCTCAAATAATTTGTTATCAATTTAATTACAGTAGTATTTTCATCATTTTAAGTTAAAAAGTTAGTGAAGATTTATAATTTTGTCATGTTATATTTTTATTAAAAAAATAAATTTCATGATGAAATAAATTTTTTCATCACTCAAAGTACAATATATAATGAAAATTTATGTACCATATATAATAAAAATTTATGTTATTAAATGACAAATATTATACTATAATTATGATGATAGTTTTGTCATTATATATTATCATATATTACAACATATATGTTGTCACCATATAAAATTTATTGCTGACAAAAATAATGATGTCATATTTAATATCGCTTTTAATAAAAATATATAATATTAAATGACAGCATTATACTATATTCATGATGTTAATTTCGTCGCTTAACACTATAATATATCATGATATATATATTTACGTCACCAAATAAAAATTAATTTCTAACAAAAAAATGATGTCATATTTAGTCTCACTTTTAATGATGATATATAATATTAAATGACAAATATTAAACGGTAATTATGATAAAAATTGTCATTATATTTTATTATAAATCATGACACAAATAATATCATCGCCAAATAAAAATTTATTTTTGACGCAAATGATATTGTCATATTTATTATCATTTTTTATGACAACATGTAACATTAAATGACAAACATTACACTTTAATAATGATATTAGTTTCGTTGTTATATATTATCATATATTATGACGCTAATATTATGGTTGTCAAACAAAAATTTTTTGCTGATGCAAATAAAGATTGTCATATTTAATCTCACTTTAAATGACGATATACAATATTAAATGACAATTTAATAACTCAAACTATGACGATATTATCGTCATTAAATGTAACATAATTTATGACAATAATATATTTTTGTCATAGAAACTTGATGTTATGGCGATGACGATAAACGTTGTCACATATACAAAATATTACGAGGTTACAGTGATAATTTTTATGACGCAAACTTTTTGTCATAAAAAGCAATTTGTGACAAAAAAAAAGAGAGTTTATATTATGATTATAAACATTGCCGTTTATCAACTTTCTTGTAGTGATTTGAGAAAATTAAATCAAGTAACTCTCATGTCAAGGAAGAGAAGACAAGAGTAACTCTACAAAATTATCCATTCATGCTTAGCCTGGCAATAGAGGATAAATAGTGAACAAGAATGAGTACTATATTTAATGAGTTATATACTAATTAATATAATACAGCGTTCCCATGCATAAAGTACTTATGCAATGATAAATAAGCAAACAAAATACACAGTAATACAATGATAAGAATTAGTCGATAGGAACCACACTAAAATCCAACTGTGAAGTTAATCCTCATGTTTGGCTCACTTAGTCTGCATATTTCTCTTAGAATATAATATATATATATATATAGGATTTCGCTGTCTCGGCTCAGTTTGAGCAGTACTGACTCGACTGACAAATAGTGTTGAGCGATGAGCAAGCCTCCACCATCACGCTAGTCATAGCTTATCATCATGTCTTAATCATCATATCATAACTTGTATCTCATATTACATGTGGTCCTATATCATTCCAATCTTATCTGACAACCACATATAATATGCAATAAACACAATCAACTCAAGCACCAATATATATTATGTTACTATGACCAAATGCTAATAATGTGCTACATATTTTTGGTAAAAAGCTTACTTGTATGTTCAAGTCTTGTGTAAGTTAACTAATGGATAACAAGTTGTATTTGAAACACGAACTCTTAAAACTTTCTGTAAAGTCAATTCAGAAATAAGTACTATTGTTCTTGTGTATTGAACAGTGGAATACTACAAGAATTTATCGATTTACCGACATATATTTACTGAGAGAAATTATATTGTTGGTATTTACCGATAGAATATCGATAAAATAGATAAAAAAAATAAATTATAAAAATATACCTACAGATTACCGATAGATTGCGTTACCGAGAGAAAATCTGTTTATAATTTATGGCACCAACAAGCCATTATCTACCGAGTAAAATTACCGACAACGCGAAGTGGCATGAAATTTTACCGACAAAATATACCGTCCAAAAAATTTATCTCGGTAATTTTAAAAGAGAAAAAATATCTTCCGATTTTATCAAGAGACAAGAAGCTTCTCTCAGTATTAGCAAGAGAATAATAAAATCTCTTGGTAAATATAATCTATAATATCACTTTATATTTTTAGTTAACCTAGAATCATGTAGTTATCTAATTTTTTAAAATGATTTTAGAAGGCCAATAAAGAATTGGAATTTCAATAGTTCAAATATTTGTATATTTTTTAATTTTTTCTTCCTAAAAAATTACTGAGAGAATTTATTTTTCTCTCGATACTACTGAGAGAAATATGAATTCTCTCGGTAACATATTTTAGTCTCTAACAGCCGAAATATATATTATAAATACCCAGATCGCTTAACCATTATTAACAAGAAAAATAATATAGTAAATATATTCAAATTGTAATATCTTGAAAAAATATGTAATAATAAAAATATTTAGTAATAAAAAAATAATAATAAATTAAGTTTAAAAAATTTAGTAATTAATTAAAATAAAATAAAAATAAATTTTAAATGTGCCCACCTACTTTTTAGGTGGGCAAAAGAAAAAAAAGAGAAATTAATTTATTAAAATAAAAGGGAAATAGGAAAGAAAAAGAAAGAAAACAAAAGAAAACAAAAAGAAAGAAGAAAAGAAATCGGGAGAGAGACAGTGAACAGAAGCTGTCCGGAGAGAGGGAAAGGAAAATAGGAGACAATTTGTGTTTTTGGATAATCCACCGTCGACTGTCGACCTCCATGTGACAGGCACCGGACCACCAGGAGCGCTGCTCACAGACACGTCGACCGCTGCAGGAATTGCCGTCATCGGAGGTCGAAGCATGCCACACACGCCGTTTAATCGAGCTGCCGGCGTGATTTTTCGATCCATTTTTCGGTCATTTTTCAGCCTCTTTTTTCAGCGATCCGGGTATTTTTAGAACCTTCATTTCATAAGCTTCAATTTGATACTTTATTTGCTAGTTTATGATGTATATTTTAAAATATGATGAATAGTAAAAAAATAAATATATAATTAATTTAGAATAATAATTATAATTACAATTGATAAATTATAAATATTAAATAAAAATTTAATTAGTAAGTTATTGAGCTAGATTAAAATTTTTGTTACTATTTGTGTCACGACCCAACCCGGGGGCCACGACCGGCATGCAGCCAAACCGAAGTCCGACCACATAAGCCTTAGAAACATTCACAACAGTCTAAGTGCAAAACAGTTCAATACTTATATAATCCTCAATCCTAGTTCAAATGGAAACCATCAATATAATCAAATCCCAATAAAATCATTCGAAAAATCTAAAGCAGACAAGTTCTACTTATTACACAACAAGGGATTCGGATTCAATTCGCCCAAAGTTCAATATCCGGAAATCTTTAAGCAGAAGGATCGATAAACACAAACGGAAAAATCTGATCGACTTCGCCAAAGAAGAGAAAGAAGATAGACGAAGGCAATCACTGTAAACCTGCAAGACAAATCTGTAAGGGTGTGAGCGCTTTATATAGACGCCCAGTAAGCCTATGAGAGGCAGAGAAACATCTAACAGTTATATAAGCAGTACATATAATACATTCACAAATTAAGCAATCAAGATGGTGTGTTGGGGTCACCAATCAGTAAACAGTACAGTATAATATCAGTCACATCCGCCCTTATAACTCCTCAGTACAGTACAGTAATCAGTAATTAGGCATGTAGCCTCAATAAATAGTATAGGCATTAAGCTTCAGTAGCAGTATAGGCATTAAGCCTCAGTAACCTCCTTCCCCTTCATGACACACCATCACACAGCACAAGTAATATCAAATTCAATATTCTCACATAAATACAATCACATGCAAGTTTCTCTGTCTCCTAAAGCATGCGAGGCTGAGTTCGAAAGAATAGTCTAGTGAATATATAGAAAGGATAATATATTATAAGAAGGGTTTATATATATATATATATAAGTTGTTAGCAAGTAGCACAACACAAACAGTTCAAATACACCCATAGAACTTACCTGGTCTAACAGTCAGCTAAGCAATCCACCACCCTAAGTCTGAGGTGCTGCTGGACCACCGCCTAACCATTAACCATCAATTAACAACCACCCTTACAAATGTATGCAAGTGCAAATGGGAATGCATGACGTGAATACACGCAATTCAATAGTTTCCATAACAAGGTTAAACCTTTTTGTCAACCAATCATAACTTAACCATCATAATACCACACCTTTAAACTTGCTTTCCAGAATATAAAACATCATTAAAAAGTCCTTACAATTTAAATTTATCAAATACCTTACTTAAATAATCAATATTCACCAAATACAATTTTACCGATAAACCTGAATAACGAGTGTCAACTTGTAAAATTCAAAACAATTAACCAGTATATGAAAAATTTATAATTCTCAACCATAAGTTAATTTGATATCTGAAAAGCATCCTACCAAAATTTCATAATTTTTCGAGACTTAGAAGTCTCTCAACCAATTTTTATTCATAACAGTATACAACTCACAAGGTATACTGACAACAGTAGAAAGATCTAATTATTTAAAAAATATAACAACAGAAACATAACCCAACATATTTTTCTTGTAAATTAGACTTCTAGAACTTCAAAATATATAAAAATCAAATCTAAAACAATTTTACACATTTTAATATGAATTTCGAAAGTTACAGATGATGCAATCGCATCTACAGTACAGTTCGTCAGACAACAGTAGCAAACTTGAATTTTCCAGAAATATAAGATGCTCCAAAATCCCAAAAATTATTTTTCTCATAAAATAGACTCAATTTAGAGCCACATATCCAAATTTTAGATTTTTATCATGTTCCAATATTTAATTAAAAATCGAGCAACATACAGCACTAACATCAAACTTCAGCAGAGAATTAAATCATCCAAATACTCAAAGAAAACAATTAATTCAAAAACCCTAATACCCAAATCAATTCAATCAAACCCTAATTCAATACATTCATCAAATTTCAGAACCCAACACACTAGCCCAATCAATTAATTCAATAACCAAATCCCTCAAAACAATAAAAACCCCAAAACCTAACTTATTTTGTAAAAATCAATTTAATTAAATAATAATTCGAATTTAGCCAAATTAATTAAGAAAAATACCAACCCAATATGATATGAACATGTTCTAGGTAGATGGGAGTCAAATCAAAGCAAAAGGGTGGAAGAAAAACCTCAAAACACACAAAATGGCAAAAATTGCTGCTGCTGGAAAGGGAAGCAAAACGACGCCTGAGAGCCGCTTCGCCCAGCCGCCGAACGACGTGGTCACCAGGCTGAACCACAACGCTCCTGGCCCGAGCTTCTCAGCCGAACGACAGAAGCCTCCCGCCAAACGACCATGGCCACGGCTCACGCACAGTGCCCAAAAGACGGCCCTCAGATTTTTGCCCCAAAACCCTATTTTTTTTAAGCCACCCAAATTTAAAGTGATCTAAAACCTTCCCCCATCAAACCTAGGCCCTATTTATAGGAAAGAAAACTTTTAAAAATATATTTTGACCCCAATCTAATTTATTTTAATTAAAAACACCCAAAACTATTTATTTTCATAAAAAAAAATTACCCAAAACCATAAAATTCACAAAATCAATTCAAATTTATTTTTAACTTCAAACTTTAACCCAAAATAATTTATAAATATGTTTTACGCATAATAATACCTGAAAATACCGAAAACGATGAAAAAAAATGACGAAAATACCCTCGGCACCTAAAAATACAATATTATACTCAAAACGACCGTCTCGTCGTCCTGAGTATCAAAAAGACATTCAAACCATCAAATTATGTTCAAACAACATATGAGGGCACAAAATGACTATTTTGCCCCTAAGGTGCAAAATTACCATTTTGCCCCTAAAGTGCAAAATTACTATTTTTCCCTTAGACTTAAAATCATTCAAAAACCAAGGGTTTTACAATCTAACCCCCCTTAAAGTAATTGCGTCCACGCAATTGAATCCAACATAATCATTATCCATCAAAAACTGTCATTACAATAGTTATACACAAATCCGGATGGTATCGTCTACTTAGTATGTGTCGTTATGGTTGATCAGGCCATAACCACAAGATACCAAGCACTAATGACCATTCAGGTTCGATCCATTTAGAGTTCATTAAATAAAAACCAATTATCAGATAACCAAAACAAAATCAATGAATAGCGCTTAGCGCTCAACCCAGTCAATATCAGTGCTAATCAATCGAGTATAACATTATCTCTGTTCATTTTTCCAATCCATAATAATATTAATATACTGTACCTCTGTAACCAATAATAGAAATATTTCGTAACTCAACATCATTACATATACACCTTTTCAATAAGATCCATTGCATACAATTGTCAATCATCAGTCACAAACAATATCATGCGATGTATGAGTATGATGTTATGCTGGTATGCAAGTGCTATAATACTAAAACTGAAGAATATTACAGTCTAACCCCTTAAAATGATTTCGACCTTGAAATCTAAAACATACCTGAAGACTCAAACAGATGGGGATATTTAGCTTTTATAAGCTCTTCGGCTTCCCAGGTGCATTCTTCAACAGAATGATTGCGCCAAAGGACTTTCACAGAAGCTACATCCTTAGAACGCAACCGCTTGACCTGACGGTCCAGAATAGCCATTGGCTGCTCCTCATAAGAACAATCATCACTAATCTCTACGGTGTCCGGAGCTAGCACATGATCAGGACTAGGTACATACTTTCTCAACATCGAGATATGAAATGTCGGATGCACAGAAGCCATCTGAGGTGGTAAATCAAGCTTATAAGCAACATCACCAATCCTCTCCAGAATTTCAAATGGACCAACATACCGTGGAGCTAATTTTCCCTTCTTACCAGACCTCATAACACCCTTGAAAGGTGAAACCTTTAGAAACACTCTATCCTCGACAGCAAATTCTAGATTTCTTCTTTTCAAATCAGCATAGCTCTTTTGTCTACTAAAAGCAGTCCGAATACGGTCTTGAATCACTGGTACAACCTCAGCACTGTATTGCAAAAGTTCAGGACCCTCAATTCGACGCTCACCAACCTCCTCCCAATATAATGGAGTCCTACACCTTCTGCCATACAGAGCCTCAAATAGAGCCATACCAATACTAGCCTGATAACTATTATTGTAGGCAAACTCTACCAAAGGAAGATGATCTGCCCAACTACCACCAAAATCAAGAACACACAATCGCAGCATATCTTCCAATGTCTGAATAGTCCTCTCCGACAAACCATCTGTTTGAGGATGAAAAGCAGTACTGAAATGAAGATTAGTTCCCAAACCTTCCTAAAGCTTCTGCCAAAATCTAGAAGTAAATTGTGGTCCTCTATCAAAAACTATAGAAACTGGGACCCCATGAAGACTCACAATCCTGTTGAGGTACAGTTTGGCATACTGCGACACTGTGTACTTAGTATTTACTGGAAGAAAATGAGCGGACTTAGTCAATCTATCAACAATAACCCAGATCGAATCATGCCCACCAGGAGCTTTAGGCAAACCGACAACAAAATCCATATTGATTCTCTCCCATTTCCACTCAGGTAGTGGTAACTCCTTAAGCAATCCCGCAGGCTTATGATGCTCATACTTAACTTGCTGACAAGATAAGTATTGAGAAACAAACTGTGCAACATCATTCTTCATCCCTTTCCACCAGTACAACTGCTTCAAATCCCGATACATCTTGGTGGAACCTGGGTGAACTGTGTACTTAGAGAAATGTGCATCCTTAAGGATATCAGTCTTCAAATCATCTACCTTAGGAACACACACCCTAGTACCAAACTTCAAAACACCTTTATCATCTATAACAAACTCCTTGTTCTCACCGGCTAAGACTTTCTGTCGTAAAATTTCAAAATCCGCATCCTTACTTTGCTCAGAAATAATCCTGTCAAAAAAATTTGGCTTCACAACCAAACTAGCAAGAAACACGCCTCTACCATTCACAACTTCTTTGTCAGACATATTAAATGTCCAACCCTCATCAAGCAATTGGTGAATCTCAGAAATCAAGGACCTCCTCGTCAAACAAATATGTGACAAACTCCCCATAGACTTGCGACTCAAAGCGTCTGCCACAACATTTGCTTTCCTAGGATGGTACTGAATATTATAATCATAATCTTCCAGAAACTCTATCCACCTCCTCTGCCTCAAGTTCAGATCCCTCTGCGAGTAAACATATTTGAGATTCTTATGGTCAGTAAAAATCTCACATGTAACACCATACAGATAATGCCTCCAGATCTTTAGTGCAAACACAACAGCAGCCATCTCCAGATCATGCGTAGGATAATTAACTTCATGCTTTTTCAACTGTCTTGAAGCATAAGCAACCATCCTACCATGTTGCATCAACACACATCCCAAACCAATACCAGATGCATCACAGTAAACAGCATAGCCATCATTGCCCTCCGACAAAACAAGTACAGGTGCAGATGTCAACCTTTCTTTCAGAAAGTTAAAACTCTCCTCACAAGCATCATCCCAAACAAACTTAACACCATTGCGAGTGAGTTTAGTCAAAGGTGCTGCAAGTCGAGAAAAATCTCTAACAAATCTTCTATAATAACCAGCCAAACCCAAGAAACTTTGTATCTCTGTAACTGTCTTTGGTCTTGGCCAATCCATGACTGCCTCAATCTTCTTTGGATCAACCTGAACACCCTCAGAAGATATAACATGACCCAAGAACACAACTTTATCCAACCAGAATTCACATTTCGAGAACTTGGCATAAAGTTTATGTTCCCCCAGAGTTTGCAAAACCAGCTTCAAATGTTCCTCATGCTCTTCTTTAGTCTTTGAATACACCAAAATATCATCAATGAACACCACAGCAAACCGTTCAAGATATGGACTAAACACCCTACTCATCAAGTCCATAAAAGTAGCAGGGGCGTTGGTAAGTCCAAAAGACATTACCAGAAAGTCATAATGACCATACCTTAAGCGAAAAGCAGTTTTAGGTATGTCACTCTCTCGCACCCTTAACTGATGATAACCAGACCGAAGATCAACCTTTGAGAAAAACTTCGCCCCTTGCAACTGATCAAACAAATCATCAATCCTTGGTAATGGATATCTGTTCTTGACCGTCACCTTGTTTAGCTGCCGATAATCAATACACAACCTCATGGAACCATCCTTCTTTCTCACGAAAAGAACCGGAGCTCCCCAAGGTGAAGTACTCGGTCGGAAGTACCCCTTCTGTAACAAATCATTCAGCTGCTCCCTCAACTCTTTAAGCTCTGCCGGTGCCATTCTATAAGGCGGCATATAGATAGGATTTGTGCCGGGTACAAGATCAATAGAAAACTCAATGTCCCTTTTCGGAGGTAACCCAGGCAAATCCTCAGGAAAAACATCCACAAAATCTTGCACTGTAGGGACGTCTTCTGGTTTAACTTCTTCTTTCTTCACATCTCGAATAGATACAAGATAGGCGTCACAACCTTTACGCAACAAACTTCTAGCTTCCAAAGCAGAAATCATCTGACAAGGACCAATGGTCTTGGAACCATGGAATGTCACCAACTTACCTTCTTCATAATCAAATCGGACTATTTTAGCCCTACAGTCAACATTAGCTCCATGACAAGCTAACCAATCCATTCAAAAGACCACATCAAATTCCAACACAGATAGGACAATCAAATTTGCAGCTAAATCTGCATCCTCAACTCTAATCATACAGTTACTATAAACATCCACCGTCTCTATCTCATCTCCCAGTGGTGTATGAACAAACAAAGGCTCAGCTAAAAGTTCATGTGATCTAGATAATCTAGATGCAAAGCTATGTGATATGAATGAATAAGTAGCTCCAGGGTCAATAAGAACATGTGCATCAAATGAACATATAGAGAGTGTACCTTGCACCACATTATTATCAGCCCGAGCTTGCTGAGCATTAAGATTAAATACCCGAGCATAATTCTGATTCTGATTCTGGCCTTGGTTCTGATTCTGAGCATTGTTCTGACCTGCTGGCAAAGCGGGTACAGCATTCTGCTGCTGATTATTCAGGTGATAACCCTGATTCTGCTGGCCTTGGTAGCCTTGATAACCTCCATTCTGTCGTCTGCCATTCTGATTACCTCGGCCTCCATTATAACCTCGACCACCATTACCTCTGCCATAACCATTGCCATTACCATTACCGTTGCCATGGTTGACCCTGATTCCCTACTAGTCTCACATAATTCTGCTGCCCTCCTTGATTCTGACCACGCCGAGAATTAGGACAATCCTTCACATGGTGATCCATCTGTCCACAACCTAAACATGCTCCCATCTGTCTCCAGCAATCTACTGGATGACGGTTACCACAAAACCCACAAACAGGATTCCCCTGATTCTGATTCTGCGATCGGTAAGTCTGTTGTTGAACACCTCTATTATTACCTCTCTGATCTCTGTTTTGTCCTTGGTAGCCATGCGAATCATTAGGTCTACTTCTCTTCCTACTAACATCAGTAGTATCCTTAGTCCTGTCAGTCTTACCTCTGTTTTCCAAATGCAACTCAGTGTAGTTATGGCTAGCAACAAAACCATAATACTTATTGTTCAGTCCCTCCATGAATCTGCGAGTCATCCGAGCCTCATCCTGAATCAAGTGTGTAGCATACTGTCGCAGATCCTGAAACTTCTTATAGTACTCAGCTATGGATCTATCCTCTTGCTTCAACCTCTCAAACTCTTGGCCTTTTTGCCACATAATATTCTCAGGTATGAAATTCTGCATGAACAAGTCCTTAAACTCATCCCAGAAATGAACCCTATCTCCGATCTCATCATCGAACCACACCTGAGCTGACTTCTTTAACTGATTGCCTGCCAACTCTATAGACATCAGTACAGTTGAGAGCTAAACAAATCCGACGTACCTCATTGATAAAGTATACCGGATCCTCAGTAGCAGAGTTGGAGAATGTAGGTGGGTTCACTCTGATAAACTCATTTAACCTCACATACTGGGGTTCAACAGTAGGTGGCTGATCATTGGCTTGCCCAGCATTTTGATTCATATTCTGCACCAACTGAGCAATTCCATTAGCAAGAGTCTCCATAGATTTACCCATGGTCATCATAGTAGTCATAAACTGCTCCTGACCCACTGCAGCAGCCGGTGTAGCCTCCAGTACATGATTATTCCCAGGAGTAGGTGGCTGAGGATCAGGCACAACTCCTACAGTATTAACATTCCCTGCTGCAGCTCTAGGAGGTCTCCCACGTCCACGTGGAGGCAGATTAGCACCATCTGCAGTTCAAGAAGTTCCAGCACCAGAGGAACCTCCCCCTATCCGAATTCCAGTACTTCTTTGAGACATAACTCCTGATATTAGTATAAGCATATCGGTTAACGCAGAAGCAAAAGAAACACAGAAAGAATTTTTCCTAATGATTTTCGGATACAACTAGACAAATTATAAGTGTGACTGAATATTATGGCTCTGATACCACTTTTGTCACGACCCAACCCGGGGGCCACGACCGGCATGCAGCCAAACCGAAGTCCGACCACATAAGCCTTAGAAACATTCATAACAGTCTAAGTGCAAAACAGTTCAATACTTATATAATCCTCAATCCTAGTTCAAATGAAAACCATCAATATAATCAAATCCCAATAAAATCATTCGAAAAATCTAAAGCAGACAAGTTCTACTTATTACACAACAAGGGATTCGGATTCAATCCGCCCAAAGTTCAATATCCAGAAATCTCTAAGTAGAAGGACCGATAACACAAAGTTCAATATCCAGAAATCTCCCAGTAAGCCTATGAGAGGCAGAGAAACATCTAACAGTTATATAAGCAGTACATATAATACATTCACAAATTAAGCAATCAAGATGGTTTGTCGGGGTCACCAATCAGTAAACAGTAAAGTATAATATCAGTCACATCCGCCCTTATAACTCCTCAGTACAGTACAGTAATCAGTAATTAGGCATGTACCCTCAGTAAACAGTATAGGCATTAAGCCTCAGTATCAGTATAGGCATTAAGCCTCAGTAACCTCCTTCCCCTTCATGACACACCATCACACAGCACAAGTAATATCAAATTCAATATTCTCACATAAATACAATCACATGCAAGTTTCTCTGTCTCCTAAAGCATGCGAGGCTGAGTTCGAAAGAATAGTCTAGTGAATATATAGAAAGGATAATATATTATAAGAAGGGTTTATATATATATAAGTTGTTAGCAAGTAGCACAACACAAACAATTCAAATACACCCATAGAACTTACCTGGTCTAACGGTCAGCTAAGCAATCCGCCACCCTAAGTCTGAGGTGCTGCTGGACCACCGCCTAACCATTAACCATCAATTAACAACCACCCTTACAAATGTATGCAAGTGCAAATGGGAATGCATGGCGTGAATACACGCAATTCAATAGTTTCCATAACAAGGTTAAACCTTTTTGTCAACCAATCATAACTTAACCATCATAATACCACACCTTTAAACTTGCTTTCCAGAATATAAAACATCATTAAAAAGTCCTTACAATTTAAATTTATCAAATACCTTACTTAAATAATCAATATTCACCAAATATAATTATACCGATAAACCTGAATAACGAGTGTCAATTTGTAAAATTCAAAAGAATTAACCAGTATATGAAAAATTTATAATTCTCAACCATAAGTTAATTTGATATCTGAAAAGCATCATACCAAAATTTTATAATTTTTCGAGACTTAGAAGTCTCTCAACCAATTTTTATTCATAACAGTATACTGTTCACAAGGTATACTGACAGCAGTAGAAAGATCTAATTATTTCAAAAATATAACAACAGAAACATAACCCAACATATTTTTCTTGTAAATTAGACTTCCAGAACTTCAACATATATGAAAATCAAATCTAAAACATTTTTACATATTTTAATATGAATTTCGAAAGTTACAGATGATGCAATCGCATCTACAGTACAGTTCGTCAGACAACAGTAGTAAACTTGAATTTTCCAGAAATATACGATGCTCCAAAATCCCAAAAATTATTTTTCTCATAAACTAGACTCAATTTTGAGCCACATATCCAAATTTTAGATTTTTATCATGTTCCAATATTTAATTAAAAATCGAGCAACATACAGCACTAACATCAAACTTCAGCAGAGAATTAAATCATCCAAAAACTCAAAAAAACAATTAATTTGAAAACCCTAATACCCAAATCAATTCAATCAAACCCTAATTCAATACATTCATCAAATTTCAGAACCCAACACACTAGCCCAATCAATTAATTCAATAACCAAAATCCCTCAAAACAATAAAAATCCCAAAACCTAACCTATTTTGTAAAAATCAATTTGATTAAATAATAATTCAAATTTAGCCAAATTAATTAAGAAAAATACCAACCCAATATGATATGAACATGTTCTAGGTAGATGGGAGTCAAATCAAAGTAAAAGGGTGGAAAAAAAAAACCTCAAAACACACAAAATGGCAAAATTTGCTGCTGCTGGAAAGGGAAGCAAAACGACGCCTGCGAGCCGCTTCGCTCAGCCGCCGAACGACGTGGTCACCAGGCCGAACGACAACGCTCCTGGTCCGAGCTTCTCTGCCGAACGACAGAAGCCTCCAGCATAACGACAATGACCACGGCGCGTACACAGTGCCAAAACGACGGCCCTCAGATTTTTGCCCCAAAACCCTATTTTTTTTAAGCCACCCGAATTTAAAGTGATCTAAAACCTTCCCCCATCAAACTTAGGCCCTATTTATAGGAAAGAAAACTTTTAAAAATATATTATGACCCCAATCTAATTTATTTTATTTAAAAACACCCCAAAACTATTTATTTTCATAAAAAAAATTACCCAAAACCATAAAATTTACAAAATCAATTCAAATTTATTTTTAACTTCAAACTTTAACCCAAAATAATTTATAAATATGTTTTACACATAATAATACCCGAAAATACCGAAAACGACGAAAAATCCAAAAATGACGAAAATACCCTCGGCACCCAAAAATACAATATTATACTCAAAACGACCGTCTCGTCGTCCTGAATATCAAAAAGACATTCAAACCATCAAATTATGTTCAAACAACATATGAGGACACAAAATGACTATTTTAGAATAAATTAATTATATGAAATTAATAAATTGATAATTAGTTATTTAAAATTTTTAGATTAATTAATATTTTAGAATTATTAATTATTAATATAGTTGTTTATTAATTGAATTAATTAGTTATAATTAAAATAGAATAAGTATGTGTATATGTATAGTAACTTAGATAAAAATATTTAGGGTTAAAATAAGTTAAATTTTAGAATTTATAAATTTGTTTATAAAATTTTAGAATAAATCAATTGAAATATAAACATATATATATGTATGCATGTGATGTAATAAATTAATTAAAAGTTAATAAATCCATAGTTTGTTAATTAAGTTATATTAAATTTTACTAATAAACTATTAATATATTTATATAAGAGTTTTTATTTACAATTGAATAAAATTAACTAAATTATATAAAAGTTAAACTGAATTAATTAATTAGTAAAATGATCAAATTAGAATTAATTAGTAAATGATCAAACTAGATAATAAACAAAGTATAAATAAAATTCATAGAAATTCATAAAATTAATTATTTAATTAAAATTTGTATTTCTATCATTATAATAATTAAGGTAGTAATTTTTATTAAAAATATAATTAATGTTAAAGTAGTAATTAAATATTATTATTATTATTGTAGTAATAAAGTATTATTAAAGTTATTATATTTATTAATAATTATTAATTTTAGTATAATTATTATTATCATCATTAATTTTACCACAATTACAAATATCAAATATTGAAATCTATTATTTTAATTTTTATAAAAATGTATTTCAATAACTAGTATTGTTATTATAATTATTATTACTAGTATTATTTAGTATTAAATTTAATATAAATTGCTAAATTTAAAATAATAGGTGAGTAAATAACTACTTTTAATTACATAAATAATGTTATGAATTTACTATAAAAAATTATAAATTAATTATAGGGAATTATTAGAAAATAAAATATAAAATTAACTATTGAAAAGTAAATAAATTGTGTATTGATATTATTAGTATTATTAGTACTATTAAATTTAATAAGAAATGCTATGGTTAAATTAAAAGTAATTAATTAATTATCTTATAATATATATATATATATGCATATTTATATAAGTTAAACAATGGTATCTTTTAAATAAATAATATTAATATTACTTATGATATTATTGGTGTCAATATTATTATTAGTATTATTTTTATAGTATAATGAAATACGAAAATTTTAATAAATATTAAAATTTTAATTAGATGATATTATTATTATTATTATTTTAAATAAATTCTTTATTATAATATATATGTTGTTGCTGCTATTATTAATATATATTTTTTTAAAAAAACTTAGAATATAAACTACGGTAGTATCAAAGATAAAAATTTAATAATATTTAATATGTAATTAAATTAATTAATAAAATTGTAAAACCCTTGGTTTTTGTATGATTTTAAGTCTAGGGGCAAAATGGTAATTTTGCACCTTAGGGGCAAAATAGTCATTTTGTGTCCTTTGAATGTCTTTTTGATACTCGGGGCGACGAGACGGTCGTTTTGAGTATAATATTGTGTTTTTAGCTTCGGGGGTATTTTGGTCATTTTGGCGGTCGAAAAATTTTCGGGTTTCGTTTTCCTGTTTTTGATGTCATTTTGGTGACCGTGATGTCGTTACGGTTATTTTAAATATAATTTTGCTAGGGGTTGTGTTTCAGAAATTTTTCAGAAATTTATTTAATTTTTAATTTAAAATAAATTAAATAAATTAAATTTGGGGTTAGTTGTAAATTTTTATAAGTTAGTTGGGTGTTTTTTTGAATTTTTAAAGAGTTTTGGGGTGTTTTTAATTAAAATAAATTAGTTTGGGGTAAAATTATAATTTTGAAAAGTTATTTTCCTATAAATAGACCTAAAATCTGATAGGGTAGGGTTTTGGGTCTTTTATTTTCCGGTGTTTTGAAAAAAGGGAAGAAAATTAGGGTTTTTAGGCAGAAACAGTGCGGCCGTCGTTTGGTCACTGTGCGCGCGCCATAGCCAGCGTCGTTCGGCGAGGGAGGCTTGTCGTTCGGCGGAGAGACGCGGGCCAAGGCTCCTGTCGTTCGGCGTGAGGAGACCGTCGTTTGGCGTGCTGCGGGCGTGGCTCGCCCCTGTCGTTTGGCCAGTGTTCCAGCAGCTCGATTTTTCGAGTTTTTGAGTGTTTTTAAGGTTTTTCTTGATTCTTTTTGCATTATTTCGACTTCCATTTAATTAGTTCATATTAATATCATATTGGTTTGATATTTTTCTTGATTAAGTTTGCTACTGTTGTCTGACAAACTGTGCTGTTGATGCTATTGCATCAACTGTAACTTTCGAAATTCATATTAAAATGTATAAAAATGTTTTTGATTTGATTTTCATATATGTTTTAGTTCTGGAAGTCTAGTTTACAAGAAAAATATGTTGGGTTATGTTTCTGTTTGTTATACTTTTGAAATAATTAGATCTTTCTACTGCTGTCAGTATACCTTGTGAGTTGTATACTGTTTTGAATAAAAATTGATTGAGGGAATTCTAAGTCTTGAAAAATTATGAAATTTTGGTAAGATGCTTTTCAGATATCAAATTAACTTCTGGTTGAAAATTATAAATTTTGCATATACTGGTTAATTGTTTTGAATTTTACAAGTTGACACTCGTTTTTCAGGTTTATCGGTAAAATTGTATCTTGTGTATATTGATTATTTAGGTAAGGTATTTGATGAATTTAAATTGTAAGGAATTTTTAAGGATGTTTTATATTCTGGAAAGCAATTTTAAAGGTGTGGTATTATGATGGTTAAGTTATGTTTGGTTGACAAAAAGGTTTAACCTTGTTGTGGAAATTATTAAATTGTGTGCATTCACGTCATGCATTCCCATTTGCACTTGCATACATTTGTAAGGGTGGTTGTTAATTGATGGTTAATGGTTAGGTGGTGGTCCAGCAGCACCTCAGACTTAGGGTGGCGGATTGCTTAGCTGACTGTTAGACCAGGTAAGTTCTATGGGTGTATGTGATTATTTGTGTTGTGCTACTTGCTAACAACTTATATACATATATAAACCCTTCTTATAATATATTATCCTTTCTATATATTCACTAGACTATTCTTTCGAACCCATCCTCGCATGCTTTAGGAGACAGAGAAACTTGCATGTGATTGTATTTATGTGATAATATTGAATGTGATATTACTTGTGCTGTGTGATGGTGTGTCATGAAGGGGAAGGAGGTTACTGAGGCTTAATGCCTATACTGTTACTGAGGCTTAATGCCTATACTGCTACTGAGGCTTAATGCCTATACTGTTTACTGAGGCTACATGCCTAATTACTGATTACTGTACTGTACTGAGAAGTTATAAGGGCGGATGTGACTGATATGATTACTGTACTGTTTACTGATTGGTGACCCCGACACACCATCTTGTTTGCTTAATTTGTGATTGTATTATATGTACTGCTTATATAACTGTTAGATGTTTCTTTGTCTCTCATAAACTTACTGGGTGTCTATAAAGCGCTCACACCCTTACAGATTGTCTTGCAGGTTTACAGTGATTGCCTTCGTCTATCTTCTTTCTCTTCTTGGCGAAGTCGATCAGGTTTTCGTTTGTGTTTTTGGTCCTTCTGCATAGAGATTTCCGGATATTGAACTTTTGGGCGGATTGATTTTGAATCCCTTTTTGTGTAATAAGTAGAACTTGTCTGCATTAGATTTCCCGAATGATTTTATTGTGATTTGATTATATTGATGGATTGCATTTGAACTAGGATTGAGGATTATATAAGTATTGTACTATTTTGCACTTAGACTGTTATGAATGTTTTAATAGGCTTATGTGGTCGGACTTCGGTTTGGCTGCATGCCGGTCATGGCCCCCGGGTTGGGTCGTGACAAAAGTGGTATCAGAGCCAGGTTAGATTCAGTCACACTTATAATTTGTCTAGTTGTATCCAGAAATCATTAGGAAAAATTCTTTCTGTGTTTCTTTTGCTTCCGCGTTAACCGATATGCTTATACTAATATCAGGAGGTATGTCTCAAAGAAGTACTGGAATTTGGATAGGGGGAGGTTCCTCTGGTGCTGGAACTTCTGGAACTGCAGATGGTGCTAATCTGCCTCCACGTAGACGTGGGAGACCTCCAGTGCTGCAGCAGGGAATGTTAATACTGCAGGAGTTGTGCCTGATCCTCATCCACCTACTCTTGGGAATAATCCTGTACCTGAGGCTGCTGCAGTGGGTCAGGAGCAATTTATGACTACTATGATGACCATGGGTAGATCTATGGAGACTCTTGCTAATGGAATTGCTCTGTTGGAGCAGAATATGAATCAGAATGCTGGGCAAGCCAATGATCAGCCACCTACTATTGAACCCCAGTATGTGAGGTTAAATGAGTTTATCAGAGTGAACCCACCTACATTCTCCAACTCTGCTACTGAGGATCCAGTATACTTCATCAATGAGGTACGTCGAATTTGTTTAGCTCTCAACTGTACTGATGATAGATCTATAGAGTTGGCAGGCCATCAGTTAAAGAGGTCAGCTCAGGTGTGGTTCGATGATGAGATCAGAGATAGGGTTCATTTCTGGGATGAGTTTAGGGACTTGTTCATGCAGAATTTCATACCTGAGAATGTTATGTGGCAAAAAGGCCAAGAGTTTGAGAGGTTGAAGCAAGGGGATAGATCCATAGCTGAGTATTATGAGAAGTTTCAGGATCTGCGACAGTATGCTACACACTTGATTCAGGATGAGGCTCGGATGACTCGCAGATTTGTGGAGGGACTGAACAATAAGTATTATGGTTTTGTTGCTAGCCATAACTACACTGAGTTGCATTTGGCTAGGAACACAGCTCTGGGTTTGGAAAACAGAGGTAAGACTGACAGGACTGAGGATACTACTGATGTCAGTAGGAAGAGGAGTATACCTAATGATTTGCATGGCTACCAAGGACAGAACAGAGATCAGAGAGGTAATAATAGAGGTGGTCAGCAACAAACTTACCGATTGCAGAATCAGAATCAGGGGCATCCTGTTTGTAGGTTTTGTGGTAACCGTCATCCAGGAGATTGCTGGAGACAGATGAGAGCATGTTTAGGTTGTGGACATATGGATCACCAGGTGAAGGATTGTCCTAATTCTCGGCGTGGTCAGAATCAAGGAGGGCAGCAGAATTATGTGAGACCAGCAGGGAATCAGGGTAACAACAACCGTGGCAACGGTAATGGTAACGGCAATGGTAATGGCAGAGGTATTGGTGGTCGAGGTTATAATGGAGGCCGGGGTAATAAGAATGGTAGACGACAAAATGGAGGTTATCGAGGCTACCAAGGTCAGCAGAATCAGGGTTATCACCAGAATAATCAGCAGCAGAATGTTGTACCCGCTTTGCCAAGGGGCGAAGTTTTTCTCAAAGGTTGATCTTCGGTTTGGTTATCATCAGTTACTGCTTTTCGCTCAAGGTATGGTCATTATGAGTTTCTGGTAATGTCTTTTGGACTTACCAACGCCCCTGCTGCTTTTATGGACTTGATGAATAGGGTGTTTAGTCCATATCTTGATCGGTTTGTTGTGGTGTTCATTGATGATATTTTGGTGTATTCCAAGACTAAAGAAGAGCATGAGAAACATTTGAAGCTGGTTTTGCAAACTCTGAGGGAACATAAACTTTATGCCAAGTTATCGAAATGTGAATTCTGGTTGGATAAAGTTGTGTTCTTGGGTCATGTTATATCTTCTGAGGGTGTTCAGGTTGATCCAAAGAAGATTGAGGCAGTCATGGATTGGCCAAGACCAAAGACAGTTACAGAGATACGAAGTTTCTTGGGTTTGGCTGGTTATTACAGAAGATTTGTTAGAGATTTTTCTCGACTTGCAGCACCTTTGACTAAACTCACTCGCAAGGGTGTTAAGTTTGTTTGGGATGATGCTTGTGAGGAGAGTTTTAACCTTCTGAAAGAAAGGTTGACATCTGCACCTGTACTTGTTTTGCCGGAGGACAATGAAGGCTATGTTGTTTACTGTGATGCATCTGGTATTGGTTTGGGATGTGTGTTGATGCAACATGGTAGGGTGGTTGCTTATGCTTCAAGACAGTTGAAAAAGCATGAAGTTAATTATCCTACACACGATCTGGAGATGGATGCTGTTGTGTTTGCACTAAGATCTGGAGGCATTATCTGTATGGTGTTACATGTGAGATTTTTACTGACCATAAGAATCTCAAATATGTTTACTCGCAGAGGGATTTGAACTTGAGGCAGAGGAGGTGGATAGAGTTTCTAGAAGATTATGATTATAATATTCAGTACCATCCTGGGAAAGCAAATGTTGTGGCAGACGCTTTGAGTAGCAAGTCTATGGAGAGTTTGTCACATATTTGTTTGACGAGGAGGTCCTTGATTTCTGAGATTCACCAATAGCTTGATGAGGGTTGGACATTTAATATGTCTGACAAAGGAGTTGTGAATGGTAGAGGGGTGTTTCTTGCTAGTTTGGCTGTGAAGCCAAATTTTCTCGACAGGATTATTTCTGAGCAAAGTAAGGATGCGGATTTGGAAATTTTACGACAGAAAGTCTTAGCCGGTGAGAACAAGGAGTTTGTTATAGATGATAAAGGTGTTTTGAAGTTTGGTACTAGGGTGTGTGTTCCTAAGGTAGATGATTTGAAGACTGATATCCTTAAGGATGCACATTTCTCTAGGTACACAGTTCACCCAGGTTCCACCAAGATGTATCGGGATTTAAAGCAGTTGTACTGGTGGAAAGGGATGAAGAATGATGTTGCACAGTTTGTTTCTCAATGCTTATCTTGTCAACAAGTTAAGTATGAGCATCATAAGCCTGCGGGATTGCTTAAGGAGTTACCACTGCCTGAGTGGAAATGGGAGAGAATCAATATGGATTTTGTTGTCGGTTTGCCTAAAGCTCCTGGTGGGCATGATTCGATCTGGGTTATTGTTGACAGATTGACTAAGTCCGCTCATTTTCTTCCAGTAAATACTAAGTACACAGTGTCGCAGTATGCCAAACTGTACCTCAATAGGATTGTGAGTCTTCATGGGGTTCCAGTTTCTATAGTTTCTGATAGAGGACCACAATTTACTTCTAGATTTTGGCAGAAGCTTCAGGAAGGTTTGGGAACTAATCTTCATTTCAGCACTGCTTTTCATCCTCAGACAGATGGTTTGTCGGAGAGGACTATTCAGACTTTGGAAGATATGCTGCGATTATGTGTTCTTGATTTTGGTGGTAGTTGGGCAGATCATCTTCCTTTGGTAGAGTTTGCCTACAATAACAGTTATCAGGCTAGTATTGGTATGGCTCCATTTGAGGCTCTGTATGGCAGAAGGTGTAGGACTTCATTATATTGGGAGGAGGTTGGCGAGCGTCGAATTGAGGGTCTTGAACTTTTACAATACAGTGCTGAGGTTGTACCAGTGATTCAAGACCGTATTCGGACTGCTTTTAGTAGACAAAAGAGCTATGCTGATTTGAAAAGAAGAAATCTGGAATTTGCTGTCGGAGATAGAGTGTTTCTGAAGGTTTCACCTTTCAAGGGTGTTATGAGGTTTGGTAAGAAGGGAAAATTAGCTCCACGGTATGTTGGTCCATTTGAAATTCTGGAGAGGATTGGTGATGTTGCTTATAGGCTTGATTTACCACCTCAGATGGCTTCTGTGCATCCGACATTTCATATCTCGATGTTGAGAAAGTATGTACCTAGTCCTGATCATGTGCTAGCTCCGGACACCGTAGAGATTAGTGATGATTGTTCTTATGAGGAGCAGCCAATGACTATTCTGGACCATCAGGTCAAGCGGTTGCGTTCTAAGGATGTAGCTTCTGTGAAAGTCCTTTGGCGCAATCATTCTATTGAAGAATGCACCTGGGAAGCCGAAGAGCTTATGAAAGCTAAATATCCCTATCTGTTTGAGTCTTCAGGTATGTTTTAGATTTCGAGGTCGAAATCGTTTTAAGGGGGTTAGACTGTAATATTCTTGAGTTTTAGTGTTAGAGCACTTGCATACTAGCATAACATCATACTCATACATCGCATGATATTGTTTGTGACTGATGATTGACAATTGTATGCAATGAATCTTATTGAAAAGGTGTATGTGTAATGATGTTGTACTCGATTGATTGGCACTGATATTGACTGGGTTGAGCGCTAAGCGCTATTCATTGATTTTGTTTTGGTTATCTGAAAATTGGTTTTTTTATTTAATGAATTCTAAATGGATCAAACCTAGAATGGTCATTAGTGCTTGGTATCTTGTGGTTATGGCCTGATCAACCATAACAACACATACTAAGTAGACGATACCATCCGAATTTGTGTATAGCTATTGTATGATAGTTTTTGATGGATAATGATTATGTTGGATTCAATTGCGTGGACGCAATTACTTTAAGGGGGTTAGATTGTAAAACCCTTGGTTTTTGTATGATTTTAAGTCTAGGGGCAAAATGGTAATTTTGCACCTTAGGGGCAAAATAGTCATTTTGTGCCCTTTGAATGTCTTTTTGATACTCGGGGCGACGAGACGGTCGTTTTGAGTATAATATTGTGTTTTTAGCTTCGGGGGTATTTTGGTCATTTTGGCGGTCGAAAAATTTTCGGGTTTCGTTTTCCTGTTTTTGATGTCATTTTGGTGACCGTGATGTCGTTACGGTTATTTTAAATATAATTTTGCTAGGGGTTGTGTTTCAGAAATTTTTCAGAAATTTATTTAATTTTTAATTTAAAATAAATTAAATAAATTAAATTTGGGGTTAGTTGTAAATTTTTATAAGTTAGTTGGGTGTTTTTTTGAATTTTTAAAGAGTTTTGGGGTGTTTTTAATTAAAATAAATTAGTTTGGGGTAAAATTATAATTTTGAAAAGTTATTTTCCTATAAATAGACCTAAAATCTGATAGGGTAGGGTTTTGGGTCTTTTATTTTCCGGTGTTTTGAAAAAAGGGAAGAAAATTAGGGTTTTTAGGCAGAAACAGTGCGGCCGTCGTTTGGTCACTGTGCGCGCGCCATAGCCAGCGTCGTTCGGCGAGGGAGGCTTGTCGTTCGGCGGAGAGACGCGGGCCAAGGCTCCTGTCGTTCGGCGTGAGGAGACCGTCGTTTGGCGTGCTGCGGGCGTGGCTCGCCCCTGTCGTTTGGCCAGTGTTCCAGCAGCTCGATTTTTCGAGTTTTTGAGTGTTTTTAAGGTTTTTCTTGATTCTTTTTGCATTATTTCGACTTCCATTTAATTAGTTCATATTAATATCATATTGGTTTGATATTTTTCTTGATTAAATTGGCTAAATTCGAATTATTATTTAATTAAATTGATTTTTTTACATAATAGGTTAGGTTTTGAGTTTTTATTGTTTTGGGGGATTTTGGTATTGAATTAATTGATTTGGCTAATGTGTTGGGTTCCGAAATTTGATGAAGGTATTGAGTTAGGGTTTGATTAAATTGATTTGGGTGTTAAGATTTTCGAATTAATTGTTTTCTTTGAGTTTTTGGATGAATTAATTTTCTGCTGAAGTTTGATTTTTTGTGCTGTATGTTTCCCGATTTTTAATTAAATATTGGAACATGATAAAAATCTGAAATTTGGATGTGTGGCTCGAAATTGAGTCTAGTTTATGAGAAAAATAATTGTTGGGATTTTGGAGCATCGAATATTTCTGGAAAATTCAAGTTTGCTACTGTTGTCTGACAAACTGTGCTGTTGATGCTATTGCATCAACTGTAACTTTCGAAATTCATATTAAAATGTATAAAAATGTTTTTGATTTGATTTTCATATATGTTTTAGTTCTGGAAGTCTAGTTTACAAGAAAAATATGTTGGGTTATGTTTCTGTTTGTTATACTTTTGAAATAATTAGATCTTTCTACTGCTGTCAGTATACCTTGTGAGTTGCATACTGTTTTGAATAAAAATTGATTGAGGGAATTCTAAGTCTTGAAAAATTATGAAATTTTGGTAAGATGCTTTTCAGATATCAAATTAACTTCTGGTTGAAAATTATAAATTTTGCATATACTGGTTAATTGTTTTGAATTTTACAAGTTGACACTCGTTTTTCAGGTTTATCGGTAAAATTGTATCTTGTGTATATTGATTATTTAGGTAAGGTATTTGATGAATTTAAATTGTAAGGAATTTTTAAGGATGTTTTATATTCTGGAAAGCAATTTTAAAGGTGTGGTATTATGATGGTTAAGTTATGTTTGGTTGACAAAAAGGTTTAACCTTGTTGTGGAAATTATTAAATTGTGTGCATTCACGTCATGCATTCCCATTTGCACTTGCATACATTTGTAAGAGTGGTTGTTAATTGATGGTTAATGGTTAGGCGGTGGTCCAAAAGCACCTCAGACTTAGGGTGGCAGATTGCTTAGCTGACTGTTAGACCAGGTAAGTTCTATGGGTGTATGTGATTATTTGTGTTGTGCTACTTGCTAACAACTTATATACATATATAAACCCTTCTTATAATATATTATCCTTTCTATATATTCACTAGACTATTCTTTCGAACCCAGCCTCGCATGCTTTAGGAGACAGAGAAACTTGCATGTGATTGTATTTATGTGATAATATTGAATGTGATATTACTTGTGCCGTGTGATGGTGTGTCATGAAGGGGAAGGAGGTTACTGAGGCTTAATGCCTATACTGTTACTGAGGCTTAATGCCTATACTGCTACTGAGGCTTAATGCCTATACTGTTTACTGAGGCTACATGCCTAATTACTGATTACTGTACTGTACTGAGAAGTTATAAGGGCGGATGTGACTGATATGATTACTGTACTGTTTACTGATTGGTGACCCCGACACACCATCTTGTTTGCTTAATTTGTGATTGTATTATATGTACTGCTTATATAACTGTTAGATGTTTCTCTGCCTCTCATAGACTTACTGGACGTCTATAAAGCGCTCACACCCTTACAGATTGTCTTGCAGGTTTACAGTGATTGCCTTCGTCTATCTTCTTTCTCTTCTTGGCAAAGTCGATCAGGTTTTCGTTTGTGTTTTTGGTCCTTCTGCTTAGAGATTTTTGGATATTGAACTTTTGGGCGGATTGATTCCGAATCCCTTTTTGTGTAATAAGTAGAACTTGTCTGCATTAGATTTCCCGAATGATTTTATTGTGATTTTATTATATTGATGGATTGCATTTGAACTAGGATTGAGGATTATATAAGTATTGTACTGTTTTGCACTTAGACTGTTATGAATATTTTAATAGGCTTATGTGGTCGGACTTCGGTTTGGCTGCATGCCGGTCATGGCCCCCGGGTTGGGTCGTGACAGCGAGCTAGCTCATTTAAAAAGCTCGTGAGTTAAGCTCGTAAGCTAGCTCATTTAGTGTATTAGATTAAATATATATATAATTTAATTTATATATATTAAACTATATATGTGAATATATTAAATTTTTAACTAACTTAATTTATATAATTTATTAATATATGGTATATGTGATAAATAAATTAAATAATAGACAATATAAAATAGCTTAGTAATTTATAGTAAAATATAAAATTATAGTAATATAATATTTTATTTTTGTTAATATATAATTATATTATTCACCTTTCATAAAAACATAAATTTTAGTATATCTTTTATGAAAATTTAGATAAAATGAATGAAAAATTAAAATTAAAATAAGTTTATTGAGCTCGTTAAATTTATTTAACTCAAGCTCGAGTTTAAGCTCGAGATACATAATATATGAGCTGGCTCGATATAAGTTCGGGCTCGGCTCGGGCTCGATTCGAGTTCGAGTTTGAACTCGACTATTTTATAATGAGCTGAGCTTGAACTTTCCAAAGCTCGGCTCGGCTAGGCTCGATTACAGCCCTAGTCGTATTCTACTATTGCCTCTCGAAATAGGTTATCTAATGTTATAGATGGTGTAGGTCTATCCACACATACTGAAGGTAGCAAATCTGATTATGATCATGCACGAGCACTTATAAGTATGATTTTTTATTGTCTGTAATAGTATTTTGATTATTTATAAAAATAATTCAAATTCCTTGATTTATTAAAAATTTTAATTTAATTAGAGCAAAGCCTAGGCTGACCTCCAAGTAGCTGTGAGATCATCCTCCATACGCACGCCAAAGGTCATGACGAGAATTCATTAATCGATCACCAGTCTCGAGATGTAAATGTAAGTAATTTGTATTTTTTTTAAATTGGTTGTTATATTAAAAATAAAACTTAACATATTATTTTTAATGTTATAGGATTGTTTCATTACATCTCAGGATTAGACATCTAAGTCTGATACCCCTATTGATGAGACTAGTTTATTTTTATTTGCTATTGGGGAGAGAAGAAGAAGAAAGTGTATGGACTTGGGTCCCAGTGTATCAGCTCAGCTTTTTCCTTTTCTTCGTCTTATAGATCATCTACTCTACAACAAATTGAATAATTGAGGGCAAAATTAAAGAAGCGTGAGCAGACATACCAGTAGGAATTATAAGAAGAGGTGCAGAGGATGATCGAGCAATAGCTGTATCAGCTTATGACCAATTTCATAAAAGGATCATTTGATCCTTCACAGGGGCATCCTCCACCTCCTTATCCTCCAATACCACCTTTGCCTCCTGATCCGACTTCTTAGGATTTTTTTAGCCTTCGTTATGTAATTAGAAGTATACAAGTACATTTAAAGTATTTTTATTTATTATTACTGGATTTTAAATAATTTAATTTTCATTTACATAATTAATATAACTTTACATCATATGGTAGGAAGTAAAAAAAAACTGAGGAAGTAGGGGGCTACTGACTTTATAGGTACTGTAGATCCAGCTGAGGCAGAGCAATGGCTAGATAGAATGGAGCGGGTATTTGTTCAGTTGAAGGTTACTATAGAAGAGAAGTTTGATTATGCTATGTCTCCTCTGCAGGGGATGCTTATGACTGGTGAAAAACGGTTCCATATGGGTTAGATAAACCACCGGTACTGAGTTATGATAATTTTCTGGTGGAGTTTGAAGAAAAATACATACCGAGGGATTATAGAGATTGAATGAAGAGGGAGTTTTTAAATTTAAAGCAGGGGATTAAATCAGTGACAGAGTAAGAGAAAAAGTTTATAAGGTTAAATAAGTATGCTAGTGAAATTATTTCTGATGAGGTAGATAGATGCAGGGGATTTAAGAAGGGATTGAGGCCTGCTATCAGATGTTAGGTAGCAATAGTCTAGTATAAAGTAGAAATGGTAAAGGTGGCAGGGTAGGATATAGACAAAGAGAGAAATCTGTAACTGTGGATAGAGTAGAAGGAGCTGAAATATCACAAAGAGTATATACGATGCAGAGAGAGTAAAATGTTCCGGAGGTAAATGAAGGTAAACTTTTTTTATCTGGTATTAATATTTATGCATGGATTGAATGTTTATTCTTTGGTAATGTTGGTAGAAGTTAAGAATTCTTTGAGCTAATTAGAGATTATGTAATTGGTTTTACTAGGAGTTAAGAGTAGTGTTTAATTTTGGACTATAGTAAAGAATTTCGAGGATGAAATTATTTAAGAAGAGAGAATTATAACATCCATAAGTTTAGACATAATTAAATATTTATATGGAGGTTAATTAGAGTGTTGGGAGATATATATTTACAGTATATATTTATTGTATACATAAGATATGCATAAAGTATATATTGGATCCCTAATGTATACATAGTATATACCTAACATATACCTAATATATACACTTAAAGACAAAGATTTAGTGAAAAGTCAAAAAGTAAAAAGTTAAAATTTAATAAATAAATAAATAAAATTAAAATAATTATGTGTGAAAGATAATAAATCTCTAAAAATTATAATAATTAATTAATTAATTAGTAATTATATAAAAATGTGAGGGGCAAAATTAAAAATAAAAATATATAAAAGTCATCTTCTTCCTCTTCATCCATTAATGGCCGAATTGAGTAAGAGAGAGAGAGAGAGAGAGAGAGAGAGAGAGAGAAAGAGACTTTCTTCTAAACACTTCAAATTACATAAGAAATTCAAAGATTTTAAGATGATTTTGAAGGTTTATCAATAACTCAAGTAAGTATTTTCTCTTAGAAACTTGTTTTCTCTAGTTTTAAGGTTATGTATAATTTGGCTAGTAAGAGAAAGTGGTTGTAAATTATTAAAATGTGCAGGAATAAAGCATACATGGTGGATATATGGTGATTTAATGAGTAATTGATTGAGACACTATAAGAATGTATGAATTATTGACAGAAATTTTTTTGTTGGTAATGCTAACAAAATATCGAGAGAAACTATTAAAAAATAAATTAAAAAATGCACTAATAAATTACCGATATAAAAATTTACTGGCATATATTTTATCAATAATAATAGCACCAGCAGATGGCACCACTGATTATCGATAAACTTTACTGACAAAAATTTCAAAGAGTCGGCAATACATAGAGAATATATTTATTTATTAATACATAAACTTTTTAGTGATAAAATTTATTGACATATATTTATGTCAATAATAACGAGAGAATATATTTTTTATCTGTAAAATTATTAAGAGAATATATTTTATATTGGTAAAATTACTGGGAAAATATATTTTCTATTGGTAATATTGAGAATATATTTTCTGTCAGTAAAATTACCGAAAAAATATATTTTCTGTTGGTAATACCGAGAGAATATATTTTCTGCCGGTAATTTTATCAACAAAAAAGTATCTCTCTCGGTAAATGAATATTCGTAACCTAATTAGTTGGGCAAAATTTTTACCGTAATTAGGTGACTCGTTTATCAAGAGAAAATATTTTTATGTCGGTAAAGTTATCAAGAGAAAATATTTTATGTCGGTAAAATTACCGAGAGAATATATTTTATGTCGATAATTTTACTGACAAAAAAGTACTTATCTTTGTAAATGAATAGTTACAATCTAATTAATTGGGCAAAAATTTTACAGCCATTAGATGAGCTGTTTACAAAGAGAAAGTATTTTTCTATCGGTAAAATTACCGAGAGAATATATTTTCTATTGATAATACTAAGAAAATATATTTTCTGTCAGTAAATTTAAAGAGAAAATATATTTTCTATCGGTAATACTGAGAGAATATATTTTCTATCGAAAAAATTATCGAGAGAAAATATTTTCTGTTGGTAATACTAAAACAATATATTTTCTTATCAGTAATTTTAACGACAAAAGTAGTTCTCTTGGTAAATAAATAGTAGCAATCTAATTAATTGGGCAAAAAATTTACAGCCATTAGATGACCCGTTTACAAAGAGAAAGTAATTTTCTATCGGTAAAATTATCGAGAGAATATATTTTCTGTTGATAATACTAAGCGAATATATTTTGTCGGTAAATTTATCTAGAAAATATATTTTCTATTGGTAATACCGAGAGAATATATTTTTTATCGATAAAATAATCGTGAGAAAATATTTTCTGTTGATAATAACAAGAAAATATATTTTTTATCGGTAATTTTATCGACAAAAAGTAGTTCTCTTGATAAACAAATAATAGCAATTTAATTAATTTGGGCAAAAATTTTAACACCATTAGATGAGCTGTTTACCAAGAGCAGTATTTTTCTATCGGTAAAATTATGGAGAGAATATATTTTCTGTTCGTAATACCGAAATAATATTTTTTTGTCAGTAATTTTACAGATAGAAAAGTAGTTCTTTTGGTAAATAAATAGTCACAACCTACTTAGTTGACCAAAAATTTTACCGCCAATAAATGAGTCATTTACCAAGAGAAAATACTTTGTATTAGTAAAAATACCGAGAAAATAAATTTTCTGTTAGTAATACCGAGAAAATAAAATTATTAAGAGAATATATTTTTTTTATATTACCGAGAGAATATATTTTCCGTCGGTAAAATTAGTTTTTATGATAAATAAATAGTTACAGCCTAATTAGTTGGACGAGAAATTTAGCGTCATTAGGTGAGCTATTTACCTAGAACAAGTATTCTTCTGTTGATAAAATCACCAAAAGAAATATTTTTTATTAATAATGCCGAGAGAATATATTTTCGATCGATAAAATTACCGAGATAATATATTTTTTATCTGTAAATTTTACTTATAAAAATAATTTTTTTCCCTCCTTTCATATTTCTACTGGTCCTCCCCCATTTTTGTCATTTCTCTTTTGCCTATGTCTATCTTTGTCCCCTTTTCTATGTTTTTTTTTTTTGCTTAAAGAAGAAGAAGAAGAAGGTATTTATTTTAATTTTTTAATTTTTGTAATTTATGTTAAATTTATGTTATTTATTTTTTGATTTGTTTTTATTTTTTATAAATTTGATATTTTTTTTGGGTTTGTGAGTGTTATAGTTTAGGTTGATTATTTATATTTTGGTTGTGTTATTTCATTTTTAAGATATTTTTTTATTGTTTAATAAATTTTATGTATATTTTATTTTTTTAAATTTCCAAAAAATAAAAAAAAAACTAAATTTTGAAATTTTATTTTAATTAATCAGAATATTATTTTAGGAATTTTTAAAATTTTCATAATACATTTAGAATTTTTTTTATTTAGACATTTATTTAAGGTGTTAGATTTTTTTAGGGTATTATTATCATTTTTTTAAAAACTTTTAGGTAATATTGATTTATTATTATAAAGTTCAGTATAAAAATTATAAAAACATTAATTTTTTAAATTTATATATTTAAACAAAATATGTTTTAGGAAATTTTAAAATGTTTTGTTATATTTTTAGAAATTTTTTGGTAAATAGAAATATTTGAGGTGTTAGGTTTTTTTTAGGGTATTTTTATGATTTTTTTAAAAAAAATTAAGTAAAATTGATTTATTTTTATAAATTTTAGAATAAAAATTATAAAAAAATTAATTTTTAAAATTTTTAATTAAAAAGAATATATTTTAGGAAATTTTAAAATTTTTTGTTATTTTTTTAAAAATATTTTTGGTAAATAGAAATATTTTAGACTGTTAGATTTTTTAGGGTATTTTTTTATTTTTTAAAAAAAATTTAGGTAAATTTAATTTTAAAATTTTAATTATAAAAATAAGCTAAAGAATTTTTTTTAATTAACCAGAATAATTCTTAAGGACTTTTAAAATTTTCATAACATTTTTAGAAATTTTTTGGTATTTAAAAATTTTTAGGGTGTTAAAATTTGTTAGGTATTTTTAGTGACTTTTATGGTTTTAGTTAAAAAATTATAATTTATAATTTTTAAAAATTTTATGTTTGGAGTAAAAAAAAATACAATTTAAGGTACATTTTGAGATTTTATAAATTTTTAGCTAATTAGTTTTAAGAATTAAAATTTATTGTTATTTTATTACCACAAAGAGATGGAAATGCTCATGATTAAGGCTAATATACTATAGGGGGGAGAGGTGACCATGGCTACGTTCATAGGTGGTTTGCATAAGGAGATTGCAGATGTTGTGGAGCTGCAACACTATATGGAGATGGAGGATGTTGTGAATATGGCCACGAAAATGGAGAGACAACAAAACAAATATGGGCTGCCAAGTCTTACTCAAATTCCAACAACAAATGGAGATCAAAATGGAGCAAAAATGATGATAAGAGTAAGGAGAATACATCAGGATCCAAAGAGAAAGGCCATGGTGCAAGTAAATTCAAGGATAAGAATAACAACTCACAGAAAGGTACTTATGATTCTTCTTCTAAACCTTCTACTAAACCTTCTAGACAAAGAGATATAGTTTTTTTAAATGTCAAGGGTGGGGTCACATTGCTTCTGAGTGCCCTAATAGAAAAACAATGCTCTTGATGGGTTGTTGTAAAACCCTTGGTTTTTGAATGATTTTAAGTCTAGGGGCAAAATAGTCATTTTGTGCCCTCATATGTCGTTTGAACATAATTTGATGGTTTAAATGTCTTTTTGATACTCAGGATGACGAGACGGTCGTTTTGAGTATAATATTGTGTTTTTGACTTCGAGGGGTATTTTGGTCATTTTGGCGGTCGAAAAATTTTCGGATTTCGTTTTGCTATTTTTGATGTCATTTTGGTGACCGTGGTGTCGTTACGGTTATTTTAAGTATAATTTTGCTAGGGTTTGTGTTTCAGAAATTTTTCGGGTATTTATTAAATTTTTATTTAAAATAAATTAAATTAATTAAACAAATTAAATAATTAATTAACTAATTAATACAATTCTGAAAATAATTAAATTTGGGGTTAGTTGTGAATTTTTATAAGTTAGTTGGGTGTTTTTTTGAATTTTTAAAGAGTTTTAGGGTTTTTTTAAAATAAAAAAATTAATCTAGTGGTATATTGGTAATTTTACAACTAAAAATTATATAAATAGGGGGTGTTAGGGCACCCAATTGAGTGTCTAAAAACCCTAGTGCTGTCAGAGAGAGAAAGATGTTGAAAAATCAAATTTTTCTTCAAAAACCGAGTGGCTGTCGTTTAGCAGTGGGCGCGCTTTTTGCTGGTATCGTTTGGCGAGGGACTGCTGTCGTTCGGCGTGGAGCTGCGGGCTGGAGGTATTGTCGTTCGGCGTGCGGAGCTCGTCGTTCGGCGTGGCAGCTTGATTCTTGCAGGCGTCGTTTTTTGTTCCAAATTTTAGACAGTTTCGAGATTTTGAGGTTTTTCAATTTTTTCTTCAATTTCTTTCAACTTCATGGCATGATTTGTGTTGTGGGATGTTTATATAATGTTTAGGATGTTAGAAAATAATATTTTTGAATTATTTTGATTTTTAATTAATTAAAAATAATAAAAAAATTGTAGGATGATTTTGGAGATTCTTGTTGTTTAATATTTGATTTGTGAGTTTGAGTTATTGATCTAGTATTTTTGACAATTGTAATCTGTTCTAGAGATGTTATACTTGATCTAGAAATTTATTTTTGAATTTTCATGTTTGATTTATATTTTTAATTCATTAATAAAGTGAAAAATTATTTCTGCTGTTGATTACTAATCTTTCAGTAACTTTGTCGAATTTTTAAAAATTATTGGTAAATGATCTAGGTCTAAATTTTTGATATGTTTTAGGATATGATGTTAGGTGTTTATAAAAAATATTTTGAGGTCTGGTTCAAATGTTTGTATTTCGAAATAAATTTATTTCTCAACTGCTGCCATTATGGTAACTGGTTGTGTAAATCCGTTTTAAAATTTTAATTGAGGGACTTAGAGGTTTCTAAAAATTATGAAATTTTGATATGTTGTTTATTAGGATGTTTTGAATCTATAAAAAATAATTTTTGGGATTTTGGAGCATCGTATATTTCTGGAAAATTCAAGTTTGCTACTGTTGTCTGACGAACTGTACTGTAGGTGCGATTGCATCATCTGTAACTTTCAAAATTTATATTAAAATGTGTAAAAATGTTTTAGATTTGATTTTCATATATGTTGAAGTTCTGGAAGTCTAATTTACAAGAAAAATATGTTGGGTTATGTTCTGTTGTTATATTTTTAGAATAATTAGATCTTTCTACTGCTGTCAGTATACCTTGTGAGCTGTATACTGTTTTGAATAAAAATTGGTTGATAGACTTCTAAGTCTCGAAAAATTATGAAATTTTGGTAGGATGCTTTTCAGATATCAAATTAACTTCTGGTTGAAAATTATAAATTTTTCATATACTGGTTAATTGTTTTGAATTTTACAAGTTGACACTCGTTATTCAGGTTTTATCGGTAAAATTGTATTTTGTGAATATTGAATATTTAAATAAGGTATTTGATGAATTTAAATTGTAAGGACTTTTTAATGACATTTTATATTCTGGAAAGAAAGTTTAAAGGTGTGGTATTGTGATAGTTAAGTTATGATTGGTTGACGAAAATGTTTAACCTTGTTGTGGAAACTATTGAATTGTGTGCATTCACGTCATGCATTCCCATTTGCACTTGCATACATTTGTAAGGGTGGTTGTTAATTGATGGTTAATAGTTAGGCGGTGGTCCAACAGCACCTCAGACTTAGGGTGGCGGATTGCTTAGCTGACCGTTAGACCAGGTAAGTTCTATGGGTGTATTTGAATTGTTTGTGTTGTGCTACTTGCTAACAACTTATATATATATAAACCCTTCTTATAATATATTATCCTTTCTATATATTCACTAGTCTATTCTTTCAAACTCAGCCTCGCATGTTTTAGGAGACAGAGAAACTTGTATGTGATTGTATTTATGTGAGAATATTGAATTTGATATTACTTGTGCTGTGTGATGGTGTGTCATGAAGGGGAAGGAGGTTACTGAGGCTTAATGCCTATACTGTTACTGAGGCTTAATGCCTATACTGTTTACTGAGGCTACATGCCTAATTACTGATTACTGTACTGTGCTGAGGAGTTATAAGGGCGGATGTGACTGATATTATACTGTACTGTTACTGATTGGTGACCCCGACACACCATCTTGATTGCTTAATTTGTGAATGTATTATATGTATTGCTTATATGATTGTTAAATGTTTCTCTGCCTCTCATAGACTTGCTGGGCGTCTATATAAAGCGTTCACACCCTTACAGATTGTCTTGCAGGTTTTCAGTGATTGTCTTCGTCTATCTTCTTTCTCTTCTTGGCGAAGTCGATCAGGTTTTCCGTTTATGTTTATCGGTCTTTCTGCTTAGAGATTTCCGGATATTGAACTTTTGGGCGGATTGAATCCGAATCCCTTTTTGTGTAATAAATAGAACTTGTCTGCTTTAGATATCCCGAATGATTTTATTGTGATTTGATTATATTGTTGGTTTGCATTTGAACTAGGATTGCGAATTATATAAGTATTGAACTGTTTTGCATTTAGACTGTTATGAATGTTTCTAAGGCTTATGTGGTCGGACTTCGGTTTGGCTGCATGCCGGTCGTGGCCCCCGGGTTGGGTCGTGACAGTTGTGAAATTGTTTCTGAATCTGAACATGAAAATGATTCTGATGATAGTGAGTTGAGTATGCCACCATTAGAAGATTGTTCTAATATTGAAGAGAATGTTGAATATGCTGAAATGGGTGAAACTCTTATTGTTAGGCGTGTTTTAAGTTCAAAAGTTAAAGAGGAAAGATTGGAACAAAGAGAAAACCTATTTCATACCAGATGCTTAATAAGTGGTAAAGTTTGTAGCATGATCATAGATGGGGATAGTCGTACCAATATAGCTAGTACCGCTTTGGTTGAGAAGTTGGGACTAAAATGTGAGAAACACCCTAAACCCTATAGGCTATAATGGTTGAATGATAGTGGGAAAGTGAAAGTTACTAAGCAAGTTATGGTTGCATTTTCAATTGGGAAGTACTATGATAGTGTTGTTTGTGATGTTGTACCTATGTAAGCTGGTCATATTTTATTGGGTAGGCCATGACAATTTGATAGGCGTGCCATTCATGATGGGTATAGAAACAGGTCACACTTGAGCACGATGGCACTAAATTCACACTTGCTCCTTTATCCCTTAAGGAGGTCTATGAAGATCAATTGATATTGTAACATGCTACTTGTAGAAGTTTAGGTAGTGAGCAAAAACAAATGAGGAGAGAAAAGAGGCCATTAGAGAAAAGAATAAAGAACAAGGCCCAAAGGTGAGTGAATGCACAAGTGAGGGAAAGATGTGCAGGAGAGAATAAGTTAGTGAGTGAGAAGAGAGAGATAAAATTGAAAAGTGGAGAGGTTGAAAAGAAACCTGGTTTATATGCAAAAGAAAGAGAGATAAAGAATGCATTAGGTAAGAGAGCTTTGATAGTGATTCGGTATAGGGAAGCTTTGTTTACTGAAATTGACCTTAAACCCAATTTGCCTAGTGTGTTTGTGACTTTGTTACAGGAGTTTGAGGATGTATTTCCTAAAGAAATACCTAAGGGTTTACCACTCTTGAGAGTAATTGGGCATCAAATTGACTTGGTGCCAGGAGCTCAAATTCCTAACCGTCTAGCTTACCGAAGCAATCCAGAGGAAACAAAGGAGTTGCAAAGGCAAGTAGATGAATTATTGGCCAAAAGTCACGTAAGAGAAAGTTTAAGTCCTTGTGTTGTATCGATTCTCTTGGTGCCAAAAAAGGATGGGACTTGGAGGATGTTCATGGACTGTAGAGCAGTTAATAAAATCACTGTAAAGTATCGCTATCCTATTCCTAGATTAGATGATATTCTAGATGAATTGTATGGTGCTTGTATGTTCACTAAAATTGATTTAAAATATGGCTATCATCAAATTAGGATGAAAGAAGGAGATGAATGAAAAACTGTATTTAAGACTAAATATGGATTGTATGAGTGGTGAGTGATGCCTTTGGATTATCTAATGCACCTAGTACTTTCATGCTCTTAATGAATTATGTCTTGCATGATTTCCTTGAAAAATTTGTTATTGTATACTTTGATGACATTTTTGTTTATAGCAAATCTCTAGATGAGCATGTTGAGCATGTTAGACTAGTTCTAGAGGTCCTAAGGAAAGAAAAGTTGTATGCAAACCTTAAGAAGTGTTCCTTCTGCATAGATAAAGTTATCTTCTTAGGTTTTATGGTGAATTCTAAAGGAGTTGAGGTTGACTTTGAGAAGGTGAAGGCTATCCAAGAAGCTTAGTGAGGTAAGAAGCTTCCATGGTCTGGCAAGTTTTTATAGGCGATTTGTTAGAGATTTCTCTACTATTGCTGCCCCACTAAATGAGATTGTTAAGAAAAAATATTGGGTTCAAATAGGGTAGATAACAAAAAGATGCATTTTGCACTTTAAAGGAAAAGTTATGTACTGCACCTGTTTTGCGAATACCTGATTTCTCTAAAACTTTTGAAATTGAATGTGATGCTTCTGAGATTGGTATAGGGACTATTTTGATGCAGGATAACTGTCCTATAACATACTTTAGTGATAAGTTGAGTGGACCTGAATTGAATTACTCTACTTATGATAAGGAGTTCTATGCATTGGTGAGAGCTCTTAATGTGTGGGAACACTATTTGCTGCCTAAGGAGTTCATGATATATTGTGACCATCAATCACTCAAGTACCTGAAGGGACAAGGGAAATTAAACAAGAGGCATGCAAAGTGGATGAAGTATCTTGAGACATTTCCATACATGATTAAGTACAAGCAAGGAAAGGACAATGTTGTGGTTGATGCACTTTTAAGAAGGTATGCATTGATTTCTATGCTTAGCTTTAAGTTACTTGGATTTGAGCATTTGAAAGAATTGTATCCTAATGATTCTAATTTTGGTAATGTGCATAAAGCTTGTGAACATGTTGCATTTAACAGGTTCTATAGGCATGAAGGTTTTCTTTTTAGGAATAAACAATTATGCATTCCTACATGTTCTATTAGAGAGTTGCTTGTTCGGGAGTCACATAGTGGAGGGTTAATGTGGAACTTTGGTGTACAAAAGACTTTAGATATGCTTGGTGAACATTTTTATTGGCCAAATATGAGAAGAGATGTTGAAAAAGTTTATGCCAGATGTATGACATGTAAACAAGCTAAATCTAAGTCTACGCCTCATGGTTTGTATACACCCTTACCTGTACCTATTGAACCTTGGACTGACATATCTATGGATTTTATGTTAGGTTTGCTTAGGACTAGGAGGGACAGAGATAACATATTTGTGGTAATGGAAAGATTTAGTAAAATAGCTCATTTTATTGCTTGCCATAAGATTGATGATACAACAAATATTATTGATCTCTTTTTAGAGAAGTGGTCTGGCTTCATGGTGTACCAAAATCCATTATTTCTGACAGAGATGTTAAGTTCCTAGGTCACTTTTGGAGAGTATTGTGGGAAAAATTAGGTACCAAACTTTTATTTTCTACTACATGTCATCCCCAAACTGATTGACAAATTGAAGTAGTAAATTAGACTTTAGGAACCATGTTGCGTGTAATTGTTGGTAAGAATTTGAAAACTTGGGAGGATTGTTTACCATTTATTGAGTTTGCATATAATCGTGCTATACATTCTTCCACAGGTTTTTCACCATTTGAAATTGTGTATGGTTTTAATCCATTAACTGTGCTAGATTTGATGCCTTTACCTTTGAGTGAGCTTACTAGCTTAGATGGAAAGAAGAAGGCAGAAATGGTTAAAGCACTACATGATAAGGCACATGAGCACATTGAGAGGAAGAATCATGTGTATGCACAAAAGGCTAATAAGGGGCGAAGGCATATTATTTTTGAACTAGAAGAATGGGTTTAGGTACACATGCGAAAGGAGAGATTTCCGCAACAAAGGAAGTCAAAGCTTGATCTAAGAAGCAATGGGCCATTCCAGGTGTTGGAACGCATCAATGACAATGATTACAAGATAGACTTGCCAGGTGAGTATAATGTAAGTGTTACATTCAATATTTCTAATTTATCTTCTTTTGAATTTGATTCAGATTTGAGGACGAATCCTTCTGAGGAAGCAAGGAATGATGTGAGCACAAGTGATGCAAATGCAGTCCATAATGGTCAAGGAAGCAAATGAAACAATTGGGGGCTGATTCCAAATATTGAAAGTTTTGGTGGACCAATTACTAGATCTCGAGCTAAGAGACTCAAAGAGCAACTTCAAGTTTTCGTGTAAAAACATGTTGATTATGGCCTGTCTAAATATGGAAAGTCCATATATGGAAGTTTTGAAGAGCCCAAATATGTCAACAAAATTGAGCTAGAAGACTTGCATTAAGCTTGAGTGCATTTGGGCTTATTTTGGGTTCTTTTTGAGATGTGGGCCATTTTGGACGAGTTTAATTTATATCTTAGTGTTTTACACCTTTTTGGTTTTAGTTATTTGGATTTAAAATATTGGGGTTAAGTTTATTAAGTTCAGCCTAAGTTAGGCCCAATTGGACTTCTTATTTACTTTGGTCCATACAAGTATTTTTAAGGTTTCTTCTTTTTGCTTTAAAATCCCTATAAAAGGCGCTATTGGCTAGGGTTGTGGGGATGATTTTTTGTGGAGGCAGTTTCAAGACTACTTGTTTAATTCTCTATTGCAATAAAAATTGAATTTCATCAAGGTCTTTACAACTTAGTGATTTTCTATTCTTGATCTTCTTAAATCAACCAATTATTTGCGTTTTCAATTGCATTAATCATTTGGAGGTTTAATAGGTTGAAAATTCTGTTCTTCTTCTTGTTCCATATCAATTGTGTGTTGGCGTTTTAGTCTCTTTATAGGCTGGAGTTCCGCATTATTTTCTCTCAATACTTTGATAAAGATTGACAAGGATAAGGAAAAAAATTAGGGTTACTATTCAAAAGAAGTTTTGGGTTTTATGGTTCAAACTTTCTAAAAAGAAAAAAATGTAAGAACTTTTATGGATTTTGGTTTCTAAGACTTGGATCTATACATGCAAGGACCAAATTGTTCAAATTAAGGAAAAAGAAGACCTAGATTTGTACGAAGCATAAAAGAAAAAAAAAACATGACTTAGAAGATAAATAGAGTCGAATCGACCACAAATTAGGAAAAAAACTTGAAAGAATCAAACAATAAAAAATTGGATCTACATATTGACAAAAAACGAAGAAAATCACCGAAAAAACAATATAAAGGAAACAAGATACATAACAAATTGTGATCTAGAACCTGATTAATGATCTAGATTCTGATTTAACAATTTTCATAGGCATTAAGCTATGACACTATGTGAAACTGTGAGCTAGGGTTTCAAGAAAGATAAAGCAACATAAGAATAATCGAGAAAAGAAATGAAATGATCTATAACTGTTATTCTCTCTCTTCGAATGAGAGGAAACTAGAGTTTATATATGTACAATCTTATTACTAAAATGTCCCTGACATACAAAGATGTAAAACTAATAGTTTTAGTACAAAAGAGTAAAAGATTACTAAATATAATTACAATATAATAATTTAACATTAAAATTTCAGCTTTTAAAATTTCAGTTATAATTTTGAAGTACTGCTGCAAAGAGAGATTAACTATTAATTAAACATTAGACTTTTAGCTGTAATTGTCAAATACTATTCAAAATCTTATATTTATCAAACGTACACTTTATATTAACGATTGAGATCTCAAATGGTAAACTCTAAATTCGAGCAGCTGAATCAAATAGGCCTTGATTTCATGATATTTCAATGTTGCGCTAACGAGCTTCAAGCACAGTGACAGTGACTTCATTTACAGAGACAGCTCCTTCACTGGCAGATCGATCTCCACTGTTGTAACTTCTTTTCATTATGAATGCTGGTTGTTTTGGAGTTGGAAGAATTGTGTCATTACTCAACATGAAAACAACAGTAGACATTGTTGGCCGATCCATTGCAGATTCTTGCACGCATAATAACCCAATCTGGATGCATTTTACCACTTCATGTTCTGGGTACGAGTCACCCAGCGATAAATCAACCATCTCTAAGGACCTGCCTTCTTTCCATAGCTCCCAGACCTAAATTAAAACATCAATTTTTATACAAAAAATCAAAAGTTAAAGATTAATTAATTAGGACTTAATTGAAGCAATTAATGTCTAATTAACTTACATATCCAACCAAATTTGAAGAAGTAGACTCGTCGTAGAAGCTGCTATTTTTTCTGGCGGTGATTATTTCTAGTAGCAGTACTCCAAAACTATATACATCAGACTTTACAGAAAATAGGCCTTGCATTGCATATTCCGGTGACATATAACCACTACAGTAGTACAATGAAAATTGTAAAGATGGAGAAATTTGAATTTTAGTTTGAGTCAAACTAATAGTAAGTATAAAAAGTGTAGATTTTAAGACTCATAAGTAGTTCTTTTTTCGTTTCCTTTTTAGATAGATAGTACTTACTAAGTTCCAACTACGCGATTTGTGTTTGCTTCAAGTTGGTCAACACCAAATATTCTAGCCATGCCAAAATCTGAAATTTTAGGATGCATTGATGCATCTAGCAGAACATTACTAGCCTTAAGATCTCTATGAATGATTCGTAATCTTGAATCTTGATGAAGATATAAAATTCCTCTGGCAATTCCACAAATAATGTTGTGGCGCATCGACCAATCTAGCAGTGATTTTTTCTCTTCATCTGAATGAAAACATTTTAATTAAATTTGTTAAATCAAGCATTGGTATAAATAAATCACTAGCTAATTCTATATAGTTTCTAACTAAAAATGACATACCAAAAATAAAAGAGTCCAAGCTTTTGTTAGGCAGATATTCATAGATTAGCATTTTCTCTTGGCCTTGGATGCAATAACCTAGCATTCTCACAAGATTCCTGTGTTGCAGCTTTGCTATTAATGCAACTTCGTTCTTGAATTCATCAGTCCCTTGTCCAGAATATTTTGAAAGTCTTTTAACTGCTATTTCCTTTCCACCATGTAATTGACCCTGAGAAATACAGTCCAAATGCGATTTACTTGATGTTTATATATATTTAGTACAATCTTCTGTTTGATATAAGTGAATTTAAAGGCATAAATAAAAATTTTAATACTGTTAATTTCAATATTTTGTGCAGTGCATGCGTGTACCTTATAGACAGAGCCAAAACCACCTTCTCCAAGCTTGTTAGCAACTGAGAAATTATTTGTAGCAGCAGCTATTACACTCAAATCAAAGAATGGTAAGTCTGAAATTCCACCTTCATCACTCCCATTTCCACTTTGAGAATCTCCAAAGTGTGTTGCACTTGTGATGAAACTAAACAAAGATTTGCTTCGTGCATATCTAGCTGTATCAATTAATGAAAATTAATTAATTTCTTTAATTAAAAGTTTGCAATTAATGATAAGATGTGTGTGGAAAAAGAAGACCAGGAAGTAATGAAATTTGTATAACAATTGATGCAGAAAAAGTCAAGGAACTTGCTTACCTCTTTTCTTCTTTCTTACCAAATAATATGAAAGGAAGAGTATAAGAAATAATGTGATAGCAATAGACACTATCACTATTGCTTGTACTCCTTGTTTGGCAAGAGGATCTTTAGACTTCCAATATTTAGCTGTAAATCAAATTAGTGAAATTAATTAGGTAGAAATTAACATTAATTATATGCTTTGTATATGCAGAATTTGATTTCTCAAAACTGTCAACCATCTGCTTTGTCTTATTCAGTCACAATATGTCAAATTAATTGTCCTTAACGACAAATGAATATTTATTAGCTCACTATATGAAATAAAACTCATGGATATTGATAGGTCCCCCATATTTATAAATATTAGTTATCCAATTAATGATTGATTGCCAATTCTGCAAGAATTCAAGATTCTAATCTTGATGGTTCTCCCATCTTCAAAATGCCACTCTTGATCCTTTCAAATATATATATATATATAATTAATTAATTAGAAAAACATTTGAAATGCACTTGACTTGTTAAATTATGACAAGTAATAACTTATTAAATAATCACTCTATTTTAAATTGATAAATAATCACTCTAGTTAATAAAGTACTTATTTTTTTTTATTAAATCTCTATTACATTTATATTTAATGTTATTTATTAAAAGTTTTATTAATTATATCTTATACTAATTAAATAAGGATTCAATCGAAGAAATATATGCAAATATATTTTTTAATAAAAATAATTATTTTTTATTTTTTTTATAAAACAGAAAATATATTTATAAATTTAGTACCAAGAAGTTATTATTTACAAGTAACAATAATTGCACTGGGAATTCAAACTTGAACAACTAGTAAAGACTTGATTAATAATGCTCTTTTTTAAAATCAAGAAATCAATAATTCAATGGAAAAAAAAAAGCAATTGATCAAGCCTAGAAGAATTTTTGACAAGTCGCAACCAATCTTATTAGCACATTTGGAGTGTTAATTAATAGAAAATAAAAATGCATATAATAAATAAAGAAGTTGAGTAGATGCAAAAAATAGACATATACCTAACTCAATTGCATCCACTCGTACATACAAGTCCTGCCCCACACTTGAAAATGTTCTTGTATCAGTCAAATCTCCATACCAACTCAAGCATCCAATTCCCCTCTCATCTGCACTTGTATATGCCGTGCAAGAACAGTTCTTCAAGCACTCTTCTTCACATTCTTTCAAGCTCAAGTTCATCTTCACAAGTGCCATTGTTGTATCAGGTACCTTTACACGTGCCAACTTTACAAATCCTTCCCCACTGTTACACGTGGATACCCCAGTTTTTCTTATGCAACCATCTGATCCATCTCTCAAGTACCAATCATGCGGTGATTTAGGTTCGAATCCTGGCAAACACTTGCATATGAAATTATCTGAATCGTACGGATCACAATTACTATTTACACCACATTCTCTGAAATTATCGCATTGTTCTTTCGGAGCAGACCATATCACATTCCATCGCTGTTCACGAGCATTCCACGTGGCACGTTGTACAACTCCTGATTCGTTGACCATCATTCTTGAAATGATGGAGTCATTAGTGAGAGCATACATGATTGATAATTCATCGTTATTATTTATAAAACTAATATTGAATATGAATTTATGTGTCATTTCGGGAACACCGCTCCATCTTTGTCCAGTCCATGGCCCTCCTCGCCACAAGATGGTCGAATCCTTGTATAAAAATAACTGCGGGAACCCATATGGCTCAATCCTGAAAACAACATTACCAGTTCCAGGATCATCTTCTGATTTCCAAGACGAAAGAAACCAGTCGTTTCTTGTTCTTCTGTTCAGCCCAAGTTTCATGTCAGGAAGCAAAGTTTCTGTCGGGTAATCAAAGCTTTGCCATAAGTTCCGATTGGTATCTTTTTGAATTAAAACAAGATTTCCTGAATCAAGAAGCTGAGCTATGGAAATGGAATTATTGGAAGTTGAAGACGAAGTAGAGTTGCTAAAATTGGCGGACCAGACAGGAACATGAGTTTGGTTTTGTTGGTAGAGAATAAGGTTACCTTGAGAGTTGATGACAAGTACACCAGAGGTATCATTGATAGGATTATCTCTGTTTGCTACCCAAACGACAGTTTTTTCTGAAACTTTGTGATACCAAATTCCAAGGTAGCGACGGACCGGAGTAGAATTGGTAGGACTGAAGAAGCCAAGTGCGAAGCGTTCCTTGCCAGAGACTAAAATATCACCATCTTTAATGGGGCCTAATGGAGTTATAGAGTCATTAATAGATTTGCAGAACTGGAAAATTAAGAAAAGTAGCAATATTGTGAGACGGAGTTTCATTTGGTTGTTATTATTCATGATCATAGTTTATGATGCATAGCAACAGCTGGCAAATATATTTTTATGGAGTAAAAGACTTACCTTTCAAGCGTAGTAGTAGTTGAGGATTTAAATGAGTGCAACGACCTATTAATTAATAAAATTAAAGAGATATTACATAAAGATATTTAATTTTCGGGAAAAAGAAAGCATATGTGAGCTAATTAATTAATTGGATTTTAAAAGTTGACTTTTTCAAACCACAAAAATCTCTAGAGCAATGCAATGCTACTTTATTATATTATATATGTTGATGATATTATTATTTCGATTCATTCAACTGCCAACGAATCCAATGACAAAAATTACTAGTTCGCTGTGTGTGGTTGTACAAAGACACCGAAAGATGATTATCTGGTTTCTTCCTTTTTTCATATATTTCTTGCACGTTTTGGTTCATGATAGTAATTATGTACTTAGACAAATTTTTACACATTTTAGAGAAACAAATTTATATATATATACCAATACAAGGATATATCGGATTACCGATAAAATTTTTTTTATTAATAATATCGACAGAATACTGAGAGAAATGATTAAAAAAATAAATTAAAAAATATACCAACAGGTTACCAATAAAAATATTTATCGATAAATATTTTGTCGACAATAATGGCTCCAAAAAATAACTCCAATAATTACTGACAGACTTTACCGATAGAAATATTTTCTGTAGGTAAAAATACCGACAAAATATATTTTCTGTAGATGATACCGACAGAATATATTTTCTGTAGGTAAAATTACAGACGAAAATATTTTCTGTAGATAATACTGACAAAATATATTTTCTGTAGGTAATACCGACATAATATATTTTCTGTTAGTAAAATTACTGAGAGAAACTATTATCTGTAGGTAATACCGAGAGAACATATTTTCTGTAGGTAAAATTACAGACATAAAATATTTTATATAGGTAATACCGACATAATATTTTTTCTGTCTGTAATTTTTCGACAGAAAATTATTCTCTCAGTAAATAAATAGTTACAATCTAATTAGTTGAGCATAAATTTTACCGCAATTATTTAAAAAATTTTCAAAGAGAAATTATTTTTCTGTAGGTAATACCGAGAGAATATATTTTCTGTAGGTAAAATTACAGACAGAAAATATTTTCTATAGGTAATATCGATATAATATTTTTTCTATCGGTAAATTTATCGACAAAAAATTATTTTCTCGGTAAATAAATAGCTGTAACCCAATTAGTTGGGTGAAAATTTTACCGTCATTATTTGAGATATTTATCAAGAGAAAATATTTTCTATCGGTAAATTTACTGAGAGAAAATATTTTTATGTCGGTAATACCGAGAGAATATATTTTTTGTAGATAAAATTACCGATAAAAAATATTTTCTATAGGTAATACCGACAATATATTTTTTTATCGGTAAATTTACCGACAGACACTTAATTCTCTCGGTAATTTTTCTATAAAAATATATTTTTTCTCTCATCTCCCATTTTTGTTGATTCTCTCCCATTTTTTTTTTATTTCTTCTCTCCCTCTATCTATCTCCGTCTGTCCCTTTCCTTGCTTGTAGAGGAAGAAGAATAAGAAGAAGATGATGATGATGATGAAGAAAAAGAAGAATAAGAAGATGAAGAAGAAGAATAATGTATTTATTTTTATTTTTTAATTTTTGATAATTTTTGTAATATATATTAATTTTTTTATTTATTTTTAATTTTAATAAATTTAATATTTTATTTTGATTTTGTAAGTATTGTAGTTTAAGTTTATTATTCATGTTTTGGTTGTATATTGTTTGATTTTTAAGGTTATTTTAATTAATTATAATATTATTTTAGGAATTTTTAAAATTTTTATAATATATTTAGAAATATTTTTGTATTTAGAAATTTATTTAGAATGTTAGATTTTTTTAAAATATTTTTTCAATTTTTTAAAAAATTTAGAAAAAAAATAATTTATTTTTATAAATTTTAAAATAAAAATTATAAAAAAATTAATTTTTTAATTTATCTATTTAAACACAATATGTTTTAAGAAATTTTAAAATTTTTTATTATATTTTTAGAAATTTTTTAGTAAATAAAAAATATTTTAGGGTGTTTTATAATTTTTAAAAAAATAGCAAAAATTTATTTATTTTGATAAATTTTGGAATAAAAATAATTTAAAAAATTACTTTTTTCAATTTTTAATTAAATAGAATATGTTTTAGGAAATTTTAATTTTTTATATTTTTAAATTTTTTGATAAATAGAAATATTTTAGGGTGTTAGATTTTTTTAGAGTATTTTTTTTAATTTTTAAAACATTTTAGGTAAATTTGATTTCAAAATTTTAATTATAAAAATAAACTAACAAAAAATTTTTTTTTTTTTATATTTTCTGTAAGTAATACCGACAAAACTTTCTTTCGGTAATATAACATAATTTTCTGTAGAAAATTACCAATAAAATTTTCTTTAGATAATTTATAGACAAAATTTTCTGTCGACATTGCCAATAGTATTTTCTGTCGGTATTACTGACAGATAATTTTTCTCTCGATAATTTATCCACAGAAATTTATTTTCGTCGGTATTTTTATTACAGACAAAAAAATAACTATAAAATTTTTTTATCAGAACAAAAAAATAAGAATTATTGATATATTTTTTCATCGGTAATTCGGTACATTCTTATAGTGTGTATTGTAAAATCTCAAATTAAATAGTTATTTTTCTCGATTTCTTATAAATATATCATTTTTTTTCTTATGAACAATAATATCACAATAGTAACACGTGACTATTAAATTAAGAATTTTTTTTATAAAATTCTATAATTTTTTAAAATTTTTATAAATTAACTAAAATTAAATTTTAATTCAAAAGTGGATTTTTACTATATCTAGTGAAATTTAATATTAAAAATATTTTTTAATGTATATTATACGTCACATGAGTAAATATTAATATAATGTATTAGTCAATTAATTAGTATTGTATTGTTTAATAGAATAAGTCACTAAATATTTAAATGAAACATGGTGCAATTTGGAGAGGTGCCTGCTTAGACGTTTGAGCAGGTTAAGGAAACCATATAATTGATATTAATAAATTATAATTAATAATTTGTAACAATTTATAATTTAGATTTATTGTTAAATTGTTTTAGGTCACAGTTTTTTTTTTGACGGAATTTTAGGTCAAAGTTGAGTAACCAAATAACACGTTATTCCAAATTAGCTGATTGTTTTTTTTAAATAAACACTCATTTATATTAAATGTGAAACTTTCAAGTTTCAAATTTTAAACAAATTTCATTTTTTTAAATTTTTTAAAAATAAATATTTAATAATTTGTCCATTGTGATTTGTGAGTGAAAGTTGGTTGGTCTTAATATTTCTTAAATAATTAATGTGAAAGAATTGGAATATATAAAAAGTATTTTTCTTCTATAACAAAACTTTTAACTATTGCTGAAATTCTGTCTTCACTATATCTTCTTCTTAATTTATATATATTATTTTTTTCACTTTCAACTTGAATAAAATTAAAATTTACAAGAGATTTAACTTTTATCAACATTTGATAAAATTTATATTCGTATAATTCATTTCTCTTATTACAGTTATACAGGGTCCTTCATAATGCGAACTGTTTTTTATTACTAAGAGTGTAATGATGATATTAAACAAATTAACCAAAGACTTATAAGAAACACACTAGTAGACTTGTTCCGTTGACTAGGACTGGCCTGTATGCCGTGGATAGGGTTCCCAATACAATGGACCAAAGACATTATGTTGAAATGAAATTAATAACAAGTCTACTATAAGAAATTTTCTGCCACGCCTAGAAAATTATGAAGGAAAAGCTTGTTGACCAGTGACTTGTAATTGTACATCGCACCAAAACATATGACTTATAGGCACATTATCATTCATAACATTGAAAGCGTCAAAGTCAACAAGATAAATAAAATCCATTGTAAAACAAATTTACATAAATTTTTTTATAGAAAATTCCATATTATACCGTATTTGCTTTCGTAGTTTTCAATTCTACGGTCATTCACCTTTTCTTTTCATATATATGTGTATATATATATATATATGTATCGGAGTTAACCTTTTTTTTTTTTTACTTTCAACCTTTTGGCTTTTTCACTATATATTGATATAACAAATGTAAGAAGACAAAAGAATTGTAGAGTTTGAAGAACTTGACATAATTTTATTCATGATACTTCATACATTTACACTATTATAGAAATTTAAACAGCCAAAATCATATTTGCATCCTAAAAATCTGATAATTATATCATAACAATAGTAATTAAATAAAATTTAAACGTAAAATCCTAAAAAAGTCTTAACTATCAATATTTTGAATTTGATTTATTCTCCTTTGATTGTAGCTCTTTACTTAATTTATCAATACTCTCCCTTGGGTCAAATATTTCAAATGTTTTTTTTAGCATATGATTTTTATGATTCATCCAAAGTTCAGTTATGGAAAAATATGCATGGCATATTTTTTATTGTCATAAGCATAGGCATAATATATATATATTTTTATGATTATAGGCATAGGCATAATATTTTTTTTTATTATTATAGACAAACATATATTTGAAAGATTTGGAATAAATCTTCCCCCACTGTTTACTCACAACTGGTTTGACTTAATTTTAGTTTTTAGACCTGTTAGTCTTCATCAGATTTTTCTTGAAATCTGAAAAGAAATGCAATAAAATGAAAACAAACTCAAGATTTGAATTTAAAAAATAAATTAAATAATTTTTTATTTGATAATTTAATATCAGATTTTATGAATTTTGTTTTGATTTGTTTTATCACAAATTATGTATAAAAAGCCATTTTCATAGAAATAAAATTAAGCCATTTTATATAGCTCAACTAAAAAAACTAAAAAAATCAACACTGGTATAAGAGTTTAAATTATCTTTAAAATACATGTGAAGTCTTTACAATCATACCTATAGCCATACTCTTTACCATACACATATCTATAAATATAACTATAATTAATAATATTATAACTGTGATCATAAATACATAACCAAACCAATAACAAATATAAAAGCAAAAAATGATGAAATAATTAGTATGTCTATAAAATGCAATGAAATACAAAAGAAAAAATGATGAAGTGACTGATATATCTATAAATTATAATAAAATGCAAAAATGATGAAGGATAAAATAAAAAGAAATTAAAGGGACCTAAAACATATCCTTAAATTGTTGAAATTTTACGTTACAATGATAAGAGCCGTTTGACTTATATGTTTTTTTTAGAAATAAAAAATATATAAGATTTTGGATGTTCAAGGAAAAGTACTAACTCTAAGAAGAAGCTTAACATTGATGAGCTAAAGAAAATCAAGTTTAAAGAAGAATTTTAAGTCTGCGGCAAATAATATGAAGATGAGTGTTGAAAAAATGTCTTAATTGCTAAACAAAATTAAGCAAGATCAAACAAGAAGATTTAAATTTAAAAAATAAATTAAATAATTTTTGTTTGATAAGTTAGTATCAAATTTTATAGATTTTGTGTTGATTTTTTTTTTTTGTTACAATTCATGTATAAAAGACCATTTCTATAGAAATAAAATTGGGTCATTCCATATAGCTCCCTTAAAAAATAAACATAACCAAGACCAAATTTAACTTATCTAAGAGCTAAGTTACGATTGCATTTGTTGCTTCCACATAAAACTTTGAAGATCAGACAAGAATACTTGGTTCATGATTGTTGTATAAAATAAGATTGTCCCAATTGGTTGACCAAGAAAGAACTACTAAGGTACCATTGATTGGAGTGTTCCTATTTGCAGCCCGCACCACAGTTTTTTCTTGTACTTTTAAAACCAAATTTCAAGATGTCTATAGCTAGAATTTCCAAGGCTAAAAAATTATTTGAGTTGTTAAGATTTTTGTTCATTTAATATTATTATTAATTATGTTGTAATTTATCTTAGCTTTTAGGTGAAAAAAGGAGGGTCTAGCCTTATTTCAACTAATCAAGTATGGTGTAAGATTGTACTTTTTATTGACTAAAGGAAGCTAGCCTCTACTGTAAAATAGAGGCTGCTAGAAATGTAATGTGATTCATAAAAAAAATTACATGTAAGGAAACTACAGAAAATATCATATCAGTAGTGAAGAAGATGATGTATTCATTAATCTGAATTAGATACAACTGTTCTAACTACACAAAGAGCTTGATGAATTTAGAAGAAGTTTGTTACAACAAAAACTTCTTGACCTTTTATTGATACTTTCTACCTGCTAATATTCATGCTGTACTACAATTTGAAGCTAACCAACTAAACACTGCATGTTGATGTAATTGCCCTTTACCAAAATGATGCACATGTTAAAAGATTTTAGTTGAAATGGTGTGTATTGCTCTATGTAAAATGTTGCATTTTTTCACATAACTTAATGGCTATACATCCCCCTACACCTCAAGTTGGAGGTTGATGCAAATGCAGCAATCCCAACTTGAAACAAAATCGATAAAAGAGAGTTGCTGGCAATGACTTAGTGAAGAAATCAGTAAGTTGCTTTTGAGATGAGATATGTTGAGGAAGCACGAAGCCTTCTTTGAATTTTTTACAAGTGAGATGATAATCAATGTTTAAGTGCTTCATTCATTTATGAAAAACTAGGTTTGTTGTGTTGTGAATTATAGCTTTATTGTCGCACCACAACGAAATTGGATGCTGAAGATGAACACCAAGGTCATGAAGAAGGTAGTTGATCTATTGAATCTCATAAACAATTCTCTACATGCTACAGTACTCTCCTTGATATAGTACTTGACTTCAACAGAGGATCAAGAAATGATGTTATGTTTCTTGGTCTTCCATAAAATTAGGACATCTCACAAAAATATGCAAAAGTCAGTAATCAAGCACCTAGTATTTTTACATATATAGCACCTAGTATTTTTACATATTTCCCAATTCGTATAACTGAAAGTATTCAATTGTAATTTGTTTGAGATGTGATAAAACAATTTTTACCTAGGATTCCCTTTGAGATATTTGAGAATCTAACAAAATACCATACCACTAGATCCATACTTATCTAGTTGCCAAACAACGCAGTCCATTCCACCTACTACACAGAAAACCTTAATCAATTAAGCCATAATCAGACCCATACCATCTCCAGCAAAGGCACCGAATTAGCTGACACTGAAATTTTGCCAAACCCAAACATCAACCAATAATACAACCTACATTTCCCATACTACCAACCAGCAAACCAGGCACTCAGGGGGGATACTAGTAGAACCACCACTTAGGCAAGCCAAAATAAATGGGGCCTGAATGGAAGGATGCCAAAATTAGAGCTCCGGCAATTGGATGGAACAAATCCTAGATTATGGATCATAAAGTGTGTGAGGTACTTTCAATTCTATAGGGTGCTAGATGATCAAAAGCTAGAAATAGCCTCCATTAGCTTTGGGGAGAAGATTGATAACTAGTTCTAGGAATGGCAAGTACAACATCCAAATTTGGATTGGGAGATGCTTACAAAGGACCTCTATATTCGATTTGGGGAATTAAAGGCATTAGAAGTAGTAGAGACCTTCAATAAAATGGAACAGAAAGGGATTATGAAGGAATTTTAGGAAGGATGTGAAGAACTGAAGTCATTCATGCTTAAGTATCATCCATGGTTGGACGAAAACTATTTTGTCTCCAGTTTTATAAGTGGCTTAAGTAAAGAGCTAAAACCTATGGTGAAGTTGTTTAAACCAAACACTCTGGCCCAAGTCTGTGAATAGGTAAAGCTTCATGAAAAATCCATTTAGGCTATGTTCTATAGAAAATTTAATCAGAAAACCCCTCACCCTCCAAATTTGACCATCCTAAAATTCACTTAAACCTATAAATAACCCAGCAACAAGAGCCACCAAAAATAGACTTCATGAGTGACTCTATCCTAGACAAATCAAAACCTGAAAATCCAGGTACTGGGGAAATAACCAAAAACCTAAACACTACCCCAAACCTAAAAAGAAACCTAGGGCAATGTTTCAAATATGGAGAAAAGCATTTTGTTTTCCACGTTTGTAAAAACAAGCAATTGCGATTACTCATAAGGGTAGAAGATGATGATGAGGGTGAGATTGATGAAGAGGAAGACCTCAAAGGGGACAATGGTTATTAGAGAAAGAAAACAAACATGGAAAGAGAATATATTGCCATTACTACATGATCAATTAGAATTAGTGTATTTCCTTATTTAGCATATATCTTGGCTATATATATGTACACATATTACATGCAATATATACAGTTTTTCATCTTATTTTCTCATTACAACATGGTATCAGAGACAGGTTCATCGACCAGAATAGTCGAATAAATTTAATACTCATCATTTACCAAACCTTTTCTCCGCCATGGCCGAAGAGTATAGCACCAGTGGGACTTCGGTCCAAACAGAGAATTCACCAAGTGGTGAAACCCTTCTCGAACAGCTTGCAAAGCTCCTGTAGAAACCAGTTCAAACCAATCAGTTCCAGAATCCACAAACAGTCAGCATTAGTACGAAATTGAATCAGTTTAATTACTCATTGTGGGCAAGGTTAATGAAATTAGCCATAGGTGGCAAAGGGTTGTTAAGCCACTTATCTGGAAGTCCGGCACCACCAGCAACCGACGATCCAACATACTCAACATGGGAACAGAAAGATCTCATGATTTGTACATGGCTCTTAGAGAACATGGAGCCAGAATTAGTACCCAATTATGCGGAATACCCATCAGCTAAGGCTTTGTGGGATGGGCTGGCTTCAATTTTCAGTCACAAAGATGATGCCCTGCAATTGTATGAACTAACAGTGAAAGCTCATGGCATGAAACAGGGGAACAACACTATAGAACAATTTTATAGTGATTGTCAGAGAATATGGAGAGAGATTGATCTCTGACAGCCTAACCCAATGAAGCTTGAAGAAGATATTACCATGTTTAATCGGCTCAAATCAAAGGCTCGCCTGTACCAATTCCTTAGTGGAGTTGATGACAAATTTGATGCCGAGAGAAGGGATCTCCTGAAGGAGAAGCCACTGCCGTCAGTCAAAAGAGCTTTCTCCATCATCCGACGAGAAGGCACAAGGAGAGGATTGATGGGTCCTGAGAAAAAATCAGAGACAGTACCGATGGGTATAGGGATCGGAAGTGGTTTAACCACTAGACCTCAGGAGGAAACCATCATTGGTCAAGGGTTCGCCACCAAGCCCAGCTCAGATCCGGCTAAAAACCACCGATCATCACAGCGAGGCGGCGACAGAGAAAGGATCGATCGGTCAAAGTTGAAGTGCAGCCATTGTGGGATGATGAAACACACAAGAGAAGAGTGCTTTGAGCTTGTCGGATTCCCTGAAGATGGAAGAGCCAACGGCAGAGAAACAGTCAAAGAGGAAATGCTGCCATGGTTACCGGCGAGCAAGCTCAAGCGACGGTAATGGAGAAAAACGAAGAAGGCAGAAGTAACAATGTGGGGGTAGCGGCTGTGATGAGAGCTCAAAACGCAGAAATAGGGTTTAAAGGAGGTAAAAGGTTCTTTTTACAATTATGCCCTCCAGAAACTTTAAAATTCTATAAAGAACCCAGCAGTCTTGAAAAACAGCAAAGCGACCCTCAAACTTGTAAAAATTATCAGTTTACTCCTAGAACTAATTTCTTTGTTGAGTACCAACAGGAACAGAATAATATTGACAAAAATGGCAAATGGTTAGTTGACAGTGGAGCAACCGATACAATGACTTTTGACAAAAAGGACTTGGTTACATCCTCAATACCACTGAAGAATTCTATCCAAAGTGCTAATGGTGGACTGTCTCCAGTACATGGAGCTGGAACAATTGATATTTCTCCCAGTTTAAAATTAAAAAATTATTTATATGTGCCAAGCATGTCATGCAAGTTATTATCTGTCAGTCATGTGACTCATGAACTAAATTGTGTTGTTCTCATGTATCCTAGTTTTTATCTCTTACAAGATATTCAGTCGGGGAGAGTGATTGGACGTGGCACTAAAAGTGGAGGACTCTACTATGTGGATGAAGTGGTTCAACAAGGGACTGCTGCGCTGGCTCACGGATCAGTAGAAAGACAACGGTGGTTGTGACACCGGCGTCTAGGTCATCCATCTGTAGGGTACCTTAGAGTTTTATTTCCTACCTTATTTTCTCATAGTGATATTTTGTCTTGTGAAACATGTTTTTTAGCTAAGAGTCACAAAAATTCATATAAACCTTCCAATAGTAGAACTCAAACTATTTTTTCTTTGGTTCATTATGATGTTTGGGGACCTGCCCCACAAACAGGTTCAGATATTTGTCATAATGGTTTCAGATTCTTCGTTTTATTTGTTGATGACTGTTCTAGAATGACTTGGATATATCTTTTGAAACATAAGTCTGAGGTTGCTTCCAAATTTGTTGAGTTTTATAAAATGGTTAATACTCAGTTTCACAAAAAAATTCAAATTTTGCGATCTGATAATGGGGGTGAATATGTCAATTCTACTCTTAGACAGTTTTTTCAGGAAAATGACATTATTCATCAGACTTCTTGTCCTCATACTCCTCAGCAGAATGGAGTTGCAGAACGAAAAAATCGTCTGCTTCTTGAACTAACGAGAGCAGTCATGCTAGAGTCTCATGTTCCCACTTACTTATGGCCTGAAGCAGTAGCAACCTCAGTGTATCTTGTGAATCGGTTGCCTACAAAAATTCTAAATCTCCAGACTCCTCTCAAAGAATTGTCAAGTCATGTAAGTCTTCCTTCAGTTTTAACCCTTTAGCCTCGTATCTTTGGTTGTTCTATTTTTGTTCATGTTCCCAAAATAGAGCGAACTAAGTTTGAAGCATGTTCTCTTAAATGTGTGTTTGTGGGTTATGGGAGTCATCAAAAGGGATATCGTTGTTATCACCCCCCTACTCGTAGGGTCTATATTTCTCTAGACTGTGATTTTCTAGAAACAGAGTTTTACTATTCCCACCAACCCAATAGTCAGGGGGAGAGTTAAAGTGATCCATTGGGTTGGTTAACCAGTGTGTCTTATTCTGTCACACCTACTGGGTCTCATACAGGTCCACAAGAGTTAGTACGTGGTTCCACCGAGCCAGTTTGTTCCATGGGACAAAGTACTTCTTCAGAGCCTGAGCCTGAATTCCCACTGGATAAATATGAGGTAAACAAAGATTGTACTAATAATGAGCATAGTATGTCCTTTAATGAAAATAGTGCAGAAACCAGAGACAGTACTAAAAACATGGAGCCTAGAATAGAACCAGAAAGATATGTTCTACCTCCCAGAAGTACAAGAGGAGTTCCCCCCAAAAGATATGAACCAGAATACGAGCCTCGACAGTCCAGATACCCTATTACCAATTTGGTCAGGGGGAGCTTATCTCCAACTGCCCAAGTCTACTCAGCAGCAGTTTATTCTGAAGTTCTTTCCAAAACAGCTCAGGAGGCCATGGATCAGAAAAAATGGCATGAAGCTATGAGGGTTGAGATGTCAGCTCTTGAAAAGAATGAAACCTGGGAAAAATGTATATTGCCTATTGGGAAGAAGCCTGCCGGGTGTAGATGGGTCTTTGTAATTAAACACCAAGCAGATGGGTCCATAGAAAGGTACAAGGCCAGATTAGTTGCAAAGGGATACACTCAGACATATGGGATTGATTATTCAGAGACTTTCTCTCCAGTTGCCAAGATTGACACCATTCGAGTATTGTTCTCTGTTGTAGCAAACCAGGATTGGCCATTATATCAGTTTGATGTCAAAAATGCCTTTTTATATGGGGACTTAAAAGAAGAAGTGTATATGGAACCACCACTAGGGTTTTTCTGATGAGTTTCACCATGGAGAAATTTGCAAGCTCAAGAAGGCCTTGTATGGCTTAAAGCAGTCTCCAAGAGCTTGGTTTGAGAGATTCACTATTGCAATGAAAAAGTATGGGTATCAGCAGAGTAATTCAGATCATACTTTGTTCATTAAGAGAAATGAGGGAAAAGTTACTTGCTTAATCATATATGTCAATGATATGATTATAACTGTAGATGACAAGGAAGAAATGAAGCAGCTGAGAGAAAACCTATTCCAAGAATTTGAAATGAAAGATTTGGGTCAGTTGAAGTACTTTCTTGGGATTGAAGTGTTAAGATCAAAGAAAGTAATCTTTATCTCTCAACGTAAGTATATTCTGGATTTATTGGCAGAGACATGTATGTTGGATTGCAAGCCAGTTGACACCCCCATCGTGGTTAATCATGGTCTTAAGATCATAAGTGGGGACCCAGCAACAGATCAAAGGCAGTATCAGCATCTTGTAGGGAAACTAATATACTTATCCCATATTAGACCTGATATTGCCTATGCAGTAGGAGTTCTGAGCCAGTTTATGCACCAACCCCAGGAAAATCATCTGAAAGCTACCTTAAGAGTTGTTAGATACCTTAAAGGTTCTCCAGGTAGAGGAGTATTATTCTAGAAACATGGACATCTTGAGGTAGAAGCATATACTGATGCTGACTGGGCAGGAAATTCAATCGATAGAAGATCTACTTCAGGGTGCTTTACTCTTGTTGGAGGAAACTTGGTTACATGGAAGAGCAAGAAGCAGACAGTTGTAGCTCTGTCAAGTGCAGAAGCAGAATTTAGAGGGATCGCCAGAGGGTTGACTGAAGTACTGTGGTTAAGAAAGATACTAGCTGAAATTGGGTTTCCAGTTCAGAAGGTGAGCAAACTCAAGTGTGACAATCGAGCAGCGATCAGTATCTCTAAAAATCCAGTGCAACATGACAGAACAAAACATGTTGAGATAGATCGGCATTTTATCAAAGAAAAACTGGACAGGGGTATTATTACGCTTCCGTATGTTAGATCCGAAGACCAGTTGGCTGATGTTTTAACTAAAGCTATGAATGGCCAAATTTTTTCAGAAGTAATAAGCAAGTTAAATATAAGTGACCATAATATTTAACTTGAGGGGGAGTATTAGAGAAAGAAAACAAACTTGGAAAGAGAATATATTGCCATTACTACAGGATCAATTAGAATTAGTGTATTTCTTTATTTAGCATATATCTTGGCTGTATATATGTACACAGATTACAAGCAATATATACAGTTTTTCATCTTATTTTCTCATTACAACAATGGTGTCAAACTATATGCATACTATTGAAGGCACAGAAGTAATAAATTCTCTCAAAATTAAAGGGAAAATCTAGGGAAGGAGGGTAGTAATATTAGTGGACAGTAGGAGCACCCACAGTTTTGTAGATGTAAAAATAATTAAGGAGGTGGAAGTGCTGGTTACTAAGGCTAAGAACTCATGAAAACAATGGACAATGGTCAGAATATGATTAGTAGAGCAAAATGTAAGGATTGAAATAGGCAAAGCATAGTCATGAATTTGAATTTGATTTTAGGTTTTTACGTTTAGGGGGGGCATGATATGGTAATTGAAGTTGATTGTATGAAGCATCACAACCCGATCCTATTATTTTTTTTAAAGGATGATGTTGAAATTTATGAAGGGCTTTCATGAAGTGGGAGGATTAAAAGAGAGGTCAAGTAGGAGCCTTTTAAAATTGATAGAGGACAAGTAGCAAGAAGTCACTCTCTTGTTTTCAATACGCTGTGTTTTAGTAAACCAAAGCAACAATGAATTACTAAGTGGTTAGTCTTGGCGGTAAAAAGAATTCCTCGGTACCTTCGAGGTACAGCTGACCATGGGTTGTTGTTTCAATCATTTTCTACACCATCATTAATTGCTTTTAGTGATGCGGATTGGGGTGGTGATAAATCTGATCGTAAGAGTACTTCGGCTTATGCCATTTTTCATGGTCCAAATTTAATTTCTTGGTGCTCCAAGAAACAGAAGACAGTTGCTCGCTCAAGCACAGACTCAGAATATAGAGCATTGGCTTCAACAACATCTGAGGTTTATTGGTTACAGTGTTTACTTCGTGAACTTTGGCATTCTGTTCAAGTTACACCTTGCATCTTGTGTGATAATGTTTCTACAACATATCTTGTAGCCAACCCAGTTTTTCATTCTAGATCAAAACATCTAGAGCTTGACTTTCACTTCGTTCGTGATCAAGTTCCTTCAAGTTTCTTATATTTCCACAACAGATCAGCTTGCAGATTTACTTACAAAACCACTGTCCAAGCAACGATTTCTTCACTTGAAATCCAAACTCAAGGTGGTTCCTTCCATGAGTTTGCGGGGGGGGGGGGGGGGGGTGATAAGAGTAATATTCAAATCTCTTAGTCAAACTTCTGTTATTTCTATTCCTCCCTAATAGGGATGTTTACTGAGATTGTGTACAACGTATTCCTGTATTTTAGGCATATTGTTACTGCTATTGTATTATAAATAATCATCAATAGTAATCTGAAAATCATCCCTTCCATCTGTTTGTTAATCTTTAGTTAGTTGGCCTCAGTGGACACTAACCCTCTAAAGTTTGGGATATCCTACCTAGACATTACCAATCTTTTGTTGCAGTATGCTACCATTTTTGAAGAGCCCTCCTCCCTTCCTCATGTGCACCGCCAAGACTATGCCATTCCTCTTAAGGATGGGAAACAAGCTATGAATGTCCACCTTTATTCATACCCACCACATCAGAAGGTAGAGATTAAAAGGCAGATTAAAGAGATGTTGGCTCAAGGAATCATCTAAGTTAGTCACAATGCCTTTGCCTCACTAGTTTTGCTCATCAAGAAGAATGATCACACTTAAAGGTTTTATATAGACTATCGACAACTAAACTACTCCACAATAAAAAGATAAGTTCCCAATTGTGAACCTCCGTTTTCCGCTCGAAAAGGATCCGGGCGAAAGTTCACTCGTTGTCGGGAGTCGCCACTCAGTTTATTTTGTTCGAAGGGAAAAACTAAGAAAACCCTTGTTTGACTCCAATAACTTGTCCAATGTAAAGGTTTCTAGTCTGCGAACCCAAGGAGGATTCGGGGACTATGTCATGTATTCGACTAACTTTGTAATAATAAAAAAAAAGGAATAAACACAAAAGGGATGAAGAAAAGAAAAACAAACAGATTGTTAATAAATAGCGGGCTTGCTACTTGGGGTGAATCCCAAATATGCCTACATACTCCCGTTTGAATGGAAGATCAAAGCCCATGTAGTTCGGAAAAACCTATTTAAAGGCGATGAAATTTATGCTTCATGCATGTGTGTGTATGCTTCGTGCATTTGTCGGGCTTTTTGCCAAATTTGTGAGATTTAGCACTTAGTGCAAAAATTGTATAATTTCGGGTACTTAGTACTAAAAGAGTTCGATTTAGGCTTCATGCCAAAAGTTCATTTTAATGGTGCCGTTTAGGTACTTAGTACCAAAGAGATGCAATTTAGGCTCCGTGCCAAAAAGATTAATTTTATTTACGGCTTAAAGCCGAAAGGGTGATTGATTAGTCCATTAGGCCCTCAGACCTAAAAAGATTAGGTCTTTGACCGAGAAGAAGTTAAGAAGAAGATTAGAATGCTTATGATATGCTCGAATTGACCAAAGATAAATTATGATATTACCTTGATTAGAATTTTTCCACTTCTAAGTTCCAGATCTTGTTTCCTTGCACTTTTGAGTATGATTCTTGCTTTCTACAACACAATATTAGAAATTCTTAAGCATAAAAATTTCGTCAGCATTTGGGCGTAGGAAGTTCAAAAGTCCCCCTTTTTTTCTAAAAATCTGAAGCCTATATATAGGCAAAATCGGGCTGGACGGCGGCCGGGCCGCCGTAATCACAGCGTTATTTTCCGTTAAAACTGACTTTCTGGAAGCCACGGGCCTCCAAAAATTATTCCGGGACCATATCCGTAATCGGGCTGGACGGCGGCCGAGCCGCCAGAAACACAGCGTTATTTTCCGTTAAAACTGACTTTCTGGAAGCCACGGGCCTCCAAAAATTATTCCGGGACCATATCCGTGATCCTCACGTCGTCCCGGATATTTCAAGTACCATGAAGACATACTTTCGGTGGACTTTTACCGTGGACCCCCGGTCCGGCCTGGTCTGAGGAAATTGGCTTTCCGAGCCCCAAAATTCGAGTGTTCACACCAATACCACTTATCGATGATTTGTTGGACAAATTAAATAGGGCGGTGTTCTCCAAGTCAGATCTTCGATCGAGATATCATCAAATAAGAGTGAGACCTATTGATGTGCACAAAATAACATTTCAAATTCATAGAGACCACTATGAGTTTCTCGTCATGCCATTTGGACTTATAATGCTTCAGCGTGTTCCAGAGCTTGATGAATCATATATTCGAGCCATAACTCAGAAAGTTCATTCTAGTATTCTTCAATGACATATTAGTTTATAGTGCCACAATAGAGGAGAATGAGCACCATATACGCTTTGTGAAGCTATCCAAATACAGCTTTACTCATAGAAGAATCGAACATCTGGGCATATCATATCTGAAGGTATAGTGGGAATTAATCACAGCAAGGTTGAAGTAATAATTAATTGGCCTTGTCCCAAAATATTGAAGGCTCTACTAAAATTTTGGGGCTCACAGGCTATTACAGGAAATTCATTAAGGGATATGACTTAATCAGTCTCCCCCTTACAAATTTATTAAAGAAAGACACATTTAAATGGAATAAGGTAGTAGAGAATGCATTCAATCAGCTTAAGCAATCTATGAGTTTAGCTCCGGTCTTGGCTTTGCTAGACTTTATCTGACCCTTCATTTTGAAAACTGATGCTACTAGCAAGGGTAATAGAGTGGTATTGATGTAAAATAGACAACCATTAGCCTGTATCAGTAAAGCTCTAAGTGTTAGAAACTAAGACCTCTCTATTTATGAAAAAGAATTGATGGTAATCATCTTTGTTGTGGATAAGTGGAGACATCATTTTGAGAATGCTCACTTCATCATGCGCACAGACCACCATAGTGTATGTTACTTATTGAACCAGAGGATTCATACTTTTGTTCAACAGAGGGATTTCACTAAACTTTTGGGTTTGGATTGTAACGTTCAATACAGAAATGGAAATGAGAACATAGTGGTTAATGCCCTGTCAAGGAGAGATTGGGATGTTAAAGAACATGAGGATTGTTTGGCCTTAGTTCTAGAGTTGTGCCTTTGTGCATGAAAGAAATGATCAGCAGCTACAAAGAGATATAAAGTGTACGACATTAGTTAAAGGCTTAATGATTAATGAATCGGCTAAACCAAATGTCATTTACACCACTGGTATCTTGAGATATAAAGGTAAAATTATGGTAGGCAAGGACTTGGAACTCAAGGAAAAGCTAATGGCAGTTGCCATAACTCAACTGTTGGGGGTCATTATAGGGTAAGGGGCTCATATAGCATATTTAAATCGCATTTTTTCTGGCGAGGTATGAAAAATGAAATATACTAGTGGGTATCATAATGCGATATATGCCGATGATGCAATGGGGAGAATGTGGCTTACCCTGGACTCTTGCAACCTCTGTCCATTCCAAATAGAGTGTGGGAATCAATTTCGATGGATTTCACAGAGCAGCTTCTTATGTAACATCTTGTAAATAATAATAATAATAATAATAATAATAATAATAATAATAATAATAAAATAAATAAATAATATAAAGTATAATTATTGAATTAATAATTAAAGTTATGATGATATTTATTTATTTGCAAACAAACAAGAAGAATAATTAACGTTGATGTATAATTGTATAAAAATAATGATGATGGTAACAATAATTAAAGTAACAAATAATGAATAATTTTAAAATTTGAGTGGACAATATAAAAAATAAAAATAACAATAATTAAAGTTAGGAATTTTGGGGTTAGTGGGTGATAATAATTAAACAAATAAATAAAAAAATCAAATAAAACTTTCATAATTGAATTAGAATTATTGGTTAGTATTATTTATATTAATGAGGGTGAGGTCTGTCAATCGGAGAGATTCAAACAGAGGAGGGGAGAGAGAGAGAGAGAGAATTAGTGAAAGAGGGAGAGGGAAACAACATCGTGTTTTTTTCTTGATCTATCACCTTTCGTCCATTGCTGAATATCACACCCCAGACCACCATGACCATCGCTTAGAAACAAGTCTATCGCCACTTAAATCACCATGATGAACTTTCGAACAACGAGTCACTCCTGGTACGATTATGACGCTAGCGTGATTTTCCTCCCTCTTTTTTCAACAAATCGAGCATTTTTTGAGTTTTCTCTTTATGAGTTTCAATTTAACATATCATTTATAAATTATTAATGAGTTTTTAAAAATTCATATATTTATAAATTAAAACTAAAATTTGATATTAATTATAATTACTTAAATTTTAATTAATTAAAAATTTATGATTTAAAATAAAATATAGATGTAATATTATGATTAAGTGGTGGTAATTAAAAGAAAACAAATTTAGAATAAATAAAATTTACTAAGTATATAAACACTAATCATAATAATTATAATAAATAATTAAACTTAGTTAATCACTATAATTTTGAATATTAAACTAAAATTTATTAGTTGTTTAATAAATTGAGTTAGAATAATTATTTTCTATTTAATTATTTAATTAAAAATGATTTATATTACTAATTGATTTAGACTAATAATGTAAGATCTAATTACAGTTTGTAGAATTAATTAGGGATATATAAATATAAATATAAATATAGGTATGAAATTGTTAATTAGAAGAAAACAAATAAATTATTTATTTATTTAATTTATATTTATTATTATTGTCATTATAAGGATTTTTAATTATTAAATTAGATTGGATTAAATAATTATTAAAGATTAAATTAAGTGTAAATATATTTTTGAAATTTGTAAAATTAGTTACTTATTTAAAAGAGCTAGTAATATTACAACAATTGAAATTAATGATTATTATAACATCTTTAATTTTTAAAAATTAAATAAAATAAATTAAAATTAAATTGGATAAGTTAAATAAATTATTTAAATTGGTAATGAAAGGTTTAGAAGTGAGAATATGAGATGTATATGTGAAATATATATGAAATATATATAATATATACAAAGTCAAAGGTCAAATGATATTTTTGTAAATATATTTTGAAAATTAAAATTATTTAAATAATTTAAAAATAATTTATTTGTGTATGAAAGAGGAAAATATTATTTTTTAAATAAATAAATAAATAAATAAAAATATAGTAAAATAATTATATATATATGGCTATTTTGAAAGTGAAAAGAGAGAAAAAATAAAAAGTCTTGTTGTTGTTGTTGTTGTGGCTGATTTCTCCATTGAAGGAAGAAAGAGATTTCTCCATCCAAGCAACCAAAAATTGAAAGGATTTCAAGAATTCAAGGGTTGTTTTGATGATTTATTCTTGAAAAAGTAAGTTTCCAACATATTTTTTTGGATTTCTATGGAATTTTGGAATATATGGATATTGAGTTTTTATAGTAGCATGATGATGAATGGAGTTATTTTGAATAACTAATAATTAATTATTTCTTAAGATTCTAGATGAGATACTGTAAGATCATATATTAAGTTCACCTCTAGAATTATGAAAGTGGGGTGTGACACCTTAAGGCAAAGGGAAAGGATGTCATCCTGGTGGTGATAGATCGCTTTTCCAAATATGCGCATTTTCTTGCCTTGACATATCCTTACTTGGCACAAAAACTAGCAAACTTGTTCCTCAGCCACATATTTAAAATGAATGGGTTATCTAAGAGTATAACCACATATCGAGATAGAATCTTTGCTAACTTTTTTCAGCAAGAGCTGTTTAAGATAATAGGAGTTAAGCTGAACTTAAGTAGCAATTATCATCCCCAAACAAATGGTTAGACAGAGAGTTAATCATTGTTTAGAGAATTACATGAGGTGTGCTTGCTTTAGGAAACCAAAACATGGGCTAAGTGGCTTCTTATGGCTGAATGGAGGTGTAATACCAATTTCCATCCTAGTCTCAATTTGACCCCCTATCGCCATTCTAGTGTCAACATGACCCCTATAAGGTTCTCTTTGGGGTAGCCCCTGACCGCTACCCAACTGTGCCTTATTCTGATACTTCAGTGACCTCAATGGAACATCTCTTGCAAGAGTGACATTAAATGATAACATTTCTTAAGGACTGGTTGGAACTAAGTCAGAACAGATACAAGTAACTAGTAGATGTCAAGAGAACTGAATGAGAGTTCAAGGTCGGTGACATGGTCTACCTTAAACTTTAGTCATATCGACAAAGCTCTATGACTGTACGTAGGAGTATCAAGCTCTCTGTGAAATATTATGGACCCTATCGGGTACTTGCTTAAACTAGGTTAGTAGCATAAAAGTTACAGTTGCCTGAGTCTATTGTTATTCATGATGTTTTTCATGTGTCCCTGCTTAAAAGATGCTAAGCAAATAATGTTAGAAGTCTGACTACCCTTTCTAAGTTGCATAGCAATGGTGAATTTCAGTCTGCACCCCAGTTGATATTAGATACCAGAACTGTAATGAGGAAGAAGAACTTAGTTTTTTAGTATCTAGTACAATGGCAAGCTATGACTCTAGAGGAGGCTACCTGGGGAGGAGGCAACATTTATTAAACAAAATTCCCTGATTTTTCCCTTGATAACAAGGAAACTCTTCAAGCTAAAGGTAATGTGATGATCTAGCAAAAAGTAAGTAAGTTTGGCAGGTCAGATAAGAAGCCTTATTTAAAAGCTCAGCGAGTTCAGAAGTCCAAATAGAAAAACCCATTGCTGATGCTGATATTTTAGCAGTAATAGTTATTAAGGCAGGTAATTGGAGCTAGTGGTGACTCGACCTTGGGATTGGAAAAAGATTCAGTTAGTTTGCATAGAATTTTGTGATAATTAGCTATTATAAAAAGAGAAATTCTTATATCGACCTGATGCACACTCATAAAAGAACATGCCAATTATATATTATAATTTAAATTATAATAATAAAAAATAATTTAAATTAATTTTTTTATTGTGTTTTGTAATTAGCTTAGTCCATGAACAGGGCAATGGACAACATATATCTAAAAATTTTTCTTATAAAAATTATAACAGCCGGAAATTAAGAGTGTGGAAAGTGTGTAGTTTAGCAGCAATCAAAGGAAATTGAATTCTATTATATAAATCATTATGTAATCAGTACATTTCCATTCATTGATCAATCAGTAATACAATTCACAAATTCTTCCTCACTCTGTCTCTCTCTCTCTTCCCTCTTGTCTATTCTCTTTTCGATTCTCTTATTCTTCCTTCACAACCTATCAAAGCTACTGGAACCCCAAGCTTCCTTGAAGCTTCTATGATAACTAACTGAATCTTTTACCAATCCCAAGTTCGAGTCACTACTGGCTCCAATTACCTCTCTTACTGACTGTTGTTGCTAAAATATTACCATCAACAATGGGCTTTTCCACTTGAACTTCTGAACTTGTTTAGCCTTCTAAACAAGGATTCATACCTGAACTGCCAAGCTTACTTACTTTTTGCTGGATCTCCACAGAATCACCATTATTAGGTTATTTCACCACCTTGATTGACTTCCAGATCGATTGGAATTCTTGCTCATTTTCTTATCACAACAACTACACACGTACTAGTGTTGAAAATAGGGTAAAACATAGTAGGAAATGACTTAGGGTTACTGTACGTGATCTAGCTATGATACCATGAAGAAAATATCATATGAGTAATGAACAAGATAATGTATTAATTCAATCGAATCAGTTACAAATTGTTCTAACTACATAGAGAGCTTGATGAATCTAGAAGAAGTTTATTACAATAGAAGCTTCTTGATCTTCTACTGATATTTTCTACCAGCTAACATTCACGCTATTCTAGAATTTGAAACTAACCAACTAAACGTTGCGTGTTGATGTAATTGTCCTTTACCAAAATAATGTGCAACATGTTAGAAGCTTTAGTTGAAAATAGGGCGGTACATCATGCCCCTAGCCCGAAAACCCGGCCCAGCCCGAACCCATACTAGGGTCGGGTCACGGGTTTTAAATTCCAACCCGAGCTATGCTCGGGTCGGGCCTTGGATTGGAATAAAAATTCTCGGGCCGGCCCGACCCGGCCCGAGATATTAATTTTTTTTATATATTTTTTAATTTTTTTAAATTTATATTTTGGTAATTTATTTTTTTTAAAAAAATTAAAATATTATATATAAATAATGATATAATAATTTATATATTATTAGATATAATTTTGTATAATAAATTTTTAAAATAATATTTATTGGTAAATTTTATTAAAATTTTTAAAAAAAATTATTTTTTTTAATTTTAAAAAAATATGGCCGGCCCGACCCGGCCCGAAACCAGGTCAGGCCCGAAGTGGCCCGGCCCGGCCGGGCTTCGGGCAGGGCCACGGGCTATAAACTGCAGCCCGAAGAAAAATCGAACCGGGCTTCAGGCCGAAGTTAAACCCGGCTCGTGTACACCCTAGTTGAAACGATGCATATTGCTTTTTGTGTAAAACATTGTTTTTCTTCACATAATTTACGACTATATTCTTTATAAATGAAAAGTAAAAGAAAGGAGGAAAACGAAGAAGAAAAGAAAGAAAAAATAATTTTTTTTCATAGTTAATTTTTTTGTATTTTCAATTATAATCTGCTTATATTTTTATTATGGGTTTTTTTTTTATTTCATGTTCTTCCTTTCAAAAGCCAACATATGATAAGCTCAAGGTTAGTTGTTTCTTTTTTAATCAATTAATTTATATTTTGAAAAAATATAGCAATTATTTTTTTTAATTAAGTTACAATAAATAATTTTGTTAGAATAAATTATCCACATGCAATTTGTAATTATTTATTTTTTAAGTTGTTAAAATATATATTTTTACAAATTATTTGTTTGAACAAATTATTTTTTAGAAAAATAGATAATTATATTTTAGAAATTATTTGTTAGAATGGAGAATTATTTTTAGAAATTATTTTGGCAGAATAATTTATTTTTTAGAATAAATAAATTATTTGGAAGGAATAATAATTTTTAGATTAAAAAATTTTGAGAAATTATTTGGCAGAATAATTTATTTTTTTAGAAAGTTGTTAAAATAAAAAATTTTTAGAAAATTATTTGGTAAATATTTTATTTTTTTAATAAATATATAATTTTGTAGAATAAATAATTTTTAAAAATTATTTGATAAAATAAATTATTTTTAAAAATAATTTTTTTGCAATGGATTAGCGACGATATATACTTTGCTAAATTTGTCTTATTTCACAGACTAAAGCAATAGGTCTTTTTTAGTAACAGGCTTTGCTGTTTGTAATTAGCAATGGCAAAAAAAATATGTGGCTAATATTTTTAGTCATTGCTAGACTAGCTACAGTTGTTATGTTCTTGCTATTTCATCGCAGATGACTATTAGTGATAAAGTTTTAGAATCAGTGACAGATTTCTTTTGTCGCTTATTTTTATTTTTCTTGTAGTGTCAAACATGTCTATTCTAGTATGCCGGAGACTCTTGACTTAGATCGTCCACTAGATTCTTTATGTGCGGATCTAATTTCGACCATTCACCGTAACTCAGATCTCATTCTTCTTATTACCCATCATAAAGGTAAACATACTTATGCTTATACTATCTCTTTTATTTCTTATGATCATTCATCTTCTTTTTATTGTTGTTTTGTTTTGTCTCTAGATTCCATATCTATTCCTAAAACTATTAATGACACACTGTCTAATCCTGGCTGGTGTGTTGTAATGAAAGAGGAAATGGAGTCTTTAAATGCTAATGTTGCTTGGGAATTGGTGCCTTTATATGATAATAAAAAAGTTATTAGTTACAAATGGGTGTTTATAGTAAAAACGAATCCGGATGGGTATGCTCAGACATATGATATTGATTACTTTGACACATTCTCTCCTGTGGCCAAACTGAATTCTGATCACTTATATATCTCTCTAACCACCACACATGATTGGTCATTACACCAGTTAGATATTAAAGAATGCTTCCTAGATTTGTTGCTCAGAGAAAGTCGGGTGAGTTTTGCCAGCTTCGAAAATCTTTTTATGACTTGAAACAAAGTCCTCAAGCTTTGTCTAGAAGATTTAGTGAGGTACGGGAGGAGTTTGGTATGAAAAAAGTAAATGTGACTATTCAGTCTTTTGTAAGCATTCTAAGATTAGCTTAATGCCTTGCTCATTATTTATGTGGATGATATTGTCATCATTGGAAGTTACTCTGCATCTATCTCAACTCTTAGGTCTTTTCTTCATTCCCAATTTTAGACTAAAGATTTAGGTCTATTAAAGTATTTTTCAGTTAGGCATTGAAGTTACAAGTAAGAAGGGCATTTTTTTTTTTAATTTTAAAGGAAGTATGTTCTTGATTTATTGACAAAAACATGGAAATTAGGTGTTAAGCCTTCTAGTATACTAATAACACCAAATTTACACCTTGTAGCAAGGGATAGTGAGTTGTTTAGAGATCTTGAGATGTATAGAAGATTGATGGGTAAGTTGAACTACCTTACAGTAACTTGTCTTGATATTGCTTACTCCGTTAGTATGGTAAAGTCAATTTATGTCTTCCCCAACTATTGCTCATTGCGAAGCTTTAGTACAAATTTTGTATTACTTGAATTGGGCCCCAAGACGTGGCATATTATATAGTAATCATAGCATTACAATATATAATATTTTTTAGATGCAGATTTGGCAAGATCCAAAGTTGATAGGGGTTAAGCACTGTATTTTTATTAGAGATATTTTTGTATCATGGAGAAGTAAGAAACATAGTGTAGTCTCTCAATCAAGTGCTGAAAAGAGTAATGAGTTATGACATAATTAGTATGTGTAGTAGTATGTATCATTTAGGTTACTTAATGAGGTATGGTTTAAAACCTCACTTCCAACTAAATTATGGTGATAATTAAGTCGTTCTCTATAATGCTTAGAATCTTGTATTTCATGAACAATTTAAATACATTGAGATAGATTGTTACTTTATTCGCTGAAAGATTCAATAAAAGATTATTTTGATAGGATATGTTAAAACTAGGGAGAAATTAGGAGATATTTTTTATAAAAGCTCTGAATGGAGGTCGTGTTGACTATATTTGTAACAAATCGGATATGATTAACATCTATGTTTCAATTTGAGGAGGAGTGCTATGGAAAGTATATTATTCCTAATTAGTTAATTTTTTAGTTAGAGATTCATATATATTCTTAATTGACTGATTTCTTAATTAGGGATTTGTATTCCCATTTAGATAGAATCAAATTGTATATATATAGATGTATCTATTTAATGAAAATAACATTTTTTTTTCTCTACAATTACATTCTTTTTATTCGGAAACAATATATTCAACACAAATTCCATGTCTCTTTTTTTTTAATCTTCTTAGAGGAGTAACGACATTATCGTTTTGAAGCTCTGCCACTTCACAGCCTATTTCTCCAATCCCTCCAAATGTAAATTCTCTGAAAAAGTCAATTGAAAGCCCGTGCCATATCAATCTCCTACCATAAATATAAGGTTAATGTTTTTATAGATGTCCTTATTTATAAGAATCCTCTAAAAGAATGTTTACATGGCACAAATGACGTGATCGGCAAAATAAAAAATAGCTGCTATACAATTATTTACAAAAAGAAATTTCATTGTTTGACTCAAGTTAAATTCTTATTAATAATTTTAAATGTTAAAATTATTTAATTGCTGTTGTTTTTATGATGAATAAAGTTTTGTTTAATTAAAAAATATGTTTTTATAAAACATAAATAGTTATTATTATTAAAAAAATATTAAATATAGAAAAATAATTTTTAAATTTTTTTCTCTCGTGTATTTTGATGGTGCAAATAAAATTTTTCGAAAAGGGGTCTCATGCATGCTCAGACATTTTACAATCTTATTGTAAAAAAGTGCCAGGCTTTTGGACATGTGGACTCACATTCTATGATAACATGGCCAATGAGATTGACCACATGGCTTTATTTTTGCCACGTACACACATGCGCTGACGTGTCTCATAATGATGTAATCTCATGTAATTAGGTGGCTTCAATGGCAGATATCGGACTGAAAAGAGAGGAAAGAGATCGAATTTCCAATAAAAAACTTTATCTTTTTACCTAATTAGAAGAAACCCAGCAGATATCAAAGGCAAGAATTGAAATTTGTGGGCATACATGACATCTTTGATGGAAGATTTCTGAAATTCTTAAAAAGACTCCATCGGGTAAGTTTCATTTATCCTTCTTCTCAAATCTAAAAGAGTTCTGACTATGAATGCAAAATCTTATTAGTAATTGTTTGTTAGCATAATGTAGTATCGAAAATGTTCATAAATTAAAACATATATGCAATTAGTGTGAGAAATCTTTATCTGGTTACAGAGCTAACAATTGTACCCTCATCAATGGAAGATGATCCTTCTTCTTCTCCTATTTCTAATGCTACAATATTGGTACTGGATGTTGTGAAAATGAAAGCAGGCTGTTTTGGAGAAGGAAGAGTTGTTTCACTATTCAACATAAGAACAACTTCTGACATATTTGGTCTGTCCTCTGCATTTTCTTGAACACATAAGAGCCCAATTTGAGTCCATCTAAAGACTTCATCCAGAGGATATGAGCTTTGAAGTGATGAATCAACTATTTCCATTACTCTTTCTTCTTTCCATAACTCCCACACCTGTATGGTTCATAGCATTAGCATACTGAGGATTGACTATTGAATATAAGTTTAATACCTTGGAAGCTATAGTATCTTAAAATTTCCATCATTTACATGCCCTATCAAGCTAATTGAAGTATCCTCTTGGCAAAAGCCATTGCTCTTCTTGCCACTCAAAATCTCCAGTAATATAATCCCAAAACTAAACACATCTGATTTTGTTGAAAACTTTCCAAAAATTGCATGCTCAGGTGACATATAGCCACTGCATAAGAAAAATTGTTAAATTACATTAATACTGATTTCTAATTTATTCTTGTGTATTCATAGTGACTGAGTGCTTGCTATGTTCCAACCACTCTAGTTGTTTTCTCTTGAATTTGATCACCTTTGAATATTCTAGCCATGCCAAATCTGAAATTTTTGGGTTCATCTCTGCATCTAATAAAATATTGTTGCATTTTAAATCTCTGTGAATAATTCTTAACCTCGAGTCTTGGTGAAGATACAAGATCCCACGGGCAATCCCTACTATAATATCAAAGCATAACCTCCAGTCCAGTTGCAATTTTCTTGTTTGGTCTGCAAGAGAATTTTAGATTTTATTCAATTGGGTTTACTGCTAAATGATGTAGACTGTAGCTGCACACCTCAATCATATTTATTTTGCTTGAAGTAGTTACAATTAGTTGGTCAGTTTACCAACGAGCAATTTATGTATAAAAAGACTTACCGAAAAGAAATAAATCCAAGCTTTTGTTTGGCAAATATTCATAAATTAACATTTGCTCTCTTCCCTGAATGCAACATCCAATAAGTTTCACAAGATTCCTGTGTTGAAGCTTTGCAATCAACATGACTTCATTTTTAAATTCTTCTATCCCTTGCCCTGAACTTCTGGATAGCCGCTTTACAGCAATCTCCTGTCTGTTATATAACTGCCCCTGAAATCATGTGTATGAGTTAATTTTCTATGAACAATCAATGGAAAGCTAGTTTTTTCATGCATTTGTAGAGTCTCATAATGACAGTAAAGCAACCACATGCCCTTGTAAAAGCCAATCAGCATTCAGAATTTACCTTATACACTGAACCAAAACCGCCCTGGCCCAGTTTGTTATCTAGAGAGAAGTTGTTAGTGGCAGCAAGGATGATGCTGAAATCAAAAAATGCTATGTCAGGAGGACGACTGCTCTGCCCAAGTTCACTTGCCACCAGAGTATTTTTGTGGTAGATTGAACCAGAAGTAGGATCAAATAGTCTTTTTTCCCATTTTTTCTTCATGGCTGTCCTTGAACAAATTCAAAAGTAATGATTCTTATATATGCCTTTTGATATATTCAGTTTCAGCAAAATCTATACTTCTATCAGAAACATAGAGAAAATAGACCATTTTTCTTTTGCCTTAGATCATATAGAAATCACACATGAGGTTTTCTTAATCTATTAAGCAGGATATATATGCATGCAAGAGCACAAATTCTGTGGACAAACTTGTCTCTTACCTCCCTTTCTTCTTCTAATCCACAAACAGACAAATAAGATAATGGTAACCCATGCCAAAACAATAGACTGTATTAGATTTTCCAGCCCCATTTTGTGAAAATATTAAGAGAAAATAAATGGTGCCTTTTCCTTTGTCAAGAATGATAGAACAGAGCCAGTACATAGATATGTGCTAGACTGGCAATACCTTCATGATATCTATTAGTTTTTGTTTATGAGATACAAATGTCTATGAAAAACAGTATTCACATTTCAAAATTGGAGAAGAGTAGGAATGGAATACCTAATTCAATTGCATCAACACGAACATGCAAATCAAATTTTCCATCTATACGATCTGCTATGTCCATTAATTCCCCATACCATGCCAAACATCTGCTCTCTTCTCCAGCATTATCTGTGTTTGCATATGCAGAGCAGGAACAATTCCTCGAGCATTCCTGTTCACACTCCGTAGAACTCATATTAATGCCTACCACAGCTGCAGGTGAAGTATCGAGAAACTTGACATTTTTCTCTTCCACAAACCCTTCTCCATGACCACATATTGATGAGGATTCTAATCGTTTCCTAACACATCCTCTTGATGGATCTCTTAGATTACAGTCCCTTGGGGATTTGGGTTCATACCCAGGTAGACAGGAACATTCATATCTATTGTCATGATAACACTTACTATAAGCACCACAATATGTATACAAATGACAGTTGTATTTAGTTATGGACCAGAACAACTTCGATTTGCCATCACTGTCATGCCACCTTAACCACTTAAGAGTTCCCGAGTTGTCCACTATTACTCTCATAATAATAGAAGCGTCATGGATGAGCTATACAAAATGCATCTCCTCTTGGTTGATATCAATACTGTAGTTGTAGATAACTTAGAATGTCCTCCATGGCCAATGGGTGGCTCGCCAAATAGGTCTCGAATCCTTATATAGAAACACTTGTGGTATTCCCCTTGGGTTGAACTTAACAGAGTAAACTCCAGTTCCTGTGTCATCATCTGATCTCCATGAGGTTAAGATCCCCTGTAGACCTGTCTTTTGATTCAACCCAAGTCTCATTCCTGGTAGAAGGGTATCAGTAGGAAAATCAAAGCTTTGCCACACAATTCTTTTACTTCTGCTTTGGACCAAAACCAAGTTTCCTGAATCCAAGAGTTGAACTTGACAAGAATCAGTTACTTCAACTGAAACATTTGCAGGCCACAGTGGGACCTTTTGTTCTGAGCCATGATAGAGAACAAGGTTCCCATATTGGTTGATTGAGGGAATTCCTGAAGAGCCACTGATAGGATTGTTTCGGTTTGCAACCCACACCACAGATCAATCTGAAACTTCATGATACCAAATTCCAAGATATCTATAGCTAGAATAGCCAGGGCTAAAAAACCCAAATGCAAAAATATTTCCCCTGGAAATTAGAAGATCACCTTCTTTAAAGGTTTGGTTTACGGATATGATATCGAGGGAAATAACTAATATGAATAGGAAGAATAGCAGTAAATGCTGGAGAAACTGTTTCTGGGCAACCATGATTACTTTCGCTAGCTCTCAGTTTCTTGGGTCTTTTTGACGTGCTTGAATGTTATTATTCTCCCCAAATTCTTTCGTAAATGACTTTTCCCTGTCTAAAACATTCTAGTTAGATTTGAAGAATGCTAAATTTGAAGTATGAGATTGGAGAAAATTCGAAAATTTACAGAGTCACGTGGTTGACTGATTGATGTAAAAGTATGAAGGTTCAGTTGACTACAATTTCAGGGTTAGTATGAAGGTTCAGTTGTCTACAATTTCAGGGTTAAGAAGTTAATTAACTGTTGAGTACGAGGGTGAAATTGATCTTTTCATATGCGCTCAAGGGGGAATTTGGACTTTTCGCCTAGTTTATATACTGTGCACAATGAGAAAAGTCAAAAAATTTACTTGTCTATCATGTGATTTGCTGGTATTTTTTGAAGTTAAAGACCATTTATTTTTTCCCCTTTTGTTTGTTATGATATTTTCTATGAGGATTACTTGACCAGTAGTCTCTGAACAAGAACGAGCATGATAAAAAAAATTGAGAAAGTGCATTTTTTAGCCCTGAATTTAGTAATTTTTTATATTGAACCCTTAAATTTTATTTTGATGATATTAATTTTTTAAATTTTATTATTCATAAATATTAAATTTTTTTTAATGAAATTAACTAACAGCGTTAAATATTTTATTACTTAAAATATTGATGTTGTTAGCTATTTTTTTTAGAAAAGAGTCTAATATTCATAAATCATAAATTTAAAAAGTTTAATATCATCAAAGTAAAATTTAATGGTTTAATTTTAAAAAAATTATCAAATTTAAAGGCTCAAAAATACTTTATTCCTGAAAAAAATTACGCAACTTGTCCATGTAAAAATTCTGTTTTAAAAGGCCTAATTATCAAAAAATATTTAAATTTATTTTTATAATTTTTATAATTTTTTTTAATAAATTATTGCATAAACTTATTTTTTTCATTTCAGCTGTATCTTTTGACTGGACATTACTTTTACATAAATAATTGGGCATATATTGATTAGTTGTTTTGAATCTTTTACGAATAGGACATGTAAAGTTGCTTAAAAACAATTTGGGTGTATATTGTTTAGCTGTTCTAATCTATTTGTCTCTTCCTTTTTCCAAACACTGGCGTGCATTAATTTTTTATTTTTTATTTTTGAAAAAATAACTCAACGGAAGTTATTTTCGCCCGTTTATAAAAAAATATGAAAGTAACTCTTGTTTATATATTAATCCAAATAAAAAAAATATAAAAGATTGACATGTCAACAATATTTTCGGTAAAATCATATCCAAACAGTCAAAAAATAAAATTAAAAAGAAACAATAAGTTTATGAACTAATTTGTAAATAAAAAAAAAGAGTTTGTGATAAAAGTAAAAAAATAGGTAAAGTTTAAGCAAAGAAGAATGTTATATTTTATGTTTTTATGAAAACAGTCATAATATCCTAAAGAAAACGCGAGAGGATTATAACAGAGAATTTTTGAATCATAAACATATTTTTATTTTTTATAAGTTTATTAGATACTTAAACTATATATTTCTTTTTTCTTGTATATACATGTTACAAAATCTAATAACATTTCTTATCCCATAATTTCTTGTATAAGCTTGAATTCCATAATTAGAATTTACATGCAAATAGTGAAAAGCCAATATCCTTATCGTGCAACAGTAGTAGTGTTTGTAACCAGATTTACAGAGATTGAACCTTCTTGCACTTCATCTAGTGAGTTATTGTAGCTGCCAGATGCTCTTACAATAAATGCAGGTTGTTTTGGAGTAGGAAGAGTTGTTTCACTGCTCAACATAAGAGCAACTTCTGACATAGTTGGTCTGTCGACAGCATTTTCCTGAACACATATTAGTCCAATTTGAATGCATCTCAAAACTTCATGCATTGAATATGAGCCCTCCAATGACGGATCAACTATCTCCGGTACGCAATCTTTTCTCCATAGCTCCCATGCCTGTACAGAGGACCAACTATATATTGATATGACATGCATTATATTACCTTATAGCTATAATTTTCAAAAAGTTTCTTTCACCTACATGTCCTATCAAGCAAAAGCTAGAATCTCCTCGATTGAAGCCACTGCTTTTCTTGCCACTTATAATCTCCAACAATATGACCCCGAAACTGAACACATCAGATTTTGTAGAAAATTTTCCAAACAAAGCATACTCTGGGGACATGTAGCCACTGACATAAGAAAATTACTCAGTAGTTAATATCTGTTCTCTACATATCATTGACTAAGAACTTTGGTCATGTATTTTAAATTTTATACTTACTAGGTTCCAACCACTTCATTTGTCCTCTCTTGAATTTGATTTGCTCTAAATATTCTAGCCGTGCCAAAATCTGAAATTTTTGGATTCATCTCTGCATCTAATAGGATATTGCTGCATTTTAAATCTCTGTGAATAATTTTCAATCTTGAATCCTGGTGGAGATATAAGATCCCTCGAGCAATCCCAATTATAATATTGAAGCGCTTTGTCCACTCTAAGATGCACCTTCTTGTTTGATCTGCAACAAGTTTTAAAATTTTTTGTTTCATTGGAATTATGCATACAATTCATATATATCATGAAACATTTAACATATTTGACAAAACCAGTTTGGCACTGAGAAATTGATTTATGAAAAGACTTACTGAAAAGAAATGAATCCAAACTTTTGTTTGGCAGATACTCATAAATTAACATTTGCTTTCCTCCCTGAATGCAACATCCAAGAAGTTTCACAAGATTTCTATGTTGAAGCTTCGCAATCAGCAGGACTTCATTTTTAAATTCTTCTATTCCTTGCACTGAATTTCTGGATAGACATTTTACAGCAATCTCTTGTCCATTAGATAGTTGACCCTGAAAATTATGTTTGCAGCTGTTAATTTGCAACTGTTATTTTTTTTTCTCTGAAAACTAAAGCCAAAGCTAGTTTCTTCATGTATAATCTTAAAATGATAGACAAAAGCAGACATATATAAACGTGTTTAACATATAGAGAGACTGCACCTTGTACACTGAGCCAAATCCACCTTGGCCCAGTTTTTTGGCTGAAGAGAAGTTGCTAGTGGCAGCAACTATGGTGCTGAGATCAAAAAATGTGATGTCCGGAGGATGGTTATTCCCCCCAAGTTCCTGTGCCACCATAGTATTTTTGTAGTAGATTGAACCATTGATAGGATCAAATGCTCTGTTTTTTGATTTGTTCTTCATCCCTGTCATTGAAAAAATTGAAAAGAAATGCTTAATCTATGTTATTTGTGATAGCTTTTGATGCTGTATTAAGAGCTGTTCAGTCTCTTACACATTTCTAATGTATTATCATATTATATTTTATGCATTTGATGATATAGTGAGCTTTTGTTGGAGTTGCTAATATTTTTTGGTTAAAATCATGTTGAAAACTTCTAATAACAAAACAAATACAAATAAAGAAATATAGAGACTAAAAAAACAGACTGAAAATGGAGCTTGAAGAAGGCTCAATACAAGAAACAAAAATGGTGAGAGTTTAAAAATATTCAAGAAAACATACTGATATTTCACTTTTTTTTCATAAACAGGGGCTGCTATTTTATATAGCAGGCTTGCAAAGTACAAGTCAAAACAAACCTCAACCAACACCATTTTCCTAGATATTCCCCTAAATTTCTGCTTAAACCAAGCTTCAACATACATTTTGCTTAACTTCTAGATTCATATGCAGAAAAATCATTATGACAACAAAAACAAAGAAGCTATTTTGACAGCCTAAGTGCCACAGCTTCTAACAAATCAAAGCAAATCAAGAAAAAAATTACTCCTTATTGGTGTCAAGATCTCTAGAAAGTTTGTTCAGTGTTAGGTAAGTTAGTTGTTGACTGAAAAACCATTCTCTTTCTATAAAAGAGAGTACTGGTGTTATAACTTATGAGAAAGATTGTGATATGTAGAGAGAATTAGAGACCGAGTTAGAAAGAGAGTAGCAGTGCAATCTGTATGCTGTGATGAAGAAGAAAAAGAGAAAAGAAAATTTGTTTTGAGCAATTTTAAGACTCCAATTACAGTTCTCGCTTTCTCTGTTTTTCTTGTATTTGTACGTTGTTTATGTTCTGTGCGAGAGTATTTTTCCAACAGAATGTAAAGTGATTTCATGAAAAGTTACTTCAATTCTAAATATACATATGCAGAACAAATACATATGGAACAAAGCACTATTAGTAAGCTGCTGTCTTACGTTTTCTCCTTCTGTGCCATAAATAAGCAAAGCAGAAAACTGTAAACCATGCTGAAGGAATAAACACTGTTAAAATGTTCAGCTCCTTTCCAAGAAAAACACTTGCCTTGCTATGATGTTCAGCTGCACCAGTAGGAAAACTACAACGTTAAAGAAGGGGCAAAAAAAAAAGGTAATTCACTAGGCTTTGAATCAAAAGGTTAGGGTTAGAACAGCAGGATAACCAAAAACATAGGAATTGCGGCGGTCTGGCTCTAGCTTACACTGCATAATACCTGCTAGTTTTATTTATGATATATGTTTAGTGTTTATATATCAAATTAGGGGTCAAGCAGGAATTCATAAATACCTAATTCAATTGCATCAACACGAACATACAGATCCTGTATTTCAGCCACATGATCTACTGTGTCCCATAGCTCCCCGTACCAAGCCAAACATCCACTTCCTTCACCAGCAATTTCTACACTTGCATATGCAGAGCAGGAACAATTCTCCTTGCATTTATTTTCACAATCCTTATGACTCATCATGTCCAGCCGAACTGCAGTTGAAGTGTCAGGAAGCTTAACTTTTTCGACTTTCACAAATCCTTCTCCATGTCCACACAATAAAGAAGGATCTTTACGCGTCCTGACACAGCCTCCTGATGCATCTCTTAGTTGCCAGTCCCTTGGGGACTTGGGTTCATACCCTGCTAAACAAGAACATTCAAATGTGTCAGGGTTGCTAGGAGCACACTTACTAGAAGCACCACATTTTCCATACAAATCACACCGGAATTCAGGTGCAGACCAGAACTCCTTCCACCGGCCATCACTCTTATGCGACCTTAGCACCTTTATTAATCCCGAATCATACACTTTTGCTCTCAAGTTAAACGAAGTATCAAACATATGGTAGGCATAGTACATTTCATCTTGATTGAAAACAACAGTAATATTGTACATATCCGAGAATCTTCTCCATGGCCATGGGGTGCTTCGGTAATAGAGTCTTGAGTCCTTGTAAAGAACGAACTGTGGTGAGCCTCTTGTGTCTAACACAAGTGAGTACTCTCCATATCCTGGGTCATTTTCTGATCTCCAAGATGTTAGAATCCATTCTTTTCTTGCCTTCTGACTAGACCCGATTCTCATTCCTGGTAACAGAGTATTGGTGGGATAATCAAAGCTCTGCCACACAATTCTTTTACTTGTGCCCTTGAACAAAACTAAATTTCCTGAATCAAAGAGCTGAAGAAAAAAATAATCCGGTTTTGAGCCTTCCAGTGTTACATTTGCGGACCAAACCAGAACCTTTTGGTCAGGATCACTGTTAAGAATAAGGTTCCCATATTTGTTGATTGAGAGAACACTTGAAGATCCAGTGATAGGATTGTTTCTGTTTGCTACCCATACAACAGTTTTTTCTGGAACATTATGATACCAAATCCCAAGATATCTATAGATAGAAATCCCAGGGCTAAAAAACCCAAATGCAAAATTATTATCCTTGGAGACAAGAAGGTTACCTTCTTTGAAGGGCTGGTTTCTGGTAATGGTATCTAGTGATGTGCATGATATGAATTGAAGAAGTAGAAAAAAATAATACAGAAACGTTTCAGCAGAAGCCATGATGTTTTCCAATGGCTTCATTAGCCTTTAGGCCATATTCTTAATGTTTGTTTGTGAATGCTGTCTTTTTTCGAAGGAAAAATTATTTTGATATTTACTTGGTTAGTTTACTTGTTTGGAAGAAAATTGACTTCCAAAATTTACAATAATTGACTTCAAAAATTTTCCTCAAATGATGTTTCCTTGCCTTGGAAAATTCTATCCTAGACAATCACAAAATCTCTTTTAAAAATAAAAACTAATTAAAATATTTTTTTAATATTATAATTTAAATCAAACTTTGAGATTTGGCAAGTATATGAGTGTTTCCCAAATTAAATGTGATTTGTGAGAGGTCAAGGTCGCAAGGGCCGTGGCCGTCGGTCTATCACGTATATTATATATTACCGTGTGATGAGCTCTTTGTACAAAAGAAAGAATTAAAGTCAAATGAAAATTTTCGCATCAAATGAACTTACCTCAAAACAAATCTTGAGCAATATTATAAACATCTGGTTAAAGATATGCATTTCACTTTCATTGTGAATTTTTTTTTATAGAATTACCTACCTTAGAACAACAAGAATCTTGTTGACCAACTGAGATTTATTTTGTAGACATTATAACTAATTGTATTTTAGAGTTAGCTATTTTATATTTTAAATATATTAGCTCAGAAATTCATCCATGATTTCTGGTATAGTGGCCTAGATTTTATGAAAGTCGAAGTTACTTTAGTTGGCATTTGTAACCAACACTTGTATTGAAATTTCTCAGCCATGTATGTTGTCTATGAAAGTTGATCAAATTAATTTCATAAACCCTAGATCATGTTTAGACCACTAGATTAGTTAAATTAAAATTGCAAGAACAGAAGATGTGTACCTGGTATCATTGTTTATTGATTCCTTAAACGAAAAATTAGTAGTTTTATGACCTTCCAGAGATAACCCAACGAGAATTAGCAGAAGCAATACTCAAGGAACGTAAAGTTCTTTCTCGCTCTGTTTCCCCAGAGACCACGACCATTTTATAACTTTATTTTAAAGGTTAATTTTCATTTTGGTCATTGAACAAAATAAAAATTTCTAATTGGTCTCTACACTATATTTCTTATAATAATTTGACACCTTAATAGTCAATAATTCTAATTTGATCATTACATTAAATTAACTATTTAATTTGACTACCGTACATAATAATATTTATATATTTAGCCCACACGTAGAATTAATATTCCATATAATTCTAACAATCTCTCACTTGGGCTAACATATGTAAAATAAAATGCACACACCTTAATGAGCTCATAATAATGCAGTCATACACAGGGTGTCCCAAATAATCTCGTCCATTGATCATACTGATAAAGGACTGAAGAGCCAGTCGTCACATTCGGCGTGACTCAAGCCACCATCAATCACATTACCAACACTCTCAAATGACATAGATCAATTATAAGATTGTAGCATGGAAACTATATGTAATTTGATCCAACCATGTCTGTTTCCAACTGGTCAATCTTAAGTGAGATCAAACATAAATATAATACAGAGTGTAAAACACATAATAAAGTGAAAGAAAAACTCATTTTTCTGCAGAAACTGAATGTACTTTACAAAATATATCCAATGCCAAACAGAGCATACATAAAATATAATGCAAACTTAATGAACAAACTCCCACCGAAACTAAATAGTCTCAAATAATGTGACAACCATATGAGCAGTGTGCTCATGAAAAACTTTCGGTATCACAGCCTTAGTGAGTGGATCCGCAATCATGGAGTTCGTTCCAATATACTCTATGGATATCTGTCCACTCTGTACCCTCTCCCTCACAGCCAGAAACTTAATCCCAATATGTTTCGATCGAGAAGAGCATCTATTGTTGTTGGAGAATAAAACTGCTGAGTTATTATCACAGTATAACTTCAATGGCCTTTCAATACCACTCACAATGCGCAGCCCTGTGACAAAGTTCCTCAGCCAGATTGCCTGATTGGATGCCTCATAACTTGCTACAAATTCTGCTTCCATGGTGGAGGTTGCTACAAGAGTTTGTTTCGCACTCTTCCAAGAAATAGCACCACCAGCCAAGAGATATATATAGCTTGATGTGGATTTTCTACTGTCTTGGCATCCAGCAAAATCAGAATCAGTATACCCAATGATCTCAAGCTGATCTGATCTCCTGTATGTGAGCATATGTCCCTTCGTTCTTTGAAGATATCTCAAGACTCTTTTGGTTGCTTTCCAATGATCCATTCCTGGATTGCTGAGATATCGCCCTAACATGCCAACTATGAATGAAATATCTGGACGAGTGCAAACTTGAGCACACACCAAACTCCCAACTGCTGACGTATAAAGAATCTTCTACATCTCCTGAATCTCAAGTTCACCCTTTGGACACTGATCAAGACTGAATTTATCTCCTTTAGCGACTGAGGTATCAATTGGTCTACTGTTATGCATACTAAATCTCTTGAGCACTTTCTCAATATAGCCCTTTTGTGATAATCCAAGAATACTTCGAGTACGGTCTCGATGTATTTGAATCCCTAATACAAAAGAAGCTTCTCCTAAATCTTTCATCTCAAAGTGTTTTGAGAGAAAGACTTTGGTCTCGTGCAGCAAGTCTTTACAGTTAGTAGCAAGCAATATGTTATCCACATATAAGACCAAAAAGATAAACCTACTCCCACTGAACTTGTGATACACACAATCTTCCACAGCATTTGTCTCAAAACCGAAAGAGACAACTACTTCATGGAACTTGAAATACCACTGACGAGAAGCTTGCTTGAGTCCATAAATGAATATCTTTAATCTGCATACCAGTCGCTTTGGGTCTCCAGACACAAAGTTTTCTGGCTGCACCATATAGATGGTTTCATCAATGTCTCCATTGAGAAACACAGTCTTCACATCCATTTGATGTAACTCAAGATCAAAATGTGCAATTAGAGCCATGATTGTCCTAAAAGAGTCCTTCGATGATACCGAAGAAAAGGTCTCTTTATAGTCAATCCCTTCTTTCTGAGTAAAGCCTTTAGCTACAAGACGAGCCTTATATCTTTCCACATTACCATTAGAATCCCTCTTGGTCTTAAATGTCCATTTGCAACCAATAGGTTTCTTTCCTTCAGGTAACGGGATAAGATCTCAAACTTGATTGTCTTGCATAGATTTATATTCTTCACCCATTGCCTCAATCCACTTGTGAGAGTTAGGATCCTGCATGATATGATGAAAGCTGATAGGATCATCTTCCACCATGTCTACAGTGTCCTCATGTTCCTGAAGATATACTACATAATCATCTGAAAAGCATTTCTTCTCTCTCTAGTGGACCTCCTTAAAGGCACAGGTTCTGGCTCAAATTCTTGAGGTTGTTGAGCTTGTTCTTGAGGAAGAATTAGTTCTTCATCCTGATGAGGAAGTTGTTCAACATTGTCTTTATTGGAACTTGATGTGCTTCTGGAACAGTGACAGACGTAGGAACCAGAACACCGCTAGGAGCAATGATGGGAATCGACACTGAGTATTCCTTAATCGATCCCTCCTCAAAGACAATGTTTCTAACCTTATTTCTCCCCCCAATCTCAACATCCTCAAAGAATTTTACAATTCTCGTCTCAAAAATAGTCCTGGTAGTAGGATTATAAAACTTATAACCCCGTAATCGCTCAGAATATCCAATAAAGTAGCTGCTAACAGTTTTGGAGTCCAATTTAGTTTCATTGGGCCTATAAGACCTAGCCTCAGCAGGACATCCCTAAACATGAAGATGCTTTAGACTGGGCTTGCGTCCAGTCCAAAGCTCATAAGGTGTTTTTGCAGCTGCTTTAGTTGGTACTATGTTAAGAAGATAAGCTGCTGTTTTCAATGCTTCTCCCTACAGAGACTTAGGCAAGGAAGAATGACTAATCATACTCCTTACCATATCCATAAGAGTCCTGTTACGCCTCTCAGATACACCATTTATACTGGGTGTACCAGGCATGGTGTATTGAGGGACTATACCACAGTCATGCAGAAAAATAGCAAATGGTCCTGGATGTTGTTCACCTGAACCGTCATATCTACCGTAGTACTCACCACCACGGTCAGATCTAATGCATTTAATCTTCTTTCTAAGTTGGTTTTCAACTTTGGCCTTATAAGATTTGAAAACGTCTACAGACTCTGATTTCTCATGAATGAGATATAGGTACTCATAATGTGAGTAATCGTCTATGAATGATATGAAGTATCTTTGGCCATTCCTAGTTGTTGTAGGGAATGGACCGCAGATATCCGTATGTATCAATTCTAAGACGTTCGATGATCTGTTGGCACCTAGTCTCTTTTGTTTAGTCTGTTTACCTTTAATACACTCAACACAGGAGTCCAAATCTGTGTAATCAAGTGTGTTTAGGATACCATCTGACACAAGACGTTCTATTCTAGATTTGGATATGTGACCCAAACGTCTGTGTCAAAGTTCAGCTGAATTATCTAAATTTAGCTTCTTTTTGGTACCTATAGTACTAACCTGTAGGGTTTCATTATAAGAATCATTAATATCCAACATATATAGATTATCACATGCATTTAAGAAGCCAGTACCAAAAATTTTTGAATCCATAGATAAAGTAAATGAACTGTCTCCAAATGAACAAGTAAATCTAGATTTGTCCAAATAAGAAACAGAAATTAAATTCCGTCTAAATGTCGGAATAACAAAAGTATCTACAAGATCCAAAAAACATCCAGTTCTTAAACACAATCTAATATGCCCAATTGCCTCCACTTCCACCAGCTCGTCATTTCCCACATAGATGTATCTTTCACCGTCAATTGGCTTTCGGTAGCTCAGGCAACCCTGTAATGAAACACTTATGTGAGCGGTAGCACCATAATCCATCCAATAAGTGTTTCTAGGAGCTGAAGTTAAATTAACCTCAGAACAGACTAAAACAAGATACTTACCCTTCTTGACACGCCATGTGGCATATTTATGACAGTCATTCTTTAAGTGTCCAGACTTGCTGCAGAAGAAGCATTTTAATTCCTTAGGCTTCTTTTGCACAGGACCTTTATCAGCAGTCTTCTTTCTTTTCTTGTTCTTGCCCTTATTTGCTGAAGAGACCAGATGAGCACTCTCTCTCTTAGTAGCCAACATCTTTTCCTCCTCATCCACACAATGAGCAATGAGCTCGTTAAGAGTCCACTTGCTCTGCTGGCAGTTATATAAAGTCCTAATCTGCCCATATTATAGTGGAAGAGAATTCAAAGCTAGATGGACTAAAAGGTCATCTGGTAAAACCAAATCCAGGACTTTTAGCCTCTTGGCTATTTGAGACATGCTCAGTATATGTTCCCGAACAGTACCGTTGCCAGCATACCTTATGGAGGTGAGTTTTGCTAAAAGCGTCCCCACTTCGGCCTAATCATTTTTGACATAGACCTTCTCCAGCTCAGTAAGATATTTTTTAGCATTACTTTCCTCAGCAGAAATGGCTCCCCGAACATGCTCTGGGATTCCCTGCTGCATGATCATAAGACCTAAGCGGTTAGAATGCTCCCACTTCTCATACTGAACCATCTAAGCATCTGTGCTCACTTCAGTAAGAGAAGCAGGTTCGTCCATCCTGAACGCAAGGTCTAAGTCCATACAACCCAGATAAATCATGATGCTTGATTTTCATGAACCAAAATTTGACCCCTCAAGCATAGGGATAGTGTTAGGATTATACGACATGCTAGCTGGCATCATAGAAAGTGACAAAAAATTAACATAAGTTCACTATCCACAAAATAAATGAAACAAATAATAATAGAGTTTAAATAATGAAAACAAGATACCGGCACAATATTAATATTTTCATCTCTGGACATAAAATATTAACTGTAATTGGCATCTCAATGCAGCAATCAAATATTGACAATTCAATCCTGTCAAATATTAAACCTTCCTTTGGGCCGATTTATTATCCACATAGATAAAAACATAATAATTATCACATATTTATTACTGCACATGTATTCTCAATTCAGTCATATAGCAACCTTCCTTTGGGCCGGTTTACTACCCGCAATGAATTTTAATACACCTGTCTAATATCCCAAATAAATTAATTTACACAATAGAGGTCACTTTAGTAACTTTTTGCTTCAATTAATTTATTATTAAAAAATATCATACACAATCAGGACTAAAATACCATAATTTAAACTTAATTTAATAAAATTCTCAAATACAATTAAAATTTAATATTGTAATAAAAATAAACTTTAATTAATTAAAAAAAATTGGGCCAAAAATAAATAAACATAAAATTTTGGGCTAAAATTAAATAAATTAAAAGTTTTATGGGTTAAAACAGAAATTACAAAACTTTCTGGGTCAAAATCGAATTATCAAAAGTTGGAGGACCTGTTTGTAATATAAAAAATATATATTTTATTTGTTGTTTTAGCCCGGTCAAGAGATGCGCGGTTCACTCTTCAAAACGCACCGTTCTAGCTTAAAACGGTGCCGTTTTGAGCTAGGTCTGCACACTGCTCCAAACGCAGCGCTTTGGCTCAAAACGGTGCCATTTTGGCTCAAAGCGATCTGCTCCAAACGCAGCAGATCGCTTCATCGCCGCCCGCCTCCAGTTTTCGATCCAGCGCCGTCCACCGCCTGTGACAGCCTCCAGACGGTTGCTCGACCACCAAGCAACCTTCGGCCATCCTTTATCGATGACGAACGGCCACGAATCAACTGAAAAATCGTAAAGTCGCAAATCGATTTTGCAAATCTCAACACCGGCCCATCGGTTTCCACCGTTCTCCACTGCTGGCGACCACCGAATGAGGGTGTTAACCCTCCCTTAAGCCACCGCCGATCCAAATCCGATCAAAAACTGTCCAAAATCATTTAGCCCGAAAAATTTTCGAAATTGTTCTTCAAGAACACGAAGAACAGTTTCGATTTTTGATTTTTTTTTTAATTTTGAAAAATTAATTAAAAAAAATGTTTGTTTTAGAAAAAATACAGTAATCAAAAAATCCTAAGTTTGATTATTAATTCCAAAATCATCCAACAATCACAATAATTTTATTCAAAAATCTAGCAATCTAGCAAACTACTCTGATACCAATTGAAAGCTGATCAAATTAATTCCATAAACCCTAGATCATGCTTAGACCACTAGATTAGTTAAATTAAAATTGCAAGAACAGAATATGTGTACCTGACATCATTGTTTATTGATTCCTTAAACGAAGAATTAGTGATTTTATGACCTTCCAGAGATAACCCAACGATAATTAGCAGAAGCAATACTCAAGGAACGTAAAGTTCTTTCTCGCTCTGTTTCCCCAGAGACCACGACCATTTTATAATTTTATTTTAAAGGTTAATTTTCATTTTGGTCCTTGAACAAAATAGAAATTTCTAATTGGTCTCTACACTATATTTCTTATAATAATTTGACACATTAATAGTCAATAATCTTAATTTGATCATTACATTAAATTGACTATTTAATTTGACTACCGTACATAATAATATTTACATATTTAGCCCACACGTAGAATTAATATTTCATATAATTCTAACAGTCTATATATCAATGAAAACCAACAGATAGTGTGCTCTGTTATGCTCTATTATTTATTTATTTTTTCTTTCACTTGTCTTTGCTCTCGGTCACTATAAAACTAACGGTGGTATCATAGCATTATATGATCTTTGTATGACATGTGAATGAGAAAAAGCTAGTTAACGATGAACCTTTAAAAAGAATCTTAAACATCTTGAGTGAGTTCATGGCATTAAGTCCCTATATAGCCCCTCCACCAATGTTTATTTAAGGGCTATTGATTTATGGGAGGTGGATGAAATAAGAAGAGATCCAACACCTTTGAGAGCAAAATCTCATTGTAGCTCAAATTGACAACCATAGGAAAGAAGTTATTATAAAGAGTATTATGATAGATTACTTGTGGTAAATAAAATTAGATCGTTGGGAGAAGAGCTATCTGATAAAGGAATATGGAGATAGTCTTGGTCGGTTTACCAAAACAATTTGAGCAAAAGATTTCCTCATCAGAGGACACCAAAGATCTTAACACCATTACTCCACTAAAAATGATAATGCTAGCTCTTGAGCAAAGAAGAACTATTAAGCTAGAGGAGTCCATTGAAGAGGCTTTTGTTGCAAAACAAAAATGTAAGCAAGCTGAAGATAATGCAAAATCTGCAAATGGAAATGCAAATAAGGGTAAGGCTCCTAGAAACAAGAAAAAAGGAGGAAGGGAAAGTTTCAACCTAACCCCCCTTGTAACAAGTAGAGATGACAATGGGTCGGGTATTTTTGGGTACCCAACCCATCCCTATATGTTTATATAGAATACGAATAATTTATAAATAAATTTAGGTGGGTACAAATAGTATTTTTATTACTGGTGATGAGTTTGGATATATATCCCTGGGTACCTGTTATTCGAACCCTGTTATATGTATTTTTTATATTTTATTAAATTTTAATTATATGTTTATTGTATTTTTATTTTTATTATAGAATTGTGTGTATATAATCATTTTAATAAAATTATATTAGTATTAAATATTTATTTACAATTATTTAATTGAGAAAATAATAATTTTATAATTTAAATTTTATAACATTTTTTAAGATCTTGTAATGCCACAGGAAGGTCTAACCCTCATATATGTTGATAATAAGTCTGTTATAGCCATTGTCAAAAATCCAGTCCAGCATGGAAGAACTAAGAACATAAAGGTGAAGTTTCATTTTCTTAGAGAAACTGAGAAAAATGAAGAGATTTATCTGCTTCATTGTGGAGCAAATGAACAATTGGCTGACATTCAAACAAAGGCTCTATTGAAGGAAAATTTTGCAGATTTCAGAAGCAAGCTCGGTTTGTTTGAAGGAAAACTCAAGGAGTGTTAGCCATAAAGTTTTTCTTTAAAAAGAAGATGCACGTATTTTTGGAACAAGTAGCAACTATGATGTTTGGTAGAACATGGTCAATTTTTTGTTGTTTTCTTAAGTTAACTTCTTAAGCTAGTTTAAGGCATGTTATTGTACTATGTTAGGTTGATTTTGTTTACCCAACGTTTCCTTTATGGAAAAGTGACTATATAAATGAATCTTTGAAGTTAATGAGAAGTTGGAATCTCTCCTGAAATCTTTCTTCTTTTCTTCTTTGTTTTACTCTATTTTGTTTGCTAGTTGGTGTGTGTGTTCTTCAAATTTTTTTATAATTAAAACATTGTAGCTTACCTTTATGCCAACAATCTTTTTCATTATGGCTGTCTTTCTTGCATATTCCACGTGGTGGGAATTTGCCCTTCTTTGATGATGATGAAGACTTGTTTGATATTTAGACAATGAAGACTCCCTGTTGTTTTTTCAGCTTTAGTTCTCTTCTTTGTTCCACAGCTTGCAAAGGATTGATTAATTTTGCCACTGTAATTTTGGAGAGATCTTTAGAATCCTGTAGAGGGGAAATTTTTTATTCAAACTTCTAGAGTAGACTTATGAGAATTTTTTCAACAATTCTATTATCTAAAAATTTTTCACTAAACAATTTGATTTTGTCAACAATTGTTATGAGTTGGTTAATATACTCATTGATTCCTTCTGATTCTTTCATTTTTTGAATCTCAAATTTCCTCTTAAGATTCAAAACATGCATCAACCTTGTCTGATCATTGTCTAAATATTCATTTTTAAGTAAATCTCATATCTTTTTAGAGTCTCACATGCTATGATATATGTGAAAATCACTTTAGAAACTAAAGAGTATATACAAGTTTCTGCTTTGAATTTCTTGACCTTTTTTTTTATTGTGACTCTTAATTTGAGCTGAAATAGGATGAGCTCGTAATGATGAAACTTTAGTATTATTTTCAACCACATTCTATAAATCAAAAGATAATAATATGTTTGCATTTGGATAGCCCATAATTGGTAATTTTCTCCCATAAAAATACGGGGTGAAGCTAAAGGAAAAGTGTTGGATGTCATCTTAATCTAAGCCTTTGTTTTTTTTGAGAGAAATGAATGGAAAACAAGAGAATGTAAATATTATTTCCCCCATTTTCTTTGTTTAGACAAAAATAAGAGGAAGGAATAGAGAGAAAAGAATAAAAATGTGTTTCTCTAGTTTCTCTCAAATCCTCTAAAATTGTTTTTCACCAATTTAAAGAGAAAATGAGAGAATTGAAAAAAAAAATACATAATTTATAAAATTACCAATTTATCCTTGGCAATATAAACCTAGGACATTAACTTTTCTTTTTTGCCAACCCGTTGCAACCTGCAACCCAAACTAATACAAATTGCTACAAAAAGAGGTAAGAAACTTCTATAAACTATTTGTTTTGATTATATAAAATTCATAAAAAAATTTTAAGAAAATATCTAACTAATATGATTTTGTTGTGATTTTCTTCTTTTTATCAATGGATGATCAATTACTGGGGCCAATTTGTGTGGGTTTTACAGCTATTGGTAAGTAATTTTACTTAAATTTTTGTTCTTCTTTTAATTTGGTTTTACATATTTGAATCTTGTTATTTTCTTTGTTTGAGTATTTTGACATGATAAAATTCAATACATTCTGCACACACAACTCTACTCATTAAACCAACAACAACAAATCAAAATTTTATCAAATACCAGGCAAAACAAACACAAGCTTTATCAATTTTGCCCAAAACTATAATCCTTGTGTATTATAAGGTATATACAAAGTTGACTTAATTATGTAAGCAGACTGTACTTGGGCAAAAATATTATTTTTCTTGCATTTTTGTTCTTTATTTTGTATGATATCATTAGGGTTAGTTCTAATTTTGGTTTATTTAAAGTTACTTGTTTATTAGGTAACTGCTGAATCTTACTCTGCATTTGAGGTCACTTGGCTTTCTTGAAAATTTTAGATATTACTGTGATTATGATTAGTGGAAATTGTTAGCAATTTTCATTTTGATTTGGCACGGAAGTTTATAATTATTGTGTCTCAAAATTACGTATTACTATATTTCTTGGTTTTTGAAGAACCCATTAAAGTGAACGGTATTTTTTAAATGTTCTTTTTAGCACTCTATTTTGGCCACTTTTTACAAGCAACACTTTCATGGCAATGAATTATACAATACTAGTATCTTCATAGTCTCAAAACAAGATCTCTCAAAGTCCAAGTCTATGATCCATTAACAAGTGACAAGTCCAAAGTAATTTCATGACAAGCCTTATTCTTTGCATTATGAAATCAGTATAGTCCATGAACACCCTTCTTTTAGGCATTTTAATAAACATACCATAAGCACCATAACAATTTAAGAATATAATTATTCTTTACATTAATATACAATTATATAACATATATACGTATGTAATAAGTTAATACTATGACAATGTAGGTGGACCTCAGTATGTTTTTATTCAATTTAATTATGAATTTTAAATTAGCGACGTAACAATTTCATAATAGTTCTTGTGATATATAGTCGAAAAAAGGAGAAAAACATGGATAATTTAGATTTCCAAGTCCTTGAAGAAGATGACTCAGAAGATGAATGGAATGAATGGGATAGAATAAGGCGAGTGGCTGTCATTCAAGTAACATGCCATGCCGTACATACTCTTAGCCTTCCAAGTGTTATACCTCAATACATCATGGAGAAAAGCTCAATAAATCAAGAGAGGGAACAAGTTTGATAAGAAGTAATGAATCATCTAAAAAATCATAGTGTTGATTGCCACAAACTTATTTGTATGGGACCAGATGCATTCTGATTTCTTTGTACGAAACTTTAAAATATTGGTCTTCTTAAAGATCGTGTGCAGTGTTCACTTGAAGAAAAAGTGGCCATATTTCTCGTCATTATCACATATAATTTTAAACTTTGTGTAATGGTTGTCATTTTTCTTCTCTCTATTGAGACAATATGTACACAATTTCATTCAGTGTTACGTGCTGTGATATCTCTTGAAGATGAATATCTAAAATAACTTGATAGTTCTGAAGTACCTTCAGAGATTAACAACACCACTAGCTTTTTTCCATATTTTTAGGTAAATATGATCTCTATTGAATATGACTGCAGGGTAGTTATACTTGGTATTGATATTGAACTTATTTTAGGATTACATTGGTGCACTTGATGGAACTCATATTCGAGTTAAGGTGCCAAATGCAGATGCACCGAGATTTTGCGGTAGAAAGGACTACCCAACACAAAATATTCTTGCTGCATGTTCTTTTGATTTAAAGTTTACTTATGCTTTGCTTGGATGGGAAGGATCAACATTAAATTCAAGAATTATAAAAAAAAATGCGCTAACTAGAGAAGATAATTTAATAATTCCTGCAGGTTAATTTAACTTATTTTATTTATGAAACATTGTAGACTTAAATTAACAAATTTTTTGGATTTTGGGTAGGTATTATCTTATTGATGCAGGGTTTATGCTTAGGAGTGGATTAATTGCACCTTATTTCTATACTGTATCACTTAAAAGAATATTGGACTCGAAGTCCTCAAAATGCTAAAAAGTTATTTAATTTATGCATGCTTCATTACATATTGTAGTTAAAAGGGCATATGGAGTTTAAAGAAAAGATTCCCAATTATTGGAAGTTCGAATAAAGAGACATATTCATTTGATGTTCAATGTGAGATTGTGTTGGCATGTTTTACTCTGCATAATTTTTTGATGAGTATAGATATAGATGAGAGTTTGATTGCTGTAAAACTCTTAAATACAGAGAAATTGGAAGCACAATATGGATTTAAAGAAAGAGATTATGAAGATGCTAGATTAGGTGTTGCATTAAGGGATAATATTGCTGCTACAATGTGGGATGATTATGTTTCAAATCGTGGATGATTAGAATTTATATTATCTAATTTGTTACATATATAAGACAAATGATTGAAGTAGTTATATAGCTATATTTAGTTTAGTATTTCAATTTGTATTTCATTTTAGTTTTTCAAGTAAAGTTTAGGTGTATAAGATCTTGTAATTCTATTTTAATTTTGTCTTCCTCATTTTTTACTTCTACTAATTATATGCCAGTTGTTCTTATTTAGTTTACTTGAGTAACGATGATTGTAATATCCCTAATTATGCCCTAGTAGTCTTGGTGTTATTGTTGTTGCACTTGAATTATGTATATATGATAAGTTGATAAGAAATTGGAAGAGAATGTTTTTGTTTGGTGGTTGGGAAAGAAAAGAGGGTTTAGAGATAATTGTATATGTTGCTTATATGGTGATATATATAACATATAAAGTGGTCAAAATGGAAAGTCAAGGAAAGAGGATATTTTTGTGTTGGTTGTGAAATTACTTAAATGGGTATAGATATGACAAAAGCTTAGTTAAATGGATGAGGGTATTATAGTAATTTTCTTTTGGATGGGTATTTAATGCCTATTGACTTTGTGTTTCTTCATCATTTCTTCTTCTTCTTGTTGTTGTGTGGCCGGCTCACCAAAGAGACAAGAGAGCAAGAGAACAAGTGATGGTTTTGATGATTTCAAGCTCAAAGTGAAGGAAGTTTTCAAAGTTACAAGTTGGAGTTTCAAGGAATTTCATTATTTGGTAAGTTTTCTCTTGTTTACCCTTGTTATTTTTGAAGTTATGCTTGAGTTGAGTTGTGATTTGATGATGGTATGATTAAGTTGCTTAGGGTGTGATTTTAAGTATTGATTTTGCTTGATAGATGAGAAGTTGAGTTGGTGAAGGTGTTGGAAGTGATTGTGTTGAGTAAGAGTTGTGTTTAGTAAAATTTCTTTCTGTTTTACAATTAGTAAAGGCTGTGACTTGTATGATTTTTAATTAATTATAGAAAAATATTCTTGAAGTGAATTTTTGATATGTTGTGCCTCTATGAGTCTAGAATGACTGAAAAATATGTTGATTCGATTTTGGAATGGTTATGAGTTTAGAAAGATTATTTTTATTAGACCTGTTCCAGCAGGTACCTTAACTGAGACAGCTATATTTCGGGATTTTTAATAAAATATAGAAAAATCATATCCAATTGAATTTTGGATATGTTGTTTCTTAGTGAGTCTAGTATTTGAGAAAAATAATTTGGAACCACGTTGATTGAATTTGATTTATGGAATTCACAAAGTTCAGAACTGCTACCAGGATGCAGGGCAATTGGGGCAGTCTGGTTAGGTGAACTATTTGACCAAGATTTTGTATTCAGTTTGATCTGAAATTTTAAAGGAATGATTTTAAGATACAAAACTAAATTCTGTAAAAATTTTAGAATTTTTAGTCAAGTAGATTATTTTATACAATTTTTCAAAATAAGGATAAAATGGAGTCTAAAACCAGAATGTACTATTCATATGGTCATTTTGCTAATATTCCTTTTGGATTAGGTTGTGAATGATATAATCAAATGCATGTGTAAGGTCCTAAAACTATGAATCATATCAATTATTCTTTGCCCTAATTGCATTGTTGAGATTGAACAATGTTATGTTATGTATTGTGAATGGTAATGTGTTTCATGAGTAATATACCTTGAAATTGAAATGTATATCAAAGATGCAATGATAATTCAAATAAGATATGATATGAGACAATGCCATTGTGATTGGCTATGATGATGAGAATTTGAGAATGGAAATGGTAACTATATAATAAATGTATTGTTTGTTTAATATGTTATTCAATTTCAGAGTTCTGGATTTGGGTGGCATGCCTAAGAAATGATGAAAGGTAACAGTCTTGCCGGGTTGAGGATCTCCTCATATGTGTTGAGTTGATGGTCCAAGAGACTGGGTCTGTTACACTATGAGAATTGTGAATATAAGATATATGATTTGTAACAGTCTTGCCGGGTTGAGGATCTCCTCATATGTGTTGAGTGATGGTCCAAGAGACTGGGTCTGTTACACTATCCATGGATAGAGATACATGTATATACATTGCCTACGGGCGTGATTATTGTGACTATGAACCAAATCAGTAACTCTGAACTCTGAATATCGTATTAAATACTTGTTGGGCCCATAGGTGTCAAGGTTATATGAATGTCCTAAATAATGTTATGAGCTAATGAAATGGGATGTTGTTTATTGAGTATGATTGATTAATGTTGAATGTGGAAAGATGTTGAAATGTGGTATGCTCATATGACTATGATTTGTGAAATGCATAATTATGTGGTTAACTTTATATGTATGATGTTGATCTTACCATTAACATATGTGAAATTGCATTACATTAAAGCATACCATTAGCATGTTTTATCTTACTAAGCCGTTGGCTTAGCGCGATAGTGTTTAATCGCGCAGGTAATAGAGTTGATAGAGTTGAACCCTAGAGTTCATCAAGACCAAGTGAGAGTAGACCTTGAAGAGTTGATTTTGGGAACTTAAAGATCAGAAGAGAATTGCCAATCATGTATACTTCTGTATATTTTGTAAAGAAATGTTTAATGTGTAAATATGTACATATTTTATAACTTCCGCTGTGTAATATTTAAATGTATATATATATATAACTAATATGTTTTGTTTTATCAGTAAATGATTTACTTTTCTATAATGTATAATGATAAAGGTATTGTATCAAGTTTAAAGTATTTTGAATATTAAGAAAACCGTAGCATCCCTATGTTTGGTGCACTTATGCTACATTGTTGTGGTTGTAGTGTGTGTGCATTGGATATGGGGGTGTTACAATTGTTTTGGTATCAGAGCCTAGGTTTGAGATTCTCAGCCTAGGTAAAATGTAATAAAAAGAATATTTTACTTAAAAAGTTGGTTTTGAAATAATATACATGTTTGGGATTGGCAACCTCTGATCTTTAATAAGATGTAGTATGTTGTGTTTGCAGACTTAGGTTGTGATGGATTCTCACTCACGTCAGTCGATTGAGGGTAGTGCCGAGAGTATTGCTCCTGCTGAGGGAGCTAGAGTTGATAGTGTTGAGGAGGCACCTGCCTCTGTGTCAGGGAGACCAGTTGGTGATGAGGTTCCATCAGCTTGGTTCAGGCATATGATGGAAGTAATGAGACAAGCACCAGTGCAGCCACCTCCACCACCACCTCAGCCTCAGGTACAGATGAGGCATTATGCCAAATTAAGGAAGTATGGAGCGGAGGATTTCATTGGTACTACTGACCCAGCTGTAGCAGAGCAGTGGCTTGACAAAGTTCAGAGGATCTTTATTCAGTTACAAGCTACCCCCTGAGGAAAATTTTGACTATGCAAGATCTTTGCTGTAGAAAGATGCCTACGATTGGTGGAAGACGGTGCCCCATTCTATGGATGATCCTCCAACACTGTCTTACACTGATTTTCTGAGGGAATTTGAGTTGAAGTATACTCCTAGGGAGTATAAAGACATGAAGAAGATGGAGTTCTTAAGCTTGAAGCAAGATAGCAAGACTGTAACTGAGTATGAAGTTGAGTTTATTCGGCTGAGTCAGTATGCTGGGGGTATCATTGCTGATGAGATTGATAGATGTCGGCGTTTTGAGGAGGGATTGAGGCCCTCGATCATGTGCTTAGTGGCTGGATCCAGATATCAGGATTTCCCACAGCTGGTGGCAGCAGCTCGAAGTGTAGAGCGAGCTCAAGTTATTGCAGCTGCTTCAGAGGAAGAGGTTAGGGTTAGGAGGCCCCAGTTTGAGGCAGGGTCTTCTTCTGCAAAGAGGGGTAGAGGAAGTTTTGTTCCTCGGAGTAGTAGGAGCCAGAGACCAGCGGGTAGGTCAGTGCAGTTCCAGAGGCAGAGATTTAGACCTGCAGCTTCAGTAGCGAGTGCTCCTACTCCTGGAGTTCAGAGATCCACCTTACCTGTGTGTAACCAGTGTGGTGGAAGACATGGGGGCGTTTGTTGGAGGCATAATAGATCAGGGGTATGCTTCAGGTGTGGATCACCTGACCACTTTGTGAGAGACTGTCCTGAGAGGCAGGAGCAGATGCCAGTTGATTCTGCTGCTTCTCGAGCTAGTGTGAGGGGAGGCAGAGGAGGCAGAGGTGCCAGCCGGGGAGGTAGACCAGGATTCAGTTCTAGAGGAGGTGCTACATCCAGGGAGGGTAGACCAGAGGAGGTTGGATCTTCCCAGAGGATGTATGTTATGCAGAGGCAGCCAGATACATCGGCAGTCATAGCTGGTACTTTTTCTTTATTTAATACTCCAGTACTTGCTTTGATTGATCCGGGTTCCACGCATTCATATATTAGTGCATCTGTTTTGCCTGTATTTGATGTGCATGCTGAGTCCCTAGGATTTAATGTGTTGGTGACAAATCCGTTAGGGCATAGTGTGGTTGTGAGTAAGGTGCACCGAGATAGTGTTGTGAGGGTGCAAGGTGAGGAGTTTCTTGGAGATTTGATTGAGATGCCATTTAAAGAATATGATGTGATCTTAGGCATGAACTGGCTATCTCGACATGGAGCTGTGGTAGATTGTAAAAAGAAAATTGTTTCTTTGAGAACGGGTGATGGTAGAGAGGTGATAGTATCTAATGAGCAGAAACAACTAGCCTCCTTATTTGTTTCAGCTGTTGCAGCCAGGAGGTTGATTAGAAAGGGGTGTGAAGCCTATCTTGCTCATGTGGTGGATACTAGAGTGAAGGGTTCCCCTATTGATAGCATTGCCACAGTTGCTGAGTTTCCGGATGTATTTCCAGAGGAGTTGCCAGGGTTACCTCCTGAGAGAGAGGTGGAGTTCGGTATTGAATTGTTGCCTAATACCACTCCTATCTCCATTACTCCTTATAGAATGGCACCAGCAGAATTGAGGGAGTTGAAAGTGCAATTACAGGAGTTGTTGGACAAAGGATTTATTCGCCCCAGTGTTTCTCCTTGGGGAGCTCCTGTGCTATTTGTGAAAAAGAAAGATGGTACTATGAGGTTGTGTATCGATTATAGGCAATTGAACAAGGTGACCATTAAAAATAAATATCATTTGCCTAGAATCGATGATCTCTTTGATCAATTGAAGGGTGCAGCTGTGTTTTCTAAAATTGATTTGAGATCTGGGTACCATCAGTTGAGAGTCAAAGCTGAAGATGTTCCTAAGACCGCTTTTCGGACCAGGTATGGGCATTATGAATTTTTAGTTATGCCTTTTGGTCTGACGAATGCACCTGCAGCTTTTATGGATTTGATGAATAGGGTGTTTAGGCCCTATCTGGATCAGTTTGTAGTGGTCTTCATCGATGATATATTGGTGTATTCGCGGAATGAGGAGGAGCATGACATGCATCTGCGGATTGTGTTGCAGATTTTGAGAGAGAATCAGTTATTTGCCAAATTGTCGAAGTGTGAGTTCTGGTTGGATCAAGTAGCTTTTCTCGGACATATTGTTTCTGCAGAAGGCATCAGAGTTGATCCGAGCAAAGTTGAAGCCATTTTAAATTGGAGTCCACCCAAGTCTGTGACAGAGATTAGAAGTTTTCTGGGTTTGGCAGGCTATTACCTGCGGTTTGTGAAAGGGTTTTCTTTGATAGCTACTCCACTCACCAGATTGCTTCGTAAGGGAGTGAGGTTTTTGTGGACAGATCAGTGTCAGGCGAGCTTTGAACAGTTGAGAGATATGTTGACTCAAGCGCCTGTTCTTACTTTACCTGTTGAAGGCAAACCATATGTGATCTACAGTGATGCTTCACATAGAGGTTTAGGGTGTGTATTGATGCAGGAAGGGAAAGTTATAGCTTATGCATCTCGGCAGTTGAAACCGCATGAGCTTAACTATCCGACCCATGATTTGGAATTGGCTGCCATTGTGTTTGCATTAAAGATTTGGCGCCACTATCTGTTTGGGGAGAAATGTTTCATCTACACTGATCACAAGAGTTTGAAGTATTTGGGTGTCCAGAAAGAACTCAATCTTCGTCAGAGGAGATGGTTAGAATTGATTAAAGACTACGACTACTTGATTGACTATCATCCAGGTAAAGCAAATGTTGTTGCTGATGCCTTGAGTCGGAAGTCTTTAGCTGGTTTAACAGTCTACTCGCTCTCGTTGCTTGTTGAGTTGAGAGCATTGCATGCCAGTTTTGTAGTTTGTGACGATGGTGCATTGTTGGCACAGTTGCTTTTGAAACCAGTTTTGTTAGATCAGATCAAAGAGGCTCAGTTGATTGATATGAAGATTCAGAAGATTATTTCAGATTGCAAGAATGGGAAGACTAGAGATTTTGTTGTGAAAGATGATGGGAGTCTCTGGTTTAAGAACCGATTGTGTGTACCCGATGATGCTGATTTGAAAAGAGTCATTTTAGAAGAAGCTCATCAGTCAATGTTTGCTATGTATCCGGGTAATACGAAGATGTATCATGATTTGAGACAGCATTATTGGTGGATGGGGTTGAAGAGAGACATTGCTGAGTTTGTATCGAAATGTCTCACTTGTCAGAAGGTTAAAGCAGAGCATCAAGTTCTAACCGGGTTGCTTCAACCATTGTCAGTGCCAGAATGGAAGTGGGAAAGAGTGACAATGGATTTTGTGTCTGGTTTGCCATTGACACAAAAGAAGCATGATGCTATATGGGTGATTGTGGATAGATTGACTAAGACAGCTCATTTCCTTCCGGTTCGAATGGATTATTCTTTGGAAAGGTTGGCTGAGCTGTATATCCATGAGATTGTGAAACTGCATGGTGTTCCAACTTCTTTAGTGTCTGATCGAGATCCTAGGTTTACTTCCAGATTTTGGAAGAGTTTGCATAGTGCTTTAGGTTCTCGACTGCATTTCAGCACTGCTTTTCATCCACAGACGGATGGACAGTCAGAGAGGGTGATACAGATTATTGAGGACATGTTGAGAAGCTGTGTCATCGATTTCTCTGGAAGTTGGGATAGGTTTTTACCTCTTGTGGAGTTTGCTTACAACAACAGTCACCAATCCAGCATTGGTATGGCACCGTTTGAAGCATTGTATGGCAGACGGTGTAGGACACCTCTTTGTTGGAATGAGCTTGGAGATAATAAGTTGGTTGGTCCTGATTTGATTCAAGAAACTGAAGAAAAAGTAAAGTTGATTCGAGGCAGGTTAAAAGCAGCTTCAGACCGACAGAAGTCTTATGCAGATCTGAAAAGGAGAGATATAGAGTTTGATGTTGGAGATAAGGTATTTCTGAAAGTGTCTCCTTGGAAGAAGATTTTGAGGTTCGGTCGGAAAGGAAAATTGAGTCCTCGTTTCATTGGGCCGTATGAAGTGTTAGAAAGAGTTGGGCCAGTGGCGTATCGACTTGCTTTGCCACCTGAGTTGGATCGTATTCATAATGTATTCCATGTTTCTATGTTGAGGAGATATAGGTCGGATCCATCTCATGTGTTGCCATTTGAATCTATTGAAGTGAGCCCAGACTTGACATTTGAAGAGGAACCAGTTGCTATCTTGGCACGTGATGTAAAAGAGTTAAGAAATAAGAATGTGCCTTTGGTAAAAGTTCTGTGGAAGAATCATGCAAGAGAGGAAGCAACTTGGGAAAGTGAGCATACCATGCGAGACCAGTATCCTCAGTTATTTCAGAGTTAATTTCAGGTAATTTCGAGGACGAAATTTCTTTCTAGAGGGGGAGAATTGTAATATCCCTAATTATGCCCTAGTAGTCTTGGTGTTATTGTTGTTGCACTTGAATTATGTATATATGATAAGTTGATAAGAAATTGGAAGAGAATGTTTTTGTTTGGTGGTTGGGAAAGAAAAGAGGGTTTAGAGATAATTGTATATGTTGCTTATATGGTGATATATATAACATATAAAGTGGTCAAAATGGAAAGTCAAGGAAAGAGGATATTTTTGTGTTGGTTGTGAAATTACTTAAATGGGTATAGATATGACAAAAGCTTAGTTAAATGGATGAGGGTATTATAGTAATTTTCTTTTGGATGGGTATTTAATGCCTATTGACTTTGTGTTTCTTCATCATTTCTTCTTCTTCTTCTTGTTGTGTGGCCGGCTCACCAAAGAGACAAGAGAGCAAGAGAACAAGTGATGGTTTTGATGATTTCAAGCTCAAAGTGAAGGAAGTTTTCAAAGTTACAAGTTGGAGTTTCAAGGAATTTCATTATTTGGTAAGTTTTCTCTTGTTTACCCTTGTTATTTTTGAAGTTATGCTTGAGTTGAGTTGTGATTTGATGATGGTATGATTAAGTTGCTTAGGGTGTGATTTTAAGTATTGATTTTGCTTGATAGATGAGAAGTTGAGTTCGTGAAGGTGTTGGAAGTGATTGTGTTGAGTAAGAGTTGTGTTTAGTGAAATTTCTTTCTGTTTTACAATTAGTAAAGGCTGTGACTTGTATGATTTTTAATTAATTATAGAAAAATGTTCTTGAAGTGAATTTTTGATATGTTGTGCCTCTATGAGTCTAGAATGACTGAAAAATATATTGATTCAATTTTGGAATGGTTATGAGTTTAGAAAGATTATTTTTATTAGACCTGTTCCAGCAGGTACCTTAACTGAGACAGCTATATTTTGGGATTTTTAATAAAATGTAGAAAAATCATATCCAATTGAATTTTGGATATGTTGTTTCTTAGTGAGTCTAGTATTTGAGAAAAATAATTTGGAACCACGTTGATTGAATTTGATTTATGGAATTCACAAAGTTCAGAACTGCTGCCAGGATGCAGGGCAATTGGGGCAGTCTGGTTAGGTGAACTATTTGACCAAGATTTTGTGTTCAGTTTGATCTGAAATTTTAAAAGAATGATTTTAAGATACAAAACTAAATTCTGTAAAAATTTTAGAATTTTTAGTCAAGTAGATTATTTTATACAATTTTTCAAAATAAGGATAAAATGGAGTCTAAAACCAGAATGTACTATTCATATGGTCATTTTGCTAATATTCCTTTTGGATTAGGTTGTGAATGATAAAATCAAATGCATGTGTAAGGTCCTAAAACTATGAATCATATCAATTGTTCTTTGCCCTAATTGCATTGTTGAGATTGAACAATGTTATGTTATGTATTGTGAATGGTAATGTGTTTCATGAGTAATATACCTTGAAATTGAAATGTATATCAAAGATGCAATGATAATTCAAATAAGATATGATATGAGACAATGCCATTGTGATTGGCTATGATGATGAGAATTTGAGAATGGTAATGGTAACTATATAATAAATGTATTGTTTGTTTAATATGTTATTCAGTTTCAGAGTTCTGGATTTGGGTGGCATGCCTAAGAAATGATGAAAGGTAACAGTCTTGCCGGGTTGAGGATCTCCTCATATGTGTTGAGTTGATGGTCCAAGAGACTGGGTCTGTTACACTATGAGAATTGTGAATATAAGATATATGATTTGTAACAGTCTTGCCGGGTTGAGGATCTCCTCATATGTGTTGAGTGATGGTCCAAGAGACTGGGTCTGTTACACTATCCATGGATAGAGATACATGTATATACATTGCCTACGGGCGTGATTATTGTGACTATGAACCAAATCAGTAACTCTGAACTCTGAATATCGTATTAAATACTTGTTGGGCCCATAGGTGTCAAGGTTATATGAATGTCCTAAATAATGTTATGAGCTAATGAAATGGGATGTTGTTTATTGAGTATGATTGATTAATGTTGAATGTGGAAAGATGTTGAAATGTGGTATGCTCATATGACTATGATTTGTGAAATGCATAATTATGTGGTTAACTTTATATGTATGATGTTGATCTTACCATTAACATATGTGAAATTGCATTACATTAAAGCATACCATTAGCATGTTTTATCTTACTAAGCCGTTGGCTTAGCGCGATAGTGTTTAATCGCGCAGGTAATAGAGTTGAACCCGAGAGTTCATCAAGACCAAGTGAGAATAGACCTTGAAGAGTTGATTTTGGGAACTTAAAGATTAGAAGAGAATTGCCAATCATGTATACTTCTGTATATTTTGTAAAGAAATGTTTAATGTGTAAATATGTACATATTTTATAACTTCCGCTGTGTAATATTTAAATGTATATATATATATAACTAATATGTTTTGTTTTATCAGTAAATGATTTACTTTTCTATAATGTATAATGATAAAGGTATTGTATCAAGTTTAAAGTGTTTTGAATATTAAGAAAACCGTAGCATCCCTATGTTTGGTGCACTTATGCTACATTGTTGTGGTTGTAGTGTGTGTGCATTAGATATGGGGGTGTTACAATGATGATTAAAATCTTGTATTTTTTGGATTAGGAAAAAAAAAAGAAATAAGAGAACCATATTATAACTTGTAAATAACATAGTTGAACTTATCATTTCTCTTTTGATATTTTAGAAATGGCAAGGAAAGACACAAGCAAAATCATTGAGAATATTAGAGAGAAATCTTAAAAAAAAGAAAGGAGAGACTTAATGGACAAATTTTATGGATGAAGTTCTAGTAAGTGCTCTCCTATACCAAAAAAACATAGGCAATAGGGTGGATGGAATATTTTCTACACAAGTTTTGAATCAAGTTGTCATAGAAGTGTGTGAAAAGACTAGAATTCAATATATTGATAAAGAAAAAAAAATTAAGAATCGAATAAAAGCTCTCTGTAGACCCTTAATTTTAGCTCAATTTAAATTTGGTTCTAATTAAAAAGGCATGATCAAATTTGGTTTCAATAAAAAGGCTCAAATTAAATTCATTCCAATTTTTAAAGTTTGGATTAAGTCTGGTCTAATGTAAAATTAAAGTCGAGTCGATTTTTAAAATACAGACCAACTCTGTTTGGTTTGACATGCCAAATTTCATATGAGCTATGCTCATATCGAATTGGACATCCTAATTTGATATGAGCACAAGATCATATATATTGAATTGGCCTTGTCCAATTCGATATGAGCCGTGCTCATGCTGAATTGGCTAGGCCAATTTGACATGAGCCCTGATTTCAGTCCAATTTCATTTCTAATCGTGTTAAAATTTGAATACTCTCGAATAAACAATTAGGTTTTTGAAGAGGATTATAATTAATAGCAAAAACTCGCCCTAAATCCCTACTTATAAATATAAAGTAATCAGGCAGTAAAAAGGGGACTCGACCATAATTAGTAGAGGGCAAATAAAGGAGACAGAAGCAAAGGCAAAAGGACAGTAGCAAAATAATATGGGATTATTTAAACTCAGCCACGAAAACTCTACATGATCCACGCTGTTCAAGGCAATCATGCAAACAAATAACTTAGTCTATTTAGATTTTCATTGATAATCTGCAACTATTTAGATTTTCATTGATCATCTTCATCTCAATTTTTGAATTGAACACACTGACGACTCCAATTCTCTAGGTTTGGGCCCGTGTTCACTAAAGTCCAAAGCCTAACAGTGTCAAAGTTGTAAGAATTATTCCACAGGAAGTAAGCGCGAAAATCCCCCCTCACACTCTCGAGAGTAATTTCAATGAATGCTCTGATCTTTTCAAGCACTCTAGTGGTATTGCCTGGAGTCCTATAACCAAAATGTTTGAAGTAGAACCTAAATTATGGGAAGCATTAATTCATGTTTTCATTTCATTTTTTGTTATATCAATAATAATAATAAATTTCCTAAGTTTACTTTAGCAATTTCGTGTTCTAAGTCATAGTTGCTTTTGATTTTTAATTATATTTTCATCTTTTATGTTGTGATACATGGCAAGCTAAGTCCAATGAAATGGATGTCCAATAGAGCAATGGGTGACAATGCTAAAATTGCGAAGGAGAAAACACATCATTGGTCAGGAAAAAATGATGAAAGAAATGCTAGTGAATTAGGTATTAACGCCAATACTATTGAGCACATTAATCAATTATTGGCTTCAAATGACATTCTTTAGAAAATTTTGATTATACACATACTGGTGTAAGTCAAACAACAAGACCTCCCCCCCCCTTAAGTTACTTCCCAGGTTAACTCTGATTCTATTTCTATAACATCTCTAAGGAAAATAAAGAATGCAATTGCAAAAGATATTGATGGTATTAAAGAAGCCATTGACAATGTTGTTGAAGTTCCTAAGGAAGGAAATTATATTGCTAAAAAAAATAAATGAAATTGTTGAAAGAACACGTCGATGCTTTTATTTAGAGGATGAAGTGTACACTAAGTTGTTGAAGATTAACCTTGATGTGCACATTCGCTATCAAGCATATGATTTTTTTTTACTGCAAATGCTACTAGGGTGAGAAAATTCTTTGGTTGCCCTAAGCATAAGCGAAAGGAATATTTAATACACTTGACGCATAGTGCTCCTAGTTTAGGAATGGAACCGAACTAAGAATTGTGACATATGATCTTTTTCTATGGAAATAGCTTTTTCGAGGATAAGCCATTTGTATATATTTTGCTATAGGATTATATTTTTGTTGATGACATTGAATTTTTACCAATTCTTTTTTCTTGTGAAATGAACTTAATTCACATAGGAATAGGACACATTTGAAGGGTTCATTGTATTGCATTTGAAGGCTTGTTAATTAAACTTATAATATATGGAATACTATATTTGATTATCAATTATACGAATATTTTTTCTAGACAATAAACAATTGTTTTTTGCTGCACTTGTTGAATATAAGGGTTCATCTTCTAAATTAACAATATCAATGCAATGTTTGAAATGAAGGGTTCATCTTCTAAATTTATCTTACTTGTGATTTTAATTAATTTCTTGAAAGAAAAATGCTATTAGATCTTAATAGTTGAGAAAACAGAGCAACCACTTTGTTTCTTGACGAAAAATAACAGATTTTCTTTATTTAAGTAGAGTAGTTATGCAGAAATTTTAAAAAATATTAATTTATATGCGATTATTAAGAATAGCAATTTGTTATGATCTTCATTAGGATTGTAAAAATAGTTATTAACAGTGTAATAATAAGTTAAAATCTATTTCAATTCACAGAGTTCATAAGCATTGATTATGAACTATATCGTTCCAAGAACTGGGCTACAATAGATTTCAGACAATGGGATCATGAAACAAGAAAAATCAATGCAAATAAAAAACCCAAATGGAAATTTGGTTTTACAATATCAGCGAAGAAAAGATACAAACAACAAGAAATACTATTATAATCCAATATGGTGTTGGCCCATTAAGCTAAAAAAAATCTAGCTGATATAATTTAGGTTTAAAAAAAATAATATAAAGGATTTTCTTTTGTCCCTGTTTTGTGAGAGGTGCTGCCATTCAACAGAAATAAAGAAATTTCTTTGTTTCTTTGTTCATGCTACAGAAATAAAAGAAGAGATATAATACCAAATTGTTTCATCTTCTCTTGGATTTAATTTGAAATTTTGTTTTCATTAAAGATTTCAAGTGGGTGTTGAATCAATTTTGGAGGGGTATCCTCTAGTTTTTTCCTGATCATTCAAGAAGGATTGGATTTGCTACAGAAGTATATATGTATTTTCTCCATTATTGGTGATATTAAGTGTGGATTACTTAAAAATATTTTTTTTACTTGATTTCTTTTACAGTTGATTTATTTTAGAGTTTGTTCTGTGATTTTTTTCTCTATACTAGAGAATTTTTCATGTTAAAGCTTGTGTCTTATTTTTTTCTTTATTGTTCTTTGCTTGCTATTATTGTGCATTGATATTGCTTATCTTGAGAATATTTTAATTTATATAATTAATTATTATTGATTGGAACCCTAATAAGTGCTATTAGGGCTATGTTCTTTGGGTATAGAACTAATTGTGTGAATTAATATGGAGGAATGTACAAGTACAATGATTAAATTATCGGCTTTAAATTATTCTATTTAGAAGGCGAAGATGAATGACCTTCTCTATTGTAAGGATCTATATGATCCTATAAAATTAGCATCTACTAAGCCAAGTGAAAAATCAAATGATTGGGAGAAAATGCACAGAAAAACTGTCGACACTATCTGATGATGGATAGATAATAATGTCTACCATCATATAAGCAAAGAATTTGATGTGTAAGAATTATGGAAAAAGCTAAAAATTGTGTATGAGAGAAAAAGTACTCAGAATAAAGCTTTTGTTATTAGAAAGCTTGTAAATTTGAAACTGAGTGATGGACAGTCAATTGTAGAACACTTGAGTAAGTTTCAAGAATTGGTAAATTAATTGAGCATCATGAAGATAACTCTAAATGATGAATTACAAGCATTATTGCTCTTGAGTTCTTTGTTAGATAGTTGAGAGACCTTGATAATGTTTCTCAATAACTCTACTCCAAGTAGCCTTTTGTCTTTATTCTTAATAAATGACAGTCTTTAAAATGAGAAGACTAGAAGAAATGATATGTGTAGACCCTTAATTTTTTACCCGATCTGGTCTAATATATTTCACTTAGTCTAAAATAATTTTTATATTTTAGCATTTATTTTTTATAATTTTTAAAAAAATTATTATAAAAATAAAAATAAAAATAAAAATCGGCAACGAAAAAAGTCGTCGCCAAAAACAGTGGTGTGGGCGAAATGGCAATTTTCCTGCGGGCGAAATCGCTTTTGCCATTTCGCCCGTAGGAGCTTCCTGCGAGCGAAATGGCCCGTAGCCCGCCTGGCGCGCACGATGCTCGTAGTTCCACGTAGTTTCCCGCATTAATTTTTTGGCCAGCGAAATTTTTCCGACGTAATTTTTTTCAAAACCAAATTCTATTTGGTTTCGATTTTCTTTTCCTAATTAATGATAGTTTCCGTAAACAAATTGAATTAATCACATAAATTTCCTATAAATAGGACTAAAAAACACAGAAAAAAGGGGTTTTTTAGAAGGAGAAAGATCGGACTTTGGACTGAGGACTTTTGGAAAGAAACTTTGGAGGATCGAACTGGATTTTGAACTTTGGATTTAGACTTGAACTTTGGAACTTCAGATTTGAGAGGGATAAGCAAGCAAGCAATCAAGCCATCAAAGGCAGCAATCCTGCCTTTGTCCTTGTTCATCCAAGAAGCAATTTTTGGTGGAACCAACAAACGAAGGTTTGAATATCTAATCTCTTTTTTTCCTTACAGTAGCTTCAATCATTAAATTGTTTCTTTTGATTCTAAAAACCTTAGAGCCCTAATTTACTTCTTCAAAACCTTCAAACCTTAATCTGTCTCCTCTATTTTCAAAAAAACCCTAAAATTACTTTTTTGTTCCTTCTAAAACCTAAAAATCATAATCTACTTTCCAACTTTCCAAAACCTTAAATCGTTTTATTGATTCCCAAAACCCTAATCTGCTTTCTAATTTTCCAAAACCTTAAAACCCTAAATTGATCCTTTTATTTCCAAAAACCCTAAAAAATACATTCTGTTTCCAAAAATCTTAAATCGCCTTGCCTATTTCCAAAAGCTTTATAAAACTCTAAACTGTTTCTTAAGTCCTAAAACCAAAACATGTTTTCCAAAACACAAAAAACCCTAATTCTTTCAAAACCAAAACCGTAAACCCTAAATTCCTAGACCCTAATCCTTAAAACCTTAAAACCTTATAAACCTAAATATTAAAATTCAACACAGTAAATCTAAAATAATAATCCAGTAGCTATGCTAATGAAATCCAGTAGTTAAGAATTATAAAGCCAAATATTTTAAAGTGTCCAAACCCTAATTTCATGATTTTACCCCTCAAACCCTAATTTGGTTAATCAAAGAACCTTATCAATCTCTTAAATTATAAAACCCTAATCCATTTCAATTCCCTTAAAACTTACAGTAGCCTAAACCCATAAATTCCAAAACTCTAAATATTAATTAAAGAACTTTAAATGAGAAACAGTAACCCTAATTTGTATCTTTTCTTACTTTATTTTTAGATTTGATTATGTAGTTTATTATATGCTTTGATTTATTTAATTTCAATGCTTGATTTATTTAATTTATCATGGATGGATGTTTACTTTCTATTGATGTTTAATATCTTTGATGAATGATTTATTTATGATGAATGGTTATTTACTTTTATCGATTTATTTTGAATTCCCAAATGTTGTAAGAGGTATGTTTCCACTTTGTAGGTACCTCGTTAATTAAGTTCCGTGTAATTTAAATCGCTTTTATATTTTGGACCAATGTAAAGGACATGTTTTCACCTTTTGGTGGGTGTCCTATTTAGTTTAGACATGGATAATGTGAGGATATGTTTCCAACTTCGGACGGGTGTCCATTTATTTACTTTGTTTGGACATTGCTTTGATTTTAATATAATGATGCTTTATTTCAATTGTTGTGTATAATATGGATAATATTGTTATATTTAAGAATTTTATAATATTAAGATCTGCAAAGGAGGTCGGTTCTAATGAACCGGGCGTTGTGGGGGTGCTAGGTCATTTCTCACCTTCCCCACACTTATCCAACTTTCCAAACCCATTAGGGGTTGGGGATTCCTTAGGAATCGAGTCATCCATCCCTTTCTTTTTTCCCGGCCTGTCCGGGTGACGACTCCATTTTCTTCGGACTTAGGTCCGTGTTCTCTAAGGCCCCGAGCCTAAACAATGCCGAAGTCGCAAGAACCATTCCACCGGGAGTGGGGGCGAAAATCCCCGCTCACAATGGCGACTCTACTGGGGATAAGAGAAGTTGATTCCGTTGATCTTTATATTATTCTATTCTTTCTTATAATGATATTATCCATTGCATAATATTAGATTGCATTGCGTGTGTGAGTTAGGACGCCCGTGTTACCCGTATTGTGTTTTATAAGGGATACTATACTTTCACTCAAGGTATGGAGATCGAGCATGGCATAACCACTCATAGCCTCGTACCATTTCGTATATACTTGCTATGGGAACCTAAGCCTTTTAACCCAAAGACTAAAGCTCATGTAATTGGCCTAGTTACTTTCCTTAGGTTTTACCCCAAATGCATGTTGTTTGACTATGGTTAATTTATCTTGGCTTAAATCATGACTTATTTGATTTGTTCTTTTTCTAATATGACCCAAGTACATTTGCAAGTTCAAATAAATTTTTCTTTAAAATCCAAAAGACCAAAGCTATCTTCAAAACTTTTCAAAATGGTCTTTGGATATAAAACTTTTCTAAAAATAAATCAAAATTTCTTTTGCTCATGGCCCAAATACTAAGCCCAAAATCCATTTTTTTTTTCTAAAATCTTTTTACAATGGGCTTAGAAATAAAATTATTTTTATCCAACCTTTTCTTACAAAGAACTTGTAAATTATTTAGGTCAATTACGAAATACCAAAAATCAATTGTGATCTTAGTTTATACTAAGAATAATTAATCATGGGCTTCTTTTTGGCATGAATCATTAGTTACTTTTTCAAGTGAGAAATCTATTTATTATAAACCTCCTAATTTAGTTTTAATCCAATATAGCATAAAAGCTACTTTAGTTGGTTGAATGGATTAAAACCTAATTAATGGAAATTATCATAAACTGATTTCCATTTTCGAAAATATAACAATTGGTTGAAACGTCCGAGGAAAATATTCGAAAATAAGATACCCCATGTGGATACTTTGTTAACCATATACCTAGAAAAAAAGACTCGTCATTCGTGTGTGGATGTTATAAGGTTGGAAGGAATGTCCTATTTGTCCTTGTTTGTTGATTGTTTGTGCATACATGCATACATGCATACATTTGCATCTCATATCATTGATCCTTTCTGGCTCACAGCCCTAGATTACGACAGTTCAAAAGCTTACGACAATCCGACCTACGCTGGAAGCGAAGAATCTAGCAACGACTCAATCACTTGCTCACCAAAAATAATGGATCCCGAACAAATTCAAAGAATAGTGGATGAAGACCTCAATGCCAAAATGGAAGAAATAAAAGAGACCATGGCCGAGACCGTGTAGAACCAATTGGCTGTAATTTTAGGAAACAATGCCGAAGCATCTGCTAGCACAAAGAAAGACAAAGAAAAGACTAAAGTTGGTGAAGTGATTTTTTATGATGAAAAGGTGATCATTGATGATGACGATTGAGCTCAATACTACCAAGATCCTCAAGACAAAAAGGAGCCGAAGGTTGTTGAGAAGACAACTATTGAAAAGACCGAGATGTCTGATGTTGAGAAGATGATTACTGATTTAGAAAAGAAATTTGAGAAGAAGTTGAAAACCGAAGAAATGTCCGAAATTGACAAATTATTTGAGTTAGACGAAGAGGTCCCTTATAAGTTTAAGATGCCTTCCTTTGCTAGGTACAATGGTACTGGAAACCCCCACTTCCATGTGAAGCAGTATATCATTGCCATGCAATATGTCCGAGCCACTAAAGCTCAAACTCTAAAATATTTCATGCTCTCATTGGACCCTGTTGTTTAAAATTGGTTCAACACCTTGGAGAAAAGTACTCAAAAAGATTGGGACATATTATACAAGGCTTTCATTCAGTAATATGGGTATAATGTCGAGTTGGAAGTTACCTTAATGGAAGTTGAGTCAATTAGACAAAGGCCAAATGAGAATTTTGTGGACTATGTGAAAAGATGGAGAAATAAGGCTGCTTTGCTCAAGAAGAGGCCCGATGAATCTGATCAAATAAGGATGATTGTGAGAGGGGTGTTGCCTAGTCTACGTGAGAGGATGTCTCATACACTCATCCGTGACTTCAAAGATCTTCTCCAAACTGGTCTACAAATTGAAGAGTGGGAAAGGGAGAAGAATCACTTTTTAATAAGAAGAAATGAGAAAGGAAATTATCAGCCTAGCAATCAAAGTACGCAAAAAGAAGTTGATGTTAATGCCACTAGTCAAAGAAGGAAAAGGCAACATTAACAAGGAACATGTCTACTGATAGAGATCGAATGAAAAATGAGAGATCAATCCCTATTCTACAAGACCAACCGAGCCATGTGCTATCTAAGTGGAGCAATAAGAGCGGCTATCACCCTAGTGGGCAAAGTCAAAAGGAAAGAGGAGGTGTTGAGAAAAATGCAACAACTAAGCCAACAAAGAAGCGTAAATTTTCAAACTTAGGGGAGCCTTTGTCAAAGATGTTAGAAAATTTAATAAAGATGGATTTGCTACAACCATTGACACCTCGGCATCTACATAAGCCTCTACCACCAAATTTTGAAGTCAAGGTCTTCTTTCAATTCCATCAAATGCAAGGGCATGGGACAGATAAATGTGTTCACTTAAGGCACAAAATTCAAAATTTAATTGATAATGGCAAGTTGCCTGAGCCGGACAAGTCCAATACCAAAGGTAATCCATTTCTAAGGTTCAACAGGGTGCTACCACCAGCAACCTTGATGGTAGGAAAAGGATTAGAAGAAGATTTTGTTTTATCATCCTTTCAAGATGGAAATATTGAAGATGTGAAAGGAAAAGAAGCTTAAACTCAACAAACTTTCCTTAGCTTGAATGTTGCTTTTTAATTTTACTTTCTTTAATATTTAATTGAAACAATCTTGTTTTTCAAATTTAAATTTATTTGAATAAATTACTTTCATCAAAAAATTTTGTTGGTCTTTGTTCATTTTGGTGCTCAACCAATGAGGAATCTAGCCTGATAATTCATGAATTAATATATTTATGCATCATGACTTGAATGACTTTACTAAGCGAGGGAATTGCTCTATAGCATTGAGTTGTGTATGCTTACTTGGAGAGGGCTCCTGCATAATTACCTTTGTCTAGGTCCTAGTCAGTCTTAGAAAATGCTTTGACAAACTCTTGGGGCGAAATTGAATTCTGCTTATTTAAGGGAGAGATGATCTAGGCATTGTTTGGTTAGCCAACAACTAGTATCCACCTTATTAAATATCAATCCCTAGTTGTCCCTTTGAGCCTTCATAAAATTTTAGCTTTCTTTTCATTGGCTTACATACCCCCAATAACCTACCCTGAGCTGTTGTGATACTTTTGACAAGTCTTATTATCACTAAGATGAAGAGGCAAGAAGATCAAAGAAAGCAATAATTAGTCAAGATCATGAGGATAGTTGAAGTTCTCAAGACCATAAGGGTAGTTGATGTTTTCAAGACAATAAGGGTAGTTGAAGTTTTCAAGACCATAAGGGTAGTTGAAGTTCACTTAATATCTCCAATATATCAAGACAACATCAGAGTAACAAATGATTTATCTCTGTTAAAGAAAATTTATGTTACTCCACTCACCTATTATTGGAAGCCCAAGTTAGTACAAACAAGACAACTCTTTTAGAGCTAGAACCAAAAAAAAGGAGAAGAAAAGAAAAAAAAAAGAAGAAGAAAAAAAAAAGAGGAAAAAAGAAAAAAAAAGAGGAAAAAAGAAGAAGAAAAAAAAAGGACAAAAGAAAAAAGGAAAAAAAGGAAAGAGGAAAAAAGATATAACCTAAAAAGGCGGTTCAAAAAACCAATTGAGTTCTCTTTTACCTAAGACAACCAAAGGATTCCATTTGATTTATAAAGACATTTTGACTTGAATTGGTCCAACCCAACCAAAGATTCAATCAAAATTAGAGAAAAAGGAGGAAGACCATCCAGTTCTCAAAAGTTCTGTATTTGACAGTCCTACAAGAAAGAATGATAAAATGCTCAAAGAAAAGGAGGAGTAAGAAAAAGAAAAAGGGAAAAGAAAAAATGATGATGGGAACCAAACTTTATGCAAGGGCAAAGACTGTTCCAATCGAGATCTAGATTAATGCCAAGAAGATAGAAGGAATTTGAAGTCTAGCAAGATAGCTTCCAACTACCTAAAGTTTCAACAAGAAATTTGTAGTGTGAGGGTTTGTTCATTGTGTCACATCAGCTCCAACTTACAAATGGCCTTCATTAAACCTGTGTCCCTTATAGACCCCATTTTAAGCCTATCAAAGACCTGTTGATCTCTCTTGGTAGGTAGAGTCTATTACTGAAGATAGTTTGGATTAATATGCATATGAGATAGACAATATTTAAACTCAAAAGAGATCTTTGGCCAAGCACTGTGTATGTACCTATCTGAAGTGCAACAATTCTTACTTAAATAGAAATGATTCCCGAATTTAGTACGGTAATTAGGGTTGTCATGTTATAGATATGTTAATTTCGAAAAAACAAGTCCTGAGGTACATTGACATTGATTTGGCAAAGCCAACATTTGATTTCAAAATGAAAATTCAAATTTAAAAAATAAAAAATGTTTTTGTCGCACGAAGCCTTCAAGTTAAGAGAAGTTTGTTGCACCATCAAAACTAGAAGGACACATTGGGCAATGAAAATTATTACTGGCAAGGTCATGAAGAAGCTACCAACTGACATGCTGAATCATAATTTAAAATGGATGTATCTCTACTGTTTGGGGCCTCCATTATTCATATTTTCAACATCTTAAAGATAAAATCCATAAATGTGTGACATTGTGTCATTCCAATGCAAGACTTGAACGAGCATCTGAAAGGAACCAATGAGAACACTTCTGCGATCACCTCAGTCTGTGAGTCGATGGAACGACTGTATGTATCATTCATGCATATCACAACTTTCTTATCTTGTATTGTCTATTCTTTGTCAAATTGAAAAGCAAACGCCCTGTGAAGTAAACAATTAAAAGAAGATATCAAATCAAGGGGGCATGAAAAGCCCATTGCTTGAGAAAGCTCCAGTAATTTTGCAAAGAGAAGAAATGCGTGCTTGTGCGAAGAACTATACAAGACAAACACCAATTAGAGCCTGCATAGAAAAATCATGGGGGGCAAGGAGAAGATATGAAGGCTAGCTAAAAAAATGGCTGAAATCTTTTGCTTTGCAAAAGTGCAAAGGAAGAACAAAAAGAATGGAACATTAGAACTATCAAAAGAATGAAAACGCAAAAGACAAAAGATCAGTCCAGCTAGAAGAGCTGAAGCCAATATAGGACTAATCTCAAAGGATGAAGATCCATTTTCAAGGGTGAAGACCCAATCTCAAAGGATGAAGATCCATTTTCAAGGGTGAAGACCCGATTTACAAGGATGAAGATCCATTTTACAAGGGTGAAGACCCAATTTTCAAGGATGTAGATCCATTTTCAAGGGTGAAGACCTGATCTCAAAGGATGAAGATCCATTTACAAAGGGTGAAGACCCGAAGTCCAAAGGATGAAGATCTATTTTCAAGGGTGAAGACCCAATTTTCAAGGATGAAGATTCATTTTCAAGGGTGAAGACTCGATTTACAAGGATGAAGATCCTTTTTTCAAAGGTGAAGACCTGATTCCAAGGATGAAGATCCAATTTCAAAGGGTGAAGACCTGATCTCCAAGGATGAAGATCCATTTTCAAGGGTGAAGACCCGATCTCAAAGGATGAAGATCCATTTTCAAGGGTGAAGACTTAATCTCAAATGATGAAGATTCATTTTTCAAGTGTGAAGACCCGATCTTAAAGGATGAAGATCCATTTTCAAGGGTGAAGACCCGATCTCAAAGGATGAAGATCCATTTTCAAGGGTGAAGACCTAATCTCAAAGGATGGAGATCCATTTTCAAGGGTGAAGGCCCGATCTCAAAGGATGGAGATCCATTTTCAAGGGTGAAGACCCAATTTCAAAGGATGAAGATCCATTTTCATGGGTGAAGACCCGATCTCAAAAGATGAAGATCCGATCTCAAAGGATGAAGATCCATTTTCAAGGATGAAGACCCGATCTCAAAGGATGAAGATCCATTTTAAGGGTGAAGAACCATAATGCATAGAACAGCCGGAGTAGTCAGACTTCGCAACTGATAAAAGGTTAGTCAAACTCAATCTCAGATCCAAGTACCCAAATCAAATCAATCTCGAGTCCAAGTACCCAATCTCTGGTCCAAGTACCCAAATTTAATATATTCTCGGATCCAAGTACCCAAAATAAATTCAAATAATCATCTCATCAAAAATTAAGTATTATTGCTTTTTCACTCTCTTTTACTAAAGTCTCAAATAGTTCAAGCAGGGGGCAAACTGTAGACCCTTAATTTTTTATCCGGTCCGGTTCAATATATTTCAATTAGTCTAAAATAATTTTTGTGTTTTAGCATTTATTTTTTATAATTTTTAAAATAATAATAATAATAATAATAATAATAATAATAATAAACAAATAAATAAAAATAAAAATCAGCGACGAAAAAATTCATCACCTAAAACAGTGGACGAAATGGCCCGCAACCCGCCTGGCGCGCCCAACGCTCGTAGTTCCAAGCAGTTTACCGCAGTAATTTTTTCGCCAGTGAAATTTTTCCAACGCAATTTTTTTCGAAACCAAATTCTATTTGGTTTTGGTTTTCTTTTTTTAATTAATGATAGTTTCCGTAAATAAATTGAATTAATCATATAAATTTCCTATAAATAGGACTAAAAAACATAGAAAAAAAGGGGTTTTTTAGAAGAAGAAAGATCAGACTTTGGACTGAGGACTTTTGGAAAGAAACTTTAGAGGATCAGACTGGATTTTGAACTTTGGATTTAGACTTGAACTTTGGAACTTCAGATTTGAGAGGGATAAGCAAGCAAGCAATCAAGCCATCAAAGGCAGCAATCCTGCCTTTGTCCTTGTTCATCCAAGAAGCAATTTTTGGTGGAACCGACAAACGAAGGTTTGAATATCTAATCTCTTTTTTTCCTTACAGTAGCTTTAATCATTAAATTGTTTCTTTTGATTCTAAAAACCTAAGAGCCCTAATTTACTTCTTCAAAACCTTCAAACCTTAATTTGTCTCCTCTATTTTCAAAAAACCCTAAAATTACTTTTTTGTTCCTTCTAAAACCTAAGAACCCAAATCTACTTTCCAACTTTTCAAAACCTTAAATCGTTTTATTGATTCCCAAAACCCTAATCTGCTTTCTAATTTTCCAAAACCTTAAAACCCTAAATTGATCCTTTTATTTTCAAAAACCCTAAAAAATACTTTCTATTTCCAAAAATCTTAAATCTCCTTGCCTATTTCCAAAAGCTTTATAAATCTCTAAATTGTTTCTTAAGTCCTAAAACCAAAACATATTATCCAAAACACCAAAAACCCTAATTCTTTCAAAACCAAAACCGTAAACCCTAATTTTTCTAGACCCTAATCTTTAAAACCTTATAAACCTAAATATTAAAATTCAACATAGTAAATCTAAAATAATAATCCAGTAGCTATGCTAATGAAATCCAGTAGTTAAGAATTATAAAGCCAAATGTTTTAAAGTATCCAAACCCTAATTTCATGATTTTACCCCTCAAATCCTAATTTGGTTAATCAAAGAACCTTATCAATCTCTTAAATTATAAAACCCTAATCCATTTCAATTCCCTTAAAACTTACAATAGCCTAAACCCATAAATTTCAAAACCTTAAATATTAATTAAAGAACTTTAAATGAGAAACAGTAACCCTAATTTGTATCTTTACTTACTTTATTTTTAGATTTGATTATGTAGTTTATTATATGCTTTGATTTATTTAATTTATCATGGATGAATATTTACTTTCTATTGATGTTTAATATCTTTGATGAATGATTTATTTATGATGAATGGTTATTTACTTTTATCGATTTATTTTGATTTTTCAAATATTGTAAGAGGTATGTTTTCACTTTGTGGATACCTCATTAATTAAGTTCCATGTAATTTAAATCGTTTTTATATTTTGGACCAATATAAAGGACATGTTTCCACCTTTTGGTGGGTGTCCTATTTAGTTTAGACATGGATGATGTAAGGACATATTTTCATCTTCGGACAGGTGTCCATTTATTTGCTTTGTTTGGACATTGCTTTGATTTTAATATAATGATGTTTTATTTCAATTGTTGTGTGTAATATTGATAATATTGTTATATTTAAAAATTTTATAATATTAAGACCTACAAAGGAGGCCGGTTCCAATGAACCGGGCGTTGTGGGGGTGCTGGACCATTTCTCACATTCCCCACACGTACCCATTTTTCCGAACCTATTAGGGGGTTGGAGATTCCTTAGGAGTCGAGTCATCCACCCCTTTCTTTTTTCTAGCCCATCCGGGTGGCGACTCCATTTTCTCTAGACTTAGGTCTGTGTTCTCTAAGGCCCCGAGCCTAAACATTGCCGAAGTCGCAAGAACCATTCCACTGGGAGTGGGGGCAAAAATCCCCGCTCACAATATGTATATTAATACTTCACAGGCTCTTGTTACAACCACAGAGAGCAAGGGTAGAAGTAAAAGCAGAGATCCTAAGGGGTGTTATAAATCCATAGGCAGGTCACAATCGAAAGAAAAATTCAGTTGTTATCATTGAGGCAGCATATGAAAAGAAACTACAAAGCTTGAAAAATGCAACAGAATGATGAGAAAAATCAAAAGAAGGTGAATCATTAGAATAGCACTACAAATGTATCTGATGATAATAAAGAGATACTTGTACTCTCCTTTGTTAAGGAGCATAACAATGTTACTAATTTTGATATGGAGTGAATTATTGATTTTGCATCATCCTACCTACTACACCAAGGAGAGATATCTTTGTTGTGTATACAGTAGACAATTTTGGTAGAGTGAAAATGGGTAACACTAGCTACGTAAATATAGTGGGTATTGGTAATGCCTATATTCAGACAAATATTGATTACACGTTGACTCTAAAAAATGTGCAACATGTGCTAGATTTATGCCTGAATTTGATTTTTACTCATGTCTTGGATCTAAATGGTTATTACAATATCTTTGGTGATAAAAAAATGGAAACTAACCAAAGACTCGATTGTGGTTGCTAGGGTAGATTATACTACAAACTCTACAAGACTTAAGAAAAGATGATCAAAAGTGCTTTGAATGTAGTTGAAGATGATGCGTTGCTATACTTGTAGCATAGAATGCTAGCTCATATGAGTGAGAAAGAATTACAAATTTTGGCAAAAAAGTCTTTCATTCCCTATACCAAATATATGAGTCTAAACCATTGTGATGATTGTTTGTATAGCAAGCAACAAAGAGTCGCTTTTAGCAGTTCCTCTGTGTTGACATAGGTTTATGTCAATCTTGATTTTGATCTTGATAAATAAATTAAATTATTTTAAAATTATTATCAAGTGTCCATATGCAACTTAAAAAAATAATCAAGTTAGTACAGTCCCATCCAAACCACACTTGGACCGACCGAACCGTAGAACAACTTTTTGATCCAAAATGACAGAGTAAGGATCATGGCCAAAGTTTCTCTTAAAACCTCAGAGGGACACCCAAAGTCCATATGAGCCATGGGTAGGTATGACCAGATCATGGATGAGCAAAAGTGCTAAAAGTTCCAGTAAGGTTCACGCTGAGCGTCAGCAAAAATCTCAACGGATCAAGAATAGTCCATTCAAACTAGTGAGAATCCTGACTGGGATATTCATATTTTCTAAAAGACAATAAGGCACGGATTAAGCATCAAATGAGAAGATGACAAGTGGCCTAAACTTTAAAATCCCCATCTGACTAAGGAAGAAGTCCAATCAGACCATATCTCAAGGGCAGGTCAAATATGATTGTTATCTGTCAGCTCAATAAAAGATTGTGATGTGTACTAGCCATTGGAGTGATGTTAGACACAAGATGAATCTCCTGACTAGACCAAGCTTAGTCCGCCCATTCTATCTGCTTCCCAACGTAGAAAGTACTTTGACACAACTTTTAATGCGAGATTTTATAATTGTTGGGATTGGATCTTTCTACTTACTTCACCAATGGGCAGAATTGCTTTAAGGTTTATAAATATGACCTCAAACAATACTCAAGTGATGTAGAGAGTGCTAGAAATGTGAAACTCTTGTAATTTTATTTTTGAGCCTTTAAACTTTTTATTATTCATGTAAGGTTAAGTGTTAGCCATTAAAACATTATTGTAAGGTTTAATGCGATCCATAAACACTTGTTGAGCTTGAGAATTAGTCTAGAAAAACTCTTGTAAGGGGTTTGAGAGTGTGCATTGGAAAAAACTCTTGTAATAGTTCGGTGTGAGCTAGAAAATACCAAGTTGGGAGTGAGCTTGTAAAACTCTAAATATAGTAGAATACCCAATTGAGGTTAGGGAGTACATATAGGAATTATTGTCCGAACTACTATAAATCTTAGTGTTCATTCTTCTTCCCTCAAACTCTTTCTTACTTTTAAGCAAAATTTTTAATTTTCCATTGCATATCCAATATCACCAATTCAACCCCTTATTAGTGTCATCTATAGGGCAACCACTCTAAAAGGAAAAAAAATATACTTGAGTTAGTTTACTCTAATGTATGTGGTCCCATTGATGTGAAAATATTAGGAGATAGTAGACATTTTATTACTTTTATTAATGATGCTTTTACGAAATATTTGGGTGTTTGTTTTAAAAACAAAAAACCAGATTCTTCAGTGCCTTTAGCAGTTCCATGCAATCGTGGAAAGTGTAACGTCCATATGGCATGTTACTATTCATCCTTAGGCGAATCTTATATCGGTTAAGTGCAGGGTGAGGAAGCAGTACATAAGGTGGGGCATGATTTGACTGGTACGACACGTTTTGGATATGAAAGTAAGTCTGGGTCTGAGAATAAATTTGTACGGGCCGAAGGCCTAAAGCAGACAATATCGTACTAGTCGAGCTATTACAACTTGGTATCATAGCCAAGAGACCTGTTCCTCTAGCCGGTAGTGGGACAAACCTCAGCGCGGACGTTGAGTCTCTTATGGGGGGAGAATGTAATGCCCCTATGGCGTGTTACTATTCATCCTTAGTCGAATTCCGCATTGGTTAAGTGCAAGGTAGGAAGCAGTATATAAGGCAGCGCATGCTTTGACTGGTACGACATGGTTTGGGTCTAGAAGTAAGTATGGGCTTGAGAATAAATTATTGCGAGCTGAAGGCCCAAAGTGGACAATATTGTATTAGCCAGACTGTCACAAAAAGAGAGAAAGGAACATCTTTAAAGTGTATTTATAGTGACAATAGAGGTGAATATACTTCAAAAGTGTTTGAGAATTACTACTTAAAGCATATAATCATACATAAGAAGAATGTTCCCGATACTCCGCAACATAATGGTGTAGCTAAAAGGACAAATAAAACCATCTTGGAAAAGGTTAGATGCATGTTGAAAATGACTAAACTCCCTAAGTCATTTTGGGATGAAGCACTCTACACTGTCTGCTACTTGATGAATCATTTTTCATCAGCTCCTTTGGATTTTGAGATACTTGAGAGAGTATGGTCTGGGAAAAATATCACTTACTTTCACTTGAAGATATTTGGATGTCAGGCTTTTGTGTATGTGCCTAAGGAACAGAGACAAAAACTTTATGATAAAGATATTCCATGCATTTTTTTAGGTTATGGAGATGCAAAATTTGGATACAAGTTATGGAACCCAGTGAAGAAGAAAGTCATAAGGTTCAAAGATGTAATCTTCTATGAACATAAGACTGTCTTATGTTGGACTTTGAGACCTCAGAGATGACTATAAGTAGTGATGAAATTTCTCTTATTGTATTAATTTCTTCTTTAATCAGAAATGCCACAAATGAGGGAGAGTTACTTAAAAAAATATGGGATTGATGATATGCCATCACCAGTTGATGTTGATGATGATGTTGAGCAAGGGAAGCAACCCCTTGCTCCTCAGATTATAGAAGGACCTCAGGTTAGAAGGTTAACAAGAGAACATCATCCATCTACTAGATATCCCAATTCTAAGTATGTAACAATTACTGAAGAAGGGAAGCCAAAAAGCTTCCATGAAATTTAAAATCATAAAAAGAAGGCTCAGTGGATGAAAGAAATGCATAAGGAGATGATTTCTTTGAAGAAAAACAATACTTATGGACTTGTTGAACTTTTAAAAGGTACGAAATCCTTGAAGAACAAATGAGTGTACAAGTTTAAGATGGATGGAGAGAAGCTAGTGAAGTACAAAGCTTGTTTGGTAGTAATGGGCTTCAATCAGAAGAAATGGGTTGATTTTGATGAGATCTTTTCTCTTATTGTGAAGATGAACTCCATTCGAGTGATTCTTGGTTTGAATGCTAATTTGGATCTCGAGCTTGAGCAGTTAGATTTGAAAACTGCATTCCTTCATAGAGATTTGGAAGAAGAAATCTATATTGAATAATTAGAGAAATTTGAAGTAAAAGGGAAAGACCACATGGTTTGTAGGTTGAAGAAAAGTTTATATGGATTGAAACAAACTCCAGAACAGTGATACAACAAATTTGACTCTTTCATGGTGAGTCATGGCTGTACTAAAAATAATGTAAATCATTATGTATACTTCAAGATATTTTTAGATGGTAAATTCATCATTCTTTTACTCTATTTGGATGATATATTGATAATAGAGCAAGATGCTACAGTAATTAATGGATTGAAAAAGGAGTTGTTTGGCTCCTTTAATATGAATGATATGGGATCAACACGATAGATTTTAGACATGTAGATTACCCATGATAGGAAAGCTCAAAAGTTGTGGCTGTCACAGAAGAAGGATGTTGAATAGGTTCTAAGAAGATTTAATATAAAGAATGCTAAGCCAGTTTGCACACCTCTTGTTAATCACTTTATACTTAGCAAGAAATCTTGTCCTTGTACTCAAAAGGAAAAGGAAGAAATGACAATGATTCTTTACTCATTTATAGTTGCGATTTTAATATATGTTATGCTTTGCACTCGGCCAGATATTGCTCATTTTATTGGTTTGGTCAGCAGATTTCTTTCGAATCTTAGTAAAGATCACTGAGAGGTAATCAAATGGCTTCTCAGGTATTTAAGGGATACTTCTAAGATGTGCTTATACTTTGGATGCTCAAAACCAATTCTAAAAGGATATACAAATACGGATATAACAGGTAACCTTGATAGTAGGAAGTCGACTTCAAGGTACGTGTTTACTTTTACAGAGGGAGATGTATCATGGTAGTTTAAATTGCAAAAGTATGTTGCTCTATCTACAATTGAGGCAGAGTATATAGCTATGACTAAAACATATAAAGAGATATTTTGGTTGAAATGATTTCTTGAATTGTTGGGTTTGAAGCAATGTGAGTATGTGATAAATTGTGATAGTTAAAGTGCTCTAGATTTGAGCAAGAATATCACATACCACTGTCGAACTAATCATATTGATGTGAGATGCTATTTGATTTGTGAAGTGGTGAATAATTAAAAGATGTTATTGAAGAAAATTTACATTGACAAGAATCCAGCTAACACATTGACTAAGGTGGTGACTCGTAACAAGCATCAATTTTGCATCAAGATGGTAGAACTAAGTGGTAACTAAACAATGGATGTGTGAACATCTCTCCATAGGTTGGAGGGGGGAGATCATTGGCCCATTAAGCGAAAAAAAATCCAACCCATATAATTTAGGTTTAAAAAAATTATATAAAGGATTTTTTTTGCTGTGTCAACGAAAACAAAGAAATTTCTTTGTTTCTTTGTTCACGCTGTGAAAATAAAAGAAGAGATAAAAGGCCTAATTGTTTCATCTTCTCTGGGATTTAATTTGAAGCTTTATTTTCATCAAAAATTTCAAGTGAGTGTTGAATCAATTTTGGAAAGGTATTCTCTAATTTTCTTAGTGTGATCATTCAAGAATGATTGTATTTGGTAGAAAAGTATTTATGTATTTTCTTAATTATTGGTGATATCAAGTGTGGATTACTTGAGAATATTTTTTATACTTGATTTTTTTTATAGTAAATTTATTTCAGAGTTTGTCCCATGATTTTTTTTCTCTCTACACTAAAAGATTTTTTATATTTAATATTATATTTTATTTTTTTAGTTGTCATTTGCTTACTATTATTATACATTGATATTACTTTGCTTGAGATTACTTTAATTTATACAATTAATTATTATTGATTGGGATTGGGACCCCAACATATGGAAGCTTAGAAAATGAAGATTCATACCCAAAATTTAAACTTATATTGCTTATATAAAACTGCAGTTTAATTGATAAAAAATATCAGTGGTGAATAATATATAATTATGCTTCTATCAACGTAATTTAAAATAATGGGGGTATTATGGTAAAAATAAATTATATTAGTTTATTTATTTTCTTTTTATTATAAGAGAGAAATTTATATTCTTTCATATTTTAATTAAATAACCAAACAATGAAAAGGAAATGTAAATTTAATTCCCTTATTTTCTTTTCTTTTTCACTCTCTATTTCTTTTATTTTCGAGTAAACTATTTAAAAAAACCAAACAAAAGCTAATAATGTGTTCACTTATAGAAAATTAGACTTATTTTTTAAAAAATTTTCTATGAAAAATAGAAAATATAAGATAATGTTCACATAGCTTAATTTTAAAAATAGAAAACAGACTTTCAGTTTTTTAAATTTTAAGAAGAAATTAAAAAACATATTTTAAAAATTTTCAATTTTTAAAAACATGAAATTTCAACAAATCGGCATAAAAAATTTTTATTAGTTGATACATTGCCCAATAAATTACTTTTTACTATAAATTTATATATATTAATTGATAAGATATTATTTATTTTAATTAAAGATTTTAAATTTAATTTTTTGAGTATATAGTTATATTAAAATTTAGTAAAAAAAAATTTATTATCTTTTTAGTACTATCCAACTGAACTTTAAAAAAATAATTTATAAAAAAAATACTTTCTATTGGTTTTCTGAATGGAAAATACAGTATTTTAAAATTACATTTATGTCATTTTAAATTGTAATCTTATTATTCTTTTTATTTTTTTATTCATATAAAGAGTATTTGAGATAATCCTTATATAAGAATATTAAAAAAAAATCAGTCAAATTTGTTTTTCTAAAAGACACAATTCGTTTATCAATCATTTTCTTTTATAAAAAATTAAAGCTGCAAAAACAAAATTATTTGAAAGAAACATATTATATATTTTTTGGTAAACGTATTGGTCAAAATTTGTGAAACAGTCAAACATATTTTGGCAGATAACGACAGAATACTTGCAGGCTGCAGTGTAGAAGCAAAAGACGTAAAACCACCACGTGTTAAAAAAGAGTCTAGAATCCTCTAAACAACCGGGTCCAAAACGGGGGTCAATGAGATTCCGTTTATTACGGTTATTCATTTCAAATGACCATATTAATTCTCTAATTTTTTTGAAAAAAAGTATGCCCTTTGCGAAAGCCCAAATACTGGTCGGCTAACGACAGGTCGTGGGTATTCTTCTTCTTGTGGTCCGTTGCTTTTGAATTACCAAACTAATTATTTAGTTCATTGAAAATGACGTCGTATGATGCAAGGATAATTCCTATATATTATATTATACATCACTTTTTTTTATCGAAATATTATACATCACTTCACCAGCTATAATAATTGCTAATTAACTTTTTAATTTTTAATTTTTTATACAGTGAATAATTGGAAGGGTTAAAACAAGTTAATTTTGTAAAACCATGTGTTTGGTTGCCATCATAATTCCTCTAAAATTATAGTAAAAGACGAGAAGTACATGTAAAAGGCTGCAAGTTTTTCTTTACTGCAATCCCATACAAATTGATCTATGAAATTTCTTAACGTAATCGTTTCAAAATTGTTGAAGAAAGAATCCCTGTAATTGAAATGTACATGAAAATAGTGAGAGCCCATATTCCTTATCGAGCTACAAAACTAGTACTGATTGTAACGTCATTAGCAGAACCTGATCCTTCCTCCACTGTTCCTAATGAATTAGTAGTAGAGCAAGATGTTCTATAAATGAAAGCAGGCTGTTTTGGACTAGGAAGAGCTTTTTCACTACTCAACATTAGAACCGCTTCTACCATAGTTGGTCTGTCCATAGCATTTTCCTCAACACACAACAACCCAATTTGAATGCATCTCAATACTTCGTCGAGAGAATACGATCCCTCCAATGATGGATCTACTATCTCCATTATATTATCTTCTCTCCATAAGTCCCATACCTATATCAGAACAACGACCTGTTAGTATTAAGATCATACACATTGCAGCTATATAGTTTCTGAAATGTTTCTTTCACTTACATGTCCTATCAAGCAAGACGAATACTCTTGATTAAAGCCATTACTTCTCTTTCCACATATGATTTCCAGCAAAATGACCCCAAAACTAAACACATCGGATTTTATTGAAAACTTTCCAAATATTGCATACTCTGGTGACATATAACCGCTGCATATAGTACAACTTTTATTTCAAATTCAGTTCATTCTTAGGTATTCATAGTGATCAAGTATTTTATACTTACTAGGTTCCGACCACTCTATTCGTCTTCTCCAGAATTTGGTCAGCTCTGAATATTCTAGCCATGCCGAAATCAGAAATTTTTGGGTTCATCTCTGCATCTAATAGAATGTTGCTGCTTTTTAAATCTCTATGGATAATTCTCAATCTTGAATCTTGGTGAAGATATAAGATTCCTCGAGCCATCCCGGTTATAATATTAAATCGTTTCCTCCAATCTAGAATTGACCTTCTTGTTTGATCTAGAACAAATTTATAGATCTTAATCATATATTTCTTGTTTGATTTACAATTAGAGAACCGAGTTCCAAACTGAGTAAAATGGATGCATAAAAAAAGACTTACCAAAAAGAAATGAATCCAGGCTTTTGTTTGGCAAATATTCATAAATTAATATTTGCTCTCTTCCCTCAATGCAGCACCCTAGAAGTTTCACAAGATTCCTGTGTTGAAGCTTTGCGATCAACATGACTTCATTTTTAAATTCTTCTACTCCTTGCATAGAATTTTTAGATAATCGTTTGACAGCAATTTCTTGTCCATTAATTAGCTGACCCTGAAATTTCATCTGCAGCCATTCAATTTTTGTGCAGAATCCAAAAATGACAGAGAAAAACGGGTACATAGAAACACAATATTGTATATAGACTCCACCTTGTAGACCGAGCCAAAACCACCCTGGCCAAGTTTGTTGGCTGGAGAGAATTGGTTAGTGGCAGTAATTATGGTTTTGAAATCAAAACACATTATCTCTGGAGGACGGCTACTACCCCCAACCCCAAGTTCACTGGCCGCCAAAGTATTTTTGTAGTAGATTGAACCACTGATAGGATCAAATAGTCTGCTTTCTGATTTGTTTTTCATTCCTGTCCTCGCAAATTGAAAACAAATACTTAATCTAAGGTCTTGGGGTAAGATTTCAATGCAGCATTTAAGTTAAGTTTAGTCTCATCCAATTCCTAGGGTATTATTATTATCAGAATATAAATTTGATCATAAAGAGAGCTTTTAATGTGAATTTCATGAAATGATCTTAAAAAAAAGCTAATCAGAAGAGTAAATACACATGAAAAGCACAGCGTCATGGAGTGAGTTTATTTCTTACCTTTTCTCCTCCTCCTAAGCCACAAATAAGCAAAGAAGAAAACAGTGAACCATGCTATGGCAATAGACAGTATTAGAATGTTCAGTTCCTTTCCTTGAGAAGTATTTGATTTTTTTGCAGTCTCAGCTGTATCAGTAGGAAAACAATAATGTTACTCCAAAAGAAAGGGGAAATAAATGACAACTTTATTTAGGCTTTGATAAAGTGGTTCAAAGCGACAGGTAAAAAAAACAGAGATTTGCAGGAAATGTTTGCTTCATTTAGGATATGTGTTTTCAATAGAATAATGCTCCAAATTTCAAACTTATGGCCAAGCAAGAATTCACAAATACCTAATTCAACAGCATCAACGCGAACATACAGATCGTATCTTTCATCTACAAGATCTACCGTGTCCCATAATTGCTCATACCAAGTCAAACATCCATTTCCTTTCCCATCAGTGTCCATGCTTGCATATGCAGAGCACAAGCAATTTTTCTTGCATTCTTGTTCACAATCTTTTTGGCTAATATTCATGGCCACCCAAATTGCAGTTGAAGTGTCAGGGGGCTTGACATTTTCGACTTTGACAAATCCTTCTCCATGTCCACACAATAAAGAAGGATCTTTGCGCTTCCTGACACACCCTCCTGATGCATCTCTTAGATGCCACTCCTTTAGGGACTTGGGTTCATACCCAGGTAAACAAGAACATTCAAATTTATCAGGATAGCTAGGAGTGCACTTGCTAGAAGCACCACATCGTCCATACAAATCACATCGGTATTCAGGTACCGACCAGAACGCCTTCCACTGGTCATCACCCTTATGCCACCATAGCCACTTGATAAATCCTGAGTTATATACCACTCCTCTTAACATAGTAGATGTATCAAACTTATGGTAGACAAAGGATACCTCGTCTTGATTATTAACATGAGTGTAATTGTATATATCCAAGAATACTCCCCAAGGCCATGGATTGCTTCTCCAGTATGTTCTTGAGCCCTTGTATAGAAAGAACTGAGGTGAGCCTCTTGGATCTAACTCAACTGAGTAGTCTCCAGTACCGGGGTCATTTTCTGACCTCCATGGGGTTAATTTCCAAAGCAATCCAGCCTTCCGATTGACCCCTATTTTCATTTCTGGTAGCATAGTGTCGGTGGGGTAATCAAAGCTCTGCCACAGAATTCTTTTACTTGTGCCTTTGAACAAAATCAAATTTCCTGAATCCAAAAGCTGAAGCACAAAAGAATCTAATTCTGAACCTCTGTGTGTTACATTTGAAGACCATACTAAATCCTTTTGGTCAGGATTGCTATAAAGAACAAGGTTCCCCTGTCGATTGATTGAGAGAACACCTAAAGAGCCAGTGATAGGATTGTTCCGGTTAGCTACCCATACCACAGATGGTACTGAAATTTTATGAAACCAAATTCCAAGATATCTATGGCTAGAACTGCCAGGGCTAAAAAATCCAAATGCAAAATTATCACCATTAGAGACTAGAAGGTCGCCGTCTTTGAAGGTCTGGTTTGCTGTGATATTATCAAGATAAGCGGATGATGTGAACTGGAGCAGAAGAAAAAAATATAGAAACCGTTGTGTAGCGACCATAATGTTTTCCAAATGCAAAATTAATGTTTGTTTTGTGGAGCTTATCCTCGTCATAGAAATTTCTTGTTTTTGTTTAGTTGCTGAAGTTATACTTATTTTATTAAATATATATAGATATCTTGTATAATTTTTCTTACCTAATGTATTAATTTAGTCTTCATGATCAGGAGTCAAAATGAGTGGCTTATCAACTAGAGGTCGGTATAATTTGATTAACGAATTTCTAATTAATTAATTAAAAATTTTAAAAATAAATTTTAAAAATTTTTATTTAAATTTTTAATTATATAAATTTTTATTATAAAATAAAGTTATATTTTATTTAATTATATTAATATTTTTATTAAAAATATAATTTTTAATTATTAAATAAAAAATTAATTTAACCAAATTTATTAATTTAATTTAATTAATTAATTAAATTAATTAAAATTAAAAATTAATTAATTCAATCGATAAAATTATTAATTAAAATCATCGATCAAATTAGCGTTCACCGATCAACCGAATGCCCCTCACTGTTACCAATAAATTCCCTTTGTTTGAAATTTATAGTCAATTGTCTCTGTTATGGATTGAAAATACAATACTTTTCCGAACAATAGCATAAAGATAAAAGAATTAAGGGTCAAATTTACCGTGATAAATTAGTAATTACATCACGCCATAATATTAAAGAACTCCAGTAAAAAATGTCGAGAAATCATTTTTTTAAAATCACTTTTTTAATTACAAAAAGAAATCATTAGTTGTTGGAATTCAACTTTTCATTTCTTCTCCCTTTTTAATTTTTTTTTTTGGTAAAATAACTCTTTTTTTGAGGGGGAAAAAAAAGCTTTTCAAGCAACTGATTTCAAGAGTTTAAATAATTGTATTTCGTTGTCAATGATTATTCTTTAAAATGTAAAATTATTGTGTTTAAAATAATTATTTTTAAAATGTAAAATTATTGTGTTTAACTGATTTATAAAAAAAATATAAATGAAATAGAATAATTGTTATCATATACCTTAATCTAAATAGTAAATCTATAATCACTTCAATAACAGGTAAATAAAATACAAGATATTTGCTATATCACTTCAACAACAGGTAAATAAAATGCAAGATATTTGCTATAATAACCATAATAACATGAAATTTAAAAGTAATTGGCAAATACAAGACACTGATTTTTTAAAATATTTAATAAAAAAGAAGTAAAAAATTATGTACATTATTATTATTATTATTATTATTATTATTATTATTATTATTATTATTATTGTAATTGTAAAGAAAAATATAGAGAAAGTGGAATATTATATGTATATATACATACATTCCCATGGGGATGTAATTTTCCAACATAGGAAAATAAGGTATATATTCAAGAATTCAATTTCTTTTCTAGAAACGTAACATTCATATGCAAGCCAAATACCAACGCTTACAAGATATTTTCTCCTATGTTTCGGACATCATTCATACACAGGGGCGGAGGCAGGTGGGATCGCGTGGGGGCTGACAACCCCCCTACCGGCCGCCGAACGTGTATTTATAAGAAGGTTTTTCTGGCGGCCGGAGCAACGAAGGTGGAGTTTCACGTGCCTCAGCCCCCCCTTCACCTCCTCAGCTCCCCCTTCACCTCTTCAGCCCTCCTCCCGGAACAGCTGGCTCCGCCACTGTTCATACATCATAAAAAGAAAGTGTACATGATGCTAAAATTTTCAAATGTCAATTACCAAGCTGAATTGGACTCCATATTTTAAAATTTTCCACTAAAATTTTTTCAACCAAATTTTGAGAAGACAAAAAACAATACACCTTTTGTCAAATATTTTGGCCAGCATCACTGAGCCAGAATCAGGGAAACTGTTTCAAGCCCATCACCGTCGATTACCACCATTGGTCCTCAATAACATGTTTGTGGATCGGGTTTCGAATGTTAATTTGTGAAAAGAAATTTACAGATTAGGTGGATTCAATTTTTGAATAATAGACATCTAGTGATATGTTAATAGCCTTTCAGGAAAACAAATTGAAACCATAATTGTTTTGATAGAGAAAGTTAATCTAGCGGAGCATAAGGCCACATAACAGTTTTATAATAAGCAATTTCTTATGTTAGCTTATTTCTTCAGCTAGCTAGAGTTGAAGTTATTATCGCCTTATTAACAGAATATAATCCTTGTTCTCTACTGGGGAACTAATGTTGCAAGACTTTGTAAAAATTAATACAGGTTGTTTTGGAGAAGGAAGAGACATTTCACTATCCAACCACTGCTGATATAGTTGGTCTCTCCATTGCATCTTCTTGCACAGATAAGAGTGCAATGTGAATATATTTCAAAACTTCAATTGGGAACTGTACAATCTCAGAACTGTTGAATGCAGTAACCCGAGAAATCCAATATAAGTAGTTCAGGTCGGGTTCAAGATGAACCGGGCTTAATTATGAGTTGAAAGAGAAATTTACGCTTTATGCCTCTTTTCCTCGCTCACTTCGCAACTTTAAGCAGCCCCAATAAATTTCTTTCATGTTTACAGGTATTTTTTTTTTCAAAAATGACTTTTGAACATTAATTTTCTTTTTTTATTTTTATAATTTATTTTATTTTATATTTAAATTTTTTTATTTCATATTTTTAAATATATACATAACATAAATATAATTTATAAAATATACATATTCAATAATTTAAAATATATCTACAACACATATATAATATATACAACAGATTAATAATATTTCTATAATAAATATGTATAATATGTATAATATTTATTTATTTTTATTTTTTAAAATTTTTATTTTTAAAATATCAATACAATATTTATATAATATTAACATAATATTTAATAATTTTTATATAAAATACATAAAATTTAAATAATAAAAATATAATATATATTTATTACAACACATATATAATATATTTACAACACATTTCACGTAATATTCATGTAATAAAATTATATATTTTTTTATTTTTTATATGTAAAATATATAAAATTTATTTAAGAATAAATTTAATAATTTTTATTAATATATTTTTATATATTTTTTTATTGTTTTAGTGTTATTTATTTTTTATAATTAAATTATTTTTTTATTAAAAAGTAATTTTTATATGATAAATAATATTTTAAAATATTAATTTTTATTATTTTATTATATTTTTTATAATATAGTAAAATTTAAAAATAATAAAATTTTAAAATAAAATTAAATATTTTTTAAAAAATTATTTTTTCAGAAAAATATGATATTTTTAAAATTTTAAATTAATTTTTTATAAAATTATAAAATTTTTTAATTTTTATAGTATTTTTTAATAAAAATTATTTTTTTTTTAGGTGGTTATGTTCACGAAGATCAGCCTCTCTTCTCTAGCCGATGAATCTCTCATTGTTCACGAAGCTTCCGTGGCTTCTCTTAAGGACCTCTCAGCACTGTATCTCTCTCGCTCGTTTTTGGTTTGGTTGATTTGTTAAATCTTTTTATAGTTTATGAATTTTGTTTTTGACGGATATGTTGCTGTAGTGAAGCGAGTTAGAAAAATGAAGTCAAAGAATGCATACCTACTCCGCATTATCGTCATCTTCGTCGGGATCCACACCAGTAACGGGCTGAGGAGAAGCTTTATCCTCATCTTTTATCATCATCGTCCATGACAGAATCGTCATTATCTTGGAAAACTCAAAGAGACTAGACGGTGTCCATAGACGCCAATCGACCGTTATTCTTTGATTCTCCACCAAATTACCGGCACCAATCTCCTCCGCCGTTGAAAATAGAGAGAAACCGGGAAATTAATAACTAGAATTGGGTGAATTTCTGGGGACGAAATAGAAATCGAGAAATGGAGAGGTCCTCAGATAACATCGTCGTCAGTGGCGAGTTGGCAGTATCTAGAAGGGGCCAAATTGCAAAAAGAGAGACTTGGGCAGTCGGCATGATCCGTTGGGCCACGTGCTTCGTGCCAGAAATCTAAGCCCGAAGTTGTCTCGGGTCAGGCTGCGGGCAAGCGCTAAATCTGATCCAGTCTGACCCGAGAATAGTGATTGTGGCTGGTTCTGTGATGACATGAGGTGCACATCTAGTTATCTGTTCTCACCAAGTTCAGGTGAGTTTAGTTGGAATCCCATGAAGCAGGCAACAGTAACTCAGTCAACAGAAAAGCCAGAGTACATGGCAGCTGCTCAGGGGCGCCTTTTTTTATATACTTTTTTATTTAAAGTATATATATATGTGTATACATATATTAATATATAATTAATGAAAAATTTTTAGAGAGAATTAGTTTATAGCTATTTATGTAATAGGCTAATTATAAAATATGATTTAAAAAATTAATTTAAATTATTTTTTTAAATATTATAATTTAAATTATAATTTATAATTAGTTTAGTCAATATGCGGAAACTAAATTTATATAAAAATTTCTCATAATTAAACTTTTCAAAGTGTTGCCCCCACGCGTCATCTCATCCCACTCCGCCAATAATATCAATTTTAGCCCCCTCATTCACTCATTCTGGGTCCGTCTCTGCAGCTGCTGCTATTGTCTAAATCAAGCCATTTGGCTTAGAGAAGTATTTTGAAGATTTGAGTTTAGAGCAAGGAGAAGCAACCTGCTTTTCTGTGACAATCAATCAGCTTATAGGCAAGAATCCAATCTTCCATTGCAAAACTAAGCACATTAAGATTAAATATCACTTTGTTGGTGAAACAGACAGAAAAAAAAAAAAAAAAAGGGTGAAGCTAGTGTATTGCATATCAGAAGATCAAACTAAAGATATTTTGACCAAGAAGGAATGATGACACATTTGCTGTCACTTTATCAAATATTTTGTCTTAGATTTCCGATCGCCTCATATATACATGAAATATAAAATAAAAATCTCAAAATAAAGTATCGTGATAAATGATAAATTTTGAAAAATTAATAAATCTCGCCTTCTTTTTATTATTTCAAAAGAAAAATCATATCAAACTTAAGAGTTGTTCAAATTTCTTATATCAAAGATAACCTTAAACTAAAACTCTTTATTAGTCAAAAATTGTTTATCTCTAAGCTTTATGATGATATTTGAGTTCTCATCGTATAAAAAAAATTGCATGGTTTTATTTGCATATTAATTTACTTGTTAAGGAATACTTGCATAAGACTCTTGTCTATGCCATAAACTTAAAAAATTTTCAAGTAATGACTTTTTCTTGGCATAAATCGAAATTTGCATATTAATTTATTTTGGTGAAAGCCTACTTGCATGAGATTCTCTGCCAATAAATATAAAATTGTAAGCAAAGACAAGCTGTTGACTTTCCTTTGCAAAAATCAAAATTTGCATATTAAGTTATGGGCCAAAGCCTACTTGCATGATTTTTGTGCCTTATTTTTTAAATTTATAAAAAAAAAAAAAAAGAGTTTTAGATACATTTTATTTGTATAATGTGTGTTCAGTAATTGCCCGTTGTTGGCTTTTGCTGGAGCATTGGGAATAGAAGAAGTATAAAGATTTGGTACGATAGATGGATTTTCCAACCGTACTCCTTTAAGCTCATCTCCCCCTGCAATAGTCTACCTCCAGAAGCTACGGTACAAGAATTAATTGATGGGGATTGTAGATCATGGAACTTGACATTGCTAGGTGAAGTTTTCCTGCCAATTGATGTTGAGAGAATCATTAACATTTCTCTAGCAAACTTATATAGCGAAGATTCCATCGTCTGGCATTTTCATTATACGGGTCATTATCTAGTCAAGACTGGTTACAGAGTTGCCCTTAACCAAATTCGGAGTCAAGAATCTCCTACCTCCTCTTCTTCAAATAATGGGTTTTGGAAGTCTTTGTGAAAATTGAAGTTGCATCCTAAGGCGGTTAATTTCCTATGGCATACTTGCTTAGACATTCTACCTATTCGTTCCCTTCTCCATCGCAGATTGGGTACCATTTCAATCTCTTGTTTTTGTGATAAAGGAGAAAACCATCTTACATCTGTGTAGAGATTGTGATACAATTCATGCTATTTGGGATCACTTTTCCTTAAGTCAGGTACATCAAGTAGCTGGTTTCAATTTCAAAACTTGGTGGATGAACTTGGTACATATTTTAAAACCTGAAGATATTTTGATATGTAGTAAAATATGCTATAATATTTGGATACTGCGAAATAGATGAATACATGATCAGCAAAAATTCTCCCTTATAGCTCTCAAAAATATAGTGGAGAATATGGTGTTTGAACTCCCCTTCTATGCTTCGGATAGGTTGATTGCAGCTAGATGCCCTCAAATATGGCTTCACAGTTGAGTTGGTCTACTCCTTCGCGTGGTTTTGTCAAACTAAATGTGTTGGTGGCTCTAATGGTACAGGTTTAGGAGCCATTTTTCGGAATGCAGAAGGCCAGGTTCTAGCTTGTGCATCTCGGTTTCTTCAGGTAATTTGGGAGCCTTCTCTTGCTGAAGCTAAAGCTCTCAGCTGGGGCCTTTATCTAGCTCTTGGCCTTGGCTTCTCGAGAATCATTGTGAAATCTGATTGCAAATATATCATTGATGCTTTGAATGGCAATTTCAATCTTCTAAACGGATTAGTGTCAATACTTGACGAATGTCGCTTGCTTCAAAAATCATTCATCAGCTGCAGATGGCAGCATGCTCCACGACAATGCAACAAGGCTGCCCACCATCTTGCTCACCTGGGTATTCCACATACTGATGTCCAAGTTTGGATTGAAGAATGTCGAGGTTCTATTTCTCATATTGTTTCCAAGGATGCTATGCCTTTTATTAATTCAGTCAGTTATAATGGTGAGACTTCAGGCTGCCGTTTTGTACCAGATGATAGGATAGGTGTTTTTGGGCATCCATAGTTTGTTTGGGATTTTATTGTCTCTTCATTCTTGTGTCTTTTGTTTGTACGTGGCTCTGTTCTTTTAATATAACCCTCGTTTATCAAAAAAAAAAAAATAATTGCTCGTTGGCTTGAATAGGCAATGTTCTCCATAAATTCCAAGCACGGGATGAGAGTTATTGTTGAAAGAAGAATCTGATGAATGTGACAGAGACACAACTACTGGTAGTAGTAAATTAATAGGAAGACAAAACTGAATGCTTTCGTAAAGATGAACAACGAGAAAGTGGGGTAAATAGGCCAAAAATATTCTCATGGACAGTAGGGCTGTACAAAGACATGAAACTCAATTAATGTATCATGTTATGGTTCATCCAACAAATCCAAAGCTACCGAGTAGCAACTACAGTAATTGACATTTCATTCAAAGAATATGACCCATCTCCTACTCTTAAGTTAGTATTATTGCCAGATGTTCTGAAAATAAAAGCAGGTTGTTTAGGAGAAGGAAGAGCTTTTTCACTACTCAACATTACAACAACTGAAATAGTGGGTCTGTCCGCTGCATCTTCTTGCACGCATAAGAGACCAATTTGAATGCATCTCAAAATTTCCTGAGGATCATATGTAACTCCCCAGTGACGACTCAACTATATCCAATGCTCTTTCTTTTTCCCATAAGTCCCATACCAGTGTGGTTCAAACATAGCATTAGCAAATTAGAGATCAACTTTCAATATTGCAAGTTGTATGGCTTCAATTTATGGGAACAAAAGTTAGTCACATGCATGTCCTATCAAATTCAAGCAAGGATCTTCTTGGTTAAAGCTATTGATCCTCTTGCCACTTACAATCTCCAACAATATGACCCCAAAACTGAATACATCAGATTTTGTTGAAAATTTTCCATAGACAGCATACTCTGGTGACATATATCCACTGCATGAGATTTTGTTTTAAAGAAAAGATGTTAGTCTTCATGTGAAGAAATTGTATAACTGGTTCAGCAAGTATACTTACTATGTTCCAACTACTCTATTCATCTCGTCTTGAACTTGATCACGCTTGAATAATCGTGAAATCCCAAAATCTGAATTTTTTGGGTTCATCTCAGCATCTAATAAAATGTTGCTACATTTTAAATTCCTGTGAATAACTCTTAATCTTGAGTCCTGATGAAGATATAAGATCCCACGAGCAATCCCCACAATAATGTTGAAGCGCTTTCCCCAATCCAAAAACAATCTTCTTGCTTCATCTGTGAAGAATTAATAAAACAATAGTTCGAATTAGTTTTAAATGATATTGTTTTTGCAAGGAAACCATTATGAAGAAGGGTAATGGAAATGGAAACATAAGAAAAAACTAACCAAAAAAGAAATGAATCCAAACTTTTGTTCGGCAAATATTCATATATTAGCATTTGTTCCTTTTCTTAATGCAGCAGCCCAGAAGTTTCACAAAATTCCTGTGCTGAAGCTTTGCAATCAAAATAACTTCATTTTTGAATTCTTCAATTCCTTGCCTTGCATTTTTGTACATTCTTTTTACCGCAATTTCCTTCCCATTAGATAGCTGGCCCTGAAATCATTTTGCAAGAGTAAGGTCACTCGTGAAAAACCAATTTGAATTCGGCTTTGCTTATGAACAACCTCACATGAAAAGGTAGACATATGGCACATTTCACCTTATAGACAGAACCAAAACCTCCTTGTCCAAGTATGTTAGCCGGAGAGAAATTATTAGTGGCAGCAAGTATAGTGTTGAGATCAAAACAAATCAAGTCCGGTTGACTCCTACTTCCCATGAATCCATTTGCTTCTAAAGAATCCACATGGTCATTTGTACCAATACTAGAATCAAACATCTTATTGTTTAATCTGTTCTCTCTTGTCCTTCAAAAAAATTGAAAACAAGTGTTTATTATTATCTGCATTTTGTTTAAAGAGTATTCTGCATCATACACGTAAATTCCAGCATTAGTTTACCTTGTTTTTCTCCTTCTCCAGAACCAGAAATAGATGAATATAATGATGACAAGCCACACCGAGATGAAAAATAATATTATTACAACCAGTATCCCCTTTGTTTCAAGAAATCTGTTAGATTTGCTTACGTCCTCAGGTACAAAAATGGAAATGAATACAGCACAACATATTAACACTATCTCCAATTCCAAAACAAAAGGTATCAACGATTTTAGGCATTTGATTCATAACTGGAAAGTATAAAAAATCGTACCTAATTCAAGTGCATCAATACGAACATACAGATCAGAGACACTATTATCACAAATATTTATTATGTCCATTAATTCTCCATACCATGCTAAACAGCCAATCCCTTTGCCAGCAATTGGTGTACTTGCATAATCAGAACAAGAACAATTCCTCTCGCATTCTTGTTCACAATCCCAGTGACACTTCTTGAATAAGTTATGTACCTAAGCAGCTTTCAATTGCAATCGTGCCTTTGCCCTTCACAACAATATGCTCCCCATTACCAATCTTTACTTTAGTGGTCACTGTTGTATCTAGATTTCTGAAAAGATTATGGTTAAATGCCATGTGATTTGTGCAACCACTATCAATGAGTCATTTATCACTTGAGCTGCTTGTTGCAAAACAGGATGCCACAAAGAGTTGCTCCTCTTCTACTTGATCAACTATTTGAGCAATATTTTTCTGTTGAAGATTATCTTGAGTTACTATTTTCTATTGAGTATTGCTCTTGTATATTTTTTTATGATGACCTATTTTCTAACATTTCTCACACTTTACATCTGATCTTCTCCAATACTTAAAGGTGGATGACCTTTTTTGCCACAATGCTTGCAAGGAGGAAAGTCTGATTTATTAGGTGAACCAAAACTTTCCTTCTTGTTAGTTTTGTGCTTTCCTTTGTCTCCTTGATTTATTTGAACCTTTGCTAGCAAAGCACCTTCAACAAATCCTTTATTTCTCATGAGCCTTCTCTGCTCTTATGCCTGCAAAGCATGTATTAATTCTGCCAAGCTAATTTTTTACAGATCTTTAGCATTCTCTAAGGAAGAAATAGTAGCCTCAAACCTTTCAGGTATAGGAACAAGAATTTTTTGAACTATTCTTATATCAGAAAACTCAGTACCAAACAACCATACCTTGTTTATAATATTGAGAAGTCTATTTGAATACTCTTTGATAGTTTCATATTCCTTCATCTTCTGCATTTTAAATTCTCTAACCAGGTTCATCACTTGCATTGCTTTGATCTTCTCATTTCCTTTATACTCCTTTTTGAGAAAATTACATATTTCAAAGGTTGCCTTCAAGGTCATGATTCTGGTAAAGATTGCAGGTGAAACTACAACAAACAAATAAGACTTTGCCTTGGACTTTCTTGTCTTCCTCTCTTTATGATTTTTCATCTGAGCTACTGTAGGATTGTTTGGTAATGGAAGAACTTCGTAGTCTTCCTCAACAGCCTCCCAGAGATCATTTACATCCAGGTAAGCCTCCATCTTTATAGCTCAAACCTGATAATTTTCACCATTGAACACAGGTGGTACAATGGCAGTGAAAGAATTTTCTGAACTTGATTGTCCAGTTTCCATTGCTTTTGATGAATTCATACTAATTTTTCATAGGCCCCTTAAGAAGAAGACTCTGATACCAATTTATTAGTGTTTTAGAATATAATGAGTAATAGAAAGCAAGAAATAAGGATAGTAAAAAATATGTGCTGAAAAAATCTGTATATATTTTTTTATTGAACTAAACATTATTTATATACAGAAAAATTCAGCCAACACTTCCTGAAATTAAGCAACTAAATGGAGCATGTTTACATATTTAACAAACTCCTAAAAACTAGCAACTAATCAGCCATCACATTTTGAAAGAGTCAAATAAAAACTAAAAGATTAAAATATGACAGATATGAAAAATTCAAGCTGAGATATTGATCAAGTCTTGTTGCAGCAATTGAAGCAACCCTTCAACATAGCTTCACTTGCACTTCTCACAAAACCAAAATGAAACAAATGACTATCAATTTTGTTGTACCAGGCTTTAGAGTCTGCATCAGACCAAACAAAAGTATCAAAAAAATAAATTCTAATATGTTGTGAATGGCCTTTCACAACTAATCTTTCTTTATGTTTTTTTAATTGTACCATCCAGATTCATTTTGGTTTTAAAAACTCATTTCACCCTAATCACATTTTTTGTTTACATGTCTGTATATTAATTTTTATGTTTCATTTTTGTTGATCATTTTGAGCTCCTCCTTCATTGCATTTCTCTAATGCAAAGATTGTGATGCATCTGCAAGAGTGGTTGATTCAAGAATTCCCATATTGCATCTAGCATAAATATCTTCAAGAGATCTAGTTCCTCTCACAAATAACTTAGTTTCTTCTTCTCTCTTCTTTAGCGTCTTCATCATCTTTTAGATAAATTTCTTAAAATTTTTCTTTATGGATTGGAGAGCTGTAATGTTTTGCTTGTGATTTATCCTAATCCCAAAAAGACTCTTTATCAGCTTTTGAGTCTCTACATATCATCACTTTCTATGATTGAAGATCAAACAACTAAATCCCTTCACATTAGAGCTGTAACCCAATAAAATGATGTTGGTTTTCTTGTTGAGACTTCTCCTTACTTTTAGCAACAAAAGCATTTTCAATTTGATCTTACGACCTCATATTTCTTCTTTGTGATGTTGCTTGTAGGGCATTCACTATTTCAACTAGTGATATTTGAGATAGGTACTTTGAGTCTTCATGACAGGAAATTTTAGCTTCAAACCTTTCAGGCAAGCTCACAAGAACCTTCTTGACAATCCTTTTATTTGGTAAATCTTCTTCAAAGACTCTAATTTGATTTACCACTTTTAGAATTCTACCTGAGAATTCTTTGACGCTTTTAATTTCCATTTTTAAAGCTTCAAATTCTTGTTAAATTCATGACCTGCATCTGTTGTGTCTTCTCACTCCATTCAAGCTCTTTTTGAGCCTATCTCATACTTCTTTACCAGTTTTACATGCCATGATGTGTGTGAATATAGTTTCAAACACTGGGGAATGTATACAAGTTAAGGGCTTTGAGTTTTTTTGATGAATCTTTAGCATGATGTTTGATTTGAGCTATGGTTGGATTTAGTACCTTGCTCGACTACCTCCCATAAATCCAAGCCTTTCAGTAAAGCCTTCATCCTCACATCCTACATTTGGTAGTTTTCATCATTGAAAAGTGGTGGAGTTCTAAAAACATTTGAAACCATTTTTCTATTGTTTTGTTTATCGAAGTTTTTGTTAGTTTTCTTATAATTTTTCAAAGATTAGAGAAGACTTGATATCAATTGTTGGTTTTTTCAAAACAAAGAGAGCAAAACGAGAAACATGAAAAAAGAAGTGAAAAAACAACACTATAGAGTATACAATTGACTAATTTTTGTACAAAATTCAATATACAATTCACATGTTCTTGCACTGTTTTGCTTTGTGATATGTCCGAGGGTTTGGAGGGTTGTGGATCAGGTTCGATAAAGGTGGCACACAAAGTCGAAAGAGACTGGTGAGCCCATGTTTGATCTAAATAAAGGAAATGGGTACGCCTCTGCTGACAGCTTAAGCTTTTGGTAGAAATGGTTAGCGTTCTTCCGGTTAAGCGTGCTGGTGCAGGGTCAGTACCAGGATGGGTGACCTTCTGGGAAGTGCTTGGCCTAGCCGTATTGGTACAGGGTCATTACCAGGAGGGGTGACCTTCTGAGAAGTGCTTGGCCTAGCCGTGCTAGTGCAGGGTCAGTACCAGAATGGGTGTCCACCTGGGAAGTGCTTGGCCCGGCCGTATCATTTGGTATCAGAGCCTATTATCGGGTCTGGTCCCACTGCTCCAAGTTCGAGGACGAACTTCCTTAAAAGAGGGAGGGAATGATATATCCGAGGGTTTGGAGGGTTGTGGATCAGGTTCGATAAAGGTGGCACACAAAGTCGAAAGAGACTGGTGAGCCCATGTTTGATCTAAATAAAGGAAATGGGTACGCCTCTGCTGACAGCTTAAGCTTTTGGTAGAAATGGTTAGTGTTCTTTCCGGTTAAGCGTGCTGGTGCAGGGTCAGTACCATGATGGGTGACCTTCTGGGAAGTGCTTGGCCTAGTCGTGCTGGTGCAGGGTCAGTACCAGAATGGGTGTCCACCTGGGAAGTGCTTGGCCCGGCCGTATCATTTGGTATCAGAGCCTATTATCGGGTCTGGTCCCACTGCTCCAAGTTCGAGGACGAACTTCCTTAAAAGAGGGAGGGAATAATATGTCCGAGGGTTTGGAGGGTTGTGGATCAGGTTCGATAAAGGTGGCACACAAAGTCGAAAGAGACTGGTGAGCCCATGTTTGATCTAAATAAAGGAAATGGGTACGCCTCTGCTGACAGCTTAAGCTTTTGGTAGAAATGGTTAGTGTTCTTTCCGGTTAAGCGTGCTGGTGCAGGGTCAGTACCATGATGGGTGACCTTCTGGGAAGTGCTTGGCCTAGCCGTGTTGGTGCAGGGTTAGTACCAGGAGGGGTGACCTTCTAAGAAGTGCTTGGCCCAGCCGTGCTGGTGCAGGGTCAGTACCAGGAGGGGTGACCTTCTGAGAAGTGCTTGGCCCAGCCGTGCTGGTGCAGGGTCAGTACCAGGAGGGGTGACCTTCTGAGAAGTGCTTGGCCCGGCCGTATCACTTTGCTTACAGTCAACCTAATGGTTGTTCAACAAATTACATGACTTAAGCATTCTTTAGGCCATGCTTCTACAAAACAATAAAATAAAACTGATTGACTAAGTACTTAAATCAATTTACTGTCACAGCAAAAATTACAGCCTTCAACAATATTCTTTCAACTCTTATACAGTTGAGAATGTGCATAGCTACATTTAAGTACAAAAGAATGGGCTTCCATTAGAAACATACCTCAGCTATACTTTACAACAAAGCCTCACTTTTCTACCTAACCCTCCAATAACTAACAACAAGCTTACAACAGAAAATAAAATTAAAATCTTCCTCCAAAAAAATTTGAACTAATCAGGAAGCAGCTAAGTAAATTCTCAATCTTCAACATATATTAAGTAAACGTCCATAAATTGAGACTTAGCACACTGTGATATGATTTCAGAAATCCAATGTAATCGTTTACTACAAAATCCTACTCATCAAGACCTGTATATCTAGCGGGCATCAACCTGTGTGATTGTCACTCCATTTAAAGAACAATTAACAATTCTTGATCTTAATGGATTAGGATCATTGCATTTTCTTCCCAAAGTGAATGCAGGTTGTTTTGGACAAGAAAGGGTTGTTTCAGGATTTAGCATCAGAACAACACTTGGCATGGTGGGTCGATCTGCTGCATTTTCTTGCACACACAATAACTCTATCCGAATGCATCTGAGCACTTGGTGTGGAAGACAATCTGTTAATAATGATGAATCCACTATGTCCAAAGCCCTGTCTTCTCTCCATAAATCCCACAACTATATTAGTAATATAATGAAAAAAAAATATTGGTTTTATTAATATAAATGGTAAATATAAACTTCTGTTATTTGACCAATTTCTATTGCTTACGTATGCTATCAAATTCAGTGAAGGATCCTCTGGGAAGGTTGTGCTTATCTTCTTGCCACTTATAATCTCCAACAGTATAACCCAAAACTAAAGACATCTGATTTTGTTGAGAATTTTCCTAACACCACATACTCTGGAGCCATGTAACCGATGTATAACAACAATCAAAAGATTACCTTTAGAGTTAGTAAATAGTATTATACCTCTTTCTCTATCTTTATGGGCATCTAAAGCCAGCAGCTTACCATGTTCCAACAATTCGATTAGTTTTGTCCTGAACCTCATCGCTGTTGAATATTCTAGCCATGCCAAAATCGAAAATTTTGGGTTTCATATCAGAATCTAATAACACGTTGCTGGTTTTTAAATCCCTATGGATAATTCTCAATCTTGAGTCATGGTGAAGATAAAAAATTCCACGAGCAATTCCAACTATAATCTCAAAGCGTTTTCTCCAATCCAAGACTGATCTTCTGCTCTCATCTACAAAAAAAAATGTTATTGATGAATGATGATGTTATGTTTTTAATAGAGAGACAATAAAACATGAAGTCTTACCAAAGATGAAGTGGTCCAAGCTTTTGTCGGGCAAATACTCATAAACAAACATTTGCTCTACTCCTTCAATGCAACAACCAAGAAGTTTCACAAGATTCCGGTGTTGAAGCCTTGCAAGCAGCATTACTTCATTTTTCAATTCATTTATCCCATGTCTGGAACTCTGGGATATCTCTCGCCCATCAAATAGAAGACCCTGATGATGCGGAACCCTACGATCGTTATGTCGTCGAACCCCTAATCAATTAAAAATAACAGAACGAATACACTAAACAAGCAATAATGGCAGATGAACCTTAACTATTAAACCCGAATAGCATCAAAGCTAAGAACCTAATAGAATAAGGGTGGAAGATTGTTGAAGATTAAAACTAAACAAACCCGGTTTGATTAGCTCTAGGAAACACAAAGAGAACTTAGAAAAGAACTCTCACAAATGCTCTTAGCATAATTCAAAAATATATCAAAGTCCGTCAAACTATTACAATCAAACCCTATTTAAAATAGAAGATTAAAGAAAACTAATTAAATGCTAAATGTGAACATAAGAAAATCTTATTCCTTCCTAAAATAAGCATTTAGCTATTTTAGGAAATGCTAATAAAAAAATATTGTTCCCTTAATTAACCTGCAGTTGTATTTCCCCTTAGCCTTGTCCAAGGCATTCTTTGACTTTAATTATATTGATCCAATTATTAATTTCCTGGACTGCTGTAGAATTCAGTCTCTTTCTAGCATTCTCCACAACATCTTCATGATCCAAATAGCTTCTAATTATCCCAAGCAAAGCCTTTTTGAATCTTCTAACATACACTCGAGTTATTGGACCGGGTGGAAGAGTTAAAGGGTCATTTTCTACTTGTATGTCTTGAGCTCCATCATTCCCTCCCTCTTCAAGAGGATTCGTCCTCAAATCTACAATGTCATAAAGAGAGAGATCAGCAACATTAAAAGAAGCACTCACAGAACCATACTCACTTGGTAGATCTATTTTGTAAGCATTATCGTTGATCCTCTCTAAGACTTTGTATGGTACATCTCCTCGTGCATAAAGTTTTGTTTTTCGTTTCTCTGGAAACCGTTCTTTCCGTAGGTGTAACCACACCCAATCACCCGGCTCAAATCGAACTAGTTTTCGACTTTTGTTGGCCTGGGCTGCATAAATCTGGTTCTTTTTCTCAATCTGCCTACGAGCATCTTCATGAATTTGTTGGATATGCTTAGCTCTTTCTTCCCCATCAAGATTTGTAATCTGTTCCAAAGGCAAAGCAAGCAAGTCTCCAGGAGACAAAGGATTAAATCCATACACAATTTCAAATGGAGAAAAACCAGTAGAAGAATGAAGACTACGATTATAAGCATACTCAACATGAGGCAAACACTCTTCCCAAGACTTAAGATTTTTCTTAATGAGAGCCCTTAACAAAGATCCTAAAGTTCTATTCACAACTTCTGTCTGACCATCAGTTTGTGGGTGACATGTGGTGGAAAATAACAGTTTGGTGCCCAATTTACTCCACAACACACGCCAAAAATGGCTTAAAAATTTTGCATCACGATCACTAACAATAGTTCTAGGAACTCCATGTAAACGAACAACATCCTTAAAAAATAAATCAGCCACATGTGATGCATCATTAGATTTAGAGCATGGAATGAAATGAGCCATTTTCGAAAATCTATCAACCACAACAAATATACTATCTTTACCGCTCTTGGATCGAGGCAAACCAAGTACAAAATCCATAGACAAGTCAATCCAAGGAGCAGAAGGAACAGGCAAAGGGGTATACAAACCATGATTCATTAATTTAGACTTGGCATGTTTACAATTAAGACATTTATCACAAATATGCTGAACATCCTTGCGCATATGAGGCCAATAAAAATGTTCTTGCAACAAGGCCAAAGTTTTTTGAATGCCAAAATGACCCATCAAACCACCTGAATGAGATTCATGTAAAAAATTTCCCGAATGGAACATTGAGGCACACACAAATGCTTATCTTTAAATAGAAAACCATTGTGCCTATAAAATTTGTTAACAGCAGAATTTTCACAAGCAACATACACAGCAGAAAAATCATGGTCATTAAGATAAAGTTCTTTGATGTGCTCAAATCCAAGAAACTTAGTGCTAAGTATGGAAATCAAAGAATATCGCCGAGAGAGTGCATCGGCAACAATATTGTCCTTACCTTGTTTATATTTAATAACATAAGGAAATGTTTCAATGAATTCAAGCCATTGAGCATGCCTTTTGTTCAACTTACCTTGGCCTTTTAGATGCTTCAATGACTCGTGATCAGTATGAATGACAAATTCCTTTGGCCATAAATAATGCTGCCAAGTTCGAAGAGCTCTTACCAATGCATACAATTCCTTGTCGTATGTAGAATAATTCAATGCAGCCCCATTCAGCTTTTCTGAAAAATATGCAATTAGGCGCTTTTCCTGCATCAAAACAGCCCCTATACCAATGCCACTAGCATCACATTCAATCTCAAAAGTTTTGTTTAAGTCAGGCAAACATAATAAAGGAGCAGAACATAATTTTTCCTTAAGCAATGTGAATGCATCTTCTTGTTCCTTGTTCCATACAAAGGCATTTTTAGCTTTCATAATTTCTGTTAAAGGAGCAGCCAGTGTGCTGAAATTCCTAACAAAACGCCTATAAAAACCTGCTAGACCATGAAAACTACGAACATCAGACACAGTTTTTGGTATGGGCCATTCCCGAATTGCTTTTACTTTATCAGAATCCACCTCTATACCTTGCCCACTAACAACAAAACCAAGAAACACAACCTTATCCATGCAAAAGCTGCACTTTTTCATATTAGCATACAACCGTTGAACACGAAGAACATCCAAAACAAGTTTCAAATGATGCATATGTTCATTCATGTTCTTACAGTAAACTAGAATATCATCAAAATACACCACAACAAACTTACCAATAAATTCACGCAAAACATGATTCATTAGCCTCATAAATGTACTGGGTGCATTGGTTAAACCAAAAGGCATCACTAACCACTCATATAAACCATGTTTAGTTTTAAAAGCGGTTTTCCATTCATCACCTATATGCATTCTAATCTGATGATAACCTCCAATCAAGTCAATTTTTGTAAAAATTGTAGCACCATACAACTCATCAAGCATATCATCTAATCGAGGAATAGGATGACGATACTTTACCGTTATTTTGTTGATGGCACGACAATCCATACACATCCTCCATGACCCATCCTTCTTAGGCACAAGCAAAACTGGAACAGCACAAGGACTCATGCTTTCTCGAATAAAACCTTTCTCTAACAATGCATCAACTTGCTTTTGTAATTCTTTTGTCTCTTCAGGATTGGTTCTATACGCTGCCCTGTTTGGGAGAGACACTCCAGGAACTAGATCAATTTGATGTTCAATACCCCGAATTGGTGGTAAACCAGCTGGAAGTTCTTCGGGAAAGACATCAGAAAATTCCTGCAATAAAGAATCAACAACACTAGGCAAGCTATCATCAAAATCAGCACTCAAACAATGTTGTTTAAACATGATCAAAACAAGAGGCTGGTGGCTAAACAAAGCTTGTTTTAAATCTCTCTTTGTAGCTAGAAGACAATTTTTCTTTTCCTTACTTTTGGAACCAGAATCCAGCGGCAGATTTTGAGCAAAAATGGTGCTTAAATCTGTCTTTGCAAGCTGTTTACCTTCATTCTGAATTTTCTGTTCCTCTTCCATGCACTTTTGAATGTATTTCAAGTCTTCCAAGACAGCCTGAGGAGAGAGAGGACGCAAAACAATGTGTTTACCATCTTTGTGAAATGAATGTGTGTTCTCAAAACCATCATGATGAACTCGTCGATCAAATTGCCATGGTCGTCCTAGCAAAATGTGTCCCACATCCATTGGCAAGACATCACACAAGACTTCATCTTTGTATTTTGCAATGTTAAAAGACACCAGAACCTGTTTGTTCACCTTGATTTCTCCACAAGAATTAAGCCAACCTAACTTGTATGGTTTCGGATGAGGGAGTAAAGGTAAACCTAATTTTCTAACCAAATAGGTACTAGCACAATTTGTCTAGCAACCACCATCAATCACAAGACTGCAAATTTGATCCTTAATGGGACACCTAGCATGAAACAAATTTTCCCTTTGATCTGCCACATTGTCAAGTTTAACCTGCGTACTCAAAGCTCGATAAGAAACAAGATTAAGTTTTTGAGCAAGATAATCATCATCAGAATCAGTTTCATTATAATTAACAATTTCATTTTCGGAATTTGCATTATGCTTAGAATTGTCATCATTAGACCTGGGAATATATTCACCATTTACACAAATCATTGCCCGTTTGTTTGGGCAGTCTCGAGCCAAATGACCATAACCTTGACATTTAAAACACTGGTTTGATTTTTTTGGATTAGAAAACGTACCTTTTGAAGAATTGGATTTGGCATACCTTTCATCGTTAGACTTCACTCGGTCATCCTTATGCTTGGAGTTATAGTTGTCACTTTTCAAAGTGCCTCTATCATCAGATTTCTTGTTCCAGTTCGGGTTCCATTTAGAGCTAGAACCTGAAATTCTGTTCTTTTTTGTTTCCAGCTGATTTTCCACTTTTATGGCCATGTGAACCATGTCTTCAATGTCAACATAATGGTGTAAGTCAACGACATCAGCTATGTCTTTTTGGAGACCATGTATGAATCTGGACATGGTAGCTTCTCTATCTTCGTCAATGTCCAAGCGAATCAAAAGATGTTCCAATTCCTTAAAATATTCATCCACAGTCTTACTGCCTTGCTTCAAGTTTTAAAGACGAGTGTAAAGTCCTCGATAGTAGTGACTAGGAACGAATTTCTTTCGCATAAGAGATTTCATTTCAGCCCAAGTCTCTATCGGTCTTTCTCTGTACCTTTCTCGACTATGAACAACTTGATCCCACCAAGATAAGGCATAATCAGTAAACTCAAGTTCAGCCACATGCACTTTCTTTCGTTCAGAATAATTGTGTATGCGAAAAACTTTTTCAACCTTCTTCTCCCAATCAAAATAAGCATCTGGATCTCCCTTACCAGAAAATGATGGAATTTTTATTTTGAGGCTCTGCAAATTTCTATCAACGTCATCATTAAGTCGAGGCCTATTTCTTGCATTTCTGTCAATAATGCGACCTGTATTAATAGCATGACGCACTGGTTCCTCCCAATCTTCATACTCCTCTTCAGCTCCTACCTCAATATTTTCATGGAAATTTTCAGCAATATTCTCCCTCCTTCGCCTTGGTGGAGTTGGATTTTGAAGGGCAGGCATGGCACCTAAAAGTCTATCCAAAAGAGCTTGCTGATCATTGAATTTTTCTGAAAAGTCCTTCAAAGTATTCTGAATTTGAGACAAAGTATCTGACATATCTGTCATTCCCCAAGGATTTGTTTCTGAATTTTTATTTTTGTTAGAATGATCTCCCTTATTCATTGTGAACCTGCAATGAAAACGTTAGAGAAAAAAAAATTTCCTCACAATTACTCCCTTACGTGTTTCTCTCGAATAATGAAACTCAACACTCGTGTTTCACACAAAATTGGCCTTTTCCCTCTTAATGTTCTCACCACTCTGCCTTTTACCACTCGTAGTTCAGTTTCACAGAGTTCTCAAATAGTTTCAACCAAAGAAAATCACAGAGTCAATTCAATTCTAAACTTCACAATCCACCAAGAAGCCAAGAAAGAATTCGGGTTTAATATTCCAAGAGCACGGCGAGTAACAAAGAAAAGTTTGCAAGAGATGACCTAAATCAGAGATTTAAGGTCACAAGAAACAATAAAATTGCAAACAGAACTTTACCTGTGCCAAATGGGTTAAGATCCAAGAGAACAACGAAAACAAGACAAGTAGAAAAAAATAATAATAAATAAAATAAAAATAATCTTCAAGTTTGCATGAAGAATCGACAAACCCAATAGCAGTTTTTGAGAAATTAGAATTGCATAACAGAGAAGAAAATGGGTGTTTTCAATAAACAGAAATGAAAAGCCAAACCTTGATTTCTTTGAAGAAGGAAGTGAAAAAAAAAAATTGGACCAATTTGAAGTGGTAAAGGTATGATGAATTCCTTGACTTGAGTTTGCTATCGTTGTGAAAGAAACAATCTGCGTTCTCCTCTCTTCCTTGTTTCAACGTTACTGTCCTTTCTTGTTAATAATTTCTTTCCTTTTCTTTTCTTTTTTTTTCTCTTTTTGACTTTCTTTTTTTTTTCCTGCAACGTTACTTTCCTTGCTTTTCAATATTTTCTTTCCTTTTTTCTTTTTTTTCTTTTCTTTTTTGACTTTCTTTCTCGTTTTTTTTTAAATAATAACCTCTGAAATAATAAAATAAATAATACAATCTCCTATCAACTCAAAGGGTATTGTATGCAAACTTAAAATTAAAGTACGATTTATATATATATATATATATATAGAGAGAGAGAGAGAGAAAAGAAGATTACTGGGGAAAGAAAAAAAAATTGACAAGAGAAGACTCTAAATTTTTTTTGTTTTAAATCGACAACAAAACAAACAATGTAAAAAGGATAGAAACATGTTTACGGAAAGAGCTCTGATACCAAAATGATACGGCCGGGCCAAGCACTTCCCAAGTGGACACCCATTCTGGTACTGACCCTGCACCAGCACGGCTGGGCCAAGCACTTCTCAGAAGGTCACCCCTCCTGGTACTAACCCTGCACCAACACGGCTAGGCCAAGCACTTCCCAGAAGGTCACCCATCATGGTACTGACCCTGCACCAGCATGCTTAACCGAAAAGAACACTAACCATTTCTACCAAAAGCTTAAGCTGTCAGCAGAGGCGTACCCATTTCCTTTATTTAGATCAAACATGGGCTCACCAGTCTCTTTCGACTTTGTGTGCCACCTTTATCGAACCTGATCCACAACCCTCCAAACCCTCGGACATATCACCTGAAACCATTATCCCAGCTTTATAAACCTGAAGTCACCACTAAACTCAACTTAATTACTGCCCACTGATATACTATGAGAGAAAAATACCTCTATGACTTTACCTTATACGCCACGCCAAAACCACCCTGCCCAATTTTCATAGCTGGACTAAAATTTTTTGTGGCAGCAGATATAGCATACAGATCAAAAAATGGCATATCTGTATGTTGCCTGTGCTGTATGAGCTCATTAGCCACCACCGCAGATAGTAATCCTTTGGTCAAATTCTTCTTTGCTATCAATCAGCAAGCATATGAAAAGAAATAAGAATCTCTACTTATCATTATTGCAGAAGACTCTTATTATTAGACAGTGGTGACCCAGTTAGGAAAAGAAACTTAGAAGGTTTAATGTCATGACCCACAACCCATTATAATGTGAAGATCCTTTGTACTGTTGTAGGATGCACTGTAAATACTTAAGTAGCCTCCAGGTTATTTTGTTACCTGTTCCTTTCCACTTCTTTCTCAGCCAAAAGGAGGCAACTACAGTAATCAGAAAAATATTGATAGCAGCAGATAATACTGGAATGACCACCATTCCCTTCTATTTTAGAAAGCCTCCTCTTTTTGTGGCATTTTCAGCTACAGTACGGCAGAAACTATCACCCAAATATTATTGATATGATAAATGTACTAACAAGTTCTTAAAAAAAGGCCAATTTAACTTGCAAAAAATGAATGCAGTGAGATTAACTAAAGAGATACAAGTTTAACTTGTTCTTGCAGCGTCCCATTTACACTTTGTGTATTAAAATGTTCTTTCTGCTAAAAGCTTATCTCTTGATTCTGTTTTAATAAATTGGATTTCAGCAAGAGCTGGATTATATGTTAACAGAGAAAGACAACTTACAGACCCACTAACAGGAGAAACTGTATCTATCATATCGGAAATCATAAGGCAGAATACAGAGGTAAAACTGTAGAAATTCATTGCTATTTAGTGACAAACCAAGTGCCCAATTTATTATGTTTAAAATCGTTTTAATTCAAGGTTAATTGCAAGACAAGAAGAAACGTACCTAACTGTATTGCATCCACACTAACATAAACAGCATGCCCCTCTGTACATTCCATCACGTCCATTAACTCCCCGTACCATGTCAAGCAGCCAAATCCTTTCCTCTCAATATCCAAGGTTGCAAAAGCTTTGCAGGAACAATTCCACAAACACAATTTTTCACACTCTGCCCTACTTAAACTCTTGTTCATTAAAGCTGCTATTGAAGTATCAGGAATCTTCACATGCTCTACCTTAATAAAACCTTCTCCATTTCTGCATATTGATGTGGTTCTCTGTCGTTTCCTCACGCAACCAGCGGAACCATATCTGAGATACCAATTATTATCAGTGGCGGAACTAGGATTTTACTGAGGGGGTCGGATCTGCGGCTGCTCCGAGCAGTGGTACGGCGGTCGGCGGTGCTGCGGCTGGTGGCTGTGGCGGCGTGGTGCTGCTGGCAATGGGTTGGGGAGAGGGATCTGAGAGTGAGAGGCAGTGAATGAAGAAGAAGAAAGAAGGAAAGGGCTGCATTTTTAAAGCAGCCCTTTATTTTTTTGAACCGGCCCAAGCGAAACGGCGTCGTTTCGCTTGGGCCGGTTTATTTTTTTTTAGTAAACCCTCGCCAGGGGTTTATTTATAAAAAAAATTAGTCCCTGGCAGGGACTAAATTATAAAAAAAAATAGAAATTGCAGCGAGGGGTTCGTCTACCCCTCGCTGCAATTTCGTCTGAAACTCAGCGGGGCTGAGTTTCCACGCAGGGGCCGGCAAATATGAATCCCCCACGTCTGGCTGCCGGTGAGGGGGGGTCGTGTGACCCCCCACGACCCTATGGTCGTTCCGCCGCTGCAATTATTTAAGGACTTGGGCTCATACCCCGGCAGGCACATGCACTCAAGACTATCCAGGTTGATAGAGTTCAATATACCATACGCACCACAATGTCCGTAGATGTACTTGGGTTCTGACCGGGAGACTCTCCACTGACTGAAACTATTGTCCCAAGCTAGTCGTTGAATCAATCTAGAGTTTTGAACCACAATTCTTGAGAGAAGAAATTCATCATGCAAGAGGAAAGTGTAATATATCTCATCTTCATTGTTAGCAGAAGAAGGCAAATAACCAGGCATTGGTGCAGGATCCCAAGGCCAAGGGTTGCTTCTCCAGATTCTCTTTAAACCCCTATACAAAAAGAACTGGGGACAGCCATTACGATTGAGTTTGTAAGTCCAGTCCCCATTTCCTGGATCATCCGCTGATCTCCATGATGTTAAGATCCTGTACAGGCCAATTTTTCGATCCAATTTTCAGACCTGGAAGCATGGTGTCCGTGGGATAATCAAAGCTTTGCCAAACAATTCTTTTTCTTTCATTTTGGACCAAAACAAGATTTCCTAAATCTAAAAGCTGAGCTACACAACCCCCTGTTCCTTTCGCTGAAACATTAGCGGACCACAGCGAAAATTCTTGGTCAAGGTTATTATAAAGTGCAAGGTTTCCATCTGAGTTCATGGAAAGCAACCCTGAAGAATCAATAATTGGATTGTTCCTGTTTGCAACCCACACAACAGTTTGTCCTGCTAGTTTATGATACCAAATGCCAACATATTTATACTTAAGAGTTGCCAGGGCTGAAAAATCCCAGTGCAAAAGTTCCATTTTGGGAGACTAAAATATACCATCTGTGAGGGTTTGAGAGGTGGTTATGGCGTCAATGGAATGATAAGAAGGGAAGAGGATGGCTACAAGAAAGAAGTTGAGAAACATTTCCATACTATTCATTATTGATTCTAATGATAATGCTTTTTAATAAGAAAACTTATGGATAGTATAGGCTGCTTTTGTTGAACAAAAATGATCACATGCATGCCAAAAAGAAGGAACTTTCATATTTTATGTAAAATTAGGAGATGGCTTCCTCCTAATTGGAAAGAAAAGTTAAGATCTTTTTAGTCTTATTGGGAAAAAGTATTTTCTTCTGGATTAGGTGGGTTGGTGATGCATTGCATATCTCAATGAGTGGAGAACTGGTGGGGTATGAGAATATTAGCCAATAAATGATCAGGTAATATCATAATACTAAATCAAGCATGCCGGGGGTTGTTTTCTGACTCCATATTTTTGAAATCTTTCCATGCTTCGTTGTATCCATTTGTAATATAAAGGCTGGGGAGTATTTGTTTATGTTAACCACAAGGTGTTTGTGGTATTACCTCTACTAGACTTTCTTGGTATTTCCAATGGCCTCGCTTTCTTTGTATACACTGCGTAACTTATCCTCGCTTTTCAAAATGAGGAATCTTGCACAATACTACAAGCTAACATTGTAGAAACTAAACTGTTATTAGTATGCAACCAGCAGGTTCTACTGAAGATTGATGGCATATTAAGGTGAGAAAGAAAATTACCTAACTAAGCTCATGAACATACAGGTCGTAGCCACCATTGTACCATGTCAAGCAGCCAGGCCCGGCTATCAAGGGGAGCACCCTAAGCGGTTGCTCAGGGCCCCTCACAGTAAACTTATGTTGTTATTGCTTTTTTTCAACTTGACAGCATAACTCTATAAAAAAAAATTGCTTTTATGTTTGAATATGGGCCTCGGGGCTTCAAAAAAAATTGCTTTTATGTTTGAATATGGGCCTCGGGGCTTCAAACATGATTGATTTTTACTTGAGATCATATATCATGCTACAATTAATTTCCATGCACTTTATTATTATTATCATTATTTCTTGATATAAAAATTTACTATAAATTTAATATCCGACACTGTTTTTTAGGGGTCCATATCTTAATTTCTGCTCGGAGCCCCTAAAATGTCCAAGACGGCCTTGCAAGCATCCAATCTTGCACGAAGCAATGAACAATTCCTTGAGAATTGGTGCTCGCAGCCATTGAACAATTCACCAAAGGAGCTGCCATGCCGCAATCAGCAATTTGATTGAATCATTTTCATTCGAATAGCTATAGGACTACCTCTGAATTATTGGGCCTGTTTCTCGCGGATGCTAATAGGAGAAATTAGGGATATTTAAATAAGGAATATTTACATAATTATCTTAAAAATTAATTTTTATTATAAAAATACTATAAAATTTAAAAATATTTATACTTTTATTAAAAATTGATGCAAAATTTTAAAAATACATTATTCTCTAATGATGACAATGTGGACTTCAAGAACTCCTTTTTTGGTTTGAGATCTACAATAATCTGTTTTCTTCCTGCAAAACAATAGAGGAATCGGACTTTTTAAGGGAGACTCCGATACCTAAGTTAGTGACCGGTTTATCTGGTAAAATAAGTGAACTTAAAGTTTCAGGAGGAGAGAATCTTTTACCTGTGAGAATTCATATCTATTTATAATTGGGAAGTATGGGACTATTTGCACGTGACCTCATTTTCGAGATGTGTCAATGGATTTTTTAGATTGTGTTAGCAGATTTTTTGGATTTATCGGTTATTTGTCTTATTATCGTATTAGAGTTCGGTGAAGATGAGAGATCGGTCACTGAAGAGCTCGGAACCACGTAATAACAGAGCCTGTAATTAATTAAGAGTTCAGATATAATATGGGTATTATCACTAATCCCTTGCCACAAGTTTGACATTTATGTCAAAGACAGGTGTCGAGCCAAGGGTATGGTGGAATAAGTGTCAAATTAAGGATAAACAACTCTTCAAGATTTTTGAAGTGACGTGTCAGCCAGAGGAGAGGTGTCTCTTCAATTTTCACGAAGAAAAAAGGGGCGAAAATGGAAACCATGTTTCCCGCACTAAAAATTAAAGACCCTGACCTCTATAAATAAGGGCCTAAGCGCTATCATTTTACATCTGTATTAACATTTGAGAGTTTGGTGTGTCTGAGGGATTTTGGTAATTATTATTTATTTCAAGCAATAAGTTCAACAAGGGTGGCTCAGTGTTTGCCTATTATCAGAGATCATGATTTACTCAGAGTTATCATAGGTGAGCTTTTATACTTCATAAACAATTCTCTTCTTATTGTTTTCAATAAAAATGAGTTCAGAAAGTGAGAGCTAGTCAATAGATGAGGTTACAGTAAGTGAACGGATCCTGCTCAATCAAAAGATAACAATGATGCTGAAAGTCCTTCATCCATTGAAGAATCAGTAAGTTGTGGTACGAAAGATGGTCATGGGAGTACTAGAGGTCCCTCTTTGAGAGATGAAAATGATAAGAATGAAGAATCAACTCAGGCTTCCATAGAATGAGCTCGGGTAAAAGACATCTAATCTACACTAAAGAGCGAGGATCTAAAAGCCATTAGAGAGAAGTACAAAGTTCTTAAGGAATATCACTTAAATCAGATGAAGATTTCTTATTTTTACAAGCTCGACTAGGATTGGGTTTATTCACTAGAAAATCGAACTCAATGAAAGGTTGGAAAGACAGGTTTTTTATTCTAAAAAATGAGGATGGTTTTGAATGTTTAACACAATAGAGTAGAGGTATGTCATGGCCGATGTTGAAAAGAGGAAACTTAGATGTTGTGGATAGAGAAATTTTTGATAGAATTGTGCAAGACGTGCAAAAGAAGAAACTAAACTTGTTAAATCTAATAAAAAGATATTTTCCCCTTTGGAAAGATCCCATTAAGCCGAGTTTAGATGACTGGGTTGGTAATAATCTTTTGAGGTACTGATGTTATATTAGATTGATAATAATGTTCTGATTTTTATTTTTTGTGCAGAAATGGATAAAGGCAAAATTGGGGGCGTTAAGGACAAAGTGAGATCTAAAAAGGAAGCTCGAAAGGCTAAGTTGGAAGAGAGCAAATGGAAAATTATCGAGGCTTCTGCTAATGAAAGAATTAAAGATGTTCCTTTGAAGAGAAAAATAAAAGGAAAAGCAATAACTAAATCTACAGAGGTTTAGGAAACTCCGGCCAAACAAATTATTTCAGAGGGGGCGAGGGTTCTAGATCAAGGAGAAGTGCAGGAGCTTATTACAGTTCCTTCTAATCCTGCACTTAATGAGCCTCATGCTCCAACAATTGCTAGAGGGAGCAAAGTTACAGAACTCCAATTCCCAGAGGTGCAAGAAGCTCTACATCATGAGTTTAAAGATTATTATGGCAATAACTATTCCATCAATGCTCCAGAAGTCAGTTTGTTTATGCGAGGTCTGCTTAGGTGGGTCCCCTATGAAAACCAAGCATATCTACCAATGAACACTAGTACCCTACTGGAAAAATTTTAGACAGATTCTGCCTAGGTATTTATACAACAAAGTTTTTTTAATTGATTGCTATAATAAAATTATTGTACAGTAACTTGACTTCTTTAATTTGATAAAATAAATAGTATGCAATTTTATGTCAACACATCGGAGACCGCCTTAATGGTACGTACAATGGATACAACAATTTTAAAGAAGAGGTTGCATTGTTGAAAGAAAAATTAAGTGAAATGGGAAAGCGAGCTACTGATGCAGAATGGTAGGCTACTCAAACTACCGAAGCTAAACTACGCGCAACTTAAGCTCTAAAAGAGGCGACAAAAGCCAAGTTATAACTTGAATTGTTAGAAAAGCAAGCTCATGAAGCTGAACAACATGCCAAGGACATCGAACAATAGTTGGTTACTACAACTACTGATCTTTCATAAAACGCAAGATCCATGCAGATAAACAGGAGGCTTTTCTCTCCTTGTAAGATCGCCAAGAGGATAAAATTATAGATGGTATTGTTAAATACCAAGAGTAAGTGGTGGAGGCACTAAAGAAAAAATATCTTGAAGCAGATTGGGATTGGATAGAAGAGATTGATCATTTAGAAGAGGGAGAGGATATAGGCATAGGAGAGGGCAGAGCAGATGATATATAAGGTAAAGTTTCCTATTTTATTTTTTTAGTAGTTCGGTAAAGGGCTTTTACCTTTTTGTTTCTATTTAACCTTTAGGTTTATAAGATATTATGTCATGCTAGGTTTATTGTATAAACTGATTTAAAGAAAATGAAATGTTCTTGAGTTTAGTAGTACGATATAACTTGTAAATGCACATTTAACTCATATATTTTGCATATAAAAATCCAATGTATAATTAAGATATCATGAAATTGTTATGCGACCATAATAATCTCGTAATTTTAAGATCATAAGAATTTTTGTGCAACCTGGGCACCGCAAAATTTTATGAAGTGTGACTAAGATACTGAAAGACTCAATGTGCAAGGCACATTAAGCTATATGTAAATATTAAAAATTGTCATGCGGCTAAGGCAACGAAGAGCTCGATGTGTGAGGCACTTGAGATTTACAAGTATAAACATTTGATGTGCGGCTAAGGCACTTAAGAGCTTGATATGCATGGCACTTGAGCTGTATAGTATAGACGTTTGATGAGCGGCTAAGGCACTTTAGAGCTCGGTGATGTACGAGCTTTTTAGATAAGTGTCTTGTAGTTCAGTATTTGTGTATTCACATTAAGGATCAATTTGGAGGAGATACCATAGCAACGCCCATTTTTACTTTTTGACTTATGATAGTGGATATATACAATGCTTTAACACACATAGAGTATAATAAAAGTAAAAATTACAACACATAGGGAGTGTAATAAAAGTAAATTTTCAAGATTTACAATCAAAGTTATTTGGGAGGACTTACTGATAGTATTTCCTCAGATTATTTGCATTCCAAACTCTTGGAATCTCCTTGCCATCCGTGGTGTGAAGCTTATATGCGCCACCTTTGGGTACTTCTATAACCTTATAGGGTATTTCCCAATTTGCTCTAAGTTTCCTTAGTCTGATTGATCCGTGTGTAGAGATTATTCTTCTTAGAACCAAGACTCTTTGGCACAACTGCTTATGATGAACTCTTTTATTGTGAAAACTTGCCACCCAAGCTTTGTAGGCTTTAGCTTTAATACCAGCTTATTCTCTCTTGAATTCAAGCATGTCTAGGTTATATCTGGCATCCGACTCCTGTTTTTCCTCAAAATTAAGAGACCTGGTTGAAGGGAGTCCAATTTCAATAGGAATAACTGCCTTTGTGCCATAAGTTAATGCAAAGAGAGTTTCTCCTGTGGAACTTGGTGGAAAAGTATGATGAGCCCATAAAATATTATATAACTCTTCAACCCACTATCCTTTGGCTTCATCAAGTTTCTTCTTTAATCCTGTAAGGATTGTTCAGTTTGTAACCTCAATTTGACCATTAGTTTGAGGATGGTAAACCGAGGGAACTGAAGTTCAATCTTGAACCCTGCACGATATTCTCTAAATTGTCTACAATCAAATTGTTTACCATTATTTTGTTATCATAGTGTAAGTAATACCAAAAATCATGATGATGGCTTTTTGGAAAAATTTAATGATAACAGCTGATGTGATAGAAGCAAGAGGTTCTGCTTCTACCCATTTAGTGAAAAAATCTACAACCACCTCCAGAAATTTTCTCTAGATCGTTGCATGTGGAAAAGGGCCTATAATGTCTATTCCCCAATGAGTAAATAGCCAAGGGCTCTTTATGGGTTTTTGCTCGATGGACAGGTGGTGTTGCAAATTAGCATACTTTTGGTATTTATCACACTTTTTAACTAAAACTAAACATTGCATTATGATCTATGGAAGCTCAAAAATAACCTTGCAGCAGTGCTTTCAGGAGTTCTTTCATGAGCTGTGCATATTCCCTCATGAATTTCTCTTAACAAATAATTGCCTTCATCTTTTGAGACACACCTTGTCTAAGGATTGAAAAATGATCTTCTGTATAGAATTTCATTATGAATGGCGTACAAACTGGATCTTTTAACTATTTTTTTTAGCTTCAACCGGCTCTTCTGATAGGTTACCAAAATCTAAAAATTTGTAAATTGAAAGCCTCCACCCTTCCATTGATTCAGCCGTCATTATCAACAACACTTCATAGCTTGGTCATTCAATGATCTCAAAAAGAACTCCCTATTCATGATGGCCGCACTCTAGAGTGGCAGCAACTTTAGCCAACTTGTTCATTCTCTGCTCGAACAATTTGATGAATTTCCCAAGTGCATCCTTTTTTCTCTAAGATTTTCAAGAGTTCAACTATATGCTCCTTATAGCATGTCATGTTTGGCTCCCAAGCCATATAATTTCCAGTTAATTGACCAACCATCAACTGAGAATCAGAGAAGATTCATAAGAATTACGGACGGACTTCTAACGTAAGTCTCAATCCTAAACAAAATGCTTCATATTCTGCTACATTATTTGAAGTTATGAAATCGAGCCTATCTGAATATCTTACTTGTAGTTTTCTCGGGCTTTTAAGAACAACACCAATACCAGCTCCTTCAACTCTCAAAGCTCCATCCACATTAAAGATTCATGTGTCTTCTGATGCAGAAACTGAGTCAGATGGTTACTCAGATAGTTTCGTCACAAAGTCCACCAAAATTTCTGCCTTCATTAATCTTCTAGGTTCGTATCTAATGTCAAATCTTCCCAATCATGTAACCCATTCTATCAATTGTCCTGAAATCTTCGGTCATTGTAAAATCTTTTTAAGACATGAGTTGGTGCGGACAATTATAGTGTGTGCATTAAAGTATGGAAAAAGACATTGTAAGGAAGAGCGAAGTGCCAGGGAAAGCTTTTCTGAAGGAGGATATTGAAGCTCAGGTCCTTTCAAAGCATGACTTATGTAGTAAATCGAGTATTGTTGACCGCCTTCTTCTCTAACTAGGATTGAACCCACTGTTGCAGGAGAAGTTGATATATACAGATAAAGCTTTTCACCTTGCATTAGTCGATTGAGGAGAGGGGGCAAGTACAAGAATTTTTTTAGTTCCGCAAAATCCTGATGACACTCTTCGGTCCATTAGAAAATTTTCAAATTCTTTAAGAGTTTATAAAACAACAAGCACCTCTTTGCCGAGCATGATATAAATATGCTAAGAGTAGTAATTCTGCCATTCAACTTTTGCACTTCCTTGATGTTCCTAGGTGGTTCCATTTCTATTATTGCCCAAATTTTATTAGGATTAGCCTCAATGCCTCTCTTTGATATAATAAACCCTAGGAATTTACTAAACTGAATGCCAAAGATGCACTTCCTTAAGTATCTCAAATGTCTCGGCCAAATCTTTAGAGTGTTCGGTTGAAGTTCAAGATTTAATAATTATGTCATCAACATATGCTTCAATAATCCGGCCTATCTGATTCAGAAAAAGATTATTAACCGGTCTCTGATAGGTGGCACCTGCATTCTTCATACCAAATGGAATGACTTTGTAACAATAAGTACCCTTTGTAGTGATAAAAGAAGTTTTACCTTGATCATCAACCTTCAAAGGGATCTAATGATAGCCAGACGAAGTGTCGATGAAGTTGTATTCTGCGTAGCCCGCTGTTAAATCCATAAGTCAATCTATACTGGGTAGCAGGTAGGAATCCTTAGGGCACGCCTTGTTTAGATCGATAAAATCAATACACATTCTCCATTTTTCGTTGGGTCTTTTCACTAGCACAACATTAGACAACTAGTCTGGGACTAAGATCTCCCTAATGAAGCCCGCATGTAATAGCTTATCAAATTCTTGCTCAATTGCTAACTACTTTTCTAGTCCAATATTTCTTTTCTTTTGCTTGATAGAAGTGGAATCAGAATTTACATAGAGCTCATGGACCATTAGCTCGGGTGAAATGCCCTTGACATCCATGGAATTCCAGGCAAAGACATATTGATATTCTTCTAATACTTTAATCAAAGAAAATTTCTTCTTATGGCCAGAACACTTTGCAATCTTAAATATTCTGCCTTTTGCAATTTGTACTTCCTCTAGCATGTCTACAAGTTTAGCACATTATTTGTCATTATTAGGAATATCGAGAGAGTCCACAAAGAGCACCATGTTCGCATCTCTGAGAAGAACTAAATAGGAGTCCCCAGCTGTCTACTGATTCCCTCTCAAAATAGCTACTTCTTAGTGAGTTGGGACTTTCATGATAAGCTTCTTCATTGAAATGTATGCATTAACGCCTAAAAGCAATGGTCATCCAGAAATGGCATTATATGCAAGATTCATATCTACAACCATGAAGCAAACTCGACAATTCCTCACAAATGAACTATCTCCCAACTGCACGCCTAGTATAATTGATCCTTTCACTGGTACCAGGTGACCAGATAAACTAACAAGAGGGGTGGTAACAGGCTTCAGAATTTGTGGTGATAAACTGAGCTTTTTGTATGCATCTAAAGTCAATAGATTTATTGCACTGCCTATATCAAGCAAGATTTGTTAAACTTTATAATCTTGTATGACAGCTTCCACTACAAGAGCATCAGTGTGCGGTCCTGTAGCCTGATGATGCTCTCCCGGATGAAAGGTGATCACCTGGCTTCAATGTTTTGGGATTTCTTCAGCAGAGAATACTTCTTTAGCTCTTCGCTTTTGCAATGCGCCTGTAATATCATAATGTTAGCCATCAAATATAATATGAATTACTCTAGCCGGGGTCTTTTTTGAGGTAACCGCATTCTTAGAGCTCGGTTCATTTTGATCACCCTGCTCAGAACTGCCAGCTACAAACTACTTCAATTGTCCTACTCGTATCAAACGTTCAATCTCGCACTTCAACTTTTATGATCGTGGCCTTGATGAAAGCCACAGTACAACTCCCTATCTTGATTTGGGTCATCTTTCAATGGTTGAGGCCAATTAACTTTTGTATTCTTTTTGAGCCAGTGTAAAAATGCTAGTCCCGATTGCCTTGACAAATTTATATTAGAGTTTTTCATAGGGTGACTGGTTTAAATGGTTTAAGAGCATCTGGTCCTGGTGATATTTGTTTGGGTGGTTTGGGTTTATGTAATCTTCTAAAGATTTGGGATGTTTAATCGTAACCTCGGTGATTAGGGTGAAGCTTTTCCCATGCCTAAACATTCTCATCGATGCGGATGTACTTATACGACCAAACCATTAGTTCAATGAAATCTTGCGGCTAATTTTTACTTAAAGATTGTGAAAACTAAGAGCATTCAATATTCCTGATCAACGCTTCCAATGCCATCTCAAAATTTACTTTTGGAATTTTTCCCACTGCATCATGAAATCTATCAACATACTGCGAAGAGTTTCTTTAGTTTTCTATATGATCTTGAATAAATCTATTGTTATTCATCCCGGGTTAATGGAAGTCGCAAACTTGTTTATGAAGAGCTCGAAAAACTAATTAAAATTATGGATCGAGTATGGTTCTAAGTTCTTGTACCATAAAAGTGTTTGTGAAGAGCTTACATAACGCAGCATCTGAAGTTGCAAAAATGAGAGCAGTATTGTAGAAATTATCAATATGTGAGTAGGGTCTATGGTTCCATTATACTCTTTCAATTTTGGTATGTGAAAGCTTGAATAAACTTTACTAAGAATCTTTTTTGAGAGAGGAGAGAGGAAAGTAACATCATATTCCAATGTTGTATCCATACTATAGGCTTGATCTTGCCATCTACCAATGCATTAATATCCTCTGCTGTCATCATCGCTTCCTTCCGCTTAGGCTAAATTTCAGCAGAAGTTGATTCTGGTTGGGCTGGTGTATTGGATGTTGAATGCTCGGGTGAATAAAGCCTTCTTCGAACATGCATGCCTATTTTGTGAGAATCATTTAAGGGCTTAGGCTGCTAATCTTACTCTGGGTTATATTGTGGGGGATTATATGGAGGTGGTGTTTAGTAAGTTGATGGTAAAGGTTATTGTTCACGAATCATAGAAGGTGGTTGTGGAAGTTCATGTTCTGGAAAGGTCGATTGTGTTTGTGGTTGTACTAAGTTTCTTGTAGCTTGTGGTCAAAAGGCTGTGATAAAATCTCTGAGTGTTGAGGTGAAGTCTCTGATGGCTTGTTCTGATGGGCTTTCAGATTGCAACTTTGATGAGGTCATTTGAGCAAGTGAGGCAAAAGGGGTGGAAGGTCTGATAGTGGTTGATCCAGCTATCGGGTTGGCTGATGACGGCCCAAAAGGAGAGAGCTCGATTGTAGATGGTCTGACTTGGTAATTGTCGGTGGTATTATGAGTTGTATTGTGTTGAGGTGTATGTGGTGGTAAATGATTTTGTGAATCTGAAGGTAGGTCTTAGGTCCTATTATCCATCTTCGAGGATTAGCCAGTCCACGCTCACCGTACCGCTAATAACAAGGTGGACTTCAAGGACTCCTTTTTTGCCTTGAGTTCTATAATGATCTACTTTCTTCTTGCAAAACAATAAGGGAACCGAAATCCCTGAGGAAAACTCTGATACCTAAGTTAGTGACTTGTTTATCTGGCAAAATAAGTTAACTTAAAGTTCCAGAAGGAGAAAATCCTTTACTTATGAGAATCTACATTTATTTATAGTTGAGAAGTAGAGAACAATATTTGCACATGACCTTATTTTTTGAATGTGCCAACGGATATTCTGGATTGTATTGGCAGATTTTTTATATTTATCGGTTGTTTGTCTCCTTATCGTATTATAGTTCGGTGAAGATAAGAGATCAGTCACTAAAGAACTTGGAACCATGTAATAATAGAGCCTTTAAAATTAATTAAGAGTTGGGGGGGGGGGGGGGGGGGGGGGGGGAATATGGGTAGTTTCACTTAGTAAAATATTATTTTAAAAAAAAATACTTCTTCCCTCAACACAATCAATATTTTACTTCAAATTTTTATTTTTATTTTAAACTTCACTATTAAATAAAATATTTTAATAAAATAGTAAAAATTAATATTTAAAATAATTTTTCATCATATAAAAATTATAATTTTTATAAAAAGAAAAAAAATTCAATTTTAATTTAAAAAATAAAAAACTCAAAAAAAAAATAAAATTAAATATACAAAAATGCATTAATAAAAAATTATAAATTTATTTTTAAACAAAGTGTACATATTATACACATAAAAAAAATAAAAAAAAACACATAATTTTATTATGTAGATATATTATAGATGTGTTGTAGATATTGTGTGCATATTATATTTTTGTTATCTAAGTTGTGTATATTTTATTAAAAATTATTAAAAATTATATAAATATTGTATAAATTTTATGTAGATATTTTGAGAATAAAAAATTAAACAAATAAAATAAAAAAATATTAAAAATATTATATAAATGTGTTGTAGATTTATTGTTGATATATTGTTGATGTGTTGTAAATATATTTTATATTGTTGAGTGTGTATTTTATATATGTTTTATATATATTATGTATATATTTATTTTTTATGTGTGTATATTGAAAATATAATATTAAAAACTCTTTTTAAATTAAAAAATATATGTAAAATAAAATCACAAAAAAAAAAAGAAAATAAAAAAATTACAAAAAGAAAAAAGAAAATTCAATCTTTAAAAATAAATTTGAAAAAAATGGCGAAAACCGTATAAATAAAAAATAAAAATTGAAAGTGTAAAAGGTGTACAGGGTGTCATATTTTCTTTAGATAAATATCTAAAAAAATAAATTTTATTATAAAAATAATATAAAAGCTAAAAATATTTACACTATTATAAAAAATTAGCATAAAATTTTAAAAATATCTCATTTTTTAATAAAATAATTTTTTTTTTCAAAAATATATATTCTCTCAATACAATCAATATTTTACTTTTAAATTTTTATTTTTTTTCAAACTTTACTATTGAATAAAAAAATATAATAAATAATAAAATTAATATTTTAAATTATTTTTCATCATATAAAAATTATATTTTTTTTATAAAAAAATTAATTTTAATTATAAAAATAAATAAAACTTAAAAAATATAAAATATAAAAAATATATTAATAAAAATTATTAAATTTATTTTTAAACAAATTTTACATATTATATATATAAAAAATAAAAAAAAATATACAATTTCGTTATATAGATGTATTGTAAATGTTGTATGTATATTATTTTTTTTTATTAAAGTTGTGTATATTTTATAAAAAAAATTATTGAATATTTTATAAATATTATATAAATATTGTGTCGACTTTTTGAGTTTTAAAAATTTAAAAAATAAAATTAAATAAATATTAAAAAGTATTATGTAGATATATAGTAGATATTGTTGATGTATTCTGTATTGTTGAGCGTGTATTTTATATATGTTATATATATTATGTATATATTTATTTTTTATGTGTATATTAAAAATATGACAAAAATTTTCTGAATAAAAAAATATAAATAAAATGAAATAATAAAAATGAAAAGAAAAAAATCAACGTTTTAAAGCTAATTTTGAAAAAAAAAAAAGAAAAAAAAAAAGCGACAAACGTATAACTGAAAAAAACACATCAGCCTGTATATCTATAAAATCAGCGTGAAAATGAAGTGGAGAGTGTAAATTTATCGAGAAATTACACCCTTACCATTTTTTAATTTTTTCTTTTTTATTAAGATTTTTTTGTCATTTTATATAAGTGCTATTTGTTTTACTTCATACGAGAATTTTATTATTTCTTTTGAAATTACTAGCTTTCATTGTTCTTCTCATTTGGGTTTTTCTTTGTTGTTATCAATTGTTGCAATCTCTCTCTTTGGTTATTTCACATTGTTCTTTTGCTTTATTTATTTATTTATTTGCTTTTTGTTCTTTTATCTTAGTATGTGTAATTATTTTTAAAATGACAATTGAAGTGAACGAAAGGAATGGAACATATAGATTAATGATTGTTGCACGTGCTTTATATTCACTAATAATTATTTTAGTATGTATAATTTTTTCTAAAATGACAATTGAAGTGAAACGAAGAAAGGAGATATAGAGTTAGTGGTTGTTGCCCGTGCTTTATATACTTCACTGAAGAGCTTCAAAGAGAAAAGGTTAAAACTATAATTAATTAAAGGTTGTTGAAGCTATTTATAGCTGTTACCTGCGCTTTGTATCCTTCTGAAGAGCTTTTATCCCTATCTTTTGAGTTGTTAATCAATATTGTTGGCATATCAAGATTCAGGTTGAATTTGAATGCTAGAAGTATCAGTTAATTACAGGTGCAATAATTGCTATATTTTCATGGAGCAAAACATTTTTTATTCGTTTTTTACATTCTCAATTTTCCATCAAAATCCCTCTGCAACTTTTAATTCCTCACATTACAATATGACCACTAGAAAATTAGTCTATTGCCCAAATTTACCCCTCTCATGTTCTCTTAAAGAGGAGAAATAGAAAATAAGTTTTTATTTTCTAGCCTGGTTTGGGAGCTGAATTTTTAGCACCATGGGTATAATCAAGAAAAAACTTTAGGCTGGAAACTCAAATCAAACTTAATTAGGTTTTATTTGTAGAAATTACACAGGCTCTGCGAGTATTGGGCCAAATATACAGTGACCATATAAATGGATTTGAAGCCTCATCTCAACATAAAACTAATTGGCTTGTGTTAAGGCCCATTCTACACCACCTTATATGTCATTGTATTTTATTATACTTTTCAGATGTGGGATTCATTTATATTCTCCAACACTCTCCCTCAAGTGCAACTGGGCCTAGTCCAATTATCACTTGCCAAACATGGATGGCAATCTACTTTTTTTTTTAGATCCATCACAAATTGCCTAGGCCTATTTTCACTGAGGTCATAGGTTAACAACGGAGTCCATGATCATCTGGCGGTTAGTCCATTACCTAGTTAGCTCTGATACCATGTAGAAATTACACAGGCTCTGCGAGTGTTGGGCCAAATATACAGTGACCATATAAATGGGTTTGGAACCTCATCTCAACACAAAACCAATTGGCTTGTGTTAAGGCCCAATCTACACCACCTTATATGTCATTGTATTTTATTATACTTTTTAGATGTGAGATTCATTTATATTCTCCAACATTATTTTTCAAGTTTGTGCAATTGTGCTCCACTTGGTACGATTAGATTAATATTAAAAATTTGGGTAAAATTATTTTTAATCTCCAATTGATGTTTGAATAAACTTGAATAAGGTTGAGTATTATAATATTCAAATTAAAAATCTTTGTTTGATAAACTTTTTACATAGTGTAAACTTTATATATAAGTGTAAACTCAATATATTTATATAATATATTAGTATATTCGTTTTGTGAAAACTATATTGTTATGTTAATAAATTATAATATATAGATTATTTATAACCTTTGTAATGTTGATGTAAACTATTTAAATAAAAATCTTTATTTAATAAACTATTTATAAAGTAAATGTAAACTTCATATATATAGGCTAAATAATTATGTAATTCCTGAAATTTTACATATTATATTAGTCAGTTTATATATTTTTAAAATCTATTTTTTGAGTTCGTATATTTTTAAAAAAATAAATTACTTAGTCCATATACTTTTAAAAATTAAATTACTTAGTCCATGTATTTCAAAAAGCAAAACTATTTAGTTTTTTTATTTATCTCAAAACCGTTAGTCAATAATTTTATCATTGTAAAATAATTTTTTATCCTTCCTTTATATATGTATGTCTTTGTTATTTATTAAATCGTGCTTATTTTTAATTTTATTTATATTTTTACACATTATTTATTAATTTTAATTTTATAAACATTACTAAAAAATTATTTCAAATAATATGAATAATATATTTTATTATTTTAAACACGATCTATACATATCATTTATTTTAATTTTACAAACATCATTTAAAAATAATTTTAAATAATATGAATAATATCTTTTATTATTTTACAAATAATTTATATATAAAGTAAAATAAAAAAGAAAATGAATTAACAAGTAATAAAGATAGGCATAGACATATATAAAGAAATAACAAAAAAATCATTTTATGATATCAAATTCGTTGACTAAAGATTTTGGGATGTAAATATTGATAGAAAGATCAAGTAGTTTATTTTTTAAAAACACATGGACTCAAAAATTAAATACTAAAAATACATGAACTGACTAATGTAATATGTAAAATCTCAGCGATTTTATAATTATTTAGCTATATATATAGTATAAACTTTATATATGCTTAGTGTAACTTTTATATATTTGCATAACACATCAATATGTGTTTTTATTTTTTGTGATAATAATTATATTGTTGTATTAATGAATTGTGATATATGAATTATTTAATACATTTTTTAATATTAATATAAATTATTTATATAAGGATCTTTGCTAAATAAACTCTTTTTATACTAAATATAAACTCTATATATTTATACAACACATTGGTATATGTATTAATTTTTTTTTTAACATGTAATAATTAGTATATGTTTATAGTACATGAAAAAAAATTATTTGTTTATAGTTTATGTATAATAAATCCAATGTACACTAAATATAAACTCAATATATATTAAATATAAATCAAGTATATACTAAGTGTAAACTCATTGTAGCTTTTTGGTATTTGATGTTATTTGATAAAAAAAATATTGATATTTTTATAAAAGTTTTTTGAGGCTGATATTTTTAAAATATTAAGTATTTTTTCTAGAAAATTTGTACAAAGCTCATGCTAATTTAATAACATACCAAGTTTGAATGACCCCTTCTCCATTGCTAAAAGAAAAAAAAATTTTTGACAAGTTTTTTATGTTTTTAAAATCGTATCGGACAACGAATCAAATTGATGATTGGTTTATAGTTTAATTTGTTTAACCAGGTTAACTTAGGTTCAATAATATAATATTATTGTGAATATTTTATTTTTAGATATTAATAAAAAAATTAAAAAGCATAGAAATTAAAAAATAATAAAAATATATTTTGTCAATTAAAAAATCATATAATAAATTTAATACATATAAAAAATGAATCTAAATTTTTATCTCTGATTTTTATTAAAAAAAAGTACTTAAAAATTAGAAAATAGTTCGATCTGATTTAAACGGGTTCGGTCCCACTAAACGATTTTGATTGATTTTTTAAAATTTGATTTTTTCAGTATTTTTAAACCAAACCGGGCTCTAATTCCCGGTTGAACCGATTCGATCGGCTGGTTTGATTTTAAAAAACACTGCAAGTGTCATTTACAAAAGCAGTATTTCAAGTAAACCTTTGCCAAAGTCAAAACTCCTATTGCCACAGCAAAGGCTAACAGTTACCAAGAATTGTTTGTAAAATTTTGAAGACAATAATGCAAAATTTTACCAATCCAATGATATAATAACATTTAGAGGAGTTCCAAATCTTGGAAGCCTTTGAAAATTTCTAGTGTACCAAAGGTCTCTTAGTAGCATTCAACAATAAAAACTACATACGAGTAATTATTTCAAAAATCCATAACAATGTCCATGTTATATTCCACAAATTCCAGTGCGATAGACAAAAAATATCTCTTTACCAGGCTTCAATCTTTGTAAGGGTCACCTCATTTACGGAAGCGTTTCTCCCTTTTGAAGTTGATTAATTAGGATCACTGCTTGTTCTTCTTAGGATAAATGCAGGGTTTTTCTGACAAGGAAGAGTGGTTTCACCATTTAACATGAGAATAACAGTCGACATGGTGGATCGATCTTTTGCATCTTCTTGCACACATAATAGCCCTATCTAAATGCATCGGAACACTTCAGGAGGAAGAGATGAATCTGTTAGCGATGAATCAACTATGTCCAAGGCTCTATCTTTACTCCATAATTCCCATACCTGTGTCATTCATAGCAAAAAGGATTTATGAGTTGGAGATTAGAGTTTGTCTACCAATAGATCCATCTCTATTAGTACTTACGTAGCCTATCAGATTTAGTGAGGGACCCTCTAGAAAACAAGTGTTGCTCTTCTTACCACTTACAATCTCCAACAAAATAACTCCAAAACTAAAGACATCTAATTTTGTTAAAAGTTTTCCAAAGACCATATACTCTGGTGCCATACAGCCACTATATAATAAGAAGCAAAATTTAGCCTTTATATATAGTATTTTTGCTTACCTGTATCTTTGTCCAAGCATGCAACAACTTACTATGTTCCAACAACTTTGTTAGTCTTGTCTTGCACTTCTTCCCCTCTTAATATTCTTGCCATGCCAAAATGAGAAATTTTTGGATTCATATCTATATCTAATAACACATTGCTAGTTTTTAAATCCCTATGAATAATTCTCAATCTTGAATCTTGATGAAGATACAAGATTCCACGAGCAATTCCAACGATTATCTCAAAGCATTTAGTCCAATCCAAGGTTAATCTTCTGCTTTGATCTACATCAAAATAATGGAAGCATTGATTGAAAACAGTATGTGGTTTGAGCACATTAGATAAGCACCAGGAAGTAAAAGGAACATACAAACTTACTAAAAATAAAGTAGTCTAAGCTTTTATAGGGCAAGTATTCATAAACTAACATCCGTTCTTCTTGCTCAATGCAACAACACAAAATCTTCACAAGATTCCTATATTGAAGCCTCACAATAAATATGACTTCATTTTTGAATTCTGCTAACCCTTGTCCTTATGTAACACCCTTATACTCTATACATGTATGATACATATACCCTGCATATATAGAGTACATATATATAATACAATAGTAGTACAATAATTCACTGTAAAATCATTTTTTCACAAAAATAATAATAATTTAAAGATAATTAAAAATTTTAAAAGAGAAAATTCTCTGAGAAAATTTCACTAGAGTTTTATTTGTAATTTTAACAAGTGAGACTATTTCTTCCATCTTCCCCTTCTTAGACAAGAGTTCCTTTAAGAACTTTGCATATGTTGGTATCTGAAAAAGAGTTTTTATAAAAGGTAAATTAATGTGAAGTTGCTTAACAATTTCAAGGAACTTGATGTATTGTTCATTTTATTTATGTTGTATCAGCCGCTAAGGAAAGGGAATGGATGACACATAGGATTTTATCTCTTGTTTAATAGGTGCCTCCTCTTTTTCTGCTTCACTCTCTTTAGTTGTTGAATTAGAAGAAGAAATCTATAGAGCTGAGATCTTTTGTATAAAGTCTTCAAGTTGTATGCTACTTAGAAAAATAGCATTGCAATATTCTTTTGGATTAATTTTAGCTTGACTTGGAAGCACTCCTTATGGGCAATTATTAAGAGAATTTGCTATTTGACCAACTTAAATTTCTGAATTCTTATTTTGAATTGCAATCTGTTCTATTCTTGATTCTAATTTGTCAAACCTTTCAGAAGCAACTCCAATAAATTTTTCCAAAGATAATTCATAAGATGGTTTACTTTCTTGTGGTTAAAGATGACTTTGAATTTGGTTTCTCAAGAATGGAGGTTGATAAGGTATCCTTTGGTTACCTTGAATACCACCCCAATACAAGTTTGAATGATTTTGCCAGCTAGGATTGTAGGTATTTGTAAAGGGAGTTGGTGGTATAAAATTTTAATTTCTCATAACCTGAATTTGCTCTTGAACTTGACACTCCATAGTCCGGTGGCTTCCTCTACAATTTTCACAACTCACAATAGAAGCAAGATTTACATGATCAAGTCTTCTAGCTAGAGCATCTACCTTAGTTGCTAAGAGAGATATCACATCCACTTCATGAACTCTGGCTATCTTCTTAGGCAAAAACCTCTCACTAAACTAATGATAATTATTTGTTGCCATGGATTCAAGCAATTCCAATGCTTCAGTTATATTTTTATTCATAAGAGCACCTCCCAGCAGCTGCATCAACTGTACTATTCAATGGTCCTGTTATCCCATTATAAAAAGTTTAAACAATCAGTCATTCTAGAATTCCATGGTGAGGGCACTTCCTTTGAAGGTCTTTAAATCTTTCTCATGCTTTAAATAGTGATTTTCCATCAAACTGCACAAAACTAGTGATGTCGTTTTTGAATTTTGCAGTTTTCTCTGGTGAAAAATACTTTGCCAAAAATTCCTTATAAATTTCATCCCATGTGGTGAAAGTTCCAACAACTTGACCTTGCAACCAAGCTTTCGCCTTATCCTTTAATGAGAAAGGAAAGAGGCGTACCTAATTACATCATCACTTATTCCATTCATCTTGATTCTGTCACAAATTTTCAGAAAATTTACCAAGTGAGCAATAGCATCTTTCTGGTTCAAGCCATAGAAAAGTTGTTGTTGAGCCATGTTGATAAGAGCTTATTTAAGTTCAAAGTTATTAGCATTAGCTGTAGGTCGAGTGATGCTTGACCCAATCTGAGCATTAGGCATGGCGTGTTCCCTCAGAGTGAGATTTCTTAGTTGAAGCTAATCTTGTGGATCCGCTATGTTAACTTCTTCGTCACTCGCTTCTTCTAGCTCAACTCTACTTTCTGTTTCTAGAGACTCATGTACTCGAATTTGTTTCATTTCTTCTCTTTCTAAATGAAGTATCTCTTTTCTTGCTCTGTTATTTTTTCTGCTCTGCTTTTCAATCTCAGGATTATATTCTTCCAATATTGTTTATTTATTACTGCGCATATAATTTCTACAAAAAAACAAATGAAAACAATTAAAATAACTTTTAAATTAATAGTCTTTTTTAACTTACCGTTATCAAATTAATTTTTTCTTCCTAGGCAACGACGCCAAAAACTTGTTAGGGTCTAGCCTAGCTAAATGCAGGTGTATAAATTATAATCAAGTAATAAAGTAGTGAGTAGAGTATCATTCCCACAGAGAATGAGTAATTTGACGAACTAAAAACTCAAGTTGACTATTATTTGAAAATTAAAAGATTGATTTAATATTTTAAAATTAAATACTTAATCCTTAATTTAAATTAAAATTTAGAATTAAAATGAAATTCAAAATAAAATTAATATAGGATAACTATCTATTAATTTAAACTTAAACTTAAAATTCAAATTATTAAATTCAAATAATTGAGATAAATAAGTAAGATAGGTTTCATTAGAATTATTTTAAATGGGTAAAAATATCTTTTCAAACTAATTCAAAATTTTCTTAAATCAAAGTTATCAATTCTTTAAATATTAACTTTCCTCTTTTTCAAGCAAGAAAATTAATGGTTGATGTAATTTATTAATTCTATTTTCATAAATAATAAATTAAAACAACCTTGTAAAGCTCAAAAGGAACTAAATTGGTTTTAAGAATATTTTTTTTATCTCTAAATAGAATTTTTCTCAAGTTGTTGATTCCTTAATCTAAAATCATACCTAGCTTTCGCTCAATATACGATTTCAATTAATCATGCAAATGGTAGTCAATCAATCACAAGTATTAAGATTAAAATCAACAAAACTTCAATTTTAAAAAATAAAATAGTAATCAAATTACTTAACACTCATTATCCACAATCCTAAATCCACCTAATATCACTTAGGAGATTAGTTGCTCATAACTAAATTAAACATAAAATCCATAGAAATTAAGAAACTAAACATGGAATTCATACTTCTAACCTTTAAAATAATGAAAGAGTAAAGCATTAAATAAATTATAAACTTGAAAATTTAAACCAAAGAGAGAGTTCAAACTAGTCGGATGAAGAATTTTGTAAAGACGACAAAGTCCTCCTCCAGCTCAGTCCCCTTCTTCCTTTGAACTCGAATGATAGAAAAACTAATATACTCTAGAAAATTATGAAAAAATATAGTAAAAAAAAACTCTAGAATGGTTGTTGTTTGCTTACTGTTCACCTCCCCTCTTGTTGCATCACATTAAAATCCTTAAAATCCTACTCCTCTTCAACTTTTGCTCAAAATTCAAATTCAAACTCAATTTTTTATTTCATATATTTCTTATCTCTAATTGACTCCTTTAGAAAAGTTGTAGATCAAGAAGATTAGATAATGTTAGGCTTTTGAATCAACTCATTCAAACTCCAGACACCTAAGTTATGCCTAATTACTCTCAGTAGCTCGAACTGGAATTATGCTTCTGAAATTTTAGCACAACTTTGACTTTAAGGTTAAGACTAAAAAAAACTCAGAATTTGACAAACTAGACCTATTTAGAAAGCTTGAGATGTTCCCTATCAATTTCATGAAGACACTTTTCCAATTTTATACTTTATAACCATCGAAATTGTACTTGAATCTCTAAATGTCTAATTCTATCAAAAATTCCAATTTACACAATCATGCAAGAGATTAATTCAAACTAATCTAAATTCAAGAATAATGAAATAACAGCACATAAATAAGCTTAAAATATATTAATTCAAATCAATTACATACTAAATCTGATAGAAAATATAATGTCAATATACACTTATCAATTATAAGTGTAAAAATATTATTAGTAACTCATTCCAACACAGTTCATTCAATTAAATACCAATTACATCCATTCCACCTAAAATCCTAATTCACAATACTACTTCTTTCAAACTTCCAATAAACTCATGTATTTTAATTATTCAACCATAAAATCTTTACTTATACATCAAAATAACATAATCACAAATCATTCTACCAATTATAGTAACCTCCATCACAAATTCTAATTTTACATAACATACCCATAACCTTAACTTCATCCAAGCTTACCAATGTTTAATTTCTAACTATAATACCATCACATACATGTTAAAACAAAACTAAATTCATCCATTACCATAATTATAACTAACCATATTAGGAACTCTAGTTACACATAATCTTGCCTTAAACCCTAAATTCACAATTACACTCATCTCAACAAATCATTACATATCCATTATTTTAACTCATTTACTATCAATTTTACCAATTAAACATACTTTCTCTCTCTAAACATTCAAAATATAACTTTAAAATCTCAAATCAACAAGTTTTGGAAGAATTACTTAATTTTCTTGATTTCTCTTCAAAATCCACTTGTTTCCTTTGAAATTTTTAAAATTTGAAGATTGAAAAACAAAAAATCCTCCCTTTCTCTCACTAAAATTTTGGCCTCCCTTGGTTGCAGAAGATGAAAACTCTTTTTAGTTTTTCTTTTCTTTCCCATCCATAAATATTAATTAATTAATTTTCCCAACCACATGTTTTTCCTTCTTCCTTTGACTTCCCTTTCCTTTTCTTTATTTGTTTACTTATTAATTTTTCATCTTCCCATACATCTATATATATTTATATTCCATTTATATATTGTATATATTTTAGGTATATGTATATATAATATATATGTAGTATATATGTAACATACATGTAATGTGTATATACTATATATTATGGGTATCTTATGTATATTTTATATATATATATATATATATATAATATTTCTCTCATCCATCTACTACTACTTTCCAAATTAATTATTTAACAAATAACTAAAATTCTCGGGTGTTACACCTGAATTTTGGGATAACCTCTTCACACCAATCTCTTGCCTGTCGTATAGTTGACCCTGAATTCATTATATTTAATTAAAAGTGGTTAGTTCAAAATAATCAACCTCAAATTTATTTTTTTCACCAAGACATTCAGATGTGATTAAATGGGATTTACCATATAGACTGAGCTTAAACCACCTTGTCCAAGTTTGTTAGCTGGACTAAAATTGTTAGTGGCAGCAGAAATAGTGCGTATACTGAAAATTGGCAATTCGGGAGGTTGCCTACTTTCTACGAGTTCATTTGCAACCAATCTAGAAAATAGTCCTTTCTTCTTTACTGTCCTTCAACAGAATGACAAAAAGTGATAACGCGTCATCAATACCTATGTTTCAAATAAGTGCTTTTCGTACCTTGGACTTCTTACTCGTTACATGCATATAAGGTAAAATAATATGGTTAGTTCTAGGAATTATATTGCCTTTTCCATTATTTCTTTACCTTTTGTCTTCCTCTTCTTTCGCAGGCACAAATAGACAAATAGGACAAATGGAAATATCATGAAAGCAACAGATAATATCAGAATAACCAACATCCCCTTCTTTTTGAGAAAAACTCTTCTTTTTATATTCAGCTGCATTAAGAAAGAAATGACACTGTAAGTGAAATTGCTAAACAAGGAAACTCATTTAAATTCTTGTTGCTGCAGTATTTCTTTTGTGTGCATGGAAATTGTTTCATCCGTTAGAAATTCATCTTTATGGTTTTTGTTGGTAAATTGGATTTGATCAGGAAGGACTTAGATCCTCCTTTCATGCTGGTTAAAATATGAAAAACCATGTTAGTGTCAGCACACAACTTTGTGGTGCAAACTGAAATGTATTACAAGCTGGGAAGGAAGATTCTACATATCAGAATAGAAAGTCAAAATGAAGCCTGCAGAGAGAAAAAAAATGTAGAACTGCCTTGTTTTTTGAGGCATCAAAATAAGGATCAATTTACCATGTTCCATTAAAAATTGATGTCAAGAGAAAGAAGAAGAATACCCAACTGTATTGCATCCACACGAACATACATATCAAGTCCTTCTGTATATTTTGCTGTGTCCATTAATTCTCCAAACCACGTCAAGCAGCCAAATCCTTTCCTCTCTATGTCAAAACTTGCATATGCTTTGTAGGAACAATTTCTCAAGCACAGTTGTTCGCACTCTGTGATACTAAAACTTGTGTTCATCAAAGCTGCTATTGAAGTATCAGGGACCTTCACATTTTCTAACTTAACAAATCCTTCTCCATTTCTGCACATTATTGTTGTTTCTTGTCGCTTTCTCAAACAACCAGCAGAACTATCTCTGACATTCCAATTATTTAAGGACTTAGGCTCATACCCTGGCAAACACATGCACTCGAGACCATCAACATTGTTGGCAGTCAATATGTATGCACCACAATGTCCATAGATGTACTTAGGCTGTGATCTGGATTCCCTCTATTGATTGGAACTACTGTCCCAAATAAGCCGCTGGAGCAATCCAGAGCTGTTAACCACAACTCTTGTAAGAAAAGATTCATTATTCGAAAGTAAGGTGTAGAATATACCATCTTGATTATTAACAGAAGCAACTACATAACCAGGCATTGGAGTGGGATCCCATGGCCATGAAGTTGTTCTCCAATATGGAGCTAAGCCCTTGTACAAATAGAACTGGGGACAGCCATTAGGATTGAGCTTGTAAGACCAGTCCCCAATTCCTGGGTCATTCTCTGACCTCCATGATGTTAAGAACCGTTTCAGGCCAATTCTTCTGTCCAGTCCAAGTTTAATACCTGGAAGCATGGTATCTGTGGGTAATCAAAGCTTTGCCAAACAATCCTTTTATTTTCATTTTGGACCAAAACCAGATTTCCTGAATATAAGAGTTGAGCTATATAGCCCTCTGTTCCTTTCATTGAAACATTAGTGGACCACAGAGGAAATTCTTCGTCATTATATTTATAAAGCACAAGGTTTCCATCTGGGCTCATGGAAAGGAAACCTGAAGAATCATTAATTGGTTTATTCCTGTTTGCAACCCACACCATGGTTTGTCCTGGTAAGTTGTGATACCAAATACCAAGTTATTTGTATTTAGAGATGCCGGGACTGAAAAATCCTAGTGCAAAAGTTCCTTCTTTGGAGAGTAAAAAACAGGTGCTTGTGACAAGTATTGATGGTTATGGCGTCAGTGGAAAGACAGGGTGGGAACAGGAGGATTAGAATCAAAGAATTGAGAAACATTACTATGTAATCCATGGTTGAGATATCAGTATGTGATAGAAAATTGATTCATTCAATAATTTCAGACAGGAAGTAACAGATAACCTAAGCTAATAAACAAAATGTTCAAGAAACGTTTTTTGACTTGTTGTGCTTTCAGTCTCATGGCAGACTTTATGGCCAACTAAACAGAAAAGTTTTGTGATTGCTAAGGAAATTTATAATTTACTGTTATGACGTCCAATGACTTTTATTGCTATAATCAGATAAGTCGATCGTTTAGCCTTTTTTTTTTTAATTCATCGGAGGGATTTAATCCATGAACTACACAATAGGGGGTAGTCATTCCCTATCAACACTCATCACAAGGATGATCAACACTCACCACACAAAGGTGACGGAATGGGGAATCGAACTCGTGACCAACTGGACACATCACAGCGCACTAACTAACTAGGCTAGGCCCTCAACCCCCGATCGTTTAGCCTTTGTTTGAATGAGAATAAATTAGAAGAGAAATTAAATTTACTTTAATTACGGAAATGATGGTAATACAAAAGAAATTTACTTTAAATTATTTTTCATTGTTTGATAGCTTAAATAAAAGAGAGTAATTTAAATTTTTCTCCTAATTTAATGAATAAAAGAAAGGTTAAAATAGCCATTTCACTCACTTAAATAGCTAATTACTTTTATTTACTCTCATTTTTTCTCTATTTCGGAGAGAAATATTTTAGGCATTGAAAAGAAAATTGAGAAATTAAATTTACTCCACTTTACTCCATTTTATCCCATTGCTACTTGCATTAAACAAGAGAAAATAAATGAAATTACATTTACCTTCTTCTTTTTTACCTCGATTTACTCCCAACCAAATATAGGCTTAATTTCATGGGTTGTGGTAAAAAAAGGAAAAAGGAAAGAAAAAAGGTTCTCTGTCTCTTGTTCCTGGTATACGTTTTGTTGTTTAAGTTGACTTCAAGATGTTTGTGACATTGCCTCAATGAGAAACTCTAGGTATACCGTTCGCTATAGATGTTTAAATCAGATTCTATAATGGAAAACGAATATGAAATTAAAGTGATAACATGAGTTAATTCAAACCTTTACCATATATCCTATGCCATCAGTAATTTATAGAGCTATTTGCTGTTTCTAATGCATCTGAGACACAAGAAGTTTTTAAACTCTTATCGTCCTTCGATTTAATAAATGACCAAAGCCTGGAGATTGAAATTTGACACAGTGGCATTGCATAATAGTACAAAGTGAAGAAGAAAAATAAGTAGTCAATTTCTATAACAAAAGAAGATAAAAGCAGCAGCAGATAGCAAATGCTAACGTCCCTCTACCAATGTGACTGTCATTTCATTGGAAATCATATTCCCCATTGAAGATGAATCTGTCTCTGAAAGGCACCTTTCAGCATAGAAACCAGGCCGTCCAGGTTGAGGTAAACATGTGTTCTCGGTGTCCAACATCAGTAGCACAGATGCCATTGTTGGCCTTTCCTCTGGCCGCTGTTGTACACACAAAAGACCCATTTGTATGCATCTCAGCACTTCGGAAACAGGATATTCATTCTCCAGCAATTCATCCATTAATTCCAAGGCCTTCTCTTCAATCCATAACTTCCATGCCTGCAATAATTTTAATTTATTATGTTACACGCCGTGTAATTAAGGTAAACTAATGTAATTGTTGTAAGAACAGGAAAGAATTAGTCTGCTTATATACTCACATGACCTAGAAGATTGAGCTTATGGTCGGAATGGAAAAATCCTCGGTTTTTCTTTCCACTCACTATCTCCAACACTATAACGCCGAAGCTGAATACGTCAGATTTTAAAGAGAAGTGTCCATCTATTGCATACTCTGGAGACATATAACCACTGCATCACTCAAACGAAAAACCAACTTCAGCAACCAAAGTTCCGGAATACATGGAAAAATCTTAAAGTTTTATGTTTGTGTGCTTACTAAGTTCCAACTATTGTCTTTGTGTTTCCTTCAGTCTGATCCCCACCAAACATTCTCGCCATTCCAAAGTCTGAAATTTTGGGATTCAACTCACTATCTAACAGAACATTACTGGCTTTGAGATCCCTATGGATTATTCTCAATCTTGAATCTCTATGTAGATAAAGAAGTCCCCGAGCAATCCCTATGATGATTTCTAATCTCTTTTGCCAGTTGAGCAAAGAACGCATTCCTTCATCTGCTCAATTGTTAGGATCTTAAATTACATGCATTCCTATTTCTATGATTCTTTTAATTTAATAAAAGATCCAAATAGCCAAAGAGGCAGTTTGGATATTAAGTTCCAAAAAGCAAACATGTCATTATAGTGCAAATGCAATAAGTTTAATAGGACGATGAGATACCAACCAAAAATTAAGGAGTCCAAGCCTTTGTTTGGCATGTACTCATAGATTAACATTCTTTCTTCTCCTTGAATGCAACAACCAAAAAGCTTGACCAGATTTCGATGTTGAAGTCTGGAAATCAAAATGACCTCATTCTTGAATTCCCGCAGGCCTTGCCCAGAATTCTCCCCAAGCCTTTTCACAGCTACTTCTTGTCCAGATTCTAACTCACCCTAAACATGGTTCAAGGTTAAGAATGTAGATATGCTGTTGAGAAGGAAGTACGGAAATGCAGAAACTAGCTTTCAAGAACAAGGGAGAGATGAGACATGGGGAAATTAATGATAGAACAAAGTCCTAACACTAGAATTGATAAAAGAAGTCCCTAAGAAGCTGTTACAAACTGAAACTTAGAAGGATATTTGAGCCTAATTAACTAGTTTTGGATGTGCAATGGAGATGACCAGATAGCTTTGCTGCTGAATCCAGCTGATATAGTAAAAGGCCAGAAAGGCCCCTAGACATTATCTGCAGGGACAAGTTGAGGAATTATTTGCAATAATTGACATTTAAGAAGTTCCATTTAGCACACGCAATATCATTGTTGTACAGGATTTATGAAGCTGAAGAAATCATTTAAGACAGTATGAGAGGTCACTTTGCAGAGTGAAATTAACCTTATAAACAGGGCCGAATCCACCTTCTCCGATCTTATTTACAGCAGAAAAGTTGTTGGTGGCAATTTGGATGGAGGGAAATTCATATAATGGAAGTTCAAGGTCCTCACTCTGACCATTAACTCTGCTAACAGTGACTTCATTATCTATTTGGACGGCTATTAACATGAAAAAAAAAAAGTAATTAGTAAAATGGCCACAGAGTCAGATTTTAAAAATATTATAAGTGAGCCCAGAATTATATTATATTAGAAGTTAAATTACCCTTATTCATTCTCTTCGTCCAAATCATGAAGCAGCAAATCAATGCCATGATGATCACAGCTGAAAAAACCGGGATGGCTACAGTAATTGCTATGCTTTTTTCCTTTGCATCTTTTGCATCATCATCTGACTCTAATAACGAAAGATAAGGATCATCTACATGATTAATTCTTTCAAATACCATAAAAAATTTATGATGTGTAATTAACTAAGTGACCAAGAAAGAGATTCCAGTAAGAACAGGCCTCATGCCGGCCCCATCTGAGGCTAGAGCAGAACTTCTCAAACCTGATATTGGACCAAGCCAATGCTTGATCTAATATTCTGATATATCAGCAAAGGCAAAGAGCGCATAACATTTTATGTTAAGACCAATTGGGATTTTATCAACTACTATCAACTTTTATTCGCAAATAAAGAGAGGCAAATCAGATAAACTATCTTACCTAGTTCTGAAGCTGCAACTCTTACGTACAGATCTTGCCCATTATCAGTTACATGTCTTGTATCAATTAACTCTCTAGTCCAAGTCACACAACCACCGCCTGTACCATTGATGTTCAACTTTGTATATGCGATGCAAGAGCAGTTCCTCAAGCACTTTTCCCTGCAGTCTTCGACTGTCATACTTACATTCACCCAAAACTCTGATGCATCTGGTAATTTTATTCCACTTAATTTTATAAATCCATTTTTACAAAGATTTGGATTCTGTGGAACACATCCACCTGACCAATCTAGCATTTCCCAGTCATTTGATGATCTAGGTTCAAAGCCTTTCATACATTGACAAATAATGGTGGAATTACTAGTGTTGCAAATACCGTAAGCACCACACAGGCCATAATTGTCACAACGATCTCCTTGAACTGTGAACATCAGATTCCAGCTAGAGCGTCTATTATTCCACGAGAAGTGTTGGATCAAGCCTGGTTGACTCAAAACAAACCTTGAAATGATATTATTTCTCATTGTGAAAGAATAATACACTTCATCATCATTGAACACAAATTGGGGTTGGAAAACTGGGTTTGCCACTAGAGCTGGTAGAGCACTAAATTGAATGCCATACCATGGCCCAGTGCGAAACTGCTTCGTAGATCCTTTACGAAGGACAATCTGAGGAAGTCCATGAGGATCCAAAGTATAAGTATAGTTTCCTGAAGAAGGATCATCTGAGCTTTTCCATGACGTCAGATGTCGATTCAGGCCAGTTTTCCTGTTCCAACCAAGTTTCATGCCTGGTAGCAATGTGTCAGACGGGTAATCAAAACTTTGCCACGCATAGTTCTCAGTGTTGCCATCCTCTGCATCTTTCAAAACAAAGTTTCCAGTGTCTAGCAGCTGTGCCACTGGCCTTCTAGCAGCAAGCGAGGAATTTGATGACCATATAATGCTTCCTGATCGATTAAGAAGGACAATCTTTCCATCATTATTCAATGTCAAAAACCCAGAAGAGTTTTTAAGCGGATTATCTCTGTTTGCTACCCAGACAATAGTTCTAACTGGAATATTTTTGTACCATATTCCTAAATATTGAACATTTGGGTTGGCAGTAGTAAAAAAGCCTAGTTCAAAAATTTGGCCTGATGAAACTATTGTTTTGCTGTCATTAATGGACTGCCCTGGAGTTATGGTGTCAGCTCCAAAAGAATTTCCCGAGAGCAAAAGTATCAAGGTGCAACAAGCACCCAGATACAGATCATTGTCCTTCAGTTTCCCCATAAGTTTCATGATCTCCCATGTCATTACTTCCACATACAATTCAAGACTTTAGCCCTTTCTCCTGTGGGGAACAGTGAATTTGAAGGAGGGGTCCAGCATGCAATTGACAAGTTAAAACAAGACTCTTGGTGCAGAGTAGTTGGAGGTTTAGGGACCAATGTGGCAGCTTTCTATCTGACGGAATATAGTATTCAATTTCAGTCCCTTTCAGTAACCATTCACGGTGAAGCTAAAAAGACGGATAAATCAAATTTTATGTGATCTTTTCCCGCAGAAGCTTTGGTAGCCTTGCATCCTTTTCACAAATAATTAAGCCTCCACCCACCGCCCCCCAGGAAAAATAAAAAAGAAGGAAGAAGAAGAAAATGCACATGCTGTGAGTAGCAAAATGAAGTATAAAGGAATGGTACTTAAATATTTGAGTACTGTTTTAGAAAATGCAAGTTTAAATACCATTTGAGACTCGTTAATAATCTTAGATTCATAGAATATAAAGAAACACTTTGCAATTTGTAATGGAATGTAATTTAATGTCTTCAAATTTGATTATGTTATATTTTGTTCCACTACAGCCAACTCAATATACTTTAAAGAGATATCTAATTAAAACAAAAACAACCACAAGTAGCAGTGACGAACCAATAATTAAATGGGGAGAGGATAAATTTTCGAAACAAAAAAAAAATTACATGTGAATTTAAAGGTAAAACTAAATATTTAATATGATAGTAAAATTTAAATATTTTGTTATAAATTTTTATAATATTAAAATTTTATATTATTTATTAAATTCTCAAAATTTATTAAATTTTTTACGCATCTTTTTATTTTAATTTTTAGATCAATTAATTAATTTATAATATTTTATTAAATTTAATTTAATAAAAATAATATTTCAAATCAGAATATTATTTTTATCCAATTTATAATTAAATTATAAAATTTTAAGATTAACTTAAATATCTAATTACAAAATTCTATATACTCACGAATTAAAAATTGAAAAAATATATATATATAGTGCAAAAAAACCAATAATTTATAAATTTCTTATTGAAAAAAATATATATTATAAACATATAAATATAAATATAAGTGTCTGTGTGTATAATATAAATATAAGTGTTTGTGTATATAGGGGGAGGGGGTGGCACCTCCCTCCTCCCCAGCAAAGATAAAAGTCAATATGATATTTGCTGGTTTTCAAAAGCATAGACCACTTTAGAGTGGCACACAGGAAATGTTCAAACGCCTCATCCTTGAAAACAAATTTAAAAGGGGCTAAAAGTTCTTAATATTATACGTCCAGAGTCCAAATACAGTCCACTCAAATGAATGCAAGCTATTCTAATGATAAATGACAATGAAAAATAATGCATGCACCATGTTCTCTGTGTGATGAAAATTGGAGGTGTAGAAAATATTTCCATTCATAATCTAATCTATTCTTTTTTTTTTTTTCATGAATATGAAGCACTGTAATGTTAATTAACATTTTACAGAGGAAAAGTTTTCTTTTTGACTTGCTCAGAATCAAACAAAATTTCTAAATTATTGAAGTAATTAATGATTGATTATTTGGTCCATACCTTACCTAGCAGCAGGGGAAAACAGATATGCAATAGAAAATTTTACTCATAAGGTCAAATCACTTGATCAAGACTGCCATTAGCATCTTTTAAATTTGTACCGTCTTTTTTCTACTTTTAAGTGGTTTAGTCATTTACATGGCTAAACATTTTAAATTTCAAAAGAATAGAGGTCTGGAAATTATTAGCATTACATCTCCATAACTAAACTTTTAAACATTTTAAATTTCAAAAGAATAGAGGTCTGGAATTTGTATCTTCTGGTCTTGTGGTGGTTGTATTGTTAACTGAAGTGCTACTTTGTTCCGCCATTGTCGAGGAAAGAGAGGAAAAAACTCTGATAAACTCTGTTTTTGCTTTATTCATCAACATATGAGAATTGATCTTTGAAAGGAAGGAAAATTTTACAAATGAAAAGGGAAATACTTGTTGGGAAAATCGGGTAATTTTTCCTCAAACTATAACTAGTGAATTATACTGATTCGGTAATTTTCAGGAAAGACTACTGAACAATCTCCTTAGACAAAATTACCATTCCAAATAAATTCCCAGGAAAGGCTGGAGGGGTCACAAATGGTCCCTCTTAAAATCCAGTCTCCTAGACAGAACTTACTTGCACAGTATATTATCACAACCTAAATCCGTGTATACATAAATAGTACCGTACACGTGAATAGTAAAATACACCCAAATGAATAGTATAATACACTACAAATAAACGCGACAAATAAATATTGAATACTATACTAATACAGAAAAGAAACAAAATAAATGTGGAATAAATAAAAGAGACAAGGAAAGAACACACCCAAAAATTTAATAACGGAGTTCGGCTAAATATGCCTACGTCTCCGAGCACCACTTGAGGCAGCCTGCTCTTATTAATTTGGGAAGAGAAGACCAAATTTACAATATACAAATTTTCAAAAATGTGTACTAATTTTTTTTGGGATACAAATAATTAGGAAGGGATGAGTTATTTATAAGGCAATTAACTCACCCCTAATTCTAAAACTTTCGATGTGGGATTGCAATAAATTAAGCCACAGCCACCAACTTTGACACCAAAGCCATCAAATTTGACAAATCTCCACCTTGGCATAATTTCTAATCCCACCAAATGCAAACATTATTCATTTTCCCAATCAAACAAAACAGTTTTCCTAGTGCTTCCAATTTGCGCCTTCAGGCGCCAACTCAAATGTGCAGGATATTGACCAAGTCTAAACAATGTTTAAACTTGGCTTTTGCCACCACCTTGGTCATCATATCTGTAGGATTCTCCGTAGTCCGAATCTTCTGGAGAAGTATCTCCTCTTCTTCTAGAATTTCCCGCACAAAGTGATAGCGAACATCAATGTGCTTTGTTCTTGCATGAAAAACTTGGTTTTTTTGCTAAGTGAATAGCACTTTGACTGTCACAATACACCTCAAGGTATTTCTGACCAACTCCCAAGTCTCTTAGCAATCCTTGAAGCCAAATTGCCTCTTTTATAGCCTCTGTAATTGCCATATACTCTGCCTCTGTTGTAGACAAAGCCACTGTTGACTGCAAAGTAGACTTCCAACTAACTGGCGCCTTAGCTAAAGTGAATAAGTAGCCAGTTGTATATCGTCGCTTATCCAAGTCACCTGCATAGTCGAAATCACAATATCCAACTACGCATTGACCAAGTGATTCATCCCGCTCAAACACTAAGCCAACATCTATAGTACCTTGAATATACTGTAAAATCCATTTCACAGCTTGCCAATGAACTTTGCCAGGATCATGCATATATCTACTCACAATACCAACTGCCTGTGAAATATCGGGTCTCATACACACCATTGCATACATCAAGCTTCCAACTGCATTAGCATATGGGACTTTCGCCATGTATTCTCGTTCTTCATCTGTCTTTGGAGATAACTGGCTGCTAAGCTTTAAATGAGGAGCAAGCGGAGTACTTACAGGTTTTATATCTTCATTCATACCAAAATGTTGTAATACCTTCTTCAAATACTGCTTCTGTGTCAGCCAAAACTTGTCTCTCTGTCTATCCCTGCTTATCTCCATGCCGAGAATCTTCTTGGCTTCTCCCAAATCCTTCATCTCAAACTCTTCACTTAACTGAGCCTTCATTTTATCAATTTCAATTTGGCTCTTGGATGCTATTAACATATCATCAACATACAAGAGTAGATAGATGTAGGACCCATCTTGAAGCCTGCGCAAATATACACAGTGATCGTATTTGCTTCTTGTGTCCTTCTGACCCATCATAAACTTGTCAAATAGTTTGTACCATTGCCTCGGTGATTGCTTCAATCCGTACAATGATTTGTTCAGTTTACAAACCCAATTTTCTTTACCAGCAACTTTGAATCCATCTGGCTGAGACATATAGATTTCCTCCTTCAAGTCACTGTGTAGAAACGCGGTCTTCACATCAAGTTGAGCTAGCTCCAAATTTAACTGTGCTACCAAGGCCAACAAAATTCTAATTGAGGAATGTTTAACAACAGGAGAAAATACCTCATTATAATCAACTCCCTCCTTCTGAGCATAGCCTTTAGCTACCAATCTTGACTTGTAGCGAACATCATTCTTGATAAGAAATCCTTCTTTCTTTGCAAATACCCATTTGCATCCAATTGCTTTCTTGCCTTTTGGTAACTGTGTCAACTTCCACGTCTTGTTCTTCTCAAGAGATTGCATCTCTTCTTCCATTGCATCTTTCCATCTACCATTTTCTGAACTTTGGATGGCTTCAGGAAAGGTGGATGGAACTTCATCAACAACTAGAAGTGCATAGGCCACCATGTCAACAAAACGAGCAGGTTTCTGAATTTCTCGTCTTGTCCTTCTAACAGCAATTGACTCTGACTGCTGTTGAGATTCTTGGGTCGGAATCTCTTCCTCATCTGACTCTGCTTCTGCCATAGGAGAGTCACTCATAGTACTTTTTGCTGGGCTCACCATTATCTGTTCAAACTCCACCTGCTTCGGCGTATACTCCACCTGCTGCGGAGTACCATCAGTTCCTTCTTGAGTTACCTTATGCAACATGGTAGATTCTTCAAAGGTAACATCCCTGCTGATGATGGTTTTCTTTGCCTCTAGACACCAAAGACAATATCCCTTAACTCCAGCATTGAAGCCCATAAAGAAAGCCTTCTTTGCTTGTGGATCCAACTTTGATTCATTTACATGATAATATGCAGTAGAACCAAAAACATGCAAAGAATCATAATCTGTTGCAGGTTTCCCAGACCATACCTCTAAAGGAGTCTTGCAATCTATTGCAGATGACGGCAAGCGATTGACGAGATGTTGAGCATATGTCACAGCCTCAGCCCAAAACTTTCTGCCTAACCCAGCATTAGACAGCATGCAACGAACTTTCTCCACCAATGTCTTGTTCATACGCTCCGACACCCCATTTTGTTGTGGTGTTTTTCTGACTGTAAAGTGCCGAACTATGCCAAATTCTTGGCATGCCTCCAGGAATGGATCACTCTTGTATTCTCCACCATTGTCTGTTCGGAGAACTTTGATCTTTCTACCAGTCTGGTTCTCAATCTGAGCTTTCCATTTAAGAAAAACTCCAAGCACTTCATCTTTCTTCTTCATAGTAAACACCCATACTCTTCTGAAAAAATCATCAATAAAAGTGACAAAGTAATGCCTACCTCCAAGAGATGGAGTCTTGGCAGGTCCCCACACATCTGAGTACACATAATCCAAAATACCCTTGGTATCATGAATGGCAATACCAAATTTCACTCTTCTTTGTTTTCCCAAAACACAATGCTCACAAAATTCTAATTTGCAAGTCTTCGTACCTTTCAACAATCATTGCTTGGCAAGAATTTGCAAGGATTTTTCACAAGCATGTCCCAAACGCATATGCCACAGCTTTGTTGCCTCTGAATCCTTCTTGCTAATAAACGTTGCAGTCGCTACTGTCCCAACCACTGTACTACCTTGGTAGTAATACAGATTATTCTTTCTCATGCCTTTCAACATCACAAGTGCTCCCGAAGTTGCTTTAAGAATTCCATCATCATCATAACTAAGCCTTTTGACTCTAAGGCCCCCAAAGAGATGAGATTTTTCTTCAAATTCGGAACATACCGTACATCTTTCAGAATTCTTGTGGATCCATCATGATTCCGCAGCTTGATTGAACCTATCCCAGCTGTTTTACATGGATTGTCATTTCCCATGTTAACAACTCCACCATCACATTCTTCAAAATCAAAGAACCACTCCCGGATGGGAGACATATGGTAGGTGCAACCGGAATCCAAAATCCACTCGTCTGGATGGGATGTTGAAGGTGATACCACCAAAGAGACATCTGACTCTGCATCACTTTTGCATTCTGCAACATTTGCATCTTGCTGAGCCTTCCCTTTATTCTTCAACTTTGGACAGTCTTTCTTCCAGTGCCCTTTCTCATGACAGAAAGCACACTCATCTTTGGCAACTCTGCTTTTTGACTTTGATCTTCCTCTTCTTCCCTTCGACTGGCTCTGCTGACGACCTCTCGCCACTAATGCTTCATCTACTGTAGCTACTTTGTTTCTCCTTTTATCTTGTTTTCTCAATTCATGACTATACAAGGCAGAACATACAGCATTTAAAGATACATTCTCCTTCCCATGAAGTAAAGTAGTTTCTAAGTGTTCAAATTCATCGGGAAGGGATGACAATAACATCAAAGCCAAATCTTCATCTTCAAATTTTACATCTAAGTTTAACAGGTCTGCTACTAATTGTTGAAACAAAGTGATGTGTTTGTTCATAGTAGTACCTGGTTGGTAATCAAACCGAAACAGCCTCTTCTTCATAAGGAGCTTATTCTGACCACTCTTTTTCAAAAAAATTTCCTCCAACGCTTCCACAATTTATGTGCAGAAGTCTCGTTCTTGAATGCATACTTCTGCTCTCTGGACAAGTACGATCGAATTGTTCCGCATGCCAACCGATTTATAATACTCCAATCCTTATCTTCTACGTATTCTGGTTTCTTTTCTTCAATGGCGATGTCAAGGCCCTGTTGGAAAAGGGAGTCCATGACCTCGCCTTGCCACATGCCGAAATGGCCAGTACCGTCAAATATCTCTACCGCCAACTTCAAACTTGACATTGGAATCCTTGGCCATGTGGACGAGGAAGCTGATGTCCCTTGTGCCATATCTGATGTAGCACTATTAGTTGGTGGATCTACTGATGTCATTACAGACTCAAATGATAGTATTCAATATAAACAATATTACAAACAGACCTAGGACGAACCTTCGGCTCTGATACCACTTGTTGGGAAAATTGAGTAATTTTTCCTCAAACTACAACTAGTGAATTGCACTGATTCGGTAATTTCCAGGAAAGACTACTGAACAGTCTCCTTAGACAAAATTACCATTCCAAATAAATTCTCAGGAAAGGCTGGAGGGGTCACAAATGGTCCCTCTTAAAATCCAGTCTCCTAGACATAACTTACTTGCACAGTATATTATCACAATCTAAACCCGTGTATATATAAATAGTACCGTACATATGAATAATAAAATACACCCAAATGAATAGTACAATACACTACAAATAAACCCGACAAATAAATATTGAATACTATACTAATACAGAAAAGAAACAAAATAAATGCGGAATAAATAAAAGAGACAAGGAAAGAACACACCCGAAAATTTGATAACGGAGTTCGGTTAAATATGCCTACGTCTCCGAGCACCACTTGAGGCGGTCTGCTCTTATTAATTTGGGAAGAGAAGACCAAATTTACAATATACAAATTTTTGAAAATATATACTAATTTTTTTTGGGATACAAATAATTAGGAAGGGATGAGTTATTTATAAGGTAATTAACTCACTCCTAATTCTAAAACTTTCGATGTGGGATTGCAATAAATTAAGCCACAACCACCAACTTTGACACCAAAGCCATCAAATTTGACAATGCTCTGATAGTACCATGATAAGAAATTGAATCGAGGGAACTGAAGATAATTGGAGGTGAAAATTGAAAGAGCCAGTAGCTTCTTGTATATAAGCAGTAATCATTATAACAATTAACAAACCAGAACAAACCAGAAAACTAAGGCTAACAGACTAACAACTTCCAACTAACTCTACTGTTATTGATTGTACAATAAGAGTGTGGAACCTTTCGTTGATTAAATAAGAGGAAGGTAGAAGCTTCTTTTGTTGTATTGAGATAAGACCATTTATAATTTTGCCCGTTGGGTGATTAATCAAACGACCGCTTACAGGTTAAATGGGAAATTTCCTTACTTGTCATATTAGATGAAAACAGTTAAACGACATATCGCGGGGGAATTATTTTCTCTGATAATAGCTGAAATTGTCTACACTAGAAACATTGATATCTGATGTAAGCTACAACCAAGGATCCTGATAAATGCCCAAAGAACTACAATCAAATCAAATGCAGAATGATATACAGCTGTATTATTAAAAAAAATTGAAGAGATATACAAATAAATTATTCTATATTATATATATTTATATATATGATAGATGAGGTCGAACATTTCTTTATCTTCCATCTAGCATCGTAACTGTGACTTGGTTTACAGTAAATGATTCATCTTGTTTTCCTGAAGATGAATCAGTTTCAAATGGATTTCTTTCTAGACAATACCCTGGAGTTTTAGGCTGGGGCATCGTAGCAGTTTCACTGCTCAACGTCAATACTACAGATGACATTGTTGGTCTGTCTTCGGCACGTTCTTGTACGCATAAAAGGCCTACTTGTATGCATCTCAGAACTTCACTTGAAGAAAATGAATTGCCAACTGATGTGTCTAACAATTCCAGTCCTTTCCCTTCTTTCCACAGTCTCCATGCCTGCAATTATAATAATGGCATTTCCAATTTTCTTGGTCAATGGTACTAGTACTGAAATAATTTAGTGGAAATATCGTCTTGTAGAACTTACATGTCCAAGAAGGTTGAGCTCACTGTTTGAATGATAAAATCCTCTGTTCTTTTTACCACTTACAATTTCCAATACTAGAACACCAAAACTAAAAGCATCTGATTTTACTGAGAAGAGTCCATCCATCGCATATTCGGGTGACATATAACCACTGCAGTAATCAAGGAGGAGAAAGTGAGGTTTAGCATAGAATTAAGTTCAGAAATCTAGTTATTTAAATACTTACTATGTTCCCACTACTCTCTTGGTATTTGCTTCCATTTGATCCCCTCCAAATATTCTAGCCATGCCAAAATCAGATATTTTGGGAGTCCACTCTCCATCAAGTAGAATGTTGCTTGCTTTAAGATCTCTATGGATAATTCTAAATCTGGAGTCCTGATGCAAATATAGAAGTCCTCTAGCAATCCCACAAACAATGCTGAACCGCCTTTGCCAATTTAGTAAAGAGCTTTTCGCTTTATCTTCAAGAGTAAAACAAATACGATATAAGAAACTTGAATTGAAACTCTAAATTCATTTAATACTATACAACAGAATGAAAGGGACTAACTGAATAAAACAGAATCAAGGCTTCTGTGTTCCATATACTCATAAATGAGCATCTTCTCATCCATTTCAATGCAGCAACCGAGCAGTCGAACCAGATTTCTGTGTTGAAGCCTTGCAATTAATCTGACCTCATTCTTGAATTCTTCAATTCCTTGGCCAGAGTTACTGGATAGCCTCTTTACAGCTATTTCTTGGCCTTCTACTAGCCTACCCTGGTAACAATATTATGTTCTGCATTAGGCTATTATCCATTTCAATCCAAATTGGGTGTTATATTATCACAAGAATTTACCATGTAAACACAGCCAAAACCTCCTTGTCCTAGTTTATTATCATCAGAGAAGTGATGTGTAGCTGTTATTATTGTACCGAAATCAAACAATGGCAGTTCAAGCTCATCATTGTCTTTTTCTCCCGAGTGATCTCTCTTACTTGAGATAACCACCTCATTTAGCAAAAAATCTTGGCTTCTTTCTTGAACACCTAATTGTACAGATGGTAAGACAAAGTTTAAATTAAGATTAATTACGTCTCAATCTGTCTAATTGAGATTGTTGAAAACCCATGTTACCTTTCGGTTCTTTACGCGCACTTAATAACTTCTCTCTCTTCCAAAAACAACAGCCACCGAGTCCAAGTAGCAAAACGGCAACCCCAACAGCAAGTCCAATGACAAGAGCACTAACACTCTTGCCATTGCCTAATAAAAACAGATTGGTAATGAATCATCAAGCATAACAATGAGGTCTCAACAGGCACCATCACAACAGCAAAAACACAATTTCTTGATGCAAATAAATAACAATGTTCAATTTTTATACTTAAATGAAACATGAAATTATAAAATAATTTTATAAAATTTTGTGAAGTTCATTTATACTAAATAGGACCTTCATCTTATAGAAAGCTTATTCAATCATTTCTCCAGTAACCCTTCAATGCAAAAACAGTATTGCACGGCAGCAATAGGATTTAAGACCCTTTTTTGAAAATCATTTACGGCAGTTTATTCAATGCATGAACTTTTGGCAATTAAAACAGCCAAATTAATGGCCTACCACACTACCAAACTCAACTAATTAAATCAGGGCCCACAAAATTCCAAAGTAAATTTCTAGTTCATAAGTAATTTGAAAACGAAGCAAATGGCTTTCTGACACCTCAACTGATGATAATCAATCACCATCCTCGTGAAAAAAAAAAAAAGAAAAATATATTCGTTCATTAATTAATTCTGAAGTTGAAATATATGCTCAATAAATAAAAATATTTCGACTTTCTTCCCGTGGAAAATGATGTGATGTGAATTCTTTCAAACAAGGAATCAATTATTATAATGTAATATGTTCTCAAGGCACACTTTCAATTTCAGAACCCAAAAAAAAAAAAGACACAATTTCAATTTATCGAAATTCGGATAGAAAGGTACAAAAGAAATGGAACAAAAAGAAAAAAACTGTTCCCATTCGTCCTTAATCAATGCTTACATTATATGATACAAAATCAACCTTTACTCTGCAATTTATTTTTAAAAGCAATAAATATATTAATTGTTTAAATTTATTTATTTATTATTTACTATATAATATGGCATTTATTTTATTTATAATTTTTTAAAAATATATATTATATTTTATATAAATAATAACAATAACAATCTTTTGTTTTAATTATACTTCATCCATTTAACAATAACAATATTGTTTTAAATATAATGAGAAAAGTTTTTGTAGGGTCTACAAAATTGAATCCCGCCCCTGCACTCGAAATCTAAGCTTCTTTTTTATTCTAAAATTAAAACAAAAAATCCAAACTTTTGTATTCGCACATTAAATAATGATATTAATTTTTAAAAAAAAAAGAGAAAAGAAAACGACTGCCAAGTTGGGCCCAACAAAATCCTATTAGAAGTCAACAATGTCGGCCCATACACATGAGATATTTGGACCCCGAGCATTTACTTTATGGACCCCACGTTACCGTCCTTCAAATAAAATTCCTTTAGTAACCTAATCACTGATGACCGCTATATTCACCGTCGGATTATAACCTAGACAGCTTTATACTGACAGATTATATAATTATAGAATCAGATAGTTATAATTATTAGGCTCAGCGAATCAAATTTGAAACTTTATGGCTTGCTGGCATATCAAAAACATAGGTATGAGCAGGTTGAAATCTAATTGGCATGCTAAAACAAATGAGATTCGTTTCATGCTCAACCATACTTTCAACAATAATTATTTTAAACAATGGTAATGGATCCCACTAAGGTTTTATTTACTTTTATTTATTTATTTATTTTATTCCCTTCAAACATAAAATTACTTACCTTAAATTTTGAATTTTGAATTTGAGTTTTAAATATATTTTTTTTCTAATTAACAAAAACAGAACAAAGATAACGATGGCAAATTTTTGGGTGCGACATGACTCGAAGCCACCGTCATTAAAATTACCAAAACAATATCTCCTTGTAAATTATGTGGTATGTGATGAACGTGCTTCTTCTTTTTAAAGAAAGAAAGCAATGGAATACATGTTATTTTCATTGGTGGGTGGGTGTACCAATCGCATAAGGCTCATAAACTTATTTTGGTTGGTAGTAAAATACATTTTCAATTTATTCGGCTACTCAGTCTAATAATGAAATGTTTTCATTTTAAAAGTATACTTAAATTGTCTGTGATATTGAATCTTTTTATTTATCTCATGATAAAAATAAAATTTTTCGAATTTTTACTATGGATCATAAATCAAAAATAAAGTAAAATTAGTATATGATAAGAAAGATAATGAATTACGCTATATTTTTAAATTACTTGAATAGCTATTTATTATTTTAATTTGCAAATGCAAAGTAAATAGTCATATTAAAATTTGTTTCTCTCGCTTGAAAGAGCTAATTATTTAGTCTTTAGTTGAAATTTATTTAAGTATTTTATTAGTCTATTAAAATAAAATTTATGATTCTTTCCCCCACATAACTAATTTTATTGACTTAATTAATTGATGAATTTAAAATATTATTAGATTAAATAGTTCAGTTCAGTGATTAAAATTTCTATGATAATATAAATGTTAAGATATTCAAACTATGATGTCTTCAAACCCTTTCAAAAAATTTGTAATGTCAAAATATGTATGAAGAAATTTTACTAGCACAAACGTATAGAAATGCAAAGAGGACAAACAAAAGCAGAATTTTGGACATACCTATATCAGAAGCAGCCAATCTGATGTAGAGATCTTGACCACCACCTTCTGAATATTTTCTCATGTCCAATAGCTCATTAAACCAGATCACACAGCCAGTGCCTCCATTGGAAATATTGGAATTGGCATAAGCTGTGCAAGAACAATTTCCCAAGCACGATAACTCACAGTCCTTAAGACTCATGTTCTTATCCACAAATGATGTTGAACTTTCTGGCAATTTCATGTTCTTCAAGTGCAAGAATTTGTCATTCATGCATTGTAGATTTGTGTTCCTAACACACCCACTTGAGCCATCTCTCAAATCCCATGCTTGTTGATTACTTGGCTGAAACCCCCTCAAGCACTTGCAAACAGGGGAGGCATTTGCATCACATACACCATATGGGCCACACGCCATGTAATTGTCACACTGATCTTTAGGTGCATACCAAAATGGATTCCACACTTGTCTATCTGGAATCCAGGTAAATCTTTGCAGTTTCCCAGAGGGAGTAACAGTCAATCTTGAATAGACAGATTTGTTAGATATATGAAATGAGTAAAGTACCTCATCTTTATTAGTCACGAAATCAAAGCTTAAATAATCAACAGGCTCCATTTCTGGGACTCCACTAAATCTTATCCCATTCCATCCTCCACTTCGGTAAACTTTTTCTTGGTTATTCCACAAGAAAAATTCTGGGAATCCATGATAATCCAATTTAAAAGAAAACCCACCTGTAGCAGGATCATCTGGGCTTATCCAAGAACTCAAATACCTATCTTGATTTTTATTGAGATCCCATCCCAATATCATGTCTGGCAACATAGTATCAGTAGGATAATCAAAACTTTGCCATAAATACCCATCATTCACATTTGCTTCTCTTAGAACAAGATTTCCTGTATCTAATAATTGCATAACTGGATTGCCAGCCTTAGTTTGATTTGATGACCATATGAGATTCTGATCTTGATCAAAAAGAGCAACGCTTTGATTGTAGATCTTGCAAATTCCTGAAGAATTGGTAAGTGGGTTATCTCTGTTAGCCACCCACACATAAGTTCTACTAGGAATGTTCTTATACCAAATACCCACATACCAATTCTTGGAATTTCCTGGAGTGAAGAATCCAAGCTCAAATCTTTGGCTTGTTGACAGCAGGGTTTGGGAACTTGTGAGAGATTGAGTTGCAGTTAAAGTGTCAATAGAAAAGGCAAATTTTGAGGAATAAAAATAAAGAAAAGTGAAGAAGAGCAATTTTGGGTAGATAGGGTTAGTTTTTGTTGTACCTTTCATTGTTGTTCAGTACAGGATTTTTGCTCTGTCTCTCTTTATCTCTGTTTCAGAGTAAACAGAGCATTTGGGTGTTTTTGGGAATATTTGTTTCTTCATTTTGAAGACATCTGTTGTTATTTGACAGAAAGAGAGGAAACTGGAAAGCACTGCTTGTCTTTACCCTTTTGCTTTCCCTTGGTTTTCCTTTTCAGTGTGTTGGTCATCTTTGTTTCTTCTTTGACAGCCCCATTCCAAAATAAATCTGAAAGCAAAATAACCAAAAGCGTGTATGATTTGGCTACTTTTTGGGCCAAATTTGGGTTTTAGTATTGTTGATTTTAATTGATAGGGCGAAGGAGGAAGATCACCTAACTTTCATTAATTTAGCACATATTAACCCTTGTATTTGATTACTTTATCTATCGTTATTGAGTTCTCTTCCTGAACTTGCGAAAAGTATAATTAACTCATATTTAATTTGAAATCTCATATTTTAATGACAAATCTCTATTCAGACAATTATTTATTAGATTTCTGACAAATGTTTAATTTAAAAAATACTCTATTTTATACAAAATACACTAAAATGAAATGTTTTTGAAAAAAATATACATAACAGCATATTTTTCAATTTAAACATATAAAAGAAAAATTTTTAAATTTTTTTAAAAATTATAGTATACATTTTTAAAAAATAAGATATCACATAATTTTTTCAAAAATAAACTATTTTTTTAAATAACTTTTAACTTCAATATATTTTAAAAATATTTATATACTATTTCAAAAATTATGAGGTTCCATTCACGTCTTTTGCACACTTCATTTATACTTTTCAAAAATAATAAAATAATGTTAGTTTTATATTCTTTAAGAGCCACTTGAATTGATTATTTCTTTTTTTATTTTGCTCAGCATTTTATTGTTTTTGACCACCTACCTTCGCTCATGCGGCCCTCTTCTTAGCTTATGGCTTTAATGTGGACTTGGGGACCACCTACCGTCACTCATGCAGTCATATTCGGCTTTTCTCCTCTTCTCTTAGAATTTTCTTTCTCAGCAAATTTGATTATTATTTTTTTTAGGATAACAGATATTTTTAGTTAAATAAATGACTTGACATATTTGTTTGCTTATTGGCAAATTCTTAATTTAAAATTTAAATCCCTTCTTTAATTTTCTTTAGCCTTACTGTATATTCACTAAGACTAATAAATAAATTTTTTTCCTAACAAAGTGGTATGTCTGCCAATTTTAATAATATTAAACTAAATTTGATTAGTTTTTTTTCCTCAGATAAAAGATGAAGTTTAATTTTTACTTTTTTATAAAATTAACCCTTACTGAAATAATTCTTTTACTTATTTTTTTAATAATTTATGACTGAAACTATATTATTTTAATCATAAATTATTAAAAAAAATAAAGTAGGCTTATTTTTATAAAAAAAAAAAAAAGTTGTTGTGTGAAGAAATATTCTTCACATAACTACCTCACCTGCGTTCAAGAGGAGCGATGATACAAAGCAGTGGATAGAGGCATCAACGGGAATGGCAAGCAGCAACGCACCAATCAGCCACCATTTTACCCCTCAGTGAACTCTTGATTTTTGCCACTGCTCTCAACTTGATTTTTAATGGTCCTTTGTTGCGGTCTATGTTGGCCCTTCATCTTGTTGCAAGGCCTGCTCTATTGGGATTTGGATTGAATTGTAACACCCTTATACCCTATAAACATATAATACACACACTCTCAATATATAAAATAAGTATATACGATATAAAAATGTTATAATTCAGTTTAATAAAAATTTTCATATTCCCTTATTACTCAAAATTTTTATACAAAAATATATGTATGTATATGTAAATACACAAAATTTTTATATTACTTAATTATTTAAATATCCTTTATAATTTACAATGTATATACATAAGCTCTCAAAACATAATATAATATACATAATGTCAAAATATACTATAAAATAAAATATGTACATAAAATAAAATATGTACATATTGGCAAAGTGACACTGATCTTGTTGTAGCACAAATACTTCAAGCTCCAATAACACAAGCCTAGACCTAATCTGATCTAATAGAACTCTCTGGCTCTACCGGATTATCCCTGTCACCTGCACGATGAATTACAATCGCGCTAAGCCGAAACCTAGTAGTACAAACTTTGATAATAATAAAATTCAAAAACAATGGTAATGCAGAATGTTCATATGTTATGTCATCACATGATATTCAAGATCACTTTTGAATATATCATATTTTACACTAACATATACACAAACATGAAGTTTAAAAGATGAAGTTTAATTTTTACTTTTTTATAAAATTAACCCTGACTGAAATAACTCTTTTATTTATTTTTTAATAACTTATGGCTGAAACGACATTATTTTAATCATAAGTTATTAAAAAAATAAAGTAGGCTTATTTTTATATAAAAAAAAAGTTGTGTGAAGAAATATTCTTTACACAGCTACCTCACCTGCGATCGAGAGGAGCGATGATACAAAGCAGTGGATAGAGGCATCAACGAGAATGGCAAGCAGCAACGCACCGATCGGTCACCATTTTACGCCCCCCCCCCCCCCCCCCCCTGTGAACTCTTGATTTTTGCCACTGCTCTCATCTTGATTTTTGATGGTCCTTTGTTGGGGTCTATGTTGGCCTTTCATCTTGTTGCAAGACCTGCTTTATTGGAGTTTAGATTGAATTGTAACACCCTTATACCCTATAAACATATAATATACACGATCTCAATATGTAAAATACGTATATGCGATATAAAAATGTCATAATTCAATTTAATAAAAATTTTCATATTCCTTTATCACTCAAAATTTTTATACAAAAATATATGTATGTATATGTAAATACACAAAATTCTTATATTACTTAATTATTTAAATATCCTTTATAATTTACAATGTATATACATATGCTCCCAAAACATAATATAATATATATAATGTCAAAATATACTATAAAATAAAATATGTACATATTGGCAAAGTGACATTGATCTTCTTGTAGCACAAATACTTCAAGCTCCAATAACACAAACCTAGATCCGATCTAGTCTAATAGAACTCTCCGGCTCTACCGGATTATCTCTGTCACATGCACAATGAGTTACAATCGCGCTAAGCCGAAGTCTAGTGATACAAACTTTGATAATAATAAAATTCAGAAACAATAGCAATGCAGAATATTCATATGCTATGTCATCACATGATATTCAAGATCACTTTTAAATATATGCTTTCATCACTTGATATTTCACACTAACATATACACAAACATGAGCCCAAACAACTAATACATCATTCAATTCTCAAAGTTACTATTTTGGTCTATAATGACACCATATGTCTAGTCGCAAAGGCAAAGTATTAATATAACAATCTAACTAGGTCTGGGCTTACGACCCGATCTTATCACTCAACCCAGCTTCAAAGACCAGTTTCTGAGGCTTACGACTCGGTCTTTTTACCTCAAAAATATTTTCACAGTGATGCCAAGCGTCTAGCCCCATAGGCAAATATAGGCATACCGTCAAACACAGAACTCTGAAAATTAAATAATATACTAGGCACACAATTAATTCACATTTTCCATTCTAAATTCCTTTCTCATTTTTCCATTTTCTCATTCATATCAATGCTATTTCTTTTCAACATTTCATCCTCATCATAGGATATTTCACGACAAAATCACATATTTCACATTTTATTCAATATAGCCATTAACAATAACTTTTCACAATGTATAATAATGTATACATAGCAATTCACATGTTTTAGCGTCATATTCATGAATACATAATGTATTAAGTAGCTTAACACATTTTCATCCAAAATGTGTTAGGTCAAATGTAATGCAATCACATTCCATTTATCAAGAGTTTGTACATACCTTAGAAAATACTCCAATACAAGCTTTAAAACTTACTCTAACATTCTCTTCCAAGTTACTCTTCAATATTAGGGTTGGGCAAACTACTTTCTTACAATGCATATATCAAATGTGATTATAAACAACCATTTAATATCACATTTTAAGGCATTCTCAACATCAAATCATTTAAATAGGAATTACAAATAAAAAATAAAGAAAAGAGTTATTCTCAAGTGATATGCCCAACAACATAAGTGTGTTATTGACAGTGTCACTAACCCAATTACACAGAAGCTTTGACACGTCCAATGATATGGGCGTGTCACTGCCCGTGTCATTCATTCTACCTCACAAAACATTTGACACTCCCAACAGTACGGGTGTGTTAATAGTCGTGTCAATTATTTTGCCTTACAGAAGCTACGACACGCTCAAGGATGGCTGTACTAATGGTCGTGTCATCAACGTTAAACTCAACACTATTGACACGTCTAACGATATGGTCGTATCAGGCAAAAGTCATGCATTTCGAACTCTCAACCATATGAATATAATCATTCCAAACTCAACACTACAACACCCTTAATCATCATCTTAGTTTATATCTATAATTCACTCATAAATTTAACACTTATATAACTCAAACATATCATAACTATCATCTTATTCAATCAATCATCACTTTCTCTCATAACACATTCAAAGAAGAAGAAAGAAAAGAAATCTCTTCTCTTTCAATCCAACTTTTAAAATCATAATTAGCCACTCACAACATCTTCATACATATCTAAATAAACCATTAAAATATGCTAATACACAATCCCCAAAATCAATATGCCATTCTTCCATAGAAATCCAAAGAAACTTGCAAAATGATAAAGAAACTTGCAAAATGATAAAGAAACTTGCTAATTGATGAAGAATCTTTAAAATCTTCACTTGAATCCTTGAAATTTCTTATAAAATTGGTGTATGGAAGAAAGAACTCTCCTTAAGCCTCTCTCTCTGAAGCTCGCATTCAAAGAAGAAACAAAAGAAGAAGAAGAAGAAGAAGAAGAAGCAAATTTCAACTTCTCTTCTTTTCTATCCTTATATATATATATATATATAATACTTCTTTATATGTGTTGTATATGTTAGATATATGTGTATGTCATATTTACTTCAATTATATTTTAAATATACATTTCACTTTTTACTTAAAATCTTTTTATTTTTTATTCAAATTATTTATTTAATTTATCCAAATTTAATTTATTTTATTTAATATTCAAAAATTAGGGTATTACATGAATGTTTGTAGGCCTTTCTTTTCTAAGTTTGGTAGATTGATGTACTTCTGGTTGTGTCTTCTTCATCCTAAGAAACTCAGCTTTAATGATGATGGTTATTGTATCTTTAATTTTCATTAATGGATTTTCTTATTTCTAATTTTTTTTAAAAAAAGTCTCTCCAATGTATAAGTTGGTGGCTGATCTCTTATACTTCTCAAGAAAGAAAATCATCTCCAACATAAAAATTATTTATTAATATTATAAATTATTAATAATATTAAAAATTTATTTATAAAAAATTATGTATAAATAAATGATTTTTAAAAATATTATACTAATATTAATAAATTATAAATACTTTTTTTAATTCAATTTATATCTATGTTTAATGATAATTTAGATTAGATCATGTTGTCAGCTTAGTTTATAAATGGTTCGGCAAAAAAAAAAAATTCACTTTGGCTTGAATTTGAAAAAAAAAATCTAATTTGATTTGAATTTGAAAAAAAAAATTAATATGATTAAAAAAATATAAAAATTAATCTTGATTACTCGTTATAGTTTATGATTCAAATTTCAAGTGATTTCAAATTTAAATCCTTTAGTTAGAATTTTTTGGAAAAAGAAAACCCTCGGATGGAATTTCCTAAAAAAGATAACAAATGCAGCTAGGCTAGTCTTTACGGTAATTTCCAAGTCCATTCATTCATTCCATACAATTGTAATATTTGGAAAACATAATTCCACACAATTGTAATTTTTGGACTACATCTTGCAGAATTTTTTTTTTTAGATGAAACTAAAAATTTCATCAATTGATAAAATAAAATAATATTAAATTATAACACTTCATAATAATTCATTAAAGTAGTATGAAAATAAGTCAAGAGTACAAACAGTGACAGCATCCATCACAAATTAAAAGATTGGATCATGCTTGACAAATGATAGTCACTTTTTAACCTTTTCGATGTTCTTTGAGTGAGTTTAATCTGAATATTAATAAATGTAGGTTCGATGCTAAAAGACTTGTAATTTTGATTTAATTATCAATCAAATAAAATACTCCATAAAAGTGATGAAGAAACAAAAAGAAGGACACACGACAAAAGGATAAAGAACCAAAATATAAACTACTATAAAATAAATGTAAAAGAAAATCAAATCTGTTTGGAATAAGAAATTTGAGCATTATTAAATAATAAAATTAAATAGAATGAAAAATAGATAAGATGCAGTCCATTATCTGTCTAAAAAATTGACGATGGCCTAAAAAAATCAAGAAAAAGAAAAAAAATTTTAGGGAAAAGTTTCTCTTAAAAATTTTCTTTAATCATAGTCATCTTGTAGAAATTTAGAATACTTTTAAAATTAGAAATTTTTCACAAAGAAACAAAACGTATGAAGAATTTTCCAAAAACAAGAGTACGTGTAGCATAGTCTTTATTACTGCAATTTCAATCAAGTAGAGTTTGAAAAGTCGTATTATTGATGTATTGGAAGTTTGTAAACTCCTAAATTCAATTAATTGATCAATTATTCTGATATTTATGGTCTTTTATACAGCAATAATTTTTGGATTAATTGATCATTTCTTAAAAAAGAATGGCATCCCATAATAATTACATTTATGTCTCATTAATCCATGCAATCATAATTTTTGGATTACGCCTAAATTTTGAATTCTGTGGAGTTAAAATTCTTTTAGAAAAAACAAACCTTGTAGAAAATTTCCTACAAAAGATAACAAGTACAGTGAACCATTTTTTTTTAAATTTATTTTTGGCAATTTCCAAGTCTAAGACTAATCTTTACCCCAATTTCCAATGTAATAATTCATTTTTTTTATATAAAAAAGAAGAAAAAAAGTAATTAAAAAAATATTCATAATTTATGGTATAAAATATGAAGTATATTTATAAAAAAAATATTTCATAGTTTATGGCATAAAATATGAAATATACTTTATAAAAAAAATATTTTTATAATTTATGGCATAAAACATGAAATATAATTTATTGTCTAAAATATGAAAATAAAAATAGTTAGTGAAATATATTTTATATATAAAAAAAAGAGAAGGCTTTTTTTTTAATATAAAAGGAGGAGAGAAGATTGCATGATAAATGGAAGGGAGGAGGATAAGAAAAAAATTCACAAAAAAATTAGAAAGAATAAAAAAAGTATACAAAAATTATAGCAAAATATAGATAGAAAATAAAGTAATCAAAATAGAGTAATAAAAAAATCAAGAAAACAAAAAGAGAGTAGAAGAATTTCAATAAAATAATTTTCTAGTTGAGAAAATTGTTAAGAAATATTAAAATTTATTAAGTACAAAAGGTGTAGTTAATAAATATCCTGAAGACTCAAACACAAATAATAGAAATTCACACATAAACTTTTAATAATTAAGGAGCAAGTCAAGTAAATAGTCTACTATATTTATTTATTTATGTATTCATTTTATACATTTATTTTTTTATTTTAATCTCAAAATAAATACAAAATATAAACGCATAAATCTTAATCATTTATAATATTCACAGATATTTAGATACAAAATAAATTATTTAAAAAATATATCCATATAAATTATAAATAATATATGTGTATATATATATATAATAGCATGTAAAGCAATAAATATATTTTAGTGGAGAACTCACTTTCACTTTATTCATAAAGATAAATAAACACACACAAAATGAGTACATAAAAATAAATCTAATATATATAAAAAAAATTGAAAGAAAAAATTAAACCTTAAAAGAAAAAAATATATATAACTTTAAATTTTAATACATGTATGATACAATCTTGTAAAAAAAATGAAATGAAATCTATATCAATACATACAAAAAGACATAATAAGAATCGTTATGGGTGTTTTTTTAATATCTATCCGTATATTTTTTGTGCCTTTTTCTTTATTCCATTATATAGTTTTTTTAATTGAATAATAAAAAAAATAAAAAAATGATTAGAATAAGTTTATTGCTAAGATTTTTTTTATTTATTACAATAAACATAAATTTTCTTTTATAAAAAAATCCATCATCACCAATATTTTTTTTTGTATCATTCATAATAAAATTATTTTTATTTTTGTATATTATTTAACTAAGTAAAAAAAATAAAAGATGAATATTATTTCTAGATAAAGGAATATAATGAATTTAATACTTATTTTTAATAAATGGATATAATTATTTAAAGATAAATAATAAAAAATAAATTAGAAACATTACTTTTAAATAATAATAATAATCATAAAAAAATAAATGAAAGTAAAAGGGATTAAGACTATGAATTGAGCATATAATAATAATAATAATATTGCTATTTTTAGAATTGGTTCTCGCTATATCTAGAAATTTGAGTGTATATAAATTTTTTTCTCTTATGAGTTTCAATATATAAATTCATTAATTTTAATATTTTAGCTTTATCATTAATTAATTAAATTACAGATAATATTTTATATATTTATTTAATTATCAAACTAAAGATAAATAATAAGAATATAAATAATTACTTCTAATTAATGAATATAATGATAATAATCGAAATTCGTACATAAAAATAAATAAATAAATATATATATATAGAAAAATACTAAATACACAACTCTAATAATTATATTCAGAAAGTGGATATAGTTATTGAAAGTATTGTAAAATAAAATCATAGCTAATATAAAAAAAATAATTATTCATTATTAATAAAAAAATAAATTTAATTTTATCCTTGATAAAATAATAATAATAAATCGATCGAACTACGAGAACTTTAATTTCGTCAAATGAATATATAAATAATCGAAATCAAGTTTCGAATTCAAATCCATTTAAAATAAAAAAATACCCTTTAAAAATATATATTAACAAACTATAAAAATAAAAGATATAAAAAAAATTTAATAAAAATATAAAATTTAGACAGTTATATTTAGAGAATAAGTATAATTAAAAAATAATAATTATAAATTTAATAAATATTAAGCCATAAAATTTTTATATTTAGATAGTGAATACAAAAGATTAAATTATTAATTAATTAATTAAATATATACACATAAAGGTTATAAAATCATTAAAATAATAAAATAAAATAATAAAATTTAATAAAAATTATTTTTTAAACAATGGATACAATAGCTAAAAAGATAAAAAAAATAAAAATATATATAATTTCACTTATAAATAAAAAATAGATAATAAAACATCACCATAATTATAATATTAATTTTTAATCGGTATAAAATTTTTTCTTTCTCTATATGTAATAAATTTTCAAATTTATAAATGCATATCAGAATTAAATATTCAATAAAATTTTATAATTAATTGGTTAACACTTCTATCAAATAATAATAACTAAATAAAAATTAAATAAAAAATAATTAATTCTATAATATCTCACCGATTTTCCTTTTGTCTCATGTGCGACATCCAAGTCCATTCTTTTTTTTTTTTGGATACATAAGGAGGGGGAAACCCAAAGGAAAAATTAGCAAGGAATAACCTGTGGCAAAGCCACTTCCTGCAAATCAGAGCTGCAAATAGCAGCCAACTGTCTAGGAGGTTGACAAAAGATCTGCTTCGAACCCGTCTCCATCACAGCCAAATTGGCGAGACCATCTGCTAAACGATTAGCTTCTCTATAAATATGTGAAACTTCAACAGTCTACTGCCTCTTCGTCAACTCCCTGCATTGAGCAATAATACCCCTGTATCTCAAAATACTGAGATTACCATCCATCACCATTCTATAACAAGAAACATAGTCCATTTCAACAAGCAAGTATTGGCATTTCAAGTCCCAGGCTAGCAGCAAGCCATGGAGAAGACCTGAAAGTTCAGCCTTAATCGCAGAACAGGTGCCCAGATGATGAGTAAAACCTGTAATCCAACGACCCTAGAGTCCCGAATAACTCCTCCACAGCCAGCAAGTTTAGTTCTTCCTTTAGAGGCTCCATCAACGTTTAATTTAATCCAAGTCCATTCTTTACACAATACAATAGTAATTTTTGGACTACATCAAAAAATTCTTTTAGGCAATATTAAATTATTTGTAAGTTATTGACCTCCTTTATGGACCATGCACTGTAGTTGAGTGATTGAACTTGACAGTTCAACCTTTTTTCGAATGTATATGAATAAGGAAGCTTTGCTTCACCCCATAACATGGAAATTAATTATAACAGGCATAATTAAATTCTTGGTGAGGTTATAAAAACTTGATTAAGTTACAAATTTCTTCTTGTTCATTCTCTACATAGAATTTCAAGTCAGCAGCAGAGGGGGTCGCCTTTTTTTATATGCCCTTTTTTATTTTTATTTTTTACTTTTTTGATTTTTCTTTTAACTTAATTTTTTAATCTGTCATTTTTTTATATCATATCCTTTTTGTTGTTTCACAATTTATTACTTTTGCAGGTTTATGATTCTTTAAGCAAACAAAACCAACATCTTTAATTTGGGTAGTCTGATGTTTTCAATCTATTTCTTTTTCTTAAACTGTCATTTTTTTCATCTTTCACTCTTTTAAAAAGATTAACACTAAATATATATATATCACGTTTCCAACTGTAATTAGTAATTGTTAAAAAGATTAACACTAAATATATATATATATATATATATACACCTAACCAGTTGGGATTAGCTCAACTGGCCACCTGATGTTACTCTCACTTGAGAGGTCAGGAGTTCGAACCTTAAAAATCGTATTTCAAAGTTTCGAGCTTTTTAAAAAATAAAAGAATATATATATATATATATATATACACCTGCCTTCTCTTATAATTGCAAAACGCTGTTTTCACGCCTCGAACCAATGATCTCAGATTATAAGACAACAATTATCGTTGCAACAATACTCTCTCTTTTTTATTTAATTAATAAAATAGTATTTTTTAAAAACTAAAAAAAATAAAGTTTGATGTTTTATCTGCATTAACTAACTACTTTTTCGTCCTATTTTTATGAATTCTATTAAAGAAATAAATAAAATAAATCCATTCACCCTCTCTCATTTTCATTTCCTCCCTCTTCCTCTCGTGAACCATTGTCAATTACTCTTACCAACCTCTTTCTCTCTCTCTCTCCCAACTATTATTATTATTATTATTATTATTATTATTATTATTATTATTGGGAAAATATTTCCGAGAAAAGGCTTATGCTACTATATATATATTTTTTTGTAAGGTTGACTCCTCAACGGTGTTTCAACACTAACAACAGTATCTTAGAATTGCAACTCAAAATCCTAATAAAAAGAAATATTTCTTACATAAGTATAATTGTTATTTTAATGTTATTCCAGATTGAATATGTTAGGATTAATAATATATAATATTATAAGTAGAGGTATTAAGGGAGAAGCTCCACCAGGTTGTTCAATCATGTAATTAATGTAGATAATATCATAATTAGAGGTATTAGAGGAGAAGTTCTACGAGGATGTTCAATCATGTAATTAATTTTTTCATAAATATTTGAGTTGGAGGTTTTTACCCTTAATTATCGTGTATCAAAGAGAGTCAATTGATAATGCTATAATTTCATTCTTAGTTTGAGAGTGATAAGCACAATGGATTAATTTAGATTCAAGAGTTTTGAGTGTTATTCCCTTTTTCAAAGTTTATATCTCTCTAATTTGATTAGTGAATTTTATCATTACATCATTCCTAACTAAATTTTAAATCGATTCTAACAAAATATTTTCTAAATCATGCATGACAATCCAAAATCTAAAATTTTTGTAGTCACCTTCTGATCATCCAAAAGAATATTGCCATTGACCTTCAAATCTCTGGATATAATCCTTGAACAAGAATCATGGTGGAGATGAATTAACTATCAAGCAACTCCAAGTATAATGTTGAAATGTTTAGGCCAGTAAAGCTGCACACTTTTCACTGGATCTATTGAGTGTTCCATCAATAATTATCATATCATTAGTTCAACTGTTCAATGCAGTTTGCAAAAACAATGACAAAAATAAATTATTATTTATTTAAAGATAAATAAGTGTGCATATTTATCTTGTGTTATATATGGACAAATAAAGCAAAAAAGAAAATAAATAAATAAAACCAACCGAATAAATAAGTATCCAAGCTTTTATTGGGCATGAACTCAAAAATTAGTATTCTTTCTTCCATTTTAATGCAGCAACTAGTAAGCCTGAGAGATTTCTATACTAAAGCTTGGAGATCAATATAATTTTATTCTTGAACTCTTAATTGCCTCGTCCCAGGCTACTTGAAACTCTTTTGATTGCCACATCCTTACCATCCTGTAGCTTTTCCTGTAAATATTGAAGTCCACAAATTAACGTAATGCTTTATTTTATATTTGTAATTCAATCATTTTTTTTTCTCTCGAAAAATCAACTTATTCTACGTTTCAAAGCAGCTTTTGAAGGGTCAACAGCTTTTGATTAGTTTTCTGCTTGTTCAAACCAGAAATTATGACATAAACAATGAATAATGCTTCAACTAGCTGTGAGGTGATTATGAATTTCAGTTGCTTCTAATATTCTCCTACAGAATCAAAATTATCACAAATTAATGCATATGATGTTGTTTATATATACATATGTGTGCATATATATATATGCAAATATATTTATATAATCAATAATAATATATATCTTATTTTATAAACAGTAAAATCAAATTGATTTTGACTTTTAGAAGTCAGTTTTACCCACAGATTTTTAATACAAAATAGTTGTGTTTGGAGGGATTTTTGGTCTTTACATTATTAATATGTGGGACCCATTAATTTGACTTTTTATTTTCCAAAACCAAGAGAAAAAACGCCGTGATTTTTTTTTTCATGTGTTTTGGACAATTAAATTTTATAAAGGGTTAATTTTTTCTTTGCGTATATTTGATAGTGTCTAATTATGATTCTTTCAAATCTTTACACGTACTCCCAAGCAACTTGACAGACAAAAACACAACTCCATTCATTAACTTAAAATAATTGTAAGTTTCAAAAAATTCAAAGACAAAATTATATTATATGTGCAATCAACAATTAGATTGCTAAAAATTTTAAACTCTATGGATTAATTAATTTTATAAAAAATATTTTAAAAACATATTTAATTTAATTTTTATTGTAAGGCGAATTCAATAATGATTAACTCTAGCAAGTATATTAGTCATATTAGTAATATAAATTCGTGAATCCAGATATTATCCTAGTAAGATCAAAATTTAAAAGTCAATTATTATATTATTTTATTATTATTTAAGAAATAATAATTAAATTAAAAAAATAAAAGTAAATTATAAAACTAAACTAAAATTATATAAATTTAAAGGCTTTAATAAAAAAACTCAATTAATAAAATATATTAGAGTCTATAAACCCCCTAAACTTGCACAGATATTAAAATTAATTTAAAAAATTGATTTAAGATTAATATGTTATCTTTAAGCCTAGCTAACATTATTTAGAAATATAGCTTTTTAAATTAACATCAAACACCTATTCAGACACTTTCGACATCAATTTGCATATGATCAAAACCGGTTATTCGATCTTATTTAAAAATACTAATAGTGTCACAAGCTAATATTAGATTATCTATTTAAATAAATCTTTAATTAAACGGCCTATTATACAAAATCACCTATATAAAACTAAATATTCAAATCTCATTGAATAAAAACTCTAATTTCTCTTTTCGACACATTATTAAAGAATTCAATTAATAAAACATTAAATACAAGCATTAGTTGCACGAAATTTGCATAAATCAACTTAAATTTAATTAATACAAATCAATATTTATTTAAAGGTTAGGGTTCATGTTTCCCCTAACATAAATAAATCTAGGGTTCATGTTTCCCCTAACATAAATAAATCCATTCTATAACTAAAACTATAAAATAAAAACTTAAATTAAAAATAAACATGATGAGAATAAGTAAACTCTTGATAGTTGTCTTTAGCTTGAGCGTGTACCTCTTCTTCAATGGAGATTTTATCTTTAAAAAGAAAGAAGAAGAAGAAGAAGAAGAAGAAGAAGAAGAAGAAGCATCTTCAAGCCAAACCAAAGAAGAAGAAGGATAAGTCCTATTTTTTCTAGGATAAAATAAGAAAAAATTCTTATATTTATAGATCTAAACAAAATAGGAAATAAATAAAAAGAAATTATAGTAAATTAAGAAAATTAAAATCCAAAAATTTATTGTAATTTTCATACATGAGCAAATGCATGACTATGCATATGCTCATGTATCTTTCTATCATTCAAAACTCTGCACTGAAAAACTCTGACAGCAATATACAAATATGTATGATCATATGCATGCTCATGCTTTTGCCCATGTGCATCTCTGCCATTTTTGAGCATTCATTAATTTTTTGTTATATTTTTTAAAATTCACCTATAAAAACGTAAAATAAGAAAAAATAACCAAAATCAAATAAAAATAAGACAAAACTAAAGAAAATTAATGCAAATATTATCCTAATTATGTATAAAAAATGCATTTATCAAATAAAAAAGAAATAAAGAAAATTAAATCCAAATCTTATATTTTAACAAAAATATTTCCAAATACAAATTAAACAAAAAAATAACCAAGTAATAAAAAATTACAAAACAATAAAATTCAAATAATAAGAAATAAAAAAAATTGAATTTGATTATATTTCATTAAAAAACCATAATAAGTATTGTATAAAATAGTCTATTCAAAACTTGATACAAATTATTTAAATATTTTTAATTTAATAGGTCAGAGAAGATTCATAATTTACATAAATTTAATTATGTAGATTAATAATTATTTTATTAGCATCAAATATAGAGTTTGAGGTTAAATAAATTTTATAAATTATTTTGTATTTTAATTAATTAAAATGAATTTTTTTTAGTTTCAATGGATTTAATGCATTACTTTTTTTTTTTTGAAACCGTCAATAAATTTTATCTTTCATTTTAAAACTTAAGACAATTTATGAAAGTTTTCAATTATTTTTGTTTGATTCTTTATTCTTATTTTGCTTTTATTAAATTTTTTTAGGTTTTTAGTATAGTCTGATTTAATATTTTCTGCCTATTCTATTTATGTGCAAGGAAGATTAATTTTATGATAAAAGAATTAATAGATATTTTGGTAGCTTTAGAATTCAATTAAAATTAATCGTGTATTTTAATCAACAAATTTGATTATATGTTTTATTTAATTTATATTTTTAAAAATATGTTTAATATATGTAAATTATTATTATTTTATTAAACTTAAATATACCTGTCTTATATAATTTTAAATATTAATATAAATAAAATATCAACCAAGTTAAAAAAATAAAAAAATATTGTATATATTAATTTATATATTTTTTAATTAGAATATATAATAATATATGATATAAAAATTTAATAAGATAATTTCATATAAATTTACTTTTTAAAATAATTACTTGACATATAATGAAAAAATTTTATAATGATAATTTTCAATAAATTATATTATTTTGTGTCTTATATTTCCACTAACATTAATAAAGTGATCGGTATTAATTTTTAGATATTTTTTCTTTTTAATTTTTTTTCCAACAATTCTTATTTACTTATCGACATTAATGAAGTAATCAATTAGAATAAAAAACAAAAAATAAATGCTTATGTAACTTGTGTTTAATTAGAGGGCACAAATAAGCAAATTAAAATATACATTTGCAATGACTATATATATATATTGTATAATAACATATATTTCTGAATTTATTAGGCCAGAACTAATCTTATTCGCACTGGATCAATCCACTAAGAGGTAAAATACTTATAATAAGTGACAACTCCATTCACAAAGATCGAACTTACGACTTCTTATTTAAGGGATAAGAGTGTCAAACCACTTACACTAATCGTTGTATATTTTGATTTTATGAGTTGCAGGTATAATGTTCAATATACAGGGATAAGTAATATAATATTAAAAGAGACAATTAATCAATTATTTAATTTTAATAAAATAAGAAAGGTTTAATGAATTAGTATGTATTATAATAAAAGTAAATAATTTAAGAGTGCAAATTAGATATATTAATAAGATAGTGATTAGGTATAAGAAAAATAAAGGGCCTTTCTCAATTAGAGTTAAAAATTACAAGAGTTAAAATATGAAATATTATTTTTTATTAAAAATTACTCTTTATTTTAAAAAAATGTATTTTTTAATAAATTAAAATTAAGAGCATAATAACTAAAATAATACCTTTTCTTTTATATAATAAATATACTTAAATATATCTTAAAAAATAAGTATTAATAAAGAATATTTACGGAAATAAAGTAAAAAATATATTATATATAAAAAAGTAACAATCTTTTTGAGACATTAAAAAACAATGGTTACTTTTTTTTTAAAGAAAGATAGCAATTAAAATTTTACTTGGTATTTATGCTAGAGCAACTATTTATGTAAATATTAAACAGAACAAGTCTGATATGATAATTATATCTAAGTGCTATAATAGTCTTTGCATTAGATAAAATAACATATATATTCATAATAAAATTTTAAAATATCAATTTGTAATAGAAAAATTATATTAATGGTATATGAACTTTTTTATTTTTGTTATTTTAGTATGAATTTTTTTTGTTCATTTTGGTATATGAACTTTTGTTAATAGAAATAATTTATTTGTTGTGACAGATTGGCATCTAGCAAATCATTCGAAGCAACTAAGGTATTTCTATTAATAAAAATTCAGACACCAAAGTAAATAAAACAAGTTCATATAATAAAATAGTAAAAATAAAAAAGTTCAGACACCGTTAGTATATATTTTTCATTTGTAATTAGTTTGATATACAAAAAAAAATAACTATATAAAGAATAGTTTAGAATTTTTTATTTAAGAGGAATTTTTTTATCATAAAATTGTAGGCATTCACAGAAACTAATTTTTATAGAAGATTAAGGAGATTTTCTTAAAGTAAATAATAATAGAAAAATAGTTAGAAATTAATATGATCACTACCATGCAGTACATCATACAATATATATATATACAATACCTTAGATTTTATACAATCATCTATATATATTTTATTACATTAATTGAAAGTTTATTTTCAAGATAATGAAGTGATATTTACTTTGAATTTCACATTTTTATTTTCACAATCATTTAGTTAAATTTAAATATTAAAGAAAAATCACTTACAAAAAAAATGCTATTAATAAATTTATACTAATTTTCCTGAACATTTTAAAAAAGATTTTTTTTAAAAAAAAATAGATGAATAAATCATGATACTGGATGAAAAGTAGTATTATTATACATAAGATATTTTTATATGCTGTTTTTATTTTAATTCTTCAATAAAAATATTATATAATATTTATTTTGTTTATAAGGGTACAATTAAAGAAATTATTAACAAAGCACTAATTAATAACTTTAAATCAATTATTAAATAAGAACAATATTTATGGTTATCAATTTTTCATAATTATTTATTTAGAATTATTATAAAATTTGAAAATTAGTATGTATATATTGAGTAAGAATACTCGCAGTATTGTGTATGTATTTTTCTAGTATGTAATAGAGTGATTAGCATTTGAGAGTTCTCTTTGTAATAACTTAGCATAATTTTCTTTGAGAATCTCATCTCTTTGTAATTTCCAAATCTATTAAATAAAAAGTGATTGTTCATTTTTATCTATAGGTTCTAAATAATTCATTTTTATTTTCATTTGTTTTTTTAAATAAAAAAGTATACTATGAACTTATAGCTTAAGATATCAGAGTCTATGGTATATAAGACTTAGATGTTGGCAAAAAAAAAAAAGACTTAGATGTTATAAAACAAAGTAAAAGATAGTACATGTGTAGCAAGTTTCATTTGGCTGAGATTATAGGACCTGTGTAGGAGTTAGTATATATATTGAGTAAGAATACTTGCAGTATCGTGCGGGTTTTTTTTCTAGTATATAATAGAGAGGTTAGCATTTGAGAGTTCTCTTGTAATAACTAAGCATAATTTTCTTTGAGAATCTCATCTCTTTGTAATTTTTAAATCAATTAAATAAAAAGTGATTGTTCATTTTTATCTATTGGCTAAATAATTCGTTTTTATTTTCATTTTCTTGTTTAAATAATAAAAGCATACTATGCACTTGTAGCTTAAGATATCAGAGTCTAAGTTATATAAGACTTAGATGTTATAAAACGAAGTAAAGGATAGTACCTGTGTAATAAGTTTCATTTGGCTGAGATTATAGGAGGCATAGAGCAATGAATCTTTTGGCAAATTATTTTTTCACTGGCATTTAAGTGTAAACAAAATTTGTATGGATAATCTATTGTGTATAATCACATCCCTTTCAAACTGTTCTACTAGTTCTTTAAAAAATAAGAGTATTATTAACAAATAAGGATATTGAGGCTCAAATCATAATGATACGGATGACTTTTCAAATATTCAACAAATAAAATCCAAGAAGATATGTGTGTTTAGTATTAAGTTTTATTATTCTATAAATTGAGTAGTTTACAGGATTTGTAAATATTGAAAAATAACAAAAATATATTCTGCTATTCAATAAAATTTCGCATTGTTCCTCCTTTTCTATCTTTGTTTCATAATTTTCTTCTTGGTATCAGAGCCAGATGGACCCAAGCAAGTCCTTAAACTGCAGGAATCTAAATCCATCAAATTTCAAATTTGATCGATATTTTCATCTTCTTCGTCACTACTATCTACAACATCCATGGCAGAATCCACTTAAAAGTTATAGTCATCATCGTCCATTTTAGCAGAATTTTTTTTTTGTGCTAATTGTTCTTTGTAAAAAGTCAAAAGCAATAGGCACGCCTGTTCAATTGCTCAATGTTCCGTTTGTCTACTTTTCCTTTCCATTGGATTTTGATTTAATCAGTGTCATTGATAATCAATTCCTCAATTGTCTTTTATATATTTGTTAATCGTCCATTGTCAATTGTTTCAACAATTTTATCAGTCTCTTCGCTGTTTTGTCAATCCTCCATGGTTAATATCCTATTCTACAATCTATCCAGATTCACTAAATCCAAATTTCAAATCAGTCTTACCTCAAATGATTTGCTTCTTCAAACACAAACCTCAATCTCACACAACACAGTTTCGTTGTGTTGAGAACAAATAAAAATTTCAATCTCACACAACACAGTTTCGTTGTGTTGAGAACAAACAATTTCAGAAAACCATACAAATGGCAAACGTCTGATCGATTTCAAGAAAATCACGGACTTGTCAGTGGCTTGAAAAAAAAAAAGAAAAAAAAATAATGATTACAAGAGCAAGAGTTTATCAACAAACTGTGCCTCCAACCACGGCTCAGTTTGCGGGAGGATATTAACAGATAAGGATATTGAGGCTCAAATCATAATGATAAGGATGACTTTTCAAATATTCAACAAATAAAATCCAAGAAGATATATGTGTTTAGTATTAAGTTTTATTATTCTATAAATTGAGTAGTTTACAGGTTTTGTAAATATTGAAAAATAACAAAAACATATTCTGCTATTCAATAAAATTTCGCATTATTTTTCCTTTTCTATCTTTGTTTCATAATTTTCTTCTAGTATAACCAATAGTGAAGAACACACTATTAAAAATTTTTCGAAACCAATTGATGATTAGGAAATTTTCAAGGTCTAAAAGGACCAAATTTACAAAACATCAAAACTATTTTTTTTTCAAAACCAATTTCACCATAAATACAAAAGAAAGAGACATCTAGATTGTAAAACTTTTTGAGACCGTTTGTCTTCTTTCTTCTAGGTCTTTATAGAAACACAAAGATAAATAATTCAAATACATCCATATAAGACTTATCCAGTTCAATTTTAATCCTCTAACAAAAGAATGATTAAATATCTAGTTCCTAGTAGACCTTAGGGATACACGTTTTACAAATTTCGATGCTTCATTGTTAAACTTTGTAGAACCCAGCTTATGTAGTGGTCTAATATCCTTTGATTGTAATTCAAACTTCACAGTTTCGTTAAATGATAGAAACATTTTACAATCTCTAATTCTCCAAATTAAAACCCATAATTATCACATGGTGAAGGATTCCATTCTTATATCCCTCACAGACAAGGTTCATTACAAAGTTATGGTTTCTGCCTTTGCTACAAAACATTGTTTTCAAAACACCACAGGAAAGAAACTTTGCTTTTACAAATGGACCTATCCAAATCAAACATTTTTTTCCCTAGACAAATCTAGCTGAAAGATGTCAATCTTTCAGAAGAATGGTTTTTAGAGAGAGCAATAAAACCAAACTCATCTTCAAGTTCAAAACCCAATACATTGTTGAAAGAAATAACCTAATATGATGATAGACAAGTCAAATTACATTTTGATAGCTCTCACAGTTCTAGGTTCTTTGACAACTCCTCAACTTCTAAGCACGATACACCTAGGAAGAGTCTTATCTCTTCCCTCAGTCACACACTTACCATCTTCTCACATGCAGCATAAAATGAACATTTCTTTTGTCATTTGCTTACCTTTTCCAAATCAAGGCAATATCACTCGCCTATAGCCCATACCTGATAGACAATTCCATATCTAGCATCCCAAATGCATAAATTTTAGAATAATACAAAAATTTATAAAATTTTACAAAATTTTTATTGTATTATTGTATAATCTAAAATATATAATATTATATTATTATAACAAAATCATGATATTTAAATTTTAAATTTTCATCACCCATCCGAATTATTATATTATTTTAAAAAATTATAAATCCATGTAGTAAAAATTAATTTTATTATTTTTTTTAAAAATATATAATATTATAAATTTATAAATTTATATTATTTTAAACTAATTAATTAATATTTATTTTCATTTAAAATAAAATAATAATTAAGATACTAAAGCATATTTATTTTTTCTATATTTCATTATAACTAACATTTTAATATTAATAATTTACTTAAATTCCGAGATTTTTTAGAGAAAATTTTAATTTTTAATTTTCAACATAAAGAAAGTAATTAATTTGCAGAAATAGAAATTATGATACTGAGAAATAAAAAAATAAACATGTGCTGTGGTTTGTTAAATTTTATATTATTTTAAATAAAAAGTAATTTATATAATATATGAAATGTATAAAAAATAATATTATATGCATATAATATTAAAAATTTCCATATTTACATATTATAAAAATATTTATAATAAGGTATTTGTAGAGTATAATTTTTTTTAAATTGATTTTGGAATTAATTGATAAAAAAGAATAATTAAAATATTAATTTTGAATTTTTTATTATTAAAATTGAAATTAGTATCTAAATTAGTGGACAATTATTATTTGTTAATTTTTTTTAAAAAATATAATACCTAAAAAATTTATTACTTTTTTTTAAAAAAATGTTTATTTTATAATAAAAGGACAAAAAATAACTTATGTATTTATATAATTAATGCATAAAAATAATATTATGTACATATAATATTAAAATTTTTCACATTCACAGATTATTAAAATATTTATAATAAGATATATGTGTAGAGTATAAATATTTTTTAAATTGATTGATCAAAAAGAATAATTAGAATATTAATTTTTAATTTTGTTATTGTTAAAATTGAAATTATTAATCTAACTAAGTGAAAATTTGTTATTTGTTAAATTTTTTTGAAAAGAAAAAAATTATAATACCTAAATGTTAAATTCATTTAAAAATAAGTGTTTATTTTATAATAAAAAGAAAAAATAATTTATGTAATAATATAAGTAATGCATAAAAAATAATATTATATATATAATATTAAAAATTTTCGTAGTCACATATAACAAAAATATTTATAATAAGATATGTATAGAATATAAACGATTACTTTTTAATTGATGTTGGAATTGATTGATAAAAAAAATAATTAAAATATTAATTTTTAATTTTATTATAATAAAAATTAAAATTAGTAATCTAAGTAAGTGAAAATTTATTCTTTATAAGATTTTTTGAAAAGAAAAAAAATTATAATACTTAAAAAATTTATTACTTGTTAATTTTTTTTTTAAAGTGTCATGACCATAGTCCAATTATAAATTAATAATAGATCAATCAAAATTATTTTGAAAATGGGTCAAAATTAAAATCATGATCAAAGAAAAACCTAAATCATAATATACAATTTAATTATAATTCTTAATTTTTATAAACCATCGAATAATAAAAATTTTGACCAAACTTTTTTTATTATTATTTATAGAAATACTCTTGTGATTTCTTTAGCGACAAAAAAACTGTGGTTTCTTTGCATGCAGTTGCTAGCTGTGCAATGAGCCGTGATCAATGGACCATTGCACGCATGAGCAGAATCAGAGGGGTCTTGGATGGTCCACGCTCCCTCCCCACAAGTCCATGTCAAGCCCAAAATTTTCATGGATTTATTTATTCCCAAGGAATTATAGACATGCCTATTGGTGTTTTTTAATGTTTATTTTGAAATTTCTTCTTCCAGTTGCTATAGAAGCTTATTATACTAAGTTTAAGTAATTTATATAAACAATTACCCATGGCTACTACAAATTTTTTTGGAGATTGTTAAACTCTATATTTCTAGAAATTAATTACCAAACCCATTTTTCTTAAATTTTGATAACCGAAATTTATTAGTCTAATTTCGATATTCTCATATTTACTTAATATTAAAATTCTTTATTTCTTGTGGGTAATTCTTCCAAGAAAGAAAATGAAATTATTCTCAATTTAATTTATCTAATACTTTTAGTCAAGTATTGTATTTAATTTAGCCTATAAATTTTGTTAGTTTCTTGGATACCTAAGTTATAATCAAAGTTGCTCACATTTTCACAACTTTTACTACTGTAATATTAAAAAATTACTTTTATTTAATTTTAATTTTAATTTATTTGCAATTAATTTATATTTTGAATATAATTTTTTTTTTACTTCAAAATTTTGACCTCTTTCCTTTCTCCCTCAATTGAATCGTGGTGTTGTCACTAATTGAACAACCTCTAATTTTTAATTTTTTATATAATTTTTTATTTATTTTTATTATCGTCATTTATTTTGTTATCATATATTAATATATATCATTACATATATATAATTTTTATATTTCTACAATATAAAATGAATTTCTATATGGTATAGTTTCTACAATATATTTATTTATTTTATTATAATATAGTAGTTTAGTATAATATAGTTATTTATTTTATTAACTTCTTTTTCTAGTGTAGAATATGTATAAACAGAAAATGAAGAAAAATCATTTAGCATATAATATTTCTATATTTTTATTTCTGTTTTCAATATAGATTTGCAGTCTATTTTTTATTTTTAGAATATTTTTTATATATTTTTCAATAAATTAAAACTTTTATATTTTATATTTTATACTTTATTTTATATTTTTAAAATGTAATAATTTTTCCTATTTCACCTTTTTTCTCAAAAATTTATATTGTTCAATTTACTCTTCAATATTCTCTATAATCTACAATTTCAATATTGTGTTTATTTTTTTTAACAAAAATTGATTTCAAGTTTTTTTTATTCTAATCTTAATTTCAGATAAATTTTTTTTCTCTAAGGTTTTAATTAAAATTACATATGAATCACCTTCGGTGTCTCAAATTATTCAAAGCCATTTTAAATTGCCTTGGTCTCACTCTCTCAAACTGCTTATAACGTCTCATCAAACCACCCATTGATTTGCCTTGGAACCAAGATTCTAACCAAAATCTGCGATTTTAAAACCGTCCTTAAATCGCCTTACAAGTGGTTTGGTCCAAGTTCAAGAACAAATGAAACTCATCTGCCAATTTCTACAAGCCAACACATCCAACGTAGAAGTGAAGACCCATGGATCAATAATCAAATAAATTTGGATTTTTGATAAAAATATAAAAAAAATAAAAAAAATTTTAAATTTATCATATTTATAAAATATTTATTAAAATATTAAAATTTATTAATTTATAGAGAATTTATAATGGATATAATTTATAATGAGTTTTTAAATTTTTGACAAAAAAATAAAAATTTTTAAAATTATAATGGTTTCCTGTATGCATCAGAGTCCACATGGCCTAATGGCCAATCAAAGTTGAAGATTAAAAAAAAAAAGGAGAAGCCCCTTCAAGAAGAAGAAAAAGCTCAATATACACATACACCTGGTGACTGGCGGCTATAAGCTAGGTCCAATACAAAATGCATGGTGATATCTTGTGGCCCAAGACCTAAAAGCCCAAAAATGGAAGGATTCAACGAGGAAGACCTAGGCAAAAATGATGAAGCCCCACGACCCAAGATTTATAGCCTAGTGAGGAAGACATAGGAAACCTGTGGCATCTAAGATTCAAAAGAGTACAAGAACAGTGAAAAAAAAAAAAGAAAAGAAAAAGACGTGAGGCCTCTAAAGCTTAGACAAAAGGACACAAATTCAGGCAAAAAGAGCCTTGAGGCCTCTGAAATTCAAAGGAATACAAGTTTAAAAAATGACAGCAAGACAACTAAACTAACTCTCTGTTTGGATGATGGTATGCTATGGTCTTATGAGATATGATATGATTTAATTTATTATTTATTTTGAATTCCATTGTCATATTATGGTTTCTTATAGTTTAAAATTCATGGTTTTTCCTCAAGTTTTTAGAACCATCGAATTGGTGGGTTGTGACAATTTATAACTTTTTATTCAAAAAATACCCTTAATGCTTTTTGTAAATTTCACATTTCTCCATCTCCATCTCCATCTTCTTCCAATGCAATGGTCTGATTTTTTTTTTAGTTATTAACAAGATTTATTGCTTGAATTTTTTTTACAGAAATTTATGGTTTGATTTTATTTTTTTGCATAAATGGTTTACTGTCAAATTTTTATTTGTAAATAATATAACTTAGTTTAATCATTTTCAATTTATTAAAATTCAAATGCGAAATAAATATTTTTATTTGCATCAAATATTAAAAAATATATAAATTTGTTATGAAATTTATAAATATATGCATTTAATTATTGTATTTGTTAGTCAAATATATTCTTCTATTTATATACATTATTTTTTCTATATTTAGTTATTTAGCTTTAATGCCTTTAATTAAATTTTATTTTTGATTCTATAAAAAATAATTTTAATAAATTTTATATTTATATTTAATTAAATTTAATACTAATTAAATATTGAGGATATTCTAATTATTTTATTATCTTTATAATTATATTATACCATCAAACTAAATAAAAATAACTTATTTAACCATACCATACTATACAATCTTTCTAAATATAATAAATAGTTTTTACAGTACCATATCATACAATATCATATAATATTATATATTAATAAATTATACTATCAGTCATTCAAATAAAGCATAAGACAATTGGACTTGTGGGGGGGAAGCGTTGGAAATAAAAAAAAAAAAAAAAAAGAAAGAGAAGAAGAAGAAGAAAGCCACAAGAGAGAGACACTTAACTAGAAAAAAGAAAGGAGGAGATGGACAAAATTAAATCGCATATCAGACAAATACAAAAGAAAAAGATCAACTTGTACGTTAATAACTCACCAAACTAAGGCCATTTTAGCCGAGGTAACATAGAAAGGCCCACGAACAAATGAACCTAATATATTAATGTGTACAAGCCAGCCCAAAAAGATTGAAAGCCCACGGATCAACAATCAATCAAATTTCCTACAAGGAAGAAGGGACCTTTATCGTTCTAACTCATCCCTTTTAGATACTATACTATTTTTTTTTGTAAGACAGATTGCTTATACAATATTTGTTAAATAATGCATGCCAAATCAAAATATGAAAATTTTGGATCCATCTTCTCATCCAAAAAATATTATTGACCTTAAAATCTCAGGATATAATCCTCAAACAAGAATCATGGTGGAAATAAAGAATATGTCGAGCAACTCCAAGTATAAAGTTCAAATGTTTAGGCTAATCAAGCTGCGCATCTTTCACTGTATCTATCTAGTGTTCCGTCAACAATTACAGTGTTGTCAGTTTAACTATTTGATGCATTCTGCAAAATAATGACAAGAATAAATTATTATCTATTGAAAGAGAAACAAATGTGCATGCAAATTTATCTTGTGTTATACAAGGACAAATAAAGAAAATAAAAAAACCAGCCAAATAATATCCAAGCTTTTATTGGGCATGAACTCCTAAATTAGTATCCTTTCTTCTCTTTCAATGCAGCAACCAATAAGCCTAATGAGATTTATATGCTGAAGCTTGGAGATCAACATGATTTCATTCTTGAATTCTTACATGCCTTATCCCGATCTACTTAAGTCTTTTGATTGCTACATCCTTACGAACTTGTAGCTTTCCTTGTATAAAATTCAAGTCTAGAAATTAACATAATAAGTTATTGCATATTTGTAATTGAATCATTTTTTGCTCTTGAAATCACCTTGTTTTATATTTCAAAGTAGCGCAGTCTTTTAAGCTATTGATTAACTCTCTACTTGTACAAACCATAAGCAATGATACAAGCAATGATGATTGTAATGCTTCCTCTAGCTGTTGATGATTGTGAATTTCAATTGCTTATGATCTTTTCCTATATAATCAATATGACCACAGACTAATGCACACGATGTTGATCATATATTTGTCCGTGAGAGAAATTAAAATCAAAATTATAAATTCAACGAAAGGTCTTATCCACCAGAGGAAAACTCTAGCACATCTCTAAGGTCTCTGGTCAAACCAGACATCCTATTCTATTTACATAAGCATAACCAAGCAAAACAGTTATCCAGGCCCCATTGAATGCATTCAGTAACTTGTAGACCTATACAATTTTGAAAAAAATAGAAAGTTCCATACCACTTATGTTCCAAAAGATGTCTTATTTCCCTCTCCATGTCTGTGTCTTGTGTTTCTCTCACAAAATAATTTAACTTGCCAGACACATCCTCCAGTCCAGTTGCCTCTACTCCATATTCCTATTATGACTTTGGCACAAACCTTTCAAGCACCTACAAGTTAGGGTTGGAATGTGCAATCCCACATCGGCAAAAGCAAAAAGAAAAATAGCTAAAAATAAGTTAAGTGGCTCAATGGAAAAAAATAGCTAAGGCCATTTTATCATACATGGAGCCTAATTTTTTCAAGAGAAGCTCATAAAATGTAAAAGCCTAATAACAATGAAGAATTTGGCTCTTTTTTTTTTTTTTTTTATAGAATTATAGTTTTTATTATCATAAATATGAGGAAAAACATATTTATGGGATGTGAACTACCCAAAACACCCAAAGCCCATGTATTTCCAGCTTATATCGTCCTAAAAATATGTACAAAAACCCCAAAATATCTTACAATCAACACAACAATACAAAATAAGAGAGATGTACATGCCAAATATTCAATACTCTATACTCTATACCAAAACTCAGATTACAACATATACAACAAAAGCATTTCATCAACATATTACAACAAATACATCGAAGCATTTTATCAACAGAGCACGCAATAGCAGCAGGTCCTGTTCCTTGTAGACAACCCAGGACTTGGAGAAAAAGGAGCAATCAGCAGCAGTAATAGCAGGTGAGCTAACCCAGAACTAAGTTAAACAAGAGGCAGGCCAGAATAAATAGAAAAAGAAGGAGCAACCCAAAACTAAGTCCAACAAGAAGTAGATGAGCCATAACTCATCATATCGACGTATCAGCAAATGATCTCAGAATAGGAATTGTACCCAGCCTTTACCTTATGCAGGAACATGAACACAAGGACAAATACTTAAATAAGCCAAGCTTCCAACTTGTTTTCTCTAGTTACTCCAGACTTAGCTAAAGAGTCGGCAACAAAATTTGATTCACGAAGGATGTGAATGAAGGAGACTGATGTAAAGGAAGATAGGGGAGACTCGATGTTGCACCAGACATCTCTCAACTTCCATGGAACTTTATCAATAGTCTCTTTAGCCCAGGATACCGCATTTTTAGAGTCAGATTCTATTACTAAACTTTTTGTTCTTATCTCTTGATTTGAGGAGGTTATTTTGAGCGCCGCTTGAATTGCCTTAAACTCAGCTTCATTAGAATCAATTACCCCGGCATAAGCAGAGAAGACAACAATGAAATGCCCTAAAGAATCCCTTAGAACACCACCTATTCCAGCATATCCAGGTTTACCAATAGTTGATATGTCAATGTTCCATTTGAAGGTACCCAGCAATGGAGGTTGCCATAGTAAAGATATTCTAAATCTTTTTCCCTTTTTTCAATTTTTGACACAGTCCGAGAATATCAAAAATTATTCGATAGTATAAGGGAAGGAGATATTTGCAGCAGATGTCCTCAAATATGTCCAGATGTCCACAAATATGTCCAGATATTTCCCACTTCCAGCATGCCCAGATGTCCACCTTTTCCCAATCTTCAATTGGCTCTCTTGAAGATTAAAGCTCAAGCTGACTCCCTCTTGCTCTTGGACTGGGCCCATCAAATCTCTAACAGTTAGAAGAGGTTGTGATCTTTGACAAAATCCAAAGGGTCCAGATGCCCCATAAATTTGACATCCATCAAAAGGTGCCTGTCATATTGAATACCAGTTCTTGCCCTTTTCCCAACACATAGACTTCTATGATCCGTTTGATAACAGGATAAAGTTGTCCAATTGCAGGAATTGTACACTAGAGGATTAAGGTACCGCTCTCCGATTAGCATCCTCTACAAGAAAACACTACTTTGATATGTTATATCCACATCTGGGCAATCAATACAAATTTACTTCAGAGCCCACTTCTCCAATATGGCGTTGACCCCTTCCAAACAAAAATTTGTGGTGGTGATTCTAATTTAAACCCAAAGATAAAAGATCCAGGTGAAGGTTCATTCTCACTTTTCCAGGAAGTTGTTGCAACTTTAACTCCTATTTTGAAATTAAGCAGTCGACTTGTGCATGGTATCATAGTATTTGATGAACGATGATTGAAGTTATCCCATACATTATCTCCATATGTCCTGTCCATCATAATGAAGCTTCCATTGTTTAAGAGCACAGCAACTACCGTTTGAGGCACCACCGTTGGTTGACCAGAGGAAATTTTGTTATTCATCTACAAGCCTTAAATTTCCATTGTTGCCTATTTGTAGACTGGCCAGAGAAATCACAACCAGCTTCTCTGTTGGCCACCCAATAACAACTTTGCGACAAAAGATATTTTTTATATCATATTCCCACTTATTGGTTGGAAGAATTATTAGGACTAAAGAATCCTAACTCAAAAACTTGGTTAGGAGTGCTAAGAGTTTGGCCTTGCAAGAGAGCAGTGATGTGAAGAAAGAAAACTGAGCAACAGGAAGCACAGAACAGAAATTCACTATTCTATTTCTGCCTCTTAACAAAATTTCTTTTATGTAATTTGAAGAAGCAAGTTGCATATACAAATTTAGAAAGGAAAATAGAGTTTTTCATATAAAGAAATGACTGATTGCCTCCCAAAAGAAACAAGGAGAAGTGTCTTCTGATGAAAATTGCATTGCACCCAGTGAATCTCCTTGTACTGTATCTTTTGGATTTCTTTAGAATTGGAAAATTTTTTTAGAGATAAAGAAATAAACAAACCTTAAGAAGAATTTTCCAAAAACCTTTTGCGCAATTTCCTAGTCCATTCAATCAGGTAAAGTTTGCAACTCATATCATTAATTTATTGGTCCTTTGTAAACTCCTAATCAATAATTCTGCGACATGGACTTTTATATAGAGATGTTATTTCTTAGAACTAGTCTATGTAGACCATTCTCATCCAGTTTCTATCAATCACTTCAAAAAAAAATCTATCATATATACTGGAGTCCCCTGCTTCTGCAATCTCCAATAGAAGGCTACACATTTTACATTGTACATTGTAAAGCTGGATCTTTCAAAATAGAAAATTGGTACACTTAAAGACACAGATAGCAACAGTTTATTTAAAAGCTATTGAACTCTATGCTAAAAAAGTTGCTACAAAATTTTTCTAAAGATAATAGCAAACACTAATGATCTTTACTAAAACCTGGCTGAATTTTATTCCCTCGCATTTACTGTTATCGTGGTTCAACCACTAATTCTGTGATATTATTTATAGACCATGAAGAGTTGCTATGTGATTGAGCATTACTGCTGCTCGACACATTCTGAAATGTAAATGTAGGTTGTTTGGGTTGAGGAAGTCTTGTTTTTTCACCACTCAACATAGAAACTACGGCTGCCATGGTTGGCCTATCTGCAGTGTGATCTTGTACGCAAAGAAGTCCAATATTTACACATCTACTTACTTCTGATGAAGAAAATGAGTTTCCCAGTGCTTCATCAACCATGCCTACACCACTGCTTTCGCACCATGATTGCCATGCCTGCAATGGTTTCCGTTAGTTTAATGATGAAACTCTAAATATTGAAAGAAAAAGACTATACAAATCATCTTTCAAAGTGTTTACTTACATAAGCTAGGAGGCTCATGTGTTGCTCATGATCCTGGAAGCTGTTAGCCTTCTGGCCACTGACAATCTCCAAAATCAGACTCCAAATCCAAAGACATCAGATTTCTCTGAAAATATGCCGCCTAGAAGATACTCAGGAGCCATATAACCTCTGCATTTGACATGAAAATCACATAATTTAGTACTTTCATTTCTATTTAATTTCCTGATGACATTACTATAGCTTGAAAGAAGAATAACATTTTTCGACACATGTAAACTTGATGGTTGCTGGTCATATAAACTTTTATCTGAAAAGAATATTCCAGAAAACATATGGTAGCAGAGTCTGCTCAGCATGATAGGTAACTTACATTGTTTCCACAACCCTTTGAGTGCTTCCTAGGTCTTGTGTGCCTTCAAAAATTCATGCCAATCCAAAATCTGATATTTTTGGGTTCATCTTTTCGTCCAAAAGAATATTGCTGACCTTTAAATCTCTGTGTATTACCCTTAAACAAGAATCACGATGGAGATAAAGAAGCCCTCGAGCAACTCCAGTAATAATGTTGAAGCGTTTATTCCAATCAACCTCTGGCTTTGCTGCTGGATCTGGCCAATCCACCCAAATATAATAAAAACCATCAGTTATGTTTTCAACCATCACAAAAATGACAGGAAGAATCAGCAAACAAAACTCCATCTTTATTTTAAAGAGATATTATGCTAAGAACCAACCAAACAAATAAGTGTCCAAGCTTTTGTAGGGCATACACTCATAAATTAGAATCTTCTCTTCTCTTTCAATGTAGCAACCAATAAGTCTGACAAGATTTCTGTGTTGAAGTTTGGATATCAGCATCACTTCATTCTTGAACTTATTTAGTCCTTGCCCAGAGCTGCTGAAAGTCTTTTAATTGCCACATCCTTCCCATCTGGTAGCTTTCCCTATAAAAGCAAGACAATTAATAATATATGCATGTTCTTCTTCAAAGATGTAAAATATTTTTTCCTTTGAATAAATTTCAGTAATCACCTTATAAACTGGACCATACCCTCCTTGGCCGAGTTTGCTTTCAATGCCAAAGTTGTCAGTTGCAATTAATAAGCTGTTGAAATTAAACAAAGGCAACTCTAGTGAGTCTTTATCTTCTGAGGGGCTTCTCCAAACAAATGGCTGCGATGTGTCTCTTGAAGTGTCAATTAGATCCGCCACAAATGTTAATATTAATAATAGCCGTACACTTTTGTTTCTGCAGCTTATAGAAGGCAAGTGATAAAACGAAGAAAAATAAGGTTCTTTCTTTTATAGAGTAGAAGAAAGAAAGGATCGTTAATGGCTAATTAAATGAACAATCAATTTGTCTTAAATGTAAAAATATTTTAACTAAATTTTTAGAAATTATCTTTTTATTGAAATTAAAATGCTGAGTGCATTGCTTATTTATGAAATTAAAGAGTTGAAATTTTTATTTCTTGATATTCAAACTTGCGGATTGTCTATAGCGGAATGGTAAAAGCAGCATAAACTATGAAATTTCAAATTTCAGTATATTTGTTGATTTGTAAATTTGTGATAAGATTATATTTTATTTTTATTGCAATATCTTTAATCTTAAGGAAAAGAATTTGTTTCTCTCATTCGATCTAAATTTAATATTTTTTTAAAATACTACATTATATTAAAAAGGAGGAAATTAATCCAGAACCTATTATGTAAGAAATGTGTGTACATGTCGGGTTACTTAAAACAACGAGAATTAAAAGAATTGGATTTCAAAGAAGAGAAAAAAACATATATTTCCAGTAAAGGATCATGGGATGATACAGTTACAGTCGGCGACAGGGTAAGGGTTTAGAGCATTACATATATATACTCCCTCTTCCCTCTGTATCATTTACATAGAAAAAATAAAATGAATATGAAAATTAAGAAAATTTCACTTTTTTCATCTCCATTTACTTAAATACCTTTAAAAAAAATATCTTTCAAAACCTACTTTTAAGGCAAGGGTATAAATGATATTTTGTCTCATTCCACTCCCCAAAATTTATCTAAAATAACATATTTTCTATATAAAAGATACACTAAAAAATTTTTTTTTTCTGTATAAATGATACGGAGGGAGTAAATATTAATCAAAGAATATACGGCCATTGACGTTGACTCCACTTTTATACGCATAATCTTTGTTTTCTTTGAATTAAAAAAATAATAATAATAAATCACTGAGGCGTTTGATTTGAATACAGTCTGCTGTTTATATAATATGATTATTTTCGTCCAATTTAAATTGATAGTTTTAATTCACGTTTATTTATTAAAAAATTATTAATTTTTTTAATATTATAAAAATTATTTTAAATGAATTAAAATATTATTTATTAACTCATTAATATTTTTAAAAATATTTAATTTAATTTTATTAATTAATTAATTAATAATAAAAATAAAATTTAAAAAATTAATTACTTTTTATAAAGTGATAATATTGATAGGGTAAATTTTTTTTTTAAGACAACTGACTATTTAAACTGGACAAAGATACTAAATTACAAATATCTTACTTAAAGTCTTCACCAACGCAATTATGAATTAAGTTTTAGCCAATCATTCATAGGCTAGTTGGAGGCTAAAGTTCCAACTCCGCTTTTACATTTAGATTTATTATTACTATTCACACTAGATTATAATATAATTAATATTTTATTAAAAAATCAAAATTTATAATTTATTATTTAAAAAATGATTTTTAGATAAATATTATACTTTCTTTTATTAATTTATTTTTCAATTAAATTCATATTAAAAATAGTTCTGAATATTCCAATGTTAATAAATAATATTCATGAGTGGATAGGAAATATAATATTGATATATATATTTATCCAACCAACGTGTGGTTCACACGCATTGAGCAATAAAGGGGAGCAACGCTTCCAGGCGTATCCGTGTTTCAGAAAATTGTCAGTTTTAATTTTTGAACTAAAAAATTTATTGAGCAGTTCAAAGAGATGACAGTTTGAAGCAGTTTGGAGCTGTTCAAGGACAATTTAGAGCGATTTAGAGCTCTAAAGATGATTTATGTATGGTTTTAACTAAAAATTGTAGAAATTTTTTTTTAATTAAATTAAAATTATTAAAAAATAAAAATAATGAAATTGAAATCAAATTAATAGAATTTTTGGCTCAAACTATATTAAACTGCTAATTATAACTATTGTTGGAAAAGGAAGATTCATGGTTTACAATATATCATAAACCATAACAAAAAAAATTTCTTTTATAATTTAAATTTTGATCAGTCATAATTTAATTTTAGTCTATTTTAATGGATTTAATTTAGATCCCATTCTGATTTAAAATCACTTTCAATTAATCAGAAATTATTATATAGAATGAAATTACCACATCATCAAGATGATGTGTAGTCTCATTTAATAAAAAAAATAAAAATATTCACTATAAATTAATATTTATCCTGTAGATATCTATTTATTTATAATTCATAAAAAAATAACCATTTAAAATTATTCACCCATAATTTATAAAAAAATAAATTTTTCAATAATTATTGAATGAGACTACCATATCAATATAATGTAATAATCTCATCTTATCTAATAATTTTCTCTAATTAAGAATATTAACAATAACCTTGAGCTTGAATGCATTAACCAAAAAGGTAACAACCTTTCTCTGAATAAAAAATTCAAAATTACCTAGACTAGAGGCAATGGTGGACGGAGCATTTTATCATCATCATCATCATCATCATCATCATCATTATTATTATTATTATTATTATTATTATTATTATTATTATTATTATTATTATTATTATTATTATTATTATTTAGCCTCTTCTAACTCAAATTTTATGTTTAACCATCCAATATATCAAATTTTATCAATTTTATGTTTAACTAAAGTATGATGTTTACAACAAATTAATCAGAATGTTTTTAAAAAAAAATAACCAGCCTTAAATTCTGTAATACTGAAGTTGTTTGTACCAGTCTGAAATATATTAAGTTAGAATCTTTATTTATTTATTTATTTTTGAATGCAAGTTCGAATCTTTATTAAAATTAAAATTAAATTCTTTTTATAATACAAACAATTAAAGAATGTCGACGTACTCAAGAATCAAGATTCATTGGCATAATAATGAGAATAATTTGAAATATCCATCTTTTAGATTTAGATTGCAGAGCTAACAAGGAATTTTGGCTGAAAAAGAGGCAATATTCCGATATTAACAAGGAATTAGATGATGTGCAAATCCCCAACTTTTAAGGGAAAAGCATATGGTCTGATGAAAACAGCATTTATTTAGGAACTTCATTTTTCTTTTTATAACAACAATAATAAGAAATATAACACAGAAAGTGCAATTCCATTACAAAAGCAGAGCATGGGCATCACAACAGAAACTCTTGCTGACCTATGGATTCTGGAAATGTAGTAGCTTTCTTTTTCATGTTACAAAAGCATATATTCCTTTCGACTGATCCTTTTTAAAAAAAAAAACTTTTAGACTGATCTGGATCCTATGATTTATGACAAGGTTACATAATAAAAAGGCTCAGGTTCAGGGTTAGTCCAAACTAGTATAAAAATGAAACAAAATATATAAATCATAAAAGGAAAAGAAAATTTCTTGATTATATAGTAATTTTAACACAATAAAAATTAAGGTGATAGGACTTTGGTCATTAGACCCCAACTAAAGAAAAAATTAAATCACAATTAAAGAAAATATTGAACTACAAATAAAGATAAAATTTGACCATAACTTAAGAAAAAATTAGGCCAATTATAAAATCATAATAATAGCAATAAAATAAAATTTAAACGTAAAATCCTACAAAATCTTAACTATTATTATTTTTGAATTTGATTTATTCTTTCTTTTTGAATTTGATTTATTTTTTCTTGATTGTAGTGATTTGACTCAAATTCTCAATAGGCTCAAAGAGAAAAAAAAAAAGGTGCACCATCCTCTAATAATTAAATTGAATCCACATTTGTAGATGGATGCTATAAGATTGGAAGGATGCACTATTTTAATATGTTCTGGTGTCTTTTATAATTTTACTATGTATTCAAAGATCAACGAGGTCATATTTGGCAGGGGAGGATGGTTGTTGCCTCCCTAGAATTGGTGATAAAGTCGCCTCATTCGTAAAACACAGATAAACTTCTTCCTTCTGAACATTGTTTTCCAATGAATTTGAAACATAAATCTAGGTTTCTTAGGTTGTGGACACGTTTCTTTATTTCTCAATATGGAAACTACAGCTGCAATGGTTGGGCTATCTGCAACTTGATCTTGAACACAAAGAAGTGCAATTTGAACACATCTCATTACCTCAGATGAAGAAAATGAGTTGGCTAGTACTTCCATGTCTGAAATGATTTGTAAATGTCATTTATGAAATTATAAAGTCAACCTAACACAATGATGTCCATAAAAAATCAGTCTTGACTTGCATAAGCAATTATGCTTAAATGTTACTTCTCGATGCCAAAATTGTTGTTCTTTCTTGTCACCAATAATTTCCAATACCAAGATTTCAACAGCTAAACAGTCAGATTTTTCAGAAAATACCCCATTCATTGCATACACAGGAGCCATGTATCCTATAAACTTAATAGGAATATGCTAATGCTTAGTAACTATATCTCATATAGGACATTTATAGACATTTTTGTATTTATTTACAAATGCAAAACAGGAACTGTTCATATAATATTAGATCAAAATGATTGATGTTTTTACTTTCACTAATTCATCTCTATATTTATATGCTTAGTGTTATTAACATGCAACAAACTTCCAATTTAGAGAGAAAAGAAAGGATGCTTGAAATTGATTTAGTATTACTTAATAATACTTTGAAAAGGAAAAGACACTTATACGGTTCCCCACACCCCTACGATCTTGTTTCCCTTGAAGCATTTGTGCCAAACCAAAATCTGACATTTTTGGGTCCATCTGCTCATCCAAGAGAATGTTGCTAAATTTTAAATCTTGGTGTATAATCTTCAAACAAGAATCACAATGGAGATAAATAACTCTTTGAATAACACACTAGATAATGTTGAAGTGTTTAGGCTAGTCAAGCTCCCTTCTTTTAGTAGGATTTAGAAAATGCACACATCAAAGAAAAAATTAAGTAACGTTAGTTCAAAAAGGTAATATTTGTTGTTAGGCTTTCCATAATGCAATAGCGAATGTTACAAGTGCATACATATCCTACCACAATTTTACAGCGTATGTGAAATAACAAAGAGATCATTTCACTACATTGTTAAGCAATTAGGTTAGCTAGCCTTTTTATCAGTATCTTTAAGTTTTTAAGTGAGATTAGCAAAATGGTGCTGCTCAGAGAGTTGTAGTTGCTCTTTTTGAAGGCAATCACCAGTTATGTTTTCTTTTCTTATTAAGAATCAAGAATCATAAATTTATTATTTGTGATTGAGATCAAGCAATGAGGCAGGTTAGAAAGGCATACTACATGGTAAAAAAAGTGAATTAAAGCAACCGGTCGAAATAAGGTACCTCAAATGTTATGATATTGTGAAAGAAGCAAAGTAAGATACTATGAACAAGTAGTTAAAAACCTACCAAATAAAAAAGTATCCAAACTTTTGTTTGGCATGAACTCATAAATTAATATATTTTTTTCTCGTGTAGTGCAGCAGCCAATGAGTGTAACAAGATTGAGTGTTAGAGCTTTGGAGATTAACATTATTTCATTCTTAAACTCCTTTATGTCTTGGCTAGAGCTGCTTGAAAATCTTTTGATTGCTACATCCTTCCATCTTATAGCTTTCCCTGTAAAAGTTTACTAGTTGGCTATCTAAACTTCTTTATGCACCTTTTTCATCAGATAGATCTGCCTACCTTATAAACTAGACCATAACCTCCTTGCTTAAATTGGTTTACTGTGTTGAAGTTAAAAGTTGCAACCAATATGCTTTCAAACTCAAATTTTGGTACCTCTAAATCATGTTCTTTCAAATAGCTATCCTTCATCATATGTTGCAGTGAAGTGTTTGTTTAAGTGTCAAATAATTGGCATGACAAAGTCTAGAAGGGTTTCTTTTGAAATATATCAAGTATGAGGGGGATCCAATATCAGAAAGGGATGAGATTAATGAGGAATATATAATTAGAAATAAATTAATAATGATTTAAGATTTTGAGTTAGAATGCAGTGTCAAGTCCACATGATGTGATCAAGGGGATGGTCGTGAGCTACTATGCTATTCCAAATAAGAAAGTCAATATCTTGAAGGACAGTTTGCTAAATACTTGGAAATTTGAAGATTGGTTTGATTCAATCATATGTTCCATGTTTATACAAGGCTTATGGACTGAACAAGCTACAATCGAGGAGTGTATAGAACAAAACCAACTACAATCAATCGGGTTCCTACCACTGAGTCAATCCTCCACAAGTCGAAGGGGAGCGTTTGGGCTAGTTAAGCTTGTGGCCCATTTCTATATTAGTTTGTTTACCGTTTGTATTTTGGACTATCTTTGAATTTGTTATTTTTGTTCTTGTACTTTTTTGTTACTTGGATTTAATCTTTATGCATTGTAATTGGGCTATAATTTGTCCAAGGCCCATGGAATGATTGTGGTATAGTATACTAGGTGTTGGGATGGATTTAAGTTAGTTTTCAAACATCCTAATTAGGGCATCTAGCCAAAGCACCTATATAAACTATATTTTGGCATCATTATAATAGTTAGTTGGAGTCTTGAATCTTGAATATAATTTGCAGAACTTGTTGTTCTTGTGGGAGAATATTTCTCTTGCTTTGATTCTTTTTGAATCAAACCATTCACAAAGAGTTAATAACTTGATAAAAGCTCTATACAGATGTTAATATATATATATATATATAATTGAATAAGACTTGTTATCATCTCCCAACTATCATTGTAACTGTTACATCGTTTGAGGATACAATTTCTTGACCATCTAGATAGATTTCAGATGTATCAATGGATGCTCTTGTTGAAGTATAAGTGGGCTGCCTAGGCAATGGCAGGGTGGGACTATTGCTTTCGAGCATTGCTGCCACAGATGACATGGTTGGTCTGTGAACTGCAGAATCTTGAACACATAACATTCCTACTTGTATGCACTTTAATACTTCACTTTCAATACACAAATCCCAAATGGATGGATCTACCATCTCTATTGCTTTATCTTCAAGCCAAAGTTCCCATGCCTGAACCAAAATTAGCATTTTATTTATTAAGACCAATCATTGGAGAATTAATTATATGAAACTTTGCAAAATTACATCATGAAGTAAGCTTAGCTAAAAACGTTATTGTAGATGTACTTACATAAGCTATGAGGCTGACATGATCGGATAAACGAAAACTGGTGTTCCTCCTGCCACTCACAATTTCTAGTAGTAAAACTCCAAAGCTGTAAACATCTGACTTGACTGAAAACAGGCCTTCCATTGCATATTCAGGTGACATATACCCACTGCCGAGGAAATAAAAAAATGTCATCTTAAGATTAATCAGATTCTTTGCCAGGATTGAATTGTACATCATGTGATTTTCAATTACTACTTACTATGTGCCAACAACTCGGTTTGTGTTCAATTCGTTTTGGTTTCCCCCAAATATCCTGGCCATGCCAAAGTCTGAAATCCTTGGATTCATTTCCTCATCCAATAGAATATTACTAGCCTTTAAATCCCGATGAATGATTCTTAGTCTTGAATCTCGATGGAGATAAAGAAGACCCCTGGCAATCCCCTCAATAATTTTGAACCTTGTCCTCCAGTCTAATAGTGCTTGCTTTGCAGGGTCTGCAATTGTGTTAAAAAAGAAAATGGAAACAATTAGCTCGCTGTAGGAATATTTATTTCTGTTCCTTCAAATGGATTTTTTTTTCGTAAGTATCGAAAGTAAAAAAGAACATACCAAAAAGAAAGAAATCCAAGCTTTTGTTTGGCATATATTCATAAAGCAGCATCTTCTCTTCCCCTTGAATGCAGCAGCCTAATAATCTAACAAGATTTCTGTGTTGTAGTTTTGCTATCAGTATTATTTCATTCTTGAACTCCTCCAAGCCTTGGCCAGAGATTTTTGAAAGCCTCTTTACAGCTATTTCCTCTCCTCCAGGAAGCTGTCCCTGCCAATGAAAGTGAAAAATATTTATTTTCAGTACTCAAATTCTATTCTCTCTTATATTTTGCCATGTGATAACATAAATACGTACTCACTTTGTACACATGACCAAATCCTCCCTGGCCAAGTTTGTTTTCTTCAGAAAAATCGTTTGTAGCTGCTGCTACAGAATTGAAATTGAATATTGGTAAATCAGGACCATTTACTGCGCTTCCATCAATGACAAGAGCAGTTGGTCCAGACATCTCTGAGGAATATTCTTTGCTCTTGCTCATATCAGAAAATGGTACCTCAGTCTTTCTTATCAATGAAACTGAGGTAGCTGTGGGCAAAACTAAAGATGAGAAAAATATTAGTTAGTATCAAGAAATGCCATGTGAAATCTTTTATCTTTAATTGCCAAAACATGAAAACTGAAAATCTCACCTTTGAGCTTTCTTTTTAAACCCCAGATCGGCAGCCATACAAATCCAGCTAGGAAGATCACTCCAGCCACAACAATTAGCACTATCACAGCTGCAGATAATTTCTTGCCATCTACATTAAGCAGACAAATTAGAACATCAAGTCAAGATTTTAAATTTTTGCAATATTTCTTAATATTCTGCACTCTGACTTTATAAAAGAATCATATATAGTTCTAGCACATCAAATAAAAACATGGAGAAAAAGAAAATAATCTAGCACATCAAATAAAAATATGGAGAAAAAGAAAATAATCTTACCAAATTCAGAATCAGCGAGACGTAGATACATTAATATATTCCCAGGTTGGCCAAAATCCTGGACATCAATCAAGTGCCTACTCCATAGCATGCATCCAATATTTGGGACTACCGCAAAGGCATTACAGGAGCAGTTGCTTAAACAAAGTTCCTGACAATTTTCCAAGGAAACTCCAGTTCTCACAACAGCAAAATCTGGCAATTTATTGGAACTCAACTCTTTAAACCCATCTTTTCCGCCATTTCCTTCTGCTGTAGTGTTCCTCTGGCACTGCAGTTTACTCTTTCTCACACACCCACCTGACCAATTACCATTTGCCCATTGATCTAGATGTCTTGGATTAAACCCTTTCATACATTTGCATTTGGAACTAGCTGATGCACTACAAACCCCAAAATTTCCACAAAAGTTGTAAAGCTCACAACCATTAGCAGGCTGTTCTTGCATCAAATCCCACTTGTTTTCGCTTTCATTCCATTTCAGCTGCTCTTCTCGTCCATCCCATGTTATCAGAAACCTCATTAAATCAGAATCATTCTTTGGCGTATAAGTCATATACTCATTTCCATTTTCACGTACAATATCAAACCCATATCTGTAATTAGCCATGGCAGTCATATTTGGCACACCTGTAAAAATCCGTCCATCCCAATACCCACTTCTCCATTTCCTTTCTAAACCCTCCCATATCACTATCTGTGGTGCTGCTGTAGTATCAATTCCCATGGTGAAATTTCCTGGTGAAGGATCAGTTGCAGATTTCCAAGAAGTGAAAATCCTATGCTCCCCTGATGAAAGAGTTGCAAGAATTCTCATGCTTGGCAAAAAAGTATCCGTTGGATTCTTAAAACTTTCCCAATAGACTTCATTTTCACTGCTTGAAAGCTTAAGCTTAAGATTACCTGTGGTTTCAAGAATTGCTACTGTGTTGTTAGCTTGAATTGAAACATTACTTGACCAAACTAAAATACCATTTCCATCTTTAACAATCAAATTCCCATCTTCACCAATTGTAAGATTCCCATTTGAATCTGAGATTGGTTTCTCTCTATTAGCAACCCAGATAACAGGCTGGCCAGGAATCTTGTGATACCTTATACCAACATATCGCAGAGATAGAGTAGAGTTTTCTGGGCTAAAGAATCCCAATTCAAAAGCTTCATCATCTGATACTAAGGTTTCACCATCTTTTATTGACTGGCCTTTTGTGAGTTCATTAACTGCATTACAGAAGATAATTAAAGAGAAAAGAGAATAAAAGACTAGGAAAAGAAAGCTCAAAAAAGTCATATTTTAACAATCTACAAGAAATACAAAGATCAAGAACAAGAACAAGACTGACAGATTTCCAGAAGAAGAAATATAGCAGAAATGAAAGAAGAAGAATGAAGGAGCCTTCAATGGCTAGCCATTGGCGGTGGCGGTGGTGGTTCTGGTGGAAGTGACTATAGCATTAGCTTATTAATTTGGATTAGGATGAGAAGTTGGACTTGAAAACCTCTGCTTTTTATTTGTGGTGGGATGATGGGATTCTTCCGTCCAAAAGAACAACGGACCTTGATTAGGAAAAATCCAAGTTTTGACCATTGAAAAAAATTGACTTTTATATAATTTGTATTGGTTCGGTACAAGTCGAGACATTTCAATGTCACATGCCATTGACAATTGTTTTCTTTTGATCAGTTTGCCATTGACAATTGTTGAGATTTTAGAGCTACATCTCTTCTTATTAGAATGGTGTGTGTCACTCAAGATACATAGGTAAAATGTCATAATATTAATAATATTATTTATTTCTATTAGAGATACTATATAACATTTCATAATTACAAAGTTGGATACAAAAAGAAGGTTTTTAAGTTTTGATTTTGATATAAATCTAGATTATATATATTTTATTCATTTTAATTGTAATAAAATATAATACTAGATTTTATTGTATCAATTTTTAATTTATTAATAGAAAAATATATTTTTATCGTTAAATTATTCTCAATTTTTAATTTATTAATAAAAAATATATATTTATCATTAAATTATATATTAATCTATTTATATAATAATTAATAATAATAATAATTAATAATAATAATAATAAGGCGTAAAAAAAGAATGATGTATAATTAATTAGACGAATAAAAATTAATTGGCATAATTGTAAGTTTGAAAGTTGTAACCAAAGCAAAGTAAAGCAGCATGAGATTCTCATTTTTTTTTTTGGATTATTTTATTTTGATAATGAATGAACATGCAGAGACTTTTTTGAATGCTTTCTCACTTATTTGATGTGATGCTTTAATAGAAATAATGTGATGCTTCTTTTTCATCAATAATTTTTTCTGTAATTTTGTGATAACAGACATCTATAAGTTCATAAATGATATTCTAACTTAACAATCACAGCAGCACGCAAGTTCACATTTAACTCAGAAGATTATGATTTTGTACCAAACAATTATGATATTCTACTTTTCTTTCAAGTCTTTTTTTTTTTTTTGAATGCTACTTTCAAGTCTTCAATATCAAATATTTTTCAAAAAAAGTTATATTATTCATTTTATATACGAAATTCGTATATGGGTCCATTAATTACATATATACTGTATATAAATATAAAAAACCAGATATGAAACTATATTAATTAGTAGCTTAAAACTGTAAAAAGAATCGTTGTAATCTTGTACTAATAATAGTAATTGATTAAGAAAATTGTAGATGAACTTTGAAAAAAAAAGAAGAAATTAGTTAATTGATTTCTAACCTACGGTAGGAGAAATTTCTTGTTTAATTTTAAAATATAAATAATTTTTTTCAGTAATATAAAATATAAATTTCTATAAAATTAGCAGCAAAAGGACGTGTCTTGGCTGGCCACAGAACATCAAATTAGACGGGTTCTAATAAGAAGCCACCCAACGTGGAATTTTCAAAAACGGGCAGTTCAATACCCAGAAAAGAGTGGGTACACTCGTAAAGACCCACGTGAGTAAAAAAATAATCTGGGTTAATTAATGTAAAAGTAAAATTATTATAAAGTAATCTTATTATAATCAGAACATAAAGTTGGACCGTATGATAATAAATAATTTATATATATATATATATTGAGTACATTGGACTTTTTGGACTGTAACGTAATGCATGGAAGCAACCTGAAGGAGAATAATATAATATTAGTGTTGCAGTAGGTCCTCCTGCACAGTAGAATAGTTATCTGGATTTTTGTTGCTGATGCTTCCACGCAATGCCTAAAATTCTTGATATATATTGGATGCCTGACAATGGCTGACTTCCTGTTGCTTTCCTTAATTAAATCTTTAATTAAGAAGAAAATAAAATAATCATTTATGTATATATCTGCAGTTTGATATCATTCTAACAGGAAAAAGCCTAAACCAACTTATGCTTTAATATAATTAAAAATCTCTTTTCTAACAAATTTGAGCAGGAAATAAATTTGTAATGGTACGTACTAGCAATTTTTTCAGATTTAATTTTATTTTATTATTAGATCAAAGTCTGATTAATAATTTTCATATGTAATGTTAAATTCACTTTTCTATCTTAATAAATAATAATAAACTAGAAATTAAAAAAAAACAAATAAATTTTATGTAGCTATATTATCGTCAAACTTAGTGGAGGAAAAGGAGGATTCCTTGAGCTAAAAGACAAGTAAACTATGATAGCCATAGAATTATTTACGAGGTGAGCACGGTGATGCAATATTTTCCAAGTTGAGAAATTCCCCTTTCTTATTTTTCTCGAAATGTGAAATTTAGAGAAATTATTGATTACTTTTTTTTTTGAGATAATTATTGAGTACTTAAGTGTGCTAAAAATGGGAGTGCTCTCAGCTACCATACGCCTACAAAAAGTACAGTAATCTATATTGGGGTGTTTTTTTTTTTAGTCTCAGTTTCACTGTGAGATTTATCCTATTGTAAAGCAAGGTTTACTGTTTTTGAAGATGAAATGATCTTTCTTATTTTATTTATTTTTTAATAAAGGGATGTCAAATTATAAAAAAATAACATAAATATAAAAAAAAGACATTAAAATGAGACTTGACCCTTATTATTGGAGTATCAAATTTTACTTTATTTTTTTTTGAAATCTCATTTTATCATAGTATTAAATTAAGATTCAATTTAATAGGATTTGGATCCCCAAGTAGAGATGCTCTAAGTATTCAAATCAGAAACCACAGTACTTTAGTTGTCTGACTATATGTGGGCCAATATAAATTGTCAATAAGTTAAGCTGAACCAATCCATCACTGAATTTTGAAAACTATCAATGATATGTTGCTCTTAATTCAAGACTATTTTCGGATCCTATGATTTTTTTCAGACTCTGAAATGTATGCCTGCACAATGATTGAAAGGTTGAGTTGGGCCGGATTCCAGCAGGTCTGTTGAAAATAAAAATATTTTTGTATTTTAGTATTATTTCATTTCTTTAATTTGACTATGTGAAATCTGCCATTTGATTTTATTTCCTAGGGTATAATATATAGGGTCAATTCTAGGAATTTCTACTTTTCAACAATGTTTTACTTTTCTTTTTTTTTTAAAAAATTATTTTTTAACTTCTAATTTTAAAAATATGTACTTTTAAATTAATAAATTTAATATATATTTTATAGTCACATATCATAAAATTTTCTCTTAAATTTATGAAAATTTAATTTGAGTTGGAGCTAATAATTTGAATCTTATAACTACTCATCATATCATTGATGTGAGTGAGATTTAGGATTGAGTCGCAGTTTTTGGATAACAACCTTAAATTGAGTTGTATGATCTATGGATAAATCAAATCTTTTCCCTAGAAGCTTCTCTCTCCCTCTCTTCCTTAGTGTGAGTTTCCTTTCCTTTTTTGTTACCCTAGAACTATGGGTACTGTCAGTCAAAAAGTCGACAGCAACTCTAATTTTGCCATCATATTTTGGGTTTTTTTCCCTCTTGCTTCTATTTCATTATCTCTATAATAATTTGTAGTTTGAGTTATATAGCTTTCCAATCTAGTTCTAAGATGGCTCCTTTTGTTTGATACCAAAGATTTTGCTAGTGAATTTGGTATGTTTTTGAAATGTCAAAAAAGTAAGAAGCAAAGCAATCTTTAAGAGCTTTTTTCTCCTGTTTGGTTGTGCTATGGTTTATGATAGAGGAAGGTTGGCTGCGTGGTGCCTTCTACGGCCTCTCTTTTATTGCTCATTTCTATTTTTTGTTTTTTTTGAGTCGTTTTCTCAGTTGCCCCTTAATTATAAGGGTGATTAGTCATTCTCTTCTCTCAATCTTTTTCTTATCTGAGGATGTTAGGATTATTTGGTCTGTTAAAGTTTTTACCTTGTCGCATGTTAGCTTACGCCTATTTGCAAGGTAAAAAAAAAGCTTTGTTCCTTGTTCCTCTTAGAGATAAGGGGAAGATTGTTTGCCTTCTGTATTATTTTGTTTCTTGACTCATCAAGACAGTGTGTAATTCCTTCTTATTTTGACGATATTGAGCTTTTCATGATAAAAAAAAAAAAGTTGTATGATCTATGGGTTTATGTATATTGGAATCTTTCACCTTAATAAATGAGGAAAAAATCATCAATAAGTAATGTCGTTGAAGAATCAACAGCAAGAATTGAAACATTAGATGATAAAATATCTCTGTCCATTTAAAACTACAAGATTTCCATCCTTGGATATTTTCATTATCCTAGAAGAATCTTTGACTGGCTTGTCACTGTTAGTTACTCATACTGGTGTTATTACAGGAGTATAATTATACAGTTTCCAAGATAGTGATTGGTGGAATTAACAGGGCGAGTGGAGACTATAACTCGAGGATCTTTGATGAGTTCAGATGATGTAATAACATCTATGGCAGCACCAAAACCCAAACCAGAAAAAATTTGTAAGAGAAAAATCGCTACTGCACTGTACAGCTGCCAAGTCCCATAACTAACTAAACTTAGCTAATTGACAGTTCAATCAGGGAATTAAAACAATAGAATAGGCCCCTTCAAAAGAGCAACATTTAGTACCAAAAAAAAAAAGGAAAGCTTTGATTTATGCATAAAGTTGGAAGACTAGCCAGAAATGATTAACAGACAAATGTATTATTGTTATTTTATTAAAATGCTTAAATCACCCATTATTAGCTAATATCTGTATTAAATTATGAATTATTGAAACATTGACAGTTAAAGAAATGCATGTTGTTTTAGAATGAAGTGCTATAATTAAATATTAATTGGACTCGGACTCAGAGGCAGAGTATTTCAAAGCCAGAGATTATATTATGTTCCACTCATTAAAAAACAAATCTGACTTTCTAATATAGAGAATAGTGAGATTATTCTCTTATATGATATGATAATGGAATAAAAAGGAGTAGAGTGCATGCTAGGTTTCATTGCCGCCAAAAGTACGAGCTGTTCAAAAGCGCTACGTTCTTGATCTAACAATGTTACTTGCCTCTAGATTTTGTGTATAATTCTTAGTATTCTTAGTGTGAATTCCTGGTGAAGGTAAGGAGAGTTGTAGAGCTTAACAAATTCCTTCAATAATGTAAAAGCATTTTCTTTATCTAGTTCTTGGGTATCTGGCCGCCAAACAATGTTTTTAGAATGAAGAAATTGAATTTTATTTAACTCACACAATTGGCAGCTTAAGATGCCTATACATACACTTACAAAAATGAAAAAAACTAATGGCACTACATAAAGCTCTAAGCCACTAACTATATGATATTTAATTTCCTAAACGTAAGCCACCACAACTCAACTTGACAAAATCTAATTGACTAATAAAAGAACAAATATAAATTAATAAATAAAAAATTAATAAATTATAATTTCTATATTAATATCTTTAACACTCTCCCTTAATGTAGAAATTATAGATATCAAATTGTCTTGTTGGAGCACCTCTCTCCAATACTTGTTGAATCTTCGTATTTTGAAACACTTATCTTCAACAATGATGCACATTCCGTCCGTTACTCTTCAATTGTTAATGCACTTCTCACTAAAGTTTGCTAGTAATTATTTTTGAAGCACTTCTCTCTAATTTTTAAAAAAGAGATTCTTCTTCTTGAGCAAAATATGATTGCTCATTCTTAAGCCTACAATTTTTTTAATATGCCCAAATCTTTCATAATTAAAACATTGTAGTTTAACTTTATGCCAATAATATCATGGTTGTCTTTCTCACATACTCCGTATGATAAAAATTTTCCCTTTTTCGATGTTGATGAAGACTTCTTTGATGTCATGGCAAGAAAGGCTCCCTCCATTATTTTCTCATCTCTAATTGCTCCTCTTTGCTCTATAGCTTATAAAGCATTGATCAATTCTGTAACCATAATTTTTGAAAGATCCTTAGAATTTTCAAGTGATGAAATCTTTGACTTAAGCTTTTCTGGCAAGCTCAAAAGATTTTTTTTTTGAAATTCTATTGTCTAAAAATTCTTCTCCAAACAATCTAATTTTGTTAATAATTGTCATGAGTTTGTTAATATACTCATTGATTCCTTCCGATTCCTTCGTCTCTTGAGTCTCAAATTCTCTTTTGAGATTCAAGACTTGCATCAACTTAGTTTGGTCATTGCCTAATATTCAGCTTTTAGCAAATCTCATTATCTCTTTTGGAGTTTCACAAGTCATGATGCTAGTGAAAATCACTTTAGAAATTGAAGAGTAAAGATAAGTTTTAATTTTGAACTTTTGAATTTCTTTTCTTTATGACTCTTTAGTTGAGCTACAATTGGATGAGGTGGCAATAGTCAGACTTCACTATCATTTTCAACCACATTCCACTAATTAAAAGATTATATGTATGTTTGCATTTTCACAAACCCATAATTAGTAGTTTTCCCCTTTGAAAATGGGAGGTGAAGATAAAGAAAAAGTGTATGAAACCATAACTAATTTAAGGAACTCACTTGTTTTCTCTCTTTGTTTTTTCTTTCATAGACCCATAACCAAAAGAAGGCTTTGGTACCAAAAATGTTAGAGTTTTTAGAGTAAAGAAATTGAATTTTATTCAACTCACACAATTGACAACTTAAGATACCTTTATATAGACTTACAAATAAACAAATTAACTTAAAAAATGGAGAAACTAATGGCACTACATGGATCATTAAGCCACTAACTCTATGATACTTAACCTTCTAAAATTAAACCACCACAACTTAACATGACCAAATCTAATTGACTAATTAAAGTACAAATATAAGTAAATAAAAAATTAATAAATTATAATTTCAACATTAATATCTTTAACACAAACTTAAAGATATTACAAGAAATTGTTGAAACACACTACATGAATAAATTCACCATAGAAGAGGAGAATCCCATAGCTCTCAAGGTCAGTTCTAGGAATTCCCAGTCCACTCTATCGTATGATGATGTTCAAATCTAATTTTAGGGCCATTTGCCAACATTTGCTAGTGGATATGTATTTCAGTTTATGGAAGATTTCATGAGCTATCAAAATGTTATCATAGATAATCTGCCCATGAATGAATGCCCCTTGAAAAACATTAATGAAGTGGTCTGAAAAAGGCTTCATTCTATTTACTAAGATTTTAGAGATGATTTTATATGCAAAGTTATAAAGGCCTATAAGATGAAATTGAGAAATTGACTCAGGAGCAAGTACTTTGGGATAAGCACAATGTTTGTTTTATTAAAGCGCCTTTGCATGATTCTAGAACTGAAGAAGGCTGGTATAGTGTATTTAATGTCTTCTTTGACTGTTCACCAAAACTTTTGGTAAAAGAAACCTAGGAAACCATCCGGACTCGATGCTTTAAAAGGCCCAAGTCCAAACACAGCTGCATGTATTTCCTCTTCTAAATGAATGGATTGCAAACTAGAATTGCATTGATCAGAAACCACCATGGGAATGTGATTAAGTATATGGTCTTGCAGACTTATGGATCCAACCAAGTAGAGTTCACAATAGAATTTAGAGACCATATTCTGTATAGTTTTCACATCGTCTACCTAATTACCATTAGCATCTTTGAGCCCTAATATATGGTTTGTTTGTCTGTGCTGCAAGGTTGTGTCATGAAAGAACTTTGTATTTCTATCACAGCTTAGAGCCATTTAATTCTAGAGTGTTGGTACCAATGAAGCTCTTCCTTTTTTACAGAAAGTTGTAAGCTCCTCAAGGAGCTTCCTCTCCTCATCATGGTCACCAACTGAGTCAGGGTGCGAGTACAACTCTTCCAACATCAACATGAGTTCTTCTATGCGCTCGTGAGCATTAAGATTCTGCATTCTGCTCTAAATTTTTTAATTTTGAGGCTATGAAAAGCAATTTGTTGGATAATTGGTATAATCTTCTATTGTAAGAGCCTTGAGTCCAAGCCTCCTCCACTACTGTTGTGCAATCCCATTTTTCTAGCCACTTGAGTTCAAATTTATTGATGTTATTTCGAGTGGCTTGAAGGGATAAGACTAGAGGTCTATGGTTAGATCCTAAGAAACTCCCATGCACTATCCCATAAGATAAAAAAGTAAACCTCTATATGGGGTTGGTAAGGCACCTATCCAATCTCTGTTGAATGGTCATCTGCCCTTGTTGCTTATTAGTCCATGTAAAAATGGGTCATTTAAACCCCAAATCTATTAGACTCTGATCATCAATCCAGTTAGAGAAGAAATTGTTTATACTATTATCAAACATACCCCTTCCCTTCTTTTCATAAGAAAATACAATTTGGTTAAAATCTCCAACAACAACCCAAGGGATTAAATCTCCAGGATTGAGGTTTGAAAGTTTTTCAAAGAAAATCTTCTTACCATGTTGGTAAGGGCTTCTATAGATGAAAGTAATCACTCTAAAATGAAAATTAGGTCATATACCACTGTATGGATGAAACTAGCTTCCTTGCATAAAATTTGTATTAGCTAATTCTCATGCCACCATAAAGAAAGCCCTCTTACAGTACCTAAGGGGTCCACATATTTAACAAAGGGTAATCCAAATTTCTCTCTGTTTATGCATAAATCCTCTTCTCTGTTTTGTTTTCGACAAGAAAATAATGCCACATTTGTATGTGAAAATGCTATCTCTTAATCCCATTCTAATCAAAGCCTTGCCAAATCCTTAGCAATTTCAAGCTAAAGCTTTGTTTGGATGACTGACGGTATAATTTATTAATGTATAGTATAGTATGATACAGTAAGCTGTGTTTATTATATTTGAATAGATGGTATGATACAATATAGTTAATTAAGTTGTTGTTTAGTTTGATGATATGGTACGGTTATAAAAATAATAAAATAATCAGAATGTCCTTAAATTGAAATTGATATTAGTCTTAATTAAAATTTATAAGTAATTTTATTTTTATTTTTAATAATTAATAATTAATTTAAATTTTTATTTTTTTATAGCCAATAATTAATTTTATTTTCTATAATCAATAACTAATTTCAATTAAAGGCATAAAAAACTAAAATCAATAAAATATATAATAAATTATTTTCTAATAACTAAATTTAGAAAATTATAATAAAATTAATGTATAAAGAAAACCATAATGAAAAAAATTAAAAATTATTAAGTTAAAATGTTAGTTTTGAAAAATGAAATATTTATAAAGGATATTTTTGAAACAAGAAAACTTTAAACCATATAAAATGGCCAAATAAGTGGTTTCAAAATTTAGCCAAAAAGCATGATTTAAAACCATTAAATACAATATTATCTCTTTGAAAATCAAAACAAACAAACAATGAAACAATACCATACTCTAATAAATCATCAAAAACCATCGTTCAAAACATGGGTAAAATACTCATTATGAAAATTATAGGGCAGCAAACTAGTCTAAGAAAAAGCCATAAATAAAGATCTTCACATAGCCATAGCAAGTTAGCTCAACCTTGGAACAGACATAGAAACCTACAATAATCCTCATAAAAGAGAAATTGATGTCGTACCTGTTGAGATTAATCTGATAAATTGATGAATCGCCTTGATTGATTCCAATATTTGGCTCAGAAGTGAGAATCCAAGCTAGAAAACCGAAGAAACCAACCCTAGTAATCAAGTCTGAGGAGCCACACTCGATCTGTAGAAATTGAAGTTCAAGGTTGTAGTAAAACTCAAATTGAAGAAATCAGAGATGAAAATCAAGAGTTGCAGCAACTATGTGCCGGTACAAATCCAATAAATGGAAAGGCGAGCTCTACTTTGTGAGCGGAACTGATTTTGATATATTTCCTTTGGTTTCTTGATTCCATTATTCCTGTCTGCTTACTTTTCTTTCGTGAGTATAAATATTTTCTTAGCTTCTGTTCGGTTTACTAGTGCAATGGAAAAGAAAAAAAAAACAGAGAGAGAAAAAAGAAAAGAAAATAAGATAATTGAATTTATATTTTCATTCTCTTATTTGGTTATTTAATTAAAATATGAAAGAAAGTAAATTTATAAAATTTATTTTTACTAATTTTTTTCATTTTTTCTCCTTTTCTCCCCAAATTGATAGGAAAAGATTTTAGAAAATTTGAGGAAAATAGGAGGAAGTTATTTGTAAATCATGTAATTTTGCAGAGCTAGTTCGTGAAGAGGAACATTAGTTCCACATCTAAGGTCAATTCACAATTATCATAGCACACACTTACACATATATAAGCCAATTTTCCATAGCTCTCATTTCAGTTTTGTAATTACACAAAACTTATTCAAGAAGTGCAGGAACAATTTTTTCAAGCAGTCTTGGACAAATTGTGGTTCGCTGGGAGAAGATAGGAAAATCTGGCACTTTTATCATCTTTAGCTACACTAATCTTTCACTAAAAATTCATTATGGGAGCAATAATTATAATCAAATACTTATTCGAATTGTATTGTTCTTATTATTGTTATTAAAAATGTACTAAGCTATTAACTGTGTTTTAATAGCATGGGTTGGTATTTGCGATACATCCAAGGTTCAAGCTACGAATTAATAATAATTAGCATAATGATAAGCATATGTATAAATTTGCACTTATCATTAGGTTATACCTTAGTTTACTAATTTGAAAATTACATTAATAATTATGCTAAACATCTGATGTATTCTCATATATGTATACATATAACTACTAAAAACAAAAACAAACAAAAAGAGAGAGAGAGAGAGAGAAATTATATGTGCAATGAGGATGTTAACTATCTAGCACAAAGATCTGTGAGTGTAACAATGTTAACAGAACATTCTTTTTGCATCTGTTTTGCGGAGTTTGAATCTAACCCAATCTGTCTTTCAGTAAATGCTGGTTGCTTTGGTGTAGGAAGATCGACAATTTCGCTACTTAACATTGATATAACAGTTGAAACTGTTGGCCTATCTTTAGCAAGTTCTTGCACACACAACAGACCTACATGTATGCATCTCAAAATTTCAACTTGAAAGGATGGATCAGATACTACTTCATCTACTAGGGCTGCAGTGTTGCCTTCAATCCACAATTTCCATGCCTGCAAGAAACATCATGTCAATTTATGCATTACAACAAAGAAGTTGAAGCAATAAATTAATAAGCCCATATATGAGTTTGGATAGACATACAAATCCCAAAAGGGTCAAAGCCTGCTCATTTTCATAAAAACTAGTATTTTTTCTTCCGCTTACAATCTCTAAAAGCAAAACTCCAAAGCTAAATATATCAGATTTCTCTGAAAATCGTCCCTCCATTGCATATTCAGGTGACATATAACCACTGCAAGTTCATCCATTGTTAAAAGATCAATTCTAAAGCTCTTATACAATAATCATATGATAACGGTATCAACAAGAGTAGAGTGCTTACTAGGTTCCAACAACTCTTCTAGTATTAGCTTGATCTTCATTGCCTCCAAAAATGCGAGATATTCCAAAGTCCGAAATTTTAGGATTGAGTTCTTGATCCAATAAGATGTTACTTGCCTTTAGATCTCTATGTATAATTCTTAGTCTGGAATCCCTATGAAGGTAAAGTAGACCTCGACAAATCCCTTCCACGATTTGAAAGCGTTTTCTCCAATCTAGTACTTGTTTTTTGTGCATATCTAGCCAAATAATGAGTAACAGAATTTAATAATCAAATTAAGGATTGAAGCAAACACACATAATAAAGCTCTAGAGCCTCTCACCAAAGAGAAATGCATCCAAGCTTTTGTTTGGCATGTACTCATAGACCAACATCTTTTCTTCTTCTTCAGCACAGCAACCAAGAAGTCTCACTAAATTCCTATGTTGGAGTTCTGAAATCACCACAACTTCATTTATAAATTCTTCTAACCCTTGTCCAGATGCATTTTTGGACAGTCTTTTCACAGCTATTTCCTGTCCACCAGGTAATTTTCCCTGAAAATGCCACATCACAATCAATACCTACTCAGGTTAATAATTATGAAACTCGATTAGAATACTAGCATTACCCAATATACTGGACCAAAACCACCCTGTCCAAGCTTATTAGTTACATCAAAGTTGCCCGTTGCCTTAGCTAGCTTCTGTAAACTGAATACTGGTAGCTCCGGAAGTTTAACTTGCTTTATGCTTAAATCTGATAATGTTGGATGATTTTCCTTTCTTTCAATTGATAGCTTCGCTATGCTTTTCCTTTTCCTTTCTAGGTGAGTTATATTAATTAGTAAGTACAAGTGCAAGAGGCAGTTTCTTGTCTATGAAATTGTTCATATATACAGAATTCAAGTACGCTACCTCTACACTTGGGGATCCACATCCATAGAAAAATTGCAACAATGAGAAGCATAATTGCTCCTACAAGCACTGTTATAGTGATAATCACTTTCATGTTTCTCTTGTTATCTGCAAATCAAAAGTGGTAATTTTATTTTTGTTTAACTCGGCATAACCAAACAAGGCATTAGCAGTAATAGCAGATAGTATTGAGCTTAAAATTGTTAGGAAATCTGAGAGAATGAAGCAATTACCGAATTCTGAATATGCAAGACGAATATAAAGATTTACCCCTCCCCTGGAGAATTTGCGTATGTCAATTAAGCTTCTAGTCCATGACATACAACCAATTTCTGCAGAATATGAATAAGCAACACATGAACAACTATTCAAGCACTGGTTCTTACATTCTTGTTCCAGGGAATATGACAACTGAGCAAAATCTGGCACTTTGACTGTCTTTAGCTCCAAAAATCCATCTTCTTTTCCCAGTTCATCACCATTTTTCATTCTCTCACACTGCAATAATCTCCTCCTAACACAACCACCAGTCCAGTTTCCCCTGCTCCATTCCTCTACATTTTTGGGCTCAAACCCTTTTAAGCAACTGCAAACTGGTGAATTCTTCGCATTACAGACTCCGAACTTCCCACAGACGCCATAAATATCACATTCAGTTTTCGGAAATTCATAAACAGTGTCCCAGCTCTGAATACTGTCATTCCAAGATTTCTGTTCCAATTTTCCTTCTGAACTCAAAACAAAGTTAGAACCAGCAGAGTACTCACCTGGATAAGTAAAACTATAGGAAGCGTTTTTATATTTTCTATCTCCAACAAGAATAAGTCCAGTAAGATGAACAAGATTCACGTCAACAATTCCAATAAAGATCCGACCATTCCATGGACCACTCCTCCAATAAGGACTACTTCCAGTCCAAATAAAAAATTGGGGAATTTCCGTGCAATCAATTCCAGCGGAGAATCTTCCAATGGATGGATCAGAAGGGCTTTTCCAGGATGTTATCAATTTCTTCTCTTGTGTTCTTACACTATCGATAAGTGTCATTTTCCTAACAAATGTATCACCCGGGTGCTGGAAACTCTCCCATATACTAATTCCGTTGCTATCATCTTGCAAAACAAGGTTTCCATCATCAGTAAGATATGCACTTGAATTATCAACTCTACTCGAAACATTTGATGACCAGAGAACATCTCTTTCTTCATTCAAGACAACAAGATTTCCATTCTCAGATACCATCATAAATCCAGAAGAATCATTCAGTGGTCTATTTCTGTTAGCTACCCAGATTGGAGTTATGAAAGAACTTTTACTGTACCATATACCCACATAGCGATTTTTAGAATTAACAGGGCTGAAAAATCCCAATTTGAAGGTGTTTCCTGGAGAGACTATAACTTCAGGATCTCTGATAAATTGAGAAGATGTGATTTTGTCAATGGAAGCGACAAAATCCATACAAAAACAGAGTAGTAAGACAAGAACTGTTACAATTTTGCAGCTGCCAAGTCCCATAACTGTTTAATTTCTTGATTCTTGATCAGAACGAAACAAGTTTGAGATTATGAACGTATAGTTTAATATTGTGTTTCAGTAGTACAATAATTTCTGGTATAATACAATTGATGTTTTCTTGTTTAACTTACTTTTCTTTAGGGAGCCTGCGGTTCAAATCATGCTCAGTTTTACTTTGAAAAATAAGTGGGTGATTTTCAACGGACTTTTTGTTTATTTTGAGTACTAAGGTTTGAAGTTTAATACATTTGCCCATGAGATCTAAATTTAATTCAAATTTTTGGCATTATCAAGTTTTAAATTATAGGGCTTTTAATAAAAAATATAAAATAAAAATAAAAATAATTTTAAATATATCATATTTATAAAATATTTATTAAAATATCAGAATTTATAAAATATTTACCAAAATATCATATTTTTATTAGTTTACCTAGACTTTACAATGAGTTTATAATTAGTTCATAATAAGTTTATCAAGAGTTTATAAATTTTACATAGTTTATAATAAATTTATTATGAATTTATAATAAAATGGCTAAAATATTTTTTATAAAAAATAAAAAATTTTAAAAATTAGGTGATGGGTGTTATTTTTCCTAAATTATAAGATTTAAGATTTTAACTTTCTGGGTTGGGTCCCTTTTTAAGTGGCGGTCCTGCCGGAGTCAATTGCATAAATCTCAAAGCATTTGTTTTTTCTCTTTTTTTTTTCATAAATTTCAAAGCATTTGTTAGTCAAACTATTAAGAATGATAAATTAGTTAAATATTAAATATTGATTAGAGTTGTTTAACCCAACTCTGAAGATGTTTGCTCATATAAATAGGGAACTTTTATAAAATTATCTTAAAAAATATTTTATTTTAAAAAATACCATATCTTCAAAAAAAAAATTCAAAAATGCTTCAATCAATATTTTTTAAAAAAAAAACCTTACTATTCATTAAAATAATTTTTTTTTTCAAAAATACCTCAACTCTCACCTCAAACTATATCTTACTCCAATTTTTATCTTTTTTTTTTCAAAATTTACTATTAAATAAATATATTACAATAAAATAATAAAAAATGATATTTTAAATAATATTTTCAACATATAAATATATATTAATTTTTTATAAAAAAAATTAATTTGGATTGCAAATAACACTCCAAAAATAATATATAAAAGTAAAATATATAAAAATATATTAATAAAAATTATTAAATTTATTTTTAAATAAATCTTACATATTATACACATAAAAAATAAAATCTAAAAAATATTAATTTTATTGTATAAATATTGTGTAGTTGTTGCATTTATGTTGTGTATATATTGTGTAGATATATGGAGATATTGTATGTATGTTATGTATTTTTTGTTTATGTTGTGTGCATATAAAAATTTAGAAAAAATAAAGTTAAAAAATATTAAATAAATTGTGTAAATATTGTATAGATGTTGCATATATGTGTGATGTATGTTGTGCATATGTCTATGTTTGTTATGTGTATATTTTATATACATTGTGTATATACTATATATATATATATATTTTGTGAGTATATTATATTATAAATTTGAGAAAAAAAATTATTTATGAATAAAAAAATAAAAATAAATTGCATAAAAATGAAATGAATTAAAAAAAAGCACTAAAGTTAGAGTAAAAAAAGTTTAAAAATGTAGTTTTGAAAAAAAAATTGAGGAGTTGTACGTAATGAAAATGAAAATTATTTTTCTGTAGATCGTGTAATTTTGCCTATAAATAATAGAGTGATTAGTGATTGTTGTGGGATGATTACCACTAAATTAATTATTATTTGAAAAATAAAATTCAACCTAAGTAGATATTAATATCAACTAAAATAAATTAAAGCAATGGACTTAACTTCTTATAATAAATTCACAGGATTATATTTCATTAATTAATTTTCTATTGTCTTCTCAAATTATTAACCAATTTTTATTTCTTTGATTATTGATTAATTTTTCCGTTATTAAGTAAGTTGTATTCTTTTTCAAAATCTAAAATTAATATTGTAATAAAGTCCTACGTCTACTACAGTGATCATAAGAATTAATTTAATCCCTTAAGTATAATGAAGATTCACAAACAATCCCCCAACCATTTTTCTTATTTATAAGAAAATTAGCTAGGGTTATTATTTAAAGTAAATTACATATGTTGTCTCTCAAAAGTTGTTATCGTTCATCCATCCATTTGCCATTCAAAACCCTAATGCAAAACCAAATACTTAAATTTTTGTTTTGTTTTTCATGTCCTTTTTTATCCCATAGGCTAGTTTTATTTTTCTCTCTTCCTTTTTCTCCCTCTTTGAACAGTAGTTTTCTTTCCGATTGCTAAATACGGATTGAATGATGGTCCTTTTGACCACTTTTTGCCCTTTTCTTTCTATTTCTTTCGCTTAGCACGTTAGAAATTGCTGACAGTTGTTTCATACTCAATCACATCTAGTCTCATGTCTAAAAACATGTATGAGAGCACATTAATGCACTAAATAAAAACATTTACTAGTGTCATAGGTGAATATGCCTAAACCACTAGCGAATTTGCCATGGCTTGAAGCCAAGTGGCCATTTTGTCTATCCATCAGTGAATTCAACTAAGCCTTAAGCTTATGGCGAATTAACCCAAAGGTATATGCGAATCCCAGTTGCACCAAGTGTTAAGATTCTTGTTTTGTCTTGCTAATCCAATTGTGTTGCTTCTAATTTCAAGTTGCACCATGGGCTTTTCGGATTTGGTAGCTATTTAGATCCACCGGAATTTCATATCATGAAAAAAGTAGAAAATTTGAGGGTTTTATAGTCAGTGATCTGTTAGTAAATTTATTTAATAATTTCTTTATATTGAAAACAGTGGTCGATAATTCATTGATACATTTTTTAATAATTTTTATAAAGTGAAATATTAATTACAATCACTTTGGAGAGTGATTATTCAACAATCTCCCTCTTATTAGTTAAAAAATATTTATTATAGGTTTATTTATTAAGAAAGATATTATAATTAATATTTTTTTAACCAATAGAAGAGAGATTATTATATAGTCACTCTCCAAAGTTATTGTAATTAGCATTCCTCGTTTTATAAATTTCAAATGGTGGTCAAGAATCAGTAAGTATGTTTTTAAAATTTCAAAGTGGGTCGGTGATCTATCCATACATTTTTTTAATGATTTTTATTAATTTCATATGGTGGTCAGGAATTGGTTGGTAATATTTTTCTAATAATTTATATAAATTTTAAAAAAAATAGTCAGGAATCAGTTCATAAATTAAAAGAGTAATTATTTAAAGGGTAACTACATTTCAAATCCTGAAAAATGCATGTTTTATTAATTTAAGTCTTTTTTTTGTCAGTAAGTATATTTTCTTTTTCATTTCAAGTGTCGTGAAAGAAATTTTTTTTTATTTCACTTTAAGTGTCACTTTTAGGATTTCAAGAAATTATTAATTAAAAAGTTTCAATATTGCCCCCTATTTAAGTCTCTTATTTAATTAAAGAGAATAAATAGAGTAAGAAATATAAAAAAATAATATTTATGTAAATTGTAATAAAATTTTTATAAAATTTATAATAGTTAATCATTTTGTTAGTCTGTGCGCATTATTCTTATACGACACTTATAATAAAACGGATAGAGTTTTTATTTATACCAATTTTATCCTTCCCATGATAGGAGAATACCTTGGCCTAAGTGGCTTGCTAATATGGCAGTCTCGGGTTCTTAAGTCGGGAAGAAAAGAAAAAAAAAAGCAAAATGCACCGTTTAAAAAAAACAAATGAAAAAAAACAAGTTTTGAAAAGTAAAACCCTCAAATTCCCATGTTCAAAAATTGCTCATGTACAATCTCTCCACTAGCACTGAAACTGGTATTTATCCCTTCCCTTTTTTGCCATTCCTTTTCATTTTCCCTTTTCTTTGAAACAGTTTTAGAGTTTGAGACTCTATACAAAGCTAAAAGAGAGTATATAAAGAGAATAAAATTTTAGAGTCTCATATCACAAGAGAATATAAATTTTAAACCCACCGAAACGATGACGATGTGGAGAAGAGCACTCTCTTCACAACTCAAAACCCTAGCCTCTGGTAAATCTGCTTCCGCCACCACTCGGTTAGTATCTCCCAATCGGTTCTTAATTTCCCCATCTCCTTTACAAAAACAATGCAATAAGCCAAGAGCTGCTGCATTTTGCATATGTCAAGCCCTACATCTGTTTAATTTCCTTGCTTTGCTATTATTTTTTTTTCTTTTAGGGTAAAGTTGTTACTTTATGGCTATTTACACATCCCAGATATTTAGGGGGGGGGGGGGGGGGGGGGGGGAGTTTTAAGTTATATATAGACCTCTCCCCCATTAATTAAACCCATCCCAAATAAGTCATTTGTTTATAAGGCTTATTTTCTCTTCTCTCTCTTTTATATTTTTTCTTTGATGTTAGTAAAATTATTTTAGTAGTGCCCGATGACGTAGGTAAAATTGGTCTAACCTTGTTAAATTTTGGTGTTCTCTTTATTTTATTTAAGAGTTATTTTACGTATAGTTATGGTAATATTTTGTGCTATTAATTATATGTCTAGAAAAATTCTGTCTAAGGAAAGACTTGGTATTTAAGCATGTCCATTGTGACCCACCTCTCTTATCTGAAAATTCTCCTAGTATAATTAGTTGTGCAATTGCTCACATATTATGCATATTATTAGTGAAAAATTAATTTAATTTTCACAATAATTGGTATCAGAGCCAAGATTTTCTGAGTAGGCTCTATGGTTATAGCCTAGTCTGATCTTCTACATCAAAAAAATTCTCTGATCTTCCATATCAAAAAAAAATTTCTTAAATTATTTTTATTCTGCATTTGTTAGCTATTAAATAATTTTTTGAAACAGAAATGGCAAATAACTCAGGCAAATCATCCACTTCAAAGGAGACAACATCCACTTCGTCAATCTGGTCAAGAGCTGTTGTGTCAAATACTAGATTTGCAATAGAGATTTTTTATGGTATGTGCCATTTTGGTATGTGGCAAAGTGAGATTTTAGATGCTGTCTTTCCGCAAGGTCTAAACATTGCCATTGAAGAAGAGAAATCAGAAAATATTGATAAAAAAATTAAAAAGTCATCAATCGTGTGACATGTAGTACAATTCAGTCATGTCTTTCTAGAGAACAGAAGTATGCTTTCTCTAAGAAAGTTTTTGCAAATAAATTATGGAATGCATTAGAGAAAATTTTTTAAAGAAAAATATTCAGAATAAGCTTCATATGAAGAAGAGATTGTTTCACTTCACTTATATTCTTAATACCACTATGAACGAGCGCATCACCAATTTTAATCAGCTGGTAGCTGATTTGATAAATTTGGACGTAACTTTCAAAGATGAAGATTTTGTTCTGATGTTGTTGGGGTCCCTTTCAGAAGAGTTTGAGTTTCTTGAAATAACTCTACTTATTGGGAAGAATAAAGTGACTCTCTCTAAAATAACTGTTGCATTATACAGTTACGAACTGCGAAAGAAGGACAAAAAAGAGAGTTCAAGTGGAGCAGCAAAAGCATTAATAGTGAGAGGTCACTCTCAAAGTAGGAGAGAGAAAAAAGGAGAGATCAAAATCCAGACCAACTAAAAATGAATGTGCCTTTTGCCGGGAGAAAGGACATTGAAGATAAATTATCCCAAGTCGAGTAATAAAGACAAATCTAATAAAGAAAAAGTTATCGTTAATTCAAATGTAGCTGAGTATAATGATGAAGACTCAAACCTTTCATTAGTTGTTATGTCATCAACAAGCTCTTCTAGTGTATGGCTACTTTATTCTAGTTGTAGCCATCATATGTGTCCCAATTGAGATTGGTTCTTTAACTTTAGAGAACTAAAAGGAGCAACTGTTTACACAGCAAATAACGGTCCATGTACAATTAAAAGAATTGGTTCAATCCAATTAAGAAATCATGATGGATCAATCAGGACTTTGACAAATGTCCGATATGTACAGAGTTTGAAGAAAAATTTTATCTCTGTGGGAGTCCTAGAATAAAAAGGCTTTATTGTAAATGCAGCAGATGGAGTAATGAAAGTCATTTCTGGTATACTGATAATAATGAAAGGAATAAGGAAGAACAATAACTTGTATTATTATCATGGTAATGCAATTATTGAGACAGCTGTAGTAGCTTTCAGTCATGATCAGGAGTTGAAAAACAATCATATTATGGCATATGCGCTTGGGACATGCTGACGATAATTCTTAAAACTGTTGTTAGAGTAAGGATTATTGAAAGGAGTGCAACTCCAGAAGTTAAATTTTTGTGAGCATTGTATCCAAGGCAAGCAGACTAGAGTGAAGTTTGGTACTGCAATCCATAATTCCAAGGGTATTTTAAACTATGTTCACTCAAATATGTGGAGTCCTTCCAAGACAGCTTTAATGAAAGGAAAGTATAAGTTTATAACATTTATTATGACTTCTCTCGGAGAGTATGGGTGTATACTATGAAAATAAAGAATAAAGTATTGAGAGTTTTTATCATATGGAAAAAAGATGGTAAAAACTCAGAAGGCTAGAAAAATTAAATATCTCCACACATATAATTGTGAAGAGTATAAAAGTGATCTATTGTTAACATTCTTCTAAGATAAAGACATTATTAGACACTTCACAGTTAGAGATACACTATAATAGAATAGGGTGGCAGAACGTATGAACCGAACATTGGTGGAGAAAGTTCAATGTATATTATCCAATATTGGGTTGGGCAGACAAGTTTGGGTTGAGGCTATGATATATACTTGTCATCTCATTAATCGCTTACCATTAACTGCTATTGTTGGTAAAACACCTTTAGAGATGTGGTCTAGAAAATCTGCTACTGAATATAATTTCTTATGTATATTTGGTTTCACTGCATACTACTATGTTAAGGAAGTAAAGTTAGATCCGAGAGCAAAAAAGTACTCTTTATGGGGATCACAACTGGTGTGAAGATAGTTCACCTTTGGTGTTCAGAAATAAAGAAGATAGTCTTTAGCAGAGATATTACCTTTGATATGTCTACCATGTTGAAAAATATAACAAATAAAATTGTTCAGCAGACAGATAGTACTCTGCAATAAGTGAAGTTTGAAAGAAGAATTATTGACCAAGCAATAAGTAAAATAGACACTCCTACAGTAGAGGTAGAGTCGGATGAAGAAAGGTTCTAACCCAAGAACCTTCATAGCAATAAGAATCTATTGTAATAAATAGGCTACAACGAGAGATTCTCAAACATGCTCGATCAGATGATATGGTGGCTTATGCATCCTTAATTGCAAATGATAGCATTCCTAACACTTATAGTGAATCTGTCTAAAGTTCAAAAAAGGAGAAGTGGATGAAAGCGGTGGATGATGAAATACAGTCCCTTGGAAAGAATCAGACATGGAAGCTAGCTAATCTACCAAAGAAAAAGAAGGCAATTAGATATAAATGAGTATATACAAAGAAGAATTTTCTGACAAGAACAATGTCCGTACAAGGCAAGGTGGGTAGCTAAAGGTTATGCTCAGATGAAGGAAATTGATTATAATAAAGTACTTTCTCCAATTATAAAATATTTCTCTATTAGAATTTTATTGGTCTTGGTAGTACAATTGAATTTGAAACTCATTCAACTTGATGTAAAAATTGCATTCTACATTGTGACTTAGAAGAAAAAATCTATATGACTCATCCAGAAGGGTTCAAGGTTGCTGAAAAAGAAAAATGGGTATGTAAATTGAAAAAATTATTGTACAGATTGAAACAATCTCTGAGGCAGTGGTACAAGTGGTTTGACAATTTTATGATAAGACAGAAGTACACAAAAAGCAAATACGATCGATGTATGTATTTGTGCAAGCTACAATATGGATCTTTCATATATCTTTTCTTGTATATTGATGATATACTGATAGCTTCAAAGAATCTAGAAGAAATTGAGAAGTTGAAAGCTCAGCTAAATCAGAATTTTGAAATGAAAGACTTAGGTGAAGCAAAAAAAAAAAAATAGGGATGGAGATATGTAGAGACAGGAAGAGAGGGAATCTTTATTCAAATCAGAAACAACATCTGACGAAGGTATTACAGCATTTTGGCCTGAATGAAAAGCCAGAACCTGTAAGTACACTTCTTGCACCTCATATAAAGCTCAACACATCTTTATCTCCTAAAAATAAATCGGAACCGAAGTACATGTCAAAAGTTCTATATGCAAATATTGTTGATAGCTTGATGTATGCTATGGTGTGTACAATGCCAGTCATTTCACAAGCAGTTGGAGTTTTGAGTAGGTACATACATGATCCTAGTAAGGAGCATTGACAAACTGTGAAATAGATTCTACGATATAGTCTGAATACCATAGATGTTGGATTAATATTTGAGCTGGATGAGAAAGATGGTTAATATGTAGTTGGATACTGTGATTCTGACTATACTGGTGATTTGGATAAACGTTGATCAACTACTGATTATATATTTGCACTTACTAAGGGGTTAGTTAGTTAAAAGTTTATGTTACAGTCAACAGTTATCTTGTCTACTATGAAAGCAGAGTACATGACAGTATCTGAGGCTGTTAAAGAAGTAATTTAGCTTTAAGGGTTGCTTAGTGAACTGGGAGTTAGATAAAAGCACATCAAAGTACATTCTAATAGCTAAAGTAATATTCATTTAGCAAAGAACCAAGTTTATCATGCAAGAAGCACATCAATATTTGATATCACTTTATTCGTGAAATTCTGGAGAAAGGTACAATATTATTTCAGAAAATTCAACTACTGACAATGTAATATCCTGTTTAAAAAAAATTTAATTAAAATTTATTATTAATAATAATAATTAAAAAAATGTGCCCACCTACTAACAAGTAGGTGGGAAATTAAAAAAAATTATTTATTTATAAAATAATTTAAATCAAACAGAAAAGAAAAAAGAAAGAAAGAAAAAAAAACAGAGAAGAAAGAGAATTGGGAGAGAGAGAGGATGAACGGAGGGGTAGTGGCTTTTTTTTTAATTCATAGCCGACCGTCGTTCAATGACCAACACGCGCCGAACCACCATCTGTACCGCCCAGATTCGAGTCGAACGCCGCCGGAATCACCTCCAACCGATGCCGGAGCCGCCGTCACGCGCCGGTCAAAGTTTTTGCCGACGAGATTTTTTGATCACTATCCCGGTCACTTTTCGATGATATTTTCCGGCGATCCAGGTATTTTTGGAATTTTCATTTTATAAACTTTAATTTGACACCTCATTTGCTAATTTAAGGTATGTATTTAAAATTTTGATGAATAGTAACCTAAAAATTAAATTAATAAAAGAATTAAAATAATAATATATATAATTTATTTAGAATAATAATTATAATTATAATTAATTAAGAATTATAATTAATAAATTAAAATTTAATTAGTAAATTAATGAGTTAGATTAAACTTTATTAATTTGGTTAATTAGTAGAATTTTTATTTAATTTAGATTAATCATTTGTTAATAATAAAAAAATAATAATTATAGTTATTAATTAGTGATTAATATATATATATATATATATATGTTAGTATTATAAATTAATTAAGAATATATATAATCTGAAAATATTATGGGGCTAAGTTAAAAAATAATTAAAAATAAAGTGTTAATTTGATTATATTAAGAAGAAATGAACAAAAATAATTAAATAGATAATTAATGATAAAACAATTAACATTTAATTACATAATATGCATTTTAAATATTAACTTAAATTTTATTAGTTTTTTATTGAGTTGATTAGAATTTTTAATTGATAGTGAATTAATTAAAATTATTTTTGTTATAAATTGATTTAAACAAATAAATTATTAATAAAAAAAATATTAGCCATAGATATTAATTACTTAATGACTAGATAAATTAAGTAATTAGAATAAAAATTTAAATTTAAAATATAATATGATTAAATTAATTAAATATTTAGGTTGTGAATATTTACCAATAAATTATAGAAAATTTCTTATATTATATATATATATATTTATAAATCAATAAATTGATAATTAATTATTTTAAATTTTTAGAATAATTAATATTTAAGAATTATAAATTGTTAATATAGTTGTTGATTTATTGAATTTGATAAATCATAATTAAAATAGAAATAAGTATGTGTATATGTATATTAACTTAAATAAAAATTAATTAGGATTAAAATAAGTTAAAATTTAAAATTTATGAATTTATTAAAAAAATTCAGAATAAATAAATTGAATTATAAATATATATATATATATATATGCATGTGATGATCAAAAGATCATAAATTAATAATTTGTTAATTTAGTTATATTAAATTTTACTAATAAGCTATTAATATATATAAGTGTTAAAATTAACTAAATTATATAAGTAAAATTAAATTAATTTAATTGATAAATGATCAAATTAGATAATAAATAAGGTATAAATAAAATTCATAGAAATTCATAAGATTAATTATTTAATTAAAATTGTTATTGCATCATTATAATAATTAAGATAGTAATTTTATTAAAAACATAATTAATGTTAAATTAGTTATTAAATATTAATATTATTGTTGTAGTAATAAAGTATTATTAAAATTATTGTATTTATTAGTAATTATTGATTTTAGTACAAGTATTATTATTATCATTATTTTTACCATAATTATAACTATTAAATATTAAAAGCTATTATTTTAATTTTTATATAAATGTATTACAATAACTAGTATTATTATTATAATTATTATTACTAATATTATTTAGTATTAAATTCAATATAAATTGTTAAATGTGGAATAATAGTAATTAAATAATTATTTTAACTATATACATAATATTAATATTATTTTTATTGTCAAAATTATTAATTTTGTTATAAGTAGTTATTAGAAAATAAAGTAAAATATTAAGATGAAAGTAAATTATATATATGGTTATTAATATAATTATTAGTAAACTTAATATAAGTTATTATGATTAAATTAGACATAAATAAATAATTATTCTAATAAAATAAATTAATTAAATAATGTATAAATAAATACAATTAATATCACTATTGTTATTAGTAATGTTATTATTATTATTATTATTATTTTACAATATATAGAAAATTTTAAGAAAATAGTACTTGAAACATAAAAAAAATAAAAAATTTAAGTAGATACTATTTAAAATATAACTACATAAATTAATTAATAAAATAAATATTATTAAACTATTAAATTAAAGAAACTAAAATAATATAATATAGATGTATAAAGAAATAATATAAATACTTAATAAATTTAGACACGCAAATTATATTAAGTCGTTAAAAATATTATTAAAATATTTGATAAGTTATTGGGTTGATAATTGTGTAATACTCATTAGAGTATTAATTTTGAAATTTTTGAGAACGACCGAGTTATACTGAAACTCCGCTGTAAATTCGTTAGAATTTTAGGAATCATTTCCACGATTCATTTTCATGTTATTTAACTCATAGAAATAATAATCTTAGATAATATTTTAGTAAATTATTATTTTTATATCACCTTAGGTGTGGATTCTACTACAATTATAGAACATAGAGAAGAACCGATTAATTAAATAAATTGAGCTATCGAATAAGGTGAGTGGGTAATTATTTAGCATCGAAAATTTTTATTATATATATATGATTTATTAAAATTATTATTTGTTGAAATAAATTTTTATAAAATAATTTAGAAAGGTAAAATAATATTTATGAAAATATTTAAAAAATGGAAACAAATAATGGTATGTTAATGTTTGAATTATAGTATAAAATTTTTTTATTGATACAGTTAAATAAATGCTTTATATACACTCATTATATGTTTTCTAATAGAGACACCTGTGATGACGGGGTGTTAAAGTAATTGACGAATTATGATATGATACTGTCTTTAGGACAACGCTTGGTATACATATAGCCTTTGGGGAATATATCAGGTGGTCGCCCTTTGGGAGCAGCTCTGCACATGTGTATGACCATGTTTATTTGCTCTTGGTGCTGCCATACGTCATCACTGCGCCCAAGATGTCATGTTTTATCCTTAGAGTATCAGTAAATATATATTTACTTGCGCCTAAGGTATTATATTTTTCTATAGACTATATATATTGAGTGTAATAATGATAAAAAAATTTTATGATGGCATTTTATCACATGATATGGTGAATTTATGTTCTTAAGATTATTATGCAGTAGTATGAATTTAATTAGTAAGTATATAAGTAAAACTTATTTGTTCCCCATTTGTTATATAATTATCTTCTTACTGAGTAGTTGGACTCACCCCTTATTATAATTATTTCAGATACCGTTGGAGAATAGACATGTAGATTACCTCTACTCTTACTCCGATCAACGAATAGTAAAAGTCGAGCCAATATAAGTATCGTTTGAATTTATTAAGAAGTATTTATATTTTCATGTTGAATAATAATTAATATGTATTTTAAGTATTAGAAATTATTGGATATTATTATTGTGTGTGTAAGAAGTATACTAAGAAAATAAATTGTGAGTGATATTTTTATAATAAATAATAATATAATAATTTATGAGATAAGTCCACCCTGAGGCTTAGGAGAATGGAGTGTGACATACAATCACGCAGATATGTTGACAAAAATGGTGACAGTTATTAAGTTCAACCATTGTTTAGACTTGATTAATGTTTTAAAAAAATTGAAGATGAGCGCTTCACAATGTAATTGGAGACGCTACTAAAAATAATTTTTTTTAGAGAAGATTTGTATATTGCAAATAGAAAATAACCAAGGTGAAGATTTGTTGCTTTATGGTTATTTACACATCCCACATCGAAAAGGTGTGGGATGTAGGGGGAGAGTTTTAAGTTATATATAGACCTCTTCCCTATTAGTTAAACTCATCCCAAATAAGCTCATTTATTTATAAGGCTTATTTTTTCATCTCTCTCTTTTGTATTTCTTCTTTGATATTAGTAAAATTATTTTGGTAGTGTTCGAAGACGTAAACAAAATTAGTCGTACCTCATTAAATTTTGGTGTTCTTTTTATTTTATTTAATAGTTATTTTAGGTGTAGTTGTAGTGGTATGTTGTGCTATTAATTATATATTTAAAAAAATTTTGTTTAAGGAAAGACATGATATTTAAGAGTGTCCATTGTGATCAATCTCTCTTTTTTGAAAATTTTTCTGGTATAATTATTGGTGCAATTGTTTACACACTATATATATTATTAGTAAAAAAATTAATCTAATTTTGTTGGTATTTTAAAAGAAACAAGCAGCAAAGTAGATTAATTGTGCAGATTAAAATAGTTTCTTTTCAATTTGTGCCTCTGTTATTTGTGCAGTTTGTGCTTGTGGATTATTTTAACTATCTTTGAACTTACACACTTTTGTAACATGACCTGTTTATTTGCAATTTTCACATATTGCATCTGGTCTCTACCAACAAAATTTTTTCAAATGCGTTTTCTTTTTACAGTATTTGCAAGGAGGATAATTAAACTTATCCTTTTTATTTTTTGCATAAAAAGCACCTTCAGTAATATTATCTTGTCTAAATGCTCTTCTTTGTTCTTGTGCTCGAAGAGCAGTTATCAATTCTGCAAGAGAAATAATATAAAAATCTTTAGACTTTTCTAGGGAGGATATTTTGAATTTAAATCTCTCTGGAATTGTCACTATAACTTTTTCAACTATTCTGTTATTTGAAAAATTTTCACCAAGCCACCGAATTTTGTTAACAATCAAAGATATTCTCTCATAATACTTAGAAATAGTTTCATCCTCATGCATTCTAAGTGATTCAAAATCTCTTTTCAAGTTTAAAATTTGCATTTGTTTGATTCGGTCACTTCTTTGATACTCCTTTTTTAGCTTTTTTCCAAGCTTCTTTTGTTGTCTCACATGTTATAATTTTGAAAAAAATTAAATCCGCAACGGAATTTTGAATAATGATTTTGGCTTTGTACCTTTTTATTTTCTCATCAGAATGAACTCTAATTTGAGTAAGAGTGAGATTTTCAGGAAGTGGATTTAATGGTCTATTCTCCATTACAACTTCCCATAAGTCATAAGCTTCAATATAAGATTATATTTTCACTGACCAAATTTGATAATTTTCTCCGGTGAAAGTTTGTGGGGCATTCAAAGAGAGACTGCTGCTTGTCATGATTAAAAAAAAGAGGTTAAAAATGGTTATGATTTTAAAATGGTTTTCAATTGGGTTATAAGTTGTTTTGAGCAAATTCACAGGTCTTGTAAGACTAAAAAAACTCTGATATCACTGTTGGTCTTTTAAAAGAAACAAGCCGCAAAGTTAAAAAATAATTAAAAATATTTATTGTCTCTCAATAATTTCATTAATAACAAAGCTTTAAATAGATAATTCAGAAAATAAATTCTGCATAAAATCTGCAGAATAACTAATATAAAATTAAAATAAAATAAAATCATATTATTAAAATTCTAAAAATCTAAACTAAAAAGATTGGATAATTTATTTAAATTCAAAATAATTCTAAACCAAATAATCTTTTGCACAACCTGATACAATCTTCCAACAAATTTCCACAACAGTTGTTTCATGACAAGAATGAAAAGCAGAATTAGATAAAGAAATATGGTAAATTGGTTACATATTACAATTTTTCTAGCAGTTTACTGTCTGCTCACCGTTTTTCTGCTGGGTATAGATTTTCTTAGAGTTTATCCGTCAGGTGTAAATTACTTAATTTTGCAGAGCTAGACCTTGAAGATAAGCTTTAGTTCCACATCTAAGGTCAATGATTTCACATGAATACATTATGCCACTATACATGAATATATGTAGTTACTAATGTTGTTATCAAAAAGACAATTTTCTATAGCTTTCATTTCACCTTTTGCAATTATATAAAAATTAATCAAGCAGTGCTGGAACAAATTTTTTTTTCAAGCATTCTTGGTCAAATTGTGGTTCAGTGGAAGAAGAGCATGAGAAAAATCTGGCACTTTTAATCATCTCCACCTGCACTAACCAATACTATCTGATCATTTCTTAAACCTGTAATCACTGAAAAAGCAAGCAAAATTCTTAATAATGTGAAAACAATATTAATAATTAAGCTAAACATTTAATGTATGCCCATATGTATACATATAACTACGACAAACAACAAAACAAATATATGCAATGAAGATGTTGTCAACTATCTGGCATCAAGAACTGTGAGTGAAACAATATTAACAGAACATTCTTTCTGCCTCTGTTCTGAGGAGCTAAAATCTAACCCAATCTGCCTTTCAGTGAATGCTGGTTGCTTTGGACTAGGAAGATCCACAATTTCACTATTAAGCATTGATATAACAGTTGACACAGTCGGCCTATCTTTAGCAAGTTCTTGCACACACAACAGACCTACATGTATGCATCTGAAAATTTCTACTTGAAACGATGGATTAGATACTACTTCATCTACTAGAGCTGCAGTGTTGCTTTCATTCCACAATTTCCATGCCTGCAAGAAACATCATATCAATTTATGCATGACAACAAGGAAGTTGAAACCACAAATTAATAAGGCCATATATGAGTTTGGATAGACATACAAATCCCAAAAGGGTCAAAGCCTGCTCATTTTCATAAAAACTAGTATTTTTTCTTCCGCTTACAATCTCTAACAACAAAACTCCAAAGCTAAATACATCAGATTTCTCTGAAAATCGTCCCTCCATTGCATATTCAGGTGACATATAACCACTGCAAGTTCATCCATTGTTAAAGATCAATTCTGAAGCTCATATACATTAATCGTATAATAATGGAATCAACAAGAGTAGAGTGCTTACTAGGTTCCGACAACTCTTCTAGTATTTGCTTGATCCTCATTGCCTCCAAAAATACGAGCCATTCCAAAGTCTGAAATTTTAGGATTGAGTTCTTGATCCAATAAGATGTTACTCGCCTTTAGATCTCTATGTATAATTCTTAGTCTAGAATCTCTGTGAAGGTAAAGTAGACCTCGACAAATTCCTTCTACAATGTGAAAGCGTTTTCTCCAATCTAGTACTTGTTTTTTGTGCATATCTAGCCAGATAATGAGTATTAGAATTTAATAATTAAATTAAAGATCATACACGATAAAGCTCGACAGCCTCTCACCAAAGAGAAAAGCATCCAAACTTTTATTTGGCATGTACTCATAGACCAACATCTTTTCTTCTCCTTCAGCGCAGCAACCAACAAGTCTCACTAAATTTCTGTGTTGGAGCTTTGAAATCACCACAACTTCATTCATAAATTCTTCTAACCCTTGTCCAGATGCACCTTTGGATAGTCTTTTCACAGCTATTTCTTGTCCACCAGGTAATTCTCCCTGAAAATGCCACATCACAATCAGTACTAGTCCACATCTGAGTCAATAATATTCGATTAACAACTATGAATCTCTACTAGAACACTAGCATCACCCTGTATACTGGACCAAAACCGCCCTGTCCAAGTTTATTAGTTATATCAAAGTTGCCGGTTGCATTTGCCAGCTTCTGCAAATTGAATACTGGTAGTTCCTGGAGTTTAGATTGGTTTATGTTTAAATCTGAAAATGATGGATGATTTTCCTTCCTTTCAAATGATGGGTTGGCCATACTTTTCCTCTTTCTTTCTGCATGAGTTAGATTGAGTAAGTACAAGTGCAAGTGGCTGTTTCTTGTCTATGAAATTGTTCATATAAAGAATTCAAGTAGGTTACCTCTATACTTAGGGATCCACATCCATACCAAAATTGCAACAATGAGAAGTACAATTGCCCCTATAAGCACTGTTATAATGATAATTACTTTCATGTTCCTATTGTTACCTGCAAATCAAAAGTAGTAATTTTATTTTTCTTCAACTTGGTGTAACCAAAAAAGGCAATAGCAGTAACAGCAGATAGTATGAGCTTAAAATTGTAAGGAAATCTAACAGAATAAAGCAATTACCGAATTCTGAATATGCAAGGCGAATATAAAGATTTGCTCCTCCCCTGGAGAATTTGTGTATGTCAATTAAGTTTGTAGTCCATGACATACAACCAATTTCCGCGTAAAATGAATAAGCAACACAAGAACAATTATTCAAGCATTGGTCTTTACATTCTTGTTCCATGGAATTTGACCACTGAGCAAAATCTGGCACTTTGACCGTCTTCAACTCCAAAAATCCATCTTCTTTACCTAGTTCATCACCATTTTTCATTCTCTCACACTGTAATAATCTCCTCCTAACACAACCACCAGTCCAGTTTCCCCTCCTCCATTCCTCTGCATTTTTGGGCTCAAACCCTTCTAAGCAACTGCAGAGTGGTGAATTGTTTGCACTACAGACTCCAAACTCCCCGCAGGTGCCATAAGTATCACATGTAGTTTCAGGAAATTCATAAATAGTGTACCAGCTCGCCGAACTGTTATCCCAAGATTTTTGTTCCAATTTTCCTTCTGAACTCAAAACAAGGTATAAACCAGCAGAGTATTCACCTGGATAAGTGAAACTAAGGGAATATTTTCCACTTTTTCTATCTCCAACAAGAGTAAAGCCATTAAGATAAGCAGCAGGATCCATGTCCATAATTCCAATGAAGATCCGACCATCCCATGGACCACTCCTCCAGTAAGGTCGACTTCCATTCCAAATAAAAACCTGGGTAATTTCCATGGAATCAATTCCACCGGAGAATCTTCCAATGGATGGATCTGAAGGGCTTTTCCAGGATGTTATCAATGTCTTCTCTTGTGTTCTTACATTAGCAATAAGCTCCATTTCCCGAACAAATGTATCACCCGGATGTTGAAAACTCTCCCATATGCTATTTCCGTTGCTATCATCTTGCAAAACAAGGTTTCCATCATCAGTAAGATATGCACTTGAATTATCAACTCTACTCGAAACATTTGATGACCAGAGAACCTCTCTTTCTTCATTCAAGACAACAAGAGTTCCACTCTCAGATACCCTCATAGATCCAGAAGAATCATTTAGTGGTCTATTTCTGTTAGCTACCCAGATTGGAGTTATGACGGAACTTTTATTGTACCATATACCCACATAGCGATTTGTAGAATTAACAGGGCTGAAAAATCCTAATTTGAACGTATTTCCTGAAGAGAGTATAGCTTCCGGATCTCTGATATATTGAGATGATGTGATTCTATCTATGGAAGTGCCCAAATCCATACATAATAAGAGTAGTAAGATAAGAGATGTTACAGTTTTGCAGCTATCAAATCCCATAACTGTTTAATTTATTGATTCTTGATGAGAATGAAACAAGTTTTAGATCATGAACATATAGTTTAATATTATGATGTTTCAGCCATTCAAATACTTGCTGTTCATTTGTTAACGAGATTTTTCTACAAGGAACCTGCAATTCAAATGCCCAGTTTCACTTTGACTAGTAAATGTGTTAATTCCACACCCAAAATGGTCGTTTTCCTCCTTTTTATTAAGGGTTAAATTTCAATACAGCTGCCCCTAACATTTAAATTTAATTCAACATGGTTGACATTATCAATACGTAAGATTTGAACTTTCCTGGTTTGGGTCCCTTTTAAGTGCGTAAATAATTAAGAAAAAGTTCAAAGCATTTCTTAATCTTATATATTTTTTTAAAAAAGGTTGATTACAGTTGTTAGACCACCTTTGAAGAAGTTATGCACATTTAAAAAATATATGAAGAAGTTAAACAATTAATTAAAGATTGAAACGCAGATAGTATAGAAGAAATACATATAGACCAACATCTTTTCTTCTCCTTCAACACTGCAACCAACAAGTCTCACTAAATCTCAATGTTGGAGCGTTGAAATAATTAACCTTTTTAACTGGAAATCTATGGATAAGAGTTTATTTTACAAAATTATTATATATGCAAAAATATAATAATATGTTCTATACTTTTTATCACGCCAAAAAAATTTATTATTAAAGCCTTAAATTGAAATAATTTCCAGGCAAAACTTAAATTGAAATTAATTTTTTATATATATATAAATAAATAATTTATTATCATTAAAAAAACAACAATTCAAACCAGATAACCGGAAAATGGGTCACAATTTCATTATATATAATAACCCAAACCATGAATACTGTTGGAAAAATCGCTATTTTCCCGCCCCTCGGACTGTCTTTAAGCAGAAATAAATGAGAAAATAAAATAACAATTGAGAAATTAAAGAGAATAAAGACACAAAGATTTAACATGAAAAACTTCCAAATGGAGAAAAAACCACGGCCGTTGCCTAACGACAACCAAGAAAAATATTTACTATGTGGAAAATTGTTACAACCACAAATACAAAATATTTTTCTACCCGACACCCAAAACACCCCGAATATTTATACTCCAAGATACTCCAAGAGTTTAACTCTAATCTCTAATATAAAACACTTGTTGTGTTTTGGTGTGTATTGAAACTTAAACAATGGCTTGAATTTATAGCCATCCAAACCACCCTCTCATGCTCTTCTTTCCGATGTGGGATTGAGCATAATTATAATTTTATATTATTTTTTTTTCTTCTTTTCAACAATTGCTGCTAACAATCTCCACCTTGAAAAAAATTAAAAAAAAATAAAAACACAACATTGTCTGCTACCGACAATCATAATTCCTAACATCAAGAATTATCATACCCCACCATAAAAGAGTATCACCACTTGGAATTACTTCACAAACTCCAAGAATTTTTTCACCGGCCATGTCGAGATCCCGCTAATAGTTTATGGTGCAACCCTCCTGTTAACTTTTCCGAGAGTTCATTAGCCATCGATATAATTTTTTCCACCACGCACCTTGCATCAACTGTCAACCAATGCAGCGCACATTTTCGTGGACCAGCTACCAATAATCCGTCCTCTTTCATGGCATCTCAACGGGTAGCAATCATGCCATGAGGACACACATCTCTCAACTACAGAGAGAACGCATCATCTCCTTCGCCACAGGAGATCACATTGGTAGCAACAACGTTAGAGCTTCTAGCCGAATCAGCTCCACCGTTCTGGCAATCCTTTCTCACATGTCCAGTTTGACCACAACCCCAGCAGACAACATTTCTCTTTCCGGAGCTTTTGCTTTTTTTCTTGCTACCAACAGACAACTGAATCTTCATATGTTTTATTTTTCATTTCATTCAATCTTCTCTCCTCAGTAGTTAACTTACTAACCACATCCGCATACACCACTTCCTTACTACTATATTTTAAAACAGGCTTCATGTGCTCATATTTCGAAGGAAGTGACAGGATGAGTCGGAGAGCTTTATCTTCATCTTCGGTTCTCACTCCAAGAGTTTCCAACTCAGAAACGATGTCGTTAAGGACACTTAGGTGATATGATAGCCTTGTACCTTCCTCCATTTTCAATGTATGAAATTGCTCTTTCAAATATAATCTATTGGATATATTTTTTCCTTGGTACAATTCTTCCAATTTCTCCCACAACTCCTTTGTCGTGGACAATCCAACCACATTAGCAAGAACATTTTTTGCTAGACACATGCAGATTTGACTTGCCGCCTTTAAATCTAGCTCACTCCATTCTTCGTCGCTAATTTTAGATTTTCCTGAGTCTCCACTTGTCGGTTTACCCTGCAAAACCTTATACAGTCCAGACTGGATCAACAAATCTTTGACTTGCACTTGCCACAGTGCAAAATTTATTCCCCAGTCAAATTTCTCAATATCAAATCTCATCGTCGACATGCTTACTTTGTGCTAATAAAGGACTAGAAATAAACAATTACACCAGGTAAATTTCCAGGTAAGAGGAGGAGTTACAATGGTGTCACTTAAAATTCACTTGCCTTAGACTAAATTCGTGTCATTTGACAGAATTTACCTAGACATGTAATTATTTATCTCACCACCAATACTCAAGCACACCAAAGCAAAACGGCTCCACCTTTTCTAAAGCTCCACCAACTCCAAAGCTCCACCAGCTTAAAAACAAAAATAATTTTTTAACAAAAATCTTTTCTGATGTGGAAGATCAGACCAAGCTGCAACCATAAAGCATACTAAGATTTTTGACAAAAATTATAACACCTAAGCTATGATACTACTTGTTGGGAAAATCGCTATTTTCTCGCCCCTCGGACCGTCTTTAAGCAGGAATAAATGAGAAAATAAAATAACAATTGAGAAATTAAAGAGAATAAAGACACAAAGATTTAATGTGAAAAACTCCCAAATGGAGAAAAAACCACGGCCGTTGCCTAATGACAACCAAGAAAAATATTTACTATGTGGAAAATTGTTACAACCACAAATACAAAATATTTTTCTACCCGACACCCAAAACACCCCGAATATTTATACTCCAAGAGACTCCAAAAGCTCAATTCTAATCTCTAATATAAAACACTTGTTGTGTTTTGGTGTGTATTGAAACTTAAACAATGGCTTGAATTTATAGTCATCCAAACCACCCTCTCATGTTGTTCTTCCCGATGTGTGATTGAGCATAATTATAATTTTATATTATTTTTTTTCTTCTTTTCAACAATTGCGGCTAACAAATACCCCAACATATATCGTTTTCTTTTCTTGGTAGGAAATAATTTTTGAATTTGAAATCTCATCTAAATTCAACCATACACTTGCCATTAGATTAAACTAAGATTGGTATTTTTTAAGAAGGAGTGTAAGTATGTATGAGGATCTTGTCTATCAAATTTTGACGTATAACTATTTAAATGTACTAAAATAATAAGTTGCTCTAGTCATATTATTTTTTTAGTTTATAAGTTAGGCTTATAAGCTTATAAATTTATCTAAACAAACACATTAGCTTAAATTTAGAATTTATAAACTAGTTTAACCAACTTATATGCTAAGTCAAATACTCTCTTATTAATTTAATTAATGTACGTATAACTATTTACTAATTTAATTAATAAGGGAGATAGACATTTTTACAACTATTTTAAGTTAAATATTACTTTAGAGAATATGTAAAAAAAGAAAAGAAAAAGAAAGAAAAACTATCTTGTAATTTATATGATTTTCCTTTTTGCTTTAACTTGAATTTTTATGGTGTATTCATAGACTTATGTACCAAATTTATAAATGATTATTTGATATAAAATATCAATTCAGAAAATATTTTTCTCTAGAATGGAATTTCACTAGGCATTGTGAAATTTACTTTTGAATTAATTTTTTTATTAATTATAAAAATAAAAAAAAAATTAAAGAAAGGAAAATAAATTTCAAAATTAAAAAAAAATCTCAAATCTCAAATTTACAAAATATAAAAATAATCTTTAGTTTAATAGTTATCTTAACAATTATTCTTAAATATTTCAAATTTGACCTTACAAATAATAATGATCGCATATAGGTATTACTGTTTTAAAATTTAGAGATTTTTTTTTCCTAATACATGCCAATAATTTTGTATGAGTAAAATTTGAGATTTATGAATTTTTTTAGATTAAAATTTATTTTCCTCTCTTAAAAATATTTTAAAATTTTCATACTCATTTAAAATTAAATTTTAGTGAAAATTGAGTAGCATAATGCTTGATTAATATATAATCAAGAGAATATTCTCTTAATTTGTATTATCATATATCGAATGATCAAAATAATTTTTGTGAATTTAGAAGTATTGGATGAAACAGATCTTTGTAAAAAAAATCATTGATCCCTTTTATGAAAAATTATAAATTACAAGATAAATTTTTGTATTTGTTTTCCTTTAATTTTTAACTAATTTAATGAGAGAGACATTATACTAACTTTATAAGAGATATTATATTGATGATAAAAAAAATTACAAAGTTTAACAAATTTTTAAATATTTTTAAATTTATTCAATTTTATGATTACTTTACAAATAAACTAGATTCGTATAACTTATTATGAGGTTTATTATGAATATATTATAAGTTTATTATATATATAATAATTTTTATAGATTATTATGAGTTTATTATACACTTTTATAAAATATCTTTGGTAAAATATAAAAAAAAATTAATTACAAAATTTAGTGAGAAGTATAATTTTTCCTATTATTTAATATCAAATTTAATATCAGAGCCAAATCTCATTTAATCAGTGGCTTGAGATTAGGGTTCAATTCTTTGTACGAGGACATGCAGCTTGAAGGGTCGAATATGATATATCCCATATTAGTTAACGAGGAAGTCTAGAGTGTAATTTATAAGGGTTTGAACAACCATCCTTTTATAAACTAATATATATATTGATAGAAAATAGAAAATATGTAATTATTATTGGTGTATAAGCTAGATCCAATATAGGAGAATTACATATGCAGATTAAAAAAAAAAAGTATTAGCAACTTTATATGAATAATGTAGTTTGAATTTTGTTTACCATTTTTTTTTGCTTAACCCCTAGAAAAATCTACTAAGATACATTTCAGTTTAATTTCATCCTTTGATTTTTGTCAATTTGATACGATTTTTTCTTCTCTTTTTTTTTTTACGTCATTTTTATCCAACACAAGCTAAGGAGAATTTTGAGCCTGTATGGATAACTAATGTTGCAGGATTGAATGATAATCAGGTAAGATCAATGAAATTCACCATTTTGGCATATTTTTTTTTCCTCTCCTTTCAACTAAAACGCATCATCTGAACTCCCAACGAGTACACCAATAACAAACAAATCAGCAGAGTTTTGTAAAAATGCTACAATAGAGGGAGTGCCATTATCCTCTAGAAAACTTTCCAAAATCTCATCTTTATCTTCTTCTTCTCTCATTTCCCTTCCCAAATTTTTTTTCAAAAATGACTTCCAAAGTTCATTTTTGGGTGATTGTGATAGGGATAAGGATCTCAATCTATTTGACTCCATTGATTCAATAGATCTAGCTAGTTGAATGCTTTCCAAAAGCTTCAGTAGTCTGTCGGTTTATGAAATCCCCGATTTCAACATCTTGATTTCACACACGTTCATATAAAATCGATGCAAACCTCAGTCTAACACTTTCAAGCAACCCTAAAATTCTGAGTTTTACAATTACTAAATCCTTATTATTTAATTTAATATCAAAATTATAGAAATCCTTGTTTTTTATCATGGGCCATGTGCACATGGATCGACATAGGCCCCTTGATCGCTTCCAGCCCCCACAAAATTCATATACAGTTGGGCTAGGATTTGATCTGGATTTTTAGGGTGTTTTTCATGACGTAGCTTTTTATTTTAAGGTAAGAGGTTTGTGCGTATATTTTATAAAAAGATGGTTGGAGAATGTGCATGGAGAAAGAGAATCTTCGATATAGTTATCTTGAGTAGGTGAGAAAGTGAGACAAAGTGAAATACCCTCTTATCAATCAAGAATTGATTGCATAAACTTAAAGATACAACTCATGAATTAGATAATGTCTTAGTTGGATATGTTCAACAAAAGCATTCGGATTAACTTTCAAGGTAAAATCTTCTTGTTTTTTCCCAATAATATTTTGTTTCATCATAAAATTGAGAAAAATATTGTCAAAATTAGAGACAGATTAGATAAATTGCTCAAGAGCAAATGAAACTTCACATTGACATAGTTCATAAGCGTGACCGGCGATGATGGAGCTTTGTGTGACAAGTGATGATGGTGGCTCATGCTAAAACAGTGCATTTTATTGCTTTTAGCACATTTATCTCCATACTTGCTATGTCAACATACCACATAGGCTCGAGCAGGGGCGGTGTTGGGGGGGTCGTGTGGGGGCTGAAGACCTTCCCTCATCGGCAGCACTGCGTACTGATATATAGGGGGGTCTGCGTCCTTGAGGCTGCCGGTGGTGGGTGTTGCAGAGATAACGGGAGGCTCAACTCAAGGGCAGAGGATGCTTACTGCGAGGGAAGAAGAAACAGGCGAGCGTGAGAGGTTGAAGACAACCTCTCACGCAAAATTACCATTTTGCCCCTTAGGGCTTTAATTTTTTTTTTAATTTTATTAAGTGAAACGACGCAATTTCACTTAACACGATTTTAAAAAAATAAAGCCAGCAGCTGAAACGTTGCTGGCTCGAGCGAAGAGAGGCCGAGAGATTGAGAGAGGCAGAGGCGCAGACAAAGCAGAGGGAGGCACCGCAAAGACTAAGGCAGAGAACAAGGGGAAGAGGCAGTGGTCCGACCACCGGCGATGGTGACACTGCAACCTCACCGAGCCAAAGTCACTGACCAGGTTTTTCAAATTTTAGTAATTTTTTTTAATTTTATTAGTTAATTTGTTAATTTTTTGTGATTATTAGATTTTAGATTAATAAAATTGAGGATTTTATTTTTTAAATATAAAATAGATTTAGATTATATATTGGATTTTAATTTTAAATATAGAATGTAGATTAATTAGTTGAATTAATTGATTTTATTGTGTTTTGTGAATTTATGCTAATTTTTTTTAGGTTAAAAATTGGAGATTTGATAATTTATATTTTAGGTAAAAAATTGGAGATTTTTTATATATAAAATAGATTATATATTGGGTTTTAAATGTAGAATATAGTTTATTAATTAGTTAAATTAATTATATTTATTGTGTTTTGTGAATTTGTGATATTTTTTTGTTTTAGGTAAAAAACTTAGGGATTTTATTTTTATATATAGAATATAGTTTATATTGTTTATTCAATTGGTTTTTAAATATAGAATATAATTTATTATTTATGTTGTATTAATTGAATTTACTTGTGTTATGTGTATTTGTAATTATTAGGATTTAGGTAAAATTTGATATTTTTTTCTATATAAATATAGATTGTTGTTTATTTGAATTTTAATTAACTATAATAATTTAATTAAAATGATATGTGTTGTGATTATGTTGAATTAATTGCTTTTGTTAGTGTTTTGTGAATTGTTATTAGGTTTTAAATATAAAATGTAATTTAATATTTTGTTATTGTCTAAAATGCTAAATATAAATTAGGTTAAACTAATTCTAAATTAAACAGATATGGATAGATTTGTGATAAAGACTAAGAGAATGCGGAATGAATATGGTGAATCCTCTAATATCCCTATTCCGACACCGATCCCTACATTAAGTAGTCATGCAAGTGAGGAGGTATCTAGTGATGATATAAGGCATCCGGATATTAGTTTTGATGATATTGTGGGTGACCCTGCATTGCGTAAACCTATTGATGAGTTTGATGTTGAGATTATGGATAATGTTAGAAGACAATATGTGGCTAAAGGTCCTTGCCAACCATGTGGCCATAATTTTCCCCAAACAAAATTTGAAAAAATTATGAGGAGTTTTAGAGAGAATTGGTACTCTAAATTTGAGTGGTTAGAACACAGTATTTTCAAAGATGCAACATTTTGTTTCTGATATTATCTTTTTAGTTCGAATAGAGGATCAAAACGAGGAGATAATGTCTTCACAGAAATTGAATTTCGCAATTGGAAAAAGGCCATGAAGAGATTTAATGAACACGTTGGCGGTTTCAATAGTCCACACAATAATGCAAGAATACTATATGTTGGTTTCAAAAATCAAAGACAAAGTGTGTCTCATGTATTATCTTCCCACAGCCAAGAGCAAGAGAGGCATTATCAGACACGTTTGACAGCTGTTGTTGACTGTATACGTTTTCTTTTAGCAAATGACTTAGCTTTTCGAGGACATAATGAGTCAGAAAAGTCACTTTGCCGGGGTAATTTTCTTGAACTTCTCAATTGGTACAGTCAATTGGGATTCTCATTATAAAATAATTGTGCGGCTTCTTTCTATGTGGTCAGCAGTGAAAGCGGTTCTTGAAAACATAATAGACGATGGCGCTGAACAAAGAACTCAAGGGACAGCAATGGGTTGGTTGATAAAATGAAAAGTTATGATTTTTTTTCATTACTTACTTAATGAAGACAGTTTTAGGACTGATAAATGATCTATCTCAAGTCTTACAACGAAAGGATCAATGCATTGACAATGCTGTATATTTAATTGCAACGGTCAAACAGTAATTGCAAGACTTCAGGGAAAATGGATGGGATGAATTATTATAAGATGTTAATAATTTTTGTATAGATCACGATGTCACGGTCCCTAATATGGAAGATAATGTTCCAGGTCGTCTACGTTCTAAGCATGCTGGTATTCCTATTACTTATTATCACTACTTTTGAGTGAAAATATTTTGTCAGGTAATCATTTTTATTCATATTATGATACTAAAACTATTTATAATACAACTTAATTTTCTTTCATTCAATACTAGGTTGTTGATTTTATTGCACAAGAAATGGAAAATTGGTTTACAGAAATAAGTTCGAAATTGCTTTTATGCATTGCTTATCTTTCACCTATAAATTCATTCTCCAACTTCAAGCGATCTCGATTACTTCGTCTTGCTGAACTATATCCAAATGATTTCTCCAATACTGATCGAATGATACTTGAAGATCAACTTAAGACCTACATTGCTGATGTAAAAAGAAATACAACTTTCTCTGACCTCCATGACATTGGAACTCTTGCTCAGAAAATGGTTGAGACAAGTTATGACATTATGGTTCCTTTGGTATATCTGCTTGTCAAGTTAGCTTTAGTCTTACTTGTTGCAACTGCTACTATTGAGAGAGCTTTTTCAACAATGAACATTATCAAGACGAATTTGAGCAATAAAATGGGAGATGATTTTCTGACCGATTGCTTGGTGTGTTATGTGGAGAGAAAATTTTTGTAAAAAATAAAAATGAAGCTATTATGCAACGTTTTCAAAAAATACAAACTCGTAGAATACAATTACCACCTCTTAGGTGTAGTCAATCGAGTAATATAAATTAATTGTTGAACTATTGTAATATTAAATGTTCAATTTTATTCATAATTCATCTGTATTTTTTTTCTCTTTGTAATTTTGCCCGATTGCTTGGTTTGTATAGATCATGATGTCACGGTCCCTAATATGGAAAATAATATTCCGGGTCGTCTACGTTCTAAGCATGCTGGTATTCCTATTACTTATTATCACAACTTTCGAGTGAAAATATTTTGTCAGGTAATCATTCTTCTTCGTATTATGATACTAAACTATTTATAATACAACTTAATTTTCTTTCATTCAATACTAGGTTGTTGATTTTATTGCACAAGAAATGAAAAATCGGTTTACAGAAATAAGTTCGAAATTGCTTTTATGCATTGCTTGTCTTTCACCTATAAATTCATTCTCCAACTTCAAGCGTTCTTGATTACTTCGTCTTGTTGAACTATATCCAAATGATTTCTCCAATACTGATCGAATGATACTTGAAGATCAACTTAAGACCTACATTGCTGATGTAAGAAGGAATACAGCTTTCTCTGACCTCTATGACATTGGAACTCTTGCTCAGAAAATGGTTGAGACAAGTTATGACATTATGGTTCCTTTGGTATATCTGCTTGTCAAGTTAGCTTTAGTCTTACCTGTTGCAACTGCTACTGTTGAGAGAGCTTTTTCAACAATGAACATTATCAAGACGGATTTGAGCAATAAAATGGGAGATGATTTTCTGACCGATTGCTTGGTGTGTTATGTGGAAAGAAAATTTTTGTAAAAAATGAAAATGAAGCTATTATGCAACGTTTTCAAAAAATACAAACTCGTAGAATACAATTACCACCTCTTAGGTGTAGTCAATCTAGTAATATAAATTAATTGTTGAACTATTATAATATTAAATATTCAATTTTATTCATAATTCATCTGTATTTTTTTTTCTCTTGGTAATTTTGCCCCCCCTCCCCCCCCTCCCCCTCAAAAAGTCTATGGTTCCGCCGCTGGGCTCGAGACTCTCTCTAGTCTGCATTAGATAAAATTAATGCAAAAAAAACTTATATATTCAATTGTCACATATTAAAGGATGGGATTAAACTGAAAAAAAAAATGACAATTGATGGATTAAACCGGTAGTTAGACCTTTTTAATAAATTTTATGTTTACATGAATCTCAATGGTACTTTTAAGCTAAAATATTGCTGGTCATTATTTTGTGTTTCCATGTTGGCCATTTTCAATTTTGTATAAAAGTCCATCTTTGATCCTTTTCAAATTTTTATACATTTAATCAAATTTTAAATTGATCAAAATTAGGAATTATATGTGAGTAAATAATGGTCTTGAGAATGTTGGGCCAAATGCATATCAATCGATATATAAATGGGATTGGATCTTTATCTTATATTACATCACTTATATGTTATCATCTTTTATTATATTTTATCAGTGTGAGATTATTCATATTTTTTACTACTTCCTCATTTATAATTGGGTCTAGACCAATTGTTGCTTGCCAAACATGAATGGCAATCTATGCTTGATGTCCATCACAACAAGTTATCTAGGCATATTTTCTCTAATGCCCTATGTTAACAAATGGGTCTAGATTCTTTTCTTGACAAAACTCCAAGTTTTCAAATATAAGCTTAGGATCATCTAGCTGTTAGTCCGTTACTAGCTCTGAACCATATGAAAACTACATGGTTTTTTAGAGTGTTGAGCTAAATACACATCATTGAACTTATAAATAGGGTTGGATCCACATCTTACACAAAATCAATTAGCTTATTTGAAGGTCCAATCTACACTATTTATATGTTACCATCTTTTATTATATTTTTTAATGTAGGGTCATTTCTATTCTCCAACATGATATTTCTATTCTCCAACATGATTTATTGATTAAGAAATAAGAGACGATTATTATCGACATTTTGCCCTATAATAATGATTGGGAGCTAGAGATTTCATATTAGATTTGAGTATTCTATTTTAAATGTCAATTGAAATTATTATTTTTTATTTTGACCGCATGTAATACATGTTGGAAAAGATCTAATTTCAAGACAAACATTATATAAGGTATTAAACTAATCTAATTTGTTCAATGAAATATTTACCTTAAACAATGATATAGTGGTGACATGGTGAAAAATATAAAAATTAATTTAAAATTCGATTTTTTTTTCTTTAATTTTTAAATCTTTACCTTAACCAATCCCATCTGATCATTTCTTAAACCTGTAATCACTGAAAAAGCAAGAAAAATTCTTAAAGGGGACTGAACACTAACTCGAATTGTATTAATCTTATTATTATTATTAAAAATCTGTTAAGCTATTAATTGTGTTTTTATAGCATAGGTTGGTCTTCTGATGCATCAAAGATTCAAGCTATGAATTAATATTAATTAGCATATTGAGAAGCATATAAATTATGCACTTATCATTAGGCAATATATATGTACACTAATTTGAAACAATAGTAATAATTAAACTAAACATCTAATGTATGCTAATATGTACAGATAGAACTACGACAAACAATAAAAAACATAGAGAAAAATTATATATACAATGAAGATGTTGTCAACTATCTGGCATCAAGAACTGTGAGTGAAACAATATTAACAGAACATTCTTTCTGCCTCTGTTCTGAGGAGCTTGAATCTAACCCAATCTGCCTTTCAGTGAATGCTGGTTGCTTTGGACTAGGAAGATCCACAATTTCACTATTAAGCATTGATATAACAGTTGACAAAGTCGGCCTATCTTTAGCAAGTTCTTGCACACAAAACAGACCTACATGTATGCATCTGAAAATTTCTACTTGAAACGATGGATTAGATACTACTTCATCTACCAGAGCTGCAGTGTTGCTTTCATTCCACAATTTCCATGCCTGCAAGAAACATCATATCAATTTATGCATGACAACGAGGAAGTTGAAACCACAAATTAATAAGGCCATATATGAGTTTGGATAGACATACAAATCCCAAAAGGGTCAAAGCCTGCTCATTTTCATAAAAACTAGTATTTTTTTCTTCCGCTTACAATCTCTAACAACAAAACTCCAAAGCTAAATACATCAGATTTCTCTGAAAATCGTCCCTCCATTGCATATTCAGGTGACATATAACCACTGCAAGTTCATCCATTGTTAAAAGATCAATTCTGAAGCAGTAATCGTATAATAACAGAATCAACAAGAGTAAAGTGCTTACTAGGTTCCGACAACTCTTCTAGTATTAGCTTGATCTTCATTGCCTCCAAAAATACGAGCCATTCCAAAGTCTGAAATTTTAGGATTGAATTCTTGATCCAATAAGATGTTACTGGCCTTTAGATCTCTATGTATAATTCTTAGTCTAGAATCTCTATGAAGGTAAAGTAGACCTCGACAAATTCCTTCTACAATGTGAAAGCGTTTTCTCCAATCTAGTACTTGTTTTTTGTGCATATCTAGCTAGATAATGAGTATTAGAATTTAATAATTAAATTAAAGATCACACACGATAAAGCTCGACAGCCTCTCACCAAAGAGAAATGCATCCAAACTTTTATTTGGCATGTACTCAGAGACCAACATCTTTTCTTCCCCTTCAGCGCAGCAACCAAGAAGTCTCACTAAATTTCTGTGTTGGAGCTTTGAAATCACCACAACTTCATTCATAAATTCGTCTAACCCTTGTCCAGATGCACCTTTGGATAGTCTTTTCACAGCTATTTCTTGCCCACCAGGTAATTCTCCCTGAAAATGCCACATCACAATCAATACTATTCCACATCAGAGTCAAATAATATTCGATTAAAAACTATGAAACTCTACTAGAACACTAGCATCACCCTGTATACCGGACCAAAACCGCCCTGTCCAAGTTTATTAGTAATATCAAAGTTGCCGGTTGCATTAGCCAGCTTCTGTAAATTGAATACTGGTAGTTCCTGGAGTTTAGATTGGTTTATGTTTAAATCTGAAAATGTTATATGATTTTCCTTCCTTTCAAATGATGGCTTCGCCGTACTTTTCCTCTTTCTTTCTGCATGAGTTAGATTGAGTAAATACAAGTGCAAGTGGCAGTTTCTTGTCTATGAAATTGTTCATATACAGAATTCAAGTAGGTTACCTCGGTACTTAGGGATCCACATCCATACCAAAATTGCAACAATGAGAAGTACAATTGCCCCTACAAGCACTGTTATAATGATAATTACTTTCATGTTCCTATTGTTACCTGCAAATCAAAAGTAGTAATTTTATTTTTCTTTAACTTGGTGTAACCAAACAAGGCAATTGCAGTAACAGCAGATAGTATGAGCTTAAAATTGTAAGGAAATCTAACAGAATAAAGCAATTACCGAATTCTGAATATGCAAGGCGAATATAAAGATTTGCTCCTCCCCTGGAGAATTTGTGTATGTCAATTAAGTTTGTAGTCCATGACATGCAACCAATTTCCGCGTAAAATGAATAAGCAACACAAGAACAATTATTCAAGCATTTGTCTTTACATTCTTGTTCGAGGGAATATGACCACTGACCAAAATCTGGCACTTTGACCATCTTCAATTCCAAAAATCCATCTTCTTTACCCAGTTCATCCCCATTTTTCATTCTCTCACACTGCAATAATCTACTCCTAACACAACCACCAGTCCAGTTTCCCCTGCTCCATTCCTCTGCATTTCTGGGCTCAAACCCTTTTAAGCAACTGCAGACTGGTGAATTCTTCGTATTACAGACTCCGAACTCCCCAAAGAAGCCATAAACATCACATTCAGTTTCCGGAAATTCATAAATAGTGTCCCAGCTAGCCGAACTGTTATCCCAATATTTTTCTTCCAATTTTCCTTCTGAACTCAAAACAAAGTATGAACCAGCAGAGTATTCACCTGGGTAAGTGAAACTAAGGGAAGAGTTTCCACTTTTTCTATCTCCAACAAGAGTAAAGCCATTAAGATAAGCAGGATTCATGTCCATAATTCCAATAAAGATCCGACCATCCCATGGACCACTCCTCCAATATGGTCGACTTCCATTCCAAATAAAAACCTGGGGAATTTCCATGGGATCAATTCCAACGGAGAATCTTCCAATGGATGGATCTGAAGGGCTTTTCCAGGATGTTATCAATGTCTTCTCTTGTGTTCGTACATTAGCAATAAGCTTCATTTCCCGAACAAAAGTATCACCCGGATGTTGAAAACTCTCCCAGATGCTATTTCCGTTGCTATCATCTTGCAAAACAAGGTTTCCATCATCAGTAAGGTATGCACTTGAATTATCAACTCTACTCGAAACATTTGATGACCAGAAAACCTCTCTTTCTTCATTCAAGACAACAAGACTTCCATTCTCAGATACCGTCATAGATCCAGAAGAATCATTTAGTGGTCTATTTCTGTTAGCTACCCAGATTGGACTTATGACGGAACCTTTATTGGACCATATACCCACAGCGATTTGTAGAATTAACAGGGCTGAAAAATCCCAATTTGAACGTATTTCCCGAAGAGACTATAGCTTCCGGATCTCTGATATATTGAGATGATGTGATTCTATTTATAGAAGCGCCAAAATCCATACAAAGAAAGCGCAGTAAGATAAGAGATGTTTCAGTTTTGCAGCTATCAAATCCCATAATTTTTTAATTTCTTGATTCTTGATGAGAATGAAACAACTTTTAGATCATGCACATATAGTTTAATAGTATGTTGTTTCTGTTTGGTTTTTGGGTTTTTTTATGTGAAAAATTAATATCCTGAGTCTATTTATTTTAGTATATTAGACTATTAATATTTAGTATATTTATATATTAATTTTATCTTAAGTTATTAATGTGTGAGTGTCATTTTTTATCAGTCACCAAAAGAAAAGAAAAGAGAGAGAGAGAGAAGGGAGAGAGAAATTTTTGCTGAAAATTCTCAACAGAGCACTTTCAGTTTTTCGGCGATCTGACAGTCATCCGTAATTCGATCATGCTGAAATTTGGACAGCAGTTAGAGAATTCATCGTTCTTCATTCTGAACGATGAAGATCTGTTTTTTACCATTGAATTTTCGACATTTGTGGCTCGAAGTATACTATTTACGTACAGTTCTGCAACAGCGACCAGTTTGCCTTTCTCCGATGATCGGACGGTCATTTGTAGTCGGATTTGGCTGAATTTTGGTGAGCACGTTTAGAATTAATTGTTCTTTAGTCTGTACAGTGGAGATCATATTTGAACAACCGGAGCTCATCCATTGGCATGAACAGTAGCTATTTTGGGTGATTTTTCTTCATTCTCTTGTTTATTTTTTGTTATTTGGTTGATTTGGTATTGCTACTTTACTTAAGGGTTGTTGTAGTAGCTTGCAATTACTGTAAACATTGATTTTGAGAGTGGAGTTCTTTTACTTGGACCAAGAGAGGTCCCGTAGTTTTTATCTTTCACATTGAAGGGGTTTCCACGTTAAAAATTCTTGTGTTTATGTGTGAATGATTTTTGTGCATCTTGAGGCAGATTATTGATTGGTTTATTTGCTTAATTTTATTTAGTCACTCCTCATAGATTCATTCAAGTAGCAAAGAACTTATCCCAGTTTATTTCTCATCAAAGTGGTATCAGAGCTAGTTTATTAGTTCATTGGTTGTTTGCTTGTTTGAATGATGGCGATGAATGTGAATAAAATGGTTTGTTTGGATGGCACAAATTATCACAAGTGGAAAGAAAAAATAAAAGATTTTCTTATTGTGAAAAGATTGCATTTACCGGTATTTGCTTCTCAAAAATCTGAGTCTAAATCTAATGAAAATTGGAAATTTGAGCATTTACAAGTATGTGGTTTTATTAGGCAATGGGTAAAAGATAATGTATTGAATCATATTGCTAATGAAACAAGTGCCAAGACCTTGTGGGAAAAACTTGAAACTTTGTATGCTTCAAAGACTGGTAATAATAAGTTATTTTTGCTTAAACAAGCTATGCGCTTGCAATATAGAGAAGGCAACTCTATACTTGATCATGTGAATGAATTTCAAGGTATCTTTGATCAATTATCTGGCATGGGTGTCAAATTTGATGAAGAAGTTATTGGACTATGGTTGTTGAATACACTTCCTGACTCATGGGAAAACTTTCGTGTATCTTTGACTAATTCTGCTCCTGAAAGTAGTGTAATCATGTCATATGCAAAGACTAGTATTTTGAATGAAGAGATGAGAAGAAGAAATCAGGGGGCATCTAATTCACAGTCAGAAATTTTGGTTACTGAAAATAGGGGAGAAGTAAAAGCAGGAGTCAAGATCAGAATAGAAGCAAGAGCATGAGTAAATCAAAATCAAGGTATAAGAACATTTAATGTCATTACTGTGGTAAACCAGGGCATATCAAGAAATATTATTTCAAGTGGAAGAAAGAGAACAAGGTAGACAAAGGGAAGCAAGAAAGGAGAAGCAATGATAATAATATTGATCGTGTTGCCACTACTACTTCAGATGATGATTTGACTATAGTTTATCAAGAGAATATGGTCAATATAGCTTATGATGATACTGCTTGGGTTCTTGACAGTGGTGCATGCTTTCATATTACATCAAGGAAGGACTTCTTCACATCTTATACTCTGGGTGATTTTGGAGTTTTGAAGATGGGTAATGATGGAGTGTCAAAGGTGATAGGCATTGGCACTATTTATTAGAGACCCAAAATGGAACAAAGTTAGAGCTGAAGAATGTTAGACATGCACCTGACATTAGGTTGCATTTAATCTCTACTAGTAAGCTTGATGATGATGGCTATTGTAGCACTTTTGATGATGGAAAATGCAAACTCAGCAAAGTTTCCTTAGTTATGGGTAGAGGAAAGAAGGCTTCGAGTTTGTATTTGCTGCAAGCTTCAATCTCTACAGATCTTGTTAATGCAGTTGAAAGTGATAGCTCTTTAGAATTATGGCACAAGAGGTTGAGTCACATTAGTGAGAAGGGACTTGATTGTCTAGCTAAAAAGAATTTACTTTCTGGGTTGAATGGTGCAAGGTTAGACAGATATGTTCATTGCTTGGCTAGGAAACAGAAGAGAGTTTCTTTCAAACATCATTCTCCTTTCAGGAAAAATGATTTGCTTGAGCTGGTACATTCAGATGTTCAGATGTATGTGGTCCTTTGAAGGAAAAGTCATGCAATTTACTTTGTGACCTTTATTGATGATCATTCTAGGAGACTTTGGGTTCGTACCTTAAAGTTCAAAGATCAAGTTCTTGGTACATTTAAAGAATTTCAAGCTTCTGCTGAGAGAGAAACTAGAAAGAAATTGAAATGTATTTGCACTGATAATAGTGTAAGTACTGTAGGCCTTTTGATGCGTATTGCAGAGAACAAGATATTAGACATCAGAAGACACCTCCCAAGACTCCTCAGTTGAATGGTTTGGCAGAAAGGATGACCATAACATTTATGGAGAGAGTCAGATGTGTACTTTCAGAGGCTAAATTGCCTAACTCTTTTTAGGGTGAAGCTTTGTATACTGTTGTACATGTGATTAATCTAACTCCCACTGTTGCATTGGGAAATGATGTTCCAAATAGGTTCTGGTATGGTAAGGATGTTTCCTACGACCACCTACGAGTGTTTGGGTGCAAATGCTTTGTACATATTCCTAAAGATGAGAGGTCCAAGTCAGATGCCAAGGCTAGACAGTGTATCTTCATTGGCTATAGGCAAGATGAGTTTGGTTACAGATGCTATAATTCAATTCAGAAGAAACTTGTCAGAAATCGTGATGTAGTATTTGTAAAAGATCAAACTATTAAAGATATCAACAAGGTGGAGAAATCAAAGCCTGAGATTGGTGGTTTGATTGACTTAGACTTATCTCCTACAACTCATACGCCTAATAAAGTTGAGGTTCAGAATTATGATGATGTGCAAAATGATAATCAGAATGCAGATGAGGTTGGTGCTCCTGAATATGATGCAGTTGATGATCAACAAGAGGCACACGTTGAGGAACCTGAAGTTTCACTTAGGAGGTCTACCGGAGATCGAACGCATTCTGCTAGGTATTCACCTAATGAGTATATACTCTTGGCAGATGGAGAAGAATCTGAATGCTATGAAGAGGCTATTGAGAGTGAGCAAAAGACAGAATGAATTTGCAGCTATGAAAGATGAAATGCAGTCTTTAGCTGATAATCACACATTTGAATTGGTGAAGCTTCCTAAAGATAGAAAAGCCTTGAAGAATAGGTGGATCTATAAAATAAATCAAGAAGAGAATTCATCATCTCCACGATATAAAGCTAGATTAGTTGTCAAGGGCTTTAGTCAGAAAAAGAGAGTTGACTTTGAGGAGATTTTCTCACCAATGGTCAAGATGTCATCAATTCGTGTTATTTTGGGATTAGCTTCTACTCTTGATTTAGAGGTTGAGCAAATGGATGTTAAAACAGCCTTCCTTTATGACGACTTAGAGGAAAAATCTACATAGAATAACATGAAGGTTTTGTGGTAAAAGGAAAAGAAAATTATGTTTGCAAACTGAAAAAGAGTTTGTATGGGCTGAAACAAGCACCTAGGTAATGGTATAAGAAGTTTGAGTCAGTTATGGTTCAACAAGGCTGCAAAAAGACTACTTCTGATCATTGTGTTTTTGTGCAGAGATTTTCTGATAGTGATTTTATCATCTTATTGCTGTATGTTGATGATATGCTCATTGTGGGTTCTAATTCTTCAAGAATTGATAGCTTAAAGAAAGAGTTGAGCAAGTCCTTTGCAATGAAGGATTTAGGGCCAGCAAAGCAGATTCTTGACTTGAGGATCATTCGTGATAGAAAATGCAAGAAGCTGTGGCTATCTCAAGAAAAGTATATTGAGAAAGTATTACAATGATTTAATATGGCTAAAGTTAAACCTGTAAGTACCCCTCTTGCCATGTCTTTCAAATTGAATGTCAAACAATCTCCTTCTAGTGAGCAAGAGAAAGAATATATGCAGAAATTTCCTTATGTATCTGCAGTAAGTAGCTTGATGTATGCTATGGTTTGCACTAGGCCAGACATAGTTCATGCAGTTGGTACTGTTGGTAGATTTTTACCTAATCCAGAAAAAGAGCATTGGGATGCTGTGAAGTGGATTTTGAGATATCTCCATGGCACTGCTAGTTTGAAGTTGTGTTTTAGAACTGGAAAGCCTATTCTCAGTAGTTATACAGATTCTGATTTGGCAGGGGATGTGGATTCAAAAAAGTCTACTTCTGGGTATCTGATCACTTTTGTAGGAGGAACTGTGGCATGGCAATTTAGGTTGCAGAAATACATTGCATTGTCTACTACAGAAGCCGAATTCATTGCAACAACTGAAGCATGTAAAGAATTGTTTTGGATGAAGAAATTTGTGAATGAGCTTGGCTTTATACAGAAGAGATATGTCTTATTTTGTGATAATCAGAGCCCTATTTATCTCGGTAAGAATCCTACTTTTTATGGTAGATCCAAACACATAGATATGAGGTATCATTGGATTCGTAATGTTTTGGATTGTAAGCAACTTGAACTTGAGAAAATACATACTGATGATAATGGTTCTGATATGTGCACAAAGGTTTTTCCAAGAGAAAAGTTTGAGGCATGTTGTAGAGTTACAGGTTTGGCAAACTCCTTCACATAGTCGAGAAGGGAGAGAATTATTAGGTTTTTGGGTTCCCTCCTATGTGAAAAATCAATATCTTGAGCCCACTTATTTTAGTCCATTAGGCTATTAATGTTTAGCATATTTATATAATAATATTATCCTAAGTTACAAGTGTGTGAGTGTCATTTTTTATCAGCCACCAAAAGAGAAAAGAGAGAAAGTGAGAGAGAGAAAAGGGAGAGAAAAGAAAGAGAAAAATTTATGCTGGAAATTCTCAACAGAGTAGTTTCAGTTTTTTGGCAATCTGACAATCATCCGTGATCCGATCAGGTTGAAATTTGGATATCAGTTAGAGAACTCATGGTTCTTCATTTTGAACGGTTGAAATCTATTTTTGACGGTTGGATTTTCGGCATTTTGTGGCTCAAAGTATATTGTTTACGTACAGTTCTGCAACAGCGACCAGTTTGCCTTTCTCCGATGATCGGATGGTCATTTGTAGTCTGATATGGCTGAATTTTGGTAAGCCGTTTAGAATTGATTGTTCTTTAGTCTAGACGGTAGAGATCAAATTTGAACAACCTGAGCTCATCCATTGGCATGAACAGTAGCTATTTTAGGTGATTTTTCTCCATTCTCTTGTTTATTTCTTGTTATTTGGTTGATTTGGTATTGCTACTTCACTTGAGGGTTGTTGTAGTAGCTTGTAGTTACTGTAAACATTGATTTTGAGAGTGGAGCTCTTTTACTTGGACCAAGAGAGGTCCCGTGATTTTTATCCTTCACATTAAAGGGGTTTTCCACGTTAAAAATCATTGTATTTATGTGTGAATGATTTTTGTGCATCTTGAGGCAGATTGTTGATTTGTTGTTTGCTGAATTTTACTTAGTCATTCGTCATAGATTCATTCAAGTAGGAAAGAACTTATCCTGGTTCTTTTCCCATCAGTTTCAGCCGTTCAAATACTTGCTTTTCTATTGTGGACTAGATATTTTTCTACAAGGAACCTGCAATTCAAATGCCCAGTTTCGCTTTGACTAGTAAATTTGTTAATTTCGCACCTAAAATGGTCTTTTTCCCATTTTTATGGATTCCAATTAGCCGAGAAATATCTCAGACACTGAACTGATAATAAAAAAAAATATTCAATACAGTTGCGATCTACTATTACTACTACTACTGCTACTATTATTATATTTAAAAGAGGTCAAAATCACTTAATTTAGGTGCAAAATCTCTTTTTCTCCTTTTTGTATACACATGTGTGTATAATTTAGAATCGAGCATGTATCGAGTTGGGCCAGATTTAGCTCTTGCCTACAGCCTGGCCCAGCTCTCTTTGAGCTAGCAGAAGGGGTCCGAAGCCCAACCTATAGCCCAAGTGGCCAGGTCATTTAGGCCACCCAAGCCAATGATCTGTGCTTTACAGGCCCAATTTTTTTCAAAATTTTTATACCATTTATATTTTATCATCTTTCATTATATTTTCTCAATGTAGGATTATTCATATTTTTGAATACTCTTTCATTTATAATTGGATCTAGATCAATTATCACTTGTCAAATATGGATGGCAATCTATGCTTGAGGTCTATCACAGCAAGTTACCTAGGCCTATTTTCTTTAATGTCCTATGTTAACAAATGGATCTAGACTCGTTGCTAGACCAAAGTCCAAATCTTCAAATACAAGCCTATGATTATTTAGCTGTTAGTCAATCACTAGCTCCGAATCATGTAGAAACTACATGGTTTTTTAGTGTGTAAAGCCAAATGCACATCATTGGACATATGAATGGGATTAGATCTTCATCTTATACAAAATCAATTAGCTTATATTAAGGTCCAATCTACACCACCTATATGTTACCATCTTTTATTATATTTTTTAATGTAGAATTATTTATGTTCTCCAACATGGTTCATCGATTAAGAAATAAAAGGTGATTATTATCAATATTTTGTCTTATAATAATGATTGGGAGTTAGAGATTTCATATTAGATTTGAGAATTCTATTTTAAATGTCAATTGAAATTATTATTTTTTATTTTGACTGCATGTAATACATGTTGGAAAAAATTATATATATAATATTGTCTCCATCCCGCAAAGATAAGCTCATTTTTTTAATTATTTCAAATTATAGCTCACTTACCATTTTAATAAATTAATTATTATGTAAATTCTTTATAATACCCCTATTTAATATTATTTATTAAATATATCTCATACTAAAATAGGGATATAATAAGAAAAAAAATATAAATTTATATTTTTAATAAAAATAATTAATATTTTTTAATCCTTATGAAATGAGAAATAAACTTATCTTTGTAGGACAGAAAAAGTACTATCTAATTAAAATATAATCCATTTCAATTATAATCAATAATTTTTAATATTTGGACTATAAACTATTTAAAATGTTATGGAATTAATGTGTAAGTATCATTTAATAATTTCTAATTTTATGAAGAGTGATTTCTAATCATGCTCCCCAGTTAAACAATATACACAATTATAGTTTTTTCTAAAATCATTTCAGTAAAAAAAACAGTTGAATAAAGATTGTTCCAATTGGAAGAATTAATTCATCTCGTCAACAAAATTAATTAGTATATGAAACAAGATACATTTCTGTTAATTATGTTTCTTTTATTCTTATTGTATTCTATTTGCAGAATGTATTATATTCTTGGATTTAGTTAATATTATGAATAAATACATATTAAAGATTTATATATGATGAATTGCATGTTACTATTGGTTTAATCATATCCCAATAATAACACGCATGTATTGAGAGAAAATTAGGTCAATTTGCTTATGAAGTGAAATGTTTAATTAGAATATGAAACTCGAAGAAATTAGAGTAAATCCAAAGTAATCAGGTTTTGAGTTATCTCTCTGTCAGTTATCCCATCCCCTCTCTCTTAGGATTTCTTTTTGTTTCTTCTGGATTTAGATCTAAGACCATCGCAAGCCTTCTGGTCGGCAACAATCCTAAATCTACCATTTTTAATTGTTTTCCTCCTAGTTTTTTTTTGTGTTTTTAATGGTTTGGTTTGGTTTGGCTCTAGATATAGCCTTTCTAAGGCCTTTTGTGTCCTCCTTCTTCATGAAGGATGTTTGGTATCTAGATCCGATTTTGTGGAGTGGTAAACAAAAGAAGATTTCAGAGGAGCTCTTTGTGGTGGTATATTCATTCCTGGAAGACAATGGGTTTTTGTCATACACAAGGAGTATGTTATATCTTATGGCACTCTAAAGTCTTTTGAAGTTTCAGTTTTATATTTCTTTGGTTTTTCAAGTTTAACTCCTTTTTCTCAGAAGCAAGTCAATTTGCCCTAAGCTATCCTTAGGATTTGGATTTACATCCATTTTCCCCTATGTTTACCCATGATCAGTATCCAAATAAGAAGAAGAGTTAAGTTTTCGATTTAACCATCTTTTCAAGCTCATTTATATAGATATATTTGAGCTTTCTTCGATGATATCCCTCTCTCAAAAGAAAGATCTATTTGTTCCCTCATTTTCAAAAGTATTCACATTTGAAGATATTTGGGATCCTTAGCACTGGAAGACTAATTTCTTTTTTCCTGCTAAATTTCTCCTTCTAAAGTATTGTTTCAGGGCCTTAGCCCTTACTTTTATTACAGGCCAATCCATTATCTCTTGTTGGTTGTTAGGTAAGAGCTTTATTTGTGCTCTGTAACTCTTGGAAATAGAAAAAAAGATTTACTTTCTATGTTTTATGGTTCCTAGAATATCACAAGCTCTCTATATTTTTGTTTGTGATCTTTAATGATATTTTCTTTATCTAATAAAAAAATCTAATTGAAATTAGATTAAAATTTTTTTTTAAACCTAATTGGACATAATCATAACCCTCAAAGGGAAAATTGAGTGTATATTTAAACAAAGGTTTAGGACATCTACATGGCAACCCACTTATATATAACAAACACGAAATATGATCTTATTGTTGGCTTGATATAAAAATATTTAAACTCAATTAGAAAATGTCTAATTTCAAGACTCAAACATTATATAAGGTATTAAACTAATCTAATTTATTCAATGAAATCTTTATCTTTTTTTTATTCAATGAAATCTTTACCTTAAACAATGATATAGTGGTGAAATGATGATAAAGATAAATATTAATTGAAAATTTGATTTTTTCTATAAATATTGATTTTACTTATTCTTGATTGAAAATAAAAATTAATAGACACAATTTTACAAGAAAAAACCAATTTGCATTTTTTAAAAATATTAAAATAGTCAACATATTTTTAAAGTATTCTAAATCAAAATATCAATGTCTATTTGATGATTCAAGTTAAATAACATAACACAACTACCTATTTTTTCCATTAAAATAACAACTATGAAGGGGGTAGAAAATGAGTATTTACCATTAGACCTACATATTAAGGGTAAAATTGCAAGTTAAAAGTACACATTCGGAATTCACTTATCATTCTCAAAAAGCGACTCATTCCACTTAGCATTTGGGATTCACTTACGATGTCTTGGAGATTTTTTTTTCTTACATTTAAACAGTATACCCCTCCGGATATAATTATAATATTAAAAAATTATTAAAATTTTTAAATATTATATAAAATTATTTTAAAATGATTAAAATATTTTTTATTAATTTATTAATATTAAAATTATTATACTCTTAATTTATTAATTAATTTATTAAAAAAACTAATTATTTTTTTATTATATAAATAGATAATTTTAGTGAAATAATTTTTTTATAAAAATTATAATTTTAATAGAATGAAGATAATGCAGATTTTTACATCTTGTATCAAACTAATAGGCAAAAAAAATATTATTTTAATAATATTATTAACTTTAAATCTTAATTAATTATCCTCGATCTTTTATTTTATCTTATTAAAAATTATAAATTTTATTAAAATATAGTATTTTAGAATATCTGAACTTGACAATTTTTTAACATTTAGTCTCTTAACTTCACTTTAATAATATTAAATTTTTAAAATTTGTGAATTATAAAAATTAGACACTCAGCTAACGGTGCATTGATAACTTTTTGATATTGAGATTCTTAACTTTATTTTAGTTATATTGAGCCTTAAAATTTGAGATTTATTAAAATTAGTTTCTCAACTAATAAAATTAGCTAACGGCGCTCTTCTCAAATTTATAAAATAAAATTTAAAAATTTTAATAGTACAATAATAAAAAAAATTAGGTAATTAATCATTAACTTTTTAATGTTAAGTACCTGACATTATAGTCATCGTAAAAAGAAATTTAAATCATTAATTCAAGTGATCAATTAACAGTACTCAATGCAATTTATAAAAATGTTAAGAGATTAAAATATCTAGTAATATATTGAATATCCAAAACCACACACAACAATCATTAACACACTTAAAATTTCTTTTTGTTTCCCTTAAAGAAGAAACTGATTTAATTATAATAAAATACTTTTTATCATAGTTGCTGAATACATTATCTTCCCAGATGAATATTATTCAAAATTATAAATAATCATTCTTGCCGTTTCATGGCAATAATGCCATAAATATCCTAGCAGGGCAGAAACTATTATTAAAACAAATTTGACTGCTATAACTTAGCTCTGAATTGACAATAAAATGTATACTTTTATCGTAGTTGCTTGCTGGCTTGGATATATATATATATAATAGCAGTCATATTGATAGTTGTAGAATTATAGAATCCTAGAGGGCATAATTAATAAGAGTAAGAAGGTAGGCAATGGAATTTTCTAGGAAAGCTATTTCGTCACGTAAATACAAAAGGGAAGCGTTAGCTATAGAGAAGTAATTATTCAAGAAATTGACAAACAAACAAAAACAAAATATAATACATCAAAATATGTTCGCTGTCTCTCTCCTCCTTTTCAAAGAATTATTAGACCATAGAAATAAGTATCTTTTGCCGTTGCTCCTTTATCATCAATTTTTTATCATTGTACTTCATCATAAAAAATATGCGGATTTTCCCCTAATTTAGTCTCTTCTCCCACTCTCATTTTTATGTCTCTTGCTATATCAATTTTTTTTTTTTAGGAAAAATGGTGAAATTGTTTAATTTTTACATAGTAATTTCAATTGAAATATTCTCTTTCAATTCCTTTATTATCCATCATTTTTAAAAATTTGTTTTTTTTTTAATTTATATGTAGCTTTTAAAATTGAAGAAAATATTGTTTCAATTTTACCCTTATCCCTCATAATTTATACACTAAATGCTCAATAACATTACGCACCTTAATTAGATTTAGTAACTTTGAATTTTTTTTTCTAACTCAAATTATTTAATAGTTTCTGTAGTACTAATACCTTTTTTATTAATTACTCTTTAAACTATAAAACAACTCCAATATCTTTTTATGGAAAAATAATTTTAATTTTTTTTTCAATATGCCTAATTTTAGTGTCACTTATATAAAAGAAATAGTCTGCTAACATTGACTCTAATAAGCTTAGGACATCTAATTTACATTTTTTTTTTCAATTTATTTCCTAAGTAAAAGAATTTGAAGTATACATACATTTATTTGAAAATTGGACTGTTTTGGTTGGAAGAAAGGCCAGATATAGATTCTGCAGGATCATGTTGTTATCTTTTAGTAGAAGAGAGCTATTAAAAAACCCATCTTCATGGAAGCAGCGGACTTTTTGGACTTCTTGTCACGCTCACACTGACACTCACCATTTGAACATTACAGCTTCAATAAAAAAACATAGAAGAAAATTACAAAGCCCATAAACACTGTGCCTTCTCTGCTTCAGACAATTGATGTCTTTCCCAATTTTTGGAACATTTCATCAATAAATATCATCAGAATTTGGAATCTCTTACATAACACTATCTATAAAACTTATCCATCATTGGTTATTAACTTCCATTTCTTATCTGAAATAAATTTTTATATCATCATCTATATGTCCTTTTTCATTAAGGAAGGTGTAACGTAACTCAGATTTAGGCTTTTGGTGGTCAATTCAAATTTTAAAAAGATAGATATTTTTTTTTCTAATTTTGTTCTTAACATCTAATAGGAAATTGATTGTGAATTCTGGGTTGGATTTATATATATTTTATTAGTTACGATTAAGCTGTAATCTTCAGCTACTTATGATGAGAAAATAAAATTCCAATAATATAATGAAAGGCTATAGCAATTTCCTACTCAAAATTATATATAACGCAATTCGTAATTGTGATAAGGTCGAATGTGAGATTAATCATTCTATATATTAAACAAAATTTCTATATTTTAAAAATTAAGGAGGAAAAATTAATATGAATTATAAACAAATTATGAATGTTATTCAAGAGTATAAAATTAGAAATTTAAAACTCAATCATATAATAGCTAATTTATTATAATAATAATAATGATCTCATTCACGTATTGAATTCAAATTAAGAACAATTAATGTATTTTGGAGTTATTACGTTTATATTTGCAATATTCTTTTTATTAATTTATTAAATTTCTTAGGGCTGATTTGTTGTTTTGTTGAAATAAAAAATAAAAAATCTGCAAGATTTTAATATATGTACATATCATTAATTATCTTTAATTTTCTAAAAATCCTGAGAATAAAAATTTGAATTTTCAATATACTAGATACACCAAAATCAATATGAAATATTGAAAACTCTATGTCTATTTAAAGAAATATAATAAATAAAAAAAAGAAAATTGTTGTGTGGACACACGAATTGCAAAGAACATATGCATATATAGATTATTAAAAACTGAGTAATATCCATATGTCACAGATATGAAAACTGAAATGAAATGAATCAATTTCGTACCTGCCGACCACTTCTTTTCATTATTGCGTGACGAATCCTTAATTCTTAATTAAGGTTGGCCAATGTGCACACTCTACCGAGTCGGTCAAAAAAACAACCCAAACCATTTATTATTTCTAAATAATATTAATAATAATAAATTTGACAACTCAGTTTCATCTTTTAGCCTATTGTATTTTATTTTATTCATATATTAATAAATTACAAATTTTCTATTTTAAGCAATTAGGAGGATGATAAAAAGAACCCAAAAAATAAAAATAAAAATAAACTCTTTATAGAAAGAGAGAAAGAAAGAAAAGGAAAAGAAAACGCTTCCCCACCCTCAGAACAAAGGTTGGTCCTTCTCATGCAACTTCGAGGAAGGACCAAAATCAGAACCATCTCACAATTTCACAAATTCCCTCCAACACCGAACCTTTCTTTCCTTCTCTTACCTGTACTTTCCTTGTCACTAACATCCACTCTTTCCTCGATTCAACTCTTGTTTTTCTTCTCCTTCTTTCTTCTTGCTATTCTTCTAATTATCTCTAAATATTAATTTGTTCTCATTCTTTGTCGAACCTATAAATATTCACCCTTCCCTTATTCCAATTTCATCACAAACACAGCCACATTAATTACTTCTTCTTCTTCTTCTTCTTCTTCTTCTTCTTCTTCTTCTTCTTCTTATTATTATTATTATTATTATTATTATTTTATCATTCACATTTCGCAATGGCATCAAGAAATGCTATCGTTTTTGAAGATTTCTTTCCTGCAATGGTTGAGAAGCTTGGTGCTGATGGGTTCATGAAAGAACTCTGCAATGGGTTTAGGTTGTTGATGGATGAAGAAAAAGGTCTGATCACATTTCAGAGTTTGAAGAGAAATGCTAATTTGTTGGGATTACAAGATATGAGTGATGAAGAGGTATTGTGTATGTTAAGAGAAGGTGATTTGGATGGTGATGAAGCTTTGAATGAAATGGAATTTTGTACTCTTATGTTCAGGTTGAGTCCTGGTTTGATGAAGACTTCTAGAAAATGGTTTTTAGAAGCTCTTGTTAGTGAAATGTAGGCCTTTAATTGATTATCTATCTCTTTCATTATTGTTCCATTATTATTTATTGTTACTGTTTCTTCTTCCACTACTTCTTCTTCTTCTTAATTAATTAGGACCATCTTTTCTTTCTTTTTGCCAGTAAAATCCTTTTGTAATTTCCAGCTTTAACTAAGAATTCAGATGTTGATTAATTAATTTCATCTTTATGTTCCATTCCTTCATTTTTTTTGCTTTCCATTTTTCATTATGAACGCTAAAAATATAGATAAATAATTAAAGTAAATTTAATAATATTTCAGCAAGATTATTTTCATTTCAGTCATGAGTCTAATGACCATAATCTCTATTTTTTTTTCTTTCAGTTGAGTCATTATTAATGTAAATAATATTTTCATCTGGATAAATTTTGTATTTCATTCATTTTAAATCATTAAAAAGTTAAAATTTAAATCAAAATTTAAAATTATAAATCTATTATTATACAGAGTAATTGTCTGACGTCTTGAAGTTGACGAATTAATATTAATTAAGAATAGCTAATCTAATTTTATTCCATAATATTTATATATAATATTACTTCCCTTTCTTTTCATTGGTATAAATCATTAATCAAATCACTGCATTTTCATGATTTCATCCATATAAGGTATATCATTTCACTAAAAAAAATTAAAAAAAATTAATGGCAGATGAATAATCAGGGCTGGCCTTTTTGAAGGGAAGGCCAGCCAATCATCGAAGTCCAATTGTCCAAAGACTATATGGGCTTGATGCTTTCAGTTTTTACCAATCACCAACACTTCTAGCTTTTTGGACAATACTATTCAATGGGCCAGTACCATATACACCTTGCTTTTTATGATCTAAACGAAAGTTTTGGTTTCTAAATTATTCTTTTTACAGGAAATTCATTAACAATAAATTAAATTCTCATCAAATACTTAACTATTAACCATTTTCAACTAGTTTGTAAACTTTGACAGTTTTATTAAAAATTATTAATTAATTTTTATATTTGATTAAAAGATAAAAATATATCTAAAAAACATATAAAGTATGTAAATATTAATTATCATCATTTTAATAAATTTTTAAACCGTCCTCTTTGTCAATATTCTTATCTTCAAATTATCAATCACAATATATTCAATGAAAAGAAAAAAGAATTATGAGAAGAATATAATGAAAACAATATTTATATTATAATGTGTTCATTTTTACTTTTTTATATTTTTTATATTATTATTTTTAATTTTTTTCATTTAATTAATTTTTTAGAATAATGTTATTATTTAAAAAAACTAAAAAAAATCTTTAAAATATCATCCTAAATATCCTAATAATTATCTAACATTCAATTTTCAATTATTTTTTAAATATTAAAATTATATAAAAATTTTAAAAAAGCATAACTAAAGATAAATCAAATGGTAAGATTAGAAAGGATTTTGAAACTTTCTCTATGCTCCAGGTTTAGTATATATTCTTATGCATATAGTTTTACTCGTTTAATAAAAAAAATAAGAATTAAAGAAATAAACAAAATTGAATTGATGATTTATTGTGTGTTGGAACTTTTCAAAGATATATATAATAAAGAAACAGCAAAAGAAAATAGGAATTTTGAAATTGAAGGTAGAAAAAAGAGGCTACGTGTGGGAGGAGAGGAGACGGATATATTTCCCGTCCAATTTGAATTTAGGTGCTTATCCTCTTACATATATAATTAATTAAAAAATAGATTATACATTTTAACACCGACCATGGAAACTAATATATTGAATTAATTGGTATAAAATTATTCTAATTTCATCAAAGATTTTGAATTCAAGTTTTAAATACGCAGTTGTATTAAAATTCGATAAAAATATTTTATCGTTCTTATAATTCTATCTTGCTCGACTCTAAAAAAAAGTATAAAAATATATATATTACACATTTTTCTATCTGTTGCATGAAACACGATTTACTAATATTAACTTCGTAATTTAGATGCCAAATCTGACTAAAGATTCATTCTATATTATCAAATATACTCAAAACACAATCAATACAAATTTATATATACTGCCAAAAATAAATTAATGCATGAAGCATGATGCATGTGTCTCATATTAAATTCCGATCTATCAATTTTTTTTCTTTTTTATTTGAGTATTTTAAAATGAAAATTTTTAAATGGGTGAAATTCAAATTTGACTGTATATGATTTTTTGTATTTAAATTTTTTTTATGCTATGGTCCAATTTCTTAGACTAATATAAGCATTTAAAACTATACTTATTAGTTTGATAATTCTGTTTTTTATCATATAAAAAAAGAAATTTCAAATAATTTCTGTATGTTATAGAATAACTAGCTCATTGTCCACACTTTGCAAAATTTATTTTTTCTTGTAATAAATTTCTTTATTGTGAAAATATAGTACGTAAACTTTACCAAATAATCATTTATATAGGAAAAAAAATAAATTTTGACTTATAATATTATTAATATTATTATAATAATAAAATAATCATATTAAAATCATTAATTAAAATTTTTAAAATTTTCTAAGGTAACTTTGATTTATTTCAAAATATAAAAAAATTTAAAAAGGAAAAAAACCTAAATAGTCATTTAAACAACTTTGTTTAATAGTAATTAAAAAGATGGATTTGAAAATAAACGTTTTGTTAATATTATTTTATGTATCCCTAATTACACTCTATATATTAAAAAAAATCTTTTAAAATTTGAGCGTATTTTTTTAAATTTAATACACGCACCCTTTAATTCTAATTAAATTGATGATAATTTTTGTGATTTATCATATTCCTAATTTTTTACACCTTAAAAAAAAGAACACAATTCCTAAGCAATACCCTCCACATTATATGCTTTTAATATAGTAATCTTCTTTATTATATGCCCTAGCAAACACAATTTTATATAGTAAGACATGGGAAAAGCTTCAGATAGATGATTTCCCATCAAATTTCTATTTCTATATTTTTTGGATCTCAAGTTTCAAAGTTGCCAATTGATGACAAATCATAAATAATTATTTCAATTCCAAAAGGGTAAAAAATGAGAGATTCTAAATAGATGGAGAAAAGAAAAAAAAAATCATGTACCATAATACATATATTTAGTGCTATACATGTATTTCTTTTTTTTTTTATCTAATAATCGTTTTCCTTCAATAAAATTTTTGTATATAATAATTGTATTCCTTCAATAATGCCGACATCCTTGTGTTATCACTTGTCAGAGTCAATCCCATCTGTGTTAATAATTCAAACAATTTATGATTTTTATGTAATATTCACAAGAAAATAAAATAAAGTAAGGTATGTATTTTTTCCCGTTTAAGAACATCAGCTTGTTATTATACAGTAGCAAAAAAAATTAGAGTTTTCATATAAATATAATGGCGGAACTTGGGTCAAGCTATTTAAATTTAACTTAAATCTCAATTTCATAAAAGCTCATTCAAATTTAAACTTTAACTATTTATTTATTAAATGAGCTGAGTTCAAATTAAAAAATATTTGACCCGTTAACTTATAAATTGACTCATTTAAAAAATTTATAAATTAATTTATTTATTATATTAGATTAAAAATATATATAATTTAATTTATATATATTAAATTATGTATTTACTTTGTTCGTCTCACAAAAATATACTTTCTTTTCATATCACAATGATTAAGAAATATTAATTATTTTTATTAAAAGTATAAATTTATATATATTTTTTCTATTACATCTCTATTTTAGTATGTGATATATTTAATAATTTATATTAAATAGATATATTATAGAGAATTTACATGATAACTAATTTATTAAAATGATAAGTGTCTTATAATTTAAAATAATAAAAAAAAATAAGCCTATTTTTATAAAACAGAGGAAATAATATATAATTTTGACTAATTTAATTAATATAATTTATTAATATATGATACATATAAAAAAATAAATTAAATAATATAAAATATAAAATAACATAGTAATTTATAATAAATATAAAATTATTATAATGTAATATTTTATTTTTATTAATATATAATCATATTGTTGATCTTTCATAAAAATATTAATTTTAGTATATTTTTTATAAAAATATAAAAAAATAAATAAAAATTAAAAATTAAAATAAATTTATTGAGTCCGTTAAACTTATTTAAATCAGGCTCTAATTTAAATTCGAGATACATAATATATAGACTGTCTTGATATAAACTCAGACTTAATTTAAGTTCAAATTTAAGTTCAAACTTAACTATTTTATGACTTATCAAACTTAAATTTTTTAAAATTTTATTTAACTCGACTTAATTATAATTTTATACGGAACCAAGGGGGGCAGTGAACTTCTTGATTCATACGTATACACAAAACACTCACACATATATATGTATGTGTATATATATATAATATATATATTAAAAATAAAAAATAATTATTTCTCATTTTATTTTTATATAAAAATTTTTATATTTAATTTAAATGTGGATAAAATCTAATTAAATAAATAAAATTTTTAAAAATATTTTATTTTGATATAATTTCATTACTTTTAAATTAACTCATTTTTATATGCAAAAATTAAATTTTACTAATTAAATTTTTTAAATATAAAAATTAGAATAATAAAAATAAATTGAACTAAATGTTTTTAAAATTTAAATATCTAAATAAATATTTATTTATAATTAAATATGAATTAATAAAATTATATTTTGAGTTAAATTTTAATATTTTATTTATATATATTATATAATATAAATTTATTAAAAATAATTAATTTAAATAATTTTTAAAATATTTTTAAAATATATTAAATAATTAAAATATCTCAAAAAATTATAAAAATTATTTTAAAAAATATATATGATATAATTTATTAAAATAACATTTTATTAGATTTTTTTTATTTGAAAATTTTTCCCCTCCCCCTCTAAGTATGTCTTGATTCCACCATGCATTTATAGAAATATGCATCTAATATATAGTAAATATGCAGAAAAAATCTCTATAATATTTTTTTAAAAAAAACAAACAATAACATATCCCATATAATTTCCTCTAGTATCCATCGTCAACGTTTTAAAAGCGTGCATGACCAAGTGTGAAGAGCTCAACCCCATAATTTCTGAAGCATTATTTATTATCAGTTGACTTTAATATAATGGATTCAATCTACGCCACAAATTTTCTAGTTTCTAGTTCAAGTCAAATCTTATCAGAAACATTATTCACTGTTTAAAGTAAAAATTTTTTTACCTGTGTGGGGTAAATTTTGGATCCTATACATTTATATATGATGCATATACCAATATCTTTTATTAAATATTAGTATATTTAAAAAAAAGTTTATTGTTTGACTTTTAAATTAAAAAAAATATATACTCAATGTTAAATAATACACCCTTCTTTTTTATTTATTTTAAATTTTAACTTATTTATTATTTTAATAAATTAATTAATATATTAAATTTTATTATATTTATATTTAATATTACTTATTAAAATTTTAATAAATAAATTTCATATTAAAATAAAGATATAATAAAATATATATATAATTATATTTTTAATAAAATTAATTAATTTTTTTAATTCTTATAAAATAAAAAGAATGTGTATAAAGTACAAATTGAGTCTTAGACCTTATTTGTTTTATAGTTTGTTATAGTATAATATGATATTGTATGGTTTAATTTTTGTTTGCTTTGACTTTTATATTTTATGGTATGATTTTTAATATCATAATTTGAAAATTATAAATTTTTAAACCTTTAATTTAGTAATTTTTCATGATTTTATAATTTTATCTTTTAAAAATATCCAAAATAAAATTTTTAAACATCGAATATATGCTAATAAATAATTTTTCATCTCGATAACATATCAAAAATTAAATAAAAATATTTTTACTTAAACATATTATATTTTTAAATATGATAAATATTATTTTTAGCATAATATTATATAATATTATACATTACTAAATTATATTGTCAATCATTTAAATAAAATCTTAAAATTTTTGCAACATTACGAATTGACTATTAAAATAGTTTTGGGCATAATTAGGTATTATATATTCTAAAAACCTACCATTTAAACACTTGTGTTGACGAAAAATAGCTTTCGTTAACTCATGGCTGAAATTAAAAAAATTATTTAAAAAATAAAGTTAAAAAATTATGAATAAATATTCATATTTAAATTTTGTTGAATTCAATATAAAAATTAAAAAAAATATCATCTTAATTTTAATTGAATCAAACATATAAAAATAAATCATTGAATGCCATATTATAAAAAAGATGGTAAATCTTAGATCAAACTCAAAACAAAAAGATCCATTTAATCTTACTTTCTAATTTATGCAAAAAACTCAACTTAAATCAATATGAATGAATAATTAAATCTCATAATTGCAAACCCCAAATCTATAATATTACTATCAAATTTATATAAACAAAAATCTTAAATCCTAAAAAATAATTTTTCATATCAAACTCAAAACAAATAACATCATCAAATTTAAATAAACACAAATCTTAAAACTCAAAACAACAACTTTCATGTCAAATTGAAAGAGGAGCTTTTCACGATGGCTTATGCAGCCCCCGGGGCAACAATGGCGGCAAAGACCGTTGTTGTGCTCGCTGCAATGAAGAGGAGAAATGGGTTCCAGTCACTTTTGATCAAGGAACATCGGATTGTGGACACTCTTATCAGTGCATCTCTCAAGGATGATGTCATAAAAAACACTTCAGTTCAGAAGCAAACCCATGTCGGTTAAAGGACCCGATTCAAGGAATAATTATATGCTACAACCGTTGTAGCAATAAATGTCTACAACGGACCAATGAGATTCTTACACGTAGATTAAATGATTTATTTTATTGGTCCGTTGTAAGCATTTAATCTACGTGTAAGAATTTCATTAGTCCGTTGTAGGCATTTATTACTACAACGGTTGTAGCATATAATTATTCCGATTCAAGGCCTTTTGTGGTCATCAGTGATTGAAACGGCGAGTTTCTTATGAGGTCCCGCGTGTCAATCCACTCAACCTCGAGTCCCTCTCTGTTTATACTTTTTCTGTAGTCTTTATTTTCGATGAGAAAGGTGTTTCTATTTTGGTGGCAACTCCGATGGCTACAACTGATGTTATACATTCAGGTTTAGGGATTAGCAAAATTATTTAAATCTCACTTAATTGATCAATTTTAATATACATATTTACTAATAAATTCAATCGAATATGGCAAAAATCAACTGCATTGGCCCATAATTATTAGTTTTTAAAGATAGATTTTTCCGATCGATTAAAAATAACTAATTTGGTTGATTGCTAAAATCTGCTCAAGCCAACAATTACACATTCCTATCCAGCTTACGCTGAGGTTCAAAGAGGATCTTAGAGGAGGGGAGTGCGCAGCCGATGTGGGAAAAAGAATAGGTTGAAGGAGAGAGAGAGGCATATTTCATCAAACCAATGTTAATGTGAACAAGCCATATATATGTTGTCGATTTGAAATTAGGTTTGGATGACATTGGTGGTAGTGTGTTTGGATGATACCACTGATGAGTTTGGATAGGTGGCGAGACGGTGGTGCTGGAGCTAATTTGATTAAAATTATTTAATTAATTTAAATTTTATTTGTTAAATATAAATTAAGTAAATACATGTTAATTATGGCTATTAGAGAGGAAATGGTAGATTTTAGTAAATTTTGTGCATAAATAAGCCAAAAAAAAAATAAGGGCTAATTTATATTTTTGCAAAAATATTAGGAAATTATTTACACCTTCTCTCGATAAAACATATGTTTATGAGTTCGGAACTAATGGAGTATTTTTTTAAGTACTATAACAACACATTTAATTATTCATAATAAATATTAATTTTTACAAGATATTATTTTAGATTTTAATTTAGATTAAATTAATAGTTAATTCAAATTATTTAAATAATATCATATTAAATTTTATAAATCGTTTAAAATTATTATTAATTTTTTTAATATGCATCGTGAAGTAATTAATCTATTACTAATAAAAGTGTCAATATATAAAATTTTTTTCAATTAAAATAAAATATTTATTTTTAAAATAAAATTATAAAGAATTAAAAATAAAAAGTTGAATAATTATTTTTATTATTTTTATTCACTTTGTATCAGAATTATCAGAATTAATTGAATTATTTTTAACAGAAACAAATGTTGTTCTAGGACAGGTTTTGTATGATACTGTATCGCACATAAACAGAATCTTTTCCGTAGACACGGTTACCAGTGGCAGTATCTAATGCAATTCCTTGTGTCTTTGCCACACGGAATTGGAATTGGACAAAGCTACAGCTTTATTTTTCTTTCTTCCACTGCAGATCACACACGTGTTGACCATGCATGATTTTTAGCTGACGCATAAATATTGGAAGTTATTGCACCATCAATTTATGACAAATAAGCCAATAACTGCCAGACTTGTTTATAAAAAAAAATGATAATTACGAGTTTAAATTTATAAAAAAAATTACTTTTCGATTAATATATTATTTGTTTAAAAAATTATTTTATTCAAATTTTTATCTATAATTTAAAAAATAAAAAAGAAATATCAATTAATATCTTTTAATTTTACTTTTATGTCTTATCACGTTTATTATATGCTCAATAACTTTACATATTTGTAATATAAAAAAATTAATTTCATTATTTTCTATAGTTAAAACTGTTTAATAGCTCATGACTTAAGTCAAATTAATTGTACAATATTCAATCAAAATCTAACCAACAAAATAAATCATAACCATAAACAAGCCTTCTTAATTATAGCATTGAGTGAGTTAGTGCATACAAAAACAGGTCAGGTGAGACTAATAAAAGAAAGCATTTGAATTGAGCTTGAGATAAAAAAATTTATTTAATTTGATTAAGAGAATCAGAAAATATATACATATATATGATATAATTTTATAAATTTTATAAATCATATGCAATTATAAATTAAATTATTTAATAAATTATATTTAGATTTAAAATATTTATTCTATATCTTAATTGTGTGTTTTTACTAAATTTACTGTTGTAATAATTATATCATTTGTTCCCCAACCACAAATATATATATATATATATATTTATATTAATTATTTCTCAGTTTATACTTTCTAGCATCATATATTAATATTCTAAAAAAATCATATATTAATGAAAGCTAAGGTCCACAGGTTGATCCTTATAAATCCCACTTCAAATAGAACTTTCAAACCTTGCTCAATTGCAATTTCAATTTTCAACTCAAAAAATATATATATATTTTTTCTTCTCTATTTTAAAAAGAAGAGAAATATAAGCAGAGGGAGTTTTAAATATGAACAGTTGCAAGTCGCTCTGCACCATGTGATTTTTTTTTAATTGTTTATCTAGTATTCGAGGCTTCATCCGCTACTCCAGACCCGACCCGTTTTTTTAATGACAGGGTGGACTAAAAAAATCAAAACATGCATTTATATAAATCAAACCTTCAATCTGTCTTTTCTCTACTGTTTTTCCTAAACCCAAATTCCCAAAAAAAAAAAAAACGATGAAAAAGTGTGAGCTTTGCGATTCTTTAGCGAAAATGTACTGTGAATCAGATCAAGCAAGCCTCTGTTGGGACTGTGAGCCAATGTTCATGGGGCAAATTTTCTCGTGGCTAAGCATTCAAGAACGCTTCTTTGTCATCTTTGCCAATCTTTCACTCCTTGGACTGCCTCGGGACCCAAGTTAAGCCCTACTGTTTCAGTCTGCAATAACTGTGTAAAAGAATCAAGTTGCAGAGAAGAAAGGGGGAACGAAGATGATAACAGAGAGGATGATGATGATGCTGATGATGATACAGAAGATGAAAATGATGATGGAAATTATGAAGATGATGAAGAAAATCAAGTGGTACCAGGGTCTTCTTCTTCTACAAATACAGCACCTCCACCGGTTTCAAGTTCTTCATATAGTGATCAAGATCAAGAATGCTCTGAAGGGGCTTCTAAATCAAGAATTGCATTTTCTTTGAAGCGCATGCGAGAAATTTCAGACCCTGATTCTGATTCTCAGGTAATTAAGGCCTAAATATTTTCTTAAATTTTGATATTTTCTTGTGTTCTTGTTCTCGTTTCTCTCTCTCTCTCTCTCTCTCTCTCTCTCTCTTAATCTTATTCCAAGAACTTGTATTTTGAAGTAGGATCGTCTAAGCTGCTTGTTATCCCAAGAATTAGCATTGCCAGATTCTTCCTCAACCTCAAGGCCATTAAAGGATCAGAAAACAACCGTGAGAGATTCTCCCAAAGGGTTACAGAAATCTAAAGTTCTTGAAGATAACTGCAAATTGAACAAAGAAACTGGAGTTATGGATCACAGTTTTAGTAAATAATATTATTGTCAGGTAATTACTTTGTCTCTAATTAAAAGTCATAGTAACTTCAATTTGAGATTGATCTTAACTAGTTTGTCTTTAACAATTAACCCCCTCTTAATTAGATTACTGTACTTTATTAGTATTAATCACAAAGACAAAAGCAATTGCATTTCTTTTTTTTATTTTTTTTTATTTTTTTTCACTTTAAATATTATTTTTAAATTTTTGTGTGAACATTAATTACAAAATTTTAATATTATTTATAATTAAACTCTTATTTAATAAAAAATAAATAAAATAAAGAATATAAAAATAATATTTAGATAAATTTTAATAAAATTTTTATAGAATTTATAATAATTAATTATTTTTTTTTAATTTATGAGTTCTATTTTTATAAGATATTTAAAATAATACGAAAGAATTAATTATTTTTAGTTAACTTTCTACGTTTTCTTTTAACAATATAGATATTGTTTTTGATTAATTACAAGATAAGACATATATCAGTGATTCAATTAATGTTTCTTGGTACAATGAATAGTGGTTATAGGCATCAATTTTTACATTAATGATTAGATGCTGTGGCAGTGACATTTCCTAAATCGATAACCTTTAAATTTTCAAATACATATTTCATGATAACTTAACAGATGATAAAAAGTAATATAAATCAGGTCCGACTTTTTTTTTTTTTAATCTTATTCAAGAACGAGAGGAAATGCAATGAGAAATTCCAGGTGTTAGTCAGTGTCAAAACAATTCTGTGGCCACCCATTTTTGAGTACCCATCAGGTGAATGTGGGACCTTTCATTTTTTTTTTCCAACAAGGAATGTGGATACCATTCTCTCAATTTTGTTTTTAAGATTGAAATACAGAAAAAACCTTCACTAATCAACAAAGTCTAACCCAAGATGCCCAAATCCGTGGACTGATTTTTTTTTAGCCTTTAGCAACCGCCACAAGTTTCACCCTTCTTTCTTAATTTCTTCTTCTGTTTTTGGCCAAGTCTTCAATCTAGACTTGTTGTACTTCTCCTTTAAGTTTTCTCCTTTGATTTAGTAATATATTATATTTTTTTTTTTAGAAAAAAATGAAAAAAAATTAAATGGTTTGAATTTTCATCCTTCATTACCACCATTTCTTTATTATTAATTCATTATTTTAATTAGACTCAACCCAAACCCAAATCCCACCGTTTAAAAGAATTATAATACTGCTAAATTCACGTAACTGTAGCCCCTCATTTGAATCCCTTGCTCAAAACTTGGAAAAGAGGGTCAAATATATATACATATTTTTATATATGTGTGTGTAAGATACCAAAATTTGTAGGTTTAATCATTTTATATTTTTAATTTTTATTCTAATCACTCTATCTCCTATATTTATTTATTTATTAATATATTTTTATATTAACAAATAATAATCACTTTAATTATTATATTTAAATATTTTATACTAAATAAATATATATTAGTAAATTAATATGATTTAACGTGATTAAATAAATTTATAATTATAAATTAAAAAAATATAAATTTAGAGAGAATAAATTAACTAAATACTAAAAGTTTAATAAAATTGTACATATATTTGGCAAACAAAATGAGAAAAAAAAGTTATTTTTTGTTAGTTATATCGACATAATTGTTATAATAAGTAAATTTATTATATAACTATTTTAGTTTTATATCGATATACTCTGAAAAAATAACTGGAGCAACTCGAGATGTTTTTGTTTCTATCGAACATTATGAGGAAGATTAAAATTAAAAAAAAAAAAAAGAAGGATTTCCCTTGTAACAATTTCTGGTATCTTGGGATTTGTAGTTACTATTAAGTCCGAGATTAATTAGTAGAAACATATCCGTTATCATTACCATATGGCCGACCATAACATGAAACTAAGGAGGCTTTTATATAAGCAAGTTGTAACTTGATTACAGGTGTTCAGAAGATAGCTAATTAAAAAAAGTTTGTAATATATTATTAAAATTATAACAATTTGTAAATTAGTAATTAAACTTCAGACATCTCTGCACGTGCTTGCCACAAGCCATAATTTTATAATTTAACTTTAATATCTGCGAGTTCATTAAGCGCATGACTGTAAAACCTTAAAAGGAACAAAAAGATGGAATAAAAAATGGTGCGGTCGCCAATTTCCTCTTCCATTGGGGAGGAAATTAATTTGTAGGTTGCTTGGAAAGAAATATTGTGTGGCTAAGTTGCATGTGAAAATATTATTCAGTTAATATGAATATCAGAGATACTTGTTGAGGCTGCGCGCCTTTGATTAATCATAGATTCTGATTATGATAGCTATGTGTCATACAGCAGCCAGCCAACCAACCACAAAGTATTATTCTTCACTATGTCAATAAAACCTTTATAAATTGAAACTATGGCCGCTTCTTAAAAATTCTTTTATTCAAACAGCAAATCAAGATGCTAAAGCCATTCTGAATTGCCCCGTTTCTCAGGTTGTATATCCACAAAAAAAAGATTAAAAAAAATATATGATCCATACAAAGAAAAGATGATACAACCCATTTCACATCAATTCTCAAAGCTTCAATTTTCTAATACTAAAATTAGTCTTACTTTGACTAAAGGGCATGCATCCGCTGTGCAAAATAAATTGTTGGAATATAAAAGCATAATTGGTTCTAGAAAATTTTACAATTGAAGCATGTAATTTGGGGAAAATATTTAATTGGTGTTTTTGCTAACTGCCTTTGGACATTTGCAGGCAGGAATACTATAATAAATTTGCATTGAAATGGTAAATATTTGAAATCATGGCTTATTATTATACTTAAAACATCTAGCCTACCTCTTTTGACAGCCAAGAACCCCCTACCCGTTTTGACGGCAAAATAATCCCCTACCAACATCGTTTGACCAACTACTAGCTCCTCTCTCTTTTCTGCGTTGCCAAGAAAAGTAACAATGCCAAGCCAGTGATGGATTTTTTTTCCATTCAACAGCGGAGAAACATGGCTCAAAACTGTGTACGTTCCTATAAGTAGATAGAATATATGCATCATGTAGTGTCTAGCCCCTGTAGAAACATGGCGTCTAGAAAAATTATGCTCTCCATCCCCCCAAGACACATTAACATGGCTCCGTAGGAAGTTTTTTTAGCCTTGTGGATAAAATGATACCCTTTTGGGAGCGGACATATTTTTTTCATATCTTGAACAAAGCCAAAGTAAATCATGACCGCTAAACATGGTGAAGAATTTCTCTGCTAGTCTCCAGCTTCTTTGAACAAGCATAGGCATAGAATAGTTTGGAAACTTCACAGACTCATTAATTCTAAAATCAGTTATTAAAACTTCAAGAGTCAAACTTCAGGTTTGAAATTTACCTTTTTCTCTGGCTACCAAAGGTTACTCTCTTAATGATGCATCTGCACTCCTTAATCAGGGTAATCTCAGAAAAGCTAATCCTCAGCAATTAGAATGTAGAATGAATTAACCTGCAAGCTCAAGATCTTAAAACTGTTCATTCTGCAACCACAAAACATATACGTAAAACAAAGAGCATCAACAATTAAAGGGATGAATATTTAATAAGATATCCACATTGACTTTATATGACAGGCAACCCAGTAAAACAGGTTTTCATCTGACATTGCATATCAAGATAGATAAAAACTGCTGCCTATGATATTAATATTATAAAAAAGACCTACAAGCAACTGTATTGAGCAACCAACAAAACTGATGCAAGGTAGGACAGATGCAGAGAAAACAGAGAGTAGTACAACAAAAATTTCCTGCAAGACATGACCGTACAGCAATCCTGAACATTTTTAACTTTTTGACCTATAATGATCTCCACTATCCATTCAAGAAGCCTTCTCCACATCTGCAAAACATGTGGTTTGAATAGTTATTCTCACATAAGACAGCAGATAATGAAATCAACCATTTTATGCACATGCATATGCTATGATCAGATGCATATGAGAGTTTTTTTTTCACTGTTATTTAATGAGTGAGAGAAGAAAATAACTTTATATAATGCTTGGTATAAATCCATATGGAATTCATTTCATTTGCAAATGAAATTAATTAAAAAAATTAATTTACAAATGAAATCTTATGTTTGGATCAACTACAGAATTCATTTTAACTTGAACTTAGAAATCATTGGCTTCAATAGCTTGCACCTTTGTCTAGTAAATTTGCAGTTTAAAAGACAGAGGATCATTCTACATGGTGTATACAAGCAACTTAATGTAACTAGATTAGCCATGCCTTGATTTATATACGAAATATACAATTGAGATCAAAATACAAATTTCGTAAGCTATTTTAACATTAAAAGACAGTTCTGTAAACAGTATAAGAAAGCAATTTCCAGAGAAGTTTTATTTCCAGAGAAGTCCGATGGGCTTCCGTGATAACAATCCATATAATTTGCTCTCTCTCTCTCTCTCTCTCTCTCTCTCCATCAATTGCGAGTATTCCAGGAAGAAGGAGAGGTGCCCAGGTTGGATAATATATCCAAAAAAACAAGATTGAAAAGAAAAAAAAAAGGCACAGCAAGGAATTTCTTTCATGCCAGTTTATTTATGGCAGTCCTTAGTAGAGATTTTGATCGCAAACATAATAAATTATCTCTGCAGTCCATAGTAGAATTTTGATAGCAAACATAATCAATTACCTCTGCAAGTAAGTAAAACATGTCTTCTAAAATGCCAAGAGACGTGTCTTAAGATTGTGCATCAAGGGAAACAACTTAAAAACAACTGAAAATTTTTAAATCCATCAATTGAGAAGTAACAATAGATGGTCATTTTCACAATGGAGGAGGGTGGCAAGGGGACTTTGTTCAGCATACAGTGGTATCTCAAGTATTCACAGAGTTCGTCAATACTGAATAGCGAATATAATTACATTAAAAAAAAGACAGCATATTTGAATTATAATCAGTTATGCAGGGAAAGATTGAAAAAGTTGCATTAATTGATACTGACCTCAAAAGTTGCACACTTGAATTAAACCTTAAAAATTAAAAAGCTCCCAAACTCAACAGTCAACACTCAAAACCATAGAAGTTGGAATGGTAGCTGAAAGCCAAGAAAAACGTCCTAGGAGTTGAAGGCTTATGTTAGAACTACCCCTGGTTTGAAAGCTCCCAAAGGTCCTCAAGTTCTTATCTATATCTTTGACTCATTATTAAATAAAACCACTACAAAGCAATGTCATGGTTTACGCTCTCCTTTCCTCTGTCCTATCTCAATCCTGGTATCTGTATCAAGCAACTAATACAATAAGAAGCAGGAGTAAAATCTTAAAAAGTGTTCAGATCCATTGATCATAGACTAGAAGACTATCAAGTCCATGCCCTTTCCCCTCTCTTCCCCAAACAGCAAACACTAGAGTTACATGGCATCAATACCAAACCACTAATAATGGAACCACAACAACCATAAACCCAATATCATACTACCTTTCTCCAAGTGGCTACCTCCATTTACCCAAGTCAATGTACTGTTCCTTGGTAGTATATGTTGCCATATCAAATGACAGTATTGTATCATAGATTATTATATTTGGTTTTAATAAAGTGCCAACAATATGGGCAAGGAATCGATGAAATTTGAGGGCATTTAAAATGGATATAAAAGAAAGGTGATAGGTCATTGGAAATGATAGGAAAAGAGAAATTGGTTGGATCTACTTGAAACATGCTAATTAAAATGGACTTAAAACATGGGGTTGTCTTCTTCTTTGTTATTTATCTATCAATATATTTACACCAAATTAGTCTAAATGGAAGAATCTCACAACTATGACAAGAAGACGAATATAAAGAAGGCATTTAGCACAAAACTAGTGAAAGGAAAGAAGAAAAATCCAAATAAACTAATAAAGAGTTACTAAATGATCACAGTTGATCAAACGCACAGAGTTTATCAAGAGTCAATCTTTTTTATTTGTTCAAAAAAGTCCCACGTCAAATAGAAAGAGAAATACATTTATACGGGTTTCCTATATAAATTCCAAACAACAAAGCGTCATATGTCAATTATCAAACTCTTTACCAGAAGAAAGAAATGAGCCTTGGCACAATGAGAATCCATAGCTTCATGGAAAGGAACCTCCATGAATTCATGCATTTTCCATCGTTATTTGGCATTAATATTATCATGAATTATGATATAGACCTAAAACGAAATATGATAAAGAAATAAATTTCACTTACCATAATGGGGAAAAAAAGGGATGATCATGCATGCTCACAAACATCATTAGGCTTAAAACATACTAAAATTTAATTAATTAAAGCACGTAAACAGACAATAACCCAAACCTGCTTGTTGATCTTGATGTTCCTGCTCTGCCTTCTCCGCCACTGGGGGCAGCACCTCCCCATCCTTCTCACCTTTCTTAACACTTCCACCTGACCCCTCATCACCACAACCGTCCTTCTCATCAGGGAACCTCACAACAATCACAGGACAAACACAGTGATGCACACAGTAATCACTAACACTACCCAGCCTCCCTTTTGTACTCTTCCTCGAAGCTCCAAATCCTCTGCTACCCATAATTACCGCAGAAAGTCCTAGCCTTTCCACCTCCAAGCAAAGTCTCTCTTTCATGTCATGATCCTTCACTATATGAATCTTGAACGATATCTGCGCCTCCACCAGCTGTTGAGCCAAATCATTGGCTTTAGTAGTGGTAAAAAGGTCAAAATCGTCCTCAAGCTTTTGCTGGGACTCTTCATTTTGGTTCTCGGAATCAGTTACAGACATGTCAATTGCGCCCCAATCAGCACCATAAAGGATGCTAGTGGGTCGAACATGGACTAGGATGACAGCATCGCCTTGGCGGAGGTAGTTCTGAACTGCCCACTTGACGGAGTAAGCACTCTCATCGCTAAGATCAACCGCGATTCCGATCCTCCGCTGGGCTCCAGAAGTTGGGCTACTAATAGGGAATCTGGGAGAAGATGGTTGAAGCACCACAGCTTCAGCTGTTGGGTTTTTCTTCATGGGTGAACGTGAATTCATGGCTGCAACTTTTTTGAAAAGAGATTTTTATTTGAAGAATTCACTTAATTAAATGGGTTTGGATTTGGGAAAGAAAATGTTTGATCTTGGGTTTGCGTGTAGTAATTGGAAGTTGAGGGAGAGCAATAGAGAGAGGGTTTTGGGCTTTGGGGGTTTACAGATACAGAGACTTGAGTTACGGGAGCAAGAGATTGTGAAAGAAGTGAAGTAGACGGGGAAAAGTGATGGTTGTGTGTCAAGCTTCCAGATGCCACGTAGAAAAGTGTCAGTACCTGTCAGCTAAGTAAAGGATTTTATCCAGTTATACAATTTTTTTATTTATCTATTCTTGCGTTATATTCAATAAAAAAAATCTTGCGTTATATCGATTTGTTTTTAATAAATTAATTAATGAATCAATAAAGACTTATCTAATAAAATGCTGATTTGATTCTTTTTTATCTCTTTAAAATTTTTAGATGTATCAAATTATTATCATATTTTTTTAATTTTTATTCCCAATAAAAAATCAAAATACTAAAAAATATTTTATTTTATATATTAAATTGAAGTAAAAATTTTATGAATTTTATTTTAAGTATCATAGAGAAGAATTCAAAGTAAATTCAATATAAATTTATTATTCCATTCTATTTTGTTTTGTGCACTAAAAATTTTGCAATGTTATGTATCAAACTTTAATAAATAAAATATATAACATTAAAATAATGATTCAGCTAAGAGAGCATTTGAATTAATTCATAAGTTAATAAATTTAAATTAATATATTTATTTAAATAATTTTATGAATTTATAAACTAAAAAAATAAATTGAATGAATCATCTTATTATTTTAGTAATTATAATTATTTAATTTAAAAATTAGTTTGTTTAAATAATTTACTATATTAGCTCTATTTATTTTAATAAATATTTTTGATAATGTAATTATATATATATATATATTTAGTCATTTTAATAATAAAAGTATTTATAAACTATTTTTTATGAAATAGTATTTAACATAAATTAAAATTTTAGCTTATAAGTATTTGTTGCTTATAAGTTAATATGATTTTGTAAATATTTAAAATTTTAAATAGTTACATATTTATTTTGAATACTTATACGTGGTTATTAAACATCAAATATATATGGTAAAAAATAAATTATAAACATGTTATTTTTAAAATAATTAAAAATGATATAAAATTATATCATCAAGAATATTTATTAAAATAAATAGGGACAATATAGTAAATTATTTTATTAAACTAACTTATAAGCTAAGTGCTTATAAGTAATAAAATTATAAATTGATTGCCGCTATTTTATTTTTTTAGTTTATTAGTTGAGCTTATAAAATTATAACTTTACTTAAATAAACATGTCAGTTTAAATTTAAATCTTATAAGTTAGTTTAACCAGTGTATAAATTAAATTAAATAATCTATGTTAGGTATTTATCTACTATTTATAATTATTTAAAATAAATATATAATTATTTAAAATTTTAAATACTTATAAATTCATATTAACTTATAAGTACGCGTGTTTATAAGCTAATTTAAAAAAAATGCGAATATATGTCCTTTAAGACATTGCATAGGCATAACTTGACACTCATTTTTTGGGCTCAAATATGCCAGCTTTTTATGAAACTAACTTTTTAGGCCCTACATTTAACGAATAACTTAACTCTTCTCTTATCGCCATTAGTATATGATGACATGACAATTAAAATCTCAAAACAACGGCTCAATCAACTAAACAACAAATTCCCAAAATCATTTTCATCATCTCCTTCACTTGAAAATTCCCAAAATCTTACTCTCTAATCCTACACTTCTCTGGTTTGCTTTTTTAAAATTGTTATCTTACAATGTAAGGAAAAATTGAGCGAGGGAATATAAGAGATTGTGGCTGAGCGTTCGACTTGTAGTTATCATCTATAGGGACATGCGAGTGAGCACGAGCTAATTGCGGATATTGTTGTGCCTGCTAAACTTGAGCCCATGCGGCGATGAGGGCAAGAAAGCATTTCCAAAGACAGGAGACGCTGACACCGACGGTGCTACTGGGGTCACAAGGGTGTTTCTTACACCTCATTTATTAAATAAAATAAGTAAACCAAGTATATGTATATTGTGCGAAAGTTACATTTATGGTTTGCTTTGCCTCCCATAAGAGTTCATGTGGAAGATATTGATGGTAATGGCGGTGGAGGTGGATGTGTTATGGGGATTTTGCATGATCAGAAGGTAGTTGGTATTGAGGAGTAGTTTGCTCAAACTAGTATTGGTGGGGATAGTGGTAGTGTTGGACGAAAACAAGAAGAGTATTTTGTGGTTCTATCATTGTTGCGTTTGGGTCATTGAAGTATGGAATCCATCATAAAACTAATTAAGGCATAACCGCTTTTGGGTTTTTGTAGTTTTGATTTTGATTTTAAAAGTTTTGATTTTGCTTTTTGAAGATTTTTGCAATTTTGATAAATTTGGTGGGTTCTCATATATGATTGCGAGTGATGATTTCTTTTCGAGTTTGGACAAACTCGACGATCTAGCCACTAAAGATCATTTCTTCAATCACATATCTTTCAATTGTGGCCTTCCATGGCTATTGAATAATGTTGTTACCACTGTCGTCAATATAAGATATTGACTAGAAAATTTAAATTAGTAAGATATTCAAACTTTTTTTAAAAAAATTAATAATATTATTATTAACTAAAAAATTAATGTTTAATTGTCACATGATCATTGTTGTTAAATAAATAGTCTAAAAAGTTAGTTTTACAAAAAGTTTAGCATATTTAAACAAAAAAAAAATCAAATTATATCTACAAGATGATTTGTATGGCATATTTGGGCATTTTCCTTAATTTTTACAAATTAGGCCGAAAATATACTAGCTTTTAAAATCTATGAATATGATTTTAATTGATATAAATATATTTGAACTAAAATAAAATTATTAGATTGAGTAATTAATTTCGTGCTTCGTCAAAAAAAAAATTTAATTTCGTGCATACATATATATATATATTTGGATAAAGATTATATAAAAAATTATAAAAATTATTTTAATTGTATATCTTATTATCTTAAAAAAAAATAATAAATAATTATTTTTGGGGCAAGCCGGGCAGTACAAAGATGGAGAGCGGTAAATAATTGCTAATTTTATCGAACTTATTTTTAAACCGTTGGATATCAATCAAATCTGTCTACAATCAGAATCGTTCAATCCTCAAAAAGAAAGGACAAATTTTATCGTCCTTATAAATAGACTTAAGTTGCCTTTCAGATAAATAATTTAAAATTACAATAAATAGGACAAAACCCCCAGGTCAAATCCAATTTCAATCTCTCCTTTATCGCGATTTCAATATCTGGGGTTTCTCTTTCAGCCTTTCTCCTAAATCAAATCATTCTGTAATTAGCTTATAACATGCCTCAGAGACACTCGAAGAACAACAACGATTTAGCTTTTTTCACATACGATGAGAAGCGAAAGCTGGGATACGGCACCCAGAGGGAGAGGCTCGGCAGGGATTCGATTAAGCCCTTTGATGCTTGCTGTCTATGCTTGAAACCGTTTATTGACCCCATGTCTTGCCAGAAAGGTCACGTTTTTTGCAAAGAATGCATTCTCGAATGTCTCTTAGCTCAAAAGAAAGACATCCAAAGGTAAGGTTTTTTTTTTTAAATTTAATTCTATTTGAAATTTGGGTTTTGGTTTATATCAACATTTAACCTGGATGGCGTTTTGGATTTCGTAGTTGGTTTTAGATTAGACTTACATGACTCTTGAATGCTTATGTTGGAGGCAAATAAAATCTTAGCTAGGATTTTAGCAATTAAAAGTCATTGATCCTTTGCATAAAATTTATCGCTGACTATCCTGAAATTTGAGATAGTTCTGAGATTTCTACATTTTGGGATTTTGTTGGTGGACAATTCAATCCAGTTAATCATGTGAACTCTGTTAGTGGAATGAGTTTTAGACTGCAGATTTTTCTTCCAAGGTGATTGATTTAGTATAAACTGTTACCGCCCAATTATTTGCAATGGAAGTACTCGAGGCTTGAATTTTACAAGTTAGAACTTGCAGAATAAGTGAGGCGGTGGGTCTGATGGACTACTATGAGTAGCCATCCTCCACCTCATAATAATTCCCAGGCTTCAGTCCAGTTGTTCAAATTTGAGACCCTGACAGCTGAGGTCAAAGTTAAAACCAGTCGGCTCGTTTTGGAGCAAATTTCTCCTTCCCACCTCCTCTCTTGTCTAGTGCAAATTTTGCAATCTTGTAATTCCTATTAATTAGAATATAGTGAAGTGAAAAGTTTTCTGGGCTTTATATTTCATAGGGTAGATCAACAGGTTAAAAGGTTTCTCTGCCCTTGCTTTTTTTGTTTGGAATGTTTGCGTAGGATGAGAGAACTCATGCAAGCTCCATTTTTTATTTGTTCATAAAATATAATCTCTGCTACATTTCTTATTTAGCTACTGTGTCATTGTGTTGCACATCATTTTTCATTTGTATCGCCAATTCTGCTTTGAGGAGCAAGCTTTTATCTTACCCAACAGGAAGCTAGCTGCCCATGAATCACAGAAGAGGCAAGAGAAGGAAGAGGAAGAAGAGAAGTTAATTTTGCAGAAAGCCAAAGAACTGGATGCATTTGATCAGCAAAACCATGGCGCAGTTCCACAATATAATGATAGAAACCAAAACCGAGATAAGAATGGTTTCCATGGGGCAAACAGTGTGAAGGTCACTTCCTTTGAAGAGGAAGCACTTCGAACAATGAAAGCATTTTGGCTTCCCTCAGCTACACCAGAAGCTTCTGTTAAAATAGAAGCCCCCTCCACAAGTACAATTTGTCCAGAAGGCAGGGAAAAGCTTAAGATGAAGAGCCTTTTCCTTATCTACCTCACTGAAGATAATAGTGAAAAGAAAAAATCAAGTTCTCTTGATAAGACCTATATCTGTCCTAGTTGCAAGGTTACTCTCACTAATACACTCTCGCTGGTGGCACTGAGCTCATGTGGGCATGTCTTCTGCAAGAAGTGTTCTGACAAATTTATGGTGGCAGACAAAGTTTGTTTGGTTTGCAACAAGGCATGCAAGGAGAGGAATTTGGTGAACTTGGAAAAGGGTGGAACAGGCTTTGCTGGTCATGGGGATAATCTTTTGGCAACAGACTTCAAGCATTTAGGTAGTGGTTCAGGATTGGGACTGGTGAGGCCAGCAGCAATGAAGATCTAGTATTAAAAAAAAAAGTCTGGATGCTTGCTGCTTTAATACGGCATGTGTATTCCAAATGTTTTTATGCCAAGCTGGAAGGCCTCTTATTGTGTTTTGATTGGGCGTTCATCAGCAATAGAACACTCTTGCAGTTTTATGTGTTTTTGTATGAATGAATGTGTTTCTTGTAAGTTTTGATACTCATTATCGAATTTTGATGGTTAATATGTGCAAACTAACAATTTTACTGCAGCAATAACTTGGAAAAGAATATACAATTGGATCTATAAGATTAAGTATTTGAGTTTTGATGTGATTACATGATTAATGTCAATTAAGTAGAATTTTGATATTATAAGTTAGACGAATATATTTATTAACATGAAGTTAAAATTGGAAAAATTCGAGCTTAAATTAATAGTATTTAAAGTTTTATATGTTGATATAAAAATCTGCAAACAATAAATATTATAAGTACTTCAAGCACGCGAATTCATTCATAGGTGATGAATTTACATTCATGGGTGATGTTGCCAACTGGACAAGATTTAGCGTCTTGAGCCATTGTGTTTTTATTTGTTTCATCTTTTAAGACAGAAATGAGGAACTTTCCTATGTATCAATATCAGTCTTGTTCTTTTTCTTTTAAAGAAATACAAATGTGCAGAACTTTCCTATGCACAACATAAAATATTATTTTTTTTAATTTAAAATAAAATTATTAGAAGTATCAGTCACTGTTTTATTGAAAAAAAGTTATGATCAATGAGATATAATTTATGTTCATAAGATATGCTCATACGGTGCAACGGATATCACAATTAAACATCTTAATTGAAATAATAAACTAATAAACTAATAAAATATTAATATATATATATTTTAAAATATACTATAAAAATTATATGATGAACTTTATAATATTTTATGATAAACAAAGGCAATTATTCAATTATTTGTTATTCCAACTAAAATACCTAGTTAGAATATACGTTATGATATATAATTTTTCATCAAGTAGTACTTAAAAATATGAACTCTTCTTATAAAATTGAAATAATTATTAATTTTAATTTCAACTCATATAATTTAATTTAGACATTAAAATTAATATTTGAATATCATACTAATAGAATTTGTAATCCAACATAGAAATGATCATATCTTTTTTTTTTTATCACCAAAACACTACGAAGCACGGATACGGTTATGATATAAATATGTCAACACAGTAATTTTAAAAAAATAGAGACACGACACAGGTGAAATACATTTACATATATACATATATATATGTACATATATATATATTTTAAATTATAAAAATACATTGAGAAATAACACATATATTCAAAACAAATATATATATTAATTTATTTATATATCAATATAATTATGCATATATATATTTTAAGTTATAAAAATATAATAAGAGATAAACATATTTTCAAAATAAATATATATTAGTTCATTTATATGTAAATGCAAGTATAATAAAAAAAATTTTGTGACAAAAAATTGTAATTAAAATTGTCTAATTAATAACTTATCAATATTATGTAAATAAAATTTTATATCAAAATATATCATAAAATATCTTAAAGTGTTCTAAAATATGTTCCCATTGTATTCTGTGCATGTCTCTGTTGTGTCATTCCGTATCCAAAAAATAACAAAATACATATGGACGTGCGTCAAACACGTGTCAAACGCGTGTATGTATCTATGCCGTATCCGACACCGACACTTCACTTTATTTGAAGTGTCGATGCTTTATAGCCACAACATCACCTTGTGTAGGGGTGAGTAAAATTCGGTTAATCGACCAAAAATTTAATTCGGTTAACCGAATTTAGAATAATTCGGTCGGTTTGGTCGAAAAATTTATATAAATTCGATTTTCATTTCGGTTAATAGTTAATTGATTATGTTCGATCAGTTAACCATTAACCGAACATTTTTTTAATTTATTTAGTTATTATTTTTTATTTAATTTTTTAATTATATTATTCTTTTTTTACTATAAATATAAACTTTTATTGTAAAATAAAATTATTTTTTAGTTTTTTTTAATAAGTTTTATTTAGTTATTTAATTATATTAATTTTTTTTAAAATAAAATTCTTATTATAAATTTTTTTTAAAAAAATTGATCGGTTCGGTTAAAAAATTTTAAGAAATTTAGTTTGGTCCGATCGGTTTGATCGGTTAATTAACTGAACCGACCGATGCCCACCCCTAATCTTGTGGTAACACCAAATACATAATAACACTCATTTAGTTTGCTACTCAACTCTACTCAATTAAATCTTAATTCTAAATCAATTGCGATCGATTTTGTGGATTCTTTTTTCCACTTGGAGCAATTATGAGTTAAATCTTCAGAGAAATGTAGATCCATAAAATCATTTTGAATTACTTTTGTTTAACTTAGTTTAGGCTTATTTTTATCTCTTCTAGTGATATCTACCCTAACCTGTTCAATTTTTTAGATAAGCGCATCACTAGATTTTCATTTTACATGGTCACCCTACCTCAATGTGTGTTTTCTTATTTTATTTTCAATAGGAGTTATCCTCATATTCTTTAATATATTTATTGCGGATTATATCCATAATAGTATGTTCATATATTAATTTTAATATTCTTATTTCAACAACACATTTTATCCATGTATTATTCTTTCAATGTTCAACACAATATTATCTATGATCATCGTGCACCATATAATATCGTTTTGTATATATTTTGTTGGTTCATCCATGACAAAGGTAAAAGGGTAAGAACTCAATGCTAAACCTTCTTGTAACACAATAGAAATAAGAAAATCTTTAGTATTTTTGTAATCTAATAGAAATAAGAAAGTCTTTAGTATTTTGTTAATCCAATAGAAATAAGAAAATTCTTAGTATTTTTTTTAATTGTACAGATATTAGTAATAACTTCATCATAAAATATTTCTGAAGATTTATATATATTTAATTAATACTCTCCTATACTCCAGAACCCAACATAATATTTCTCTAGAAATTATATCCTAAGCCTTCTCCAAATCGATGAAAACCATATGTAGATCTTTCTTCATCTTTTTGTACTTTTTTATAAAATCTCTAATAAAAATTAGTTTACGGACATATAAGTGTCCAAGCATAAATGATATTCTATAATTCTCCCACAATTTCATTGTGTACCTTAAGAGTTTTATACCTTTATAGTTCGAACAACTTTGAATATCTCTATTGTTCTTAAAAATATATACCAAACTGCTTTGTTTCCATTCATCTGACATTTTCTTTGAGCTCAGAATCCAAGGAAATAAAGTAGTTAACTATGCAACTCCTATATCTTCAAGATATTTCCACACCTCAAAAGGAATTTCATATGGACCACAGGCTTTGTGGATATTCATTCTCTTCAAGACTTTCTTAATTTTAAAAAACTTAATCTATCTAGTGTACTTTATATTTTTTTAACTTATCTAAAAGAGATCTAATATTTCAAATATCTATTTTAATCTTACCTTCCACTCGTTCTTTCTTATGTCTTTTCTTATAAAGTCTTTAACATTACCGGAATCTATATTACTCGTACTTTGGATTAATTTAGCTATGTTCTTTATTGGTGTGAGAACCCCTTATTTATTTAGTATCACATCCGAGTGCCAATATGATGTGTCGTATTAGGAGAAAGCCCTATACTCATGCCTATTTCTCGTTACATTTAGGCTTTGATACAGTATGTCACAAGTAGAGAATGTCAATATTTATATCATATCAATCTACATTATAAGATGTAATAAAAATTTTACGTTGGTTGTCACCTACTACAATTCTTCTCTTTTTCTCAAGCTTGGGATTGGCTATATACTAAAACTTATGTATAGACAGAATTCATAACAACACCCATCATTTTTGTCTTTAAAATTTATTTCGTAACAACAAATTTTCTTAAATTCATTATATATATATTTATTTTAATAATAATAATTTAGCTGAATATATTTTTGAATTGAACTTAAGCATCAATAATAACTAAGTGAATATGTTTAAATATTTATACGTTTAAATATTCAATTAAACTTAATTTAATTTGTTCATTGTAATTATATATAAAATAGTCCATTTATAATTAAAAAAATTTATGGTTGAAATGATAAAAGACGCATTTTGCATGCAAGAGATACAGGTGCAAAGATTGGGACTTTATAGGGCTGTTTAATTATGAAAAAATAAGTTTAAAATGAAAAGTAAAATTTGTTATTTAGTTAGAAATATTTTTCATTTGAAAATGAAGAAAATTTTCTTAGTTTTTTATTTGGATTCATATATTTTATTTGTTCATATTATACTTTGAAATTTGAAAATATTTTTAGGTTAATTTTATAATAATTTAAAATGTTTACTTTATTTGAAATTATTATTTAATTATAATTTTATTTTTAAATTGAAAATATCATAAGCATTTAGATAATGAAATTATTTATAATATTATATTTTATATAAAAGTAACTGAAAAAGAAAATTATTTAAATGTTATATAAAAATAAAAAATAGAAATTGAAAAATAAGATTAAGTAACATGTTTTTCAGCTTTCCAATTTTTCATTTGAAATATAGATAGAAATGAAAATTTATAAAATCAGAAAATAGAAAAGAAAACTAAAAAATGAAAATGAAAAACTATTGTCTGTAAACTCTAAGCAAATGGATCTTTCTTACCTAGGCCTACTGGCTGGTAACTGTATTAACTTGTCTGAAGGCTTGGTTAATGTTAATGTGGGATTTGTTAAGAGGTCTGCCAATCATAGTGCTCACAAGTTTTTTGAGGCAAGAGTGCCCACAGGTTAGGTTAGCAAGGATTGAAGCTAATATATTTTACTTTGAGTCAGATAGTCGGAATTGTCTGTGATTGAAGCTATTTTCAGTGATGGCAATGAATAATATTCTATTTTTCAAAACAAATAGCTCTTATATTTTTATGCTTATATTTTTTTAACATAATAAACATTAGAGAAGTTGATGTAGACTGCTAATATACTGTCATCAATATTTATATTCATGCAAAGACACATTAATTTATATATAATAGTGTGATGTACAAGGTGACATTTTATATGGCCTCATATTAATTTTTTCGTTAATGGAATTCATAAAAAATGAGCTAATTACTAGGGATGACAATAAAACAGAGTGAGAGCAGTGGGATAATCCCCATTCCCATTCCCAGTTTAACAGAAATCCTCATCTCTATTACTGCCCCACAAATAGAGACAAATTAAGCCTTATATTCAATCTTGCGAGGATCCTCACAGAACGAGATTCCCCTTAGAGAATTTAGTTAATTTAATTTTTTGAGTTAAAACGTCAATAATCCATAATTTAAAAAACTATAATGGTTTTCATAATTAAACAAATAAATATACTTTCTCTTGTACATATTATTCCTACTTATTTGTATTTGATTAAAATTTTATATTACTTCAGCAAATTTAGCCCCAATATTTAATAAATAATAATGTTATAAAATATTTTTTATTATAAAAATTTTACATATAAAATGATTTTATATATTTTTATTTAGATTATTTAATTTTAGGATTGAAATATTAAATATTATTTGATGATATATATACACATCGAGTCCTCAAAAACTAAGAATGCACATTGGTTGGATTTTAGGAGTTTGGCCAATCCAACCACTATTAATCGGTCAAAAAAATTTATTTTTAAAAATCAATTCTTATTGACCGGTTCGATCGGATTTGATCGATTTTTATTAGATTTGATCCATTTTATAAGTAAATTTATAAGTCAAAATCGTTTAATTTTTTTTAATTTAAATTAACATAATCGGTTGAGTTGATCAAATTACGATTGAATCGGCGAAATTCAGGTTATTTTATACATTTCTAATTGAATCTGGGATCCTCCCAAAGGGCATGGGCAGGAAATATATTTTTCATCTCTGTCCTGTTCTCTCCCATTCAATTTTTTTTTTTATAATTCTCATTCTCATAAGAAAAAGAAATGGAAAACCTTCGGTCCGATTGAGGCAAATCCCAATATAAAATGGAAATTGGGTGCTCCATTGCAACCGTCCTTATAACAGCTATAATTTATCCAATGCATAACTGAAAATAAGAGTAGGTGACAATTGAATTGAGAGTCAAATTAAAAAAAAAAAAAAAAAGAGCAGAATAGCTTTGGGCACGTGGGATTGTTGACAATTGAGATAAGACCTACCATTCATCAAAAGTGGCCACTTTTTTTTTAGGAATAATAACCTTATCTCTACGCAATCCACTATCATATTTACACTTAAAATCACAAGTGAAATAACCAACTCAAAATTTAGATTTATTATAAATTTAAAAATATTTTCTCTATTCTAAATTAATATATATACTTTTATTTTTCATTTAATTCAAATTACAATCCACTTATTATTTTAATAAATTAATTGATAGTTAAATTTTTATTGTTCTCGTATTTAATATTCGTTATTAAAAATATTGAATAAATATATTTTATACTTAGATTATATTAGAAATATATATATATTTTTCTAATAAAATTAATTATTTTTTTCTTAATTTTTATGAAATATATAATATATGTATTAATTTAGAATGAATAGCGTATGATATTAATGAAGTATGTCTATGAGTTGTTAAATAATAACTTATAATTAAAATCAATTTTGTACTAAAAATTTCTATAGAAGGATGTTAAAGTTTGAGTAAGAAAATTGGTTAGAATAAAATTTTTTTTTAAGTAAATATTATATATAGTATTCTAAATGATAAATACGATGTATTGTGAGAAAAATAAAATTTTAGTTGTATTCATTTTTTAAGAACTAAAAGGAGAAGCCTTTTATAAATATAAATAAATTGACGAATCATATTAAGTTTTATTTTTTGTATAATTATTTCTCTTATTTTTTATTTTTTTTATTTATAAATTGATCCCTTATTTTATACATTCTAAATTACAAGATAAAAATATGAGTATATTATCTTTCATGTTTTAAATTTCATTAATCAATATCAAAAATTAATTTAGCAATTTTAATTAAAATTATTCTTTTCAACAACATAATTTTAGAATTCTTTAATTTATATGATTAACTAATTAATTCCAATAAAGAAAACCTACCATTGGAAATATATATAACAAATGGTAAACTAATCAATTAAGCAACTAGAAATTGTATTGCAAATAGGTGAAGGTTTGTTAGCTTCATTAATGTGACATTAATATTCTTTGCCAGGTACCAAACCCTCAGGAAGCCAACCATATTTGTGAAATAAAACAACAACAACAGTATCCAGCAATTATTTGTTTCTTATAACTGAGGGAAAATATTTAATTATCTAACTTAATTATTTGGCTAGAAATCAATATTTTACAATTAGTTTATTTTTTGTTTTCAGATATTTAATTAGTTTATTTATATTAATAATAATTAGATTAAAGTCATGATTGTAAAATAATAATTTGTTTTCAGCTAAGTCCTCTGTTTTGCTTGTTAAGAATTAAGATGACAAAAATTTTTAAGAAAAAGACCGTTAAATCAGCAAAATATTAGAGCCAACATGGCAACAGCTGTTCCGTCATTTAATCGAAATCGTTTAATAGGGTCCCACATATCCCCTACCCCACCCAAAAAAAACACTGAGAGAAATTAAGAATATGTCACTCTCTATTGACTGAAACTCAAAAAGCAAAAGAGCTCTTCCAAAATATAAAAAGGGCAAAATTCCCATTTTTGATTGCTGATTGATGCAAAGGAAAGTGCTTTCTTTCTTTTCAAGTACAACTTGGGACAAGGAAACACTAATTGTTTTTTTGGTTTTTGAGATGGCTGATTTGGAGAAACAAGCATTGGTTATGATGGTGGAGAAGGAGGAGCAGGAAGAGGAGGAGGAGGAGCAGAAGTTGATGGAAGGAATGGCTGTGTTAGATTTTGACATGTTGTGTTCGACGGTGGCTTTGCAGACTCAAGGGAAATGGAGGAAACTGGAAAGTGAAGATTTTGATGCCATGGGTGCTAATGGTGGAGAATTTGGAGGTGTCTTTAGGATGTGGGAAGGTGAAGTTCTTGATTGCTTCGACGACCGCCGTATTGCTACTGAATCCCTTTGGTATTTTCTCTCTTTATTTAAAATTTTCTTTTTACTGGGGAGAAATTAATTCCATCTTTTTGTCAAAAAAATTCAAAATTTGTCAACAAAAGCGGCAAGCTATTAAATATGGTCTGAAATTTACTAATTTAGACTGGGGAGTTCAACAGGAGAAAAAAAACTTATCGATGGCAGCTTTAAACTTCTATTTCTGTCATTTTTTTTTTCTTTTTTTGCTCGTTTTAGTTGTTTATTAAACATTTCACGAGTTACAGTGAAATAATCTATGGGTTAGATTTAGTTTTGGGTCATATTTTGCTTGGATTTTTCATATTTGAACATATGATGTTTGGGACTAGGACTAAGGCCAACTCCAACCATGTGCACCATTTTTTGCACCAAAATAATGCAAAATACCAAAATGGCGTAACATTATCTCCAATTATCTGCACCATTTTTATCACAAAAAAGAATATTCTGTTTAGATTCTTCTCTCTCATTAATATTATATTATTTTTTTACTTCAACTTTATTTATCCATTTCACTTAAAAACTTCGTATCATTTTAAATGAAAAGTGATTATTGATTTATTATTTATAATATATTTATAGAATATAAATTGTTTAAAATAAGTTGTGAATCGTTTATTAAAATTGGATAAATAAGCTATTGATAAATGATTAATAATTAATAGACCTGTTTATTGAAACTATTATATAAATAGTATATTAATGATGATAGATAATTTATATGTTAATTATAAAAAAATATATATTTTAATAATATTAAATATAAATAATATGATTATATTAGAGTTTTTGAAATTAAATAAAAGTATACTAGTCTTTTATTTGAAAAAATCAATTTTGAATATGAGGAGAAAAAATAATCAACAAATTATTATTTATTTATAAAGAGCTAGCTGTTTTTAGTTGTTTTAGCTGTTACAACTAAGAACATAAACAGCAAGCTGTTTAAGCAGCTGGTTTTTATTGAGAACATAAACAGCTAGCTGTTTCTTGTTGTTTTAGCTGTTATCATTGAGAACATAAACAGCTAGCTGTTTCTTGTTGTTTTAGCTGTTACCATTGAGAACATAAACAACTAGCTGTTTCTTATTGCTTTAACTGTTACCATTAAGAACATAAACAGCTAGCTGTTTTAGCATCTGTTTTTTATTGAGAACATAAACAGCTAGCTGTTTCTTGTTGCTTTACCTGTTACCATTGAGAACATAAACAGCTAGCTGTTTCTTGTTGCTTTAGCTGTTACCATTGAGACCATAAACAGCTAGCTGTTTCTTTATGAATTGTGAATGTGATTTGCTAAAGTATTTTTTTTAATTAACTTCCTTTATGAATTGTGAATATTTTAATTAACTTCCTTTATGAATTGTGAATGTGATTTGCTAAAGTATTTTTTTTTTATGTATTATAAATAAAATAATTTGTTATAAATACAATTCATATTTTACATGATATTTATTTAAATAAAATTTTACATTTTAGTTATTAAAATATAAAATTAATAAATAATATAATATATTGAGTGAGTGAAAAAAATAAACACCTAATTACAAAAATTTACTTAAAAAATAATAAAGTAGGACTTGTTTAGAAAATATTTAAAATTTTGAGTTCAAAATAAAAAAGAATAAAAAATTAAAAAAACCAAAATGGTGCAGCTACAGTACTGCACTAAATATAGTGCAACACTGTAGCTGATCTTCAAAATGGAGCAATAAATGGCGACTGGTTGGAGTTAAAATCGTGCGCTATAATGGAAATTGGCGCACGGTTGGAGAGGCTCTAACAATGGGTTTGGCGTTGCAGTTGTCCATGCTACAGATTTGGGAAGAACATGAGACGAGCTGGTTTTGGTTCTTGTTTTCTCCAGGTAAAATTTTTGCAATTCATTAATAATTGTTTTGTAGAAATACCAAGTATGACTTTAAAGTTGCGTGCTTTAAGAATTAAGGAGGATGAAGTTTGACTTTTGTACTCATCCAGCTATATAATATATCAGTCGGCTCTTTATCTCTTTCAATTTCAAAATAAAGCCATTTAAAATTAAAATTAAAATTAAAATTAAAATGATAAATGGAGGGATAGGATGATAATAGAGGAATTCTTGTGATTTGGATGAGGTTCTGTAATATATTTTAAAAGAAACCCAATTATTTCTTTTATGTGATTTCGCAGGGAGCCGTATATTACATTCTTGCTCTTAGTGCCCTTCTCAACTTCATTGTGTTCATTGTCACCAAGCAGCGATGCTTTCTGTTTTTGGCAATTGCTTTTTCCATTTCAATAGGAATGTATTTGGGTTTCTTCCGCACACAGATGAGAAAGAAATTTAATATTCGGGTGAGCATTTCTGCCTCATTCTTGTTTAATTATCTACTGATTGTATATTATTGGTGTATTGATTTATTTTGATTTGAAATCTTTCTCCTTGTTTTGTTTGATCCCTCTAGAAGTTGATTTTGGTCTGAACTTACTTCTGTGACATGCTTTCAGTTTTTGGCACATACCTGCTCATATTCTTTTATCGTGCCAAGCTCTCTGCTTATTTTTTTTGACATTTGTATTTAAACCTTGTGATCCTTGTTTTAATATTTGTGAATAGTATTTTTTTTTTCCAAATTCAAAACTTTTCAAGGTATTGCTCTTTATTTAAGTGTTTTGTGTTTTTAATGTATTACCTGAACCATTTCTATTTTTAATTCTGTTCTGCCTATCAAGAATCTCATATCTTGTTTATGTTATAGTAATGCAGATATAGACCACAATTGAGACTTTTCAAGTATGTTTATTTTTATTTTGATCTTAATTGCTGCTTTCATGGAGATTCTTGGAAAATCCCTAGTGCACTTTAATATTCTGATTAAGCCCTTGCAGAGTCTCAGTTTGTTTTCTCAATTGAAAATATTTTTGGCATTTAAATTGATAATGACGCTGATATGTTTTGGGAATATTCTGATTTTCAGGGTGGTGACAGTTCCTTGGATGATTTCGTGTATCATCTAGTCTGCACCTGCTGTGCGTTAAGCCAGGTTTTTTTTTCGTTCTCTGGATGATTTTGGTTAAACATCCTGAAAATATTTTGCATAGCTGAAACCTGATTGTTAACATTCATCATCCAATATGGAACAGGAGTCCAGAACATTGGAGATGAACAATGTTCAAGATGGCAACTGGCATGGTCGGGGTGACACAATATGCATAGGTAACTTTAATGAGGAAGACAAAGCAATTTTTGAATTACACCCCCCTTCTACTGTCTCAACCAAGCGCCCTGATATTGGTATCATGCAAAATAATACAGATGTCAATGGCCACTTCTGACTGTCAGAAATTAGGACTGTGGGTGACATTCATCCTTAATCCCAGTGAATGCGTTACATCTATTTGATATTGGCTTTCAACTAATTTATTCCTGAAGAGAGGGATGAATTGCAGGCTGGATTTGAACTTGTCCATAAGATTAGCCATCAAACTGAAGCATTATTTTGCTGCTTATGCCTGGGGCTACAGCAAGAAAGATGATCGGTTCTGAAGCATATGATGAGATATTTGAAATCCATATGCACTTGGGAGATTGTATTTGACACAAGTGATGTCTTGTTGGGACCTATTTTATACTTGTTTAGATGTTCAATGATGGAAAATGGAAGATTATTTTCATTAATGTTACATTTATCCTGTGGAATTAGCAGGAGTCCCATTTACCTTCCCTTGGCTGATTAATTGCCAATAATTAGCTTTTGATGGGTTTGGTTTAATCGCTTGGTGTAACATTTGGTCAAAATTTATCAGAATGCAAGTCCTTGAAAAGTGGGTGATACCCTGTGTCTTCTTTCCCTTTTGTTCATGGATAAATGATTAACCTGAGTTCTTGGAAACTAGAAGTCGCTATGTGGTTAACTGGGATGCATTACAGGGAAACATTGCTGCTTTTAGTATTCGTTATTTATTAGTTTGTTTATTTATTTTTTGTATACTTCCTGCTAAGTGTATGATCTGACTCCATAGAGCAGCAGCGGGATCTATGAGTGTAAAGAGATTGACTTTGAGCATTGCTTGTTTCTGAAAATTGAAGTCAATTAAAAAGAAATACTGGACCTGGACTGGACTAGGGGATACAGATAGTGGCCCTTGGAGTCCATGTGATTTGTCTCATCAATCTCAGTATCTGACATCCAGATCTGAGATGGCTGAATATCTAAATCTAAGTTGTTGCGAGATTGCAGTTTTAACTCTCCCCTTATTTTTATCTATTTGGGATTTTTTTAAAAATACTCTAAAAAAATATTTTTAAAAAGATCCCCTTTTAAATTTTAATTTTAAAAATATCATTTTTTTAACTTCCAATTTCAAAAATCTCTCTTTTTTAGAGGTATATATTTAATATGTATTTAATACATTAAAGGTATAATTTATTTTCATAAAAAATATACTAAAAATATATGATATTTTAAAAAAAAATTAAAAAATATACTATAGAGTATAATTTTCTCTCTCTGTTTTCCATAGTGATATTTATCATTTAACATGTGTAATTGTCTAATTGATGCATACACTCTATGCCATTAATTTAAACACTTAATATATTAAATCTGAATATTAACTCCATCCACCTAATAAAAATCCATTAACTTAATCTATTATTGCATTTAATTATAATTTGATAGTAGTTGCATATAAAATATGCATTAAGTTTTTACAGTGCTGATTTTAGGGTCTAGAGAAATCCAAAACAAAAAAATTTATTAGTTTATAAAAATTATATATAAGCAATCAAAAATTATACATAAACAATTAATATATATATACGCAAACAAAAAAAAATATTTATTCAGACATTATGTTATTTTTTTAATATTTAATAATAGTAGGTAATTAAATTTAAGTTGGCTGGGACAACTTAAATCCCATATGGGCCGTAAGTTTATATCAAAATTTTCTTCTGCTATTATTAAATAAAAAATTGATTTGGCATAATTTTTTTTTTTAAATATATAAAAATGGTGAATGATGTGATATATTGTTAGGTAACAAATTAGCGAAAATTCAAAGCATAATAATAATTACTTGTAAAATCAATAATAATTTTTATGAAATAAATAATATCCAATTTTAATTTATAACTAATTAGTATTTTTCTTATTTTAATCAATATTTCTTATCTAACTTATTTTCTTAAATTATTTTCATATACACGAATTATTATGTATTAATATTATTAAATTTGAATATCATTTTCTCATAGTTTTAAATAGTAATAGAAAATATATGGACCAAATTTATTGAATATGAATTAATTGCAAAATAATATAAAAAATATTATATATATATATTAATTCATATAAATTTTAATTAAAATTCATAAAAATATAATGATATGAAAAATTAATAATAAGATAATTTCTTGTTAATGAATAATAAAAATATTATATATATATATTAATTCATATAAATTTTAATTAATTAATATAAGTTTTAAAATTTATTGTTAAATTTTTTGCATATATATATATTGATGTAGATCCACAACATAACAATATAAAATCAACAAATAATATAATAAAACCATAACAGTAAAAATGAACAATACGCTATTTAAAAATAATATATATATACTTAAAATGTTAAAATTTTAATATAAATTCGAAAGAATCAATTTTAAAAACTAGTTGTTAAGATTGGAGAGTTTATTTTTATATTAATCAGTTTATATGCTTTTATTTAAGGAATGTAAGATATCTTTCCCATTGTATATTCTTAATAGTCCTCTAAGTGATAGCTTGATCAAAGATGATTTTTGATAAATTCATTAGACACTTGTAAATTTGTAATATAAAATGTATCAAGTGAATTTTAAAGCTTTAAGGATAATTTATACCGGATGAAATAATTAAAAATCTAAAATACACTATATATTAGATGAAGAACAAATATTCAAATTTATAATTGGATGAAAGAAACCTATCGTAGGACAAGAACTGAAAGCACAAATATAAGTATTTGAAAGCACATTTAACTTAAAAAAAAAAAAGAAACCTACCATGAGACTAAAATTAAAATCTTAGTCTAAATTTAAGAGATATTATGAGATAAAGAGGTTATTAAAATTAATTTTACTTTGATATTATATTAAATTTCTTCATATATATTTTAAAGAGTCAATTTTAAAAATTAACTGTTAAAATTAAATAGCTTATTTTTATATTAATCACTTTATAAACTTGTATCCAAGAGATGTTGGATATTTTGCCCATATTATACCCTTAATATAAACTCCTATGTTCTCAATCTTGAATTCTTCACATTAAAAAAATTCTAATTTCTTTACTGCTCATATATATATAATTATATATACACAACTCATTTACTAATTTTTCGTTAGATTTTTATATTCTTTAATTATTTTTTATTATTTTTTGAAAAGATGGTGCTGACTTGTCTCTCTCTTATTTGTGGAAATTCAAGTATAAAAGGACGTTTAACGTGTGAAAATAAGGTTTTGTTGTCTAAGCTCCTGTATTATTCCACAATGGCGGCTCTATGTAGTTGAAACATTTATTTATTTATATTTTTTAAGTACTTTTTTAACATCTAGCCTTCAAGATGATCTGGTTTTAATTTTTTTTAAAAGATTACCTGCTTTTAATAAAAATAATTAAGCATCACATATATGTCTCCATCTAATGCAATTTCTTGGACATATTAGATTATATTTTAATACATAAAATGGGTCAAATAAAACTATCTTGACCTTTTTATAAAAAAAAAATCTTGATCTATTTCTGAACTTATATCCATGAATAATGTATTTTTTAAAAATAAATAATTTCCATTCTTTTCCTACTTTTCTAAACATTAATTAATATCTGTGTATAGTTATTTAACGTGACAACTAAATTTATCCAATTTTAAATATTTAAGTTAAATTTAATCCAATTTTAAAATTCTAAATTAAATTTGGTCAAATATTAAAAGTTTAAATTCAATCCGATCCAATTAAAAAAGCCTAAACGAAATCTGATATAATTTAAAAAGTAAAAAATTATTGAACCGGTCCAAAATCATAACAAACAAGCCACATCTCATGGCCAATTAGCCATGAGTCTTAAACTGTGACCAATTCGATTTTTAAAAATCTTAATCTCACTTAAACTCAGGTTAATTCGGATAAGCAAGAGCTTTTCTAATCAAATATGGATTGTTTAGCATAAATGGTGCCGAATTGTTGCTCTAATTGTACTTATAAAAGCAATTAGCAATTACAAAAAGAAGGAAAGCTGAGAGCAAAAAAGAAGGCAATAATTAGCACAGAGACAGAAACTCTAAAAACACACACACACACAACAAGAATTGATAGAAACCAAACACAAAAGAGATAGAAAACAAACTGAGAATTATTTTGAGCAATATTGATCGACAAAAATACAATTGACCCACGCCATTAAAAACTCCTAGAGATAGAACCCTAACACCAATTTTCACATAGGATTGTGCAAGTCCACTCACGAGGTTTGATTCAATACAATTATTTGGTGGAGCCAACAACGCATATACATTCTTTAATTAGCAATACTAATTTAAATTTACAGATTTCTTATGTTTTGATTTGTTATTTTAATTTTGTTTCAATTGTGTTTTAATTTAATTTTATAGATTTATTATATTTTGATTTTTTATTTATATTTATTACTAATTTAGTATGCGTTATGCCCTACATTTTGTTAATGAGTTAATATTAAGATATGTTTGTGGATTGTAATTTTCGCAATTAATCTTAATTTTTTTAATTAAGTCTTGATTTTATAATTTTTTGTATGATGATTTTTTATATATTTGTGGATTGTAATTTTTATTACTTAGATTTCAAAGTTCTAAAATGTATGTTTTCACTCTATAAGCATCTTATTTAATTTGCTTCTTTTATTCAATTTATATTTGGAGATTAATGCAATGACATATTTTTACTCTTTTGTGGGTGTCTCTTTCTATTTGTATCATAGATATTTGGACATTGTAAGAGTATATTTTCATTCTTGTATAGGTGTCCATTTTAGTTGTTTGTTTGATTTATGATATGATTATTTCTTATTTTATTTATTTTAAATTATTTGTAATATGAATAATATCATAATAATTTAAGAATTTAATAATATTTAGACTTGAAAAGGAGACCGGTTCTAATGAACCAAAAGTTATGAGGGTGCTGAGTCATTTCTCATATTTTTCATACGTACCAAACTTTCCAAACCCAGTAGGGATTGAAAATTTCTTAGGAATCTAGTCATCTATCCCTTTTATCTCCTTCCCGGCCAATTCGGGTGACAACTCCTATTTTCTAGATTTAGGCCCGTATTCTTTAAGACTTAGAGCCTAACAATGCCGAAATCGTAATAACCATTTTACCAGGAGTAGGGGCGAAAATCTCCACTCACACTAATATTGATAGGCTTAAGGTATTTATAACATTTGTGGAAGAATGTTCTCAAACTACTAACAAGTCTCTTGTTGGTATATTAATGAGTGCCTTGACTACAATGAAATGTGATAGTACACATATTATGCATGGGCACATTCTTGAAATAACAACTTTAGAAGCAAAACTAAAAATCTTGAGAATGAATGCCTCTTGAACAATAAGGTCCATTTAAAATGAATTACAATACTATAACGGATAAGTGAAATGTAAATGAATTGACTAGTATGCTTATTCAAGAAGAGACAAGATTAAAGAACTTAAGAACTCATTCTATTCATTTCATAAGTCATAAAGAAATTAAAAAGAATAATGAAAAAAGGTGGGAAGAGCAAGAATAAAGATTTACATAACCTGAATAAATCTTTTAAGGTTACTCTCACGAAGGAACATAGTGGTATCAAATGTAACTTTTGTAATAAAGTTGGACATTTGAAGAAAGATTGTCTAAAACATAAAGCTTAGTTTAAAAAGAAAGGTAAGCTTCGTGCTTTTATATATTTTGAATCAAACTTTATTGAAGTTCCTTATAATACTTGGTGGATTGATTTTGGTTTCACCACTTATTTCAAATTTAATACAAGGATTCCTCATAATCTAAACCATAAAGCCAAATAAAAATTTTATATGGGGAATAGACACAGAGTTTCAATTTAAGGCATTGGCACTTGCATTTAATTTGGACATATGATATTATTTGCAATTATTTTAAACTCTTTATGTTCCCACATTCTCTCACACTTTAATTTCTATACCAAGACTTGATATAGTGAGATTTTCTTTTAAATTTGGTTCTAGATTATGTACTTTGTTTAAGATTAAAATGTTATTATTTTTGGCATATTATGTGATGGTATCCACAAGTTAACGCTTGATAAATGTTTTATTGATACTTTAATGACTATGCATCATAAATTGGTATTAAACACAATTTAGTTGATACAAATTTTGCTTACTTATGGTATAAATATTGGGGTCTTATATCTAAAGAAAGAATGCAAAGATTAGTTAAGAATGAAATTCTTTTAAATTTGAAATTTACTAATTTTAAAGTGTGGATTGATTGTGTTAAAAGAAAACAAATAAAATAAGCTAAGAAAGGAGCCACAAGAAGCACATACCTTCTTGAAATTATACACACTGATATTTTTAGACCTTTTGATGTTCCTTCTTTTAGTGAAGAAAAAATATTTTATCACTTTTATTGATGATTTTTCATGTTATGGTTATATTTATCTATTACATAATAAGTCTCAATCAACTAATGTACTAGAGGTGCATATTAAAGAGATCGAGAGACAAATAGACAAAAAGTGAAAGTCATAAGGTTAGATAGATGTGGTAATATTATGAAAAACATGATGAATTAGGACAATGTCCAGGTCTATTTGCCAAACCTTGAAAGACATGTTATTTGTGCTCAATACACAATATCAGGTATACCACAACAAAATATTGTTGCATGCAGGCATAATCATACCTTAGTAGAAATAGTTAGGAGTATGATAAGTCACTCATCTTTATCTCTGTCTTGTGGATATTTACATTAAAGAATGCCATGTATTTGCTAAACACGGTCCCTAGTAAAGTAGCTCCAAATGTAACATTTGTATTATTAGTTGAATGGAAACCTAGTTTAAGGTACTTAAATGTTTAGGGTTGTTCATCAAAAGTAAGAATTTACATTTCACATGAAAAGAAACTGGATTTTATGACAACCAATGGTTATTTCATTAGATATCTAGAAAAATTCAAGGGGCATATACTTTATTGTCCCAATTATAGTGTAAGAATTGTTGAATTTGGAAATGCAAGGTTCATTGAAAATGACATTATAGTGTAATGAACATTGCATTTTTCAATGATAATAGCATTTCCAAACTTTAATATGTCAATTTACAATGATATATAAGTTATTGTCAATGAAAAAGAGATTATGGCATTAATATGTTATGCACATTATTATTTCTTATTAAAGTTTAAAAATAATATTAAATAAGTCAACTGTCAAGCAAGAGAATTTAAGATTAATGTTTAATTTTATGACTCATTTAATAAAGTTATACTAAGACAATTAATATTTTATTCCTATTGACTATTGAAGGAATATGACTCTAGGTGAAGTTTTGATATTAAAGGGTTATGACTTTTACTAATTTATTTTATTAAAGTGTTGTGACTTTTCTTATTGAAGGGTTGTGACTTTTAGTAAATTTTAGATGCAAGATTTTATTATAAAATTATAAAGAAAGAAGCTTGGCCCTCTTTATGCCCCTACTAATGAAAATAAAAAAAAATACTTACAATAAAAAAATAATATTTGTTTTCTCTGCATCATTAAGTTCAAGGAGAAAGTGAGAGAAATAATTCTTCATTAAGTTTTTCATTTTGTAAACTTCAAAATCAAAATATTATGAAAAAAAGATATGTTTTTAATGTTTATGTGAAAATATGGAGTTCTAAGATTCTAAGGGATTATATTTATGCAATTTTTTTTATATTAAATATAAATGTTTGCATAACTAATCAAATCAAACATTTTCAAAATTTAAAAATATCAAGAGAGTTAATCTTGAGTTTATGAAAATGTAAATGGGAATCTAAATAGTGATTTTATTGGTAATAATAACGAAATTATTCAAAATAAATTATGAAATTTATTTTACATAAAAATATTATGTGTTCTACCACAATAATTGACAAAGTCATACTGTGCATATATTTTAGTTAGTATTCTAGTTATATTTTTATTATTATCAATTGAATTTGATGTGTTTTTATTGTAATAGTTAGAATAATTATATTTTTTGAGTTTGGCCTTACAAAACATGAATTTGAAGTACAAGTTAGAATAATGGAGATGCTAAATAAAAGGGAGGCAAGATAACTCAAAACAGAAGTAAATCCAACTATACGGGCATGGAAATTAAAGTCTACGGTCCTGGACTTAAAATCAAGATTGTCCAAAAGAGAGAAGATGAAAAATTGAAGATCCAAAAGGTAATTGAAGTACATGATCATGGCTTCTAAAAACCACGCCCGTGGGATTAATTTTTCTACTGCCGCTTAAAGAATTTTTTGCAAAACAGATGTGCAATTATGCATAATTAGGGGATTCAAAGCTAAGACCGTGATACACTTATGGCAGTTGCAGACTTCAATTTTGTTCAAATTTTTGCCCAATATGGATTCCTATTCAAGAAAGAAGGTTTAGAATTTGCCCAAAATATATTCCTAAATAGATTAAAAGTCTTCAAATCTATAATAAAATCTATTTCTAATCAGTTTAGAAATCTCTGAATTCTTTTCCTATTCAAACAAGAAGTCTCCAAGGTTGCCCTAATACTTTTCCTGCTCAAGAAAGAAGTCCTCCAAGACCATTATATCAACAAGCCTTCTTCCATGCTTTTCATCATCCAATCTTCAATCTAATTTTCTTTTCTATTCTTAAAATTTCTTTAGAATTGAAGAAGGAGGCTTGATTCAATGAAGAGATTCAAGACTCAAGAAGAGTTCAATTCAATCCAAAGAAGAATTAGAGTTTGATTTATTTTTGTTCTTTTGATTTCAATGTTTTTAATTACTTTTTTTTATTCTTTAATTAGTTATTTTTCAATTATGCATAACTAAACCTTAAATTAGGGTTAGACCCTTTTATTGATTTTTTCTATGGAATAATTCATATTTATTTGATTTAATTAAGTTTATCCTCTTAATTATTTTGTTATCTTTGATTTGAATACTTTAATTATCTGGAAAATAAGTAATTGATTTGAGATATTGTGTGATGGAGTGAGAGTAGAAGCATAATATTAGTCAAATGAGATAATAATCTTAAATTAAACTTTCACTTAGAGATAATGTAAACATTAAAGATGTTGATAAAAGATTCTTATAAATCTGAATGAATTGACTTAATTATTCGTGATCACAAGAGTAGACATAATGATTAAGTTTAATAGTAGTTTTAGTACTTTAGAGATATAATAACTTAATTTAGAAGAAACCAAACAATAATCAAATAAAAATTAAAATTGGATTAATACTCTAGGAAATCCATAGTAAACCATTTAAGGTAGTCGAGCGCCTAATCCCAAAAATATTAGATTTAAACCAAAAATGAACTTAGTTTTAGGTTTAAGTAATTTAACTTAGTTTTAATTTCAATATCTTTTGTCCAAATAATAAATATCTTAATTATTTGGTACTTATGATTACCCTTCCTCATGGGAATGATACTTATTCACTACCATGTTACTTGTTCATGACTTATACATTTGTAGTTAGCTATGCTAGAATCCTAATAATAATATTAGCTTAATATGAAATTATTAATTCTAAAATAAGAATCCTCTTTTTATTTTTATTTTCTAATGAAGAAAGTGAAGCCTATAACTTTTACTCATAATTATGTTTGGAAAATATGTGGTATTTATATGATTACAATAAGAATTAGAGTTTTTTTTATAAAAAGGGAATTTATTAAAATTAGTTAAAAGACAAAATACAAAATTTAAACAAAGGATCATCTATTCCTCGGTCAATAGACTTCTCACATACATCCAAAACTAAGATCCATGTTCTCCTCGCATCAAATCAACATTAAGAATTCTCAATAAAAAATTTAAAAAATAATTCTAAATATGAAAATTTGCATACAACCTATCAAGGAATATAATCCTATTATGATAGTTGTTATATTTTAGGAATGTTAATATTTTATCGTAGTTGTCATTGGTTAAATATTCTTATTCTTATCAGAAATACTCTTGTATAAATACCTTTTAATGTTAATAAAAGATCATTAAGTTTTCAATTCTTTCATAGTATCAAAGTCAAACCCTAGCCATACTAATCAAAATAAAACCCTAGCTACATCATGTCTTCTACTAAAAGCCAAATATTGATAGTCACAATTTTAAGGCTGTTGCAATTGTTTCAACGCTAGCTCCTTCATCTCCACTTTCTTCCTTTTCTATTTCACCCAATCTTTCACATCAATTAACAATTAAACTTATTACTATAAATTTTTTTATTATGAAAGACACAATTTTTGCCCAGGGTAATTGGTTACGGTCTAAAACATCATATTGACCAAAGTAAACAAATTCCATAGCCTACACTTGAAGATGGCACAGTAAATTTTGCGTTTAAAATTTGGAAACACTAGGATCATATTGTACTCAATTGGATCTTCGCTTTAGTTTGTAAAATGATATTACCTAAGTTGGTTAGCATGACAATAGCTCGCGCAACATAAAACAAACATGTTTCTACCTATGCATCAGGATCAAAGGATCATATTAGGAAGTTATGTGCACAATTGCATAATTTGAAACATCAAAATTCTTCTATTAAGACATATGTCTTGCATGCTAAAGGGATTGTAGATAAATTACCAGCTTTACAACATCCTATTTCAGATGAAGAATTTATTGAATTTGTTATTACTGGACTTAGATCAGCTTATAAATTATTTTATAGAATGATTGAATGTCGTATTGATGATTATGATTTTAATGACCATTATGGTATGCTTCTGATAGAATAAAGGCATCTAAAATGTGAGGAAGGGATAACCATCATTTCACCATCTATCCAATTTTCACATTTGCCCCACATAATTCAAGTTGTATGTATGGCAAAGGAAGAGGAGGACATGGTCAAAACAATTATCAATCCTCTTCTTATCCTACTCAACATCATAACTATCACTAGCCTAATAGCTTTCAGTCTCAATTTATGCCTTTGGATACTCATATAATATAATGTGTATCACAATAATAATGGCATTGGTTATGCAGCAAGGATATGTCCAACTCCGAAAGTGAATACTTCACTTAATCATGCTCCTACGAAATTATTATCAAATTTTCCAAGTACATCATCCCAACCTATACACATACCATTTAACTTCTGATCCTAACAACTTGGCAATTTACCTGAGTATACTAGACCTAGAGAAGTTACTCTTAGTAATTGATGAGTGCATATTGACCTTATATTTTCTATCAGATTTAACATATAATTGTTTTGAATTAATCTATTTTAAGTTTATTTATATGATTTTATTTCATTATTCTTAAATTAAAATTATTTTGAATTAATTTCTTGCATATTTATGTAAACTGAAATTTTAGACAGAATTGGATCTTCAGAGCTTCAAGTAAAGTTTTGATGGTTATAAAAATGAAAGATTGGAAAAGTGGTATTCATAAATTTGATAGAGGACGTCTTAAGCTTTTCAAAGAGTCTAGTTCATAAAATTTTAAGTTTGTTTGGGCCTCCAAATGAAAATTTAAAATTGGGCTTAAATTTTAGAAGCAAAATTTTAGTCCAAGCTAGTGAGAGTAATTTGGCCATAACTTGGGTGTCTGAAGTCCAAATGAGGTGATTCAAAATTCTAACATTATCTAATCTTCTGGGGATACAACTTTGATGAAGAAGTCAAAGGGTTAAAATATCGTTATCTAATAAAAAATCATGTTTAAATTTTAAATTTGAATTTTGAGCAGAAGTTGAAGAGTAGGAGTCGAGTTTTAAGGGTTGAATATGATACAACTAAGAAAGAAAAAATGAGAACACGAGAGACAACAACCATTCTAGAGTCTTTTCTACACTTTTTCATATTTTTTCTAGAGTAGATTAGTTTTTTCACTATTGGAGATCAAAAGGAAGTATAAGACTGTGTTGGAGGAGGACTTCGTCGTCTCTACAAGATTCTTCATCTGTTTAGTTTGAACTCTCTATTTAGTTTATATTTTTAAGTTTATATTTTAATTAATTTTTTTTCTTGTTTTGAATATCAGAATTATGAATTTCATATTTAGTTTCTTAAATTTTATGTTTATTATGTTTAATTTAGTTATGAGCAACTAATCTCCTAAGTGGGATTAGGTGGAATTAGGATTGTGAATTATGGGTATGAATTAATTTGATTACTATTTATTTCTTAAAATTCAAGTTTTGTTAATTTTGATCTGAATACTTCTGATTGATTGGCCACCATTTGTATGATCAATTGAAATCATATGTTGAGTGAAAAGTTAGGTATGATTTTAGATTAAAAAATCAACAACTTAAGAAAATTATATTTAGAGATAAAAGAATAATCTTAAGACTAACTTAGTTCCTTTGAGCTTGATAAGTTATTTTAATTTATTATTCATAAAAATAGAATTTATAAATTACTTCAATCATTAATTTTCTTGCTTGAAAAAGGGAAAGATTAAAATTTAAAGAATTGGTAACTTTTGATTCAAGAAAGGTTTGAAATAGTTTGAAAAGTTATTTTTAACCATTTAAAATAATTCTAATGAAATCTAATCTTACTTGTTATCTTAATTAATTGAATTTAATTATTTGAATTTGAATTTTATGTTTGAATTATTTGATAATTATCTTAGTTTATTTTCATTTTAAATTTGAATTTAACTTTAAGTTTTAATTTGAATTAGGGATTAAGTATTTAATTTTTAAAAATATAAAATTAATTAATTAGTTTTCAGATAAGAGTTTATTTGAATTTTAGTTAATCAAATTACTCATTCTCTGTGGGATCTACCTTTACTTTTACTTTATTACTTGTTAAGAGTAGTACACTTGTGGTTAAATTCGATATACACAATCGCACAATAAGTTTTTGGCACTGTTGTCAGAAAAGAAAAAATTAATTTGATAACAGTAAGTTCAAAAATACTATTAACTTGAATTTTTTTTAAATTTTTTTTATTTATTTTTCTGCATGAGTTATATGCGCAGTAACAAGCAAGTAGTATTAGAAGAATTTAATCTTCAGATTAAAAAACAGTGCAGAGAGAATAATAGAGCAAGAAAAGAGAGACTTCAGTTAGAAAAAGAAGAAAGGGAATAAATTTGTGCTCGTGAGTTTCTAGAAATAGACAGTAGAATTGAGTTAGAAGAAGCGAGTGATGTAGAAGTTAACATAGCGGATTCAAAGATTAACTTTAGCCAAGAAATCTCACTTTGAGGGAACATTTCATGCCGAATGCTCAGATTGGGTCAAGCATCACTCGACCTGCAGTGAATGCTAACAAATTTAAACTTAAACCAGCTCTCGTCAACATGGCTCAACAACAACTTTTCTATGGATTAAACCAAAAATATGTTATAGCACACTCGACAAATTTTCTAGAAATTTATGACATAATCAATTTGAATGGAGTCAGTGATGATGCAATAGGCTACACCTTTTTTCTTTCTCATTAAAGGACAAGGCCAAAGCTTAGTTGCAAGGTCAAGCTACTGAAACTTTCACAACATGGGATGAACTTTCTAATAAATTTTTGGCAAAATACTTTCTATTAGGGAAAACTGCAAAATTCAGAAATGGCATCACCAGTTTTGTGCAGTTTGATGGAGATTCACTTTTTAAAGCATGAAAAAGATTTAAAGACCTTTAAAAGAGGTGCCTTCACAATGAGATTCCAGCATGACTTATTGTTCAAATATTTTATAATGTGATAATATGACCATTAAGGAGTATAATTGATGCAGCTACTGGAGATGCTCTAATGAACAAAAATACAGCTGAAACTGCTTGAATTCATGGCAGCAAACAATTACTATTGGTTAAATGAGAGGTCTTTACCTAAGAAGGTAGTTGGTGTGCATGAAGTAGATAAAATTTCACTACTTACAGCTAAGGATGATGCCTTAGCTAAGAAGTTAAAACATGTTAATTTACTACTGCAAGTTGTGAAGGGCGTGGTGGAAATCACCAATCTTTTAAATGTCAAGCTCAAGAACATGTACATTTTATGGGGAATCAAAATAGGACTTAACAAATGCCTTATGAAAACAAATACAATCCTAGTTGAAAAAATCACCCAAATTTTTCTCGGGGTGAAAATCAAGGTAATCAAGAAAATCAAGAAAACCAATTCAACCAAAAAGAGATATACCAACCACCATTTCCTAATCGAGGACAAGGTCAAACAAATTACCAAGATAATAAGACTGGATATGAAGCTGCTTTAGAAAAATTTATTACTGTTTCTAGTGAGAGGTTTGACAAATTAGAAAAATAATATGATCAATTGAAAGTTAGGATGGATCAAATTGCAAGTCAAACTATGAACCATGAAGTGCAAATTGGACAAATAGCTAATTCTTCAAATTCAAGAAGTCAATGAGTTCTTCCTAGTAAGACAAAAATATATCCCAAGGAATATTACGTAACAATTACACTTAGAAGTAGAAAACAGTTACAAGAGGTGGTTCTAATGAAGGTTGAATAAAAAATATAAGGTGAAAAAGTTGAAGAAGATGAGAAAAATAAAGACATTGAGAAGGAAAATGAGGCAAGTGAGACATCCCCACCAAAATAAAAAGTGAAGCCTTATGTACCACCTGTACTATTTCCTCGAAGACTTCAAAAATAAAAAATGGAGAAATAATATGAAAAATTTCTTGAAGTATTTAAACAATTAAGAATTAACATTCCTTTTGCAGATATTTTTGCTCAAATATCCTCATATGTCAAATTCTTGAAGAAGATTATTTCTAACAAGAGATCTATTGAAGAAAATGCAAGAGTTACCCTAATTGAAGAATGTAGTGTTGTGATCCTAAATAAACTTCTATTAAAATTGAAGGATCCAGGAAGTTTTTCTATATCTTGCACTATTAGTAATTTTAATTTTAGTAAAGCTTTATATGATTTGGGCAAGTATAAGTCTAATGACAAATTTCATTTATAGAAAACTTGGACTCACCGACTTAAAATCAACAAGGATGACATTGCAATTAGCTGATCGTTCAGTGAAATTCTCTTTAGGAATTATTAAAAATATTTTGTTTAAAGTTGATAAATTTTTTATACCTGTTGATTTTATTTTTCTTGAAATTTCTCTAATTTTAGAAAGACCTTTTTTTAGCTAATGCAGGGGCTATGATAGAAGTCAAAGGAGGTAAGTTAATTTTGCAAGCAGGTGAAGTGAAGGTAGAGTTCAATCTTAGAGAGTCCATGAAAGAACCTAGTTTTATGGATGATTGTTTTAGAGTTTATGTAATTGATGAGTTAGTTCAAGAAGTCTATAAAAAAGAGTTTAGAAAGAGCCCTTTAGAGGCTTGTTTGACTCTTAGTGCAACTCAAGAAGATGACAATCAAGAGATACCAGCTTACGCTTATATTTTACAAATGACACTATCAATAGCTTTTAAGGGATTTGAAGAGATAGGAAAATCGACAACTTTGCCATCCCCTTCAACTGAGAGACCACCCATTCTTGAGATGAAACCATTGCCTTCTCATTTGAAATATGTCTTTTTAGGACTCAATGAAAGCCTTCCAATAATTATAAATGCTCAATTATCTGAGGACTAATTAGAATAAATATGAGGTGTGATTAGGAAATTTAAGAATGCTATAGGTTGGACTGTTTCATATATCAAAAGTATTAGCTCATCTCTATGTATACATAAAATTTTGATGGAGGACGATGGTAAGCCTATTATAGATGCACAAAGATGATTAAACCCTAACATGAAGGAAGTGGTAAAGGCAGAGATTGCTAAGTTGTTGGACGCATGTATTATTTATCCAATTTTTGATAGTCCTTGAGTAAGTCCAATACATGTTGTACCGAAGAAAGGAGGGATGATTGTAGTTAGAAATGAAAAAGGTGGATTGATCCCATCTAGGACAACTACACGTTGGAGAGTGTGTATTGATTATAGAATGTTAAATAAAGCCACTAGAAAAGACCATTTTTTCCTACCTTTCATTGATCAAATGATGGAGAGGTTAGCTGATAATTCTTTCTTTTGTTTACTAGATGGATACTTAGGGTATTTTCAAATTTTCATAGCTCTAGAAGATCAAGATAAAATAATTTTTCTTGTCCATTTGGTACTTTTTCTTACATGAGGGATGCCATTCGGTTTGTGTAATGCTCCTGCTACATTTTAACATTGCATGATGGCAACTTTTAGTGATTTTGCAAAAAAATTATGAAAATTGTTATGGATGATTTCATCATTTATGGTATTTCTTTCAAAATTTGTTTGCAGAATTTAGCTATGGTATTTCAAAGGTGCGAAGAAATAAATCTGATGCTTAATTGAGAGAAATATTATTTTATGGATGAAGAAGGGATAAGCCTTGGGTATAAAGTTTCGCAGATAGGGTTTGAGGTGGAAAAAATAAAAGTTAAAGTGATTGAGAAGTTGCCTCCACCAAAAAACATCACGGGAATCCAGAGTTTTCTTGGACATGCTGGATTTTATAGACATTTTATTAAAAACTTTTCTAAAATTTCAAAACCTTTATGTGATTTATTGAGTAAAGATGTTGATTTTTAATTTTCTAATGATTGTCTTTTGGCTTTTGATAGGTTAAAGAAAGCATTGATCATGACTTCAGTTATTATACCTCCTGATTAGACATTACTTTTTGAGATCATATATGATGCCAGCGAGTTTGCAATAGGAGTTGTTCTTTACCAAAGGAAGGAAAAAAGGTGCTATGACATTTACTATGCCAACAGGTTTCTTGATGATTTTAAAGTGAACTATGCTACTATGGAAAAAGAGATGCTAGCGGTAGTATATTCTTTGGATAAGTTTCAATCTTACATTATTAGATCGAAAGCAATTGTGTACACACACCATGACACCACTAGATATCTTATGACCAAGAAGGAGGCAAAGTAATATTTAATTTGTTTGGTATTCTTGATTCAAGAGATTAATATTGAGATTAGAGATAAGAAAGGGCTAGAGAATATTGTTGCAGATCATCTTTCTAGACCAGAGTTGGGGACAATGGCCATGGAGGAGATCCTAATCAATAAAATCTTTTTATATGAACAACTTTATTCATTGGCAGGGAATTCTCCTTGGTATGCAGACATTGTGAATTATCTGGTAAGTAAAATTATGCCTTTTGATTTTAATGCTAACCAAAATAAGAAATTTTTCTCTAAAGTAAAGCATTACATATGGGAGAATCCTCTTTTGTTCAAGCATTATAGTGATGGATTGATCCGTAGATGTATTTTAGAAGAAGAGGTCCAATCCAAACTTGATTTCTGTCATTCTAGAGAGTGTAGAGGACATACTAGTTCCTTCAAAATGATAACTAAGATATGACAATCGAGATTCTTTTGGCCAATAATGTATTGTGATGCGTATAATTTTATTAAGAAATGTGATCATTGTCAAAGGGTAGGAAATATTTCAAGAAGAAATGATACTCCTTTAAACCCTATTTTAGAAGTTGAATTATTTGATGTATGTGGATTTGATTTTATAAGGCCATTTCCTTCTTCTTTGGGCAACTAATATATTTTTGTAACTGTTGATTATGTCTCAAAGTGGATAGAAGCAATTGCTAGTCTAGTTAAAGATTCTAAGGTAGTGACCCATTTTCTAAAGAAATTCATTTTCTCTAGGTTTGGTGTACCAAGAGCTATTATTAGTGATGGAGGTTCACACTTTTGTAATAAAGCTTTTGAAAATCTTCTTAAAAAGTATGGAGTTCATCATAGGATAACTACACTTTATCATCCATAAACGAGTGGTCAGGTAGAGATTTCTAGAAAAATTAAGTGGATATTAGAAAAGATTGTTAGGAGTTCCAAGAAAAATTGAGCACTAAAATTGGATGATGCTTTATGGGCTCATAGGAATGCTTTTAAGACACCCACTGGAATGTCTCTTTATAGGTTAGTTTATAGAAAATCTTGTCTTCTTCCAATAGAGTTGGAACATAGAGCCTATTGGAAAATTAGACAATTAAATTTTGATATGAAAGCTGCAGGTGAAAAGAGACTACTTCAACTGAGCCATCTTAAGGAATTACGACTTAATTCCTATGAGAATGCTAAATTGTACAAGGAAAGGACAAAAGTATGGCATGACAGACATATCCGGGCACGTACCTCCTTTCATGAAGGATAGCTTGTTCTTTTATTTAACTCTAGATTGAAGTCTTTTCTAGAAAAAACTTAAGTCTAGATGGTTATGGCCATTCAAGATAGTTGAAGTTCATTCTTCAAGAGCGGTGGACATTCAAAATAGCTCAAATCAAGTTTTTACGGTTAATGGGCAGAGATTAAAGTTATATATAATTGGTGAACCAATTGATAAGGCTTTAGTTTGTTATTTTAATGTTTGAGTTTCAAAGAAAGAGTCAAGCTAAAGACTTTAAACAAGCGCTTTTGGGAGGCAACCTAATTTTCTATCATTTTATTTTTGTTAAATCTTTTAGTTTTAGTAGTTTAGGTTCATTTGATTAAGTTAATTTAAAGTTTTGATAGTTGTTTTATTTAATATTAAAGTTATTAATTTAGTTTGTTGATTTTTGTAGGTTGAAGTTTTAATTTTAACTTCTTTAATATTTTTATTATTAAGCAAGAGTGATGGTAGAGAAGAAAGAACAAGAATAGGTGAGTATGAGGAGGTTTTTATTTATTTCTTAAAAAAAATTATTGTAGCAAAAAATGTGCTCTCTATCACGATAGCACTGGACACGTGCTCGCGACAGAGGGTATCACAGAGCTTGCGCAGCTTGCGTAGCTACAGCTGTCGCGATAAAGACATACGTCGCGATCGCGATAGCCTTCAGATAAATAAAGAGCTTAAATTAATAAAACCCTATCAGCCCCTCCTCCCTCTTCATTTTCTTTTCTTCCTCTTCTTTTCTTCTTCTCTCTCAAACCCCCAAACTCTCTCCGAAATCCCTAACATTAAAAACCCCAAGAAACCTCACAAATTCACTCAAATCTCACAAAAAATCCATTAAACTTCTTGCTTAATCCAACAAATTCTTACCAAATTCACTTTACTCAATCCTCAAATCACTTAAAAATGGCTTCAAGAACAAAGTGTGTTGCAAGAAAAACTTCTTCAAGGAAAGGGAAGGAGAAAGTTTCAAGTTCTTCAAGGAAGGAGGTAGATATATCTTCTCATTTTGATGATCCTTTTTCCATATATAATCAAGAAGAAGGTAAGAAATTTCTCTCTTTATGTTTAAGAACTATTACTCCCTATAGATATTTTAGCCATGGTATTTTTGAGCATTTGGGTCTTGATGCTAAAATGAAATAATTATTTGGTAGATTAAGTTGGAAAAAAATAGTACAAAAGAGATATGACACATATAAAGAACTCACTATTGAATTATTTACAACCCTTAAAATGTCTAAATATAAGGATAAGAGTTTAAGAGTATAGAATGTTTGATATGACTTATGAAATTGATCATGATGTTATATTTAAAGCTTTAGGCTTACCTAAAGGAGGTACTAGTACTCATTCTAAACAATTTAAAGTGGATAAATTCTGAAAAATATTAACAAGGTTTGATTCAATATAAAAAAATACACATAATGGATTAATTCATGATCATTGTTTACTATTATTTCATAAGTTTATTTATTATTTTGTGTTTGGCAAAAAAGAAAAGTAATAAAGTGTCAGTTCAAGAATTGTTTATGTTGTATTATGCTTATAAGAATAAAAAAGTATTTACAGCATACCATATTTTTCAAAGTTTAATGTTTATTGCTCAACATCCCAATAATATAATTGTATTAGGTCATATTGTTACATAATTAACAGTCTATTTTAATATTTTTTATCCTAACAATACCTCAATGAAATACATTAGTGGGGAGCCGTATTCATTTGGCACTTTAAGTCGTTTTGAGATTTTTGATGCTAACTGTAATTTAAGAGATCCCACAACAAGACGATGCTTCAAGAATATAATTCAAGTAGGTTCTAGTAGTACTGCACTAAGTGATCAACTAGAATATGAAGAAAAGAACAATGAGAAAGAGGAAAGTGATGATGAAGAAGGTGATGCTAATGCAAATGATGAACAAGGATGGCGACAGATTTTAAAGCAGCTTGATAAAATAGATGAAACAAATAAGCAAATGAGCTCACAGCTGAACATTATGGAGGCACAACAGAGGCAGTATGGAGATTAATTAGGGTCCATGAATCAAAGACTTGTCAATATAGAAAGGATTCAGACATACGATAATTACAAGCTAATGAAGTATATTAAATTCTCAGGGCTATTTGTTCCTTCTCTGACTCCCTTACCTCCATTATCACCATGACTCAAGGAAGCTTCTATCCCTTTTCTTTTTCTTATTATATTTTTTTTCTTGATATTTGTTGTGTTTTGTTGCATTCTTATTTATGGTTGCATATTTTTTATTGGGAACAATAAAAATTTTAAGTGTGGGAGGGGAGTATTTTGCTTACTTTATTCTGTTTTATTATTCTGTTTAATTTCTGTATTATTATTTTATTATTTTATTTTTTGTTTATTTGAATTTTTTAAATTAGAAAATTAAAATCAAAATTATTATCTAAATAATAACAAAATAATAATAATAATAAATTGAAAAAAAAAATTCTTAGATGTGCTGAGCTGTTGTTGCGATCGCGCGATCGCGCCAGCAGTGCCTCCCAATTTTACTCAAGCAGCGCTGTTGCCGCATGTCCTTCTGTCACGATCGGAACAGTCATCGCTATTGTGACAGTAATGGTTATGTTAAAAAAATTCAATATTTAAAAAGAAAAAAAAATAATATTTATTTTTTTAGTTTTCTTTTCGAAAATAAAAAGAAAAAAAATTAAAAATAGAACAATGAAAAATAAAGAAAAAAATAAAATTTTGTTATTATTAGATTTTATTTAAATTTAAGTTAGATATCTTAGTTTATCTAGAATTAATATTATATCTTTTATTTTGAATTAAATTCTTTATCCTAGTAAACTAAGAGTTAGTTTTTAATTCAAAATAAAAGGTTAATAATGTAAAGAAGAGAGATAATATATAAGGTTAAGTTCTTATTACTTTAATACATTATTAGCATATCCTTAAAGAAGAGAGAGATGGATAATAAAAAGAGTCCATATACTTGGAATTGGAATGGAGAAAGAATCTGTGATCCCGAAAATTTGTTTTTTTAATTCACCCATAGAAATACCTGAGCAACTCACTGTCTACTATGCTTTTAGGCGTGCTTATCCTGATCTTTATAAATGTACTATGGATCTTGATGAGATAGTGGAGATGGAAAAATTAGAGAAAGTATAGGAGAAAGTAGGATCGCAACTAGATTTAATAGTTTTAGATGATACCTCAAGTGAAGATGATGAACCTAAGCCATCACCGAGAAAGTTAAAGAGATGTAGGCCTTCTAAATTAGAGAAAAAGAAAAGAGAAAGACCTCCTAAGATCCTTAAAATAATTCAGTTCAATGAAGAAACTATTAAGAAAGAAGAGAGTAATGCTTAGAAATTAACTCTTATTATGATTAGTTTGATTTAAATAATATTTCTTTTTAGATTGTCTTTTATTTTTATTTCTTATTTAATTTTATATTTTTTTTATTTTAAATGTGGTAGATTTCAATTTAAGTTTTTAATAAATAATAGAACTTGTTCTACTCATACTTTGCAATCTATTTGGTTTTTGATCTATCCTTGTTCTTTACTTGTTATTAAGTGAGTTAATTATTGTTATTTTAGATTTTAGCTTGATAATTAAATTCTTTTAGCTAGATTAAAATAATTATTGGTTATTCTTAATTTAACGTATGGAATAGATGAGATTGTGATTTTGAGAAATTTTAAAAATTAAGAGCACTTACTTTTAAAGAATAAGTAAAATTATTTTTATCATAGTTTTTTTTTAGTTAATTATAATATAATAGATTCTTGAATTAGTATATATTATTAAGAAAGTAAATTGATTAATTATATGGATATGATATAAGAACTATGCTTAATTAATATAGTTATTATATTAAAAATTTTGAGAGATAGAGCGTAAAATACACTCGTTTTAGATAATTAAGATGGAATGAAGTATAAAATGTATCCACCATATATATATATATATAAAGAGAAAAAAGGGAGAAAAATAATAATAATAATAATGGGATGGAGCATAAAATGCACCAATTGAATATATAATAATAATAATAATAATAATAATAATAATAATAATAATAATAATAATGATGATGATGATGATAAATTTTTAGCTCTTATTGATCCCAATTGTAGTGAAAAATTGATTAATTAGTGATGTTTGAATTAATGAGTTATGATAAATTTCTTATAATTATGATTTGTTATAAAAAAAATTTTATTAATCACATTAATATATAAGTGCGTTTAGTTTGTGAAGTTAATTGAGGTTCTGATTCTTTGAAGTTTAATGTTTTAAGTTAAGAATAAGTGATTTTTTTTTTGCTTGATTGTATAATACCCTGATTTTTGATGTACTTTGGAATAATAATTATGGAATAGTATATTGGTGTAATAGGTAGAAAAAAATGAGATAGATGTATATGATAGATGAAATATATATGTATATATTATATATACTTGAAATAAATTTGAAATAAACATGACTTATATAAGACATATACATATATCCAACATATACACCACATATACATGAGATATACATTGGTGTAGGAAAAGTTAATAATAATAATAATAATAATAATAATAATAATAATAATAATAATAATAATAATAATAATAATAATAATAATAATAATAATAATAAAGAGAAGGAGACAAAGTTAAAAGATGGAAGAAGATGGTTGGTGGGAAATTTAGGTAGAAATTTGGTTTTATTATTTTATATATATAAGAGATAAAGATTGGAAAAGAAGAAGCATATTTCATCTTCTTTCTTCTTCTTCTTCTTTGAACGTGGGAATTGAGAGAGAATGAGGAGTGTGTTTATATACACACCAAATTCATAAGAGTTTTAAGAGATTTGAAGGTGGATATTGAAGATTTGACAAAGAATTCAAGTAAGTGCTCTTTTTCTTGAGCTAATTTTTATGAATTTTAAGTATATATATGTGTGTGATATGATTAGTGAAAGAAAGTGATGATTAATTGAATAAGTTGATAACTATGGTATATGGAGTATATATAAATGTTGAATTGATGCATAGATGAAGTAAATATGGTTAGATATTGAGGATGATGATAGGTAGTTGGAATTGAGGAAAAGAGTAAGGGTTTTATAAAAATGAGTTGTGAATTGAGTAAATTGATATATGGATGATTGTATGAATAAATTATATTATGATTATTGTTATGATTTTGTATTTATGCTAAGGGGGATCAAGAGAAGAAGAGTAAACTTGGATTAACTAAGCTTTGTACATATAATTTTTTGATTGGTACATATGATTTTGAGTAAGTATATACTTGGATTATGCTCTTAATTTTGGTTTGCATCATTCTAAGTTGATAGGTGTGTGTTTTGTTGATAAATATGGTATGAAAAAGTAGTTTTGAGATGCATGGGTATGGATAGGTGCCAAATTCGTACTTCATTTCAAATTTTCTACCCAGAAATTTAGCCTGACAGGGGCAGCGACACGCCCATGTCACTGGGCATGTCGTAGATGTTGTTTTTCAATATAAATGATAGGGGCAGCGACATGTCTGTGTCACTGGGCGTATCAAAACTTATGTAAAGTGGATAATTAACATGGTCGGTTATACGCCCATGTCTTTAGGCATGTCAATTAAAAAATTTTGCCCAAACTAGTTCATTTCATCGTATTTCGTCCGTAATTCATGGCTTGCATAGCTATATCTTTATATATATTGAATTAAAAATATATATGTGATTATAAAGTGAATAAATATTGATAAAATATGTTGATTTTGTAAAATATTGGTATGTTGATGAGTCATATGGTGAGTTTGGCTCATGATTACATGATGAAAATATAAAATGAGAAATGTGGTTGGGTATCAAGTGTGAATTATAAATGAATAATGAATATGATAAAAATGAGATGAATATAATATTATTGTTAGTTTGAAAACTTAATATAATCTTAGTTAATGAGAAACTCCAAAGTATGGAGTATTGAATTAAGTGTTATGAGTTGAGAAGGAAAGAAAGGATTTGAGTTGTATAATTGAGATATACAAATTGATGTTATTAATATCTTGGTATAAAACATGCCATGATGATATTGAAATACTTTATAAATGAGTTGTACTATAATATTAGCAATTTAATGTGAAATATGTGTATTAAGTGTGGTGCAATGTGAATAAGCTATAGAATTATAGCAAATGATAATATTATATAAAAATTGAGAAGCCATGAAATGTGTATTGATAATTATTTTTTGTTTTATGCGAGGCACGGTCTTGGCCTTTGAGAAGATGTGCTATTGTTGTGATAATCATGTAATGTAAAATATAGATGTGATATTTATTAAAGATATGTGAAGTGCAAGTTATGCACTAAAATGTGAATGTAAGCCACATTGGCATTATATATGATGTTGGTTGATGAAAATCACGATATGAGTTGAGATATAAAAATATGTTGAAAAATAAATGTGTATTATGTGTACCTTATATAATATTTAGTTATCAGAAAATTTTGTTCGGTAGTTATCATGCCATACATGATGGGATGAGACATTGTGTGTCACAGATATTGCTACGTCCATTAGCGAGACAAATTAATGTCATTGCGATGAGATAGACCAAAACAATGGTTCTGAAACTAGTTTATTGTATAAGGATAATTGGGCTAGTGTATGTGTTTGTGGTAGACGAGAATGATATTATGAATTATGGATGATACATATATATATATATTAGTATAAATATAAAGCTAATAAAAATAAAAAAAAATGCAAAGAATATAATGATAAATGATGTTAGTGTTGTGAGTGTGATTTTCTGTAATGTATGCATATGTTATTTATATGTACTACTAAGCTTTTGAGCTTAGCGTGATTGTTTGAATCACGCAAGTGAGTAGATTGTCGATCTGAAAATCAAACAGTTATACTACGAAAAGAGTAAGAGTGTTTCGAGACCAACTAAAAGATGATGCATGTATGTACAATTTTATTATGTTATATTTTGATCATATGTATATATATAAGTGAATTTTGAAAAGACAATGTATAATTACATATATGTAATCAAATAAAAAGTTTAATGATTTTGGAAGCATTACTTATTAAATATGAGATTTGATAATTTAAAATATTCTTTAATTAAATATTTAATTGTTGTGAAATTAAGGTAAAGATTTAAACAACACTGTAACATAACATCCTTATATTTTATATGCATATTGTATGTATACGAGATATATGTTATACATATATAGAGTATAAGGGTGTTATAAATTGAATTTGATTGATTGATGGAATTTGACTTAATGATGTTAATTTGGTTGAGGACAAGCAAAAGTTTAAGTATGAGAGAATTTAATAAGTATATATTGATCTTATATTTTCTATTAGATTTAGCATATAATTGATTTTAATTAATCTATTTTAAGCTTATTTATGTGATTTTATTTTATTATTCTTGAATTAAGATTAGTTTGAATTAATTTCTTGCATATTTGTGTAAACTGGAATTTTAAGCAGAATTAGATCTTCAAAGCTTCAAGTAAACTTTTAATGGCTAAAAAAATGCTAGATTGAAAATGTGGTCTTCATAAATTTGATAGAGGACATCTTAAGTTTTTCAAAGAGGTCTGGTTCGTAAAATTTTGAGTTCGTTTGGGCCTCCAAATGAAAATTCAAAATTGGGCTTAAATTTTCGAAGTAGAATTTTAGTCCGAGCCATCGAGTAATAGGACTATAACTTGGGCGCCTACAGTCCAAAAGAGGTGATTCAAAATCCTAATATCATCGACTCTTCTGGGGATACAACTTTGATGAAGAAGTTAGAGGGAGATTATGCTGTTATCAGATATAAAATCTAGTTTGAATTTTGAATTCAAATTTTGAGCAAAAGTTGAAGAGGAGTAGGAGTCTAGTTTTAAGGGTTGAATATGATACCACTAAGAAAGAAAAAATGGGAACAAGAGGGACAAAGAGTTTTTTCTACACTTTTTATTATTTTTCTAGAGTATATAAGTTTTTCCATCATTGGAGATCAAAAGGAAGAAGAAGACTGTGCTAGAGGAGAACTTCGTCGTCTCTACAAGATTCTTCATCCGTCTAATTTGAACTCTTTATTTGGTTTATATTTTTAAGTTTACATTTTAATTAATTTTTTGTTCTTTTCTTATTTTGAATATCAAAATTATGAATTTCATGTTTAGTTTCTTAATTTTTATGTTTGTTATATTTAATTTAGTTATGAGTAACTAATCTCCTAAGTGAAATTACGATTGTGGATTATATGTATGAATTAATTTGATTACTATTTATTCCTTAAAATTTAAGTTTTGTTGATTTTGATCTTAATTCTTGTGATTGATTGGTCACCATTTGCATGATCAATTAAAATCATATGTTAAGTGAAAGCTGTGTATGGTTTTAGATTATGAAATCAACAACTTAAGAAAATTCTATTTAGAGATAAAAGAATAATCTTAAGACCAACTTAGTTTTTTTGAGTTTGGCAAGTTGTTTTAATTTATTATTCATGAAAATAAAATTTATAAATTACTTCAATTATTAATTTTCTTACTTGAGAAAGAGGAAGATCAAAATTTAAGGAACTAGTAACTTTGATTCAAGAAAAGTTTGAAATAGTTTGAAAAGTTATTTTTACCCCATTTGAAATAATTCTAATGAAACATAATTCTACTTATTATCTTAATTAATTGAATTTTAATTTTATGTTTCAATTATTAGATAATTAACTTGGTTTATTTTCATTTTAAATTTGAATTTAACTTTAAGTTTTAATTTGAATTAGGGATTAAGTATTTAATTTTTGAAAATATAAAATTAATTAATTAGTTTTTAGATAATAGTTTATTTGAATTTTAGTTAATCAAATTACTCATTCTCTATAGAATCGGCCTTTACTTTCACTTTATTCCTTGTTACGAACTGTGCACCTGCCGTTAAATTTGATACACACGATCGTACAATAGTAATGGTTCTAAATTACCCATATCTCATATTAAAAATTTTTGTGTTACCTTTAATAATTGTAAGTTTTTCTTTGTGATATTTTATATGTTTCAGGTGCTACACAAAATTTATTATCTTTTAATTCTTTTGTGTGATCCAGCCAAGCCTCTTTGAAATGTTTTTCTAACCATTTTTATTAAAGACTTAAAAATTAAGGATATCTTGTATGAAGGCAAGAGTGATGATGATTTATATTCCTTCTTTACCATACCTAAGAATTATATTGCCTAAGCATATTCAGCTTCTCTCTCCACTTGGCATGCATGGTTAGGATATGTAAATACACCAATAATTCAAAAAAGCAATCAACCACCAATTAATTTTTGATTCTAATAGTTTTACTTTCTTTTGTTAATCTTGTGCTATATCCAAAAGTCATAAACTTTCTTTTCATATATCCTCTTCTTCAGTTATTTGCCCTTTGGATTTGACTTGTTTAAAATTGTTGGGACCTTCTCTAGTAGTCTCTAATGATGGATTTCGTTATTATATTATTTTATATGATTATTACTCTAAATATACTTAGATCTGTTTTTTGCATCTTAAATATGATGAACTTTCTATTTTTAAATAATTTTGTACTTTAGTTGAAAAACTTTTTGGGTGGCCAATTAAAGTTATTCAAGTTAATCGGGGTGGTGAATTTCAAGCTTTATCTGAATATCTTCATGAAAATGGAATATCTTAATGAGCTTTTTGCCCATACACCCTTGAATAAAATGGTTGTGCTAAAGAAAACATGGACATATTGTAGAAACTGGTAGGACTCTTTTATATCATGCTTATGTTCCCCATAAATTTTGGATGAATGCATTTGGTTCAACTGTTTTTACCATAAATCGCTTACCCATTCCTGTTTTGAACAACATGTCTCATTTTGAAAAATTATTTAATCATAAGCTAAATTATAATGTTCTTTAAATTTTTGCTTGCTTATTCTATCCATGGTTGCATCCCTATTCCATCAATAAATTGTCACATCATTCTCATCCATGTGTTTTTCTAGGCTATAGCAAAACTCACAAAAGCTATAAATATTTTGATGTCCAATATAATAAATTTTATGTCTCACGCCATATTTTGATTAATGAACAAGTGTTTCCTTTTGCCAAACATTTTGTTGCGAATGCCAATACATAGTCCATGCCTGATCCATCTCTTATTTTCGACTTGCCACATTCTGGATTGGTTTCCATGCCTAAGAACTCATCCTTAGGCATAAGCATGCCTAATTTTGTTCATGCAAAAGTAAATAGTCAGCAAGACATAAGCACACCTTATTCTAAATCTACTTTTGTTGGTGTTTCTACTTCTGATCAACATGACGTGGACATACCTTATTTGAAATCTACTTATGCCTTTGTTCAACAAGATGGGGGCATGCCCTATTCTAAATCTACTTTTATGAGTACCTTTGACTCTAATATATAAGAAGTGAGCACACCTATTTTTGTGCATACTTTTGAGGATGCATCTATCTCTGGTTCATAAGCTGTGCATAGGCACGTCTAATGTTGATCATACAGCTCTAACCATACAAACTCTACACCTATATATCAACAATGGCCACTTTCATCACATGGTTACTAGCCTATTTTAATGTTGTAGTTACTTTAGTAGCTTATCCCACATCTTATTCTCAAGCTGTACAACACTCTCATTATCATGGTGCAATGCAACTTGAATATAATGCTACAATCAGTGTCTCGATCATTTATTTGAGTTCTAATTTGATATCTCGGGTCTCTTACAAGCAACGCTTTGTATCTCGATCCTCCATTGAAGCCTGATATAGATCTATTGCCATAACAATTTATGAGATAATATGGCTTCACCTTTTGTTGTGTGAGATTGGACTACTAATTCTTGTTGCCCTTACTCTATGGTGTTGTAATATGAGTGCCATGTATTTGACTAGGTATGAGCATCAGTTGGGTTGGTCGAGTTTTAGAACTCGACTAACCTGACCATTTAATAATGATTGAAAAAAATTATTATATAAAAACTACCATTTTTATCGGTTCAGTTGAATTTTATCGGGTTCAGTCGGATTTATTATAAATTTATGTTCTGAAACCAACCAGTTTAGTCGTTTTAAACTAACATGATTGATTGGGTTGGTCAGTTTTTGGTCGGGTCTTTCGGATTTGAAAATTTTTTCTCATCCCTATATTTGACTGTTAATTTGGTAATTTATCCTTGCACCAAACATATGGAGATTTTTTTTTTCATTTTGTTCATGGCCAAGTAAAGAATAAGTTGTTACAGGCCTGATATATTAGTTCTCATGAGCAATTTATTGATGTCTTTACCAAACCATTAGCCAAAGATATCACTTTCGTTGGTTGCATGACAAGTTGGCCGTGTTTTCTAACCCCGCTCAACTTGCAAGGGAGTTATAAGGAATATAATCCTATTATGGTAATTGTTGTATTTTAAGAATGTGAATATTGCACCCTAATTGTCATTAGTTAAATATTCCTATTCCTATTAGGAATACTCTTGTATAAATACCACTTAATGTTAATAGAAGGTTATTGAGCCTCTAATTCTTTCACTAGTCACTCTAGCTAGTGAAGGAGTAGTCAAGTTAGCAAATCTATTGGCCTAATGAAATGACAAACCATTTATCCCAATGAAATGACAAACCATTTATCATACTACTTAAATAAAAATAATCGTAAACTATACAACTAAATTCTAAAATACTGCTAGAACCCGATAGAAGAATATTTATAAATTCTGAAAAATTCATCTCAATTTATATGTACCCTAATCCTTTATTCTTTATCAAAGATAGAATTTCATTCGGAGCAAGAGCCTTTGTAATATTGGGCCCAAAGATACTATCATAATGGCTTGAAAGTCCTACCACAAAACTAGCAAGTTAATCTTTTATTACAACTCCATAGTAGGTCTTGTTCTTAAATTCAAACATAGTAGTGTCTATGTTATACTTAAGCCTACTCGCATCTAGTTTTGTCCAACCAGTCCAAGCTTGAATGGAGGTAACTTATGTTGGAGTCAACAAATTAGCTTTCTTAGCCAAATCCTAATTAAATATCATATGATCAACTAATTGAATTGACATCGCATTCTTCCCTTTCCACAGACATTGGTTACAAAAATACCAAAGTCTCCATGCCAACAACGTACAACCATAGTCTTAAAAGCTTTGTGACACTCTAATAAATTTGAAAAAAAAAAAAGAAACAAAAGAATTATGATAAGTATCAAAGCAAACAAAGCTCCAACATTCTTTTGTATTCGGGTAATGATGCAGAACATGGATGCAGAACATGATTATATCTTCATCTTTGCCACACCAAAGACAAGCAATTGATAAATTAACCCGTTTGTGGATAAGTTCTAATTTTGTGGGCAGCACATTTTTGATGACCTCCATAAGAAGATTTTAATTTTAGGAGGAATATGTAATCTCTACAAACACATCTATATACCTAGGATAACCAAATAGTTTTTTTTTTTATTAATTACATATGGGGAAGGAGAATACCTAAGACTGAATCTGATATTTAAGTGAAAACAATACACACTCTTAGCCACCAAGTTACACATTTGTGATTATCAAAGAGTTTATAGAAAATAAGTAATTCATAGCTAATAGGTACCTAAACTTTACTCAGTATTGTCTATCTTTTATAAATGTCAAATCTTTTGATCCTCCATTCTCTCACCATTTAATGGTATAAACAACATATGACATATATCCTCGTCCTAAAAAAAAACCACTAATCTTAATAGTCCTATCTAAACTTACCAGGATTATAAGATCACAAATATATAAATCTTGGAAAATTATTATGCGTATGTTACATATTAATAAGAATTAGAGTGTGTATAAATGAAATAACAATAAGTGAACTACACTCGATTAGTCTTAACCTTATGGCTCATAACTCACTTATAAGAAATTTCAAATTTTATTCATATTATTTGTTTTAAAATAAAATAAATCTAAAATGAAAACCATCCATAAAATCCTCTTGTATAATAATTAATAAGTACGGAACAATATTGCTTGTAAATGGGTGAATATTAATTAGTCAATTAATCATTAACTAAGGCATGCTAGATTTAAACACTTTGAGGAATCTTAGTCGTTTTCTTTTTCTCTCAATTCTCATAGACTTTTATTCTTTTGTAGTTTGATTGTGGAGCTGCCATTAGTTTATTAACAGATAGCAGTCCCTTCTGCCTTTCTTTCTAATATATTATTAGATTTTAATATTATTTTTTCAATTTTACATATTTATTTCTGTATTTTATTTTTAAAATAATTTTAGATCAATATAGATCTGAAATCTAGTAGTTTTGTCTTGTTTTTGTGTTTCTTCATTTTTTTAGAATAAAACTAAATGCAATTTAAATTTTATTATGAAATTTAATGGAGGTTATTTGTCATTCTCTATTGAAAGTTATTTGTTAATCTTTAATGTATGTTGGTCATTCTCTAATGAATGTGTTCTTCTCGTATATGAGGTAACAAACAACAACTGTAATAAGTATTTAGCTGAAAGTCAAATTGCCCGTGACATGTTATTATTATTCATTGTTTACATTAAAAAGTTCAAGGAGATTTGGTAACTTTATTAGTTATATATATCTTGCATATTTTAAAATTATATAATTTTATTTGTACTTTATAGATGTACTTTTTGATTTATTAATGAGAATTTATTTTGTGTTAAAAAAAAGGAGGCTTGCTGGATTTAAATCTTCTTGACAACATGACTACGTGGCCACGAGGCATGACTATAACTGGGTGTTAGTTAATAATTAATTGCAAATACTTTGAAGAAACAAGGAAATTAGTGATGCATGATATTATATATATATATATATATATATATATATATGATGCATGTTGTTAGCTTATTTTATTCTCAATAACTACATAAAATCTATATTTTAATTACTAAATTAAAGATAATATTTAAATAAAAAAGGTAAACATTAATATTTATCTAACACTTAATAATAATCTTTAATTAGCAATCATTAGGAAAACTAATATCTATTAGCAATAATTAACTTCTAAACCAAACTGTTACTACATAATTTTTTTTTTCTGTTGTTTTTTTAAGTATAAAATTTATTAGTATTTTTTTCGTGTTTGTGTTTATTCCTTTCATCTCAAAATAAAAGAATTAAATTAATCAGTCATGTGGAGATTATATTAATACATCTGATGTGGGAGTTTCCTGTCTGTTTATTGGCCTTAGGCTGCCTTAATTTTCTGTTTCTCATACAACAAATTAGAAATTAGTTCTTTTAAAATTTCATTTTGGTAGGTAAATGTTTGAAATTTAAATTAATGGTATTTAATTAAGGTTTAAATAAATTTGAATTTTGATGTATCCGTAAAAAATGATGTTGTAATTTGCCCTTATATTATTCAATTTTCTTTGAATTTTAATATGCTACGACTTGTTAATTAGAATTTTTTTATTTAAGTTGACTTTTATTGTTTTTCTTGAACTTTTGCTAAACAGTCCAACACTGACCCAGGAAAATTATTATAATTCTTGGTCATGTATGTATGTATGTATATATATATATATAATTGTTCTTTAATTAATTACTCATTATAGCAGAAAGAGTTGGAAAAATAGAATTTTTTTTTTAATTTTTTGGTCAAAAGTCTCTAATATTTGTCAACTGTGATTAAAATGATTATGTGAATGCCATTTAATAAAATCACGTTTTTAGAACTAATGAATGTCATAGCAATTTAATAAGTAGAGTTTGAATGTGGTCAAGAGCTGTCTCACTCTTATGGTTTTGATATTAACGTTATTTAATTATTAATTTGGGAAATAAATTCTCTCTTTTTTTTTATATAGCAAATCTTTTGGTAGGAGAAGAACTTGGTAGCTGTTCACATACATGAAAATATTTGTACTTTCTAGCCAGTTTGTTTTGTTATGTTTTTCAATTTTAATTAAAAAGATAATTTATTAATCAAATTAGTTCTATTCTTTGAACCGCAAAAGTTTGTGTTTAATTAGTTCTATACTTGGTGGATATTCTTTCTAGAGATAATTAGATAATGTTATTAATCTATAATTAATTAAATAAATAAGAAGAGGATTCTTGTTTGCATATGATAAAATTATAAGAAAATAGAAACTAAGCACATTAATTAATTCATCTCGAACTGGATGCAATTAGGAGATTGATTATAGTACCTTTTCACTGCAAATAACTAACATTCATCACAGCATCCAATGATACCAGAAGTTCTTAGGTGTTTATTTTAGAGGAAAATTCTTATACAGGTTTATATATAGTCTATCAGGTTATAAAAATTTTTCAGAATTTAAATTCCAAAAAGATTTCCAATATATTATGCCAATTAGAATTTTCTTTTTTTACATGCAAGAGAATACATCAATATCAATGAATGATAAATCACACAGTAAAAGAAAATTATTAGAATCGACAGTAACTATTTTTTGCTAGTAAACATATAGAAGTTATTGTATTAAACTTATGAAAAAGAAAAACAAATTGGAAAAGAAGTTATCCTACAGAACATATATTAATAAAAAGTTGAAATCATAAAAATCTTTCATAAGAAGCCTTTCAAAAAAAAAATCTTTCATGAGAAGAGTAAATTTCTGTCAAAAAATTATTAATAGCGATAATTATCTAACAAATAAAAAATATATATAATTTTAGTCTTGTTAAGGCATGATTTATTTTTATCAATAATTTAAAAATATCAAAAATATTTATTTCTATATTAACATTTGACAGAAACTTTTCTGTTTACATTTCCTCCTCATTGAGCATTTTAATTTTATATATTGATCTTTATTATATTTTTATTTTTATTTTCTATTAATAAATGTAATTCTAGAAAAATTTGACTAATTCTTGGTCGCCTTTTCCCACAATATAGCTTGAGCAATAATCAAATAATTAAGTTAAATTTATGATTATGAGCATGTGATATTAAAACCTCTATTGGTCCTTGGGAATGATCGATATGTCCTCAACAGTTCAAAAAAAATCAATATGTCAACTGAATAAACTAGTCAAATCTTCATTTCTTCGTATCTCCAAGCCAATAATTCTGAATTAAGGAATCATATTCAGTAAATTGAAAATATTGTCTACTTTAATTAGTGGTTAATTAGCCAAAAGATATTCTAAAGATTTATTTAAATTTATTTTTATCTATTTTAAAATAGACAAAAAGAAAAATAATGGAACTGCTCAAGTCAAAGAGACAGAGACCACAAAGGTAAAGCTGAAGTTCTAAACGTAATAACTAATAATCTTGAAAAGCCTATCAATAAAGAGGTTGAGTTTGAAAAAATAACCAAAAGAATTACAATTCAACATGAATTAAACAGAACAGCAAGACAATAACCAATATTATAATTCAAAAAATTTTCTAAATATAATTTCTAATTATATTTTTAGATTTTCCTGAATCTCAGATCTTAGATTTCGGAAAATCTAATAACATAATTGGAAATTTGATTTAATTTTTCAAAAATTAGTCCAATTTACTCATATAGTGCCAGATTAACGGGACAAATGAACCAATTGAACTACCTTAAAAATTATCAGTTCAATATATGAAACATATATTTGAAGTGCAGTGATCTAAAACCCTTTTTTGCTTTGTCGTTGAAAAAAGGAATATGGAGTCCTAAAGAGGGGTGCTTTAGATAAAGGGTGTCCATTTTTAAATTGTGGAAATAAATTTTGAAAATTTTAAAATATGGACAAATGGGGTGTTTTCGGAAACTAGGTATGAGAGTTCTTAATTTTTTAATTAAGAACTCTCAAATTCAGTATGAGAGTACTTAGTCTCAAACTGGATATGAGAGTAAAGAAACTCTCAAACTATATATGAGAGTTTAGGGTTCAATCTTTCACGTGCTACATTGTCAGACTACTTTGTCTTTTTTCCCACAAAAGTCTCAAACTGGATATGAGAGTATAGAAACTCTCAAACTTCGTATGAGAGTTTAGGTTTTGTCTTTTTTTCACAAAAGTCTCATACTAAGTATGAGAGTAATTTATAAATATTATAAACAATTTATAATATTTTAATTTATAGTAATTTATAATTTTAACAAATAATTTATAATTTATAATTTTAAATATTATTATAATTTATTAATTTTATAAATTATAATATTAAAAATATTTTAATATAAGCGAAAATGATTTTTTTATATTAATAATTTATCATATTAATAAACAATTTTTATAATATTGTTAATATTATAAATTAATATTAAAAATAAGAATATAAAAATTAAAGAACATTGCAAACTACATAAATAAATAAAAATACAAATTTTTTTATAATATTATTAATATTATAAACTAATATTAGGAAATATAATATATAAAAATTACAAAAAATTATAAAAAAAATACATTAACATATCATACCAATACCGAGTATGAGAGTATATCCCAAATCTGTCAATTTTTATTTTTTAAAAATTTTATGCAAGTAATTTATATTATATCTAACTACTAACAAATAATCCGAATACAAATAAAAGCCATAGATTTAGATTTTTTCAAAATACTAAATATCTAAAAAATAATAATATCTAGTTTGAGAGTACAGACACATGTGAAGCATGCCAGAACTCTCAAATTCAGTATGAGAGTACTTGGAGAAAAAAGAAACTTCACACGCCATCAACCAAATGACTACAGGACAAAAAAAACTCTCATACCTAGTTTGAGAGTACATTGCCCAGAAAAATTTTCACCACCTGCAACAAGCAACATTGACAATCAAGTTCTGACAGTAACAGAAAAAGTGCACGGTTGATGGGAAATAAAAAAAGCATCGGGTAGTGTGTTCTCATAATGAGTATGAGATTTCTTAGCCAATATATATCATATACGAGCTACATTTGGAGCACAAAAAAAATAATAAGCTGGCTCCCTCTGTTTTTTCAGTGTTCTTGAGAAATGTCTTATACTACTCCATTTCCGTTAAATTTATATTGGAGCAGTGCATTACCTCTCGTCGACGGTATGGTTGGTTACAACCCTAACGTGGCAGACGCGACAATATGCATTGACTGTCAACTATCTTTTGAGCAGCTTGTAGATGTGGTATGCAACGAGTGTGGGTTGGGGAGTAATCGAAATATGCTGCGATTTTGTTTTTATTTGGTGTGGACAGAATACAATGGAATGAGAAGGTACATCATTATTCGGGACAACCGGAATATTCAGTTTTTATACATGTATGCGTTGAACTTGCCAGAATTATATATAACAGCGGAATAAATTTCTGACTTTTATCATGCGCCTGAACCGCGTGGGGCTGGCGAAACAAGTGGCATGGCACATGATAGTGAATATCAAGAAGTAGAAACTGGGGCAGGGAACAGTACAGATGAAAGAGTAAATGAGGAAATTGGAGCAGTCAACAGTCCAGGTGATGGAGAAAATAAAGAAATTGGAGCAGTCAACAGTCCGGATGAAAGAGAAAACGAGGATAGTGAAGAAGAGATGTCAGATTTTTCAAGTAGTGACGATGAATCCTACGTGCCATCAGAGTATGATTCTGGCAATGAAATTGATGTACCTTTGGGTCATTTTATTTATGGAGACATTGGCATGGAAGATCCGGAAGAGGAGAATGCAAACTTACCGAATATGTGGGATGGCAATACCGAGAGTATTGGTATCGGTACTTATTTCAAAAACAAGCAGCATGTGATAAATGCTATTACGGCATGGTCCGCAAAAAGAGGGATGACATACCACAAGGTCGAGAGCAAAAAGAAAACTTGGGCAGCCGAATGCGAAACCCGTAGTCCTAAATATCCACAAGAAAGACTGCACGGAGTATATTGCAACTAGAGTATACGGGCATCGGAACAAGCTAGTTCGGGCAAGTGGAGAATGGTGAAGTGGGTTGCGGAACACAACTGTGCGGGAGCAAACATAGGCAATCAAGGCAGAAATGTGACATCCTTGGATATTGCTGCCTTAATTACTCCAAAAATTAAGGAGGACACAGGCTACAAGGTACGTCTAATTCAGACAGATGTGAAAAAAATATATCGAGTTGATGTCAACTATAAGAAAGCTTGGCACGGGAGAAGAAAAGCAATTAAGGGACTATTTGGGACATGGGAGTCAAATTTTAGGGAGCTGCCCAGATATTTAGCTGCAGTTCAGGCAAAGAATCTGGGCACAATGATCCAGTACAAGTTCAAAGGCGGTTCATATGCGAGACGCATTTTTTGGTACGTGTTCTGGGCATTTGGCCCGTCAATTGAAACATTTAAGGCTTGTCGTCCGGTTGTTTCTATTGATGCAACGCACCTCCGAGGGTCTTATAAGGGAAAATTGATAGTAGCAGTGGCCAAGACCTCAAACAATAATATTTTTCCAGTAGCGTTTGCGGTCGTGGACGATGAGACAACACATAGCTAGAAGTGGTTCCTAAAATATTTGAAGTTGAATGTTCTTGGTGACCGGTGGACATGCATTATATCCGATCGTCACAAGGGTATCCTTTCTGCTATTGATGCGATTTTAGAAAAATTTCCCATAATGGGAGTCCACAGGTATTTTTCTTAATTAAGTGTAGTTTTTTTAATGATTTTAATTATGTTTAATAATTATTATAATTACGTTTTATTTTATTTAATTTTAATTTTTTGAAAATTATGTGATTTTAATTTTAATAATGTGTATTTACTTCTAATTATTTTAATTATATGTCATTTAATTTCTATTATTTTAATTATGTCTTATTTTATTTTTATTATTTTAATTATGTGTTATTTAATTTTTATTATGTTCATAAGTACTGTCTTGAACACGTCAAGGCCAACATGTGTTTGAAATACAGGCGGAAGGGGCTGAAGGACCAGTGTCAGACAGTTGGTATGGAATTGCAAGAGCACAAGTATGAAGCTGCCTGGAAGAAGTTGGGCAAGAGCACAAGTATGAAGCTGCCTGGAAGAAGTTGGGCAAGAATAACAATGGCGCCAAACGATATTTGGAAAGCATCGATCCCGAGAAATGGACTCTTTTTGGAGATGGATGTCATAGATGGGGGTTGTCGACTACGAACATATCTGAGAGCTTCAACAATGTCCTAAAAGGAGCTCGCTACTTACCGATCAGGGCTTTGGTTGAGTCATCATTAGAGAAAACGGTAGCTATTTTCCAGCGAGACTGGGAAAAGATAGCAAACTGCAACACTGCACTTGCACCGAAGCCTATGAACGTGTTTAACAGCTATAGAATCCGTTCGCAACTCCATCGAGTAAGCTGCTGGAATGAACGTTTATTACTGTACAAAGTGGCAACAGAATACGGCAACGAGCATGAAGTACGATGGAATTACAAAGCATGCACATGTGGAAAGTGGCAGACGTATAGGATTCCGTGCTCACATGCCATTGCCGTAGCCTTACGCAGACGTGAGGATCCGTTGGTGCTTGTTGATAAGTTCTACACTAAGGAAGGCTGGATTGCACAGTTTGCTGGAGCTTTCACCCCTATACTTGGTAGTCAGACGTGGCCTCCTTTGGACTGGACTCTACTTCCAGATGACTCCCTAATGATTCACCATGGAGGGCCGGGCCGAAGAAGGGTAAATAGAATTAAAGACGCGATGGATCATAGCCGAAGGCAGACTAGGAGAGGTCCGAGATGTAGCCGTTGTGAAAATCCAGATCATAATTCCAGATCATGTCCGCTCTCTCATCCTCCTTCTGATAGAGCTCCAATAGATAGTGTTTATGATAGATATGGGGAGCATGGTTTGTATTTTTTTTTTTAAATTATGTGAACTTTTTTTAATTATGTGTATTTTTATTTTAATTTGGTTTGTAGTTGAATTATGTATTTTTTTAAATTGTAATTGTAGTTTAATTATGTATATTTAATTATGAATGTTTAGTTTAATTACGTATATTTAATTACGAATGTATATTTAATTATGTATTATTTAAATTATGTGTATTTAATATCTAAACATATATCAAAAATAAAACATATATTTATAAAACAAAGCGTGGTAGAAAATTATAGGTTTCTCGGTCAACTTGTGCAAACTGAATTCTAAATAAAATGAAAGTGTAAAATTCTAGAAAGAGCTATAAATAGAATAGAAATAGAATACTAAAACTTCTCTTATTAATTTACTTGAATTTCTCATGGATTGATATAAATAATAGTCAAAAAACTGCAAAATTCAAGCTAAGACTTCTAAATGATTTGATGGTAGGTTAGTAGACAAAAACGAAGCTAAAACCAAATAAAATAGAGCAACAAAGTATAAAAATGGCAAAGAAATGAATTTGCAGCAATGAAAGTGAAATTCCTCCGAAAATTAGAGGATCGATTATTCTATTTTGGTCTTTTCGGAGGAGATTTTTGGTGTCTCATTCATTCATTGCTTTGTCCTTTCATGGTCATTTGCCCACTTCGTCTTTGGTCAGTGGCCGGTCCCACATTCTTCCTTAGTTCCAATATCTCCATGACTTTCATTTATGAGACTAAATATTTAATTCATAAATTTAATAATATGAATTAAGTTAAATAATATTAATTGTTAAAAAATAATTAATTAATAATAATAATTATTAATATATTAATAATAAATAATAATTGTAATAATAAAGACAAATTTTTGCAAATATAATTTTTCAATATAAATATATATATATATATATATTTAACTATATAATTTTAAAATATTTAATAATATAATTGAGGTGTAAGAAAAAAATTTAAAAAAAATTAACTCTAAATTTTAATTTTGAACTAAAAATTATATGTTATATATATATATTAAAATTTAATATATTATATATATAATATATATAATATATTAATTTTTAATATATATTAATTTTTATTTTTTTATTTTTTATGGTTCTGAATTGCCGGTTCTGATTTCGGTTCATGAATCGAAACTAAACTCTTGTAATCTAATTTTGATTCTAGTTAAAAATTAATTTTTTTAATTTTAGTTTGATTTATAAATTATAAAGTTAATTCACAGTTTACTGTAAATCATAACTATTATTATTTCTGGCCTGATTCATATACTTTCAACTATTAATTTTGGTCATATTTAATATTTCTCTTGGTGCAAATAGAATTTTTTTGAAGTGATTCGAAAAGTAAAGTTATTTTTAAAAATACTTTTTTCCTTTGAAAAATATTACTTATAAATTTTTAATTTTAAAAATTATTTTATTCTAAAAAATAAACATCGAATATTAAATATATATTTTACTTAAAAATATATATTTAATATTCATATAGTATATTAAAAATATATCAAAATAATTAAATTTTTTTAAAAAAAATATAGTACAATTTTTCTTTGTATAAATCCAAAAAAAAAATTCCTCATATTATGAGGAATATAGACAGGTTTATTGTGATCTCACTGGAAATTATTTTTAGACATTATATATATATATGGTCAAATATGACGGCGTTGAAAATTTTAAAAAATTATGTACTGATAATTTAAGTGATATATTTTAAATATTAAATAAAATAAGAGAAATAATTTTTAAATTGTAAAAAATAGTTAAAGATTTAATCACTTGTTGTATTCTGTGTAAATTTTAAATTAAAAATTTTGTTGTGTTAATTTTAAGATATATATTATCAAATAAATTAAAATAATTAAATATTGAAATTTTTAATTTTAAATATTAATGAATGTGTCTTATATATTATCAAATAAATTAAAATAATTAAATATTAAATAAAATTTTTAATTTTAAATATTAATGAATGTGTCTTAAATAGTAAAATTGGATAGTCTCAAACTGGATATGAGAGTAATGAAACTCTCAAACTATATATGAGAGTTTAGGGTTCAATTTTTCACGTGCTACATTGTCAGGCTACTTTGTCTTTTTTCCCACAAAAGTCTCAAACTGGGTATGAGAGTATAGAAACTCTCAAACTTCGTATGAGAGTTTAGGTTTTGTCTTTTTCCCACAAAAGTCTCATACCGAGTATGAGAGTACTTAAATCTCATACTGAGTATGAGAGTTCTGATGACTAATGACGTGTCACCTTATGGTTGGACCATTCGTATTCCTCTCTCTGTACTCTCAAATTGAGTATGAGAGTATATTTAATCTGTCATTAAATTGTTAGTTAGTGGGTAATTATTCTGATTAATGCTTTGTACTCTCATATTGGGTTTGAGAGTATATTTTTTAATTCAAAAAAATACCTGAACTCTCATATCTAATATGAGACTTTCTTAAACTCTCATAATCAGTTTCCGAAAACACCCTTTCGTGTCCAGAGTTTAAAAAAAAACACCCTTTTGGTAAAAACTCCTCCTGAAGAGGATCAGAAATTAATAGCTTATATTAACAGATATGGGATTTGGAATTGGAATGAAATGCCAAAAGCAGCTGGTAATATACTAGGAAATTAAAGTTGCATTATATTTAAATTAAATAAAAATAAAATTTATCTATCAAGATTTCTTTGTTCTTGATTTTCGATCTTTTAGGTTTGTTAAGGACAGGGAAGAGTTGCAGGCTTCATTGGATGAATTACCTGAGGCCAAATATAAAGCGCGGAAGCTTTACTGAGGAAGAAGAAGAAACCAGTATCAATCTACATGAAATGCTGGGGAATAAGTAAATAATCTCTCTTACCGAATATTTTTTTCCATGTTGATTTGAGTTTTTCATATCTATATTCCAACATCATATTTGTTTTGATCAGATGGTCTGCAATTGCAGCAAGACTGCCTGGAAGAACAGACAATGAAATAAAAGATTACTGGCACACCCGCTGGAAAAAACTCTTGAACAACAATATTAACAAGTCAAAAGAAGGGATTAATCATGAAGAATCATTAATTTTGGAAAGTTAAAGAATGAATATATCTGAAGCTGATCATAACAATATCTCATTATGCTCGACCAGTACTGCTGCTCAAGCATCAGTATCATCAACGAACCTGACAGCTGACGACATCGCCATGGAGATGGATCAGGTGAATAATAATAGTACTGGAGAAGAAGAATTCCACCAAAGTTTGATGACGGAGCAGCCATTTTCAGTGGAAGACTTGCTTGTGGCCGTAGATACACAGCCTATGTGGTTTCAGGATCATAGTGGTGATGACTGTTGGACGAATTTTTGGAGCACGTGCTCGTGAATATGAATAAGAATGCCAAAGCCAATGCCAATTGAATCTGATGCGTAAGGTATTTATCTTTGGTAAGATATGATATAATACGATGTAATAAATGCATTTTTAATATATAATTTTATGCTGAATATACATCTAATTATGTTTCAACATGGCTTTATTGTTCATGCAATACATCATATTTCAATAGATATAGAGTGCTGCAATTAGAATTCTTTTTTTCATTTCATGTGAGATTAGTTTCATAATTGGGATGTTAATTATAAATAATTAGTATGTGAATAAATAAATTTTAAATTTTATGTTAATTATAAATAATCAATTACTATTAAAAGTATAATTTGATTATGCAAAAAAAACTATCTTTTTAAACAGATTTATAAATATAAATTATAAATTATAATTGGAACTTAGATCTGGCAAAAGATTAAAGAACCCCACTTTTCAAGGTTAAACCCCCTTCTTTGTGAAATTGATTCCACTGGAACATTAATAGAATTTTATCTAATTTTCTATAGAAACTCTTACCCTGTGTTTGGATGATGGTAGGGGATGGTTTAGTATAGTATGGTATTGGCATATAGGTTGTTTGTATGAATTTTCACAGTCATGGTATTGTTCTCCATGGTTTAAAAACCATTAGATTTGTAGAGAATTTTAAACCACCGATTTGGTGGGTTAGGATGGTTTGCTTAATTTTTATTCCAAAATTACCCTTTCAAATCTTATCTTATTTCAAATAAATCCTTCTTTTTATCTAATCTCTTCCAGCAGCTTCTCTTCACGCCATATGCAGCTCCATCATTTTTTTTCTTTGAAAATTTTTACAATTGCTAGTTTCTTCTTCTTTGCAATCAAAAGGTGAGTTTGATTCTCTATGCCTTTTGTTTTTCTAATATTTTGATTTGTGATTTTGATTGTCGATTCTTTGATTGTTGAAGTTTTTTTTCTCTTTGGATATGAGGTGTAGTGTTTGTAGTTTTTGTGATTAAAATTAAAAACTATGATTTTGATTATAAAAACTAAAATTAAAAATAAAATAATGATTTTGACTATAGAAAATAAAAATTAAAAATAATTATTGACCATAAAAATGAATTTAATATTACTTTATATGAATTTTAATTAAAATTAATATCAATTTCAGTTAAAGATATTTTAGTTATTTTATTATTTCTACAGCCATATCGTACTATCAAACCAAACAAAAAATAGCTTAATTAATCATACTATACCATATTATCTTTTCAAACATAAAAAACACTGACTAAAGTACCATACCATCCAGTATCATACCATACCATACATTAATAAATCATACCGCCATCCATCCAAACAAAGTTTTAGCTAAAAGAAAACATGACATTATGTGCATGGGGATGGATATAAAACACAACCTTGATAAGGACTTCTCTTCTAGAGAGATAGAAATCTATATTTCCAAGACTGAGTTTGAAATATTTTTTTCTTTTAGAAAACCAAGTACCTTAATATTTGATCTGCCACAATAAAAAGGAACACCAAGGCACTTCTCATTACCTGCTATCTCTTTAACCTCAAACAGATTGTGAATGGAATTCCTAATTTATGAAGGAGTGTTCCCACTAAAAGTGATACATGATTTATTAAAATTTACTAATTATCCAGAGGCTGAGCTATATTGAAAAATAATTTGCTTAAGAACATTTACATCTTAGATATTTAATTTGCTTATAAAGAACATTTACCTCTTGGATATTTGTTTTCCCACCGAAAATACCATTTGCATAGAGTAAGTGGGTCGCTTTGGGAGCTTCTTTAGCAATCTTTAGACCAGTTAATTTACCACTAAGTAAAGCCCGATCCAAATGCATTAGTAACAAAGAGAAAGAGGAATGGAGATAAGGGGTCTTCCTTTCTCAATCCTCCTGATGGTTGAAAAGAACCAGTTATACTTCCATTCACCAGAATATTATAGGAGTGTTTCAATACATAGTGTAATTAAACTAACTATTTTATCACAAAACCCATAGTCCTAAGGATGTTATCTAGAAATTCACATTCCACTTCATTATATGCCTTGTTCATGTCCAATTTTAAAATCATATACCAATTCTTTCTAGAATAATTTAATTATAAAGAATAGAATAATTCATTGGATAGAAGAACATTGTCATATATAATCCTCCCATGAGTAAAAGCCCTTAGGAAGGATGAATTAGAGAAGGCAAAAATAATTTAATCCCTGATACCAATAATCTTGAGATAATTTTATATGTAAAGTGACATAAGCCGATAAGGCGAAATTGATTAATGGATTGAGGGGAAGGTACCATAGGGATCAAGATAATGTTTGTACTATGGTCATGGCTTAGGTGGATAAGAGCTGACACATTAAATTCTTCTTCTTTGGAAGTCTTTTTTACTCTCACGATCATGGTTTTTGGTTGCCACGGCCACGGCCATGGGTTTCGTTTTGCTTCTGAAACTCTGGCTCTCTTTTCTTCCTCTGTTGGACAATAGATAATTTTATCTCACGGGTGTAGCTTTTAATTGCCATAACTGTGGGTTTTAATCTTTACTAAATCTTCTCGTTTTCTTCTTTCAACTTCTTGGCAAGTTTAAATTGAAGACCAGGGTCGTGGTAATTGAGGGCCATGAGCATGGCAATTGATTTCCTTCGTGTCTTGGCACATTTTTCTCCAATTTTGCATCACTTGTAATTAAAACCTTATATTTTGACTTTTTCTACTAAAATAAGAGATATTCTAAATCCAACAAAGAAGAAAATCTATCAAATTCAATTAGAATTAATTAAAAATAAGGTTAAAATCTCCTAAAATATTAGTCAAAATGCAACTCTCACTTGTCTCCTATTACTAGCCATTTTAATCTCGAATATTGAAACCAAAAACTCTTTTCTATTTTCCAAGTAGTATGAAGCTCTTTTGGTATATTAGATTCCCTTTCTGGCCAATTATCATAGAAAGGATTGCCATCTTAATCTCTTCAATGCTTTTCTTGGCATTCAAATTTGAAGTTTTACTCTATTTCTTTAGCTTCTAAGATGTCATTTTTAACTTTTGGATTAAATGATGAGATATCAATCTGTATTTTGATGAGACCAAACCTTCTTTATAATCTCTATGCATTCTTCCTTTTCAAGCCATTTGAGTTCGAACTTAGAGTTAGCCTTTCTACACTGCATCTTTGAATATAGGGTCAAATGAGGGGCCTATGTTATGAGCCTAAAAAGGCACCAAGCACAATGGAGGCATTGCAAAAACTTTCATTTCCATGCTAGATAAGAAAGTCAATGATTGTATATTCCCACTCCTTCTTACTTGTTAGACCAAATAAAACTTGCTCATTTGAAGCCCAAATCTACCAATTGAAGATTACCAATCCTTTTGATGAATAAATCTCTCTAGTATATACCCATCTTCTCATGAGAATCCAACTTTAAGAGTTGATTGAAGACTTCCTTGTTTCCCTTCCTGTAAGGGCTGCCATATACAAAAGTAATAATAAAAAAATAAAATAAAATTTAGGTTATAGTTAGCTAAATGCATGTAAATAAAATCAGAGCATAAGGGTGGGATGAGCCAATTCCCTTTCCACTATAAGGCTAGACCTCCAGCTCTTCCTTGCAGTTCAACATATTCCACAAAATTGAATCCAAAATGCCTTCTTTGCATATCTATAAATTTTATCTTTTGTTTGGTTTCAGACGAAAAAACCAAACTTGGGTGATACTAGAAGATGTGATCTTTCAATCATCTCCTTATCAAGGCCTACCCATAGCCTTGACAGTTTTAAATTAAGATACTCATAACTCCTTAGTAGCTTTGGGTGAGCCATTAACAGCTTCAGAAATAGAAAGATTTGTAGGATACAAGTCGGTGTCACTCTTTTGCCTTACTAATGATTTCTATTTTTTCGGGTGTCTTCATGAATGAGGAAAGTCAAAGAATGTTGGGTCCAGTCCTAGCTAATTATTGTCTAGAATAAAATCTTCAATTCTATACATCATCTTTAAAATATAATTCTCCTATATTATTCACACTACAAAAAAAAAAGAATTAGCGATGGACAAATCAGTCACTAATTCTCAAAAATCCGTAGCTAATAGCTATTAACGACGGATTTAGCGACAGATAACATTTGTAGCTATTCATGTTGTCGCTGAAAAATTAGCGATGAAATTTTAATTTTGTCGGTATTTAACGATAAATTTTTTTGTCACTAATTATATATATTATGTCGTTACTTAATCTTGTCGTTCTTTAGCGAAGATAAATTTAGTGACGTTAAATTCATCGCTAAATTACTAATTTATTTAAAAAATAATTATTTTAAAAAAATAATTTTTTATTAAAAATAATTTATTTTATTTTAAATTTCTAAAATAATTTATTTTTTAAAAATAATTTATTCTATTAAATAATTTATTATAATAAATAATTTATTTACATAAAAATTAAATTATTTATCAAATAATTTTTAAAAAATAATTTATTTTTTCAACTAATTTCTCTAAGAAATAATCTATCCTAAAAATTATTTAATCAATCAAATAATTATTCAATCAAATAATTTATTTATTCTAAAAATTATTATTATAATAAATATTAAATATAAAAATAAATTATTCTGCTAAATAATTCCTAAAAAATATTTATTCTAACATTTCTCTAAAACATATATCAAATAATTTCAAAAATATTATTCTAAAAATTATTTATTTAATCAACATAATTAAATCAATCTAAAAATAAAATTATTTATTCACTCAAATAATTTATTCAATCTAAAAATAAATTATTCAACCTAATAATTTTTTAAAAATTATTCTAACAAATAATTTTTAAAAATTAATTTTTTAAAATATTATTTATTCAACAAAATATAATATTTATTCTAAAAATTATTATTAATTACAAAAATATAAATAAATAAATAAGCAAAAAAATACATACATTTAATCCAAATACAATAGGAGAAAACAGAAAGAGGAGGAAGATGAAGAAGAAAAAGGAAAAAAAGAGAGAGAGGAGAAAGAAAAAAAAAAGGATGAAAGATAGGAAAAAAAAAAGAAAAAGAAGAAAGAAAAAAGAAGAAGAAAGAAGGAAGAAAGAACAAGGAGAAAGAGAGAAAGAAAGAAAAATGAGAGAGAAAGAAAAATGAGGGGAAAAAGTTAAAAAAAAAATAAATATTAAGTTTTTAAAGACAGTGAGTTATGTTAAAAAATTTATAATTAGCGACGAAATATAATTTCATCGCTAAAAGCCTGCACAAAACGTGCTCAAATTTTAAAAAAATTAAAATTAGTAACTGAATAATTAGTGACGAAATTAACAAAAACATGCACAAAAAACTTTTCTCTATTTTAAAATATTTAAAATTAGCGATGAAATTTATTTTATAGCTAATTAGCGACAAAATTAAATTTCGTCGCTAATTAGCCTGCATAAAATGATTTGAAAATATTTAAAAATTAGCGATAAATCTATTCTGTCTCAAATTCTGCAAATTCGAATGAACGACATATATAGATTTCGTTAATAACTATAGATAAAATCAGCGATAGAAATAAATTTCGTCGCTAAGTAAATTATGTCGTTAATATGATTTATTAACGATATTTAGCAGCTGATATTTGATACCGTAGCTAAATACAAGGCGCCAAGGTTTGGCGGGAGATTTAGCAATAAATTTTTTATGTCTCCAAATCCATTGTTAATAATTCTTTGTCTCTAATCTATCTCTATTTGGCTAATTTTGCAATTTTCTTGTAGTATCAAAATATGAAGGGATAACAGAGTCTCTATTGAGCAGCGTCAAACCTTATCCAAAATCACCAATTTTAGGTTTTCTAATGAGAGGCTAACTGTCATCACTTGCATCATTATTTCTCTTAAAATGAAAATTGGGGATGAATGTCATATATACACGAGTGTATTTTTTTATTACACTCCTCTAATTCCTCTTGTCTATGCTGCTACTACCAAAAAGGAGGAATAGGATTCTTTGCCCAAAACTACTTTGCTTATGGGCTTTTTTACAGTGGAATGAAGGAATGGTCTTCTTGGACGTTGTTTCTTAAAGCTCTTATTAATGTTGCTCTTACCAGTGTAAGTAGACTGTTTTGAGTCTCAAGAAGGATAGGAAATCTCCTTAGGGCTATTTTGGACTACTCCTTCATCAGTAATTGTGTTTTGAAAAGATGTGCTCTTGATGTCTATTAGTCCATTTTCCACATCTAATTTGACTCTCTTTAAAAGTGTTGTGGTTGGTACGTACCTCAAATTGATATTGTGCATTAGTTGTGCCACTAATACCAGCAGAAGGTAATTCTAATAGATTATGATATAAGTTAATCGGAGCTTGTTCCTATAGAAAACTAAAAGGAGCCTTAGTACCAAAAAGTCTCGAGTTTGAAACTCACAACAAAAGGCCATATGGCGATCCTACCATTCTTGCTTCTTTAACATTAGTTTTATCTTTATAGAAACAGATTGCATGTTCGAGCTTCCCACAACAAAAATAAAAATCTCCTAGTTAATTTCTCATATTTAAAAGCTACTCATTCTAGACTTTTGTTCAAAATTTTGTTATAAAACCCACCAACAATGGCTTCTCAACCTCTACCAAAACTCTAATGTTGAAATTAAAGTTTTCGCCAACTCTGTTATGATGACTATCATGAATGTCAATTAAACCTCCAAAGAGGTTCTCGATTGTTTTAGCATTTGTATTGATCATGAAATTGGGAGAAGATTGTGAATGTAAATCTAGAAAGGTGAAACTGAAAATTTTAGCTTGTTCTATGGTTTGGTCGAGCACCATTCCTTGAGAACTAAAAGAGAGTTTACAACATTCCATGAGGCCTCTTCTAATATGTGTTTAACATCCTCCTCACACTAGAATTGAAAATTGAACATATTACCTCCTCTCTTTTAGACTTCAAAATCTCTATATAACCTTCAAGCTTTTTCTATGACGGATACACCAGTAGTGAAAGTTCATTGAGAACAAAGTTTTTTATTATATAAGATGAAATGAGAGGCATTATTATTTTATCCAGATCAAGTTTAAGTTCTAGGGTAATATGAGTACAAGTGAAAGAACTAATGTGAACTATTATTTCTTCTAATTCTTTATTAATGGTGGTCATGATTGATGGAGAAGAATGAAGATAAAAACAAAGAAAGTACAATGAGGTGTATTCTAAAGCTTTAACTCATTCAGTAACAAAGAAATCTTGAAGTTTATGGTTTTATGTTTTAAAAGGTAAGTTAGGTAAGGAGAAGAGTTAAGATGAAGAAAAAGAAAACTAAGCCTCCAAGTCATTAGAAGGCCTAGGGTAGCTCAGTGAAATATGAATCGATACACTAAGATCAACAAAATAGTTAAACATAAAAAGCATGTTAAAGACATAAGGTAAACTTGTTGTAGGAATCTGAAAAGGTGGATAGAAGAAGATCTATCTATTTGGAGTTAGAAACTATCTCTACAAAGAGAGAATGTTGTCTTTGGCATGTATGTGTGTGAGTTTGTATATAGGAAAAATATATATCATTTATGCCTGAACTATTATAGTTTTACTATTTTGATGTCTGAATTTTTTTTTTTTTTTTTTGCTAACTTGGTGTCTGAACTTCGTCTATTAGTAATAAATTGGTTGCTCTGACTGAGTTTATCATAACTAGAGTACTGACTAGACTGATTTCAGATGATTAATTTGTTACATCATATTTTAGTGAGAAAGTGACCAAAATAACTTTAAAATTAGCTAGAAAAATTATTAAAAAACCATCTAAGTTTTGGATTTTTTTTTATTCTTCCTCTTAGGTTTTCATCTTTTTACATATCTTTGCAATAACAAATTTGCAATCTAACCAATCTCATCTCTCTCTAACTTAGGTTTTCAATCTAACTAATTTTCTAACTTCTTCAACTATTTCAACTTAGGGTTTGAGTTAGGGATTTCAATATAACCATCTCTCACTTTGAATATGAGATAGGGATTTGAATCTAACTATTTCCATCTCTCTCATCGTGTTTATATATTATATATATATATATATATATATATTAGTTAAGCATCTCACTCACAATTAAGATTGAAGAGTTTTTCAAAAAGAAGAAATTCAATATTCACAAGGAATATTGATTTTGATTTTTATTTTTAAAGGGACAAAATTTAATATTCAAAGGCTTTTTGAATTGGAATGATATTGATATTGATATTTTAATTCTTTAGTTACCATGAGATCTAGAATTTTTTATTTTTATTTTTTCTAATTGGAAAGAATTCAATATACTAATTAATTAATATTGTCAAGTGTGATTGGTGTGTTTGTGATTCAACAACGGTTTATGGGAATGTTGTAAAGTGTGAGTGGTGATTTAGTAATTGAAATTTATGCATTTTCATATTCAAATTTGCATTTCTAGTCAAGTGTAAGATTTAACAACTCATTTAGTGTTTCTATGATTTGCAACAAAATTACAACAAATTACATCTACATTTTCATATTTAGCAAGAAATTAGAGAAGGTCATTGAAATAATAACTGGTTTATTCTTGTCTTATTTTCATCTTCAATTTAGCAAATGACAGATCTATAAATGACAAATATACGATTGTATTTTGCTTAGTCATTTTAAATGATAAATATGCAATTGTATTTTGTTTAGCAATTGTATCTATAAGTTAAATGCAATTGCATTTTCTTTTTCTTTTTCTTTTCCAAATTTAGAATAAGAAACCCTAATCTATAAAGGGCAAATTTTTCATCTAATTGTTTATAATATGATGTGGTAATTTTTTAGCTGAAATTAGTCCTCATAGATAGAAGTCAGCATACCACTTAGGATCTAATTGGCTGGAGCAACCAAATCAATTCTAATAACTAAAGTTTAAATACCAAGACGATAAAAAAAAAAAAATTCAAGCACCAAATGATAAAAATAAAAAATTCAACAGAGACTAATAATCTATTTTTTTTTTCCTTATATTTATGCATGTGTCTGTATATGTACGTGGACACGCACTTTTCATATATGATCTATGTGTATATGTATTTGAATAATTTTGCTGCAACATCAAATGAAATTAGAAAATGCTAAATAATAAATTTTATATTGCTCTTTTAATTATTACTATATTTGTAAAAAAGAATATAAAAGCTTGTTCAAAAACTCAAATTTCCTTAAAAACTCAACTTAATTGACTTTTTTTTTGGTTAATGTTGTATCTGAATAGTTTTTATTTGATAGAATTTAATCAATTTTTTAACTTCAAATTTTGATAAAAGCTTGTTCAATTTGTAAAAAAGAATATAAAAGCTTGCTCAAAAACTCAAATTTCCTTAAAAACTCAACTTAATTGACTTTTTTTTGGTTAATGTTGTATCTGAATAGTTTTTATTTGATAGAATTTAATCAATTTTTTAACTTCAAAAAAACTGATTGTAGAATAAATAGAAATCAATACATATTATATTTGATTTTACAAAAATTAAATTTAATTAAGTTGCAAATATACATAGTTTATTCAAATTATATAAGTAGTTTTTAATTTATATTATAATTTTCTAAAATTCTAAAATTGTAAGTTATTCAATTATAAATAAGAGTAAGCAAAAAATGAAATAAATTGAATTTAGCATTAATTAACCTACACAAATTGAATTTTTTTTCTTAAAGAAATTTGGTCCTGCTCAAACAAATTTCTTTTTTGAACTAGTCACAAAACAAATTGAAATGTTCAAGGGAAGACTTATTCAAAAAAAAGGAAAAGAAAATTAAATCTTTATATATTGAAATTAAGAAATTAAGTGGAAATTTCAAAGTTTTATCTTAAATCGTAATGCATTTAAAAGATTTGAGTCGATTATAGCATATACAAGTCAGTGAATGCTACACTTTTTCCAACTCCAATAAATTCAACAGTGAACAGCCAGTGCAATCTATCAGCTTATACAGAGACCAGACAATAAATTATAAACAAAGACTTGTCAATGGTCATGTCCATTTGCGGAAGACTCGACTTTAGGATTTAATAAACTCTGTTTGGTGTTGAATTCCAATTTATTTTTGAAAATTAAGTTTGGAATTATTTTTTATTTTTCAAATTAATTTTGATTTCTTATTTTAAAAAAATTGAAAAATCCTACCTTTTTAAAATCATAAATTTCTAATTTTTTTTAGTAGTTCTAAATTTAATAGTGTTTAAAGTAGTTTTTTTTTTTTTTTTTGAGAAAATTTAAAGCAGTTCATTGGGAGAGAAACAAGTTAAGAAAAATATACAAATTCAAGCCGTTGATTGTACTTTTTTTTGTCAACTATTTTTTTTTGTTCTTTTTAAAGGGTTATGAGTTTAAGTTATTGATTAAAGTTTAACTAAGAAGAGCCCTTCGAATAAAAAAAAAACTAAGAAGAGTTGTAGAAATAAATTTTGTTAATCATAAAACGTTTTCTATCTTCTTCAAAAGATCTTCCCTTTCGTCTCTCCATTTAACAAAAACATGGCCTCACCATCATCATCATCAACAACTCGTACCTCTGCACAACCAAATGAAGCCAACAATGTCTTAACAATTCCGGATATCATCAAATCTATCCCAAATTTGATCCTTCTCCTCTCCAAAGCTAAACATGCCATTCCTCTGCCTCCATCAAACACCAGTAACACCGCCGCAGCTGCTCATCAAAATAATAGCATTACCCCAGATGTCGGTAACACCTCCATTCCTCCGTCCAACGGCCCTGTTCCCACATCAACTCCTGCCGCCCCCGCCCCCGCCGCCACTGACAACAGCAACAATGCCGGCTATAGTACAACTAACAACGGCAGCAGCGGTGCTGACACTCATTCTCGCCATGAAGACCATCAAAAGTTGCACAATCAATTGGAGAGACTGGAGAAAGATCTCAACTTTATCCAAATTGCCTTTGGGAAACTCAAAGATTTGGAAGTCAATGTAAGTAAGCAATTCATGACTCTTCAAAAACAAGGCGACATCTTTAATAGCGTTGTTAGATACATGCAGCAACCCCAGAATGAAATAACTGTTTTCCCGACAAAGCAATTCCATGCCAATATTAAGGCTATTTCTGATATGGTAATGAAGTTGAAACTTCAGATCCCATCACCCCATAAGATGAATTTGGCTACTGAAGGCCACCGAAATATAGAAGCAGTCAGTGGGCTTGATTCCCGTAACGTGATCGATGAAATGCTTCAACTACCTGACAATAAAAATTTTCAAGTTTGTTCTGCTTTTAAAGATTTTGAGCAAATTTATAGTAGTCTTGATTGGAGTGAGAAACTTTGTTTGTTGTGTTTTGCCGTGTTTCCGGAGGGTGCTGTTGTCAAGAAGAGGCTGTTAATGTATTGGTGGATTGGGGAGGGTTTTATAGACCCTCAAGGTGATGGGAGAAATGAGCCTCCCAGTGGTCAAAATGAAGTGAAAAACGCAAACATTGTTGAGGTAGTTGCTTATAGGATTTTGAAGAAATTCCTGGAGAAGGGGTTTATTGAGCCTGTTCTCAAGAAACGGAGATTGATTGGGGTTAGAATGCAAGCATGGATTCGATATGCAGTTATTTCTCGTGCAGTGAAAGCAGGATTTTTCTGCTTTGATGGAATGGGGAATCCAAATGCGGACTTCAAATCATGTCAGAGGGCTTGCTTAGTGAAAACTGAAGAGGGATATTCGCGCTCAGTGTTTATGAAAAATAATCATAATTTGCAGAACAATGCTCATCCAGAGCCAGAGAAACAACATTTAGAGAAGCTACAATTAGAGAGAGTGCGAACGTTGTTCAATGTCAATGATCCTTATCCTGATTTTGAAATGCAATGTTTCTTGAGGATGAAAAATGTTAATGTTCTTTGTCTGGGAAGGTGGAATAATCCATCTAAGAAGCATACAGAAGATGAGGAGAGTACAAGGCATATTGAAGTAGAGAGCATCGAATTCTTGAAGGGAATAAAGAATATGAAGTATCTGAAGTATCTTAGCCTACAAGGAGTTTCTAGAGTTAATGTGCTTCCTGATACCATTTGGAATCTCCCCAATTTGAGAATTTTGGATCTCAATGCATGCCACAATCTAGAGGCACTTCCTGATAAGATATTGTCACTCAAGAACCTCACACACTTGGATATTTCTGAATGCTACTTACTGGATTGCATGCCCAAGGGACTCGGGTCACTCACAAAACTGCAAGTCCTTAAGGGATTTGTAATTAGTGATTTGAAAATAAAAAATTCTGGTACGCTTAATGATTTAGCAGGATTGACAAAGCTGAGGAAATTGAGCATCTACACAAGTAAGAAAGATTTCCCTACAGGTCAAGAGCTGGATGCTCTCCAGCGTATTACAGCACTTCGAAAGCTAAGGATAGAATGGGGAGGGAAATCTCTTGAAAAATCTGCGACAACAACTGGTCCAAGTGTTACCAAAAAATATAAAAGATCAACTGCCTTCAAACGAGAGATCAGCAGTGCAATGAATCATGAACTTCCAAAAGATTTGGAGAAACTGGATCTCCAGTGTTATCCGGAAACTAAGGCTCCTAGCTGGCTGATGCCTAGCAAACTGGAGTGCCTCAAGAAACTCTATGTTAGAGGAGGGAATTTAAGTGAGCTTGGTCAAGATCAGGGAGCAAATGACAAATGGAAAGTTAAAATACTACAAGTGAAATTCTTGAGTGACTTAAAGATGGAGTGGAGACAGTTACGCAATGCATTTCCGGACTTGATATATTTGGAGAAAGTTAAATGCCCTAAGCTGACTTTCTTCCCCTGTGATGAGAGTGGAGTGTGGCTGAACAGAAAATTGCTGTCAGATAAGAAGCTGTTGGAAGAACTAGAGTTCAGTTGGTCTTTCCTTGCTACTAGGTCTGTCTAAGCAATAAAACATTTCTTACTACATTTTTCAGAAAATGTTTTTTACTTTGTATTTCACCTTGTTATGGCTTTCCATTTGTTTATTCACGAGGCGCTTTAGTGCTTCAGATACAGCATTTGTTAGATGGGTTTTGTTTTCTTGCTTCAGATCATGTGACAAATCTCTCGAAAATAATTGTTTGAACGAAAAAGAGTTAATTGTGTTATCATTAGTGATGTTATATATTGATTTCTGCAGGCTGTGGAATGAATGTTGACAGAAAACTATTATGAAACTCCGACAATCATATTCAGGAGTCCATAATGCTTCATTGAATCATAGAATTTAATGATTTTTCAGCCTTCATCCTCCGAGTTACTGAGTTCTCTGTGTTTCTAAAGACGGTTTAGTTTGGATCAGTACAAGAACCTTGTTGGTTTCCTAGATGGGTTGTAAGCATGCACATTTCTTCATTGGACAAAAAAAATAAAATAAAATAAATCTCCCCAGTGTAATATGAAGACAACAAAGCCAATTTAATTTTGAAACTTCTAATTTTAGGCTGCCCACTTTCTTCTTAATAAAGCTGAAACGTCCCAGCTTACTTAAATTGATGTCATCTTTAAATTGAACAGGCTGTAGCTTTGTTGGTTTTTTTAGCAGGCTTCTAAATGAGCAATTATTTTTCGATTTTCAATCTTTTACACTTTGAGATTTTCTAAGTAGTATGAGGCGCCCTTTTCCTGCTTTATCACCATCTTCCTACATTTCTTTTTCAAGGAAATGATTTTGGAGAAAAACTTGCGTTCTTTGATCTCAGAAATGGAAGTGACTATGCGAAGATAAATCAGAAAGAAGTCTTATTGTTTAATTTCAAATGGAAAACGACAATGCAAAGCTAAAGATTAAAGACAAAAATTATCATTGGCCATTGGAAATGTTGTTTGCTTGCTGCTCTACTTCGATGGTCTGGATACGCACAGATCCTTCTCTAATCCCTTCTCTAACAATCTGCCCCATCATTTTTGCTGCTAATGGAACACCACCACACTTATTTATCACTTCCCTTTTGAGTTCATCATCATGAGATGGGCGAAATGGCTTAACTTCCATTTCAATTTCGTCTCTGAATATATCCCAGCAAAGATCTTTGTTTGCAAGCGGCAAAAGCCTATATATATTCTCTCCACCAACCATCATCTTCATCAATTCCTCACTCCTGCTTGTAACCATAACAGTCCCTCAATAACCCTTTGGCAATGCATAAGCAAGGCGCTCCTCCCACTTAACTTGGCGAGGTAATGAAGCGTTTAAGTTGCTGAACCAGTCGCCTCCTTCATTAACATCATCCAAAACTATCAAATATCTCTTTCGCAACAACTCCACATGAACAGCACAGATTAACCAAGCAAGACCATTTTCATCTAAAATTGATTTCACCATCTTCTCTTCAACTCCTAACGAAATCAATATTCTTTTAACAACTGCTATTTTCGGATCACTATCTTCATCAGCAATTTTAGACATGTGAACCCAAATTCTGGGAAAAAAGTAGTTCTTCACCTCTTTTTTCGTTAAAAGCAGTTGGCAGAGTGTGGTTTTTCCAACACCTGCTAATCCTACAATTCCAACTGTCATAAAATAAATAATACTCGATGGTCGAACCAGCCATTTCTGTAAATACAGTATTTCCTCATCAAACCCATAAATCTTGGATTCGGAAAGTTGTCTAGTATCAGATGAAGAGGTGGGTTGGCCATTCATCTGGGTTGGACTAGCAGTTTGATTGTCGGTGGATGGTTTAATATTTTCCATTTCAGTCTTGATTTTGGACAAATTCTGCTTGATTTTATTAAGAGAAGGGGAAAAAAGAGTATGCTTGCCTGATAAAGCTAGACAATCCGTGAAAATGTCGTTGAGGGAGTAGAGTTGAGCCCTGAGAGATGTGATATCTGCAGACGAACAAGTTGAAATCTTTTCTCTCATCAAGTTGTTGAGATCTTTAAATTCTTTAGATAAAGGAACTTTTGAAGATTCAAGGTCTTTGCTAAGTCTTTCCAGTAGATAGTTTTCAATCTCCTGGGCCATTTCTGTGGCTGGAAGAAAAATTTTGATACAGAGCAGTAATGTAGTTTGGTTTTTGGTTTTTGGAAGGGGAAAAAAAGCCTATTTACAGAGATTAATTAATTTACATTAGATCGTTGACTGTGGTTCTTGGGTCTTCAAATAACCCAGTTTCGAACACTCACAATTTGCAGAAAATTATTATAATTTATAGCAACCAGCAATCAATCAAATCTGACTATTCAAATAGGCGTATCTGGCTATATTCAATCTTGATTTTAGACATCCAATTTAAAAATCAAAAAGTTTTTGTTTTCTAGTTCTCTAATAACTTAACCATTAGGATTTGGGACCATCTTTTTCAAATTTCAAATTAGAGGTTCTCTTTGCTCGAAAAGGAAAAATTAGAATGATAGTTTCCAAATTTCACCCAATCCTAGGCCATGTTTAGATGTGAAAAATATTTTTCATTTTCCTTTTCTAATTTTCTATTTTATTTTCTAATTTTCAAGATTTTTGTTTTTTTAACTATTTTCTAAGTGAAAATTTGAAAAACTAAAAAATATGTCTACTTAATTTTATTTTCTGATTTCTATATTTAATTTTTATATAATATTTAATAACTTTTTTTAAATACTTTTAGATAAAAAATGAAATAATATATATTCTTCAATTTAAAAATATAAATCAATAATAATTATAAATTAAAATAAATTAAAATTTTAAATCATTATAAATTAAACTAAATTTATTTTCAAACTTCAAAGTATAACATAAATAATAAAATAAATGAATTCAAATTAAAAAATAATACAACAACAACAACAAAGCCTTAATCCCAAGTCAATTGGAGTCGGCTATATGGATTCTTCTTTTTCACTCAATACGATTTAAGATTATCTCTTCTGATAGATGTAACATTATAAGATCATTTTGGATCACATTTTACCAAGTCAGTTTAGACCTACCTCTACCTCTCTTAGTTATATCTACTCTAACTTGTTCTGTTTTTCTAACAGGCACATCACTAGGTCTTCGTTTCACATGGTCAAACCATCTCAATCTATGTTTTCTTATCTTACCCTCAATAGGTGCTACCCACACTTTTTCTCTAATGCACTCATTGCGGATTCTATCTATCCTAATATGACCACACATCCATCTTATCATTCTCATTTCCGCAACATGTATTTTACTCATGTATTGTCATTTTACTGCCCAACACTCACTACCATACATCGTAGCAGGCCGTATTATAGTGTGGTAAAATTTTTCTTTTAATTTAATTGGCATCTTTCGATCACATAGAACTCCTGTAGCACCTCTCCACTTCATCCAACCAGTTTTAATCCTATGATTTACATTTTCTTCACAACTCCCATCTTCTTCAAGAATAGAGTCAAGGTATCTAAAATAAGTACTATGAGGCACTGCACTTCACAACCTCCATCTCAATCTACTCTAATTTGTTCGGTTTTTCTAACCTTAAATTCAATTGTACATCTTCAACTATCACACTATCCCAATAAATTTATTGTTTCCCATATATCATTCCTTAGATTTGATAATTAATTAAGAAAACAAGAAAAAAAATATTGGTGTAATAGAGTTCATAAGTTTAAAAATTTCGGTACAGTTTTTAACCATGTAACCTCAACATGGAGCACTGCTACTATTTATAAATATGAAATTGACGATTTGCTAGCGAATTATGTTTATATGTAAGAAATATATGGGGTGATATTATATTTTAATCAATATAAATCTATCTAAAACAAAAGAAATCGATTGATTGACAGAAATATAAAAATTACAATTTTTACTTGCAAATTTTATCAGGATAATATACTATACAAATTAAAAAAATACACAATAAAAAAGATATACACAAGAGACAACCATTATTTTGAAGACATCATTAAGCAACTACGAATTATAGATTAATTTTTTTCTATTGAAATTATGTATGCAAAAATTATATAATATAAAAAGATATATTAAAATTAAGAAAGAAAGAAATAAGAATGGACTAACCTTTTTCATGGATTTCACAATGATTTTTGTTTTGATCACCAAATTAAAGGATGAAAAGAAAACACAAAATAAATAAAAATAAAAAACTGGGATTCGATGAAATTTCACTGCCGTTAAATAGTAGAAAGAGTGTGTTTTTTAATTTGGATAATAAAAAAATTTAGAAAACATGTTATAGTAGTTTTCTAAAACTCAACTATTACTTAATAAATATAAAATAAAAATTTTCTATTTTTTAAATAAAAATATTTTTTATTAAATAATAAATTTTATTTTCTATTTTATTTAAGAAAATTTTCTAGAAAGCTGGAGTTATTGTCCGCAGCTAAACAATTCCTAATATCTCTTTTTAGGATTTAATATATATTGATGAGAGAATTAATTTAAGATTTATGATTTTATATATTTACTATTATAGTATATCTCAATTTATTTTTATAATTAATATTTTAATTTTAATTGCTACTGTTTCAAAACTTGTGATAAAAACTTCTTTCAAAAAAAAACTGTGATAAATACTAGAAGCTTTTACTAGAGCAATGCAAACGACAGGAAAAAATTCCTTGTCAATTGCAAACGACAGATAAAACTTTCCCTCCAACCGCAAACGACAGACAATATTTTCGGTCGTCTGGAAAAGTTTTGGTTAGTCCCGGTTGATCCTTTGGATTCAGAGCCATTCAATCGTTCACAATGAACTACCAATCCCCACCATATCCTGTAAGGTCAGCTTCCACCATCAGGCCACCCATAATTCTGATTATCAAAGCTTTTATCAAGGTAAAGTGAATAGAAATGAGAGATCTAAAAATAAAGAAACAATAAAAAAAATCAAGAAAGGAACGTCTCGCAGAAATATTTTTGATCTAATTTGATATTTACAAACAACTGCAGCATTTACCTCAATTCATTTGTTGACATTAGAAATTTTCTGCACCTTGCAGCTTTTAGTGGCTAGTGGTATAGATTTGCTCAAATATTTGCCAGAGGACTTTCACTTTGAACCGAAAGTGCTTCAATTTTTTCACGACAATAGGTTAAAAAAAGTTGGAACTTGGAAGGCGTGACCTGTATTTTCAACCTTGAGAAAATATGATTCGGCTTCTCCAGCTTTTGCTGTAAATAGTTCTGGCCAGGCCAACCACGCAATTTTTTTCAATGTTTTTATCCATTTCTTTGTATAGCAAATAAGGCATGGTCTCACAGCGGGAATACAAGGAATAATCAGAGTCAAATTAATTAAAAAGAAATTACATAAGTTGGGTAGATAGAATTACAGGGTGTCTATGAATAAATTCAGGGTCAGATTTTTTTATTTTTTATTTATTCAGTTTGATTGAAACAAGGCAAGTTCGTTTAATTTAAAGTTTTAAAATCAACATTTAAGGATAGGGCAGAAGCAATTGCTTTCAAGCACATGAATAGAGCTATTTCTTCGACAAAGATACTACAATCTTTAAGAAAGCTACGTGTCTTTTACGTTGTCTCCTCTCTTATCCTCGCACATACAATCATACACAGACAATTACTGCAATAGAGACAACAACTACTGTAATTTATTTCCCGCCATATTTTTTTTAACTGAACTTTTCTTTCAATATTGAACTCAACGTCGTTTCTCCTCTTCGCCTTCCACAAGAAATTCACTCTCTTGGTATTTAAAAAATTGAAATAAAAAAAAAAGAAAATAAAATAAAGAAACACTGCAATTCCCTCTCTGCCACCAGCCATCGGATACAAACCCAACTCCCTACCCCAAAAAAAAAAAAACATAAGAGCAAGCAAAGTGACATTAACATTCAAAGCTCTGTTTTGTCCTTCTTTGGTCCATCCCATAAACCCCAATATCCTTTTTATTACCCCAAGCTAAACCCAATTTTCTTTTCTTTTCTTTTTTGTGGTGTGGATATTCTAATTTCACGCTATCCCCTTGTGGTTCTGTTAGCTTGGTGATAACTGATGACAGAAAAATGGACCAATTGCAGAGTTTTTATCTACTCTATTCTTGAACCTGTAAAATTAAATTTAAGCTGGACCATATTTTGTCACTTGCTCCTGTAAAAGCCAATCCTTTTTCTCCTCTTCATCTCTCTCTTATCGGGCAACGTTGTGGCAGAGATGTTTGTGGTGGTCTCACTTCCTGATTTGGTACAATGTCTGTCTAATACACTTAATGGAGTTACTGTGCTCGAAACTGTATCCAACATTGACTCGTACCATTCGTTTTCCGCCATTTCCTTCAGTACTTTAAAGCATTTTAGCAGCTGCTCCTAAAACCATTTTCATCAATATTAATTAATTAATCAATTAGCAGAAATATAATCAAATCAAAACCAACAAAAATGAAGATTTTTGGTCATTGATTATCCGTTGCTTACTCTGTTTATATATTCACAGGATGAAATTGAACATTTGAAAGAAGGAAATTGCAATGGGAATAGTTCATGGGAAGCTAAAAGAAGGGCCGATGCTGCAACAATTGATGGCTTAAACTCCAGCAACTTTATTTCTGCAATATAAGTTATTAGTAAACAAAATGTAATATAAGTTACTAGTAACAAAATGTTGAGCTTTAATTAAAATATAAAGAGTGGTTTTTTAGATGAATTTATTACCATTATGAGATTGAAAAATAATCTCTGTCGCTCGATCTTTGAGAGCTTGTTTTAATGGTGGATCTTTGAGTTCAAATAAAGAAATGAAGAAATGCACGAAAGAGAAAGGTGTAATGGATCTCATTCGCCAATTCAGAGCATCAAGAATCAGAAGCTCCATTCGATTAATTGTTTGCATGTCAAAGATGAAACTTTGTTCACTCTGTTTCATTGTTTGGACCATTCATTCACGTAAATTTCTCTGACCAGACCAAATTTTCCATTATCAAATAAAATATTAAAAATTTTCTTGCCTGTAAATTAGAGAGTGGAAACTTTGTGTTCCTCATTTTTGCTGCTAGAGAAAGACAAGATATTACAAGAAGTCGCAGAACCCATGGCTTTCCTTGCTCCACAAAAACCTATAAATTAAAAAGAAATTCAGCCAAATGTTTATGGATAAAACCTTCAGGGAAAAAACAAAATGAAAACTTGAAATTAATCAAGAATTCAAGGCAAAATTAAAAAATATACCGGAATTTCTTGTCTAGAGATGAAACGATCCATGTAATTAACAGCAAGGTAAGCAAGAAAGGGCTCAAAGTTGCAAGAAAATTGTGCCTGAACTAAGTCAAAGATTACAACAAAGCACAAGCAATAAACAACAAAATTAAAAGAAACATTCAAATTAAACAGGTCCTATAGAAGCTTACCTGTAAAATAAGAGAAATGGCTGCTTGACGAAAGGAGGAATAGAAGTCACGGGATTTGAGGCATTTTAACAAGTTTCTTGAAGGCATGTGATCAGATTCAGAGGAAAAAAGATCTGGGATACTATCAGATTGGTGTTCTTTCAAGCTTGTTAATGGATTTTCAAGATTGAAGTCCATTTTCTTCTGCTTTCTTGCAATTTTTTGTTCTGTTTCTTGGTTTTAATATTAGAATTATTTGTTCGTCTTATTGGTGTTCTTATAAGTCCGTGTTTATGTAATACTGAAAGGATTAGGGGGAGAGAGAGAGAGAGAGAGAGAGAGAAAAGCGAGACAAAGGAGGTGAGAAATAATAATAATGATGGAAAGAGAAGCTTCGCGTGCTGAAGAAAAAAAAAAGACTCTGTTAGTCTTCAACTTCACTTCTCAGTCTTCCCTGTTCCTTTCTTCTAATATATATATTCACATTATGTATTGGTCCCTCCCCCTCTCTCACTGAAAAGATAACAGCAGAGGTTCTATTTTTTTACTGGATATATTTTTTACCCACATATTTTTAATACAATTAAGTGTTTTGAAATTCGACTATTTTCCAAAAGTTTGTAAAGGGAATTGGTTATAAAAAAAATTATGTTAAGAATTCAAATTAAAAGAAGGGAGAAAAATGAACAAGCTTTGATTTTTTTTTTATTTATTTGACTCCAATGGAATTTGAATTCCTAATTTTGTTTTAGACAGTATACAATAAAGATTTATATTAAAATTTAGAGAAATATATCTTAAGAGGAAAATTTTAAATAAACTAGAATCAAATTAGATGCAGAATTTTTTCCACAAATATTTAATACTTCTGTATACAAATTCAATAATATAATCTCTAGAAAATAGAGTAGTAATAAATGTACTAAATTTGCATCAAGGATCAATACAATAAAGAAAATTTACTGAAAAATACAGTAAAAAATGACAGCAGCTAGAAACATGGAAGGAGTGATTTGTAATCCAAACTATCAAAGTCAAATCCCCTTCAAACTAAAAGCCATGTTGGACATACTTAAACAATGCAAATCTCTATATCTAGAGTTAATTATTGATATTTTATCCAAGCAATTAAATTTACAAATAAAATAAAATAAAATAATCACCTTGAACATGAAAGACAAAAAGGTCGTCAAAGGGCCATTTCTATCAACTAAAAAACAAAAAAATAAAATTATTAGAAAAACTAAAAAAGAAACTAAGGGAAAAGAAGAGTTTTATGGTTGTTGCAGGGCAAAATGTCCATGAAAATCCTAAATTTAAAACTGAAATAAGAGGGAAAAAGAAAATAGAAGGGGGAGAGAGAGAGAGAGAACTTCTAAGAGAATGAAGCGCTGTTTTTTTTTTTCCTATTTTATATATTAAGCCTTATTTGAAATTTCTAATCTCACTTCTTTGTAATTAACTCAAAAACCGTTTAAAAAAGGGCTAAAATTCGTGTTTAATTACTATAATTAAAATTATATAGATAAACCTCCTCAAAAAAATTACATAGATAAACATAATTAACTTTGGTATTTCTTCAAAAATATCTAAAAATAAAATTATTTTCAAAGATACTAACTTTTTTCTTTTAAAATATAATTTTACACTTAATACAATAAATTCCAAATTTCCAGATAGTTGAAATTAAAGTGCTTCATTCATCTCACACTCTTATCAAATCATTTATAAATATTTTCATACCAAACCTGACCTTTCGAAATGCGGATAAAACATGACTTGACTTGATAAGCATCTTAGTCAAATCATCACTATTATCCAAATAATAGGATTTATATTTAATTTTGTATGCACGTACTCTGACAATGAAATATTTCAGAAATAATGCATTATTAAACTGGATTGATTTTTCCTGTATTCTGTTCATGACTAGTACCCTTCTATATTTGTTGACCAAATCTTCGATATATAAAATTCAAATTAATTCGGAAAAAATATATATACACATATTATAATTGAACAAAATGAAAATAATGTGACAAAAGGATCATATAATATAATATAATATAAAGTTGATAATTTAATAATGTGAATACATTGAATAGCTAACAACCATTTATAATTGTCACTAAAATAGGATGAAATGAAGTGTAATATGAAGTGGAGAATCAAACATTGTAGTTGTAGGTGGCCCATCTTCTCTGTGCAAACGGGCATGACAGTACTCTACTTAGAGACATGTTGTAAATATGATTCCCATGATCCAGGACAAATTGCCTTTACTACATTTAAATTTAAAGGGCACACCCATACCACACAAACTCAAAGCATTGCTCTTTACTATTACTAAGAAAATTTGCTTTTATTTTTTAATTAATTATATTTAATTTTAGGAATGAATTGTTTTAATTTAACTAGAGATTTACGTTTTATTTGGTTGAGAGTAATCAAAGAAAAAAGGAACGAAAATAAATTGAATTTCTCTTACTTTTTTTGTTTCGTATAAATAATGGTAGAATAAATAAGAGTAAAGGGATAAAAATTAATTTTTTTAATTTACTCTCTATTTTTAAAAATTTTCTCTCTAAAATGGTGAAAAATAAGAATAAATGAAAGTAAATAAAAGAATTCAGTCTTTTTTCGTTCATTAAAATAGAGAAGAAATATGAATTACTGTCTTTTCTTTTTAAATTGCCAAATAATAAAAATTAATATAGAGTATTTTTTTATTACTCTCTTTTCTTTCATTAAAGTAAATTCAATTTCAACTCTAATTTACTTCCATCCAAACATATGCTTAAGATTTCAATTCTGAATATATAGTTATATTAAAATTTAATAGAGAAAATTTTACTGCATTTATATTCCTATCCAATTCGACTATGTAAAAATAATTTATATAAAAAATATAATTTTATTATTTTTTGTTATTAATTATATGAGGAGGAGGGGAAGTATAACTCATCACTAGTACTAAGAAATATAATTTGCTTTTATATTTTACTTGATTAGGTTTTGATTTTTAAATCAAATTATAATTAGTAAAGACTTTTTTTTATCATTTATAATCTCTTTAATTTCAGCATGAGTATCTAGGTAAATAATTTATTTTTAATTGAATTAAGGAAGTGGATTTAATATGACATAAGAAAAATGACTCATAGTATTAGTAATTTTTTTTCTGAATTTTAAATTCTGTAATTCTAATTTAGACAGTTAATATAATAACTACATTAGAGATGTGTAAATTTAGTTTGGTGGAGGAAATTGACGAATAATTATATGCTACAACCGTTGTAACAATAAATGCCTACAACGGACCAATAAGATTCTTACACGTAGATTAAATGCCTACAACGGACCAATGAAATAAATCATTTAATCTACGTGTAAGAATCTCATTGGTCCGTTGTAGGCATTTATTGCTACAACGGTTGTAGCATATAATTATTCGAAATTGACTCGTACTATTTTATTTTTGCTCGATTGTGATTTTTTTATTAATTCTGATATATATATATATATATATATTGAGCAATTATTAATTCTGATACAAATTGTTTATTTTTTTATTAAATAAAAATTATGATGTATGAAAATTAAACTGTAATATGATTTTATTTTTAGAAAACAGAGAAATAGTAGACCAATTCGGCCTTTAGAGGTAGACATTTGTTTAGCATCTGATTAACAGGTTGGCTAGCCAGCTTTTTTTTTTTTATGATCACCAGCTTTTTTCCTTCCTAATAAACAATAACATGACAGAGAAAAATACATAATAATTAACATAATTAATATATAACAAAGATTAAAAAAAAATTCCATTCCTTGAACCAAAGAGAAAATGAGGGTCTGTTGATTTAGGTAATAGGTTTTTAGTTTTTTATATTTTTAAAATTAAAAATTATTTTAAATTTTTATTTTATTTTTCAATCCTTTTTATGTATTTAAAAATTATACGATATTTATTAAAATGTTAATTATTAAAAAATTAAAAATAAAAAAATTTGAAAAAAAACAAATGTCAGAAACTTATTTTTTGTAAAAAAAAAATAGAGAGAGTTTTATTGATAAAAAACAAATTATATAAAAAGAAAGAGTTTTATTAATATAAAATATTTTGTCAAAATTGAAAACTCTTAAAACTATTTTATAGATTTCTATTTAATGTGAAAATAATTTTTATTTAAAAAAATTTCAACTTAATAATATTATTAAACAAGCTCTTTTTTTCTAAAAATTATTAAATCAAAAAACAAAAATCAACATAAATACAACCTGAGAAATTTGTTGCAATAGTGGTTTCCTTTTTTTAAGAATTTTGAATATGAAAAGATTGGTTTGAATAAAGAATTAATGTTGGGAAAATTATTCAATCAAATTAAATTGCATCATTTACTACTAATAATTTGTGATTCCAACACAAATTAATCTTATAATAAACACAAAACAGAAGGCAATGAGATGAGTAATTAAATATAGAAATGGCCTACAAATTTATCTACAGGGAAAGATAACAATCGAATGAAGAAGTATCAAACAATAGATATCTTTTGATGAACATTGACTAACTGGGGCCACCCATTGTTTGTCATACCCAGTAAACATGTATATGCTTCTCTGCATGTCACTCATGTGTGTGCGATAAATGCCCTTGATTTTTTTTAACAAATTTCTCTGCAAAAGTTATTTTGATTAATTTAAAAATTCCAATTAGACAAAATAAATAAATAAATAAATAATCATTTTTCTTAAACAATAATGCTGCATTTGCCAGAAACCCCACTATTCTAATGTTAGCCAGAGATATATAGTACTCATCAGTTTCATAGAAATTTCCCAACTCAAATTAAAAGCAATCTTTTCAATATTAATTAAATTTGTTTATTTGTATGTTTGTACTCAATGAAATTATATAATGACTAGTCGGTTACTTAACTTTCAAGCTTAATTATTAAAAATAAATGAGATTATAGAGATTAATTAAGGAGACAACTAATTATTATTAATTATTAATATGCTACTTATGGGTATAAAAATGAGATAGTAGCATTAATTCATTAATGTGAATTGACTTTGCTTCCTTTGGAGACAAGTTGAAAGCAGTAATTGATTCATATAGAAATATGATCGTATATAATATATAGTTTTATTTAAATTTAAATTTATAAATTATAAAAAAAAAGTAGCAAGAAGACATTTCTATTGACATATATATAAAGACAAATAGAATATCAGCACTCCAAACTCCAATGTGAACTTTTATAAAATATTTACTGAATAGAATTCTAACATTTGGAACCTACAAAAATGGTTAACAGTCTTTACTTGCCATGGCAGCAAATACAGCTTGCGGTCATCTCCTTCTGTTCTTTTAAAGGCCCCATTTTTTCTTAATTATCTTTTTCCTTCTGTAACTAATTTCTATGCTTTCCTTCTAAAATATTTTTTTAAAAAATAATAATTGCTGTTTTTTTTTTAATTTTGAAATAAGGCATGATAAAATAAGAACCTCAACCTATATATATATATAACTCCGAGATTAATTATATCAAGTGGCAAATTTAACCTCTTAATTTTAAAGAATAATATTAAATTTTCTTAAAAAATTTGAAAGTCGAAAATCATTTTTTAAATTATTTATATCACTTTTCAATACATATTAAAAATTTTAGAGAATAACAGCCATACTGCCACCAAAAAATCTATGGCCGTATCAGTTGATAAATAAATAAAATTGTTTTTAATATTATTAATTAAGGATCTATCCTTAAAAAAAAAGAAATTTTTTCTCTTTTTCCATTTCTTACCATAGCAAAAAATTGATTTAATAAAATATATAAAAGCAATTTATAATATTATACTATCATTTTTTTATTTAATCGTTTCCACCTTATTAGAACATATGAAAATTTACAATTAAGTTGTTATATTGAACAAAATCAAGAATTAATTTGAATAAAAATAAAATTTTATTTTTTCACAAAATCTTCTAAAACGGGTTTATAAGATAAGAAAAACAATTTTATATTGTAATGATCGCAACAAAAAATAAATAAAATATAAAGCACAATCAGATTCAAAACATTCCCTCAATGCTAAAAATAAACAGATAAGGAAAAAAATGCAGAAAAAAAACTGTGTAATAGAAATGATCATTCATTTGGGAAGTGTGAAAACAAGTCAGTCGTCCCCATCAACAGCGATAGGACGTCGAGGAACGTAAATTCTGCATTTATTCTTTTCTCTTTCTTATTTTTCATTTATTTTTTTATAATTTTTTAAGCATTTTATTGAAATATATAGGATAATATAATAGGAATATCAATATCCAGTAATTAATAATAAAAAATCAATATCCAGTGAATGTAGTACATGCTTTTTAAAAATATAATTTTATAATTCTATTCATTATTTAAAATTAAAATTTTAATATTTAATTACTTAAAAATATTCAGCAGCACTTGTCTTTAAATATCAAACTAAATTAATTTAAAATAGTAATTTAATTTTTGAATTAAACTCTACATTATTTATTAAGTGATTAAATTTTTAAATATTTTTATAAATTATATCATTTATATTATTCATTGTTTAATGTTTAAATTTTTAATTTTATTATATATCACCTTCACTCTTTTAATCAAAATTAAATTTAGAAATAAATGAAGCATCTCGTGTATAGAGTTGTTACACCAAATCTACTTCTTATAAATAAATGAGGCATGTGATTGATATGAAAGTTTATCTAACAATGTTTAGAAATGTTATATATAACTAATGTGGATTAGTATAAATGATTTCAAACTTGTTGCCCCTTAAGTAATTAAGATTTTGAGTTCAAACTTTGTGAATGAAAAAAATTTCGCTTGAAGAGTTATCTCTTTTAAAAATGAACAATACTTGAATTTGAATTAGTCGTCCTCGGATACCGAATAATATATACAACAAAAAATGTTATATATATAATCTTAGATTAACTAATTGAAGTTTTAATTATATAATACATGTAAAATTAATATGTAGTAAAATTCTTTTATTCTGAATACACATAAAATCAGAAATTCCCAGCATATGGGTCGACATGAATATGATATATATATTTATGTTGTGGAAGAAAAAAAACAAGGTGTTGGGTTAGACATGTCAAATGGGGACAGAAAGAAATCATAACAAAAAGGCCAAACAGTACTCGAACTGCTTAAGTGAGACAGGCCAATAATAATTGACGTAGGGCACACAATCTCATATCACATGCCCCATTTCCATCATTATTTACATTTCGAATTATTTTATATATACTCATTACAACAATGTCAATATGAATTATGTGCTCAATTTTTATACTATATTTAGCTTTGATTTTTGAGTAAATATCACTTATTCGATCTATAGTTTTACTGTTTTTTACATGAATTAATAAATAATTGGGGGAAAATAGCCAAATTAGAAAAAGTGCATGATTTCTTTCTCTGTTATATGAACCTCCGCCTTTAATTGAGTACATGTTTATGCTATAAATCCATGCTAGCATAAAACAGTTGTACATTTACCAAAATTTTATGGTTGAGGTTAGATTTTTTATTGATTTTCAACCTTAAATCGATTTCTGGAATTTTATATAAAATTTATTTTTATATCCTTTTAATTTCAGTTTGTAATGAATCTTTTATTGATTTGAATGCAGTTTATAATTTTGTTCCTTTAAATTTGTCATACGTAGTCAAATTTTCAACTAGAATTTTGATGTAAATTGACTTTATTACTTGTTGTTTTATACATACTTTGTTGTTGGAATTATTTATATTTGAATTTAACCACTTGTACAATCTAAAATATTACGGGTGAAAGTGTGATTATTGTTCATGAGGTTTGCAAAAGCCAAAATGATGACTTATAGTTGTTTAAAGAACTTGATGATTTGGTTAATTATAAGTGAGTTGCCTTTAAAGATTACTTAATTAACGGAAAGTCGTCCTTAATTCCTTATAGTCCTGACATTTGCATGAGTATATGTGAACCTATTTGCACCAAAATTTGCATCGGACCATACTCATGATAAAATCCGGTCAAAGCATTTTTGAGGCAGAGCAAATGGCCAAAGCTTGAAGAATGAAATAAATAGGCTAAAGAAAGGAAATAATGAGGCCGAAACAAAAGAGAACGTGGATGCAAATCATGGAAAAAGGGCAGAGAAAATGGAGAAGTAGACAGTGTGAAGAAAAAATTAAGAAAGTCATTGCCAACATAGTTATATATAAAGGTATAAGAGACAGAAATGGAGCATCAACAAACTAAATCCAAATCTAGCATATCTAAGCAAGATCTTATCATTTGATATTTGAAAATTCTTTTGGTTACATAGGCAAATCCTTAACTTCTGAGCATTCTTGTAATTACTTTCAATTTTTGTATTTAAATTTTGCAAATCATTATCTTTTTAGCTTTTAAGGAGAATTTCCTGTCCAAATTTTGTTCAAACTGCCATTCTCCAAAGGCCTTTCTATAGGAATCAACCAAACTGTGAAAGTAAGTTTAAGGACTCAATCTTTTTTGTTGGTCCTTTTGAGGATCTTGCACAAGCGCCTAATAGAAGTTATTTTAGCAATTTGATTAAGGAACCAAAGAATCATTTGGCACTCCAAGCATTTGTAAACATAGAAATTTTCCATTTAATAGGCAAATAAATTTTAGCACACCCAGTAGGACACTTAGCCTCTAAAAAAGAATTTAGTGAAAGACACTACAAGATCTAACAATCAAGAGATTGCTACAACTAACATAGGCAAGAAGGCTTTGTTCCTCAAATGGTAGAATGAATTGAAAAAGGTATTCCAATATGTCCAATAGAGAATCCAAGCTAGAGTTCACCTGAGTTACACATAGGTTCAAGTAATTTGCCGGAAACTCGAATATCAAATGAAGGAAAAAAGCATTACTGAAATATTCAAAGATATTTTGGTGATTTAAAAAAAAAATGCAAGAGCAACATGAAGCAAGTTTCGAGCTAGCCCTATTATGCTTGACACTTCCTTCAGGCTAAGGAAGCAAGTTTCTAATGAACTCGAGAGGCATTCCTCAACCCAAGAAGTTGAAGAAGTTCCTCGTCCTTAAATACAAAGTGAGGAAAGATATGTTCCCCCAAAAGGAGAAGAGACGAGAACAATAGAAACAACCATAATAACGGCTGACAAAATGACCAAAACTCTATAGCTCTACTACCTTAAGAGATTTACGTGATACCAACATATAGACCTAATCTATGACAAAATGACCAAAACTCTAGAGCTACACTACCTCAATAGATGTACTCAACAACCAACTTATAGACCTAATCTCAATGCTATGAGGGAGAGAATATAATGAATACCAATTAATAGGTAGTGAATCACAAGAATTAATATTAAGAATAATAAAATAACCAATTTAATAAAATTAATTTAATATCAATTTAACACGACATAAGTAAATCAAAAGAATTCATCTAACCCAACTTAGGGTTTTAGTTCCTCGTATTAAAATTAAAAACAAAATAATGACTAAAAGAAAACTGCACTTAAAGTAAACAACAACTGTAACACCCTCATACTCTATATAAGTAATATACATATACCTTGTATACATCCAGTACGGATATAAAGTATAAGGATGTCACTATTCATTACAGTTTAAAACCTTTACCTTAAATTCCAAACAATAATACATTTTATTCAAAATACAACATAATTAAATTGTACATGTATGCACCACCTTCTAGTTGGTCTCGAAATACTCTTACCCTTCTCGTGGCATAACGATTTGACTTCCAGATCAACCACCTACTCACCTGCGCGATTTACACAACAGCGCTAAGCTCAAAAGCTTAGTGGTACAAATAAATAATATAACATTCATTACAGAAAAATCATACTTCCTATATTAACATCATGTATAATAATTTTCTTATCATGTTTTCCCCTTTTCAAAGCATTCTTTACATTTTTCCACTAATCTCATAATTTATATACATAAACACATATATCATTACAACAACCCACAATACAATGACTTATCAAAACATTCATGAAATAATACTCACAATTTCTATATCCTTATACATATTACACATCATATTGTACTTTCATAATCTCATTATTCAGCAGTTTATCAAGCCACATTCATTTTCAGTAAATTGCTTATGTATTGTAATCATCACATTAAAGCAAAGACATGCATGGGCCCAAAAAGAATCTAATATGCTATTCAAAGTTCAGAGTCACTGCTTTGGTCCATAATCACATTCATCAAGCCTGTAGGCAATATATGTATTTATCCATGGATAATCCAACTAGATTTGAGCTTACAACCCAGTCTTTTCACTCAATCTAGCTTCAAGGATTTGTTTTTGAGGCTTACGACCCAGTCTTTTCACCCCAAAAATATCACATTTATCAGCTGGACTCGGCTTACGACCCAATCTTTTCACCTGCTCAGCGATTCATAGGCATGCTGCCAAACCCAGAACTCTGAAAATTGAATAACATACCAGGCACACAATTAATTCATTTATCTCATTATCAATCTCTTTCACAACTCATTTCTCATTTCATTTCTCATAATCAAACTAGGCAACCATGCCCAATTATTTCATTTGCATCATTATAGCCAACAACAATGTTGGCTTCACATCTCATTCACATCTCATCATTAAGGTATACATAACCATTTGCATTGTACATACATTTTGTATGCCTATTATGTCTTTCATATTTCATATTTCACCTTTATATCCATTAACATTAGTTTCATATTTTATCATCGAGATATACATAGCAAATTACATTATTCATATTTTTAGAATCTTCAACATACATTCCACATAGTACACATAATACAAATCATAGCACATTTCTCACACATGAACAATATAACAGATAACTTAACACATTTTCCAATCAAATGTGTTAAGTCCCATAGTCATGCAAATATATATATCAGATAGGATTTGTACTTACCTCTAAGAGCAACTCACACCAATTCCAAATTCCTCTTCCATGAATCCTTCAACACTTGGATTAAGGCAACTCAAATCTTCAAAACCTAATCCAAAGGTGATTATACACACTCACTTAGTGATACACATAAGAAAATAAGAATAATAACTAACTAGGGAAAACTCTACACATGATACGCTCACCAACACGGGCGTGTCCCTGATCGTGCCCTAAACCAACAATACAGAAACTTTGACACGCTTAGTAATACGGGCGTGTCACTGGACGTGTCACTCATTCTGCCTTACAGAAATATTGACACGCCCAACAACACGGGCGTGTTCATGGCCGTGTCAATTACTTTATCTCTCAGCAGCTATGACACGCTCAGTAACATGGCCGTGTTAATGGTCGTGTCACAAACGTCAAACTCAGTACCGTTGACACGCCCAACGACATGGCCGTGTCAGGCAAAAATTATACATTCCGAACTCTTAACCATGAAAACACAAATACTCCAAAATCCATAGTACAACACCCTTAATCAACATCTTGGTTTATATACACATAAATCACCTATTAATTTAACACTTATATAACTTCAACATATCATAATAATAATCATTATATACATTATCCATATATCAATTACTCAATTTCCTCAACTCTTTTATATTAAACCCTTACTAAACAATTTCAACAATCCATCATCATCCTCACAAATAACCATATTATCATAATCTAAATACCAATTCAACATATATATATACTTCAATCTTTCATTATCATCATCTTCACACACTAACCATATCAAATATAAACACAATCAATAGAAATCAACACAAAGAAATGAACACTTACTTGAATTCTTTGCCAAATCTTCAATATCCACCTTCAATTCTCTTAAAGCCCTTAAGAATTTGACGTGTATGCCAACAAAATCACATCTCTCTCTCTCTCTCTCTCTCTCTCTCTCTCTCTCTCTCTCTCTCTCTCTCTCTCTCTCTCTCTCTCTCTCGTTCAAGAAGAAGAAGAAGAAGAAAGAAAGAAAGAAAGAAGATATTTTCTTCCTTTTTCAATCTTATCTTATATATATATATATATATAATAATAATATAATTAAATCCCTTAAAAATTCTCCACCACACACTTGTCATTCCCTTTGACTTCCTTTTCTTCTTTTTCTCTTGTTATTATTATTATTATTATTATTTACAACTTACTTTTCCTACACCAATATATACATCATGCATATGTGATGTATATATTGCTATATGTATATTTCTTATATATTGTATTTATATTTCCCATATTTTTCAAATACCATATATACATATCATCCTTCATATTCATCTATCTCTTATAATATTTTCCTTACATATTTTACCAACATATCTTCTCACAACTACTATTCCAATGTACACCAAAATCGGGGTATTACAACAACTCAATTAAAAGAAAGAATAAAAAAATGAAGAAAAATTCAGAATCTCAGTCTTGAATTGAATGGAGCTAAATTTCACCTTGAATCTCTACCTTGCTAGCCTTCTTCTTCTTTGTCTCTCAAGATTCCCTAAGATATCTAACTTTAGCGTTGAAGGTTCCTTAAATAAGGATTTTAGAAATCAAAGTACAGTTAGGAGTCAAAATCCCTTCGAGATCTAATCTAATTTTAGACTAGATAACTGGCTTTTAGCGTGCAGGATTTCACGTAATATGTCTCAGATAATAAACTAAAGAGATTTATAGAAAAGTTATGTTTAATCTCACTAAAAAATGTGCAATATATAGGCATCAAGAACAAATCAAATCCCTTGACCTTAGGGAGAAAATCAAGGGATATGATAAGCAAGATATATAAAACTACAGAAAATCAAGGGATACAACACAACTATATAGATATGGTAAATAAAATTTGATTTAGATATGCTAAATAAAATCTGATTCTTTTGACATCCCCCCCTCAATTTGATGCGAGTAAGTCTACAAGCATTAATTTGCCACTAAGAAACTTATGTCGCTGATGAGTCATAACTCTGATAAAAATATCAACAATTTGCATATTAGTATTGAGATGAGGAAAAGTGATAACACCATGATCAAAGGCCTCTTAAATGTAATAAAAATCCACTTCAATGTATATACAAGATTGGCAGTTATTTGAATGGCACTAGTATTATCACTATAAAGTAGAGTAGGATCAGCTTGAGGAAATCCAAGTTCAGAAAGAAGACCATGTGACCACAGAATTTTAGAACAAGCTACAGACGTGGCTCTATATTCATGAATTTAGACAACCAACCCAATTTGTGTCACTGTACGCAGTTAATTTAAGTAAAGATACTAATGGAAATAACAACCCTCGAGTAGCAATTAAGTATAAAATGATGCAATAAACATTGGCTAGGTGAAGATGTCGAGGAGATTGCATAAATCTATTATCAATATATACAACATACAAAATATCAGACCTAGTAATGGTTAAGTAAATAAGGCTACCAACCAGTCGGCTATAGAGAGAGGGATCAGGTAAATGGCTGCCTTCATCTTTCTGATATTTCACGTTTCACCTTCATTGGTGTATTAAAAAGAGAAGCATCCTTTAAACCAGTCAAATCAATAAGGTCTTGGACATATTTATGTTAATTCAATAATAAGCCACATGCATGGGAATGAACCTCTAGCCCTAGTAAATAAGTAAGATGCCCTAGATCTTTCATGTAAAATATACTACATAACATGTTTTGAAGCTTAGTGATTAGCCCCGTACTATTACCAGTGATGATAATATCATCAACATATATCAAGAGAATGACCATATCCGTTCCTTTCTTATAAAAAAATAAAGATGAATCATATTGGCTTTGTACGAAAGAGAAGTTCAAAAGGGTATTATAAAAATTCTCAAACTAGTCTCTAAGGGGCTTGCTTTAATTCATATAAGAGATTATCATAGCTTGCACACCTCATCTGGAGAAATCACCGTCGTACTAGATGGCAGTTTCATGTAAATCTGCTCTTTGAGATCCCCATGTAAGAAATCATTTTTTTATAACCATATGAAGTGAAGACCAATAATTAGAAGATACAATAGCAATGATAGATTTTATTGTGGTCATTTCAGCAATTGGAGCAAAGGTTCCTTCATAATCAAGCCCCTATTCTTGTCTATTTCCAAGAGCAGCAAGATGAGCTTTATATCCATCTAAAGAGCCATAAGACTTGAGTTTCACAGTGGAAACCCACTTATTTCCAACTGGCTTGACATTTGGAGGGCATGAGACAATGCCCTAAGTGTGGTTTTCTTATAGTGCTTTAAGTTCATCTTCTATTGCTTGCTTCCAACACTTATATTCCATAGTCCATTTATAATAAGAGGGATTGCAAAGAGAAGATAAGGTAGCAGACATAGGCATAAGGAATAAAAAACCATACCGATCAGGAGGTTTATGAGTTCTAGTACTCCTTCAAAGAGGAACAAGATTGCTAGCAATTGGCATCACATAATCATATGTCTGGAAAATATCTAAAGGAACCTCAATGGGATAGTAAAAGGATCATGTGTGAGAGTAATGTGCTTATGATAAACACGATAAGGCTGAAATCTTTACACTAGAGTGGGAGACTCGAAATAATATGACAAAATGTACATGGAAGGAGGTTATGAAATTTGTTGGGTACTAAAAAAGGTTGATGTTCAAAGAAAGCTTCATAATAAAATTGAGGTGGAATAAAAGACTCAATTAAAAGAGTTCAAACGACATCAACAAGATGATGATTCTTCCTTTTAGCCATGTTGTTTTGTTATGAAGTGAAAAGACAATAACGCTGTGATATAATCCCATAATTTTGAAGAAAAGACAAATTCATTTGATATATATTCTCCACCAGAATCTAATTGGAAGATTTTTATTTAGGCAAAAATTATATCTCAAGTAGAGTAAAAAAGCTTTAAACACAAAGAATACCTCATTTTAGATAGAAGAAAGTAAATCCAAGTAAAACGAGTGAAATCTTCAATAAATTTGATAAAAGTATTTGTAATGTTCATGATAAATTACTGGTGCAATACCCCAAACATCAGTATGTATAAGTTCAAATAGTTTGATTGTGCATATTATATGCAATGGGAAAGGAAGAGTTTTACTTTTATCAAGTTTGCAAGACACACAATCAAAATTAACAACATCAATAGAAGTTGGATTTTATTACCAAGTAAATCAAATTTGAATAATATACGAAGTACATTAGAATTAGGATGACCGAAATGCCTATGCCATACTTGATTATCACATTGAACAACATTATAAGCAACAAAATTTAACAATGCTGATCAAGAAGAGAGAAGCAAAGGAAAGAGACATTCCACTTTAAGCCCTTTAGCGATCGTCTTTTTAGACACATGATCTTGCACAGATATAAGATTAGCGGATAGACTAGGAGACACAAAGATTGAATTTAAATATGCTGATATATCACCAACAACCATGATAGGTAAGGCATTACCATCAAATGTGTGATTTTGAAGGTTTCCTTTATATTTTTGGACATTAGTAAGAGGTAACACAACATTAGTCATATGGTTTGAAGCACTAGAATCAAAATACCAAGGTTTAAAAAAAAATATTTGTTACCTGAAATCCCTAAAGCGAAAAAAGTAGAGACAATCATTTGTTGGATCGTTTTAGGAGATTGACCAAGACTAGGAACTTAAGGAGTAGAAGTGGTAGTAGAACCAACAACACCCAAAGAACCAAAAGAGACATTATAAGCAATTTCATATATATTTGGAGGTCAAACGACACAATGTTTGATGATATGCCTTATTCTCTTATAATAATTGCAGAATTTCTTTGTGCAATTAATGGTAATGTGGCCAAATCCTTTGCAACTACAACATTGGGCATTAGTCATATCTCTACCTCCTTTAGATTTCCCTCGAGCAGTGTAAGCAACATGATTTAGAGAAAAATTTTGAACTTTTTACTCCATGACAGCATGAATAAGAAACCGTTGTTCTTCCCTGAAAAGCTCACATGAAAAAAATATCCAAGAAGAGAACTAAATTTCTATTCATTAGGTTAGGCCTAATTCTTTCAAACTCGCTTCTTACTTTCATTAAAAATTGGTTTCGCTTGCTGGTCTCATGCACACTTTGGACAGTAAATAGTCCTTTAGGAGATACACTTGCATACACGATATTAGTGTACTCAGCCTAGAGATTCTCAAAGGAAGAATAGAATTCTTGGATGGACATACTGCCTTGAAAAAGAAGCCCCAACTCAAGTTCCAATTAGAATCTCCATGTTGTGTTGTTCTGATTATAAACTTTCTTCAAGTAGTCCCACATTCCTTTTGAGGTTTTGCAAGGCTTGAGATTTAGAAGTATGGATGATTCGATATATGCAATAATCTAAGGCATAATTTGAGCATCCTTCGCCTTCCCTTTCACTTTTTTTTTGTCCTTCTCTTTATATGGTGCAGGATTCATCCTATCAATGTGCCTTCATAATTCCTTTCCCTTGACATAGGTTTGGAATTGAAATTCCCATGTAGAATATTTCTGGCCATTAAATTGACAAAAAAATAATACAGATTGTTCCAAGGATATAGTAAAAAAATAAAATACTAAGAGACTTGAATAGAAAAACAAGAACAAGAATAATCAAGAGCAAAGAGTAGAATACCCACGATTTCAATTTTTTGGCTCTAATACCATAACAAACTGAAGAGATTTACTGAAAAATTGTGTCTAATCTCTTGGCCCTAGGAAAAAAAGTACAATATATGGGCATCAAGAGCAAATCAAATCCCTTGACCCTAGGAAAAAATTAAGGGATAGGATAAGTAAGATATTATATAGCTATACAAAATCAAGGAATTCTATACAACTATGCAAATATGCTAAATAAAATCTGATTTGGATATGCTAAATAAAATTTGATTCTATTGACACCAAGCATAGCCGCTTGCACGATCATACTCTTCAAAATGCATTTGGACTTTTAAGTTTAGAACTTATTGATTATCCATAAGTTTTTGCATTATATTTAAAAGAAGCAATATGCAAATTAGGAAAAGGGTGTGGATTCACTGATTTTTCCTATTTTATTTCATAAATCAACTGTATTATCCTTATAATTTCTTTTTTCTAATCAAATAATTTCTTTAAATGTAAATAATTATAATTTTTAATTTCAATTGCCAAAAGTCCCCTTAATAAATTGAAATGAATCTTACACAAATATTAACACTCATTTCATAATGTAAGCTAGTCTATAATTCATACATCTAATAAATAACAAAAAAAATTAATTTTATGCTAAAAATAGTCTAAATAAAAATTAAAACTAGTCACATTGTCCTAAATGATTCATATACCAAAAGTCTAAAATATCATCAAATTACAAAATAATAATAATAATAATAATAAATAAATAAAAATTTCAACATTATGAGTTGCATCTATTGAATAATTCTAGTCTAAAATCTCCTTTATTTTCTACTCTTCTTTTTTTCCCCGTATTCACCAAAAAAATTAATAAACAAAAATTTTATTGAAATATTAAATAACAGCTAGATAATATTCTTACATATAAAAAAACATTGACAAATAAAAGCTAGATGATATTTTACATACCAAAACATGGAACTCCAATATAAAAGTTTGTTTTTGAATATTACCTGTAAAATTAAAAAGAAAGTATTAAATAACAATTTTTAATTTATATTCATGAGTGAAAATTTCAAACATAAAATATATCTATATATTTAAAATTATTTAAAATTTTAATTTATATTCATGAATGGAAAATTTGCAATAGTATCCTGCAATAGCACTTTGGTTGAGCAAATGCAAAGTTAGAATTAACAAAAGAAAAGATGTTTAACATGGTTTTTTTTTATTATTTAAAAGTTATAATTTATAGAATAATATTTTAGGAAATCAAAATATAAAACTCTATTTATTCATTTAAAAAACTATAAGGATAATATAGTAAATTCATTAAATACAATAGGAAAGATGGTGAATTTAAGAATTGAGGAGTATGAATATCCACACCCTCAGAAAAATAATGAACATAAACATTAGAAAAATAACGAACTCAACAATATTTTAAGTTCCGTATTATTATAACTATTAAAAAATTAATTTTATACTCAAAATAAAAGAAAAAATATCTTTTTATTGACTAACAAATAATAATTATTTATCACTTGATCTCATGGTCTTAAAAATTGATTTCAAATATAATTCATAAGAATATCATAACAAGTAATCATTTAGCACTCACCCAATAAAATTATTTATTGTCTTTTGTTTTTAAATTTATTTTTTGGAATTGCAATGTCTAACTGGCTTTTAAAATTAAATCATAAATTGAAATATTTTTAATCCATAATTTTAATATGGTTATTTTTTAAAAAAAATTTATATCAAAATAATAAATTTAATATAATACCAAATAAAAGTCCCCCTTTAATATCTACCCACTATAATAAGAAATAAATTATTCAGTAAGGTGAAAAGTGAAAATTTTAATGGGAAAGCCATTCGCAGTCTGTTTGCTAATGAGATTGAAAAAAATATATAAATAGAAGTAAAATAGATTTTTAAGTTAATTAAGTAGAAAATAATATTTAAAATATTAAAGGGTTGTTTAGTTGTAGAAAATAAAAATAACTCATATTTTAAAAAAAATTAAAGAAAAATAGAAAATAAAAATTATGATTTAATTAGAAATATTTTCCATTTAGAAAATTATAAAATAAGTTTTTATATTTATTAATTAATAGTTAAATTTTAAAAAAATTACTTTTAGTTATTTTTTAAATAAAAAATACGCTCTTTAAAAAATACATGAGTTTATTTTCTACTTTAATCCTTATACGCTTATTTTTATTTTTATATTTTATTTTATTTTTTTATTTCAAAAATCGTTAGAGAATAAAATTTTAAAAGAGTAAGAAATAGAAAATAAAATTAAAAAATAAAATAAAATAATATTTTCACAACTAGGGGCTCTTTAGCTATAAAAAATAATTCTAGTTTTCTAGAAAATTTTCTAAAGAAAAATAAAAAAAAATTTATTATTTAGTTAGAAATATTTTTTATTTGGAAATTTAGAAAATTATTTTTTTTTCTATATTTATTTGCTAATAGTTAAATTCTAAGTGGAAAATACGTTTTTAAATATATATATATATATAGGAGTTTGTTTTCTACTTGAATTCTTATAAACTTATTTTTTATTTTTATATTTTTAATTTTTCATTTAAAAATAGATAGAGAATAAAAATCAAAAAACGGAAAAGAAAACTAAAAATTAAAAGTGAAACATATTTTCACAATTAAACAATTCCAAATTCACTGTAGGTTTGAATCAAATTTAAATTCACTTAATTTTATTGACCCAAATAAGAGATAATTTAAATCAAATTCAAATGTAAAGTCTAAATCATTGTTTGGGACTGACTTAAAATTTCACATTGAAAGGTGCCAAAACCAGATATATATATATATATATATATATAATATAAAAATTCTAATATATTTTCACAATGAAATTCTTTCTAATTACATTAAGAATTTTAATCAACAAGATGGAATACATTACTATATACAAAATAAATTTTAAATTATTATTTGTTGTTTATTAAGTTATAAAAATAATATAAAAATTCATGGTTATTTGACAATTAATCCTATTCTATTTCCATTCAAATTTTTATGGCTAGCCTTGCAAAATCAAATAATTAATTAAAAACTTATGCTTAAATAATTAATTACAATATCAAAATATATATAATCCAAAGAAAATTCAATGGAAGTGAAAAAAATTATTCAAAAATTTAACATTGAAATTTTAAGATTTCAAATGGGAAATTTGATAAGCTAATGAACTTTTAGCAAAACTTTTATTTTATAATATTGATTTACCTCTAGATTTTAACTCTTCAAATAAAATTATGAAAAATTCATATTTGAGTTAAAATATAAACTCAAGATTTTTAAAAGAAAAATAGAAATAAATCAAAACAATCCAATTACTAATTATAGACACTTTAATTAATTATTATTGATGCTTAAAAGTCTTATTTTCTTCAAATAGTCTTCAAACTTGATGAAAAAAGGCAAAAAAAAAAAACAAGGAAATGAAAGAAAGGGAGAATAGAAAGAATAAGGAGAAAAGTGAAAGAAAAAAAATGCTTGAGAGTCAAAATATATTTTTAAAAATAATAATATTATTATTAATAGCAAATATGGGGGCGCGGGGATTGCAGGCAGGGATGTGCAAATGTCCTAATTCAACCCGATCTGATCTCCATTTTAACTATCTCGATCGATTATATCGATTTAAATTAACTGAGTAAATTTATTTTTAGCTTGTATATTTACTAATTAAAATTAATGAATCCTATTACTAATGATTGATTTCAAAAATAATATAATTGATAGTGATCGAATTGACTGAAAGTCGACCATCTCCCTCAATACTCATCCCTCTCAGTACTCATCCCTAATTGTAAGTCTGCCTCCAATCATTGTTATCTAAATAGTTCATAAAATTGACCTCAAAAGTTTTATGATTTTTAAGATAACATTAATTAAGAGATAATTCCTGGAAATATATATATATATATATATTAAAATTAATATAAAAACTGCATTTTTAAAATCATTTTGAAAGAAATTTAATCTTAATTGACATTTAAAAATTAATCTAAAATAAAGTTGGGTTGGGTAATCAGCTATATGTCTTGTTGTCTTATAGGAGGAAAAGTATAATGCATCCTTCCCTGGGCATGCATTGCTTTTTCTAAGTAGTACAGATGTTAAACAATTGTTGTGATCAATCATGATTGCACCATGGTCAAACCATTTGAACATTTGACTCTTTTTTTTCATGTCTTATGAAGAGTTGAAGGACATATCATCATACATTTTAAAACATTATAAGATTTGACAAATATGTATATTCCAACATATGCAATCATTGGTTTCTTTATTGTCAAAAAATAGAGAATTAAATTTCAGGTTAGACTACAGACTAACTAATATCAACAGCATCATTTGTTTTGATACATAATTTATACCCAAATCATTTTATCATCATCAATTCCACTTTAAGTCAGTTTTTCCTGTGAACATTAATGATTTATTCATAAAGAAACCATAATTAATTTTCCAAACGTAAAAGGTAATTAATTACGTTTAGTAATATAAAAATATCAATAAATGTAGGCAATTGATATCTCTATATTCAAGCATTGTTTTGGAATATCAATCAATCATTAATTTTTTTTTTTACCTTAATTAATTGGATAGAAGAAATACATTCTCAAACCTAACAATTCAATAATAAATCAAAAACTCATCCAAAAAATAAATTGACAAACAAAATATTATAATAATAAATATTTTTTTTAAAAATCATATTCATATAATAAGCTTGCTTTGTAACTTAACTATTCTACCTTCTGATTTTGTTGTTTTTTTTCTTTTTCAACTTTGGTGGTGAGTGTCTTCTTGTTGGTGCCCCCTCAAATGATTCTCTGCTACTCATTGATAAAAGAGAAAGTCTTTAACTTTCGCTTTTCTTTACTGTCCACACTCTTTATTTAATTTCTTTTTTTACCGATGCATATATAAAAAAACTATATATAGTATATGAATAATTTCTTTAGAGAAATAATTAAAAGATTAATAAAGTGTAAAAGGGTATGGATAGTTTTTGGGCGTTATAGTATAAATTATAGAATAGAAACGTGGAGTGTGTTGTTTTTAAGGGGAATTTCATTTCATGTGAAAGTATTGAGTGCAATGCATGCACGCCTTTCACCCCATGCAGATAGCATCATCATTATTCACTAATATTATTAACTCTCTGATTGTGGGCCTTTTCTTTTCTCTCTATTTCGGACAAAATCATTCATTTTTCTACAATTATTTCTGCTTCTTTTTACCATGACTCAATTCTGTTTATTATTATTATTATTATTATTAATTTCTATTGGATGACTCTTCTGTAATGTATAGTTTTGATAAAAAATTTAATGTGGGGATGAAACTCAACGTTGATTTTAAAATAATTTCACTTAATTTATTATTAAATTAATACCCTATATAATAAATTATTGTTGTTACTATGTCTTGCTTAAAGCTGCATCATTGAAGAGACAAGACTAATTAAAGTACAATGCTAAAAAACACATGAAACGATTGGATAGCAAATTAGGTAGATTAATTACGTGATTATATGACAAATTGCAGTGAAAATTACAAATTAGGTAAATTAAGTGATATTTCAATAAAGTTTAATTAACTTATTTGATAAATTTAGATGGGAATTGAAGTATTGGGACATCATAAATTTGACTCTTAGTTTTGTTTTCTACCCAAATAGAGTTCCAACATAAAAAATATCTCAATTTTAAAGATAACTTTAGGGTTTTGTTTGGATTTGGTTCTCGTCCATATTGGTTTATATTATTTAATATATAATTATCAATTATTTTGATAAATTTAGTTTCAATTGAAATTTAAAATCAAGATCTTTTCAGTCTTAAAAAATTGAAAATAACTTCAGGGAATTTGATATTTGGTTGTTTATATTGTTTACATTTAAACTCAAAATCGAAATTTATTAGTTTTGAAGACAATTTCAAATGTTCATCAATATTTTGTTTTTAAAGGAAATGGAATACTTATTCTTTGATTAAATCTATAGTCAAACATTTTAAAATAAAAACAGGAGGGACAACACCCTACTGTTGATTAGCAGTTCTCTGTACAAAATATATTGAGCATTGACTAAGCTATTTGAAAACATTTAATCACTCTTACAAAATGCCCATCAATATATGATTTTTAATTTAATAGTTAATAAGTTTGTATTTAATATGTGTATGGTATATAATTTTTTGGAGAAAAAATAATTATAATTTCAAATGTTATATAAGAAAAAGTTTGGTAGTTGAATACATTTTAAAGGTAAGTTACTAAATAACTAATTTTAAATCAAGTTATATATATTTATAGTTAATTGTTATACTATATTTCCACAGAATCTGTAAGGGAAAAAAAAACAATCTACATGGCAGCCCTAATTATCATGTGAGGCTAGGTTTATAATATTATATGGTTGCCCACGAGACCAGCTGACTTACTAATAGAAAATTTTATAAATTTACACTTAAAAGGATTTTAAAAAAAATGGGGGACAATAACAAATTTAAAAATACAGAAAAAGTTCCTAAAATTATAAAAATATAGTATGCCAACACACCAGAAAAAACTCTTTTATTTTTTGGACTTTCATAATGTAACACCCTGACCTAAAATAGTTAAGTTCTATTATGTGATAACTAAATTCTATTTTATGATAACTGAATTTCTGATTAAGGTAAGGTAATTAGGAAATTCTAAGATAAAATCTGAATTGTGAAGAATTTCTATGTAAGCAAGAAGTATATTAATGTGAAAGTGCAAAGAAATGCAATTAGCAACTTAAAGTGAAATCTAAATTTTATTTTAATTTGAAGAAATTTGGCAAAAGAATTAAAAAAATAAGTAGAATATTTGTAAAACTTAATTTTTAATAGTTGTGATAAGATCTTATTAGTAATTAAGAATTGATCAAAGAATTGATCATCGGTAAAGATGGATTAATTTGTAGTAATTAAATGGACATGAGTCAATATGTTAGTACAATTGAAAGTTGGCCAACTGTGCAACGTTTGGATGCAGGAAGTAGAGGAGATAGTTGGGTGAAGTAACATGCTAAAACCCATCAATAAAAGCCTAGCAAATGGTTGAGTATTGGCCACTATAAACACACAATGCAAGCTTGCAAGTCGGTGGAGAAGTTGAGTGAGATAAGCAAACTAAGTAAAAAATATATATAAACTTTACAGATGTTGGATTGTGGTAAAGGAAGGAATGAGAAGGTCACAAGTGTCTTTGACTAAGCTATAGCTTTTTTAATTGCAAAAAAGTAAAAAGCTGAATTCTATCTTTCTATGTAAAAAAAGAAATAAATTAAAAAGAAACTTTACAGCTTTAGCTCCTCTTTTGAACGTATAAGAGCTGCACCAAACATTAGAAACTAATTTAAGTTTATAATAAAGGAAGCAAACTGAAATTGCAGCTGGGAATCAAGAAGAAGAAGACAGAAGCTAGGTAAGAACTCTGAAATTTGAGAGTTTTAAATCATTTCATTCTCAAACACCTTTATTATATAAACTGAACAGAAGTGAGAAATGAAAAGTAAACTGATTTACAGTGAGAAATGAAAAGTAAACTGATTTACACCTCTGTCTTCATGAATTTCTGCTGGAAAGTAGAGAAAAAGTTATTCAAAGTGAATTGAGAGAGAGATTTTCATGGGCAACCTGTTACAGCTTCAAGTCAGAAGATGTATTAAATTTTGGTAAGCTTAAAACAAAAAGAAACAAGGAAAAGACAAGCTAAATTTGGTCTGAAATTGTGTATTAGAGGAAGTGCATGAGCTGATTGTATTATAACCAAGAAAAATTGAAGTTTCGGTCCATAAAACTTAGGTAGAGTGAATATTAAACCGAAGGAAACAAGCTAGAATTTCAGGAATCTCGTTAAGGTGTTATAGCTAGAAGAATATGAAGTTATTAGCTATAAAAAAATTGGTGTTTGTGACTTGCTATTAACGTAAAATATGAAAAAAAAAAAAAAAAAAAGAAGAAGAAGAAGAAGAAGAAGAAGAGCGGGATAGTAAAGAAGGGATTGAGAGGGCTGTATGAAAAGTCACAGCTTGAAAAGGTTACTTTAAAAATCTTAAACAATGAGATATACATCACATATGCACGAAATATAATTTTTCAAACTTTAATGATAATTCATGAAATTAATATGCATGGAAAGCTTAAATTTAGGAGGCTATGAATATCAAATTTAAATTGAAATCTAACATGGAGATTAAAAAGAATTAAGCCATGAATATTAGGAAAAATATTTGGAATTTGGATGGCCAAGCTATTGTTAGGAAAATCTTAATTAAATATATGTATTTACATAAGATGTATGGAATGGTCTTGATGGTATATTAGTATGTCCAAATCTGTAACACATGTGAATTGTTAATATATTATAATGGGAGATGGTATGTGATTGGTGGAAGGGTAGCAAGTGGTCCAAAATGAAAGAAAGAAATTGATTGATGAGATTATTAACAAGAATATAAAATCTAAAATTTGTTCTTCAAATAGTTATATTTTAGTTTTGGAAAAATAATAATAATAGAAACAAGTATTAAATTATAACTAATAGAAAATATTTTATTAAAATGGTAAGAATGAGAGAAAAGATTCATAAACAAATAAAAATAAAAAAGATAATACGTCATAGAATTAAAATTTGAAATAATATGAGTTTTAGTAATGGAAAAATATTGTTAATATGCAAGGTAGACTGAAGGGTATTGGAGAGCCTTTTGAACTGAAAAATAAGGTGCCGCTAAAAGCTACATGTGAGTGATAACCTAAGGTGATATTTAACATGTTTTATTAAACAACACTGTTTAACTCTTGTTAAACAGTATTGATATTTTTATTGATACGCTAATTATTGTTACCTTAATTTGCGATTCTACTTATTGTAAAATGGTTGCTTTTGATTTATTAATTGATATTGTGTTTATCGATAAGGCTATCATTGTTGAATATCTATATTGTTCATTGTTGGACTATTTTATTGGCCTCTGATATTACTTTTGATTATTTATTGTTTTGATATCTATGCTCTTGTTGAGACAATATAATTTACTGATCCTCATATTATTGTTGAATTTGTTAATAACCTTTTATTTTTATTTGATCTATTATCCATTGAATTTCTTTGTTTTTATTTGATGAGATTTTGATAATTATTTATTGGTATCTACTATTGTGACATGACCTAATTCTGGTGGAGTTAAACCACTAGACAGTGTACACTGTTGTTTCTATATGTGCAAAAGGAAAAAGCTATTATCTTATATTTAAATAGGGACTAAGTGCTACACGGTAGGAGTTAAACTTTGAAGCTGTGTGAGCCACCTCTAGAATCTGTAATTTCAGCCTATGGCTGTATGTGTTATAAATATCACAATATGTATCTGTTTCATATAACTGCGGTTATATTATTTTCTATTTTTGGTATTATCTCTTATATCAGTTGATACATGTTTATTTTGATCTGTTGATTACTTTTTACCTTACTCACTTTGTTTGTACCTCTACTTAAGTTATCTTATTGGTTATTTCACCTAGCCGTGCATTAGGCTATGATTCACTGAGATGAAAGTCCATCATATAAACTGCCTAGTATAGATACTGTGAGGCTAGCAACTTCTTCAATTCTTTTTTTCAAAAAGCTGATTTTATATGTATTTTTTAGTATGATATAAGTATTTTGTAGTTCTCTGTTGGGTACAATGTAAAATAAGGATAAATATTTATATATGTATATTTTAATATGCAAGTAAATTGGAACTAATATTTGTACTAAAATTGTTATGGTAATCTAAATAAGATTTGGGGAAGGTTCTACGAGGTATATGGCGATCTTAAGTATATTTGAATTTTAGGACCGTCGCGTCTTAAAAATTGTAATGTAACACATAAATAGTGTATATATCATGTATATATCATTATGTATTATGCATATATTAAAGTCTAATTGAAAATATATATACTACTTATGCTATGAATATGTTTTGCATACGTGAATATATCCTGTATATATGTATTATTTATTTATATCATTCTTAATTATGATATATGTATAATATAAATATTGTCTATATGTTAAATTTCAAGTAACAATATATGTATTATTATTAATAATAACATAAATATATTATGCATATATTATAAATATAAGAGCTTGTTTAACTAATTTTTAACAACTACAATCAAAGAAAAGAATTTTAAAAAATCATATTGCAAATGGCTATCCAAGAGTAAAGGCTATAGTAATAACAAAAAAACAAAGAGAGAAGAAAATAGAAAATAAATTAAAAATAAAAATCTTAGAAAAAAGAAAAATGAAAAAAAAAGCAGAGTAAAATGAAAAAATGCAGCAAAAATATATAAAAAAAGGGTGAAAACGTAATTTTCTCTGTCAAAAATAATAATTTAGAAAATAAAAAAAATTCCATATATTTGAAAACAAAAACACATGTATTTTCGCAACTATTTCTTTCTAATACACCAATTCTTTGGGTTTTTTGAGGCCCAAAATCCCTTTTCATCTGGTAATGATCATGAGGGAGGTCTAGATATGAGCCAAGGAGCATATTGCCAAAATAGCACAATAAAATTTCTACTGGACACTTTAAGTGAGTGGGCTTAGAGAGCCCAACAAAAGACAAAAGACTAGAGACATGAGCCCAATAAAAATCAAGAACCCGTCTAAATTTTTTAACATTTTTATTAAGAATATTTTATTTATTTTTTTATAATCTTATAATAAATTTATTATAATTTATATAAAATTTATAAACTCATAATAAACACATAATAAACTTATTATAAATTCATTGTAAACTAATAAAAATATGATATTTTAAAAAATAATTTATAAATTTTAATATTTAATAAATAATTTATAAATATAATAAATTTAAATTTTTTTTTATTTTTCTTATATTTTTATCAAAAGTCGATTCCAATTGACCTCATTTCAATTTATGAAATTTAATTGGAAAAATTACACCATATGTCAATTTTTTTTAAAATATTCATTTTTAAAATTGAAAGTAGAGTATTTTTAAAATTAAAACTTAAACAATAAAATTTTTTTTAACTTAGAATTAATAAACAAAATTATTAAATTGAAAATTTTAATTAATGGAATTCGTAGTCCAAAACCACCTAACAAGGCATTATAGGCCATTGGACATCGTTGGCAACAATGGCAAGCACTGATGGACATATACGATAAAAGAGAGTTTTTTTTCAGTACTAATAAAAAGGGAGAATTGATGCAAGGGAATAGACATCCACCCCCAAACTGTCTCAAAATGCATAAAAGAGACTAGCTAAATTGGCAAATTAACAAAAGCAATAAATTTGCAGCATATTTCTGTTTCTCTATAACGCTTGTAATGTTTTCAAAATCCAACTATATATTGTTTTACCACACAAATTCAACAAAAGAAAAACACAAAATTAAAGAAGTTAAAAAAAATACTAATTACCAGCCCATTTCAGCAGATAATCAAACACAAACCTTTTTAAAATAAGCAATAACTAGGAAATACCATTTATCCTCAAGATGATTGAGGGACCCGACCCGACTTTGCATCCGAGGTAGTCCTTTGTAAATTTTCCCCACCTAGCATCATCATACCTGGATAGCCCGGAATCATACCTGGATTTGCATTTCTAACACCATGCCCATGATAAATTTGTCGATTCATCCCATCAGGGACCTCTCTTCCACCGTCATATGGATCCAGTGCAGTCATAGGCCTCATACCTGCCCCACCTTACACCTGACCCATACCTGGAACTGGTTGGTGGTACCCTACTTGCATTTGACCCGTTGTCACTGGGTATTGTTGAACAAATGAAGGTAGAATTTGAATGGGCTGAACTGGAATATTACCCGACGTAACTGGACCTGGTACATAATAAACTGGCATTTGTTGTACATGATGATGACCCGAATTATGAGAATCCGGAATATAATGCATAACGGGATTACTCGGATATCCAGATGTCCGTGTTAAAATGATTGGTTCAATGGTTTCAGAAGAATTATCAACTGTATTTTGCTTCGGTTGAATAACTGGATCCGGGTTTTGATCCATTTTGGTCTTTACAGGTGGAAGATCAGGAATTGAAGGAACAATCGGAACAGCTGAGGAAGTAGAGTAATATGGTGAAGAAACAACAGGAGCAGGCGAACCCGGATCCGGAGTCGACACATTATCATGCAAACAGAGTCTAGTCTTGCCTTTAGGCTCGGGAGATTGTGGATCATCTGAATTATCCAACCCGAATAGATAATCAGGCACTTCCGATACAATGGAGGAAGCCTCAGATCGACCACGCTCAAGTCTAGACCCAGAATTTAAAGCATCAAAGAACCAGTGCTCTCTGTTTGTTGAGCCATCAAGAAGCGAGCTGATGCTACTAGCTGTTGAATCTTCTCCATCAGGGAAGAGAAATAGCCGTAGCCGAGCCGACCGTGGATTCTGATTCATCAAAACGCGGTCGTACTCATCCATCATGTTGTCTACATCTTCTTCGTTAGTAACAGATATCAAAGCATCCAGATCTTCATTAGGTAACTGATACTTGACACTCAAGTTAGCAATACCTGAAACAAAATCAATCATCATAATTTCTTCCAATGGGAAACAATGGAACTTCAATATACATACCGGAGAGTTTAGAAAGTTTAGTCAAAAGAGCAGAATAACTGGTGGAGCGGTGAACGGCCACGATTCGAGTCTCCCCACCAATATAACGGAGTTGATTGTCATGAGGCCGAGGAAGAATCTTACCACCAAAACTGCACATGAATCGAACACGAGGATCGTGGGAACCAAAGTGATCTGATCGAGGAGACGATGCGACTGAGTCCGTGGCAGCCGATTCTAGTTCTGATGCGTGAAGTGAAGCCATTGGTGGTGATGAATTAATTGCAGAGAAACAATTAGCAGGTGATGATGGATTGTCCGCTAGATGAAGAAATTCTGATCTGTTGGTCTGTGTCGCTGTGGCTTGCCGGCTTCAAAGTTTTTTGCGAACTAAAAGCAAAAACTAAACTATTAATTTTTGAAACATTTCTACTGTAAAACCTGCAACGGTAAACAAACAGGGTAGGAGAATATCTGTTCTGTCTGAAGCCCATAGTTTATTTATATTTATAAGAATTTATATTTAAGCCAATAAGAATTTCTTTCTTTCTTTTGTTAGATGCCGGTAATGCTGAATCTGCCTCATAGGTGCTGACCTGGCTATAAATTTTTAACTACATATTATTATTAATGAATAATTAATGATTAAGAGGTTGATTAAAAAAGCTAAAACAATGGAATGATGCTTTCATTCTTAAAATTATCTAGAGACTGTCGGTGGAGCATAATTCACTCTAGGCTCAGGTTTTACGCTGCAAATATAAGATAGATATCACACCTTTGCCGAACAGTAATGCCCCAAAAAATTGCTCTATTCTTTAAAGAAACATAGCTCGTCTCTGGCTGCCTTTTCGTAATAATTGTGGTTGGTCCCTAGGAAATGGAAAATTTCTTTCTTTTTGGCATGACAATTGGACCAACCTTGGTCCTCTTTTGGATCGAGTTTCAATTAGTTCGGCGGAAGATGCTAATTTATTAACTCAATCTTCCTACTGGACAGTTGAAAAGATGTATGATGAAGCTACAGGATGGAAGAATCATATGTTCTCTTCTCTTTTATCGCAGGAGGTAATAAATATCATTAAGCTTCAAGTACCACCGTCTGAGGAAGCAAGTTTTGATTCCCCTATCTGGCTTCCTTCACCTTCTGGGACATTTACAGTTAATGCAGCTTATGAGACACTTCTTTCTAATGATGAGGAACAAGGAAGGATCGATTGGGATATTAGCTGGTCTTGGCAAGGTCCACAAAGGTCAGGGTCTTCCTGTGGCTTACTATGCATGATAGGCTCCTTACTAACTGTGAACGGAATAGACGTCATTTGGTTGATGATTATTTCTGCAGTTTGTGTCGGGCCGCTGAGGAAACTTGCTTGCATGTCTTAAGAGATTGTCCGGCCACTACTTCCTTGTGGAAAATATTACTTAATCCATTTGAATATCAAAAATTTTTCAATACATCCCCATCTTTGTGGATGAAAATTAATTTGCTGGGGTTGTTTTCAAAATAAACTTAATATGAACTGGAGTACTCTTTTTGGAATAACTTGTTGGTTAATTTGGCGATGGAGGAATGAACGAGTCTTCAACTAGAAGACTGTCCGTATTCATGCTAAAATTGAGGTCATTACAGAGGTTGCCATCTCGTGGTATAATGCTAATGAGGCTATTTCTTCTCTAGAACACAAGCGCCAAAATACAGTTACAAAACTGATTAGTTGGAGTTCTCATTTTTCAGACTTTGTAACTTTGAATTTAGATGTAGCTTACAAACGCAGTATTAATGCTAGCACCTCTGGTGGAGTATTTAGAGACTGGCAAAGGAAATGTCTTGGTGGTTTTTCATCAAAACTAAGAGTGTGCAATGCATTTCAGGCTGAACTTTGAGATGTTTTCTTGGGTTTAACAGCAGCATGGGAAAAAAATTGTTCAAAGATCCACTTGCAGATTGATAACCTTAGTGTGGTTAATGCTCTCTCTGGGGCTTCTCCTTCATCACTAACTCATGCAACTTCGATTACCAGGATCAAGAATCTGTTGAATAGAAATTAGACTGTTAAAGTTACTCATATTTTTTGAGAAGCCAATGCAACGGCGGATTTTATGGCTAACTGGGCTTTCAATTAGCAAGATTAATTTGTTTGGTACGACCACCCCTTATTTCTCTTCAATTAATCCTCATTAATAATATCTCGGGAGCAATTTTGCCGAGATTAGTTTATATATAATTATACTGTTATATACTTTTATAAAGAAAAAAAAAATGGCGCAAGTGATGTGCTCGATCGATGGTCCAAGTAATTTACGATAAGGTAATAACTCGTTTGAAAGTTTCTCAAAATAAAACATATACTCAAAAAAAAAAAAAAAACAGTTGCTTTCACATTGACATTTTAATTTTCTTTTTCTTTTATTGGGTAGACCATCTATTTTAAATTTTTTATTCTATGTTTGGCTGTTCGCACATGCCTCCAATCTTATTTTTCTTTTGTTTTAAAATTTCAAAATTCAAATTACTCTATTCAATATATACGATAATTTTTTTTTCAAAAAAGAATCTATATATTTAATTTTTAATTATTTTCATAAATTAATATCAATAATCATGAATAAAATTTTATAAATAAATATTATTCAGATTTCGAGTTGAAACCCTACTAAATCTATTAAATAATTTTTTCCCTAGAAACTCATTTTATTTTTTAATTTTGACATCTTTATCAAAATACCATTGGAAAAAGTAATTTTTCTAAGGAAATATTGTTTTAACTTAATATTTTTTACGATTTTATAGTTAAGATTTTCTAATAAAGCTAATTTGTCTTGATTAAAATTCCTAATTACAATAAATAATTAAAAAAAAAAAGAATTTAAGATACCTTCTGCTTTATGGCTTTTGCCGTGGATCCAGATGACATTTCGCCGGCTAATTAGAGATTCTAAAATTATCAAAGATTCTTCTGTTTATTTTTCTTTTTTAAATTACTTACCCTTTATTCATCTTTTTTATCATCAATCGCCATTTTATACATGGTCATCATTTTATACAAGGAAATTAAATACTAAAAAGCAAAGGATCTGATTTTGAAGTCTGCAGCCTATACTCTTTTCATATATATACATTTTTTTCTTTTTGCGAAAGTGGACGGCACCACCTAAATTATTATTAAATGAAAATCATAAAATATCAATACATGAAAGTTTGAGATAATAAAATTAAGGTCTCGAAAATATATATATACATATACATATAGATATATATATATATATATGTATACATTTTGCTTTCACACAGTACTTTGCAGTCTCCATACTACTGTCTTATTGAAGCGGTAATGAAAAGAAAAGGCAAAGTCAATTTCTTCTTTTTGCATTAGCTAATCTTGATAAGGTTTCTGCCTTTAAATGATATATCATGCATTTCATTTTTCCATTAAGTATTTGTTTGTTGCTTCACCTCTTCTTTCTCTCTCATTTCTGTAAGTTTCTTTCTTTTGGTTGAATCTCTTTTGATTCTGTTGTAAAAATCCCAGCTCTATTTATTTATTATTAATATTTTTCATTTGGATTATGATTCTGTTTACTGGGTATTGAAGTATTTATATTGATTGATAATACTTCTGTAGGAACTAGACATGACTGTTGCTAATGGAAGTGGGGCTTCACCATCAAGGCTTGAGGTTTGTGGTCATAATTTGTTTCATCGGTTTAATATAATTGGACATTGATGAAGATTTTTCTTATTAATTTCTGCGGTATGTCCAGGGAAAATTTAAAGCAATATTCATTTGTTGGATTCTGGGACTTGGTTCACTTGTTGCGTGGAATAGTATGCTAACCATAGGAGATTATTATTACAGTTTGTTCCCTGAGGTGAGTAGCTAACATTCCTTATCAACAATTAAGCTAATTACACAAATTAAAAATCTCTTGCTCACAAGACGTATGCAGAAAGGATTGAGATTCTCTCATGTTGATATGAGCAGGATAGATGTTTCAGATTTATTTTGACAGTATAACTAACTACTCATAAATTTTAAATTTTAATTTAAAAAATTTCAACTTGAGAGGATCTTAATCCATGTAGAAAAGGCCGAGTCACTGAATTAAGAACAAAATTTGTCTTAACACTTTCTTTTTAAGTTGGAGGAGCTACAGAGATATTTAGTTGATGATAATTGATATACTTATTATTTTTTATTCTATTTGAAGAGTTACCATCCTTCAAGGGTACTTACCCTTGTTTATCAACCATTTGCACTTGGGACAATAGCAATACTTGCATACAACGAATCAAAGATTGATACCAGAAAGAGGAACATGGCTGGATATTTACTCTTCAGTTTAAGTACTTCGATGCTTTTGATTGTAAGTATTGTTAATCCCCCATTTCATATCGTCCAATTTGAATAGCTACTCATTTTTTTAAGTAATTCAGCCCCACTTTGCTGCAGTTGGACTTGGCTACATCAGGGAAAGGAGGAATTGGAACTTTCCTAGGAATATGTGCCATAGTTGCCGTGTTTGGAGTTGCAGATGCCCATGTTCAAGGTGGAATGGTTGGAGACTTGTCTTTCATGTGCCCTGAGTTCATCCAAGTCATTTTTCTTGCAACTCTTTAATGCTCTATAAATTTTTCTCTGAGTTTTCTTGCAACCTTGATACAATTTTAGTTTATTATGCTCTATAGTCCTTTCTTGCTGGATTAGCTGCATCAGGGGCACTGACTTCTGCTTTGAGGCTAATCACAAAAGCAGGATTTGACAAGGCTAAGGATGGGCTTCGAAAGGGAGTCAGTAAGTGACTCTTTCTTGAACTATTATAATTTCTAACGTATTTCTTGATGTTTCATTCTTTTATGCCAGTTATTGACGTTCTTGTGTTTAACTTTGCAGTTTTATTTCTAGCAATTTCGACTACGTTGGAGTTTCTATGTGTCCTGTTATATGCATTTTACTTCCCTAAACTGCCAATAGTGAAGTACTACCGTGCAAAAGCAGCCTCAGAAGGATCAAAAACTGTTTCAGCTGATCTTGCAGCTGGTGGAATCCAAACATCAGCAATCCAAGAAGTAAAAATTGTTTCTTGTTTCATAGCTTTGAAGGATAGATACCTTTCTTTAATCCTCTATAATACATCTGAAATTCTAATTATACCTATAAAATATCTGGTGTTATTTGCAGGGTGAAAATGAAACGATACAGCTTGAGCGTTTGAGCATCAAACAGCTATTTTTCCAAAATATTGATTATGCAATAGACCTGTTTTTGATATATGTGCTGACCTTGTCAATTTTTCCTGGGTTCTTGTATGAAAATACTGGTCACCACAAGTTGGGTTCATGGTAAGTGTTAATATGATGCCGCAGGGTAAGAACTTGGAGAAGGATATATTATGCATATCTTGTACTTAAAAAAGAACTTCAATTCTGGTCTCAGGTATGCACTTGTTCTGATTGCAATGTACAACATTTGGGATCTCATAGCTAGATATATTCCCCTAGTGGACTGCTTGAAATTGGAGTCCAGAAAAGGCTTAATGATTGCAGTTCTTTCACGTTTTTTACTCATTCCTGCCTTCTACTTCACTGCAAAGTATGCAGATCAGGGATGGATGATCATGCTCACATCTTTTTTGGGACTAACAAATGGTTATCTAACTGTGTGTGTTCTTACAGTGGCACCCAAAGGTTACAGGGTAGGCTTGTTCGATAGTTCATATATTAATTTTATGATGATTTGTGTTTATGAAACAAATTTAAAATCCTAAGGTGGTTTCTCAGGAAAATGTTTGGTTTTGTAGGGACCTGAGCAAAATGCTTTGGGCAATTTGCTGGTGGTATTCTTGTTAGCTGGAATATTTGCTGGTGTTGCTCTTGATTGGCTGTGGCTCATAGGTAACGGTTCATTCTGAGGAGCAAACACTAATGAATAAAGTTTGTTCTCTCTTGAAGAAAGTTCAATTAATGAAGAAAGCCTTGTTAAATTTAAATTTTCTTATTAAATTATATTATAGAATTCGAAATTTTTCAATAATATTTTTATGATATATGTGTATATTTTAGTTATTATATTATTGAAAATAATTACTATTATTATTCTTACTAATTCAATAAATAAATTGTAAATTAATACATTCATACATAAAATTAGAAGTACAATAAAAAAAATCTTATATTTTGGCTCACGAGACTAAATGGATAGAATTTCGCTTAATTCCGGTTTCTCGCTTATTAAATTAGCCTAATAAATTTGCACCCAAAAAAAATAGCCTAATAAATTTTATTAAGCCACCTTTCAAAAAAAAAAAAAATATTAAGCCAAACTCATCAAATTACCGCTTTACTTAGAATCAAATTTATTATTGGACTTATTTACTGCTTGAATATCGACTTTAAGTTATGGTTAAGAAAATTTGGGATTGAGGATTTCTTAAAATTCGGAAAATTTTTAACTATAGGTCGAATTTATGAATAGGTCAATTGTAATTTATTATGTAGCAATTTAATTTCACCATAATAACAGTTGAAGAGTTTCTACTTTCTATCTTTCTTTCCTTGTTAGTTATTTATTCTATCCCAGATTGATTGTTTATTACTCCTTTTTTTATCTATTTCAAAAGTAATTCACATTTTTATTTTTAAATGTTAATTTTATAAAAAAAAAATATTCTATATTATTTTTCATTAATTGTATTGATTAATTGTATAATTAGTGAAAATATATTAAATAAAGTGTATAAAATTAAATTATGAAGGTCTTCAGATTTGACTTAATCGTAGAACAAGTCAAGACAAAGAGTCATAGATCAAAAGCTCAACTGGAGATTGAACCATGGTGAAATTAAAATGTATAGTAAATATTAAATAAAATCTCTATATTAAAACTCAAATTATAAATATGTCAAAACTTGCTTGTATTTAATTCATAATCATCCCTATTTGAAAATATATTCAATGTTGTTCATTATTTTAAATAGTAACTTTTAATTAATGTGTGTTGGTTCGAGTGGTAAGCGGCTTTGTATCGCTTCAGCAGATCGCGAGTTTAAGTCTTAAGCTTGTAATTTTGTGTATATAGATATTTTTATTGGGAGATTCATCCATCATTGCTAGATGCGTGACACGGATCGAATCCAGATTAATCGAGACGAAGCCTCGAATAGCAGGCGCAAAAAAAGAGTACGGTTTACATAAATAAAAACATTTGGATCAATTTGTAATTTTCTTTTAAATGACTTTTTAATTAAATAGGTGAGAAATATGAATGTTCCTATTAATAATTCCCATGTCAACCTGCTGCTTGCCCCATTCTATGAAATAATTATTTTTTATTATGAAAAATTCTTAATTAGATGATGTGTATGTGTATCTTTCAATAAAAAATCACAATATGAATAATAATAAAAATAATTCTATAATTTTATTGGTATGATATATATGCATCAGGTTTAAATAAGTCTTTCTTTTACTATAAGGCAAATACAAAATTTCTCTCCCTATATTGATCTTTATTAAGTGGCACAATGAAAGAGAAGAAAATAAAAATAAAAAGGACAAAGAACTTGTATTTCATTTTTTCTTATTCGATTATTTAATTAAAATTTGAAATAAAATAAAGTTTATATAATTTATTTTTATTATTATATACCATTATCATTCTAAATTAATAAAAGATAAATTAGTAACTCCATATACTGTCTATTTTATTTTTTCACTTTAATTATTTTCTTTTTAAATTGGTGAAAAAATGTTTTAAAGGATTGGAGAAAAACTAGGCAGATCAAGTTATTTTCTATTATTTTTTTTTCTCATTTCTTTATTTTATTATTGTTCAAATAAAAAATGGAAGAAATAAAATTTTTATTCTCTTACTTTCTCATACCTTTTCTTCAAAACAAATAAAGGCTAAGAGAAAACAAATAAAGGCTAACAGAATCAACATATACATTAAGGTGAAATAATTAATAAATAGCATGTATAAAAAATATAAAATTATGGATTAAATTTAAAATAAAAAGTAAAATTGACTTTTTAAATATAAAATAAAGTTAAAAATTTGTTAATACATTCTTCTTTTTAGATTTAATTAATAAAAATTTCATTTTATATACATCTTGTGGGTTTTATTTTTGTAGTAATGGGGTTCAATGGGTGTAACTCATATCATTTTAGCATGTTGTTTTAAAAGAAAATTGCACAATATATATATATATATATAATATAATATTTTTTTAACTTTTTAACTTCATTTTTATTGCTGTTAATTTTTTCCTTTTATTTATACCTTTTTTTTTCATTTTTACTTTTTTTTACAAAGTTTTTATTTCAAAATTTTGGTTTTTTTTCTTTCTCACATGTTATTTTGGTCATGTGCAGTCTTTGTGTTTGCGTCCCTTTGTTTTTCCTTTTTTTTTTCTTTTAATGTCGATTGTTTTTTTCCATTTAATTACATCTTTGTTTTTTATCTTTCTTTATATTTTTCTGTTTCGTTATTTGTTTCTGTTATGATCATTTCTTTGTTTTGCTGTTTCTTTTTTGCAATATTGGAATTTTGTTTCGCAGTATAATAAAAAGGCTTTAATGGACAGCTTGTGAGAATTTTATTTGCAACATTTGAAGGAATTATTTTATTTCATATGTTAATCGATGGTTTTTCACTCCAGTTACATTATTTGATCTGTAAAATATCTTTAAAATAAAAATATTTTTAATGTCCCGTAAACTGTATCATACATTACTCTGCTCCTTCCCCGGATTTCTTTAAAAATATCTAAACAATAAAAAAGCATTTTTAAAAATATTTATTTTCTTTTTTTTTCAGAAATTTATTTTCAACTCTCGATTTTAAATAAATCTCACCTTCAGAATATGTAACCCCAATTTAAAGGGACATACAAACTGTATGATATTTAAAAAAAAAATGATATGTGATGTAATTTTTCCTTCTTTCTATAAATACCTTTTCAAAATTAGATTTTTTCTCCAAACAATCAAATAAATTCAATGCTAAGATTTTTTTAACATTAATTGTATTTCAATTAAACTGATGTTCATATAAAATCGCATAATATAGGCTCAGGATTTAAATCTCATTAATATTAAATCTTTTTCTCCAACAATAGAAAATAAGAAAATTAAATTTGTGTTAGTAAATAAAATACCAATTCTTTAAATTTCTCAAAAATCAAGTAATTATAAATTTTAAAATATCGAATGGCTACAACGTGCGAGAAACTTAACCAACTGAAAAACATACCAAAATATGCGGAATAACAGCCATAATCTGAACAAAGAAAGGCCTGCATCTCCTGTTCAATACTTACATTTTTTCTTATTAAGTCTATGCATAAAAGCCATTGAATTTGCAGTTAGACTTCAAGGGTCAACATGGAGTGGATTAATGGAATCCCTCTTTACTTCACATGTAACCCTTCTTTCTATATTACAAATAACAATCCAACACTCAAACCTTTCTTAAAAACTTCATTAACCTAAAGATTTTTTGTTGTTCAAGAAATCTCTCTGCCTCGACATAAAAACATCATCAGAAATTCAAAAATGTTGCCTGCTTTGTTATTTTAAAATTGTGAATATTCTTCATATACATTGATTACATACAGAACATGAAGTAATAATTGTTAATTATTAACTATTTTAAGGTTTGGTATCCCATATTGAAAATTTAAGAATATGAAGAGGGGTCTTAAGACTATAAAATGATCTCTCTTCCCTTAGTTAAAACCTATCACAAAATAAGCTCATTTATATATAAGGCTTATTTTCTCTTCTTTCTCTTTTGTTTTTCTTTTTTGAAATTAGTAATATTATTTTGGTGGTGTTCGAGGACGTATGCAAAATTGGTCGAACCTCATTAAATTTTGGTGTTCTCTTTATTTTATTTAATAGTTATTTTTGGTATAGTTGTAGTGGTATTTTGTGTTAGTAATTATATATCTAGAAAAAATCTATCTAAGAAAAGACTTGGTATTTAAGCGTGTCCATTGTGACCCATCTCTCTTTTCTGAGAATTTTTCTGGTATAATTATTGATACAATTATTCACACGCTATATATATTATTGGTGAAAAATTATTCCAATTTTCACAATAATTGGTATCAAAGCTAAGATTTTCTGAGTATATTCTGTTATTGCAGCCTAGTCTGATCTTCCACATCATAAAAGATTTTCTTGGATTATTTGTATTCTGCATTTATTAGCTATTAAATAATTTTTTTGAAACAGAGATGATAGACGACTTAGGCACATTATCCACTCCAAAGGAGACAGCATACACATTGTCAATTTGGTCTAGGATTATTGTGTCAAATGTTAGATTTACAGTAAAAAAAATTTGATGGTACGAGTCATTTTGGTATATGGCAAAGTGAGATTCTAGATGCCCTCTTTCAGCAAGGTCTAGACATTGCCATTGAAGAAGAGAAACCAGAAAATATTGATGATAAAACTAAAAAGTCATCAATCGTATGGCTTGTGGTACAATTTGATCGTACCTTTCTAGAGAGCAAAAGTATATTTTCTCTTAGAAAGTTATCGCAAGTAAATTGTGGAAGACATTGGAGAAATTTTTTTTGAAGAAAAGCAGTCGGAACAAACTTCATATGAAAAAGATATTGTTTCGCTTCATTTGTGTTTCTGGTACTACAATGAATGAACATATCACCAATTTTAATCGGCTGGTAGCTTATTTGATGAATTTGGATGTAACTTTCAAAGATGAAGATTTGGCTTTGATGTTGTTGGGGTCCCTTCCAGAGGAGTTTGAGTTTCTTGAAATAACTCTACTCCATGGAAATGATGAAGTAACTCTCTTTGAAGTAATTATTGCATTATACAATTACGAACTATGAAAGAAAGATAAGAAAGAGAGTTCAAGTGGAGCAGTAGAAGCATTGATTGTGAGAGATTGCTCTCAAAGCAAGAAGAGAGAAAAAAGGGGAGATCAAAATTCAGACCAACTAAAGATGAATGAGTCTTTTGTCATGAGAAAGGGCATTAAAATATAAATTATCCCAAGCTAAAGAATAAAAGCAAATCTGATAAAGGAAAAGCTGTCGCGAATTCAAATGTAGCTGAACGTGATGGTGAAGACTCGGATCTTTCATTAGCTGTTATGTCGTCAACAAGCTCTTTTAGTGTATTGCTACTTGATTCTGGTTGTAGCTATCATATGTGTTCCAATTGAGATTGGTTCTTTGACTTTAGAGAACTAGAAGGAGCAACTATTTACACAGTAAATGACGGTCCATGTATGATAAAAGAAATTGGTTCAATCCAATTAAGAAATCATAATGGATCAATCAGGACTTTGACAAATGTTCAATATATACCAAGCTTGAAGAAGAATCTCATCTTTGTGAGAGTCCTAGAATTAAAAGATTTCATTATAAATACAGCAGATGGAGAAATAAAAATCATTTCCAATGCACTGGTGATAATAAAAAGATTAAGAAAGGCCAACAACTTGTATTACTATCAGGGTAATGCAATTATTGAGACAACAGCAGTAATTTCTAGTAATGATCAGGAGTCGAAAGTAACCAGATTATGGCATATGCACTTGGGGTATGCTGGCGATAAATCATTGAAACTTTTGTCAGATCAAAGATTATTAAAGGAGTGCAACCCGGAAGTTAGATTTTTGTGAGCATTGTGTCAAAGGCAAGCAGACTAGAGTGAATTTTGGTGCTGCAATCCATGATACCAAGGGTATTTTAAACTATGTTTACTCATATGTGTGGGGTCCTTCCAAGACAGTTTTAATAGGAGAAAAGTACTACTTTGTAACATTTATTGATAATTTCTCTCAGAGAGTATGGGTGTATACTATAAAAATAAAGGATGAAGTGTTAAGAGTTTTTCTCATATGAAAAAAGATGGTGGAAACTCAGATGGACAGAAACAGTCAAATGTCTCTACACAGATAATGGTGGAGAGTATAAAAGTGATCCATTTTTAAAACTCTACCAAGATGAAGGCATTATCAGACACTTCACAGTTAGAGATACACCACAACAGAACAGGGTGGCAGAACGCATGAACCGAACATTGGTGAAGAAAGTTCAGTGTATGTCGTTTAATGCTAGGTTAGGCATATAATTTTGGGTTGAGACTGTAACTTATGCTTGTCATCTCATTAATCGCTTATCATCAGCTTCTATTGGTGGTCAAATACCATTGGAGAAGTGGTCTGAAAAATCTATTACCGATTATGATTCCTTACGAGCTTTTGGTTCCACTACATACTATCATGTTAAGGAATTAAAGTTAAATCTGAGGGCAAAGAAAGTGCTTTTTATGGAGATCACCATTGGTGTGAAGGGACTTTGTCTTTGGCGTCTAAAAATAAAGAAGATAGTCTTTAGCAGAGATGTTACCTTTGATGAGTCTACCATATTGAAAAAGGTAACAAATAAAATTGTTCAGCAGACAAATGATACTTTGCAGCAGGTGGAGTTTAAAAGAAGAATTGTTAATCCAATAATAAATAAAATAAATGAAGACACTCCTACGGTAGAGGAGGAGTCAGATGAAGAAGAGAAGATGTTTCAACCCAAGAACCTCCACAGCAATAAGAATCTATTGCAACAAATAGGCCATGATGAGAGATTTGCAAACCTGCTCGATTTGATGATATGGTGGCTTATGCATCCGTAATTACAAATGATGGCATTTCTAACATTTGTAGTGAAGCTTTCCAAAGTTCAGAAAAAAGAGAAGTGGAGAAAAGCCATGGATGATAAAATGCATTCCCTTAGAAAGAATCAGACATGGAATCTAGCTAATCTACCAAAGGGAAAGAAGCCAATTGGATGCAAATGGATATAGATGAAGAAAGAAGGATTTTCTAACAAGAACGATTTTCGCTATAAGGCAAGATCGGTAGCTAAAGGCTATGCTCAAATGGAGGGAATTGATTATAATGAAGTATTTTCTCTAGTTGTAAAATATTACTCCATTAGAATTTTATTGGCCTTGGTAGCACAATTGAATTTGAAACTCGTTTAACTTGATATAAAAACTGCATTTCTACATGGAGACTTAAAAAAGAAAATCTATATAACTCAGCTAGAAGGGTTCAAGGTTGCTAGAGAAGAAAAATGAGTATGCAAATTGAAAAAATTATTGTATGGATTGAAACAATCTCCAAGGCAGTGGTATAAATAATTTGACAATTTATGATGAGGCAAAAGTACACAAGGAGCAAATATGACCATTTTGTATATTTGCATAAGCTACAAGATAGATATTTTATATATCTTCTCCTGTATATTGATGATATGATGATAGCTTCAAAGAATCAAGGAGAAATTGAGAAGTTAAAGGCTCAACTAAATCACGAGTTTGAAATGAAAGACTTAGGTGAAGCTAAAAAATTTTAGACATAGAGATATGCAGAGATAGGAAGAGAGAAAAGTTTTGTTTGAATCAGAAACAGTATCTGAAGAAGGTACTATAATATTTTGGCTTGAATGAAAAGTTAAAACTTGTAAGTACACCGCTTGTACCTCATATGAAACTCAACACACCTTTATCTCCTAAAAATAAAGTGAAACGAGAGTACATGTCAAAGTTTTCATATGTAAATATTGTTGGTAGCTTGATGTATGCTATGGTGTGTATAAGGCCGGACATTTCACAAGTAGTTGGAGTTGTGAGCAGATACATGTATGATTCTGGCAAGAAGCATTGGCAAGCTGTGAAATAGATTTTATGTTATATTCTGAACACCATAGATATTGGATTAATATTTGAGCAGGATAAAAAAGAGTTTCAATGTGTAATTGGATACTGTGATTCCAATTATGTTGGTAATTTAGATAAATGTCGATCAACTACTAGTTATGTGTTTACACTTGCTAAGGGACCGGTTAGTTGAAAATCTACTTTATAGCCAAAAGTCGCCTTATCTACTATGGAAGCAGAGTATATGGCAGTATCAGAGGCCATTAAAGAAGCAATCTAGCTTCAAGTGTTGCTTGATGAACTGAAAATTAGATAAAAGCATATCGAAGTGCAGTGTGATAGCCAAAGTGCTATTCATTTAGTAAAAAACTAAGTTTATCATGCAAGGACGAAGCATATCAATATTCGGTATCACTTTGTAAGTGAGATTCTGAAAAAAGGTGAAATATTATTTCAAAAAATTTGGATCACTAACAATCTCACAGATATATTGACAAAAGTGGTGACGGCCGTCAAGTTCATCCATTATTTGAACTTGATCAATATTTTAAGAAATTAAAGATAAATGCTTTACAGTACAAATTGGAGACACTACTGATAATAATTGCTTTTGAGAGAAGATTTACAGATTGTAAACAGACAAATAGTCAAGGTGGAGATTTGTTAGTTATTGACTATTTTAAGTTTTGCTATCCCACATTGAAAATTTAAGAATATGGAGAGGGACCCTAAGGTTATAAAAGGACATCTCCTTCTTTAGTTAAAATTCATCCTAAAATAAACTCATTTGTCTATAAGGCTTATTTTTTCTTCTCTCTCTTTTGTATTTTTTTTTGAAATTAGTAATATTATTTTGGTGGTGTCCGAGGATGTAGAAAAAATTGATCGAATCTCGTTAAATTTTGGTGTTTTCTTTATTTTATTTAATAGCTATTTTAGGTATAGCTGTGATAGCATTTTGTGCTAGTGATTATGTCTAGAAAAATTTTATCTAAGAAAAGACTTAGCATTTAAGTATGTCTATTGTGATTCACCTCTCTTTTTCTGAAAATTTTTATTTTATAATTATTGGTGTAATTATTCACACACTATACATATTATTGATAAAAAAATTAATCCAACTTTCACAATAATAACATAGTTTCAGGATTTTAATATAATATTTATAGTAACAGTATTAGCATTTAGAAATATTTATAGGTTCCAAAGAACAATTCAAAGCTCAGTTCATATTTTAATTAGGAATTGGCATAGGGAAACTATACTTGTAGCATGGGAAAAACCAAAGATAGGCTGGACAAAATTAAATTATGATGGTGCATGCAGAGGCAGAGAAGGTAAAGCAAGTATTGGAGGTATTTTCAGGAATCATAAGGCAGAATTTTTATTTGGGTTATGCTAAATCCATTGGCAGAAGTAGTAGCACTATAGCTGAATTAGCTGCGCTTAGAAGAGGTCTAGAATTGGTACTAGAAAATGGGTGGAATAACAATAATCTATGGATTGAAGGAGATGCCAAGACATTAATTGAAATTATAGTGAAAAGAAGAGATGTTAAATGTGCAGAAATGCATAGACACGTGAGGAATAAATATTATAATACTTGAACTTTATAATTGCATTTTAAGTCATATTTATAGGGAAGGAAATCGAGTTGTTGATAAATTGGCTAAATTAGGACATCATTTTGATAAGTCTAAGATTTAGTGACGCATTCCTCCTCATGATGTTTTGTCTATCATACAAGACGATGCTGCCGGTAAGATTATTTTTCGAAAAATAAAATCTTAATTAATTTAGATATGTAATTATTGATTCTTAATTTTTATTAATTAGGCATACAATTATAGATTGTAATTTTTAAAAATATCATTTTTCATATTTGTCTACAAATTAACCTTTCTTTATGGTTATAAACATATATAACATGTAGTTTGTGATTTAGGATTATCAAAAATTGAAATCCCATCTGAAATTTATATATAATAAAATGAATATAATTGTATATTAAATTAAATATAATATATGTCATATACATATTAAAGGAAGAGAGAGAGAAGAGAAGGGGGGAGGGTTGTCGGTTGAATGGACCCCCTCCCCTCCTCCCACTTATTATATATATATAAATTATTATATAATTATATATAAATATATTTAATTATAAATATATGTAATTATGATTATAATTATACAAATTATATATAAGTAATATATTTATATTATTATTATTATATAATTATATATAAATATATATAATATAATTACATTAATTATATATTAAATATATAATTATATTAATTATATATTTATATATAAATTATTGAATTTTTATGTATAATTATATATAATTTATATATATTATTGGCTTTTTTGTATTATTTATACTTTTTAATTTGTGGATATTTATAATTTTATTATTAGATATTTAGATTAATATTAGAATTTTGTAATTTGATTATAAATTAGGTAAAACTAATATTATCATTTGAAATAGTAATTTTAAAATTTTAATTTTACAAAATTATTTAAATAAATTAATATATTCGAGAATTAAAATAAAAAGACATATAAAAAATTTAATAAATAATATAAAATAATAAAAATATAAATTTTATTATAATATTAAATATTTAATTTTTATCTTTCAATCGCTTGTAATTTTTTTATAGAAAATTTTGCTCTCCCTTCATTTATGTCCTGATTCTGCCACTATACATATTGTACGTTACACCCACTGCATAGCATATTATATATATATATATATATATTCCATGTTCTTGTTCTATTATTATAATGTAGCCAATATTAATTTGTGTTTATTCTTAAGTTCTTTAATTTCGATTTTGATTTTGATTTTGATTCAACTTAAAGTGGTCATAGTTCATATAATAATATATTATTTTTACATTTTACTTAATTATTATTTAATTTACTTAATTATTTAATTTACTTAATCTTTGTTAGGACTTGAATCTGAAATCTTTTAACACTACAAACGATTCTAATATTAGTCAATAAAAAAATAAAAAGCTCATAATTCTTAGAAAGGGAAGGGATTTCCTCCGAGACTCAAGTAGTAAATTAGTATGCTCCACAATTCTAATCCTTCTGTTTATAATATGCCTTATGTATCCCTAACATAAGTGAATCCTTATCATGGAAAGAAATTTTATGTATGTTATTATTTTATTTAATTTTTATTTTTCAAATAATCAGAATATGTTATTAGCAACTTCTTTGCTTCAAAGAGATAATAAATAAAAAATACTAAAAAGTGATTAAACGAAAAAAAGAAAAGAAAAAAAAGAGCGCTTTAGATACATCTCAAAGTAAAAACAAACTTAAATTAGGAGGGATCACATCATGCCAATGGAATAAAAGATAGGAAATTGAAAGCTCAATTAACTAAGAAACCAAGAATTGATTTCATAATAAATATGATGAATTTGAACATTTCAGTTATAATCCAAAAGAACTCTTATACAAAGGATTAGAATACTATAGGTTGATGGGGGAGGAATATTGTCACAACCCGAACTTAAGAGCATGTAATTGACACTAAAAAAAAACACATGGCTTCCAGAACCTATAGTTAGCCTGACAACTAAAAATCCGAGGAAACTACACTATGACTGTCATCATTGTCACAAAGTTAGGGTTATGAGCCCACTTATTAAGCAAAATTTGTAAATCGCTGCCATAATCAGGCAACCATCACAAATCTTATCAACAAATATAGCTCAATTGAAACATCATAACTACTAACTAAACAAATCAAAAATAGAGATAACAAAGAATATATAATGTGGAGTTTTTAGAATACAATACAAGTAGACATAAAATAATTACATTTTGAGATAAATCAAGAAACTTTCATGTTGAGAAATTAAAAACATGAGTAACTCTATAAAATTTACCCTTCACAGCTCAACTTGCAAACTGGAAAAAATGGTGAATAATAATAATTGTTCATCTCAATGAGATATATGTTAATATATGCCTTGAATTTTCTTTTGGACCAAGTTAATTTTTTTTTAGCAAATTAGGTAGCCAACCATCGTTGGCATTCTTTGACAAAAATGAGCAAATTAGGTTGTCCATTGTTGGCATTCTTTAACAAATTTGAACAAATTAGGTAGCCAACTATTATTATTGTTTTTTGACAATTTGTAGGCCATCTTTGTTTTTTGCTCTAATCCTTATGATTATATATATGGGCAAATGCAACCTATTTTGGATATAAGGTGAGGTGAGAGAAAAGAGAGAATTTTGTATGAAAATACCTTAGCCATATTGTATCTTTCCTTTTTATGAGTGTTTTCTTTTCTCTATTGTAATTTTGTGAGAAGTGAACACATTGGGTATATTTGGGTTAATGGTTTAGAGTGACTATTCTCTCTAGTTTTATATCACCTTCTGAATATTAGTGAATTTATTTATCTCTTTCGCCCGTAGACGTAGGCTAATGTCGAACTACGTAAACTTATGTGTTTTTATTTATTTTCTCTATTTTTATCTATCGCATTTTGCTCAGATAAATATTTTGTTTTCGCATTTAATTCTAACAAATTGATATCAAAGCTTTGCTAATATTTATCTGGGATTAGTTATGGCAAAAATAAAATTTAATATTGAGAAATTTAAGCTCAATATGAGTTATACTATATGGCAAGTCAAGATGAAAGCAATCTTGACACAAAACAGTTTGCATAAAGCATTATTTGGTAAGAATAAGTTGTCTGCAATAATGAAAGAAGATAAAAAAGCAGAGATTGATGAGAAGGCCATATCGACGATTTAACTTTATTTATCCATTGAAGTGTTGCGTGAAGTATTTTATTAAAAGATGGCTAAGGATTTATGGGACAAGTTGAAATCTTTATATATCACAAAGAATCTCACCACCAAGCTGTTTATCAAGCGTCGTTTGTACACCCCCTTCATGGTGGAAGGTATATCTATCAAATCTCATATTGATGAGTTCTCCTCTATTCTTTTGGATTTTGCGAATATGAAGATTAAGTATGGAGATGGAGATCAAGCTCTTATGTTGCTTCATTCACTACCTCCTTCATATAAGAACTCTAGAGAAACACTGATTTACAGTAACAAGTCTCTAAAGTTGAAGAATGAGAAAGTATCTTTGTATTCTAAAGAGCTCTTTGATAAATAAAAAAAAACTCTCAACTAGCCATTCTGACCATCCGGCAGAGGGTTTGGTTATTAGAAGAAGGTCCTCTACAAGGGTACCTAGCAGTAGTAATCGATCGAGATCAAAATCAAAGTCAAAATATAGTAATTTAACTTGTAATTATTGTAAAAAGAAAGGGCACATTAAAGCATAGTGTTTCAAGCTTCAGAACAACAACAAAGAAAGGAATCAGCAAGTTGAGAAACCTACTGAAGCCAGTATTGTTCAGGATGAGGTTGAAGTTAGTGATGTCTATGCTGTGACTGAAGATAGTACTAAATCCAAACAATGATAGATTTTAGATTCAACTTGCTCATTTCATATATGTCTCCATAAAGGTTGGGTTTCCTCTTATAAACCAATTGACAAAGGAGTTGTTTTAATGAACAATGATCATCCTTATAAAGTTACATGAATTGGTAGTATCAAAACATTGACTAATGTTTGGTATGTTCCTGATATAAGAAAAAATCTCATTTCCTTATCTGCTTTAGATAATCTTGGTTGTAGATTTTTCTGGTGAAAATGAAGTTTTGAAGGTTCTAAAGGGTGCTCTTATTGTAATGAAAACTAACTTAATTGGTAAATTGTATAAATTACAATAATCTACTATTATGGAATTGGCTGCAATTTCTTCTTTTATGCCAGAGTCAGATGTAACCAAGTTATAGCATATAAGGCTAAGACACATGAGTGAGAAAGGTATGACAATATTGAGTAAAAGAGGTCTTCTTGATGGCCAAAGTACATCAAAGTTGGAGTTTAGTGAACATTATATTTTTGGCAAGCACAAAAGAATCAGCTTCAATACAGGAGTTCACATAACTAACGATACTTTGAATTATATTCATTCAGATCTTTAGGGACCAGCACGTACTCCTTCTAGAGGTGGTGCTCTGTATATGCTTACTTTTATTGATGACTACTCAAAAAAGATATGAGTTTACTTTCTGAACTAGAAAATGAGGTCTTTGTCACTTTTAAGCAATGGAAGGCTTTGGTTGAAATGCAGACAGGAAAGAGAGTAAAGTGTCTCCGTACTGACAATGGGTTAGAGTTTTGTGATGGTGAGTTCAATAAATTTTGTAAAAATGAGAGTATTGTGAGACATCTCACAGTTAGAGGAATTCCACAACAAAATGGCGTATCCAAGTGTATGAACAGAACTCTATTGGAGAAAGTTAGGTGCATGTTGTCTAATTTAGGTTTGGCACAAGATTTTTGGGCATAAGTAGCTTCTACAGCCTGCTATTTGGTGAATCATTATCCATCTGAATCAATTGAATGCAAGACTCCAGAGGAGATATTATATGGTAATCCTGCTAATTATTCTAATTTATGGGTGTTTGATTGTCCTGTATATGTTCATGTTAATGATGAAAAACTTAAACCTAGATCTAAAAATGGCATATTTGTTGGTTATCCATCTGGTGTAAAAGGATATAGAGTTTGACTTTCTGATCCAAAATCACCCAAAACTATTGTTAGTAGAAATATTATATTTGATGAGTCTACCATGCTTCATTCAAGAAAAGAGTCTATTATTTCTTCTGACATAGTCGTGCAGAATTCAGAGAAGCAGGTGGAGGTTAAGATTGAGGTGGAGAAGACATCTTCACAAACAAATTTCATTTAAAGCCCAGTTTAGTTACATACTTCCACAAAAGTAGAAGAGTTAAAAGAAGAGGAGTAATATTCCATTGCTACAACTAGACCACAAAGAGAGAAAAGAGTGCCTTTAAGATTAGCAAATTATGTTACTTTTACATGTGTTGTTGCATAAGAAATTGAAGGAACCAATGAACTTTTCACGTATTCATAAGCCATTTATTGTGATGATTTTTCTAAATGGTTGATTACTATACAAGAGGAGGTGGAATCTCTCCATAAGAACAAAACTTGGGATCTAGTGAAACCACTTAAAGATAAAAAAATTTATTGGTTGCAAATGGATCTTTAAAAGAAAAGATAGCATTCTAGATATTGAAGATGCAAGATATAAAGCATGATTGATCACTAAGGGCTATAGTCAGATACAAGGAGTTGATTTTAATAATATTTTCTCACTTGTTAAATATAACTCTATTTGTATTTTGCTTTTGATTTAGTTGCTATGCATGATTTAAAGTTAGAACAACTGGGTATTAAGACTGCCTTCTTGCATAGTAAACTTGAAGAGAAAATCTATATACAACAACCTGAGGGTTTTGAGATAGAAGATAAAGAAGACCATATTTGCTTATTGAAGAAATTACTATATAATTTGAAGCAATCTCCTCGATAGTGGTATAAACACTTTGATTCCTTTATGGTTGGGCACGACTATTCCTAGAGCCAATATGATAGTTCTGCATATTTCAAAAATCTTGGTAATTGCTCATTTATTTATATGTTGTTTTATATTGATGACATGTTTATTGTTGCAAGAGTATGTCTGATATCAACAGGTTAAAAGAAGAATTAAATAGTGAATTTGAAATAAAAGATTTGGGAGTAGCCAAGAAAATTCTAGGTACGAAAATTCAAAGAGAAAGAGCTGCAAGTAAACTTTATCTAACTCAAAGAAGCTTTGGTGAGAAAGTTTTAGAGCATTTTGGAATGAAAAATGCTAAACCTATAAGTACTCCACTTGCTGTTTATTTTAGACTTTCTGCTACTTTATCACCATAGTTTAAAAAAGATGTTAAGCACATGTCATATATTCCTTACTCTAGTGTTGTTGGTAATATTATGTATACCATAGTTTGTACTCGTCTTGATATTACACATGCAGTCAGTGTAGTTAGTAGATATATATCTAATTTAGGAAAATAGTATTGGTAAGCTGTGAAATAGATAGTGAAATATTTGAGGGGTACTACTAATAGTTATTTATAATTTGGAAAAGGTAAGAGCAATGTGATTGGTTATGTTGATTCAGATTATGCAAAAGATCTTGATAGAAGAAAATACATCACTGGTTATATGTTTGCCCTTGGTGATTGTGCTATAAGTTGGAAAGCTACTTTACAGCCTACAGTAACATTATCCACTGTAGAAGCTAAGTACATGACAATGGTTGAAGCTATAAAAGAAGCTATTTGGTAAATATAGTACGGATTTGCAGGTGACTTTTGTCTATTGTGATAGTCAAAGTGTTATTCACTTGACAAAAGATCAGATATTTCATAAAAGGACGAAGCACATTGATGTAAAGTATCATTTTGTCCAAGATGTTATCTCTCAAGGTAATATTATAGTTAAGAAGATTGATATTGCAAATAATCTAGCTAATATGGTGACTAAGTCTCTTTCAGTAAGTAAGTTCAAGCATTGCTTAGACTTAATTGATATCTGTGACAATTAAATTTTTCCTAAAGGACTGTTTGGAGAAAATGAAGAGAATCTTCTAATTTGATATAATATATTCAAGTCAATGTGGAGATTTTTTAAGATATGCCTTGAATTTTCTTTTGGTCCAAGTTAGTTTTTTTTTTATATATAAAATTAGTTAGCCAACTATTGTTGATATTCTTTGATAAAAATGAACAAATTAGGTAGCCGACCATTATTGACATTCTTTGACAAATTTGAGTAAATTAGGTAGCCAACTAATGTTGTTGTTTTTGACAATTTGTAGGCTATTTTTGTTTTTTGCTCTAATCTTTATGCCTATATATATGGATAAATGCAACATATTTTGGATATGAGTTGAGTTAAGAGAAAAGAGAGAATTTTGTATGAAAATACATTAGTCATATTGTATCTTTTCTTTTTATGAGTAATTTTTTTTCTATTGTAATTTTGTGAAAAGTGAACACATTAGGTATATTTGGATTAATAGTTTAGAGTGATTATTCTCTCTAGTTTTGTATCACCTTTTGAATATTAGCGAATTTATTTCTCTCATTCGCCCGTAAAAATATGCTAATGCTAAACCACGTAAACTTATGTGTTTTTATTTATTTTCTCTATTTTTGCCCAGATAAAAATTTTATTTCTGCATTTAATCCTAACAATATATAATAATCAATATAATATATCTTTGCCATGCATATAGTGCTTGTGCTAATGTCAATCAACAAACAAATCACATAATTATATGAGGATAGAATCAATCGATAAGAATAACATATACTTTGTCACCTTGTACACCAAACTTTTTTTAATTCCTACAAGATACCCTATGATTATGGATGAAAGAGTTACAATTACTCATACTGACTTTTCTATTGATTGTTCTTATAACTGAGATAGTTCTAATAAAATTAAGTAATAATAATAAATTAATTAAGAATGATTTTTAATGAAAAAATAGACATTTTGGCTGGTTGAAAATTAATTTGAGGTAGTAATTGTCACTAAATTTTATTAAAGACCATTGTTGTTTACACCCTTAGATTCAATTTAAATATTGATAAGTTCGTTTTCCACATTTATTTTTGTTAATAAAATACTTCATCTGTTCCATGTTAATTATCTTCTACAAATAGAACATACATATTAAGATAATAATTAATTATTATAAATTTTAAAAAAAATATAGTAATTTACCTAATTATACATTTTTTCTTATTAATTAGATTAAAAAGATTTAATAAATAAGGAAAAATTTTTAAACTTTTTAATTAATGTTATCTTGATTTTATAAAAGTAACATTTAAAATGAAATAATTTTTTTTGGACATTTATATAAATACCCAAAAAATAATTTTTATTTTAAAAATATTATAAAAATTAAAAATATTTATACTTTTATAAAAAATTATTGCAAAATTTTATAAAATACCTTATTTCTCACTAAAAGCAAAAGTTTTTTTTTTTCAAAAATAACTCTTCCCTCACTACAATCAATATTTTATTTTTTTAAAAATTTATTATTAAATAAAAATATTATAATAAAATAATAGAAAGTAATATTTTAAATTATTTTTCATCATATAAAAATTATAATTCTTTATTAAAAAATTTAATTTTAATCATAAAAAATAAATAACACTCAAAAAATTAAAAAAAAAGTAAAATATATAAAAATATATTAATAAAATTATTAAATTTATTTTTAAATAAATTTTACATATTATATATATAAAAAATAAAAAAAAAATTTAAGGAAAGACGAGCGAAGCAAAGAGGGGGAAGAAGATCTTTAATTGAGCTATAAGCCTCTGAAAGAAAGAGAGCTATAAGCCTATCATAGGCGTCAAATATTCGACTTTGCATTTTTTTTAGGAATTCCTCATATCCAACGCAACTTTCCACAAGCACCTCATCCCATACTACTAGTTGGGGGCTTTACCGCCGTTTCCTCGTGCTCCTCCTCAAGGAGTACTCAGTCACCAATGTTAAGTGATAATTGATATTAAAAGTATATTTTAGGAGTCGTTTACTCACTCCCATCCTTTTTTATAGATGCAATTTTAATTAGAGTTCTGTTTGCTTTGGGTCCTTACGAGCTGTTGTAAGCTTCTTTCAATTTTAAAGCTTACGCATAAAAGAGTCTGCTTCTTGCAACTAGTAGATTCAATGGGTCAGTAATGGCGAGGTATGTACAATTGGATTAAACCAATGAGTGAATCCCCATATCACTCACCATGCTTCAGTAGTTTGGAGGTAGTAAATTATTATAATTGATAATACTAATCTTGGTATCTGGAAAGCATATATCAAATTGGATTTCATTGAATTTCACGCTCCAAAATTTTAATGATTTAATCAATTTTTCTTAGGTGAAACAAATGATATCTCAATCGGAGGAGAGAGCGGAAAAATTTTATATAACCCAATATATCTAACAAGTCGCATTATATGTCAATCCAAATTAAATTGTCTTCCCTAGAATTTTGAAAAGGGACTTTCCAATTTCGTTATATAAATGTGTAGTAGATGTATTATAGATATTGTGTGTATATTGTATTTTCGTTATTTAAGTTGCGTGTATTTTATGCTAAAACTTTTGAATATTGTGCAAAGATTTTGAGAATAAAAAAATAAAAAAATTAAATTAAATAAATATTAAAATATTATGTAGACGTGTTGTATATATAATTTGTATTGTTAAGTATGTATTTTATATATGTTGTGTATATGTTTAATTTTTTATGTATATTAAAAATTTGACATAAAAAAAATTTATATAAAAAATTATAATATGAATAAAACGTAAAAAAAATAAAATTATAAAAAAAAAGAAAAAAAACAACGTTGGAGACGAAATTTTGAAAAAAATTTCGCATGTGAAACTGAACATATTTTTTAAGCAAAGGATGTAATTTCCTCTTTTTTTTAAAAAAATAATATTTAAAATAAAATCGAAAGAATAATTATTTATTATCTGTGAGAGTCATTTTTAATATAGTTAAATGAAATATTTAACAATAAAAGTACTAAAATGTTTTTAATTATAAAAAATAAAATTCAAATTGCTTGGTAATTATTTTTAATTCTTTCTATTATATTTAAAATTAATTATTGACATAATTAAGATAATTTTTTATGTTGTTATATATTTTGGAACTCAATTTTTTTTTATTTTTTTAAATATATGTATATGTTTATAATATAATCAATCTATGTTTTAAGTACAAATATTAGATATACATTTCAAACTAATTAAAATAAAATGTTATGTAATTATTTTTTGTTATTGATTTGCATAGAAAATATATTTTTTATTATTTAATGTATAGTTTTTTTAAAAAAGAAAATTAGATGGACAAATTCAAAAGAGCTGATATTCAGTTTGAGTTTTTATTCGAAATAAAAAAAAAGAGAGAATGTGTTATATTTAATTACAGAATATATAAGATTATTTTAGTCTTTTTCTATTCATTAAATATAAAATTTTAATTATTTTAAATAAAAATACTATCTTTGTTAACGAAAATAAAATAAAACATGAAAAAATATTTAAATTTATTTCTTAATAAGAAGGAATAAATTTATTAATTAAGTTAAATATCAGACATTAAATAGCAATATATTCACCTTATTCTATAGTAAATTTACCAACTGAAGTTGTTGGTTTATTATAGTTTATGAATTTTTTTAAATTTTATTTTATATTAACTATAAATGTTTAATCAGTATCTTAACATATATTATATCTTAGCATATATTAACTATATGTTTAATTTTTTTTACCTAGATGATGATTAGAGATATTTTTGGATGAATTAATGTCATGTCAATTCATCAAAGAAATTAATTTTTTTTTATTAAGTGACTTTATTATAGAAAAAATCCTTTAATAATAGTTATTATCAATTAAAGAAATCAGTTGACTTTTTTTTTGAAAGGCAAAGAAATCAGTTGACTTGTTAATATATATAAATACATGTATATATAAAGGGGGTCACAATCAAAGATGAGCATTAAAGTGGGTCCAGATAAGCATTTCTTTTTTCTCTCTGATAGGGTTTTCAGCAAGTGCTTATAGGCCGGCGGCAGCCCAAAATCCACTGTTTCTCTTCTATTTTCGTCCTTAGTTTTTTTTTTTTGTTTTTGTGGAATAATTCATTTTTTGATCGCAGGTGTTGCTTGTTTTTTGTAGTCTCCTTCTCTAGAAGGGTCCATGCTCTGTCTCCAGATCGGATTTCTTACCAATATCGGATGAAGATTGGTTTTGTGCTCTCTTTTGAGCTTTCCTCTAAAATAGCAAAAGTCTTTCAACCTTCTTCTCTATTCTACAGATATTTCCTGTCAGGGCCGTCTTAAATATTTAAGGGGCCCTGTTCTTAGAGAAAAACAGAATAAATTAGACCCTATTCCTAACTTGAACTAAATTATTTTCAAAAATTAAAAAAAAAAGAAAAAAAATTATAATTTGAGACTGGAGGAAGAGAAAAAAAAATTTTTGTCACTGGAGGGAGAGAAAAAAAATATATATATTTAAATAAATATATTTACAAATTTTTGTTTCATCTTGGGGCCCTGTGCAAGCTGGGGGCCTGTGCAGTAACTCAGTTTGCACAGGGCCTTCACCGGCCCTGTTTCCTGTGGATCTTGCCCCTTGTTTATCTTCGTAGTTACTGGAAGAGGAAAGGTTCTGCTCAAATCTTCTTGAAGAAGTGGCGACCGGTTTAAGCAATTCAATGGTTGACCGATTTCCTCTCCGACCCCATATTAGGACATGGTTTTAAATATAGGCCTTTTTAATATTGGAACGTCCGATTTTTATCGAAATTTGACACTCTCTATATGAGATTCACAGTTTTTTATATAAAATTTTTCAAATAATAAAAATTATATTAAATCGTTAGACAAAAACGGTGAATCGATGAATCGATGATTTTTAACTATTATAATTTGTTGAATCGTGATTTGAAAATAAATTGCATATGTGAAATTAGAAGAAGAAGAAAAATGATGGTTTGATTTTGTAATTAAAGTAGAAGAAGAAGAAAAAGAGAACTGTTTAATATCTTTATTATTTTTTTTCGTTGAAGCCGAAGAGGAATAAGAAGAAGAAAGAATTATTTTTTAAAATAATTAATAAAAATTAATAAAATTAATAAATAATAAAAATAAGCTAAAGAATAGTTAATTATTTTTTTAAATAATCAATAATTAATAATAAAATTAATAATTAATAAATAATAAATAAAAATAGTTAAAATTAAAAGTAAAATTAAAATTAAAAATTAAAAATAAGAGAGAGAAAGAAGAGAGAAAATTTAAATTAATTTATATATGGTAAAAAATAGTTATTTCTTATTTTGCATCGATTTAATTCATTCTGTTTTATCGAGTTCGTTACTCGATTCGTTCGATTCTGCGATTTTAATTATATTCACGGTAGCGTTAGCTGATTCAAACTGTTTCATGTCGATTCAATCCGATTTCGTTTATCGTGACCGATTTCAATTCCGCAACAAATTTTGCAATTTAAAATCATAGTTTGAAGGCATTTGGAGAAGCAGAATGAATTGTTAATGAGGCATATAATTCAATGTCCCATGAATTGCATAAGCTTTAGATTTGTTTCATTCGATTCCGATTATTTTTTTTTATTTTATAATTATTTATTCTTAGTTTAAATATGTCGAGGATTAATGATTAAATTAAACATGATTCATGTAATTGGCAAAGAAAGAATGGAAAATTGATTTGACCAGGCAAAGTGCGAAAATTTGGTCTAAAAAATAATTATTCTTTAAAAATTGAGCTAAATTATAGTTTTAGATTAAGTAAATACTAATAATTGTTATATAAGATATATTTTCGAATTGGATTTTTTTTTTATTTTTAATCATTAAGTAAATAATTATTATAATTATTATGATTATTGTTATTTCTAATTTAGTAATTGTTTAATGCAATTTAGCAATGTTATTATTTAAAAAATTATAACATGTGTTTAATTATTGTTAAAAACTATTTACTTATTGTTATATTGTTATTTTTAATTAAGTTTTGATAACAATTTAATCTTTATTATTATTATTATGGATCAATTTTAACATATATTATTAATTTATATATTATAAAAGATATTTATTTTTTATTTTATTACTGTCCGATTCATTCCGTTTCACCGATTTCGTTACTCGATTCGTCCGATTCCGCGATTACAACTACATTCATAATAGCGGTAGCCGATTCAAGTCGTTTCATACTGATTCAGTCCGATTCCGTTTCGACGCGACTGATTTCGATTCCGCGATTTAAAACCCTGGATTAGGATATGTGATCCTGTGTATCTCTCAATCTCATCAACATATGAGGAAGTTTGGGGTAACAAACCCATGCACTGATTTTTTTCTTCTTCTTTTTACAGTGGTTTATTGTTTATTGTATTGCAGATCTACGAATCTGCTTTTTTCTTCTGTATTTGGCCGTTCTCTGTGGCCATAGTTTAGGGGGCTGCTATGCTAAGGGCAAGAGGGTTGTTTTTTTTGCTGTTTTTACTTTTTAGTCTTTTGTTTGGTGCTCTCCTCTGGTTTCCCACAATCAGATGGTGTTGATCCTGTATTGTGGGTTTCATGTTAATGATATCTTCTTTCCTGTTAAAAAAAAATCAAAAAATATTACAACCTTAAGATTACCACATAAAAAGAAGCTTGAGATTCAGATGGAAGTTGAAGGTGAAAAATACATGCACTACAAAAGGTCAGTACGTCCAATTAATTAAGCAGTACAAAGCCATTTTTCCAAATTCATTTGCTTTAACATATAAATATATATACATATAATTTAATTAATTTCATCTTCCATCACCAGCAGCTAATATATATGAAGTTATGGAAGTACAAAGAGAGCTTTTCTTTTGTACTACAATCTGCTATATATTTATATATATATATATATATATATAGATGTCTGGGTATGAATTTATCAGTAATTGCAATTAAGTCCAACAATGGAGACGATCCCCAGATTGAAGAAACATCATTGAGTGCAGCGTTGATGAATTTCCTTTTTTTAAAAAAAAAATTGTTGTTTTTTTTACTCTACAGGATGTGATTTCACCAGCGCTGCACTCGATCATGTTTTTTCACTTTTCTGGAATAATTTCTCTTTCAAGAAATTCCAAGAAAAATTTTACTGTTTGTGACAAGGTAATAGGAAAATTTTGCATTGTTATGCTTTTTTTTTTTTTCTTTTTCCTTTTGCCTTTTCTAATTATTTTGGAAATTGGATTTTCATTTTTCCTTGTTTGTATATTTCTTATTCTGTTTGCCATTTCCTGGGTTATGAAATCATAGCTCTCTTATTTTGGTTTAGCCTTTAGGCTCATTGACATAACATAATTTAGATTTAAGAATTTCAGAATTTACAACAACTACTAATTGCACATAACCTCATTTTTCCAGCAGTTGTCAACCTGCAAGACATGGGCGTAGCAGTTTTTTTTTTTAAAAAAAAAACTTTTGGATTTATTTTAATTGAAAGCATTAGAAGTCTTTCCTTCTATGCTGTATCTAATGTCAATTTAATGTAATTAAAAAAACCTCATTTTGACAAGAAAAGAAAAGTACATTAGTTCCTTAATTCATTTTATTTTCTGAATGCATCCCACAATGATCACAAAATCAATTTCTTCATTTCTGAAGCAAAGAAGAGGATGCTAAACAATTTATCATCGAAAAAACAGAGTCATGAAATTGAACCAGGACAGAATTCGATTTGCTACAAAGTGAAATGAAGAGAAAAAAGCATTGGATTTAGATTTTAGAGATTAAAGAGATCCTAATACTAACACAGATAATTTTGTTGAAAAAAAAAGAAAAAAAAAGCAAATAAAAATGTTTATTAAAGAACTGAATCAGAAATGCTATTCACAGGTCTACCATAATCATTTTATATCTTTTACCACTTTATGTTACCCCATCTGTCAGTTTTCTTTCACTGCCTTTTTTTTAATGTTTTAATGTTAATAACTTCTTAAAATTTATAGGTAACTGAACTCTTCTAAAACATTACTCTACCAGTTTAGAACAGCAATAAAAATAGTCATCAAAATAAGACATTAACTTTATTGACCAAAAAAAAACATAGTAAGACATTAACTTTAAGTCTGAAATCACCTCTCCTGATCTATTGGATCTTATTCTGATGATCATATTTCATGCAAATGCTAACATCATAAAATTTCAAGAAAATAAATACAAATAATAATCACATTAATTTTCAAGGAATTAACAATTGGATTATATACAATTCTGATTCCAAATGGTATGCAATTGTTAGAAATATAAATTTACATTATAATAAAAGATTTTCTATTGAATGCCAGAGCAATTTACTAGTAAGATTGCTGAAATTTTAATTCAGCATCTGCATGCAAACAAGCCTGGCTGCCTGCTGCCCTGCTACAATAATTATACTCTATAAAGTTTCCTTTTTTTTAAACAAATTACAAAAAACATAGCATATAATTACTTTTATTTTTTTAACAGAGCAAAAAATGCAGATTGTTAGATCAGAATTCTATATTCAGTGAACAAGAAGCAAAATAAATAAATAAATAGCAGAGTATGAAAATGCAAAATTGTGTAGACATATCAGTAGCAGAAAACAAATGCTATATAAAGCCTGCTAAATTCTCCATTCTGCAATTTCTGAATTTCAGAATTTCTGGAAGAGTAACAACCTCAAATTCTCACAAATTGCAGATAGAAAATTCAGAGAGAAAAAAAAAAGAATTAATGTGATATTATTTTTGTTGAAAAAGAAAGGCTAAAATTTGCAAATCTCCAAAAGATACCTTGGCATAGTCTCTCAGTTATCTAATAATCTGGGAGTCCCTCAATCTGTCTTTAAATCATAGATCGTGACTGCATTGAAGATTTCGAGACCAAATTGGACTCTTCTTTTCCCTCAAATTACACCTTTTTGCCATTTATTTTCTCTCTACAACGACTCCTTGCCATAAATGCCCTCTCTAAAACACTTCACTTCCTTGCTTCATTATCTGTTTTCTTTTCTAAAAACTACCATTTTTTCCATCACTTTCCTGAGAAAAGTTTCGAATTTTTCCGGGAAGTTCCAATTTTTCTTGCAGAATGGAAGAAAATGGCTCTCTCCCTGAACATCTCCGCTGTAAGCGGACTGACGGCCGGCAATGGCGGTGCAATAGGAGAGTTATGGATGATAAGAAGCTCTGCGAAATTCACCATCTACAAGGCCGCCATAGACAGCACAAGAGAAAAGTACCGGAGTCACTGAAATTGCAAAGGAGATTTAAGAACAAATCAACACCCAATGCCGACTCAGTGCCTTGCAATGGCGAAATTAGGGCACAGAAAGAGGACAGTTTTTCGAGATTGGTGAAATTGGCGAAGCCTATGAAGAGAAAAAAATCGATCGGTGAATCTGAAGAGCTTGATGAGCCCGTGAAGAGGATAAAGAGAGGGGATTTGCAGCTGGAGTTAATAAGAATGGTGTTGAAAAGAGAAGTAGAGAAGAGAAGGAAGAAGAAGAAAAAGAAGAAGAAGAAAGTTGCGGTGGAAGAGATAAATACAGATAATGATAACGATAGTAATAGCGAGGAAGAGTTAATGAGAGATTTGCCTAATGGGTTAATGGCAATATCTCCTGCTAAACATTTTGGCAATGTAGCTGCTGCTGCTTCTTCTACGCCTTGCGATATCAAAATTGGAGCTGCTGATATCAGTGCGGTTACTACAAGGTGTTTTCGGTCTAAAAACATCGAGCCAATGCCAATTGGTACATTGAAGGTATTTTTTTTATTAACTTCTCAAAAAGTTTTTTACTGCCCTTTTTCTATTTTCCCTGAATTTTAGTTAAACTGTACTTTTTTTTTTTGTGTCAATTTAATTTAAAGGTTGTGCCTTTTAAGAAGGATATGGTGAAATTGAGGAGGGGAAAGAGGAAAAAATGTCATTGGTGTAGGAGAAGTGGATTGAAGACTTTAACACGGTGTTCGAGTTGTAGAAAACAATTCTATTGCATGGACTGCATCAAAGACCAGTATGCATCTCTGTATCAATTTTTTTTTTAATTTCCTTCAATTATTTGTTTCTTGAATCGTTTATTTAATTAGTTGCCACCATCCTGTAGTCAAACGTTAAATAATGTGAGTTGTTGATAATAATCTTGAAGGAAATGCTATTCAAAGAGACAAGGATAAACTTTTGGAGATAGTTAGAAATGTAGGTTGATTGCCTCATGAAATTTAATGAATCAAGAAAATACAGAAACATAGCAAGAAGGTATGATTAGCCAAGGTATCAGAATTTTCAATTAGTTCAAAACTATAAAAACCCGAATCTGCAATTGTCTATTCATGGCACACTGTAAAATATCTTGTTTTGTTTCTTCACCCAATAGTGGATGTAGAGAGCACTCGGTATCCAATAATCCAAATGCTGTTTGATATTCAGATACAGTTTCGGGTCATGCTTGAAACAACAAATATAAATAAAGTTCATGTTTTCATGATCACGGTCCTTTTTTTGAAATCTTTGGTTGGGAGTAATATCTGATTAGTAATTCTTGATGTTCAAATGAATTTAGGTATTTTGATATGCTAGAAGAAGTTAAGATAGCATGTCCGGTTTGCCGTGGAACTTGTTACTGTAAGGTCTGCTCAGCAATTCAATGCAGAGACATTGAATGTAAGGTATGATTTCTAATTTGAATATGTTATGAATAAGTTGATTTGCTATTCTATAAATAATCACAATGTTTAAACTTTTTTGAAAAACATGGTTCAGGGCTTCTTCAAGGACAGTAGTAAAGTCAACAAAGTTTTACATTTTCATTATTTAATCTGTATGCTTCTTCCTTTCCTAAAACAAATAAAGAAAGATCAGAGCATTGAGCTAGAAATAGAGGCAAAAATAAAAGGTAATCATGATGGTTCTGCTTTTTATTCTTCTAAAATTAACTTTGACCACTAACCCACTGGGAATCTTTGTTCTGATGTCCTTCAGTCTGTAACAGGCCAGAAACCATCTGATGTTCAAATTCAACAGGCTGAAGTCAGCAGCAATAAGCAATGTTGTTGGTATGTCCTCTGTTGCTTTAAGCTGCAATATATTTGTTTATACTTTATATAGTTTTGTTTATTGCTTTGTGCTGCATGATTTGACTCCCGGTGCAGCAATAACTGCAAGACTTCCATCGTGGATTTCCACAGAAGCTGCCCAAGCTGTTCCTATAACCTTTGCTTAAGTTGTTGTCGGGATAATTTCCAAGTGAGCTTGTCTGGGAGCGTTAAAGCCATTATATGCAAATGCCCTATGAGGATGAAAGCTTGTATATCTGGAAAACAAATTTCAGAGTTGAAATCAGTATGCATCTCTAAGTGGAATTATGGCAGTAAATATTTTGATTCTTCTAAGTTACTACCTAATTGGAAAGTTGCTGACGGCAATGGTGGTATACCTTGTCCTCCCACAGAGTTTGGTGGCTGTGGTGATAGTCTCCTTCATTTAAGTTGTGTTTTCCCCCCAAGTTGGACCAAAGAACTGGAAACAAGTGCTGAAGAAATAGTTGGTTGCTATGAGTTGCCAGAAACCTTGGATACTTTTTCATCTTGCTCATTATGCCTAGGGATGGATTGTGAAGTTGATGAGACTAGGCAGCTGCAGGAGGCAGCTGCAAGAGAAGATTCTAATGATAACTTTCTGTATTGCCCTACTCGTGTGGACATCCATATTGATAACCTTGAACACTTTCAGAAGCACTGGGGCAAAGGTCAACCTGTAATAGTTCGTAATGTGCTTCAGGGTACATCTGATCTAAGTTGGGATCCAATTGTCATGTTCTGCACTTATCTTAAGAATATCCTGACCAAGCCTGAGAATAATCAAGCTGCTGATGGCTTGGACTGGTTTGAGGTTAGTGATTTTTTTCTACTTGCATTCCACTTTAAGATGCAGTGTAGTTGTCTACTTGTTAGTTTCAACAGATTAAAAAATCTTATGTATGCTCTCTCTCTCCCAACTTGTTCATTATGTATCGACTTATTTGTTTTTTGACAATTGCAACATTTGACTTTATTGTGAACTTTCATGAGTTTAAGGGTTTATGTGTATCTTTCTAGGAGACATGACTATAATTAGTTGTATATTGTTATTTCTTAGAAGTAGAAATGTAACTGATAACCGAGGATTGGAGGTTCCCTTGCAAGAAATGTAATGTCCAAATCTATGTGGCTCCTTCCCTTCCCATAGGATAGTAATGAATGCAAGATAGAATCTTTTCCAAAGTATCTTTGCTTCTTTATGATGTCTGTTTGGTTGGTAATTGATCCAAGAAACTGCTTAAAATGTTGTTTTTTTGTGAGTTTCTCTTGGAATGTGAGAAAAAATTGATTCTGCTGGGACAGGATTGTGTTGTAACATGATGAAGCTGCATATTTGCTGGTCTTTCCCCTCTCCTTCACGATAATACATCTACTGGTTTTTCAAGTTGCAATTATTGGTGCATATCTTCATGATCTTTTGACAGTAACATAATATTCAAATTATCTTCATATTTGTTTTCTGAATGCAAGTCAATTGCTAATCATTGTGAAGTAAGCTAATATTGTTGCATTGCATGTTCGTCTTTTTCAGCATGAATAGCCCTTCTGTTTTTTTTTTCTTATTCTCTTACCATCAAGGATATTTTTATTTTCTTGCATCATATGATTTGAAAACTTGAAGGGAAGCTTTGGCGCAACGGTAAGCATTGTCGCCGTGTGACCTGAGGTCACGGGTTCGAGTCGTGAAAACAACCTCTTGCAATTGCAAGGGAAGGCCACGTACAAAGACCCAACGGGTCCAACCCTTCTCCGAACCCCGCGTATAGCGGCAGCATTTGTACACCGGGCTGTTCTTTTTTTATATATATATATATGATTTGAAAGCTTAAATTTTGAATTTCACCATTGTTATCTTATGTGGCAGGTAGAAATAGGTATCAAGCAGTTATTCATGGGGTCTTTCAAGAGTCCAACACATAGCAACATGTGCCATGAAAAACTAAAATTGAAAGGCTGGCTTTCTTCTCTTTTATTTCAAGAACATTTTCCAGCTCATTACGCTGAAATCCTTCATGCTTTACCACTCCCAGAGTACACGGATCCCGTTTCTGGTGTTCTAAATATTGCTGCAGAATTGCCACAGGAAATAATGAAGCCTGACCTTGGCCCATGTATATATATCTCTTATGATAGTGGTGAGAATCTTGTCCAGGCTGATTCTGTGACTAAATTGCGCTATGATTCATATGATATGGTAAGTCTTGTTTTGTTTCTTGTCAAATTTACTATGTGAATTTTGCTCAAACACCGGATCAAATTCATTAGTATTCAATTTATTTTCCTCAAAATGCAAAACTGTCTTTTATTGTTCCATATTTCTTGCAATATGTGATAAACAACAACATCCAAATATTAAATTAGTTTTTCATGTGCACTCTTATACTGGTTTTGAATTAGTTTTTTCTGGGAACGCAAAATGTTCTCTGTGTATAGTCTGAAACACTAACACGAATATTTGCAAGGTCATGTCATCTAGTTTACTAAGCAAATGCTTTTCCCATAATCAAGGTCTCTCCATTTCTTGCACATTTTCACCTCTCATTAATAGCCTTTTAATGCACACTTTTTCCGTCATCATATTAGTAGTTCTGATGTTGAGCTTCTCCCTTTCTGATTTCAGGTTAATATTTTGGCACATACCACTGATGCCCCTGTGTCTGCAGAACAACTTAATTATATAAGAAAGTTAATGAAAAAACAGAAGGAACAAAATGAAGTAAGGGGAACCACACCATTGGACGGGCAAAACGTGGAAGGAGTAGGATTATGTGATATGATCACGGAAGAAATGAGCTTACACAAGAAAGTTGCCAGAGTATCTTGGTTTTCTGCTGCCAGACGTGAAGCAGAAAACTTGAGCCTCAAAAACAGAGATGTGTTCCTTGATGCCGAACATGATTCTGATTCTGATACTGATACTGACACCGAAGTCTCAAAATTTTTTTTTGGGCCTGTTAAAAGCTCTAGAACAGCAGAGAATCTTAAGTTTTGTGGGAGGCGTACAGAGTTTTCTAATCATTTGGGAAAGCAAAAACTTGCTGAGTCTTGCGGTGCCCAGTGGGATGTCTTCCGGAGGCAGGATGTTCCAAAGCTTGTTGAATACTTGAAAAGGCACTCTAATGAGTTCACAAAGACATATGGCTTTGGAAAACGTGTAAGTCCAAACAAGATGTCAGACTGTATTAGTTTGTCCAAGTTAATGGTGATTTACTTATTTTACCTTTTCTTTCTTGCAGATGGGCCATCCAATACTTGATCAGAACTTTTTTATTGATACAACTCATAAAATGAGACTTAAGGAGGAGTTCAGTAAGTACTCCTATTTATTCATTTTTATGTATGAGAGGGAGAGAGTTAATCTTATGCCTTTGATAACTTGTACACCTGCCTTTTCTTCCAGAAATCGAACCATGGACTTTTAAGCAACATGTTGGAGAAGCTGTTATCATTCCTGCTGGATGTCCCTACCAAATTAGGAATCTTAAGGTAATTCATGGAAAACAATGAAAATTAACATTTCAAAGAATTGTCTAATTGATTGTTCCACGTAGTTCAATTGTTTTCATAGGTCTCAACTATTGGTAATTTCATAATTTAATGTCTATCAAATTTACTAAAGTGATTTAAAGTAAGTTTCTACAATTCGTTTTGTCTTCTTTAATTTGCTAAATTTCCACTTACATTTTATGCTACCATTATTTACATGATATTCAGAAATGAGAAAAAGGGAAACTAACGGGCTGTTTAGTTGTGGAAAACAAGTCATGTCTTCCAATAAATTTTTTAAGAAAAATGAAAAATAGAGTTTGTTGTTTTGTTAGAAATATTTTCTATTTGGAAAATTAAAAAATAATTTTCTATATTTATTAGCTAATAGTTGAGTTTTGAAAAATTACTTTGTTTCCCAATTTGCATAAGATGAGTGTGGCAGAAATGAGGATGCTAAGATGGATGTGTGGACATACCAGACTGGACAAAATTAAGAATGTTCATATTCGACAAAAAGTCCAAGTAGCGGATGTCGGAGATAAGGTGAGGGAAGGAAGACTTAGATGGTATGGGCATGTTTTAAGAAGACCTTCTAATGCTGCGGTTCGTAAGTGTGAGAAGTTGTTGATTGAGGGGGCTAGAGGTCGTGGAAGACCTAGAATTGTGTGGAATGAGGTGATAGCAAGAGACTTGCGTGCCTTAGATCTTGATGCGGATTTGATTAATGACAGACTTAAATGGAGACGTAAAATCTGTGTCTTGGAAGGGGCCTAAGGCTGGAATATCTTTTTTGGTGTCTTTTGAGCTTATTTTGTTGAGGATCCATACAGCCGACCCCAACTTGTTTGAGACTAAGGCTTAGTTGTTGTTGTTGTTGTTGTTACATTTTGTTCCCACTTTAAGATTTATTTTTATTTGGATATATTTATTTCATTTGTTTATGTTTTATTTTGAAATTTGAAAATATTTTTAGGTTGATTTTATAATAATTTATTTTTTTATTTTATTTAAAAATGTTATTTAATAAATTGAAAAAATAAATATACATATTTAGATTATTAAATTGTATATGTAATTATACTTTTGTATAAAAGTATTTAAGAAAGAAAGTTATTTAAATATTATATAAAAATGAAAAAATAGAAATTGGAAAACATGATTAGGTAAACATGTTTTCTAATTTTTCAATTTTCTATTTGAAAAATAGTTAGAAAAATGAAAATCTGGGAAATTAGGAAATTTCATTTGAAATAATTGTACTTTCTAATTTTCTTGATCTGTCATGTTGTGCAAACTGCAGTCATGCGTTAATGTGGTTGTGGACTTTGTCTCACCTGAAAATGTGACTGAATGCATCCAGTTGATTGATGAACTCCGTCTGCTTCCGGAGGACCATAAAGCCAAAGTAGATTGTCTAGAGGTAAATTGAGCTTGACTATTGAATTGACTTCATGCCTGTCCAGTGGCAGTGATGAATAATGTTTTTTCTTTTGGTGCAAAAATCAGGTGAAGAAGATGGCCCTTCATAGTATTAGCAAAGCAGTCAAAAAAATCCGTGAGCTTACATGTGCTGAGTAAGTGCCTCCATTAGAATATACAAGTTATGCGTCTTGCAGCTTTGATTCTCGTTTAGTGCCAGCATGTATTAATTGCCAAATGATAGAAACATATAGCATCATTATGTCAAAATTCTTCAGCTGATTTGGAATCGTAGGAACATTTACAGTACATGCGATCAAAGAATTTCATGAATCCTGTTGAATCCATCTGGATCATCTAGTTGAATTGTGTTGGTTTTATTTTATTTGTTAAATGGCCAAAAATAACAATAAAAAGACCAACAAGGTCTCTGCTACAAAGCTCATGAAACGCTGCCACGTACTTGGTGGTTATGGTGACCACCTGCATTGTTACTTAGTATTTGCTAAGACTATTTACTAAGACTACCAGAGGAATCACAATTGGCACTTTATACGGGCATGCTAATTGAGGGAGGGGGGAATTTTAGTTTGAATAGGGCTGTGGACTGCCTAGTCATTCCTCGAGTAACGACCATAATGGACAAACTCTATTGTGCTTGAATCATAAATTATACCATTTTTTGAACAAAAATATCTGATTATAGAGTTGTTTCATTGCCGAGTTACATTTTTGATATGCACGCTGCACAAATGTAGTTGTTAATAAATTATAAGGATTTATAACATAAGCAATTTATATACCCTACAATAATTGCAGGACCAGCGGCGAGCTTAATGATCGACAATGAGGAATGGTAACACAATGAGTGCAATTCCCTCGCATTTTGAGTTCCTTTTTTATTGCCAATTATATTTGTAGATTATTAACCTTTGCTATAGCATGAAATTTTGATAGTACCAGCAGCAACAAAAAGCTGATTCTGCAGACAAAGATTAGCATTTATTCTCTCTTTTCTGCTACTTGTTTATATAATTGTGATCAACCAATTGGTTGCATACAATAAAAAGACGCCAGATCATCATTTGTTCATATTTATATTTGTCCAAAATTACTCTCTTAAGGACAATTTGTTTCCCAATGGTTTGGCGGTTTTTTTCTTCAACAATGAATAGATATTAATCATCATTCAAACGGTGCCCTTACTTGCAAGGGCTACAACTTGACAAGTTTATGAAGCTAATTGAGCTTGGTATTTGAGACTGCTATCACCGATAAGGCTTAAGAAATTGTAAATCCCATTTGAGTGTAAATGAAAACCCGGGAATCAGAAAGCAAAATGCATTATCATTTATCATATCAAATAGATAAATAAATAAATGCAACCAAGCTCAACTGCCGAAGTATAAATCCTCTGAACAGGTTGTTTGCTTCCTTGTATGCTGGTGACTTTGATCATTTTGAAATATAAAGGGCGCAACAATTCCGCACAAACTGTTTGCAACTTAGCTTAGAATGGCACTTCTCTAGTGCTTGTATCAAGTACTGCATAGCAGCTATCTTTTCCCGATGCTCAACTAACGGTTGATATTTTACCAGTTTAAATTAAATACAGCCCAAAGTAAAGAATCTAAACAGTTGATATACCATACAATAACTAAGCACTTCAAAGTATAGATAATCTGAAAATAACCAGAGAGTCTCTTTATGTCCTGTCGTGTTAACATTAAAAAATGAAATGGTACGATATCAACTGGCGGCTGACAAAATTTAAACACAATTCTAGCAAGTCCCATATATATATGAAAAAAAAAAACAAAAAAAACAAAAAAGAATATTGGATTACAAGTGAAAGTTTGAAAAGAATTCTACAAGTAATATAATGGGTTTTATTCACCCTTGTTAGGTAATACCAGGGGAGGAAAGAAAAAAAAAAAAAAAAGAGGCAGAAAAGTTCTGATGAAATTCTTCCTAATCACATTTTTGCTTGCAAGTTGACAGGCAAAATGCAAGAATATCCTATGTGGAAAATCAACAAGATAAAATAAATACAGGGACAAAATGTTAGAGAAGAATATAAAAACGCTCAAAATTTTCATCGGGCCAAAGCTCTCCAGTTATTTCTTAGAACTAGTATAATTTTCAGTCTTAACACTGTCAAAATTGTTTTTATAGGAACAGCACAGAACATAACCTTCTCATGGTGCCATCAGTCCGTCAATTGTATAAGAAAGTGATTTGGCCCAGTCAACTCGTAGAAGCAGTGTTTGTAGTGTTTGCATTATATTGTATCCAGGATCCAGCTTCCGTTGCCAGCCCTACAAATTCAAATCGCCAAAAAAAGGAAGATCCTGAGTCAAACCAACCGAGAAGTAAAGTTAATGCAAGGCCCAAATCTCCTAACATGTCTGGGAAATTATAACCTTATCATCTAATTTCTCACCTAAGCTACTTGCAGGACCATATTTGCCAACACCCTACTTGTTATAATAGGGAAGAACTATCATGGATAAGAAAAGGAAGGATACAAAAGTATATGGTGACAAAAGGTGTGAAAAAACAAAAGATCTATTATTAATATCCCCAAGCCTTAAATCGAAGGATAATGGTGTTGAAGGATCCAGATGAGAGTTTGCCAATTTATCATTAGTGGAGGATGTAGCAGAGCACTATTCAGTACTCATTTCAACCTTAGTTTCCTGAATTTCATGTTTTGTTTCCACTATTATATGGAGTGATATTTTTATTTTAATGACCGTTTATTTGGACAGAGTAATTGTCCACATGTTTATGTCATTAGGAACCTAAAACAGCTCTGTAGTATCTTTTTATTTCTGAAGTAAAAAAGTATAACAATACACATCCTTAACCAATATTATTTTAAAGACTAAAAGTTCCATTTTTTTCCTTCTTAAATTCTTATTCCCCATCTATATATTGGACCAGAATCCAATTTTCAAACCCAGTGATTATAATCTAAGTGTGGGTGTTGTCCTCATCCTAAAAACATCATGGCAACAGGAAGAATTAAATTACCTCAAGAACTAAAGTTGTGACCATCACAGTGCAAACATTTCCATCAATATTGACTTTATGGCGCCTGACTTTCTCAAGTACTTCTTGCATGCACTCAGCAGGATGAACTAGATCACCCTCTGGAGTACCCCAAAAAGTGAATGCCCCTTCCACTTCCTGTCAAAACAAGTCATAAGACATTGAAAGCATGCAGGGGTATAGAATTGCTATACATGATCTCCAGGATGAGATAAGATTCTGTCATGACACTGTTAATAAAATATAATAGTCCATCTAAAAAACTACAAGATTAAAGTTGTAATTGCATGAGTCACTCATTTTACTAAATGACAAAAAAAATCATAAACATTTCAAATTACCAACGATGATCTTAGGCTCATAATATAATTATTTTTTTTTTGTAGCATTGGAGGAGTGGAATCAATCCCCAATTAATTGCCGAAGGAAATATACACTTACTGCTGCAATAATATTTTGCTTATTATGTTTAAATCAAAGGACCCAATGAAGCCCTTCCAAGTCTATCATCAACTAGGACTACGAGGCCAAAAGTATATTATCCAATTTGTTAATTGTCATTTTGTCACCACCAATCACAACAAATATAAAGTTTTACCATCCTGATAGAGAAGCAAACTTGTCATTCTTAACACAATTAATTCAAGTTACCATGTGCTAGATACCTTACCTCGATAAAAGCTTTTGGATTTGGGCAATTTTGTTGCTTTGATAATCTTAACGTGCATTCTGCCGCAGTGCGACCATCCCGACGTGCAACAGCCTTAAAAAATTCAAGTAAATTTACTCGATCACTCTTGGAAAGTTCAGCTGTCATACCTACATCCAGAAAAATAACATGGGGCTTTGACGGCTTTGGTTTAAAGAGCCCTTTCTGAGAATACTTGTTCTGGGACACCCGGACAAGGATATTTCCAGGATGCATATCTGCATGAATAAAGTTGTCCACCTGAAAGAAGAAAATATCAGATTTTCAATTGAAAATCAATGAAAAATATGTACATATAGCTGAGAAACAACAAAATGAAAAATACAAATGTAAAAAAGTGTTACCAGAAGCATTTTCAGAAGTGCATGAATCCCAATGTGAGCAAGTTTAGATTTAATCCGTTTGTGTCCTTCAACGTCATCAACATAGTGTGAGACACATTCCCCTTGCTCATAAGTTTCTACTAAGACAGCAGGGTGCACAAGCGGGTATACAGGCTTTGGAAAAGATACATCCTTCCATCTTCGGAAATTATAAATAAAACGGCTCAAATGTGCAGCTTCTCTGGCAAGGTCAACTTGAGACATCATAAAAACTGCAAACTGCTGAACACTTTCATCCAACCTCAACCAATTCAAAGCTGGAATAAATTTTGAAACTTTAGCAACAAAGTTGATGATCTCGAAATCTCTCCTAATTGATTCACCAACACCTGGATGCCTGACTTTTACAGCAACAACCATAGGCTTCACCTGTTTTTGACCAGGGTATCGAAATCTCAAAGAGGCTCGATGCACTTGTGCAATGCTTCCAGAGGCAACGGGTACTTCTTCAAAACCCTCAAAAATCTCAGAAATCTTGCGACCAAATGCTTTTTCAATAGTTTTTCTTGTGTAGGCAAAGCTATGTTCAGGAGCTTTGGTATGTAGCTCCGAAAGTTGTGTGCATAAATCTCTAGGAAAAAGATCTGGCCGGGTAGCTGCCCATTGACCCCATTTTATAAATGCTGGACCTGCTTTTTCCAAAGTGCGATGAACAATCTGAAGCCACATTTTCCTAAACCGTGGACCACAGCAATCTGCAAATGGTGCCATTATTAGGCTAGGTGAGAACAAAATTGCCAAATACAAAGCCCTCACTAGCAATGCAAAACCTTCCACAGCAGCAAGCACTAATGAGGTCATATAAGCATGTCCATCTTGAGCACGATCGTATAAAGAATTCTGTGGTGGAAAGTAATCTGTTTCTGTTAATGTTCTCTCTGCCCATGCCAGTTGCCCACATGTTAATGCAAAAGCACCGGGAACCACAAGGTGTGAACGCGTAAGAGCCAAGCTAACTGCTTGAGCAATCCTACTTATATGGGGGAAAGCACGGTCACTGGAAGAACCCTTTCTAAAAAGCCTTTTCCAAGCAAGTTGAGCATGATGGGTAACTACATTACTTACTGACACAACAGAGTAATTCCTAGAAAAATAACTCCGGCAAGCAAGTTCCTTAACACCAGAGAATCCAAAAGACAAATGTCCTCTACTAGAAAACCTGTAATGTGCATAACATCTGTATTGGGGTAAATTTAACCCAACGACTATCCCATGCTTCCTCAATTCTGATGGTTGTCTATTACAATGATTCAAAGTAATTGACCGTGCAACTCTCTTAACATTGCCAAACATCAAAAATCTGCATCCAACAGTGACATGGAAGCTATTTCAAAATTCAATTCTAAGCTAATTAGACAATAGCAATGATAGCAATATAATTTGCAATTATTGGCATACTAAACTATGCATTTAGCGGCATTCCCCTATAAAAAAAATAGCTAAACTTTAGGAATTAATATATATCAATAAATACTAGCTCAAAATTTACAGACAAAGCAGAAGAAAAATCCCTAAGCGAGTCATCTCGTTCCCCCCAGAAAACAGGAACGAGTCAACCAAGTATGGCTCCAAGAATCCTAAAAAAAAAGCGTGAAATAACAAAAAAGCCAAAAGAAAAAAGAATAGACCTTAATCATGTTTTTACTTTGTTGTTGATTGAAGTAATACCAATGTTATCACAATATCACCCAAATCCTAACTATGGCCCACCAAATCTTATGCTTATCTAATTGAGAACACAAGATTTTTACTAAAAGCGTATATGGCTTTAGTTGGCAAGTTCAGATCATTGGTTAAAGTTGTAACATTAGCAATGCTAAACTAATCCTTAAGCAATCAATATAAATTTATTGACTAGCCTGACATAATTTCGAACAAATTAAAGGTCTATTTCGAACAAATAGATATAGATGGTCATTTGAAATAATTGTGTGCAAGTATTTGAATTTGAGTTATGCTGAATTTTTATGATTTTATACTTCAAATATAAATCTAAATTCACAATCATTTGAAACCAATATTTATCCAAATGGACCCTCCTATAAATTCACCAAGGGGAGAAAATATATGAATACTAATATAAAGAATGAACTAAACCAAGATGGGATGGGACCAATCAAATGCAAAGAAGTCAAGAAACAACACGAAAATCTTTTGAGCAGAGGAATAATGGCAACAAAAGAATGATAGTTGGTCCCCTTTAATCTAAAGGCAACCATTCTGCATATTACAGAGCTAATAAAATGCATCCAAGACACCAATATTCAGATCTTAAAATAGAAAAAAAATTACATTGATTGGCTGCCTATTTCAACTATTTACTCCATAGTTCTCTCTAATTAATGAATGGACTTGTTCATATCTTACTGAAATAGAAGTTAATCAATAGTAAAATTGATAATTTGTATAGAATTAGACAAGGACAAATGGGAGCCAAACACATTTAAGGCATCAACCATGAGAAAGACATTTTAGTAAAAATAAAGGCAAAAATTAAACATAATTCAGCCATGCATACATTTTCTTGTTTAACTGTGTGCAAGACAACCTGGATATAGAAATGCAGGCCCCTTTTTCTATTATTCCAATTTATTTTGAGAACAAAAGAGCAATTCAGATTTAGGAAAAGAGAGAAACCAAGATGTGCAAGAAATTTAGATAAAAACAAGGTTACATCTCCTTTGTCTAATTAAAGTAAGAAAAACGTGTTGCATCCTAAGATTAAAACCAAAATATCAAAACATAACAACATATTAGCATCTAGACAATAGTGAAATATACATTCAAATAGCAAAATCTTTCATTCTATGTTTACTACCCAATCAAAACAACAATCAAACTTAACAAAATCAAAATCTACAGCTTCCAGAGTGATTGGATTTTCAATGTTCAGTTCAAGTTCAAATAAACAAAACAAAACAAAAATAAGAGCCCATCATGTAATTCTCAACTTAACAAACAAAATAAAAATAATTAACATACCAGAGAAGTAGAGGAACTACCGAAGCAAAGAGATTACAGTTTCAGTTTTGTTCCTTTGAGAGTAGAGTTTTGCAGTCGATCAATTATTTCTGTGAAATTAGGAATTTAGGGTTTATATTCTTAGAAATACAAACTACTTAGCAATGGGTTTTAAAAAATTTAGGTCATACGTACAAATGATAGTTGGAGAAGATGGAGAAAGTGGCGGTGGTTGATGGGAGAGAAAGTGACGATGGCGGACGCGGAAGAAAGCAGCGGTGGTTGTCCCTGGAGGACTAGGTTGTGACTTTATTTTTTGGAAGATTTTTAAGATTCTAACGGTGATTCTTTTGAGAAATGAGGAATTCCAAGGTGTCGATGGATTCTTATGAAAATGGTTGAATTTTTTGAAGGTGGCAGCGGCAAAATAAGAGAAAAAGTGCGATAAAGAAAATGAAGAAGGGCAAAATAACATTTTTATATGTTTGACATGTAGGCTTTGCTTGTTTGGACGGCTGCTGGTATGACATGTTATGACAGAGCCGTATAGTATAATATTATAATAAATATTTTTTTTATTTATAAAGATAATAGTATAATATAGGATGATTAATTAAATTTTTTTTATTTAATAAAATAATAATAATATTTATAAATTAAAATTAATTTTAATTTTAATTATAATTTATAAAAAATAATATTAAATTTATTTTTATAGTCAATAATTAGTTTTTATTTTTATTTTTTATAATTAATAATTTATTTTATTTTTATATTAAAAAATAATTTTTATTTTTAATAGATAATAATTAATTTTTATTTTTATAGCCAACAACTAATTATAATTCAAGGCTAGAAAAAATAAATATTAAAATTAATAAAATTAATAAAATATTTTTTATAATTTAAAAAGGATATGATTGAAATTTGATAATTTTAGGAAGGATAATATTTTCAAAACCATTGGTGGTTTGAAAAATGGAAGAAAAACTCATAGTTTTTAAACCATGATATACCATACCATTTACATGAAAATCAAAACAAACATGATGATTACCAATATCATATCATCACTAACCATGAGCTACCATGATCCAAACAAGGGTTAGAAAACGGATTTAGAAACGCAAAAATAATTGGTTTTTGAAGCCATTATACTTTAGAAACAAACTAAACTTCCGTTTTAAATTAGCAAATAGCTTTACTGTTTAGAAACAAAAACTTATCTGTTTTAGAAAATCCATTTCTAAACAATTTCAATTTCGTTTCTATATTTGCCTCTATTTATTCCAGCGAAACCTAAATACGAATTATAAACAGAAAATATCTGTTTCTAAAATCCATTTTTAAAGCATTTCTACTCCGTTTTAAAAATGTTTCACTTTAACGTGTTCAATTTCTGTTTCAATTTCGTTTCTATATAGAGATTATAGTCCATTTTTAATTTTAGTTTCTAAATTGTCAATTTCTTGTAATGTAAATCTATAATTAATAAGGTTTAGTATAAATTAGGCCCATAATTTATTTTTAGTATTTCATAATTAATCTAAATAATTATAAGCTCATTAAAAAAAAGGTAGTAGTAAAAAAATCTGAATTTGTGTCATACAGTGAAAGTGTTTCAAAGCCCATAAAATAGTTTGTATCAAAGCTCATTGTAAAAAGATTTATTTAAAAATAAATTTTAGGCTTTGAGCTTGAGCTATGAGGTAAAAAAAAAATTTTTGACCCATTTTTAAAAAGGTTTTATGTCTGAAGACAATCCTGAAAAGTTTTAAAAATAATTTTAGTCATTTGGGCTTAAAAGAATAAAATTATTTTAGGTTTACAATATAACTATGTTATATTAGAAAAAGAACAAACCAAATAGGTCATGGTTTAAACCAAGATATATCAATCATAGTCAAATAATAAGCATTTAGGTAAAAATCTAAAGAAAGTCACTAGGCCAATTACATGAACTTTAGTCTTTAGGTTGAAAAGTTTAGGCTCCCATAACAAGTATAAACCAAAAGGTATGAGGCTATGAGCGGTTATACCATGCTCGATCTCCATGTCTTGAGTAAAAGTATACTAACCCTTATATAACACAACACGGGTAACGCGGACATCCTAACCCCCACACACTGTGCAATCTAAATGATGCAATGGATAATATCATAATAAGAAAATATAAAATAATATAAATACCAACAAAATTAACTTATCTTATTTCCAGTGAAGTCGCCACTGTGAGCAAAATTTTTTGTCCTTACTCCTATGTGGAATGGTTCTTTCAATTTAGGTACTTTTAGACTCAGTGTCTTAGAGAACACGGGTTTAAACAGAAAAAATAGAGTTGTCATTGGACAGATAGGAAAAAAGAAAATGGTGGATGACTCGATTCCTAAGAAATTCTCAACCCTATTGGGTTCGGAAAGTTGGATATGCATGGAGAATATGAGAATGACCCAGCATTCCCATGGTGTCCGGTTCATTAAAACCGGTTTTCTTTTCAGGTCTAAATATTATTAAATTTTTAACTTCTTGAAATATCATTTATATTATATGCAATTATCAAAATAAATAATCATTGTCTTATAAATCTAACAAAAAAAAATAAAATAGGCACATATCTAAAGATGAAAATATGTCCTTACAATGTTTAATGTCCAAAATATAATTAAATAAAATAAGACACTTACTAATCAGTGAAAACATATCCCTTACATAAATCCCCAAATACAAATAAAATTAAATAATAAATTAAATAAATAAGGCATCCACAAAGTAAAAATATGTCTTTTACAACTTTAAAACTCAAATAAATAAACATAGTTCAATTAAATAAAATAAGCAATAAAACAATCAAAATGTATCATCCATCATAAAGCACGTAACAATAAATCAAATATTTCAATCTAGGTTTTAATCTTAAATAAAGCATTAGATATACAAATTTAGGATTTTAATATATGAATTAAGGTTTCTAGGATTTTAGACATGTAATTAGGGTTTATTAATATGAAATAGGATTTTTAGGGTTTTAATGCTAACTTAGGGTTTTTAGGTGAAAACTAAAGTTTTTGGGATCAAACTAGATTTTTAGGGTTTTATGTTTTTGAAAACAAGATTAGGGCTTTTAGGTATAAAAAATTAGGGTTTGGGTCTTGAACTAAGGTTTTGGGGTTTTGAAAACAGGATTAGGGTCTTTAGGGATAAAAATTAGGGTTTTTGGATATTACAATAGTATTTAGGTGGCTAATTAGGGTTTGAACCAAGAGCTAGGGTTTGGTTGTTAATAGTAAGATTAATCTTAAATTAATACACAATTTGGCAAGATTTAGGGTTTATAAAAATAATGACAAAAAATATATTAATGCTATTGTCTCTTTTAATTCAAATTAATAGCCTATTATGGATGATTTGCATATTCATTTATTAATAACATAATTCAATAGATTGATTATTAAGAGTAAACAATTGAATTGGTTTAAAGAAGAAATCAAATTTGCATTGGCTGGCTCCATCAAATATAATCCGTTGAACCAAGCTTGTTAATCTACTACCTCAGTCAACTTTATTTTGCCCGAATGAGACAATTGTTACTGCCTCTTAATATGTTTTGGATTTTGTGTGTTTTGGTTTTTTGAATCCTAGTTACTTTATATGTTTCTTTGCTAAAAGATGATTACTGTCTCTCCTTTCTCAAATCTCAGTAGCCGTCTCCTTTTTTATTTGTCACTTTGCTAATTGTTGCCCATTCTTCTCACTTACTGCTATTGTCCCTGTGTGGCTCTTAATTCCCCTATTTATAAGACAATCTTAGGGCCCAAATATATTTCTCAAACCCTAAACCTATTAGAAAAACTCATCTCGTTTAATTTAATCATGATTAGGACACTTAAACAAGTCGATATTAAGAGACCATATCGAATTGGGTTCAATTTGATATGAATAAGTGCCCATGTCGAATTGGACATGTCCAAATTCGATATGGGCATGCTCATGTCGAATTTGGACAAGTTTAATTCGACATGAGCAAGGCTCATGTCGTATTAAGATAGCCCATACGTATTTAGATCAAACCGGATTGATTTGGGCTTAAAAATTGAGACTGATTTTAATTCAAACTTTAAAAAATGGACCAGAATATGTTTAGGCTTATAAAATTGGATTAAACTTAATTTGGACTTCTTAATTAAAACTAAGCTCATTCAGGACCAAAATTAAGGGTCTGCAGTAGCCGAATTATACATATATGCATATTTTATGCATAATTACACATTTTCACAAGTATACTATTCAATACCTTTAGCCATCTTAAAATGGCTCACTTAATCATACATTATGCATAGATATATGCTTATGCACTTTTCATGTGAATTCTTACATTAAAATAGCAGTCATCAAATCATATAATAATATAACATGCCAATAAGTGCAAACTGATGCATTTTATTCCAAGTATGTACATATATACCTTTTGGTTCCACCTCTTCCAAGCTAAAAAGATACACTTTCTTACCACCTTTCAATATGTCCTTCACTACTACGTTGTAGAAACAACTACTTACACAACACCTAATTAAAATATAAGTACATATATGGTAGTGGAACCATATTTTCATATATTTTAACTAATAAACATCAATTTATCCCATTTTTCAATCTATATTATCATTAATTTTGTCTTATTTGTCATTTAATTTAGTTAGTTAGTCTTATTTTATAATTTTATAGGTGAATTTTAAAAAATGCAATAAAATCCAGTGAAACACACATAAAGGGCAGAGATATGCATAGGCAGACACATGGGCATGCAATTGATCATGCATATTGCTGTCAGATGCGCATGGGTATATGCATGGGTATGTCGTTGGTCATACATGTTATTGCCGAAATTTTCAGTGTAGAGTTTTGAAATATAGAAGGGCGCATGGATATATACATGACCATGCAGTTGCTCATGCACGAATTTACAACATATTTTTCTTATTTTTCTCAGTCAATTATGAATTTAAAAATAACTAATCTTACATCTAATTCCAAACCCTAAATTTATCATCTTATTATTTCCCAACCAATTTCCTATCAAATCATCATATTAACCCAATTTTCATCACTTTTAACCATTAATTTATTACACAAACATCAAACCAACATCAAAATAATCCATTTAAGCAATTATAAACACTTTCTTCAAAAACTCAAAATTTATATATTCTATCTCAAAACTCTAACTTCATCTAAACTCTCCCAAATTAAATTTTCAGTCATAAAATCTCCATATATATATTAAAGCAATATCTCATTTCAATAATTAAAATCACTCATATAAAAATCCTAATTTACATATATAATCCTTCCATAACTTTAATTTGATCATTTATGCTCATCTTCATAAATTAATCGTTAAATCATCACTTAATCATCATATTAATTCAACTATTATCAATTTAAACCATTCAAACATACTTTCTCTCTCTATCTATATTAAACATGTAGTTAAATTCCATAAAAACAAGCTTAGAAATAAATGCTTGCTTAAATTTTTTGCTAAACCTTCAATATCCACTTAAATCCTCTTGAAATCCCTTGTGAATTTGATGTATATATGAAAAACTTACTCTCTTCTCACCTCTCTCTCTAACTTATGTTAAAATGAAGAAGAAGCAGAAGAAGAAGAAGAAGAAGAAGAAGAAGATGTTGTGTCTTCTTTTAATTTCATCTTTATCTTTATATAAATATATTATTATATAATTAATTGGTTGCATCACTCCCACCAATCATCTACTTCATTCTTTTGACTTTCCTCTTATCTTATTATTATTATTATTATTATTATTATTATTGTTATTATTAAAATCAACTTTCCCTACACCAACCTATACATAATATATATGTAGTATATATCTTAGGTATATGTAGATGTCTTATATATTCTATTTATATTTTTCATATATTTTAAATATATATATATATATATTACAATCACCATACACATTCATCTCATATTTTTTCTACCCACCACACATATTTACTCTCTCATAATTAATATTTCAATGGACACTAAGATCGGAATATTACAAATGAAGGTTATGATATTTGCGAAAATTACTCTATTCGAATTTAAATTCATTTAAATCCGATTATAATTATATTCGTACTCATCTCAAACTCATTTAATACTATTCGTTTATTATCTGAACCGGTTTAATTATCCATTTAAGTATAAAAATTCAAAAATATTATAAAATTTAAATTATGAAATTCTACTTATCTTAATTAAATAATTATAAATAAATATTTAATATTAATATAATTTTGTTAAAATAATTTCATACCACACAATATCATAATTAAAATAAAATATAATAAATATATAATTAAAATTTAATAATATATAATTAAAATATATAATTGGATTTAGGTAACGAGCAACTATGACCACGGTTTGGGCAGTTCTAATTCATGAAAATTATGAATCTTAATCTTTACAGGTAAAAGTCGATTCTGTTAAGGTTCAGACCTTTAAAAGATGAGCTGATTTGGTTTCGGTTTGAACTGCCAATTCAAATTAATTTTAATAATTTACTTTTTAATAAAAATAACCATAATTAATAATATTTTTTTATGAAATTAAATACTTAACTCATAAATTTGATAATATAAATTAAATTAAATAATATTAATTATTAAAAAATAATAAATTAACTGTAATTATTATTAATAGTAAATAATGATAGTAATAATAATGACAATTTTTTGCAAATATAATTTTTTATTATAAATACATATATTTAACTCTGTAATTTTATATATTTAATATTGAAATTGAAGTGTAAGAAAAAATTAAAAAATTAAGTCTAAGATTTTAAATTTCAACTAAAAATTATATATTTTTAATATATATTAATTTTTTTTCACAGTTTAGAGCCTATACCGGACCATTATTGTTCGGTCTTGATTCTGGTTAATAATAAATTTTTCTAGGTTCCGATCTAGTTCATGAATCGAACCACCAGTTTACAGTTTATTGTGAATTGTGGCCATAATAAGTAATGGATGCCCAATGATAAATACCCAAACCCGACTTAAAATTGTCACGGATAGTAAAAATACTATTCATACTCATCTAAACTCATTTATAAATTACACATATTTTATATAAACGGATCAAAACTGATCAAATATCTAAAAATGCTCAACAAGTTACTATTCCTAATTCTATGAATAAAAATGAGTCAATCTTTCATTATTCTCTCATTGATCAATTCAAACTTGATTTCTGAAGATAATTAAAATTTAAAAAAAAAGTTTATAAAAAAACACACACACACGCACACAATTAAATAAATTCTATTTATTCACATTCAAAAATAAATAAATATTTATTAATTATTTATATTTTTATAATATATATATTTTTATCAATTAAATTAATACATGTTACTTGTAAAGATGAAATTTGTAAATAATTAGTTACTAATTTATTATAACATTTTTTGTTAGTATTTGTTTTGTTAAAATAAAAACACTTCCTACACACATATATGAATATATATATATATTAAAAATTGTTATTGATTTTTAATTTCAGTTTTATTATGATCCAAACATCTCTAAAGGAAATCGAATTTTGAATTCAGATAGAACCAAATAAAAAAAATGAATAGTCATTCCGATTCTGATTTTAGATTAAATTAAATAAAAAAATAAATAGTCATTCTAATTTTAATTATATTTTATTCTAATTTTGATTTTGATTTCGATTCTAAAATTTGAATCAAAGATCCCCTAAATATAATATATAATATATTTTAGTTAAAAATTAATTTTTTTAAAATTTATGGAACATTTTAAAAAAATAAAAATTAACATATCATGTAATGATCATTGATAAATATTGGTAAAATCGCAAATAAAAAAATTTAATTCAACTTATGCCTTATTTTTAACAAAGTCGTGAGGGTATAACAAGTAAATTTTATTTCTTCCTTATTTCGCCCTAAGCACTCTTCAAGCTACAAAGAGTGGCCCGAAGGCTGGCCTGTTGCTACTCGAGCCAAATACTATTTCAAGGATATAATTTTTTTTTTAATTTTTAAACCTTTGTTGGCCCATTGATTTTTAATTTTCAAACCACTCGGCTCATTTTTTTTTCATTTAAAACCTTAAAATTCTTTTCCTCTTTAAAAAATTTTCAATGTGTCAAAAAAAGAATGTAAATCAATGTATTTTCTTAATTATGAACATATATAAACTATAAGAGTTGGTTTAGTTTCATAAAATTTTATCAAAACAATACCTAAATTATTAATCAAAACTCTAATAAATGCCTTAGAGAATTCTTTTGAAATTTAGAAATGAAAAATATGAAAATATATAATTTAGCATGTTAAAATAAAATATAAAATTATTTATAAAAAATAAAATTATAAAATTATCTCAAGCTAGGTTGAGCTAGCCCGAGATAAATTATCTCGAATTCAAAGCCATATCTGAGGTCGAGTTGAAGCTCGGCCGGCTGTTTTTGAAACCTGATCCAACACGATTGGGTAGAATTAGTCATGTCAGCACTGCTGAGCATGCCTACTTTTTAAGATTTTAATGCTCTAATTTCTTTTTTCACTTCTTCTTTGTCTTTTTTATTTCTTATTTTTTTCTCTTAATTTTTCATTTGTTGTTTCTCCTTTGTATTCCTTTTAAAGTTTTTTATTTGTTAAAAATATTGTTAGTTTGCATAAAGGTTCTAATAAGAATTAGTGATTGATTTTTTCTGATTGATTTTTTTTATTTTTATGTGTTCTTTAATTGTAATCTTATTATTTTTTGTTATTTATTTGTAATGCATTTAGAGGTTTAATAAAATGCTTAAAAATTTCTTATCTTTGTATTTTTTTTCTTTCTTAATTTTTAATTTTTGATGAGTACATTTTTTTTTTAATTTTATTTTGTTTTTTACTTGTATTGTTTGTGAATATATGAGTATTGTATATGTTAAAGGTTATAATTAAAGAACATCAATGTAATATCTACAGAATATGTATAAATTAATTAAAAGTATATAATAGTTATAATATAACATCTACACAATATCTATTAAACATCTACTAAAAATTTACACACCTACAAAATGGCTATAAGTTAATTAAAATCATCTAATGGTTGAAATACAATATCTACGCAATATTTACATAATATCTACACTATAATTAAAATAATATGTACTATAATTAAGAACATAGAGATATTGTAACTAAACATATATAGTACATCTATATTGTATCTCAATATCTATATATATTTTTTGTTGTTGATTTATTTAATATTTACACAATATTCACATTTTTTTACTACATATCTAGCTATTTTAAAGGAAAGTGCATACCTATTTTCTTTCAATATGATATGATTTTTTTTCATATTTCTGATATTGATTTCTTTTTTTTTTAAATTTATATTGATATTTAATTTTGTATATAAAATTGTTTTTGTTCACTATTTTCATTTTCTTTTGTAACTGATATGTTTTCAAGAAAATCATTAATCTATATTATTTTTTTTATGTTTTGATGTTGATTTATTTTTATTTAATATTTTATGAGTTTCGGCTGATGAAAATGAAGTTAGTTTTTATTAATAAATTCAATTTTTATACTAATTTATTTACAAAAAAGATAAAGATTAAATAATTGAAGATGAAGATAAGATTTGTTAAAGAAAAATATAAAGATTAAATAACTAAAGTTGAAGATGAAGATTTATTGAAAAATAAGATGAAGATGAAGTAATGACAATGTTACTTTTGCTGTATATTTATTATTTTAGAAGTTAGTTTTTTATATTTGTAATTTTCTTTTACTGTATTTTTGTAATATTTTGTTTTAATTTTTTTGGTTAGTTTTGTTAAAAGCCCAAATATATATGAATGATTGATTTGCTAAAAATTGGATCATTTGAGCAGCATGTCCCGTTGACAATTGAATGTCAACAAAGAACATGGTAGCAATTAAAATCAAAATGTATTCTATTATTGAATTTCAAAATATTTTTTATTTAAATTAGATATAAACATAAAGATGAAACAAAAAAAGAATAATTGTATTTTTTTTACTTCTCTCTAAGTAACCAAATAAATTTTATCACTTTAAAGTTTATTATAAACAAACATAATTTTAAATATCGAATTAAAGCGCCTGACTTGTTTTAAATAAAACATAAAGTGATCAATTAATTAGAATGGTTAACTCAACTTTTTAGTTGATATGAGCTAAATAGCCATTATCATAATTTCTTTTACGAACATCATCACTTTTTTTTATTTCACATATTTTTTTAATTTCTGTCTCTTTAACAATTTAGATATATGACTAATTATATTCGAAGCGTAGTATGTAGAGAAAGACTCTTTTTGTCCCTCTACAAAAATGTATTTAGAAACATAACGACCTTCTTTTGAAATATCTATAACATAACTTTTTTTATTACAAAAGTAATAAAGCTCAGCATGTGGCTGGGACAAATATGCAACAACCTACTAACTGGGAAGGATTTTGCAAATGAAGCAAGACAATCCGTTTCAAAATTATCTCTTTTTATACACATGATTAATCCAATGACCTAGGAAATTACGGATTAGTCCACCTGGTGAAGCATAGCCTTACAAATCTTCGCAGGCTCCATCTGTATTCAATTTATAGAAACCATCAGAGAAAGGATTCCATTAAATAATTCTCTCTATTCGTTGGATTATAAAACAAATAACTTTGATTGCAAAACAAATAGCCCAAATGACTTTAAGGATTCATCTTCCTTTTGTTCTACCTTAATTCTTTGAGCTTTTACAAATTTATTTGAAAAAGTATATAATATTATAAATTTATTAACCTAAAAAATAATAGTAATTATTTAAATTTTTTAATCAACTTATAAATTTACTTCATATGATATATAAAAAAATTATTATAAGCTTATTATTATTATATATATAATAGTTTTTGTACGTTTATTGTTAAATTATTATGTGTTTATTATACATTTTTATAAAATATCTAAAAAATCTCTAATATAAAAAAACATAAAATTAAAAAAAGTTTAATAACAAGCGTAATTTCCTCCAATTATTTTCTTTTTTTTTTTCTCTTTCTCTATTTTTACATAAAACCAAAGTTTCCGAAAAATCCCAATCTCTCTTGTACAGATTAAGAGTAACTATGAGCGCTATAGTAATTAATTCATTGGATTCCATAAAAAGAATAGGTAATGAAGTACTCTGCTGTTTCCACAAAATTCTATTAACCTAAATTAAGAATGAATAAATGCTCAATTTGCTCTTAAATTTTATCTTAATATCCAATTAACATGACTCCTTCGATCAAATTAATTAAATCTAATTTTACTCTGTATTAATGCATATATTACACTTGGCATATATTACACTTGGTTAACTTACATTAATAATAAAAAAAAAAGAATCCAATTTTAGACATTTTACTTCTTCCTTTTTTTTTTAAAAAAAATCTTTTCTCATCTAATTAACATTTGAATCCCATAGGTTATGAATCTTTGAAGTTTGTGAATAAGAAAGTTGACAAAACTTAGGCCATAACCATACATCGCTGGCGAGATGCAGTAGTCAAGACTATTATTTGTATGCGCGTTCTGCCGATATCATCAAAGCGCAGCAAATTGATGATGGCTTTTGCCACTTGAGAGCAACGAGATCCATTCCATTGCGCGTCAGATTGGAGCACACCAAGTCGCATTCATAGTTATTTGATCGTCATTTTTAATTTTCTCTCTTTTTTCTTTATTTTGAGATTTATTTAATTATTTCCTTTTTCTTATGTTTATTTTTCCTCGTTTATTTCTCACAAATCCTAACCTAATAAAATTCAGCATTTTTTTTTGTTAGTTGTAAAAATATAATTTCTAACTTTTTCATTTTCCCTCTAAACTTGAAATGAAAATTCTCATGCTAGTTCTATTAACCGTAAACGTCAAAATCACTGGTCGAATTCATTTAAACTTAATATTCGTCTTAAATTAATCTTAAAACCCAAAATCTAAAATGATCAAAAATGGCATTTTAGATTTAATTAAATTCAGAAAAGAAATTAGACATTTATCCATTAAGAATCTAATATTACTGTAATTCAAAAAGAAATGATTTTTGAGACAAAAATTCTACGACGTTGACAGAGATAGGATCAAAAAACGACGACGTCCAAATTGTATCAATTTTTTCCTGTTAAAAAAATAACATAGAGTTGATTGAAAGGCCACTTTTGTTGAATTCGGGTATGAAAAGTTAACCAGAAAATAACAGTGCGATCATCGTCAAAAGACTCAAAACTCGATTTTTTTTTAAACAAAACTCAAATTCGATCCCATTTCTTTCCCAAATATGAAAATGAAGCTTCTGTATGCCGTAAGAATTCAAAAAAAAAAAAAAAAAGAAAAGGAAGTTTCTGCCACATCACATTCTCTTGAAAATTACACAATAGAAAAGCTAAGCAAGCAAAGGTAAAAACAAAAAACAAAATAATTACAACCACAAATTAAACAAAACCAAATTAAACTGGCAATTCAACAGCCAACATCAACATATAATGTCCTAATCCTATTGTTGCTTACGATGTAGTATTCAACAAACGACATACAAAAGTTTTTCTTTTTTTTTTCTTATCTCATAAAACAGAACAGATATTAATTAACTAACGTTTTTTAACTGCCGGTTCCTTCTGGGAGTTAAAATACACAGCAGCAACCGGAAGACCAAATCCATTTTGTGCAGCGAATTGGCGGGTACTGAAATTGCCACGGCCATCTGGAGGTCGACACCTTCCCATCAGTGCACCTTTCTGCTTAAACAACGCAAACACATACCGGTGAATGCCGGTAGGCGGCTGAGGTCCCATATATGGCACCAACTGATGTCCTAAAACAACACAACACACATCACATCATATTTTATCTCTATATCTTAATTAATTTTGATATACTTTATCTAAAAAATAAAATAAAATAACCTTTGGTAACATCGCATCCTCCAGGAATATCTACAACAATCCTGCAATATAATTATATATATATATATATCAAAGTGTAAAAGGATCCGAAAATTAAAATATATATATATATATATATTTCAACGAGGGAAAAAAAAACACATGCAACAGCAAATTATGAATAGTATTTACCAATGGAGCCACTCTCTCCATTTTGGTTCGCTAGGACTGGGAGCATCAGGATCAACCATTACCTATTAACACATATAACAACAACCAAATTAACAAACTTCAAACCTTTGATTATTTTAGTGGCACTGAATATATATAGATTCAGGGTTTTATTCGGATTCCCAGTTCAAATCAAATTTAAAAAGAAAAAGAATCTGCATATTAAAAAAGAGTAAATACCAGGGTATAGAGATCGGAGGAAAGACGAGAACCTAGAATCTGTACATGAGGATTTTGAGCAGCAATGGAGGGTTTGATTTCACAGCCATTGGCTACTTGTTTAGAGCCATAATGCACAGTGAATTCAGCAACAGGATTGTACATGTCAAGAACTTCGCCGATAACTTTCCCGACCACAAGTGGCTCAAGAGAGCGAGCCATAGCTAAGCAAATTAAGCGAGAAACAGGAACCAAATTGTTGCCTGCTTAGTATGAGTAGTTAAGAAAGTGTTGTGTTTGTTGAGTCACACCAAGTAACAGATGGGCTTAGTGAAATGACATGGCCTTTTAATTTCTTTTTTTTTTTTTTTGTCCTTCGATTTGGTGAAAAAAATATATAAAATAAGGCATGTCGTAACTGATTGACACGTAACATAAGATATTTGTAAACTGACACCTAGCTTTTGTGTAATGATAGTTAAAGTACACGTGTTTGTCTTTGGCGTTGCCATCTACTCAAGCCGGCAGGGAATTCCTTACTGTGGACCTCCACACTTTTTCATTCGAAATTGTCTTTGTTGACTTCCAAATGGAATGTCACTCACTTTTAATTAACTTCAATTTGTTAGTTTACTTATATTTATTATTTAAATTAATAGCAATATTTGATTTTTTTTATTTTATTTCATTTAAAATTATGTTGCTTCTTTTTTTTACCAAAAAATGAAAATTGCATTAACAGTAATCCACAGAACAAACCGAGCTTCTTCTAATTATAGGAGGTCAAAAGAAGCTATTACATCGCATACACAGAATAAACATCATCCACCTTATAAATGCAAGCCCCTACACATATACAACAAGCCCTTAACAAAAAACAGCCAAAAACAGCAATAAGTCCTACAAGAGAGGAGAGGATAACAACCCAAATTCACTGTAATCAACATACGAGAGTTTCAAACAACCTCAAATACAAGCGAAGATAAGGGAAAAGAGGGCAAACACAGCTAAACATGGAACTCGAGATTAAATAGCTTCTTATTTTAATGAATTAATCTAGCTAAATTCAAATTTGTGTGAAATCAATAAAAATATTAAAATAATGTGATCGGTATCACTTTTATTAGATTATTTTTTGGTAAAAATAATTTCTTTTATTTTCATTTTTTTCATTCAAGAAAATGTTAAGTATATGAATGGTTTTGCATTTTATGGTTTTATTTTCTAACCATAAATATTTTATATGGCTAAGGTCTTAGCTTCTAGATAAATTTTAAAAAATAAATCATAAATATGATGTATGTATGTGTATATATATATATATATTCATAGACAAACACAATAATTAATAACATATATTAATATATAAAAATATTATCTCAATTAGTCACTTTTTATTTTTTAATATACATTAATATTTTTTAATATATAAGTATTACTCGAGGTCAGATTTCATGGCTACTACTTTAGGCTCTAGCCCGAGTTATATTTGGCGAAGTTTGATAAAGGTATGGTTCTTATTGGAAAAAAGAGTGAATTGGCGTGTGGGAAATGACTTTTCAATCAGAGTGCGGTCTGATAATTGGTTACCAAGTAAGATATGGACAAAGCCTGTGATCACTGCTCATATAGCACCTGATACCAGAGTTTGTGAGTTAATAGATTTTGAGCATGTGTGCTGGAAAAAGGATTTTATTTCAGAACTCCTTCTTCCTTGTAAGGTTGAGGCTATCCTCTCCATTCCGTTGAGTAATATGTTACTATGTGATATTCAGTATTGATATTATACTAAAGATGGTAAATACTCTGTTAAAAGTGGATATCAATTGGCCATCAGAAGTCTGGTCTCTGGAAACACTAAATCAGTTTCTATTGACTGTTTTGAAATATAGAGCCTAAGAATTCCTCCTAAAGTCAAGATTTTCATGTGGCGGTGGTTACATAATATTTTACGGCGCAAAATATCTCTTTGTCGATGAGGAATCCAAATTTGAGTAATGAAACAAATTTGTAACGCCTTTTGTCCCCAATGTGATATGAGTAACGAAACAAATTTGTATCAGTTTCGTGATTGCGAGAGAAGTGGAGCACTCTAGCTATTATTGCCTCTTGGTTTAAGGTCTGAATGCTTTGTGGATGTGTCACCTCTTTTATGGTTTCATAAGGTTAATGATCATATGGATAAGGCAACGTTGGAAGTCTTCTGCATGACCCTATAGAGCTTGTGGCTTGATCGAAACTAGATTGTGCACGATGGAACGAAATCAACAGAAAGCTACATCATTACTAGAGCTTGTCGAATTCTTTCAGACTTCCAACAGGCTTTTAATGGGCATGATTTTAGTTCAGTTGCAGAGGGGAAGTGGTCGGCACCTGATCGTCAAGTTTTCAAAATTAATACTAACGCCGCTTACAAGGCAGAGAACGATGAAGTAGGTTTGGGGGTAATTATTAGAGATTTTACTAGTGAAGTAATTGTTTCGGCTAGTAAAAAGGTGAGTCATGTGATGGATGTTGAGATGGCTGAAGCTATGGCCTCATTCTTTGGTTTATCAATTGCTTTGGATTGCTGTTTAGGGTAGGTAGTTGCTGAAGCAAACTGTCAAACACTAATTCTTACGATCCAAAAACATCATCAGCACAAAGGTTTTCGAATGTGCTCTATTTGGATGTGTGGCAAATAGCAAAATACTTCCAAGAATACTCGTTTTCTTTTGTTCACATAGAAGGTAATCAGGCTGCACATGCAATGACTCAATGGCTTACTCTCTAACACCAAATTCTATTTCTGTTTTAATGGAATAAGTCCCTCATAAGGTTCTTCCTTATGTTATGTTGTTATACAAGATATTGTTAGTATGGTTTCTTAATAGATTTGCATTATTTCTCAAAAAAAAAAAAAAAAGAAGAAGAAGAAGAAGAAGAAAAGAAACTCTTTAAAATTATATTTCCAACCCATACATGAAAAAGAATAAGATATATGGAATTATTTGACTTTGAAGAATTTGATTTCACAATCATCATGTCTTGGTAATTATTTTAATTTAATTTTTAAACCTGCTTCACAAAGTATTTTGTCACCTAGCGGCTATTGAAATTGATTCATTGATTTCATTAAAATAATAATAATAAAAACATCGATCAGCAACAAGAACAATAGCAGCATTGGACCAATATGTAGTAATCAACTTTTAAAAAAATAATAAAATTAAAACAATAATTAAAAATAAATAAATAAAATTATAAATAAATTATTTGTAATCTTACATATTATTCTATACAAATACATTAAATATATATATATATATATACACAAAAAAAAGTAATAAAGAAAAAGCAATCAATTCTTATTCCTCATTTTCTGCAATTGCTTCCAAAACATTTATCATTTTCTGCAAAACACCACTCCTAATTTTATGCAATATTTTATGTAACCATTCCTAGAGAAATTCAATTCAAAAAAAAATTATTAATATGAGGATAGTCTACTTCCTCTATAAATAGAAGAGAAAATGAACACAGCAAAAAAAAAATTACACAGAAAATTCATAGAAATAAATACAAAAGAGAAAAAAAAAAAACAAAAATATTGAGTGAAAATTTACAGTATTTTTTTTGAAAAGGAAATTATAGAAAGCTTAAAATTTTATTAAGTACAGACAGTGTACTTGATAAAATAAAAAACAATTCTCTCAAAATCAAGTAACAACAAGTTCAACCTTTGTCAACAATTAAAGGCTACATTCAGGTAAACGCATTATACATTTAATTTTTTTACTGTAGTTCATATATCATTTTTTTATTTTTGCTATATATGAGCATATAATTTTAAAATTTTTAATAAAAAATTGATTATATTTATTTATAGGGAGAATGAAAGGCTCATAAAATGTAGAAAGTACACATAAATAATACTAATACAAGCACATAAAGTCCTAAATTTGCTATAATATCCACATAATCCACAAAGTTAAATTGTATTAAAAAAATTTACCCACGATTAATTATCATTCCCAAAAAATAATATTAATAATGAAAAGGATTAATAGACAGATAATAACTTAGATTTAATTTATTAATTTTGTAACTGAAGAATTCAATTTTTTTTAAATGCCAGACAAAATAATAAAATAAAAAAAATTAAAAGATAAATTATTTAGCAAAAAGATAAAAAATTATTGTAATTTGATTTCTTTAGCAGATCAAAATAAATCCATAAAAAAAATATATCTAAAAATCTTGCACTAAAAATAAAAGAAGAACAAGAAATTAAAGAAGAGTTAAATAGAGACTTGAATGTTCTTACCTCAACTGACAAATATTGAGAAACAACATTTATAAAAATTGTTTGTCTTCAAGTAAATCAAGTCATGTGCGTGAATTAAAGAAATATGGAAAGAGAAGAAATGAAGAACTGTACAGAAAAATGAAATAAAGGCAGGAATAGGAATAATGCATTCATATATAAGATATTTAGGTTTGGGATAGCCATTCAAAATGGTGCATTTTTCTCTTAATTGATTTTTTTTAATATATGTATATCACGTGGTATATGCAACTTTCATCCATTTGATTTTTTTTTATTCACTTTATTTTTTTAATATTTTTTTTGAAACAAATGATAAAATAAAGTAATTTTAGTCTTTTATGTAGCCAATAATAAGAGGTGAGTTGTAATGCACTTGCACCTCCTTTCTATTCTCTAAATTATTTTTTAAATTAAAAAATAGAATTAAAAAAAGAACTCTTATATTCAATTTTTTTTATAAAATTCAATATGTCATAACAATAGATTGTTTTATATACACATGTCTATATATATATAAATTTCAATTGATGATGCCAATAATTATGATGCTGTTAATTTATATATATATATATATAAATTATTATCATAATATTTGACCAATATAAATATAATATGTATATATATATACATATTTTACATGCATTTGACCGGTTGACAGTGAGATCAAAGTAAATTGGTGATTATTATATTTAAATAGTGAATATAATCATCATCAAATAATTTAACATTCTTATATATCAATAAATATATATATATATAAATAATATCATATTAATTCAATGATTATGCTTAGAAAATGAATACAATTATTAATATTATATCAAAGGATAACATATTGGAAATTATTAGCAAATCAAATAACAACAATAACAACACTATAAACAATAATAAAATTTATAATTAAATTACGACAATTTTGATTCCGTACAGCGAATACGTAGGTAAATCTAAATCAAGTTTTAAATTTAAGTTCACTTTAATAAAAAAAAATTTTAAAAATATATATTAACAAATTATAAAAAATATAAAATTTGAACAGTTATATTGAGGGAGTTTGCATAATTTTTAAAAAAAATCATAAATTTAATAAATATTAAGCCATAAAATTCTTATATTCAGGCAGTAAATATAAGGATTAAATAATTAACAAATAAATAAAATATACACTCACAAAAATAATAAAATCATTAAAAATAATAAAATAAAATTTAATAAAAAATATTTATTTACAAGTAGTGAATATAATAGTCAAAAGATAAAAAATAGAATTGAGATTTGTATTCAGACAATGAATATAATTCTTTTTATAAATAAAAAAATATAGATAATAAAATATTACGATAATTATAGTATCAATTTTGGGGATGTAGGGTGCTTTTTCTTTTCTACACATAATCAACTCTCGAATATAAAAATATAGACCATTATTAGATACCTAATCAAACCTTATAATTGATTAGTGACGACTCCTATAACATAAAAAAAATAATTAAACATAATAATTAAACATAAGTCAATAAAAATCAATTAAATCCATAATATCTCGTCGGCTTTCCGTTATCCCTTGTGATACGGCTGGCTACTTCACTAGGAATCTATTTAGTATAGAAGGGGGTTAAACTATATATATTATGGTAATGTTTATATTTTATTTATTAATTATATTTTGAGATTTATTTAATGTCATTCTTTTATATATTTATAAAATAATTAATTATGTCCATATTATTATTTGTGTATTTTAATCTATAAATCTGTTATCATATACTCACTTAAAGGTTAAGAAATGACATATCATCTTAATAGGCTTATTAAGAGGATAAAGTAGGACTACCTTTCGAAAAAATATATTTAACATATATTAAAATATATAGTAATTGATTGATAGAGACTCGTAGCACATGAAAAAAATTATAAAAAAATAATAATTAAATATAAATTGATAAAAATTAATTGAATCTATAATATTTTACCGGCTCCCGTCGTCTCTTGTGCGACGTAATAGGTCCATTTGATTAAATTTAATATACTCTTTAGAGGCGCCACTGATAGCGATTAAATTGTTTCACAACATTTTTTCCTTTTTTTTAATCATTTTTATTTTAAAAAATAATACCAAATTCAAATTCAATGATCGACGTAAAAAAAATTCATACTTCTGCCAATAATAATAACAATAATAATAAAAAGATATTGCTTTTATTTTAATATTTTTATATACAATGATTTTTTTTTTATCAATTCTATACAATGATTTGATTTTCAAGCTCTCTACACACATACATGTATTTATTCATCTATAACTGACTTTTTTTTATTTCTTTAAAAATATTTTAAAAAATAAAAATATTTTCAAAAAATCTATTTTTTTAATTTCAAAAATACTTATTTTTAAAGATATATTTTTAATATACATCTATTATACTAAAAATATACTCTATTTTTAAAGATATATATTGGATATAGATTTGATATATTAAAGATATGCTAAAAAATAGAATTTTTGAAAAAAAAAATAAAAAGTATGCTATATAATATAATATTTTCTTTTTACTTTAGAAAATTACACTATAGCATACTTTTTATTTTTTTTAAATATTATTTTTATAGGATATTTTTAATATATTAAATATATACCTAATATATATCTTTAAAAATATAATATATATTTTATATTTTAAATATATATCAAAAATATATTTCTGAAAAAGAGTGATTTTAAAATTAAAAATTAAAAAAATAATATTTTTAAAATAGAAAAAGAAAATTGGACATCTTTGAAAATATTTTTGTTTTTAGGGTATTTTTGAAGAAACTCTTGTTTTTTTTTTTTTTTTTTCTAAGGCAAGCTTTTGAACTGAGGTTGATGATTATGGTCCATGGTGATAATTAAACTTGTATTAATTTCTAACTGGGCCAAATTGAGCATAGTATTTTTGGGCCAATCATTAATGTAGTATTTTGAAAAGTTTACAAAAACAACTGAAAAAAGTAAAAATTTTATAAAAAATACTGTACAAATAAAAAAAATTTGCAAAAATACTATGCGAGTAAAAAAATTATAAAAATACCACATATATTTTTAGTATATTTTTAATAGATATTGAGTATATATTGAATAAAATTTTAGTGTATATAGTAAAAATATAAAAAAGTAAAAAAATATTTTTATACAATTAAAAAATAATAACAATAATGAAATTTTGAAAGAAAAATAATATTTCATTTAATTTCCTCCACTACTTAACAGAGAGTGGGAATCATTATTGAGGAAAAGATTGGTTGGGCCATGACCAGCCAACCTTGAATAAGATGATGATGTTCTGAAATCCGGACTACATTTGAGCCTGGAGCAGTGGGCCTCGGACATTATAACGAGGACATTATAACGCGGAACATTTATACTAGTACCTAAAAAATAAATTTATTTTAAAAATATTATAAAAATAAAAAATATTTATACTTTTATAAAATATTAAAGTAAAATTTTAAAAATATCACATTCTTCATTGAAATATTATTTTTTTAAAATAACCTCTTTCATTATTACAATCAATATTTTACTTTAATTTTTATTATTTTTTTCAAAATTTACTATTAAATAAAAATATTTTAAGAAATAATAAAAATTACTATTTCAAATTATTTTTTATCATATAAAAATTATAACTTTTTATAATAGATAAAATTTTAATTTTAATTATAAAAAAAATAATACTAAAAAATAAAAAATATAAAAATATATTAATAAAAATTATTAAATTTATTTTTAAATAATATTTTACACATTATAAACATAAAAATAAAAAAATACACATAATTTCTTTATATAGATATACAATAGATATTTTTTTAGATATATTATAAATGTGTTATTGATGTTGTGTGTATGTTATTTTTTTATTATTTAAATTGTGTGTATTTAATATAAAAATTGTTGAATATTATGTGAATGTTACGCGAATATTGTAAAAATAAAATTAAATAAATTATTAAAAATATTATTTTGTCGCGTTGTAGACGTAGTTTATATTGTTGAGTGTGTATTTTATATATTTTGTGTATATGTTAAATATATGTTTATTTTTTTGTATATATTTAAAATATGACATTAATTTAAATAAAAAAATATAAAAAAAATAAATTCATAAAAAAATAAAAATTACAAAAATAAAGAAAAAACAACGTGATTATCATAAAAATGAAACAAAAATTTGCATGTTGGTATTGTTAAAAAGGGCAAATTTTTTAATGTACATGGTGTAAATATCTCTTATATAAAATACTGTTTTTTATAAAAATTATTAAATTTATTTTTATTATTTTCTTCAGTTTATAATTTTTTTAATTTTAATTTATATTTTCAATATGTTTAACACATACTAAAAATATATATTTAACATATATTAAAATATATTATATTTTTGTAAATTTTCACAGTACTCTAAATATTGTGGCCGTACAACATTTTTAAATATTTTTTATTTTTTAAATTATATTATTAGGTTTTTATGCACTCAAGCCAAACATACCCGCAATATACATGATTTTTTTTTACAAAATCGTTAGAAAAATAAAAAATAACAATTTATCAGCATTTTTAATTTAATTAAAATATTATATTAATTTAGACATATATCATATTCGTATGATATATTTAAATTATTATAAATTTATTATATATTTATTATATATTTTATAAAATAGTAAAAAAAAAGGCTCCGATTATAAAATATATAAAAATTTTGTAAAATAGTAAAAATAGTGTACCCCATTCATATTAGAAATATTACGCTATTTTATAAACTTTTTTTTTTATAAAATATCCAATACTTTATATTATATGCTAAAAGAGCCATAAGAAATATTGTTTCTTATCACATTTAATTTCACAAAAAACCATATTTTTTTATATTTTTTTCCATTTTACCCTGCTTTCATTTTTATTTCTTTGTTTTTTTACTCATTTTCTATTTAATCATACTTTTTCTGTTATTTTCCATTTTGCCTAATTTTTTAATTAAAAACTATGAAACGAACATATTTTGACTTTTATTTTCTCACAAAAATTAAATGAAACTATCCAGTGTCTAAATTATCCATTTTTTCAAAAGGGCTGCAAGGAGAACTGTTCCTTAAAGCAACTAATTTCCCAAAAAACTATATATATATATATATATAATGTTTTTCCCGTTTTACCTTGCTTTCATTTTGTTTCTTCGTTTTCTTTTTTTTTATACTCATTTTCTATTTAACCATATTTTTTTGTTATTTTTCATTTTGCCTTCACTTTTTTTCCGGTTGAAAACTGTGTAGCAAACATACTTTGACTTGCCTTATGTAACAAAAACTAACCCAATATTTAAACTACCAATTTTTTTGAAAAAAAAAAACCACAAGGAATACTGCTTTAATGTGACAGTATTCCTTGCAGCGGTTAATTTTCCAAAAAACAATATATTTTTTCTATTTTACCTTACTTTCATTTTATTCCTTTGTTTTCTCTTCTTTTTTTTTTACTCCTTTCTTATTTAACCATAAATTTTTTCTGTTATTTTTCATTTTGTCCCCACTTTTTTTCATTGAAAACCATGCAACAAACATACTTCGACTTTCATTTTCTAACAAAAACTAAACGAAACTATCAAGTGTTTAAACTATCCATTTTTTTCAAAAGAGCCACAATGAATAATATTTATTGTGGCAATTAATTTCCCAAAAAGTTATACATTTCTTTGTTTTCCCATTTTACCCTACTTTCATTTTATTCTTTTATTTATTTTTTCACTTCTTTCCTATTTAACCATAATTTTTCATAGAAAAAACAATAAAATGATTTTTCAGAACACCATTCCTTGTGACTTTTTTTTATCAGTAAAAAGAAAATATTATTAAGAACAATTAGAGTACAGAGAGCCTTTACACCAAATGAGCACAATGAAGAACAAGGGCATGCCCACAAATACCTAATTTAACTGAATCATATAGCAAAAAATTAACATACCATATATACCAATTGGCCAAACAAGAATAATACATTGGCCTACTATGAAAGAAGATAAAATCCTTAATAGGATTCTCAATCAAAGGTATAAAAATAAGATTGAATAGAGAAAACTCCTCAAGCCACAAATTCTAAACATCCTCAAGCTTTATCACAAATATAATTGAGAGGAAAGAGAGGCTTACCATCCATTTTAGGGATTTCCCATACAAAAGCTCAGGTAAAGCAATAGAGATGAGCTATAAAAACTGGAAAATCTCAGCTATCCATGATTCTGAAGAACCACCACTCAGATTGAGTTGGAAAGGGACTGCTTCTGCATTATTCAGTCTTTCCACCAAAAACCAAATTACTCTATGGCTCTTCATTCTCTTCACAAAGATGGGAGTAGCAAATCCACCTCTAGAAAAGACCCATAAACTTTAGACCAGAGAGCTCTTTTAAAAGTTGATGTTGATTTCTTCTCCAAAGTACCAGCTCTACAAAATTATTCCAAACTTCCATGAAGGAGGAAGATACAAAAAGCCATATAAGGTTAGATATAACAAAGAAACAAACAAAATCCATGGAAACTACAAAAGAAAACTAAAAAATTGAAAGAAAAAGAGAGGTTTATGGCTGTTTCCCATCCAAAATGGCTAGTAAACAGCCCTAGACATAAGCCAAATACCACACTGGATGACGCAATACAGAGAAAACCCTAAAAGAAAGAAAGAGAGGGTTTTAGAATTAGAATTTCCTTGTGGCAGTTAATTTTTCAAAAAATCATATCCTTTTTTTTTTTTTTTCTGTTTTTCCCATTTTACTCGGCTTTCATTTTATTCCTTGTTTTTTTTTTCTTTTTATACTACTTATTTAACCGTATAATTTTTTCATTGAAAACCATGCAACATATGTACTTTGACTTCATTTTTCTAATAAAAACTAAATAAAACTATTCAGTATCTAAACTATTTTTTATTTATTTATCTGGTATTAGAGATATTATTCGATCAAATTTTAAAGGAGGTGACTTTTTCAATAATTTTTTTTATTTACAAGATTTAAATTCAAAATCTTACTTAAAGGGCTACAAATTTCTTAGCATGTACCAACCCATATTGATAAACTATCTCTTTTTTAAAGAGCCACGAAGAACATTATTTCTATCATACTTTTTTTTTTCCATTTTACCCTGCTTTTTTTTATTTAATCCTTTGTTTTCCTTTTTTTTTTAACTCCTTTCTTATTTAACCATACTTTTTCTGTTATTTTTCATTTTGCCTCTCCTTCTTTCCGTTGAAAATCTTGCAGCAAATATATTTTGACTATTTTTTTTGTCTAACAAAAACTAAATGAAACTATCCTGTGTTTAAACTATCCATTTTTTTTTCTAAAATTCCCACTATAACTCTTTCTATTGTTCCTAATTATTATTATTATTCAAAATTTTCTTTTTAATTAAGGTAGTAGAATTGAATATTACTATTTTAATTATTCACCTTAATCAATGAATTCTCAAATCAATTTAAAAAAATATTTTACGATATTAAATATATTTTTCTATAAATATTTTTATAATATTTGAATATAAAATCTTTAAATATATATATTTTATTTTTTATATACTAATTCTATTAATATATAAATTATTTCTATATTTAAAATAATATAAAATATACAAATTGCAGGATAGCACCACAATATTTACTTGTTTATCGCTAAGATTAAATTATATTGTTGATATTCTGTTATCACTTTTTAATAAGCTCATTCAATTAATATTCTGTTATCACTTTTTAATAATATACTATATCTATATAATATAGTAATAAATTATGATATACGCTAATTCATAATTTTAAACGATACATATAAAATTTTAATCAATAATGGGACAAATATTAAGGGGCCTTGAAAGTAATTATCATACAGTTTTTAAATTTATCATTTCATACATGTTTATAGCTGTAAATCCATCAAAGTAAGTCAAACCTCCCACGCAGCTAGCTGAAGAAAGTGAGACAGGTTGATAATATCCAAAATAATAATAATAATAATAAAATAACAGATGGTATAACAACAGTGAACCAAAATTATTATCATCCATAAACTAATTGATAGTATTTTTATAATGACGTAAAGGACAGGTGTATGTTGACGACATTAATATAACAAAATTATACTTAAGCTTGCAATTTGACATCTTATGGTGGCAAGTACTATGTGGCAATTCGATCATGACATGGAACTGAAAGGTTGGTTCTAAAACCATAATTTCAATCTTCAAGCCGACAGTTTTCGTATTCTGTTAGAATTTTTCCGACTTGGTTTGGAAATAATTTAATTACCACATAAATCATGAGGATGTAATAAATAAATATGATTAATTTGAAGTATAGCATGTGGATTAAGAGGCTATAAATATGAAGTAAGAATAAATGTAGCCTTTTCTGCGGCCTAATTAATTGTATTATTGGAAATAATTCTGATTGCAATATATAATATTTTTATAAATAGATAAGATCATTCATAGGCATAGCTGATATGAACAAAGTCATCAATGGCAACATTAAAGGGAACACCAATGATGCAAAGAGCAAGTCGAATGCTGCCTCAGATACCCCTTCAATCTCAGAGACTGACGATCAAGAGTTGGAACAAACTTGGCAAATTGGTAAGTCTTTGGATGTTTTCTGCGATCAAAATAAAGAAAATATCTGTAGTAAATTGACAGAAATTATCAATTAAGAAAATAGAGTCGGGCCACAGAATGCCCAATGAACATCATGAGCTGGAATATCCGGGGAATTGGGCCCCGGCTAAGAAAAACGCTGTTAGGCGTTGGATTCTCAGGAAAAAAAATGATTTTTTGGGTATTATAGAATCAAAATTAAATGATGTATGCAACACAGTAATTAGAAGTCTATAGGGTAATTTGGATGTTGGATGGGATGCAATAAACGCTATGAATTCAGCAGGAGGGATTCTTATCAACTGGAACAAAGCGAACTTCCAATGCTCTAGAGTTGAAAAAGGTACAAATTGGATAGCAGTGGATGGCACGTCTTACCTCAAGATTCAAATGCTTTATCATCGTGCTATACGGCCCAAGCACTGAGGATGAGAGAAACAGATTATGGTCTGACATAGAGTCCCTAAATTCATCCTTCACGGAGCCGTGGCTTCTCCTTGGGGACTTTAACGAGGTCCTTTGCAGTGATGAAAGAAGTACAGGTTCGTTCTCCCTTTCTGGTGTTGCACGATTAATAGACATGATTAATTCTTGCAGCTTGATTGATTTACCTTTAATTGGGAACAAATTCACATGGGGCAATGCGAGATGTTCAATTAGATTAGATAGAGCACTGGTTCATCAACCTTGGCTAAGGAAATTCCCCGAGCTCAAATTATGGTCTCTCAGTAAAGGTCTCTCAGTCCATAATCCACTGTTGTTGGAATCAAATAATGTCAATTGGGGTCCTAAACCTTTTCGCTTTCTTGACTGTTGGCTTTCTCATCCAAATTTTAAGCAAAACATGGTTCAATGGTGGTTTGAAGCCTGTAAGATATTGGCAGCCAAAGATAATAATTTATTAACATAGCAGAAGGTATTTATATAAGTTACAAGTCTTGGTTATCAAACAATCCCAAACCATATAGGAATACAATATCCTAATCACATACAAAGTCTAATTACTAACATTCCCCCTCAAGTTGTATCGGAGGGACGAACGAACAACTTGCTTCGTAGACCATGAAAACGTGTCTTTGGCAAAGGTTTAGTTAAGATATCTGCTATTTGATCTTCAGTTGCGATATATTTCACAAACAATTTCTTTTGGCGCACTAGATCTCGAACAAAATGAAAATCTATATCCATATGTTTTGTTCTTGAATGAAAAATCGGATTGGATGTAAGATACGTGGCACTAAGATTATCACACCAAAGTAGTGGAGACATGTGTATCGAACACCCAATTTCTTTCAATAAGGATTGTAGCCAAATAAGCTCCGAAGTGGCTGAGGCTATAGCTCGATATTCAGCTTCTGTTGAAGATCGTGAGACTGTTTGTTGTTTCCTTGAAGACCATGAAACTAAAGAGTTTCCATAATAAACGGCAAATCCAGTTGTGGACTTCCGATCATCCACAGAGCTACCCCAATCTGCATCACAGAATGCAGTGAGAGTATGTGTGCCGCCCCTTGGAAAGAAAAGGCCATGCGTTCTTGTTGTCTTCACATAACGCAAAATGCGTTTGACTGCTTTCCAATGCTCCTCCGTTGGACAGTGCATGAATTGGGACACCTTATTGACAGAATGGGCAATATCGGGCCTTGTAAACGTTAAGTATTGGAGAGCTCCCACAACACTTCTATACAATGTTTGATCATGAAAAGAAGAGCTATTGGCTGCCGTTAGTTGTACCTTCGGATTAGAGGGGGTACTCAAGGTGCTACATTCTTCCATTTTGGTCCTTGAGAGTATGTCTCGAATATATTTCTTTTAAGTTAGCAAAATGCCTTGCTTGCTTCTTTCTACCTCAATGCCAAGAAAATAAGTCAAGTTTCCTAAATCTTTGACAGCAAAACGTTCTTCTAAAAATGATATCACTGCAGATATGAGTTGTTGATCATTTTCCAAAATGAGAATATCATCCACATACACAAGACAATAGATTCTATGTTTTCCGGAAACATAGTAGAACAAAGAGGAATCTATTTTAGAATACTGGAATCCATAAGTTCCTAGTGCATCAGTCAAACATTTGTTCCACATCCTTGGAGATTGCTTCAATCCATATAAAGATTTTCTCAATAAACAAACATGATCCGGTTTGGTAGGGTCAACAAATCCTTGCGGTTGACTCATATAGACTTCTTCCTCAAGGTTGCCATGTAAAAATGCATTGGAGATATCAATTTGCTTTATTGGCCAATCATTGGCCGTTGCAAGAGAAAGGAGAAGACGTACCGTAGCTGGTTTTACAACCGGACTAAATGTTTCACTGTAGTCAATTCCCGGTCGTTGATGAAATCCCTTTGCCACCAAACGAGCTTTATACCTTTCAATCGTACCATCTGATTTCAATTTGGTTTTAAAAACCCATTTATTGCCAATTATATTTTGAGCTGGATGAGATGGGACCAGCTGCCACGTTCCATTTGTAATCAAGGCATTATACTCCTCAAGCATTGCTTTGCGCCACTCTTCTCGTTTTGAAGCTTGTGAGTAAGTTGTAGGTGTCAAATCTTCATGAACCTGTGCTGCCAAGTTCAGTGGCACTCTCGGTTTCAATTTTCCTGTCTGGGCTCTCGTCACCATTCTGTTTGGTCTTGCAGTTTCAATGGCTTGATGTAAGCCAGGAGTTGATTGAATCTGACTTGGTTGATCCGAAACTCCCAGTGCTATGAGGTCGCAACCAGTACTGGTTGGAGTGTGCGGCTAATTGTCAGCCGAAGAACAAAAAGGTTGTGTGTGATCCATGGGTTGCTCGCTTGCTGGTGGTGAAGACTGAAAGCATGGCTGCTGTTGTATTGCAGCTTGGGAAATCGTCCTTTGTGGTGATGAGGCTGTTGGTAACGTGAAAGTTGGAGGCAACGATGACTGATCTCGGACAGTGGTGTCTTGTGTAATGTGACTACTGAATGGAAAAACCTGTTCATCAAAGATAACGTGATGTGAGATATAAAATTTTAAGGCAACTGGATCATAGCACTTATAACCTTTATGTGTTTTGCTATAGCCTAAAAAGACACATGCTTTTGATCTTGGTGACAATTTATTCAAACTATATGGTCTCAACCAAGGATAGCATAAGCAACCAAATACTCTCAAGGCCTTGTAATTTGGTTTAGCACCAAATAACACTTCAAATGGACTCTTATGCTGCAAAGTAGGAGTGGGTAAACGATTAATAGCATATACTGCAGTTTCGAAGGCATTAGTCCAGAATTTTAAAGGTACTGAAGCATGATGTAACAATGCTCTGCCTGTCTCGACCACATGTCGATGTTTCCTTTCGGCACATCCATTTTGTTCGGGTGTATGAGGACAGGAAACTCTTTGAGCAATCCCATTAGCTTGTAGGTAACCTATAAGTGCTTGAAATTCTCCACCCCAGTCTGCTTGGAAGGCTTTGATAGGACATCCAAAATGCTTTTCAACTATTGTGCGGAATTGCTTGAATATGTTTAACACATCAGATTTATGCTGTATAAAATAAATCCATGTATATTTGCTATAATGATCAAAAAATAACACATAATAACGACAATGGTCATTAGATATCACTGGAGAAGGCCCCCATAAATCCGAACAAATTAAATCTAAAGGCCCTTTGGCAACAAAAGTTGAAGAAGAAAAAGGTAATTTATGACTCTTGGAAACAGAACAAGCATGACATAAATGAGTAAAATTAGTAGTCTTTGAAATTAAACTAGACTCAATACTCTTCCGGACTGTTGGTAAATTCGCATGACCCAAACGAGCGTGCCAAACATCTAAGGTGGCCGTATTGGCTTGAACAAGACTTGTGGGTGTGAGTTCGGCCCCAAAGAATGGATAGACCCCTCCTTTACTGTTGCCTCGGTGCAATATAGCCTTCGTTATCAAATCCTTTACAATAAAACGGTCAGGAAAGAATTCAACAGAAACTGAATTAGATTCACAAAAGGAATTAACTGATAGTAAATTCTGCAAGGCCTTAGGAACACATAAAATATTGTCAAGTTTGAACTTACAATTAGATCCAAGAAGATTGGAATTGCCAACATGAGTTATATGAAGTTTAGAACCGTTACCTAACGTCACTTCTTCTGGTCCATGATATTCAGAATGGATGGCGAGGTTTTCCAAATCAGCAGTCATATGATGTGTAGAACCACTGTCCATAAGCCAAGGTTGCTGTTGCCGATGATTGTTGTTGATGGCCATGTTATTTGTTGGGCGATTATTGAATCTTTGTGAATTTCCAGCTTTTGGAGAAGGGCAAATGCGAGCAAGATGTCCTTGCCCATTACAATTGTAACACGTGATTCCCGAGGAGCCATAGTGTGGAGTAACCAAATCCATTGTTGTATTATACCCTTGATTATTGTAAGAGTAATTGTTGAAATTGTTCATGGGAGTTCCACGTCCAGTAGTAGAATTGCCATAGGAATTAGATCTGCCGCGTCCTCGTCCTCGGCTGGGACGACCACGTCCTCTGCTACGAGTAGAATATGGAGACTGAGAAAAGTGGGTCGAAGGTGCAATAACTGCCAAGGTATCTTCTCTTTTGAGTCGTCTTTCCTCCGTCAAGAGTAAGCCATGGATATCATCGAAACTAAGAGAATCATTGCGAGTATCCAGAATTCGCAAAAAGGTGGAATAGCTTGGCCCCAAACCATTCAGAATAAATTCAATTAATTGGTCATCTGGTACTGGTTGTTGAAGAGCTGCTAATCGATCTGCAATTAACTTTGCAGTAGACACATATGCTTCAATGGTCTGATTATCACGATGAAGATCATGTAATTGCGTGCGTAATTCACGAATTCTTGCTTTTGAACCAGAGGAATAAACTGTTTCGAGTCTTCTCCAAGCTTCTCTTGCCGTTGTAATGCCAACTAATTTGGCAAGAACCCCTTCAGAAACAGATGCTACTATCCAACTAAGAACAAGTTGGTCATTATTATTCCAAGCCATGTATTCTGGATTGACAGTGCCATCTGCATCAATCTCTTGAGGAATCGGCCTGGTACCTTCAATGTGATGCCGCAACCCACAGCCACTTACCATTGGTAAGAATTGTGTTTTCCATAACAAGAAGTTCTCTGATGTTAATTTTACTGTGATTTGATGATGAAGATTTGGTGCTGGTCCTGAATTTGCAGACCGGACCGAAGAAGAAGATGGATCTCCAGTTGGATTGATGACTGCCGGTATTTGGGTCCCTTGTGATGATTCCGCCATTGATGAACAACTCAAACTCTTCGGTTTTTAAACCTTTGAGGGCTCTGATACCATGTAAGATATTGGCAGCCAAAGATAATAATTTATTAACATAGCAGAAGGTATTTATATAAGTTACAAGTCTTGGTTATCAAACAATCCCAAACCATATAGGAATACAATATTCTAATCACATACAAAGTCTAATTACTAACAAAGCCAACTCCAGATTTGTTGGTTCAAGAAGTCTTCTGAAAAAACTTGACTTCTTAAAGAAGAGGCTGGTTGAATGGAACAAGATAGTATTTGGGAATATCAGAACTGAGATTGTAAAGCTGGAGGACAACATTAACTGTGTTGATTCTGAACTGGAAGCCAATCCCAGGTCTGAAACTCTTATTCGCAAAAGAAGGCTCATGTGGTCTGAATTATGGTTGAAATGCAAACAAGAGGAAATTTTTTGGAGACAGCATTCAAGGTCTAAATGGATTAAGGAAGGGGATCGAAACACCCGTTCCTTCCATATCTCGGCTACGGTAAGAAAGAAAAGGAACGATATTAATCTTCTTGTAATGAATAATACCTATCTGACAGAACCAGGAGACATCAAGGCAGCTGTTACTTGTTATTTCTAAAAGTTATTCTCAGAATCCTTCCCTAACAGACCTGAACTAATGGGGTTGCCATTCAAAAAATTGAACTCTGAATCTCTTCCAATACTAGAGGCTTCTTTGACATCAAATGAGATCTGGCAAGCAATTCAATTGTGTGATGGAAATAAAGCTCCTGGCCCTGATGGCTTTAACTTTAATTTTTATAAAAAATTTTGGTATCTGCTTAAAGAGGACATCGTGCTTCTAGTTAATGAGTTCTCTAATACAGGCTATCTTCCGTATGCCATCGTTCCTCTTTTATCACTTTGATCCCTAAAATAGAAGGTGCAACATCTCTGAAAGATTTTCGACCAATCAGCTTAATTCATGGTATTTACAAGCTTATTGCAAAGGCGTTATCTCTTCGCCTTAAATCGGTAATGGAGCAAATCATAGGGGATAGTCAGTCAGCGTTCATTCAGGGGAGGTTTATTCTAGACAGTGTTTTGGTGGCCAACGAGATGATTGACTCCTGTAAGAAATCCGGTTATAAAGGTGCTATCATCAAACTAGACTTTGAAAAGGCTTTCGATTCTGTGTCTTGGGATTATCTCCTTAATGTCGTGGAATGCATGGATTTTGGTTTGAACTCGATGAGATGGGTTAAATCTTGTGTGGTGCAAGCTTCTATCGCTATTCTAGTTAACGGCTCTCCGACATCTTTCTTCCCTCTTTCCAAGGGTCTTAGGCAAGGAGACCCTCTCTCCCCTTTTCTCTACACAATTGCTGCTGAAGGTTTATCTCTCATGTTTAAAAAAGCAGTCGATCAGGAATTAAAAGAAGGCATACCTATCACCAATAATAGGCTGGCCATCCCTTTCCTGCAATATGCTGACGACACTATTCTCTTTTGTCCTGCAGACTTGAACTGTCTTATGAATATAAAAAGAATTCTTCCGTGTTTTGAATTAATCTCCGGACTGAAAGTAAACTTTCACAATAGTTTTTGGCTGGGGTGAATGTTGAAGAAAGTTGGTGTGAAATGGCTGCTCGTTCAATTGGTTGTGGTATCTCCTCTCCTCTCTCCCTATTAAATATCTTGGCATTCCTTTAGGTGCCAATCCTAGGAGGTTATCAACTTGGGAACCAATTTTATCTAAAATCAAAGCAAGACTTGCTGGTTAGAAAGCAAGATATCTATCAATTGCAAGAAGATTAACATTGATTAAATGGTCTTAAGCAGTCTGCCTCTATATTATCTCTCTATATTCAAGATCCCTAATGGAGTTGCAAAAGAGATATCGAAAATTCAAAGAAGATTTTTCTGGAGCGGCAATGGTGATAAGAAAAAAAATGCATAGCATTAACTGGGAGGTAATTGAAAAAGCCAAGTCACTAGGTGGATTGGGGGTCGGTTCAATCCTTGACAAAAATAGGGTTATTTAAATGGTTATGGAGGCTTTTGGATGACAACCCTTCTCTCTGAAAATCTGTTGCTCATGGTAAGTATGGTGACGGAAATTTATTTAATTTGAGTTTAAGTGGTAGGCAGTCAATCATTTGGCAAGATATTGTTTCCTCAGTGAAATTAGATCCCCTCTCCCTAGCCACTGCACAAAATGGAGTCAGTTGCTGGCTGGGTAATGGAAATAAAATTAAATTTTGGTTGGATCCTTGGATCAATCAAGTTAGTTTAGCTTCTTTCTTCCCTCGTCTATTTTCACTCACAGTAAATAAAGATATCAAGATTTGTAGTGCTGGAACTTGGGAGGGGAATTCATGGCAAAGGAATTTAATGTGGCGGCGGCCTCTCTTTAACTGGGAACTAGACTTGCTACAATCTCTTATAGCTCTAATTGATAATATCACTCCTAAACACGACGTGGAAGATAAAATTTTTTGGCGATTCAACAATAATGGTTCCTATACCGTTAAATCTTTTTGCAGCCAAATTGACAATGCAAGAAATCCTAACTTCCATCCATGTTGGCCTAAAATTTGGAGAAATATTTCTCCACCTAAAATTGAGATTTTTATTTGGATGCTTTTGCAGGGGAAAATTAATGTGAGAGCCCGATTGGTAAACTTACGTTTATTGAATTCAGAAAACAACAAATGCCCATTTTGCAGTCAATTCGAAGAAGAAATTGATCACCTATTCCTGCATTGTTTGGTATCTTGGAAAATATGGTGTCAGATATTCAAGTGGTGGGATGTATCATGGGTTGTTCCAAGCTCAATCATAGATCTTTATAACTCTTGGCACTCATATGCGACAGGTAGATTTCAGGAGAAATTTTGGCTTTCTCTATTTTTCTCTTCCATATGGACACTTTGGCTTGAGAGAAATAAAATTATATTCAACAATCAGACCTTCATGTATGAAAAGTTGTTTGATCTAATCCTTCTTAGAGCTGCTTCTTGGATCAACACCATTGATTCTTCCTTTCCGTATGACAGTAATTTACTATTCGAGTCTTCAGAGTGTGTTAAAAATTGGGAGATGGCTAAATTATCTAGACCCGTATCCTTTTGGGTACCTCCTTTGGATGATTTTCTTAAATGGAATGTGGATAGGTCAGCCATGGGGAAGCTCGGACCTGCTGGAATAGGAGGTGTTCTGAGGAATAACTAGGGCAATTTTATTGCAATCTTCTCCTGTAGTTTGGGCATTAAGGATTCTAATGAGGCCCAGTTATTAGCTATATACAAAGCCCTTGAGCTATCCGTGTTTCAGGGGTCGGTAAGCTATAAAAAATTAATAATAGAATCAGACTCCAAAAATGCGATCAACTGGGTTCAAGGAGACTTTGCAAATAGCCCGTGGAAATTCTGGGACATTCTGTGTAAAGTTAAAGATATGGTGAAAGTTTTTCCCTTGGTGAATTACAATCATGTTTTTAGAGAATCCAACTCAATTGCAGATCATCTTGCTAAGTCAGGTGCGACAAGAAATAATGATCTTCTAGCTTAGTTCTAATCTAAATTGGTTTTATGCTATAATTAAGCCTGATATATACTCCTCTGCTACAATTAACATGCACTATGAAGCTCATAATGGAGGAGACTAATCTCCAGATATCTTTATGGGTGGTGATTATTCATAGTTTTATATGCCTCAATTGATTTCTTTGGTAATTGGTGCTTAAATTCAGTAGCCAATGACGCTAAAACTCCTAGCCTATGTTTTCACTGTGTTCCTTCAGTTGGAAATTCTGTTACAAGCATACAGAAAAGTTAACTCAGTAACTATTAGTGCTTGTTTATGCTCTCTACTTCGTATGAGCACACAACTTGATTTCCCTTTGCCTCGCAATCCATCATCTGACATGAGGTATGCTACCTTGGTCAGAGTTTAGGAAATAATGCAGATTTTCAGATGAAAGCAAGGCCCTACCGTTGGATTTTTTAGTGCTCTTTGGATTCTTAGGAGCTCCTTTAGTTATATTGGTTTCTACGCAACTTGTGCTGGAATATTTTACGTGATTCTTAATTTGCTACTGATTTTTTTTTTCACAATTGTTGTTTTCGGGTTGCTTTTCTAGTTTTTGTAATTAGAGGTTATGGGTTTTTTTTTAACATATTTTGGGATGTTTTTAGGTATGCTTCTGGATTATTGGGTTTATTTTGGATAGTTTCCATCCTATAAATATGTTTTTCCCCATTAAAAATTATATCAATAAAAATCTCTTCTTATTATAAAAAAAGATCATATATAGGCGGCAATCAAGTGCAGTTAAGTCTAAAGTGCGAGTTAATTTGAAAGACAAATTGTCATATACTTCTTAATTTCGATTTTGGAAAAAAAATTCAAAAGTCTATGGGAGCTATTGCAATATATATCTCATAATCAGAAGACTTTGGAGTGGCCCTTTGAGTCCTAGAAAAATGATGAAAGGTATATATTACGTTGCAATATGATTTTAAATTATAATTTAGAGTGCTGGCCTGGTGGAGTAGTAATCACTTATATCACTTGCAGTAGTAGTAGCCTACTGGGAGAAAAATGATCATCTATACCACTAGAAATAGAACTATTTGTTGGACCATCAGCAACCAATTATGTGCTTAGTTTAAAAAAAAAGTCATAGTTTGACAATGGGATTTCTTCTTCTTCTTCTTCTTCTTCTTATTATTATTCATTTAACACATATATATGGAGTGATGCATAAGGAGTTAATTTATAGGATGTGCAAGATCATATATATATATGTGTGTGTGTGTGTGTGTGTGTGTTTAGCAATGGAAATTGACGAGGGAAAAATATATTATTAATTATCGAGTATTTATCATCACTATTTCTATATCAATTTAATTATATATACAGATATTCGACATTTTAATATTGATCTTTGTCATTTTAAATTATATTAAGATTTTATAAGTGTAAGGAGCTCTATATTTGATAGTAACTTGTAAATTTAAAATTACAAATATATATTTATTTATTTATTTATATGATATCCTACGTTTTACGTTTTTTATCCAAAGCTAAGAATATGCACAAAATTAAGGTTACATAACTTCAGCTTGTTTCAACAAGAATATATCCTAGATTGATAATACAAAACATATTCAATGGTTAATATAAAAATGGGCTCTCCAACATCAACAATTAGCTTTTAATGTCTATTCTTCCAAATCTATATATTATAAAATTCATCATGGTATCAAAGTAAAAATTAATTCTTACAACCCCATTTCTCATAAATTTGGACTAGAATTTTAATTATTTCTAATTTGTTTCGTGATGAGCTTTCAGAATTTCTTATTGTCCTATAGTGGGTTTCTTCAATTGTTTGATGACGGGTTTTCAAAATTTTTTTTACCCTAAGGTGAGTTTCTTCAATTTTTGGTGATGGGCTTTCAGAATTTGCACTATGGTGAGTTTCTTTTGTCCGGTGATAAACTTTCAAATAATTATTTTTTATCTAGTATGCATTGTCCCTCGGACTTTCAATCCTTTATAGATTGTCCCTCGGGCTTTTCTTCTGATATGACTTGTCTCTTATACTTTAAAAATTCTTTTGTCTTGTTTCATATCACAAAATTGCAAATGTTAACTAAACTCATAAAAAATTATCTTGGCATAAGACTAATAAGAATATATTCAATGTTGATTAAGTACAAAGTATGAATGATTAATATAGAAATAAACATATATTAATTATATTGAGAAAATAGACTTGGATCTAACTTAAAGCCAAAAACTAGCCCTTGATATTGAATTAAGACCAAATCTATTTTCTAAATATGGTAACAGAGTTACTGATCTAATTTTTTAATATTGAGCCACCTACAAATATCCAGCCCTATAAATTTCATATTCTAAATTTTCTATATTTGGCCATGGATATAAAGGAGTTATGTTTAATATTTTGCATGGCCTATATATAAGAATGGTATACTGTTTATAATAATTTAAACAATCATCATCTCATAAGTTAGCTTTTGAAATTGAGTTAGCCTTAAATTTATTTTCTCAACTTGTTTTCTTTTGGTTTTAACCCCTAAAGTCTCAAAAGCAATAGCAACATGTATAAGTTGCTTCTATAACCGCAACAAAAATGGCAAATAGACCAAACAACCCTTAATTCACTTCCGCACCTCATATTTACACATTTAGAATTCTCCATGAAAGACAATAGTTGGTCAATAAACATTGCCACAGTCCCATGCATGAAAGAAAATTTTATGACGAAGACATTTATTTTTTTTTTCTTTAGAAAATAACAATTTGCAATAATAATTATTATTAATAACCAAAGATAGGGAAACAAACAAAGAAAACATGCAAAAGAAAGAAAAAGAAAACCAAGGCGAAGACATAATTGCACTTTAAGTAGTTTACTTATTCAAAAAAATCAAATTCATAGGTTTTTTTTCTTTGGACGGTCGATCATAGAAAGTGAAATGTCTATCATAAGGTAGGCTCATAGTCAAAAATACATTATATTTTAATTAATAAATATTTATATAAATAAAAATTTATAAATCCGCACTCCCTCATACCACAAAAATATGAATTGTCCATCTCTTTTATTGACACGTCAATTTCTAAAACTTGATCATTTATTGTTTAACCTTTGACAAAACGATGTATACCTGTCTCGTATGTATATATATTTATATATATATCACGCGTATGTATATCCAAAAGTCTAATTAATTAATTCCTTCTTTTTATTTTTATTTTTAGTTTTAGTTTTATTATTCTGACGTGTAATGATGTATAGCTTACATGCATGGTTATTGCAGATGTTTGACCTTGTGAGCCGGTAAAATTGGAAAATTTCGAATCGTACCAGTCGAAGTCTGTAATTATGGCTATTTTTTGGCATTTAATGATAATTATATGTCCTGCTTCTTGTTTCTTATCTATGGGTATTTGACTATATTATATATATGCACATGCATTTTGGAATAAGCCAATGTCATGCGCCTTCCCTTTGTTATTTTAGGTAAATAACACATGAAAATAAAATTCAAAATATAAATTAAAAAATTATGAGGAATTCTTAATCTTAATCCCATCAATATGATAGTGTATAAATAAAATCATATACAGTAAACCGATAGTGAAGGTAAATAATTGTGTATGTCTAGAGGCTTTTTATTTTAATTTATTTTTGTTAACACTTGACTGGAGTGAAGTTATTAAATAAATTTGATTTGAGCATCTCATATTATTTATATATATTTTTGCAGACAAAAAAAATCTTAGTTTCGAATTAACAGATTGATAAATGAAATTATTATTGAAAGAGATGCATTTGAAAAATTCTGAGGTTGATAAATGAAGCTATATATGTAGGGTAGGCGCTAATTAGTAGTTGTTCAATTGACGACGGAAATATATTTTCCGGCATGCATGTGGAAATTTAGCACATAAAAAACATGCATGCAAAATTAATCAGCAAATATAAAGTGAAGATGGACCGATCGATATTAGTGTTAAGTTTTTGAATTTTTTCCTATGTAAAAATTTAATATTTGAGTTCATTTATTTTAGTCCATTAAATTATTAATATTTAACATATTTATATACTAATATTACCCTAAGTTATAAATATGTGTCATTTTTGTATCAGACATTAAAAAGAAAAAAAGTGAGAAAAGAGAGAGAAAAGAAAGATTTTTTTTTCTGCAAAAGGAGTCAACAGGCAATCTTGATTTTTCGGCGATCGGACAGCTATTCAACATATGATCAGGCTAAAATTTGGACAGCAGTTAGAGGACTCATCGTTCTTCATTCTGAATGATGAAGATCAATTTTAGACGGCTGAATTTTCGGCATTTGGAGCTCAAATTTTACTGTTCACATACATTTCTGCAACAGCGATCAGTTTATCTTTCTCCGACGTTCGGACTGTCATTTGTGGTCGAATTTGGCTGAAATTTTGTGAGTACATTTAGAATTTGTTGTTCTTTAATCTGGACGGTGGAGATTAGATTTGAACAACCGGAACTCATCAATTGGCATGAACAGTAACTATTTTGGGTAATTTTTCTCCATTCTCTTATTTATTTCTTGTTATTTGGTTGATTTGGTGTTGCTACTTTACTTGAGGATTGTTGTAGTAGCTTATAGTTACTGTAAACATTGATTTTGATAGTAAAACTCTTTTACTTAGACCAAGAGAGGTCCCGTAGTTTTTATCCTTCACATTGAAGGGGTTTTTCACGTTAAAAATTATTGTGTTTACGTGATTGATTTTGTGCACCTCGAGGCAGATTGTTGATTGGATATTTGCTTAATTTTATTTAATCGCTACTCATATATTCATTCAAGTGAAAAAAAAAACTTATACCGATTCCTTTTTCATCAATTAGACGTGGGGTCCCGACATTGCATCTAAATATTTCGCTTTTAATTTGTTTTCTTGTTATTTGTACATTTGGACTCATGACTTTGAACATTAACCTGTCATCACCTGGAAACAAATACGTATCTATGCAATACATTAAAACTTTTGTTTTAAAAAATATACATATTAATTTGCATATGCTGAGTTTTTTTTTCATCCAACCGACAATCTACATTGAATTTTAGTTGATATCTAATGATAAAAAAGAAAAAAATCAATAAAGGAGTTCATTTTAATTTAAATTGAAAATTTTATTGGATATAAAAAATTCCATATTAAAATTAGTTTAGCAATTGTTATTATAGTGTATTAGGTGTAAAGTGCTGCACTTTGTGCCAACTTCCATCACATTTTTAACTCAACAGCGTAATTTCCCACTCCAATGATTAATCCACCAATCCCACTTGAAACAGATATTTAAACAGCTCTTAAAGATGAAATAACCGGTGATAGATCATCAATTCACTTCTTAATTATGTCGTCTACTGTAGGTGGTGGTCTAACTCATCAAGGCATATTTTTTTTTTGTATATTTTAATTGCAATTTAATATATATAATAACTAAAAATTAACTCTATTTAAATTGAATTCAACTTATTATCTAAAAATTAATAGTTATTATTATATTTGTATCTTATATTAGGTTTTATTTTATTGACTATTAGTATGATTTATAGTAATATATATTACTGGATGGTATGATATTATAAGTGTTATTTATCATATTTGCAGAGATGATTAAATATAATATAATTAAATAAGTTTTTTTATGTGATGATATTTATAATGTTTTAATAGATTATGCAAATAAAAAATAGATTGTAAAAATATGTTTAGTATTTAAAAAATTTATGAAGTATATTTTGAAAGATAACATTTTAAAAATCACAGGAAATCACCAAGCCAATGATTTTGAAAAAAAAAAAACTAGATTATACCTTAGAAATTATAGTAAACCATCATTCAAATTAATGATGCAACTGGGTAAGTTATTTTTAAGGTCACCCATCTTGATATTTTTTCAGAGTCAATAAATTAAAAAAAAAAAAAAGCCAATTATTGTTTGGATTGCAAGTACCTTAACCGGAGACGATAATACTTGATTAAAGACCTTGAATCGAGAAGGACATACACTTAATGAGATTGTTTTTTTTAATCACTTGTTAATTAAGTGCTTAAAAGTTTGAAGCCGGAAAAGGCAGGGGCTGTAATAAAACCGGGTCAACCAGTAAGCCTGTAAATAGAATCCAAAATGTAGGACCAATCTCTCTCGATTATTGGATCCACGTGTTCCCTAACATTAATTGGGTCTCTGGTTTGACACTCTAAAGCTTATATTAATGGAGAGAGGATAAAAAAGAGCCAAAACTAGCACAAGACCCACGCCATCATTTGTAATAAAGCCTTTCTTTCTTCTCGTGGTCCCTACAAAAAAAATTATAATTACCTCTAATACAAAGACACGTAAACTCTCGATTTTTTTAATAATTTCTTTTTGCGTTGGTCAAAGTCTCTCATTACCATAATCCCCATGCACATTATTACTTTATTAGTACGTGAAAAGACAATTATATTACAGGTGCCCGGTACACGTGTTAGCTCACGTGCTCCGATTTTGTAGCCGGAAAACCTCGCCGGGATTTGACTGTCCGTCGGGATCTCTGAAACAAAACTTACTATCTCATGATTGCTTGTGAGTTTTTTTTTCCTCTCTCTTTTATTTTATATTTTTTTATTAATTGATTTTATAGTTAGATTTTAGCCTCCCTCTAAGTTATTTCCCAATTTAACCAAGGCCGAAAATACTTTTACATATGATACTTGGATTACTATTATTGGGTTAAAAACACGTAAAATATTACACTTTTTAAAGTATCGTGTAATAAATTTTTTTATTTTATTTTATTTTAAATATTATTTTTAAAATTTTAAAAAAGTATTAATTAAAAAATTTTAATATTATTTTTATTAATTATTGAAGAAAAATAAATAAAGTGCGAGATGAAAAATAATATTTAAATAAATTATAATAAAATTATAATAAAATTTATAATAATTAATTATTTTTTTAATATATGCAGATTATTTTTATATAACACTTAAAAATAAAACTAGGGATATTTAACTTTCGTTCTATATCTATTTGAAGAAACTATACATACATTAAAGTCACCATAATAAATATTTATAATGCTAAAAGACTTCCTTAACAGAGTACAATGATACGGGAATGATGGAAACTTCCATTAATTTAAGTAATTAAAAAGAAATTACAAGGAAGGGGATAGGATCTTGCTTGTTGGTACAGTAATTAAGCATAAAAAAAATTTAAAATAAAGATTAATTAGTACTTTTTTATTTTATTTTAATTATCATATAATAATTTTATTTTAATTTTACTTTAAATGTCATTTTTTAAAATTTATAAGAGTATTAATTAAAAAATTTTAATATTATTTATAGCAATTATTAAAAAAAATAAATAAAATAAGATGAGAAAGGATATTTAGATAAATTATAATAAAAATTTTATAAAATTTATAATAGCTAATTATTTTTTTAGTCTATGCATGCTATTTTTATATGACATTTTGAAATAAAATGGAGGATTACTAATTATACATTAATCAACACTATGAAATAATAATAAAAAAAAAGAACTTTTCGTTGGATAATCAGTTTCATTTTTCCGTACATTACATGAAGTTACTAACATCCAAAATATCAGCGATATCAAATTTCAAAATATTGCTGCAATAGCTTTCTCTCTCATCTTCAGTGCTGCTAATTATACTTTCATTGATATAAGTTGAATTTGAGTTCAATGGCGTTGGACTTGAAGATGGCGTCGATAAAACTGACATGGCGAAACTGAAATTTTGATTGCTGTTATTGGAAATGAAAGTGGAAGTAGTAGTGGTCTCGGATGATGGGTCCATAATAGCCGTTTGATGATCAGTTAATGACCCATTATAGTTACTATTATAACTTGGTTGAACCACAAACTCTTCTGTTAAATTTGAACCAACTTCATTATCACTTCGCCATTCTATAAAATTTGGGTCGATGACTTGCGTTTCATTAGAATATGAAACAAATGGATCATTGACAGTAGTTGTAGTCAATGTGGTGTAATTGGGTATTTCTTGAAATTGGTTAGGTTGAAATTGAAATCGGTCTTGGACTACAGGGAGATTGTTATCATTACAAAGCTGATTTTCTTGACCATTTCGTGGTTCAGATGATATTATAGATGTGGCTAACCGGAGAATTTCTGGGTTAACCAGTGGCTGGACTCCGAGGAACCCTGAAATACTCATTTCAGATGAGTTGTAAAGAGATGAACCTAAAATTGAAGAGAGATCAAGAAGATCAAGTCTAGGACTGTGAGTAACTGGATCAATTCCCATTCTCAGAAGTCTTTTTCTAATGTGGGTATTCCAGTAGTTCTTGATTTCATTATCTGTCCTTCCAGGTAGGCTAGCAGCAATTGCAGACCACCTATATATTATTTATTATCAAACCATTAATATTTTAAAAACGAATAAAATAATCATGTTTCAAAGAACATTACATAATATAATAAAAAAAAATTGAAAGACTTACTTGTTTCCTAATATACTATGCAGCTGAATTATTGCCTCCTCTTCTTCAAATGAAAATCTCCCTCTCTTAATATCAGGTCTCAAATAATTAGTCCATCGAAGACGGCAACTCTTTCCACATCTTTGCAGCCCTGTACAAAAGAAAAATAATTATAGTTTTGTCTCTACAACTATAAGATTTCAAGTTTAAATATCGATCAAGAATTAAGTAACTAAATGATATAAACGTACCAGCATTCTTTGGAAGAGTCCTCCAATTTCCATAGCCATGTTTCTGTATATAATCAATAAGCTTCTGATCTTCTTCAGGAGTCCATGGTCCTTTCTTTAGCCCATTTTTATCACAGCAAGGTGCTCTTCCCATGGTATATATTATTTATTAGTTTTATGAAACGATTTTTGTGCTTTTTCTTTTCTTTTTTCCTGTTTGGAAGGAGAGAGAGAGAGAGAGAGAGATATCAAAGTTAAATTTTGCAAGTTGCAACAAAGAGATGTTGAAGGGTACGTAACGTACTTGTATATATAAATAGCAAAAAGAGAAGGGTTGTGAAAACATTACAAGTCAAAAGGATTCGGTGCCGTCCTCTGTTTAATCTCTATGGCGACGTGTCCCTAGAAAATGTGAAAGTCTAAATCTTTCCATAATGTCTGATAAAACAATTCAAAAAAGTAAAAGAAAGAAAAATTGTATAATTTTCATGCAAAATCTTACTTATTTATTAATTTATTATTAACATATAGTCTTGAATTAATTAGCCTATATTTATCTAATATTTCTCTTTCTTTGTCTCTCTAATTTCAAAGTTACTTAACTTTGTATTTGTATTAATATTTATTGGATTTTTTGATCAAAAATATTTATTGGATTTATTACCAATCATTTTCCAGCTGGAAGTGTCACTCCCAGCTTTCTGGACTCATATTGGCTGTCACCAACAGTAAATAGCCACGTACATGCCCTTTATTTAACACTACCCTTATTCTGGGGTTTCTTTATTCTTCAATTTTTGCGTGGCTTCAGCTATATTTATTTCCTTAATTTTTATGATTTTTTTTGTTTTAATATTATTTTTAGTATTATGAAAAACCTATCTTGTCCCTTGATAAATTGATCACAGATTACTTAAGTTTTTCATTTTAGTGGGATGGACGGTTATTTCAGTCATTTGAATAAAAATACGGGGTCATTTTCTAAATAAAAGAGACTGAGAAAGAGCATTTAATTCACTATGTCAATAATAGAGTTTGGTGTTTGCCTAAATATAGGAACATTTATTATGCAGATTGTGATAATTGAAAAAAATAACAAGACTTCTCCTCCAATAAAATTCAAGATAAGGTTTTTTTTTCTCCTCAATTTTAATGTAATTTTTTTAAAAAAAATATTAAATTACAAATATTTATATTAAATTTCTATTTATAATATAAAAAATACAGATATACATTCACATATGCATTTATTTTGAAAACAAAAGTTAAATTTTTATTTATATTAATATATTTTATTTAATTAAAATTTTTTAAATAATTTTAGCATATAGTATAAAAATTATTTAAAAATATTTTTTAATATAAAATTATAAAAATATTATTTCATATATAATATATACCTGCATATATCAATATATACTAATATATATATTATTATATGTTATAATATGATTTAGAGAAAAAATATTAGAATACAAAATATGATATGTTAATATACATTATATATAACAATATATATCAATTGATTTGCAATAAAATATCAATATGTGAATCAATATATGTTGATATATATTATATATAATAACATATATTAGTAGATTTGCAATAAAATATAAATATATAAATTAATATATGTTGTTATATGTTGATACAAATCAATATATGTTATTATATATTGATTTATATTATATATAACAATATATTAGTTAATTTGCAAAAAAAATATCAATATACAATTAATTTATATCAATATATATTACATATAATAACATATATTACTTGATTTATAATAAAATAATAATATATAAAATATTTTATGTTAATATATATTACATATAACAACATATATCATTTAATTTATAATAAAATATCAATATACAAATTAATATATATTGTTATATATTATATATAACAACATATATTAGTTTATTTGTAATAAAATAAAAATATACAAATTAATATATGTTGATATATGTTACATATAACAATATATATCAATAAATTTAAAATAAAATATTAATATATAAACTAACGTATATTGATATATATTATATAAAACTACATATATTTACCTTATAAATGAAACATAATTTATATATAATTATATAATTAAAACATAACTTATATATAATTATAATTAAAATTTTATATATTAAAAATAATTAATTAATTAACTTAAAATACAATTTATATTAACTAATTTTAAATTATATTTCATACACTTTATATATAAAAAATAAAAATAAAACATAATAATAATTTATTATTCATAATTTATAATACATAAAAATATTTCAAAAAATAAATATTTGTATGGTTGCATAAAAATAAAAATAAAAATATGCATAAAAATACAAATATAAATATGCATGGAAAAAAAAAAGACAAAAGAAACAGTATAAAAAAATAAAAAATAAATAAATTAAAAAAAGATTAAAAAAAATTTGCATTAAAAAAGGGGCAAAATGAGTATGTTGTCAATTTTACTATATAAATGAAAAGGAAAAAAGTAAGTTCCATATATATGAAAAGTGAAAAGCAGGAAAAAATATATATGTCCATATAAGTGAAAACAAAGAAAGGAAATCACGTATTCAGTGTAAATTCATCGATAAAAAATATCTTCCATTTTTAAAGATAAACATCTAGCATATAAAAATATACAAAAAACTGTAAAATTTTGAAAAATAAAAATAAAAATTGACATACAATATAATTTTCTCTGAAATTTTGTTGATAGTTGTATTATTTTTATCATTTTTTTTTGTAGTCATTCAACAAAATTACTTATAGTAATAAGATAACTCAGTTGGAAATTGAATTAATTTACTCATAAAAGTTTTGACTTCAGAATTTAATCAAAATAAAAGTATATATATACATATGTATATGTATGTATATATGCCTACCAATAGCACAACTCAATATAAAAACACAGGATATATATCATTTATATATATATATAATATTAATTAGAGCTATATGCATAAAATAATTAGTACTAAAAATCAAGCTATTTGGAGCAATTTAATTTGTCCTAATGCATATAAATCAAGAAAATGTGTATATATATATATATATATATGTATATACAATAATCCCATCACCCTGTGGAGGTCTAAACATTATAATTCTATTATTTAATTCAATCCCAATTATTGCAACTATAAGTAATGACAAACAATTAATGAGGAAAATTTTTTTCATAAATTTCTATAAGAGCAAGGAACAAATTTTCAATTGATGATGAGAGAATTGTAATAAAATCAAGCGCTTGTCAAAATAGATCACTTTCACGAAATTGGTAAATAATTAATTAGGACTCAAGAATTTGGAGCTTTAGTCAGAAGAAAACACACAGAAAGAAAGGAAATCAAATTAATTCGATTTGTATTAAAACAAAAGGACTATATATATATATATATATATATATATATATAGCAGAAGGATGACTTCTACGAGTTATTTTGTCTACCCACCTTTGATCTTTCATGCATGTGAGTAAGTTTCACCCATTAATGATTGCACCAAGAAAAAACTTGATCAGGAAAACAAACATAACTCCTACGCTATTATTTCTTACAATTATGCGAAAAGGTGTTGTTTTATATTTTTAATTAGTACATGAAATTTCCTACATTTGGAGTTTTATAAAAGAAGGTACCTATTAATTTCTTCCAATTCTAGAAACATGTTACTAAACTTTTCGATAAAATAAATTAAATGAGAGAAGACTTATCGGTAAAATTTAATTAAATTTGAGACAATATTTGATGAATAATTGATCAAGAAATTAAATTATGAGTTGATAATTGGTTTTCGTGTATAAATATGTCAGCTATGTATGTCCGTTTGGCTTGTGTGTTTGATAATTTGCAAATGTAGTAATGCAATTTTAACTTCAATGCTGTAGCCGCAAACCATGAAGTACGCTCTTTCCATCTCAGCCACAAGTGAAAGCTTGTTGATTTGCTGTCAATTAGCCAAACGTCAAAAAAAAAAAAAGTCTCATTTTCATTGACTTTCGCGACATTAATTGATTGAGAAATCGCATCTTCTTTGAAAGCTTTTAATTATATTTTTTTAATATTATTACAATAACATTTTTGAAAAAAAAAAAAACTCAAGAAGAATAGCTAATAATAATAATAGCTAAATGCTTGATAAGGCTACTTCTAAAATCCAAAAAATTTCTTTTAGCACGATCTATCTCTCCTTCTCTACACCTTTCCACATATGTAGATGTTCTGCTAGCTATTTTTCAACTGCAGTTCTCAAATAACAATCTTTTTCTTACTTCTATTATTTTCTTGACCGCATATTTCACAACGACTGCATACAAAAATAATACAAGAATGATTTTGTTAAACCATAAAAAAGATTTCATTTCTTCATATATCTGCTAATTTAAAATTGAGAAAGTCCCTATCAATGGGTTTTTGTTTAATGTATATAATAGCAGTTTGGTCTTTAAATTATTAAATTATAAATTCAATTTTATTTACACTCTAATTAACAGAGGAAAAAAATATAGAGAAAATGTCAAAATAAAAAAAAAAAAAGTAAACAGGCTTTTAAGAGACAAATTAATCTTTTTATTTAATGGCAACCAATATGAACACAAAGACTAGAATAATGGAATCCAGAAATTAATTATAATTAAAAAAAGTGAAAAGAAGCATAAAACAAGAAATTCTTCGTGTTAAAGGGATGGCTAAGGAGAAAAAAGAAAGCCGGAAAAAATGAAAAATTCCAACACAAGAAATGAGTTTTATAACTCTTTTCAATTATAAGATTAATTAATTAAAGTTAGACCAATGATTTCCAACTTTTAAAGCCTAAAATTTTCCACCCTTCAACTTTTATAGCATAGGGTAGACATTTAGACTAAAGTTTGAAATCATCATAGCTTCTGTGTATAGCTTTCTCTCCTTGAAGGAAGTACAGTAAAATGTTGATGATTAAGATACTTCCATATTATATTTTCAGAATGCATAATGTGTATATATATATATATATTCAGCTAATAATATTATTTATTTTTTTTTATTATCACTTATATATTTTTTTATTTTAAATATATTACAATCTCATTAATTACCATAATCTGTAACCTCAGTTTAACTTAATCAACCACATATAATATTTGTTAATAAATTTAAATTTGAATCCTTTTCTGATGATTTTTTTAAAATAGGAAAATTATGTCAGAATTTTCATAATTTTACATAATTGAATAATGTCTCCACATTATTATAAGCATTTTATTCTCTAGAATATTATTGAATATATTTAAATATAATAAGTTATGAAAATAAAAAATAATAATAGTAAATAAAAATGATTAATATCGTGGTTCATATTTTTTAAATACAATTTTAAAATTTACGCTTAGCCTATACTAATTTTTTAGTGTTTTAATACAACACGTATAAATCTGATCTTAATGTTGCATCCAATCAAGGAAACTAATAAAGTGTCATAACAATTTAAATTCAATTATAAAATATAATATTAGTGGGAGTATTATTAAAAAAAAAATGGATTAATATATTTGCATGGATGATGATATTCCATGTATGAACATGCATTTTCTATATTGTGTGCTTGATTTGTTGGTTTTGATTCATAAAAATAAATTAAACTTCCTAATATTATTGTATAATCCACATTATAATACTGAAAAATTCTTACATGAATATATTTCATGTCTCTGCTTATAAATCGGATCAACTATAAATTATGATTTGAATTATAATATTTAAAAAAATAATTTAAATTAATTTTTTTTAAATTATAATTTATAAATGGCCGAAATATGAATTAAATCTACCTAAATTTTTTTTAATAATATGTATTAATTTAATTTGATTATATTAATTTATAATATCCACGTGTCATTAAGCAAGGCGTTTACTTTTCAATATGAGGGGTCTTCAAGATCAGCCCATCCAGAGAGTTCCACGTCATCTAATCTCTGACGTCCGATGTCTGCTCCCCTTGAGACAACCATTGCTTTTGGTTTCTGGACATTAAGCATGTCTTTGCTAAAATATTACTATTTGTTGTTCAATTAGTGGTTATAATATTATAATTAATCCTCGCTGAAGATAGTTATAAGAATAATTTTATAATGATGATATTACAATGGGTGCTTTAGTGTGCAAAATACTGGCATCTGATAACAACAAAAACTTACCTCTTTGCATTCAAAAATTTTAATTTTTTATGAGAAAATCTCATATCATATTGTTTGTTGACTTATGATAATTGTATATTGAATATTTAAATATGTAATTTAATTGATAATTTTTTCTGGATTAATCATTATTTAATAATGAATTATCATTAAACCAATAGTTTTATGATTAATTAAAATGAAATAAATGATTATCTTTAAAAATTTTATGTATACAAAATGTATACTAATATATATACATATATTTACTTATTTATTTATTAAGATGATATCACGATTTGATTTTTACGCATTATATTAAAATTATTACATTAATCAAATCAAATCAAATCATTTACATTAAAAATTAGAAAATTCATAAATAAGATAAAATCCTTTTGACCTTAAGAGTCAAACCCTGGATAAGGAGAGGAACAGTATTAGTACCATATAATTAAGATTAACAAATATAATCTTGATGGAATGAAAACAATACTAATTAATATATGTTTTAATTTAATAAAATGTTGCTAATAATGTATATAGTGTATGATTAAGATTAACAAATAATAAATCATAAATTTAGGCTAATGTCTCCATTTTCGTTGTCATTAAGACAAATAATTAAACAAAAACATGGCCAAATCAGTAGATTAAAGTATAGATTAATGAAAAGATCAAAGAAATAAAGAGTGCATACATATTGTACTTGATACAGTAATTACTTGTCAAGTTTTTAGGGTTTGCTTGGTAAATGGGTTACCCAAATTAAGATGCAGCTGCCTTACGTGTTCCCGTTGACTCATTGATGTGTACATAAATTTGGTAGATTATGTGAACTAATTAATGTTGTTAATTAATTAATCTTATGTTATGAGCTGTTTAATTAAACAAATAATGTCTAATATATTTGGTATTTGTTTATTTGCCTACGTACGAATTCTTTAAACAAAATTAACTTAATTTATGGCTATTTTTAGATACGAGATCCAAAGCATTAAGCATGTGTACGCAAGTCTAATCCAATTGTTACTACATTAAGCTGCCCATGTACGTCTATTTTATTTTTTATCACTATAATTTAATAATTAGTATGTAAATGCATGTTCAATTAATTAATTTTTTTTATGAAAACTTAGTTATTATATATAAATGGGGATGATCAAAGCTTAGTATTATGTTGGTATGAAAACGCCTGGCTCTTGTGGGATACTTCCAGAGCTTTTCTAAAGATTTGGATTATGCATTTTGTCAATCACTAGGATTCATCTAACATAATAAATATTTTAATTTTTATTAAAATATATTTTATTTTCATTAAAATTTGTTAATATTATTTTAAAGCGATTAATAAAAATCAAATTATAAAAATTATTTTAACAAATTTTAATAATAATAAAATAAAATAATTATTATTATTTAATATGTACATATATATATATATGTTAGATAAATTCTGATCATTAGTGCTAATTGATAAGATTAAGTATATGTATGAGCCTTGTTAGTATAAGGTCATTGAGGTTACGAAAAAATAATAATAATAAGTAAATAATTTACTTACATAGTGAACTTTTAGCAATATAGTACCATATACAAACATATTTTTTGGAACTGTCGTCACTTCATTGTTTGTAGAAAACTGTACAAGATGCGGGTCTGTGCTTTTGCACACAGTTATAGTTAAATATCTTCAAAATTAGATTATTATAATTATAAATTATTGATTTTTAATTAAAATTATATATAATATTTTTTAAAAAAATTTATAATCTTAACATAAAAATATATATTGTCGATTAAAAATATTAATATATTTACATATTTTAATCAAGACATGTAGAAACCAATAATATGAAAAAAAAAAATTTTGAAAGAGTGGCTTAATGCAAATAATGCTGCTCATAATTTAGCTCGAGCATGTGTTATGTTAACGGATACTATGGAGTGGCTTAATGCACCTCCTAGTTGTATTTTTTATTTGATTCCTTTGAAGAAATAATAATAGTCTCACAACTTTCATTCAAAAAAAAATTTTTTTTGAAAGAGTTGTTATGCACATGGTAAAAAAGTTTTTACCATAAATTTTTACTTGTGTAAATACACTGTCTCTTATTTACTTTATCTCTAAATGAAAATTTACTTAATTACTTGTGTCATCAAAATATACATAAAAATTAAGTTCAATATTAGCTTTAGAATTTGAGAGATACTAGAATTTAAATTAGGATAATCTAACTATTAATCAAAGAAAAATTAAAATTAAATCACTACTTTAGAAAATATATAATTAATCAATTAAGGTAGTCTAGCCTTAAGTTAAAAAATATTAAATTAAACCATAAGCAACTTAGTTCTAGTTTTAATCAATTTCTTTAGTTTTAATTTCAAATTTTTTTGTCCAAATAATAAATAGTTTGATTGACAGGTATTTAGGATCTCCTTTCCTCACAGGACGATAACTCATTCATTACTATATTAAAACTTCCATCGAAGAGAAGCAAACGAAAGACTTTCATAAAAATTCTCGTAGAATCGAGAATAAAGTTTTCATTCTGTACATATCAGATCATGAATTAGTAACTGCATCCAATCTCAAAAAAAATTTCAATTGTTTCTTTTTTTTTTTGGAATGGAATATTTATGGAATCTCCATAAATAGGATCAAACCTTATTTCATGGTATTTACCTCTTTCTTATTCTTAAGCAAGTCCCCGAGAGGGCTTAATTGATCCATGATTTATGTTTCATCTTTCGCTTCCTTTTTCTTTGTTTGTCGTAATATTAATAAATTTATAACAATTTAATAAATTTTATTATTAAAAATATAAAAGATTTTAAGAACAGAAAAAGAAAGAGCAAGAATAAGAATAAGTGTTGGAATTGAGATTTCCACTAATAATGTTTCATATTTATTTCTAGTAAATTAAATTAATATCAAAGTTTGAAGTTGATTTAATTTATTTAAAAGAAAGCTAAAATCAAACTCTAAATTAATATATATATATATATATATGTATATACATATAGTAATTATATGAGCTTATAAATTTATATTATTATTTTAAGCTCAAAAAATAATGCAGGGATCAGCTTATTATTTTAGTACTTATAAGCTAGTTTGACCAAATAATTTATCATATTATTTTTATTTATTTCAACAAATGCTCTTAATAATATAATTTTATATTATTTTTAGTCATTTAATAATAAAATTATTTACAGGTACTTATTACCTGCTTATAAACACTCAAAATAAATATACAACTGTTTAAAATTTTTAATATTTATATACTCGTATTATCTTATAATCACAAATTAATTTTTTTTAAGCTAAGTCAAACACTCTCTTAACGTGTTTTCTATCCAGTATAACCTTTTGTCATAAATGATGAACCACTTTAGGTGTAATGTAATGAAAAGAAGGCAAATTATCATTTGGTTTGAAAAATAATTCCAATTATTAATCCAATTAATTGTTTTTATTTAAACTTTTTTGTTTTTCTTTCTTCAGAATAAACTAAAAAAATTAGTACCGAAGAATCAAGCAATGGCTATCCACCTATTCAGTTTATTATATGTATGTATATGGTAGTTTGTATTGATTCAAGCAACAGAAAATGTACATTTATCAGTGCTTTGGAGATTAAAGTTAAAATCTATATATAATGTCTGATTATCTTACCTGAGAATTCGGTGGTGGATATTTTGTTAAGAGTGACTCTTAACTTAAGACTACCTGCAATAATATGTCTTGCACGACACAGGTGCGTTGTAAATCATGGAATGGTTTGCTTCCTTATTCTAATTTTATTTACAAAAATCTATGTTTTGATTACAGTAATGATGCAAACAAAAATACTCATTTTATTGTAAAACGCCACAATAATATTACCGATAATTTCAAACGTAATTCTTTTTTTGATCCGCACCATATTGGATTTTGTTTGATCCAATAACTAACGACTACAAAATAATAAGGTTGGTTCTTTTAACAAATAAAGACCATATATACAACAACCTTTTTCTGTTGAAATATACTCTCTTAAAAATAATTATTGGAGAAAAACTGGTGAAAAAAACGCCTATTGACGTATGAGAAACCTATTGATAAATAGGTATTGTTTGAATTTGGAGTTGAAAGTATATGGACTGAATTATTTACCATTTCAAATCGCATATCAAGAATGGAGAAGCCATTGGGATTTTGGAGAAATGGTGAGTTGCTTACCAAAATTCGCAATGGACAATTGCTTCTTTATGATCTCAATACCCAAAAAATCATGAATCTTCACCAAATATCTTTCAAATCGTAGATTATATGTCCTAAATGCCACTAGAAATGAGCATATTGACTTTGACCGTTGGAGTAACTACAGAGAGGACCCGAACTTGCTTAAAATCTACTATTTGAGTTTGAACTAATCATGTTGGCACCGGATCGGCCACTAAGAGGGTAATTTCACAATTCTAGTTTGAAACTGCTATATTGAATGTTCAATCTACAAAAAACAGATATTTATCAAAATTTACAATACACATCGCTAACATAAAAAGATATTATTATATAATATACTTTCCTAATGTCAAAACAGAATTAATAGCTCTCTTTTTTCATAATTTGTGTAGATAACCTAGTTATACTCTGAGTGAAGTATTGAATGATTCTATGGAAATAAGTTAAAGATCATTTTCAGACATTTGAATTGCAGAAAGACCTAAATTAACAACTCCCTCTCCAATAATTGATCTCCCTCTCTCTTTCTCACCAACCCAAGGAAGAAAAAAATTCGATGTAATTTACCGTCAAACAATTGCTGAAGTGGAAGCAATCATCCCTAGTATTTGATCATGTAAATTGCTGTTAGATACAAGAACACCACCCAATGGAAATATAATTCTCCGTTCAACCTGGTCTGCTGCAAAATCAAGTCGGTTCCCTTGCCAGTCGGTCACCTGATAAGAAGCGAGTAAATTGCTATTCTACATGAGGTCTTTAACATAGCAGTATTTAATTTTAAAGACACAAACCACCAACTCATCAACACTTCAATTTGATTTTACGTTTTTTTTAATTTTTTATTTGTACTCGCTGCACTCTATTGTATATACTGCACTATATTACACATGCATGAATGGCTAAGCAAACATAAATGTTAATCTTGATGGAGAGCACCCTAAAAATAAGTGTCTGACATTTGTATTGCCGGGATCTTTATCTTTCATCTAATTGAGTCCTACAGTATAATTTATGCGATACTGTGATAAACAAATTCATCCAAAGTCAAATATAATTAAACACCAACAAAAATAACCAAAGACATTTGATTTATTGCTTTCTTTTCTTTTCTTTTTTTTAACCAAAAAAGAAGGTAAAATGATTTATTGCAGTTCTAGTGAGTGTATCCAGCAGTTCATTTATGTTTTAGAAAATTGCCTTCATACATCAATCCAGAGACCAATTCACATTTGCAAAGAAAAACTAATATGCAACTATAGAAAAAGATGGCAACAAGGCACATACCTTCCCCCCTGCTTCATGCACACAAATTACACCAACAGCATGATCCCAAGCCTAGCAAATAAGTCAAAGAACTAACTGATGCTATAGAAGCTTCTGCTATTCATTTGTGAAGAAATCAGCATCATACCTTGATAATTTTCTGTGTTACTGCTCGTTGAATGAAGACTGATGCCCTACCTGAAGCCACCATTAGATACTTGCACAAACTGCATCCAATCATAACTCTATCATGTAAATGCTGCGGAAGTCAGCTAATCTAGTACATACGTACAAGGAAAATTCTTGCTTAGGCTGGGTCTATGTGGACATCCCTTCCATGAATGAAATTCCATCATATATGAGATTATTCTTACATGAGATGAGACATTTTATATGGTGTTTATCCACCCAATGTAAAAGAGATCTACATAGACCCGGTTTAGGTAAGAACTACTTCAACATTAAAATAACAAAAATAATAATAATTGAAAGTAATCCCCATGCATCAAAATATTCATCATTACCATCCAAATGAAAGAACGAAAAATTTATCTCTCCTTCAATTGGAGGCATTTTTCAGTTAAGTCGTAAATAAAAGTATTTGCGGGATACATTTTCAGCACCCTCTAAGCATGCTTTGTGCCAAGGCTGGACCAATAATAAGGTGACCACTAGAAGAAGTTTGTTCAGAAAAATATACTGATGTATACACTTCTTAATCAATTGGGCTTTGCCTGGCCAACAAAATGCAAGGACTGTAAACTTCACCAAGACACGTTGAAGCCTACCCTTGAAAAGAATTTTTTTAGTGAAATTAAATCCAGCTTAAAAGGTGTGTAAGAAAACTTAAAGATGAGCAGTTAAAAAGAAAAAACCAAAGGCTCAGTGCTAATTCATGAAACTGTAAAAGGCTCTATTCATTTGTCCCCAAAACATATGGTCAAGAACATTTTGTGAAACCTTGACATGTAGAAATAAAGATCTAAAGACACAGAAACATAGCTACAGACAATTAGTAGTAACGGATAATAAAATATCCAATATTCTAACTACTGCATATGGGAGATAAAAGTCAAACCACAAAAACTCAATTCTTATGCTCTCTTCTCCAGCTGACTTCAGTGCATATAAATTTAAGATTCAGAATGGGAAAATTGATATTTCAAACTCATCAATGACGATAGCTATTTCCAAATAAGTGCAATAAAATTTCAACCTTTTAGAATCAAATATCATAAGAAGTGGTGTTAGAAAAAGAAGAGTTCTAAGTTTGCCAAACTAAATCAAATAAAAACCTTACAATTGGAGCTTTGCTATTCAGATTGTAAGTGTAATCACTTCTCCAAAGAGAATACATCTTGCAGGAGAATCAGAGTAAGGCTTGCAAACATTGATAGGAAATCTAGCACAAAAATTTTATCATAGAAGCAAAGTAGAAATGGATTACAACGTAAGAAAAATGTGAAAAAACAACAGAATAGAAAAACAAACAGTGAATACTATAATACCCCACCATAATAATCAAAATTCAAGTAGTACAGCTGAAGTGGTAAAATACTATAATGCAATTAAAATACTGAATAAATAAGACTAAACCTTCCACAGCATGCAGACAAAAGAAGAATTTCTTTTTCTCCAACTCGGTCAACATCATTTGTTGCATTGAATAAAGCTGAAAGAGGCAATGAATCCCAAGATTTGACTGTCAGGAATACAAAAACGTGCTTCAGGCACAAAGCAACATCCATCAACAATGCATCTACTCCAACCATCAGGAACTTTGGCTGATCCACCCGGAATATCCAATAGCCTCTTTGTCCATGTTCCACAGCCAACATGAGCCACCATAAGGATCCCAGATCCAGATGGTATGTATTCATATTCCTGTACCTCAGTGTTGGATTTGTAAGCACTATCCTCCAGCCAGTTTGGGCAGCCCATAACACCCAACACAATCTCTCCTTCAACTAGAAGAGCCAAACCCACCTGAAAAATCAACATATGTGCTAACTGCTTAGCAAACATGGAAAAAAAAAGGGAATATATCGGAAGACAAAAAAAAAACAATAGAACATCTGCTTAATAGAATTTTTTTTTCAGGGATTTACTCTAAAATATTTTTCCCAATGCATATATATGCCATTTGCAATGTTTCTTGAAAATTTTCAGTAAGAAAATGAATGCAAAACAAATTCTTGCACATGTATATTTTTATTGAGCATTTTTACTCTTCAAGTCTAGATATTACGGAAGAAGTTCACTTAGCTTAATGAATTTTCAAGTTGGACTGGAAGTAATCTTCAAGTCCTTATGATTGACACATACACAAACACACAGACAATCATCTGATCACAGACGAGAAAATACATCTAATCAAATGTCTATTGCAGTCTCTTCATTCTTAAATAGAAGAAATGAATTTCGAAATTATGTTTTTTGTATTTAGGGTCTTCGAAAACATAACCCATTACCACATGAATATTTGCTAAACTATCCAAGCTAACATGTTGATAATTGATAAGCTAGACTTTAAGGATGGAAAGTCCATTTCTATATTAACCTTCAATTTATTTGTATTTAATCAAATATAGGATTTCCCACACATAGAACAACACTTCTCAAGCAGTAACTGGGCAGAACAATTTTACAAATGATAAAGTGGGTGAGCCAACATGGGGTGAAGAAAAACCACAATTTGAAAGCCCAATCCAAATGATATATTCAAACGATAAATTGGACCATAACAATTTTACGAATGATAAACTGGGTGAGCCAACATCAATTGAAGAAACACCATAATTTGAAAATGATATGCTCACATGATATGGTAGGTGAAAGTACAAAACAAATGATATGATAGGGATTGTGCATGAATTAATTTTAAATTATGATACCATGTTAATAATTGATATAGATTTGGGAGGATTAATCTTAAACGCTAGCACTAAATTTAGATAGTCCATTTCTATATCAATTTTTTAATTTATTTGTATTTAATCGATGTGAGATTTCTTACGCATATAGTATCCCTAACATGACAGCTGGCATTATAAATCTAGCTTAAGATAACCACAATCGTCATAGAGGTAAGTCAATCAAATTTGTAAAGATGACAGTCAAGTCCATTGCAAATGCACACCTATTCCTGTTGAAAAAAATTACTTAATTCAGATTTTTTATTAGCAGATTTTTTGGCAAAAGTATCATTTTTCGTGCTTTAACTAAAAGTTGCTCTTGGATCTAAGATGGTAAAACATCTCAAAGTGGCTTTTAGCCCAAAAATATATATATATATCCAAAGGGATGCTAGATACACCAAATAGGAAATCAGTTAAGATTTAGTGAAAGAAACAATAAATAAATAAAACGTAACATACCACATATAGAGCTTCATCTCCTTTGACAAAACCTCTAGTGCCATCAATTGGATCAAGCACCTGCATGACTTCATATATTATATTATAAAAGAACAAGTTTATATCCAATACCAATGCTCAATGCAAAAACAAAAGGGCGACCAAAAAGAATCCTTTTAAGAATATAGATCCAACCAATCATCATAAGGTTCTTAAAAAGTTCCACCTCCTGGGTGGGGGTCAGTTCAATACCATACCAAAGTGTTTCATCTGACTTGTACATCAAATTTTGCTTCTCTTTCGAGCCATGAACCTTTCTCTCGAACTTTTTTCTCCACTTCATAACTCCCTTTAAAAAAAAGGAAAAGAGAACATGCTCAATTACAAGCATTAGAAGGTATGATTATTAGGCAATGGAGCCGTTCATAGTTTACCATTCAGGAGGTGTACTGTAAATAATTTGAATGATAAGAAGCCAACTGCATGAAATAGCATTTGCAAAGAAAAATATTGCCCAAAATCAATTGCCGAGAAGATTTACCTACCCAATATGTGGCAGGCCTTGTCCCATAAACTATTTCATTCTTGCCCACTCTGTCAATTGCTTCCAGGACATCAGCTTGTTTCAGTGGTTGATCATTAGAGCTTGCTTTATCAGAAACCACACTTACCACAGAATCCACAAAATTATTTGAGCGTAAAAAACTAGAATCCTCTTCAGCCACCAAGAGAATAGAGGGAAATAGTTGACTGAGCTCTGTGAACAAAACAACTTTCAATTCCCAGAAAACGTAAGAATATTATTGACTGAAAAAGGAATCAAGATACCGTACATACATAGCCACTGTTACTGTACTTTGTTTCCTTTTTTTAATTCACGGCTTATTGAATGAGTTCAAAAGGGAGAACAATGTTTGGTTACTCCAATGGAGATAATGCAAGTTATATGAAGTTCTAAGGTATCAAGAGATGACAAGATGACAAGGGAGAGGAACCAAATGACCTTCTCCATCAGATACACATGGATACCTGTATCTATGAGGCTATAAACCTTTTGAATCTTTAGTCATAGGCTTACAGTAGAAAATTAACACAAAATCTAATCAGATCAAGGTGACCACTTAATCCAATTCTATGCATTAGTGTTAAAATGATCAGATAATGTGAATAAAATGGTACATGGTGCCAGCTAAGAATTCTTGGAATTTGAGGTTTGTTTTACATGTATCACAGAAAGAAGAAAAATGCTCCCCCACCATCAAGCCAAGAAAATCACTCAGCAGTAACAATTTTAACATATTTGCATTGCAGCAATAAAGCAATTATTCTTCCGAATTTGCACAGCAGTAATAAAGTAAAAATGAAGAGAGGTAATAGCAAAACTAATCTTATTAAGGAAGCAAGAAAACAGTTAGCATCAAATAACAAATAATTAAGTAATACACAAAAGTAAGAATTTTGTTTATGGTTTAAACCAATCATTACTTAGTAAATCAAAATTACCTAAGCTTACAAGGGCCTGCACCCCAAATCTGCAATTGTAACTGGACTTTGATCGTTCTTTTCAAGCATGGGTTCTTGGCTAGAGAAGAGAGACCTTTTCACCTGGCAATCACCATCACACATCACTTTACATAAAGAAAAACAAAGTTAAAGAAAACTAGAGCATCTTACACCAACACAAAGACGACAAGCCCTCTCTACCACAGCCATTGCAGCTTCAAGCTCTTTGTGGTACTTCGCCTCGCGACGTGGAAATGGAAGGTTCCACTTGAAAAATATAGAACGAATAAAATATAACCAAAAATGAAAGATAAGAAGGAAATTAAACGGATATTTTGACAATCGAAAAGAAGAAGGATAAGAAGAAGAATTGAGTGGAGTAACCTTACAGAAAAGAATCGCCTGCGACGAAGTGTAGCGGAAGAAGGATGACAGCGAAGGAATCGGACGGTTGAGAATTGAGAGGCGGAATGGAGAAGATCCATTGGCCGGAAAAGAATTTGAACGAAAGAGAGCAGTAAGAGGAAGAAGGAAATGTCGGTGCGGGCTGAGTTTATATGCAGCGGTTAGCCGGAGAAGATGCGACTAGTTGGCACTTGGCAGGTGCTCTTCATTTCGAAGAAGATGGATTGGGTAGGCCGTCAGCCATTTTCAAGATGCTATATGGACATAGCCTGAACAACAAAAGTTGGGCCTCAATTCAAGCCTTATTCGATTGGGTTGTTGATCCAAATAATAAAATAATAATTTTTCGCCCTCCACTCATAAATTTTTGGAATTTCTTTTAAAATAATTTTAAAAATAAAAATATTTTCAAAAATATTTATTTTTTATTTTTAAAAATTCCAATTTTCAATTTTCAATTTCAGAAATACTCTATTTTAAAATATTAAAAATTATAAAATATTTAAGAAAAGGTAAAAAAATTAAGCTATAATGTAAATTTTTTCTGAATTTTATCATTTTAATTTAAAATTTTTTTTAATGTTATATTATTATGAAAATTCTTAAAGTGTAATATTTTTCTTGTGGACATTATTAAAAAATAAATAATAATAATTTGAAAAATAATTAATCGATATTTCCATATTTGAAAAGTATCCATTTACTTTAATTTTTTTTATTTTAAGAAAATTACCAATATAGAATTTATATTTTTTATAATTTTTTTAAATTGACTAATTTTATTTTAATTTTTCATACTCACTACAGTCATGGCTAGATGCTCAAAAGTGCAATATGATGGAAGAGATTAAAAAAACTTTATTCTTTAATTTTAATTATATTAATTGTCATTGTAGATCTGAATTAATGAATCAATTAATTAATAAAAAATAAATTTTAAAAAAAACTCATTTTTTCCTTGCTGCAATATGAATTAAAACTCAAAATATACATGATGAAAATGTATTTCATAAAATAAAAAGATTACAGTTCAAATATATATAAATTATTTTGTTTAGCTTGAGCATAAATATGAATAATTTAAATATAAATAGCAAAAAGTCTAAATAATTTTAGGATAAAAATTTTAAAAAGTATTTCTTTTGATAAATAATTAATTTATTTTCAATTTCGTAATTTTTTTCCTTATAAGAACAATGAAAATGAATATATAATTTCATAAAAAGAACTGTTTGAAGCTGGATTGGCTAGTGAAGAAATTTGATATTTATAGAAAATCTTTTTTTTTTTTTCAGATTGATTAGCAAATCATGCTCTGAGTTTTCCTTTAAAAGTACATGTCTTGACACAAGTTTTTGATGGACTATTTTCATGACTTCAGAATGATTTAATCGGCTCCAGTTTTCTGAAACTAGTTCTGGATTAGTTATCAAAATTATACTCTCTCTTGTATTGAGAAAAAAAAATGGTGAAATTTATAAGTGGGAATATCCAAAATCTTTTATTAAAAAAATTACTAATATCGTGAATCTTTTTTTTATTATTGATAATAAATAAATAAATAAATTTGATTGGATTTGAATTTTTTTTATCACTAATTAAAAAACTGCTCATTTTGACAATGGATTGCTGTGATTTCATGAAACATGATATGTTTAATTCGTATTTTTTTTTTGGCTTGTATCTCTACGTTATTACATTTTTTGATAATTTTATAGTTTGAGAACAATGATTTTTCATATTCGGTGATTTCTAGTAATTTTGAAATTATCGTTTTCAAAAATATTTTCAATAAATTTTATATATAATTTTTAAATATGTTCTTATAGTCTATTTTTATTCATATAACATATTAAAATCTTATAAAGTATTATCAAATTATATAAAAAAATTATTTAGCTATATTATATCATATTATCCTTTGAAGACATGATAAATATTATTTAAAATATCATATAATATTATATATTATATATTATTAAATCATAATAATATTATATATTATTAAATTATATTGTGAGTTATTTAAATAAAAAAGTTTCTCCATATACTCTCTCTTTTTCCCTTTTTTTCAAAGAAAAAAGAGAGACGGTATGCCCTGAAATAATTATTCCGATTGAACATTCTCCTTTTCTAAAAATTGAACGTTGAAATACGATCCAAGACAGGCCAAACAAAGGTCGAAGATCAAAAGTCTTCCCTATATGTACAAACCTAGAGAACCAAAAGAGTTTCTTTCCAAACCAAGGCAAAAAAATATATATATATAATGGCCGAAAACTGGGACTATGAGCAAAGTTAAAAGGCTGCCTAAACACAAGCCACAAAAAAAAAAAAAAAAAAAAAAAAAGAGTAAACACCACACACTGTTATGACACCTAAGCATCCTCATATGTTGAATCAATTGAAGGGAAAAATGGATGAAGCATCTAAAACAGGGGTAAAAGAGGTTCACCATTTTTGCATGTATCATTGGAGATACAACTTCATCAATGTTTGATAAAAAGTTTGAACTAGAGAAGAAAACTTTTGACCAACCTCCAGAGGTAGAATGGATTATTTCTATTTTACCATTAATGTCCTTGAAAAGCTTTAACATTGATCTTTTTAATAAAAGAGGCCATAGAAAGCCGGATCTTAAAAAACAAAAATCATAAAACTAGAGAAAAAACTTAAAAATATATAGTAATTCTAGGGCTGTCGTCCGCTATTTCCTATATCCAAAACCAAGAACTGAAATGGCGCCTCGATGAGAGGTAGGACGAAAACGCAATGAGAGATGGAGAGAGAATGTCTTTTTTAGTAGCCAAAATATTTAAGCCATTCACAATCTTTTTAAACGGTTAATTTTTTTCTATTTCTTATTTTTTTTATTAAAAAATCATGTATAACAAAAAACATAATCCCCTTTTAATTAGTTAATTTTAATTAAAATAAATGTAATTTTAATTGAAGTAAAAGGATGAATCTGTTTTTAAGAATCATTAAATTCTATAAATAATTATTTTATTGTACCATAAAAATTTTTTGAAATATAGGAATTAAATAACTTTCTATGGTGAATAAAATATTTCTATCTCTAAATTCCATTAATTCGGTAAACTCCAATAAATTCAATTCTCCTTTGGTTTCCCAAGTATATATTAGGGAAATCACCAAAAAAAGACCATCATTGAAACTCTTAATATTTTTTAGACTCTTTTTACTTAAAATGATATTAAAATTATAAAAATACTCTTAAATATAATAAACAACCAGTTCTTTATCATTTTGAAGTATTGCAGCCATTGTGTCTTCATTTTCTCAAAAAAAATTTTCTTTCACTAATATTCTACAATTTTTATCTCTATTTTTTATCAAAACTTTGTATTTCTTCTTTATTATTTTCAATATGATATTCACTGATGTATTAAATCAGTAAGTTAGAGTTTTTTTAAATCAAGCTATAAAAAAATAAATATTGTATTTTTAACTATGTATGTATATTTGAGTTGTTATAATTATAATATTTTATAAGAAACTTGTTGATTTTATTGTGTTTAATCATAATTTCTATCTCTTTTCTATTTTTTTTCTTTTTCTTCTTTTATTTTAATTTTTGAAATGCCTTACAAATCTGTCATAACTTCCTCTAACTTGCCCTAACTCACATCAAAATATTTTTTTCTGCTATAAAAATTCTCCATTTTATTTTCTAAGATGGTCTGTATACTTGAATCTTCAAATGAAATATTTGGTTGATGTTGATTTTTAAAGAAAAAAAAATTATAGAACTGCCCTAACTTCCATTAACTTATCCTAGCTCACATTAAAATGCTTCTTTTTGTTATAGAAAATTTTTCATTTTACTTTCTAAGACAGTCAGCAATTTGAATCTTAAAATAAAATATGTCTGTTTCATGTTGATTTTTATAGAGAAAAAAGCTTACAGTACTGTCTTAACTCCTCCTAACTTGCCTTAACTCATATCAAAATTCTTCTGTGTTATATAACATTCTCCATTTCATTTCTTAAGATAGCCTGCACACTTAAATTTTAAAATAAAATTTATCTTATTTATGTTAATTTTTAAAGAAAACAAAAACTTACAATACTGCCCTAACTTATCCTAACTCATATCAAATTTATTTTTTCTGCTATAGAATATTCTCCATTTCACTTTCTAAGATAGTTCACACACTTGAATTTAAAATAAAATATGTCTGATTTATGTTAATTTTTAAAGAAAAAAATATGCAGTATTATCTTAACTCCTCCTAACTTGCCCTAACTCGTATCAAAATTATTCTTTCTGCTATAAAATATTCTCCATTTCACTATCTAAGACAATCAATACACTTAAATTTTAAAATAAAATATATCTAATTTATGTTAATTTTTAAATAAAAAAAGTGTACAATACTGCCCTAACTACCATAATTTATCCTAACATATATCAAAATACTTCTTTCTACTATAGAAAATTTTCCATTATATATTAAAGATAGTCTGCACACTTAAATTTTAAAATAAAATTTACTAATTTATGTTAATTTTTAAAAGGAAAAAAAATATACAGTACTGCCCTGACTTCCCATAGCTTGCCCTAACTTATATCAAAATACTTCTTTCTGCTATAAAAAATTCTTTATTATACATTTTAAGACAGTCTATATACTTAAATTTTAAAATAAAATGTATCTGATTTATGTTGATTTTTAAATGAAAGAAAAAGTATAAAGTACTACCCTGACTCCCCATAACTTGTCCTAACTCATATCAAAATACTTTTTTCTACTATAGAAAATACTCCATTATACATTTTAAGATAATCTGTATATTTGAATTTTAAAATAAAATCTGTCTGATTTATGTTAATTTTTAAATAAAAAAAAGTATAAAGTACTGCCTTGACTCTTCATAATTTGCCTTAACTAATATCGAAATGCTTCTTTCTGCTATAAAAATTATCTATTATATATTTTAAGATAATTTGCATACTTAAATTTTAAAATAAAATCTGTCTTATTTATGTTGATTTTTAAAGGAAAGAAAAAATGTATAATACTCCCCATAACTTGCCCTAACACATATCAAAATACTTCTTTCTGCTATAGAAAATTCTTCATTATATATTTTAAGATAGTTTGCACACTTAAATTTTAAAATAAAATTTTTCTAATTTCTATTGATTTTTAAAGAAAATAAAAAGTGTACAGCATTGCCCTGACTCCCCTAACTTATCCTAACTCACTTCAAAATATTTCTTTCAGCTATATGAAATTCTCTCATTTCACTTTCTGAGATAGTCTATATACTTGAATATTAAAATCAAATATGTATAATTTATGTTTATTTTTAAAGTATTCTAAAGTGAACAGAACTGCACTAACTTCTCATAACTTATCCTAACTCACATAAATATATATTTGTCAAATATTGTAATGAATAAAAAATATTCTAATATGATTTTTTTTGTTTCTTATTTGTGATTACAGGATATTTATTAAGATTTCAAATTGAAATATTGAATAGCAATGTAGTTATCTCCATTTATTATGGTAAAATATTTAATATGAATACCTCAAAATATATTAGAGAGTGTACTGAATTCGAGGTTATAGTTCAGAATTATTTGAGTATATACATATGTAATTAGGGCAAGTTACAAGAAGTTAGGGCAGATTAAGTTTTCAATATATGGATACTGTTCATTTATTCTATTGACTAAAATTTAAAAATAAAAGTCATTGTAATAATTTAAGCCTTTAAAATAGAAAATCATTAACTTTCTTGATAAAAATAAAATTTATTTATTTTCACTTTTATTTGTGTAATATTCCAATTAATTATGCTATATTATATAAGTTATGATTCAGAGTTGTCCGAGTATATAAAAATACAATTATGAGTGTTAGAGAAAATAAATATTTTATATAATTTCCACTTTTATATTATACAACATCTCAACTGAGACTGATATACTATACATATTATAATTCGGAGCTGTCTGAGTGCATACATATGTAGTTATAGCAAGTTAGGAGGAGTTATGATAAATTAATTTTTTAATATTTGGTCAAGTTCAATATCTGTCTTGATTAATGTTAAATATTTACTAAAATACATTAATATTAAACTATCCACAACTGGATGGATAATAAAAATTCAGTTCAAATATTTAAATATACACAATTACATCTTATCATCAGTGTAATACAAATCAATATATTTTTTTTCTACATGGTACCATATATTATATGTGGTAATGTATTTCATCTTCTTCATATTTTTCTGATTGAATTACCAAATATCACAATTTGAAGACATGAAAATTTTAATAAATTTTAGCAATAAATATCTCACAATCTGACATGTTGATAAAATAAAAATTATATATTAGTATTCTATAATTTTTTTTAAAAATCAACATAAATAAAACAGATTTTATTTTAAAATTTAAGTATATAAACTATCTCAAAATGTATAATGGAGAATCTTCTATAGCAGAAAGAAGTATTTTTATATGAGTTAGGGCAAGTTATGGTGAGTTAGGATAGTACTGTACGCATTTTCCCCTATAAGAATTAACATAAATCAGATAAATTTTATTTTAAAATTTAAGTACGTAGACTATTTTAAAATGTATAATGGATAATTTTCTATAGCAGAAAGAATTATTTTGATATGAGTTAGGGCAATTTATGAGGAGTTAGGATAGTACTGTATACTTTTTCTTTCCTTTAAAAATTAATATAAATCAGATAAATTTTATTTTAAATTTTAAGTATACAGACTATCTTAGAAAGTATAATGGAGAATTTAATATAGCAAAAAGAAGTATTTTGATGTGAATTAGGGCAAATTAAGAGAAGTTAGAGTAGTACTATATAATTTTTTTCTTTAAAAATCAACATAAATCAGACAGATTTTATTTTAAAATTTACAGCATGCAGACTATCTTAAAATGCATAATGGAGAATTTTCTATAATAGAAAGAAATATTTTGATATGAGTTAGGACAGTACTGTACACTTTTTCTCCCCTTTAAAAATTATCATAAATAAAAAATATTTTATTTTAAAATTTAAATATATAGACTGTCTTAAAAAGTGCAATGGAAAATTTTCTATAGTAGAAAGAAATATTTTAATGTAGTTAGGGCAAGTTATGGGGAGTTAGGGCAGTACTGTATATTTTTATTCCCTTTAAAAATTAACATAAATCAGATATATTTTATTTTAAAATTTAAGTATGTAGACTATCTTAAAATATATAATGAAAAATTTTTTATAGCAGAAAGAAGTATTTTGATATGAGTTAGGATAAGTTATGGGGAGTTAGGGCAGTATTATACACTTTTTCTCTCTTTTAAAAATTAACATAAATCAGTTAGATTTTATTTTAAAATTCAAATATACAAATTATCTTAAAATATATAATGAAGAATTTTCTATAGCAGAAAGCAGTAATTGATATGAGTAGAGAAAGTTATGGGGAGTTATAACAGTACTGTACATTTTTTATTCTCTTTAAAAATTAACATAAATCAGACAGATTTTATTTCAAAATTCAAGTGTGTGAACTATCTTAAAAAGTAAAATGGAGAATGTTCTATAACAAAAAAAAAGGATTTTGATATAAGTTAAGGGGAGTTAGGACAGTACTGTATACTTTTTCTTCATTTAAAATTCAATATAAACTAAATATATTTTATTTTAAGGTTCAAATATGCAGACTATCTTAGAAAGTGAAATGGTGAATATTTTATAGCAGAAAGAAGGATTTTGATATGAGTGAGAAAAAGTTAGGAGGAGTTAGGGTAGTGTTGTAAGCTTTTTTCTTTGTAAAAATCAATATAAACTAGACATATTTTATTTTAAGATTCAAGTTACAAACTATCTTAGAAAGTGAAATGTAGAATTTTATATAGCAAAAAGAAGTATTTTGATGTGAGTTGTGACAAGTTAGGGGAGTTAGGACAGTTCTGTAAACTTTTTTTCTTTAAAAATTAACATCAACCAGATATTTCATTTTAAGATTCAAGTATATGGGTTGTCTTAGAAAGTAAAATGGAGAATTTTTTATAGAAAAAGAAATATTTTGATCTGAGTTAGGACAAGCTAGGAGAGGGCCAGTGGCGAGGCTACATATATTAGAAGGGGGGCAGTTGCCCCCCTTCTTTTTTTAAATTATATATATATATATGTATATATATTATTAAAATTTTTAAAATATTTAATTGTCCCTCTTTAAATTTATATTATTTTTAATATATATATGATATTTTTATTTTGCCCCCTTTCACTAAAAAATCTGACTTCGCCCGTGGAGAGGGCAGATTTGTAAGACATTTAAAAAATTAAAATGAAAGAAGTAAAGAAAAAAAAAGAAAAAGAGATAGAGATTATGATTAAACACAATAAAATCAATAAGTTTCTTATAAAATATCACAATTATAACAACTCAAATATGTATACATAGTTAAAAATATAATTTTATTTTTTTATAGCCTGATTAAAAAAAAGCTCTATCTTACCGATTTAATACGTCAATGGATGTCGTATTGTAAATAATAAAGAAGAAACACAAAGTTTTGATAAAAAAAAATGAAGATGAAAATTGTAGAATATTAATGAAAGAGAAAGAAAATTTGAGAAAATGAAGACACGGTAGCTGCGTCGCTTCAAAATAAAAATAAAGGATTATTCATTAGGTTTAAGGATATTTTTATAATTTTTAGGTCATTTAAAATAAAAAAAATCTAAAAAATATTAAAAATTTTAACGATGATCTATTTTTTAGTGATTTTTCTATATATTAATTTGATTTAACTTAAAAGAGAAAAAAATAATTAATTTGGTCTCCTTTGATGGTGATTGAAAAAATTTTCTAACTTCATAAACACTTTAATATAAGGTGGCCTGCCGCACAATTTTATTGCCATATAATTTATAGTGACCAAAAAATAATGACAAAAACACAGCCTATTAAGTGTTTTTTGTTGACTTTATATGTATATATATAATGTAAAAATATATGTTTAAGTGTTGTCCCTCTTGAGGTGGGTTGCCCGAGATAATAGTTCGTCTGAGCTTACTCTAGGGCCGGGCCTGAATGTCATTACAGTTAGACATTATTGGTAATCAAAATTAATTTATTTTCCTCTTGAAATTTATTTTTAATTTTATTTGTAATAAATGATATTTAGATAATGTCTAGGTATTTATTAATAAATTTTGGACTGTTCTTAAGTATGTTCTTAAATCGATCATGCGATATATATGTAAACTTTTATTCAATTTTTTTCAACTTTTATTCAATTTTTTTTAAATATTACTCATCACTTGTATAATTTTCAATAATAAAATTTCAAATATTTAAAGTATGTTTTGATGATGTTAATAAAAGTTTTAACATATTTTAAAATTCGGATTGCTAAAGGATATATGAAACTGTATATTTGCATGGTACGTGGTTTTTTGTTTTTCAATTTTTACAGCGTTAAGTTTTTTTTTTTCCACTTTCATACTTTCTTGTATTTCATTTTATAAGAAACTTTACTTTTTTTTTTCATTTGTATAGAATTTGTGTATTTATGGCCACTGCTTTTTTTTTAGAGAAAATTCATACAGTATTTTTTTAATTTCAGTATATGTAAAGAAATATTTTAATTTTTTAATTTTCTATCATATTTGATAAATTATATACAATATATATTATATATAACTAAAAATATAATAGCTATGCGCTCTTATTCTTCTCCATTCTATCACATATATAATATATCTACTTATTATATATCGCATAACTAAATATATAACAATTATATATTTTTATTCTTATACAATTCGTTATATATATCTATTTATATATAATATATATATATTATATAATAATTATATATTATTAATTTTTATAATTTAAATATATATATATATATTTATATGTAATATATATTATATATAACTAAATATATATATAATAGTTATATATTCTTATTTATTTTTATTTGATGACGAGGGAAGTATTTTTCTCTTTATTATTTGCTTTCTTCTGTGTGATAGTTGCGACTTGGATTACCCTAGACCTAGGGATGGCCGGGGGTGGCCCTAGATTCATTTTCTTTTCTTGGTTTTTTCGCTTTTACTAGTTGAATTTATAGTTTTACTCTAATAATTCGGGGATTGGCTTATGCATTGTCCGATTCTAGCCCTTTAGTGGCTTGTTTTGTTATAATATCATGGCTCAGCTGGATATTGTTTGGTTTTGAAGCATCGAAGACAACATATTCAAAACTATCTTCGTTCGTTCTGTTTAGCAAGGAGACGTTGAAGGCACCCTTGGTTTTGGTGTTTCTTTGATCTGTTGAACTAGTTCGACTTGTTTTCTGGAGAAAATTTATCTATATCTTTTTAGATATTTTAAAGAGCCTCAACCTGCTGATTATCAACATCTCCCTTCTAGGTATCTTCATGATCTGGGTTCTAGGTTTGGTATTTTGGATTTTTCTTTATCGTTTATGTCCTAGTATGTGTATTGGTCGTTCAATTTCATATCCGGCCTGTATTTGTGTTTTGAGATTTTGTCCCTTTTTTCATATTGCTTATTATGGGATTTTTGTCCTATTTGCTTGGGTCTTTTTTTCATATTGCTTTTTCTCTGATATCTTTTGATGCTTGTGAATCTTCATTTGGCTTTCCACACTCATAAAAAAAGATAAATATACTGTGGGTTTAATATCAATATTATCCTTCTTATTGCGAAAAAAAATGTCTCTTATTCATTTCTAATCCAATACATACGTATATATATTTATTTATATATTATATATATGTTTATATAATTAAACTTATATCACATAAATAATTATTCATCTCCAATTCATTATATATATATATATATATACACACATATATTCATTTATATATATCATATATTATATAAGCAAACATATATGTTTATATAAATAACTAAAGAATAACATTTTTGTAATTTTATATAAGTATATATATATGTTCTAATAAGTAAATATATATGTTCATATAAATAATTAAAGAATAATAGTTTTATAATATGAGAGTTTTGTATTTTTAGTGTGTCCATTTTTACTCTATTTTAAAAAAATTTTCTTTTATAAAGTATTAAAATTTTTTTTTCTATCATATTTTTTAAAATTGTTTTTTAAAAATTATTTTTGTAATTTTTCCAATACTCAATACTATATTTGTTTGCAGGCCTTTCTGTTTAAAAATAAAAACTCTTATCCATTAACTATGAATCTGCATATGATTTGCATAAATATTAAAAAGAAATATCCATTTTAATATATAATAAAAAGAAAGAATCCCAACCAAGGAAGTCACAAACAAAACTGACGCGGACATAAGTTTGTCCTTATCAGCTTATCCAACGATCTTTCTCAAAAGGTTGACACGTTTCCTCTATCCACTGGATGAGATCAAACCTCAACCCCACGGCCCGACCGCCCTGAGTTTCCTTAATAACTAGTGGAAAATCTGCGATTGATATTTATTTTTTCAATTAATTTTATGTCCTACAAAATAAAAATATATAAATGTTGTTCTAAAAATAAAAAATTAGTGTATAAATATTTTTATTAATTTAATAAATTTTTAAGCCAGCCGCCATTAATATTTTTATAACAATATAAAATTTTATATTATTGATCACAAAATTAAAAAAAATATAGAGAATATAAAAACAAAAGCAATTAAAATATATAAAAATACTATCAAATATTTTATTTATTTATTTATTTATTTATTTGTGTTATGATATTATCCATAGTTTTATTTAATTTATTTAAGCAAAATTATACATAAATTCCTGTTATATGGCCTTACTTTTCGTCTCTCTTATCTCTTTATATAAAGACTATACCTCAATAAGCATCATCTCGTAGACTAATATCTAGTAGACACTGTATATTGTTGTTATTTTGTGGGTTGGTTTTGTTATTTATGAGCTTGAGATACATGAGCAGGGTGGTTTACCAGGCAGGGATGCGAGTCTTGCAGGGAATGAAAGAACAGGCTTCCAAGTGTACTGGTGATTCGACAATCAAGTCTTTGAGAGACTCTTCTACTTGCTCTTCTTCCTCCAACCAGGCAAGGCTTTTCTCTGCAACTCTTTCTGATTCTGGTGGTTACAAGGCTGCTAAAAGCGACAAGCTAAAGCAGGCTGAAGAGTCTCTCAGGACTGTTATGTATTTAAGTTGCTGGGGTCCTAATTAACTAACAAGTTCATTATACTATGAAGAATCAAGATCAAGTTATGAAGCAGTTCTTTTTTTTTTTTTGAGGAAAATTATTTGTAAATTATAATTGCCCTTTTGTATATGTTTCTATTATATCATGTATGAACATAATGAATATATAAACTTACATACTGTGTTGATAGCAGAGAAATAATTTTCCATTAACAGTTCTTTATTCTTCCCTCCATTTAAAAAAGTCAAACCCGATTTGGCAGCAGGCAGATAAATGGGCAACATGCAGTTCTTAGTAAGTGCATGAATGGACCAAGCCGATTGCCAGTTTATGATCCGGCTCCAAAATGATCCAATCATGGAGAAGCTAACATGGAATTTTTTTTTTCGTTGGATAATTCATTTTCTGATTCTCTATATCCATCACAAAATAAATAAATCCGATAAGTCTATCATTTTGCATCAAAAACACAATCTTTTATCTTGAACACGCATTTCTCTCCTCGATCGTCATCTTTAACAAGTATGATTTCACTCAAATTTTTAAAAATCTCTCAATCATCATCATCTCTCCTCATCAACTCCTCGAAGCTTAAAAAAAGAATCCTAAAACAACCCATTTTTGCTCCGAACAAAACAGTCCTTACAAGAAAACTTGCAGTGAGAGGGTGCAGTGATCAAGAACCAGAGAAAAAGAAGACAGCTGAAAGAAGAAGTTTCTGAGTCTTGAAGAAGCTGGTCTTGTTAAAATATCTGGATTAAGCACTCATGAGCGCTTTCTGTGCCGTTTAACGGTATCATTTTCTTTGTAAAATTAAACTTTTCTTCAAGATAAAAACTAATTAAAAGATATTCTGATTAAAGTCTGTTTATCTACTATTATTCAGATATCATCGCTGAACCTGCTAAGGGTAATCTCAGAGCAAGAAGGATGTGCAATTGAGGAGCTAAATGCTGGGAAAGTATGCGATTGGTTCGTGAAAGATAAGATGAAAAGAGAACAGAATATAGAATCTGCAGTCCTTCAGTGGGACGATTCTGGATTCCAATTTTGAGATTTTCTTTATTCTCTAATTTAGTTTTTACAATCTAACGATGTTTTTAGAATTGATTCTTAACTTTCTAGTAATGCCTCTTTAATTATTATAATACTTGAGAAAAAAATTTATCGAATGATGTTCATGTAAGTATTTCAATTTGTAATTTTGTTATTCTGGCGTGTTTGTAAGATCATGGGCTGGGTCCAATTGGATAAGTTTGTGCTTTACGTTCTAACACAAAGTTTTGGGTAAGATTTTGCATAAACATGCCATGTGAATATGTGGAAGATGTCCACCACAAGAATATGTTGGAAAAATTACAGCATACGTCACTTTTTTTTTTAATTTTTTTAAATATTTTATTATTTTAAAAAAAAAAAGCTTATTATATATATATATATTTTAATATTTTTTTTAATATTTTATATATATGGGAGTGGAGTATATATATATATATATATATTTTATAAAAAAAAAAGAGAATAATATTAAATAAAAATTTATAGTATAAATCTATCTTCATCTGTGTGTGGGAAGCCCGATGAAAACTCTGCACAGGAAATTAAAGACAAAAGAAAGATCATCTTCCTCCTGGAAAAGAAATCGCCTGAGTTCTGGCAGAGCCACCCCTGAACCTATGGCTATTGAAAGACATAAGAAAGGTCAAAAACTGGAAAAAGAGGTATAACTAAATGTCTGCTAAGTAACAAATCACAAATAAAAATAAAAAAGATAACATTGACTAGAGGTTTGAGATCCCATACATAGAACACTCTCATATCATACATATATATATATATATATAATGATGTTATAAAAGCTAAACTGTAAAAATACTTATGTTAAAACTTTTATATACAAATAAAAGCTTATTCAAAAATTTAAAATATTATATACATATATATTTAGTAAATAAATAATATTAATTAAAATACAGTTTCAATTAAATTATATAAATATTTTTAAAAAAAATTATCAGACTTTCATTTATAAAATTATTATTATCAAATCTTTAAAATTAAAAATTATATAGAAAAAATACACTTAAAATTTAATATTCACAAACTCCACAACTACTCTTATTTAACCAATATAAGGCAATATAATATCAACCAAATAGTAATAGACAAATAATATATATAATATTTATATAATCATAATATTACAAACCTTTGATTTACTAAATATAAAATAGTTATAATCACAAAATCAAAATGTATCGGATGCATGCTAAATTTATACATAATATGAAACACCAGTTGAAAATAATCTTATGGCAAAAATTTTAAGTTTTTATGATCATCCTCAAACCTAAGCCATTTTAGACTTATCATGACTTTTTTTATTCCTATCACTTACGCGATTGAGTCAGCTATACAATTTAGTATTACTTGTTTTTGGAAATAAATAGTTAAATTAATAGATAAATAAATTAAAGACCTCAATTCGTAACAATTTAAACATAAAATCTTTTCATTAATGAAGCAATCATAATTTAAACAAATTCACATTTTTAACATTTCATACCTCAATATATTTAAATTATGCATATATACAATTGTCCAAATTTTAATAATATTGAATATATCTATCATGACCCATAGATTTCAACACCAAAGATAAAGTGTAGTGGTATCGAAATATCTTACTCGAATGAGTATAAATATCATATCACAAGTCTCCTTGATACTATAGTATTGCGATACCATAGTATTTCGCCTGATATAAATATAATAATCACATCATGAACCATCTGTAATCGTCGATATGTCAACTTAATAATAACAACTCAATATTATAAATCAAGAACATATATAGGGCATTAAAATATAATACCATTTCAACCAAGCTTTCAAAGTCCATCTCAAATCATCATTTTCATAATTTTTTCACAATTCATCAAAACTTACATAATTAATATATATATAATTCTCATAATTCATTTGATAAATGATTTAATATTAAAATTCAAATTAACATTCATATAAATAAATAAATTTAATAATTAAATGACTTTTGAAATACTTTAATCTACATATAAATTACAATTTTTTATAAAGTAGTATTATTTAAAAGTAGCCAAATCAAATCTTACTTATATTTATATTAGAATTTTATAAAATTTAATATGAATTTCTCAAATATAATCAAATAACAATTTAAAAATAATACCAAAATAATTTTATGTCAAAACATAACAACTTTAGTTAAATATTTTCAAAGTAAGTACACATCTAAATTAGCTTAAAAATCAACTTAATTATTTTTCAAGTCTCATGATAAAGAAAATACTTCTCCACCACTTTAAACTAAATTGACTAAAGAATATCCTTAGATCCACAAGGTTCAATTATTCAATTAAACAAATATTCTACTAAAAAAAATACTCAAATTAACGTTAAAATTACTGTAATTCTAACTAAATTTCATAAAAAAAATTTAATCCAAAAGTTTCATAAACTATAATTTCTTGATTCAAACTCAATTAAACTAATAAATCACAAATTCAACATATAATCATCAAATTATCTTCATTACTCAAACTACTTTTCATATATTCCATCTTTCAAAACTTATATAAATTTTTCTCTAAATTTTTAAATATTTACATAATCTAAAATTATAGAATCAAACTTAAAAAATATATTTTACTTAAATCTTCAATTCTCCTTTAAAACTACTTGAAACATTTTAATTTTGGTTGAAAATTTAAGTAGTTTAAGAAGATGATCTTTTTTTTTTCCTTATAAAAATCGGGTAGAAGAAGAAGAAGAAGAAGAAGAAGAAGAAAATAAAATTACTTCTTTATTTTCCATCCTTATCCACACCATTTTATTTTTTACTTTATATTTATGTATACTTATATTTCTTTTAAATCTCCATCACGCTTTTCTTTTCTTTTTTTAACTTATTATTATTATTATTTAAAATTTATGTACATTACAATACATCCTCATGTATTGAAGCAAGTGAAGGAAGAAGAGGAGCAAATGTCCTGTACTGGGACTAGAGAGGAATCTGGATGCCACCGTCGCAAGCTTTGGACCAAAATGTTGCGGCTGCAAGATGCGCTGAACAGATTACTTCCTCATCCAAAAACTTTGCAAATGAACAAGGGAGGCGGATCTTCAAGCAAACACCAAATGAGAGAAACGAAGATTGATGAACTTTAAGGATTTTAGTGGAGAACCCTTGAGAGGACCTAAAAACCAATTTCTTCCAAAATCAAACCTTTCTAGAGATGGAGATCACAAAAGAAGATGGAAAGACTCGATCTTGAACTGATTTATTCCAAAACATAAAAGCAACCATGAAAACTAGAGAACAAAAAGCAAAGAAAATGGTAGATTTTGGGTTGTCGTTGGCCTCTTGAATATGCAGTCACACACCAGAATTCTAGCATAGAAAAGTTCAAAGAACTCGACTAAGTAGAGAATACATTTGGTATAAGTAGATTTTTTGGAAAAAAAAAAGAATATTTTTGAAAATTAATTTAGTTTTTGGTATATGTTAAAGAAATCCGATTATTTCCTTTGTTATCGTTAATAAAGTTCATGGTTTTTTATTCAATAATAATACTATAATTACTATTATTAAAAATATAGGGCCTATTATAGAATGAAAACATAATTATGGTTTTTTTAGCCTAATTAAAGTTAAAAATTAAATTATTTAAGTGGACATTCAACTTGAATCCCACTAAAATATTTCTCAGTAGAAAAAAAATTGATAATAATATTTTATTAAAATAATAATTAAATAATATTAAAATTATTTTGTTAATATAAATTTCATATATTGTAATGATAGAAGCTACAAAATATGTAATTAATATTATAATATATCATAGAAATAAACTAATATAATTTTTTCTAATATATGAATAAAATGGAAAAAAATTAAAAAAAATAATTATACCTTAATTAGAATTTTAGAAAGTTGGAGAAAAAAGTATAATACTTTATTATGTTTGATTGATTTTTATATTTTTTTTATTAATGATTTTTTGAATTTAAATATGATAATTATTAATTATTTGTAAAATATTTATTATTAAATATTATAAATTATATATTTATGTATGTATAATTAAAAATTATAAATCAAATTTTTAAAAATATAAAATAAAAACTGAAAATAACATTTAATTTTGAAAAGTAAAAAACAAACAATTCAGAAAACTGCAGAACTGAACTTTCTTATATGGACGACAATATGTAAAACATTAATGCTAAGCAGATCCTCAGTTATTTAGTTGCCTTCATGCAGGGACTGGTGAGCATGTTCAATCTTTCTGGCTCACGAAATTTCCAGACAACTTCACTCCCCTCGTACTTCGCATCAAAGTCAGATATGCCCTCACTCATGCCGTGATTGACTGGTTACATCGCAATCTCTTTTTTTTATTTTTTAAAATACGACAGAGGAAGAAAAAATAAACCATCAATTATTTCAGGTGGCTCCACAGCCGCTTCTCCAACAACCCTAATAATTATATATTAAGTCGCCAAATGGATAAAACAGTAAAATCACTTCTTCTTCTTATTTTTTTTTTACAATAAACCCACTTTAATTAAGTAGCATCCACTAAACATTTTCTAATTAGTATATTTAACATTTTCATCAAATGTCAATCAATTAATTAAAGCTTTGATTAGTTAATTTAATCAACTAATCCCACCATTAATATCCACCCCAATAACACCAACTCCAAATAAGCCAAAACACAACGTCTCCTGCCTTCTTTTTTTTTTTTTTCTCTAAAGTCAACACACACACGTCAACGAAATATTTAGAAATTTTTACAAAAAAAAAAGAAAAAAAGAAAAAAAGCTATTGTCTTTTTGAAGAGAGGTCGCCAACTTTCTTTCCATTTGCCAACCACAATTAAAGTTGTTGATTAATGCGCTAATTATATACGAATACGGTCATTAAATGCGACGTAGTTTCCGCGTGGGATGATAAGAAACCAATAATAAAAAAAAATAGAATACTATACGACGTATTTTTTGTGCATAATTTGTTGCTGTGGTTTAAATTTAAGATAAAACTGTATTCAGAAGGAAGAAAAAAAAAACTTTCTTTATGCGCGGATGTGAATGCGACTTATCAAAACAAATTAAATACCCTCTCTAAAATCCGACCCCGTTGTCTGTCGCAGCTTCACGCCTTCAACTCGATTCTCTCTCACTCGCTCAACGGTTGAGCTCTCTCCTTCATCACTACACCAACAACAAAAGACACTCTTTCTCCTTCTCTTCATTTCCTGAATAGAAACCAACACCGAAATTAGCAGAGAAACTGCGTCCTGTTAGATGCTCGGGGAGGCAAATTGAAAAAACAAGTCATGGCCATAGCTGACCACAAGTCACCGTCCGATAATAATAATCATAATAGCAATAACAACAAAGTCTGGGGATTCTTCAAGCTTCCGTTTAGAGGAGGCAACGGGAATACGACGCCGTCTTCGTCAACGCATCAGCACAATCAGAGTAACTCGCTAGTTGAAGGCTCGAACCCTCATACTTCGAATTCGGTGTCTTCAGTTGCCAGATCGTTTTTGCCAACACGGCATCGTCTTAAGCTTGATCCTGCAACTAAGCTTTACTTTCCCTGTATGACTTTCTCTCACTTTCTATTGTTTTAATTAATTTCATTTTCTTGAGCTGATCTATTTTACTGTGATTGTGATCTCGTTTTTGTGCTCTGTCTTAAGTTAATTTTGTTGGATTTATAATATTGTTACTGAAAAATTAATTATGGTAGAAATCACCTAATATATATTGCGTTTTTAGCTTAAATTGGTTCACAAGTGTTCCAAAAACTGATTTTCTTGTAGGTTGTCTGTAATTTGAGACTATCATTTCTGCTTCTGAATTCTTAGAGGTATTTCAAAATTTTTAATTACTGGAGAAATTTCCTGTTGTTTAAAAGTCAGTTTACTTGATTGTCTAATTTCAAATAAAGACGCGTTTAAACTTTTCAATTTTTTCTCTCGGGTGGGGACACGTTTAAGCTTTGCCAGTGTAAGGTAGGTCATCTGTAGCTATCGAGTATAAATTCAGTAAAGGAGACATTGATGTCCATTCTTTATATATTTACTTTTTTTTTTTTGTATATTTCTTTGTACTGGCCAAGAAGTTGGTTAATTGCGAAATTGATGCATTAAGGAATTAATAATTGAGAAAAATTAGTAATCATTTGTTCCCAAATTTCTGATGTGGGGCTTGAATCATTTTTAGAAAGCGAGAGCTGTATGGGAAATTAACTCCAAAGAAGTTTATACACACCCTTAAACATTTAGGTGGAGTACACTATCAATTATATTATCTGATTACAGTCCATCTTGTTCAATTAATTTATAACTTGGGATTAAGACTTTGTTGAGTTAAGTTGAACTATTGAATTTTATAAATTTTCTATGAAGCCTCCTAGGTATCAATACCTCTCACCTTTGGTACAGCTTGGAGGTTTTGTCATGGCTCAACCAGAGTTCTACCAAGGCCATTGAGATTGAACCAACAGCCTTCTGGGGCTGTACCAAGAGAAAGGGGGTGGGGAGGGTGTTATTGATCCCAGGTAGTGCCATACAGAGAACTCATAACAATGAATAAGAAAGTATTATTCATCATGGTTCTTTTCTTTTCTTTATATCTATGAGCTCTGATGTCAATTGCTTAATTGGTATGTACTAACTGTTGCCTGATAGTTTATTTGTTTTTGTATGCTTTATCTCTTTTGTAGATGAACCTGGCAAGCAGGTCAGGAGTGCCATCAGAATAAAAAACACTAGCAAGTCCCATGTAGCTTTCAAGGTATTGTCTTGAACTTCATTGTTTTTTGTTCTTCATGTATAGGTCTTTTATTTTTGTGCATATGCTACTGAGTTGTAAACTTGGACCTAGACTACTCTTTGATATAATTACTCTCTGTATCATGCTCATGTTGCACATCATAACAGGTAAATGACTGAATCTTCTAATGAGTTGCCTGTTCTTTTTCTTGCTTCAGTTTCAAACAACAGCACCAAAAAGCTGTTTCATGCGTCCTCCAGGGGCTATTCTTTCCCCTGGCGAAAGTATCATAGCAACTGGTAATTAAGCTTGATATTTTTGTTCATGTTATCATTGTGTTTGGGACAATTTTCTTTGTTATCCAATACCTATAAAATGTTCGTATCTATTTTGGATATCAGTATTCAAGTTTGTTGAGCACCCAGAAAACAATGAGAAACCAATTGAACAGAAGAGCAAGGATAAATTTAAAATCATGAGTCTAAAGGTGAAAGGCATGATGGATTATGTGCCTGAGCTGGTGCGTAAGATGGTTCCTGTAATTCCTGCTTTCACTTGATACATGCTGATATATTTGATCTCATTTCATATATTCCTTTTATTTTTTTATGGCCCTGAATACTGCTACTCTGGTTGAGCGTATCAAACTAATTCAAGAGTTCTTGAATTCATAGATACAATTGTTTCATCTGGGGAAACGACTATAATTCTTAGCATATCCTACTTGTTTTGTACAAGAGAACACCCCTTCTTTACAAGTTTCCTTATTTATTATGGCTTTTCTGCAATCAAAAGACTGGTCTGTAATGTAATGCTTACAGGCATTCATAAGGAGTTGCATTTTCTATCATCAAAATGTATTGGACATTAGAATGACTTGTTCTTAAATTGGGCATGCATCGTATATTTAAAACTGCTCATGGTAGTGATCAAGCATTTTGGCTGTGGAGTGTTTTTGATCGTGCAACAAGTGAATGCCAATATATGGTTGACTGACTGCTTATATTGGATTGACATTTCAGAATGTCTTACAGATTAACTTTTTTCACTTGCTCTTCTGTGTGCAACTGAAACTATATAAGGAGTAGAATTTTTCTTTGATAAGTTAATTGCTCATGCTGTTAGATGTGTTTTTTTTTTTCTTTGTAGTTTGAAGAGCAGAAAGATCAAGTAGCAATAGAGCAAATACTGAGAGTTGTTTTCCTAGATCCAGAACGCCCTGGTCCTGTAAGTACCAATAATAATTTGCGGTAACTATACAAGTCAATATCCGAATTTTTTGCATCCATTCCTTGCATATATTCCAACATTTTTTTTTTCTAATTTCACACTTATAAGGTGCTAAGTGAATCTTCATATATGCGGATGTGCATCTTAACTTTACAGGCTCTGGAGAAGTTGAAGCGGCAGTTGGCTGATGCTGATGCTGCAGTTGAGGCACGCAAAAAACCTCCAGAAGATGCAGGTCCAAGAATTATTGGGGAAGGACTAGTGATAGATGAATGGGTGAGTCATCATCTGAGTTTCCTGTGCAAAATTCTCAATGTCAGTTTTCACATGCATTAGTGTGTTTAATGCTTATCTATTTGCTTTGTATAGAAGGAGCGAAGGGAAAGATACCTTGCTCGACAGCAGGTGGAAGGAGTAGACTCTGTATAGAGTGACAACAATTGTCTTCAATGAGGAAGAAAATTTATATAATTTCACTATTCAATATTTTCATCCAATCTTTTCATGTAACGTGAAGGATGTTGTGTATTCAGAGGAGGATCGTGTAGGAAACTTCGATATGCTTTTATGTAAAAAAAAAATGTGAAGTGAATTTTCTGTGATTTGAGATGCTAGAACTTAATCCTGTCACAATGTACCTGTAGATATTTGTGATATTTTTTTTTATCCTTTTTTCCTGTGTACCGGGTAAAACTCGGTTTCACGGGATGTAAGGCATAATTGATCTGTCTCGGGTAATGTTGGTATTAGAAAAAAAAGAAGCAGAAGTATTGTAATATGTTCAAATAAATGGCATAATCGGTTTTTCTGTGATACAATCTTGTGCGTTTTGGCCTTCTCAAGCGATGGATGCCTGTGTCGAATGATTACTCTTAAGAATGAGTAATGAGCAAAAGATTACGGGTTCGGGTTTAACTTCAACACTGTGGGACCAAAACCAACGATGTTTTTTGGCCCACGGTTGCATATTTTGGGTCGGCAGGTATTAGCAACCTGGTCAGGGCGAAAATGACAGCAAACCTGTCAGTAGAGGTGTTAAAATAAATTATGATACATAAAATATATAAAATCAGGCTTAATATTGATTTGAAATAAATTAATGTCGATCTTAAATAAGTTAGTATCATAAATAGATTGATATATTTATAATAAGACTTTAAACGGATTAATATGTGAATACGCTATAACTCATTTTATGATTTTTATATAATTCAAAATTATATTATTTTATTATTTATTATAAAAAAAATAAAAATAAGTGTTATATATTTATTATATTATTATAATTTTATTATTACATGATGTATTATTATTTATGTATAAATATTTTATTTAATTTTTAGTTATTTTTATTAAAAATTATTAATTTTATCTAATTATTAAATTATTTTATTAATTTAATTATTAATTAATTTAAATTTAATTTTTTATGAATTTTAGAAATTATTTTTCTAAATAAATGTTAAAAATTAAATAATTTTTATAATTTAAATAATCCACTATTATATATTTTATCTCCTTAATATTTTTTCGTATTAAGTTCTAATACTAAAATATAATATATATATATATATCAATTGTTTATTTCATATTAATTGTGTTATATATTTTATTTTGTGAATTTTTAAGAAATTTTTAATACATTTTTATTTTAAAATTAATTTAATCATAATTTTATTATATGAATAATTATTTAATTGATCATTTAGAAATATAAAATTATTGTGTAGTGTCACTCATGTCGCTCGTTTAATTTTCATATCGTGTTCATGTCGACACGATTAATAAATGAATTGTGTTTATGTTGACCTTAATTGTGTTACTAGAGTGGATTAACTCAACACAAGCACGATCCATCAATCCGTTTTGACACCCTTACTTGTTGGCATGGCTCGTCCCTAGTCTAATTTCATGCAATGCATGGATAAGCTCTCAGCTCTTTTAGCTTTTTGGTGTTGAAATTGATGTAATTTTTGTAAAATCAAATTAGGTAAAAAGAAAAGGTAGTCCTTATTGTAAGAATGCATAAATTATGGAGGTATGACTCATGTATGGTGTGCATATAAGAGTTATTTATGTTTTTTTCTATAAAAAGAAGTCTTGTATGTTGTAAAGATAGAGAGTATTGTAGTAGGAGCTTGTATCTAAAATAAAGAAAAGAAAAAAGGAAGAAAAAGTCTTTATCTACTTGACGCTCTACCTTTTTTTTTTATGTTTTTTTTATATAACTTATGTTTCTTTCAAAGTTAAAATATTTTTTTTACCTTTCATTATACTTCCTTTTTCTTTGTGTTAAGAATGGTGCAAGAGCTTGGTTTAAGCTCTTTCAATATGTTAACAGCGATACCAGAGCAAAAATGGTCTTTGAGGAGCCTTTTTTTGTGAACGAAATCTGTTTTAAAATATGTTCTTTATTTCTTCAAACTCCCATCATCGTCAAGGGTGAGAAGTAAGTAACCAACTCTGTAATCTTTGAAAGCACACCAAATGTTTTTGTTAAGAGCCTATTTTCTTTTTAAAAATTGTTTTAAAGTTGTTGAAATATGTTCAAAATTGTTGTAGAATTTCAACGTGTTTATTTGATGATAAATCATATTTCATTTCTTGTGTGGTTGTTCTTGATATGTGAAAGCTTGGATTGAAGATGAACTTATTTTTCTCCAAGTTCGTATTTAATAAAAAAAAATTGAAATGAATATCTATTGAGAGGCCATATGTTTGGGATTGTTGTGTGGAAGTTTTGTCCAAAACAATTCATGTTTTGACATTGTTAGGGACTTTGGTTGTCTATGAACAATGCATGTTGATTGAATTGTTGGAAGGGACTTTAAATTTCAAAAATAATTCTTATTGTTGAAATTGTTTTAAGGGACTTTCATTTTCCAAAAAATTTCAATTTGTGATGTCATGAGCCATTTCTTGATGATATTGAAGATTCAAGAAAGTGTTTAAATTATAATTAGAGACAGAGGCTTTGGGAATAAGTGGTTTTTTCATATATATTCTCTGTACAAAAGCATACATATATATATTGTTTACAGAATGTGAATGCATATTAATCATAGTAATTGTAATTGATCTGATACTGATTTATTTCCTTATTTTGTAGCAGATTTGATGCTGGGATCTTCTTTCCAATTATGCATCCTTCTTACACTCCCCCTCAAGTTGGGTCGTAGGGTCTACAACACCCAACTTGCATAGTACTTCGCTGAATGTCTTGGGCGGTACTGCCTTTGTTAGTATATCTGCCAGCTGTTCTTCAGACCGTATGAATGGTAGGCAAATAATTCTCCCTTCGAGTTTTTCCTTGATAAAATGTCTGTCAACTTCCACATGCTTTGTTCGGTCATGTTGCACTAGATTTTCGGAGATACTTATTGCGGCTTTATTGTCACACATCAGTTCGCAAGTATTTGTTGGAGGAAAGCCAATTTCTCCCAATAGCTTTCTTAACCAAAGCACCTCTGTTAATCCTCTAGCAATTCCCCAAAATTCTGCCTCAACACTTGAAAGTGAAACGACCTTTTGTTTTTTACTTTTCCAGGTAACCAGATTCCCTCCTACAAAAGTGAAGTAACCAGAGGTTGACCTTCTATCAACTGGATTACCTGCCCAGTCTGCATCGATAAATGCTTGGATCTCCAGGTGACCATGCTTCTGAAAAATCACACCTCTTCCTGGTGATCCCTTCAGATATAAAATAATCCTAAGTGTTGCTTCCATATGTTCCCTTTGTGGCTTATGCATGAATTGACTGACTATTCCCACAGCATAGGCTATGTCTAGTCTAGTATGTGAAAGATATATAAGTTTTTCCACTAGCCTGTGGTGTTGTTCTTGATCTGCTATCTCAGCACCTTTTATGATCCGTAGCCCATGGTTAACTACTATTGGAATATCTGCTGGTTTGCAGTCCAGTAACCCTGTTTCAGCTAGTAGATCAAGAATGTACTTCTTTTGGGAGATAAAGATTCCACTTCTAGACCTCAAAACCTCTATTCCAAGAAAGTACTTTAATCTTCCTAGGTCTTTCATTTCGAACTCTTTGAAAAGCATTTCCTTTAGAATAGTAATCTCTTCCTTATCATTTCCCGTAATGATCATGTCATCCACATATATGATAAGGCATGTTACCAGATTTTCTCTTCTCTTAAGAAATAACGTATGATCAGAATTACTCTGACAAAACCCATATCTTTTCATAGCTGCGGTGAATCTCCCAAACCATACTCTGGGTGACTGTTTCAAACCATATAGTGCTTTCTTAAGTCTACATCCTTCTTCTGGATTAAACCTTTCTAAAAAACCTGGTGGAGCTTCCATGTACACCTCCTCCTTCAAGTCAACATGTAGAAATGCATTCTTCACATCAAATTGATACAGTGGCCAATCCTGGTTTGCTGCCACAGAAAATAAAACCAGAATTGTGTCTATTTTGGCTACCGGAGAAAAAGTTTCAGAATAGTCAATGCCATATGTTTGTGTGTAACCTTTGGCCACCAACCTTACCTTGTATCTTTCAATAGTTTCATCTGTCTTGTATTTTATGGTGAACACCCACTTGCATCCAACTGGCTTTTTTCTGGGTGGAATCCTGCATTTCTCCCAAGTACCATTCTTCTCTAATGCCTCCATTTCAATCCGCATTGCTTGTCTCCAATTTTTACTCCTTTGTGCTTGTTCCACTGATTTAGGAATACTAGTTGAATACAGAGAGGTATTAAATGCTCTCGCCACTTTGGATAGGCTCCCCCTTACCATATTTGTCATAGGATATTTTGACCTTCGAGGTTCATATTCTGATTCCTACCGTTTTGGTGGAACCTCCCTATTGCTCCTCGGAGGAAGAGTGTATCTTTCTTGTGTCTCATGTGGCTCAAGAACTTGTTCTTCTGGAACTGCAAGGTTAGAGTTCTTACTAGTAGTAGAATTATCTGGAAAAATTTCAGAACCACTAACCTCAGGAATATCAGACAGAGAAGATGTAGAGAGTTCTAGCCCGTTGGACTGTTCTATGTCTCCAGTGGTAGACTCAGTGGCACCACCTACTTGCTCTTTTTGAGCAGTTGCCGGTAAGACTGGACTATGTAACCAACTTAGTGGGTCTATGGTATGATTCTCCCCCTGACCACTGAGCTGGGAGTGGTAGTAAAACTTAGTTTCAAGAAAGTCACAGTTCATAGTAGTATATATGCGACTGTGGATAGGATCAAAACATCGATATCCTTTTTGGTTAACTCCGTAGCCTACAAAGACACATTTGACTGCACACGGATCAAGCTTAGTTTTATTTTGTTTAGGAACATGGACATACACGGTACAACCAAAGACCCGAAGTTGAAGAGTTAGGGCCGGTGGAATTTGGGTATAATGAGCCAAAGTATCTAGGGGTGTCTTGAGACCCAAGATTTTCGTGGGTATGCGGTTAATGAGATAGATGGAAGTGGCTATGGCTTCGGGCCAGAAGTACTTAGGGACTTTGGATTCTAACATGATTGCCCTAGTTATTTCAAGGAGAAGGTGATTTCGTCTTTCTGCCACCCCATTTTGCTGAGGGGTATGAGAACAAGTGGTCTGGTGTATAAGTCCTTTTTCTTGAAAAAATTGTTTCATGGTATGGTTAACATATTCCCCGCCACTATCTGACCTAAGTATTTTAATTTGTTGCTGGAACTGAGTTTGGATAAGGTTATAAAAAGACATGAACTTTTCAGGAACTTCAGATTTTTTCTTTAAAAAATATACCCAGGTCATTCTAGTACAGTCATCAATAAAAAGCAGAAAATATAAAAAACCATTTTTACTAGTTTCAGGAGCAAGCCCCCAAATATCCGAATGCATCAATGAAAAAGGACTATCAACTCTAGTGTTTGTTGGACTAAAGAACTGTCTGTGACTCTTAGCCAAAATACATGTTTCACAAGTAAAATCACTATTATTGCTAAAGTATCGAGGAAACAAAAGTTTGAGGTACCCTGATGACGGATGTCCTAAACGTCGGTGCCATAGCCAGACTTGATGGTCTACCGTTCCGTGAGCCAGCAATGCAGTGCCTTGTTGGTCCACCTCGTCAACATAGTACAGTCCCCCATTCTCAAAACCACGCCCAATGATCTTTCCTGTCTGAATATCCTGCAAAATACAGAAAGTAGGATGCATAAGAACAGTGCAATTTAGTTCCTTTATTACATGGCTGATAGACAACAATTTATGAGATAGTGCATGAACATAAAGGCAATTGGTTAATTTAAAAGATGGGGAAAAAATAATAGTTCCAGCTTCTTTAACCGGTGAATATCCTCCATTAGCAGTTTGAATGCAAGTTCTCTGAGGTTTTGTTGGGGACTGAAAATCTGAAATATCATACGACATAGTATCCGTGGCTCCACAATCAAATACCCACTTATCAATTTTTCTAGGACAATTACCAGAAATTAAATAGGCATTGGCAGGTTTTTGATCTCTTTCTTTTAATTTAGGTGAATTTTTGAGATTTTCTGGGCTTAGTTGCAAATTATTAAAACTGTTCGGGTCATAATGAAAAGATCCAGAAAAATCATCAAAAAATTGAAATGAGGCAGAACCTGAGGGGTTGGGTTGTAATTTTCCCCCAAACCCTATCTTTATATCACTTTCCCTTTGTTTTTCCTTACCCATGCCGTCCACCTCCATTTCTTTTCTACCACCATTGACAGTTGAAGCTATGGCCACCAAGCCTCCCTGTTCGTTACCTCCGGTGCCGGTGATCTCTTGATTGTCCACCGTTGTTGGAGCGACAACACCTCTCGTCCCCTTCTTCTTACTGTTCGGCCACCAATCTGGATACCCAATCAATTTAAAACACCCCTCTTTGGTGTGTTTGGTTCCACCACAGTGGGTGCACTTCATATGAGATTTATCCCTATCATCTCGCCGAAATGACGACTTAGCAGTCCCTTTGGCTGTTTCTAATCAGCTTTTGGTGACCAATCCGCTTCCGACGCCTGAGGAAGAGTCTTCCGATGATGGCGGCAATGAACCTTCGGCACCCATGATTCCTCTCCTTGCTGCCTCCCTTCTTATTGCTGCATAAGCACTCTCAACTGAAGGAAGAGGATCTTGTTTGAGGAGATCCCTTCGGTCAACGTCATATATATCATTAACTCCGGCAAGAAACTGATATAATCTTTTGTTTTGTTGCAGCGTATTGAAGAGGTTCATATCTTCTGGGCATTTCATTGGATATCCGCCTGTCAATCTCCTTCCATATCGCTTAGAGTTGACTGTAGAATCTCTCCAACGACAGGTGACCCTGCTTATGTTACTTGATTTTACTACAAGATCAAAGATCTGTAGTGAGTCTCTACCACTACTGTAAGTTGCCTCGATCCCCTGCCATAACTCTCTTGCTGTTGGATAATCAATATACTGGTGCACTATGTCAGTATCGATGTTTTCAATAATCCATGTGATGACGATTGAATCGATTTCGACCCATTTTTGGTATTTCGGATCAGTCTAAGGTGGCGGAGGGGCTGTAATATGATTGAGTCTTCCTCTGCCCCGGATTGCTAGACTCATTAGCCTTGACCAAATTGTGTAATTTTGGTCATTGAGTTTTGTTGAGACTGTTACTATTTGACTGCCATTGTTGCTTTCTGTGGGATTTCGATTGAGAATGATGTTCTGGAATAAATCCAGTAACTGACGCATATTCAGGGAATTGGGTGTCTCCCCTGTTTCGGTTGTTCTTGAGGAAGAAACAGGAGTTTCTCCTGCCATTTTCAGGTAAGTTTAAAGGTAGATGATGACCATTTGAGGCTCTGATACCATGTTTAAATTATAATTAGAGACAGAGGCTTTGGGAATAAGTGATTTTTTTCATATATATTCTCTGTAAAAAAGCATACATATATATATTGTTTACAAAATGTGAATGCATATTAATCATAGTAATTGTAATTGATCTGATACTGATTTGTTTCCTTATTTTGTGGCAGATTTGATGCTGGGATCTTCTTTCCAATTATGCATCCTTCTTACAGAAAGCTCTTCTTAAGGATGAGTTTTGTAATGAAGAGACAACCACAAAAGTAAAATTTTTTGAAGCAAAAAATAATCCATGGTAATTGAAGTTAGTCTTCAACAAAAATTCCATTAAGGGTGAGTGTGAAGTTGATGTAATTTTTATAAAATTAAAGTAGGTAAAAAAAAAAGAGGTATGACTCATGTATGATGTGAATATAAGAGTTATTTATTGTGAAGTCATGTATATTGTGAAGATAAAGAATGTTGTAGTAGGGACTTGTATCTAAAATGAAGAAAAGAAAAAGAAAGAAAAAGTCTTTGTCTACTTGATGCTCTACATTTTTTGTGTTATTATTTTTATATAACTCATATTTATGTCAAAGATAAAATGCCTTTTTTTTACCTTTCATTATGCTTCCTTTTTCTTTGTGTTAAGAATGGTGCAAGAGCTTGGTTTAAGCTCTTTCAATATGTCAACATTCGGCTGCTCTGCTATGTTACATGTCTCTGCCTTTGTTGTGGTCGCCACGCCTCCAAAAACATAACTGCTGATATAATTACCTGAGAGAGGGAGAGACTACAGCAGTTAAAAATAAAATATGGTACTCAATTTTCCTACATGTAGTTGTGCATTAATATATAGAGTAGTAAATTTTAATTTTATAAATTTCGGATATACAAGCAAAACAAAGCAGGGTTGTATCTTTTTTTTTGTTTGTTGAAGTTCCAAACAGGAGTTAAGAAAAGAAGGGAGAAGTGAGATGAAATGAGGAAATAAGAAGAAATCTTTAGCCGGTTGTCATTAGTGATATATGTTAAAGATTTGCCCCATTTGTTGAGACATCACCAAGATACAATCGTCACTAATGCATCAAAAAAATGGCCAGTGGAAAATCTAGAAACTATGGTTCCTACACATACGATTTTCAAAACTAGCAGTTCGCACAATAATTCACTTACTTCCCCCCAAGTTTAAAGCAGACCTCAACTCAACTCCCATATTCCTCAAAACACATAAATACAACAAAAACTATCATCAAAGTTACAGACTACATTGAGATTGAGGAACAAAGAGGAAGAAATAAAGGATGAAATATCTAGGCAGTGTACAGTGCAGTTAATATTCAAGATCATGGTTTCAAATGGAACTCTACTCTCCAACATTCTAATGCTGGTGAACAATGTCACTCCTCTGGAGTTAGTGGCAGTATCGACCAAGAAAATAAGAGAAAACAAGTTGACGAGTCTTTCCAGAGATTGTTTTACTTCAATTGCTGGACGCAGAACTAGATGCAAACATGTCTAATAAACCCTGGCTGACCACGACCAAGTTTCTCAGTTTTTCTTTTTCTTTCTTATTTAAAGTAGATTCTTACATGAGTAATAAAAAAGATTTTGTTTATGATCTAATTACCAAATTTAAATTCTTTTTTCTTCATTAAGTGTTGTATTAAGAATTAATTTTCATGTATCAAAAACAAATCCTTAATTGTATGTATTAACATTAAATTAAAAATTGAGAGGAATTAAAAGCAAATCCATGATTCTTAGGCTTTTTTAACTTTCTCATAATGCTCTCGAGTTCTAATTTAGCAAAAAGGGAAAAATGGACTATTGCTATAAACTAGCAAGTGATATTTACTCTTCATTAGAAAAGTACAAAGAATAAGAATAAAATCAATGGAGAATCAAACTCTTTATTTGCAATTTATGAGAATCTTTCAACTTCAGAATCAGAATCATGCATCAATCCAATATATTCAATTATTATAGTACACCTTGCTGATAAAACGATCGTTTAATCTTAAGCTGCTGGTATTCGTAAAGCAAATGTTGTTCTGCGTTGTCGTTTAATAAATCTCTTGGTACCATTTCTCAACGACATGTCTTTCATTGACTTTAATATCTTGGTTCCTTTAAAAAAAAAAATTAAAAAATGAGTTCTAAAATTCAGGCCTACAAGGTTCTATAAGGATCTCATATTAGCCCAAAAGATTATTTTCTATTTATGCTTCACATAATTTTTGGAAAAACAAAATTTTTACCCTCATTTCAAGTTTCACTAGTTTCAATTGAAAATTTTTTTTCTTTCTTATATCTCATTTAAAGAAAAATTGCATAATGGTTTTTTAGTTCTTTTATTTTTTTTCTTTATTTACATATATAAAATAATAAATATTTAAAAAAATAAAAATTCTATTTAAATAACTATCAAATTGGATGAAAATACTATTTCATTATGGATTAATCATATGTGCTAATCTATTCATATGAGTTTGATTAATGGATTCTTTGTAATAATATTAAATATTAATTTCAGAATTTTAAAATTGTAAATTTAAACTCTAATCAGAATTAAGTTATATCTATGTATTAACTTTATTCTCTTCCACTAAAAAGACAATATTTTCAATTTTTTTCCTTGCTTATTGTAAATAAAATAAAATAAAATAAATGTCATTTGTGGTTAGGATCTAATGTCTAAAATCAATGTGTGTGAAGCTGTGAGATAAAACTAGCTAGCAAGGCGGCTAACATAAAAACAAAGGTTAATTAATTAATATGATTCCTCAACAAGTTTGTTTTAAATCCATTTCTTATACAATACTGTTGAAAAGGGAGAAAAGCACAAGTAACCATGAAAATTCATTAAATACCACTTATCCATTTCATTCCTATCCAAAAAAATATCCACTCTTTTTTTTTAAAAAAAAAAAAAGAAAGAAAGAAAGAAAGAAAAGTGAGCTAAAAATAATTAAAGACTAGAGCTAGTCATGAGATTCTCATTTTGTTTCAGTATTTGGCCGTGACCAAATTGATAATTGATCCTTTTTTCTTCTATATATAACCTTAAAATAAAGATTTGGTGTCAATTATCCAATTATAAAGAACATTATTGATTAAATTTCACTGTCAAGATAGTCACCGAAAGTTATTACAATCTCATTATTTGTGTAGGGAAAAAAAAGAAAAAAAGAAAGAAATAATAAGAAGAAAAATAGGTGCTCAAAAAGCTTGTGAAAGTGTTTTCAGAACCGGACCGGTTATTGAACCGGTCTCCCTTCTGGTTCACGGTCCGACCGGATTGAAACGGTTGAACCGAATTTTTAATTTTTTTTATTTTAATATTTTATTAAGAAAATATATTTTTTAAGTGAAAAAAAATAAAATTTTATTTAAAAAAATAATTTATTTTTTTAAAAATAATTTTTTATTTAAAAAATAATTTATTTTTTAAAAAATATTTTTTCAACCGGTTTTTGGTCAAAACCGGCCGGTTTTGGCCGGTTCAATTTAAAAACCCGGTTTTTAATCTATTTTGAAAAAATATGAAAATCGAACCGGACTGACAGCCGGTTTCCGGTTTAACCGGTCTGACCGGCCGGTCTAGTCCGGTTTTAATAACACTGTGTGAAACATGATTCTCCACTTGCAACAAAAGAAAACAAAAGTATGTGAATTCTGGCAATGTTTTTATCCTCTCGTTGGACTGTTATATGTTAAGTGTTTTTCTGTGAAATGCCATTATTCTTTTCCAAGTGAGCATTACTCACTGTTTTTCTCTTTTTCTTTTCTATGGCCAAAAACATATGCCCTTCTTTTTAATTAATGCAGTCAATAATCTTATAAATCTTATCTTATCCGTTCATTTAATGGATAAATTAAGAATTCAATGTTGAAAAAATATATTGAATTAATAACTTAATACTTTCTTTCTCCCACAAAGATAGACCTACTTCTCAATTTATAAAGATTAAGGGCCTGTTTGGTTTAGCTGTTCATAGCAACTGATAGCTGATAGCGGTAGCTGATAGCTGATAGCTGGTGGAGGATAGCTGGTAGCTGATTCGGGTTAGTGTTTGGTAAAAATACAATAGCTGTTGCAGTTTGAATGTAAAATTACCAATAAGCATATCATTATCTAATAAATATTAATTTTTATTTTATTTTAATAGGGTTAATATAGTCTTAATATGAATCAGCTATCAGCTGATATGAAAAAGCTCCGAGTAGGAGTTTATTGAAACAGCAGCTGTTTGAGGTTTCTAACAGCTATCAGCTGCTGTTTTAAAATTTTACCAAACAGCTGATGTTTGGGGTTCAAACCTCTATCAGCTGCATCAAACAGCTAAACCAAACACCCCCTAAGAAAAATTAGTTATTTTTATTAAAAATATAAATTTATATATATTTTTTCTATTATATCATTATTTTACCATGAAATATATTTAATAAGTAAAATTAAATAGAGATATTATAAAAATTTAGCATGCCAAACTAATTTGTTAAAATGATAAGTGGATTATAATTTAAAATTGATAAAAAAAGAAAAATGAACACGTCTATTTGGGACGGAGGGAGATTACACTTATTAAGAAACTCATTAAATTTTTTAAATATTATATAATATTATTTTAAATAGATTAAAATTTTCTTTATTAATTTATTAATGTTAAAATTACTATACTAATGATAAAGATAGTTGAAAAAATTAATTAATTTTTTTTACATAAAATGATAATTTAAAAGAGATAATTTTTGTATAATTAATAATTTCAGCGAATGGATAAAAGTAATAAATTAGATTATCTATATTCATGAATTTTGACTTAATAATATTGAAATAATATTTAAAATTGATGAATCCCTCAACTTCACTCATCAAGTTAATGCAAAAATAAATAATAATCAATGGTAATAATTTAAATTACAAATTTTCATATAGTAATAAATCTAACTGAAATTTAAAATTTATTTAGATGATTAACAGTATGATTTAGATATATAATATGATATGATATTGTAAGTGTTGTTTTATTGTATTAGAAAAGATAATATGATTTAATATAATTAAATAAAATATTTTATTTGATTTAATAATATTTTGTAAAATTTTAATATGTTATGAAAATAAAATATATATATATATATGTATAGTATTTAAAAAACTTATTAAAAGTATTTTTAAAAGATGAAATTCTAAACTTATGAAAAAATAGTGCCAAATTAATAGTTTGGGAAATTTATTAAAATTTATAATTATCAAATCATAAAATTATCATGAAAAAACTATAATAAAGAGATGAAACTAAAAAGAAATTAAAAGAAAGTGGCTGCTGGTGAGTGCATAGAACAGAGAGAAGAGATGGAAGGGTAAGGGGCGCTGCACTGGTATGACTGGCGAGAGATAGATAAAGAAAAAAGAGATTTTTTTTTTATAAAATTATCTCTGACTGAAACGACGTAGGCTGTTGTTTTTTTTTTAATAAATTAAGGTTAAAATGGCATTGTTTAAGCCGATGTCGTTTTAGCAAAGGGCTTATAAAAAAAAATAAAAGCCGTGGATTTAATTTCACACTGCAGCTGATTGGGAACGAGAGAGAGAATCAGGGCGCATGGGCTGGTGTTGCGAGCAACGAGAATGAGCCGACGACAAGGGAGCTCTGACCACCAGCGACCGACCATGACTCAAACCACCTTTTGCCGCCGCCCACCAGGGAAATATTCATGCCTATTTGTTAATTTTTTTTTTGCTTTTTGTATTTTTTATTGATTTTTTTAAATATAGTTTATTTTGAGGTTAATTAAGTATAATAATTTATGTAAAATGACTTGTGATTAGTTTGAAACTTTGAATTAATTTGTGATATTTTTATTTTGTTTTGTGATTATGGTTTATGTAAATTTGAGAATTTTTTTAAAATATAGAATGTAATTTATAATTTGTATTGTTGTGATTAGGTTGAATTGTGTTAGTGTTTTGAAATTTAGAAATTGTTATTAGGTTGAATTGATATAGTGATTTGAAATTTAGGTTAAACTGATTATATATTATTAAATTAATTATAAATTATAAATTAAAATGTTAAATATAATATAAAAATTGATTATAAATTTAAACTATAAATTTAAGATAAGATATAAATTGAATATAAATTGTGATTAAAGTTTTTAAGGTTAAATTGTGATTAAATTATGATTAGGTTAAAGTGAATATAATTATAGTTTGAGAAATATAAATTACTTTATAAATTATAATTGAATATAAATTAAAAAATATAAATTAAAAATTATGAAATAATAAGATAAATTAATTGTTAAACTACTATAATATTAAATGTTTAATTTATAGTAAATTTATTTGTAATTTTTTTTTCTCTGAAAAATAAGCTCTCCTCTCAATTATTTATTGGGTCCGTCACTCTATATGATACATTATAAAATCATATAAAAAAATGAAACAAACAATATTTTAAGATTCATAAATAACTCTATTACAAAAAAAAAAAAATAAAAGCTCATAGGTAAGTCTTTTTCATTTTTAATATTTTAATACAATGTCATAGAAATAAATAAGGATTAAAAGGGTGATATTAATTATTCTATCAAACTAAAAATATATATATTATATACAATCATCACATCCTCTTGACCTGTTAGTTTACCTTATTTACTTGACAATTATAATATTAACGCCCAAAAAAAAAGTGCTAAAATCAAGCAGGAAAAAGCTAATGATACGTGTGAGCCATTTGGCTTTAAAAGGTTTGGATTCATTTGGCTTTGGAAACGGACGGCTTTTTATTTTCTTTCATGGAATTGACTTTTGATTCAGAGCGACCATTACAACCACACTCTGCGCCGGTCAATTTGCCTCACTTTCCACTTCCAATCAATCATGAAGATTCTATCCCTATTATTATGCACTTCTTATTTCATCAATATCAATATCTAATTCAAGCCAAAAATTCTTAATATTTATTTATCTAAATCATTGCTGAAGATAATTAAAAAATAATAATTGTTACTAACTTTCTTTTATATATATATTGTGCTTAGTTGATCATATTGTTGTCTAATTATAATTAAAAAATAGAAAAAAATATAATTTTAATTTTTTAATTAAATATTTTTTTATTTTTTTTAAATTATTATTTTTATAAAAATTATTCATTTAAATTATCACTTTATAAAATTAAAAAAATTAATTAATTTTTTAAACTATACTATTATAATTAATAACTTAATTAATAAAGTAAAAATATAATATTAATAAATTAAAAGAGCATTTTAATCTATTTAAAATAATTTTTATAATATTTAAAAATTTTAATAATTTTTTAATAGTTATATATAAGCTGAAGGGAATTATTTTAACGAGATAAAAAAATATTTAAAATTCATGTGTGCTCTTAATTGAAAAAAAATTAATTTTGAAACACAAATTAAATAAAAAAAATCATGATCATAGAAAAAAACAAAGAAATTTGTAAGATTCCACCCATTAATTATTTCTTTTTATCTAATTTGAATTTCTTTTCTAGAAAGTCTCAAAAAACCACATTTTAATAAATTTTAATTAATTTAGAGTGACGTGTTAGTAAATGATTTTTCCATTTATGCTATCAATGGTTTCTTTTGTTATCCAACTGATTACGGGAACCGTTGTTTTTAAAAATTGGACTGAATTAATCAATTGAACTGGTTAAACTAGGAATAGAAAGTTTGATTTAAAAAATACTGAATTAAATTTGTAAAGAATCAGTTAAAATTGGTTGAATTATATTGAACTGGTCAAATTAAGCCCAACTAAACTAAATTTATTTTCTAAATTTTAAGTCATATAATAAAAATATATATAAAAAAAATTTAGATTAATTTTTTATATGTATTAAACTTAATATATGATATTTTTGAATTAATAAAATATATTTTTATTAACTTTTATTTTAAATTTTTTTATAAATTTTATTTTTTTATTAATATATAAAAAAATTTATAACATTATTATACTCACTCACCCCTATAAAGATTGTCCATTTTTTTTTAAATTTTAAAAAAATACAATTAATATTTTTATAATATTTTTATTTTTATTTTTTATCCTTGTTTATATATTTATTTTATTTTAAAAATAGTTTAAATTATTATTAATTTTTTTATTTAAAGTATAAATTTATTTGAGGGTAAAAAAAATTAAATATATTCTTTAAATAAAGTGAATAATTATTTTGAAATATTTTAAAATAAAATAGTAGATAATTTTTATAAGGCAAATAAAATATTGTTAATTCTAAATCAACTTAGTTGAATTGCATACTAATCATCAATCCGATCCCATATTTTTATTTTAAAAATAAAAAAATTTTAGATAAATCCGATCTATAGTTTCACTTATGAACTAAGTCAATTATAAATTGTGATTTAAAAAAAATTAATTTAAATTATTTTTTTAAAATATTATAATTTATAATTAATTTGATCCATAGATAAATATATAAACTTTCTATGAGTAAGGACATGTTCTATATTCATATAAAAAATTTTCTTTAAAAACATTGCTGGGCACTTATTAGAAAGCTGAAGTTGTAATAAATTAATATTTAATGAAAAATACATAAACCGAAAGGTTGAAGTATTTAGGCCCAACCGACAGCGAAATACAAGCCGCACATTTTATTAATTCCAATTTATTAATGTCATGATACAAAATGCTTCCATATCTGAACAAACATCCAAACCACCCCAGTTATTTAAATTCAAACCATCCCAATTTTAATAAGAATTGCATTAAATTAAAATGATATTAAAGTCGTTTTAAACGAAACACTAATCGAAATTAAAATTTATCAAAAAAAAAATTTATTGTATTGAATTGGATACAATCAGCAGTCTGCAAAATATATTAATTTTCCATCTGAAATATGATGTTTCATTGCATAAAATACTTATAGTTTTCAGACAATTTTATATAATCTTTGGAATGTAAATCAGTAGTAGTATATGTACTGCTAAAGCTGAAAGAAGAGAGAAAAAAATCAAAGACAGCAGCTATATAAAATCCAATCTCTGTTTACACAGTTTTTGCAGCTTGGCCTCCCTTCCCCATCTCTAGCCTTCCAATTGCAAAATCTTCATCGGCAACATATCTTGACCAGTACCAGTGTGACTTCCAGACTTGCCCCATTTCTTCAATTGGAATACCCTTTGTCTCAGGCAAGAAATAGTACACAAATATAGACATTACTAATACAAAGAAGGCAAAGAAGAGGAATAGTCCAAATTTCAAGTGACAAAGCATTGTTAAGAACACTTGAGCCACTATAAATGTGAATAACATATTCACAGAAACATTCACACTCTGAGCAGCTGATCGAATTTCGAGTGGGAAAATTTCACTAGGCACCAACCAACCAAGAGGACCCCAAGACCAGGCGAATCCGGCAACATATATGCAAATGAAAAGCACCACAGCAATTGCATACCATTTGGGCAATTCACCTGGATTCCCATCTATTCCAAACTTAGCACCAATACAAGCCGCAACAATAGCCTGCGAGTACCAAACATAACAATTTGAGTTAAAAAAAAAACTAAAATTAAATCTTAATGCACAACAATTATGCCTTTTGAGCAGTAAAATTACCTGACATATCAACATTTGCACTCCACCTTCAAGGAAAAGGAATCTTCTACCCCACTTATCAACACCATAGATTGAAACCAAAGTAGCAAAGACATTAACACAACCAGTGATCACAGCAGACATGAGAGAAGCATCACTACCGAAACCAATAGTATTGAACAAAACAGGAGCATAAAACATGATCACATTGATACCAGTAAGTTGCTGAAAAAATGGAATTGCTATAGCCATAGTGAGATGAGGCCTATATTTTCTTTGCAACAAATTTCTCCATGGATGCTCAACTTTTTTTGATTCTTCACTAGCAAGAACAAGATCATTAAACTCCTCATCCACATCTTGAACACCGCGAACTCTCTTCAATTGTGACCTGGCCTTATCATGCTGGCCACGTTCAATCATAGAGTTAGGTGTGTCAGGAAGGACCAATGATCCAACTGTAATTATAAGGGCAGGAACCATAGCACCACCAAGACTCAATCTCCATCCCCAACCACCACGTATCTTTGCAAAGAAATAGTTCAATACATTGGCGATAAGAATACCAATTGTGATTGATAACTGGAAACCAATGTTAAGTGCTCCTCTGTATTTGTATGGAGCCATCTCAGAAAGGTAGAGTGGCACAGACTGTAATTACAAAACAAAATTAAATTAATTAAAATCTCTAATCAATTTAAAACCAAGTTAGAAGAGGAAATAAACAATTAATCTGTCTCTCTCACTCTCAGAGACCACATCTGTTTTTGTCCGGTTTGTTGGGTTTAAATCAAATGTTGATTTTAATTAACTCGCAAATCAAACAAAGAAAAACAAGGCAAAATTTTCGCTTTCACATTTAATTTAATTAATAATAAGCTCCTATCAAGAAGCCAATTTTCAATCCAACGCCGTAGCTTCAGTAAGTAAACTTTAGCAATATCGCAAGAAAAATATAAATATGCATATATAGTAGTAGTAAAGTTTAGCTGGAAAAAGGTGCCACAAACGTCACACAAAGAAAATAAGGCCTAAAATATACGAACTTGGAAAAAAATATAACAACAAAACAGACGAAGTCTCTCTCTAAATTTGTCTCACTTATTATTATTCTAAAACCTAGAACTTTGACCGCTAAAGCTATCATTTTTTCTCCTTTTCCTGGCTTTTCTCAGGAACCAAACACATAATAATTCTGGTTTCAGAAAATCAAAAGCCAAAAATATCACAAGGGTCTAAAAGGCCATATCTGGATCAGAAACAGTTTGGTATCAAAATATATCTTTTGTCATTTTCCAAGATGACCCACTAGTCTGATCTAATAATAAAAGCGTTAACAGAGCAGATCTGGAATAAAAAGCTGAATTGAGGAATATCTGAAAAGAAAGAGACAAGCTTAATTCTGAACACCCATATAAAATCCATAAACCAAAGGAATATAAACATACACCACATTTTTTTTGTTTTCTTCACATCTTGTTAAATAAACACAATAAAGATTCTCAAACACACACATCAATTTCTAGATCTTGATAAAAACACACACACACACACATAAAAGCCAATAGAATAAAGACAAGAACCATAAAGACACAGAAATATACCTGATTGGCAAAACCAATACCAAAACCAAGCAAAATTCTACCAAGAATGAGCATCCAAACCGCTTTAGCAAAGCCATTGATGATGGCACCAGCACAGAAAAGCACACCACCGAAAAGCATAGAAAGTTTCCTTCCAAATTTACGAGTAACCGTTGAGGCTACAAGAGAAGCTATTAAAGCAGCTAAATACAGTGAAGATGTGAACATGGTCAGCGTCTGGCTATCATATTGGCAGTACTGATTTGTTGATGAATTTGCTTTCTTTTTCCGGTAGACTGAAGGAAAGAACTTCCTCAAGAATGAATCCATTGATGTAACTCCACCTATTAATGAAAACCCAGTTTTTAAAATCATTATTTGAAGTGAAAAATGAAATGAACAAGAACAAAAAAAAAACAATCTTTAAATTAGAAAGTTCGAAACTTGATCTATAAAAAACAAATATTTAATTATTACCAGAAATCCCAATATCATAACCAAAGATCAAACCACCCATGGCTGCAACTATACATGTTATAGTCACATAAAGTGTAAGATTTCCTGGATAATCCTTTCTCCCATTACCAGGAGCTATCCCTCCTACTGCGGGCATTTTTTTTTGGTTTCTCTCTTTCTTTGCTAAAGCTAATATCTTGCAAGAAATAAACAAAGAAAGTGAAATGTACAGTAACACTGAAACAGAGACAGAGAAGCTAAAACAGAGAAATGAAGTCACAGGACTGAAGAAGAAGAATAGGAAGAGAGATGGAGGCACGGACAAGCATTGCTAGGCGCTATATATAGGGAGATTATGCAATTGAGGCGAAAAACCTGAGCTGTCAAAAATTATTATCTTATTTTATAAATCAAGTGTATGGTATATTTTATTTTATAATATTCAATATATAATAGTAATATATAAATTTTTAAATAAAATTTTGAAAAAGAAAAAAAGAGAAATGTGTAAACAAACTAATAGCTATTATTATTAAGTAATTTCACATTTTCACTTGGTCTTCAAGTATTATTAGCTAGCAGCCGTTGGATGGTCCTACAAATTTACGCTGACCAAAATTTTAATACTCATGAAGTGGCGGTGGGGACTTTTATGGTCACCTATTACCAAATATTTTCAAAGCTTCCTATAATTAAATATATATAATCATTTTTATCTTAACAAATACTCATTGCTGGCGGGAGAGAAGCAGTCGATGAAAGTTTGGTTAAAAATAAGAAATTACACGTCAGATAATACTCATCAAGCTGAGTAGACGATAGTTTGCCTGAACACCTAATTAATAATATATGAGCTTATCAAAATTTGGATAATGTTGTGGATACGTCTAATTTACTTTTGAGAAAAAACGTGATTTTCAAGCACTTTACAGCAAACTTTATACCATGTGATACCCACATTATGGCATGCATATCTTTTCTATTAACATAGATAATATATATAAAATATACTTATATTGTAATTATTTATATACATGTATTTTCTACTAGATTAATTATACTTTTTCCATATTTTATTATTATTATTTCATTTTTAAATTGATGAAAAGAAAATTCTTCTAGACGGTAGTAATTATTGTTTCATCTAATTATAGTCATTAAATATTAAACTTAACATCTTGATTTAAAATATTTCATGAAGTATGGTACTATTCAAAGACATACAATTTTTTTCATGAATTCAGTCAATTAGTATGGTCTATGTATGATTAACTATAGTTTACAAGATGTAATCAAGCAATGAGAAGTTTTTGAATTTTTTTTAAAGAAATTTTATGTGTATATATGTATGATAAAGAACATTAGAATAGGGAATAGAATTTGAATAATTGACTCAAGTTGTATATATTTACTTGCTCAAGTATAAATATCATGTTGTGGGCTAAATTAATTAGTTGATATTATTATTAGGAATAAAATATTTTGAAGCATTTAAACTTAACAACTTTTTAACATAAAATTCATAAATTTTATTTTAGTGTCATTGAACTCTTAAAATTTTTTATTTATAAAAATTAAGTCATTTTATAATAAAATTGGATAATGGCATAAAATATTTTGTTAGTTAAGATATTTACGCCGCTAGTCAATTTCATTAAAAAAGTATAATTTTTATAAATTATAAATTACGAAGGTTTAATATCATCAAAATAAAGTTTATGGACTCAATTTAAAAATGTTGACAAATTCAAGGCTTCAAAATGCTTTTTTCCTTATTGTTATGGCAATTGTATATTCATGTTTAAGATATCATATCAACACTGCGGGCGTTGATCGAGTTTTAAGGAACTTTAAGGATATCGTTCTGTGCTTTGCTTGTTTTTGCTTATAGTTTTTGAATTCAACAATGCTAAAGTTATTCAAAAAGAGCGTTCAGCTAACAGTCCAAAACACATCTTTTGTGTATATAATTCATCAAAAAGCTGATGTTTATATCTGAGAATGTCGGTCTTTTTGGTCTGTTTGTTTTATTATCAAAACTTTTTTTCATATTTAATATATTTTAACAGATAAATCGGTTTTAAATTTATTATTTTAAAAAATATATATTTACTAATAAATTATGTCTTAATTTTATTATTAAAACTAAATATTTTTTTATAAACTGGAAATTTTCCTTTATCTTTATAAAACTGAATTAAGGATCATATTTCATATTGGTTTTGGCTCTCTTTCATTTTCCAATTTAGCCGTAATTCTCTGGCAACAAAAAATGGTGATCGGAAAGGGACTAACTGATTTGCTTTTCTCTGAAAGGAAAAAAAAAAAGTATCCTTCCGGCTGCTGCGGCTTTACTTTTTCACATCCTAAATCTGGGCGATTGCAACTTTAGCTAATTTTTGCTACCAATATCATCCATGCTTATAAACTTTATGATATATATTTTTTATTTTTCTATTAAATTCTTATATTTTAATTATTCCATTTTATTTTTAAATAAAATTAATATATAGTTTAGAATTATAATATTTAATAGATAGAACTTTATATTTAACTTAAAAAGACATTTAAAATTCAGAAAACAAAATAGAATATGTTTGAACTTTCAAATTTTCCTTTTTTTTCATAATGTTAAGAGTCCCAAAACTAACATTTTTTTTAGCATAATCAAAGAATAACGAGAAGATATAACCTCGCAAATATCATGAAACAATAAAGAAAATATATCAATTGGAGCGTTCTTTAAACATTGCATACCAAAAGATCGATATTTTCATTCCATAAGGTGCGCTCTTGTTTTTTTTTTAAGCATTGATCATGAGATAATTGTGACGCTAAGACTTCAATGAATTAACACTTAGCATAGCAATTATATCGTAAATTGAATTTTTTATTTAATTTATGCAACTTTATATAAATCACATTAAAATTACTTCTTTCTTGTTTTGATTAGAAAAATGAAAGAATTTATCATTTTTTTCTCTATCAATGGTTGCATATGGCATACAAAGATCAAGATTTTTTAAAATTTATATATATAGTAATTAATATAATTAATATTATTTATAAAATATTATTCCAATCCATTGAATATAAGAAATAGGTCACATAATTTCAAACCTGTATAACTACAAAAGAAATTACAATTTTCTTTTATTCCACTGTTAGTTTTTAAAGAAAGAACTTATTGATAAGTTGGGTTCATGGCGCAAAGAAAGAGCCGTATATATAGAAATAAGTCTCAAACTAGCTTACTACCCGCATTAGGATATCAAATTTTCCTGGGAAAATTAGGAGTTTATAATGTACAATTTCGAAAAGATAGCAAGAATGAACTTGGAATTTGCAAATGCAGAGAAAAAAAAAATTAATAGCCTAAGTGATATACATTAACACTTTGGCCATGCCACAATTACCATTTTTGTTTTTGATAAGCTCTCAATTTTTAGGTCAATTTTTAAGGTTTAATTTAGTCAATTATTGCTTTTTTAATGTATTCTAATGTTAAACATCTCATTAAAGGGTTAGCTAATGCGTCGAGACTAGTATGGTTTATTGTTCTGTTGTTGATATTTTCTATTTTTTGTTTCTTTATGGAGTACCTTAGGTTTTTTTTTTCAGATATTTTCCCTCATTTATTTTAGAGTAACATTTTCCCTTGTTTTTTAAAAGTTTTAGATATCAATGATGCAACCAAATTTACATTCAAAAAAGTCCAAACTCTCATAAATATTTTACTACAAAATAAAATCAAATGATAAGGGAAGTGATTTCTTATTTTATAGGAACAATGTGGAAATCTAATTAATTTGACATAAAACAAGATGGATAATATTTAATAAGTAAAAAAAAGATTCTTAATTATAGTCTAAATTTTATAATTAATGTTCATTAATATTTGGATAAATTAGGTTTTATAATTAATTTTAAGACAAATTCACTACCATTGTTTTAGAAGTTGGCAATATGCATGGTATTATTGAGCAAGTAGATTCTCATGCATCCATATTCTATATACTATATACAAACTTTCTATAATAACCCTCTTTTTATGTTCTATTTTTCCCTTTCTTTTTTTTTTAAAAAAAATACTAGAATGAGTATGGACAGTGTTGAGGGAGAGGCGCCTGAATTATTTCAAAAAAAAAATTTTAAATTGGTCAGATTCATCATGTGAATAGCCGGTCGAACAGAGGAATTTTGGTCTATAGGGAATACAAACAGCCCAAACCTACTTAAAATCCAAATATGTTTATGTTTTTTTTTAATGCAAATCATCATTTTAGAGTTGAAATGTATAGGATTATAAAACTATAAATGAGACAGGCTACTCAAATTTAACTTGAGTATTGGTTTGATAAAAGCTCATTCAGACTTGATATTGAACTATTCGTTTGTTAAATAAGTTAAGCTCAAGAAAAAAAATACGCAACCCATTAGCTCGTGAGATAAGCTCGTAAACTAGCTTGTTTATTATGTTAGATTAAAAATATATTAAATTATATATATGAATATATTAATTTTTTAACTAATTTAATTTACATAATTTATTAATATATGATATATGTGATAAATAAATTAAATAATATAAAATAACTTAGTAATTTATAATATAATATAAAATTATAGTAATATAATATTTTATTTTTATTAATATGTAATTATATTGTTCATTATTCATAAAAATATTAATTTTAATATATCTTCTCTGAAAATATAAAATTAAATAAATAAAAAAATAGAAACTGAAATAAGCTCGTTGAATTCGTTAAACTTTTTTGAATCAAATTCGAGTTCAAACTTAAAATACATAATATATGAGCTGGATCGATACAAGCTCGGGCTCGGCTCGAGTTCGAATTCAAACTTAACTATTTTATGACGAGCCGAGTTTAAATTTTTTAAAACTTAGCTTGATTACAGACAGCGATAGAACTATTCTTACCGAATTTTAATGCAATTACATACACAGAGACTTGAACATGAGATTTTTTATTAGATTATAATAATTTTTTATCAACTAATCTACTTGAGATCTATGTTTGAGCTAAATAAGAACAATCATTAATCTACGTATCTTTTTTATTTTTTTAATTTCGAGTGAAATACCCAGTTGTTTATTTATAAATGAAGTTCATATTAAATTTATATCATATATATTTCAGAAAATATTTGGGATTGATTCAAATCTTATTGATTGAGATGGTTAATTTTTAAAATTTATGAAATGTATTAATTTCTAAAAGTATAAATATATAATAAATATTGAAACGCTCGATATATTACTCTCGTCATATATATAATCATTTTTATATTATTTGATTTTTGAGATTTACCAGTTTCTTCAAATAATAATAAAATATATAAATATATCTTAAAAATTATACATATATGAAGTGTGAATCATTCTTTTTCGAGTCGAGCAGTATAGTATCGCAAAGTCGTTAAAACTCTCTTTATATATATATATTGTTGAAACTTGCTAATCATTAAGATCTGTCGACTGGAACCACCCAAACAAAATGAGTAAAACCATGTCATCAATTTAATTACTTTCCAATTACAATTTCAAAATAAAAATTTACTTCTTTTATTAAGCTAAAATTATCAATTTCATAAAAAAAATTATATTTTTTTAAATTATCACTTTATAAAATAAAAAAAATTAATTAGCTTATTTTAATTATACTCTTATTATTAACGACTTAATTATTGAAACGAGAGAAAATTACTAAATTAATAGATGAATTTTTAGTCAATTTAATATAATTTTATATAATATTTAAAAAGTTTAATAACTTTTTTAATAGATATATATGATAATTTTAGCTGGATGGAAAGAGTAATGCTTAATTATTAATTTTTACTCAAATTTCTTTTTAGGTCGATTCCTTAATACTATTTCTTTAATTTATAGGGGCGCTTATATTTTAAGGAAAACTAGGTCTAATTAAATGGTTACACATTAATTAGCCATAATATTAATTAACAGTAGTCATGAGTTTCGGACCCTTGGTATCATTACAATAGGAAATAAATTTAATTTTTTAATCAAAATACGCTTTGCATATAAATAAGAGGACAGAGTTGGAGCCTGAAATGGTTTCAGATAATTAATCTCAGCCTTAGAATTACACATAGTTGCAACATGTGACCTCTAACCTCTCATGTGATCACCGTATTTCATTAATGTTTATTTTTATTTATTTAATTAATAGTCTCTCGTGTCCAAGCAACTAATTCATGGTATAATAAACATTATGGTCATTCTCATCCGTTCAAAAAATAAAAATAAAAAATAAAAAAAAGGAGAGAGGGAATAGTCATTTTCTTTTGGTTAATTATTTTAAAACAACTCTTTGCTTAATTCCATCATAAAAATAATAGGTTAATTAAATTAATGGTCCGTGATCTTTTGCTTTTATATTATTAAAATTTTTAAATTTTATTTTGTAAAGATAAAATTTTTAAATTTTTAATTTTATCTCAAAATATAACATAATAATAAAATTGATAAAAAAAATATAAAAAAGAAAAAATTCAGTCTTACCTTATTTCGCACTCGTATATAAAAAATTAATGACAAAACAAGTAATTTTAGATTTATTAAATATGATTTTAGGCTTGCTAAAAAAATATAGATGAAAATCGATATTAAATTGAATTTCTTTTTTATTACATGGCAACTTGTAGTTATCATATCACATTTTAGTTACTGAAAAACAGTTTTAATGATTTTATTGTTCAAATTAAAAGTGTGGGGGTTTATCTTTACAAAATAAGTTTAAAAATTTTAATAAGATAATGACTAAAGATCAATGACCATTGGTCAAACTAAACCTAAAAATAATATATATTTCTCTCAATTGATGTCTTAATTCCACTATAAAAAAACTATTCACAATTTTTCTATGATAAAAAAATTTAGAAACATATGTTAGGAATTCTTTTATTATTGATATTATTATTAGCAAACCAAACGCAGGATTTAATTAATTAGGAAAAAATAAGATAACCTAAATTCATTCTTATTCATCAAAGAAAAATACGAATTTATATGTAAATTTTTTATAAAAAATATTATAAAATTATCCTCTGTTATTTAACGCTATATGTTAGAATTTTTTTTGCCTGAAACTATATAAACTTGGTTAAAAAATTCTTAGAAGGATTTACCGTATAAGCAGAATTAGGGAATTTTCCACTGACAAATAGAAAAAGTCGACAAAGAGAGCTAAATCATGAACACTCACACCCTTGTGCATGTTGCAATTCTATGGCAATTTTGTCAATAGGGATGACTTGCAAAGAATTTGAATTTGCAATAATATTGTTCTTAAAATACAATATGATAATACTTTTCTTAAAATAATATGAAATGATCGATATTGATTTTCATCAATATTTCAAGACAATTAGGCACTGTAATTCAATAAAAACTATTAGTATAAACCACAAATTATATGGTTTTTATTTATTTATGTATCTTTTTCCCCTAATAATAATTCGGAGAAATTATAGATGATGAAGTGATGAGACTTAATTGGCCCATTTTGATCCTTCCAAATAACTTCTTTTATTTGCTTTTTATTTTATTTTTTTTTTCTTTTAGTAAAAGCAAAATATATGATTTCATAGAACCTTCCTGCATATAAAAAGAAAAATGAAGTCATCAAAGAAAAAAGAGAGAATAAAAACGAAAGATAAAGGGGAAGAAAAACGATGACAGAACAAAATCAACGAAAATTTTTATTTTTTTTAATTGAAAATCAAATTAAATTTCACTTCATGATTTTTTAAGCCTCTCTAAGCATTTATTCTTCTTTCTCTATCCAACATATTAGTGTAGTTCTTCTTAGCCCAGTAATCTTAACATAAATGATTTTTTTTTCTTCTTCTAAATTAATATTTTCTTAAAAGTAGATTGTATCAGATAGCAAATCATAAAACCATATAAAGAATATCCAACAAATATTAAAAAAAAATCTCAATATATATATATATATTACTGTAATGAGAAAAAAGGAGGGACAATTATAATAAAAAATTTAATTATCTTTTTTGCTTTTAACTTTTTTTTCTAGCACTTACTATTGTTGCTTTTGACTTAAAGACAACAAAAGCGGGAAAAGGAAATGGAAGCACTCTAACCCATTTAGTTAACTGTAATTCTAATTAGCATCTGATTGATTGAAAAAAAAAATCTCGTCACTGAGGTTCAGATTTTTAAAAGAAAAAAATTATTGTAAATAAATATAAAGATGTAATGAAGTTTTATAAAAATAATTTAAACTCTATAATCTCATGTATTATCTCCATAATTCATTTTCTCATGATTAATGCATTCTCATTCTGCACAAATGAATTGCCCTCAAGTAATTTTCTTTTAACGGTCAAGGGATAACAAAGTATTTATTTTGCTTCCACAGGGGCAAAGCAAAATTTAGGAAGATCGATTGGGTTAAACTAAATTTAATTGATTTAATATATAATTGATTTAAAAATATATTATAGATCGATTCAGTTTAAAAAATAAAAAAAAAACTTTAAATTTATTCTGCTAGTCAGATTAGAATATTTTTTTTCATTTAAATTTAAACCCGACCCAACTTTTAATATTATATATAAAAATTTATACTTTTATTATATTTTACCACTTAACTCAACTGAATTCGACTCAATCTAAAAACACTAAAATGCTCTCAAATATAAAACTTCTATATTAGAGGCTAATCCGCTTTAACCCAATCCTACCGAATTTGAAATTAACTCGAGTCGATAGAGAATATAAGATATTCAAGCGGTGTTGGTTTTATTTTTTTAATGTTTGATTGGGTCAAAACACACTTTTATTTCGATCAAATTCGACTCATACTTATTCCTGACTTTCATCTTGTGTTTGCCCCCATGGATATAATTTAGAGGCTATTTAGCTTAATTTATAAATTCTAACTTATAAGCATTAAGTACTTATAAGCTAATGCAATCTTACAAAAATTTAAAATTTTAAACAGCTACGTGTTTATTTTAAGTGATAGATAAACATTTAATATATTTAATAAAAAATAATTTATAAATACATTTATTATTAAAATGACTAAAAAATATATAAATTTATATTATTAAAAATATTTATTAAAATAAATAGAGATAATATAATAAATTATTTAATCAAATTAATTTATAAATACTAAAATAATAAGTTGTTATTTTCATCTTAATTTTTTAATTTATAAATTAATAAAATTATTTAAATAAATATATTATTTTAAAATTTTAAAATTTATAAGCCAATTTGATTTGGTGATAGGCTAACTTAAATACGTCTCATTTTTTTTATTATTATTAACAATTGGTAACAGTGTCAGCAAAATAGATTGTACGTTCATATATATGGCTTTCTTTTAATCAAAAACTTCTCCATCACTGTTACAAAAACTTCTCGATCACTGGCAATTTGTAAATAAATTAAAACTAATAAAAATATGGCAGATGTAATTTTGATTTTCCTTTTTGATATATATATATTTTGGTGTATCAATTTCAAAAGTTATCTAAATTTTAAAATATAAATTTAGAGTGTCAATCTTTTTAATATATATTTATATTAATTATTTTACATGCTTATATTTAAACTATATGATTTTTTTATATTATAATTTTAATGTTTTTCAAAGGTGAAAAACTTATTCTTCAATTAATGGTGTATTTTCTGAAAGCAAATTATATAATATATAAATCGCAAAAAAAAAATTGAGAAATATGTTACGAATATTATATTTAAAATATGATAGACGACAATTGGTTCAAAGAAGGTGACAGCTAAAGAGAAGGCAGATCAGAAAACCTACAGAGAAGGCAGAGAAACTTTTCAAAAAAAAAACCTGATAAGAAAATATGTTTGTTTATCTTAGTTATCATGATAGCATGAAACGTTCTTTTTCAAATATGTTTATTTGTATTATAGATATATAATAATATAAATTAAAAAATTAAAAAATGTGCTAGGCCAATTTTATACTCTCCCAATATCATTGAAATTATTACTTTTAAATCGTATATATATACTAAAAAAATTATTAAATTATTTAAATATTATATAAATTATTTTAAATGAAGTAAAATATCATTTATTGATTTATTAATCATTATCATTTTATTAATTAAGTCGTTAATGATAAAAATATAATTTAAAAAATTAATTAATTTTTTTAATTATAGAAAATAATAATTTGAGATAGATTTTTTTTGTTTACAAAAATAATAATTTTAGCCAGATGAAGAAATTAATTTTTAATAGAATTAAACGTTTTAATTAGTAATACCAAAAAACTATCCCACGCTGAATTTGTATCTACTGTTGGCCAAATTTCTAGTTTTGTAATTACTGCAGCAAAATCTATCTTAATTAACTAGCATTTATGAGTAACACTAAATTATAGTAATATTCTTTTGATAATTAATGATTACAATTATGTCCGCAATGACAATAGACTATATGTTTATTGACTTTCACGATTCATGTGAAATTGAAAAAAAAAAAGAAAAAAGTATGCATTTACATGTTATACATTGAATAATCTCTGGCACTTGCCATATGTACAAGTCGCCATAATCGTATACGTCCAAAGCCGTTGACGATATTGAAATATGGGCAGCTATATATCCAATAAACACACTTCATCAATCCACTGATCCAAAGACCCAATTTTTCTATCACAAATTGAAGGTTTGTTTTTTTTTTTTTTGAAAAATGAAATTGAAGGTTTGTTTGTTTCAATGTTTGTGTGAAAAATGGCAATTTGCCCACTTGCACTTAATTTAATACCTTTTTTTTTTCTAAACACAACAAAACTATATCACCCATTTAACGTTCAAAAATGGTTGGCTAATACAATTACAATACCAGGAAAAATAAGAGGTGTGGCTTTGACTAAATACTGTACAATGATTTAATTTTATTTACATTTAAATTAAGTGGATGAATGGATAATGTTTGTTATCTTTCAATAATATATAATTTCGTCCTTAAAATCCAATACAGCAATTTAAAGAATTTTATAGTTAAAAAATGAATTTTAAAAAAGAAATAATATATTTTTGAATGACGAACATAATTTAAGTTAGACTTGGAGGATTCTATTTAGTCATCATCAAAACGAACTGGCATATAGTCGTTTTGTAACTAAACGAGATTGGATGGGTCCCACTGACGATGTTGGCAGTATTGGCACTTGTGTACATAAAATTTGATTTGTCCCAGTCTAACATCTTGACTTTGTGTGCTAATTCCAGCCCTCTTATTTTCAATCTTTAAGTAAGTTTGTTTTTTAAATTCTTTATTAATTATACAATTTTTTGAATTTATAAATATAAATTTATTTAGTCATACTCAATCATTAATATATTTATTTAATATAAAATATATAAATAAATATAAAAATAAAATAATAAATATTTATTATTATAAAATAATTAAAATAATAAATATAAAAATATAAAAATAAAATAATTAAAATAGATAAATACATTCAACTGCACATATATTTTTGCCAGTTCATTTTATAACCCAAGTTCATATTGGAAGTGTCCGTCCTATTAACTAAATATCACTACAACAATGCTTTTATTTCGTTTCGTCACACCTACGTATTAATTTGCTGTACTTCTTTGTCGGTCAAACTATACAATATTATTTTTATGGATTAAAATTAATATCCTCTCTTGTTGTCATCCAATTAGTATTGAATATAATTTAGTGCACGAAAACAGAGTTTCAAGTACGTCTCAACAATTAATCCAAATGAAAATCAATTAATATTTTTTAATACTAATTAAATTAAATAAAGTTAGTAATTATTTCAATACACAACAAAAAAAAAAGAGTATAAAGAATACATGAAATTATTGCCAAAAATATAAAAAATTGTCTCCAAAAAATATAGGGGACAACTATAATCGTCACCTATACCTCCTTACCCTATTTTATAAGAGACGACAAATAACAATTTTATCTCCAAAGTAAGAGATGATAGTCGTCCCTTATATTGAGATGACTTTAGTTGTCATCCTCAATTAAATGAATAATAATCGTCGTCAAATCTAAGGATGATTATTATTCCTAAAACTAATAATGAATGTTATTCTTATATAAGAGTATGACATAAAAAGAGACGAAAGTTGTCTCCAAAATTAAAGACGAAAGCCGTCTTTAAAATTAAAGATAAAAGTCGTCTTTAAAACTAATGACAAAAATCATTTCAATCAAAGAGACGATAATCGTCCTTAAATATACAGACGATAATCATCCCCAAATTTATGGATAATTATTGCCTTTAAATATGGGGACAAATGTTGTCTGTATGTAAGGGGACAATAGTTATCCCCTTATGAGAACCATTTGAGGACAATTTTTGTCCCTATTTTAATATATATTTTATCACATTTAATAGTTGTTCTAATAATAAAATATATTAATAAATATCATATTTAATTTAAAATGTTATATAATAAAATTAATATTTAACATAATAACTCACATAAATTTCATTGAAAATATAATATAAATATAAATTTTGAATATTCAAGTCTAAATAATATCCAAAATAAACATGTGTAGAACTATACCAATAACATCTGGACGAAGTGAAGGAAGTGAGGGAACATCAACTAGATTATCTTCAATGTCAGTCCTTAAAGATTGTCTACTTTTCTCTATATTATATAATAAAAAATTAGTTATATACATATTATATGTCAAAACTTATGAAATATAATTTTAAAACTTATCTAAATATAATATTAGGATTATACCAAGAATTGATAAATGATGAGAAGGCAGTAAAAGATCATCTATAATGGTAGTTGGCGCATGATCAAAGTTAGCTCTGAAAATATGTCTTCTTTTGCCTAAATTGATAAAATTTATAAAAAATACTAGATTCAAGTGTGAGTTTGTACTTGTAATATATATAATTGTATTATATTAACACATACCAATAGAAGATGTAGGATATAAATATCTTTGAAAGTGAACATTTATGTTAGTTCGACTAACACCAATAAGGTTGCTAACATAATTAAACTTTAACACTTATCTCCATCCATATAAAAAACATGTTTTTAGATAAATTGTAAACGTGCTAATCAAATTTAAATAATTCAAAATATTTAAATAGTACCTTGAGATGTAGCAAAATTAGACAAAATTTTCAATTGTGAGGGTGGAAGTGTTTCTTCAGAAGAATTGTCATACAGAGATAGTATACGACTTTTCAATATCGGTGGTATCTTCTCGCTTTTCTTTTTACGTTTATTTAGATTTTCCATCACCTTATAAAAATATAAAATAAACAATTTTTATCAAACTATTTTAAAAAAACTATGATAAATATATTTATAAATAAATAGACATTATATACTTAATAAACATCAACTATATTGAATATCACTTTTAATCATCATCATCTTCATATTTATTATTTTCATCTCTATATTCATCTCCACTGAGATTTACTTTTTCTTCTTCATCATGTTCCTCATAATTATCAGTAGGAATAGACACATGCTCATTTTTTTGAACTTGTTCTTGAATTTGTTGAGCTATTTGAACAAGAACTTGATCGACATCAATATCAACCCTACTCAACTCAATAGCATCAATCATTGTCTTACGGCCTTATTGCGCGAACATGCATGTCATTTTTCTCTTATTGATAAACCTCATCATCTTCATCATCAATTTCATAAATATCATCTTGTGATTGAATGGGCATGTATAAAGATCACGAGGATGAGTTTTCATCACAACAAGCTAATTTGAATTTTTGGGGTCCTCTATATAAAAGACTTGCTCAGCTTGACAAGCTAAAATAAATTGTTCATCTGTATTTAGTTGACCACTGGCTTTAACCCTTGTGATTGAGTAATTATCTACTTTATAACCAGTCTCTTTATATTGCACATCAAATCATTCACATTTAAATAAGAAAATATGATTCCTTCCTGAATATAGTATCTCTCACACATCCATTAAAGTTCCATAATACTCTTTTTTAGGAGAATTATTATCACCCCTAAACACTTGTAGCGTGTCAAAGGACCTTAAGCTAAATAGTGTAAGTCTTTAGAAACAGCCCTTGCGTATGTAATTGATCCCCCTACAAGTTTATCATTAAATCATGTAAGTATATTATTATATGAACTATATAAAGAAATTCACTTACTAAAATTACACATAGTGGATAAACGTACATAACTAGAGAACCAATTTGAAAATTCTGAATTATATCGTTTCATCAACTCCCTATGGCTGATAGTTGGCAATGAATTTTTATATGTCATATAATAAAATTTATTCATTTGTTAAATTCCTTCAAAGGTGACAATAATAAGATCATAAAATTTTATTTATCAGAAAAGTGATACTCAACGTAAGGCCAAATCTCTTCACAATTATTAAGAATATAAAGATGTGCCTTTTGTATCCAATCATTAGTAAGCAATTGGGATTCAGCTCTTCCTAATGGTTGCCCAGATTTCTTAAAAACTCCTAAGTCACCATTTAAGCAATTTTGATTAAAGCTATCATCATTTCGTGGGAGTTGATTATAAATAGTGTCAATCCCTACCAAATATCTTGAACAGAAAGTTAAGTACTAATCAGCAATGTAAGCTTCAGTAATTGATCATTTTGGCTTTGTCTTATTTCAAATATATAATTTCAATTCATGCAAATATCTCTCAATTAGGTATATCCATCTATACTGAACAATTCATCTTATCTTGGCCTCACTTGGTAAGTGAATAACTAAATACACCATAATATCGAAAAAAAAGGAAGAAAAATCATCTCTAACTTGCATAATGTCAAGACTATTTGCTTTTCCATGTGATCTAATTGAGAACAATCCAAACTTTTACTGCATAAATCTCAAAAGAAGGCACTTAACTCAATAAGTGGCTCAAAAATATATTTAGGAAGAAAACCTCGAATTGCAAAAGGAAGAAGCCGTTGTATGAAGACATGACAATCATAACTTTTCACTCCATAAATCTTATGCTCCTTCACATTAACACACCTATATATTTTTGACAAAAAATCGTCTGAAGTCTTCAAATTAGCCAACATTTTACATAAAACCTCCTTTTCATGATTAGAAAGCACATATCATGCCATTGGAATATAAATATTATTTTTATTCATGATTGGATGAAGCCCAGGTCTAATGCCCATATTAAGCTAATCATACCTGCTATTTAGTGTATCTTTTGTCTTTTCTTTAATGTTCATTACAGTTCTCAAAATATTATCACACACATTCTTTTTAATGTGCATCACATCAAGATTATATTGAATAGGAAGTGTCTTCCAGTAGGGTAACTCAAAAAAAGATACTCTTTTTCCTCCAATTCTCAAAACTATTTGAAGCGTCATACTTCCTTTTAATACCTCTATTGAATGGCATTTGGGTGAAATTTTCAAAATCCATTAATACCTCGTAACCAGATAATGGTTTTGGTCTTGCTCTCATCTCTCTGAACCCATTAAAGGATTTTGTATCCTTGCGCCATTTATGAGAACGAGGCAAAATTCTTCTATGGTCCAGTCCATGTAGCACATTTTCTTTGAGCAAGCAAGATATTTTGCACTAGTATATTTATGACAAGCAGGACAAGTCTTGTAACCTTTTGTTGACCATCCTAATAAATCAGCATAAGCTGAAAAATCACTAATAGTCCAAATAATAGTCGCATGTAATGTCAAATTTTGTTTATTGTGTGCATCATACGTCTCCACACCAACTTCCCATAACTCTTTTAGTTTAACAATTAAAGACTGCAAAAGAATAGCTATTTTCATTCCCGAACTATGTTCACCTGGTATAATAATTGACATAATAAAATTGGATTGTTTCATACAAATCTAAGGGGGTAAGTTGTAAGGTATAAGGATTATAGGCCAAATACTATGTTGAGAGCTCATGTTCCCAAAAGGTTGAAAACAATCAGTTGCCAAACCCAGTCTAATATTACGAGCATCACTTGTAAATGTGCCATATTTCTCATTAAAAGAATTCAATGCAAGAGTATCAGCAGGGTGTCACATAATTCCATCATTTATTCTTTTCTCCTTATGCCATCACATATCTGATGCTATTTGACTAGACATAAACAACTTTTGCAGTCTAGATTTTAGAGAAAAATATCGTAACACTTTGTGCGGAGTGTTTTTACTCTTAATTAACCCTTCATTAGATTTTCACCTAGACAATCCACAAATTTGGCATGATGTTGCATTAGCAAATGGTCCATAATATAAAGTGCAATGATTTTGACAAACATTATACTTCTCATAGTGGAGGCCTAAACTACTAATGTATTTTTTAGCGTTGCTATATGATTCTAGTAAATTATGATTTCCATTTGGAATAATCTCCCTCAGTAAACTAAGCAAATCATCAAACAATTTATTACTCCATCGATAGAAACTCTTTATATGAAGTAATTTCACTATAGTAGCCAATTTTGAGAGCTCACACTCTGGATGTAACTTTTTCTTAGCTTTCCTTAATAGATGAAAAATTTTGGCAGCATCCCCTTTAGGTTCCTCTTCAATTGGTGCTTCATTAGAATCCATACTAATATTTATATTAGAAGCGTCATATAAGTCATTCACTAATCCAATCATATCATTATCAAAATTTTGATTATCATATACATTTGAGTCATCATTGTTGTCAACATCTTCATTTGGAGACTCACCATGGAAATAATAAATAGTATAAAATTTGATAATTCCATACTTTAGTAAATGATATCTAACTTAATATTTTTTGCTTGTGAATTACATTTCTACATTTTAGGCAAGGACATCGAATCATATCTCTAACCGATTCATGCATAAATGCATATGCCAAAAAATTTTCAACGCCGTGAATATACTTATGATCTTTTCTAATCTCAATTTCCATCCAACTTTTATTAGAAGTCATATCCTATACAATTTAAAATAGTAATAAGTAACAAGAAATACAATAATTTTAATTAAAATAATTAAATTCTAAAATTAATTTAATAAATTTAATTAAAATTTAATTAAAATTTGCTAAATCCAATTTAGAAAAATGTCTCAACTAATACTTAAAAAATTAAAGTATATTAAAATTTGTCTCTACAAATTTAACCTAAAATAATTAAATTCTAAAATTAAATAAACTAATTGAATTAAATGTAAATCAAAATTTCCTAAATCCAATTAAGAAAATTTCTCAATTAATATTTAGAAAAATAATCATAAATAAAAATTTTTGATTAAGAACGAAAACCAATCACTATTTTAGAAAAGTAAATTTCCAATAGCAAAAAAATAAAATAAAATAAAATTTTGATTCGGTGAACTTATAGCTTTCATTAAGCATTAATGTCTTTCCCACTCTTATAAATAATAATAATAATAAAAGAAGAAGAAGAGATAAATTATATAAATAATAATATATTTATCCAAACTAAAATAGAGGCGCAATGGCACTACCATCTTAAGGGAAAAAAAGCAAATTTTTTTTAATAATAATAGAAATCAAGGAAAAAAAGGCTCAATGAAATTGGGGCACCCCATCTCATTATATTATTTGCCTTAATATGCATTTAATTTTGTAAATAAAATCTTAATTATATTAGAATTTATTAATCCTAATCATATAAGAATTTCTTACTTTAAAATCTTAAATTCTAATTGTAGTAATTAATATTTAATATTAAATAAATCAATTAATTAAATCAAAGTTTATTATAATTTTTCTAATCCAATCAAGAAAAAAATTTAACTAATCTATTTTTATAAAATCTTAAACCTTAACTAATTAATTTTGAAAATTAATTAAATAAATAAATCAAAAAATTAATTATTTCTTTCCACCATACTTTCATATATTTTATTTCATAAAATTATTTGGCATAATTATAATATAACTACTAATTAAAATTATGATAATATATTAGTTGCTCTAAATTACAATTCTACCTACCATTTATCAAAAATTACAAAATATGCCATTGTCTTCAACATCTAGCAACTAGGTTTTTTAACATAAAAAAATTATTTGCCAGCTACGCCACTTCAAAATAATCCAATGAGTTGATGCTCCATCTTTAAAAATCAACACATATTTGATGTCTCATCTTCAATATCATTGCCTCACGCAACAGTACCTGTGTACTGCTGTGTGACTGGCTATACAACCAGCAGCTGCTGGTTGTAGTTTTTATTTTTAAAAAAATTTAATTATTAAGTTTATAAAATATTTTGCAATCCAAGAAAATAATACTCAAAATTATTTACAGTATATGTAATATTATACGATAAATTATTGGACTAATTATGCAAAAAATTGATGATAAAAAAGTACATAAAAATATATTCCAATTCGAATTATGTAATTATAAATTTAAACTTCCTATTTTTAAAAGCAATAATCAAATTCAACATATAATTTCACTATTTCAAGAATAATAATCAAATTCAATATATAATTTTAAAATATAATATTAATAGTTATTAAAATTATTTAATAAAAAATCTTACTAATTAATTCTTGAATAATCTTTGCAATCTTCAAAAATTTCGTAGCTTGGTTGTAGCAAACTACAAGCTATCCAAACTTATAAAAACACCAGATAAAAAAATTCTTGTTATATTATGATAGAATAGAAAATTACTAAATTAATTAACTGATTTGCTTATTTTTATAGTGTGATAATTATTTTGATTTTATTAAAATTTGTCTTTGACTTTAAAAAGGAAACCTATATGTACAAGGAAACTCGTATGACTTCTGTCTTCAATTCCCACTACCTACATATTTTCCTGAAGATATACTATTTCTCATTCTTCTTATCAAAACACTATATATTATTTATTATATAATTTATTAGTTTTAGTTAATTATTATTATTAAATTATTATATAATTTATTAGTTTTAGTTATTAAATATTATTAATATTAAATTATTTTTTAAATTAAAAGTATACTTACTTCAAATTAATATAATTTTAATATTCTTGGGGTTGCACTAAAAGTTACAAGATTATTTAACAAAAATAAAAATTATATATATATAGCTAAAAATATAAAAATAATTATAGTTGATGTTTGATGCATAAATGAGCAGGCAAACAATAAAATATAAAGGAAATATTTTACAGAAGAAGAAAATTTTTGAATATTGATTATAAATTAAATAAATAATAAAATAAAAGTGTAAAGATAGGATAAAATATATTTTTAGGTGTAATGTATGGTTAATTAATATGGCAGCATATATATATATATTTAAAATACGCAGTATGTACATTTATTATATATATTCTATGAACCTTTTTAATTTTTAAATAACTTCAGATAATTATTTTAATTTTATTAAAATTTTCTTCAATTCTAATTAGAAAATTTATTAGGGCCAATAAATATATTGGTCCCGAATAATAATAATAATAATTTTTTTAAATATATTGGTCCCCAATAATAATTATTAAAAACTGTCCCTATATCTAAAAGAAAAATATATTAGGGACAATAAAATTTTTGTCCCCTAAAATATAAAAAACAAATAATTTAGAGACCATATTAAAAAATTATCCCCAAATATTGTTCCCAAAACTCATCAATTTTGTAGTGATATTTATATATTATAGTGCATAAACACAATCAATCAAGGAAAACAACCATCTTTTGGAATCATCTTTATAAAATTAAATCTCTAATCTTTCATTCTCAGAATTTAAATAATCAAATAAAAAGGATCTTGAATAATTATGTAATTAATTTGTTGAAGACTGCAAGGATTCAAATATGCGTTTACATATATAAAACATTTCGTTTTATAAGTTTTTCTTCTTTTTTTTTTTTTTAATTTCAACAAATTTAAATTTAAAAATCTGACAATGGAGCATTTTACAACTATTTAATAACAAAAAAATTAATTAGTTATTAAAAACTTCAATTAAATTCTATTATTAACTTTAGTTTATTTATTTTTGTGCTTATAAACTAATATTGGCTTATAAATATTTAAAATTTTAAGCATATATATATATTTATTTTGAGTGTTTGTATGTAGCTAATAAATATTTAGTATATTTAATTAAAAATAGTTAATAAATACGTTTAATATTAAAATGATTAAAAAAATTTTATTATCGAGAGCATTTATAGAAATACAAAGAAGCCATATAGTGAATTACTTAATCAGACTAATTTATAAGTCAAGTACTTAAAAATATTAATAATAAGCTGGTCTCCTATGAATATATATATATTTAATTTATAAGTTAAACTTATATGCTCATAAAATCGTCTAAATAAATATATTATTTTAAATTTAAAGTTTATAAGTTGACTTAACTAGTTTATAAGTTGAGTCAAATAATTTCGAAGTCTTTTTAGCAGTACAAGTTATACTAAAGAAATAAAAATTTATTTTTAATTATAATTTTTTTAATGTATAATAAATTTTTATTAGTAGATCAAAAAATATATTTGTAAGATACAAATAAAATTATATAATTTCAATGTAAATAAGATATACATAACTATTAGAATTATTAGATAAACAGTGAATAATGATAACATACTACAAGTAATATGACTTTTAGCGAAATATTTATTCTATCTGTCATCTATTAACTTTTATATGAGTAGACACCTCCATTAGAGAAAGAAAAATAACCTCCATTAAAGATTGATAAATCTCAATTAGAGAATGATAAACATTTATTAAATAATGACAAGCTTTCATTTGAAGATGATATAAAATATTTAAATAAAGAATGATAAAATTCCATAATAAAAATTCAAATTGCATTCAATTTTATTCTAAATAATTAAAAAAAATTGAAAATAAGACCAAATGTAAAATTTCAAATCAATATTATTTTGAAAACAAACCACAAAAAAAAAAAAACTAAACTAAAAAGAGAATAAAAATAAGCATGAATGGTAAACTTTATATCCATATAGATTTGAAAATTATTTTGAGAACAAATAAAAACACAAAACTAAAAAAGAAAACAAGTAGATGAGAAAAAAAAAAAGAAGAAAAACAGAGAGGACTGTGTTAATTAAAGGACCGACGATAATTCTATTTTCAAATTAGAAGAAGGAAAAATGTATGAAAATTCAGAGAAAATAAGGCAATTAGATCGGCTACGGTTTTCAAGAACTTGAAAAAAATATTTTTAATAAAACATTATATATACTAAAATAGTCACTAAAATCAATGTTTCTTATGACAGTGTATTCTTAAAAAACCAAGCTCCATTTTTCTTTTTACCATTTTTACCTTTGGACTCTTTTGACTTTTTGGATCAGCCTTGCATTAAGGTTTCTTTTTATTTTTATTTTTTGCTTTTTTTGAAATATTTTTTTTTAGTACTTCCACTATTCATTTTTTTATCGTTTTATTTTATAATATTTTTTGTTTATTACTTTTTCCTTTTTTATTTTTTTATTTATTGTTATTTTTATTAATTAAAAAATTTAATGACTTAAATATAGTTTTTTAATTTATAAGTCATGATATTTTACCCTTTTAAATAATTTTATTTTCTCTTTTAATTCATGCACTATTATAAATACATAAATATATATATATATATACACATATTAAAATATTTTACAAGGCACTATTTTAATAAGAGTGATTTCTCAAGTTTAAATTTTTATTTTTATTTTAATTTTTAGTAGAATTTATGAGTCATTATTTTTTAAATAGTAAATTATTAAAATTTTAATCTGTATTATTATTATTATTTTATTTTAAATTTATTATTATTATTATTATTTTATTTTAACTTTTAAATTGGCAATTAAAATTTAATTAGTTTTAAAATAATATTAAAATGAACATGTTCTTAACTAGTATTATATTTAGAGCTTTGTATTATTTAACTATTATTTTTTAATTGATTCTTTATTCATTTAAATATATTTTTATATATCAACTTAATTTTAATTCTAATATATTTATTTGTTCTTCTATCACTTTTATATTATCTTTACTCATATCATTTTCAAATAAATTTATAATTTTTTTCCGTAAAAAAATTAATAAGTAATAAACTTTTCACTTATTATTTTGTATTCAAATTATTAAATTCAATTATTTTTCTAATTTTTTAATTAATCACATAAGTGGAAAGAAAATACTTAAAATTCGAACCCGAGACTTAAGTGAGAATAACTCACACTCCTAGATATCAAATTACACCATGATATTTTTTAATTAAAGTAATAAAATTTAAAATTAATATTTTGATTTTTTACCATAACATTTTTAAATTGAATTAATACATTATATATATCTTATTATAAATATTTTTATAATATGTGATATGTAAATTTTTAATATTATGTATAAGTTATGTATTGCCCAATCCATTTTATTTTAATTGCCGTGTTTATAAGATACACAAATTAAAATAATAATTAATGATTATAAATCTAAAAAAAAATTATAGTAATTTATTTAATTATCATTTTTAAATATTCTCTCATTATTAATCAGTAGACATTAACTCTTTTTTCATTAATTGGTACCTATAAAAGTAAATTTAAAATTTTTTGATTAATACTATCTTAAATTTATAAAAGTAACAATCGAAGAAGAATAAGTTTTTTTTTTTTAATAAAAGTGACAATTAAAATGTAACATAGAGAGTATATTACCTTTGTTCAAGTGAAATTGTCATTTTCACAAATTATATATATATCTTACTAAAATTATCATTTTATATTAAGAAAAATTAATTAATTTTTTAATTATATTTTTATTATTAATGAATTAATTAATAAAATAAAAATACAATAATTTTAATATTAATGAGTTTATGGATAGTTTTTTAGTCAATTTAAAATATTTTTTAAAAAATTAAGAAAATTTAATAATTATTTTAATAGATATATATGAATTAAAGAAAATGATTCACTGAGATTTTTTTATGTATTAATTATATTAGACTATAAACTATTTTTTATTTTAAATAATATAAAATATTTATTATTTTCTTGTATATATTAAAATAGTCGCCAAAATTACTGTTCTTTATGTCAGTCTAATTCCTAAAAAAACTAAGCTCTTTTATTTTTACATTTTTTAGCTTTGACTCTTTTTGACTCTTTGGAATAGTCTCTGCATTAAGGGTTTTTTTTTTTTTGCCTTTTTTAGTACTTCCACTATTAATTTTTTTTACCTTTCTATTTTATAATATTTTTGTTTATTACTTTTTTCCTTTTTATATTTTATATTTTATTTATTATTATTTTTATTAATTAAAAAATTTAATTACTTAAATATAATTTTTTAATTTATTAGCGATAATATTTTACCCCTTTAATTAATTTTATTTTCTCTTTTAATTTCTGCACTGTTATAAATATATATATACACATTAAAATATTTTACAAGGCGCTATTTTAACAAGAGTGATTTGTCAAGTTTGAATTTTTATTTTTATTTTAATTTTTAGTAGAATTTATGAGTCATTATTTTTAATCTTTATTATTATTATTATTGTTATTTTATTTTAACTTTTAAATTAGCAATTAAAATTTAATTATCTTTAAAATAATATTAAAATAAACATATTGTTAACTATTATTATATTTGGAGTTTTGCATTATTTGACTATTATTTTTAATTTATTCTTTATTTATTTAAATATATTTTTATATACCAACTTAAGTTTAATTTTAATATATTTATTTGCTCTTCTCTACTTTTATATTCTCTTTACTCAATTTATTTTCAAGTAAATTTATATTTTTTTTCTATTAAAAAATTAATAAGTAATAAACTTTTCACTTATTATTTTGTATTCAAATTACTAAATTCAATTATTTTTTAATTTATTGATTAATTATACATATGGAAGAGAAAACACTTAGAACTTAAATTCGAGACTTAAGTGAGAGCAACTTATATTTTTAGCTACCAAATTACACCTTAATATTTTTTAATTAAAGCAATAAAATTTAGAATCAATATTTTAATTTTTTACCATAAAATTTTTGAATCAACTCAAAAAACATTTCAATACATTAGATATTTCTTATTATAAATATTTTTATAATATATGATATACAAATTTTTAATATTATATATATATTATGTATTGCTCAATCTGTTTCACTTTAATTATCGTACAAGAACAAAATATACAAACAAAAGTAATCATTAATACTTATAAATTTTATAAAAAATATAATAATTTATTTAATTACTATTTTTAAATATTCTATCCTTATTAATTGTTAGACATTAACTCTTTTTTTTCCTTATTTAGTATTCATAAGAGTAAATTTGAGACTTTTAATTAATACTATCTTGAATTTATAAAAGTAATAATTGAAGTGGAGCAAAATTTTTATAGAAACAACAATTGAAATGAAGCATAGAGATATATTAACTCCGTCCAAGTGAAATTTTATTTTTTACAAATATATATATTTGACTAAAATTATCATTTTATATAATTAAAAAAATTAATTAATTTTTTTAATTATATGCTTATTATTAATAAATTAATTAATGAAGTGATGATATAATAATTTTAAGATTAATGAATTTTTGGGTGGTATTTTAGTCAATTTAAAATATTTTTTAAAAATAAAAAATAAAAAAATTATTTTAATATGTATGAGTTAAAAGCGATGATTAGAATATATTAAAATATAAATTATATTTTTATGTAATAATTATATTAGAATATAAATTATTTTATATTTTAAATAATATAAAATATTATAAACCGCAACATAACACGAGTTAATTTTTTATGTATATACACTAAAATACACTAATAATTTATTAATTTGAAAATGATATATAAAATTTAAAATCTCATTATTTTGCTAATTATAAAGTATATATGCGAACTTTTCACAATAACTTAATCCATTGTTTTGTTCTTTTAATTAAAAGGGACTGGCAGAATAACTGCAATTTATCCATATATAGAAAAAAAAAGAAATTTCAATAATTAATGGAGCCCCAATGAGGATTCCATGGTCGTTGAATCTAATCTTTCATTTGAATAAACATAATCTATATAATTATCCGAAAGGAGTTAAATGCACACACTCAAAACCTTTTGTTTATCCACCGAAAATTCAAATCAGAGGAATGCGCTTATCATTCAATGATAATTGTGCAATTCTTCCAATTTCTGTAAAGTTTTCAATTAAAATTGTATTTAATTAAAAAGTAAGGTCCACCAACCATTTCCCACAGTACTGTGCGTTGCGGCCATTTCTCCACCTCTCCTCTGTTGACTTTCGAAACTTAACGAGGAGTTGCAAAACTATTAAAAATGGGTCCCTTATCGTCTCAAATATATATATATATATATATTTTAATTTTGACGGTGAAAAATAAAAATAAAAATAATTATAAAGACATTTAGTGGATAAATAAACAGAAAATAAAATAAAAAAAATAAAAACAGAGAAAATTCATTCATTTATTTATTTCAGTAATATTACTTTAGTGGCCAGCCTATTTTTATAGCTAACTAGCAAGTACATGACTCTGTTGTCCATATTAATTTTTTCAATCCGACAACCTCCTATTTATGCCTACGAGCATTCTAGTCTGATTTTACTGTATATTTTCCATTCTTTGTTAGGCCCCATATCACATATGTAATGTTTTCTTGTATTTTATGCATCTTGAGGAGCTTCATTTAAAGGATAAGGTAATTTTATTTATTTATTTATTTTCTTTATTTAAGCCAAAAAAAAAATATAATACTCAACTTAACTCAACTCAATAATATTTTAATTTTAAGTCAATTGAGGTCGACTATATGAATTTTTATTTTTCACTCAATACGATTTAAATGCTCTCTTATGATAAATATAACATCATAAAATTATTTTAGATCATCTTTGACAAAGTCAGTTTAGGTCTACCTCTGCCTCTTTTAATTATATCTACTATAACTTATTCAGTTTTTTGACAGGCGCATCGTTAGGTTTTCATTTCATATGGCCAAACCATCTCAATTTATGCTCTCTTATTTTATCCTTAATAGGCGCTAACCCACTTTTTCTCTAATGTACTCATTGCAGATTTTATCTATTTTAGTGTGATCACACATCCATCTTATCATTCTCATTTTCGCAATATGCATATTACTCATATATTGTCTTTTTAATGTCCAACACTCATTACCATATATCATTGCAGACAGTATTGCAGTGCGATATAATTTTTTTTCAATTTAATTGGCATCTTTCGATCATATAGAACTCCTGCAGCATTCATCCACTTCATCCAACCAACTTTAATTCTATGACTTACGTCTTCTTCACAACCCTCATCTTCTTGAAAAATAGAATCAGGGTACTTAAAATGAGTACTATGAGGTACTATTATTTCGTCTAAAATAATTTTATTTTTTTCTCTATTCTCATTATTAAATCTATAATGCATATACTCAATCTTAGTCCTATTTAGCTTAAGACTTTTAGATTCCAAAATGTTCATCCATAACTCCAACTTTTGGCTTACCCCTGCTTGAGTCTCATCTTTTAATACAATATTATCTGCAAATATCATATACTAAGAGATATCATTCTGTATATGTCTTGTTAGTTCATCCATGACCAATGTAAAAAGATAAGGGTTCAAAGCTAAACCTTGGTGTAACCCAATAGAAGCGAAAAAATCCTTATTATCCTCTCCTACAGTGCATATACTGGTGATGGCTTCCTTATACATATATTTTAAGACTTAAATATATCGTATAGATATTTCTCTACGCTTTAGAATTCACCATAAAATTTCTCTAAGACCCTATCATAAGTATTTTTCAAGTCAATAAAAATCATATGTAAGTCATTTTTCATCTCTTTATATTTTTTTCATCAAATCTCTTATAAAAAAGATAGCTTTCATAGTTGATCGACCAGACATAAAGTCAAATTGATTTGAAGAGATATAAGTATCTAAATGCAAATGATGTTCCACAACTCTCTCCCACAGTTTCATAGTGTGACTCATAAGCTTTATACCTCTATAATTTGAGCAATTCTAAATATCTATTTTATTCTTAAAAATAGATATCAAATTACTTTGTCTTCATTCATTAGACAATTTCTTTGTACTTAGAATCTTATTAAACAAAGATGTTAACCATGTAACTCCTATATTTCCTAAATATTTTCAAATCTCAATAGGCATCCCATCTGGTCCACAAATTTTACCAACTTTCATCCTCTTCAAAGTTTTCTTAACTTTCAAAAACCTAATCTGTCTAGTGTACTTCATATTTTTCTCGGTCCTAACATCTAAATCCTTAATATTACTACTATGGTTATCATTAAGAAGTTCCTCAAAATAGCTTCTCCATTGTTCTGTAATATCCTTTTCTTCAGCCAAAACTATATTCTTTTTATCTTTAATGCATTTAATTTGATTTAAATCACGATATTTTTTTCTTATTTAAGCCAATTTATAAATAGTTTTTTCCCTTCATTTGTTTCAAATTTCTCATAAAAACTTTTAAAAGATTGAGCTCTTATTTAACTAACTTCATTTTTAACATCTTTTTTCGCTTGTTTGTACTACTCAAAAGTATTATTGTTACTACACTTGAACAAACTCTTATACTATTTCTTTTTACTTCTTACCGTCTTTTTGCACTTCCTCATTTCACTACCAAGACTTTTTTGAGGGATATTCATACCATTTAGATTCTCCAAGAACCTTTTTAGCTACTACTTTAATTGTTGTTGATATGTCTATCCACATATCATTTGATGACATACTCACATCTGTCTTCCATCCTCCAACTTTGACCAACTCATCCTTGAACAATAATTATTTTTCACCTTTTAAAGTCCACCATCTAATCCTAGGAATTTTGTTCTTCCTTGGCCTACTAATCAACCTCTTAAACTTGACATTTAAAACTACTAACCTATGGTGAGTAATCAAAACGTCACCTGGAATAACCTTATAATCATTGCATTGAGTTCGATTGGCTTTTTTTGTGAGTATGAAGTCAATCCGACTTCTATTTTGCCCACTTTTAAAGGTCACTAGAAGAGATTTCCTTTTTATAAAATATGTGTTTGTCAAAATCAAACCATAAACTAAAGCAAAATCAATGATACTCTTACCTTCTTTATTTTTAATTTCAAAATCATACCCTCCATGTACCTTCTCAAAACTTACTCTATCTTTTTCAACATGTCCATTTAAGTCTCTCCTATAAAAATATTTTCACCATTTGGATTCCCTTGCATAAGTTCATCCATGTCATCCTAAAATTTTTGCTTGCTCTCTTCATCCAATTCAAGTTGAGAGGCATATGCACTAACTATGTTGATAGTCTCATTCTGAAGTATAAGTTTAATTGAAATAATCCTATCGCTTACTCTTTTCACTGCTACAACCATCTCCTTTAGGTTCTAATCCAAAATTATACTTACTTTGTTTTTAACTCTATTTGTTCTTGTATACCTCACTTTACATCCAATATTCTCAACTTATTTACTTTTTTCTCTAACTCATTTAGTCTCTTGAATTCAAGCAATACTAATTTTTTTTTCTCTCTATTGTATTAATAAGTTCTCTCAGTTTACCTGTAAGAGATATAATATTTCAAGTTTTTATTCTGATCTTACTCCTTATTTATTCTTTTTTATGCTTATTCCTATAAAAATTTTTTTTATCGTTATCTGAATATATATATTTTATATTATTCATATAGCATATATATTCTATGATATTAATAAATCTAAAATCAATTCTCCATCTCTCAATATACAATTCAAAAAAATAATTATATATGACTGCCAGAGGAGCTCATTAATTGATAAGTATTAGTCAAAGATGAAGGAGAGAGAGCTGTATAATTAATAATCATGTATTCGTAATTAAGGCAAAATCTAAGATAATAATACCCTACAAATAATACATAAAACAAAGTCAACAAATATAATGTACATGTATATCGTTGACTGTCACCCTGTCCCCCATTTTTATTTGGCTTAAACCATGCATTATATTCCAATAACATGAGCCGCAAAACCAGGGACTTTTAGTTAAGACTAGTAGGATTCACCCCAAAATAATAATATTATATATAAGAATGGTAGGCATATGTATATATAATTATAATATATATATATATATACACATTTTCTAATTATTACGTTAATAATTGTATTAATATTTATTAATCTCATATTAATATCAAATTAATAATTAATATTCTCTCAATCTCAATTTTCTATCATATAAGAAGTGTTGTCTAATGTACTGATAAAACAAATATATATATTTCATTTATTATATTATTATTAATAGTATTAGGTTGAGCTACTTGTCCAGTTTCATCATTAGTAATAATTATTAAAATTCTCAACATTACATTTATCTAAACACTTGCATTATAAAAAATCAAGTTGGGGAATTTCATTATAATGAGATTTTTGGTTTCAAACAAGTTGAAATTGTTATTTAATTGAGCCAAGTTTGGTAGAAAAAGAACTTTAATAATATATGTAAAAGAAGATTAAAAGTTTTCAAAAATAGAAAGTAAATATTGACTATAAATATGTAATAATAAGATTAAGGTAGGGCAAGAGGAAAGTAACAAGCAGGAATCCACCAAGAAATAAGATCGGTTTTGCTTGACTTTACCATTCTATCTCTTCACATGATCTCAAATGGCTAAAATATTTTTGTTTTTTATGACTTGCGGTGTTCATGGTTTTCTTGGTTTTTCATTTCTTCTTCTTCTTCTTCTTCTTCTTATTATTTCAAAAAAATAATTTACTGTGTATTATTCAATTTTATTTTCCAATATAAGATATAGGGGGTCTTTCAAGCCAATTAAATTCAACGATATGTGAGATTTATTATTATTATTATTAGCATACAAACGAAGAAAGCCGTTTTTGTTGTTTCTACTTATGGGGTTATGTCTTATTTGCTGCTTGCTAGCTAGTTGGCCTATTTTATTGATATTATTAATTTCCTCTATTTTAAACTATTAACTATAAATTTAAAATTTTCCCTAATAATCTTTAATCAATCCTTAATTTTAAAATCGTTTTATGATTTCAAAATTTTCAAGTAAGGTGATTGATTTTTTTTTTAGGTTTGGTAAGAGCATGGGACAACTTGTTGGACCTACGTACAAGATAAAGTAACAAACATGAGTTTGGCAAGACTAATAAGTTGATTTTTAGAGTTTTTGAGAAAGAAAATAATCTATCTTGAGAAAAATATTCTGAAAGGGATTCTTAGACCTTTATGTTGGTACGCATTTCCTTTTCATTTGTCCATAGACTTTGCAATGATAGACGAACAATTAAGATTCTGAAATCTCAAAGCAATTCTCCTTTTGAGTAAGGTGTCAGGATCATGTTCTCGTATTCCAGTGGCTAACGTATTATGAATTCTGATGTTGATTTCGGCGTATAATAACATAACTGAGTATGTAAGACTGCAAGTGACTAACTTTTTCTTGTGAGATTAGGGCTGATTCTAATGAATAAGCACATTGGCGAGATATTTTCAGAAATTGGTCTTTCCAACAAATTATCATTGGAGATATTTCTTTTTTAAATCTTAAATTTATTTATATTCTCATAAAAAATGAATTTGATTTTGCTTTTAAAATTAAATTTATTTCTCACGACGATTCATAACACTTAAAAAAGTTTTTCAACTTTCAGCCACTTCAAATAAATTACAATTCTTGAATAATTTATGCGGGACAACATTCTTTGCTTATGATATATATATATATATATATATATATATATTCGTTGTTGATTGTTATTGTTGAATTTGATTGTGCATGATTACTGGTTTTGAAGGAAACTTAATTAGCTAACTGTTTTTTTTTATTGTAAGTTGTTTATTATTCAAGTTGTATTGAAATGACCAGGCAAATTAATGTGAGTGCCGTATTATTTAATTTGGCTGGATTGTTATGTTTTATCATTTATCTATTTATTTAAATGGTCACTTTCTTCAAATGATAAGAACTGAAAATGAAATACATGTTCAAATAGATGAGTCACTTGTGTGTGAAATGAAATGAGTTGCTTTTATTGGTTTTTTGAAGATACAAGCAATGATATATGAGTTGATTCATTGTCTAATTTAAGGGCAGTTTTCATTTATATATATTCTATATCTTAATTTATATTTATTTGTTAAGTCCGGATTCAGTGATACCAAATATGTTTTAATTTCCACACCTATTAAAAAAATATAATTAAACAAATTTTATTTATTTTAGTATATCTATTAATACTAAATGATTTATATTTGTTGATACAAATATATATGAAATAGTGATATATTAGAGAATAAATAAATAAATTAATTATTCTCTAAAAAGAAAATAACCAATAATTGAGAAAGTTACAAAGGAAATTGAGTTATTTCTGTGGAAGGTTAATTAATGCAAAATTAAGGAAAAAATAATTCTAGATTAAGAAAAAAAAACCTAAACTGTTACAATCCATATTTCATATTAGACATCGATCAAAATACATATCTACATAAACTTGTGTTCACCTTTAATCAATCATTACTTATAACTAATCCATTCCATACATTGGTTCAATCTATTAGGTCATATTCTCATCAATTAATCTATAGCTAATAGACTATCCAAAATATATTTTACATATCAATATATATATATATAACATCTTTACTTAAATACTTAATTTATATCCACAAATCTACTATGAAGTTCTAAAGTCAATCCTTACATTCTATGTAAATATAAAATATACTTTAAATTTTACATTGACGAAAACCTCATGATGGGGAAAGAAGAATTCAGGAAGCCAACCATTATGTGTCTCTATTTCCTGAAATCTACTAAAGATAGCTTTTCAACTTGGTGAGAATATATCATAGATTAAAATTTGGGAGAAAAACAATTTAGAATCACTAATCGCAATCAAATTAGTCCCAATTATTAGATATTGATGTGGTTTTGTAGAGATAAATACTATTAGCTGTATTATAACAGATATTATCTTGTAAAGGGTTATTTAAAACCCACGTTTACAGTTGAATATATTATTGAGAAGGTCTTCATGGTATCAAAGCCATCTAGGGTTTAAACATTTTTTTCGTTTGTAGTCGCCATGACTACAGAGTCTGCGACTCATTCATCTCTTGTTTTTGCGTTACCTTCTTCTTCTTCTTCTTCAATTATTTCATCTTCTTTAAACACCATTCCAAATGTTTCTCATCAGATAAGTGTTAAATTAACTCCTCTCAATTATGTTCTCTGGAAAACCCAAATGCTTCCGTTACTTCGAGGGTATAATCTTGACAAACATATTAATAAAGATTATGTTTCACCATAACCTCCCCCTGCAAATTCAGCACCAAGTTCTGATTATGTTACCTGGGTTCGTGCAGATCAGATTGTAATGAGTTGGCTCAATTCTTCTCTTTATGAGGCTTCATTATCAAGTTCTGTTGGTGCCACTTCTGCTTTGGAGATCTGGACACGTCTTGAACAGAGTTTTGCAGCAGGTAATGTTGCGCAAGTTCGTCATTTAAAGAATGCTATTCATCATCTTGAACCAAATACAAATTCTATTGAGGTTTATATGCAACGTGCGATGGCTTTGAGTAATCAACTTATGACGCTTAATAGCCCGATTTCGAGTGATGATCCGGTTGGTGCTATTTTTGATGGATTGGGATCCGATTATAGACTTTTTGTTCGGTCAATTGAGGCCAGACTTAACCTTCCCTCATATGATGAATTGTATGGCTTGCTTTTATCTGAAGAATTGCAGCAAAAGAAATATGAATCCTCTGCTTCTCCGGTTACAGCGTTGCTTACAACGCGGAGTCCACAATCTGTTATGGGTCTGAATAATCAAAATGGTAGAGGAAGGCATGGTGGACGAGGTTATCGTGGTGGTGGCCGGAGTGGTGCTCGATCTCAACATTACCAAGCTTATTCTTCACAACAGCAGCAGTTCCATGGTCAATTTCTTAGTTCTGCTGTTTGTTATAATTGTAATGGTTCAGGTCATGTAGCAAGACAATGTCCCAGTCAACGGAGGACTTCTCCAGCTCCACAAGCATATCATACAGTTTCGGTTCCTGCTACTTCATCTCAGACTTGGAATTCAGCTTCGGTACCATCGTCGTATCGTCCTTTGCCACAGTCTTGGATTGTTGATACTGGTGCAACGCATCATCTCACTGGTTCTCTTGGAAACTTGACTGTTGATTCTGAATATATGGGTCCTGATGAGGTTACAGTAAGCAATGGTAACCCGATTCCTATCTCCCATGTAGGCAGTACAATATTGCACAATGATCATGATTTTCGTTTGACCAATATTTTATTTTTTGCTTAATCTCCATTTAGTTTGTTGTCTATTCTGAATTTTACAACTGATATCCAAGTCTCACTTAAATTCTTTCCTGATTATTTTCTTATCAAGGATATCCCCACGAGGAAGGTTCTTCACAAAAGCCCAGTTGATCAAGGTCTTTATAAACTTTCAGCTTCTGGTTTTCCATCTGCCGCTATTCATCATATATCTTTTGAGTCCTGGCATTCTCGTTTGGGTCATGCTCAAGATGGAGCTGTTAGGTCTACTTTAAAACATAATAATATTGTTTTTTCTTCTAATAAAAAGGAACTTTGTTCCTTTTGCTGTGTTAGTAAATCGCATCGTTTGTCTTTTCCAGAGTCTACTTTTACTGCTTCTGCTCCTCTTGAGCTTGTTTGTTCTGATGTATGGGGTCCATCCCCTGTTTCCTCTATTAATGGCAATTGTTACTATGTTCTTTTTTATGACCATTACAGCAAGTATTCCTGGTTATATTGTCTCAAACGAAAATCGGATGTGCTGTCTACTTTTATTAAATTTTGAAAGTTTGTTGAAACTTTCTTTTCTACTAAGATAAAAATGTTTCAATGTGATTGAGGAGGGGAATTTCGGTCCTTGGCTGCATATCTATCTGATAATGAGATTTCTCTGCGATTGTCTTGTCCTTATACGCCTCAGCAGAATGGTTGTGTTGAGCGCAAACATAGGCATATTGTGGAAACTGGTTTGGCTATGTTAAATTATGCTAATTTACCTCTTGATTATTGGGATTTTGCTTTTGAAACAACAGCTTATGTTATTAATCGGTTGGTTACACCAATACTGCATACCTCACCCTATGAGAAGTTGTTTGGAACTATGCCTGACTTGAATAATCTTCGCACATTTGGGTGTCTCTGTTTTCCATATCTACGCCCATACAATAAACACAAATTGGAAGACAGATCCTCACCATGTCTTTTTCTTGGGTACAGTTTGGTGCACAAAGGCTACAAATGTTATGATGTTTTGGCAAAGAGGTTGTATATTTCAAGGCACGTGGTGTTTGATGAGACTCAACTTCCATTTAAATCTCTTCAATTGCAGGTATCTAAAGTTCCAGCCACAGTAAGCTCAAATCCAGGGATTCTTGGCCCTCCGCCATTTCATTTGATTCCACAACAACTGTCACAAAGTGTACCAGCGGTTGTTTCAAATACTGCACCACTATCTGATTCTTTGATGCCCACAATGGAATTGCCCTCTGCTCCTGATTTATCTATGCCATTGCAGCTGTCCATGATCCAATCTCAAGCAGAACCGGTGGACTCTTTGCTTCCTCAATCCCTTCGTGTGGTGAATACTCATCCTATGCTTACAAGGTCAAAAACTGGCCACTCTAAACCAAAGGTTCTCTCTGTCATTAGGCCGCCAAATTAACCAGCTACTGTGATTGAAGCAAAGAAATATAAAGAATGGCGAGAGGCTCTTGATAATGAACTTAATTCATTGATTCAACTTGGAACTTGGGAACTTGTTGAACCACCACCTAATGCTAATGTAATTGGTTGTAAATGGGTGTTTAAAGTCAAAGAGAATGCTGATGGCACTATAGAACGCTACAAGGCACGGCTTGTTGCTAAGGGATTTCACCAGAGGCCAGGAGTAGATTTTGGTGAAACATTTTCTCCTGTTGTAAAACCAGTTACAATTCACCTGGTGTTGAGCCTTGCAGTTTCGAATAAATGGTTTATTAAACAGTATGATGTTTCTGATGCCTTTCTACATGGCAAATTAGATGAACCAGTTTACATGCAGCAACCTCTGGGCTTTATTGATACTTCCAAGCTGCACTATGTGTGTCGGTTATGAAAATCTCTCTATGGGTTGAAGCAAGCTCCGCGACAATGGAATCGTTGTTTAAAAGAAGCTCTTCTACAATTTGGCTTTGTTCAATCCAAACTTGATACATCTCTGTTTGTTTTTTGGAAAGGCAAAGATGTGCTATATTGTTTAACATATGTTGATGATTTACTTTTGACAGGCAGTAGCTCTGCACTAGAAACTCAATTACAACGAAACTTGAGTTCAAAATTTTTACTCAAGGATTTAGGGAAGCTTCATTATTTTCTGGGGGTACAAGCTCAATGGCGGAATGGGTCTTTATTTTTGACTCAACAAAAATATGTTCTTGATATGTTAAGAAGAGTCAAAATGGATTCTTCTAAGGCTGTTTCTACACCCATAGCTGCAAAATCAACTGTGCTGGAGAATAACTCTGCTTTTGCGGATACTACACTGTATCGCAGTACTATTGGCAGCCTCCTGTATCTTTTGTTTACTCGGCCAGAGATCTCCTTTGCAGTGAATCGTTTAGCTCAATATATGCATAAGCCAACTAATGTGCAGTGGCAGGAGGTAAAACGGGTGCTTCGTTATTTACAAGGAACAACTGATTATGGTTTGTGCATTCAACCTTTTGCTGTCCATGAACTTTCTGCGTATAGTGATTCAAATTGGGCAGGGAGCTTAGAAGATCGAAAATCCACCGCTGGTTTTGCCATTTATCTTGGTCGAAATCTAGTGTCCTGGGCAACCAAGAAACAGAGAAGTGTTTTGCGTTCCTCAACAGAAGCGGAATACAGAGTTATTGCAAATATAACTTCAGAAGTCATGTGGGTACGCAATATGCTTCAGGAATTGGGTGTCTTCACCAAAGTACCTATTCTATGGAGTGATAATTTAGGAGCAACAGCACTCACAGTCAATCCAACCTACCATAGCCGAATGAAACATGTCCAAATAGATGTACATTTTGTTCGAGATAAGGTGGAGACCAATGCAATTCAGGTACGATATATCTCTACAAAAGATCAGATTGCTGATGTGTTGACAAAGCCGTTATCAAAGCTTCGATTTCAGCAACTACGAGCCAAGTTGACTATCTTCCCACATTGATAGTTCAATTTGAGGGGGTGTATTAGATAATGATGTAGTTTTGTAGAGATAAATACTATTAGCTATATTATAACAGATATTATCTTGTAAAGGGTTATTTAAAACCCACGTTTACAGTTGAATATATTATTGAGAAGGTCTTCACCAATAAACATGGTCCAAAATAATTGGGCCAATAAGTAAAATTGATTAATAATGATAGAAAAATAATACAAACTAGTAATCAATAATAAGATAATCAATTAGTGTGATAACTTTTCCCTTTAACAATAGCATAATATGTATGCATACAACCTAATTTATGTCAAAGGCTAAATGACAATTAAACACTCTCCACTAAACAAATTGAGAGCAAAACAGAAAACAGACATTGGGAATTTCAACTGTGATAAATTCTTCAACTCAAGAAAACAGTACGTATGTACATGGGTTCTTATACTAGATATAACAGAAAGGCAACTCAGCTTAAAAAAACTAACTCTAACAAACTTCTAACATTTCTAACCGCAACTTCCTCTACGAAACTAATAACAAAAACAAATAAATATCATTTCATCCACCAATTAACATTTGTCATCAAAGGCTAAATAACAATTTCTTCTTATTAAATCTCTTCACCTAAAAGAAAAACACACTAAAATCTAACTTTTTAGAAAAAAAAAATCATGCTCTCACATGTAGGTTCATCCATTGCTAACATTAACATTTTAGCTTCTTTTCCTTCCTTTCACAAAATAATTTTTAAACCATGTTAAAAATAACTTATTTAACACTGAATCATCATTATTTCTAAGTTACTCCAATGGGACACTTACCTTATACTTGTCCTTGAGCTCGAATTCAAAGCCTAAGCATTAATTCCTTAGCCTCACTTAATCCATGTTCAAAATGTATTTTAGAAAGATTTGAAGGAGAAAAGAAAAAGAAAGAAAGAATAGAAGTCTTCATTAATATATATATCTTCTATTTTCCGATTTATCTTCTATCAATATTTCTAATTTTACATAATTAATGATCACATGCATTCTCTTTATGAATGAATAATATTATGACTAGATTTAGATCCTTCTGAATTCCCTTGATTAGCACTTCCAATACTTAAATATATATAGTTTAAAAAATTTATTCTCAAATTTTCTAATTGTACTGGTGGGCATAAATATCTTTATCATACATTGTTAGAGTATTACAAACATATTCTATACATATTTAACTAATAGTAATTATTCACTATTGTTTTCACTTCTAGCTTAATTAAGCCAATCATGCAATATTTGAATCAAATTCTTTTAGTTTGATGCTTTTGGGATTGAAAATTGAACAAATTACAAGCTAAAGGGAAAGGCAACAAGTTGGATATGTTCAGTTATCTGATCTATCTCGATCCGTTTATATATATATATATATAATATAGGTAATTTATAAAAAGATTTGAGCGGGTACGAATAAAATTTTTATTATCCGTAACAGGTTCGAGTATTTATTTTTGGGTATCCGTTACCCGAATACAATTATATATTTTGATTATATTTTATTAAATTTTAATTATATATTTTTTATATTTTATTTTAATTATAACACAGTGTAGTATGAAATTATTTTAATAAAATTGTATTAATATTAAATATTTATTTGTAATTATTTAATTTTATAATTATAATTTTTACATTTAAATGGATTCGGATAATAAATAGATAGTATTAAATGAGTTTTAGATGGGTACGGATATAACTTTTTAGATGGGTACAGATATAACTATAATTAGATTTGGACAATTTTGGATAGTTTAAAATTAAATAGGTTCGGATTTAAATATAACAATTTTCATGAAAAACCCGCTCATTATCACTCTTACCCAAAACATTCCATCCCCATTTATATTACCCATTTTTGGCATCTACCTTAATCTTTAATACTCCATAGATTGAACAGCTTTAGCAAGTAATTAATTCATGATACTGCTCACTTAATTACTAGCCAAAATTCCCAAACTGTTATCTGGGTGATGGTTGGGTTCTAGCAACTAGTATTGTTCATTTCTAGAACCCAAATTAATTTCATTAGGTATCAAAATTACCATATATTGAGTTTCAATCACATGCTTTTGACTACTTTGGTTTGGGCAAAGTAGGGCTAGAAAAAGGAAATGAAATCTTGCCTAATTGTGTCTTATCACTGAATTCTAAGTGGCCATAATAACTGAATTAAGAAAATAAATAATAACATGGGTTGTTGACAATCAAGATTGACAAAACTAGCAAACATATTGGAGAGAAGGCCCAAGTAGGAGACATTACTCTTTGCTCATTAATTGAGCGGACCACTATGTATTCTTTCTTCATGCTTAACACTGCGTATGTATAAAGAGAGAGAGAGAGAGTGTGTGTGTGTGTAAATGCATCTTTTATTTGGTAAGTAGTTAAGTCCGCATTGGGATGGACTTGTCTTCTTCAGTTGACCCTTGAATTGATATTTATTGAAGCATGTAGCCATGAACTTGACTTATAATAAAAATTAATTAATTTTCGTTTTCTTTACTTCAAGTTGTTTTTAACACTGGCAGATAACGAGTTGTAAAGATTCTTCATTATTAAATTAACTGCCAACTTGCAACAACTATGAGCTAGATTCCAAAATTTTGAATCAAACGTATAAAGAATCAATTCTCATTAACAATATATATATATATATATTAATCTGTTTAGGAACAATAAACACTAATTTGTCATGTCATGTTCCTAATATATTTATATATATATATATATATATATATAATTATTAACATGCTCATTACAAGATTAAATTTATGTATTATTATACATCACAAATGTCTGAAAGGATGAGCTAAAGGATAATGGCAAAACAAACACTTCAATTCAAAGTTCAAACTGCATATGAAAGGGAGTGAATTTATAATTTTACAGAATATCAGGTTTAGCCCTTCTATTTATATTAAAATCTTATTGACAGTCGAAGTAAGAAGATTGACTTAATTAATAGTATAAAGGTTATCAAATCAGAGTAATTGAAGATGATTGAAAGATGACAGCTTCAATGCCTTAACCGGACCGATATTCTCATTAAAATTTTCAAACTTGATTTTGTAAAATAAAATTCTTGAGGAGTGATATGGCAATAACCTATTGCTACATGACAAGAAAAAATCAATTTTCTCTTACACAATTAATTCACAAATAATAATTTATTAAAATAATTTTTCTAATTGAAATGCTGCAAATTTATTAATTTTTGAGTTATAAAACTTAATTTTATTTTCTTTTAACTACCTTTCAATCGATTTTTTATTCTCTCATGTTCTTTATTTTCATATTTAATTTTATAATTCATTCTAAAATCATAAATAATCTCATTAACTTCTAATTTTAATATTATTATTACAAAATATATTATGAGTAATTTGACATAGTTTGATTAATCGAACATGCGAACCATGAGCATCTCTGACACTCTGATAGCAATTTTTCATAATTTTTACCATTTTTTCTGTTTCCTTTGAAGAAGGAATCAAAATTAATGTACGAAATTAAAATTGACAGAATTAAATTTTGGGTACATCAAGGTAGCAGAGAAAGTTGCAGAATGCTACACTTTTTGCCCTAGTTGAAAGATGTGGTCCTTAAAAGGTCATTGTCTATAAGGCTGTTCAGCATCTGAATATATCATATATATCAATATAAAAATTAAGATTGCAGGTTCCATTCCAATATTTATTTAAAATTATCGATAACTAAATAAACAAACAAATAAATAAATCCAATAATTTTATGATCGGCTGTTATCAAATAATCTAACAACTTAGACAAAATCAAAGACAAAAGGAGATCAAGAATTTTTTTTCCAAGTTTGAAATGACAGTTTGCATCGAAACAAAAGTTTAAAGCCAAAATCTTGGAAATAAGCTTTTTGGGAATAACAAAGAAGTTAAATTATTTGCTGATTACAAAACAACATTAGCAATTAAAGATAAATATTATATCAACTGAAATGATTTTTAGCATGAGAAAAGCTATTTAAAAAATAACAATAAAAAAAACAAATATATATATATATATATATTAATGGATCAGTTCGTTAAGAAGTGTGACATAACACCCATCCTGAAGCTGACATAAATATGTGTTCACTTAAAGGGAGCTGACACAAATCAATTTAAGAGAAATTATTATTATTATTATTTTCTAATTGTTAGTTTCCATAATGATTTATCTTTTTGACCGATTAATCAAGTCGAGTCTGCTCTCAATCAAGTTTTTGACTATTGCAACTATTATTTTTATTTTTTTCATTTTTATAATACAAATAGGCAAAAAAGAAAAAAAAAACAAAGTCATGCTGTAGTTTTACCATTTACTTGGACTAACAGAAGTCTTGTTCACATTGTTAGACAAAAGATTGTTTATACAAAATGAAAAATTTATTCTTTTATGGCTAATCTCACAATTAAGATCTCATTTTGTAATATCAAATTGATTCATACTCCTTAATATCTTGCGAAATATTAACAAAACAAAGTTTTTATCTAAAAACATGTACTAAATTGATTCACACTCCATATCTCAAGTATTTAAAATTTAATATTATATCTTATTTTTAGGATTTTATGTTTGCAAATATTTTAAATTGAGATCCATACTAATTCTAATTTGATTATATATCCAAATGAATTTTAAGATTAGAAATTCCAATTAAAAGAAAATTTCTCATTTGATTAATGTGAAACAAAAAATGGAAGAAAATAAAAGAGTCCATAATCTTGGTATTGGGAGTAGCACTAAGTAATGATAATGGAAATATAGAAGGATAAGCTTTATATTCTGAATTTGAGAGAAATTTGAATGAAGCCTTTTTCTTTTCTTAATCATGCAAGTTTTGGAATATTTGGGAAAATTGCAATCCCACCTGCTCCAAATCTCTTTTTTTCTTGATTTTGGGTTATAATTTCTTGGCCTGTTAGATGTAATGATGTGATGTGTAAGCAGAAAAGAGCTTGGTTAGTGCTGGAAGTTCTCCAAAAGTATGAAAAGCTGGAGGACTTTGTGCCATGCTCCACTGCATTTAATAAATATTGAAATACTGAAATTTTCAGATTATTTTATTATCACTTTGTTTTATTTTATTTTTTATTTATGATAACACTTTTTTTAATTTCAATTTTATATTTAGAAAATCTAGAAATTTTGTTTTGTCTGAGGGGTAGAAAGACAAATATCAATTTATTGTATTTGTAAAACTAAAATTCATTGTTTTAATGTATTTAAAGAAATTTTTTCCTTCTAATTTTAGCAATAAAGTAATTATTATTGAACTTACCAACTTTATTTTCTTAATCTAATCAAAGCAAATGGAGATGCATTGAGCACAAAATCACAACTGCTGATGCAAGGCCCAGAGTTTAAAGCCACAACTAATCCATAAGCAGAATATTAATTAGGCTTTGGTGATTAGGCCCATGTGAATAGAAACTTGTAAAATGAAAAGGCCTTTGGTTTTAGAACACTAAAATTTGGATTTTATCTGGATAATGATGCTAGCTAGTGCGTGCCAGAAAATTCTGGGATTTTTAACAAAATTATCAGAAAAAATTAGAAAATTTATTAGATTTTTAAAATACTTTTAAATTTATCAAATTTTTATCAATTTATAAATTTATTTGATTCAAAATTTATTATGAATTTGTTGTATATATTATAAGTTTTTGTAAATTTATTGAGATTATTATAAATTTTTTATAAAATAATTAAAAATTTTCTGAAAATATATATAAAAAAATTAAAAAAATCTGAGTCAGCTATTGGGCTACACTCAAATCTTTCGCTTCCACAGTTTAAATTGAGTGATTGACAATCTCTTTTAAATATTTCTAATTGATTTATTTTGTAAACAAAGGATTTAAAATTTAGTGAAGAAATGAATAACTCAACTCGTAATTTTTTTTTTAATTTAAAGCTTCCATTGGATAGCAAAAGCAGAAATTCATTGTTTGGTGGTTGAACTAGTAAAAATTATAAAATTTTAGCAAAGAAATGAATAACGTGTAATTAACAATGCTGTTTTAGAAAATTTCTTTTCCCATGAATATTCATCAGATCCTTTTTTTTTTTCTCTTTTTTGGTAAAACTGAATTTAAAGAAAAAAATGAAAAACAAGCACAAATGGAGATCTAGTAAAAGTGTAAAACTGACCACACAATATCAGCTGCCAATAATATTGAATGTTTCTTAAAATAATACTCCACTTTCAAATGTATACATCAAATATATAATTTAATATATTAAAAAAATACTCCATTTTCATGGCTATGTATTTAATTTAGTTTTAGTATATCATACGTATATAAAAGCTGTATGGCATTTTTGATAAAAGAATTTAACAAATAACATAAAAGGTAATTTTCAAAAAAAAAAAAAAAAACCTATTCACGAATAAGGCCCAAGTTCCAAACATTCGTGCTTTAAGTATTCGGGAGGTTAATTTTTAATATAGTCATCATACAGTACTTCTTAAATATCTGCTTACATTCAAATTTTATTTTTTATCCTTTAATTATAAATAGATGTGAACCCTATATGTAAATAAATTTTTTTCTATTTTATTTTCTTTTTTATATGCAAATAGACTGAATTTTGATTTAAGTACCGAAAATTTTTCACTAAAATTTGAACTGTTTTCTTGTCCTGCAGGTAGATAAATCAGCAGCAACACTCAAATCTAAGCTAAGAGTTCTTAAAGAGTCCACCTCATCGTCATTTATAAAAGCAAAATCTTTAATTTTTTATTTATCTGAAAAGAAATTTTTAAAACTGTTTTTCCAACCAGTGAAGAATAACATGATAATCACGTGTAGCCACTTCAAAAGATAATTTTTACTTATGGTATGTTTTGCACTAATAATATTAAAACTAGAGATTAATAGGATTATTTATGATTTTAGAACGAACAATGAAATTGAATGCGAAAATAATGAGTCTGAGAGAATAGGAGATTGGTTGAAGGGTAGTTAAAGAAAAATGAAATTGAGTTTCACAACTAAGTTTTCTTTGAATTAATGTTGGGAGAGTTGGTATCATTAACATTATCAACATCTTCTTCTACTTCTTTAGAATCCCTATCATTTAACTCTCTTTCATCTGCACTAATATCACCTGCATTGCGATCTTGTGCATTGGCACCGTCTACCACTGCATCAACTGCATTGGCATAATCTGCATAGGTCTTTGGTGCAGGGATGTCAGTTGGTGGATCATTGATGAGTCTCAATCAAAACATGCTCAAAAGGATCAGGCTGCACTGTTATAGCTTCATTCTCAGATGGATCAAGCTGCATTATTGTAGTATGCTCATATGGATCAGGCTACATTGTTGTAGCATGCTCAAATGGAATAAAGAGCATGTCATCTTGACTCCTTTTTTACTTAAGTTTTGTAGATTTTCAGGTTGCTCCTCAGCAGTTCTTCTCCTCTTCTTCCGAGGTCTGCCATCCATATTCTTGTAAGGAGGAGGCATCGATAACCAATACTAGGTGGCCATATCGATTCTCCGTTGATGAATTCTATACCTTCTTCATACATCTTTAGATAAGTTATGATCGAATAGTACTCATCAACAAAATCAACAACATCCCTCTTTTGCAAATTAATACATGCACATGCATGTGTGCATGGTATGCCAACTAAATCCTATTCTCTGCAACTACAAATCTTTTTATTCAAATCCACAATAAATTGATTCTCATTCTAAGAAACTTAGAATTTATCACCCACAGCTGGTTTCACAATACAAAATCTTGTATTTAAACAATTATTCTTAATCTTGTCTCTTATTCTAGGGCAAATTTAATCAGTACACTTCACTGCCATGGTAAATTTAGAATGTATCCTTTCCATAAGTGATGTCCTTATATCATCCAGTAATTCAATAATTGGTTTTAAATTTCACTACCTGGCCTTAAGGATGCAGGCATTGAAAGTTTCAAAGTCATTGTTTTAGACCAAGACTTAATGAAAGACTTACAAAAAGCTTTATAATCTAGCTTCATAAAATCTTTATGTGCAACTTCATTCTCAGACTTCATCTCATTAAAAAAAAAAAGCAATCATTCTAGCATTATGTGTGCTTTTAACAGCTCCCTAGAATAATCTTTTAAACTTCTTGTTGTCATATTTCTTTTTCCAATTCGCATAAATGTGTCTTGCACAATTTCTGTGTTTGGCTAGAAGCGCCAACTGAGCGACAACCTTTTTAAAACCCTACATTCACAAAAGTATGAAATAAATAAATTGTCATTTAAAGACTCAATTAAATTAGATAAATCATTTTCCTACATTTACATATGTTTACCTTTTGTTGGTTGCTTATGAATGTCCACCCTAGATCATTACTGATCACCAAAAGTTCAAATACATAGCATAAGAACCATCTCCAACTATACTCATTCTGTGAAGCAACTACAGGCCAGCATATAAGAAACATCTAATTATTCTCATTCTTGCCACATGCTGACAATAGACACTTATGAATATTCCTTAACCTTTGAATTGCTACAGTCATAACTCCTTGAATTTTGCTAGTATATAATCTCCAGGGACATACTTCTTTACAAACTACTTCCACTAGTTATTTAGATAACTTCTTGAACCTTATATTATACCTATTGACAATTGCCCATTTTTGAATAGCTTTTTTACATTCGTGACCATCATCAAAAGCCATACTATCACAAAGACCAAATTTTGATGATGACAATTCACATCTTATTCAGTGTATGCTCTTTTATTCTTTCTCCTCCCGCTAGTAGCTTTATTCAAATATGACCTACTACTCTGTGCTAATCTCCCATCATTGTCAAAATCATGATATTTTGATGCAAATATATTCTCACCCTTATCACCATTGTTAGTGGGTGGATGTGGATGTTCCTTTCCTTTTCCAACAAAAGAAGCAGCCCCACCCCCACCCATCTCATGCCGGTGCTCATCAACTTCATATAATCCTTTATTCTTCGCACTCTTTTGAGCAAATATATATTCCTCATCATCTGTAAATAAACCCCCATTTGATAGTCCATCACTGATGTCACTTTCATCCAAAGGAAAATAATTATAATCATAATACTTACTCTCTACTCCAACTGCAAAAATTTTATTTTTCCTCTCAGTATTATTAGCATTCCTTTAATAGCACCTTGATCATTATCACCCATAACCTCTTAATCACATTCACTTCAATGTATATGTTAATTACACCAGTGGCGGAACCAGGATCATGTTGAAGGGAGGGCAACATTTTTAAGCGAAAAAAAATTATAGGTGAATTTATATTTAATTTTATTTTGATATTAAAAAATTAATATAAATAATTGATATTAATATTAATTTTTATTTTTATTTTTATTTTTATATTAAGTATTTAAATATTAAATTTTTGTTATTTTATTTTAATATTTAAATGTTACTTTAAAAAATTATATAATATATATATTTTTAAATAATATTTATATATTTTTAAGTAATTTAAAAAATATTTAAGCTAATTATTTTTTAATAAATTTATATGATAGAATATTATTTGCAAAATGATTAATCTAAAATATATTTTGCAAAATGATTAATTTAATCACAAAATTTTTGAATCTAATTCATAATTAAATTATAAAATAATTATTAATATCAATTTTAGAATATAAATTAAAAATAATTAAAGCTAATAAATATATAGAATAAATTTATTAATTTAATATATATTGTAAAGATTTAATATAATATATAATATGTATTATATATTAGAATATATTTATAAGTATATATATATAATATACATATATAAATAAATAAGTAATGTATAGACATATATACACACACTGAAAGGGAGGGCAATACACACACAATATGACTTTGAAAGGGGGGCAATACACATGCACAAAGTATGACTTTATGTATGTGTATATATATATACATATATATAATTGGTGGAAGAGAGGCACAGACCCCACGTGCCTCCACCTATATTTATACTATCACAAATGCACTTAAACATCTTCAATACTTCTTTATATGATTTTATCTCACTTAGATCATCAGTAGACCATCAGCTAAGTTAAAACCCTCAATATAATAAAAGATCCTTCCAACAATGTAACCTACCCCTCTCACATCATCACAAAACTTTAAAAAAAAAAAAAAAAAAACTAGTTTTTTTCACTATCATAATTGTAAACTTCTTATGCATATATGTTAAACTAGATTCAACCCCTTTTAATTCTCCACCAAAATAATATTTAATGGTAAAATAAGTTTCCAAAGTGAAAATACATAACTAACCTCTTAGAATACTCGTGAAACAAAGGACCAGCTTGCCATCTCTTTTCTTTTCTTGTCCTTATGGATGATATAGTGAAGGAGAGGAGAGAAATTTTTTCTTTATTTTTCATCCGGATCACTTAGAATTTGGCTTTATACCGTTTAATTGAAAAAAATAATGGGCATCATTATCGAGCTATATAATAGTGACACTCGTTATATTTATTTTTTTTTTCGAAGCAAATATTAACAGGCATTAGTTTTTCATTAATAAAATTAACACCGTTAATAATTAAATCCAAATAAAAAAAATTTTATATTGACACGTTATCGAATCACCGAGTGATATATTCTCAACCGGTAAAAATGATAAAAGTGAGAAAAAAAAAATTAAAGTTTACAAGCCAATTTATCAAAAGAAAAAGTTTATAATAGATGTAAAAAAAGGCGTAAGGTTTAAGTATTTTTTTCCAAATAAAATTGTTTTAGTGTCAATCAACTAGACAGCCAGCAAAATCATCAATATTGGTTGGTTTAATATATAGCGCATGTACAACCTTCAACGGATGAGATGAGATAGTAGAGATTTTTTCTTCTTTAATAAAAAAAATTCAAATTTGAGTATTAAATATGAAAAATAATTTATCTCTTTAATAAATCTGCCTGATATAAATTCAGATTCATCAACAATAATATTAGTGCTTCTAACCCTCTACCTCTAGACTATACAGTGTCTTCGTGTCAAATTAATTTGGATGAGATTAAAAGGAAAAAAAATCTTATAATATAATAATCAGTATCGCTCTAGTATAATTTAAAAATTTCTCGGACTATCAAGTTTAAAAACCATATATACGCACTATAAATGAATGTGGCTATTTGATATGATTAAAATCCTTAAGAGTACAATTTTTGGTGTCCTCCCATGATTTTTAAATGAAAAAGATATCAATAATGGACTGAAAAAAAATTCAAATTGTTTACTTAGAAGGAGATTATTGGTGCTGAATTAATTGAGACTAGAGAAATAATAATTGTCTTACGCATGTATGCCGTTTGGCTGAGGTTAGCAACTGAGACACCACACTAATAAAAGCAGCTTGCATTTTCTAATGCTTCGTGAGACTTCATTCTCAAAACTCAGTGTTACAGTAAATACCTATAGAGTTGAATCCAGAGTTCTGTATAACCTTAAAATCCAGCCATCTCATTTGAAAATAGAAACAATGCTGAATTGACTGGAGATGCAGCCAATCAAGTTCATGTTCTGTAAGAAATGCAAATAAAAGCCGAAACTTTCAACAGAAAATATAACAATTTTAACTTATCCCTCCATGGAGCTGGCTCCCTTTCTTTTACATTGACTCAAGGACCCAAAAATGCATAAATTAAGAACACTTGTTCTACAAAATCACATATGATATGCATGCTAAAAAATTCTTCACAGCAAAGCCAGGAAATTGGCTTTTCTACAACAGAATCCAAAAATTCCCCGTTATGGAACTGCTATCCAAACTAATGCGGCAAGACTGCAAATCCCATGTCATTGCTTAATGAGACCTAGGCGTGTTGCAAACCAGATGATTAATTGTCTAAACCCATCGATCACAATGCAAAATCAAGCCATCTGCTTGCAAAACCAGGTTGAAAACACATGTTGAAACTTACCACAAGACAGACCTCATTCCCATAAAAGATTCTGAAAACGAGCACAGAATATTGGTAAGATATCTATTGTAGTGGCGAGTAGAATAAACTGGAAATGGCACAAAATGAAATGCAAAGAAGACAAAACTAGCAGATGTGAACTTTTTATGCAAAGCAAAGTTGTCTGACAAATATTTTATATGCCATTCCAATCACATAAATGCAACAAATATAATACAATAGAAGGCACTGACTCGAAATTAGAGAGATTAGGCACAAATCAACCCACCTGTTTTCAAACAAGGAAACTGTCAGCCTAGATGAAAGGAGATTCTCAACTTTGGTAAAAGAGGCACAAAAGGAGAATGTAAACTTAAATCTAGTTCCACAGAAGTCAAATTTTAACCATGCACTATAACTCAAAATAGACTAATAAATTCAGCTTAGATTCACTAGTCTTCAATAGAACCATGCGATACAATTTTGTAATTCAATCTGCAAACTCATCATCAGTTCAGTTGTAAACTGTCCTCATTTAGTGTTTTCAGCTTGCAATTTCAATTGCTTTCCCTTTTACAGATGATTCTTACCCATACCCATGAGCTGACTCAAGCATGTATACATCTCTAAAAGAAAGCTATTAGAGTTGAAGCATACATGCACGATAAAAAGGCAGACAAGACATTTTAGGCATTCTCATGAATGGAACTGGTATGTCAAGAGAAGGTTTGACATCAATTAAACATCTATTCAGCAGCTATAACATCTAAATGGAACACCATACTTCACTAGATGACTAGATGATTAAAAAACAATTCCTTCAAAAAAAATTAAGAGAAATAACTAAATCCGAGTTAAAATCAAGAACCTTGTGGCCACTGTAGGTATTTCAAGCGGAAGGGCAAAGCTTCACCATAAATTTCAACATAAAAAAAAAAAAGTTAGTTAGCCGCATATGAAAAAAAAGGCATAATTGAGATTTTGAAACAACTGCACAACATCAGGACTGATAATCAAGAAGTATAATACCTACAATGCTTCCACTAAGCAAGAGAAGAATGAAACTGTATAAAATAGACCACAAGAAAAATAACTACATAGACTTCCAATAGGCGCTCTTGCTGTCTCTAATTCAGGATCATAGGAGAAGAAATCTAAAATATTACTTTCATTCCTGAATCAAAACAAGAAACACCAAGCACTTAGTACTATAAACTATAAAATCATAAGATTCTACCTCCACCCCTCCCACTCCTTCCAACAATACACAAAACACACGAACAGAGCAGACACTCTCAAATACATGCTATAACTAAACAGTTTTAGCATTTATGCAAAGATCATAACAGCTGTAGCTTTTACGCAAAGATCATATTGATTATATCATTGAAGCATGCAGACGGTGCTCAATTATACCTTAATTAAGTAAAACATTCGCCCGACAAAAGCATTTCATAAATCAATTGCACAGCAATTTATGAAATCCAAACGACCCATTGAGATTCAAAAATACCATAGTATTAATTTAGGCATCACACTAGAATTGTTCTCATCAAGTGAAATTGAATGTCCATGTCATAGAACAATTAATATTTTGTAACAATAAAAACATCAAAAAGTAACAAAGTAACATGATAAACATGGATGATGGTTGCAATTTAAAATAGCTGCTTACTTATACAATTGGGCAATTATAAGTGCTGCAAAACTGCATGAGTGCTGTTTGATTTGCTGTCTCAAGATTTTCACTGATGATCTGGGGATACCTCCCGGGGGAAAGAGCAGAAAGCTGTGCCAGTGAAGCAACTAAGAATTGTTTTGGATCTTTTATGTCCTTGAGAGGATCTTCCTCCTTTTTTCCAGCATTATAAAGATTGACAAAGGTTGCATTATAACCTGCATTTTCACCAATATCTGGCATTTCAGGTTCCTCTTCAACTCTGTCCTCCTCTGGCCGTGAGAGAAGAGTAACAATACTATCCAGCATTTTCCCCCAGTGCCTAGCAGCTGCAGCATCCAAAAGCACAGGAGATTCACAGATAAGTCTGGTTGAGGCAACTGCAGCTAATTTAACCTCAATGTATCCAGTGATTAGCTTAGTATTGGGGATCCAGAACTGCTCCAAAATTACCATAAATATATTGGGTTGAACTGTATTCATTGTATCTACAAGGTTTCCAGAAGAATGCTTGACCAAAAACAGTGACATAAAAATCAAGAGAGACTTGACAAACTTTACTGTCCTTTTGTTCTGAAGGCGTGTAAATAGAGCATTCCAGATGTGAACCATGTAGGGAGCAATGACCCTGTAGTCAAGATTTTCAATCACGGTGTTAAGAACATAGAAGCCCTGTTCGTCAGTGCTTGGGGATGACACCAGCCTGTTGAATATACCAAGAACCTGGCTAAGTCTTCCCTCTTGGTTGAGCTCATTGGGTGCTTTTTGAAGGAAAGCTTGAAGTAGACGCACTAAGGCTGGGACATTTGAATTCCTCTTCCATGAATCAGGAGACAGAAGAAGAGCAAAAATCTGAATGTAGCTGGGGGAGATTGGAGGCCTACTCAACTCAACAAGTTGAGCCAAGAGCTGGAATGCATATGGCAAAAACTCAGTTACATCATTTGCCAAAATCAACTCAAGGCTGGGAAATAAGCTTGTTTCAAAGGCTGGTAAAAGAGAATTATCCCTCTCACATGCACGCCTAACAAGAACAGCTATTGACTCAAAGAGATAGTGATTGAAAATTGGATTCTTTGGATTTTTGCAAACTTCATTGAGAATTGATGTCAAACCAGCAATGCAAGGCGCAGCAATCTCAGAGGATATTTCGGCCACACCTAGAACCCGCATGATACACTTCATTACATACTGATTCTCCTCAGACTCCGGAAACTTCAAAGCATTGAAAAGATTATTCATAAGCAATTGAAGATGTGGAGTTACATCTAATGAAGTATACCGGGGTCGTCCCCCGTCATCCTTGACCAGCAATAGTTTCTCTATACAACTAGCAGCATAAGAATGAACCACATTCGACTCAGAGACAAGGAATCGAATCAAATCTGGGAACAACTGAACTGCAAGAGGCTTTTGTATAAGACTTCTAAATACTGTAAAAAACTTCAGTGCACCAGCCTTAAGCATTGGAAACGCATTTATATCTTGACTCTTCAATTCGGGCAATATCACTTGGCCAAAAAAGTTCTCAACATTCACAAGATCGGTTGAAACAGAAGTACCCCCAGCTTTTTTAGTTGCTAGTGAAACAACCAAATAAATAGCACAATCTTTGTCCTTCCAATTTGTTGCAGGATTTGCAGAATAGGAATTCAACAAGTTTTGTATTTGAATAGCAACCAATTCAGTTACCTGCATCCGATAATTGGTTGCAATCCCTTTAAGCAATTCACATGCAATCCTTCTCCTAGTGTCAAGATCACTGCCCTCCATATCTCTCCTGATGAACTCAATGTAATTCATCTCAAATAGCTCCTCATCCTCATCCCTCAACCGCACATTAGGAATCACAATACTTTGACAAATCTGGGGGATGACCCCATTGGTTCCAAACATGCTGTGCTGCACACTAGTACTCACAGTAGTCAGAAACTTAATTGCTGTAACAGCTAACCTATCGCGGCTGGAAGACTGGGATACATTCCCTAACAAAGTCCAAATAGCAAGGGCAAAGCCTTCCACAAAACCCTTAAATTCCTCCTCATTCTTCTCCATGTAAAGGCTAATATTCTCACATACTGCAGACCTAAGCTCATCAACAACCGCTAGTCCATCAGCGCTGCTCTCCAGCGTAGGATAGCTGGTAGTTAAATATGTTTTGAACTCATTCATCCACTTGTCCATATTATCCTCAAAGAACTCAGGCAACTCTTGAAAATTCAGGGAGTAAAATATCCTACAACACAACCTCTGGGATTCAAATAACGGCTTTAGAGTAGCAGGGGAGCCGCCTCCTGAACTAACCGTTGAGTCAATTAAAGCAGCGGTCCTTAAGAAAATCTCAAGTAATGGTTTTGCAAAATTATCCAGACAATACTTCAAATCAAGCAGTAGATCATTAGTTTTGTACTGATAACGGAATTTTTTGAAGATAGAATTGGCCGTACCAAGAATACCATTAACTGAGGCGTAATCGTTATTGCTAGAGACGACATTGAGACTATTCGTGAGCTCCGGAAGCAAACTGGGCCATGATTTGGGAAAATCGTGTTTGCCGATTAGGGAGAGGGATTCGCTGAGCTGTGACTGAATGCGGGGAGTGGAAGAGAGCATGAGAGAAACAATTAGGGTTTTGATCTGATTCTTCTCGCCATCGGAGATCGGAGTGAGGGAAGAATCGGGTGATGGAGCCCAGCGTGTGCGAAGATGGTTCTTAAAGTTGACAGCAGCTGCATGGCGAATATGCTCACTGAAGGAAGGTTGTGCGACTAATTGAAGAACAGTAAGCGCGTAGTCTGGACGCTCAGCGGCTTCCGCAAGTTTTTCTTCTGCAGCGCGGCGTGGCTCCGGCGATGGAGAAAGTGTGGCGAGGAAACACTGGGAGAGGAAATCTGGATTCAATTCCATGACTTGATAGAAATGTGTATGTCTGTGCTTGGGGTTTGCGAATGCAGCTTTAGGGTTTCTGATTAAGAAATCTAACAATCGATTTTACTGATTTTAAAACAATAATAATAACTGAAACCCAGAAAATGTAAGAGAAATGTACAGAAATGGAGCGGATGGAGAGAGGGAAAACACAGAGGAGAATGAATTTCAAACGGTGCTTTTGATTTTTGGGGTTTTAGTTAGGGTTGTGAGTGATGGTGTACCTTCTCTTTTCTTTTCTTTTATTTTTTTAAGGGAAACGCGTGGCTTTGTTTGATTGGTCACAAAAAAATAGAATCAGGGCGCATTTTACATTTTAGGCCCAAACTCTTCTATGGCGGTTGATAAAAAATAAATATAGCCTAAGAGTAACGGATCATTACTCACCGGAATGGACTTTCTCTTCACTGATTTGCCACACTCTCCCTCTCTGTATATTTTTCTTTCTTTCTTTTGTAAAGTCGATGAACTACATTATCTTTGTAATATTTTAGTTTTTTTAATATATTTAGTGGCATTTCCTTAAAAAATGTAGCACAGTATATGTTTTTTTTAAAAAATTTTTGTAAATACCCCACTTTTTTTATGTATTTAGTATATATCAAATATAAATTAAATTTGCATGTCTAAAATTAAAAATTAAAAAGTGAATATTTTTGAAAGAAAAATTAATATTTTAAAATGATTTTATTTTTTAGTATATTTAAAAAGAAAATCCAAAAATATCTGTGATGGGCAAAATGGTTTTAGAGTGGTGGGCATGGCCATAGGCCAGGCTTCCTCAGAAAACCAGACCTGATCTCCTAGGCTGGGTCCAATTATAACTGCCCAATTCGAATATATAAAATATATTAGGCCCAACTACAATTTACTATGCATGCTTCATTTGCCATATCTAAATTTTGCAAAGACAAGTTTTGTGTCAACTGAGGAAATAATCAGTGAAAAGGGGACAGACATGCATTGTTCATTTGAATTGTCCCAACTATTAGCAATGTATTTTCCATACCCACATGAAAATTCATCTATTTATTGATCAATTTTGGAGCATTTGAAATTTAAATGTTTGGTTTCAGACTTTCAGTGGTCCACCACTCTGCCCTTATTTACCTTCAAGTTTGTTAGCCAAAACTATCAGAAAATCTGTAATGCAATTTGCATAGCCTACAATTATTAGGTTCATACTATTAGAGCAGGCGACCAAGAACCAACCCAGTTCTTTCTTAGTGTATAATATGCATACATATTCTTCTTATCTGCCTAATTAAATCATGACTTTAGTAGGTAAGCTTTGATGATTGTTAGATTAAGATGCTTAATTATATATTTTGATAATTATAACGTAAGAAAAAAAGTATCAAAACATGTCTTATTAAATAGAATATGAAAAAAATGACATGGGGATGGAGAAAAAGGACAAGCAAATACAGCACGAAACTTCATCTATCGCTGTCTGTGTTGTTCGTAATGGTAAGATGGACAAAAGCTTGATTGCCACTTTTCACATGCATCTCTGGTTTTTCATTCATGGGTTTCCCATGTGCTGGCTCCGTCACAAATACAACAAAATTCCTTCCTGTATTTTGTTAAGTTTAATTAATTAAATAACTGTAATTACATTCTCTTTTTGTAATGCCTTAGATTCCATTAAAAATTGCTACTATAACTGTAATCAACAAAACAGAATATGTTCAATAGAATCTATAGCACCTTTTCACTAGAAAAATTAAATATAGTTACAAATTAAGCAAAGAGAAACAAAGTGCAAAACTTTGAAACTTTTGTTACTTTAAAACCACTTAATATACAGTGAAAAATAAGCAAAAAAAAAGGGTAAATATTACATTCAAGAATGCCATAATCCACTCAACATACTTCGGAATCTGTTTGTAGATAGGTTCCTGACAAGCTTTTTAGCATCTGAAACTTCAGCTTCTGCAAGTTTTTCTATGTTCTTCAAATAACCAGAATTGACAATCTTTCTTCTTCCATTATTGCTACTTGTCAATGAAATTAATATAGAAATCAACAATTTCTTATTACCTGCCGAATTTGCCTCTTCCTGATCAAGCAATTGAAGAAGAAAGGCAATGTTACGATCTTCTTGAACGAATCTTTTTCGATTTTTAGGCACTGAAACCATGCTAGTTAGCGCCTCTAATGCCATTTCTCTAACTTCAAATGATTTTGCATCAAGAAATCTAACAAATTCAGACATAAAACCAGCATCTCCCATCGCTTTCTTTGCTTCCTCTGATGTTCCAGATAGCCTAGATGCCACTTTTAATGCCAATTCTTGAACTGAAACATCCCCATTTCGAAGAAAGAAAAGCAGCTGATCCATAAAACCATAGGTGATCAATATACTGATACAATTTGTTGAAGAGAAACATAAATTTTCAATTGCCCTCAATGCTATCTCCCGAGATTTATAAGTTGTAATTTTTGGATCAAGAATTTGAACTAATGCACGAATTCCACCTTCTCTAACTACCAATTGCCTAACTGATTCATCTCCAGAAGCAATATTTTGAAGGAATTCAATTGAACTAAGCTGCACAGCTTCATCTCTTGATCTTGCAAGCTTGACAAATCTAGAAACAGCACCTTCTTCAATCATAAATCTTTTTATTTCTTCAACACCAATAAGATTTCTCAATACCCCACAAGCTGGACCAAGGAGTTCTGCTCTAGAATCACCAAAACAACATAGTTTTAATAGAGCTGTGACACCACCATGAGCAGAAACAGACCAAGCATTATCAGAATTCTCAGTCAATTTCTGTAAACTTCTAGCAGCAGCCCCTTTTCCCGATTCATTACCACTTTCCAAGACTCGAACCAGAGGCCCAATAACCCCAGATCCAATCAATACAGACTTGCAAGAATTAAACCCAGAAATTATTGAAACCACTTTGGCACTCTGTTCTTGAATTCCAATTTCAGAGGAATCAAGAAGATTAACTAATATATGCAAAATGTCACCAAAATCAAGAATCACCTTGACATACCTCTCATCTTCTACAATAACCTCATATAAATTGACCAAAGCTTGCCTCTTCATTTCAGTATCTCCAATCTTCATTCTCGTCAATAGATCCCTCACATAAAACCTCATATCATCTTTACAAGCGTTAAGCGCAGGCCTAGAAACAACAATGGCAAACCCCTGAGTCAAAATCCCTGCAGTACAAACCCCAGATAGATTCTTGACAAGGCGATCAAATTTTGCGGCCATTACATCCAAATCACTCTGCATCAAAAGCTTCCCACTGTATGAAAGATCCACACATCTTCGAGCAAGATCGTAGCAGTTGTTGGTAGCGACTATTGTAGCAGACATGAGGCCTGAAAGTACTGGGTTTTGATTGGAATCGCAGTTCTCGATAACAATTAGCGCAGAGTGTAGCTCTTCTAATTTGTTTCTTAACATTTGCCATTTTACTGCAAAAACTCTAATACCATCAGAGAAGGAGATTAAAGAAGACACGACCTCAATAGCTTGGCTGAGACTAGAAGTTGATGAAGATTCCAAGGAGCTCTGTTCTTGTCTTGGATTTTCCTGTCTCATTTTATTTTTTGGGGAGTAATTTTACTAATGATTTTAAAACAAACCCATATAATATCTACAAAATGCAGAATCTAGGAGGTAATTTTCTATCCGGAGAGAGAAAAAAGAAGAAGAGGAAAGTAGCTGCGCTGCTCATCGGTCTGTTATCTGCGCTTATCTTCTAGCTTGCAGGACAGCAACAACTGAATTGGATACCATTCTGCTATTACACATTTGCCCTTAATGGTATCGAGGGCTTTTTTTCTTTTCAAGAAATGTTATTTATTATTTATTATTCAGTTATGGTTCCATTTTTCAAAAGAAAAATAAAATATAATCTGTATAGCAAACGAATTTAATATTTTTTGGTTTCAAACCTAAATCTAAAAAGTGTCAACCTTAATATTCACTTTTATTTATAAAATATATTTAATATTTATTTTTTTATTTTATTTTTTAATAAATTTATATTTTAAATAAAAAATTAATAATAATTTAAATTATTTTTAAGATAAAATAAATATATGAACAAAAATAAAAAAATATATAAAAATTGTTAAAATATTAATTATATATTTTTAAAAATTATAAAAAAATAGATAATTTTTATGAAATGGAGAGAGTAATTAGCTAATATTATTAGTTTTGTGAAAGTTATTAGTTAACTGTATGTTTCCATTGTTATTATTCCAAAGTTGTCTGCTCTTCCCAACAATAAAATTTAGTAATTAATTAATACATTGCTTCAGTTTTTAAGAATATTGCCTTTGATTTGTCAGACAATTTCATATGGAAATGTCATACATCGTAGTAATACGGACACTTTGGGTATAGCAAAAATCCATCATTAGCCAAGAATGAGGTAATCGTACCTTATTAAATTTAAGATTAAATAATTTAAAATATATGTTATATTAAATATAAGAATGTAATCGAATAGTTTAAAATTGTGGTCCTTAGAATGCAAGTTTCAGGGTCAAGAGGCGTTTATAAACTACTAATTCCAGGCACTGATTTGCTAAGAAAAAGGAAGAAGAAAAGAGAAGGGAGAAGGGAGATTAAGAGAAAATACAAAAGGGGGTGGGGGAATTGGACCACCCCTAATATTAAGAGGGAAAGTGCGTGTAGAGATTAGGTGAAAAGAAGAAAAAATAAGTAAAGGTTTCAATTTTGGAGATGACAGAAAGCACCCCACCATGTGAAGGGCATTGTTGGATTGGATTGGATGGCAGTGAGTCTCCTTTTCAATTACCAATTAGCAAGTGCGAGAGGGAGAGAGGTATAAGAAAAACCTTCACACCCCCTTTTCGCAGTTGGTTTTCTTTTCTGTCACTGCCACTGCCTAACATTGTAATTAATGTTAAAGTTTATATATTGGCCCCCATTCCCCAATTTCTTATGTAGAGTTTTCTTTATTTTCTTTGTCTTCTTTTTATCTCATTTAATGCACATCCAATTCTAGTCTTATACTATAATATATTTATTATATATATATATATATATGTAATGTACTTTCTCACTAGTTAGATTTATTCAAGATATGTATAAAAATATCTTAAAGAATCTATGTATAACAATTTCTACTACTTTATTCGGTAGTTTTTATTGTTGAATTCTAATATTTCATCACCTTTTAAATATTTTCAATTTGTAAAATATTTTGCTATATAGCTTTTCTTTATTATTATTTTAACCAAAAAATCAGAAAAAAAAATACAAAAATAGCCATAATAATAAAAACATACGAATTTATCATGGACATAAATCAAATCTGAAACTTTTTTTTAAGATATAGGATCTCAATTCTAATCTCGAAATCAAATTAAAATTTCATTGAAACTATATACTTTTTCATCTGATTAATTTAGATAAAAGAAAATTTTTAAAATTAATCAATACATATTATTAAAAAATTTATCGAATTACTGAATGGAACTTTTTGAGATCAGGCATATGATGAATTCTTTAATATTCCTGAGTCTTAAATATTTAACCAAATTGTATTCCTATAGATGTTTATAAAATACTATTAATTTCAACAATATAATATATAATCATTTTATTTTATGGAAAAAATAGTGCGAATGTATTTAATACTCCCTTTAATTAGACTTACTTGTTAGTATTTTTTATATTTTAAGAAATCTTTTTACCAACTCATTAATTTTATTAAATTAATAAAGCACTTAATTAATAACTTGGAGGTTTGGTTTTTGGTTTTAATTGACTTTTCTCAAGGTCGCCGTGTTGAGTGAGGTGGTGAATAGTGAGAGAAGATGAACAAATTAATAAGCCAAATTTAAGATGCTCATTTCAAAACAATTAATATTGCAAAATAAAGAAACTATAAAGGATGTAATCATTTTAAAATTAACTTGAGGAATAAACTTTAACGGAATTTTTGGTAGTTGTTTTTCATATAATATAAAACAATATATTAAAAAATATCTTAGAAAAATAAAATCACAGAAAATGACAAATTGAATATAAGAAATGAAAGAGCCATGGCATTATTAGTTGTCTAATCTTGTGCCAACTTACCTCATTTCATGACAAATTTAATCCATTATTCTGCTTGTCACGGACCCTTATTTTATGAAAAACTTTTTCTCACAAATGAGCTGGTTTTATTTGTTTTCGATGGATATTAATTTTAACTCTTCCTGATGTTTTTTAGTTTTGTTAATGTGTAAAAAATAATGGAAAAAAAAAAAATTAAACATGTGGGTAATTTTAAGTTTCAATTTTAATATTTTGCGGGTTGCAGGGCAGTGTCCGTTGGCTCAGTGACTCCATCAGAAAAAATGTCAGTTGCCTTCTTCTCTTTATAGCAGTACTGCACATGGCCTTTCCATAATATATATATAAACTCACTGAAATTCAGATTTGACACTTTCCATTTTTGAAAAAGATTTAATATCACTGTATTAAAATTGATGAAATCGTAGCCTACTTAATAATGAATGGTTTTTAATTCGATAATATTGGAGTTGTTGTTTATGAAATTAAGAAATTATAAGTTTGAATTCTAATCAGGACTTAATTTTTTAACAAATAGTCGGTGAAGCTAAGCAGCTTTAATATCTCATACATTTAATTTGAAGTAGTTTGATTTGGGCTTTATGTATGATCTAATTGCTCGTTTCTTGTATTAGTTGGAAGATGTTATTATAATTAATTGTTGAAGAAATAGGGCAGTTGTGTAGCTCTAATCTGCATAGCATAAAAGCTCAGCAGCAAGCAAAGGTGCACTAAATAAAGAGTTAGGTACATATCTCCATTTGTATGCAAAGGCAAGAAACTAATTAATTGTTTTGGATATAACTTTGAGTACAGGAGAAGGGAAATTCAAGAAGAAATAAAAAAAAATTAATTATGACTATAAACAATAAGACAATATACCTTGGCTTTGAAGAGAAAGGTATATGTAGCAAAATTTTCAAGCCCATTTACTCAATTGAGAAAAATAAAAGACCCAATAATAATAACTATATTAAAGCTTTTTATAAAGTTTTAAAAGAAAAGGGATTGCTTGATGTGGATATCAAGATTGGTGTCCCAATTTTCTTTTTAATATTATATACGTTCACAATCACTCCAACTATTTATTCAACAATATATTTCTCAATCTTTAAAATTTCCACAATTAAATAGGATTATTTAGAGAAAATTTCCGCATTTTACTCTCCCTTAATTGAAGATTTAAATGCATAAACCATTTCTTAAGCTTCTTGCTCACCAATAAATTATATATACATAAGAAAATCGGTTAAGCTAAATTATATCTATAAATATGAAATTAAATTTGAGAATCTGCTAGTTTTGACTCTTGATTATGTACTTAATTGAGGAAGTTACTTTCATTGATAATGACATTCACAAAAAATGATTTAGTCCTAATCTGGTATTTGGAAGCAATCAATTTGACCAAAAGATTATGAAACCATTTTCATAATAATGTGGAGCCATATCTGTAAAGTTTAGTTGTTTTTTGTATTGTACAAGCAATCTAATGATACAGTAGCTGCCAAATGAGTCATCAATTGCTTTTAAGAAAATTAAAAAAACAGTTAAATAGTACATTCCCACGTGCTTAATCCTATAATCTTTATGAAAAGAAAAGGCTTAAAGTTTTTGCTTAGGAAAATGGCTGAAGCTAATTAAACTACTGTTTTTGCAAGTTTAAATATTAAAATCAAATTCTTTCAATAATGATTTATCTTTTATTATTAAACTAGTAAATCAGTGATTTAGTATTTACCTCGTAATATAAAAAGTTAAGAATTTAAATATAAATAGTTTATTCGCATTTAAGATAAGAAAAAAAGAAAAGAAATAATAATGAGAGCTAATCCTGTTCTGGCATGCTCCAAAATCTGTTTCATGATGGTGAAAATTATAGCTCAATCTGGCTTTCACTGTGTTGGACCTGCCTAATGATGAGGATAAAATTGAAAGGAGTGGCTTAGATTTCACAACTTCATTACATTACAAGAAAATGGTGTCCTCACAACATCAAGTATAGGCATGTGTCCTTGTACCCCTTGCCTCTATATCACATATTGTTGTTTATTGTTATTAGTTTCTTACTTGAATGAGACAGCTTACCAAAACTTAGCTTGTAATACTTTGGGCTTGCAAAGAGAGTAATTAGGGTTGCACTGATAAACAGTTAATTAAGATGATAATTTTAACAAACTAAGAACCTAATAAGCATGAACACAATCTTTAGAAAAAATAACACTCAATGGCCAAATCAGAATTCAACATATCAAGAATGTGAAAGTTTTGAAGCTAAAAAATTATACTTAATATATAAATTTATTGCGAACAAATTTAAGATAAAAAAAAATTAATTATTTTAATATTATAGTACGCTATGTAAGATTAAAAGAAAAGATATATGCTTAATTTTTTATATATATTTATATTATTTATACATATATTATATTTTTGTCAAAATTATATAATGAATATAAATATATTTTTTTCTAAAAATTAATAAAATGATATCTAATTTAATTATTTGAATTTATTTTAATCTCAAAATAAAATTAAGAAAATAGGAACATGTATCAAAATTTAATCATATCAAACTTGATGAAATAGTTGAATTTTTAGAAAATTTACAGTTTCCTAATTTTAGTTAGGTTGATGAACACATCGAAATAAGACTAGTGAAATTTAAAAGTATTTTACAAGTAGTATAGAGTAGTACTATACTCAGTTCATATATCCATTTCTATGTTTTTCTATATATAATGTAAATCATATATATATATATATATGTATATAAATATATGCTTTTTTTTCAGTGGATAGGGGTAGGACCCGCTGGTTCTGCCCCTGATCACACTTAAATTGAGAATTACCGAGTAAGTTTTGGTCAATAAAATGGATTAACTATCCTTGTAAATTTTAAATGATTATTAGGGGTATTCATAAAATCCTAAACTCGGCTCAACTTGATAAATTTGAATCAGTGTTGGATAGAATTTCAAATTTTAAAAAAATAAATAAATTTCAAATTTGGTGAAAAGTTATTGAATTAGATAATTTTTAAAACATCATTGTTTCACTTAGACAAATAGCACTGTAAATATTAAAATCTTACACTTTCTCCGCTCTATTTACTACCCTTTTTGCATTGTCTTACTAGCCTAGAGCACTAACCTCTCTTGCTCTCTAATCCCCTCTAGCCATTGCTCTTGATATCTTTCTCTCTTTGTCTCGCTGTCTTGTTCTCTTACAGCCTGTTTGGATAGGAGGTAATAAAGCGGAAGGGAGGGGAAGGGAGGGTATAAAAGTAGAGAGTAGACTTTTACCCTTATTTAGAAGGAAGTATACTAATTAAATGAAGTAGAATGAATGATAAATCTCACCCTTCAAATAATGAAAATTTCTCACATCTCAGTTCAATGGAGGAACTAGTATTTAACTGAGTGGGTCAAAATTTTAAAACAAAAAAAAAATTATATTCAACATAAGTTCATTTCAAGCAAAATCGAAATAAAATTTAAAAAAGAAAGTAATGTTTTTAATATTACAGTAGTGCAATAACTAATTTTTGTTATTATTTTTACTATGATTGAGATGTGATAATTATATCTTACGAGTATGCATTTAATTTTCAGTATTTTTATATTTTAATTGGTAAATTATATATTAATGATTTAAAATGATATTATCTAGATTTAATTTTAGTAAATTCATCACCACAAAATTAATATTATCTTCTTTTTTTATAATTAGTAATAAAAGTTTTACAACACAAATAATATTTTTATTTAAATATAAATTCATACTGATCAAATTAGTAAGAAAATTGATAATTGATAAAATTTATAAGTTCTATTTTCATTAATAATAAACTACAATAATCTATAGAGCTCAAAGGAAGTAAGTTAGTCTCTAGATAATTCTTTTATCTCTAAATAAAATTTCTAAAGTTGTTGATTTCATAATCTAAAATTATATACAGCTTTTACTGAATATATGATTTTAATTGAACATGTAATTGGTGACTAGTTAATCACAAACATTAAGATCAAAATCACCAAAATTTTAATTCAAAACAAGAATGGATCAATTTATTAAATACTCATTATCCACAAATCTAAATCCACCTAATCATACTAGGGAGATTAGTTATTCATAACTAAATTAAATATAAAAATCATAGAAATTATTATCAAATCCATAATTCTAATATTCAATTCAATAAAATAGCAAAAACATTAAAGAAAATCTAAACTTGAAAATTTAAGCCGAATATAATGTTCAAACTAGACGGATGAAGCTACAGAAAAGATGAAACACAATCTTCTCCTTCCTTCGATTTCCAATAGTGCATGAATGTTTTTTTTAGAGAAAGAGAAAAATGAGATGGAGATCAATTGCTTCCAGGATAGCTCCTCATGGTTGCTTCCAGGATAGCTCCTCATGGTTCCTATTCACGTTCATGTCCACCTTACTAAAACAAACTCCTACTCCTACTTAACTTCTGCAGAAATTCAAAATTAAACTTGCCAGCTAATTTTCTATCAGATAGAAGCATTATTTCTAATTTACTCCTTCAAAAAAGTTGTAGATCTTGAAAATTATATGAATTTAGGCTTTTAAATCACCTCATTTGGACTTTAGACGCCTAAGTTAAGACTCAATTACTCTTAGTGGTTCGGACTAAAATTTTGCTTTTAAATTTTAAGTCAATTTCAACTTTAAAATTGGATGCTTAAACGAACTCGGATTTTGACAAACTAGACCTCTTTAAAAGGTTTGAGATCTCTTTTATCAATTTCATGAAGACAACTTTTTTAATCTTTCACTTTATCACCTCTGAAATTTTACTTGAAGCTTTAAAAATTCAATTCTACTTAAAATTTCAGTTTGCACAAACCTATAAGAAATTAATTCAAATTAAACTTAATTCAAATAAAATTAAAATAAATAAATAAATTTAGAATAAATTAATTTAACTCAATTTAATACTAAAATCTATTAAAAATATATGTTCGAATTGCACTGATCAATTATTATTATTATTATTATTAGTAGCAGCAGCAGCATCGTAGTAATTTTTAAAATTATGGATGTTACAATTCTTTTAGAGGAAGTGTCATTGTTTTTGTTGCTCTCTTGTGAGCTTTAATTGTATTGACGTGAAGAGGAATTCTTTTATTGAGCAATATTGGCAACAATAAAGACTGGTTTGCTAGAGATGTACAATAAGATCTCATGAGCCATGAGTCTACGAAAGAGGATTCTAATTTGATGAGAGCAATATGAAAATAGTGGCATTAAATTTATTGGAAAATATTGATGTTCTAACAGCACCAAGCTCATTTGCGATAACTTTGGTTTCACGCAAAAACTAAGCAATGAGTTTGTCACTGAGAGTCATGTTTTGCAAAGCTATATGTAACTGAACGCGTCTAACACTTTTACTCGTACCAAATGCAACTGAAAGAGCTTTTCTGTGTTGCGTTGGCAACATCTAAACCAGTTACACAAGGAAAAAATTTTTCGATTAAAGGTGAAAAGTTCAACTCAGTAAGAACTGATATTCTTGTAACCATTTTAGATAATCAGTATTTGGTTCAAATTGATTTGTTGTGGTATTGGTAATGGTAGAGTCAAGTGCTGGTGTGCCATTTAAGCGATTGACGGGGTTGTTAACATTTGATGATATGAATGAATTGATTCTTTTAGGTCATTTAGTTTGTTGATTTAAGTTTTATTGAACAGGAAAGTTGAGCATGAAGTGGAGAAGCGAAAAGATTTGGAGTGGTTAGGGTTAATGCAAAAGAAATTAGGATTTGAAGAAATGATCCTATCTATGATAGACTCTACTATCATGTAAAATAAATTATATTAAGAAAATTTGATTAATTTGTATTGATTACATTCTTAAGCATATACATAAATTCGTTACAACAATATATAGAAAATGAGGAGATAACTATAGACAACTATGAGCTAAACATATTTTATAATTTAGCTTAATAGATTTTAGCCATCTTAACGTAAAAAGGTTAAAATATTATCTCTAACAACCCTTGAACCAAACGTCAAATGGAAATAGATTATTTTGAAACCGCTTTTAAATACTGCTATAAATTTAAAAATTTCTCAAATATGTATCAAAGATTTAAAAATCATATCTAGCGATTTCTAAACCACCGTTGCCTACAAAATCAAACAAAAGGGAAACAAATAACCGAACTCTCAATGAGAATTCGTAGACTTTGTTAGCTCAGTGGGACTCACCTAATGGAGGGCCGCGTCTCATGGAAAAGAAAATACAGTAATGAAAGCGATAAAATTACAATTTTTTTTTTTTTGAGAATGAGATAAAATTACAATTTAGTTTTCAAATTTAACTTATTTAGTAAAATAATTTTATTTTTAAAAAATTAAATTAATTAAATTTTCAATTTTCAATTATCAATTATCAATACTCACTATCTATTTTTTTAACCTTTCTTCGAAAAAAAATTAAGAAAGAATATGCAAATAAATATTTTAAATTATCGCTGAAATATATATTACCCCCTAAAAATTTTTTAATTTAAATAAATATAAATATTTCATAAAATTATTTTTTAAACACCTTTAATAATGAAAAAAAAATTATCTGCAATTTGATGTGGTATTATTAAAAGAAAAAAATATTTTTTAATGTTATTTAAAGATACTAAATCCTCCTTAACAGTAAAAAATCTCTCTAACCCTAAAAATTTCTACATTCCTTTATCCTAAAACCACGAAAATCTTTTTAAAATCTAAAAAATTTCAATTAATTTAATTTATCTTCTAAAAATTATCTACCTTTTCTACAGAAAGAGCATGATCCAAGTCTAGTTTCAAGCCATCGTTGATGACAGATTTATATCTTAAAACGATATCTTGATAATTTCCTATAATGGCCTCTGCAATTTCTTGAGCTTCATTTAACACTTCACCTTCTTCAACAACGTGATTAACCAATCCCATCAAATGTTTTTGCTTTTCTTTTCCCCAATTTCACCCAAAATGGAATCAATATTTCTAAATTAGAACAAGAAAAGAAAGTAAAGCTAAACCGATTTTAAAGAAACCGATGATGGGTTTTTTACAGAGTTCCATTTGCGCAACTGGTTCAGCCTCCACGTCCGTCACGTCCCCTTTAAACACATCTTCTGCATCAGTGAGGTCAACGCCGGAACAAAACGCTCGACCGGATTCGGAAAGAATAATAACCTGCACCGAATCATCAAAACCGAGGGCCTTGATCTCTTGAGCCAAACGGCTCATCATCGACCTGGTCAATGAATTGAGGGATTTGGGACAGTTGACGGTGATAATTGCGATGCCGTTTTGATTTGTCATTTAGCTAATTGATTTGATTGTTAACGGTATATAATATTAAAAAAAGGTGATAATATTAAAAAAATATTTTTTAATGGTGCCACGTCATATAGCAGATAATATTTTTTCTTTTTTTGTTACTAGAGAGTCTAAAAAATAACTTTATGAAAAAATTTTAATTTAATGCCTAAAATGCCCTCTTCATCTCCCTCGGCCTTCGCCATCTTCAATCTCAATTCGCAGAGGAAAGAAAAATTCCTTCAATTTTTAATTTTGATATTGAAAAAAATAATAATAAAAAGCCGTATAATGATAAATAATCAAAAAATTCTTAAAAAATCTACAAAGATAACAGTTAAAGAGATGGTAGTTGCAAGCCTCCACTGCCATTTCTCACACCCAGCAAAAGAAGACTCCGATCGACGTACCATTTCGCCATCATCGAGGCTCGGTTCTCATCGGTCTCAGCCCTGATTTTTGCTTTCTAGCAGGTCTTGCCACTCATAGCCATGTTTGCAACAATGGTTGTTGGTGTTGGATTAAACACAATATTCAAAGCTGCTTCTTTGAAGGGATGAGTAATTTTGTGTTCATTTTCTACTCAAATTTAATTAACACTCTTCTCCTTCTCTCTGTTTCCTTCTTCCTTTGCCTGTATACATACATATCTAACTATTTCTAATACAAGATACTCTGAGTTTGAAGAATAAGAAATTGAAATCTGCAAATAGCCGTTACAAACAATTTAAAGAAGAAGAAGAATGAAGTGTTTTAAGTTGAAGCATGTGAGGCTGTTAGTAATCACGTGGAGCAAAGCCAACTTGGATAATCTCCACCGTTTGATTGTAACAGAAGAATAAAACACCACCATCTGATCAAAACAGAATAACAGATGGTGTATATATAAGCTGGAAGAAGAAAGACGAAGCAGTTAGTTTTTTACAGAGAATTTTCTAAATTTTCATTCTCTCTTTAGTTCTTATAATCAGTTGTTCTTCTAAACTTCTTTGTAATTTTCTTTAATTGATTAGTCAAGACATTAAATGTTGATTCATCACATTTCTTATGGTATCAGAGCAAGTTGATACAACAATCTTATAAAGATCAATCGTTGTGTTGAAATTTCCAGCTAAGTACTGTTCATTTTGTGCAAGATTATTCGATGCTTTGCTATAATACCTGTTTGTTCACAAAGATATACTTTCTTGTCCATTCTTTGGTTGATTCTTTGGTACTGTTTGGTTGATTCTTTGGTTCATTCTTTGAGTTCAAACTCCAGAATTTCTCTTATTTCTTCATTAAAACCTTAGAAAATGGCTAATCCTGCAAATACAAATATTTCAGATCATCTTACCAATCCTTCTAATCCATTATATTTGCATCCTAATGAATCAACCTCGTCCATTCTTGTTTCTATGCCCTTGACTGAATTCAACTATCATTCATGGGCTAGAGCAATGAAAGTGGCTTTAGCTACTAAAAACAAGTTAGGTTTCATTATAGGAACAGTTACAATACCTGAAGAAAATGATCCTCTATATAGTGCCTGGAGTAGATGTAACAATATGGTTACAAGTTGGATTACAAAGTCCGTTTCTCCCTCCATAGCACAGAGCATTCTGTGGATTGACAATGCTGTTGATGTCTGGAAAGATTTGCAAGATCGTTTTTCACAAGGAGACAATTTTAGAATTGCAGATCTATTAGATGAAATATCAAGTTTTAAGCAGGCAGACTTATCTGTTTCAGAGTATTATACTCAGCAGAAAATTTTGTGGGATGAACTAGCTGTGTTGAGGCCTGTTAAACCTTGTAGATGTAGACAAACCTGTAATTGTGGAGCTGCAAATCAGTGTAAAGAAGATAGGGACAAGGATCAGGTTATAAGGTTCATTAGAGGCCTTAGTGATAGGTTTGAGAATGTTAAGAGTAATGTGCTTATGCAAGATCCTTTGCCCTCATTGAACAAAGTTTTCTCTATGGTGATGCAACAAGAGAGACAACATCATTATAATACTCAATCAGAGGCAAAAGCATTACTAAGCAGAGGTTATAGACCTAATCTGATGTCAAGAGGCTTTGTACAGCAGAATTTTAGAGGATAAAGGCTTCCACAGCAGTCACAGTTTTATGCACAACCAACTATCAACACTTACTCTGGTGTACAAAGAAAGTGTACTTACTGTAATGGGACAAATCACACTATTGAGACATGTTACAGAAGAATTGGTTATCCTCCTGGATCTAAGCCAAGAGCTAGTTTCAGACCTAATGTTGCTGTGAATGCTGTGTTTGGAGAATATCAGGATATCACTCATTATAATCCTGTAAATGCTATCACTGATCCTGTAAATGTTGTTAGTTATGAGTCATCTGATGCTTATGCTAACAATAATATGTTGTCATCACAAGAAGTTTTTCCTGTCACAGATTTTACCTATAATACAATGCAGGGGCAGCATGTTTTACCTGTTGCAACTGGAAACCCATCATATAATTCTGTGCAGGGACAGTATATGTCAGCTCCAGACTACTCTTGCAATCAAATGCAACATCAACCCAGTTACTGTAATGTTGCTAACTCAACTGATGTGCACAAACATATACCTGAAGCAACTGTGTCTTTCACAATGGAGCAATATCAGAAAATCATGAGTATGATTGATTCTGCAGAAACAAAAACTACTGGACATGCAGTCAATAACATCATGACTGAACCTGGAGTAACTCAAAATTCAGGTATTCCTAAGTCTGTATACAATTCTATTTGGATATTAGATAGTGGTGCCACTGACCACATATGTAAGTCTATAGAATTGTTCACAGAATATAAGAAAATTCAACCTGTTAAAGTGAAGCTCCCTAATGGAGAATATCTAGTTGCCCATTTTTCTGGCACTGTTATTTTCTCAAAAGATTTATACCTTAGAGATGTTCTCTACATACCTGGGTTTGCTTTTAACCTCATATCAGTCACAAGTCTCATTAATCAGTTACATTGCTCATTGTTTCTTTATGATGAGTTGTGCATAATCCAGGAAGTAAAGACCTGGAAGATGATTGGTATAGCTAAGGTGTTACATGGACTATACAGACTGTTGCAGAATGAAGATCCTGTCACAGTCTTATCAACTAAAATTAATAAAGTTGTTTTATCAGCCACTTCTTTGTTCTTTAAACAATGTAATAATGATGTTTGGCATTTTAAACTAGGGCATCTTCCTAGTGCTAGACTCTCTATTTTGTGTAAACAGCACCCTGAAATTCAAGTCAATAATAAAGATTTACCATGTGATATATGTCATTTTGCCAAGCAAAAGAGATTAAGTTTTACTGACAGTCTAATTAAAACTAAATCTTCTTTTGAGCTTGTGCATATGGACATTTGGGGACCTGTTAACACTACTACATATAATGGTCATAAATATTTCCTAACTATTGTTGATGATCATACAAGATACCTTTGGGTATACCTTCTAAAGGAGAAAAGTGCAGCTAGAGAATTAATCAAACAATTTATTGTTATGGCAAAGACTCAATATGGGAAGCAAGTTAAAACAATAAGGAGTGATAATGGGGCAGAATTTCTAATGAAGGAATTCTTTGCTAGTCAAGGCATTGTACATCAGACTACCTGTCCAGAAACCCCTGAACAAAATGCAGTAGCAGAAAGAAAACATCAGCATATACTAAATGTGGCCAGAAGTTTATTGTTTCAGTCAAATTTACCTAGAAGTTTTTGGGGATTTGCTGTCATACATGCTGCATTTTTAATTAACAGAATACCTACTCCTTTGTTACAAGAACAATCTCCTTATCAGCTATTATTTGAACAATTACCAGATTTCTCAAATCTGAAGGTATTTGGCAGTCTATGTTATGCTAGTACAATCAGGGCAAATAGAACAAAACTTGATCCTAGAGCTCAAAAATGTATCTTTTTGGGGTACAAAGAAGGAACAAAGGGGTACCTGATGATGAATCTGCACACAAGAGCTTTAATAGTTTCCAGAAATGTTATCTTTTATGAAACTGTCTTTCCATATGAAGACAAGAAGTTCACTCCTCTGCTGCCTCAAGTTGATGGTATTCCTGATGATGAAATTTCTCTTCAGCATCAAGTTCAAACAGATACAACTGATGATATTTCTGCACAAGTTCAAGAAGAGTCAAGACATTCTGTTAGAACTAGAAGAGCACCTCAATATTTGAGAGATTATCACTGTAACATGGCCACAATAAAGACTCAGGAACAGCAAGATTCAACAGAACACTCCCTCTCAAAAGTCCTTACATATGAACAGCTTTCTGCTCCACATAAAAAGTTTGTTCTAGCTGTATCAACTATCAGTGAACCCAAAACTTATAACCAGGCAGTTAAACATCTTATCTGGAGAGAAGCAATGGATAAGGAACTTAAAGCCTTAAAGATCAATGACACTTGGATCCTAGTGTCTTTACCACCTGGTAAGACACCAATTGGCTGTAAATGGGTCTACAAAACTAAACTAAAAGCTGATGGGACTATTGAAAGGCACAAAGCTAGACTGGTTGCAAAAGGGTACACTCAAGTAGAAGGACAGGATTATTTTGATACCTTTTTTCCAGTGGCAAAATTGACAACAATTAGGTTGTTATTAGCTCTTGCTGCTACAAAGAAATGGCATCTCCAACAGCTAGATGTCAATAATGCATTTCTTCATGGTGATTTACCAGAAGAAGTTTACATGGAGCCACCTCCAGGCTTGGATGTCCTTGCAGGAACAGTATGCAAATTACAGAAGAGTATATATGGATTAAAACAAGCCAGCAGACAATGGTTTCAAAAGCTTACCATTTTCTTAGTCTCTCTTGGTTATACTCAGTCCCAATCTGATTTTTCTTTGTTCACAAAGAAATCAGAAACTTCATTCACTGCACTCTTGGTATATGTCGATGATGTCATTCTTGCAGGAGATAATATGGGTGAAATTGAAGCAGTCAAGCAGGCTCTTGATAACAAATTTAAAATTAAGGATTTGGGGAATCTCAAATTCTTCCTGGGACTTGAAATAGCAAGATCTTCTACTGGTCTTCATATTTCTCAGAGGAAGTATACTTTGGAGCTCTTAGCTGAAAATGGGTTACTTGGAGCAAAGCCGGTCTCCACACCCATTGATTATAATATCAAACTTACAAAAGAAAATGGTGATACCTTGTCAGACATATCAGCATATAGAAAGCTTGTTGGCCAATTGTTGTACTTAACAACAACAAGGCCTGATATAACATATGCTGTTAACACCTTAAGTCAATTTCTAGCTGCTCCAACTACTGTACATCAACAAGCATTATTTCGCATACTCAAATATCTCAAAAATAATCCAGGAACAGGATTATTTTACTCTTCCAATTCTGAATCTACACTTAAAGCTTTCAGTGATTCAGATTGGGCAGGGTGCCCAGATTCAAGAAAATCTATAACAGGGTATGCTCTTTATCTTGGAGATTCCTTAATCAGCTGGCGCTCCAAAAAGCAGCCAACCGTTTCTCGCTCTTCCACTGAAGCTGAATACAGAGCTTTAGCAGTCACAACCTGTGAGATCCAATGGGTAGGGTATTTGCTACAAGATCTTGGATATTCTCTTACTTCACCAGTCAGTCTATACTGTGATAATAGATCTGCTATCTACTTGTCTGCAAATCCGACTTTTCATGAACGGTCGAAACATGTAGAAATCGACTGTCACTTTATAAGAGAAAAAATCACTTCTGAACTGGTACAGCTCATACCCATCAAGACTGAGTTTCAACTTGCAGATTTATACACAAAATCTCTTTCCCCTGCTCGCTTCAAGTTTTTAATGGACAAACTCGGCCTTTGTGACATCCATGGCCCAGTTTGAGGGGGGCTAATACAAGATACTCTGAGTTTGAAGAATAAGAAATTGAAATATGCAAATAGCCGTTACAAACAATTTAAAGAAGAAGAAGAATGAAGTGTTTTAAGTTGAAGCATGTGAGGCTGTTAGTAATCACGTGGAGCAAAGCCAATTTGGATAATCTCCACCGTTTGATTGTAACAGAAGAATAAAACACCACCATCTGATCAAAACAGAATAACAGATGGTGTATATATAAGCTGGAAGAAGAAAGACGAAGCAGTTAGTTTTTTACAGAGAATTTTCTAAATTTTCATTCTCTCTTTAGTTCTTATAATCAGTTGTTCTTCTAAACTTCTTTGTAATTTTCTTTAATTGATTAGTCAAGACATTAAATGTTGATTCATCACATTTCTTAATTTCTAATTGGTACCAGATTGTACGTATTTTTAGTTAAATTTTCATCTTTTCATAAAATCACATACTCTGTAACTCTGTTTCTCAATTTGCAGTAGAACAACAATTCCTTTTTTCAATTCCCTCTTCTGTAAATAATCTGCGCACTTGGGATCATTGGGTATATATAGAAAGGTTTTTTTTTTGTTATTGAAAATGATTAGTTAAGAAGAATTTTGATACCCAATAATTTTATTTTTCTGATTTTTGGAGGTCAGGCTTTTTGCTCAAAGGAAAAAAGTATAGTTCTCCCAATATGGCTACTGCAATGAGCAATTTCACTTCTACTTGGACATTCTTATTTGCTATTCTATTCAGGTTCTTACTAATTTTTCTATCTAATATAATTTCCTTGCTCTGTTTTAAAAAAGAATGGGGAAGCTGGATTTTTATTACTCAGAGGTTAACAAATTTACAGTGTTTCAATCGAGGAAATGGCCTATTAAACTCTTGTTTATGAATTGATTGTGTAGGTAAAAAATAAATTTTTATTTATTTATTTTTTGTCATGTGTCTTCATATCATTTTTCAACCGTCCAATTTTATTGGAACAAAATTAAAAATTTAAAGTTTTCATCTTTAAAAATTTATAAATTTTAATAGAAGTTAAAATTTTGAGAACCATCGGCGTACTTAACTCCAGAAATGCACAACAATACTTCCAACTTCATCTACAAAAACCATCACCAGTATCTCTTCATCAAAGACCAATATCAAATTGGGTCATTGTTGGAATATTATATTCTTTATGATTCTTTTTCATTATTCAGGTAAAATCTTTGTAGACTTTTATTCTTTTCTCAAGGGAAGTAAACTTTGATTATTTGGTTTGTGGTTTCCTTTCATTCTTTTTATCTCCTTCAATTTTTCACTCAAAGTTTTAACCTTCTAATTTTATGAACTTTTATTTATCGGGATTAAACTCATTTTTATATTTTGGTTGATGAGAATTCAGTTTTATGAACTTTGCGACTTGTGAGAAAAGGAAAGAAAATGTATTAAATTTTTTTATCCCATATAAATTTTAATAAAAAAAAGTAAAATTAACATAATAATAAAATGACTTTCAAAAAAAATAACAGAATAATAAAATGCATAAGTGTTTGGCGGAATCTGAATTGAGAAATGAATGAATTCTTTTTAAATTTAATCAAAATCTTAACTTTTAATTTCAAACTGTTCATTTTCAATTTGAGAATAATTGTCACTTTAAAATTTTGCACAAAAATTGAGAAAATTATTTAATAATCTACTTTATATAATTATTTTAATAAATTAGCATTCTTCTTAATTTATTATTTATTTTATTATATATTAATTATATAGGGATAAATTTGAGATAAATATATAAAATAATCTTGATTTTTGTGAATTGATAATTATTTATAAATAAAATTTATTCACTTAAAATGATAATTATTTGTGAACGAAAAGGGGTAATATATAAAAACATAATATACAATATGTAATGTATAATATATAAATTAAAAAATAATATTGAAGTATAATAATAAGTAATAATATTGAAGATATAGAAATGAAATTTTCTAAAAATTATAAAATATTTAAATATACATATATATATACAATATAATTTCCCCAATAATAATTATTGATCAATTAGGGAAAGAATTGAGATGATGACTCGTGATTTGAAGCAACACATTAATGGTGATGCTTTTTCTTTCTCAAAACCTACGGAAACTTGTGAAAGTGAAACAAGAGCGGCGTGCTGCTGGTTTGATAATGGTAATGGCTGTTAGGTTCACAGCATCCATACAAGCTCGTGACTCTTATCAATCCTATTATGACCATAAAAGCCTCTTCTTATGCGGACTGTTAAGCCAATATAAAACATATTCATCCACTTTTAGGTGCCTATTAGATAATGATGCAATCTGTATAAAAATATTTAAGTTGTTGTATTAGCTGTATTGTGAAAATTTTTATCTTGTTAGGGTTATTTAAGACCCATATCACAGTTAAATGAAAATATCATTTGAAGTCTATTATGGTATCAGAGCCCTTAAAGGGTTTAATCACTGTTTCTTTTTTTCTCTTCTATTTTGTTTGTAATCATTGCTATGGGAACAGAGACAGCTCCTCAATTAACCCTTGCTCCTTCGATTTCTTCTTCCATCATCACCTCTTCACTATCTATTATTCCTAATGTTTCTCATCATATCAATGTTAAATTAACCCCAACCAATTATGTTCTCTGGAAAACCCAAATATTGTCGTTGCTTTGAGGCTATAATCTCGATACACATATCGATCCGAGTCATGTTTCCCCACAGCCTTCTCTATCGAATGATACTCCAAATCCAGCCTACACTATTTGGTTTCGAGAAGATTAAATTGTTATGAGTTGGCTTAATGCTTCTCTATCTGAAGAATTGCTCTCTAGTTCTATTGGTGCTACTTCAACCCTAGAAATACGGACACGGCTTGAACAAAGTTTCGCCGCTGGGAATGTTGCTCAAGTTCGACATCTCAAGAATGTGATTCATCATCTTGAGAGAAATACTGATTCAATTATGGTTTATATGCACCGAGCAAAATTATTAAGCAATCAACTTCTGGCTCTTAACAGTCCTATTTCCAGTGATAATTTTGTTGGTGCAATACTCGATGGGTTGGGACCAGATTATCGTCCCTTTGTTCGTTCTATAGAGGCAAAATTGAAGCTTCCTTCTTATGATGAACTATTTGGCTTACTATTGTCTGAAGAGTTGCAACAGAAAAAGTATGAGTCTTCTGCTGCTCCTGTCACTGCATTGTTGTCAACTCAACCTCAACAATCGATGTCGGGATTTCAAAACAATAGGGGATGCCGAGGTAAATGAGGGATGCGTGGAAGAGGTGGTCGAACACAGAATTTTCAAAATTTTCAGAATTATTCTTCTCAGTCTCAGCAGTTTCAGGGACAATTTCTTAGTTATGCTGTTTGTTATAACTGTAATGGCTCGGGTCATGTAGCTCGACCATGTCCCAATCAGAGGAAAATTAATTCCACACCATAGGCTTATCATACAGTTTCTGCTCCAATCAGTCAATCACAGCCTTGGAATTCTGCACCTGCTATGTCAGCTTATCGACCAAAACAATCCTGGATTGTTGATACCGGTGCCACTCACCATCTTACTGGTTCTGTTGGTAACTTGACGATTGAATCTGAATATGGGGGTCCTGATGAGGTTACAGTAAGTAATGGTAATACAATTCCCATCTCTCATGTAGGCAGTACCATTTTACATACTGGTCATGATTTTCGTTTGGACAATATCTTGTTTTCTGCTCAATCTCCGTTTAGTTTGCTGTCAGTTTTGAATTTTACTACTGATAATCAAGTCTCACTTGAGTTCTTTCCTGATTGTTTTCTTATCAAGGATATCCACACGAGGAAAGTCCTTCACAAAGGTCCGGTTGATCATGGGCTTTACAAACTTTCAGCTTCTAATTTTTTGTCTTCTGCTGCTGTTCATCATGTTTCCTTTAAGTCTTGGCATTCTCGTTTGGGTCATGCTCATGATGGAGCTATTTTGTCTACCTTGAAACACAATAAAATTGATTATTCTTCAAATAAAAAGGAACTTTGTTCTTCTTGTTGTGTTAGTAAATATCGCTTAGCTTTTCCATTGTCTTCTTTCACTACTTCTGCTCCTCTTGAGCTTATTTGTTCTGATGTATGGGGACCATCCCCTGTTACTTCCATTAATGGCAATCGTTATTATGTACTTTTTTTATCATTACAGCAAATATTCCTGGTTATATTGTCTTAAACGAAAATCTGATGTGCTGTCTACTTTTATTAAGTTTCGAAAATTTGTTGAGAATTATTTTGCAACCAAAATTAAGAACTTTCAGTGTGATTGGGGAGGGGAATTTCGATCACTGGCTGCTTATTTATCTGATAATGGCATTTCTTTACGAATTTCTTGTCCTTATACGCCTCAGCAGAATGGTTGTGCTGAGCGCAAACATAGGCATGTTGTGGAAACTGGCTTGGCTTTATTGAACTATGCTACTCTACCTTTAGATTACTGGGATTTTGCTTTTGAAACTGCTGTCTGTACTATTAATCGGGTAGTTACACCATTGTTGCATAAATCTCCATATGAACAGTTGTTTGGGAAATTGCCTAATTTATATAGTCTTCGCACTTTTGATTGTTTATGTTACCCCTATTTACGACCCTATAATCATCACAAGTTAGAGAATAGGTCTACTTCTTTCATTTTCCTTGGTTACAACTTGGTTCACAAAGAATATAAATGCTATGATGTTATGGCTAAGCGGATGTATATTTCCAGACATGTGGTGTTTGACGAAACAAAGTTTCCATTTCAGTCATTGATAGTGCAGGTTGCAGCTATTCCCCGATCTGTTAGTACTAGTCCTGGAGTTCTTGGGCCGCCACCGGTTCATTTAATCCCATCTCCTACACTTCAACGATCTACAGATAGTGTTTCAATTGTTCAAACAGAATCGGCAGCTCCTACTCTTGTCATGGATTCACAGCCCGTTATCCAGTCACCAATGTTGTCTTCCCAAAGCTCACAATCAAATCAGCCGAGACCAGTATTGGCTTCACCTGAGGGAGCAGTTAATGTACATCCAATGTTAACAAGGTCCAAAACGGGCCATTCCAAACCAAAGACATTTTCTGCTATTAAACCTCCTCTTCAACCAGGAAATGTCACCGAAGCTAAAAAATATAAGGAGTGGCGCGAGGCTCTTGGTGATGAGTTAAATTCATTGATTAAGCTTGGAACTTGGGAACTTGTTGAGCCACCTCCACAAGCTAATACAATCGGGTGCAAGTGGGTTTTTAGAGTCAAAGAAGAGTCAAAGAACATTCAAATGGCTCTTTGGATCGATACAAGGTGTGTCTCATGGCCAAAGGATTTCATCAAAGACCAAGGGTTGACTTTGGAGAAATATTTTCTCCTCTTGTAAAACCAGTTACTATTCGTTTGGTGTTAAGTCTTGCAGTTTCCAATAAATGGCTTGTTAAACAATTTGATGTCTCTAATGCTTTTTTGCATGGTAGGCTTGATGAACCCGTTTATATGCAGCAGCCGCCGGGTTTTGTTGATGCCTCAAAGCCAACTTTTATGTGCAAACTTCATCGTTCACTGTACGGATTAAAGCAAGCTCCAAGGCAGTGGAATACTTGCTTAAAAGTGGCTCTTTTGCAGTTTGGATTTGTTCAATCAAAGCTTAATGTTTCATTGTTTATTTTTCGACAAAAGGATGGGGTAATGTATTGCTTAACTTATGTTGATGATCTACTGCTAATAGGGAGCAATTCTGATCTGTTAGCAAATTTTCAACAACATTTATGTTCTAAGTTTTTACTTAAGGACTTAGGACAGCTCCATTATTTTCTGGGCATACAAGCACATTGGAAAGATGGGTCTTTATTTCTGACACAACAGAAATATGTTCTTGACCTGTTAAAAAGAGTTAAAATGGAAAATTCCAAGTCTGTATCTACTCCACTTGCAACGTCTGCGACACTGCATACTTCTGCTTCTATTTTTTATCCGACGGTATACTGGAGTACTATAGGCAGCCTCTTGTATTTATTGTTTACTCGGCCTGAGATTTCGTTTGCAGTAAATAGGCTGGCTCAATTTATGCATAAACCAATGGAACTACATTGGCTTCAAGTGAAATGAATACTCCGGTATTTACAAGGGACTGATGGGTATGGTTTGCTTCCACAACCATCATCGGTTGATGTTATTTCTGCATATAATGACTCTGACTGGGCTGGAAGTGTTAAGGATCAAAAATCAACAACGTGGTTTGCTATCTATCTTGGGAGGAATCTTGTGTCATGGACGTCCAAAAAACAAAGGAGTGTTTCGCATTCCTCCACTGAAGCGGAGTATCGAGCTATTGCAAATGCAACTTCTGAGGTAATCTGGGTTCGCAATATGCTTCATGAACTTTGACTTTAGACTAAAATACCGGTTATGTGGAGTGACAATTTAGGAGCAACAACTCTTACGGTAAATACATTATATCATAGTAAAATAACGCATGTGCAAATAGATGTGCATTTTGTTCGTGACAAAGTTGAATCAAAAGAAGTTCAAGTTCGGTATATTTCCACAAATGACCAAATAGCAAACATCTTAACAAAAGCTTCGCCAAAGCAGCGCTTCCAACAGCTACGATCCAAGTTGACTATCTTTCTTCATTGATAGACCAACTTGAGAGGATATATTAGATAATGATACAATCTGTATAAAAATATTTAAGTTGTTGTATTAGCTATATTGTAACAAATGTTATCCTGTTAGGGTTATTTAAGTCTCATACCACAGTTAAATTAAAATATCACTTGAGGTCTATTAGTGCCAAATTCAACCTATATTTTTCTGTAAGGATAAGAAGAAAAAGTTATAAGCATTCTATGTGAAAAAAAAATAAAAAGGGACTGAATGGTGAGGGATGTAAGTTGAATTCTCCAAATTCTTAGGAAGAGCGTAATTGTCAATGGCTGCAATTGAAAAGACCCAACGAGTAATAAAACAATTCAAAGGTCTTTGCACTTAAATAAAAAACAAAAGAAGAAAATGATGCTCTGCATCATAAGCAGGAAAAAACAATCAGTCTATCACCCTTGGAACATTCACCCGAAAAATTATAGCCAAATTATAGCCCTTCAGCCACAAACATACCACATCTCCAAGATAACGAGGACCCTGCCAAAACAATTATTTCTTCTTTTTTCCATTGAACATCCAACAAGCCCTTGAGCATAATCAGTCTTTTGTTCACTGCACTTGCATATGCATTAGGAGCATCCAAATTTATGGATTCTATCAACCGTAAACAAACTATACCTTATACATGGTTTCATTTCATTTCATTGCACCAGTTGATGAGACACCCCACCTCAACTTGAAGGACTAGCCCCAGCAGCACCAATTACTTCATTCAGGTCTATATAATCCCACCACAAACCTTGCCTGCCTTCAATATCCACTTCTTTTCTTTCACTTTTTCAATCTCTTCCATCATCCTCAATAACAAAGCTTTCCTCAGCCATGTTAGAAGGCAAAGCTGTTGTTGGTAAGACTGACATGCTTCAGACCATGCAGCAGGATGCACTCCACTTAGCTGCAAATGCCCTTGATATTTTTGATGTCACGGAGTCAACTGATATCGCCCGCTTTATAAAAAAGGTGATCTCCTGAACCAATTGGATATTTGACCAATACTATTTCAATATTGGGACTGAATTATTAAGGAAAGCAAATATGGACATCCCTTGTCATGCCTTGACACTTGTTATTGCAGGATTTTGACAGGCTGCATGGACCTGTATGGCAATGCATAGTGGGTACGGATTTTGGTTCCTTTGTAACCCAATACCATGGTTGTTTCATCTACTTCCACATTGGCAGTCTTGCAATTCTGCTATTCAGGGTTGCTGTAAACCAAGTAGATGAGAAGATTGTTGATGAATGAGCTTTGTCTTTATTGCATCTTTTTCAATTGCATGTTCCACAGTTCACAGCATGGAGAAAATATACAGTGAAGAATGGATTCAAGTCTTTCTGACTCTTCTTTATCTTCTTTATAAAATCACATCACAAGTATGAATTTTGGAAAAGTGCCTTCAGTAGAACCTATGAGGTAGGAGATGTATACATAATTGTCAATTTGTTAACTATAACACAGTAAATGCACACAGCAAGAACAGTAATGCAAGTCAGCCTCTTGAAAAGAAAACTTGCTAGAAAGTTTGAAGCGTGCATAACTTCCATGGTGAAAAGTAACTTCAGTCACTGCTGGGTATAACTGCGTGGCTATAGCACACACTCCAGTCTTAGTTAAAGTGCTTCCTATATATACTAACTAGTTAGCGTGCTTCCTAATATATACCAACTAGTTACTTAGTGTGCTTCCTAATATATACGATCTTATACTATAGTCATTTTATATGTTGATACTGATAGTTGCCAGCAGAATAATTTCACTCAAACAGCCATCAGAAAAAGACAAGTCAGTTTCCGTGACAACACAAGTAGACAACCCCCTCCCACAATGAACCCATGTAACAGCAGTAGGCAACACATGCTGTGAAATTGCTGCCAGGCTCCGGGTCATTGTCACTGAATATCTATAAATGTAGTTGCACAATGTGCATGCGCCTGTGTAACTAAGTGTTTCTGCATGTGTGCGTGAGAGACACAAAGACAGATTACCTACATTAAAAACCTGAGATAGTGAGGACAGATGGAGGGGCATCTCTTCTTGGTCCAGCAACAGAACGGTAAACATAAACTTTATCAGCCTGACTGTCGTCACTTCCATCCTCCTTCATTACCTCCACATTCAATCTTGGCATCCCCCTTGCCAATAGCTGACAGCCATTCATTGTCACATTGCAGGATGACATCCAAAGTGACCTCATAGATTCATACTTCTCCAAACCTGAAAGGAGAGCTGCATTTCCGAATGGGCAATCCCTTATCTCAAGTTTCCTCAACTTTGGACAGCCTCTCAACACATATTGCATCCCCCTATCACTGCTGCCAGCAAAGGCTACAGAAAGAGTTTCCAAATTTTCGGCATACCCCCCAATATATTTAAATGTCAGGTCAGTCAGAAGACCAGAAACTGAAAGTCTCCGAAGATTAGTGCAAGTCTTCACGACTGCACCAAAAGCCTCATCCATGGGTTCATTTGTCGTGTAATCTGGTTGACCTGGATTCATTATGCAGAGACGGAAGTGAGTGAAGTTTGGGCAGTTCTGCACAATTGTTGCTACTGCAGCATTAGTCATCTGCCGGCAAAAGTAGAGAACGTAGTGAAGTTTCTGACAACCATAAGACACAGCCACAAGTCCTGCTTCAGTTACTCCATGGATAATTTCCTCATCAAAGGGATCAGCAGGGAAGACACGGAGTTCTTCCAACAAAGAACAATTTGATCCAACAGCCTCCAGACCTTTGTCCTCTACAGTGTCCAGGACCTGTAACAACAAAACAATTAAACCTCTGAGAACTTATACTATTGAAGGCTATACATTTTCCCTTCATGATCAACCTGTGCTTGAAATTTATTGTTTTTTAAAGGGTTCCTAAAGCAGCAAAGAAGACTGACAAAGCAACTGATCTGCACAGTTTTTATTTCATTAAATATCTTAAGCTCTTATGTGTTTCAATGTAATTGGAAGTTACGACATCAATACATATCCAGATCCAAAAATTGAGGCAATATCCATGTGTGCTTATCAAATGTGTGTGCTATATTTATAAAGCATAATAGTCAGGATGATGCATGAAGAGGTTTAGCACAATAAACCACAAAGAAATCTAGAAAATCAGAAGCTTTCAAGCACTTGACATGTTTGAAAAAAAAATAAGCCAGAGTAGATTGTCAACAAAAAAACAAAATTATTGGTTCTGGGACAACAAATGTTAGCTGTACAAGGTAGGACAAAAACATGGCCATGGTATGATTTTCTGACACAATGACAAAGCCAAAGAGAATGATGGTATCGTCGTCTGGAAATAGAAATGAAAGTGAAACACAGAAACAGCTTCTTACCCATAGACGACGAAGTTGTGGGCAGTGACTGAGAAGATTTGCAAGTTCTAGACTTTGCAAAGCAGCATAGCTCAAATTTAGGAATGTCAAGTTGTTACAAGCAGGGTAGAGAACTGGTAAATATGGTGCCATCGCTTCCCATAAACCAGAAAGGGTACATAGGTTCTTACAATGGATGAATGTATTTTCAAGATCTCTGAATTGTCTGCCAGTGAGCTCTTGTGAGAAAGCGCCAGTACCAAGCTCTGTTAATTGTGGAGCGCAAACAACCAGCCTTTGCAGTTGTTTCAAAGAAATATTTTTGCTCACTTTCAGAACCTTTAATGATTTGCACCTGCTTACAAGTCTCTCAAGTGCATCAAAATTGACATCACCATTCAGGTTGGCAAAGTTTAGTATTTCCAGCGATGAGAAACTTTCAGGAAAACAGCTCAGCCAGCTGCCACTCTTATCATCAATGCCATTCTCCTGTATGTCAAGCTCAGTCAAACTCCTGAAACCAAACAAGAATTATAAGTTCCATCAAATAAAAGAAACCAGTACAAGCCACCAAAGTTTGTGAGGAAAAAAGACAACTTGTACATGGTCAAAAAAATACCCAATATCTGAAATCATAAACTGTGGAGCAATAAACTTGTTATAGAAGAAACATAAAGAAAAGAAAATCAACAGTAGTTGCATGTAAAGTATTCATCATTCTATCTCCATTATTTTAGCATTGTATAATTCTGCTCGAGTCATGTGAAATTCCAAGGGAAATGATCGCATTGAATTAAAAATCAATTGAGTATACAATGCTGAGCAAAATTTACAGAAGGATAATCACACCTAGTCCATAACAAAGGATGACTTCATAAACAATGATATCAAAAATCAATAAACCTAAAAGATCAAATACATAAAAATTAGCTGAATGTACAGTAATACAACATTCTCCAGTCAACTCTTTACAAGATGAAAGCTGCAAGCAGCTTGATTATATAGCGTACAAGGAATTGGCTGGGGAATTTCAGTCTTCTCATAAAATAAATATCACCAGATTCTCCATAATAGCTTAACAGTAAAATAACGATACACCTGTACTAGTCTCCTCTCACATGACACGCACAGCAAAACAACATTAAAAGGAAACGATAATGTATTGCAAATGTATGTGAATCAATAGCAAGGTTCACACGGTTCAAAAAACATAATTTGTAAGCAGACTAGGACAAATTTGGGCTGATATTCTAAACACTATTCTTATTTTTTTTTATTATAATATTCATCTAAAGTCCAAGCAGATATTGACAGAACTATTTCTAATATTTATCACCGCCTAGAAGATATTCAGTACTAAAAAAAGCATCTTGAATATTATTCATACATTTTCATAGTCATTGCTTTATAAATCAACCACAAAAAATATACGTGCGTAATTGTGCACTGCATGACAAGTTGACAAAAGGATAATGCCAACAGGTGAAATGTCACATCAGAACAAAAGATAAATAAAGCCATTTAAAATCACAGGAAAAAGAAAAAGAAACAGTAAAACCACTTGAACTGCCATTAAGCCTCTGCTTCTATGGCAACGTAAATGGAATAATCAAATAATTAGTTTTTATCCATAGAGCAAAAAGCCACGAAAGGCAATTGATTTATTGTGGTAGGGATTGATTTCAGACTAGTCCTTAGATCTCCAAGATTTTCAATGAAGATGAAAACTAAAATACCCATGTATTGTAGTTGTAAGGGAGGCCAAAAAGAAAAATACAAGACCTTTATCACCATCCATGATTGGCCCAATAATACACGCAACTCTATCAACTAATACCACCAACTAACAGTAGCAAGAACCCATATATATGAAAATAATTGACCCCAATAATAAAATACAATAAGATTGAGACCCAGAAATTTACAGTCTCCATATAATGTGAAAAAAATAAAAAGGATATTTGTGCGGATAATGAGTAATGACATAAAATATATGCCATAATCCATCAAATGCTACTTAACACATCAAGAAAAAGAAAGTTGTTAAATAAAATTAAAATTAAAAAGTATAACCTCTTCTATCCATTTAATACTGTTACCCTACGAGCTGAAACCAGTAAGTATTTCACAAACTCAAACTCAAACTTAAAAAACAATACAATCCAATCAAAATTTTTGTCTAATACCCACAACGTACAGATCTTGGACCTCAACCAAATAACAGAAACAACAAATGTAACGCCGGAAGGAGCAATAATAAGAAAAAAAAAAAAAAGAACAAAATTTTAAACAAGGATTGAAAATTAAGCGATCAAAGAAATAAGAAATGTTTGTACGCAGAAATTTTTTTTTAAAAAAATGAACAATTAATAGGAGAAATTCCTCACTTGCAATGAGTAGCAATGGCAGCAAGCCCATCAGTACTGAACCCATCACAGCTTAGAAGCGAAAGAGCTTTAAAGTTGGGAAAGTTAAGAGCCAAAAACTCCAAGCTCTCGTCAGTGATAGCCATTCTTTTAAGCCTGAGCTCCTCCAAAAATGGGTATTTGGAGGCAAAAACAAGAAGCCAGGACTGAATATCCGCACCCCAATTCCTAGGAACTAAATTGAAATCCGAGAATCTGGGTTTCCCTTTAAGAGTAACGCTCAGAATTTTTGGGAACCGACGAGCAACGATCTCGGGAGAAACAGAGTAGCAGTTACCAATAAAAACATGAGTGCGCGACCAGCTCTCGGCGTTGTACCAGTCCTTACATACCAGAGAAACACAGCTCCTGTCCTTGTTAGATTTCAATAAACCCAGAACACGTTCAAGTACCTCGTCTGGGAATGGTGATGACTGAGTTGACTCAGTTGGTGACTCGGGCAATTCCTTCTTCCTCTTCGAATTTGGATCCATAGTTTAGCAAAAGAAAACCAACCACCAAATCACCGCAAGCTCAAATCACCATTGACACTAAAATTTGTCAAAAAAAAAAGGAAAATTCGAAACTCAAATCAAATGAATGAATTACATGGAGAAAGAGAAAAAAAATGATTGGGCTGCAAATGTTACCTTAAGAAGAGAGATTAGAAGATTAGATGATGACAAAGCTTGCTGCGGATGAAGACTGAAGAAGAAGAACCCAAAGAAGAGAGAAACTCTGGCGCTTGCTTATTATAGCAAAAGCAACAGAGAGAGACACAGGATATATGTAATAAAATATATATTAAAACTGAATTATTATTATAAATTAAACAAAAAAAAAGTTAATATTAAATAATGGGTTTTTCAAAATTAATTATTATTTTTATATTAAATTAATTATATTATTATTTGATCACTTCACCTTTAGCTGAAGCTGAGGGTGACACAGAGATGGGCAATGGCAAATGAGAGAGAGAAGGACAGAAGTGTTCCCCTACCATAACTAACATGTACCATTGCGCATAGCGTCCCAATTTGTGCCACGTTCGCAATTTTAGACCATTCAATGCGCAATGGCATGGAAATGCGCATAGGATGGATTTTTCTTCTTTTTTTTTTTTTTGTGATACGCAAAGTATGGATTTTAGAATGTAACTCGAAGGACCTGTATTATTATATACAACGAGCTGCGAATTGATTTTTTAAATTTTTGTTGTTTATATATTTTATTTAGTTTTAAATAGTTATTAGAAAAATTATTTAAAAAAATCATAAATAATTTAGCTAAATTTTATATATTTTAATAACAAAAATTTATAAATATTAGATTGAATTATTAATTTTTTTAAATAATTTAAAATAACTTTTAAAAATTACTTCTTTTATTTTATTTATGTAAATTTTTATTTTATTTTAAATATTATTTTTAAAATTTTTTAAAAATATTAATTAAAAAATTATAATATTACTATTATTAATCAATAAAAGAGAAAAAATAAAATAAATGATGATAAAGAGTATTTAAATAAATTATAATAAAATTTTTATAAAATTTATAATTATTAATTATTTTTTTTATTAATATATATTATGTAATATTATATTTAAAATAAAATAAAAAATTATTATATAATTTCAATTTTAGTATCAAAATACGTGTATTTATCTTTGATTTCCGCTGGTACAGGTACTTGTCGGCCTTTTTAGTTTCTACACAATCATCAAACAGATTTAATTTTTCGCAGCGAGAGTAGATAGCCCCCTTGGCGAACCAGTAAAAGGGCACCAAAGATGCCGCCTAAATTATAAATTATCAAATAATAAACAATATTTTACTATTTTTATAAAATAATCATTTCAAAAATAAATTTTAATAAATTTGAGAATGACTATTTGTATAAAATAATTATTTTTTTCTGTCATATATTGTGCTGTTTTTTTTTAATCAAATGAACTCTTAAATTTCTATCACTAATAAGTGATATGTAAACTTGTTTAATAATTAAAATATTGCCTAAGTTTTTTATACTTTATGGGCATATATTTGGTATTAATTAGCTTAGGAAAAAAATATTATCCTTAATTTGTATTTTATATTTTGTAAATTATTTATAACCTCCTTTATTGTCATGTAGCAAAGAGTTTTCTCTTTTATTTTTATATGTTTTTATGACATTAAATATTATAATGCCCATTTTATATATTTCGATTGATCATAATTCACTTGATAATTTTTTTTTTAAAATGACGTCATAATGTTTTAGTTCCTAGATGAACTTTTTAATATGTAGCATACACTAATTTTGCACGTAAAATGAATTAACAAAATATAAATTGTAGAAAAGCCATTATTCATCATATATAAATATTATTTATTGCAAATCTTGAAAATATTTATCGTAGATTGTAAATTATTATATATTAAAAGTATTAATAAAAACTTAAAATTTGTAAAACATTCAGTATAGAAAGAATTATTTAACATATAAAATTGAATCAAAATAAAAAAATAACAAAAAATATATATAAAAGATACATGTTTTTTATTGTATTTAAAACTATGTTTTTCTTTAAATGTTTCAAGCTCAAATTGTAGAAGTGACGATAAAAGTTACAAGGTAAATTCTTTTAACATAATAACATTCTTATATTTTAAAATAATTAGCAGTTAATTAATATTTTTAATCTCTCGAAAATAAAGCACATGTTATTAATTAAAATTAATTTTAATATTAAAAGTGTCAATTTTAAAATAGTAAAAATTAATTTATTAACTACGACAAGTTTAAGATGTGTTATAAACTATGTGTCATAAAATAATAAAAATTAAATTATTAACTATTTCAAGTTGAAGATGTGTTATAACAATTTTTTCTCATGTTATAAACTGAAGTGTATAAAACAGAGTTTAAAATAACTACTTTGTTTTGTGATTTTAGTAACGAATCTTAAAAAAAAAAGTGTTAAGCTACAATTCAATGTTATATTAAAAATATTTTAATATCTGCGAAGAATAAATCGTCCAATAATAAGGTAGTTGAATTGACAGATTTATATTATATTATATCAGTAATTGCAGAGAGATTTGAATCTCCGCGGAGGTTGAAATTTTCCCATAAATAGTTTCATTCCTTTCACAAATTTGAAATAATTAGAAAAAACAAAAACACAGATTTTTAGAGATCCAAACAAAGCCTTATCAGATCTCCAAAACATGACATCTCATCTCACTGCCATCAATGATTTTCCTGACCAATCAATTTTCTTCGAAAGCAACTTCCTAAATCCTAACCCGTTAACTTACAAAAAGGACCTCCAACTTCTTATGTCTTCTGGTTCATATCCTAGGGCAATACTGTCTTTTCAATATTTTGTAAGAATTATTTTGTTTATTTTATTTTAATTTTTTGGCTCGTCAAATATATTTTAAGATCAATTTTTGCATAAACTAAAATTATTTTTTTAAATATCTAAAATTTAAAAATATATACATATATTTTCTAAAAAAACACACATGTCTATTTAATAAAAAAATTTTATTTAGACTAAATATATATATATTTGACTAATAAAAAATTTCTATAAATAATAATAATAATAAAATTATATAATTTAATTAGTCGAATATATATACATAAGTTTTTTCTATGTTTAATTTATATATATTCATAAATTACCCGATAAGCTTGTTTCTAATAATAAATGAATAAATTCCACCTCAACTCACAATTTCAATTTTTTTTGGTAATATTTTAATATAATAAAGTAAAACAAAAATCTAAATTTAGACTTTTTTTTTTAATTACAAAAATCCATTCTCTTAAATATCTGATTTCACTGGCAATTCATGTATACTAATTAAAAACTTCAACGTAAGAAAAGCAAGTTAGTCTGCTGCAAAATTGATAATATAATAAACATGAGTCACTTATACAAATCAATCCAAATTCAACATGCTCCGAATACTTTCAACAATAGTTGAATTAACACAAATCATTAGCCTAGCAGGGTATTAAGACTTTCAACAATAAAAATTTTAGACATTTTTATTTAGCTATATTCAGTTGTTGAGAGTTAAAAGTCATATGAATTAATAATTTGGAGATTATGGATTTGAAGGTCTATTTTGAGGAAAATCTCATTATTTATATCCATTACTAAATGAGTTCAGTATCAATTGATATTTCTTTTTTTTTAATCTATTTTGAAATTAGGTTGTGGACCTGTGATTAAATATCCAATAAAAAGGATCTGTTTTGTAATTTTTTTTAAATTTTCAGTTTGTTTAAATTAGAATTTATCTCATGAATTGAAGTGTATAATCTAATTCATTGAATATAATTATTATAACTAATAACCATAATAAAGAAAAAAACTGGAAAAAAGGTTTTTATATTTCTAGAAAATTAAAAAAAATACCAATAGTATAAAAATTATGGGCACCTAATTATTAATTAGTGATTTATCACCTAATCGCTGAATAAGAAAAAATAATTAAAAAGAAATGAGAAGTGAATACGTATCTCAAGGAGGAGGAGAATAAGTGATCTGAACATAGAACTCACGTGACGGATCACGTGATGTCCTCTAAACCGCACGAGTCCACGTTTTTGGTGGGATAGCACGAGCGCAGAGGAAATTTTGAAGCATCTCATGATACTTAACAGCTAATGCTCTCGAATCTCTATAATTAAAGATATTAATCGACTAATTAACAACGTAATTATGATCATAATTTATTCTACTTTTTTTTATGTGTTAGTTTGGTATTTAAGACTTTGTCTTAATTAATTCAGACTCAATTTATATAGTACACCTAATAATAATAAGTGAGTATCTCAATAAAAATAACTGTATACATAAAATTAAAAACTTAAAATTTAAACCTACAGTCTGATTACACAATAGCTTCATAATTTACTCTATTTTATTTTACTAATTTTTATTAATATTATTAACAGCTGGCAGTCAATCTTCCCACCCAGTTTAGCTGGAGACACGGGGCCTCTTGTTTTTTTTTTTTATTCAGTTTTTCCTTAATTTTAGGAAAAATTTTATTTTATTTTCTTTCTTCAACGGAATTAAGAAATTAAGAGAATATATATATATATATATATACATATTATTGGTGTTTATGGGTTCATACTTGAAAGGGATATGCTATTAATTTTGCAATTTTAGATGAATTAATTCATCAATTGTTAATAAAACAGTTAGAAAATTTATTCATAAAAATGTGATATACTTTTTTAATTAAACTTTAATAAAAAATCCAAATCAATTTACAATTTTTTTAATATAATTGAATTAAGAGTTTTTTTTAAAAAAAAAAATTGGAATGTGAGATATATTATAAATCCGATATTAAGACATTCACAATAAAAAATGAAAGAGAATACGCTCATTCGTTATATTCTAATATTAAAAGTGCAGCTCAAACTAGAATAACTAAATGAATATAATCATCCAAAATCAAACCTAATGAAGAATAAATATTCGATTAAGTTGAAGGTGCTGATTATCGAGTTGGCAATCTGTTTAAACTTCCACCCTCATCTAATTCTTGTTTTTAATCTAATTAAAAATGTCCTTTCAAAGTATCTAAAGATTAAACGAGCTAATCTTTGATTGAACGATTTAAATAACAAATTTAGATTTAACAGATGTATTATTAGTGCACAACTTAGGAGTTTATAAATGAAAAAAATAAAATATTTCCTCCGTCTCAAAATAATAGTCTCATTTCTATTTCCACCGTTTAATAAAAAAGTAATTATGTTAATTTATTGCAAATTTTTTATTATTTTTTTAAATATATCCCTAATTCAATATTTTAGTTAAGCACTCATTATCTAATAAGCATAAACATCTATATATAATACTAATACGACTGTCGCTTGATATCATATTGTGCCACATATTTTAATTATTTTTTTAATTAATTTATTAATTTATTTAAATATAAATATCTAAAGAAATAAGAAATAAGAGATAAATTTTTAATTTTTTAATACCTTATTATTTTATTAAGTAATAACTATTTATTGTTAATATTAAATATATATAATATTATAATCATATTGAAACTTTCTAAATAAATAAATATACTAACTAATTAATTATTTATTCTAATAAATAATAAATTTAATATTAATCTATAATATTATAATCATATTTAAACCCTCTAAATAAATATATCTAATAATAAATTAATTATTTATTATAATAAATAATAAATTTAATATTTATCTCTCAATTATGTAACTTGATCCAAATTTAATAATAAATTTTACGGTTAATGTAATAATATATAATTTTAAATAGGTATTTATTTATTATAAGATAAAATAAGATAAAATTTATATTATTTAATATAAATAATAATTTATCTTATTATAATAATAGATATTTATTTGTAGAGTTTAGATATAATTAGAATATTATATTTATTTATATTTATTTGAAGAGTTTAATAAAATTATGATATTATTAAAGTTATGATTAATTTTATCATATTCATATTATGATGATTTATTTTATCTTATATATATGATAGTTATGATATTCTAATTATATATTCTTATTTAAAATTTACTTATACTACTATATATACAATGAGGGGTATATAAGACACAATCATAAATCAATTAATTAATATACCAATGAAGTTATTTATAATTATATAAAAATAATTTATAAATTAAGATATGCTTTTATTGATATAATTTTTCTAGGATATTAATTTTATAGTTAATGTAATAATGAATCAAGTAATTAATATAAAATTAATTTTTTATTTGATTCAAAATTGCTTGGGATACAATTTTAATTATTATCAAATTAATATTTTGAATTCGTTAATATTGTACTTTTGATTTTTTATAAAAGTATTTTTCTTTTATTTGTTATTGATGGTATTAAATTTATTTTGTTTAAAAAATAATTTTTATTATTTATATGAAATATTATTATTATATCATGGTGTTATAAATCTCTCAGTATTTTATAATTTAATAATTACAAATAATTTGCTTAGATTTATCAATATATATATTTATTTTATTTTATATAACTGCATGTAAATAATTATTTATTTAAAATTATCATAAAATTTGAAAAAAAATATCTGTAATATTACGCGGGGTTCTATTATAATTAATTATAAAATGAATATTCATAGAAGAGTAATATGGTAAAGTTAAATAAAAATTATTTCTAAAAATAAAAATGAGATTATTATTTTGAAACAATTAAAAAGAAAAGCGAGGCTATTATTTTGAGATGGAGTAACAATATTGAAAGTTGAAAGGGTTGAAGAAGGACCACATTCATATATTATACTGAGAGATATTAATACACAACAAACACCTTCTGCTCTCATCATAAATAAAATGACACTTTTTGTACCTAAAAAATAGGCACTCATATGATTAACAAGAGCAACATCGGACCCTCTTGTGGGTAAAAGTGCAAGGCAGATTGCAACTGCAGGCGGCAGCTGCTATTGCTTCCACTCACACTCTCCATAGCTTCTAATTAATATATGACACTCATATGGTCCACGGCCGGTGAGTAACACCACTACCGTCGCACCGCCTCCTCCTCTTTAGGGTATCAAACAAATTAAAGATCAAAAAATCAATGGGGGAATACATCTCAATCCCACATTAATTTTTCAGCATATTGGCACATGCAGGAATATGATCAATTTCTTTTTTTTTTCCTGCATTTAATACTTAATTTTTAAAAAATAAAAGAAATGTTATATAACTTTTTATTTATTTTTAATATTTTATAAAATTGATTCTGATTTGAATTTTAGTCAAGAAACTCGAAATTATGACAATTATTCGATGATTATGTTGATAACAAATGACATAACATGTGTGATTTTCCTGTTATTGTATTAATGATGCTTTAGTTGAATTCGTTAAGGCTGAGATTTTTAGATCTCTTGATTCCATATTCATATTTCATTGTCACGTGATTTTTTTCCTTTAAACTTGATAGTTTTTTTTCATATTAAAATTGTAAAATATATGTGATATAATTTATCATTTTGATAGCCATACTTAATATATGTATTATATGAATGTCACACACCTAATATTTCCCATTTCGACCATTGAAAATGAGAAAAAAAAAAATCAAAAACTCATCGAGTTGTCAGGTGCATCGAGAGCATCTCAGATGATGTTTTTTTTTATTTTTTTTTAAAAAAAAAAGAACATCTTTTACATAAATCAATAGTATTTTAATTAATTTTTAAATGTGAAAAATATAACTTTTAAAAAAAAAAATCTAATAGACTATTTAACATTGATGTGAGTAGTACGTATTTGATGTGGTTAACTTTAGATTTTACCATCCTGAAAATATAACTACAAGACGATCAAAAGTTAAAGATTAGGTAGAGTTATATATACATATATATATATATATATATATTGACAAGAGATATATAAACTTTATTGATCATGAATCAAGAACTTAACAAACCAACGTGGTAGATTTATATACTAAATACTACTATCTGACTCAGAAAGTGACGCCCTAGCTAAAACATGAGGTGCAATATTCATAAATCTATTCACAAAAGCAAATTAAATATCCTCATTAAAGGAAATAATATAAAAACAATCATCCAAAATGATACATAAAGTAGAAAAGACCTTAATATTATTTTTTTAAAAAGTTTATAACAGGTAAACAATCAGGCTCCAAAACGACATGGCTCCAATTCTTTTAACAAATCTAACTCAATGCCTCTCTGATTCTCATTGCCTCCGCAAGAACTGCACTCTGAATAATATAGATTAGATAGAGTTTTAAAAATTAAAGAATTGCAACATGAACAAATAGAAAGCATTTATAAAATTACGAAGTGATATGAACGATAAAAAAAACCTCCACTATACATTCATATAATACATATATTATACTATAGGCTAATCCTATAAATAGTATAAAATTTATACTGTACATTCATATAATAAATATATTAAGTATGACTATCAAAACGATAAATTATATCACATATATTTTACAATTTTAATATTAAAAAAAACCCATCAAGTTATAAGGTATAATTGAAGAGTGGAATGCAATAGATAGTAGAAATTTTATTTATAGGCTAATCCTAAAAGCTAAGTAGGAAATAAAAATCTCATTGAATAATAAGGCACTGTTTAATTAGTTGTAGTAAACAAGTCATATTTTCCAGAAAATTTTCTATAAAAAAATGAAATATAGAATTTGTTGTTTAATTACAAATATTTTTCATTCAAAAATTAGAAATAATTTTGTACATTTATTAACTAATACTTGAGTTTTAGAAAATTATTTTTAGTCCTTTTCTAAATGGAAAATGTGCTATTAAATATTTCCATTTCAATTCTTATAAACTTCCTTTTTATTTTTCTATTTATAAAATAGTTAAAAATGAAAATCTGAAAAATTAGAAAATAGAAAAAAATAGAAAAAGAAAATAGAAAATATTTTTCATAACTAAAAAGCTCAAATAGATTTTATATTCTTCTTATATAAAAAATTAAAAATAACATAAAAAACTCTCAATTTGAAGGCTAAGATTTAAAATAAAAGGGAAATTAGATTCTGTTACAATCTTTTATATTCTTAGACACTTCTATGCCACTCTTCAATTAAATATATAAGATGATTAATAAATACTAAAATGTGATAAAGTTAAATTAATAAATAACGATATAAAAAAATTATAAATAATATATATATAAAGTTGTGAAATTTTGTGATTAAATACAAATAAAGAATAAAATTTATCTATTAAAGTAAAACAGCTGATATTGATATAGTATTATGCTACATATCCTTATCTCAATCTTACCCCTATCCTAATTTTTTTAATATTTTTAATTAAATTTATTATTTATTATATAATTTAATATTTGATATTGAATTATATTTATTTGAATTTAAATAGACATAGAATTATATTTATTTGAAGAGTTTAAATAAGATAATTGTTGCTCGCACAATATTATGTTGCATGTCACAGTCTTAATCTTGCAACGCGTCTTAATTTTTTAATATTCTACATTAAATTTATTATTTATTAATTAATAATATATATTTATTTGCTATTTATTTGGAGAATTCAAATAGACCTAAGATATTATATTTACTATTGAATCATATTTATTTGAAGAGTTTGAATAAGACTATGATATATATATATATATATATATATATATCACACACAAAAAAAAAAAAACCACTACTACTACATTATTATTCTCTTTTCCCACAACTGACGTGTAGGTAATATATCATATTTTTTATATTTATATTTATATTTTTAATATTTTTCTTATATTTTATTTTATTTATTATTTGTTTTTTTATTTGTTTTAGTTTATTTTTGTTATTGGAATTTTTCTAATATTTTGGTATGCTCATTAATTTTAAAGTATTTTAAGATGAGAAAATAATTATTTATTTAAAACTATAGCAAGCTTTGAAGCTAGTGTATATACCGTAACATTGCATTAGACATTTTTCTAGTTGGCTTTTAGATATAGAACTAAATTCATTTTTTTTTAAATTTAAATAATAAAGAGCCTATTATACTCTTAAATTATCTTCAAAAGATTTTTTTATATGCTTCAAACTCTCTATAATAATGAAAATAAAATAAAATTTCAATAGATATTTTATTATTTGAATTTGAAATAAAGAGTCAATTGAATTTTTCATTCAATATTTATTTTAAAATTTTCAATTTTTATATAGACTATTTTTTGAATGAAAAATAAATTCTTATTAATAAATTAAAAAAATACATTTATAAATTATAAATAAAATTATATAAATTTGATGTACATAATATGTACATAACTAATGAACTTGACGTATCTCGTTGAACTTCTTTAATGCAAACAGTAGATAATAACAATATGTTATAAACAATATAACTTTCAGCAGGATACTCGTTTCATTTATCATTTATAGAAAATTATTGAATCATATTCTATATGATAAGAACACCTCCATTTAAGAAAGATAAACAACCTCTATTAGATAAGAATAAACTTTCATTTAAAGATGATACATTATCTTTAAATAAGGAAAGACAAAACTCATAATAAAAATTTAGATTGCACTCAATTTTATTCTAAAATATAAAGAATTACAAAAATAAGAATAAATACTAAATTTAAATCTATATTAATTAAAAAATTATTTTGAGAATAATTATAAATAAATCACACAAAACTAAAAAAAAACACAAAAATTAAATAGTAGATGAGAAAAAAAAGGCAAAGAAAGACAAATGAGATTGCCACTAGTTAATAAACTAACAACAAACGTACTCTTAAATTAAAAAGAAGAAAAAATAGAAAAATTTAAAGAAAAAGAAGATGCCTAGATTTTCAGACATTCTAACAAGATTTTATACATACTATTTAATTATCTCTCAATTATGAAAAAAATAAAATAAAAGATTAGAAGTAAAATATCCATTTAATTTAAAAAAATCACTTTTATATCAAAAATTTAATTAAAATATTCAAATAGAATAAAAAACAAAATTACTTTAAAAATTATTCTCTTAAATTAATTCTTTATTATTAATATGCATTGTTTTTAAAATCATATGGGACTAGATTAACCGAAAACTAAAAGTTGATCTGATTTGAAATATTAAAAGAATGGATTTAAAGAAAATTCATCTAAAACTGCCAAAACCAATGGAATCAAATTAATATGTTCATAACTATCAAAATAGATTGAACCAGATAAATTGGGTTAAACTGAGCAAATCTAATTTTGTAAATGCTATATAGTTTTTTAATAAAAATCAAAGAAAAAAAATCAAGATACCTAGAGAGTTTTGGATGTTTAATTTGATTACAATTTACAGTGTGAACTTTTATAGAGTTTCTTATTATTTTTACTATTCAAGTTAAGTTGAATGTTTAGACTATTGAAATTTATTGTTTAGTTATATTTAGCTTATTTTTATTTTTATTATTAAAATAAGTTGTATATTTAAACTACTGAAATTTATGATGGATTTTTAAATATCAAATTTATTTATTATATTTATTAGATTTAACATGTGATGTTTTTAAATTGATATTTTTTGTTAAAAAATATCTACATATATATAGATATTACCTCAAATAAGTCCATAAAAAATCTTGAACCAAAATATAAGAAAAATGAAATTTTGAACTACTTTGTAAAAGAAAAAAGGCATAATTCACCAAATAAAATGTAAATACACACCAAAACAAACTGGCTTAATAGAGAGAAAATATAAACACATTTTAAATGTTTCTAGATGTTTTAAATTTCAAGCTTCATTACTAATAGAGTTTTGGAGTGGTGTGTAAAGCATGTTGCCTATGTCATTAATGGAATCCCATTTCTTGCTATTGTCGATTACACTTTACATCATACGGATGGGAACGAGCCAGAGAGAGAAGGGTGGGTGGAATCTCCATCCCTGCCTTCCCCTTGGAAGAGAATCGCTTCCCTCGTTTCCGCCCTATAAACGGGGATAAATTTATCCACGTCACTACTCCTATAGGGACATGGATTCTCATGAGAAATTTATATTTTTTTATTTTTTAAAATTAAAATTTAATAATATAAAAAATAATTTATTATAATTGAATACTCAATAAAGATATTAATCTAATAATTATATATAATATAATTTTAAAAAGTATATCAAGTTAAATTTATTTTACATCAGTAAATAATTAAAATTCAACATACATAATATAATATATAATATACTATAATATAAAATATATATATTATATTATATGTATATTATATGTGTATATTATATATATATTATCGAGTCTCCATAGGGGCGGGGACAAGGATCCTTGCAGGACGAGTATGCTTCCCATTCCTGCTTCATCCTATCAATGAGGAGAGATTTCTCTTTGTTCCAGTTCTCTTATGGGAAAAATATGGAGAATTTCTGCCTAGTTTGGAGCAAATCCCCGTAGGTAATGAAGATTTTTCATCCCAATGTCAATCCTACCATATCAAAAACTTTATGGTAGATCTCCAGATTTATCTAATATGAAAATTTACCCACGTTGCTACTCCTATAGGGATGGAAATTCTTGCGAATGTGATGAAAAATGTGTTAGCACTCCAAAACAAGCTTTAAAACTTCTCTTTCAAGTTGCCCTTTGATACTAGGGTTGGACAAACTACTCTCTCTCAATGCTTATACTAAATATGATCATAAATAACCATTTAATATTACATTCTAAGGCATTCTCAACATAAAATCATTTAAATAGGAATTATAAATGAAAAACAAAGAAAAAAGTTATTCTCAAGTGACACGTCCAACAATACGGGCGTGATACTGATCGTGTCATTAACTCAATCACACAGAAGTTTTGACACGTTCAATGACATAGATGCGTCACTATCCGTGTCATTCATTCTGCCTCACAGAACATTGGAGCCGTCCAACAACATAGACGTGTTAATGGTCGTGTCAATTATTTTGCCTTATAAAAGCTACGATACGCTCAGGGACATGGTCGTGTTAATGGTCGTGAAACTCAGCACCGTTGACATGCCCAACGACATGGCCGTATCACTGGCTGTGTGAGGCAAAATTTATATTTTCAACTCTCAACCATATGAACACAATCATTTCAAATTCAACAATACAGCACCCTAAATCATCATCTTCGCTTATATCCATAATTCTTCCACAAAATTAATATTTATATAACTCCAACATATTATAACTATCATCTTATTCAATCAATCATCACTTTCTCTCATAACACATTCAAAGAAGAAGAAATAAAAGAAATCTCTTCTCTTTCAATCCAACCTTAAAAATCATCATTAGATACTTACAACATCTTCATACATATTCAAATAAGCCATCAAAATATACTAATAAATTTTCAAAATCCAAATATCATGTTCTTCCATAGAATTTCAAAGAAACTTACAAAATAATAGAGGAACTTACCAATTGATAAAGCATCCTCAAATCTTCACTTGATCCTTGAAATCCTTTCAATTTTTTGATGAATGGAAGAAGAACTCTCTTTTAGATTCTCTCTCTCTCTCAAACTCACGCCAAAGAAGAAGGAAGTAAAGAAAAGACTCTTCTCTTTTCTTTCATCATTATCTATATATATATATATAATAATAATAATTATTACTATACACTTAATTATACAATACATATATGTAATGTATATCTTAAATATATGTATATCTTATATATATCATATTTATATTAAATATATTTCAAATATACATTTCATTTAAAAATTCTTTCATTTTCCATTTAAATTATTTATTTAATGTATCCAAATTTAATTTAATTTATTTAATATTTAAAAATTAGGGGTATTACAATTCTTTTCCCCTTAAGAGAATTTCGTCTACGAAATTAAATGTTATCAACTCTGAAACAACTAAGAATACTGACTCTGCATTGTCTATTCACTCTCTCATATTTCCTCTTTAGTGTTATGATTCCTCCAAAGAACTTTACAAGTGGTATTTTCTTATTTCTCAACTCTTTTACTTCTCGTGCCAAGATCGCTACTGGTTCTTCCTCATAAGTCAGATCCGAACTTACCTCAATAGATTTCACTGACAAGATATGAGATGGGTCTGACTTGTACCTCCGAAGCATAGAGACATGGAAAATATTATGTATTTGGTCCAACTCAGGTGGCAAAGTCAATCTATTAAAAACTAGACCAACTCTCTTCAGTACCTCATATGGTCCTATGAAACGAGGACTCAACTTTCCTTTACGGTCAAATTTTAAAATTTTCTTCTAAGGAGACACTTTTAAAAATTCTTTATCTCCCATACTAAACTCTATGTCTCTTCTTTTTAAATCTGAATAGAATTTTTGTTAGTCTGAGGCTGCTTTTAGATGACCCCGATTCATCTTTACTTTCTCTTCTATTTTTTTAATTAAATCGGGATTGACCAATTTATCTTTTTCAACCTCATCCCAACACAAAGGTATTCTGTATCTTCTGTCATACAAGGTCTCATAAGGCGCCATTCCAATACTGGACTGGTGACTGTTATTATATGCAAACTCAACCAATGTCAATAATCTGTCCCAACTTTCAGTGAAATCAATGATACAACTCCTTAACACATCTTCTAAATTTTGTATCACTTTTTCTGACTGCACATCTATCCGAGGATGGAAAGTAGTACTAAAATACAATCGAGAATCTAATGCATTATGCAAACTCCTCCAAAATCTCGATGTAAATCGAGAATCTCGATCTGAGACTAAAGAAACTGGGACTTCATGTAACATCACTATCTCACTAATATATAGCTTAGCCAATCTCTCAAGAGAATAATCCATTCGAACTGGAAGAAAATGAGATGTCTTCATCATTCGATCAATTATCACCCAGATCACATCATGCTTCTTTTGGGTCAAAGGCAGTCTAGTCACAAAGTCCATCGTTACTCGTTTCCATTTTTACTCTGGCATTGACAAAGGCTGAAGTAACCCTGATGGAACTTGGTGCTCAGCTTTCACTCTTTGACAAATAAGACATTTGAAAATAAACTCTGCTATATCCCACTTCATATCTAACCACCAATAATACTACTTCAAATCCTGATATATCTTGGTACTCCCAGGGTGTATAGTATAAACTGACTGATGTGATTCTTCCAAAATCACCCTCTTTAATTCAACATCGTCAGGAATACATAATCTTTCTCTGAACCATAGACTGCCATCATCTCTCACATGAAAGTCTCGACTCTCCCCCTTTTGGCAATCCTATACAATCTTCTGAATTTTCTCATCTACTAACTGAGCCTCCCTAATCTAATCCAACAACACCGGCCTTAACAATAATTGAGCCATCAAAGCACCTTCATTATAAGACTCAAATTTGATATGCAACGCTCTTAACTCAATAAGCAACAAGAACAAAAAAGCAGTCAAATTTGCCAAAAACTTCTGACTCAAGACATCAGCAACAACATTTGCCTTGCCAGGGTGATAATCAATCAAATAATCATAGTCTTTAATAAACTCTAACCACCATCTCTGTCAAAGATTCAACTCTTTTTGAACACCCAAATACTTCAAACTCTTATAGTCAGTATAAATGAAACACTTCTCCCCATACAAGTAATGTCGCCAAATCTTCAATGCAAAAACTATAACTGCTAACTCCAAATCATAAGTCAGGTAATTCAGTTCATGTGGCTTCAATTGTCGAGAGGCATAAGCAATGACTCTATCCTCTTGCAACAGAACATAACCTAATCCACTATATGAAGCATCACTGTAAATTACATAAGATTTACTTTCCACAGGCAGAGTAAGAACAGGAGCCTGAGTTAACATCTCCCTCAGCTGCTCAAAATTCGCCTGGCACCGATATGTCCACACAAATCTAACTCCCTTCCAAAGTAATCTGGTGGGTGGAGTAGCTATTATAGAAAAATTTTTCACAAACCGATGATAATAGCCTGTCAAACCCAGAAAACTTCTAACTTCTGTCACAGTCTTAGATGGACTCCAATTTAAGATAACTTCAATTTTACTTGGATAAACTCTAATACCCTCTACTGATACCACATGACCGAAAAAAGTTACCTGATCAAGCCAGAACTCACATTTAGATAGCTTAGCATTCAACTATTTCTCTCTCAGAGTCTGCAATATAATCTGCAAATGCCTATCATGATCCTCCTTATTACGCGAATACACTAGAATATCATCAATAAAGATCACTATAAACTAATCTACATAGGGTCTGAATACCATGTTCATCAAATTCATAAATACTACAGGTGCATTCGTTACTCCAAAGGGCATCACCAAAAATTCATAATGCTCATACCTAGTGCGGAAAGCTGTCTTATACACATCCACATCTTTGACTCTCAACCGATGATACCCTGATCTCAGATCAATCTTAGAGAATATTGATCTCCCTTTAACTGATCAAATAGATCATCTATCCGAGGCAATAGATACTTACTCTTGATGGTCACCTTGTTCAACTGCCAATAATCAATACATAATCTCAAGGTGTCATTCTTCTTCTTCACAAATAATGCAGGTGCTCCCCACGGGGACACACTAGGGTGAATGAATCATTTATCTAGTAACTCCTGCAACTGCACCTTCAACTCTCTCAACTCAGCAAGTGCCATACGATAAGGAGTTATAGAGATGAAAGTGGTACCAGGCAATAAATAGATACCAAACTCAACCTCCCTTTCAGGGGTAACCTTGACAACTCCTCAGAAAAAATATCTGAAAACTCAGCAACTGTGGATATACTGTCAAGCTGGGACTCCACTACTCTGATATCTATCACGTGAGCAAGATATGCTTCACATCCTTTTCGGATTATTTTTCTAGCTGAAAAATCTAAAATAAACATGAATGAAAGATGGCTATACTCATTAGATACCATCATATCTCTAACATCATGTGTTCTTAGAGTAATGCATTTCTGCTGACAGTCTACCATAGCCCATGCCTGGATAACCAATCTATGCCTAAAATTAAATCATACTCCTTAAAAGGCATCTCAATCAGGTCATTGAGAAATTTCTCATCCTGAACAACAACTGGACTATCTCGATGCACCATGCTAACCATAATACTATGCCCTAAAGGATTTATCACAAAAACATCAAATCCTAAGAACTCTAAATGAAAATCACTTACAGATAAGATAGATGTACTAATGTATGAATGAGTCGACCCTAGGTCTATTAATGCAAGAACTAAAGTACCGAATAAAGAAAAAGTATCAGCAATAACGGCTGAAGCATCCGGCTACCTCTGCATCACATAGACCCACTGCGATAGCCTTGTCTCATCAAGTCCACCTTCAGCTGTAGAACTTCCTCTCTTATCATACTCAGACCTATCACCCCTACAAAAACCTCTACTACCATGACTTCCTCTAACAGTAGGTCAAGAAGCTGCAGTAACTGTCTATCTATCATCTGATGACTTTGGATAATTTCTAATAAAATGATTTGGTGATCCAAATCTACAACATACTGCTGGTCCACATATCCTTCAGCAAACACCTCCATATACTTTACCACAATGAACATAGGTATGTGGAGCAGATCTTTGAGTCACTGGGGTCGGAGCACTAGCCACTGAAACTGCAGATCTCTGTCTCCGTCTCTGCTACTGTACTGAGCTGCCAGAGTGCCCTTGGCTCCTACTGAATCTTTGAAAATATCCCTCTCGGCCTCTCTTTACTGATGAAGATCCTGTCTCACTCTGGAGTCTCCTAACCCTGGTCTCCTCAATCCTAGCAGTTGCCGTAAGACTCTGTACTCTCTCAACACTTTTGGCAGCTGCAACGAATTGAGAAAAATTTTGGTACCATGAATTTACTATAATGCACATAATAGAGGGTCTCAGCCTCTCCTCAAACCTCCGACACCGGTCAATCTCATTAGAAATGATCCCACCAGCTGAGTAAACTCTATCTTATATTCCGACACTGTCTTGGTATCCTGCCTCAAACTCAGAAACTCTATCTTCTTCTCATCCTTATACTCTCTCGGAGTATACTTCTTCTTGAATTCCAGCAGGAAATCGTCATATGTCGGGACTAGTGGATCACCCAGAGCATGTGGAACCGTCTTTCACCAATCATATGTATCCCTCTGTAAAATAGATCTGACATAATCAAACTTCTCCTCTGGAGTAGCATGCAGCTGAATGAACACTCTCTAGACCCTATCTAGCTATTGTTATGCTACAACAGGGTCTGTAGTAGCAATAAGATCCTCAGCTCTAAACTTCCTCAGCTTATCATATTTTCTCGTCGACAACTATGGCTGTGGCTGTGGTGACAGCGACTGCTGAAGTGGAGCCTCCCTCAACAGCTCCACCATATGCCATACCCAGCCCGGTGAAATCTCATCAACTGCTGGTCTATCAGGCACAGGAGCAGGTGCCTCTTCAGCAATCTCAGCTCTAGCTCCATCTCTACCCTCACTATGAGCCACACTCTCTGCACTACTCTCTGTAGACTGATGCTTTCGAGACGTCATAACTACCTATATCTGTAAATATAGCAGAAATTACCACATCAGATATCAGAAATTGTCAGTGCCAATGCATGTATCATAATTAAAAATCATATTTAAAAATTTCTATTTCCTTTCTCTCATAACCTATCTAGGTTGAGAACATCAAACCTAGGCTCTAATACCAAAATAAATGTAACACCCTTATACCTTATAAATATATAATACACACACTTTCAGTATATAAAATACGTATATACGGTATAAAAATATCACAATTCAGTTTAATAAAAACTTTTATATTCCCTTATTATTTAAAATATTTATATTTATATAGATATATATATATATATATGTATCAAAATACATGATACCTCACATTCCTCCATTATTTAAAACACTCTTTATAATTTACAATATATATATATATACTCCCAAAACATAATATAATATACATAATATCAAAATATATTATAAAATAAAATATGTGCATGCTGGTAAAGTGGCACTAATCTTGCTGTAGCATAAACATTTCAAGTTTAATCAACAAAAGCCTAAACTTGATCTGGCCTAGTAGAACTCTCTATCTCTACCGGATCACCCCTGTCACCTGTGCGATGAATTATAATCATGCTAAGCCGAAGTCTAGTGGTAAAACTTTGATAATAATAATATTCAAATATAATGCCAATACAAAATGTTCATATGTTATGTCATCACATGATATTCAAGACCACTTTTGGATATATGCTTTCATTACTTGATAATTCACACAAACACATACACAAACATTGACCCAAATAACTAATACATCATTCAATTCTTAGAGTTACCATTTTAGTCTATAATGACACTATGTGTCTAGCCCCGAAGGAAAAATATCAATATATCAGTTCAACTAGGCCTGGGCTTACGATCCGGTCTTTTCACCTCAAAAATATTTTTACAATGACGCCAAACGCCTATGCCCACAGGCAAATATAGGCATGCCACCAAATATATAACTCTGAAAATTGAATAACATACTAGGCACATAATTATTTCATATTTCCATTATCAATCTCTTTATTATTTTCTCATAGTCAAACTAGGCATATTGTCTCGTTCATCTCATTTATATCAACATCATCATATAATCATAATGTATCTCATTTTATGCAATCTAGTAATCACCAATGTCTTTACATAATATCTTTACTGTATACACAACATTACCCAAATATTTTGGGTCATTTTCATATTTGCACATAGTTCACATTTCATTCAATTTAGCCATTAAAAATGGCTTTTCACAATACATAATAATGCATACATAGCAATTCACATAACTTATTATCATGCTCATGAATACTTAATGTATCAAGTAGCTTAACACATTTTTCATCCAAAATGTGTTAGGCCAAATATAATGTAATCAAATTTCATTTATTAAAAGTTTGTACATACCTTAGGAAACACTCCAAAATAAGCTTTAAAACTTCCTCTAAACTTCTCTTTCAAGTTGCCCTTCAATATTAGGGTTAGGCAAACTACTCTCGCTCAATGTCTATACTAAATGTGATCATAAACAATCATTTAATATCACATTTTAAGACATTCTCAACATTAAATTATTTAACTAGGAATTGTAAATAAAAAATAAAGAAAAGAGTTATTCTCAAGTGACACGTCCAACAACACGAGCGTGTTACTGACTATGTCATTAACCCAATCACACAGAAGCTTTGACACGTCCAATGACATGGGCGTGTCACTGGCCGTATCATTCATTCTGCCTCACAGAATGTTTGACACGCCCTACAATACGAGCGTGTTAATGGCCGTGTCAATTATTTTGCCTTACAGAAGCTACGACACGCTCAGGGACATGGCCGTGTTAATGGTCATGTCATCAACGTGGAACTCAGCACTGTTGACATGCCCAATGATATGGCCGTGTCACCGGCCGTGTCAGGCAAAATCTGCATTTTGAACTCTCAACCATATGAACACAATCAATCCAAACTTAATAATATAGCACCCTAAATCATCATCTTAGCTTATATCCATAATTCTCCCACAAATTTAACATTTATATAACTCCAACATATCATAACTATCATCTTATTCAATCAATCATCATTTTCTCTCATAACACATTCAAAGAAGAAGAAAGAAATGAAATCTCTTCTCTTTCAATCCAACCTTAAAAATCATCATTAGCTACTTACAACATCTTCATACATATTCAAATAAGCAATCAAAGCATACTAATACAAAATTTCTAAAATCCAAATATCATGTTCTTTCATAGAATTTCAAAGAAACTTGCAAAATGATAGAGAAACTTACCAATTGATGAAGAATCCTCAAAATCTTCACTTGAATCTTTGAAATCCCTTCAATTCTTTGATGAATGGAAGAAGAACTTTCCTATAGACTCTCTCTCTCTCAAACTCACGCCAAAGAAGAAGGAAGAAAAGAAAAGACTCTTCTCTTTTCTTTCATCCTTATCTATATATAATAATAATAATAATAATAATAATAATAATAATAATAATTACTATGCACTTAATTATACAATATATATATATATATGTAATGTATATCTTGAATGTATATATCTTATATATATATCATATTTACATCAAATATATTTCAAATATACATTTCACTTAAAAATCCTTTCATTTTCCATTCAAATCATTTATTTAATATATCTAAATTTATTTTATTTTATTTAATATTTAAAAATTAGGGGTATTACAAGAAATGTTAATTTTTATGAAATCACATTTCCGTTTCAAGATTCTATTATGCAAACAATTAAAAAGCATGATTCTTTTATGTTAACATGTCAAATTGATGTGCCATGTATTGATTATTGTAAATCAACTGTGATTTTGTTGAAATAAAGATCTTGAGTCATACTGATTCTTTAATTTTTCAAAACTTGAGAATAAAAGCAATAATCTCTTAATTAGGGCATGAATGACAATATTAGATTGTCCAAATTTACATTTCAATGAAAAATCAAACTCATCAAGGAAAGAGTTCTGTTGATGATTATGATATGCAATCTGTAATTTCAGAAAATTAAATCAAAATTGATAATTTTGAACACCAACGTGTTGAAGTGGCATAAGCACAAGTCACACAAGCAAGCCAAGCTAATAAAGAAATAACTAGAGTTAGTAGGAAAGTACAAATACTATCTTATTTTAGGGTTATCATTGTAGCAATAACGCATCACATAAATGCAGTGATATCAACATTATACCACATATATCGTTTAAAGTATATTCGTGTGACCATTTATCACCAAAATATAAAGCTTTTGTTGCTGAACTAATGTTAGTGGAAGAGTCAAGTTCTTATGCTATTGCAATTAAGTATGAATACTGGAGAAAAGTAATGAAATAGTAGATACAAGCATTGCAAAACAATACATGGCAACTAACAAATTTACCACTTGGAATGAATACCATAGGTTGTAAATATGTATATAAAACTAAGAGGAAAGCAGATAAAAGCATAAAGAGATATAAAACAAGGATATAGGGCAATTTCGATTGGACTACATAGACATCATCTCTCCTGTTGCAAAAATGACAACTACGAGGACATTACTAGTTATTGCAACTGCAAATAAATTAATGGCATTTACATCATATCAATAATGTGTTTTATATAGGGATTTGCATGAAGAAATTTATATAAACATCCACCAGATTTTAAAACTTCTCATTCGAATCAAGTGTGCAAATTGATAAAGTTACTTTATGGATTGAAGCAAGTGAGTCGCTACTGCCCAACAACAAAAAGGATTTAAGTAGGCAGGCTCAGACTTTTCCACAGGATGTTGTACATATCTTGGAGACTCTTTAATAACTTGGAGACAAAAAAAAAAGTAATAGTTTTAAGTCATCCTCAGAGGCCATGACATGTGAAATTCTAGATCATATATCTGTCATAAGACTTGCAAATTCAACACTTAACACCTGCGTTGTTATATTGTGATAACCAATCTGCAATTTGTATTGCATATAACCCAATATTCCATGATTACATATTGAAATTAATTGTCACACTGTATGGAAGAAGCTATTGAATGGTATAATTCACTTGCTCCCTATATCAACTTTACATCAATAAGCGGACTCCTCCATAAAGCATTGCTAGCTAGTCCTTTCAAAGCCGCAATTTCCAAGCTCAACATTCGCACAAGAAAGACTTTGCTTACCGCAATTTAAAAACCAATATGACTTTATAGTTTGCACTCAAGTCACAGAGAATAGTTTTTACGGAGAGAATAAGAAGAATGAAAAGAGAAGAAAAATTTTACATAAATTTTCTAATCATATTTTTTTATTATGTTGCTCTATGCCTAGCTTAATTGCAAGTACACAATATTTCAAGTAAGTAATATAATGTGTGAGCAGAGTATTATCCCACGGGGACGGGTGAAATTCAAGTACCAAACAATTAAATTATTTATTATTTCGAAAATGAAGATTGAATTTTAAATTTAACCTAATTAACTTAAGTAAACTGAAAGCTAATTGAATTTAACTCTTATATTTAAAGTTTAGAGTTCGATTTCTTCTATTGGTTATTTATGGTTTTCCTAAAGTTTAATCTAATTTTATTTATTCTTTGATTATTGATTAAATCTTTCTATATTAAGTTCTAATCTCTCTCAAGATCTAAAACTAATATTGATATTAACTTCTATGTCCACTCTCGTTATCTTAAAAATTAATTCAACTATTTAGGTTTTGTGAAGATTTCTAATTAAACTCTTAAATATTTTTCTTATTTATAAGCAAAAACTACTTAAGATTTTTATCTCTTTGGACTAATATCATGCAAGGAGATAATAATTATTGACCAGATAATTCAACTCTCATTGATTAATTCAATTCTCGTTTCATCACACAATATCTTAAATCAAATAATTATTGACCAGATAATTATTAGTTTTAAGCACTAAAATAATAAAATAATCAAAGATAAATATAATTAAATTAATTAAATATGATGTTCACCATAAAATAACTAATTGAATTGTCTAACCCTAATTTAAGATTTAATTAAACATAATTGAAACATAAATAATAAAAGAAATAAAGAAGATGATTGAAGATAATAAATCTAAAAGAAAAGTAAATCAAACCCAAAAAACACTTTTGCTTGAATAGAACTCTAGGTTATAGCTTGAATCTCTTCTTGCTAAGCTTCTTTTTCATTCTCTCCAAAGAAAATCTCGAAAACCTTGAAAGAATAGAAATTTTGATATAGAACTAATAATGATAGAAAAGAGGGTTGGAGCTTACTTATATAGGGGTAATGGAGGACTTCCAAACTATTTGTGAATAGATTTTAAGGTAAATCATGCATAAATCAGAAGTTTCGGTCGCCAGAGAAATCGAACGAGCATACACAATAATTTTTACACCCATGAATAATTGCACCACATCGAGGCTTGCAAAATTTTTTTTTAAGCAGTAGCATTCTGGAATGCACAACCATATACTTCTGATCTTCACAGTATTACAAATAATTTTTCTTTTAAATCTTTTCTAAAATATGTTTTTCTCTTCGTATAGTGGCCAATTGATTTCCATGGGCATGAAAAGAAATATGCATGCGCATGGAAATACTTATTCTTCTATTTTCAACTTGTCTTGGTCATTTAAGTTTTGCATCTTACTTTCTTCTAATTTCTTATCAAATTTTGATCCAATTGCACCCAAAACACATATTTGGTAAAGTTAAGTTTCAAATTATAATTATTTTAACTTTTACAAAGAAAATATATTAAATTCAATTGATAATAATAAAAATATAATTAGAATAATTAGTTATTTATATACAAAATATGATTTTATTATATTACTAATTATCACATAAAATATTAATTAATATTATCTAAAATCAAATAAGATTTAACAATCTATTTCAACTCTCCAAGTAATTAATTATCATTCATATGTTTACCTACTTATTATGAGCAGACTTGTTGATACCAATATTTTTAATTTCTATTTTCAAGTTTTTATCTTAGATTCTTTATGAATATTTATAAATAAATATTCTCTCAAATTTATTTTAAATGACTTTTTATAAAGTTGTGCTCATATTAAGAAATTAAATAAAATTATTAATTTATCTTTAATTATAGTAGTTTTTTTCAATATTTACATCTTATTATTATTAATTATGGCATTAAAGATAGAAACCAAATTAATTAGTAAATAATATTAAATTTTATTTTAATATTATTAAATATTAAATATTCTGAATTAAAATTAAAATTCTAAAATATCATTTAAAACGAGAGAGAGAATATATTATTATTATATTAATTCTATTAAGTGCGTTGAATTGTAAATCAGTGATTATTCTAGTTTGGTGTCTTATTGGGTTTTGAAGTAATTCTCCAACCCACATAGACGGAGGTGCCACGTCATTTCTAGCATTAATTAATAAGAACATGGTTCTTGTAATAAATGCTATTATTATATAATATACTAAAATACCCGGCAAAATAAATAGTAAATTTTCATCTTATACTTTTGCCTTCTATTTTTAATTTTCCTCTCTTTCTTTTACCTCATTTATATAAATGAAAAAAATATTCTCTCTATCTCTCTCTATATTATATATATAATATCATGTTTATTATCTTGCCATTAAATTTTTATTGTTTTAATAAAATACAATGATTTTTTTGTTTGTTGTTAATTAAATATTGTCTTCAAATGAATTAGTTTAAGGGAATATTTATTAATTTTATTTCAATTTTAAAAATTAAAATTTTGAGCACTTTTTTATTTTTAGTTATTTAGTAACAATCATAAAATTTTTAATTAAATAAAAAAACTTAAAATAATACATTAAAATTATAACAAATATAATAAGTAATTAAAATTTTAAATATTTTTATAATTTAAAAATTATATTACTTTTAATACTTAATTTTTTGATATTTAATTTTCATTTTACCAAACACCATTTTCGTTCATAATTGTTAAATTCTCACACTCTATTACATTTTCTGCTAATGATAAGTTGATGAAAATAATATAAAATGTTTATTTTATCAAACCTTACAAAAATAAAATGATGCATAAATTATTTACCAATCAATTTTTTTATTCTTGTAAACTTTTTTCCATAAATTAATATTATATTAAAATAAAAATAAAAATGAAAAACAATAAACAACTCATCCAAACATCTTATATCTCACGGAATCTCTTGTCAATATTTACTAACATTTTTTCTTGAACGAATACTTTTATTTAAAAAAATTAATAAATAATAAATTTTTTGATAAATTTATAATTTTTATTATTATTTTCAAGTAAATTTATAATTTTTTCTTCAAAAAAAATTTAACAAGTGATAAATTTTCACTTATTTAAATTACTAATTTCAAATATTTTTTTAATTTTTTTAATTAAAATAATAAATTTAAAATTTTAATATTTTTTTTTCGACCAATTCTCAAATCAATTAAAAAATCTATACATTAAATATATCTTATTATAGATACTTTTATAATATGTGAATATAAAATTTTTTAATACTATACATATTTATATTTAATATTATTTTTTATATGCTAATTATATTAATACATAAATTATTTTTTATTTAAATAATATAAAATGCTATAAACCGTAGCACAGCGCGAGTAAATTAATTTGCTTGTGTACATATACTGAAACTCCTCCCAAAATGAGTGATAAAATTCATTTTAAACCAAAATTTTACTTTCTTATTTCCATTTTGCCATTGGTTTTTATTTTATTTTGTGTTCTATTTTCAATTTTGTAATTTTGTAATAAGTTAATTTTGTTTTTCAATTTTTATTAATTTAAGTTAAATTTAAATTAATTTATTTCACAATTGCTTCCTATAAGGAATTTAATTAAATATAAAAATAGCGTATTTATTCTAAAATTTTATCTGTATATCTTCTTCAAAAAAATTTATCTTTATAATGATGTAGTAATAATAATAATAATAATAATAAACTATTATATTTATTGGAATATAAAATTTAAAAATTATGATAATTTTAAAAAATATAATTTAAAAAAATTATTAAAGTTGAATATAAAACTCTCGGTAAATAATTAATAAAATTTTACATATTATTAAAAAATTATAATGCTAAATTATGTCGAAATTAAGTAAATGTTGAAGTTTGCATGATATATATATATATATTATTTTTAATTTAATTTTAAAATATGTATCAAATCTAAAATAAATTTATCTTTCATAACTTCTTAAAGCAACATCTAATTAACTTTTAGATAAGTATGTTTTTCTATAATTATATGTAGAATATAATTATAATGTTTAATCTATAAAACAACTTTAGATACATAAAATCAAATTTAGAATAAAAATAAATATGATAATTTATGACTATAATCAAATGCAATTTTTGAATTCAAATACACTCAATATATATTTTTTTAGAATTGCATTTTAAAATTATTTTTTTTAATTATGCCATTTTGTATATATTTTTTGTTGATTAAATAGGAAAAGAAAGTTTAGTTTAGATTAATTGTTGATTACTTTATTTACTTTTTGCACTTTGATATGTTTTTGATATATTTATTTATTTTCTGCTTTATTTTATTGGTTTCTAATAATTACTCAATTTTACTCAATTTTAGTTTGTAATTTCCCTTATTCTATATTTTTGTTCTATAAATTTGTCAATACTCATTAATTACTTAATTTTTTTCTATATTTCTATGCTGTGAACAAATAAAATAACAAGGAAAAAAATATTTTGATTGTAAAAAAGAAAAAAGAAATATTTTGTCTATCATTAATATATAGTTTGTTAAACTTATAATTATTCTTTTTTGTTATATATATAAATAATTATACATAAATGATGTGATAGTTTGTTTTTTTTATTAAACTTATATCTTAATAAATCAGATATTTTGTGGATAAATATATTAATATTACATGTTATATATTTTATATATAAATAAATATTTTGTATTTTATTGTATATTTATATATATTATTGTCATATTTTGTATATTTTATTTTTTTTATCATTCATCTAATACTATTAATAATAATATTATTTTCTGTAGTAACGTGTGACGGACATCAGCTTGTACTATACTAAAAAAGCTATATCTAATGAATAATGAAATTTCAAAAATACGTGATATCATTGTATCAATTTTTCGGTCGATACAATATGGGTGTTGGATATCCAGAGGTTTAGTAGTGATCCTCACCTTCTGTAATAAAAATAATTATGGCTTATTTTTTTGAAATCTTTTTCCTTTTTGGTTTCCTTTTTTTTTTTATTTACTCTAATGATTTTGCTTTTTTTTATATAATTTTACTTCTCAAACTTTTTTAAATTTTATGTCATAATTTTTAAGACAATAAATTCTCATATTTTTATTTGTTATTTTATTTTATCTTTTAAATTAACAATATAAATTTAATTATCATAAAAATAATTTAAAATAATTATATTAATAATTATATTTAAATTTAAAATTTTATATTATATTATTTTATTTTAATAGATTTAAATTCTATATTTAAATCATCTTAATATTAAATATTTATTCTTAATTCTTGGAAAAATTAAATTCTATAAGATAATTTTTAAAAATTATAATTTAATTAATAAAATACCACAAATTTCGAATTTCACCTTTTAATTATGACAGATAAATATCAAGATTAAAAATTATTTAATTTAAAATTTTTAATTTATTAAAAATATGTTAATAATATGATCGTTTAATAATGAAAAAGAAATTAAGAATTAAGACTTAAAAATTTTAATTATTTATTTTCTTGCTATATTGAGTATTATTTTTGCTAATTATATAATAATCTTAAAAATGAAATTATGATTTAATTTTAACTAAAATAAATTTTTTAAATAAATTATTTTTTATTTTGAGCTTATTATTTAATATTTTATTAATCATGAATTTTAAATATGTATATTTAAATATATTGCAATTAAATTTTAAAGTACAAAATTTAAAATTTTATATATTGAACAAATCAAATCCTAATTCCAATAATAAAATTTTTCTAAATTTCTTTTTTCTGTTAGCAGAATAAATTAGTAAAATAGACATAAATTAAAAAAAATAAAAAAATAGTTGCCAACGATATTATGTCGTTGACAACAGGCACACTAAACATTGCCATATACAGTGTGTCTACGGACAGGTGGCCAACTAATGGTTTGATTTTAATTTTATATAGACTGAAAATTGTTGGTTCAGTTTCGATTCAAATATTTTTGAACCGGAATCAGAACTTTAAAAAAAAGTTTTGATTTTAATTTTAAACTTTTAATTATAATTTATGATTCAATTTATTAAATTGAACTAAAATTATCAGTCTGACTCAACAGTTCAACCAAACCTTTATGTATTTTAGATATTATTCTAATTATTGTGATTTTTATCGGAATTAGGGTTTAATTTTAATATATTGTAGTATATTTGTATGTAAACATGCATTCTATATGTTGCTATAAATAAACATGCATTCTATATGTTGCTATAAATTTTATATGCAGATAGATATTTTGTATTTTTTTTATATATTTTATATGCATATATTATTATCATATTTAATATGTATTATTATTATTATTATTATTATTATTATTATTATTATTATTATTATTATTATTATTTATTTTTTAATTATTTATATAATATTAATTTTCACAATAACTTGCGGGCTGGGATTGGTGGACCCTACTGCTGCAACTCATTTCTTAATTTATAGTAGGTCCCAATCTGAGGAGGGCACTCAACATTGTAAAGAAAATGGGTTAGGTTTAATAGAAAACAGAAGTTTTCCAACTTGCATTGGATTTGGACTTAAATCAGTTAATTGTTCAATTTAAAAAGCTAGTGCTGAGCAAGTGAATTAGCATTTTGTATTGGTGCTAATATTCTTTTTTTCCAATTTAATTGGGTCATTATCAGTCTTTAAACATCATATACCACAATCTCATTAATTATTTCCTTAATATATAGTATATACATGTGCAATGCACTATCATAAAGCTCTTAAAGTATCATTTTTGCATTAAGAAAATAAGCCAATAACTTCATTTGCATGTTCTAAAGCCCTGTTTACTAATTAAAAAACTTTTTAATTAATTTTCAGTTCCGCAAGTAGCTGAATAGAACAAAGTTTAAAGCTATGTGTTAATTTCAAAATAAAAAAAAAGGTTAGTAATAATCATGATCATGATTACATATGCTTAATAAGACTTTTCTTATATATACATAAAAAAGAAATTGGGATTCAAATTTGCTAGATAAAAGGGATATTTCAGAAAAAATTATTAAACCTACCATTAGGAATGCTTTGATAGCATGTAAATTTGTTTATATATTTTTTAGAGTATTGACCTCAAGAGCCAACTTTAATAGTTGAAAAATCTAATTATATATAAATTCATTTAATATATATCTAATATTTAATTTATAATGTAGATTTATATTCTTTTTAATAAGGATATAACGACCCTAAGGATTGTATTATTCATTTAGGAATGAAGGATTATACACCTTAATGAATCCCTCTGAAACGGAGGGTTATATACCTTATCTTCCATTAGCAATTTAGATAAAGACCCTTATCCTTTTGTCTCCTGAGGATTAAGAACCCCATGTTCTACCAACCATATTTTCTTTTTCAATGTCCACATCATTGTCTAATCTTTGTAATCTTGTCTGTGACCTTTTCTTTTTTTATCAGAAAATTATCAAGAAAAGAAGAACTAATCTAGGGGTCTTACACGTGGCAGCTGGACCTGAATGACAAAATGGGCCGACTTGTTGTTCATTTTTGTGAATGAGATGAGAAACTTGGTTTTTAATTACTTTTTAGTTACATGTAACCACAATGACAGTCAGATTGATAACGACTCTGAGAAATTGGATAGCATGCTCAGTAATTTGGTCTAGGCAAGAAAAAAAAAAAAAGAAGAACACTATGACAGACAAAACAAGCTGGTAATTTTACCAATAAATGGAGCAAGTACATGTAATTGTTTGATGGGCCAATTACTTTTCAATTTTTATTGCTTGAAACATACACATTTGGAAACACCAAAAGAACTCCCAAGTCAGGTGCTGATTTATGAGAAGATATTTCTGCTTCGTTGTTCACATTATCTTTTAAAATTTTTTTTATCAGGAATCTTTTAAATCTATTACTGCCAACATCAGTCAAAGATAAAACACGCGAGTGCTATTGGAATTTAACCAGTTTCGAGTCCGATGATCTGCAACAGAATGTACAAAACTCAATGCTGGCCCGAATTGAACAAATCTGAACCGAAACAAGACATAAAATAAGATGAGCTAAGATTTGTTTGTGCTGGCGGCCCAAATTTAATCCAAAAATCCCCACTGCTTGTCATTGCATATCGTGCCAAAATGCCTATAAACTATAGCTGTAGTACGATAGCACAATCACTGTCGCCAACACAAACAAAGAAAAAGGAGATAAAAGTATAAGCATTTCAATTTTAGTTGGCAAACAAAGAGAAAGGAGATAAAAGAATAAATATTTCAATTTCAAGTAATTTTTAGCAGCAAAATCAGGCAGTCTCAGATGCCGAATCTTTGACAAATATGCAATTAATTACTCGGAGAATTTCAACTGCTGCTAAATTATGCGAGGCAATCCATTCAATGAAATTAAAAAAAAAAAAGAATCGATGAGCAAGCAAAATTTTTTCATTACTGCCAAAGCGGTATATTAGTATGTGCTCAAAATTTTCAAGCTCTCTGCTGTTAGCTATTGCCTCAAATGCGACTGGAATCCCTTCCAAAGATGAAACGCCTTGTCCAGTCTGATATCACCAATGCCCTTGTGCGCCAGCTCACTTGCTTGCTGAATAAGGGTTAAAAATAGAAAAAAAAAATATATATATATATAAATTACATTTAGCTTGAGAGTTTGGAGCAGTTTATGAAGATTTGCAAAAGAAGGGGGTGTTTTTTTTCCCCCTCTTTTGAGAATGTAAATGAGTAATTGATTACCTAGCATAGACAGAGTACCATAGCCACTGACTGCTGTGTCCAATAGAAACCCAATCACCAGGAAGTTGTGCTGCAGTTTGCTCGCCTCCCAATGGAGCAAATTGCCCAAGATGCCTATACCTGGAACAAGGTTCACCATAAGGCAATGAGCATAAGCATATAAGCATAACATTTATAAGTGCTAAAAAGTCTCAAAATAGTAACTAATCACAGATTCAGCGAGTGCTGATCATTGTAACCCTTCCAATCTGTCATATAAAGACATGAACTGAAGAAAAATAACAGCCAATATGATATCTGCAGCATAAACTATATACACGAGCCTGAGGAAAAAATAAACCTATACTCATCCACAAGCTTGCATATGAGATTGAGACAAACCTGAAGGGGCGAAACCGGTGGCGACCTTCTCCTCTGAATCTAATAGGACCTTCAGGATTTTTCTCTGCCACTTCCATGCGGTTGAAGCAATTGGCAAGGTAGGCACCTTGTTGCGACGCAACCTGAAATTGCCCACAAATAAAATCAATATAATCTTTGAAAAAGATAAGTAGACTGCGCATAACAAAATCAATAAAACACCTGTGCTGTGGCCGGGAGATTCTTCATCTGAGAATCCACTTCAGAAAGAGCTGTTTTAAGCTCCTCAATATTTAGTTCAATAGATTCTTTTTCAACATCCCCCTTGGCTTCCTTGAGCAGATCAACTATATTGCCCATTTTCTTGTTGTTTAGATAAAGTTCCACTTGGGGATATCTTTCACAGATGTCATTTATGACTTCTTGAAATTCTTTTACTGTCAGTGTTCCAGAATTGTCCTTGTCTGCCTTGTTGAATATTGCTGAGATATCTTCCTACAAGCGTCAAAATAAGAAAGAAACAGAATAAGCCAAAAGAACAATGACCTGGGTGATTACTTTCTCATGAGCTAAACTAGAACAATGTTCAGTTTGAAGAATGGCAGGGCAAAAATAACAATAGAAGAAAACAGTAACTGGTAGAAGTCCGATTAGAGATGATATATAATGTATAGGAAGTGCAACAGAAAACAAACAAGAATAGGTACCATGACTTTGCGCTGGTTAATTGTGGCACAATCACCAAGTGCATATACATCATCACATCCCTCAACTCGCAGCCATTCATCAGTTGCTAAAGCACGCCTGTTAGTCTGTTCACAGGAACATATATCGTGTTAACTGCTTGAAATGAGATTGAAGAAAAGATTGCTGATTATCACTATAATTTTAAAGGACAGTTGGAATTTACTCGAACAAAAACAAAGTACATCAATTTGAAGGCCTATAAGTAACATACCTGACCAATTTGCTTCATAAAATCCCTTATGACTGGATGAGTTCCAATTCCAGTTGACCAGACAACCATTCCATAAGGTACTGAAGCAATTTCTCCATTCCCCCTTACTTTGGTAGAAATTTCTTTGTCTGATACTTTCACAACCATGGACCCTAACTGCACATTAATGCCATCTCTTTTGAACTTTTCTTCAGCAAAATCTGTGATTCTTTTGTCAAACCTGCAAATATGATCTCCTACGAGTATGAGATATCTTTCATCGAGAAAATGAAGGGCTTGGGACTATCCAAATAAATTTTAGTCTCAGTTTTAAGAAAACAGTAATGCTTCTATTGAGTTTAAAACACATTGGCAACCAATTGCATGAATAGATGCATCATTGGCTATCTACTTTATACAAGTCATAGAAGATGCTCAAGGATTCCAGTTGTTTAAAATGGAACTTTTAGCAGATTCTTTGCTAGAAACGAAAACAGCTAGTTCATACAAATCTACGCGGTGCTGTAGTGACATGATATTTATTGTTGGCATATGTAAATCTATGAGTTTTGGAGTTAATAATCTAACATTTTATTTCTGTATAAAACCCTGGCCTAGGTATTGGACTAAATAATATTTGCATCAATATGTTTTGGGTTATCCACGCATTTAAGTGGATTAGTCCCTAGCTTTAGAATTCAATATTCATTCAAGAAAGTCTTTCACTACAAAATGAGAGATGACCTATGGATTCCAATCTCATATTATTTTGAGAGGGAGAAAAAGGGGAGAGCAATATCATGAAATATAAATAAAATGGTGGAGAAAACACGAGATGCTTTTCAAAACAAGTGAAGTGATTTCAAAGCTTTTGATAATTATTCTTTCCATTTTCCTTTTTCAACTCCAATCATGGTAGAAAAAAGAACTTCAAACAAGTTTACTAATTAACCCTTTAACAGTGGCCGTTATTAACAGTTTCAAAATTTTGTTGTTTCAAACTGCACAACGAATTTTATAAATTCAATTATGGACTAGATCTATGTCTCCATTCCTGGACTCGGCCAATCACAAAACATGATTTAAAATAAAAATTAATAAAAATTAAATTTTAAAAAGTAATTAAAATTAATTTTTAAAAAGTAATTAAAATTAATTTTTAAAAAGTAATTAAAATTATTTTTTTTAATATCATAATTCAAATCATGTTTTGTGATTGGCCGGGTCTATGAGTGGGGTCATGGACCTGATCCGTCGTAGAATTTTCCATGAATGATAAATCAAAAATCAAATAGACAACTAAAAAAAATGTAAACTCATCTAGGACTTTTAAAAAAAAAAAATCAAAATGGGAACGGTCTAAGGTCTCTCAATCTAAATCCTACTTTATAAAACTCCTCCCTTATGAAAACAGAATTAAACAAGGAACTCTTTTTTCCCCATGCTCTTCATTTTAGATTATCAAACACTCGAGAAATAGGAACAAAAAACTTGATTAACAAAACAGAGAACCACAATTCAATAGCAGAGAATAGACATAGAGCTTTGAAAACAATGAAGTGTAGATTAAAAAGAACAAAATTTTTAGTTTTGTGAACCTTACATGCTCAGTATATGATCTGCTGCTTCGAGAAGTGTTATTTTCACGAAATCCTTAGCCGCAGGATATAATTTGACTAAATCCTCGTTAACAAAATCATGAAGTTCTGCAGCAAATTCCACACCAGTGGGGCCACCACCAACCACCACAAAATGAAGAATTCTCTTTCTTTCTTCAGCGCTTAAATTTGGCAGACTTGCCTTTTCAAAGTTATCAATGACGTTCCTACGGATCTTCTGAGCATCTTCAACCTCCTACAAGGGAAAATGCATTACTAGCAAGTTAGCAACATACGGGCATAAATTTAGTCCTGTCACAAATTCCAAACGCTTCAGCCATATATTTTACATTTTTCTACTTCCCACTACGATGATGTTGGACATCTTCACGAGACAGAACTTTCCAAAGAGTAAACGGAGGAGAACAAGAAGAAAGAAGGAATGCTGAACACATTGCCAAGGATGTTACGTACCTTCAAGAAATTACAATTCTCCTCCACACCAGGTGTGTTGAATGTGTTCGAGCGAGCTCCCATGGCTATTACAAGGTAGTCATATTCTACAACAAAATCCTTTTTCCCATTCAAATTGTTATTTTGACTAGATCGGCAAAAGACTTTTTTGTTTTCTGCATCAATCTTGTAACACTCAGCTTCCCAGAAATGAACATCCACTGTTTTCTGAAAGGAAGAAAGATCGACTATTTACCGCTTCACCTCATATTGACAACAACCACAAGATATTGGTTTTCAGACAACAACATTTCAAATCAGTGATAAACTTGAACAATTAAACTTAATTTGTTTTTTCAGTTACGAATGGATTGATAGTATTTCAAAATGGTTATTTTACTCTAGCCCACAACAATTTCGCTGTTGCTTATAGATTGTTGTGTTCCAACGCTTCATAAAAAAGCCTTACTCATTCCCATATGCTAATGCACTGTGCTGAACGTTTGATACATAAATGACTGTGTGCACAAAATCTAATCACAAGTCAACCGCGGGATGTAGGCACTGCAAATGAAGTTACTACAACCGGAAGTCGTTGGAATACCAACATATCATACTGCTGTTCATGCTAAGAAACTTAATATCAGGACACAAACATTGTTAGGCGAATGATGGTCAGGTAGCATTCACTAGGCAAAATACACAAGAACTAAATCGAACACAATAATCCACTGTAAGAGAATAAAATTAAATCATATATTGATGACAAAACTATAACAGTTTGAAACCATTCATTATAGCATCAAGAGTGAGTCCAAAAGCTCACGGATTAGGACTCTATCCATCTGATGAAAACTAAAATTGCATCACTAATCACTTCAACATGTTCTCAAACCGACAACATTTGGAAACAGAAAAAAAGAATATGGAATCACAAGGCAAGGTCATTGATAGTAGCCACTAAGCATATAGTGAATTTCTCTTAGAAAAAAGAATGCTATCACAGTTCTAAAAGTTAGTTAATTGCTGTATCTGTATGCACTTACCTTTCGGACAATGTTCCGTATAGGTTCAACTATGCTGCGAGCTTCTACTGTACCACAGGTTACACTTGGTAACAGGGGAGTGAAAGCAAAGTAGTTACGAGGTGATATCACTTGGACATCATAAGAAGGGTCATTTAGTTTCTTCAAAAAGCTTGTTCCTGCCCATCCAGTTCCAAGCACAACCACCTTCTTTTTCTTGGTCACTGCCTCAGGTGGTGCCACAGCATGTACACCATTGGATGAGTTTGCATCAGCATAAGCTGCAATGCCCCCGCCACTGCAATTATATGTCATTGACACACCCAAGAGATTTGAAATTAGTAAGAAGAAGCGGCAACTTAATTGATTATTAATTACCAAAATTTTTTAGGAATCATGCAATTAGAATTGCCAAGTAACCCCCAATTAAGCATTTGAATCTTCATCTACGAAATTAAACCATAATCAACACTGGACCTTCACAACGTTCTAGAATCTAAATAAAACGACATTAAAAAAATTAAAGTAAAAACGCATAATAATCTCCATATAATCTAGACCGCTACAAATTTATTTTCCACATATATGAAATGTCAAGGATCCAAGACTAATACGTCGTGGGCTGAAACTTATGTCTCAACGGCAGAGAGAGAAAAGCACCTTCATTTTACACTCTATTTTTTTCTTTCATTAACATCAATACACAGATTTTAAAATTTTTTTTCTCTTATTAACATCAATGAACAGATCAATCAAATGAGCTCATATTTGCAACGCAATTTTTCACCAGTTAAGATTTAAAATTTTTAAATAGATTCTAAACCTGTTTGTTCAAGATAGAACAAATCTAACATGCAAGAGACATGGAATCAAAACAAAGAAAATCTAAATTATAATTTATTCGCATTGCTAAAATTAAAATTAATAGCACAGAATACACAATATCAATATAATATCGAATCACGTAAACGAACGAAATCTGAAGAAAAACTATGGAAATGAAGGAAATGAAACAGAGTATGTACCTGACGGCGCAAACCACAATAAACTTGGAGAGGAAAGGAGAGTCACGGAAGGATCTAGAAGCTTTCTCGAATACGCTAAAACCTCTCATTTTCGCTTCCAAAAATTGTGGAGAAACCAGTAGCTGAACAGAGAGAGAGAGAGAGATTTTCAGATATATAGTTTTCCAATAAAACAGAGAGAAGTCGAGAAAGATAACATTACCGAGCAAGAGAGAGAGAGAGAGAGAGAGAGAGAGAGACGTGGCTTTGCTTCTTATGTTATAGAGAAGAAGAAGAAGTAACAGAGAAAACGTAGAGAGAACGCCAAAAATGTTGGAGAAATAGAGAGGGGAAGGAGGCTGAAAACGTGATGGGTGTGATTTGTGAGTTTTGCTATCGAGATTGTTCGAGTTTTTGACTTGTAGGGCAGGGAAATTGCGGCACGTGCTGTGCGGTGGTGTGCCATGCTGCGCTTTTCTTTTGTCATCTAAATAACTGAACGCGTGTTGATTTGGTGGCCCCCATCATACTTTTATATTACATTATATACAAATATTGAATTTTCATATAAAATATATATATTTATTTCATATAAATGTATCTTTTACATTTATAGAAATTAATTTAGAATCTTAAAATCTATTTATTTGAAACCCATTAACTATATTCAACAAAATAAATTTTTTTTAATATCCTTTCTTCAACTTTAAAGATATTAAAATTGTAAAAAATTATCATCGTATAAAAATTTAGATACGAGTAATGTAATTTTTCCAATGAAATTTGGTGTTAAAATAAAATTATTTATGGGACGGAATGTCTGCGCTTGTAATCAAATAGCCTTCTTAGTTTGCAAAACGCAATATTTGATCATTTTTTTTTACGTATAAATTGTCCAATTGTTCTAGATTTGTCAAAAAGTGGAATAAAAATTAAAGGAAATACCACTCACGTTAAATTGGACTATCAGTTGCCAAGAAAATAATGCAAAGTCCGATTTTGATAAAATAATTCAAATTTTCTGTTTTGAAGAATTATAAGTCAAATTAAGTAGTCGACACAAATAATTAATTCTAATAATTTTAATATGTAGGAGGTGTTTGGTTTAGCTGTTTGATGCAGCTGATAGAGATTTGAACCCCAAATAGCAGCTGTTTGGTAAAATTTGATGTTTGGTAAAATTTTAAAACAGCAGCTAATAGCTGTTAGGAACCCCAAACAGCTGTTGTTTCAATAAGCTTCTACTCGGAGCTTTTTTATATCAGCTGATAGCTAATTTATATTAAGACTATATTAACCCTATTAAAATAAAATAAAAATTAATATTTATTAGATAATGATATGCTTATTGGTAATTTTACATTCAAACTGCAACAGCTATTATATTTTTACCAAACATTAACCCGAATCAGCTACCAGCTATCCGCCACCAGCTATCAGCTATCAGCCACCGCTATCAGCTACCAGCTGCTATGAACAGTTAAACCAAACAGGCCCGTAATAATAGAAAGAGACGATGATATCACACATCTTATAAAACATTATAGACCCATCAAATCATAAACTCCACCGCAATTACTATATTGAAGCTAAATCTAAAATAATAAATCCAAATTATTAAGATATATTGTATGGAAGTTAAAAGTATGAAATGCAAATAAAACTAATCTATAATTTTCGTTTGTGAGTTTTTTAATTTTCTTAATGTCATTAAAGTTGATGAAAATTGAATGATTAAACATAAATTTAAGTGCTATTTTTATCTGAATTTTCAAATTTGGCATTAAAGGTTGAAGATAAAAAAATTTAAATAAATTTTTTTTAAAAATTAAAATAAAAGTCGAATATGCCATAAAATCGGAGAATCCCGAATAAAAAGAATTGGAAATGCATAACCCTTATTATATTTTTACCAAACATTAATCCGAATCAGCTACCAGCTATCCGCCACCGGCTATCAGCTATCAGCCACCGCTATCAGCTGCTATGAACAGCTAAACCAAACAGACCCGTAATAATAGAAAGAGACGATGATATCACACATCTTATAAAACATTATAGACCCATCAAATCATAAACTCCACCGCAATTACTATATTGAAGCTAAATCTAAAATAATAAATCCAAATTATTAAGATATATTGTATGGAAGTTAAAAGTATGAAATGCAAATAAAACTAATCTATAATTTTCGTTTGTGAGTTTTTTAATTTTCTTAATGTCATTAAAGTTGATGAAAATTGAATGATTAAACATAAATTTAAGTGCTATTTTTTATCTGAGTTTTCAAATTTGGCATTAAAGGTTGAACATAAAAAAATTTAAATAATTTTTTTAAAAAAATAAAATAAAAGTCGAATATGCCATAAAATCGGAGAATCCCGAATAAAAAGAATTGGAAATGCATAAATGTCGCAAGGAATGAAATAATAAGAAATAGGTAGGAGGTGTAGTGGCCATGATTTTCTAGAAGAATGATTATACTCTGTTTTTTTAATTATTTTTTTAATTATTTTATCATTTTCCAAAGGCTGTTTTAGCAACCAACCACATTTGACTTTCAAAATTGACAAAACATTTGCACATGGACTGGAGTATTATTATTATTATTATTATTATTATTTTTTAAAAAAATTCGACTCTCGAAAATATATTTTTGAGGATCGAACTCCTGCTCTTTCGTAGAAGTAATAATAGATGATCTGCTGGGCTAATTCGAGCGGATTTATTATTATTATTATTATTATTAATATTATTCATCACGTTATGAACAGGCTAAAAGGCTTTGATTTTACATGCAAATTATTCTGATTTTTGGTTAATAAAATAGTATTGTAAGGCTGAAGTTCTTGCATTGTCAACCTTAGTTGTTTTATTTATATTATGTACCAACAAATTTTATGTTTTACTATAATTAATTGAAGAAAATCTTATGAAATGAATACACAAATAGGAATTCAAAACAAGCATTATTTGATAGACGTAAGTAATTTATTTTAGTTATGTTATGGAAAAAAAAAAAAAGAAGAGCTTCCTGCAAAAATATCTTAAAAAAATAAAAGTATTTTTAAAAATATTTATTTTTTTAAACTCAAAATTTTGAAATTTCAAATTTAAAAATGTCCACTAAACTATACATACAATATATTTTCGTTTAGATTAAAAAATATGTTTTTAAAATTTTTTAAAATTGTAAGTATATTTAAAAAGTTTATATATATATATATATATAACGTAATTTCCAAAAGTTTAAATATATATATATATCACGCAATTTCCTAAAAAAAGAGAAAAGTTGGATTTAAACTTGATAAAAAAAGGAATTTTTCAAAAATATCTCAAAAAATAAAATTATTTTTAAAAATACCATTTTTTCCCAAGAATATCACATTATAATTTTTAATTTCAAAAATATCTTATATTCAGAGATATATGTTTTGTATATATATTTTAAATATATATATATAATATATTAAAATATTAAAAAAATTGAGAAAGTAGCATATAAAATAAATTTTAGTAAACCTAGAATGGGCCTAATTTCGAGATTTGAAAAATTGTTTCTGCCCATGGACCTCGGTATCCTTGGTTTAGTTGGTTATTAGCAGAAGATTTTACATGATAAGTTTTCAAATATATAGCTCAATTTTTTTTTCTTTTAATATAACTCTCTTGTTTTTGGACATTTATCATTATTTTATTGGTTTTTTTTATAACTTTTACATGGTTAACTGCTTTGTCACGTCCTTTTCACATCGGATTTTTTTTTTAATTTATTGGAGGAATTTAACCTATGGACTACATAATAGAGGTAGTCCTCCCCTATCAACACTCATCATAAGAATGATCAACACTCACCACAAAGGTGACGGAATGGGGAATCGAACTCGTGATCAACTGAACACATCACAGCGCACTAACCAACTAGACTAGGTCCTCAACCCCTGAATTTTTTTTATTATTTTATTTATATTTTTTATTTAAAAATAAATTTTTTATATCATATTCTCGTAAACCTACAATACATATTAAATATTTACTAAATATACATAAAATATTTATTAAATATTTTTAAAATTTATTTAATATTTTAACTTTTTTTAAAAATTTATATTCACACATCTATATGCATATATACAATATATAAAATAAAAACTTAATATATATATACATCTATTAAATATATATAACATTTGTCAAATATCTACTAAATATATTCGAAATATCTATTGAATATATACATAATAAAATTAATATTTTTTTAAATTTTATTATATATTTATTTAATATGCACAAAATATCTACAATACACCAACATTTTTTTTCTTTATTTTTTAACATATACTAAATATCTATCACACATCTACTATATATTAACAAAATATTAATATTTTTTATTTTGTATTTTTTAATACACAATATATATAATACATTAATAATTTTATTTCTAATATATTTTTTTTGAGTTTCGATTGATAATTCATATTTTTTTTAAGAAAATAAAAGTTTTCCTAAAGAAAAATATGAATATGAAGATTTTATTAAAGAAGAATATGAAGATAATGGTTAAATTGACGATTAAGATGAAGATTAACCTCTCAATTTATTTATTATCTGGTTTTTATTGAGTTTTTATATTCAATTCTTTTTTATTAAAGGTTTTTGAGCTTTAATTTGTGATTTTATTTTTAGATTATTATGAATTTAATATTATGGATGAATAAATTTGTGGAACTAGATTTTATGAAATAAATAGTTTGTTTTTTTAAAAGAAGATTAAGATGATTATTTGCTGAAGATAAAGATTAAGATGAAACTTTATTTAAAAAAAATGAAGATGACAAGAATATAAAGAGGATGAAGTCAATGTCAAACCTCCGTTAAAAACGTTAAAATTGTTGTTAATTTAGAAGAATTTTTTCTAAATCTGTAAATATTTGTTAAATGTTTCATATTTTTATAATTTTTTATTATAATTTTTTTATTAATTTTGTAGAGGGTCCTTATTAATATCACATAATGAGCTACTGTACCTATGACTTCCTTTCCTCTTCAGCTCTTCTCCATTCGGAGCCCTGGTGGATCAAACATTTGGGTCAATGATATACCACGCTGTGCATAATTTTATTTTTGAAAGGATTACACTATTATTTTTTTTATTATTTTTAAATACTCTATTATTTGAATATATTTTCAATGTATTAAATATATATTTTTAAATTTAGTATGTCGTAGAAAAAAGATATTTAATGATTTTCGAGCTCTTTTCTTATTTTAGAAGAGCCATTTTCTTGAGTTTAACTTTCAACCGATCAAAATTTGGAAAAAAAAAAATCAATAAACTTTTAGTAATTGGACTTTCTAGAAAGTTACACACACTGAAGTTGAATCCCCTGATAAAAAAAAAGGACAAAAAAAAAGTAGAATCCATTTAATTTGAATTTAATAAAAAATATTTGAAAATAAAAAATTATTATTTTCTGTTAAAATTTTTATGACTAAAATATATAAAAATTTTCTTAAAAATAAATTTCAATGAAGACTTTTCACACACTATTTTTCTCCATTTATAACACCTCAATCAAAAAATATGGTAACAAACCGAACCTTGACCCCAAAAAAAAAAGAATTAGACAGTCCACAAAACTTTATGTCTATTATTTAAATGTCTTTTCTTGCTAAAAAAAATATTTAAATGTCTTCTAAAAGAAATATTCAAAGTGCAATTGAAAAATGAGATACAAAATGTTCCATGAATCAGTAAACTCCTTGTTGGAAATTATTCATACATAAAGAAAAAAAAAATGATATGGAGAATTGTAGAGGGAGAGAATAGACAATCAGAAAAAAAATGATATAGAGTTTGATTTTCTAACTCTTGGATATATTCTTATTCAAGTTTTCTCAATTTTATTATTTAATTAAAATATTACCTATTATCTAATAATAAATATTATATAATTAATATTAATATTTTAATAATATTGAGCTCATAAGTCTACTCACACGTCATGAATGAACTCAATTCAAAAACTAACACTACTCAACCTCTGCATCAATTGTGATCTCATAATCTCCTAAAAATTAAATGATCTAATTAATTAATTAAATGCTAGAATTGTGTATTTGGATAGAATTATACTTTTCATTTTTCATTTATATTAAAGGATGAATGATTTTAAATTTGGAGTCAAAATATAAGAGTAAATTATTCAATTCTCATATTAATTTTATTTATTATTTTTTAAAAATTTGAGTAACTGAATTAAGTACGTATATATTCTATATAGAAAAAATTTTATATAAATTGGTGTATATGCATTTAATTAATAAAAAATTTATATAAAATAATAATAATAAATTATATAATTTTATTGATCAGGTATAAATATATTTAGTCTAGATAAATTTTTTATTTTCTGTATATATAGAGAATAAAATGTGAAATAAATATTATTCATATTTTTAATAAAAAAAATATTGTGCTCAAAGCGATGTGAAATTCTCACTGTAAGATTAATAAAAATAATTTTTAAAGTTATAAAAATTACAAGATTTCAGTGAATTTATGCATTCAATAAAAAAATAAATTAAAGAAAAAAGTGATCGCAATAACGGGAGCAAACTGCAAAAACTTACCTGAAAAGATGACGGATATGATGTCATAGGTTGGGAGCCACAACATCCAATTAAATAATTAAATCAAAACAAAAGCATATATATTATAAAAGCAAAATAAAAATCAAAGCCTATTATCTCGGTGCATAGTAACTCAAAAGAAAGGGCACCTTTGATAAGAGCAGTCTCTTTCATCATTATTATAATTAAAAACTAGTAAAAATGATAGAAAAATTGTTTAGTAATGTTATTGGCATCTAATCAGTCTTCCCAGCTGATGAGACTTTCAAGCAGAGGCGGAGATAAAGGGGGTCCCATGGGGCCCTGTTCCCCCCTCAGTTAAAAATAAAAAATTTTTAGGTATATTTGAGAATGAATATTACATTGGTTGAGATGGAACAGCTTGGCCTTACTATGTGAGAGCACGCAACTTCGATCCACGCTCCCAACATTTTTCATCCTTTTTTTTCCAATCTTTAAAACTGGGCCTTTTAATCAAGCCCATTACAAACAAACAAGATTTGTCAATGACTCTGCCCATTACAAACAAACAAGAATAACTTAATTGTGACTCTTTCTCTTCTTTCTCACGTTTCTTCTTCGTTAATTCCTTTTTCTTTTTTTTTCAGATAACAGTTTCTTCCTTTTTCAATTTCATTCTTTCACCGATTGGCACCAGCAAGGCAGCGGCAACAAGTTAAGAATAGGTACACCACTTACTTTTAATCTCATATTTATTTTGTTGCAATTTTTTTATCTTGCTAAAATGAATTGAAATTTGAAAAATAATGAATTAAGAAATTGGCTTGAATACTTGAGGACATTATAAATTTGAAATGTTTAATTTGATTTTGTAGTATGAAGTTTTTTTTTTTTTTGAGAAAAGTAGTATGAAGTTAAATTGAAATTATTATTTTTTTGTAGTTTATAATCTGGAATTTTTTTATTTCTTTTATAATTTGATATTTTTAATGTTTAGTATTTGATAAATTGAAATGGCTACTATATATCTATTGACTATTGTGATTGAATTATTTTTCTTATTCTTTGTAGTTATATGGAGCGATATTTTAAAAAATTAAGACCAAGTAGTGAAGAGTCGCCATCAGTTAATCAAAATATTCAATCGACTCAACCACATAAGGAAGCAATTGTTCAACCGGTACCACCAAAAGAACCTACTATTCAACAACATGAGATTGATATAGAAAATATTCCTTCTGATCCGGGATTACGACCTAGCATAATGAGTTATCCACCTGATGTCCGAGATCAGGTACGTAGAGCCTATTTATTAAAAGGTCCATGTCAACCACGCAATCATACTTTTCCTAAAAGAGTAGAAGGAGGTAGAGAAAGGAAATTTATATTATCGTGGTTTGATGATTTTAGTGATTGGTTAGAATATAGTATTGAAAAAGATGCGGTATTTTGTTTGTATTGTTATCTTTTTTCACCCGGACACAGTGAAAGAGGTCATAATACTTTTGTATCTGAAGGTTTTTCAACTTGGCGAAAGAAAGAGAGAATAAGAGATCATGTAGGAAAACACGATTCTTTGCATCATAGGTGTCGATTAGCTTGTCAAGATTTAATGAATCAAGAGCAACACATTGAATTTGCTTTTTCAAAACATTCTGAAAAGTCAAAGCGTGAGTATCGCTGTAGATTATATGCATCATTACTTGCTCTTCGCTATCTTTTGATGCAAGGTCTACCTTTTCGAGGATATGATGAATCTGAAACTTCATTAAATCAAGGAAATTTCATTGAATTTGTTAAAGTATTGGCTTTAACTAATGAAGAAATTAATAGTGTTGTGCTTCATAATGCTCCTGAAAATCACAAGCTCACTTCTCCTATTATTCAAAAAGATATCATTAGTGCATGTGCATTTGAGACAACAAAAGCTATTATTTCAGATATGGGCAATGATTTGTTTTCTATTCTAGTTGATGAATGTCGAGATGTTTCAGTTAAAGAGCAAATGGGTGTTGTTGTACGATATTTGAATGAACAAGGGTGTGTGGTTGAAAGGTTTATTGGTGTTGTTCATGTACATGATACAAGTGCCTCAACGCTTCTAGCAGGTTTGAAGTCTTTCTTTTGTACTTATGGCTTAAGCATATCTGGTTTGAGAGGACAAGGGTATGATGGGGCTAGTAACATGCGGGGTGAATTCAATGGCCTCAAAAGTTTAATTTTAAAGGAAAATCCAAGTGCTTATTACATTCACTGTTTTGCCCATCAACTCCAACTTACTCTTGTTGCAGTTGCTAAAAAGCACCATAGTGTATGTTCATTTTTCCATACTATTAATCGTTTGGTGAATATAGTTGGAGTTTCTTGTAAAAGAAAAGAAATGCTTCGAGAATTGCAAATGGAAAAAGTGGCAAAAGGAATTGAAGAAGGTATCATAAAAAATGGACGAGGGTTGAATCAAGAGATGACATTGAAGAGGCCGGGAGATACTCGTTGGGGTTCTCATTACGGTACGCTTATTAATTTGATTCATTTATTTTCTTCAGCTGTGGATATTGTTGATTATGTTAGAGATAATGGGATTGATGATTCACAAAGGGGTGAGGCCATTAAAATGTTTGATATTGTGATTCAATTTGAATTTGTGTTTGTGTTGCATCTTATGAAATTGATTTTGGGAATCACAAATGAGTTGTCTCAAGTTTTACAAAAGAGGGATCAAAATATTGTGAATGCTATGAATTTGGTAAAAGTGTCAAAACTCCGTTTGCAGGATGTTAGAGATAATGGTTGGGAGGATTTATTGAAAGAAGTGTTTGAATTTTGTGCTAAAAATGAAATTAGTGTGATAAATATGGACGAGCATGTTTTTGTTCCAAGATCAAAGCGGGGAATGGAACCAATGACAAATCTCCATCATTATCGAGTTGAGCTTTTTTATTCAGTAATTGATATGCAACTTCAAGAGTTGAATAGTCGATTTGATGAAGTTAATACAAAGTTGCTTTTGTGTATGGCTTGTCTTGATCCTAAAGATTCATTTTCTGCATTTGATATGAGCAAATTAGTTGAACTTGCAAAGTTTTATCCCTCTGACTTTTCGCCAGTTGATTTAATTGAACTCCAATCTCAACTTCAGAACTTCATTGTTGATGTGCGTTTAGATAAGAAATTTTCTGAATTGAAAGGAATTGGAGATCTCGCCAAAACTATGGTTGCTATAAAAAAGCATAAAGTTTTTCCTTTAGTGTATCTGTTAATCAAATTGGCATTGCTTTTACCAGTTGCTACAGCTACAGTGGAAAGAGCTTTCTCCGCAATGAAAATTATTAAGAGTTCACTTCGTAATAGCATGGGAGATGAGCTGCTAAATGATTGTTTAGTTACCTATATTGAAAGAGATGTATTTGCAAGTATTGACAATGAAACAATTATGAATAGATTTCAATCAATGAAAAATAGGCGAGGAATATTGTAATTTAATGTTTTAAATTTTCTTTGTATCCAACATTTTTCTTGTTTTATTTATTTTATTATAAATGTTATTTTTGTGAATTATAAATTTTAAGTTGAATTGGACCCCCCTTATCTAAAATCCTGGCTACGCCACTGCTTTCAAGACTTCTTCTTCTTCATTCCCACCCAGTCATAACTTCCTTACGTTCAAAATAGGTCTGTTTCTGCTCCTTGTTTGTAGGCCGCTCCAATTACAAAGAAGCAAGTACAAGAATTCAGACATGTTATTGAATTATCCCAAAAAGTCAAACAACATTTTTTGGCATTTATTATATTAATCTAACTTCGTTAGCTTTATCAATGAAACACTCTATTGTGTAGATTTCTTGTTTTCCAAAATGTTACCTGTGCAGTTGAGCGTGAAATTTTTTGTCTTCATCAAAATGTCACCTTTCTTGGTTTTGTGTGAAATTGAGCATGAGAGATTTTTAATCAAGGCGAACCAACGGACGACCTCCTCCTATCGGTAACCATATTTATTAAAATAGAAGAAAAGATTAATCGACTAGTGATTTTTTTATAGGAAGGAGGGCTGAGAGAGAGATTGTGCGAGAAAAAGATACAAAAAAGAGCTTAACCATGAAAGGGGAAGAAAACCTGATTTCCCTAAATAAAAGGGGAAGAAAACTTAATTCCCCTAAAACCTAAAATATGCATAGATCGCTAGATTATTCAAATTAAATTGCAAAGGGTAGAATTGCGTACCTGACATCATCGTATGTTGATGCTGAAGACGATTCTGGGGTTTGTAGCCTTTCAGGCGATACACACTTTAGGTTATGCGGAAGCACTACTGAAGGAATGTAATGTTCTCTAAAATTATTATGTTCCCCCGGAGACCACGACCCCTTATTTATAACTGAATAAATGATGATTAATTTCTATTTTGGTCCTTCAACAAAACAGAAATTCTTATCGGTCTTTACACTTATAATCCTATTACGAGTAGGACACCTCAATAGTCAACAATCCTAATTTGATCTAATTTGACTATCTTAATTTGACTGCAATACACATTTAAATATTAAATATATTTAGCCCACATTTAGAATTAATTTAATCAATATAAAATTAATTCTAACAAACCAAGCTCTCAAATCGGCAGAGGCAACCAAGCCACTACCAATAAATCATCGGCTATCCATTCTTTATCTTTCTTGGTGAACAACTAGTTCTGTCACTGTTTTTAATCTATAACTAACTTTTATTTTGATCGTGAAAAAGACTAACACCGTATTTGAGTAGGTTAAGACGATAAAGACTCATTTTATAAGGAGAAAGGGAAAGTGGGAGAAGGGAATGAAAGAGAAGTGTAAAAAATTAATATATTATTTTTGAAAAAAAGGGAAATAAGGGAAAAATAAGTGTAAAAATTTAATAACCCCAAATAAAATTTAAATTGAGGTGACGACTCTCCAATCAAACTTTTAAAATTTCACATTAAAACTTTATGAACTTTTTCTTCATTAACTCGCCTATCTTTTTTTCTTACAAAAAGAGTCACAAAATTAGGATTAGATAGCAACTCTTCCCTCATCCGAGATCCCTATCATGTTATGCTCAATCCATTGGTATAGACCGGGGGGGGGGGGGGGGGGTGGGGGGGCAACATCTAGTACATGGACTCCAAAGGGAAATTGAAACACATATGAGGCTAGCCAATTTGTAAGGCCATTAACTTCTTTATAAACATATTGTTAGAAATTAAATCCTTATAAGTAGATGTTCAGATTTTACCTCTGATGATGTCTACGGATAGTTAATTTTGTGCTTGTACTAATAATTTTAAAGAATAATCACCAAAGAAGGAATATTCTTACTTTACACAGTCTAATAATCAAGCATTAATCCCTCAATCCCTCTCTCTTTTGTGTATGGAGTTATGAGAGAAAGTATATAATATTCACATTTTTAATATACGTAAAAATAATTAATATGAAAGGATAATTAGAGGTGTTAGAGGAGATTTGTATAATATATATCTTATATACATACTAAATATATACGATATATATCCTGAAAACATAATATATATACTATAATATATATATATATATATATATATATATTGTATATACATGATATATGCACACATCCATATATACACATTTTGGAAGATTTAAAATAAATAAATAAATAATTAAAAAGTCAAAGTAAGATAGAAAATAATTTAAGGTGGAAAATTAAAGTGAAAATATATGATATTATAATTAATTAATTAATTAAGAGTATTTAAAGATGGATAAAGATGAAAAAATTGAAATTGAAAGTATTCTTCTTCTTCTAATACCTCAATGGCTGAATTTAGAAAGAGAGAAATAGAGATTTTCTTCATCCTACACACTAAATTTCATTAGAAATCCAAGAGTTTCAAGTTGATTTTGAAGATAAATCAAGGTTTAAGTAAATATTCTTCATCTTTAAGCTTGATTTATTGATTTTTAGCTTATGTGAACATTTGAGTTAATAATAGAAATGATTTTAATTGTTAAAGTGTATAGTTATGAAGTTATTATAATGAGTATATATTGATTTAATGGTTAGATGATGGAAGTGAGCTTGGTTTGATAAAGTTTGAAATATGGAAGTAATGGAAGTTAGGGTTTTGATGGATTTTGATTAAATTTAATATAATTAGTTATTATTTTGTACAAATTGAGTATGAGAATGGTTTTAATTAAAGAATTAGATTTTTATTTGGTTTAGGAGTAGATAAGTATAATTGAAGTAAAATGGCAAAATTTAGGACTTTTCCAATTTGAGGATTGGAAAGTGCTTTTGGGTGGATTTTGGAGTTAAATAAAGTTTATATATGCTTTGACAACGTATATTTTAAAAGTTTATGTTTGACATAATTACATTGAAATTTTTAAATGTGTTATTTTACTTTAAAATGAGATTATTCATATGTCATATGTATTATTTCAAAAATATAATTTGAATATTATTTTGAACTCTAAACCATTATGATGTGGTGATTGAACATATCTTGAATGAAGTACATTATTAATATGGAGTATAATGTGCAACGTGAAAATGAATAAGAATTTGATAAATATGTGAAAAATAAGGAAAATTGATTAAATGAAATAAGAATATGAAAACGGGATATGGCATAGTGTATTTGTTAGCCCCGCACAATTATTTACTTCAGAATATTGAGTTTGATACTATCTAGTTGGTATACTAATTATATATCATGACGCTTTATACGCCTTCAGATAAGATATATTGATATCATTGTTATTATTATGCCTTTGGGCAAGGCACACCGGTGTCATACACTTTGGTGTTGAGGAGACGACATTCGAGTGAGATATACTAGTATCATATGACACTTAGTTTCCAGTGTCGAATCTTTGGATCGCGATAAACTAAATCAATATTTCTAGAACTAAATATTGTGTAGGAATTTATTGGGTCTAATGTGTGTTTGTAGATATGTTATGTTTATATGATTTATGAAATTATAAATATTAATTGAGCATTACATTGTTATTGGATCTAAATGCATTTTGCGCCATGAGAAGAAATATTTCTTTTAAATATTTTGTATTATAAAAATATATACCACTAAGCTTCTAACTTAGCGTGATTATTTTGTATCGCATAGGTGACAAGGTAGTTAAAAAAAATCCTAATAGTTCAGAGTAGGTATAAGATTGGGGTTAATATTTAAGTTAGAATCATTTATCATGAGACCTGTCAAGCTGGTGCTTCATTACATAACATTTAAATATATTTTATTCAAATACATTATAGATATGTATATTATAATATTTCATAAACATGTTGGATATTTAAGGCTTTGTAAAATTTTGTATATATATATATATATATAAATTGTACATTATGTATGTGTGTTAAATACTTGGATATGATGTGAAGAAATGATGAATTTTGTGAAATTATAAATTGGGAGTGTTTTTTCTAATGCAGGCTGAGTTGTATTGATTTTGAAATTTATTAAAATTACAGATAAAACTCTAACAATTTTTTTAAATTAATTAATCAAGTTATATTTTAATTATATTCGTTAAATTGCTATATACATATATATCTAAATGCTTATTATATTTATATACCTACCATATTGCATTTTTGAAATTATATTTATTTTTGGTATGATGAGAGTGGTTCTACAGATAACTACTGCAACACTCTTGCATTCTATGTATGCATTTTATATATACGAATTACATGTATAATATATATAGAGTATAAGGATGTTATAAAATAACTAGAGGCAGAGCTCATAAAATTTGCATATGTTATCTATAGCCTTTTGATAATTAATAATAACATCATTTTCCTAAAAAGATATTAAGTTTGATTTTATAAATAAAATCAAATTTCTCGGATTACCCTAATTATCTAAGATTATTTATCATTTCTAATTTAAATAATAATTTAATATTATCTTAATAATATTAAGAATAATAAATATTATAATTAAATAATATTTATTATAATATTGATTTATAGGTCTATCTACTCGTTATGGCCGGATCCGAACCAAAATCAACACTTATTTTATATAAAATTATCAGCTCAGTTTCAAAAAAATCTCTAATGTTGAGGATGAGGTTAACACATGAAGTTGAATGCAGTTTCTGACTATAGATGAAGTTTACAATAGTAACACAATCGGCCTCCTATGTACTCCTGAGTTTTATGCCAAATAGAGACCTTGAAAAAGACCCCCAGAACTCTATAGAACTAGAGCTTATATGCACAACAAAACCAGACCCAACATTCATTACGATCTCTTATAATCCCAACTACACTAGTTCTTTGGATATGGTGATGCCAAGCTCCATTTGTGTTAAGCTTGTGCCACTCTAGCGGGAGTAGAGACCAAACCAATCAAGATACTTCTCTTGCCAGCTAAATGTATATTCACACTGCTATCAACTGTTTGAGCCATGCAGACCTCATGGATACTTGCATGTATATTAGAAATCATTTTATGAAGAGATTCAACTTGGTTCGTGAATAACCAACAATTTCTAGCATACCACAGATACCAACACATGATGCAAAAAGCAAAGAGGCTAAGAGGTGGAATAGAGATTATTTTGCCTTCTCATATTTGAGATAAAACATTCATCCAATCCGTATAGAAGAAATCTGACATATGATTCATATGGAGGAGAGATGGCCATTGGACTTAGTTGTGGGCCTGGTTTGGGCTTAGAAAATGCTAAAATTTTTAAAGCCTACGCCTACCCGCTTGTAAATTTGTTCACTAATTGAGACCTAGCCCGATCCATGATCAGGATTACTAGCCATACTTGTTTAGCAAGAAGATAGTCCCTTAGGACGTGAAGGATATTGTAAACCTTTGATTTTTTCACCCCTTCACGGCATGAAACTTTGGTAGCACCCAAATAGTTATCAACTCAAAAAGCCCACAGTGCAACTCAAAATGGAAGAAACATTGGAGGGCTGTGGTAGATCCACAATACGATATGTCTGGTTCAAAAATTGGCTAAATATCAAGAGAATAGGACTATTAGGCTAATAAGTGAGCACAACTCAAGGAAATTTGGGCTAGGGTGAATTCATCAAGGGAAATTTGGAGAGGGCGAATTCACCATTTATATCTAATTCTTAATTTGTTATTATTTATATTTGAAAGAGTTTTTTTGCTATAGATTTTATGACTATGTTTTTTTTATAAGTCATCTTATTATTAATATTTATTTCTAAATTTAGGTTCACTTCTTCAATTTGATTATTTATTTTATGGTGTGAGTATCTATGCTTATTTTTTCCATTTTATGAATTATCTATGCTTTTCTTTTCTTTTTTAATATCCAAATAAAAGAAAATTAAGAAATATCTTTTTTTTTTCGCTTTTTCATTCTATTCATTTCCTTCAAAATAAAAAAGCCTGTAAAGGATTGTCTGATAGAGTTAACCCACTCCAAAAAGATTTTCATATTTACCATCATATAAGCCAAGCCGTTTTATGTTGGTGACATAATTCTAATCTGAAAAAGTTACTCAAGAGATTTCAACACCTACTATTCCCAAAGGGTGGATGAAGTGGAACATCATGATCTTTCTAAAGTTGTTCAACCATTTGAGGTACAAATTCAAGCTAATGTTGCAGCCACTTCTTTTGTATCTTGTGATACAGTTTGAACAAATTCCTTTATCTTTTTTATTTTTCTTTGATGGAATTGCATGACAGGTGTTTCATTAGGTGTACAAATATTATGTTGAGGCCCTTTTTTTACTCACTTGTATTTAACTTCTATTAAACTATTGTGCAAGAGACGACTAAGGGATCTCAAGTGGCTAAAAGATACATATTATCTATCACAAAAATGACCCAAGGGCTTGTAATAATAAAACTGTTTTCATGTTGTACATTAATTTCAAAGAGAAACACAAGTAAATAACAAAAGTCTTAAAAGCTTGGAAAATTGAATAATTAATTCGAATTCCAGCGTTGTTGGATCTCAAAGAAGGTGACTTTTTTAGCTAAATTTTATATTTATTCACAAAATTTGAATAAAAAATCTCGTTTAAGGGATAATAAGTTCCTTACCATTTATATTAACCCTGCATTAGCTCTTCTTTTTATAATTTTTTTGAAGCAACTCTACGTCTTATAATTTAGTCTCACAATATCATGCCATCTGATTAATTAGTCTCAACTTACAAATTGTTGCTTTCAGCCTGGTCACATGTGTCCACGTCTTCAATCTAATAACCCTAGTCTTTAGCTTCTCCAGCGTGACAGTGTGACTCTGATGTGCTAATTTTCATGGACTTTACTTACTTAATTTGAATTACTCGAACCTTAATCGATATTTAAAAAGTTAAAATTCTATCCTACTGAAATTATTACCTTCTACTTATATTTGTCTATTAAAAAAGTTATTAAAATTTTTAAATATTATATAAAATTATTTTAAATATATTAAAATATTTTATATTAATTTATTAATATTATATTATCATTCTATTAATTAAGTCATTAATTATAAAAATATAATTAAAAAAATAATTAATTTTTTTATTATATACAATAATAATTTAAAAAAATAATATTTTTTAAAAATAATAATTTTAGCAAGCCGAAGAGGATTGAGAAGTTAAGCAGTATGGTCCAACGCTAGCTAATTAATAGTAGTGTTTTTGTCTCGTTTGGAAGTCTTCCGATGAATAATAAGGTAACTGGCCTTTCATTTGGGCAAACAAAATATAAGACATAGCTAGCAGGTTCGGTAAACGCAAAGCATTTTAGTCACATATATTTAAACAGTTAGGCTTTTCTTTTTCTTTTTCGTTTTTTTTTTTTGCAAAATTGAGATGGCTTTTCAAAAATTTCTTTTTGAACTACTTTTGATAATTTTTCTTTCTTTTTTTTTTGTTAAATTATATTTGCTAATATTAAGAAAATAAAAAATTATTTCATATTTAAATGGATTCGGATAATAAATGGGTATTATTAAATAGATTTGAAACGGATATAAGTATAACTATAATCGAATTTAAATGGGTTTGGATATTTTATTTAGAAATTTTGAGTTGGCTTTTCAAAAATTTCTTTTTGAATTACTTTTGATAATTTTTTTCCTTTTTTCCTTTGTTAAATTATATTTGCTAATGCTAAGGAAATGAAAAATCAATTTATCAAAAGGGATCTACCAGTAGTGTTGATAATGGATAGGATATTCGTGAAAAGTGTCATATTCGAATTCAAATTTATTTAGTTTTTTAAAATATTTAAATCTGTTTAAATTCAATTATAGTTATATCTGTACCCATCTCAAACCTATTTAATAATACTCGTTTACTACCCGAATCCATTTAAATATAAAAATTTAAAGATATTATAAAATTTAAAATTTAAAATATTTTTAATTAAATAATTATAAATAAATATTTAATATTAACATAATTTTATTAAAAATAATTTCATACCACATGATTTTATAATTAAAATAAAATATAATTAATATATAATTAAAATTTTAATAAAACATAATTAATATATAATCGAGTTTGGATTAAAAATACCCAATGATCTATATCAGAACTCGATTTAAACACGTCATAGATAATAAAAATACTACATATATCCATCCAAACTCATTTATAACTACACGTATTCTATATAAACGAATCGAAACTGATCAAATATTTAAAAATATCCTTGTCACCCTCATCTACGAGTGTATGCCAAATAAAAATTTGCAATAAAGGAGAAGGAAAAAGTGTATGAGTATTATACCAAATAAAAATACTTTGTGAACATTATTGAAGGCAATGGCGAGGCTATATATAGTGGAAGGGGGCAGCTGCCCCCCTTCTTTTTTTAAATTTTTTTATATACATGTATATATATTACTAAAATTTTTAAAATACTTAATTGCCCCTCTTTAAATTTATAGTATTTTTAATATATATATATGATATTTTTATTTTGCCCCCCTTCACTAAAAATTTTAGCTTCGCCCCTGATTAAAGGCTTCCATTCAAAATCAATGAATGCCTGAAAATATTACTTTTTTTTAAAATTTATATATATGGTTATCGTGTGTTCTATTATAAGATATGGTCATAAGATTAAATTATAAATTTTAATTAATGAAGAAAATTATAAATGATAGATTAAATTTAGAAAATTTAAAAATTCAGATTCAAACCATAAAAAATCAGATCCATCTGCCAATATCTATATCATAGCATAAAAAATCAAATATTTCAAATTTTGATAAATTTAATCCCTTTAAAGATTTTAGGATGAACCAAAAAAAAAAATCAATAGGATTATTTATATTCCTATGTCCATTTTAGTCAATTTACAATCGGAAATAGAATTTTAAAATCAAAGAAATAAATGACTATTTTTCAACTAAGATATGGCAAAAGCTAGAATTATGCATGTGATTTGCCATTACCGCAATGGTTGATTACCAATAAAAAGATTAAAAGTACCTACTTCAGCTGAGGCTCAAAACCAATACAAAGTTTATTACCGGATTGGTTGATTTCATCAATTTTTTTTTAAATCTTTATCATCTTTTCTTCATGAGCTTTAAACTTCTTTCGATAGGAGACCAATACGATGGTGCATTTCTGGAACCAATTATCTTTCACTCACACCAATTGACACTTTTCCCCTTGTAACCTTATACTAGCATATAAGTGGATACAAGGGTATATTAGTCATATATGCTAAACACATTTAAATCTTAGGATTTAGTGATTAACTGTACTTTAATCATTGGTATAATGGGCAACTTTAATTTGATTATCATCATTCATTGAACAATCCAAAAATCCAAGAAAATCAAAACCAAAACCCCTTTTCATAACACATAATTCCTTACTAATTATATGTTAATTAAATCCCAACCCAACTCATCAAATAAAAGAGTTGTTGGTCGGAGATATATCGATCTCTATCAAATTATCTTCTTCAACCTGAAAACCCAAACTCGAATACTTGTTTTCATTGCTATCAAGAGCTATCTCTATCAACAAGCCTTCTCTATCCTCCTCTTCCCATCTAAAGCATACACTTTCTGGTGAATCCCATCCTCCAATCATCGGAAAACCTCCTTCAGATGACGTATCTGAATCGGTTTCCGGATAGTACATTGACAGCGATGGGTACTTCTCCACTGTCAAACTCCGGGTCGGATTCTTTTCATCCCGATCATCGTTATCCTCACCTTCTCCTTCTTCTTCTTCTTCTTCTTCTCCTTCGTAATCCTCGTATATAACCTCCAATGGTGCTCTTACATTCCACCCAACAAACGACCCTTCAAAATCCAGTTTCGGATTCGGGTCAAAACCCGATTCAGCTTGGCATGCGACCCATTTATCTACTTGGGCTAAAAGAACAGACTTTTTAATTTCTTCTAAATGGCTTTCCTTATTTTCTTTGGTTTCGATTTTTTCTTCATTCTCTGGGTTTTGACTATGGAGTCTCCGAATAGCGCCGAGCCGGAGAAGAAAGAGTAACAAAAGGGCAGTGATAATCAAAACAGGGGAAAAAGAGATTTTGACAGCATGAGGGAAATAAAGAAGAATTAGAGTATAAAGAGTAACAATGCAAGAGAAAAGAGGATTTTCCGATGAAACTGAATTCATGATCTCGACAGGAACTAAAGCAGGAACACAACTCAATTTCCATAGAATTTCATTTCCTTCCATAAAGAAACAATCAAAATCAATAAAAAAAACTTGTGAATTCTTGAAAGAAAAGAAAATGTAAGCAGAGACGACTGAAAACCCATTAAAAGGGCAAGAAATTCAAAGCAGCATGCAAAAGAAATTAGAGAGAAAAGAAAGGATTTAAAGAGATTGCTTCTGGGGTGCTGTGTGCGTAAGAAAGAGGCATGGAATATTAAAAAGAGAAGGGGAGAGGCGGGTGATTTGGGCGTCCTGCAATTACCGAGATGACCTTTTTCTATGACCTTTTCTAGAAAAATTAGTAATATTATCATAAAAAATCAACATTATCACTATTAAAAGTCGAACACATAAAGGTTAGTTTTTTCACTCTATGCTTGCATAATTACTGCAAAAAGCTCCCCCTAGACAGACCCAGAAATCTAATCGGACCATGTTTGTTAGTCTTGATTCAAGGTATTAGACCTTACATTTTCCCAAGAAAATCCAAGAAGGAATCGAATCGAATTCCACTTTCCTCTTTGATTTCGTTTATTGGATTATTGTTTTTTTTCTTTCTGAATTGCTGGTTTTTACCTTTTTCATTTGGTTCCTCCCCGGTGTGCCATTTGTATATTAAAATACTTATGGTTCACGTAGAATTTTTATTATGACATTTTTAAAAAAACAATTTAAAATATCAAATTCAATTAAATTTCGTAATTTTATATTTGACATAAATTTATAAATAAATTTTTTTATTTTTATTTTTTAAATTACCTTCATCATAATAAATATAATTAAAAATAAATTATTAAAAATAAATATATTATATTTATACATAATTAATATTTGTAAAATATAATGAAAAATCAATTGAAAAAGAAAATATTGGAGAAAGAGAGAGTACTAAGAGAAAGGAAGAAAAGAGAAGGGAAGGGAAGAGAGAATAAGAGAGAGAGAGAGAGAAAATATGAGAAAAAAATCAAAAAAAGAAATGATATTTTTACTCATAATTTTATTTTACTATTATTAATGTGGAATTTTTTCCTAATAAAATAAATTCTATCTAATTTTAAAATATTTGAATATTATTTAATTATATTGACTTTCATAAATTTTTAACATTTAAATGTAAAATTAGTATGAATTTCAAAATGAATTCTATAAAATTTTAAAAAATGAAAAGGATTGTTTGTCCCTATTTTAATATTTTGTCATTTGAAAAATTAAAATGAAAAAATTAATATTACACATAAAACACTTAAAAGTTAAATTCAATATATTCTTGAAGATATTATTTATTTAAATAATATTTTTAAATTTTTATAAATTATTTGGATACATTTCAAACTTTTATTCAATTAAAAAGCCTACTAAGGATGGAGGTGTTGAATTTGAAGTAATTTTTGATGTCTATATCATCTATCCTTTTAATTTGATTAAAATCATTTATAAGTTTGAGAATTGGTTTCAAATTTGAATTATATGTAGATATATTTATTGATGCTAATTTTAATATAAAAATAAATATACGTATAATTTGCTAATTTTAAAAAAATGTTCTTACCGAATCTTAACAACCATCAAATGATAATATTTTACAAAATGCTAGCCGATCTCTTATAAAGTTATGCAAAAATGTTCATAATTTTAATAATATTTTACTATTTAAATGCATTAAGAGTATATATAGGAGATATAGATTGATTTCTTGAAATTGATTTGAAATTATATCAATATTATTTTTAATTATGTCAATATTATTTTTAATGTTAATGTTAAATTAACATAAGTATATCCACCATTTTGACTATAGTAAAAAATCGATTCACAAATTTATAGGTTAATTTAATTAATAAAAAAAATAAAAGAATATGATATAATTGAAAAAAAAATAAAGTACATCATAAATAACACTATTGACGTCATTTCCTATGTTTGGTTTTAGTTTTGAATTCGTATATTATTATGAGACAAAACTCCAGCAAAGTTTCTAATGTATATATTTTTTTGTACTTGTTTTTTTTTAATTCAAAATAAATTAAGATAAAAGAGATTAATGAACTTTAATTAATATAGAGTAGTAACAAGCAAGATGAATTTACTGAATTGTAGTGTCATGTATATATTTAACATGGATTATAAAAAGGATGAGTTTGAGCTGATCTGCATGATTGATTATAGCAAAAGATTATTAAGTAATTTCCATAGATAAATAATTAGGACAATGTTGATGCAACATTTTCAATGTGGGTAGCCACATATATATATTACAATCATCTTTATACTGAAATTATTTTCTTTCCCTTTTTTCCAACTTCAATTAACTTTAGCTGTGGAAAAAAAAAGAAAAAAGAAAATCCTTTTGGATTATCTTTATTTCTTTTCTTGAGCTGAAGTCTTAACAGTTATCAATCTCCCTTTTCTTTGAGATGGAAGATGTCTTGTAATGTTGGGGACATATTGACAGAGAGGGTGGTGCACTTCACTTGTCAAAATAAAAGACTTTCAACTGCCTTCCGTCCAGCTTCTATCAATTATTGATTAAGAATATTCAAACTAAAATTTTTTATCATTACATTCCAATTTATGCTCATATTTATATGAATAATAAAACTTTCAAGGATTTTCAAAATAAATTATTTATTGATTTATCTTGCATTTATAATACATTTTTTAATTATATTTAGATTTTAAATTTCAACTGTTGGCTTTAAGATTCAGAGTTAATCATTAATTTACCCTCAAAAATTGAAAGATTAAGGTACATGATGAATTTATTAAATCCATAGATTTTAGCTATTTTTTTTAAATATCAAAAAATGGATTTTGATATAATCTATGAATATTCTAAAATTCTTCATCAAACAGGACTATGGTTTTTTTTTTTCTTCCTTTTTTTTAAATTCAAAATAATTATTTAATATTTTAGAGGGGCATCACTTGATTTTGAATTTGTCAATATTGAGAATGGATAAAACGTTCAATTTTCTTTATTGAATTTTATACAAAGTTCAATCCGATCAAAATGACCTTTTGAATCAATTTAAGTAGGTCCAATTTAGCTTTAAGGAATCATCACATACTAACTACATGCAGTCAAAATAAAATAACAACAACAATAATATTAATAGCAATAAAAATAAAAAAAGAAAGACAATGAGTGAGAGAGAGATCGGAACCCAAAAGCAAAGGCAGAGGAAAGAATTAAACCCTCAATTTGAACCTTACTGAACTGTGGATTAAAGTTCAAGAGAGAAACAAAACGTTTATTTTTTCAAAATTAAAACACATTGAATTATTATTATTATTATTATTATTACCCAATCTATTATATCTTGTGAAATAATGTAGCATTAAAAAATGATTATGTTTGTATATATATAAATCCAATTTAGTCAGTGGCGTAGCCAGGATTTTAGATAAGAGGGGTCCAATTCAACTTAAAATTTATAATTCACAAAAATAACATTTATAATAAAATAAATAAAACAAGAAAAAGGAATTAACGAAGAAGAAACGTGAGAAAGAAGAGAAAGAGTCACAATTAAGTTATTCTTGTTTGTTTGTAATGGGCAGAGTCATTGACAAATCTTGTTTGTTTGTAATGGGCTTGATTAAAAGGCCCAGTTTTAAAGATTGGAAAAAAAAAGGATGAAAAATGTTAAGAGCGTGGATCGAAGTGGATCGAAGTTGCGTGCTCTCACATAGTAAGGCCAAGTTGTTCCATCTCAACCAATATAATATTCATTCTCAAATATACCTAAAAAATTTTTATTTTTAACTGAGGGGGGAACAGGGCCCCATGGGACCCCTTTATCTCCGCCTCTGAATTTAGTAATTGATTCATGGTCCTATATTGATAATTTTTCAATAACAATCATAAAATTTTATATTGATATTGATGCCTAAACTCTTCGTTCGTAATTATCAGTAGTCAAAGAGGTTTTTTTTTTATTTTATTTTTATTATCGAGGTTGAGTCTTCATATGAAGAAACGTACATATATAATTTCATGAGGATCCTTTTTCAAAGAACAAAACCTTGAAATGACCTACTATTACAAGTTAAAACCAAAATATTATAAAATCATTATTTAAGTAGACCACGTTTCAAGATGTAGACCACAACTCTATGATAATACAGATTGTTACTCAAATATCAGATAACGTACCTAAAAAGAATTATATGAATATCCACTTCGATAGTTCAATAATTGAATAAAATCTAATTCTATTACATATATACAAAACTTAGATGAGAGAGACACAGAGATGTTAATGAAATATTGCTTTTATATATATATATATATAGCTTGAAATAAAAGTTTAATTACTTTCATCATTTAGCCCTTATTTCATTCCTTAATTATGTAGTGAAAATAAATAAATGAAAAACACCTCAAATAAAGAAGAAATAAAATAAGATAAAAAAAGTTTATTTTGTGCCTACCTTAATTAAAACATAATAAAATAAAATAAAAATTATTATCTAGACCGAGTGTATATATTTCTAATTTATAAAAATTATTTAAAAGAATGATAATAAAAAAATACAACTAATCTTATTAGTTGGATGCATATGCATCAAGTCCATATAAAAATTTCTAATAAAATAATATAAAGTCTGTTTTCCATTTAATTTTTTCAATTCCCTTCTATGTTGAACTTTCATTCTTTTCTACTCTTTTACTTTGTTTAGTTATATATTATCCAAAGAAAAGAAAATTAAAAAATATTGTTTCCATATTATTTATTTCCTCCAAAACAAACAAATTTTTAAGTATTTAACATGAATGAATAAGTAAATATAGGATTTCTGAGTAGATTTGCACTAAACAATTACTTCCATAAAATCTAATTTCTGATCAATGCAAGGACTTCAATTAACTTAAATGCTTTTACATCCTTAAAAATTAAAAAGCATCAAAATGTAAATTGCAGGACATATATAAAATTAACCTCATTAAGGGACCCTTAATTTCCCTTTAATTGATCATGTACTCCAACAAGCAGGACACAAATAAAACAAGTACAAGAGCTACATAAACTGTTTTTTTATGAGGAAGTTCCATCACATTTTCACTTTTGATATTAATGTGCTAACTAAATGCATGTCTATTGAGTATATAACATCTAGTAAGGTAGGATTAATTCAATATTGGTCAACAATTAATTGGGCTACTTAATTTAATTAATAATTATAGTGGACAAAGTCACATGCAATTCCTAAAACCCTAAAGAAGTTTTATCAAGTAATTGCTCCCAGCAGCAAGCAATGATGACAGTTTAACAAGCAAACAAGATATGCATGTAATGCTTGTCAATTTGCAACACGCTTAATTAGAAGTTAGGAAGGAAAAAGATACAAAGGATTTAATGAAATGGAGGCAAAGTGAATTAGCTAAAAGTGATTTTTTGCTTTTTAAGTAGACAAGTTAATTAAGATTCTTGCCTTGTATAGTTCTTCCAAGCATGCATGATTGATCAAATTTTAAATAATCTTAATCCTTGATTTGGAAATATACAATTAGAATTATCATTTCATGTTGGTAGCTTCAAATAATTAATTTTTTTTTGTTATATCAAAAAATAAAGTTATTATGACATGCATGAATTTTGAGTATTAATACAAGGATGGAGAATCGATTATGATTTATTAATTAGAGGGATATATATTACTATTATTATTATTTATGAAAATATGTATTTATTGTTAGACTTTATCTCGATACGTAATTATGATATGAATTCTATTATATTTTAATACACAGTTCTTTTTTAAAAATTTATAATTAAATAGTAATTAGATTAAAATTGTGCTGAATTAAAGTTCTAATTAATAATAGGGAGGGTGAATGACCAAACATGGTGCGCTGGTTCAAGAGGAAAGGCCAACACAATTAGCTAATTGTCAATAGGCCAACAGGCCATGGATGAATTATGTCAACCTAATTTTTGCTTACACGTGATCTGCGCAAAAGCTAATTAAGTTGCCCCTCATAAAAAGCAATTGAATTCATCATTAAAAATTTAATGGAAAAAAAAAGAAAAATAGAGAAAAAGGAAATGCAAATGCAAAAGTATTAGCTTTTAGATGGTTTGGTCGTCTGATGCTGAAAGAAAGGAATGGTTTATATTTATACAACTCTCTCTCTCTCTCTCTCTCTCAACCATTATATAAGAATAAGATAGCTTGGCTTTCAAGAAAATAATGCATAGAAATAATTGGATCGAATTTGTTAAAAGAAGATTGAATTTTAGGTACAGGGTCCCCATTTACTTCTCTTATCTATAATTTATGTATGGGTTAAAGCAAGAGTATCTCATCTTGATAAGGAAAAAATTATGAAGAATTTCAGTAATCAGTATATATAAAAGAGTCATAGAAAAAAGGTTTAATATAATATGAAATCAAAATGGACCCTTTTTCCTCTTATCCAATTAACGATAACTAATTGTTAAATACTTTTTTAATTTTTTAAGAATAAAGTTCCTTTATTTGGTTCGTAACAAATTTAAATTTATCATTTTTGTGCTTAAACAAATTGAGAATCTGTTTTGAAATAATATCTATTCTATGTATAGTTCTTTATATAATCGATCAATAAAACCTATTTAGTTGCTCTAAAAATGTAAATTTTGTTTAACTATTTAAGAAACAAATCGTAGCTTTTGAATTTGAACATTTATTTTAATTTCTATTCTATTTGAATTACTCGACTAAATTCAGTGGACTTTTACAGTTAATCCAAACAGATTAGGCAGTACGATAACCCTCAAAAACCGTCTTGTCAAATATTTTCATGATGCTGATTTTATCTTTGGATTATTATCATGAATTTAATAATCAATAATATGGCCTCTAAAGAGAAGAAAAAGGAAAAAAAAAAAAAGAAGAAAAATCAGGCAAACACATGAGCTGCTAGTTGGTGGGAAACCGGCGCTATAATAACTATGAATAGATGGTGGCGGTTATTAGTTGTGGCTGACAACAAATCTAGACCGTCAATTCAATGTTTTAACATACAAAAACTTGGGAAGCGCATAACAGAATCATGTTTTATCCCAGATACAAGTTTCTTCTGGTTCTTCTAGTTTTAATACAAGTGAGTTGTTGTCTTAGTTTAGTAGCAAGGTAAAAAATATTTACCAAAATTTGAACTTTACTAAAATTAGATTTCTCTCTTGATATTCAGTGCTAAAAAAAATCATAATTCCCAGTTGGAAGGAGAGAGGAAGGGTGTTTTAACAGTAATAGTGGGGTTGGAATCATGAATTGGTGATGAGGAATATGCAACTTCATCACATGGTATTGTGATCAAGTGTACAATAATCCTTAGTTTGAAGGCAAAGTAATTGACCAATTTTGCATTTTAGGCTTCTGCCAAAAGGACTTACATAGTTGCATTTGGGTTTTATAAATATAACTTTCCGATTTGTTGATCAAAAGTCTTACATATGTTGTAAGTTTACAAAAAACAGAACATAGCCACAATGTTTTCAATGATCGAATTAGATGATTTCAATTTTTTTTTAGTCTATTAAGAGAAAGTTTAGAGAGTGAATCAGAGTATTGAACGTATGACTCTTTAACTATAATTAATTTCTAGTGCAGCGGGAATCCCTCATTATGGTTTAGATTCAATTGAATTGAGTCTGTTTATTTTTTGGAATTTTGGTTTTGTTTAGAGTGGTATTTGTTTTTAGAATGGAGGCTGCAGTGTCTGATATTAATGCTGATGCAAAAATTCTCAATGGGACAGAGTTGAGGTTGTTCATGAAAATGCCAAGTGTAATGTCTTTTTGGGTTCTATTGGAGGTATCCTTCAAGTTCCCTGTCTTGAATTTTATCCTCTGTTGCAACTTAACTAATTGAACTTTGCCCAGTTCTTTCTCCTAATAAATATTGATTTTTGATGGTTATTTTGTTTGGTTGAGGATTAATTAAGGTGTAGAACCTTTCAATTTATCCAACTTTAACATAATGTATAGCTCATAACTAGTTATCACTGCTTCAATTTCTATATGATTAATTCTGTTTCAAAATTTGAAATTGGATGCCAGGAAACAACGTTATGCTAAGGTGTTTGTGATTTCTTTATTTGTCAATGTTTTTTATTTGTTAATTACTTAAAAGACTAATCTTTCATTTGTTTATTCCTTGATTTTTTGAAGATAGATTCACATTTAGCATCTTTTGAATTAAAAAATTGTGTAATATATGAATTAAGTGCTCATTTTCTGGTCTGTGACCTCTATTGGTTAAAGAAGTGCATAAAAAATAATTGCACAACATAATCATTTTGGCATTTAGTTTTTGAACTTAATATTTAAGATGAGTATCCTAAGTTGGGCATGGATTACAATTCTAAATTACTGCTTTTTCCTCGCCTATGCAATATGGAAATAATGCTTTACCCATATCGACTTTCTGTGGTAGATGGTGATGGCAAGCTGGTAAGAATCACACAAATCTTCCTTAATGTTTCTTATTATAGTATATAATTGATCTTTATTCAATGTCTAAGGTTGGAATTATCATTTTTTTTACCAGCATTCACCTGTAAGTTTTTTATGGTTAAAATGTTAAACATAAGCTTGGTAAAATTTTATGACAGATTATATATAGATCAGATTTGACTTCGTAATATACTTAATGCCAAGTTTTTGTAAAATAACTCATAAACAGCATTCTTAAAGTTATTACTAATATAGCTATAAAAGCTATAAATATCTTTTGAGTTTATGATACTGACAGAATATTCCTTATTTGCTCTGTTTATATGGTTATATTTCCTGTGCCATTGACAAGTAACATTGGATTTGTAGGTAGAGTTTATTGATATTTGTTTTAGCCGTTTTCAACTATTTTCGTTAGGTTCAATTGAGCAGAGGCTTTAGCTCTTATTGTGAAAATGAGAAACTAATAATTGTTGAAGAATTGTTCTCTTCTTAGACTAGGCTAAGGGACGGTAAGGGAATATTGTTTTTGCAAACTTCCTCCGAAATGTTGTGGGAGCAATATAAATGAAATTTAACAAAATAACAATAAATACTTCATTTCAAAAACATTTCTTCCCAAATCAAGTTGGCTTAATGCTTCAGACTGCCCAATAGAATCAACTGTCTATGGGTTATTTCAAATACACTAATTTAAGTTTAATGTTTAACAAGTATATATAATATTTCTTAGGGGCTCTGTTGCTTAACATTTTTCAATTTATTTGCAATTCTGTGCTATTGCTATGCATTCTAATTTAAAAGTTCTTACATTTTAAATTTTAATGTTTTAATTTTGTAATTTTAACATGTTGGTGTGCAAAATGATCGCTAAGATGGACTGTCTCCAAATACTAACTCTTCTTATTCGAGCTACATTTCTTGATAAAACAATTAGTTATTAATTTGTGTATTTTTACTCTTTTAGGTTATTATGGTTATTGAAATTTTGTGAATATATGATGACAGAAGTTAGTGGATCTTTTAAATGATGAAGTTTTTTTTATTATAATTTGAAGTATTGCAATTCTTTTATCTTTGCTTTTTATTAATATAATATTTCATTGAATTATATTAAGCTTTCAGTAAACAAGATTGAGTAAATGTGATCAAAAGGATATAAGATAAATTAATTGAAAAAAAAATTCCATAGAGATGGTTTTAAATTGTCCCTATGTATAAAATTTTGGCTTCTAAAATTTGGTAGAAAAAAAAAACATGCATAGTGTAGAGGCGGTTATAACCGCCCCTACAACTTTGATCTATCATCATTTTTTTAAAATGTTTAAAATTGCCTTTATAACATTTTTAGCAGCGATTTTGTGCGTCTCTATATAACTATTGCTACATGCTAATATATCTCGACGAATTGTAAAATTGTCCCTAAAACGTAGAGATGGTGAAAAAAAATGCAGATTAGAGGCGGTTACATATTATAGAGGTGATTGAAACCGCCCCTATAAGGTATTTTAACCACCTCCGTGGACCTGTATTGTTGTAGTGAGTGGTTCATATGAGCTGCAACTTACCCTTTTAAACTTTTTCCAGTCTTAACAGATGTAATTATTTTCTGAAACCGTAAAAAATGTAACAAAAAACCCTTGCAACAACTATTACTACCGTAGCAAGAGGAGGGTTAATATCTCAAAATGCTAAATACCTCCAGGAGAATTTTCGTCTTGACGGTGGAATCAGTAATGGAGCCATGGACTAGAGAGTAGTTATATATGGTGAAACCAAATGAATTGATCAGAAGAAAACAAACCAATAAAAAGAAAACGAGAAACCAAAGAATAAACCATTATTAAAATGATCTCATATCAGATATTTGCAATATAAGATTATCAATTTTTTAAGGATTAGCTGGATTCAGCTTACCAGATTCAACACAACGTTGCATGCATACACTAAAAGAAATTCACATATTCACCAAACTCCACTGCTTTGCATAAATAGCTTAAAAAGATTCACATTAGCATGCCTCCAATGAAATTGCCAGGGAAAGGCAGCTCAACTTTGTTATGAACAAACGATTTGTTATAAATGTGTGCATATATATATATGACAAAGACTATTGGAGAAACTCCCCTGACAAGGAGGGTCCAACCAGGAGAAGCATATGAGGGTGCTCTTGGAGCTTGCAGCTAAGCTTGAGGACCTCAGCAGCACTACATGTGAATGAAGACTGCTTCATATTCCCAACAGGGGGGAGCTTCCATTACATTGCTTCTATAGAGGTCAAATTTATGATATGCACTAATAGCCGTGTTCTTGCTCTCCAGATTTATTCCGCCATAGGGGTCAACAACCCTTAAGTCTTTAGGGACTGTTACCAAAATATAGGAATAAATTTCACATTTTATTAAAATATGAGACTCACTCCCGTAATGACTGAAATACGAGACTCTTGTTAAATCGAAAGTTTAATTTTTAGTTTGACTCAACCGAAATTTAGACTTTCTATTTGATTATTTTTTTTAAACCGAAGGTTTAAATTTTAGTTTGAGTTAAATTAAAATTTAAACTTTCAGTTTCACTCAAACTGAAATTATAATTTTAATTTAAGTATTTTTGTAAGTGTATTTTTTTTTACTGTATCTATATGATTCTCATGGTAGGCGTGAGAATCATGCAGAGGTCACCTCATTTTATTTTAATTTTTTTAAAGACCCGTATCCAGGGCTTTTAAAAAAATTTTATATTTTTAAAATTTTATTTTAACAATTTAAATCTCTCTTCATTTCAATCCGTCTCTTCATTTCACCCCCATCTCAAAAATTCTTTCAACACTTTCATTTCACCCACCATCTCAATCCTCTTAAATTTTTTTTATTTATTTTCACTCTCTCCACTTAAACTTCCTAAATCTTCATATTCAATTAGTTAAAACTCTCATAAATTTAAAACCATATTATCATATAAGGTAAGAAAATTATTTATTTTTATTTTTTTTGCTAATTATTGTATTTATATAAGTAATCATGTATATATATATTTTTGCAGAAAATAGTTATATTGTATTTATCCTATCTCAAATATTTTTCATTAATTTATTTTATTTAGTATATATTTTACTTGCATGAAATATTTTATTTTTTGTTAGTTTTAATACCAATTTTTTTCTTTTTTGCAAATTTAAGTATAATTTTGTTTAAAAAATTTAATTCATATTTTTCTTTTTCTTTTTACAAATTTAAATATAATTTTCTTTAAAAATTTTAATTTATATTTATAATTTTCTAAACAAAGAAAAATAATGTAATTAAAATAAAAAAAATAATATGTATACTAACTATAACAAATTTAAAAATTTCCATGTCTACTTTCTATAAAAGTCATACTAATTTTTTTTAAGATGTTATATTTAAATTTTAGAACTTAAATATGTGAATTTTTTAATTTTTTATGGTATACATATTTTTTAATATTTTTTATTTCTTTTAAATTAATTTTTTAGTTTAGAAAAATAGGATTATGAATTAAAATTTATATTTTAATGATTTAATTTTTCATAAACTTGTATAATTATTTTATGATTAAATTAATAGGATTATTATGATTAGATTAATTTTCTTAGTTTAAGAAATTAGAAATATAAAATAATTTTTTTTAACAAACTATCATTAAATTTCCAAAAAAAATGAGGTTAAAACTTAAAAAAATTTATTTATTAATTTTGTAGTCTACTAATAAATATTCTTTACAATATTTATTTTTTTTATCGTTTATACATGTGTTGAAATTATTGTATTATTTTGTGAATTTTTTCATAAATTATAATTAATGTGTTTAGAGCTTAGGGGGGAATGTTGAAAGAAATTTTTTTTTTAATTATTTCATAAATTTATAATTATTACTTATGATTTAGGAATAACATTAAAATTAATTATTTTAAATTTTTCATAAACATATAAAAAGATTATTTAGGTTTAGTGTATAACATTGAAAATAAAATTTTAATTTTTTTGCTAAACTTATAATTATTTTTTAAAATTGTTTTTAATAAACTTGTAGTTAATTTTTTTTAAGGGTTTAGGGAGAACATTATAATTAATTACAAGTTTTTTATAAGTTATAATTAATTTTATAAGGGTTTAGGGATAACATTAATTTTTTTTATTTTTTCATAAACTTATAATTAATTTATTGAAAAATAATAATTTGAGAGTTCTAATTTCTTAAATTAAAATATAAAGTTATAATTATTTTTTTTCATTTATTTCATAAACCATTAAATAATTGTTTTAGGGTTATGAGGTGAATGTTAAAAATTTGGAAATTAATTTTATAGTTTTTAATTTTTTCTTAAACTTATAATTATGTTTTAGTGTATGAAGATAACATTAAAAAATATTTTTAAATGTTAATGACTTAATTTTTTCTTAAAATATTGTAGTATTTTGTGTATTTTTCATAAAATTATAATTAATTTGTTTAGTTTATTTATCATAATATAGAAATTAATCTTTTTTTATTTTTAATTATTTCATAAATTTATAATTAGTACTTAGGGCTTAGGGATAACATTAAAATTTATCATTTTAAAGTTTTTAAAAAAATTGTAATCAAGTTATTTAGGTTATATGGATAACGTTGAAAATAAATTTGTAATATTTTATTTTTTGCTAAACTTATAATAAATGTTTTTTATTAAATTTTTTTTAATAAACTTGTAGTTAATTTTTTTAGGGTTTACGGAGAATATTATAATTAATTATAAATTTTTATATAAGTTATAATTAATTTTTAAAGGGTTTAGGATAATATTAAAATTATTATTTTTTATTTTTTTCATAAAGTTATAATTAATTTATTGGGACAACAATAATTTGAGAGTTCTAATATCTTAAAATAAGACATAAACTTATAATTACTTTTTAGGGTTTAGGAATAACATATCAATTAATTTTTTAATTGATTTTCATGAATATATAATTAATTTGTTTTAGTGCATAGGGATAATGCTAAAATTATTTGTTTTAATTTTATCATAAACTATTAAATAATTTTTTTTGTGTTATGCATATATGTTAAAAATTTTAAATTAATTTTTTAAATTTTAATTTTTTCATAAACTTATAAATATTTTTTAGGATTTACGGATAACATTATGATTTTTTTTTTATTTTTTGATATCTTAATTTATTCATTAGTTATATGAATAACTAAGAAGTATGAACTTTGAATATATATATTAGAATTACAATAATATTTATTAGGAGTATAAATAATTGTAGTGATATTTATATGTGTATTTAATTAATTATCTTTATTATTGTCCTTATCTTTGAATTAGTTATTTTAATCATTGCCTTCATCCTTGATCCCAAATTAATTGGGTAAGAGATATTTTTCTATTGATTATTTTAAAATGAATTAGTTGATAATGAAAATGATGCATCAAAATCTGTTGCCTTTTTTAATGTATTTAAAATTAATTAATCATGAAGTTTGTATTGGCTAAAAAAATATATATTAACTGCTATACTAATAATAGAGACTAATAATTCTAATTCTATAGAAATGAAATTAAATTATACATTTAATTTAATAAGACTATATTATGTATAATTAAATATATATAGTTTTGAATATAGATATTAATGATACGATTTAAATTTTTGCTAGCAAATATGATGGTACCTGACACAATAATATTTATTTGGATTATAACTCGCTGATGTTAAATATAATGCTTGCCATGAGGTTGAATAAAAATCAAATAATTAGTAAAATATAATTTTGAAACCCATTTCAAGTGTATGAAGGATTAAGATTTGGGTGTATAGAAATTACAAATGACGTTGATTGGAATATGATGCTTAGAGTATGATGCTTAATCAAGCTAGTATACTCTAAAAATTAATTATAAGTTTATGTTTTAATTTAATAAATTTTAAAAAAATTGTTGTCCCAATGAATTAATTACACTTTGTGAAAATTTTAAAAAAAATTAAAACTTAAAACTAAAGTTATTCCTAAACAATAAAAAAAATTAATTATTACTTCTAGAAAAATTAATATTTGAGTTTAATGTTCTCCCTAAACTCTTAAAAAAAGAAGAAAATTAACAACCATTTTATGCAAAAATTAAAAATTAATTACAGCTTCTAGAAAATCAGAGTTTCGGTTTGAATCTCAAGCAGTAACTGTGTATTTCAGTTTGACTCAAACCGAAAAATAGAATTTTGGTTTGAGTCAAACCAGAAACCCTATTTTTATTTTATGTTCAAATTAATTTCTCACATTTATTATTCTTACATAATTTAATTTAACAAAAAAATAAAAATATTATAATTATTCTATAATTAATTAGTAGCATAATATATCAAACTATTTATATAAATATCTATAGTTTATGTTATTAAGAAATAAATGATGATGGTAGAAATGATGTCTTTAGTTTTTTAATTTAACAAATAAAAAATTAATTTAACTAAATAAAAAAAATTAATTATAACTTTATGTTTTAATTTAAGAAACTATAACTCTCAAATTATTGTTGTCCAATAAATTAATTATAACTTTATGAAAAAATAAAAAATAATAATTTTAATGTTATCCTAAACCCTTTAAAAATTAATTATAACTTATATAAAAATTTATAATTAATTATAATATTCTCCCTAAACCCTAAAAAACATTAACTATAAGTTTATGAAAAAAAATTTTAAAAAATTTATTATAAGTCTAGCAAAAAACAAAATATTACAAACTTATTTTCAATATTATCCTTAAAACCTAAATAACTTAATTATAATTGTTTGAAAAAATTAAAATGATAAATGTTAATGTCAACCCTAGGCTCTAAACAAATTAATCATAATTATATAAAAATACACAAATTAATATAATAGTTTAAGAAAATATTAAGTTGTCAAAATTTAAAAATATTTTTTAATGTTATCCCCAAATACTACAAAATAATTATATGTTTATGAAAAAAATTAAAATAATTAATTTTAATGTTATTCCTAAATCATAAGTACTAATTATAAATTTATAAAATAATTCAAAAAAATAAAATTTCTTTCAACATTCCTCCCTAAGCTCTAAACACATTAATTATAATTTATGAAAAAATTCACAAAAAAAATATAATAATTGCAACACATATATAAACGATAAAAAAATAAATGTTGTAAAGAATACTTATTAGTAGACTACAAAAATTAAATAAATAGATAATTTTTTTTAAGTGTTAACCTCATTTTTTTTTTTTTTGCAAATTTAATGATAGTTTGTTAAAAAAATTATTTCATATTTCTAATTTCCTAAACTAAGAAAATTAATCTAATCATAATAATCCTATTAATTTAATCATAAAATAATTATATAAGTTTATGGAAAAATTAAATCATTAAAATATAAATTTTAATTCATAATCCTATTTTTCTAAACTAAAAAATTAATTTAACTGAAATAAAAATATAAAAATAATATGTATACTATAAAAAATTAAAAAAATTCACATATTTAAGTTCTAAAATTTAAATATGGCATATTAAAAAAAAGGATCTTTACAAAAATACTAGAAAAAATAAAAAAAATTAAATTTATCATATTTATAAAAATATTTACAGATTTACCAGAATTTATGATTTTTTTTTACAAAAATATCAGATTTAGATGATTTATTATGAGTTTATTTTTGGTTTATTATAAGTTTATTATATGTTTATGAATTTACATAGTTTATTATGAGTTTATTATAAATTTATTATGAGTTTATCTTAAAATTATTAAAATACAACTGATAAAAATAAAAAAAATTTATAAAATATGATGGAGAGTATAATTATCCCTAAAAAAATTAGTATGACTTTTATAGAAAGTAGAAATGGAAAATTTTAAATTTGTTATAGCTAGTATACATATTATTTTCATTTTTTTATTTTGATTACATTATTTTTCTTTGTTTAGAAAATTATAAATATAAATTAAAATTTTTAAATAAAATTATTCTTAAATTTGAAAAAAAAAGAAAAATATGAATTAAATTCTTTTAACAAAATTATACTTAAATTTTCAAAAAAGAAAAAAAAATTGGTGTTAAAACTAACAAAAAATAAAACATTTCATGCAAGTAAAACATATACTAAATAAAATAAATTAATAAAAAATATTTGAGATAAGATAAATACCTTTTTTTTCTTCCAATATAACAATTTTCTGTATAAAAAAATTATATATGATTACTTATATAGATACAATAATTAGCAAAAAAAATAAATAAATAATTTCTTTACCTTATATGATAACATGGTTTTAAATTTATAAGAGTTTTAACTAATTGAATATGAAAATTTAATAAGTTTAAGTTGAGATAGTGAAAGTAAATAAGAGAGATTTAAGAGGGTTGAGTTGGTGGGTGAAATAAAAGTGTTGAAAGAATTTTTGAGATTGGGTAAAATGAAAAGATGCGGTGAAATGAAGAGGGTTTTAAATTGTTAAAATAAAATTTAAAAAAATTAATTTTTTTTAAAAAAGCCCCTAATAGGAGCCTTTAAAAAATTAAAATAAAATGAGGTGATTGACGTCTCTGGGAAAGCAAAGACGTCAATCACCTAGCGTGGAAATCATGCAGACAGTTAAAAAAATTTATATTTAAAAAAAAATACTCAAACTAAAATTTAGACTTTTAATTTAAAAAAAAATAACACTCAAACCGAGAGTCTAATTTTCGATTTAAGTGAGAGCAAGTTTCATATATTAGTAAAATGTGAAATTTGTTGTCATGGAGTCTTTAAGTGCCGGGTCTACCGCCACGGGCAGTACTATGACCTCCAGAGTATCCACTATTTTGTTTTGCAATGGAACTCTGATAACTACTTTAAGGAATAGGTGTTCTAAGCACAAGGAATATTGATAACTTTAATATGTCCCATAATAGGAGGATCTTTTGACATGGTAGAATCAGTGTTTAAAGCAAGCTTCATCTCCTCCAAAGGTCCTTATGAATCTCCTAAACCAAGTTCAGTAAATATAACCTTTCAAAATGATCAAAAGCATCGGCCATATTATGATCTGCAGCATGCCAAATAAACAATAAGAAACAAGTTTCAAATATTCACCTGGTCAAAAAATTTCATGTGAACCGTCGCATATCTTTGCTCAAGAGCAAAACATAATTAGTTGCCAAAAGAAAAGGAGGCATTAATAAACCACTGTAAATTACAACTCAAAAAACCAAAAGATTTGGTGCTAAAAATCAGAGTAAGTATTTAACAAATGCATAACATTGTAATAGACTACCTAACATATTATTCATAGCATCAGGTGGAACTTCCTTCCCCATTTCTTTCATTCTTTTATCTGCACGAAACTTCAACTCCTGTGGTCTTGGAAATGCCACAACAGCAATCTGATTTGTGATGCAAAATTGAAATTAAGAACAAATTCAAATCATTAACTGAAACTTTTTTTTATAAATAATAGGAATAGTAATAGCGCCACTACCTTGCTGAAATTTGCAAATAGTTTCAATTTACTTTTCCGTGCACTCTTGAAAACATTAGTTTTATCGATGACAGAAACGACTTTTGCATTAGCTTGTGATCAGGCAATCAAATCATTCACCATCATTGTTCTTACGTAATAATAGCCTACAAAGACAAACCAGTTTGATAAAAGCAGTAAAACTATTGAATTAACAGATTATAGATAATGCGTAAAACAAATAAAAAATATATAGAAAATGGGAAACTTCATCTGATCCACAACCAAGTTTGTGCTACGCAAAAAGAATAGCGCATTTCAGGATGCTCTCTAACCCATTTTCTCTGCCTGAAGCAGGTAATCCCACCAAAATCTCTTTTGTCAGGGAAAACAGGTCCCTTATTGCATTTCCATCGTCAAGAGCTGAAGCCCAAGGTCTATGTCCATCTTCAAGAATAAGTCCATCTTCAGCACTGAATTGCAACTGAACTGCCATTGAACAACAAAATTTTTCAATAGAACATGAGCAGAAAGTGCTAATTCCCTTTGGAGCACTTGAGCGGGAGAATCCACCACTCCAAGGCTCCTTGAGCAATCCTTTGCAGTGCTCACCCATTTTCCATTCTAAGAGGATCCTATAGAAGCTAGAGCGGTTTACTTTCAATATCTACAACATTCTTTTCACCATAATCTGAAAATTTCCAGCAGTAAACCAAAGCTTTGTAAGGTCTCACCAATTTTTCCACTGCGTCATCTCCTTTGAAATGCCAATTCGGCAAACATGTCGCTGACCTGGCAGTCTATCTTCCATGTTAACCAGCTGATCTGAGATGACTTTGCAACTAAAACAATATTTCCCTTCCAATAATCCCAAAATTTGCACGAGCACAATAAAGCAAAACCTTCTTCCTGAAATGAAGAACCTTTAAGGCCATCATTTTCAATATCGGAATCTAGAGAAATTATAGAATAAAACACCAATGGTCAGAAACCTAGAGAGAGGTCACTTCTACACAAAATTTAACAGCCATGGCCTGTAGACACTTTTCTATCAGTTTAATTAATGTTGTTACAAGTTATAATTGACTTGGAATTCACAAAAAATGTCAAATCATCCTATACACAACGCGCAGCTTCAGTGAATGAAATTCTATTTTCAAAATGGCACTACTAATAATCAACAAACTCTTTCTGAACGTATTTCCCTGCTCATGACTGAGAACTAACTTTAAAAGAAGCAACATAGAACTGCAACGTCCATAAGGCAATGTTCTTCTACAACAAAAGCATAGATCTTGCATTGGCTCTGGTTCACTTAAATTCTCAGTAACTATATCAAATATTAACAGCCAGTTAGACCTTAACAAGAAAAGAATTGCAGGCATAGAAATGAAAGCTACAATCTGCGGAACTTAGAAACATTTAGTTCCGGCGAGGCAGAGTTATTTGGACAATTCTATTCAGCAGTATCAGAACTGCCCTTTTAGACCCAGGTTCGGGTTCATCCTCTGCGTAACAGGTTGTAGAAAAGTAGATTGCGTATTGCGGACGCGTTCTATTTTAAACGAAAGAAACAGAGGGCGGGAGATTGGGAAAAAGAAATAAATCTATTATTATATGGCGACAGAAAGAATCGGAGCTATGGAGCTATGGATTATATGCAAGAAAATTGGGGAAATGACCCTTCTTCTTCTTCTTCTTCTTCTTCTTTTTTTTTTTTTTTTTTACTGCAATATCATTTTATTAAAAACTCATTATAAGCTTAAATTATATAAAATTTATAATCTTATAATAAATTAATAATAAATTCATTATAAATTAATTATAAACTAATAAAAATTTAATATTTTAATAAATATTTTAATAAATTTTTATATTTTAATAAATAATTTATAAATATGATAAATTTAAAATTATTTTTAATTTTAGTCCAAAAAAAATATATTATATAATTTTTTTTTATAAAACTGCATTAAAAAAATAAAAAAAAACATGTTTAATCATTTTCTAAAATATATTTAAATAAATCAAAATTTTTATCTGTTTATTATATATTTTTATAAAGTAAATAAAAAATTTAAAAATTAAAGAAAAAATATGATAAGAACTTAATTATATATATATTAGGGGTTTGATAAAAATTAAAAAAAATTAAGTTTATAATGTTTATAAATTATTTATCAAAATACTAAAATAAATTAAATTATTTATTAAAATACCATATTTTTATTAGTCTATAATAAATTTATTATAAGTTTATTATAAATGTATAAATTTTATATAGTTTAAAATAGATTTATTATATATTTATTATAAATTTATAATAAAATGATTAAAATATTTTTTTTAATAAAAAGTAAGAATTAGAAAAAAAATAGGGTCTCATTTTCCTGTACATTATTAAGAAGCTACATGAGATTTGGGTTGGCCTACTATGGAGTTAACTGGGCTTGGCCCAAAGTATACAGAGTCAAAGTTTGTAATTGGTAGTCCGCAAATGTATTAATTTTGAATTGGAAAGTTCTGACCGAGTCATAGTCCAAGTCTGAGTAGACCTTGACCAAGAAAAACTAAAGATTTATGACCAAGACAACATCGTAATCAATAGGGAGGGTCCCCATTTCCCAAGCCCAAAAAAGAAAAAAAGAGACAAAGACTGAATTGCCTTAAAAATATTTCAAAAAATAAAATTATTTTAAGAAATATTACTTTTTCCTTCAAAAATATATATATTTTTTATTTTTAATTTTAAAAATACCTCATTTAAGAGAATTCATCTAATATAATAAAAGTATACCGCACTTTCAAACTTTATATATTTAGTGTATATTTAATATATATTAAAGATATACTAAAATTATGAGATATTTTTGGAAAAAAAAACTAAAGAAAAATATAGTGTAATTTTTTCACCAAAGATTAATATTTTCGTTAATAATTAAAAAGCTTTTTATATGAAAATTAATAACTTAAAAATTTCTTTTTGAAGCATTTCACTATGTGAACATTTTATATTTCATCCATTTTTTTTTTTTGGCCAATTTTATCTTGCATCCAATTTCTGCTTTAAAGCTTGGCGACTATCATGTATAATGTTATTGTAATATCTATATCATTATTTTTTTTACCTTATGTTTCAAAAGTCAGCGGCTACAATTTAGAAGTAAATTTCAACCTTTTTCTTTGAATTTAATAATTAAATTTATTTTTTCTTCTACAATTGAGATGAATATCCTACAATATCTATCATGAATTCCATAAGTCAATGATTTCAACCATTTTTTTTATTTAATAGCTAAATTTATTTTTTCATTTACAAGAAAACAGGTTCAAACTTTACATTTGATTAAAGTTTCAATACAGTAATAATATAAATTATACAGACATTATTTATCGATAACTTTAATCCAATAAGAAAAAACATCGTTGCTATAAAAATTTAAGTGCTAATACAATGGGAAAAATATATCCTTATGCTAAAATTAAGTGTTACAAACTGAAATTTTTGAAAGTTTATTTATTTATTTTATGATTTGTCATGATTTAATAAAATATAATATGCTTAAATTTTTTATTTATTTTGACTTATATTTTTATAGCATAGTTTTATATAGTAACTTAATCTTGCATAGTATGTCATGATTAAAAATTATGAATTTAAAATATTAGTTTCTTGTGATTTTAAAATTTTATCTTGAAAAAATATCTTCACCAAATGTTTTAAATATTAAATATATCCTTATCATTTATTTTTTGTTTTTTTAAAATTATTAAAATCTTATAAAATGCCACCAAAACAAATAAAAGAAAATTATTTAACCACAAAAAAAAAAAAGACAACTAATCTTGATTAGTGATTAAGATATTGTGAAATATATTCTCTTTAAAAACTTAAGAGCAAAGCATTATCATTAAGGAAACCAGAACTCATGATATGTGAGCAGATAATAAATCGAAAAGGCAGATATGAAAAGTAAGTATGCCAGTGAATACGGGGACAATACGACATTTTCACGAATAATTATATGCTACAACCGTTGTAGCAATAAATGCCTACAACGGACCAATGAGATTCTTACACGTAGAATAAATGCCTACAACGGACCAATGAAATGAATCATTTAATCTACGTGTAAGAATTCCATTGGTCCGTTGTAGGCATTTATTGCTACAACGGTTGTAGCATATAATTATTCCATTTTCACTCTGTTGAACTGAATGACAACGAACAGAATGTAACTGGAAGTGCGTCTGAAAAAATCTAAACTGGCCACAACGTATTATTAGCTATACTGCATTGTAACAAACATTGATTTTTGGCTCAAATGTTTTGTATTACTGCAAAAATCAGTGTTTTGATCAACTAACAAACAAATTGCACAATAAGGCTCAGTATTATTTTCAGCTACTTATTAATTAGCGTATGGAGGATGGAGGCCTTTATCTCCACCACCAAACTTTGCTCCTCTTTTGATGTTTTATTCTTTCATAGAACCTAGGGATTGAAGCTTCTTTTCCAACTGAAAACTGAAAATTAATCCTTTATTTCCATTCAGGACTCAAAATTAATAATTTCGAATTATTCAAGTGCTTTAATTAAGTTGCCCTTTATATTATGAGCTAATTCTTCTTTCCACTAAATAATTTTTTTTTTTCATTTTTAGTAGCATAATAATCAATGTATGCTTTAAACCTAGACGCGTTTGCAGAAATGCACGGAAGGATCCGCACCCATTAACAGCTGTCTTTCAATTAGAACCTGTCGCACATTTTGCTCAAAATTTTCCATTTCCATTTAATCTTTACCACCTGATAATGCTAAAACTACGCCTTAATTCACTTTCCTTTGAGTCCTTTGCTACTGTACACTAAATAATCTCTTTTTCAAGAAAATAGGTCCAAAATTTAAACATCCATAAACACAACGAGAACAAAATCAAGCAAAGAAGATGCAAGGAATTGTTTCTTCATTTTATTTGGCACAGAATGTGTAACAGAATTGGAGATCATTTACACTAATGATTTTTCACTCTTTTATCGAATCAGAAGAGCAAAGATTGCCCTTAAACAACTATCTCACTAACCAACAAATGTACACTCACAAAGATACAAACAAGCACAATCCTTTTATCTTCAAAGGAAGAGAGTTGAAGAATTAAACTTGGGCTTGTAAGATTCTTGATTGCCATGTACAGAACCTAACCCAAAACGAACTCTGATTAAAAACCAATCTCCAGTGCTTTTTGCTATATACAACAAACAAAATTACAAAAATCCGTGTTATGTACAACAACCCAGTATGTTTTCACACCTCTGTTTCCATGAACAGCCCCTTTCTTGGAGAAGCAAATAATGCCACTGATATATCAGCGAGATTCTTCCCATCTAGTCTTGATTTGCAAGACCTTTGTATCTTTGGTGCATTTGGGGCTTCAATTTCATCGAAATCACTTGAATTCTCAAAATCAATCGGAGTTCGAAAAGCTGGAGTCTTTGTCGGTGTGCTATAAGCAAAGTGCAACTTTTTAGCAACCAGAGTCTGTTAACCCAAAGAAAAAACAAACATTAATCAACCATTAGTCAAACCAAGCAAGGATTAATCAATTATTAGAATATAACACATTTCAATAACACTTACAGCTTCTCTAATTACTGAAGATACATGGAAAAGCTGCTTCAAATCATCATGATCTACACCACAGAGAACCCTAATCTGGCATGCAGAAATAGAAATAGTAGTCAGAAACAGTTCAATTGGAAGTCAGAAGCAAATTATTCGAGCTAGAGAATTGAGTATTAATTAACACTAACCAAAATATCCTGAGGCAGGCTTTCAAGCGCAGATTTCTCAGGTTCTAAACTACAAAGCTTCTTCGATGGAGTTTTGATCAGCGAATCAAGAGCCAACAAATCTTCTTCATTATTAGAAATTAGAATCCTTTTTCTCCCAAAACTCCGCGTATATTTCAGAAACCCTAACCCTAAGCCCTCTTCAGTATCAATTCTAACAACACGCGTCAACTTCATTGAATTACATCTCTTTCCCAATGCCATTTCCAACAAATATTCAAGTCCCTTGTAAAAAAAATTTCTTTCCTAAATCTGCACAAAAAATATATAAAAAAATCAATATTAGATTATGCTGCTAAGTACAGTAGAAATGAGCAGAATTAGAAACAGAAAACAGAATCAAAATAAAGACCTTTTTGTAAACAGAAAAAAATTTGAAAAAGTAGGAGGAAATCAGTAGAGAATATATGAGCAAATCTCAAAGAGAAAGAGAGAACGAGAGAGAGAGAAACAAACCTTTATAAACCCTAAAATTGAGAGAGAAAGTGTTGCTGTTAAGGTAAAACCCTTATAACAAGGCGAAAATGGAGAAGTAACCCCAAGCGTAGAGATTGTTTTTTTTTTTTCAGGTTTGCTTTAAAAATGTAAAGTGGCGCTTATATAGCGTAGAAAAGATAGTGTTCTACAAATTTAAAAATAGAAAATTAAGAAAAAATCTGTTTCAGTAATAAAAAAATTAAAAAAAATAAAAAATAAAAGTGAATTCTACTCGGTTAAAGAAATTACTGGAGAGTTCCCATGAAAATTATCTTCCCTCGTGTGGGTTAAAATCATCTTTTTGGAGGTTATAAAAATGAAAACTAGCCGTTGTGTTGGAGCCGTACCGAGATGGGAAGCAACTCACTTGCCGCCTGGTCTGATGACGTGGCTATTTGGTCGGTCCAAGTCGGCTGCGTCGGTGTCTTCTCGAACACGTTTTTGTGTATCTACGTGGGCTTAAGATTAGTTTTTAGTGACCGGTGTGTTTATTTTTGAAGTAAATTAATATGCACGTGGCAAGATGGTAGTGGTTGGTGATATAGAATATTGATGGATAAATAAGTGGGTGGTAGGGATCCGATGAGAATGTACTCATGAGATGTAGGTGAGCGGTGGTAAATGGTTTGTTGCACAGTTTGACTAAAGATTCCGAAACGGCGGCGGACTGGTGCGGAGTGGTTAGTTTACGGGTAGTGAGTCAAAAACACGTCAATAATCCAATAATGTTTTGTTTGCTTTTTATAAATTAGTGGGCTAAGACAAAAGCATGTTTTTTGTTCACTTTAATCAACACAATGAATAGATTGCACCCAAAGGTATTACTTATCCAACTCCCATTTCGTCTTTTTCAATTTTTTTTTTTAACTTGGAGGCTTGTTAATAATAATAATAATAATTAATGACAAGAAGTATAATACTTTCCTTGACTATTCCAAAAAGGAAAAAATTTATGGATGTACGAAAGATGGCTTAATAATAAAGTAAAACATTAAATATTTTATTTGCTAAATAAAATTAATGTAAATTTTTACTTATTTTACTCGTATTTTAAAAATATAAAACAAAGTTTTATTAATTTTTATGACGGATTGGACGGTAATGTTATAAAAAGACTTGAGAGAAGAATAAAACTAAAATTTGGCAGCTTAATTTTCTTGAAGCCTTGTTCAAAACAATATGAAGGTTGAAATATTTTAAATTGAATCAAATGTCAAAAATTTTAAAAATATTATTTCTAAAATCAAATCGAAACTAAAATTTTTTTACAATGTATTGCTTCTATTTTTCAGAGTATTTCAGTTCAAAAATTTGAATCTCATTATTCGACTTTAATTCTATTTCGATATAAAAATTCAGAGATTTAACCTTGTTTTTAAACTCTAAAATATTATTTAATTATTCTAGCAATAACAAATATTCAATGTTTCTTTTTTTAAATTCAAAATATATATATTAAAATTATTACAAATATTCAACATTCAATATTCATAATAAAACACAATATTACAAACAAAATTTTAATATTCGATATTAATTTATTATAAATTTTAAATAAAATAACTTAATTATATTAAAAAAAAAAGCATGACAGTCAAAGTTAAAATTTTCCAAACTCCAAATGCATCTAACATATCTTATAAAATTTTAACAGTTTTTGTTTATGAATTAATATTTATATTATTCATATTATTCTTAAATTTATTTATAATTTATTCATTTTTACTGTTATTAATATTATTATTAATATTTATACTCATCATTTTTATTAAAAATTACTAATATAATTAAAAAATTACTTGATAGTAATTATTTACATAAATATAGTGAATTTAATAATTTATTGATAATTAAAGTTTTTTAAATTTAATTCATATTTTATTAATTTAATAATTTTATAAAATATGTAAATTAATATTGATTGACAAATTAAAAATTATATGAACCTATTGATTATATTTTTACTTATGTTTATATTTACTTTATTTTTTTGACTAAATTAGGAAATTAATTTAATTTACTTATATATATAAAATATAATATTAAATATTAAGTAATAAATCAATATGATAAAATATAATTTTATATTTTTAGTAATAAATCAGTTATTATTTCAGTTATTCGATTCGAATTAAATTACTGACGGAAGTATCATCATAAACATCTGAGTTCAAACCCAGTTTAATTTAATTTTGTTTTTAAATTGATGTATTTGAAATTGTCAAGGAGTCGTCTCATTATAGTTTAGTCATATAACCAGAAACATAGTAACTTCTCAGAGAGTGAATTTGCTGGTATTTCTTGATCTTAGGGTTAGTGGAGTTAAAGGTTTTCTAATTCTTTTCATATTGAAGCTAGTGGTTTCTCTTGAGGTATATGGTTGTTGTGGACTAATAGAATTAAGGTTGAAGTAATTGATATCAACATGTAGTGATTCATGCTATAGTAGAAGGGGATAAGGGTTTACAGTCTCTTTTCATGGCCATTTATTTCAAACTTGGCCATGCTCTAAGAAAATATTTTGGCTTAAGTTGAATAGATTGGCCATGAGTATCACAAGTTCTTGGCTTCTAGCAAGGAAGCTCAATGTCATTCTAACTCTACTGAAAGGAGGGGTGGATCGAATCGTGTTATGGGTAGTTGTCAAATCTTTACTAATTGGTTCTTAAATAGTAACCCGGTGGATTTGGGGACATAAGGAAAGACATTCACTTGGGTACAAGGAGGTTTGAAGCAAAGGCTTGATCATGCTTTATGTAATGAGTAGTGGAATCATGAATTTTTCTAACTCAATGGTTCCCAATATGCCCTAAATTCGATCGAATCATTCTCCCATTCTCATTAAGTTTATAAATTATAGTGGGGATCACGGAAGCAAATTGTTCATGATTTTAGCTCCTTGGTTATTGCGTAATGATTCTGTGAGGCAAATTAATGAATTATGGGAGTAAGGAAACTCTTTTATTTATTCTATGATAATCTTACCTAAGGATTTAAAATCTTGGAATTGTGTATTATTTGGGAATATTAATAAATGGAAGCAAGCAAATATCCAAGGTATTAATGACATCTAAAGGGTTTTGGAGTGAATTTAAATAATCTGAGGAGTATTGAAGGTCAGTAAAAGAATGAACTTGACTCTATACCTACGCAAGAGGAATCCTTATGATATCAGAAAGCCAGTGTAGAGTTGATAAATGTTGGGGATAGGAATACTGCTTTCTACCATAATACCTCAACTCAAAAGAGGAGGAACAATAAAGTTGACATGCTTCGTATTGGAAATGGAGCATGGTTGTCATGATTAGGGGAAGCTTAAGAGGATAATGCAAAGTTTTATTAATTTGTGTACTAATGATGGGACAACTGAAAAAACAATGTTATTTTTTCCAGTTTGTTCCCTTATCCTCCTATAGATATGGTCAATAATTTAAATGAATCAGTGACTAATGAGGAGATTAACCTTTCTATAATGGAAATGAAGTTTTTAAAAGCTCTTGGATATGATGAGATACATGCTCTTTTCTACCAAAGCCAATGAAACGTGCTGGGATTTTCTGTGTGTGATTTACTAAAGAGTATTTTCAAAAGTGGTGAAGTGTATAAAGATTTAAATCAAACGCTGTTTGTTCTCATCCCCAAAATTTAGGGGCTTGAGCACGTCACTCAATTCATACCCATTAACTTGTGCAATGTAGTCCTAATGCTTATCTCTAAAGTAATAGTCAATAGATTGAAGCCTCTCATGCATTACTAGGTTAGCCCAAACCAGTCCAACTTTCTTCGTGGAAGGCATATCTCTGACAATATCATTAGAACACGAGATTATTCACTCTATGAGACAAATAAACAGTAAGAAAGGTTACATATATACCTATGGAAATTGACCTTAAAAAAGCATATGACAAGCTGAGGTGAGAATTTATTTTAAATACTCTTATTGAAATTGATATTCCATAATGGATGAGAGACACGATAATGAGCATTTTAACCTTCAGTAATGCATTGGATTCTTTAAGCCAACAAGAGGGATCAGACAAGCAGACTCCCTTTTCTCCTTACCTTTTTGTTCTGTGTGGAAAGATTGGGAAAAGTTGGTCATCAGTAGGTCTATAGCAAGCGCTAGAAGCTTATTAAATTGCATAGGAAGGGGCCCTTATCTCACATTTGTTTATTCATAGATGATACCTTTTTCTTTGCTAAAGCCTCAAAGGACCAAGTTTCTATTATTGTGAATCTTCTTGAAGATTTTAGTATAGGTTCGGGGAAGAAGGTGAATAAAGCCAAAACCAAGATCTTCTTCTTCTATAAAAATATAAAGGCAAACTTGAAGAGTCAATTGAATCAACTCCTGGGTTTCAAAACCAAAGAGGACCAAGGACTTATTAAAGAGTTCCTCTCCAATAATACCGAAGTCATAAGGAGGACATATGGTCATATTCTTGAGAAGGTCAATAATAAGATGACTTCTTGGAAATCTAACCATTTTGTCAATGGCATGAAGAGTCAACTTGACAAACCATGTGCTTTGCTCTATTCCATGTTATACTATGCAAACAACATATATTCCTAATATTGTATGTCAGACCATTGAATAGATATGCAGGTCCTTAATATGGGAAGGATGGAGGGAACAGAAGTATTAATGCTTCGTGAAGTGGGATGAACTCAAGGAATATGGGGGTCTTAGTTTGAAGAATCTAGCTATGATGAATGTAACATTTATCATGAATGTGGGATGGAGTATAATTCACAATCGTGATCAACTATGGGCTCAAGTATTGCTTGCTAAATATGAGGTTCAACCATACCAGATTCTTAGCAAGTTAAGGAGAACATAGAGCTCTCCTTTGTAGAGAGCCTTTGAAAGCATTTAGCAAAAGATTCTTGATGGAATTCAGTGGATTGTTAATAATGGGTGGTTATTCAAAATTTGAGTATCCACTCTCTATAAGATGTGGTGATCAACCTCATTCCTTTAGGAACAGAGAATTAGACAATGCATGATATAGTAGCAGATAATGGCACTTGGAAATGGGGTATTATTGCAGGTTTGCTTCCAAACAACATTTTATTATCATTGGCTACATATTACACCCCATTGTAACAACAATAGGAATGATGGTATGTTTTGAGATTTTAGAGCCACTCGTATTTTTTCAATAAAATCAACTCGCATGGGCGTATGGAAAATCATGGATTGAGAAGAAATCTGATTGGGGTACCATCTAGAAATGGTCGAGCAACTTAGAATTTGTATATTTCTTTGGTTAGTTTACATATTTAAATTGATAATTAATGAGAAAAGGCTGAGAAGACACATTATTAAAGATGAAAATCGTTTTAGACGTGGTAATCAATTGAAGTCCACTCTGTATGTGCTTAGGGATTGCCCTTTGTTAAACAAATTTGGGCGGGAGTAGCAGGTGTCCTTTGGTATGACACATTCTTCAACTTGGAGTTAACCTAATGAGCAGCTCAATTAGAAAAATTAAGGAGCATAGAAATGTTGTATTTGTCATCACATGCTAGATGCTTTGGAAAGTTAGGAATGAGGCTATTTTTAAGGATGGACATAGAAGCTTGCTGGAAGTTGTGTTAGATTTAGAACGGAAGGTAAAGGCTGTTGTAGAAGCAAACATATTCAAGGAAGTAAATGGGGAATGTTTTTAGAGAAAAGAGATGGTTCTTGTCTGATGGAGCACCCCTCTTGTAGGGTGGTTCAAGTTGAATTGTGATGGAGCATTCAAAACGATAGCTGCAAGAACAACTTCAGCAAGTGGTGTTGTTAGGAATGACAAAAAGGTATAGGTGACTAGTTTTATGATGAACATTGGCTTTTTCACCATCACAAGAGTTGATCTCTGGTGGGGTGTATCGGGGTCTTCATTTTGCGTGGCAAGCTGGCATAAGAAAGCTAAAGGTAGAAATTGACAACATACTAGAATCCATGGTAGAAGTTGGGTTTAATGCAGTTTTGATTCATAAAATAAAAGAATTGCTCTATCGAGATTAGGAAGTTGATGTGTATCACATTTACAGGGAGAAAAATCAAGTTGCAAATTTTTAGCCTCACAGGCCAGTAGCTATCCTATTAGAGTACACAAATTGCAGACTCCCCCTTTTGAAGTTATTAGATGGATGCAATATGATTTGTTTGGAGTAGCCTACCCTAGGCAAGTTAATGTTTAGGCTTTAGAGGATTTTCCTATCTTTCTCAAATTAAAATGAAAATACTGAAATATCTTTCTTTCCCTCCTACTGCTAGGTCTTAACAGTAGAATGAAAGATGCTATCGTTTATAAAAAGAGTGATAAAAATCTAGAGGAACTTATATCCTTATCATATTTTTTTCAAAATTTTTATTTTTTGATTAAGAGTCTTATAATAATATATAATAAACTAATATAAAATAAAATAAACTAATAATAATCTAATAATAAGTTAAAACGAACTCATAATAAAATAATAATAAATTTTTGTATATATTATACAAAGTGATAATATTTTTTTGAATTGATAAATTTAAAATATCATAAAATTTTAATGAAAAATTTTTAGAGCCCAAAAATCTATATAGTAATTGAAAAAATCCATATATGAATTGATGAAATTATGTGAGTTACCCCTCTTTAACTTTTTCTTTCTTAAATATACTGCAGTTGGTTTATTTTTTCAGCTATAACGCTAATCTTTTTTTAGTTTTATTTTGTTTTATTTTTAAATTTTTTTCAAATATAACTCTCTATCAATGTTTTTAGTTTCTCTTTTTGTTCTTTGTCTCTTTTCTTCTTTTTTCCCTCTCCCTCTTCTTCTTCATTTCTTTAATTTTTTCTATTTGTAAAAAAATATTTTGATCGTCCATATTATTTATTATTTATAAATATATATTATTTATTTTTGTTGTTTTTCAATTGCAATGATAAAAGTTTTATTGTTCTTTAATAGTAATATATTCTATATGTAATAAAAATATACACGGAGAATAAAGTCTCATATTGAATAAATATAAAGTAAGTGAATGATTAATATATAAATAAGTTCTCTAATTTTAATAATCAACTTTTAAGATTGGCTCTAATAAATATATGTTAAGAAATTCATCATAATATCTTAACATAATTGATCCTTATAACTTCTCTATCTCAAAAATTTGAACAGATATTTTAATTTATTGTCCCATGGTGAGTTTCTTTTGCCGGTAATGACTTTCAAATATTTATTCTTCATCTAGTATTGGGTGTTTATCTGACTTTTAAACTTTTTGCCTGTTACGGGGGTGTCGTTCAAGCTTTGAAAATTTCCTTGACCATTCTGTATCATAAATTTATAAATATCAATTGGATTTATCAGAAATTGTTTTGGCTAGTTGGCAATTGAGGAGAGTTAATAAGAATATATATATGAAATAAAGTCCTATATTAAATAAATATAAAATATATAAATGATTAATATAGAAATAAACTATTCAACTTTAATAGCCAACTTTCAAGGTTAGCTTTCCCAAATCTATACTAAAAAATTCATTGACATATTTAATAAATTGCTTCAAAAAGAATTTTCTTTTGTTTTATGAATTTTTTCATTTATTTCTTTTTAATTTGAGTTTTCTAATTATTATTATATATTTTTACTTGTATTTACTTTATTTTAATGTTCGTTTGAGTTAATTTTATATTTTTAATGCATGTTTAATATTTTAGCATATCGATATCATATAGAAATATATTCACAGCATATATTCAATATATACATGATATACACACAATATTCACATAGTCCATATACAACATCTATTTAATATACATAGATATATAATATGTGTATATTGTGTAATTTTTTTTTATTTTTTTTATTATATTTTAATTTATAAATCATACGATGTTTTTAATCAAGGATGTAGTTATATTATATTGAACTTGAAGAAAAAAAATTAAGACAATTTTTATAATTTTTTGTAAATTGACTCCACTAAAAATATAAAACTAATATAATTATAACAATTTTGGGCGAATCACAACTTATTATCTTGAAATTGGGCCATCCTTGGCAATTTTGGGCCATCTAATCATTGTCTTAAATTTGAAACATCCTACGTCTTTTAAATACCAATTTCAATTTGCTGAAAAAGCGGACAAAAAAAGCCATTGATTGACAAAAAAAAAAAGAAAAAAGAAAAACAGTGTCGGTTCTTCCTCTTCCCAGTTCCACTCCACTTCCAATCACCAAATTTAAGATTTTCTTGAAGGAGAAATCAACTAGCATTGAGGAGCCGAATTTTTAAAAGGTATTTAACTCTATTCTTAACTTTTTTAGTTTTTATAATATTTTTTTTCTTTTTGTCTTTTTGTTTATTCATATCTCTATGAACCCTACGATACTTACAATTTAAATTTTTACTTCTCTTTGTTTTTTGTTCATAACTCCTAAATAGAAACTTTCAAAATATGAAAACTAGGAGAGGTAACTGTAAATTTTTAAATATTTTTACATATATAATGATCAAATTTTAAGTGAATTTCTTTTATTATCAATGTGAATACATTCTTATTGGACTATGGTAAATTTTCACTACACAAAAAAAATTCCCAACTGCGATCAAATTTTTAATGTGATATATATATATATATATATTGTGTATTTATATTGATATATATTCAATTATAATTAGTAAAAAATTTAGTTCTCTTTTATAATTTTATAAATATTGTGTAGATGTTTTATATTTTTTATATGTATTTATCTATTTTAACTACTGAATAATATAATTTTTAATTTAAATTAATAAAATAATGAATTTACATTATAAGAAAATAATTTAGATAACAAAATATATTCTGTTGATTAACATTTATACAACACTTAAACAACATACACTGGAAACTGCAGAAAGGGATATTTTTGAAAAGTTTAGTGTGCTTTTTTTAGAAGTGTAAATAAAATAATTTTGTATGTAAATAAAATAATTTTTACTTCATTTTTTTTAAAAAAAAATTATTTTTAAGGATAGTTTTATAAAAATCCCTATAAATTTGTCCACCGTTTATTCAATTTTACTCTATGCAGTTGGTCTCTGAGGAATCAAACGTCATTATGTCTACTTCCTACATGGAATGTAGGATTAATTGCTTAATTTGCTAAGTTTGCTAGAGTACTTTATTGTTTCCGAGCCTTATGATTTTTTTGATGATGTAATCGGTACTGCATGAAATTGCAGACCATGTCCTAATTTTATATGCTAAATCTGTTAAGTTCTTCCCAGTAGTTCAAGACGAAGTAGAATACTCGTCTTAAGAAATAAGAACTATCGAAGGCCTTTATCCAAGTTCAGAACCTAAAAAGTAATATAACTGCTTGAAACATGAATTGGGTAATATGAAGTTAAAGAATGTACAATAATTAGGCAAATGGTGTTTTTGTCTTAGTTGCGACTAGGAATGAGCGTTCAATCGGTCGGTTAATTAAGCGATTGAAATAAAAATTAATCAAAAATTTTGAACGCATAATTTTTAACCGAACCGACTGAATTTTAATTTCAATCGGTTCGGTTAATTATTCACTTAACCGAATATGTTGGCTTAGTTTTTTTTTCAATGAATGTCCCGATGCCGAAACAATAGGTTCTAAAATAGTTAAGAATAAATTAACTACTTTTTTATTGGACCAGTATAAATAAATTAACTATTTATATATTATATATCACTCAAGAAATTGTGTAGTGTATATCATTAAATGAATTAAAAAGGACAAATTACATATTAAATAAATCAAGTTATGATAATAATTAATTATATATATGATAGAAAAATATTTATGAAATTTTTATTAATTATAAATTAAATAAAAATATGCAGTAAGAATAAATTAACTATTTATATATTATATATTATTAAAAAAATTGTGTAGTATATATGATTGAAGGAATTAAAAAAGGACAAATTATATATCAAATAAATCAAGTTATGATAATAATTAATTATATATATGATAGAAAAATATTTATGAAAAAATTATTAATTATAAATTAAATAGAAGTATGTAATAGTTTATTAAAAAAAAGTATGTAATTATAGAAATTATATAAAGGTATGTAATAGTTTATTAAAAAAATATGTAATAGTAGAAAAAGACTCAAAGTCCAATAGAAATTTTGTATATGTCGTAATTTTTATGGATATGTTATAATTATTTATGGGTTTATCATAATTTTTTATGGGTATGTCATAATTATTTATGAGTTTGCTATAATTTTTTTTTAAAAATTATATCTAAATAATACATAATATTTAGAAAGTTAAATAGGTTTAGGATTTATTATTTAATTTTTTTTAAAATTTTTGATATCTAAATATATAAATATATATAATTTTGGCAATATATAATATTATAATTATATTTAATTTAAATATATTAATTTTAATAAATATAATTAATTTAATTTTGGTGTTAAAGTATTAGATCATATTTTTTTTAACCAAAGTTTTCAAAAATACATATACATGTATAGATATATATAATAAAATTAAGTAATTTTTTTTTTGAAAAAAAAATTTCATTACCTTAAATAAGAAGATAAAACATCAAAAATACAAGATGGTGAAAAATTTTTCCAGACCACCCTATCTGTCGTAATAGATCAAGCTCTAGCTAGGCAATGAACTGCACTATTTGCAGATCTTCTCACAAAACTCAGATTAACATCTCTTACCTTTAATAAAAGAGATTTACAATCTTAAACAATCAAACCAAAAACAGAAAGATCAGTGTAACTAGGATCAGCTATAGCCCAAACACTAGATTGAGCGTCTGACTTCATAGAAACAGAGAACCAGCCCTCTTCTTTTATCCAATTCAAAGCCTCTCGAATAGCCATTGTTTCAACATCTCTAGCATCAAAATTGCCTCTTATAGATTTCTGCAAATCAGCGATAAAATTCCCATAGCAATCTCGGACAACACAAGCAATACCAACATACATACCACCAAAACAGGCCCCATCAATATTTAATTTCAACCTTCCAACAGGTGGCCTACTCCACCTATGCAACATAGAAGCCGCTGAAACAAAGGCAGAAGTATTATTAGCTTGTACCTACTCCCGCAACACCAACTTAGCACGATTAACTACCCAAGTTGGCCAATCTTTCTTATGCTTCCAAACCAAGTTGTTCCTTGATTCCCATATAGACCAAAGTAATTTTTAATAAAGTAATTTTTTATTTTTTTAAAATAATATATCATCCTAAATTTTAATCTCTTTTTTATCTTTCATTTTAATTAAGTTATTAATTAATAAAGACCCATACCGTAAAAATATAAAAGTACATAAAATAAATCAACATTCAAAAAAAAATATAGCTTATAATAATTACACATGTTATTTGAGTTAACATTTAATAAGATGCTTCCAGATTTATCGTCGTTTACTTTAGATCCTAGTTGGCTGAAATTATCTCATCCGAAAATATAATTGAAATAGAATCAAACGAAATTAAAATCAAAATAATTTAAAATTTTAAATAGAATTGATTAAAAAAATATAAAAAAATATTTATTATATTTTAATTTAAAATTTCAAAAAATTTAATTTTAATCAACATATATATATTTTATTAGTTTAAAAAAAATTATAAAAAAAAATTAAAAAAATTTATGAAAAATCTACTAAAAATAAACTCATAAATAATTATGGTATGTCCATAAAAATTATAACATATATATAAATTCTTATAATACACCCATAAATAATTATGACATACCTGTAAAAAAATTATAACATATACATTGATCGGTTAATGGTTAACCGACCGATAAAAGTTGGTTAACCGTTAACCGAATCATAAACTGATTTTATATAAACTTATAACCGAAATCGACCATATATAGTTATGATCGGTTAACCAAACTGATTAACCGATTGGTTAACCAAATTTTGCCTACTGATTACAACATAAGATTATATAAGCTGTTTCCAATTTGGTGAAGACCATTACAGAGGGGTTCAGGGATCCTGGTGGTGGAAATCATTTTCTGATTGACTCTGAAAATCACCACCATTCTCTGATACTGAAGCACAGGAGAAACTCCACGAAGAAGCGCAGTTTTCATCACCTGTGTAAAATAGAAACAAAACACTGGTTGATAATATCGATACTTTTCTGAAAACATCAAGTCACCAGTACTGGGTATGTATTAACCATGCATTGATATAGGCATAAGTGCCCCACCAATACTCGTTCTAGGGAACTTTATATAACCATCCATGAAGTTAACTAACAACTTAAGCATTGAAGCAAGTTGGAAAGGGGGGGGGGGGGGGGGGGGGGGGGGGGGGCACCCCATATGTCCATATACATACATAAAAATATATAAATTATATAAGTTATGTATTATTTACCCCCTTTCATCCCATATGTCCATATACATACATATAAATATATGTATAAATATATAAATTATACAAGTTATGTATTACAAATTATACTTATAATTATATTATATTATATAATTATAATTATATATATAATTAATATAATTATAATTTATAATTTTTATATATAATTAACATAATTATAATATATATATTTTATAATTTTTACATATAAGTAGTATAATTATAATTTATATATATATTTTACATTATTATAATTATAAAAATAAATATAATTTATAGTTATATAAATTATATAATTTATGTAAATTATAAATATATAATTTAAATATATATAATTATATATATAAATTATTGACTTTTTTACACAATATATTTCTTTTTTTTAATTAGTAAGTATTTAGAATTTTGTGATTACATATTTAAATTAATGTTAAAATTCTATAATTTGATTATGAAGTGGGTAAAACTAATATTCTCCTATAAAATAATATTTTTATAAAATTTAATTTAATAAAATTCTCTAAATAAATTAATATATCAAAAAATTAAATAGAAGACATGTAAAAAGTTCAAATAATTTTTAAAATTTAATAAATAATATAAAATTTACTATAATATTAAATATTTTATTTTATTTTCAATTTGCCAGTAATTTATTTTACCTTGAAAAATTTGCCCCTCTTCGTATAATTTTTGGTTTCGCCACTGGTTGGAATTAAAAAGTCAAGACAGTGCCAAACCCCATTTTTTTTCACCTCCCCGTGTTTTAAGGCTGAAACTGGCCTAAGAACTAGATTTTCTCCTATCGTTTTTTAATTTATTGCAACAGCACACCACATGATACACAAGTATTCCATGCAGTACCTAGTACCTACTGCAAGATGGCACGGGAGTGAAAGACATTGAAATGGGTAAAAGCTTTTCTAATGAATGGCATAAAGCATTCAGGTTATTTGAAATACCATTTAAAAGCAAATTCCCATAGCCATCATCAGGAACTTGAAATCTTCCATGCCCTGATGAAGAGGCAGCCATAGGTAGGAATGGATGGACAGAGAATCCATTAACTGTCTGTACCATATAAAGAAAGTGATAAGAAAATGATTAACTGCAAAAAACCAAAACTATGACAGCTTGAAAGGATATGGCATATAAATAACTGCTGCAGCCTGAAAGCTAGATATCCACTGTCCAGTTTGTAGATTGTATATGTGAACCAAACCATCCTGAAAGCAAATTTTGAAAAAATAAAACAAGTAATTGGAGTTATTAATGGTTCCAGGTATGGTAATAGCCTTTTACTCCCTTGTGGGAAGAATGATAAAGCACATTTATACCTGACCACCTATACCAAGATGGCCACCAGAGGGATCAATGTCAAACAATATCCATTGATTGGTTTTTTCTGAGGATCTATATAACCTAGCAATACAAAGAATAAATGAGTATTATAAGAAGTATGCACCTATAATTCCCTACTACTTCCTCCAGCTTGACAAATATCTAATTATTCATGAGAAAAGCAATGACCCCATAAGATTAAAAATACTTACTTTTAAACCACTTTAGCTGTTTTTCGCATATCCCAGCACAGTATATATGGATCCTACAAGGAATATGAATGTGAACATATGTTGTCAATTGCAGGTATACCATAATTATGTTTCTGGAATTAAGAAGTATGTATGTCCATGAGAGTCTGCCCATGTGCACATTTTTCTATCTAGTTTTTGCTGGGTTAAATGCCCTGCTAATCATATTTAAATGCTGCCTAGTCCATAACAAAAAGCTTTTCTATGGATAAGGCTTGGAGCAGTAAGATTAGAGTGCAGATGGAACCAGTTTACTTTTATAGTCAATGACCACTGCCACAAACTGAACACACTAGTCCAACAGGCTTGGAGTAGAGAGAAGCTCTATATCTATAATTTTTACTTCATGTAGCCTATAATTCCATACTAGCCTATAATTCTTACCAATCCAACAGGCTTGGAGTAGAGAGAAGTTCTATATCTATAATTCTTACTTCATGTAGCCTATAATTCCATACTAGCCTATAATTCTTACTAATCCAACAGGCTTGGAGTAGAGAGAAGTTCTATACTAGCCTATAATTCTTACTTCATGTAGCTTACTCCAGCAGAAGAGGAGGGGATGAGGGGGAGAAGGGGAACAAACTAATTAAACCAGCATTATGGTTCAAGCCATTCATCATCCAGGCTATGGTAATATATGTAGACAAGAAATAAAACGAAAAAGAGAATATATTTTACCTTCCGCCCTCCAGTATAAAGATAGTTTCCATCTTTTGAGAATTGGACCTGACAGGTACAAATACTCTTTCTTTATTGATTGACACAATAATCAAAATCAAAATAGTAACAATTAATTCTCACTTACATGTGTAATCCCACCTTCTTGATCATGCAAAACATATAGGAGTTCCATGTTATCCTCCCTAAAGATTGCAGCAGTCTGGCTGTAAGAACCAGTAGCTAACATTCCACCATGAGATGGTCAAAAGGCAATGGCAGATATCATGCCTATAAACAACAAAGAAATGAGAACAATGTGCTTTATTGCTTTTATCAATTGTCTAACACTCATTTAGGTAGATAAGAAGTAAACCTGTTTGCCCTTCCTTATTTCCTTGGAGTGTTGAGTACTGTTCAAAATCTCTTCCAGGCCGATGAATATCAAATACCCTCACAGATTTGTTGTATCCAGCAAACATTCTAACAGGTAAAGTAAGGACAAGTAAAACAAAAATGTGCCATTGGGTTCTAAACGAACTTGAAGAAGACTAAACAAACAAATGGATGCCTATAATTAATGCACTCTGCTGGTGGTGCAGAAGAGTTTCATTTTTTGGCCTTGTCAATAACATCTGTATATACTTTCTACTCAAAACAGAGAAGATGATAATACATGAAAGATGGAACCCACAATCAGGAGTATGAGGTGGAAAATCACTTTCTTATTTGGTACCAGCAGGATTAAATGCAATTGAAAAAGCAGCAGTAATTTCATCCACGGCATCATAAGCACGGTAAGTGCAACGTAACTGCAATTATCACCATCTATGATCAGATGTCAGATAATAATAAACCTAAAATGGATGAAAAGAAAAACCATTAAGTCCATTCATAACAAGGAGCATGTAGACTCCCAATATTTTCCAGTCAAAACATACCCTCGGTAAACAAAGGCAATGGTCTTACCCCTTTTTTCATATTACAGAGCAATTATGATGCTCTATTTAGAGGCTGAAGAACCATTAGTCTCATCTGAAATCTAAGAACAGGAATACAAATCACAATAATAATACGAAAAGTAAAGAAAGCAATACCAGGCCAGAACTAGCATCCCAAAGAAGAATTGGATGGTGATGAGTAGTACTTGCGAATACACAACTAACAGGGTCTGAAATCCAAGCAATTTTCAACTCAAGCATATATCTTTTCACATCAATACATAATCAACAATCATAAGCATAAACAATAAAATGAAAAATCCACATGTTCGATAGAAGCACCTGAAGCATTCATATATGGATACCAACAGAAGTCATAAACAGATTCTCCTTCTTTCACAACAAGGCTAGCATCATAGGAATCTGATAAACAAAACATTAACACCACAAATATATCTATAAGAAAAGACGACAAAGAACATTGCGGATAAATCATGAATTTACCTTCATCAGCGTCTGCACAACATGCATTATAATCGCTGCCGCCGCTATTATCTGGTCTAAGCAAAAATAATATGTTATTGCAGTACCCATAAAAGAACCTAGAGAAAATGGGTAATTCCCATTATTATATTCCATACTACAATAATAGCATAGAAACTTACGATGAGAACAGACGCAAGGTATTGTCCTCTGAACTCGTTAAAAAACACGATCCATCAGGAGACCTTAAAGAAAATCAAAATTAAGAGACTAACAAAGATAAAAGAAATGGACTTAGTAAATGCAAAGTAACGATACCATTTAACGCCTTTGAGGAAATTGTTAGGGTTTGAACCAGTCATGAACTGCTTACGGAAATGCTGGGTTCTCCGTGGAGGCAAATCGAACCTAATTACAGGCCACGAGTAGTCTTGTTGTTCCATTGATTGTAAGGTCTCTGCAGCTACTTCCACGGCTAAATTGTGCTGCTGCTCTCCTTCCTCCATTGGTTTTCGGTCTGAGAGTGGCTCGGACCAATAATGAGAAGCAGGGTTTAGCTTTGAACCGGAAGGGTTTTTACGAGGTTTTTGCTTTTTAGAATTTGTAATTAGCGCCCAAATGGTCAAGTAGAAGGGCACACTATTATTTTGGGATAATTACTGTACTTCACTGAAACTACGATCCAATACTAGAGTTCGAATCTTAAGCTAAAATTTTCTATTTTAATGTTAAAAGAAAAAAAAAAAATAAGTTCACCAAGAATCTCTAAGCAAATATTGTTTAAAACGAATTTTATGAAGAAATAAATTTCTGATCCGAATTTCAACACCTTGATGTTTTAGCCATTTCAACTAACTACTTTATATATAAATATTTATTCAAGTGCTGTATTAACTAATTGGCAGGAAGCAATTTTACAATGATGTAATGTATTTGTTTTGCAGTGAAATAGATACTAACAGCAAAAAACCAATCTCGGCTATGCTTCTCTTATACATTATTAAACTATGCTGTAAATGCTCCCAAACATAGTGTTAATGTCTAGGTGAAACTCATGCATGAAGATCACAGTTTTCTATAATAAAAATATACCTGCCAAAATGTCAAGGATTTAGAACAAATATGAAGAAATGGATATAGGGTGAACACTGAAACGTATAGCATATGAGCAACAGCGAATAAGACAATTACAATTTCATCCAATAAAACTGTAATTAGAGTGTACATAAACCATCAGAATAATTTGGTTTCCAAGGGCAACATTTCATTCAATTTAACGCCCATTCGTGCTTTATATATGTGGGATTGGCATAACGTCTCACCAAAATGAGATCATAAGAATGTCACAATTAAAGTTTTTTTCCTTTTAACATTTCTTGAAACTTATGGATCATTCCAATCAAAATGAAGAGCCTCTCAAATAGGTATCATCCTTATATTTTGAGTGCAGTGGAAGATCCAGGACCTTCTCTGCTGTTCTTCTGTCCTCGTGAATCTTTGCTATCAAGCTCTCAAGTGATGGGAAATTGGCCTGTTATGTTCCAAGTCCCAACTTTAGCCAAAATAGAATGTGAAAGAGATTGCAGGAAAAAATAATAATCAGTATTTATTATACCTCTGGTCGAATATAGCCAACTATAACAAGACGCAATTCCTCCCCATAGAAATCTTCTTCAAATTCATGAAGCAGCCATGGTTCCTAGAATATTTACTACAAATTAGAAAATAGCAAAAATACATCCATACGCAACTATATTAAGTTGAATATACACTCACTATCGTCTTTTCTGTGTTGTTAAAATATGGGTTCCAACCAATACTCATAACCATTTTGTACACGCCACGTGTTGATAATCCAGCCCAACCAAAATATACGCCTGAGGGATGTTGTGAAAGCAGCATTGAATAACCTTTTGTCGATAGATTAGCTGAAACAAATACATGACCTGTTAGAAGATGAGAAAGAATAGAGAATAGGAAGTGCATCCCTATACTCTCATAATCAATTGCAACCTCAAGGTCACATCAGGAGTAAGCTGATAGCCACAAGTAATGATGCTTAGTTTTTACCAAATGAATGAAAATGAATAATGTTCATACCAGTAAGGGTCGTCTTGGATATTTTAGGGGCCCCGAGCAGAAATTAAAATATGGGTCTCTAAAAAACAGTGTCGGAGCGATATATATATATATATTTAGCTTTATGAGTATTTGCTCAACCACTTATTTTTTTTATATAATTTTTTTTTGTTGATTTTGTTGGTTTGAGTTATTGGGTACAAGATTATAGAAATAAATAAAAATATAAATGTATTACTAAATAAATAAATAAATGTATTACAATATTTATTCCTATTTATTTATTTTGATTTTGTTGGTGTGGTAAACTTTTATAAATTGCAAATTTTATTAACGCAAATAGATATTAATCATAAATACATTACTATCTAAATCTAATCATTCATAATTATAATAGATATTATATTTACATACGAAAACTGTTTCAATATTTACATAGCCTATAACCCTCTTTGATGGGTAGGCCTTTAATTTTGATGGCTTGCCTTGGGGGGCCCTGAGCAACTGCTCATGGTGCTCCCCCCAAGAGACGGGCCTGATACCAGTAGGGATCCCAAGAACCTTTGAGCCGCGTCCAAATCCCTTAATTACAGAACCACCAATATGCCAAGTTTCCATTGGCAAGGTACCCTCGATCCCTGTCATCAGATATGAATTTTACTTGCAAGAACTGATGTGAAAGGAAATTCATTATGTAATGGAAAAAATGATCAAGTTCTGCTTACAATCTTCAAATGCAGGCAGGCCCCATTTCTCAGGTCGTAAATCAAGTAGAGAGTTTATCACTTCATCTGCTTCTGTGTAAAGATGTGATTGTTTAGGAAGTGATGGTACAGCAACCATTTCCATTCCAGCAGCCTTACCACCCATAACTCCTGGCCTAATGTATTCAAAACCTTTGAACATTACTAAATAGAACAATATAACAGCATAGGAATGTTTTTTCTAACAGTTCGTTGAAAATAATAAAATGCATGGACCAAAGAAGAAATGTTGGTAGAAAAAGTAAATCAAGCAAATCCAGCAGATATCGCAGGAGAGAGAAGCATTCTAATCCAAACTTCATATTTTTTTTTAAAAAAAATATGAAGTTTGGACTGCTTGACAGCTAACAACAACTAAAAGAACACCTTTTCTCCTCGTAGGCTCTCTATATGGAATTGCATGCTGATCATAGGACATATTATAAATATTTCTAAGAAATAACAGTCCCCATCTCTTACTGTAGTTATGTACATTAAAATTTGTCGCAAAATTGATAGAAGAATGCATATATAGTGTAACAAAGAACACATTTTATGTCAATTAATGTACAAGTATCATTCAAAGTTGTTAGTCCGTATACTTTCAAAACCCAACTTGTACCAGATATAAATTGGCATTTCATTAATAACTGAAATGAATATCAATTAGAAGGGCATCACTCAGAAAGCAAACAAGTTACTAAAAGAGAAATAGAAGGATAGATGAATGAAAGAAACTGGTAGGTCGCTCAAATAAGTAATTAAACATTGCACTTACAATGAATCTTCAATGACTAGGCAACTGGAGGGTTCAATATTTAGCCTTTTAGCTGCTTCCAAAAATCTTGAATGGCAAGTTCACAAAATATATTTTTTAAGAAGATGAGTTTTTCAGAGTAAAATAAAAGACATTACAAAGAAGAAAAGCTGGAATCATATAACAATGTATCTTACATTTCAGGAGATGGCTTCCCTGCTTTTACTTCATCACCACCAATAATGACAGAGAAGATTTCTTTCCAGCCTATATGTCGGAAAAATGAACAAACAAGTTCTTATAGCACAAGCACAATCAACCTATTATTCTTGGACTATGTCAAAAATTATGGTATTCAAATAATAAAAATAAAAGTAATTAACAAAATAAACTGTCTAAAAAGCTAACCCTGGTGATGTGAAATTTTAGATTCTATGCTTGCCCTTGGAGAGTTTGATGCTACTGCCATAGGCACATTATGATGACTCAAATGCTTAATCAATCGATTGGCACCCGGGAGTGCTTTAATTTTGCACACCCTGCAATTTATCAAAAGATAATATTTCCATTAGTTCAACCACTGCGAGCATACAACATAGTTCAAGGAAATTCATTGATGTATTAGTGGAAAAAAACATAATAGCATAGTGATCCAACAAAAGATCTTGGATCATTGCAAATAGTTGTCAATAGAAACAAGTGAACAGAGTAGTAGATTACTGATCAGAGAACATAGGGGTGATTTCTGCAATAAATTCCTCTGTTGCACAAGGAAGCTCATAATCTTCCACCACGGCAGCTGCAGCTTCCAAGGGAGTCTTTCCTACTATTCTACTAGCTTCTCTCCCATCCCATTGTTTCCCATACTTGACTAGAAAAACTTTTAAAACTTCACTTGCTATTCCATCTGCCATGAAATTGAAGATCAACTGTCAAGAAATAAGAGAAAAACTGCATTGAATTGAAACATAAGAAGAAAGTAGATAGCCAGCCATTCATAAAATATTTTAAAAAAAATGAAAGAGAATATTTGACAAAAATATGGATTTCCAATATACAGTTTACATATGTATTTGCCTATATGAGAAGGTTATAATATAATCGTGATGATAACGATGTTAAAGAAAGCGAAATTCAGCTTAACAGCGCAAGCTGACCTGTATTGAGAAGAGTACCATCTAAATCAAGAATAACGCCAGACAAAAACTTCTTCAAAGGGTTTGTTGTCATTGCCATTGCTGTTTTAGAAATCCTACATAAACCTCACCCATATATTGTAACTCTCTTTTTAAGAAGGCCTCTGAAAACCACAATCAGCAATGGGTTGATCAGTCATCAGAAATCCAGTAAAAGATTAATCTAAACTCAGTATCAATCACAATCAGTTCCACCATTTTGCATAATCTAAACAGCAAATACACATCCTCAATTACCCTAAACATCCTACGGCCACCAGTCCACCACCACCCAAAAAATAAACACAAATTTTCAACATGGGTTTTTCAGGTCATATTATTTTCCAGGTTTCCACTAACATTAGTTCAGTTAACACGAGGCATTTTATCAAACACCATGCGTTCCAAATGCCAAGAGGCGAACAACCCTAGTTTCCACGAAATCATACAAGTAACAGACGCATATAAGTTGTGATAGAGCAGTCTAGTTTGAGAATCTACAGTATTACAGTCAGAATAAGTAAATTATACCTGGCGTCAAATGAGAAAAAAGCATAGAACGGAGAAAACTAATATAATTCGCAGAGCTCTGTCCCAAATTTGTCAGTTTCTGAAGAGCCGTTTACGGAGAGAAGACTGAGAAATCGATAAGCTAAATATGGACTTTTCTTCTGGTTTGCTCAAATACCATTTGTACCTATTCCATTATGCAATTTTTTTGTTGATTTTGACTAATGCCTGCTGTGATTGTGAAACGCACCGGATTGAATTTGGAAGAAAATTATTCTAATATATATATAAATTAAAAAATGAACAGTAAAAAATCTCTGGTTAAGTTTTAGTAAAATATATGGAATATGATCTATTTTATTAGGCCAAGTATATTCTTATTATTATCCACGAATACTATTCTGAATATTATTATTCTTATTATTAATAATATTCATGAATATATTATTATTCACGAATATTATTATTATTCAAATATTTATTTATATATTATTATTTAGATAATATTTATATATTATTATTTATATATTTATATATTATTCAGAGATTTATATATTATTAATAAACATTTATATATTAGTCATGAATATTATTCATTTTGTCCATTATATTTACATATTATATATTCACAAATATTATTTACTTTGACATTATATTCATATATTAATAAATACTATTCAATTTGCTCGTTTGTATTTATATATATTCACGAATATTATTCACTTTGCAAATTATATTTATATATTATTCACAAATATTATTCACTTTATTCATTATATTTAAATATTATTACTTAAATTTATAAATATTATTTATTTTACCTATTATATTTATATTAATAAATATAATTTACTTTGTCCATTGTATTTATATATTTTGTATTAAATCGATAAATCAGTAACTCAGTATAATTCAGCGATATTATATTTATAAGTTAAAAAAATATAAATTTAAATGTTATATGGTTAAATTAAAATTTTATAAAAAAGTATGTCATAAAAAATAAAATTAAAATAAATAAATAAATTAAAACATATCATATTTTATAAAATCATAATAAAATATTCGACAAAACGTACCCTTAATCTAAATATGATCATTATTGAATGTATGAGCTATTCTCTTCATCTAAAAAAATGTATTAGCTAATTTTCTCCCATAAAAGAATATCTTATTCCTATCGATGAAAATAAAATTTTAGGATTCAGTTTTTACTGAGATGAAAATAGAGGGAGATATTATTAGACCAAAATGAATTTTATTTATAGTCTATTTGATATATAAAGTAAGTTATCCATTAATTTTAATTATTTAATAAATTAATATTTCAGGTGAATAATAAAGTAAAAAAATACTGTCCTGAAGGGAATTTTTTGGCAGCTTCTGTAGGACCTAATCCGAGTTATATACGGAGGAGTATTTTATTTTCCAGAAAAATGTTAAAACAAGGAGTTACACGGCGAGTGAATAATGGAAAAAGTATTTGGGTTACTAGAGATCCATGGATTTCTAAAGAGGGCTCTTTTATGGTGGAAGATGGAATTGATTTTATTGATCATAACATGAGGGTTAAGGACTTAATGATAGCTAATAGGAGAGAGTGGGATGTGGAGAAAATTCTTAATCTCTTTGTTGTTCTAGATAATAGAGCTATTTTTAGTATCCCCCTTAGTTTGAATAATGTTGAGGATCATCTTATTTGGAATTTTGATAAGAAAGGCAGGTATAGTGTAAAAAGTGGTTACTATGCTTGCTTGAACTTATATGGGAGATTATGTGATCGCATAAATGATTCCTTTTGGAATAAGTTGTGGGGGCTAGATATTCCACCGAAAATAAAAGTTTTTTTATGGAGAGCTTTTCAGGATATCTTACTAACTAAGAGGAGACTGAGGGAGAAAGGGGTGGAGTTAAATACTAGCTGCCATCTTTGTGGGATTGAAGAAACAGTAGACCATGTTCTCTTGAGTTATGTCAAAGCTGGGGAAGTGTGGGATGCTGTTGGCTTTAGGGATAGGAATCCTAACCTTACATTTTTAAGGATTTGTTTTGTAGGTAATGGAGTCTACTGGAAAAGAAAAAGTCAAAGACATTGTGACTCTTGCATGACGATTATGGCTATCAGGAATGATGCAATATGGAACGGCAGAATGTTTTCAAGGTCTCAAATTACAACCTGGGCTTTATTAGTCATCAGGGATTGGAGATCTTCGAAAGTCAGAAGTTCAGCACATGCTATTTCACAAGATCACTCAAATGGTCATCGAGTAACTTCACCTGACAGTAATTGGCAAACATTTTGTGATGGTGCTATATTTCAAGACATCGTAGCATCTGGGTATGGTGTGGTCTTTGAAGATAATGAAGGTTCTTTCATCCAAGGTTTTGTCTGGTCTCTCTCATGGTATCACCGATCCCAGCTTATCAGAAATCATCGCTCTGCGTACTACCGTTACTACCCTATCATGGGCAGCCGAGAATATCCAAAACTCTGCTTTTTTTTTCGGATTCTCAAAGTTTAGTTTATGCCTTATATTCTTCTTGTGATGACTTCTCATATTTTGGAACTTTGTTGAATGATTGTAGGATCATTTTAGCTTCTAGACCTGACTTTGTTGTTATATGGGTTAGGAGGAAAGATAATTTCTTGGCTTGTAATTTGGCCAAAAATTCTTGTAAGTTCCGTAACCTCCGGTTTGGAACAACTATCTTGCTCTTTGATTTTATAAATGATGCGTTTCTTTCAAAAAAAAAATAAAGTAAATAAATAATAACAATTTAAATATTATAGATTATAAATCTCTTTTAATATTAAAAAAATAATTGAATTTTGATGATGGAAAAATTTTACAAATCAACTGAAAATATAAATAAGCATAAACATTGCGATTACATGATTCAATATTATATATTGACGTAGATATGAAGAGATTCAAGTTAAATGTTTTAGGTAAAATAACAAATGGACTGATTATTTAAGGATCGTTGAATTATTTTTTTAAAATTTATTTTACAAGTAGATGAAACACTTCATCACGGAATGAGTGGCATATTCCATTTCTTGTGCTTCACGAATCACAGCACACCAACAGACAACTATAAGTCTATAACCAGGGGCGCAGGGACTCATGGTAGAAGGGGCTGCCCCCCTTCTATTTTGAAATTTTTTTTATATGTTTAATTTTTTATTTATATGTGTATATATATTATTAAAATTTTTAAAATGTTTAATTACCCCCCTTTAAATTTGTAAAAAAAATATGATATTTTTATTTTGCCCCTCTTTACTAAAAAGTCTAGCTTCACCCCTATCTATAACTATTAGGGGTATGTAAATTTATCGACTTCAATCGAACGAGATTGAATTGAGCATATTTTATCAAATTTAGTATATATATATATGTGTAAAATCAGATTTATATTTTTAAAAAAATTCGAATTCGATCGAGTGATCGAGTTGAGATTTATTTTTAGATTTAATTTAAATCCAATCGACAAATATATATATTATATATATTTTTATAAATTATACTATATATTATATATTTCGACCCAAACTAATTCGACTATAAATTTTTTATATATAATATTATATATATTAAATATATTTATAATATATATTATATATATTATAATCTGATTTAACCCGATTGAACTCGACCGAAATTAAAATTTTACATGTCGATTGAAAATATATGTAGGTTCAGTCGAATTTAATTTAACTTTCTAGTATATTTATAGATTCGTTCATATTAAAATATATTATTAACCCGATTGAATCTGACCAATTTTCATCCCTAATTAACAACATAGGTCACCCATATATTGACCAAAAAATATAGAGAACATTACTCTAGAAATACCTGATTTTGCGTTTCCATTTTCAAAGTTACAGTCTATTTTTTTTCTTCAATCCTGCATGCACACACCATCTCTTTTTCGGTTCTATAAATTGTTTTTTATAAATTGTTTTTTATTTTATTTTTATTTTTTTATATATAATTTTTTTAGACTATATTTTTAATATACCTAGAAAAATAAACACATACATAATATATATACATTATGTATAAAATTTATACACAATAAATAATAACACATATATAACATATACTAAATATCTATTAAACATCTACCAATTATTTACATAATATTTTTAATATTATTTAAGCTTTATTTTTAATCCAATCCCAATAAATCAAGTTTATGTTTTGGTAAAAATAACAAATGGACTGATAGTTTAAGGATCGTTAAATTATTTTTTAAAATTTATTTGGCACGTGGATGAAACACTTCATCATGGAATTAGAATGAGTGGCATATATTATTAATTTTATATTCACATAGCATATACACATTTATACTTTTTTTTAATTTGATATTCATATAATATATACATAATATCTATATAAAATACATATAGTATACACAATAAATATATAACATATATAAAATATCTACCAAACATCTATAAACATCTACCACACACATACTAATAAATATGAATAGAATATTTACACAATATATATATATATATAATGAAATTAATATTTTTTTTTACTTTTTATATGTATGACACATAAAATTTATTGAAAAATAAGTTTAATGATTTATATTAACATATATATATATATATTGTTGTTAGTGTTATTTGTTTTTTAATTAAAATTAAATTTTTTCTCCTATAAAGTTTAATAAAATTTTTATGTTGAAAATATAATTTAAAATATTAATTTTATTATTTTATTAGAATGTTTTATTTAATAGTAAAATTTTAAAAAAGATAAAAATTAAAGTAAAATATTGATTGTAGTGAGAAAATATGTATTTTTGAAAAAAAAAATTCTTATTTTAATAAAAAGTGAAGTATTTTTAAAAATTTGTCTCTAATTTGTTTTAAAAGTGTAAATATTTTGGTACATGCCTAGTAAGAGATAATAAAGAAAAAAAAAAGTGAACTTTCCACTATAAGATTAGCCTTTACTCTATATATCCCACTTAAGCTTCTTCTTTGCACGTAATGTATCATGATTCTACCCGTACTTTACCGAGTTCTAAGGACAAGCTCGGTATCCAATCACTTCTGTGGTCGGGCTCTCTTTAGTACGACAGGTCTCCGTACCAGACACTTCAGGCTTACTGAGCTCCTGATGTTCTGCAGATACTCCACTGACACACTCACAAATCACGCTGACACAACTCCAACCTTATCTCTTTTTATCACCTTTATAAATAGGAAATTCCCTCCACAGGTAAGAGGTCTTCTCTCTTTCCTCTCTTCTCTCTTTATTAAGAGAAATCGAACTAACATAGGCATTGAAGTCTCCCCCAGGAGAGCCCGGTCTCCTCTCTCTTGTCTTGCAAGTAGGAGAGCTACAGCACCAGAAACACCGAACTCGAGCTACATGAGCTAGGACCTCCTGAGAAAGCCACGTTATCATTGGTGCGGTGAGTGTGGACATGCTATTCCCTAACAGAGGCGAAACCTCAGGTAAGTCTTGCAACTCTAGTAAGAAAAGTGCTTTAATACTGCTTTTACTATTTTGTACAACACTACTCTCACGAATAACATTCTTATACCGCATTCTCAAACTGAACTTATATAAAATGTTATTGTATACACTATAAATTCAGCACATAATTTTCAATTACAAACAACTCACTATGCCTCGCACGCAGAGCTCAGCGCCTAGTCGTGCCTATCTCAAACAGCTCACCTTGCCTCCTACATCGAGCTCCTCAATGCCCAGTTGCGCATATCTCAACGCCTCACAGTGCCTTGCACACAAGCTTCAGTTTCGTCCAAACCAAAGGAGGTTCTCCTAGGAGCCAAACTTCGAAGCAGGTGGTCTAACCGACTACTGGAGATAACACCTGAGACAGGTAATTACTTTACATTATTCAGTCCATTTTTATCTTACAAAGTTCTTAAAATACATATATGAATTCATATCATGGTGTTGCATGGAGTAAGGTTCGGGTCACCAAACTCATCATATTTAACAAGCCGCTCAGTACACGATCACCAGACCTACAGTGTAACCCTAGCTTATTGTATAATCCTGCTCAATACATGTAATAAGAGAATGTTCTAATGCACCCTGTGATTAAGTAGATTGAATAACCCTCACAAACTAATCAATATAGCATAGTAGGAAGAACATTTATTCCAAGTTCAATTGATGACCGAGTAAAGTATCTAATTCACATAACATATCACACAACGAGCAAATCAAACACAAGTATTGAATTCGAGCTCAAGAGAAAGACTTTTCATTAATTAGAAAAAGTTTATTACATAAATAACTCGATCCTTACAACTGTATAAACCGAGCATAAGCACCCTATAGCTACTTTATAAATTTCAACTCCTAGACCTCGTCATTTTGGACCTCGTCCTGCTAGTCCAAATCCTCCTCTTCATCCTCATCTTTTGTTTCATGCTCGGCAGCTAGCTCATCGATGTCTATCTCCATCATCTCGAATAAGTCCATGTCGGGTTCTCTTTCTTCAACCGGTTTGATACAACCTTCTAATAAGCATAAACACCCCAAACGTAGTGCCTGTTGTTCCTCGCCATAATTATTATTGTGTAACCCGAGCTTAAAATTTTTTTCTATGATTTTTATTTAAAAACTACTTAAAAATTAAAAAATATGTTTGATTCGGTTCAATTTGATTTTGATCAATTTTTTAAAATTTTAAATTGGACTAGTCTTTAATTTTTAGTTAAGCGGATTTGATTAGCTAGCCGACTTTAAAGACTATAAATGTATAAATGCTTATTTGGAATTGAATTTTGATTTATTTTGAAAATTGCATTTTAATTTAACAAAAGCATAATTAGATTTTGAATTTTTTGTTTTATTTATAAAATTTAATTCTTTTTTATAAACCATAATTTGGGGAAAAAATAAAAAAAAATCAATTTTTTTCAAAATCATAATTTACTATGCTTTATAAAATATAAAGAAGTTTACTAAAAGCATTTTATATTGAACATCTAACAGACTAAATTTGCATTTAACTCTAATGCATTACATCTAAATAATTTATAGTGGACAAAATTTGCTATTTAAAATAAATGAGTTATTCAAAAATAAATAATGCCAATGACTCCGTCAATTATTAAGAATTCTTTTTAGGAGGTGTCATGAAACGTCTAATTTAATGCATATTTCTGTTAAAGCTGGATTAGAACAAATTTCATACTCAATAAGAAAATTTAAATTTCTCAAAATGATTAAAATAGTATTTATTTTTTAAAAAATAATTTTGAATTTTTTATAATTTGTGTATAATAATAATAATAATAATAATAATAATAAATAGGTTCTTAAGTTTAAATTAATTGAATAATTGATGAGTAACTTAATTATTAAATGCACTCCATTTATTGGACAATTGAAAAGTGAATCTAGGTTATAGGCTATTGAAGAAACTAAACATAAAATTTCAAAACACTCAATAATTTTTCTTTCATCAATTGTGCTGAGCCCCTTTATGCATACTTATTCTATTTTGAACCTTTCCTTGGCTGGATGAGACGTGACAAGTACTTAGTTTTAATTGGCCAAACTTATTCATTTATATTCATCCAGACAAGATTGCCAACCACCCAGTAGAATTAGACTCTCTGTTGTACTCAGATTTTCCATTTTAATATATTCATCTTATTCAGGTCAACAAAAAAAAAATATTTATAGATGAATTGATGTATTAATACTTGCAACACAAAAATGCCCTTAAGACTTGTCAAAACCATCGACCACAGCTACAACTAGCTGATTTGATATTTGGAGAGGACTTAAAAGAGTTCCTATTTCAAGTCAAGTTTATGCGTTTGCTCTACTCATGATAGCCTATAACATCCTATAAATATATCTCAATGAAGCAAAACCCTCTTCGTGCATTGTCCTTGAATTCCATCTCCCCTTGAGTTTGTAATAATAACCAAAGCCACAATGTCCTTCCTAGCCAAACCACTCTTTACCTTATTACAAGCTCTGATTATTCTCATCTTTTTGTTATTTATATCTTTCCTCATCTTTACTTCAACTTCTACTGTTGCAACTGCATCTGATGATCCAAATGATGGAGTAGCACAAGATTGGAAAGAAGCTCATTCCCTGTTAAAATGGAAAAGTAGTTTGGATTACCAAAGCCAATCCATTTTATCTTTTTGGGTTGGTAGCGATCCTTGCAATTGGGTTAGGGTCACTTGTGATTATTCAGGAAGCATCACCAATTTGAGCCTTCCCAATTTAAGTTTGAGAGGTACACTTCATAGTTTTAGTTTTTCATCCTTTCTCAATTTTGTAACACTTGATATGCCAAACAACTTGTTGTATGAAACCCTTCCATCAAATGTCTGTAACTTCTCCAAAATAACATACTTGGACTTGAGCTATAATCATCTCAAAGGGCAAATTCCAAAAGAGTTGGGTTTACTCATAAGCCTTAACTTCTTATCTTTAGCTCTTAATTTTTTTCATGGCCACATTCCCCATGAAGTTGGAATGTTAAAGTCTCTTTTTGAGCTCTCTTTGCATAGTAACAATCTCACTAGTACAATCCCTCCTTTAATTGAAAACTTGAGCAACTTATTAGTTATTGATCTTTTTAATAACAAGCTCTCAGGATCCATACCCTACGAAATTGGAATGTTAAGGTCACTATCTAGACTTTTTTTGAGAAGTAATAACCTCACAAGTTCAATCCCTGCTTCCATCACAAATTTGAGAAATTTATTCATTCTCCGCTTATGGGATAACAAACTTTCAGGATTCATGCCCCATAAAATTGGAATGTTAAGGTCCCTTTTTGTGCTCTGTTTGCAGAATAATAATCTCACAGGTTCGATCCCTACTTCTATCAAAAATTTGAAAAATCTATCCATTATTTACGGGATAATAAACTCTCAGGATCCATACCCCATGAAATTGAAATGTCAAGGTCACTTTCCAAACTCTATCTGCAAAGTAACAATCTCACAAGCTTGATCTCTAATTCCATCTCAAATTTGAGAAACCTATTAATTCTTTGCTTATGGTGCAACAAACTCTCAAGATCCACACCCCATGAAATTGGAATATTAAGTTTCGTATTTGTGCTTTGTTTGCAAAATGATAGTTTCACAAGTTCGATCCCTACTTTCATAAAATTTTTGAGAAATCTATCTATTCTTTATTTATGGGGTAACAAACTCTCAGGATTCATACCCTTTGAAATTGGAATGTTAAGGTCACTGTCTGAGTTCAGTTTGAGAAGTAACAATCTTATAAGTTCAATTCCTAGCTCCATCACAAATTTAAAAAATCTATTCATTCTTCATTTATGGGATAATAAATGTTCAGGATCCGTACCCATGAAATTAGAATGTTAAAATCCCTCTTTGTGCTTTGTTTGCAGAATAATAGTCTCATTGGTTCGATCCCTGCTTCCATCACAAATTTGATAAATCTATTCATTCTTTATTTATGGGGTAGCAAACTCTTAGGATCCATACCTCATGAAATTAGAATGTTAAGGTCACTTTTTAAGCTCTTTTTGTAGAGTAACAATCTCATAGGCTCAATCACTGTTTCCATTACAAATTTGAGAAATCTATCCATTCTTTATTTATGGGATAACAAACTCTCGGGATTCATACCTCATAAAATTGGAATGTTAAGATCACTCTCTGAGGTTTCTTTATATAATAACAGTCTCACAGGTATGATCTCTACTCCCATCACAAATTTAAAAAATCCATCTATTTTCTACTTAAAGGATAATAGACTCTTTAATTTTATACAACTAAATACATATGTAGCCTCAACTTCACTCATTTTGCTAGTTTGCCTCCTGTAAACTTTCAATTTAATCATATAGCCCTTAAACCCGTATTTTCTTAACTTATAAATACAAACTTGCTGCGTTATATTTTTTTACTTATAAATATATTTTTTTCTCTCTCTAAATCCCTTCCCATCTAAGATCTAATTCCTAAAATTAAACTAATGAGCTTCCTTTCAGGTTTTCTAAAATAATTTAAAGAACCATAAGTAAATGTTAAACTTAACACATCAGTTAATATTATTTTAATAAATATTATATTTAACACATCAATTGATTTTAGGGATTGAATTTTAGATGAGAAGGAATTTAGAGAGAAAAAATATATTTATAAGTTAAAAAAATATAACTCAACGTGACTCAATATGATTAAGTGAGCTTATGTTTATAAGCTAAGAAAAATATGAGTTTACGGGGCTATATGTTTAAATTGAAAATTTAGAAGGGTAAATTGACTATACGAATAAAGTTCATAAAATTATATATGTATTGAGCCATTTTATACCCTTAGAAATTGTATTTTTAAATTCTAACAAATATGAAATTTGCATGTAATATTTTGACAGGCCCAATCCCCTCTTCCATTAGAAACCTAACTCTTCTCTCAAGTTTGAAATTGTTTTTTAACAAATTGAAAGGTGCCCTTCCATTGGGGATGAATAGCCTAGCTCTTCGGGCAATTGGCCAGTTAATTTATTTTCAGTCCTATCTAGTTTCTTCAAGTATGTAAGACCTCAAGCTTTTTGGGATTAGACCTGAGAAATTATTAAAGGCTACGGTCAAATGTTTTAGTAACCCTCCAAGGCACAACATGAAAAATTGTACTAGTTTATTCAGAGTTAGGCTTGAAGGGAATCAATTTATCGGGAATATTTCAGAAAATTTAGGGATATACCCACACTTGAATTACATGGATTTGAGTAACAACAAATTATACGGGGAGCTTTCTTGGAGATTGGGAATGTGGAAAAACATCACATGCCTAAAATTGTTGAACAATAATATTTTTGGACACATACCTCCGGAGCTTGGAAATGCTACTCAATTACATGTGATTGACCTTTCCTTGAATCATTTGGAAGGAAGGATTCCAAAAGAACTAAGTTGAAGTTTTTACTCCAACTTATCCTCAATGATAACCAACTTTCATGTGGCATCCCCTTGGAAATCATGTCTATCTAATTTGGATCGCCTTGAGTTAGCAGCAAATAATCTTAGTGGTTCAATTCCTAAACAACTGGGACAACTTTCAAATTTATTGTTCTTGAATCTGAGTCATAATGAATTTATAGGAAGTATTCCATTCGAGATTGGTAATCTTCATTTTCTTCAAGTTCTTGATCTTAGTCATAATATGTTGATGGGACAAATACCACCATAACTTGGGCAATTAAGAACTCTAGAAGTGTTGAATCTCTCTCATAACATGCTTTCTGGTTTGATTCCAACATCTTTTGGTGATTTAAAGAGTTTGATTGTTGTAGACATATCTTACAATGAGTTAAAGGGTCTTGTTCCTAATGTCAAAGCTTTTCATGAAGCTTCATTGGAAGCATATAGAAATAATTTGGGCCTTTGTGGCAATGCTAGCGGTTTACAACCTTGTTTCATCTTCATCAAAGGCAACAAAATCACTCACGTAAGGAGCAATAAAGTTGTCATTTTGATTGTGATCCCTCTCCTTGTTGCTCTATGTCTAGTTTTTAGCTTGATTAAAGGCCTTCTAATTCTGCAACGAAATAGAAAAAGAAAAGAACAAGTTGAGAAGGAACAACATGAAAATATATTAGTGATTCCAGGGTTTGATAGGGAAATGGTGTATGAGAATATCATCCAAGCTACCGAAGATTTCAACTCCAAATATTACATTAGAGCTGGTGGACATGGGACTGTTTATAAAGCTATAATGCCATCAGGTTTTTGCTGTGAAGAAACTTCATGATCCATTACAAGATGATAATTCGACAGATTTAAAAGCTTTTAAAAGAGAAATTCAAGTGTTGTTAGAAATTCGGCATCGAAATATTGTCTAGTTACATGGCTTTTTTTCACATGCAAAGCATTCTTTTTTAGTTTATGAATTTATTGAACAAGGAAGTTTGAATATGATTTTAAGCAATAAAGAGCTAGCAACAAAGTTGAATTGGAAGAAAAGGCTCAATATTATCAAATGGGTGGCTAATGCTTTATCTTATATGCATCATAATTGCTCTCCTCCTATCATTCATCGGGATATATCTAGTAACAATATTCTTTTGGACTCAAAATATGAGGCTCATGTGTCTGACTTTGGCACAGCTAGACGTTTTGATGCCTGACTCATCTAATTGGACCTCTTTTGCTAGTACCTTCGGATATACAGCTCCAGGCAAGTACCTTCATTTCGCTCTCAGATTTGCTTTGATGCATATGCATATAAATTCTTTTCATGACATGAATGATTTATCTCTCTTTATCATTGTAGAAAAAATGAGCTCCATCAGTTGGCCCAGCAAGCTTCTAATATCCAGGAGTTAACGGAGGTTATTCGGGCATCATTATCAGTTATGTCAAAGCAGTGGTCAGATGCCATGCAAATGTTTCATGAGAAGTTTGATTCTCGCTCTACTTTGATTATTGACCATGGTATTTGCTGACAAGAACACTAGATATCATTCTATCGTTATAGTTATACTTCCTATATGCTTTAGTTTCTTTTGACCATTTGCATATACAGCCCTGGATTCATCTCCTCAAGAAGAGTATCTGAGCCTTTTAGGTGGTGCTCGGACAAGTCCAGCAGTACATCAATTTCTGGTTAACACTCTTGGTGAAGTGGTATGCTTGGCTTTGTCTAGATTTTTTTTTCCTAAGAGGAAATTGTGACTGTATACTTGGCCCAATGATTCATTTATATTTTCTTCTTTGTTGACAGGGTGTGAAACGTGTATCAAAGGTTGTTAGTGGTGCTGGAAAAGAACTTCAGCGTATAGTTCTTGATCATATGCAGGTGCATTGTTGGATTCTTTTAAGTAGTTAATTTAGTATGACTAGAGTCAATTTTCTTAATACCTTGGTTTATAGAGCACTTTCTGGAATTGGGTGGATCAGTTAGTAGATTAATGATTTGGATGCAACAGAAGCTTATTGTCATGTATATGGAGCTGTTGAGTCAGAAACACAAAAGATTCTGGAATATTCATAAATCCTCGAATTGTTTATAAATTTGGTCTGCAATCTAATTTGCCCACATTGGATGTCTTTATGAAATAGGCCCAAGTTCCATATAATTTGCATGTTTGAGTTTGCCTTTAAAGAATAAAATGTTGAACTTCTTTCAGAAAATTCATCATAGTATTCTTCATTCATAGTTAGCAATAGCAAGCTTCGACATATGTGAATCTCCCTCATCAATGGCATTCTAAATATTTGATCTTCTAATCTTATATAGGCAATAAAGAGTTAGTTTCTTCCAGGAGTACAGATCTGAAGAAGCGAAATGTAAATCTGTTAGCTTCATCTTTTATTTTGAATTTTATATATCTTATGCTCTCAGTATGTAGAATTTATTGCCTGAGCATTAGCTTTGTTAATCTAATTTACTTATGCACTTTTAATTTTTCTAGATGTTTGAATTACTCTTATATGTTTGTTCTAATGTATCATTTTTTGGCAAATCATTATGTAACTCTTGATTTATATCATTTGTTTGTCTCATAATATTGTTAAGCAGAAACCATAAAGGAATATGAGTTATTTTATGATTTTCTTCTAGCTATTTATTTTTTCTGTTATGGTTTGTTCTGTAATAATTTTTTGACTGCCTTAATTTTACTTGTTTTGTTCTGTTCCTTATACCAAGAGGATTGAGTAAAGATTGAGACATTTATTTATTAGCCTGCTGCAGAAATGATTGCTTTTAGGATGGGAGAACTAAGAGGACTTTCAAGATGGCGTGCTCGCTACCAAGGTATTGGATTGGATGAGATGCTTATCAATAATGCGACAGAAAAATCTGGCATGATATTAGTACAAATTGAACGGTTTATCAGGGTCCTTTCATCCGTGGAACAGCAGGTTTTGTGGTTTAAGGATCATTTTTCTTTTGAGGTATTCAAACTAGTTAATTAATCTTCTCCAACTCTATGAAATAATGGAGACTACAAGGAATTGAACTGCTGAAAATAGTTGCAGTTTAGAGATATATTATCTTTTACTAGAATATTTTGTCCTTATTCTTGAAGATACAATTCAATTAGCTGAATTTTAGATTCTGTTGTTGTATTTGCACTGCAAACTTTCACTTAAAAATATTTGCTTTTGACAAAATGGCTCAAGATTGGAATGCTGGAGTGAGACTGACACATGGATGTGGCTAGGTTATGCTGGTGGAAAATACTTTAATGAGATGCCTGAGTAAAGATGGGAAAAGTTTTTAGATTTGCAACAAAAACATTAGTTGGTTGCACTAGGTATAGCTTTTAGGTATGCTATATTTCTGTAGGTATAAATTACTCTTTTCTTTCGGGAAGGATAGGATTGCATCACTATCATGAAAAAGTGTATTAGTTATTTGGCTTGCATAGTTGCATTTCTATGAAATGATCTTGTCCAAAATGAAAGAAGGCAATTTTTCCCTTTCTTGAATTACACATTACCTGTGTTTCAGCTCTAATTCTCCTTTTCCTTTTTTTATTTTTCAAATTTCTTCAATTGGCTTCTTAAATGTATAAAGCTACTTGTGCAAGAACCAAGTGATCAGCTTCTTCCATACAACAGGTTCGTTATTTAGAAATCTTTTTCATGTTCAATCTGGCAACTGCCATCAATTCTGTAGGTTTTTTTTGGCAGTGAACTTGTTGTCATATTCTTGAAGTTCCTGTATGATCAAGATCCGGTGAAGCAGTTGATGGAATTATCTGCAGTCGGTCATAATATTGAAGTTGACTTGTAAGCTATCTATTCAACTGAGGTCATTTTTCAGCTGTCCTAGCCAACAATCTTGTCTGTGAAATGTCACAGATTGTTGACATGAGAAAACCAGATCAAGATTATACATAATCATTCTGAGGTGGACATCATAAAGTATATTTCTAAGCTACCTTTAACAAACTATTCAAGTACTAATATGCTCTTAAACTAAGCTACAACTAAGTACAATGTTTCAGTATAGAACTGTTTTACTTCTTTTATTTAATTCCTATATTAATCACAGTGGTAGTACTATATGCTGTTGCAGAGAAGGACAGAGATTACCATGCTAACATTCGCTGTACATGAGCAGACGTTTTAATAATTTTTGAGGTCCAGAAATTAATTTGTATTAAATGTTTTTGGGCACAAATAAAGGTGAAATATAATTCTTATTAAATATATCTATGGAATCCTAATGAGCTATGCGTTAGACAATCTTGGTTGATATCTCTGTTTAATTTGTATTATATGCATACACCTTTATGCATGTTAACTCTGTGTTGTGTTTGGCTTTGTTTACATCTGCATATTTATTAGATAAAAAAATGTTCATATGGATACAAATGTTTATTGCATATTTATTATACAAAAAAATTGTTCATATGGATACCAATGTTTATACACATTCGCAGTGCCAATTTTTTATCCTTGAAACAATTTAATTTTTCTAAATTTTTCAGGGAAACTATGCAAAGAGTTAAAGAGTTAGTTCAGTTTGGAGGCTTTTCAGATTGTGAATATCTGAGAAGGACGTTAGCTAAAGAGTTTCAGCAAATGGAATCTAGGTATATCTTTATTTCTTCTTTTGTTACCTAATCTATCAAAAGGTAAATTGTGTTGATGGTGATGTTGCACATGGTGAAATATACAAAATATACTTCTAGGGCTATTAAAGGAAACAAAATCCTAAAATGTTGTTGTTGGGTGCTAAAGAAACAAGTGAATATTTTGGCAGTTACATCAAGCAATTAAACCTAAACACAATCAGCTTAAGCAAACACTTGGATTATTGGCTATATTGTGACTTTAATACTTACAAGCTATGAACTTATGGCTTGACAATTTTAGCTTCAGGGAAGCTTTTCAGATGCCTTTCGCTACAATCTCAAGAAAAATACTTTGCAAGGATTTGCTGCCACTGTTTCCACTTCCATCTTCACCAGCATCTACATTCTGGAGAATTCCTATGTCAATATCATACTATGAGGTGCTTTTTTCTTTCTTTGAATAAATTGCTATGAGCAGTGTTATTAGAATTGTACAATTTGTATCGAGTTGATTTAGGAGCCCATCAATTTGAATGGTGAACTGAAATTAACTAAGAATCATATGTAAAATCAACCAATTCAAAATCCAAAGCAACAAAACACCTAGCTAAAAAAAAGGAAAAAATGTCAAAAAAAACCTATGCAAAACAGATTTTGAACTTCGATGTTGATTTATTGCCTTTTTTTTATCTTTTAATTGTTATTATTGTTTAACTTAAGACTTTGTTTGTTTCATGGTTTTCATGATTTCATAAGATATGGTTCATTTTGAATTTCATTTTCATTGTATAGTTTTCCACGTTAATCTCATTTTATGAAAATCATAAATTTTATAAATACCACAGGTTTAGTGGTTTTCTGTGGCTTCAGAATTTGGTTTTTCAAAAATATCCTTAACAAATTTCACAAATATCAAATATATCCTTATAGCTTATTTTTCATTTCCATGACCTATTAAAATTGTATAAAATATCATCAAACCAAATTAAAAAAAAATTAACCATACTATACTATTATCTTTCCAAATATAATAAAGAGTACTTATAATACTGTATCTATAACACTATGACTATATATTATTCTTTTATATTATTTTGGTATTGTTTATTCATTTATATTATTTTTTGTACCATTTAGTAAATATGATTTGAATTTATGCTTCAAGATTTATTTTTTAATTTTTATATTTGATTAATAATTTATATTTTACTGATTCTTTGTTTACTACATGATTTGGAATTGATTTTTTTTTATATATCTTTTGATAAAATTAATAGGAAATATATCTATAACTGTGTGTATATGTATATATTTTAATTGATTTTGAAAAGTTAAACCAGATCTTTTTTTTTTTAATTTGATTTGATTCTCGATTTGTATCTCAATTTGACAACTATGGCTGTGAGGTGCCTACTCATCTGTGAAACAGGAATTTATTTTTGTTTGTGTCCCTCTCTTTCTCATGTGGGTGCTAGTCTGCAATAGCATGACAACTCGGTGATTAATACAAACTCAATTTTTTATGCAATAGCAGTTGCAACTATTGTACTGCATATTTAGCCCCATCATCAACAACATTTTTTTTTCATCAATGAAAAATTTTTTGTGTTCTAATAGTTCTTTTCTCCTTTTTCTCTTGTAGGAAATCTCCCAATCAGTTTCATCTAATCAGACTTGTCAACATGGCCTTATTGATTACATATGCTTCCAAGTACCAAATGAACCTTCTTCAGATATTTCAAGTTGTATAGGCATAATGAGAGGATTTATGCATGATTTGAGCAGTCCAAATAAGAGCTATACTTCATTGGAAGCCATATTGTTGTCTATTCCTGCTGGTTATGACTGTGTCGATCTGTCTTTATATAAGGTGACATACAAGTTTTACAATGGGCAGCCTTTAGCTTTTAAGTTAATTCTTGTGTGATGTTCTGTAACCTGTAGCTGTAAACAGGATACCCAAATCGTCTTGTTACTTAATGCGACTACCTCATCATCTGAAAGCTCTGGAGATGCATGTATGATGGTTATGCAAGCTAGTGACCTTCCATTTATATCTATTTCAAGGTCCACTTCTTTGAACATATGGAAATTGCATCAACTTAAGGTAACTTCTTTGACTTGTATTGTAATACACACTTCTTGGATTGCATAGCCTATGACCAAATCTCAGCGTTTTCTAGTGCTGTTTTACTTTAACCTGTTCTGGTTCTGTAGTTTTGGCATGTATCTGAAATTCTTGAATCTGTTTTCCTTTAGGCTCAAGCTACTTTATAATCTCCATGTAACTGCAAATTAAGTTATGTACCTTAGAGATGGCTTGGAAGTCATTGTTCCGTTTTATGTTATGATTAAGCTTCTCAATGACCAACTGTGCTTATAATGCCATCAATCTTATCTTCAATTGCAGTGCTATGCTTGGTACACCATATTGAAATGTGATGTATTCCAACTTGTAATGATAATACTAAAATGTGATTGATTATACGAAATTGCATTCAATTACAGCATACAAAACATAGCCTAGCCTAATTCTTTAGCAATAGAAATTCTGAAGTTGTCTTTAAAAAAAATAAGGAAGAAAGCATTTCTCTGAGGATGACCTGCTTTACAGCATTGCTTTTCTTGTTGTAAGTTTTTCATATGGTCTTTAAGTTTCTTCCCTCTAACTTCAATTAGTTTTTCTGTTGTTTTACTTGTTTTAAACTTGTTAGGTTTTGTGAAATTCTAATTCTAATGCATCTGTTTTCCATATTTTCTTCTATTGGAAAAAAAAACCCAAAAGAAAAGTCACTCCCATGATTTTGTGGTATCTAGGATGTTGTGCAGATGCAGACGGAGAATGAAAAGGTCCGCTGCATTCCTCATTCTGCAATTAGCGGTAAGATCTGCTCATAGCTTAGTTTCTTATTATGCTTGTGCACTGATTTGACTGAAAATCTCCATGGTAATGATTTTAATTTTGGTTGCATCTTTAATGTTTTCAATATTTACCTTGTTTCTAAAAGTGCAGTCCGGTGCACGAATGCTCCTTCAATGAGCAGGGTCCGGAGAAGGGTCGGACTCAATGAATATTTGTATACGGCATTCCCTTACAATTGCAAGTGGCCGTTTTCACGACTCGAACCCGTAACCTCATGTCACACGACGACAACACTTACCGTTGCGTTAAGATTTCTTTTCAATATTTACCTTGTCTCTGTTCCATATTTTATAGTTGGCAATTATAAGTTTATAATATGCTGAAATTTTTCATGTTGCTTGACGATCTTATTATTGACGTCGCTTAATAGATATTTACATTTTTCATCGATAAGGTTTTATATTAAGACATTGGATACTGCCACTTTCTAACTGTTTAGTTTTTTGGCATGCGTGCAACCTTAAAATGGATGACATTTTGTCATTATTTCACCTGTATTCTTATGTATTCTGATATTTTTAGCAATGATAAGGTGACAATCTTGTGATTAGATTAAATTTCTGCAGATTTTCATGTTTGTTTTCAATGTTGTGTTCATATTTTTTTGGGAAGTTCTTTTGGTATTTATTTGTGCGATCGCTTTATGAAGCCATTGGAAACTAAGGGTACTACTGCAGGTAGACATGGACACAGTCCGGTTCTGAATCGGAACTGGTATAGTCAAAACCAGCCTGAAACTGTAGTTGAACTGGATTCTAAACCGGAAATGATGTTTTGGTTTTGGTTCATACAAATAACAAGCTATGAACAACTGGTTCCAAACTAGAATCGGAACTGACAATTTAAATCGGTTTGAGCTGGTCAGCTCTTTTTTTATTTTTTATTTTTTAAATTAATAATTTTTCCTATAAATATGTACACTTATATATCAATTAACATATCAATTATTTTTTATTTTTAAACTAATAATTTCTCTTATTTATAAATTATAAATATATTTATAATTTTCCCTATAAATATATTACGCACAATTTATCTTAATTTCTCTTAAACTATTCTTTCCAATATTATTTACAATGTGTATAATTTAGTTTACTCTCCAATATTCTCCACAATCTATATTACTCAATATTTCTTTATTTTTTGAAGAAAATTTTTAAATATTTCTGTGAGTCTCAAATTACTCCCAAAATTGTGTTTGAATCGTCCCAAAACCATTCCTTGAACCACTTAGACTATCCGTCTGAATCACCCTTGAATCGAGGCTTGAACCAAAATTGGCAATTTGGAACCACTCTTAAATCGTCCTATAGACAATTCAGTTCGGGTTCAAGAAATTCTTGACCTTGAACTGACAATTCTTGAACAGTGGCCGCCCCTAAATGCTGCCTTTTTTATTTCAATTAAATTGGCCTCATATTGTTTACTTGAATTAACCTTCAATTTTTTTTTATCCTATATCAACTGTATTATGTTATGCAAGAACCAGTTTTTGCCTGGTGCCAAGTCTCATATATTTTATGTTGCCATGGACATCTGAAGAGAAGAATCGGTGACATTTTTGTGAAAATTTCTGTAACAGCATCTAGAGGCGTAGCCTGTGTTTTTGTTGCAAGAAAGCTTGTCTTGGTTTACATCTTGGAGGAAGATGAAGATGAAGTCCCAGATACAGAATGAATGCCTCTTTCTTGGTGACTTAAATCACTCTGCCCTACAACAAATATCTGCTGTTTTATTTTATCAGTTCGGCTTGGTTCTGTATTCATTTCCTGTATTAGCTCTGTTATTTCCAATAGATACAAGTCAATCAAGTTATACTTTCAGGATTAGATGTTTACAAGCTTTGGTAAAGAAATAACACCAGGCATGGTCTCACATCATTAAAACCAATTATTAAAATCATATACAGAGGCATCGGTCCCAACACTTGGTGGTGTAATAGAACTTGTGAAAAGAGGTGTGCGATAAAAGATTTGGAGACAGGGCTGGTAAAAAAATCCGATTAAACCGAATACGAAATTGAAACTGATCAAACTGTACTAAGATTATGATTAATTGAACCTATGATTTAGATTTAGATTTAGATTTATATTTTTAATTTTTAATATTTTAAGTTTTTGATTTAGATTTAAGTTTTTATATTTAAAAAACTGATTGGTTCAATTAATAGAACCAAAAGATTTTGGTATATATATATATATTTTATAAATTTATATACATTTATTGTATATATGCGTATATTATATATTTATATGTATAACTATATGTATATACACATTTTATACATTTATATATATAATTATATATAAATTTATGAATATAATTTATAAATTTTATAAAATATATATATAAATTATCAATTCTATATATAATTATATAGCTAAATAATTATGAAATCTACGTGATTTTGCATATTATATTAATCAGTCTTTATATTTTTAATATCTAATTTTTACATTTTTTTATTTTTAAAAATTAAATTATTTAGTCCTTTTGTTAATATTTTCATCCTAAAATCATTAAAAATCAACTACTTTGATATTATAAAATAATTTATTTGCTCTTTTTTTATATATATTTATCTTTGTTATTTATTAAATTTATTTTATTTATTAAATTTATTTTATATATAGATCGTCTGTAAAATAATAAAAGATATTATTTATATTATTTAAAATTATTTTTTTAGTAATACTTATAAAATTAAAATAAATGATATATATAGATTATTTGTAAAATAATAAAAGATATTATTCATATTATTTAAAATTATTTTTTAATAATATTTATAAAATTAAAATAAACTATGTGTAAGAAATATAAATAAAATTAAAAATAACAAAAAAAATATATATATAAAGAAAAAATAAATAAATTATTTTATAATATCAAAGTAATTGACTAATATTTTTAGGATGAAAATATTAATAGAAGGACTAAATAATTTAATTTTTAAAAATTAGAGGATGCAAAAATTAAATGTTGAAAATATAAGAATTGATTTGTGTAATATACAAAATCTCAGAAATTTTATAATTATTTAGCCTAATTATATATATAATTATTTTAATAGGTTATCTTTAGATTTAAAATATGAATTTTGTATGTTAATTATATGTTTGTGTTAAGATTTATTGTTTTAATAAGTTGTAAGTATTTGAAATTTTTTAATTGTGTTTGAAATTTGTTAAATTTTATATTTTTTTTTGTACATAGTGCAACGGTTGAAAATTTAAAATATATGTTAACTATTCATTTTATATGGGTAGTCGGTAAACCGTTATTCATTTATATATGATTAAGTTTAGATTTTAGATTCTTTAAAACCGAGATCGATGATTCGGTTAAGTGAAACATGACACCCCTATTTGGAGGCAAGAATGGAAGTCATCTGGACGGGGACTAGGGCTTGTTTTGACGGCACATAGAAATTATCAGTATGTATGTATTTAGAACGCTAAAAAATATCAAACAGATCTACTTATTAAATATTGACACGGCTTATGCATATAGTCTTAGATAATAATAATTAGATATCTATGTTCAATACTTAGATTAAGTGAATATTTAAAAAATATATGAATATTAAATAAATTATGAATACTAATTCACTAAAATAATTTATAATTATTTTTTTATCGGTAAAGAAGATTGCATTAAAACAGAAAGAGATAAAATCTAAAAAGAAAGTTTTTTTTAATACTTAGAAAAATTAGATGCAAAAATCTTTTTTTTAAAAAAATAATACATCTGGATATAAAAATTATAAAAAAAATGAACAATAAATCAGAGGAGGATAAAATGTGTCATGGATTCATCACTGGGCGACACATCAGAAGAATCTTATAAAATCGCGATTGGAGAGGATGCTAGAAGCTGAATCATTAGTAATTTGGAGTCAAAAATCCCCTTCATAGTTCTCAAATTGCTGAGAGGAGCAGATCCATCTTAAGTAGGACTATAAATTGTCAAAAGTTAATGAATCTCTTGTAATTAATTTAATAATAAATAATTATTTAATATAAATATATTAAAATATAGTCTAATAATAAATATACCTCTCATAATTTATTCACGGTGGAACCCATTCTTATCTCGATTTAATATTTTAAAAATAATTATTTAGTACAATATATAAGATACATTAGAAAATGCCAGAATTCCCTAAAGCTGTTAAAACAAAATGGAAAATGCTTTTAAATCGGAATTTTAGACGGCCAACACAATAATGAGAGCAGCTTTATTTTCACTTTCACAGTCTGTCTTTTTTTAATCAATGGGACGGGTGGAGTACTAAGAGCACCCCCCAGCGGAGGTGTTTTTGGTTTTAGTCTCATAACTTGTCCCATTGTGGGATAAGTTGTACGGAGTTGAGGAGGGACGAGCTAATAAAGTGCGTGACAGTCTTTTATTAAAAATAAATAAAATAAAAAAATAAATCAATATTTACTTTTTAATTATTAAAAATAAAATATTGAATTCTACTTTTTGATTAAGTGGCAAGTTAATGAGTCCCAATAGAGAGAGACTTGGCCTTTCATAGGAGATGCTCTAAATACCATTTTATCTCGTTCCGTAATAACCGGCGTTTGACTTGACGTTGAAATCCTTTTAGCCCTTGCCATGGAAGAGGAAAGTAACAGTCAAGGTTCCTTACAAGTAAGTCTTATCATCTATAATTCAGGATTCAAAATGGAGATCTTTCCATGAAAATTTCAATTTTCATTGAACTTTTTAAAAGCCCATCATCTTAATCCTTTTTTTTTTTGGTGAAAACATGTTAAAACACGCAATGTTTTTGCCAGGATGATAATGTATAGATATCCTCTAAGAAGCTCTGAAGTTCAATGCCGCAATTTCATCCCTACCACCAGAAATTATTTTTAATGTTACAAAGCAACAATTAATACAAGCTGTTCGTTATTCTAGGACCTCAATAGACAACAGCAGAAATGGAGAATGATAAGACAGAATGTACTCTAGCTAATTGTATCGCAGATAAAATTAGCCTCATAGATACTTTCCTATCTACTACTTCCCAATGCAGAAATGAAGAAAGACCCATGCTAAGTTTTCCCCTTTCAGGAAAAGCCCCACTGAGAATTTTTGAAGTTTCTGCCACCATTTGAACTCAGTTGATCTTCAACGTTCACAACCATGAATACTCAATGAAGCATATCGTCTTGGGATGAAGGCAACTATAAAAGATGATACAAGTTTACTGTACAGAGAACGGCTGTGGTCCCCAAATGCAAGGATTATAATCAAAGGACAGCAGGAAGACCCTAAACAGCCATGCAAGCTGAAAACCGTGCAAGTAATTGGGAATTGGGCAGGAGAGGAAGCCTGCTAACACCAAAACCCAGCCAGTATTGCTTCACAGGCGATTTAAGGATCATCTAACTCCACAAGCTGAGCGCGCCTCTCAGCAGCCCTTTTCCTAATAAAGATGCCCCATCTAAGTGCTGCCTTGAGCTTAAGCCATCCAATGACAGCTTTGCCTGATGAACGAGATTGATCATCACCAAAGCTGTAGTTCGGTGATGGGGCAGGCATGTAAGCTGATGAGTGAGGGTACCCATCTTCAGCTATATTAAATGTGTTAACACCCTGACCTCCCATGTTGAAAATACGAAGTAGATGCTGCATATCTTCATTTTCAAGCATCTCATTACTTCTCATTCGAATCTCCTCCTCTTGTAAGAAGTCCTCAGCTCCCCTATAAGAAGTAAGGTTTGGCGCACAAACACTTTGGAAACTAGATGTCGATGGTTGTGATGGCCCAAGTGCCAGTATATTTTCACTTCTTGGAAACTGAGGCTGTTGTGAAGTACTGGCCATGGGATTTTGTAGAGGTAATGAAGCAGCAGCATCAAATTGAAAAGGTGCATTGGGGTTTCCACTCTGTGATGAGAATTTTGCACCCAAATTATCATTGTAACCTAGAGAGACAAGAGTGAGGATTCACAAAGTCAGCAACCAAACATATGGAGAAACTTGGTACTAACAATGCGTGTAAAATGCAGTAAAATAGGCACCAAAGCATTTATGGGGAGGAATACCAAGGCTTATACTGAATTGAAGAATCTATACATTAAAATGCATGACTCTATCGACCCCATTAACTATATGCTAACACGCAATGATGATTCTGAACTTGAGATCTGTACCTCCAACTGTTGGACCTGAGTCCATAGCAGGCTGCTCTGAAGACGGAGGAACTGATAGGGTTGGTAAAGCAACCTGATGTTCATAAGAGATCGCATAATCTTGTTGACCAGTGGGAATGTCAGTTTGGGAAGCCGCAATGTTCGGATTCTCCTTAAAGTCTAGAAGTGTTTTGCCATCATACTCTATAACATGCATCCAGTTCTCATATGCCTTTTTCACCAGTCCATCCACATAGACCTGCATGAGATAATAATTATCAGAGTTCATTTTTTTGCCCCTCTATTTCTTTTGGTAGATGAAGGTCCTAAAACCTTTTGTCAGATTTAAAAAAAAAAATCATTTCTCAGCACTATCGCACCCAATTTTAGTATCTAGAAGTGGAACTTTGGGAACATGGCATCACTGGGAAAAGATAAAATTCCATCAAAAGTTTAACCGAAAACAAGCAGGAAGTGCAGGATCCATACCTTCTGGTTGTCAGAAAGAGATTCTGCTGAGTGGTAATGTCCATTAGCAATTAAGCCACTCAACTCATAGATATTGTTGAAAACAACACCAACATTCTTTGCATCTTCAGGATAGTACACATAAAGTTTCCCACTCAGAACACAAGTTTTCGCATGCTCTACAAGAACATCCCACATCTTATTTGACATACCACTTCCAAGAATCTGCGACAAATGTATGTAAAAAAAATCAGAAATGAGAATACATCAATTATTGTTCAGATTTGACAACCAAATTACATTATTACATTCCGCAATCTGTGAGAGTCTCTAACTACTAGTTGTAAGAAGTCTTCAACAGTAAATATCCCAGCTTTATTCAGCCTCTTGTGGAAAGATCCATCCTTGCCAATCTTCTCCAATCTCCAGACCTCATCATTTAGTGCAGGTGGATAGTGTTTCTTGTATACTGTCGAACAAATAGAAGGGAAAAAAGGCAGGGGAAAGGGGAAAGGGAAAGACAATTTAGAATCTTTCAGATAGACGAGCACCAGCAAAAAGGTACAACCATGAAATCTAGTTCAGAGGTAGAAGCAACTAATTATGAGCTCACATTCTCCTCGGTGATCCTTGACAGTGAAGGCATCAGTTTTTGCTTCACGAATTCGAACTCCTTCACAATAGCCTGAGGCAACCTTCAATCCTAGCCTGAACTTCCTGCTTCTTATCCAGCTTGAATTGTCAGTAAATGTCAGCTCACCTAGAGTTCCTACACCTTCTTTCAGTGTTACTTGCAGATCCCCAGTTAGAAGTGGTCTCTTGCCCTCACGCTCTTTAACTATATGAGACTCAAATTCCTCTTGACTCCAGTTATCGACATCTTCATTATTAAAATCACCTTCAAGAACAACAACATCCAATTTCACCAAGGATTCAGGACCTGATGTGACAACATGGCCTGCATTTGCATCAAACAACACAATATGGACTGCAGAACCCTGCTCCCCTTCTACTCTGCCGCCAGTAAAGAGAGGGAGGGACAACCTGGACCTGAACTGAAGCTGCAAGTTTCTTCCATCAGGCCCTCCTATACATTTGGGAGAAGATCTGCATTTTCTCAACCGTTAGAGAAAGAAATTAGTGATACAGAGGCAGACAATGAATTCAAATATACAAACTGCAAACCCTCTAATTCACACAGTTAGAATCAAGCAAAGTAATGCTCTAGAATTCCCTCTGATTAACAGAAAGAAGATTGACAAAGGGGAGCAAGGATATCCTTTAAGCTGGTTAAGAGAGCCAAGTGCCATCCTTGGCAAAAAAAATTAGTTGCAGGAGATCATAATGTGACTGAAAATGAGGTGGAGATCAACAGAGTTCAACTGATTAACATATAGTACAGCATGTAACAGGAAGAAAACGCCATTCATTCAACTGATTCAAGCTATGCAAAATGCAAACTGAGGTACTGAACTCCAATTAAGCACAATAATATTGGTGACCAGAACATGCCATTGTGACATATGTGACAAAAAAATGCTGTCGGTCTATCCCTAATACATTCTGGTCACTGAAAGAAATCTTCTGAAAAATGCAACCATGAGTATAGCAAAAATATAAAGCAATTAAAAAAAATTTAAAATTAAAAAAATATATATAAAGCAATGATGTCAAATAATAGAAGTCAATTATAGTACACCACAGAAGATTTTATTCGGTAGTCACCATGAAATGATGTTTGGCTATGATGTCAAGGACAATAATTCCGACATACAGATCAAACCCAAATCTGATTAAGTTGGTCTGAATGTCCAGTAATTGAATATGAAAAACACACACACACACAATCCTTTTGCAGTAGAAATTTACAATGTTCAGTAATCGAACACAAACAAAAACTTTCAAGTTACTGGTGTATGTTGAAGGCACAAAACTATCTGTTGAGTAGCACATTTTAACAAGCAGAGAAAAATGTCGAATACCTTCCGGTAAGTTTGGAAGAGCCTAATTTTGCTAGAGCACGCTCCACTTCTTCACTAACCTGCTCATCATTCAACACAGATAAAATTAAAAATATTTCCAAGGCATAATTATGCATGCAATGTTTTAGTCATTAAAGGACATTCTCATTCTTGCGCATGGCAGAAGAATCACAGTCCTAAGCACCTGTTGACTTTCGTTTATCAAATTTCCATTGCATAATTTTAAAAAAAAAAAAAAAAAGAGAGAAAAGATCCACAGAAATTTTTGAAAAAAAAAGTCTTGGCTAATAATTGACAGGTTGAAAAACAAGTGCGATGACTCTTTTGAGATATTGCGATTAGAGAATTTTTTTTTTCAGAAAAAAAGAGCAGTCTGAATCCTTCAAGAGGTTAAGAACAGAAAAAGGATGTAGTTTATCTTACAACTCTCCGAAGAATAGGCTCCAATGATGAACAAAGTTTCTGCAGACAATCTACCTTGAGAGCTTCAACAATTACACTGCAACAAAATTGAGACATGCAGAGGATTTTGAACTAATTTTCAAAAAATAAAAATGCTTAACCATAAGAACACAACTATTTGGAGTCAAAACTACATTTAGTGAACTCTCTTCAAGCAATAAGGAAGAGATGTTTATAAAGTCAGGTGAGGGTTGTTTAACAATTAGCCTTTTGAAAGGTGTAGCACAAGAATAATCAGCCATTTCACAGAACAGCAGATAAAAATGCTTTTTTCTGTACCAGGAAATTATCACAGCAAACAAAATAAGAATGGATTCAACTTTAGCACCTTCACTCTCACAAAACTCAAAGAAAGATATGCTGTCCAACTAAAACAAGATAATACAAAAGTATAAAATAATTCAACAAAAATAAGTAATTCTCCAGTATATTCAAAAGACATTTACTAGCACCACCAACATTCATGTCCCAGAACCCAGCTACAGAATCAGCAGGTTAGCATCAAATTCCACAAAAAAAAAACACATTCTACTTTGTTTTGCTTTCGCAAACCACCTCAAAATATAAAAGGTAGGCCAAGTCAATAATTTGTATCTCATTTTAAACCTACCAACTTTTATTTCTACGAGAGCAAATTTAGTAAATATTTTATAGAAAAATGACCCAACATACAAAAATGATTAAAGACCCAAGTCAAAAAAGAAGTATTATTGGAGAAATTAAAATAAAAAAATAACCTAGCTAAAGCAGGGCGTTTTCTATCAGGCTGGCCTTCATCACCAGAACTGGAATCAAGTCCTCTCTTTTCTCTGGCCATACAAGTTGATCTCTCGATGAACCTAGTTTGCATCTTCACCTCCTTGCTTCCAGGGAAACAAAGAACAAACTGCATCAATAATTTGAGGAAAAATAATTGCAGTTTACAATTTGCAAACTTTCTATAATCAGAAAACAAACAGACAAAAAAGAACAGTAAACAAATAAAAAGAAAAAAAAGAAGATAGAATAACAAAGCACGTAAGCAGTTCAGTATAGTATATTGTATTATATTATACCAAATAGAGACTTATTTGATGATCGAAAACGAAAAATTTTAAACTTTGAAATTCGAAAGAGTGAAATAAAGAGAGAATAAGAAAAAGAAGAAAGAAAAAAGCTTTTATCTTTAATGAAAATAGAGAGAGAAAAAAGAGAGAGGCGGGAAAGAGAATTCGATACCTCAAAGAGAAAATTCCAAATAGGATTTTGTAGAGAATCTGAGAGAAATTTCGAGGAAACGTCTGCGAATTTTCAGTATCGAAAAAAAAAGGGTACGTGTTTCCGTCATTATTTGAGGTTGTTTTCAGGCATAATGACGGCTGTCCATTTGAACAGTGAGTGAGAGAGCTGAAAGGAAAAGGGACGGGCGGAGAGAGAGACAGTTTGGTGGGACTGAGAACCGGGTACGGCTGTGGGTGTAAATATTCGGGATTCGTACATTGGAGTAATCTGGACCGTTGCAATTTGTTTCTGTCAATTTCTTTTGGAATCTTTTCTTTGATAAATTATTTGTATCTCATATCATATCATATCAATATGCACGTGAAAATAATCTACTGTGGTTATATTCACAATTTACAGCACATTTATGTTTTGTTTGTAAGATATAGAAATGTAGAATTAATTACACGTCATGCGTTTTTGCCCTTTATCTCAATAAAATTCTTTTAAAATTTATTTTACAAAAATAAAATTTTAAAATTTTTAATTTTATTCTAATAAAATTTTTAAAATTATTTTTCTGTAATAAAAATATGATGTGATAACCATAAATTATTATATAATAAAAAATTTAATTTCATCTCAATTTTCATCTATATTTTTTTAACAAGTCTAAAATCATAGATCTAAAATCACTTAATAAATTATAAGAATATTTGAATATTTAGATAATTTATTGAGCAAATTTTAAATGAATAAACTTTTTAAAATCATAGAAACCGATTAAATTATTAATTTTAAAATTCATGATTTCTAAATTAAGAGATTATCATACAAAATTAAACCATTTTGTATCTAATGACAAATTATTATCCAAACAAACCTTTTTAAATTTTTTATTTTAAAAAAATAAAAATTTAATATATCTATATAAATTGAGCATAATCTAATAAGAATAATATCTATATATAAATTAAATAGGAAACTCATATTTTATTATTTAATTTTCCTTTCTGGACGTTAAAAAGAAAATTAGCCATATTTGAATAATAGAAAATGACACAACATGAGAGATGATCCATAAATTTCATAACGATAATAAGATTATTTTTCACGTTTTGCCACATGAATATTGAGATATTATGTTTCTTTTTTTTTTTTTTTTGAAATATATATTTTAAAAAATTGTGGATAATGTCATCGTCATCAGTACTAATGAAAGAGCTGGGAGTAGAGAGAGTATAAAATATAAATTTGTCGAATAGCCAAATAGGCAACTTTGTTTTGTTCTATTGGTAAGGCTGTTTGATAAAATAATTCGACGTCGTCTTCAAAGAAGAACAAAATTGAAAAACGGTAAGGGAGTAGAAGTGGGCAAGTTGGGCAATGTTAATACACATCCGGTTAAGCACGGCGGCTGAATAGATGTGACGATGGCAGAGCTTTTGGTCCGCCCCAATACAAAATATCGTTTATTGTTTTCTTATGGTTAAGCATGCATGGGTGTTTTCAGTGGGACGACCAGACGAGGAAAGTCTCCAAACTATTTCAAATAAATTTAGTTTGAGTCTTTTCTATTTTTATTACATTTTTATTTTGAAATTTAACTATAACTTTACTTTAAATTTATAGTTGTAATAAAAATTTTAATTAATTAAAAAAGTTAAGATATATTAATCTTTAAATTTATTATATCATATAATATTTATTTATTAATTTTTAAACTTTAATTAAAATTAATTGAATTTGTCAAATTTATAAGTCTAATTGATTTGATTAGTAGTAATTTAGAAAATTCACAAAGTTAAATAATTTATTTAACTTTTAAAATTTTAAAAATTAAATTGATATAAAATAAAGTAAATTTCCCTTTTTTCAAATTACTATGAAAATATTATTATTATTTTTTCAGAAAAATATGAATTTTTTATCCATATTGATAAAAATAGATTTTAATTTAAAAATAAAATATAAAATCATATATCAAGAAATACCAAAACAAGACAGACTTGCATCTTTTTTCAATAATTTTGAATTATGTGGTGATGCATTAGAATTGATAAATCAGCAGAAATACGTTCCACTTGGTGGCTATTTTATGTAATAAAATCAACTCTTATCTCTGTAAACAAATCTAATTGCTTGAATATTAATATTAATAAATTCAATGAAAAAAATATTTAACTCTAAAACTTTCAAAATTCTAAAACATCATTAGAAATATACATAATTTTTTTGAGAGATGTGTTTGTTAAATATAAAAACTAAATAAAACAAAGAAAAAATCATAATTTAGTTGGTGATGGCTCAAATAATAAAATTCAAAAAAAAAAAAAAAGAAAAAGAAGACTATTAAGATTTTTAAATACTTCAAATTATTATTCTAAACTATAAACTAAAAATTATAGATTTTTTTTAATTAACCTTTGGGCCAAATGGATAGTGCCATATTAACATGTAAATATTATGCTAGGGCATATCATAGCTAACTACATCTGCATATCGTGAATAAATAATATAATAGTGAGTGAGTATCATTCCTATAAAAAAAATAATTCGAATTATCAAATAATCAAATTATTTATTATTTGAAAATAAAAAATTGAATTTTATTTTAAAGTAAACTAACTAAAACTAAAAATAGATCTACTAGGTTTTGGCTCTTATAATTTTTTGAACTTAGGACCAAACTTCTTCAATTGGATATTTATGAATTTTCTAAAGGTTCAAGTCAATTTTTATTTTTTCTTTAATTATTGGTTGAATTTTTCTAAATTAAATTTTAGTTTCTCTTAAGTACTTAAAACTAATATTAATCTTAATCCTTATATTTACTCTCGTTATCACAAATAATTAAATCCATTTACTAAGATTTATAAGAATTTTTTATCAACCTCTTAAGTGTTTTTTTTATCTCTACGCAAAAAATTTTTAATTTTATTGAACTAATATTATACTTTCACTGTCGTTCTATCATATAATATCTTAGATTAAATAATTATTGACCAGATAATTATTGCATTTAGTACAAAAATAATAAAATAATCAAAAGAGAATAATTATTGAATTAAATAGACATAAAGTTCACTATAACATAATCAATTGAATTGTCTAATCAGCTACTCATAATTAAAAATAAAATAACAAAGTAATAAAATAAATTAAATTGAAGTATTAAATCTAATTTGACTTGAAAAGAAAATAAAAGTAGAAAAAAAATAGAATTTAGATTGAATGGAGCTCTTGAACTTTGTTTAAATTAATCTCTTCAATAGTTAAGTCTTCTCTTTTTTTCCAAAGAAAATCTTGAAAGAATGGAAAAACTTGTAGAGAATGAAGGGATGATTGAAAACAAAGGTGGAGGCTTGCTTATATAGTGGTATTTAGGACTCCTAAATTGATTAAAAAATAGAATTTGGAGACTTCTAAACTGATTATGAATAAATTTAAGACAACTTTAAATACTCATAATTTATTCAGGAATATAATAAGGACAAATTTAGGAACTCTTTTCTTTATTATGAATTGTTTTTAGGATGGAATTCTTCAAAAAAAGATGAGTCTTTTCTTTTTGTTTTGAGCTTGTTTTACCTCCTTTTTATTTTGATGTCCCTTTTCTTTATCTTCCATCATATTTTTATTAATTTACACTTTAAACTTATAGTTTGTAAAGCCAAACTTCAAGATAATAATAATTTTAGCTTTCACAACAAATACTCATCAAATTTAATTGATAACGATAAAAATATTACTATAATAATTAATAAAATATGGCTTTATCATACTACTTAACTTGCACTGAAGGAAACTCTACCAAATGTATACCTAAAGATTGTTGAAGTGTCTGCTTAGCCATAACATTAACTGCAAAGTTAGCCTTACGAAATATATTAACTGCAAAGTGACTTATGAGACCCTTCGCAATAAAGTTTTGCATCTAATCAATAAATTGCGAAACCTATAAGAAGTTACAACATTATTATTCAAAAAAGCAATGGCAGCCTCTGAATATGATTGTTATAAGGAGATAATATAAATCTCGGGTTTATATTTATATTTAAATTTGTATTTCTATACTTATCTTATCTATTAGTTACATTAGCTAAGGTATACAGTGTATATAAGCTATCTGTTGTATCAGAACTATTTACAACATCAATATAGAATTGTTCTCTACCTCCTTTATGGTATAGAGCCCAACATCTAGGGTTCTTTATTTATTTATTTTTTATTTTTTTTCCTGCCGATCAATGGCTAATATCACCGATTCAACTAATGAATCTCCACCAACCAATGTGTTATCTTCACCCTCTGCCACTATTCATATGACTTTCTCAAAACAACTCATTTCATTAAATGCCTCTGCACAGGCACCGATTAAACTCTCACCCTTAAATTATCAGACTTGGCATACCCAATGGTACTCATTGCTGGTTGGATATGACTTTCTGCGTTATGTAGAAACAAATGTGCCTATGACGACGTTCAGCAACAGCATTATGTTCAGGGGTATATGGTGGAGTTAAGAAATGAGTTATACCATTCTCTTGAAAGAATGATTTTAAATGAATAAATTCAGCCCCATTGTTGAAACTGGTTTAACAATGCTTCATCTTGCTTGTTTGCCATTAAGTTTTTAGTCGTATGTTTTTCTTACTGCTGCTTATTTGATCAATCGTATGCCTACTCCTGTACTTCAATATGATTCTCCGTTTTATAGATTGCATGGTTATGCTCCAAATTATAGAAAACTTCGTGTCTTTGGGTGTCTTTGTTATCCCTGGCTTCGTCCCTATAACACACATAAATTACAGCAACGATCATCTCCATGCTTGTTTGTTGGTTACTCATCCAATCAAAGTGCCTATAAGTGTCTTGAGTTGTCTACAAATCGTTTATTTATGTCCCGTCATGTTGACTTTGTGGAAAATTCATTTCCATATTCTGGTCTTGAATCTAACTCTAACCGTCCAGATTCCTCTTCTCTTAGTGAAGGGTCACCACTTCATTATGTGTTGCCTCCTCCAGTAAATATTTCTGCAGGTTCGGCTACAAGTGCACAAACACGGACTGCCCTTCCCTCAGAAGATTCTAGCGTGCCAATGAATTTACAGACAACTGAAGTTGGGTCTTCCACCTTAGCTGCGTCGGGCCAGGGAAGTGCAGAATCTGCACAATCTGTCTCTGAAAACAGAATTTTACAACAGCCAAGTACAGAATTTTTGCCCAATACTTCTTCTCCTGCTGCTATGTCATTGCTGCCTCCATCTCAGTCCACTCATCCCATGGTCACTCGAAGCAAGAACAACATTTATAAGCCTATTAACAAATTGTGTCTTGCAGCTGAAGCAGTTCAAAATACAAAATTATTTGTGCCCAAAACAGTAGCACAAGCTCTCAAAGATCCCAGATGGAGGACTGCTATGGATGAGGAGTATAATGCACTAATGAGGCAGTAGACATGGACATTAGTTCCTTCTCAACATGCTTCAAATGTGGTGAGCTGCAAATGGCTTTATCGTATTAAGTGTGATTCTGAAGGAAATCCGGTACAATATAAACCTAGATTGGTTGCGCGAGGTTTTACACAAAGACCAGGTATGGACTATGACCAAATTTTTAGTCCGATTGCAAAACATGCTACGGTCAGAATTATCTTATCACTTGCTGTTTCATGTGATTGGCCGTTACGGCAAATTGATATTAATAATGCATTCTTGCATGGGAGATTGTCTGAAACTATTTTTATGGAGCAACCACCGGGATATATTGATGATAAAAAACCTGGCTTTGTATGTAAGTTACACAAATCTTTATATGGCCTCAAGCAAGCACCACGTGCTTGGTACACTGAATTGAAAGACTTTTTGATTTCATATCATTTTGTTCAATCTCAATCAGATACATGTCTCTTTATTTATTCAAAGCATGGAATGGTGATTTATATTCTCATATACGTTGATGATATCATAATTACTGGGAACAAGGCTGATCATGTAGAAAGCTTTATAAACAAGTTCAAGTCTCGGTTTTCAATCAATGACTTAGGAGACTTGAATTTCTTTCTCGGAGTTGAAGTTACTCGCACAAGTGCAGGATTGTTTTTGTCTCAACAGAATTATGTTAGAGAATTGCTTGAGGCTGCGCAGATGGAAGGTTCTAAACCTGTTACTACACCTATGTCCACTTCCACATCTTTGCGTCTAGATGATGCTGCTCACTTTCAAGATGTTGCCAAGTATAGAACAATAGTTGGGAAACTTCAATATTTATTACTCACTCGGCCAGACATCGCTTTTACAGTAAATAAGTTATCACAGTTTACATCTAGGTCGACTGTTAATCATTGGAATGCAGCGAAAAGGCTATTGCGGTATCTTCATGGGAGCTTTGACAAAGGTTTATTCATACATAAAGATTCACCTTGTGTTTTACATGTGTTTTCCGACGCTGATTGGGCAGGGAATTGTGATGATCGTACATCCACAAGTGCACATGTTATTTTCCTGGGCAGAAATCCGGTTGTATGGTCTTCCAAAAAGCAAAGAACAGTGGCAAGATCATCAACGGAGGCCGAATATAAGTCTGTTGCTAATACATCTGCAGAATTAACATGGGTATCTAATCTGCTTCAAGAATTACATGTTGATTTGTCTACAATACCGGTAATTTACTGTGACAACCTAAGTGCAACCTATGTTGCTGCTAATCCGGTTCAACACTCACGAATGAAGCATGTAGCTGTAGATTATCACTTTGTGAGGACTCAAGTACAACAAGGAAAACTTCGTGTAGCTCATGTTCCATCCAACGAACAGATTGCAAATGTATTAACCAAGGCCCTATCGACTCGGGATTTTGACAGATTGTGTTCCAAGATTGGCATTACCTCGCGGTCTGCCATCTTGCGGGGGTGTATAAGGAGATAATATAAATCTCAGGTTTAAATTTATATTTAAATTTGTATTTCTATACTTATCTTATCTATTAGTTACATTAGCTAAGGTATACAGTGTATATAAGCTATCTGTTATATCAGAACTATTTACAACATCAATATAGAATTGTTCTCTACCTCCTTTAATTGTAACATAATATTATGCCTTGATCCCAAGTAACTTGTAAAGTATAGAAAATTCCCCCATAACTCCGCCTCCAAAGCTATACCATAACCCACAACATTCAAATTCCCAGTAACCACTTGCCCTAATCATCATGAAACACTCCTCCACAAAATGTCTTATCCCTAACTCCCAAAAAAATCCATCAATATTAACCTCAACCCATCCTAGAGGAAGAGACTGCTAAGAAATAAAACAAGAAATTGAAAGTCTAATGGAAATCTCAGACACATCCTGCTCAACTCAAGTATTAACAAGGGATTTTTACTAAAACACGGGAGTAATCCCATTTATTTACAAAAAAAGTGAGATTTACTTTTATATTTATCAAAATATGATAGTCAAAATTCAAACAAAAACTCAAAATTTCAATTTGAATTTTTTTATTTTTTTATTGCTAATGCATGAAACTAAAATTTAGTGTTTCGGTTTCATGCATTTAATATTTTTTTTTATTTGATGGAGTGAAGCCGAAACACTAAATTTTAGTTTCACTCAATATTTTCATGCCGGTCAACTGTTATTTTTTTTTTATTTTTAAAAATTACGATAAATTGAAGATAAATAATATATTGTTAATATTATTTAAGTACATGTATGTAAATAAATGTGTCACATTTTCAAAATAAATTTATGTCATCAGTACTAATGAAAGAGCTGGGAGTAGAGAGAGAGTAAAATGTACTGTGAAAAATGTAAATTTGTCGAATAGCCAAATAGGCAACTTTGTTTTGTTCTATTGGTAAGGTTGTTTGATAAAATAATTCGACGTCGTCTTCAAAGAAGAACAAAATTGAAAAATGGCAAGGGAGTAGAAGTGGGCAAGTTGGCGAAGTTAACACACGTCAGGTTAAGCATGGCTGAATAGATGTGATGATGGAAAAGCTTTTGGTCCCCTAACTACATAAATTCGTTTATTGTTTTCTTATGGTTAAGCATGCATGGGCGTTTTCAGTGGGACGACCAGACGAGGAAAGCCTCCAAACTATTTCAAATAAATTTAGTTTTAGTCTTTTCTATTTTTATTATATTTTTATTTTAAAATTTAATTGTAATTTTACTTTAAATTAATAGTTGTAATAAAAATTTTAATTAATTAAAAAATTCAAGATATATTAATCTTTAAATTTATTATGTCATATATTATTTATTAATTAGTTTTTATTCTTTAATTGAAATTAATTGAATTTTTAATTTTATAAATTTAATTGACTGGTTTATTGATTTGATCAGTAGTAATTTAGAAAATTCACAAAGTTAAATAATTTATTTAATTTTTAAAATTTTAAAAATTAAATTGATATAAAATAAAGTAAATTTCCCTTTTTTCAAATTACTATGAAAATATTATTATTATTATTTCAGAAAAAATATGAATTTTTTATCCATATTGATAAAAATAGATTTTAATTTAAAAATAAAATATAAAATCATATATCAAGAAATACCAAAACAAGACAGACTTGCATCTTTTTTCAATAATTTTGAATTATGTGGTAATGCATTAGAATTGATAAATCAGCAGAAATACGTTCCACTTGGTGGCTATTTTATGTAATAAAATCAACTCTTATCTCTGTAAACAAATCTAATTGCTTGAATATTAATATTAATAAATTCAAAGAAAAAATATTTAACTCTAAAACTTTCAAAATTCTAAAACATCTTTAGAAATATACATAATTTTTTTGAGAGAAGTGTTTGTTAAATATAAAAACTAAACAAAACAAAGAAAAAATCATAATTTAGTTGGCATGGCTCAAATAATAAAATTCAAAAAAAAAGACTACTAAGATTTTTAAATACTTTAAATTATTATTCTAAACTAAAAAATTATAGATTTTTTTTTATTAACCTTTGGGCCAAATGGCTAATGCCATATTAGCATGCAAATACTATGATAGAGCATAGTATAGTTAACTGTAAATAAACAGATCGTGAACAAATAATATAGTAGTGAATGAGTATTATTCTTATAAAAAATGATAATTCGAAGTATCAAACGATCAAATTATTTATTATTTGAAAAAAAAGATTAAATTTAATTTTAAAGGAAACTTACTAAAACTAAAAATAGATCTACTAGGTTTTGGCTCTTATATTTTTTTTGAATTTAAGACTAGACTTCTTCAATTAGTTATTTAATAATTTTCTAAAGGTTCATTTCAATTTTTATTTTTTCTTTGATTACTAGTTGGATTCTCCTAAATTAAGTTATAATTTTTCTCAAGTACTTAAAACTAATATTGATCTTAATATTTATGTATACTCTCGTGATCACAAGTAATTAAATCAATTCATTAAGATTTATGAAAATCTTTTATCAACCTCCTACGTGTTTTTCTTATCTCTAAGCAAAAAAATTTTAAGCTCATTGAACTAATATTATACTTTCACTCTCGCCCTATCATATAATATTTTAGATCTAATAATTATTGGTCAAATAATTGTTGCATTAAGTGCAAAGATAATAAAATAATCTAAAGAGAATAATTATTGAATTAAATGGACATGAAATTTATCATAACATAACCAATTGAATTGTCTAACCTTAAACTATGATTTAGCTACTCACAATTAAAAATAAAATAACAAAGTAATAAAATAAATTAAATTGAAACATTAAATCTAAATTGACTTGAAAAAAAAAAAGAAAAAATAATAAAAATAATAAAAATAAAACTTGGATTGAACAAAGCTCTTGAATTAATCTCTTTAATAGCTAAGCCTCCTTCTCCTTCTTTTCAAAGAACATCTTGAAAGAATTGAAGAACTTGTAAAAAATGAAGGGATGATTGAGAAAAAGGGTGGAGGTTTACTTATACATGGTTTTCAGAACTCCTAAATTGATTATGAATAGAATATGGAGACTTCTAAACTAATTATGAATAAATTTAAGGCAACTCTAGAGACTCATAATTTGTTTAAAAATATAATTAGGGCAAATTTAGAAACTCCTTTCTCGATTATTAATTATTTTTAGGATGAAATTCTTTAGAAAATATGAGTCTTTTCCTTCTGTTTTGAGATTATCTTGCCTCCTTTTTAGTTTGATGTCTCTTTTTTTATCTTCCATCATATTTTTATCAATTTGCGCTCCAAACTTATATTTTTTAAAGTCAAAATTCAAAATAACAATTATTATAACTTTCACAATAAATACTCATCAAATTCAATTGATAATAATAAAAATATTACTAGAATAATTAATAAAATATATGCAAAATATGGTTTTATCATAGTATTTAACTTGCACCGAAGGAAACTCTTGAAGTGTTTGCTTAGCCATAACATTATCTGCAAAGTTAGCCATACGAAATATATTAGCAATACTGACTCATTAAACGCTTTGCAATAAAATTTTGCGTCTAATCAATAAATTGCGAAACCTATAAAAAGTTACAACATTATTATTCAACAAAGCAATGGCAGCCTGTGAATATGATTGTAACATAATATTATGCCATCCTTGATCCCAAGCAACTTGTAAAGTATAGAAAACCCCTCAATAACTCCTCCTCCAAAACTGTACCATAACCCGCAACATTCAAATTCCCAGTAACCACTTGCCCTAATCATCATGAAACACTCCTCCACAAAATGTCTTACCCCTATTAGAGCTGGGCTTAACTCATCCTGAAAACCCGAGTTGACAAGAAGAGGATTGCCCAGTCTTATAAGTGACTGGAGCTGCTCATTCCTTACCGATGTGGGATTCATATTCCCAACATTCCCCCTCAAGTGCAACCGGACCTTTCGGTTGACACTTGCTAACACAAGCCCGTTTGGGCGGACCGGCTGGCATCTCTTCATCAGCTTCGGTCATGTGGGGTTTTGGCTCAGGATCTAGCCCGTTTGGGCATTAATTGCTCTGATACCATATTAGAGCTGGGCCTAACTCATCCTGAAAACCCGAGTTGACAAGAAGAGGATTGCCCAGTCTTATAAGTGACTGGAGCTGCTCATTCCTTACCGATGTGGGATTCATATTCCCAACAACCCCCAACTCCCAAAAAAATCGATCCACTTTAACCACAACCCATCCTATCGGAAGAGACTGCTAAGAAATTAAACAAGAAGCTGAAAGTCTAGTGGAAATCTCAGACAGATCCTGCTTAACCCAAGCATTAACAATCTCCCCAACCTTGCCCAAACACGCATGTTTATCGACAGGAACAGAAGCACCGTCAAGCTAAAAAATAATAGCGTTCCGTTTCTTCCATATTGACCATAAACAAACAGCAAAAATGATTTTCCAATCATAGCCATTAAGCCCAAGAAACTAGTGATATTAAAAAAAAGCCAATTGGAATCCAAAAAATGCTTAAAAAAAACTTATACATCAAAGAGGAGATATTAAATGACCTATAAAACTGATCAGCATTATCATAATCCCGAAGAACATGAAGCACAAGTTCATCAGCGTGAAGACAAATAGGACTAGAAATATTAGTAAAACGGCGTTGAGCTTTCCCAATTAAACATAATTTTACCATGTGAGACTTCTCAAAGAAAAATTCTAATCTTCTGAGGCACCTTCAATTGTCAAATGGCCTTCTAATCTTCTGAGGCACCTTCAATTGTCAAATGGTTAATATAGAAATGAGTTCTCTAACCTCAACAATTAATTTCTAAGGTTGATTTTCTTAAATCTATTTTGAGAAATTTATCATAGTATCAAAACAAAAGTATTTCAATTATTTTTAAAATTTATTCTTGTCCTATAATGAATTTTTTATAATTTGCATGATAATGAGATTTTAGGATTCATTCTTATTTTATAGAGAGTGTTTTTTTTTCATGATGGGTTTTTAAATAATTATTCATCGTTGGGTATGAATTATCTTTTGAACTTTAATTTTTTTTGCCTGTATAGAGTGTCCCTTAAAATTTAGAATTGTATTATAAAATTATAAGTGTTAACGAGACTTATCAAAAAATATTTTGATCTAGTTGCTAGGGAGGCTAATCAAAATATATATGAGAATAAAATTTCATATTAAATATAAAGTATATGAGTTATTAATATAAAAGTGAGTTTTCTAACTTTATTTGGTTTTCATGAACTTATCATCTTATCTCCTTTAAACAACACATGCTCTGTTATGTATGCCAAATTTCTTTTATCCTTCACTTGTAAATTTCAACGCTATGAACATTACGCGTGAATTAATATCTATAACAAGGGCGACGATTGCCACAGTGAAGGGGCAAAACTCAAAAGCTTCCTGCAGCCTCTTTTGTTTTTCTTTTTTTATCGTCAATAATGGAGTTATAGGAGACAAGAGAGAAATGGTCAAACTATTATTTATTAGTTTTGGTAAGGGCAAGTTCAGAAATAACAGTCGAGAGAAATAATGAAAATAAAGGAATTGAAGAAATTGTGAATGAAACTGGATGCCATTTCTCGATGATGATGATCATTGTAGTGGTTGATAATGACTGACGAAAGACGGGGAAAAGAAAGATGAGAGAGATAGAACTAGAAGGATTAATATTATAATTCTGTTTTTTATTTTTTAACAAAATTTATTAAAGAATAGTTGAAAGAAATAAATAATTATTTAATTACTACTTTGGTTTTAAATTAATAAATAATTCTTATGTTATAAGTATTAAAAATATTTATTTTATTAAAAATAAATATTTTTTATTTTTTATTATATCTTTATTTTAGTATGAAAATATATTTATCAATTTAAAAAACACGGATAAAAAAAAACAAAAAAAAAAGTGAATGACATAAATCAACATTAGGGTACAGCAAGAAGACTAGCTAGTTTAGTAGAGCTGTATATTTTTTCTTCGAATGGAGTTGGTATATATTTTTAATATATACATATATATATAGAGTTTATATACTTTATTATTATTTTTTATTTAATTCAAATATATATATATATATCATCTAGATATATTCTTGAATTCTAAATTGAATAAATAGAAAAATCTATTTATTGCATATAGCATACCATTACAAAGATTTTATAATTTAGTATATAACTAATTTCTTAGTGTGTGTGTGTGTGTGTGTCGATATATATATAATTAAATGTCTAAAATGGTAAATAAAATTTTAAATTAAAATATAAGTAAAAAATAATATTTTACATTTCATATATGCATAAAAGATTGAAAAAATGATATCAATTATGAGTAAATTTATTCGTGAATCGGATTGGAAATTTTAACTTGCAAAGATAAATTATAAATTAAACCTATTAAATATTTATAATTTTGACATTTTTCTAATTTAAATTCAAAATCAAGTAGTTGTGACATAACTATAACTAAAATGTAAGAGTGAGTGCTATTTCTACTTGTAATCACCTTTTCAAAGTGATTGAGAATAAAACTACATATAATATAAAACTAAAATATATTTTAATAAAAAAATAAAATATTTATTACTGTCTAAAGAATATACACATGACACCGGTTAACATATTTATTTATTTATTTATTTTTTGATTGGGTTAACATATTTATTTAGAATAGGGTACATTAAAATTTTCAAGTCCTCGTTGAGACAAAGGACACAGATGACAGGGGATATGCTGCCGGGGACTAATAATACCTCTAGTCTCTGTTCCCATTGCGAGTATATAAATGGAGATTCCCCACCTTATTCAAGCCAAATTTGCATGTGATAAATAAATATCTATTTTCACCATTTCAATATGATATATCTACATTGCAAATTCTTTAAAAGGATGTGATTATCAATCGTGAAAATTTAAATTTTTAACTTTATATATTAGAAGATAAATATTTTTAATTATTTTTTTGATAGAAAAATATTTTTAATTATTAAACTATTAATTTAATGATTATAGCAATTACTCCATTTATCTCTATAAAATTGTCAATTTTGAGAAAAAAAATCTCCCATTAAAATTATCACTTTATAATATCAAAAAAAATTTATTAATTTTTTTTCAATTATACTACTGTTTATAGTGAATTAATTAATGAAGTAAAAGTATAATAATTTTCATACTATATGATTTTTCATTAATTATGATAAGTATTATTGTTTTAGAATATATGCTAATAACAATAAATATAATAGAGATAATCATCTCATTATTTTAATAATAATCCAATTATAAAATATTAGTATGAAAAACTCTAAACTTTTAGGGTAAAAAACTCTTAACTTTTAGGGTAAAAAGGAAGAGGTTGAAGCACTCCCATTTAACTTTTCATTTTAGAAAAAAAATATAATAAAATTCAAATGACTGAAAATTTTTATGTGAATATCATGGAATTACAAGTTTAGATGTTGGAGCATCTTTTTAGGCTTGATATTAAGAAAATATTAAAATTGTTTCAATATTCTATTAGTTTAGTCATATTTATATTCAAGTGAGAAATATATACTTAAAAATAATATTATTGTATTTATAATTAAAATAAAATAATAAATTTAAAGAGTTTATATTTGGAAATTGTATTGAGAGTTTGAATGATATTTTAGAAGGGGACATGTGTGGGGTCGTAGAAATTAAATATTGATGTTTCCCTTTCTCTGAAAAAAATAATTTATATTCTGTTAGCAATATAGTCAAAAATATAAAACTTAAAAATGATGTCGTATACTTAATTACTATAATTACGAAAATCTTTAACATTTTCCTATTATTGTAAACTTTAATAAGACAATACGTTTTTTTCCTAATTATAGTAAAATTTAATAAGACAATACGTTTTTTTTTTAATTATAAGTAATCTTTAATATGTTTAACATATTAAAGATTACTTTTAATTAAAAAACATATATTGTCTTATTGGTAATGTGAAAAAAAGGAAAAAGAAAAAAAAAAGGGTCTTATCAGAGGAAAAAATTGTGATGATTAACAAAAGACAGATGTATGTGGTCTAGAATAGATAAGTATAAAATATGTTAAAAAAAAAAAAGAATAGATAAATATTAAATGAATTTTTTTAAATTTTTTTAATAAATTGAACTCAAAACTTAATAATTATCGCCAACAAGAAACACATTACTAAGATTTTTTAAATCTAATTAGAATTTGAATGATTTTTCAATTTCTATTTATTTGAGAATTACATAAAAAATATAAATTACTTTATAGAATTTAGTAAAAATAAAGAAAATCTTTTAAAAGAAAGCCATATATTATATAATGATTATTAAATAAAACTACACTAAAAATGAAGAGGTACAATAAATTTGTTTATAGATTCTATTTTTCACATCTTCTGGCTATTGGTTTTCTCATAAATTGTTTATTTTGTGATTGCAGGTATCTGAAATAACTTGTGATCTATTTATATGAATTATTTGAAGTTTGTATTCTAATGAGAATTGCAATTTATTCATAAGTAGAATTCTGCAGTATTTAGGGACCAATGAGCTTCGTATAGAAATGTAGAAATATATTTATATGTTTATAAATATTTTTATATTTACTGAAAAAACAATTTTATATTTTATATATTTTTTTATTATTAAATACTATCTTAGTTTATATATATATTATTTTATGCAAATAGAAAGATTTAGTAACAAATATCCAACTTGTTACAAAATTTAGTAACAATTTTAGTAACGATTGTAAAGATTTCGGATTTATATAATATATTAAAACATCCACCAAAATAAATAATAAATTTTCCATTTTACCCTTGTTTTCTATTTCTAAGTTTTCTCTTTTTCTTTTATCTCTTTTTTTTTTTCATTTTAAATACATAATTTCCCCCCTCTTCTTTAATATTTCTCTATAGAAAATACGCTATCTCAGAGTATATTATATATATATACACACACACACACTGAAAGTGCTGCACCAATGAATAATAAATTTTCAATTTTACCCCTATTTTCTCTTCTTTTATTTTTTTATTTAATTTATACATGTTGCCATTTAATTTTTTCTTTTTCCTTTTTCTTTTTATTTTTATCACTGCTGCAATTTTTGACTTAAAAAAATAAATATATATATTTAAAACTTAAGATAAAAAATAGATGATATTATATTAAATTTATGATTTATTAAATTTTAAAAAATAAAAAATAATTTTACAATTTTTTACTCAATGATGTTATATTTGAATATTTAGAGTTAAAATTAATTTCTTTCAAAATCACTTCCTTTAAGGAGTTAAATTCAATTTATATATAAAAAATTATAGTATTTATTCTTAAATTTATCTTTATAATAATAATAATAAAGTATTATATATATTGAAATATAAAAATTTTAAATTATGATAAAAGATTATAATTTAAAGAAATTGTTCAAGTTAAATATGAAACTTTTAATTAATAAAATTATATGAATTATTAAAACAATTATAATATTATTTTATGTCAAAATTGAGTAAATGTTAAAGTTTATGTAATAAATAAATAAATATTATTATTATTATTATTAATTTAACTTTAAAATGTATACCAAATTTAAAATAAATTTATCTATTATAACTTCTTAAAATAACATCTAATTGACTTTTATAAATAAGTATGTTATATATATATTATATGTTTATCAAAATCAATAAAATTAAATTTTGAATTTTTTATTTAAAATAAAATAAAATTTTCGTTAATTAGTAAAATAAAAAACAATACATAATTGTGAATTTTACAATATTATAATTCTTCAATTAATATCAAAAGAAATCAAGAGTATAAATAATAACAATTTTTATTATTTTGTCTATTTTTTATTTCTTACATTTATTTTTTTATAAAATCTATAAAACTATATTTGTTTTATTTACACAATATATAATCTTTATTGTAATGTATTTATTTTTAGAACAATGAGAAAGTACAATTTTTTTCTATTCATTGTATAGTTTTATTTTTTATCATACATTTTATTAATTGAAACAAATACTCTAATAATTTAAATATAATATTAATTTAAAATATTAGATACACATCAATTAGGATAAAATTTTTTTAGGTAGTTAATAACTTATAGGCAATATATTTATATTTTTGTCTTTAATTATTTCATTTTTTCTTTTAATTTATAAGTCATTATATTTTGCCTTTAATTTTCTCTTTTAACTCGTAAGTTATTGTTGTTATTATTATTATTATTTAGCAAAATATATTTGGAATTACTATTTCAATAAGGGTTATTTTTCAAGTTTTTACTTTTTTATTTTAATTTTCAATGAATTTTGTAAATCATAATTGTTAGAACAATAACTCTTCTATTTTTTATTTTTTTATTATTTTATTTTATCTTTTGATGAATTGTCAATACAAATTTAATTACTTTAAAATAAATGCGTTCTTAATTTTAATTGAATTTAAATTTTTTTTATTATTTAATTTTATTTTTTAGAATGTCATTTGCGGGGAAGAGAAAAGTTACAATTTTTTATTAGAAATTTAAAAATTCTCCAAAACATTAATTTTATGTCATAAATTAAAATATTTAATTATTTTTTTATTTAAATTACTAATTCAATTTTATTTTTTTATAATAATTCAATAATATACTGTCTGCCTATTTGTTGATTTCTTTGCTATATATACATACACTATTAAGCAGTACAAAAAATAATCAAATCAAAATTGATTTTTTTGTGTGCTTTTATAATTGTAATAATGAACAAATAATTAATAATTTGATTAGTTAAGATTTTTATTATTTTATAACTTTAAAAAGGAATTAAAAAGGAAAAAATTGCCAATTCAAAATATTTTATGTGAGATTTTATCCTCATTGTATGGATGGAATAAAATTTTATTGAGTCTTAAAAATTAAAAAAAATAAAAAGAAATCATTTTTTATTTATTGAAGAAAAAAATTAAACTCATAAGATAGTAATATATTTACCTTCTTTTATAATTAAACATTGAATTTATTGAAATAATTTTCTGAAAAATATTATTATTTTCTACTGCTAAATAAACTTTAATATTCAATTTGCTTTCAATATATTTAAATTTATTTTAAAAAATATTAGATGCAATTGTCAATTCATACTTTTTATAAATTTATATACATTAGCAAACAATTAAATATATATTAATGAAAATAAAAAAAAATGTTAGGTAAAAATATTGTCTCACAACATGGTGCGGGTAATCGAATTTATCTAGTATGTTACTAAATTAATAATGATCAATAATAGACTGTTGATAATTTTGTTCCATTTTGACAACTGATATTAGTAATGGAATCATGTAATAGAATCATATTGCTAATTCTATTTTTAAATTGAATTATAATTTTAGTTGATCAAATGTAAATTGAAATAAAATCGGTATTGATATATAATTAATAGAAATTAATATAATAATAAATTACAAAAAATATGTTACTTTAAGTGTTAATTTTGCCTTTTAAGTTTCTCGATTCTCAACTCAAAAATTTTTTAATTGACGAATTTTTAAAATTTTGTGGAGGGTAATTACTTATATATATATATAAAGATTAATGATGATAATCAGTAATTAAACATATGAAATTGTTTTTGCAAAGTTCTCTTGGAGAAGTTATAAGATTTGTTATTTATATCCTTATACACACTGATGTGTTCGTTTTACCATTAAACTATAGAAATTAAAATCTTGATTCGTCTGAATGCAATTAATATGCAAAAATAAATAAAACCAATACTTAATGCAGATCGTTTTCAGACATTATAAATTTGTCTGAATGCAATTAATATGCAAAAATACAATTTAACAGCAACAGCAACTGTACATGATACGGACCTTTTTTTAACTGCACATGCTATTGCTATAACCATAACAGTAGCAGCCGACATTTTGCAATTCATGTTTACATTGCATGCATCAGCTGTGGGGTTACATTTTGCCTTATTCGTATCATCCCATTTATATGATATGTCACTTTTTCATTTTTCTTTTTATAAAATTATTATTTTTTTAATTTTAAGTTTTTTTTTTTTGAAAATGAGTGTTATATATTGATATTTTTAAACAGTATTCTCTCTATTCAATTTCAACTGTCGTATAGTGATTATAGTTTTAAAAAAAAATTAGAGTAATTTATGTATTTACCTTTTTAAATATTTTCTCATTATTAATGAGTAAATTAATTAAAATTAGAAGTATTTAATACTCTTAAGAGCAAATTTTAAACTTTTTAATTAATACTATCTTAAGAGTAAATTTTGAACCTTTTAATTATATATCTTAAATTAAAAAAAATGATAATGAAAGTAGAACAAATTTTTTTTAATAAAAGTAACAATTGAAATAAAATGAGAAAAGTAATAAATATTATAATTTTTATTAATGCACATTTCACCTAAACTAAAATTTGCTATAACCAATTTTTTTAAAATAGTTGATAAAAAAGGATAATGAAGTAATAAATACTATAATTCTTATTAAAGACCATTTTATTTAAATTAAAATTTATTAAAATTGCTTTTTTAAAATGACTGATAAAAAAAGAATAAAAGTATTTGTCCAAACTATTATATACATAATGTACAAACTCAATAATTATATGATTCCAGGCTAAAATAAAAAATATAATTATATGATTCAAAAAGTCTTTATTATCCTTAGTTAAAAATAGCCAAATTAGTAACTATCCATTAATATGATCATTAATTACATTATATAGGATTTCTAAAAAAAAGGTAAAATAATTAATTTTAAAATAATATTTTCAAAATATTAAGAACATAAATTATAAATTTAAATTATAAATGAATTGTTCAAAAAAATCATAAATGAAAATTTTAAATTTTAAGGATTTTGCTTCTATCTTCCACCGGAATTGGAGGGTCACTCAGGTAGTTCTACCTATTACACCTAAGATATAAAGCAAAAATTGACCCTTTTTTTTTTCAAATTTTATTATGATAATGAAATAATTATAGAATATACATCAAATTTTAAATAAAAATATAATAAAATTTTACTTTTATTTTTAAGTTTCAAAAATATTAACATAAATTATTTAAGCAATTTAAAGTATAATTTGTATTTTAAAAGAAATAGAAATAGTGGCAAGAAATGGAGCAATAAAACATAAAGGTATGTTGATATAAGTCCTATTGGCAAAGTTATATGTTTAATATTATTTAATACATGAAACAATTTCTAATTAATTATTTTTTAAGTATTTAATTTTTATTTTGTTTTGTTTAATATATAAATTAAAATTTGTTTCATTGTATATTAAAATAAAATTTTACTATCATTAATTTAATTTTATATGAAAATATATATTATATATAATATATTTTTTATATGTAACTTGCTTTATATATTTTTATATTCACTACATCACTAAATATACAAACTCATTAGTCTATTTATAAAATATTTTATTAATTAAATATTTTTGTCAACCGTATCATTATTATTTGATTTAACAAATTTATCATCAATTATATTTTAAATATATATAACTAAAAATTTATATCAAATTCTTAAATTAAATAAATTATTGGCTAGCATTCAAGTAATTTGATGAAGTGTTAAAATTTTTTATAAAATCCTAATTAATTCTATTATTTTTTGGTAGTCAATTGTCACGACCCAAACGGGGAGCCGGGACCGGCGTAAGGCTATACCTAAGTACAACCTTACAAGCCTAATTCGAATTTATTATTATAGTGCAAGATTACTAAGTTCAATAAATTTGTTCCATAATCAAGTCATCAATAGAAATGATACTATTCAAAATCAAGTTCAATATCTAAAACTCAAACCAGATGCAAAGAAACAGTCTACTCTTTATTACAAGAAAAAGGGTTCGGACACGGTCCGCCAAAAAATATCCATAAATCTCTATGGAGTAAAGTAAATATGCGTTAGGAGCATTAGTAAGTCCAAAGGACATTACTAGAAATTCATAATGCCCATACCTCGTGCGAAAAGCAGTCTTAGGTATGTCACTCTTCTTCACCCTCAACTGATGATAACCCGACCACAGATCAATCTTGGAGAAAAACTTTGCTCCCTGCAACTGATCAAACAAATCATTAATCCTGCGCAATGGATATCTGTTCTTCACAGTCACCTTATTCTGCTGTTGATAATCGATACATAGCCTCATTGATCCATCTTTCTTTTTCACAAAAAGCACTAGAGCACCCCACGGTGAAGTACTCGGTCTGATATATCCCTTCTGCAACAAGTCATTCAATTGCTCTCTCAACTCCTTAAGCTCTGCTGGAGCCATCCTATATGGAGGCATAGAAATAGGATTGGTTCCAGGTACAAGATCAATGGAGAATTCAATCTCTCATTCCAGTGGTAACCCCGGTAAATCATTTGGAAACACGTCCATGTAATCTCGTACTGTCGGGATATCTTCAAGTTTTGCTTCTTCCTTGCTCACATCCCGAATAGAAATAAGGTAGGCATTACAACCCTTTCGCAACAATCTTCTAGCTCTCATAGCTGAAATTAGCTGACTGGTTCCATTGATTTTAGAACCATAAACTGTCACAGTCTTGCCGGCCTCATATGCAAACACCACTACCTTAACCTTACAGTTCAAATTAGCTCCATGCCGAGCTAACCAATCCATACCCAAGATGACATCAAATTCTATCACATCCAACGCCACTAGATCCGCAAGAAGTTTAACATTTTCAACTTTAACAATGCAATCCTTATATACCTTTAAAGATTCTACCTCCTCTCCTAAAGGTGTATGAATAACTAATGGCATTTCCATAGGTTCAGATGTAATACTCAGCCTAGATGCAAAACTAGGTGATATGAATGAATGAATAGCTCCAGGATCTATCAATATGTGTGCATCTAGAGAACAAACAGAAAGAGTACCTTGCACCACATTGTTGTCAACTTGAGCCTGCTGATGATTTAGGTTGAACACCCGAGCATAATTCTGGTTTTGACCCTGATTTCGATTCTGATTTTGGTTCTGACCATTACCTTGTCCCACTGGTTGAACTACTCTACCATTCTATTGGTTTCCATTATTTGCAGCGCCCTGGTATCCACGACCCTGCTGATACTGCTGACCCTGATAGACCTGATAACCGCGATCCTGCTGGCCCTGCTGGCCCTGATAGCCTCTGCCTCCATTATAACCTCGACCACCCTGATATCCGTTACCATTAAACTGTCCACGGCCACCATTACCTCTACCATAACCATTTCCATTCTGATAGTTACCCCTATATGCTTTATTGCCAAATGGTCTGAACTGAGTATGCTGACCTGCCTGAGTCTGATTGCGCCTAGGAATTGGACAATCTTTGACTTGGTGATCCATCTGTCCACAGTTAAAACAAGCTCCAGTCTTCCTTCTGCACTCTCCCGTATGATGTAAGCCACAAGATTCACAAGTAAGGGCTCTAGGACCCTGTTGCTGGTAGCGCCCACCATTATCATTGCCTCTCTGACCACTATACTGTCCCTAATAACTTGGCTTGTTCTTCTTTCTGCTTGATTCTCCAGCATCAATATTCCTTTTTCTGTTTTCTAACCCCAGAGCAGCATTAACAGCCAAATGTATTTTCTTGTAATTGTGATTGGCTATCAACTCATAGTATTTGTCATTCAAGCCATCCACAAATCTATTAGTCAAAGATTCTTCATCCTGAGACACACGTGTAGCATACTTCCTTAGCTCTTGAAACTGCTCCCAGTACTCAGCTATAGATTTGTTGCCCTGAGTCAACATTTCAAACTCCCTTGCTTTCGCTTTCATCACATTCCGAGGCATAAAGTTTTGCATAAACATTCTTCTGAAGTCTTCCCATACCTCAACCTGGCCTTGGATAGAGATCTTATACCATTCTTCAGCTGATCTTTGTATTTGATGCCCAGTTAACTCTATGGCTCTCTTCTCAGTACATTTCAAGGCATCACAGATCTTCTTAACTTTATTAAGAAATGCTAGAGGGTCTTCTGTAGGAAGATTGGAGAATGTAGGTGGATCAACTCTAATAAATTTGTGCAAATCCAGGTCGTCAGTTAACCCATTTCCTCTAGCTGTAGCGTGAGCATTAGCATTCATATTATTACCCATGCCTTGAACAACCCGAACCACTCCATCAGCGAGAGCTTCCATAGATCTTTGTAGTGTTAGAAGTGTGTTTAGATATGCATCTGAGTTTTCTTGAACTGGTACTTGACCTGGCACATGTACATTATCAGGAGTTGGAGGTGGTGGCTCCTGATCTTCATTAAGTGGTACTTCAAATAGCCCCTCATTCTCCAGTACAAAATTCTGATCTTCCATCCCTTGCACATTTTCATTTACCACTCCGAGGTCTTCCACGTCTACGTGGCTGAGGTGGCTCCTCAACATGAGTGGCTGGCTGATGCTCAGCTTCGAATGATACCCCAGCGTTGCTGGTCCCACCAATTAAAGGAAAACGAGTGTTTTGTTGAGACATTGCACCTGCTAGCAGAGAAACAGGTTGATTAACGCAGAAAAGAAGTAAAGGATTTGAAATGAAGTATCCTAATGATTTCTGGATAATGTTTAAACAAAATCGAAACCTAGTGCTCTGATACCACTTTTGTCACGACCCAAACTGGGGAGCCGGGACCGACGTAAGGTTATACCTAAGTACAACCTTACAAGCCTAATTTGAATTTATTATTATAGTGCAAGATTACTAAGTTCAATAAATTTGTTCCATAATCAAGTCATCAATAGAAAATGATACTATTCAAAATCAAGTTCAATATTTAAAACTCAAACCAGATGCAAAGAAACAGTCTACTCCTTATTACAAGAAAAAAGGTTCGGACACGGTCCGCAAATATGCGGACGAACCAAAATCCACAACCAAACTAGAAGATCCACAAAAAGATAGACCGAGCTCACTAAGGAATATAACTTCAACCTGCAAGTCAATCTATAAGGGTGTGAGCTATATAAATACGCTCAGTAAGCTCATGAGAGGCAGAGAAACACTAATACAATTTAACAAGTAATATATATCAGGTAAACATCCACAATAATCACATACATGATGGTGTATCGGGGTCTACACAATATAACATCCACCTCCTTCAACCATATCCAAGAACAAAGTAGGCACGTGGCCCCAAGAGCAAGTAGGCATAAGCCCCAAGAACAAGATCGATGTCGATATACAAGATAATCTCCATAATCACAATCCATATCCTCCGTCCCCATTAGACACACCATCGCACATCACAAGAATATTCAATATCACAACAAAGCATTTAGCAAATAGCATACAAGTTTCTCTGTCTCCTATTCACATGCGAGGCTAGGGCAAGAAAGGATAATATATCGAAATTAGAAAGAATAATATATACGAAGGGCTTATATATATATATTATTTTAGTTAGCAATTAGCACATCACAAATAATTCACATACACCCATGAACTTATCTGGTATCCAAAGAAAGCTTAGCTCAATCCTCACAACCTACTGACCTCGAGCTTCAGCCAGATTATTGCCTAAGGAAAGATAATTACATAGTCCAACAATCAATCCCACTATCTCATCTATCATGAGGGATGCAATGCATGCTATGAATGCAAAAAGACCAATACTTAACCAACAATTAACCAAGATAATCCAAAATTAAAAACCAACCCGACACAACTCAAAATTATGGTTCAACCCAATGGTTAAACCGATCGCACCTCAAAAATACAAAATCAATCAATTAATTAAAATTTATTAGAATCAGAACCTCAACTCAATTTTTATAACTCATATATCAAATAATATCACATCAGTCCCTATACAAAAATCGTAATTCATACCAACACCCAAAACCGATAAAAATTCTTAAGTAGCCCCTATAATTCAAAAATTTTCAGAAAGTAATTTCATCATTCAAAAATTTTGGAAAAATTCTAGTAGCTTCTACAACATCTAAATAACGAGTGTGAAAAATTTCAGATTAATCCAAATTTATTTGGTCCCCCAAAAATATTTTACAACAATCTGGTTCTGTTTGAACCACTAAAAATCAGTATAGCAAAAATAATCATAAATCCTTCACATTTCTTTACCACAAAATTATCCAAATAATTTTCTCATATTATAGACATCAGGATGGACAACATATAAAAATTTCATAATTTTTCAAGACATATAAGACCTTCAAAATAATTTTCAAAACAGACATCATCAGAAAACTCTTAACCAACAGCAGTGCCAATACTTAATTTATTTTGGAACCTAAACATTAGAACCAGACTCAAAATTATTTTTCACAGATTCAAAACATCCTAATAAACAACATATCAAAATTTCATAATTTTTAGAAACCTCTAAGTTCCTCAATTTAATTTTTAAATCGGATTCACACAACCAGTTACCATACTGGCAGCAGTTGAGAAATAAATTTATTTCGAAATACAAACATTTGAACCAAACCTCAAAATATTTTTTATAAACACCTAACATCATGTCCTAAAACATATCAAAAATTTAGACCTAGATCATTTACTAATAATTTTTAAAAATTCGACAAAGTTACTGAAATATTAGTAATCACAAGTAAAAATAATTTTTCACTTTATTAATGAATTAAAAATATAAATCAAACATGAAAATTTCAAAATAAATTTATAGATCAAGTATAACATCCCTAGAACAGATTACAATTGCCAAAAGTACTAGATCATTAACTTAAATTCCCAAATCAAATATTAAACATCAAGAACCTCCAAAATCATCCTACAACTTTTTAATTATTTTTAATTAATTAAAAATCGAAATAAATCAAAAATATTATTTTCTAACACCCTAAACATTATACAAACATCCAACAACACAAATCATGCCATGAAATTGAAAAAAATTGAAAAAAAATTGAAGAAACCTCAAAATCTCGAAATTGCCTGAAATTGGAAGCCAAAAACGACAATCTGCGATTCGCGCTGGCCCGCCGAACGACACGCTCCACTCGCCGAACGACAACGCCTCCAGCCCGCAGCTCCTCACCGAACGACACGGTCACACGCCAAACGACACCAGCAAAATCGCACGCCCACTGCTAAACGACAACCACTCGGTTTGAAGGGAAAATTTTGATTTTTCTCCTCTTTTCTCTCTCTGACGGAACAATAATTTTAGACACTCAATTGGGTGCCCTAACACCCCTATTTATACAATTTTTAGTTGGTAAATTACCAATATACCTCTAAATTAATTTATTTAATTTAAAAATACCCTAAAACTCTTTAAAAATTTAAAAAAACATCCAACTAACTTATAAAAATTTACAACTAACCTCAAATTCAATTATTTTCAGAATTATTTAAATTAGTTCATTAATTATTTAATTAATTAATTTATTTTATTTTATTTTAATTAAAAATTAATAAATACCCGAAAAATTTTCGAAACACAACCCCTAGCAAAATTATACTTAAAATAACCGTAACGACATCACGGTCACCAAAATGATATCAAAAATAGCAAAACGAAACCCGAAAATTTTTCGACCGCCAAAATGACCAAAATACCCCCGAAGCAAAAAACATAATATTATACTCAAAATGACCGTTTCGTCAACCCCAATATAAAAATAAGTACCAAATGACTTAAAATGCACCCGAATATGAATTGGAGATAAAATTACTATTTTACCCTTAGACTCCAATTTTTTCAAAAATCAAGGGTTTTACATCAATATTCAATATTATTCCCACAAAAATATATATAGTACGGTGATAGCAATAGTTGAAACTTTTCCCTTTTATTATTTTAATCTACTAATATTTTTAATTTAGATAATTATGCTCTTAAATAATATATTAGTCTAATAAAATAAATAAAATTTTAATATAAACTAATAAAATTAAAACAAATTAACTATTTAAAATGAATTTAACAATTAATTTAAATAAAAAATTCATCTAAAGTGAATTTTTTTAATAAAATCAAATAATCAAATTAATATTAATAAAAAATTTTGCTTAGCTTGTAAACACAAAAAATAAAAGAAAAAATGGACTAATAATTCTCTATAGATATTTAATCTTTATTGTATTCTATAGATTGTCATTTAATAATTAAATTTTGCACTTTTGATTTTCCTTCCTTAATTTTTCATCAGTATACTAATTAAATTATTTATTAGACATTTAATTCTAATCATTTAACTAAGTTAGAAGGAAGGGAAAAACAAATGGGCGAAGTAGTAGAAAATTTTTTATTTTTCTACTTGAATGGATCAAATCTCATTTAAAACTTTATAAACTATAATAAAATTTTAATTATTATATTAAAGATAATATATTATATATAGAAAAATAAGTCATGGTGTCCTTAATTTTATTTGAGTAACAGGGGAGTTATTGATAATGCAAATCATTTGATTTTTATTAGTAGAGGAATTTACGACGTGAAGAGAGTGAAAAATATAAATCAAATACTATCGAATATATAACTCTAATTTTTTTCTAATGAATAATTGATAATTTATTTTTGTATATAATTGAATAAAGAATTGAAAGAAAATAGTTCTTCATGCCCTTTCAAATTAATTTTAGCTAAAACGATAAAAAATTTTAATATAATTTTATATTTTTCCTTAGCCTAGATTAGTAGTTTATTATCCAAAAGTAATTTTTTTCTGATGATATATTGTGTCTATCATATTAACTGGAAAATTTTAAGTTATTGCTACTTTTGTCCCGTTTTAATTATCGCTTTTATAAAAAAAATATTTTATTCTACTTATATTATTATTTTATAAAATTAATAAAAAAATAATTAATTTTTTTTTCAATTATACCATTATTATCAATGATTTAATTAATGAAGTGATGGTAGCATATTTTTAATACTAATGAGTTAATGAAATATATTTTAATCAATTCAACATAATTTTGTATGACATTAAGAGAGTTTAATAATTTTTTAATAAATATAAATGAGCTAAAAGTGATTATTTAAATAGAACGGATGTAGTATTAATTAGTGTAATAGTAATATTTTATATAATGAATTAATCATAGAGTTATATTTTATAATTTTATTATAAATATATCTATTATTTTATTCAATATATTAATATATTTTTATAATTATATATTATTTTATTTAATGGATAATAAATACTCTTTCTGTTTTATTTAAATTGTCGCTTTTGGAAAAAAAAATTTGTCCGACTATAAAATTAATATATAATTAATTATTTTTTTAATTTTAACCTTCATAAAAATCCATGAATTTTGTTTTTTTTTAAATTGTGCATTATTAATGAGGTGAGGTGTCTTTGGGAAAAGATTAAAATAAATAAATGGTATTTTAGTCTATTAATAATTTTTTTATAAGATTTAAAATTTTTAATGATTATTTTAATACCCGTAAAAAAATGAGAATAATGACAGTATAGATGGTACGGAAGGAGTATAATTAAAAATTTGAAAAAAAATTTAAATTTAAATTATATGAGTTATTAATTAAGGCTTAGGTTAGAAATAGTATGACTTCATTAATACATAAAGTAAAAGAAAAAGGAAAAAAATCATTAATAGACATTTTTTTTTACATTCAAGGTAGAACTGACTTCCAACTAGTTTGTACAAATTTTGTACAAATGAGCTTGTACAAATAACAGTTCCCTAAAAAAATACACACATTATAAATTTATTGCAATAAAAATAAATTTAATATAATAGAGCATTTATTGTTGCTTAAAGGGTTCTAATATAGCATGCACCCATTAACATATTCCTTCTAAAAAATTATAAAGATATATTATTTTTAAATTTAATTAAAATATACTATTTATATATCTCTAGCATATTATGCTTTTCAAAATGAGTATTTTTGAAATTAAAATTTCAAAAGAGTATTTTTAAAATAAAAAAATAATTTTTTTGAAATTATTTTTTATTTTTTAAAGTATTTTTATATAAAACCTAAAATTATTTAGTCAACCTATTATTGTATCAATTAATTAGAATAATTGGTCATCTCATAACCTAGCAATAAGATAAAATTATTTTTAAAAAATCGATGTTAGAATTTAAATATTACTATTGTTAAATTCCATGATGTTATACATGGGTGAATAATAGAAATTAAATAATTAATATAAAAAATTATGCTTGTAATTAATAATAATATGACTGATTTTTTTTATCATTATTTTCTACTTTCACAATGTGGAAATAAACTAAATCTTTCTGTTGAATTTATTGTACTTGAATTGCTAGAGCATTTTTAAAGTTAAGCGGCTCTGCCTATTCAACCGAAACTGATTCATTGGCCCGAACCGAGTAATTCCTAAAATCTTCTTTCTAATGAAAACCTCTAAAAATTTGGTCACCTGGCAGGTTACCCGGGGAGTTAGGATCATTTGACTCGAGACTAAAAATCCCTAATTCAATTATGAATTCCAAAACCAAAAGTCACCTTTATTTCATATCAAGACTTTCACCTCCCATGTCTATGGGATGACAACATGTAAAATACATAAAAAAATATATATGAATTTTTTAATATAAATTTTAAAAAATCTACTTTAAAAATTAATTGTTAAAATTAAAAAATTTATTTTTATATTTAAAGAATATATTTTTATATTAATTATTTAATTATTATTTAATCAATATGAGATATTTCTTTCTTATACATGCTTATTAATCCTCTCAAATGATAATACGATGAAAATAATTTTTTCATGAGTCAAGTTGACGCTTCTAATTTTTATGATATAAATTATATTAAAAAAATTTTAAAGTACGAGAAATATCCTGTAATAGTGGCGAAGCTACTGTTTAAGGAAGGGAGGGCAACTGCCTCTCTTCATTTTTTAAGAAAAAAAATTATACATATATTTTTTTATTAAAGTTTTTAAAATCTTTATTTACCCCCTTCAAAATCTTTACTCGCCTCTTTCAAACTCATTGTAAATTAATGTAAGGTTAAAATTTTTTTTAATATATTTTTACTTTTTTATTTTAATTTTATTATTTATATTTTTAACATTTTATCATGTAAAAAGCAACTATAATTTTTTTTCTTCTTTATCTATAAAAGAAATTTTTATATATTAATCTAAAAAATTTATAAAAAGATTATCATTTATATTATTTTTAATATATATAATATTTTTTATTTTTGTCCCCCTTCTATAAAATCTCTGATTTCGTCCCTGCCCTGTAACAAGTGAAAAGATTACAAGAAGGCAAAAATAATATTTTCATGAGTCAAGTTGACGCTTGCAATTTTTCTAATATAAAATACAAGAAAATTTTTAAAGTCTAATTTAGAAACACCCCATAACAAGTAAAATGATTGAAAACATGAGAAACATCTCATATTAATAAGAATATATGGGAAAATAAATATCTCACATTAATATAAAGTATATAAATAATTAATATAGAAATGAGCTATCTAACTTTAATAATTAGCTTTTAATATTAATTTTTTTAAAATTTATATTAAAAAATTTATCATGATATTAGAGTTATTGGTCCAATCTTTTAATATTGAACTATTCATAAATATTCAATTCTATAAATTTTATATTTTAAATTTTTTGCATGTATTTAATTCTAAGCATGAAGATGATGTAATGAATATTTTACTTCGTCTAAATATAAAAATGGTATAATCTAATCTTATATGATTGTCTGTCACTATTCTTTATCCGAGTGTATTCTTGCGTTATTCTTTCAAAAAAATTGTTTTCTCCATTCTGAATTATTATGTACTTTTTTTGTATTTGTCTCAAATAATAGATTAAATTTCTGTTATATTTATATTTGCATTTATCTATAAAAAATATTTAATATTTTATACTAAAATAAGGGTGTAATATGTATTTTACCTGGGTTACTTTTTTAGTTATAATTCAGATAAAAATAGGATACGTTTAATTTATAACAAGTTGAATTTTGCAATATGATTATTTTAATTGGACTATCTTTCCAGTTATATGTCAATTATATTTTTTATAATTTTTAGAGTTGGGATGGATTTAACATAAACTTATATTTCTAACTAAAATAATTTTTTTAAAAAAATTTTGTAAAATAAAGAGCATGATCATTAATTTAATAAAGTAGAAATATATATAATATTATTGAAAACTTATTTCGGTTCAATTCCGTTAAATTTCAAACCTTTTTAGGCCATCTCCAACGCTGCGCAGCAAATCCATTTTTAATTCCTTCAACCTTACGCTATTATTTACGCTAATTTGGAGTTTTTAATTCCTCCAATCTTACGCTATTATTTTTTACTACTGTAGCACACGTTAATTTTTTTTTATTATTTTGGTTAAATTTTAATTAAGTATAAAAGTTTAAATTTCTTTCACTTAAGTCCTTTATTACTAATGTAATTATTAAAAATTTTCAATTAGATCCTAATTGTTTTAATTTATATAATATATTGTGTTATTAATTTATTTTATATTTTTAATAATTATGAAAATTTAATTTGTATTAATATAATATTAAATATATGTAGTATTTATAATGTAATATATATGTGTGTATTTTTTTAATAATGTAATATATATGTGTGTATTTTATTTTTAATTTGCTAATTAATGTATGTTTTTAATTAATGTTTGGTTAATGTATTTTTATAATTAATGTTTAATTAATATATTTTTATATTTAATGTATTATTATTTATGTCCAATATATGCATTTATTTTATTTATTAATTAAATATATAATTAATTAAATTACTTAACATTTAATGTTGGATGAAAATGTGAAATATATAAATATATGGGGTTAATATATAAAATGATAGGAAATTTTTGTAGTGAAATGAATAAATAAAATTAAAGTTAAAAATTAATATAATATTAATGAGAGAAAAGAATATGAAAAGAATATTTTTTTTGGTGTTAAAAATAATGCAACTGGTTGGAGATGATATTATGCTATTTTAATATCTTATACTAAAATAATACAAAAAATAGTATAAACAGTTAGAGATGGGCTCGGCGGCCGAACCAGAATTGAAAAACATAAATTATTGGGAAAAGCATAAGATTCAATAAGCCTAAACAGAGAAAGATTCAGTTCCACTACAGTTCTTCAGATGGGACCAACAATTATCAATTATGAGTCAGACTCCGATACTTAAAGAAATGGGACGGCAACAAAACCAAAATTTTTGGATTTACTGAAATTAATACAAACATAACTTTACATGGATTATTGTTTTCCTTCTGATCAGACGGTCATGGTTCATCCACCAGACTTTGGTTCCTATATCCTTTGTGGTAAAGGATACAGAGGCACCATCCTACAGAACGGATCCTGTTCAAGTAAGGTCGTTGTATGGATTATTTTTTAAAAAAATATTTATTTTTTTCCTATTGGGATAAGTGAATATGAAAAAGAAGAAAAATTGTGAGAAATTAATTATTTTTTTCTCTTACTTGGAGGAGGAAAGAAAATAAAATAAAATAAAATAAGGTGGTGTTTAATAAAATTGAAAATCAAATGTTGAAAATTTAGATATTGAATTTTGAGTGTTGAATAATTTAAATGATTTATATAAAATTTAAATTACAAAAAAAATTAAAAATTTAATTACTTATTGTATTTATTATAAATTTTAAATTAAAAAATGTTAATTCTCATTTTTATCGATTTTTAGATTAATTTAACATTTTTAAAATATGATTAAATAATTTAAAATGTTGAGTACTGACTTTTATTTCAAATCTTAAAATTATCAAACACCATTTTAGTGCTGTTATTTTCAAATAAATTGAAGAAAGAACAAGAAAAAGGTGGAAAATAAAAGGCCATCAGCATCTTACTTCTATATATATATATATATATATATATAGAGAGAGAGAGAGAGAGAGAGAGAAAATAAAAATAAAAAGTGAAAAGCAACGAACGTTGTTTCTTTTATATAGCCATTCAAAATAAATAGTTTCTAAAATTTTGTAAGATTCATTTCGAATTTCATATCCTTAAAACTTTGCGTTTACCAGGAGTCAAACCCGGGTTTATTGCTTGGAAGGCAATTATCCTAACCGTTGGACTACAAACGCTGACGCAGGGGAAGTAGTTCTTTATTTTTAATAATTCGTATCACAAACATAAATGACTCACAGATAACTATCATGATCTCAGTGCATCAATAAATTATTGGAAGTTTAAAACTTGTAGTAAAAATTGTCGTTGTGAGTTTTAGATGATCTATCAGACTAACACTGCCAGCGCCAGATGGGTTGTACCCTGACATGATAATAGCACAGAAAATCCGATCATAAACAGGGTGATGTGTTTTAAAAAGCAATATCATTCTGAACACGAATGCACATGGCCATCAACTGGAAACACAATAAAACATAATTATCGCTTAGTCAGTTTGATACGTTCTTTAGGTCGACAACCTCTGGCAATAATAGATGCAATGCACAAGCCAACTACTCTAAAAGTGGCGGCCTGTACTTGCACAACATCCATGTAAAGACCATTCAGGGGAATCTGATAAGACCGCAAGTTAATATTGCATTTGAACCATGAATAAAAAATCAGAGCATAAACGAATTATAATCAATTGCAAAAAAACACAGATTGAAGGGCCATGTACTCAAACCATCATTACTGCCAGCTAGGCATGCTATCTGCAAAACAAAGTACAAAAAATAATTTACTGAAGAATCTGCTCAAATAAACCTAATTCAATCGTTAACTGTAAGGGGTATGTTGTTCTAATTCTAAATTGCAAATACCATGTTACAAGTAATTTCAATAGTTAAGCTTTCAAATTGCAAAACTACGAAAGTAACTCAACTTTAAATGGCTTAGCAGGATGTATCAGCAATAGAGCCAGTTGTCCCTCCATTCCCAGCAGAAATATAATTTCATCCACATAATTGGCCAATAAGATGACTACCGCTTCTTGCTATTTTTATTTCCTTTCTTTCTGTCTCTCTTATGCGGCGTCGACCTTGACTTGTGCTTCGAGACTTTCTTGAATGACTTCTTTTTACTTGTACCTATATTATTTTTTTTCTTATCATCTCCACTCAATATTGGTACTGTTGCATGCACCTTTCCACTTTGATGATCCTCATCTTCTCGGGAAATCTCACTAGTTGTCACAGTGACTTTCATGTCTCCATTGTCATACTCCGTTCTCCCTTTTGTCAAATAACAAACCACAAAATCAAATGCCAGATGAGTATAAAGGTTAAGCTTGTATCAAATGCTGTATCAGATATATATGAGCCAGAGTAGCGCCAAAATATTCAGTATGTGTGCTCCTCAGATGCATCCTAATGGATTATAAAATAAAATGATAAGGCAGTTGTATTTTATGTGACAACGCCTCTTTAGTCAGACACACTAAATATGAATTATTTTAGGGTCCTCCATCATGTAACCAAGACTTATTGGATTAGTTCGACAAGTATTGGGTATGTGTATATTACAATCTAAACCCTATTAGTCAATATATTTATGTCTACTCCCATTACAAGCATGGAGATGCTCTCACATTGTGTCAACAACAGATGGTTTGAATTCTATCCAAGATAGGAGTTTCTGATAGAACATCCATCCCGCGGGGTGTGTTGGAGCCAAATCATTGGGATTTGTCAAAAAATCACAAGCTATGTCATATGAGAAATTGTAGTAACGTAAACCAAGTCAACTAGGCAACTGTCTCTCCGTGAATAAAGGGCAGCAATTATTGATATCATATGTAAAAGGGGTCTGAAACTCTGTATAAATACATACATATACATGCTGCATGTATCAAATACACACAATTCAGTTTCAACCATTCTAGCAACATGCTGATGGTAAAGTTAGCATGACCTGAGATATATTCAGATCTAGAGATGCAGATACCAAGGGCTTAATAAATCAATACATTCTCAAGTAGCATGGAATTCTCATATTCATCAGCTTTCAGTTTGCATAAAGTACCATTTATTGCTGCAGTTTGCTCTATCTCTTCACCATCCTCATGGAACTCATCGCTTTCATCAGATGCCAGAGCTCCTCCATATAAAGCAAGTTCTCTTTCTAGTTTCCTCTAAACATATGTTAGGCAGCAAACTTAGTACAACGAAAACTTGGGAAGTTCTATTCAATTGCATGAGCATGCAATTGACACATTGTGGTGCAGTGTGAAATAAAAGTCACATAAAATCAGCAAAACATAAAATGAAATAAAATAAAAGAAGCAATACAAAGTAAATCTAATAGGAATTAGAGTTCTAAAGGTTAATCAGCATCACTCTCTTTTATCTTTCCATCCTTCCCCTTTAATAAACTATCTCCACTCATGTTAGAATTTTTAGCTAAATAAGGTTTCCATTAGCTACATAAGGTAAAATTTTTCTTGTGATTGAGAAGGATTATTGGGTTCCATATCTTTTCTTGGGCAACTCTAGGATGAATTCTTCACATGCTTAGGGAGGAACCGGCAAAAAATTCAAAGGAAGAGGAGATAAATTAGATACATCTCTCATAGATGTTTATTACTAACAAGTTTGAGGAAAATTTCTCCATGATAGCAAAGAGAAGAACAACTTTTTGTTTACTCTCACTAAGTTCATAAGCTCCAAATCAAAACCTAATGAAAGAACGGACTAGTTGTACCTACCATTTCTTTTTTGGGGTCAATATCAACAATGCATCCAACGATAAATGACACAATCAAACCCGAACGAACAAAATATTGAATTGAATCATACCAGTCTATGATAGTGGTTATTACTCATTTTTGTACTTACTGTTTCATTTTCTAATTATTTCTTCAACTAATAGAAGAAAAGAAAATAGTACACTAATAAATAAGAATAGGAATTCTTATTACCATAAACAACAGGCAAGGTCTAACACAGAAAACGACACTACAATTTCACCAGAGTGCTTTCTACTTGGCACCTGGTGCAAAACAAGTCAATTACATAAATATAAATTGAAATTGCTTGCAGCCAAGTAATTGATAAAAAGAACATCATGGAATTCAAATTAGGCAAATAAACTTTATTTCTGAGCAATTGCAGACATAGAACAATTTGTCCCCAATGCTCATCAAATATTATCAATTTAGTAATCCTGAAACAAAATCCTATGGTTCTAGTCTCCGACCGTATCATTAGTAGACATATCATTAGTGAACTAATTTATCCAATTTGATTATGAAAAACTAAGCATTAACAAAAAAAAAAAAGAAACATGGGGATACAAAATCTACCTTTTTGCGCTGCTCGATACGCTTGCGCCAGGGCCTCCTCTTGTTGCTTTTGGGCTTCCTTTCTTCTCTTCTTCTTCCTCTTGTGAAACCCAGCAACGAAATCCCTTTGCAGACGAAACACAAATAACATAAAATCACCATCTGTACCAATAAACCGCGTTTAGCAATTGAACTAAAACACAAGGTAACACAGTTTAGTACATGAGATCTTTCTCGTTGAATGATACAGCCAAAGATTTTTTCTTAAGGGCTTGTTTTTTTATGTAGCGAGCTCGGGTGGGCGGCAACTGTGGTTCTCCGCCTTCAATTTTGCCTCCCATGGCAACTTCGGCAGCTAATTCGCAGATGCTCCCCGTCTATGGTTTACAAAATGGAAGTTGCGGTTGGGGTTTCGCGAACCGGCTCTAGCTGAGTGATGATTTGTTGGGCTGGGCCGACAGACATATTTAACTTGTTCAGTTCTAATTTTTTTCAATTCCTAACGTCAATTTCCCAGGCCCCAGCGGACTTTCAAATGGAATTTTTGCAATCATGGATTGCATGAGGGGGCATTTACAAAACTATCAACAAAAAAAATTATTTTAAAAATATTATAAAAATATTTATATTTTTATAAAAAAATTAAAATAAAATTTTAAAAATATCTAACTCTTCAATAAAATAATTTTTTTAAAAAAATATCTCTTATCTGGTTACAATCAATATTCTACTATAATTTTTATCTTTTTTTAAATTTTACTATTAAATAAAAATATTCTAATAAAATAATAAAAATTAATATTTTAAATTATTTTTCAATATAAAAACTTTATTAATTTTTATAAAAAAAATTTCAATTTTAATTACGAAAAATAAATAACACTCGTAAAAAATAATAATAAAATAAAAAATATATTAATAAAAATAATTAAATTTATTTTTAAATAAATTTTATATATTATACAAATAAAAAAGTTTAAAAAATATTAATTTTGTTATATAGATATTTAATAACTATTATGTATGTTTGATAGATATTATAGATATTTGATAGATATTATATGTATGTTATATATTTATTTATATATATCGTATATATTTTATATAAATATTGTGTGGATGTTACGTATATATTATATGTATATAAAATTAAAAATATTATATATATATATGTATATTTAATAGATTGTTTTATAAGTATTTAGTAAATAAATATTTAATAGATATATTGTGGATATTTGATATTTATTGTATATATGTTATTAATTATTATGTATATATTTTATATATGTCATATATATTGTATATATATTATTTTTATTTTTTATATGTATATTAAAAATATGACATAAAAATTATTTTTGAATAAAAAATATAAATTAAATTAAATTATAAAACAAAAAAAGTAAAAATAAAAATCAGAAAAAAAAATAAAATTCAACATTTTATAAAAGTAAAAATATAGAAAAAAGGCCGCCTTACATGTTTTGAAAAGAAAAGTTGCGGACCGTAGTTTTGAAATGGGAAAAACAAATAGAGGAATTCAGTGTAATTTCCTCTTAAATGAAAGTTCGAAGAAAAAAAAATAGTATATTATCTATTTTTTTTAAAACTAATTTAAGTAAAATTTTAAAATATACATTCGTATTTGATAAACATATATAATATGAGTACCTGTCTTATAATTGAATTATGTGAATATTTCAGAAAAATACTTTATATTGATTTTTTTTTTTCATTTCTTAGTGTTTAAAATTTCAGATAATAAAATTTTGTCTAATTTTAGAAAAATAGGAGACCAAACATAATTGAATCGTTTAAGTTTTAAACATTTAAAAGAGATATATGACAAGTCATAATCATAATATTATATATTATATGTATTATGATAAGATTTATATGAAAAATAATAAAATATTTAACTGAATTATATTAAAAAATCTCAATCCAAATGATTATTAGAAACTTATCGTATCAAAGTTGAAAGATGACTAGTCTATGAACGAAGATTTCCAGGGTGGTTGTGATACCAGCCTAAAAAATATAAATGTTGCTCATTATTGATTTATTATTTTATTTTACAAGGATAATATCTTTGTTTATTCAGTTTTATCACAGGTTTCACATTAGATTCCTTTATCCAAGTCCATTCATACGATATAATTCCTTTATCCAAGTCCATTTATAAGATATAACATATGGTAATTAATTAATCAATTAAATTATATTACTTTGTCTCAAAAAGATTGTCACATTTTTTTGAATTTTAAAAAAATATAATTAATATATTGACAATTTATATTTTTTTTCATCTTTATGTATATAATAAATAGTATAAATTACCATTAATTTTTTATTTAAAATGTGAATTTATTAGAGCGTAAAATAAAAAAATTAAAAACATATATTATAAATAAAAATAGATAATTATTTTAAAATATTCTAAAATAGAATAATGAAAAATTTTTATAAGACGGAGAAAGTATTATCTTCTCTTAGGAGTGGTGCCAAAATTTTTTGTTTAGAGGCAAAAATTTATGAAGTGGACATGTGGGATCAAATATAGTTGGAGGACAAGGAGAAAGGCGGATTGGTAATTGAGGATACAAGCCATTTGTAGGATAACATTGGCATGCCATGGTGTTTGGTCCACCGATTTCTAACATACATGGAAATAAATTTCCCCACCATCAATATAAGAGGAGAGTAGTAAAAGGTTGAACTCAAGAAATTTAGAATCTAATTTATTCATGTTATAATTCTTTCATGAGTTTGACATCTAGAGAGTAATAATAAATGGCCCGTGGACATTAAGATCTTCTGGTTCTGCATAAACTGAAGCAGTGACAACAACCAACCAAAATTCCTCCATTTACTATGGAAATTTGAATTTAAACTTTTGGACTATATCAAAGAAAGTGAGAAAGCAAAATTAACCACTTTATTAATGACTTTTTTTTGGGCTTTAATCTATTACGACTTGCTAAACAAGGGTGAGACTAGTTACAAATCCAAATTCTTTAATCACTAGAGTAATGAAGATAAGATATTTCTAGAATTTTAATTTCTTGTAGATTGAATTAGGTTCTGATGACAAGGTGAACTTTATGGACTCAGGAGTTTAGATTTATGTTCAGCTTCTGGCACTTTTACTTGCAAGATAAGATAAGAAATCAGACTCCAGTAGAGAACCTCCGATGCCTAAATCAATACTCGGTTTGTCTGCAAATAAGTGAGCTAGAAAAGTTTAAAAAAAATCATTTACCTGTGGAGATTCACTCCTATTTATAATTAAGGAGTATGGGACAAAGCTTAAATATGTCAAGGGGTATTCGAAAAGTGTCAGTATCATACGATGGCTGCATCAGGGATCTATCTCCCAGACACTAGAAGCTTAATCAGACTCCAAATGCTTAATATCGAGGTCCATATTTATTTGAGGGCTCGGTCTTAGTATTGACAGGATAATCAAGCCCCGTGAATACTAGGTAGTACCAGGTTCAAATCCAAACTTTATATGGAAGAATATTTTTGCATCATAAAATCTACTTGGGGAGGAGTGTAGAAGGAGAATCGAAGGGATCCTTAGTTACTAGACAAGTACAACCCATTTTATTTCATATGATTTGCCATTGAGATTAAAGGAAGAGTGAATCGCATCACCTGTAAAGAATAGAGCTTAAAAATGGGGTGATGCCTTGATAGTTGATCCGTTTAAAGACAGAGACAAACAACTCATTTTTAGTATCTCGCTTAGCTCGAAAAGAATTTCAGATTCTTGAATTTAGGCATTCAAAATAAAAATGTGCTTAATAATAAAAAGTGCCTATTACTATCTCAAATGCAGGTGGTGAGCATAACATGCAAGGAGAGATGATAGTATGACAATATATTCGGATAATGGTTGCACCACCAAAGACACAGCACTTGGTTTGGCAAGCATTTCATAAAGCTCTACCAACACTAACTGAGTTGATGAGCACTATATGGTTACTAATGTGAATTATCCAATGTGCAAAAGAAACAATAGCTATCATACATTAAACAATTGTCCTTTTGCAAGAAATTATATGGACATGGTTGGGTTTAGTGGTGAGACAAAACGAATGTTAAATGTAGTGGATTGGGTAGAGCAAATCTTCAACCAAAGCACCAAAGAGAGAAGATCACTAATTATAGTTATTATGTGGAGTGTTATGCTAAGCAAATTTTAAGGCAATGGAAGGAAGCATAAACATGGCAAGATATTAAAGGGGATAATGAGCTTAATAGAGACACAAGTAGGCAGAAAATAACAATAAGGTTGATTGCATCAATAGGGGATTTCTAAAGTGCAACATAGATGAAACTCTTTTTGCTCATAAGCATTATTTGGGGATCGATGGATCCTACTCTCACAAATGTAATAAATTGTCACAAAGTTCAAAGTTAAGGGAAAGAGTTATAATTGTGTTTGCACTAAGAAAAACATTCTGCATGGATCAAAAGCAATGGATGAAAGCTCATAGACCAGGCTTGAGGAAAACAAACTTATTGAAGGCGGCCAAGTCTGAGGGGCCAAGTCTGAGGGAAGTGCGCCAAGTAATAACAGGTAGTGAAAGAAACAGAATATGGAGATCATGGGAAATAAAGTAGGGTTGAGAAAAACACGAATCAAATAATTAGCAATAAAAACAGAGAGACAAGGCATACAGTGACAATAAAAAGAGAAGGCACCTAATTTTAAAGGATATGAACAAACTATGGAGAATTTAGAGAGATATTGTAGAGAAAAATATTTTTTGATGATCTTCAATACGTATAGGTACAAAGGTATTATTATAAGTAAGAATCTAACTTCCTAACCACTTTAACTTTATCTCTAACTCTAACAAAATGATAAAGATAAATATGATACAATGATAATTGTCATCTAAACAAACTAATTCTAATATTATCACATGGTAAAATTGTTCTAGCTAATACTCCCCCTCAATTTTAGCATGGATGTCAAACATACACAGTTTTCTACACGCCAAATGATGACTTCTTCCATTAATTGCTTTGGTTAGCACGTCTGCAAGCTGGTTTTCTGACTTAATGAACATAAACTGGACCAATCTTTGATTAATCTTCTCTCTAATAAAGTGTCTATCAATTTCTATATGCTTTGTTCTATCATGTTGAACTGGATTTTTTGCAATTTGGATTATAGCTTGATTATCACACATTAAGTCCATCGGTTTGATTGAATTGAACCCCAAATCTTTCACGATTTCTTTCGTTCAAATCAGTTCACACAGTCCCTAAGCTAGTGACCTGAATTCTGCATCTGCACTTGATCTTGTAATAACTTTTTGTTTCTTACTTTTTCAAAATACTAAGTTTCCACTAACCATAGTAAGATACCTTGAGGTAGAACGCCTAGTATCTCTATCACCTACCCAATCTGCATCAGTAAAACATGTAACATCCAAGTTTCCATTGTCTTTAAACAAAATCCCCTTTGCTGGAGATACTTTCAAATACCTCAAAATTCAAAACACAGCCTCCATATGCTTTTCAAATGGTTCATGCATATATTGGCTGACTTTACTAACTGCAAAAGTAATGCCAGGGCTAGTATGTGTTAATTAAATCAATCTCCTACTAACCTTTGATATCGCCCCACATCATCATACCTCTCATTCGATCCACCTTCAAAATGGCTATTTACCTCCATTGGTGTTTTGGTTAGTTTATAGTCAAGCATACCTGTTTCAATCAATATATCTAACACATGTTTCCTTTGACATAAGAAAATCCCCTTCTTCGATCTAGCCACTTCAATTCCTAAAAAATATTTCAAGTTTCCTAAGTCTTTCATATCAAAAGTTTTCCATAGGAATTGTTGTAGCCTTTCAATTTCTTCAACATCATTTCCTGTTACTATCATGTCATTAACATAAACAAGTAATATAGTGATCTTTCCATCTTTCCATTTCAAAAACATAGTATGATCATGATTACTTTTTTTTATAACCAACAATCTTCATTTTGCTGCTAAATTTTCTAAACCATGCCCTAGGAGATTGTTTCAAGCCATAAAGAGATTTCTTAAGCCTACAAACTTTGCCTTCTTGCTTAAGTTTTTCATTCACACCAAGTGGATAAGCCATAAAAACTTCCTCCTCTAATTCTCCATTCAGGAAAGCATTCTTAACATCAAACTGTTTTAAAATCCAATCCTTATGAACAACAACAGAGATTAGAATTCTTACAGTGTTGAGTTTTGCTACAGGAGCAAAGGTTTCTTAATAATCAACCCCATATTTCTGAGTGAAACCCTTAGCAACTAGCCTTGCCTTAAAGCGATCAATTCTTCCATCAGGCTTTAACTTCACTGTAAACACCCATTTACAACCAACAATTCTTTTTCAATCAGGTAATGTAACAACTTGATCAGGAGATTATTACTACTACTACTGCTGCTACTAGTATTATTATTATTATTATTATTATTATTATTATTATTATTATTATTATTATTATTATTATTATTATTATTAAAATTGAAGACATGCATGATTTTCGTCAATGCATGAAAATTATTACTTAAATTATCTTTTGTTTAAATTTACTTTTGTTTTTAAACATTAATTAATTAGTTTATTGTTTTAGTTTCTTATTTTTAGTTTTCCTAATTTTGTAAACTTATGTATTATAAATACATAACGAAAGAAAGTGTAAAGGCGGAGAATGTTTTAGAAAGAATTCATTAAAAAGTTTTTCTTTTTCTTATATATTTCTCTCAATATATTAAGTATCTGTTTAAGAGTTGTCAAGTTTATATTACTCCCATACAGATCAAGTTGGTATTAGAGCAAAAAAATCGATCCTACCTGTATATGGTTAAGACAAGAACTGGTTACGAGGAGACAGGGGAACCATTTGCAGTCCTTAACGTTCACCGGAGACCCTCAAGAAGAACCATAAGTGTTGACTCTGTTATAATGGAGACAGATTCTAACGTCGCCGAATTGGCTAAACAAATTGCTAGTCTGTCAGAACAGATAGCAAAAGTTATGGCTTGGATGGAGGATCAATCTCATGATGATTCCGATAAAAATTCTACGGAGACCATTAAAAGTCCTAGTACTTCTTCTAAAAAGAAGAAAAAAGACCAGCCTACTCAAGAAGGAGATGAGGAGAGGCAGCCAAGACCTTTTAAGGTGGAGGCTAAAATTGATATCCCATCATATGACGGTTTAATTGATGCCGAGAAATTAGATTCTTGGATTAATCAACTAGAGACCTACTTTACCTTATATAGGTATAGTAGTGAAGATAATGTGTCATTTGCAAGATTAAAAATGACAAGTCATGCATTGGCTTGGTGGAATTCTTATTTGCAAACCCATGAAGACGAAGAAATAAGTTGGGATAATTTTCTAGAGCTTATCCGAAAAGAATTTTATCCTATGGGTTACCTTGAAGAACGGTGGAGGAGATGGCACAACCTACGCCAAAAGCGAGACCAATCAGTGCAAGAATTTACCACTGAATTTAGACGTCTAGCTGTGACGTTGGGTATTTCTATGAATTCTTCTGAGATATTTATGAAATATACCTCAGGATTATCGCCACGTATAAGTACTGAAATGTCACTTTATCAGCCAAACAATATTTTAAGTGCAAGTACGATAGCAATGACCATCGAGAAGAAAAATGGTCGTGGTGAAAAACCTTTTGATGGGCCAGGGTCAAGCTCATCGAAGCAGAAAAAAGTAAAGAAAAATATTTTGACCTCATCATCAACATCAAATGCTACACGATATTGTGAGCATTGCAAAATTGAGGGTCATATAAAAGAAAAATGTTGGAAGTTACATCCTGAATTAAACCCAAGGCACAGACCAAAGGGTAAGACTGTGGCAACAACAACTAGTGACAAAGAACCCGTCATAGTTGATCAAATTGAAAAGGCAGACCCAAGCTTATCTCTAATGGCTAGACCAAAAGAAATAGTTTTGGAGTCATTAGCTAGATCTGAGGAACGAGAAGAGTTGTTTGTCATGAAGATTCAAGTCAAACAAGTGGTAATTAGTGCCATTGTAGATACTGGAAGTCAAAGGAATCTTATTTCTGAATAATTGGTCCAGAAGTTGAGTTTATCAACAAATCCTCACCCAAAACCATACCCATTAGGGTGGATTCACAAAGATGTGGGGCTTTAAGTCAATCGACAATGCACTTTTCGTTTTGCTGTCACCAGTCAATTTATTGATGAAGTAACCTGTAACGTAGTTCCTCTCGATATATGTCAGGTGATTCTTGGAAATCCTTATTTATAGGATCGAGATGCAATTTATTATCGTCGAGCTCAAAGATTCCAGTTCACTAAGGAAGGCGTAAATTATATCTTTTCTGGTGAAATGACAAAGCAGACTACTGAACTAATCACCGCATGCCAGGCCAAACGGATGATTAATGCATCAAAGAGGTTTGTATTACTATTTATACGACCTTCAAAAGATGAGGAATGCATGGATACAAATACAATACTTCAAGTAGATATTATTAATCAAGCACATGTTGCCATTTCTAAGTCATCTCAAGTAGAAGAGATAGATGTTTTAAAGAAATTATGTGAAGAATATTTAGATTTATTTTCTGAAGAACGGAGTTTACCACCAAAGCGAGAAGTGAAACATGAGATCCAACTTATCTCAGATTCCTCACTTCCAAATTTAAGCATGTATCGTTATTCTGTATTGGAGAATGAGGAAATAAAGAAGCAAGTGTCTGAGTTACTTGAAAGTGGTGTCATAAAGTCAAGTAATTCACCTTGTGGTTCGCCTGTGGTTCTTGTTCCTAAAAAGGATGGTGGATGGTGTATGTGTATTGATTATCGTGCTTTGAATAAGATCACAATAAAGAATAGGTATCCTCTTCCCAGAATAGAGGACCTTTTAGATCAATTAAAGCATGCCCATTATTTCACAAAACTAGATTTGAAATCTGGTTACCATCAAGTGCGAATACGTAAAGAAGATTCTTGGAAGACAGCTTTTAAGACAAGGCAGGGATTATTCGAGTGGTTAGTAATGCCATTTGGACTTTGTAATGCACCTGCTATATTTATGCGATTGATGAATGATGTCTTACGACCTTTCATTGATCAATTTTTCATTGTTTATCTCGATGACATTCTCATTTATAGCCATACCATGGAGCAGCACATTGATCATTTAAGAAAGATATTTGAGTTATTACAAAAATATCAACTCCATCTTAATCAAAAGAAGTGCGAGTTTGGAAAGAAATCACTCTTGTATCTTGGTTTCATTATGGGTAATGGAGAATTACAAATAGATCCAACAAAAGTGAAAGTCATTCGAGAATGGCCTCAACCAAGAAATGTCACTGAAGTTCGTAGTTTTATGGGAGCTTGCCAATATGTTAGAAAATTTATTCGAAATTTTTCTATGATAGCCGCTTCCTTACATGAACTTACAAAGGCAAATCATCGCTTTGAATGGACTAAGAAACATGAGGACACATTTCTTCTTTTAAAAAGGAAGATAAGCGAGGCGCCTGTTTTAACCTTGCCAAATTTGCAAAAGCCTTTTGAACTCGAGGTCGATGCATCCGGATATGCAATGGGTGCTGTTTTTAATGCAAGAAGGAAGACCTGTTGCTTATTACTCCGAGTTATTTCAAGGTTCTCAAAAGAACTATCCAACTTATGATAAAGAGTTACTTGCTCTTCATCAAGCTGTAAAACATTGGCGTGTGTATCTTTTGGGCAAAGAAACGGTAGTTTACACTGACCACCGACCCCTCTAATACCTTCAAACACAATCTAAACTACAACAAGCCCGACATATGAAGTGGATGACCTACCTTCAACAATTTAACCTGATTATCAAGTATAAGAAGGGAGTTCAAAATAAATTAGCCGATATGTTATCTCGGCCACCAATAAATACACTTTGCTTATCTATAGTTATGGAAATCCAACCAAGTATACATGAAGAATATATTGACATGTATAATAATGATCCAGATTTTGGGGATATAATGATTGCAGTAAAAATAGAGAAATCGTCAGAGTTTACATTACGAGATGGATTACTCTACAAAGGGTCACAATTATGTGTTCCAAAAGAAGCAGATCGTATTAAATGGATACGAGAAGCTCATACTTCAAAGGTAGCAGGTCACTTTGGAGTAAATAAAACTGTACAAAATCTTCAACGCTATGTCTATTGGCCTCGAATGCAACAAGATGTGGCACGTTTTGTTAAAGGATGTGTGTTATGTAGCACTTCAAAGCCATCAAATCGAAAAATTGGGCTTTACACACCTTTACTAGTTCCAAGCAGACCATGGGAAAGCATCTCTATGGATTTCATGGGAGGTCTTCCAACTACTAAACGAGGATATGACTACTTATATGTAGTTGTTGATAGATTTTCCAAAATGATTATATTAATGCCTTGCAAAAAGACAATCACAGGAGAAGAAACAACAAAACTTTTCTTTAGACATGTTTGGACTCATTTTGGTTTACCAAACTCTATAATCTCAGATCGTGATAGTCGTTTTCTTGGAAGCTTCTGGAGATCATTATGGTCTACGATGGATACTAAGTTGAATCGAAGTACAGTTTTTCATCCTCAAACTGATGGCCAGACAGAAGTTGTCAATAGAACAATGGTACATCTTCTTAGAGGATATAATACTCGACACCCTAAAACATGGGATGAAAGTTTACCATATTTGCAATTTGCTTTTAATCGAGCTATTCATAGCTCCACTAATAAATCACCATTTGAAGTTTGTCTTGGATATCTACCGTAAAGTCCATTTGACATTGAGTTCACATTCGAATCAACGTCAAATGGAGAGAAAGATAAGACTGGTCCTGAGAAGGCACAGAAATTTCTAGAATGCATTCGAAAGGTTCATAATGAAGTTGAGAAGCAGTTGCAAAAAGCCCAACAAAAATATAAAGCTAGACATGATCGACGTAGAGTGGAAGGTAAATTTCAAGTTGGAGATCTAGTTTGGTTGCACTTGGGAAAAGAGAGACTAAAAGGAGAAGGTAAAAAGATAAAGCCTATCCATTATAGTCCTTTCAAAATCATTAAGAAAATTGGTGATAATGCATGTCAACTGGAGTTGCCTAGCTATATGGAAATATACTCTGTGGTTAATGTTGAAAATTTAAAACCATTTGAACCATCAATGTTAGATGACGAACCTGGAGAAGTTATACCTTCAGTAGAAGATTTACAAATAAACAGTGAAACTCCTCTATTAGAAGATACTATCCTTGAAAGAAAAGTCACAGAAACATGCAGAGGAATACGAGAGGCATTTCGTATTGGAAAGAAAGGGCAAAAACCTAGTGCATCAAAGTGGTTCACTAGAGAGAAAGGAGAATCTATATTTCCCCATTTAGATCCATCAGGAGCTGGATTTCTTTAAAAGGGGAGTAATGATCAGGAGATTATTACTATTATTATTATTATTATTATTATTATTATTATTATTATTAAAATTGAAGACATGCATGATTTTCATCAATGCATGAAAATTATTACTTAAATTAGCTTTTGTTTAAATTTACTTTTGTTTTTAAACATTAATTAATTAGTTTATTGTTTTAGTTTCTTATTTTTAGTTTTCCTAATTTTGTAAACTTATGTATTATAAATATATAACGAAAGAAAGTGTAAAGGCAGAGAATGTTTTAGAAAGAATTCATTAAAAAGTTTTCCTTTTTCTTATATATTTCTCTCAATATATTAAGCATCTGTTTGAGAGTTGTCAAGTTTATATTACTCCCATACGAATCACAACTTCCCAGGTTCCATTCTTCTGTAATGCTTCCAACTCCTCATTCATTGCCTTCCTCCATCTAGGATCAGCGAAAGCTTCTTGCACATTACTTGGAATAAAAACTTTGGACAATTGATCAACCGTTAGGGCATATGGACCTGAAATATTATGAGTAGAAATGCAATTATTAATTGGATACCTTGAATTGGCTTTTTAAGTCATGTTCATACTGCTTTCTTGGTTTTCCTCTGGTGCTTTGATTAGGCAAAATGTTTTTAGGTGTTTCATTGTTAAAGGTCTCAGTTTTGAGTTCGTTTCTTGGTTCGATTTCTTGGTTTTGGATTCACTTATCAGGTTAGTTTGGTCATTCATTTGTGGCTGTTGTGGTACGGTTTGGATTAGGCTGGAAGCACTATTGTAGTCTACTTGATCTGGCTATTGTTTGGCATTTGGCTTCTCATTCCTTCTAGTGTCCTGTTGATTCGAAAGCCGCCCATTCTCCTGTGAAAAAGAAACACTTTCCATACGACCTTGACCATACTTGGTTGCTAATGTTTGTTCTGTTTGTTCCACTTCTAAAAAAGCATTTTTCACACTATTAAACTTGGCAATAAACTCATTTTCATGATTACTCTCCCCCTGAGTTGATGCATGCTTGTTGTTTTCATAAAAAGACGTGTCTTCATGAAATGAAACATCTAATGTGATATGCAATTTTTAGTTTCCGGTTTATATACCCTATATCCTTTTTGCAAATCTCTATAACCCACAAAAATACATTTTTTGGCATATGGTTCTAATTTGTTTCTAAGAGCTTTTGGCACATGAACAAATGCAAGACAACCAAATATCCTAGGTTCTAGATTTGGTACATGCGTTTGTTTACAATGATGTTGCAACATTTGTTATAGTGTTTTAAAATTCAAGACACGAGAAGGTACCATGTTCATTGAATAAACAATTGATTTTACTGCTTCACCCTAATAAAAAATTGGAACATTCATTCCAAAAGCGATGCTCTTACAATTTCTAAAATTTGTCTATTTTTTCGTTCTGCTAATCCATTTTGTTGGGGTGTATACATGCATGAGGTTTGATGTTGAACACCATTTGCTTTAAAAAAAACATGTAAATCATGTGTTAAAAATTCAGCTGCATTGTCAGTTCCCCAAGTTTTAATTTGCTTTTCAAATTGAGTTTTTACCATGTTATAAAATTCTTTAAAGATAGATGGTGCATAACTTTTCTTTTTCAATAAATTGACCCATGTAAATCGTGTACACTCATCAGTAAATGTAATGAAATATCTTGCATTTGAAAAAGAATTTACTTTTGCAAGGCTTCAAATATTAGAGTGTATAACATCAAAAGGAGAAAAACTTTTATTCAAACTAGGAGAATATGTGACATGATGACTTTTTGCAAAATCACAAATGTCACACTTAAAATCTGAAACATCACAATTCTTAAATAAAAAAGGTTTCAATTGTTTCAAATACCCAAATGAGATGTGCCCTAGCCTTCGGTGCCATAATCACACCATTGTTGCACTAAGTCCTATGGCTCTAGACTAAACCGAATTGCAAAATCTCGCATGACCCTCGATTGTAAGATCTAGGTAGTATAGGTGGTTTCTTTTAACACCAAAGCCAAGCATCCTCCTCGTCAACAGGTCCTAGAAGACACAATAACCAGGGAAAAAAGTAACACAACAATGTAAAGTTGTGGTTATATGGCTTACAGATAATAAATTTTATTTAAAGGTAGGTACAATAAGAACCGTATCAGGTGTGATAGTATTAGAAAGTATAACCGTTCCTTTTTCTAAAATTGGTGCAGTGCTTCCATTAGCACAAATATATGAGATTCATTACTTTTTCGATATCTAATTAATTCATTATCATTCATACTCATATGATCAGTTGCCCCGGAATCAACAATCCAAGTTTGATTCTTTGTAACATGCATAGAGTTTTCAGCCTTATCTAGTAGAACTACATTTGTGGATAGAGCAGCATTTTGCTTGCCTTTGTATCCTTCAAATCCAGGTGGTATGACTTTCCTTGGTGTTTTGTTGAAATCCCACCATGTCATATATCCACGTTTCTCCGTATGACCTGTGCCACCAAAGTAATTACAAAGCATATCAATTTTTGAACCTGAATTTTTTCCTCGTGGGTTTCCTGCTGCTAGAGCAGTTGGTTCAGTTGGTTTTACACCTGACATGATTTGTTGCTGTTGTGCTGCCCTGCGAATGTATGCATATGTTTTTTCAAGAACCATCTTTGGTTCAACTCGCAACACCTCTCCTCGAACCTGGTCAAATTCGCCATCCAAACCTCCAAGGAAAATATGGGCTCGCATTCTTGTTAATATATTATGAGTTTGAACAAAACTAGCAACAATACCTTCCATGGTGTCATGTCGCACGTCTATTTCTTGAAAAATAGCCACGAGTTCATTATAGTATGTCGGCAGCAGTCGTCCATTTTGCACCATTGTGAAGGACCTCTTGTTCAACTCAAATAATTGTGTTTCATCTGTGCCATCATAGAATGTCTTGACTGCAACGTCCCATATTTCCTTTGCTATTGATAGTCAAAGAAAACGTTGCATATTCGAAGGATTCATTGAATATATTAACCAGCTTCGTACCTCATGATTTTCTATAAGCCAAGCTGGATAATTTAGATAGGTCTCTGGTGGCTTTACGGTTGCTCCAGTCAAGTATCCAAGCTTAGTTCAGGCACGAATTCGCATTTCCATCAATTGTCGCCATAATGCATAATTGGTCTCATTCAAGATTACAGTGGAGGTGAAGCTAGTGTTGTCTTGCTGCACAATTATCGATTGTGGCAAGGATATGTGGTTTGGGTTCATGTTTACAATTGGTAGGGTAGGATCGTGTGATGTTTGTTCGGTTTCATTCTTCTCTAAATCTTCCATGAAAGCTCTGATACCATATGGAGAATTTAGAGAGATATTGTAGAAAAAAAATATTCTCTGATGATCTTCAATACATACAGGTACAAAGGTATTTATAAGTAAGAGTCTAACTTCCTAACCACTTTAACTTTATCTCTAATTCTAACAAAGTGATAAAGATAAATATGCTACAATAATAATTGTCATTTAAACAAACTAATTCTAATATTATCACATGGTAAAATTATTCTAGCTAACACAAACTTCTATAGAAAAAAACCAAGTAAAATCAAATCAGATTATTCAATTTATGCGGAAGTTCTAGAAAAGATCAGTTTCTTTCATCTTATTTATCATTCATTTACTCAGTTAATTAAGTTGGTTTCCAGATCTTTGTTTAAACTTCACATTAGCCAATTTGCTATCTAAATTAGCCGAGACTAATTTCTTTTTTTTTTTGCAAATATTTAATCATTTTTGGGGTTTATCCTTGAAAAATTCGAGCAAACTATTAAGAGTTTGAAAACTTGATTATTTTTTTAGTCCTTTTGAAAATTAGCACATCGTTTGATTAGCTAAGAAACGAATAATTATATGCTACAACCGTTGTAGCAATAAATGCCTACAACGGACCAATGAGATTCTTACACGTAGATTAAATGATTCATTTTATTGGTCCGTTGTAGGCATTTAATCTACGTGTAAGAATCACATTGGTCCGTTGTAGGCATTTATTGCTACAACGGTTGTAGCATATAATTATTCCTAAGAAACCTACAATCATCTGGTATGTACACACTTACAGACTAAGAATTGTTATTCTTTATGCAAACAAATTGAATAAAAAATTATTTTTGAATATTGTGCTTTAGGATTGATTCGAGATGTTAATAGCAAACTTGTGATTGGTAAGTACTAAATCAGTATGTCTATTTTTAGCAAAAATATCTTATTCTTTGTTTGGTGTGATGGTATGGGTATCCCCACCACCAATTAAAGATGTAATCTGTATTAATAATACCTATCAAAAAAAAAAAGAAAAAAGGAAAAATCTGAGACTGATTTAGTGACCCACACCTTCCGGAAGAAAACAAGCAAAAGCATGGCTTAAACCCAAAAACCAAAAAGCCAGAATCGATCCAACTAACCCCAGCCGGCGTACAACTCGAAGCAATCCTGACACTCATCCCCAGAAGCCGCCACCAAAACCGGTTCTATACATAAACCGAACCGCTCAACAAAGATGCCAAACGAATTTTTATTTTTTTTGAAGGCAAACTACTGTCTCTCTCTCGCTCGCTCTCTCTAGAGATGGATCAGTCCGACAGCTTGCCAGAGCCTATTATATCGGACCGGGTTACGGTCAACGGAACCGTCACTTCATTGACTCTAACTGCAGATGGAAAGCTCCGGTGGACGGAGAGAGGTCAACGATGCTTGGCCGTCGAAAAAGAGGTTCTTGGATTTGTAATCGAGGGAGCCAAAATAAGAATCAAAGCTATTGTGGATAACGGAGATGGCATCTGCTGTGCGGGTACCAAGGGAGCTCTGGTGAGGGAGGATTTCATATTTCTGCCTTTGCATGAGGACTCTCCTAGACTTTGGTGCCATCGTCTCCGTGGTTACCTCGATTCTCTCGGTATTTTCTTTTGAGTGTTGCTTCTAATGTTGAAGTTCAATCTGGTTATTGATAAATTTTGATTAATCAAATATTTGTAATAATCGAATAAGTAGCTTATTGTGTTTAATTTGATAATTATCGCAATATCTTGTTGTTGATAATCCGTAGGATTAGAAAATTTTGAAGTCTAAGCAGAAAAGTGAAACTTCAATTTGGTTACAGGTCGGCCGAAGAGGCTGTTTGTATTTGTGAATCCATTTGGTGGAAAGAAATCTGCATCAAAGATTTTTCTTGACGTTGTAAAACCGTTATTTGAAGATGCTGATGTTCAAATTACAGTGCAAGGTTCATATTTATACTTGGATTGTGTACTATTGGTTATTTATTGATGGCTCCCAATTTTTGAGTTATTGCTCAAGCTCTTATGTTTTATACTTGTACTTAATTACTTGTTCTGTCACTGTCAGAAACTAAGCATCAGCTCCATGCCAAGGAGGTTGCTAGCACCCTTGATCTTACAAAATATGATGGGATTGTTTGTGTTAGTGGTGATGGTATCCTTGTTGAGGTAAGTTGAGTTTTCCTAGTTTCAACTTTCAAAATGAATAACATTTTGCATTTTTGTGAAACTCTTAGGTTTTGGATTTGTGCTGTGCTGCTGAAGCCACCTTTGATTTTGGGGGTTACTTGAATGATTTGCAAAATTATTTTTATTTCCAACTTTGAAGGAAATTTTTCCTAGAATTTATAGATCATAATATGATTGAAAATGTCTCTATGAAAGTTTGAAATTGTCCTTCAACATTTCAGCCTTTTAATTTAAGCATTTGATGTTCCTTTTTCATATGATTTTACTGTGATATTGGTTGAAGTTTTCTGATTGATACACAATCTTAGAATATCAGTGAGATAAACTACTTTCAATGTGGTAATGATTTGTTGTTCCTTTGTCGATGGAACAGTTCACACGAATGTTGCGTATATGGATTCATCACATGTTAGCTCCGCCTTGCTACATGGAGATTTAGGTCTATGAATTGAGAACTAACTGTTAATTAGATGATAATGATTGCCTTAAGGGAGGGGAGTGGAGACTTAAGGTTTTCCAAATGCCTAAATGTGAGATTGTGAGTGTTGATATAACTTTCTGGTAAATCAGAGCTCATATTTTAGAATTTAGATATTGTAAATATCATTTCTTACCATTTTTGTTATTAAAGCTATAATTCCTTTATTTTTGTGATTTCCCTTTAGACATGTTTTATGCATTTTGTTTATTGCAAAATTATGGCCTTTCAGTGATCTCTGTTTCTTTCTTCTTACTGGCTTTCACCTTTTAGTAGGTGGTAAATGGACTTTTAGCAAGAGAAGACTGGAGAGATGCAATAAAGACGCCTCTTGGAATGGTTCCTGCAGGTCTTTTTTTAAATCCTTATTTCTGTCTTAATACATAATTCTTGTGTAACATGAACTCTTCTTAGATCATAGTTTATGAAATGGCTAGTGTGCACTGGATTCATAGTGCTTTTATATGATAAATGAGCTATCAAGTTACTGCTAGATGTTTCATATTTTGTGGCTTTAGGCCTACCTCATCAACCAATGGTGGTCCAAATAAATAATTCTAAGATGGTTTTGACTGGGACAAACACTTAAGCTTAATTTGACTGTAAAAGAGATATGGTTAAGGTTTCACTCGACAACCATGTATTTGTTGAAAATGAGTCTTCCTTTGTTATGGAAGCCAGGCTTTTGATTTTGTGCACTCATTATGTATGGCTCTGAACTATTAGGTTTTTTCAGCTCATCTTGTTGAAACTGAGGTGGTGGTTTTTTCATTGCACAAATCTAACTGCATATTTTCACTTCTTAATATTTTTACATGAACTGTACTGGGTGTAGGTACAGGAAATGGAATGGTAAAATCCCTTCTGGATTCGGTTGGTGAACCTTGTAAAGCATCTAATGCTGTATTTGCAATAATTCGAGGTTAAACATGGGGTTTTGAGTATTTAATTTATAGATGTGCATATCTCTGCCTTTACATTGACTGCAATTTGTTGCTCAAAGGATTTTCACTTCATGCTTTACTTGTTGGCAGGCCATAAACGTTCACTGGATATAGCTACTATCTTGCAAGGGGAAACCAAATTTTTCAGTGTATTGATGCTTTCTTGGGGTACAAATAATAATCCACTTGAAGTATTCTAAAATGAGTTCTATATTCGAAGTTGGACTGTCTATGCTCCTAATATTTTGCACTTGGATTTATTGTTGATTCTGATAAGGAATTTTTCTAGCTTTAACCTACTGGCAAGCCATAATCATTTTCATTTTTTTAATTTTAGGTATTCTATTTTATCTTAGGTTTGGTAGCAGATGTTGATATTGAGTCAGAAAAGTACCGGTGGATGGGAAGTGCTCGTATTGATTTTTATGTATGTCCTTTCTTTTTCGTCTTAGTTTTCTATTTGATTGACTCTTTTTCTTCTTCTTTCATGTTTCCCACTTCTAATGTCTTTTCCATTGCGCACATTGTTTTGAGACTGAAATTTACATGTTCCACTACTTACATGGTTTTGAGCCTAAATTTACAGTTCATATTAATTTAAAAGATGAGTTATAATTTAGATAAGTCCCATGCTTAGAATATTTTCCCTAGGACTTGAGTTGGCTTTCCACATGTTCAAAATTTCTTTCCTATCAGGTATACAAACATACCTATTACTCTTAGTTTCTGACTACATATGTTGGAAATGAAGCTTAAAACATCTTATAGTTGAAGGGTTTTATTTGATTTCTTGTTGGAGTATACTGTTTCTAAATTTTGTTCTTCTGAAATGATGTAACCGTAAACCTGTTCATTGTAGTAGGAGTTGTTAACAGTATTTTTCAAGAATGACATTTATCAAGGCTTTCTTGAGGGGAAAATGGTTTTTGCATTAGCCAGATAGTATGAAAGATTTCTCCCCTGCTTTCACTGTTAAATAAGCAAGAGCTTTATTTTAATTAAAAGTTCACTTGCTTCCTCAAAATAGTTTACTAGACTTATTTTGTGGACCAGTAATTGCAGCTTTCATGATTTCCCGTCACGCATGTGTGACTTCTCTATTCTTTTTTTGACAGATATTCCACTTTCCTTTTTAGTTGTAATATCACGAGTTTCAATTTAATTTTTTTTGGCAACTCTCTTCTCATAAGTTGAGGCAGTTCAGTGTATAGGATGTCCATGTAATAAAAGTCATAGTGTAATCACAGTTGGAAAATGCATGCAGGGATGCTTTGCTGCATGACAAAATGATTAAATTGATGCTAGGTCCATATAATCTTTTTCTGGTTTGTTGTTTAAGCATGGTCACAATGTAGCTTGGTTGGTTTAGTGGAGTCACTGGAGTGTTGTTACAATTTTAATTATTATTCTGTCTTTTTTTTTCCTCTGCCCATCTATAGGCTTTGCAGCGAGTATTGCATCTAAGGAAATACAATGGATGCATATCTTTCGTACCTGCACCTGGATTTGACACTTACGGAGAGCCAACTGGTTACAATGGTGAATCTACTGGAAAACTGAATATTTACAATCCCAGCCAAGATCAGACTCTTAAAATTCGACAACTTGGTTACCAGGGATCTGATGTTGACTTAATCAGTCTTGATTGGAGGATGATTAGTGGACCATTTGTTTCAATCTGGCTTCATAATGTACCTTGGGGTGGGGAGGATATCATGGCAGCGCCTGATGCGGAGGTCAGTTTATGTTGCACTTATTCTCGAATATGTTATGTCATCAAACACTCCTCCCCAATCCCTCAACCCATGGTTTCACCTTTTACTTTCTCCATATGGCATAGACCAATTTCAGACCATCCAGTTTTTAACACTTCCAATGAGAATTCTGTTGAAGGACTTCTTAGAATTTTTATAACTTTTAAATTTGTTTTGCTTCTTGAAATGGACATAAGCTGTAGTACATGAAATTAGAGAATTTCTCGGTCCTACATGGTTGATATATATATGGAACCAGATTTAAGAATGGCTTTGTTATCAGGTTCAAACATGTTTATTTGGTACAAAATGCTTTTTCTTTGACTCACTTTAATGGTTACTCTTTTGCTTTTGTTGCATCAGTTGCTGCTAAACCAGTAGTGTTAGGAAAATGAACCATTTGATGCTCAGTTTCAAGTTTTTCTATTGCTCTGTGAAGACCTCATCCAATTCTAGATGGTGTTCTTTATCTGCTTTTAAAACCTATTCAATCAACATTTTAGGTGGCAGACTTAACTGAAGCTATCTCATTGCATCCTATTCTTTTCTTACAAACAACATTTTTAACATTTATGCTGCCTATTGATCTGTAGTTCTCAGATGGTTATTTGGACTTGATACTCATCAGGGAATGCCCAAAATTACCCTTGATTACATTGATGACGCAGATGAAGAGTGGAGACCATGTCAAATCACCATATGTTACATACATTAAGGTTAGTTCCCTGAATGCGCATTATTGATTTAATTACTTGTTTACTTTCAACAGATTGTGGTGAGAATTGATTTTTGTAATGTATAGGTTTATCCATAGATGTAGTTATGGAGACCGAGCAGGGAAATCTCATGTATCAATTTAGTTATCCAGATTTCGAATGTTTCTCCTCAGTGCATTTTTTATGTTCTGCAACAAACTGCAGGTGAAAGCATTCATATTGGAGCCTGGTACACGTGTTGAGGATCCAACCAAGGGAGGGATCATAGACGTAGATGGCGAGGTACTTGCTAGAGGAAATGGATCATACAGGTGCGAAGAGAAGACATTGATGGTCTATGACAAACTTCAAATTACAGTGGATCGAGGTTTAGCTACTCTATTTTCCCCAATATAACAATATGAAGAAGTTTAAGGTGTGTACCTGACATCATAATTTCATTTGATTTCTTACTATGAAAAAAAGGGCAGCCCGGTGCACGAATGCTCCCGTAATGAGCGGGGTCTGAGGAAGGGTCGAACCCATTGAGTCTTTGTATGCAGCCTTCCCTTGCAATTAATTGCAAGAGGCCGTTTCTACGATTTGAACCCGTGACCTCAGGTCACACGGCGACAACACTTATCGTTGCGCCAAGGCTCCCCTTCGATTTCTTACTACGAAGACAAAAGTTATTTTAATTTGCTTAATTTGTTTTATATGTACATGACCACAGAGGAAAAAAATAAAAATAATAAAGTTATATGGAAAAAAATACTTTAAATGGTTGTTTGTTGGGTGTGGAGTGTGATAGCCAAGGAGTTTAATTTTCAGGTAAATTAACAATTATTCATGGGCTCCATCTAGTACTTGCTTTGCTGTTTCATGGACCAAGGCTTATGATTGATACTTGCTTGCCGTGCAACTGTGCTATACGGCAAAAGTTTAATGAATACAGTTGGCATTGTTTTGAAAAAATAACATATCCAAATCCAAGGTGCATAATCTTATTTGGACACAAGAGTTGCCTATATAGTAATCATTGTGTGAAAAATAATGCAGGCCAATGTGCCAATAGAATTTTTTCTTTCTAAGAATTCTTTATGTAGCAAGTGATACAATATCGACTTGATATATTTATTTAATTTTTTTTGTATATGTATGTGGCCATACTAACTCGAATAATTTGGGGTTCATCTCTGTGGGTTCCATCTCCGTGTATGGGTGCAGCAGGTGCATCTTATTTATTTTTTTATTTTTATTATATGAGAATTAGGAATAGTAAGTTTTAAATATGGAAAAATTTAACTATTTTTGTACGATTTTTTCAAATAAAATGCGTCCCAATTTTTTTTTATCAAGTCTTAAAAGAAAAAATATAACATTTGCATCTGAATTTTTCCATTTTTCTAGTTTGAATTTATTTTATTACTTTAATGTCTGAACTTTAGTTATTGTAAATAATATGATTAATCTGATCGATTTATTCGTAATCAACGTATTGACTAGTTATGGTGAGACTTAGGTTTTACTAAAAAAAACATTGTCTTGAGCGAGTGATCAAATTAATCTTGAAATCAGCCAGTTGAAAGACCAAAAAAAAAACCATAAAAATGATTATGAGTTTCATCGTTCTGATTTATGAATTTTGATTTCAATTTCTAACTGTCATTAATTCCACTCTTCCTTCGTCTCTCTAAATTCCTATATTTCTCTTTGTGGTTTGTAGTTTGCTTGTTATTGTATTCGAGTTTGGGATTTGTTCAAGCTATTGACTACTTGTCTGCGGTAACTCTTTTTCATCTTTGAAATTGTTCTTTTGTTGGTTTTTCTGACCTGTGTTACCAATACACATTAGTTCTGTTGAAAAGACTGATGGTTCTGTTAACGGCTTCTCTTGGTTCTGCATTTCTAATATTGAAATGGGTATTGTGCCATTTTTAGTGTTTTGAGTAAGGAATCTCAAGAAAATTGCGTTCTTCTTTTGCTGGGATAATTTGTTTGGCTAAGAACTTTTTATATGTTTAGCTTAGATTTATTCAAATCTTTTGCTAGTTCGATGTTTCTTCTTGTTTTGGGTTCACAATTTGTGTTATTTTTAGATCCAATTTTTACATCGAAATCAAAGAATGAAAGGGAAAAAGATTAAGTTAATACTTTTTGGGAAAGAGAGACTTCTTCTTCTTCTTCTTCTTCTTTTTTGCTAATTTAGAATTGTAAATCCTAAAATTTTAAGCTAAAATGAATTAAGGTTATTTCGATCAAATATTTGTTTATAATTGACATGACGAAGTTTAAATTGAAATTGAGCCTCATATAATAAGTCAGCACGGTAAATAGGAGCAAAATAGCCGAAACAGCTAAATTATTTTTAATAACTAAAGGTTAGAGAGCAAAATGATAAAAAAAAAACAAACAAAATAGAAAAAATGAGAAAAAAAAAATTAGACTCAATAATATATTCTTTTCGGTTCATTAATACTAATATGAATAATTCAGTTGTAGATATTAATTAAAGTTGAAATAAAATACTGATTCGAACAATTTATTTACAACTATTTATTGAAGTTGGAATATTAATTTGACAAAAAAATTAAGACACGAAATAAAATTATTAAAAAAATTAAAACACCAATGGCGTAATTTTTCCTTTAAATATCAGTAAAATTAGTTTTTTTTTTCACTTTCTTATTTAAATTTTCTTTTTTCTTTAAAAAATGGTGGAGATAATTAATTTTTTTTTACTCGCCATTAAGAAAAAAGATGAAATGTATTTGTATTTCATTAAATCCCGAATATTTTTGAAGCACAAAATTGATATAAAAAGAAAATTCAAATTTAAGAATATATATACACACAAATAAATCCTAAAGGTTTTTTTGTGTATATATAAATTATTCTTTCAAATTCAAGCCGAATAATATTACAAAAATAATAAAACTCTATTTACCAATTAATAGGTTTTCTTTTTAATATCTACTAAAGAAAATTTATTGAGTTTTAACATGTATATACCGTTGTTGAAAAAAGGAGCTCATAAGTAGAGATACGTAGTGTTTGAGTTACTCGAATTTTAGCAATAGGCTGACTCGACCACTATTAATCGATCCAAAAATTTATATTTAAAAATAGATCATTTTGAGTCGATTCGATTAATTTTTTTAGATTTATTGATAAATATACAAGCCGAAACTGACCAACTTAATCGGTTTAAACTGATATGGTCGGTCATATTAGTCAGATTGCAGACGAATTTAGAAAATTTTGCTCATCCCTTAAAATGCATGAAAATTAATCTCAATTTCAGAGTTACATCACTTGCATGATTTATTTCAATATTTCTATGAAGCAAAGGATCCAAATGATAGTTAGATTAGAATGGCAAGCCCTCCACATGCAATGCTTAGCTTTCCCCATGTTAAGTAGTTGTAGCATTTAAACTGTCAACAATATCAACATCTCAATCAACAATAAAATAAGAGAGGTTTTTACTAAAATATAGGATTATTCCCGTATATTTATAAAAATATAAGATTTACTTTCATATTTATCGAAGTATGGGAGTTAAAAGTTCAAATCGAAACTTAAGGGTATTTTCATTTTCATTGTAGATTTTTTATTTTTATTTTTTTTAAATCAAAAACTGTTTTTAGTTTATATTTTTTACTTTTTAAATTTTTTTATGTTTTTTAAATCTATATATTATAATTATTAAAAAATAAAAAAATAAAAAATTTTAAAAAAAGATAACATAAAAAAAAATTTGCAGTAAAAAAAGTATTACTGATATAAAATGTTTTATATAAAAAAAGAGTTTTTATTTAATCAGAAAAATTTAAAATTTAATGATATTATTGAACATATTTTAGGTTTTTTTCTAAAATAAAAATACTAAAATCAAAATATAAAAACCATCACGAACACACCCTAAAATTTTAGATTGAATTTTTTATTTTTTTAACAAGTGAAATTTTAAGTTTCTATTTATTTTATTATTATTAATTCATAAAATTAAAATTAGGAGTTTTGATTTTATGAATTAATATATATTATTTTAAATGGATTGAAACTGAAACTCTTAGTTTCGGGTTCACTGTAACCGAAAATAATTCCCACTCCGGTTAAATTATATATATATATATATATATATATTATTTTTTTAATATAAAAGATTGCGAATTGAATATTTTTAATAGGCTATTATTAACATTCATATTTAGTTACATATATATAAATAAATGTGTAATATTTTTAAAGTAAGTTTATATTATTAAAATAAATTTAAAAAATATTATTTATTAAATTTAATAAAATTAATATTCTTAATGCTTTAATATTAAAAAATGCAGTTATATTTTTTAATAAAATTACAATGATATTATTAAGAATAATTAAAATATTAATTTTAACTTTTTATTTTATAAATAAATTTTAATATTTTTCACTTTCAATTATTTATTTTTCAAACAGAGAAATTAAAATTTTAATTTGTATGATATAATTGATTGTAATTCTAAAATTTGTAAAATTAATTTTAATATTATAAAATTTAAAAGAATATACTACATATTCAAGTAATAAAAATAAAAATAATTATTTTACTTTTTCATTAATTTTTTATTCTTAAACATTTTAATTTTTTTATAGGTGTTCAATTTTTTAATTATATCATCATGATAAATGGTAAACATTCATTGTATTATATTATATATTGGTTAATTATAGTATATATATATATATATTATGGATATATTATATATGTTGCAAATATGTTATATATATATTGCATATATATTGTGCTCAAACCTTTATATAATATGTATGTTACAGCTATATTATATATACTTTTATATATTGCTTAATTATAGAGTATATATTACGAATATGTTCACTTTCAATCTTTATATGTTGGTTAACTATAGTTTATATGCTGTGGATATATTATATATATGTTGTGTATATATTATGTTGTAGCCTTCATATAAAAATAAAATAATATAATTTATAAATCAAAATGAAAAATTACAATTCAAAATAAATGATTTATATCAATTCAAGAAATACAAATTGATTAAAATAGTAAAAAAATTACAAAAGAAAAAAAATTCTTTTAAGCATTTTATGGAAGATATGAAAGGCAATATAGTTAAAGAACAAAGAATAACTCTAATATTATAGTTAAACAATACCAAATTAAAAAAAAAATTATAAATACAAGAAAGAAATGTATAATTTTATTAGATTTCTTAAACATATACAAATGAATCGTTATAACTTAATGCTCATATGTTTTTCTATCCAAAAGGAGACTATTGAATAGGAAGAGCAAAGTAAAATTGAAACAAAAAGAAGAAGAAGGAGAAGAAGAAGGAAAAGAAAAGCAAAGCAAAGCAAAATGAGAAGAAGAAGAAGAAGAAGAAGAAGAAGAGGATGAATGAAAAAGAAATATGTTAATACCGTATATTTGAAAAAAAAAAGATATATATGAAAAATAAGAAAATTAAAAGTGAGAAAAATATGTATAATATTTTTAAAAATAAAACTTAAAAAATAATAATACATGTAATTTTCTCTTAAAAATTTTATCTTGTTCCATTGGACCACTATCCAAAGGAAAATTTAATTCTTTTTACAAATATATATAATACTCATTAGTTATAATAAAAATGTCTAGTTGTGGAACCATAATTTAATTAAAGGGTGTCAAAATTTTAAAATAAAATAAAATTACGTTCAGTGTATAAGCTCACTGGGAATAAATTTAAAATAAAATTTAATAAAAGTAATATTTTTAATATTACAGTAGTTCAACAACTAATTTTTACTCTTGATCCGACAATAAATGGGAGATGATAATTGTATCATATAATTTTACATATAATTTTTGATATTTTTATATTCTAATTAGTTCATTAGTAAATTATATGATAATGGCTTAAAATGATATTATATATGTTTAATTTTAGTAAATTCATCTCTACGAAATTAACATTATATTCTTCTTTTTTTAATATGTGCTATTCCGATAAAAAAAATACCATTCACGTAAGAATTAAAATATTTACAAATAAAAAAATTCTTATTTATTTATTTATAACGAGATAACGTGAATCAAATTTTAATCAATAAAAAATTCTTTTATTAATCTAGTTAATTTTTATAATTATTTTAGAATTTTATACTTATTATTATTCATGAAATATGAAAAAATTATTGAATATATTAAATATATTAAAATATATTATGACATCCTCTTAAAATTAAGAAAAAAATTTGAATTAATCATTGTTATTTGATTTTGTATAAATTATAATTTTGTTTGGATTTATATTAAGATTTTTTAATTTATGTAATTTAATTTTTTATTGGAGTTTTATTTTAATTTTAGTTACATTAATAGTTTTATTTTAATTTTTACAATTTAATTTTTATTTATTTATTTAAAATTATTATAAGTTTTGAAATTAATATATATTAAATAAAAATACCTCAGCATCGCCTGAAAACTTTTCTAGTAGAATATCAAAGAGATCACCATAGCCATAGGACCTGAGGTTTGGAAGGTTGTGTGTGTTTAAATGACATCGTACTTTCTCTTTTTCTTTCATCACTCATTCCATAAGTTCCCTTTTTTTTTCTTGGTTTAATACTATTTTTTTAGTATACCATTTGGTATTTGGTTTCATTCTCTTTATTCACCAAAGTCTATCCCTCTAAAGTTATTTTCTAAGATTCGTCCCTGCACAGAGCATAAAAAGTTTAATTAATGTGTAATGAAAATCAAAATTAGTCCATATTTATCGATATACTATTAATATATACATATATAGTTTAAAAATTTTAAATATGCATATAATAAGCACCTAGCAAACACCGATGCATGAAGTGATTTGGTCTGTTTTAGGTGAAACATCATTATAAAAGAATAGCAAGAGTTTGAGAATCAAACCTTATTTTTTACGTATGTATCATTGGCTTGTCTTCTTCCCTAGCATGCATAAAGTCTCAACAACTGAACACAAATTCAATCCTACTTCCCTCAAAACTATACAAAATTAATATATCAAAATAACTCTATTTCCTATGAGCAATCGATATTATAATCCTATTTGGCTTGAATCTGAAAAAATAATTTATACCAAAAAATAAAAAAATAACTCTGCTTCCTATAAGCAAACGACATTGCAGTTTTCACATATAACATCAAAATGAAGGTTAATTCTCTGCATGACTAACCATCTGGCCTAATAATATTCAATATTATATATCTTTTCAAACTTCTATTCATGAGGCAGCTTGCATGACTATCCATTTGCCCTAAACTTCTATTCAATATTATATATCCTTTCAAACTTCTATTCATGTGGCAGTCCGCCATTGCTGATAGCTAAATTGTTAGTTTTCTCTTTAATTAATTAATTAAAATTCTAATAAGAACAAGGAAAAAACAAATCAATTTATTTACATTGTTAGATGCGACCGAGATTCTATATATACTCGTCATGACTAAATCCTACCTTGTATGATAAGAATCACATGTTAGTTTTTAGTATTTATCATAATACAACTTTAATGCTTTTAACCTTTATATGCTTAATTGTCTTCTTTTTGCGTGTTTTCACAATTCTCTATTCATATTCTCTAGTGATTTCCAAGCTCCATATCAGTCTCACTTTGAGTTTTTTTTTTTTTTTTGATAAACACTTTCAGTTAATTAATTAGCTTATATTATACATGCTTATAATTAATGCCAGCATATATTTATTTAACATTCTCTCATGTCTCTATCAATTGATTATGTATATAATTTTATCATATATGTGATGTATATTCCATTTATAGGGGTCTTTTAAATTAATTATTTATTTAATTATTAAGATATACTTGCAGATATATGTATATCGTTTAAAAATTATTATTTTTAAAATTAATAATCAAGAGCAAGTATATGTTGATAATAACAATACATTATATATGCCTGATAATATTGTTTTCAGTTTTTATTTGTATTAAGATTTTTTATCTTTTATTTAAGCTTAAATCTTATTGATAAAAAATATTATTTAATTTACTTAATTTATTATTATTGTAACATTCATGCTTGCTCTTAAAAAAACACTTATTGATTCAACATTTAGAATTATTTTTGAATATTTAGAAATTCCAAAATTTTATTTTTTTTTATTTTACTTTGTTTTTTATTGATCAGATGACTTTAATTTAATTCCTTACCGTTGCATGCAAGTTTCAATTTTAGCTGGAACGGCCGGTAATCTGTGTCTGACCCCACAAACAAAATGGCCTGAAAACCGCAATTATCTTTTCCCACCTTCAGTCTCACTGTCTCAGCCGACTGCTTCTGCTTGTGTCAAAGGAAACAATTACACTTTTCCACACAACTATTCAAATTACTTGTCCCCTATTTTTATTTTATTTTTTTACATATTTAAATTCCCCTTTTTCAACTAAAATGTCTAGTTGAATTAATTATTAATGTATCATATAATTTCTTATAATTATTTATTGTATATAATTTAGCTTTTTTTTCATATCAATTGTAAATAATTTAAAAAAAATAAAAAATAATGATTGAACATATTTAATAATAAAATTACGATAATTTTATTATGATATGCTAACTAATATATTTTATAAATACGTGCTCTCTCCTAATTAATTATAAATATCTAATTACATTGGATTTTCAGCTAGATCTCAATTGTGATAATAAATCTATCTTCCTGGGTAATTCGGTTGTTCCTTGAGTGGACAATATGTCAATGAAAATAAAATACTAATTTCCTTACTATTTTATATATGAAATATTTAGCTAGAATCTTAATATTCTTTAAAAAAAAGAATTATCTTAATTATGGACAAATCTTTCAAAGAAAACCTTAAACACGTTTTGATTAATTGTGATTGATTTGTGATTACTAATATTGCACAAAACAATTTAATTATTAGATGTAGAATGATGGAACCCTTCAACAAACAATTATTCCATAAATTCGTCTGTATCATGCAAGCTAAAGTTTTATAGGTACAGTTCTAAAAAAGCGCAGTGACACAGCCAGACAAGAAAATTACCAGAAAAAGATAAAAAAAAAAAAAACAAGTTTCCTTTTTTTTCAAGGAAAAAACATTAATAAAGCTAAAAATACACATCGACTTAAAATTAAAAATATGAAAATATAAATAATAAATTAATAAAATAATAAATTCAATTCAATTCCTTTCAATAATTTCTAATTGTGTTTGTAAATAATTGAAACTAGTAACTTAATGATTTTTTATTTATCACAGATTGATTTTTTTAAAATATTAAGCACAAATTCAAAATCAATAATTTTAATTTTGAAACAAAGTATATCAATAAATTTAATTTTGAAACAAAGTATATATAAGAAAATTATAATATTTTTACGAAAGAAAACTTACTAAATTTCATAAAACAACTCATAAATAAAATAAAAAACAATAAGCATAAAATCAAATCCTACTTCCTACTAATAATTAGCTAGTTAATTTGTATTTTTCTTGAAAATCTAAAATAAAGTTTTGAATAAAATAAATTATATATTTTTAAATTGCAAAAAAAAATAAATTGAAAATTGAAAATTTTAATTTGATTAAAATTTTTTAGATTAAATAAATAATTTAAAATAAGTAAACATTTATTAAACAACTCCTAAACATTTATTAGACAACTCCATAAAGGTTAATAATAATAATAATAATAATAATAATAATATATTATAATATCTAAAAAAAATAAAATCACTATAGATAAATAGTATTTTTACTTTTCTTTTACTCATTTTGCCCTTATCTATTCTATTTTTTTTTATCATGAGAGAGAGAGAGAGAGAGAGAGAGAGAGAGAGAGAGAGAGAGAGAGAGAGAGAGAGAGAGAGATAAGTTTATAATTGAAAAATAAAAAATTTTAGATACTAGTATTTTTAAAATTCTTTAATATATTGCATTAGAAATTAAGAAAATAAAAATTTGATCATTAATTTATAATATGAATGATTTACTATAAATTCAATTAAATATATAGATTTATACAATAAAAAATATTTTTGATCCAATTTATTGCAATATACATGGAAAAAAAGTTATAATCACTTATTGCTAGGTGGATAAATAAAATGATTTATTATTTTAGTAGCTAATTCAATTAATAAAGTAGATTTTTTTATTATTTTTTTTATGATAAAAGTTTAATTTTATAAATTTTACATATATACTAAAGTTTTTCTTAAAACTTATAATGTTTTACCTACAAAATAAATTATTTTAAAATATTAAGATTAGAATACCCTCTTTTCTCACAATGTTTCTCTTTTTTAAAATATTTGTATCTCAATTTTTAAAATTTTATATTTTAAATTAAATTTATTAAAATATTAAATTTATTATTTATTAAAATAAATAAATAATTATTATAAATATTTATTTAGAAGTGTCGTATAAGAATAATATTTAAAATATATTATAATAATTAAAAATAAAATTAAAATGCAAATAAAACATGTAAAAATAAAAAGGCTATTTGAACAATCATAAAATAATTATACTATTTACTTATTTACACTTAATTGATAATATTTTATAATAATTATATTAATATTTTACTTATTTAGACTCAATTGAAAATATTTTATTCTTAATTTTTAATTTATTTTTTCTCATCTTCTAAAAAATATTAATCATCTTTTATATTATTTATAAAAAAATAATATATATATTTTTAAAGTAACATAAGAATATCATTTTAATAATAATAAAAAGAAAAAATGACATTCTTCACTATATTTTTTAAATTTTTATTTTTTTATCAGAAATATTTTAGTTATTTTATTATAAATTCATAATAAACTATATAAAATTTATAAATTCATAATAAATTTATTATAAATTAATAAAAATATAATATTTTAATAAATAATTTATAAATTTTAGTATTTTAAAAAATAATTTATAAATGTGGTATTTTTTTTTCCAGTTATTTATGTCAAAAGCCATAATAAGAAGGCAAAAGCGCGTGTGAAACGAAAATTAAAAGCTTATGCGTTAACGTGATTGCATGACTCTTGTGGGCGGGACCATGCATCACTCATCATACGACCTTCTCTTTTCCAAAAATCTCCTCTCTTCTCTGCCCAATTTACTATCAATTCCTATTTTTATCATAATTATCGGTAAGTTGAGTCCATCACAAGTCAACCTAAAGCTAAATCAAATAAACGTGGTATGAATCCTTTGACATTTTCATTTTTCAAAAAATTGAGCCTCCAAAATTTCAGTGTACTCTATATATTTAATTCCTTAATTAAATCTTCAAAATAACTTTTTAATGCCTTAATTTTTTAATATATATATATATATTTAATATAAAATATCATAAGCAGCAAAACATATAAAACTGATCACGTCCTGACTAGTAAATCACAAATTTATTTAATTAAAAATATTTTTGAAACAAAAAATAACAAAAATTATAATCAATGAGGGTCACACAAATGATTAATTAAAAAGAAATATTATTAAAATAAAGTAAATCAAATTTAAAATTAAAGAGGGGGAAATATGTGGATATTTGAGTATTTAGATATTTAATTTTTTTTTACTCGTTAATACATAAATTATGAACATTTTAGTATTAAACATATACAAAAAATGCAGGAATTAATAAATAGCTGATTTTAAAAGTACAAATTGTCATAAAAGTTTTTTTTAATAAAATTTAAGAATTAAATTATGCATTCAGCATAAAATAAAATATTACTAGCTAAAAAACACTAATATTCCATATAGGAACTAACAATATTATCAATATTTATATAGATTGACAAAATAATGTATCTTATAATAATTAAATATTTACCATTTTCCAAATGAAATATATATTTTTTTTATTGATTAATTTTTTTCATCCGCACATATATTATTAAGTACAAGATTGATTGCTTATCCAATCATTAATTAAGGATTTATTTAGTATTGAAATCAATATTGCTTTTTCAGAAACATATCATTTTATATTTATTGAGAAAAATTTTATAGTATTATTTAATTATTTTAAAATTTTTATAATTAAAATTTATAAAGTTCATTTTAAATAAGTTTTAATGATTTATAATTAATGTTTCTGACAAAATATCTTTTTCAACAGCAGTTTTAAACAATAGATATGTAACGCAATGGCTAACATATATGTGATTGCTGCTAGAAACAATAATGTCAAAAATAGACTAATTAATGAGTAATTAATAATGAAATCTATATTAATGTATAAAAGCTAAGGAAAAATGATTCTGTTGGGACTGTCACGCATGCGTATTTTAAAAAACAAATAATTCTATAATTTTTTAATTTTTTTCAATACATTCTCAATTCTTTTAATTTCTTTTCTATAAACTTAAATCAATATATCTCTTACTTTCTCACAACTAAATATTATGATGATATAAAATAATTTTTCACTTTCTTAATTTCTTGAGTGACCTTTAATTTTCTCACTATTTTATTTTTAACTTTATAAGTAATTCATTTTTCTAATCTTTTTTTATATCTCCTCTTTAACTTAAATAAAAAATCACTCCAAAAGATTTTCAATCCATATTTTGCTTTTGCAGATAAGAAGAAATTTTTTTTTAAAATTTTTTTTTGGTGTTTTTAATAAAGTTCTATGTTATTTTTGATGTTCTTTTTGCATATTGTGTTTATTTTTGATGATTGTTTTGTTGATATTTGGAATTAGATTAGATTTTTGGATAGTTTCTTTATAATATGATTGTGGTTGTTTAAAGAAAATTTCTATTATAGTTATTTCAATTTTCTTTTCATCAATCGTAATTGGTGTTGATAATTTAAGCTTTCATTCATCTAAATTCAATGACAAATTGTTATATTTTTATTATAAGTTGTATGAAAGCACAATTGACAAATTTAATAGAATTTAACATTAAATATTTATTTTAATTTTTTGAAGCGTGATTCTCTAAGAATCAATAAAGAAATAATGGAGTACAAGCTATCTCAACAAGTATAAATGAATCAAAGTACTGTCCTTTTTTTCAATTTAATTAGTAACTTATTGAAATAAAGAATATTTATTTAAAATGGATATTATCAATATTATGTTCCGTACAACAATTTAAATTTATTTGTATAACCCAGTATGAATCATGTAATTCACAGCTAGCAACTTAAATATTATTAAAAATTAAAAGTTAGATATAGAAATGAAATTATAGTCAACAATATATTTAGACATTAATATATATTTTTCTTCTTATCTTAGATTATTGCTTACATGAGTAAATAGAGATTATAAAGTAAGCAAATGAAAAAATAAAATATTATAAATTTTTATAATTTGTTAATAAAAAATGATAAAAAAATACATATTTTTCTTCTCATCTTAGATTATTGCTTACATGAGTAAATAGAGATTATAAAGTAAGCAAATGAAAAAATAAAATATTATAAATTTTTATAATTTGTTAATAAAAATGATAAAAAACAATATATATCCGCGTATCGTGCTAATCGACTCTAGTTATAGAATATATCTGTACATCATAATTAAATTAATTAAGAGCATTTTATATACAAATACCAAATTATAAATTTTTAAAATTTTTTAAAATAAAAAAATCTAGTCAAAAAATGCATTATCATTAAATTATATCCAATGACGGACCAAAAAACTTATTAAAGGGAGGGCTAAATTTTTACAGAAAAAATTATAGATGAATTTATTAAATATTTAATATTACAGCATTTCAATAAATAATTTATACTATTAAATTAAATACGCATAAGATATTATAATTTTATCCCATAATTTTACTTATTTTAAAAATATTATATAATAGCCTTATTTTTTATTTTTTAAAAAATAATTTTCTTCATATAGCATACCAAATAGTTTCTTATTTATGTATATATAAATTTTGACAAAAATTTTATGAATTAAAAAAATTCATTTAAATATATATTATCTATAATTCACGTATATATAATTGATTTAAATTATATATATTATATATAATTTATTTAATTTTATTTAAATTTAAATATATAACTAAAAAATATATAAATTCTTATATAAATATAAAAATCATTTATGCGTGTGTATATATTTATATATATATATATATATTTTTTTTAATTTATTTTAATTTAAATATATAAATGAGTATATATAAATTCTTATATAAATATAAAATTTATATATATATATAAATTAGTGTGTGTTTACATGTATATAATATATATATACATATATATAATATAATATATATATATACACATACATACATATATGTATGAATGTATATATGTGATTGAATGAAGGAGTGCAGAGCCCTCTGGACCCCCCTAAATTTGCCCCTAATTATATTTATAAAAAAATATAGAAAATATCGTATTTAGACCACTCATTATTGGATAATTAATCACATTTTTGTTTCATTTTTTTTAAAATTACAGATATGAATTAATTTGGAATTTCCTAAATATCCAAATTGACTAAGAATTTAAGTACAAGAAAAGAAACTTGAGAAAACGACAACGCCAAAAATGAGGCGACGACTCGACGTGTTTTTAAAGCCTTAGATATATGTATATATGCAATTACATACAACTCCCACGCGCGCCTTTCTCTATAAATGTTGCACATATCCAATCCAATATGTAAAGACATATTTATTATCTCTCTCTCTCTCTATCTCTATTTCACTAACAATACCTATTTCCTCTTTTCTCTCTCCCTCTCTACAAAACAAAAACCCTCTCTGAATGTAACCATCTCTCGAGCTACATGATTGCACAGATCAGGCCTTAACTACCATTTTATACTCTCTTTTTGTGCTTTTCTTTCTATTACTTCTTCTTTGTTTGTTGTGTCTGTAAGTCGGAGGAATTTGAAATTTTTTTACGGGAGGCCTATGTTTTAGGCGTTAGTTAGTTACTGAGTGTATTTTTGTTTTTGTTATTGAAAAAGTGAAGTTTCGATGTCTACTGCTCCTTCTTCGTCTTCTTCTACGTCGAAGAAATGCTTCAATTTGGATTGTACGGACTTCAATTCCAGGAAAGGTTGGCGGCTGCGTTCCGGAGAGTTTGCTGAGCTTTGTGATCGATGCGCGTGAGTTTTTTGACTGCTTCACTGTAATTTTTGGTTTATTTCAATTTTAGTTTTGTGTGTTAATTTTTATAGTTTATTTGGAGGTTTATGAGTTTGGTGGGCTGTGTTCGGGCTGAATTTAAGGGTATACTTGTTACGAATATGTTAGTGGTTTTTTGTTTTGTTACTTGCTAAATTTAGGAAGTTGTTATGCCTCTGGACCTGGAAATTGGGTTTTGTTGGGAGGTTAATTTGGGAATGTTGGCTTTGGCTCAAGCTCTGTCCAGAAATGAACGCATGTTAACGGACACTTTCTCATTTTCTTACTGCAGTGTTGTAGAAATAACGATGGAAAAATATTTGATTTTTTTTATTCCAGAAATTTTTTAGCAGCCTAGAATTTCATTAGACCAAGTCTCAATTGAAAATTTTGCTATGTATTTTTAACTTTTTTCTATTATATTTTTTGCTTAATTATGTCAATTTTGGAATGTTAATATGTAGGTGTATAAATTTATGTGTGTTTCAAATGCATCTGTATCTGGAAATAAATTTTGGTTACTGCAAATTTTCCTTTTTGATCATTTATTTAGTTCAACATATAGTCAATTTATTGTCAATATCTTGAAGATTAGTTAGTGCGGCTGCAATAAGACTTCTGCTCTTATTTGACTGCTAAAGTGGTTTGGTTATTGAGGCTTGACTATGCTTGAATTGAAAAACTCTCTTGAAGTATGGGATTAGAATAAGTTATGCAAATTTCTTGAATTTTTTGCTTTAGCTGGAGGATTTAATATGCATACCAATAGCGATAATGTAAGTTTAATCTCTGCAGAAGGACAGCTGCATCTTATTTCTATCCTCTTTGTTAGATTTTTCTTTTTTTCTTTTTATTTTTTTATTTTTTTATATACTAAGTTGCACAAGAATGGAATGTAATCCTAATTGCCAGTTGAAATTCAGTTGAAATTTTCTCTAATATCATGTGAAAACAGCTCATTTCCATCAAAGGTCAATTCTCGTTCAGAGTTTGGTTCATAATGTATTGGTAGTGCTTGCACATTAACTTGAATTGATTGAGAGGATGTTTCTAAATATTAATAAGTTCAAAATAACACCTAGCATCAAAGTGAGACAAGTTATTGTTGAAGTTACAGCTTTTAAAAAATTTCTTGTTAATATAAAACTAGAGTTTGCCTGTTCAGTACTAAGAAATTGGAAACAACACATCGATGGAAGGTGATGGTCACATAAAGCTATTTGACATGCCTAGATTTGGACGTAAATATAGATTATCTTTTGGTTATCAAATGAAGCTGAATTTGAGTAAATCACTTTTTTAGAGTTTAGACATTTTAAACAGTAGATGCCGGCTGCTTTTAAGTTGTTTAAGAATATTTAGGGTCAAAACATGCCAAAAGTACCTGAATATCATTCTTTAATTGCTTGTGATTTACATATTTCAGATGATTTTTTCCAACAATAATGCGACATAGATACTCTATCTAACTTCTTTTAGTTGGTGAGGTGACAATTTGTTAAATATATACCCTTAGTCAAATCATCTAAGCAAATAAATTTAGTATTTAACTATTTGTGAGCTATTGGATAGTGAACACATTTCCTGCCTAGTTGTTTCAGGTGATCATTCCATATGTATGGTAAGCTTGAGATATTAAATTTATAGTAAGTTGAGAGTCTATTTTGTTGATCTGAATTTTTTTTCTGAGTGGTAATTTGGTCCGTGACTAGCTGTAACTGAATTTTTTTTATCATGCATCTTGAAAAGGGACTTTGGTTATTAATTTTCAAAATAGCACAGAAGATTTTGGTTATTAGTTTTCAAATTATCGTGGAAGTTTCTTTGCTGTAATTTAATTTACTAATGACTGTATTTTGCTTGGGATGGTTCTATTGTCTTCTTGTATAGTATGTATGTATTTACCGGCGAAAACCTTCTTATTACGGATTAAAGCTTAGCTAGGTTGAACTGGTATGGATTGGTTATTTTGGTGTTTTAGTGGGCTTCTCTCTGTCACTCTCTCTTAAAATTACTATCAAATACATGATTGTCTAAAGGTATTTTGGATGAAAAATATATTCATTGTTGTTTTATCTTCTATTATTTTTTTTTATTATCTCTTTCCATCACATCATTTATTTTGAGATTCTGATGTCTTTATCTTTTGTTCAGTTAACAATTAACTCTGGCTATGTTTGACTCAGTTCTGCTTATGAAGAAGGGAGATTCTGTGAGATATTCCATTTGAAAGCTTCTGGTTGGAGATGTTGTGAATCTTGTGGGAAGGTAAGCAGAAAACTCTTCTTGTTGATTTTTATGCTTTCCATTTTAAGTTATAAATACCAAATATGTCATCAAAGTCTGCCAAATTTATTCTGTTTTTAGCGGACACAGCCTCATGGTCAATATCTTACTGCAGCAAGTTCATTGTGGATGCATTGTTTCAATTCATGCATTTACGCTATTAGATGCTGGAGGGATTGAGTGCATGGGGTGCACAAGGAAAAATGTTGTTTTTGTAAGTAGTCATTCTAATTCTACAAAAGCTGTAACTAATTTATATTCTTCATGACTATTGGAAATTTCTCTGACTACTGGGTTCATTGTTACTGATTAGTTGGAAAAATCTGTTTCCTTTTGTCTTAGTTGATATATTTTATAGAATTTAGATTTTTGCAGTACTTTTAGGGTCTATTTGCAGAAAAGAACTTTATCATAGTTTGATCAATGAAACGAGAGCTACTTGCACATGTAGATACATGCCTTATCATGTGTGCATATTGACAGAAAACTAGAGATCTCTTTACTTTCACTTTAATTTAGTCAGAAACTCATGCCCTGAAGCAGGCTTGGAGTGCCTTAAGAAGACTGATATTGAGTATTTGGTATGTTTGAATATTGATTTAATGATGTATTAGCTATTGTGATTATTCAGGGGGTGATCCTGGAGAAACTTGATTGACTGGCATTATAAAGCTTAAAATGGAATATTCCTTTGCTCCCGACATAGTTAACTTATTATTATTAGTGGGACTGTGTGGACAATGCTAACCTGTTAATGATCTCATTTTCATTCCAAAGGTTCTTCTGTTTCATATTTGACATTGATCTTTGACTTTTCAGTTATATATGATATTTTTTTAATATTTTAATTTACTTTTCAACGTAAAGAGAGATTGAGAGAATGTTTTCTCCCAGATGCTTCAGAGTGGCATCATGTAATATTTTTCTGTCTTCTTCTTGTTCTAATATCAACCACCATAATCTCAACTTGTTTTTATCATTTTGGTAACCCAATGTTGTTTTTATCTCTATTTTCATCTTTGATTCTTCGAATTTTATTATTATTATTATTATTATTATTCCTACCACTACAATTTTTTTTTATTTTAATTTCTTTTCTGAAGCCATCCACATAATTGTACTCATATCTTTTTCCTTTTTTTGTCACGCCAGATTTGTAGCACAACATATGTTCGTTATTTTGGGGGGATATTTGATCCCTCAAAATTTTGATTATTACGTTATTCTTACTTTCTGAGGGAAATTTGTTTTTGCTTAATGAATTGTACTTTTCATTAATTGTTCATCTTTAGTGATGTATAGTATTAACTCTTTGTTGCATTTTATGACAGACGTCAAATACTGCATGGCCACCTTCTCTATTTTATAATAGTATATCAGAACGATTTAAAGATCTCTCTGTCAAAAACTGGAGTCAGTTAGCTGGATCAGGTCCTGTACCATGGCGGCAAGCACCCAGTTTGTTCAATTCTTCTGTTTCTCATTCTGAATTGCATTCGAGGACACTATATGAAATTGACAGGCTTAATACTGGTGAAAGATCATCTGCCCCTTCTCTAGAGAAAGGGAGACTAGAGGATTTTTCTGAAAGACTAATTAATGGGGCCCTGAAGCTCGGTGCACGGGATATACTTGAGAATGGTAATGCAGGTACAGATCCCTTACTTGCGATCCTCATTCTGGTTAGATGAAAGAAATATGTGATGATTTGGCCTCTTCCTTTTGGTGTGCTAAAAAAAGATGAACGGAGATGGTAGCTGCAAAGCCTGATTCGAACATTTTGTTTCAGGAACCAATAGTGAGGAGAAACCTGGTTCATGCTTAGGTGTATCACATCAGCCTTCCTTAAGGGATGATCCATCCGCTCCACAACTTGGAATGTCTCTACCTTTTGCTTCTCTAAATGAACCAAATGGTCAAATTGGCAGCTCTGGAGCTCCTTCATGGCAACCTGCTCCACCTTTGCTTGCAAAGCATTTTCACAGTAGCATGCATAATGGAGTTGACTCATCACCTGATACTCATACACGCAATGGAAGGCCTCGAACAGATGCCCGTGGAAGAAGCCAACTACTTCCTCGGTACTGGCCAAGGTTTACTGATGAAGAGCTACAGCAGATCTCTGGAAAGTATCCTTTGGTTCAGTAATGTATGAATTTGAGGCACTTTGTCATTATGAACTTTGATTCTTAAATTTTTTTTTCTGACTCGTGAATATGGATGAGACTAAATGGGATTGGCTAATTCTATTCTGTCTTTTTATGCCAGGCTTCCCTTTTGTTTTTCTTTAGAATTATGCAATCTAAATCCTTAACCATATTTTAAAGTTCAAATTCTGTAATCACCCCTTTGTTTGAGAAAATGTTAAGCGCTAGTGATGCTGGGCGAATTGGGCGCCTGGTGCTGCCAAAAAAATGTGCTGAGGTTAGTCCTTATGCTTCCCAGCTTGACCTTCTGCTTTATCCATATCTCTGTTCTAGACTGTACTATATTGGAGAGATTGATAAGACATATCATGTTGTATAGGGGGTGCTAAATGATATTAATACTGTCTATTTGGTGTCCCATGAACCGAGCCAAACAAATTGGATTTGCGTTCCTCTTATGCCAACTCTTTTTCTCCATTTTACTCTATCAAGGCTAAAGTAGAGAAATCAGTTCAATTGAACTGATGATTATTTCATTCTTTAAAGAACTGATTGAATTACAAGTCCTTTTTAATTCAATTCATGCTACTGAAATGAATTGAATTTGGATTCAATGCACCATTGATTTGACTCCACTTAGAGTGTAATTCATTTGATTAGGAGTACATCTATGCTCAAGTGGGCCACTGTCGTTTTTATTATTTATGTGATGCTGTCATATTTTACTACTCAGTTTGTCATATAGACAGTGGAGCTTTTGACTATAATATCTTTTCGAAGTTAGATTGCTTGACCAAACTGCAGAATGTGATATGGATGTAACCTGGAATGTGTGGGCTCCTATATTCTGTTAAAGGATTCTTTCCCTAGAACTGTCAGTTGAATCTGATATGGATATATAACCTGGAATGTCCTTGCAGGCTTCTATATTCTGTTAAAAGGATTCTTTCCCTAGAAATGTCAGTTGATGGTTGATTTTAAATATACTTCTGATTTATGAGGAAACAAGAATTAGTGTTAATTTAAGATGATCACCAAAATGACCATGAATTAATCTGTTTCTTCCTCTATTAGTTTCTTTTTGAACTGTTAGTTTTTTTTTTTTTTGAATTCTTCTTCTGTTAGTTTCTTTTTGAATATACTTTCAGGTTTCTTTTTTGAACATGTTGCAAGTGTCTTAATAAGATGTATACACTTGCTTATGTTGGATGCCATGTGTCCCTTGTGAAACTTATGTTTATCTGCCTGCCATGTCAATGGGGTAGCTCAGAGACTGTTTACATATTTGCATGAATAATGCCTGTGTTGACTTTTGCCTCTACTCGTCACCTTGTGACTTCAGCATCATTTTATTTCCACCAATAAGATCAATAATATATATGCTTGATTTGTGACAGGCCTATTTTCCTCCTATCTCACATCCTGAAGGCTTACCACTTAAGGTCCAGGATTCTAAAGGCAAAGAATGGATATTTCAATTCCGCTTCTGGCCTAATAATAATAGTAGAATGTATGTTCTGGAGGGAGTAACTCCTTGCATACAGAATATGCGATTGCAAGCAGGTGATATAGGTAAGTACCAAATTGAGTGGACAGAGCAAATCAAAAGTTGCTGACTTTGAAATTTGGCGATGATGACATTGTGTTAGCTTTTTTGCTATTTTTCTTAAATCTTTTGAATGTGGTTGACAAATAACATGGCTCTTACATCCTGCGAGAAATGTTGTCTGTTAGTTTTGGTGTCTTGTTTCATGCCTTAATCTTTGAATTCATCTTCCTTATGATGTGGTGCCAACTTGCTTTGAATTATTACTACATGGTTTCAGAATTCTTGGTATTGGAACTGAAATTTGGTTATGTTTCCTCAGTAACATTTAGTAGATTAGAGCCCGAAGGAAAATTAGTTATGGGATTCAGGAAGGCCTCGACTGCTCCATCGTCTGATCAGGTATGACCTTCTTTAAATACTTGGAAATCCCTCTACTTATTTTTGTTGCTATCTTGCATATGTGTTCAGCTATCCCTGAGCATATGGCATCAATGTGTGCATAGCGTGTGCTTGAGGCATGTTATCAGACATAGAAACAGCTGTATGCATGCCTGTTTAAGAAATTTAACTGATACAGTAATTAGTCTTCTAATCTGTTATTATTTTATTTTGTTTATTTTTTAAGTTACTAATTGTTTATGGGAAAAATCTAAAAATTATTATAAACTATAATTTTTTTATATTCTACAAAATGTTCCAATGAATCGCTACATGTTAGTAATTAGTGATTTTCTTTTTATTAAATCTCTTTCAAATAATGATGTTTACATGCCCTTAGTCACTTTGATAAGTAACTTAAAGGACATGTAAAATTAAGCGACTATTTTTGGCGGTTCGACTTGGTAAGATTTTGAGCTTCTTCCCTGTACATGCTTCAAGTCCTCAAACAGACGACTTTGCTAAAACTTATTTGATTGAGTAGATACAGAATGCATTGGCAAGTAGACTTCCTAATGTACATTGATGGCAAGTGGTTGGATTATCATAGAATTTTATGGTGGCATTTTAATATGTTGGAAAATGGAGATCTCTGCTACTATCTCAACCAAAATCATCTTTATTAGCTCTGCAATTTGAATGGGAATTGCATAGATAACTGTTCATTTGGTGCTTAATTCAGTCTGTTCGTTTCTTAAAACTTCATGTGTCAGTGTGTATCCTAACTTTATCCGACTGCCTTGCAATGGAGCTTTTCATGCAATAACCATGTCTTCATAAACTTAAGAAATCATATATTTTGCAATCAATTTCTTTGATAAATAAGCAATTGGTTGAATATTTATTATTGAATTATGGTAGTTTTTGAAGAGAGGATAATGCTTATTAGTTTTCATTTTGGCCCTTCCCTCCTCTCATCAATTCATCTTTGGCTTGTTTCTCTTATTTAATCAGAAAATCCAATCATTAATCTGGCAAAGGTGGTGAATACTTAAGAGTCTATTTTAAGGATTGGTCTCCTGCATCTAGATATAATTTGAGATGAATTGAACCAAGAGATTAACCCCAAATTCTTAATTTACAGGACAATGGTACAAGCAAGACTGGTAATGGTGTTTCTACGAATGGAGATGTTAGTAATACAAAGCCTTTATGGTGAAGTTGCTTTATCCTTTTATCATTTAAAAGATAAATTGGAATGACCTAGATTTTTACCATTTAAACAGGCTGAACTGGCTGATCCTAGTCCCTGGTCTGAAGTTGACAAGTCAGGATACATAGCAAAAGAAGTTCTTGAAGGGAAATCTTCAATCAAAAAGAGGAAAAGCAGCACATTGGGCTCTAAGAGTAAGCGCCTGAGAATTGAAAATGAAGATATGATAGAATTGAAGCTTACATGGGAAGAAGCACAAGGCCTGCTCCGCCCCCCTCCTGGCCATATTCCTACTGTTGTGGTGATTGAAGGATTCGAGTTTGAGGAATATGAGGTCTGGTTAATTCCATAATCAATACAAATCCATGCCTATTATTATCACTCTTTAAGTCATCTTCCAGTGTGCTTGTATTTACGACTAGCTTCAATTGTTTACTTGGATTACGGCCCTGTTACCAGTGACTGTTGGTTTATTTCTTTATTTTTAGATTGGCCTTTTTGGTCATTTTGAGTTTAGGCAAATGATACCGACACAAAAAGGAGTAAAAGAATGTGATGATGCAAAGAAAAATTACTTCACTTCGTACCATGCATAGCTAAGAATTCCTAGCTGTTGTATAATTTTGCACTTTTTCCTTCACACTAGCTAAGAATTCCCAACTGTTGCGTAAATTCACACTTCTCTTTCACACAAGCTAAGAATTCCCAACTGCTGCATAAGTTTGTATGTCTTTTTCTTTTACGCTCATCAATCCTTTTTTGAATTGAAGAACATTTAAATCTTTATGAGAGCATTTATTGAAAATTCCTTAAAAATTTTATCATGTTTTGTTGGAAATTGTCTTTGGCTTGTTACACCTTACGGGGTATCTATTTCGTTTCGGAACTCACACATGTGCTATGACAGGATGCTCCAATACTTGGGAAGCCAACAATTTTTGCAACTGACAATTCAGGGTAAATTACTTGACTGCATTGTCTCCTACAAAAGAAAAAGTTTATTTGCATTCTTTATAGACGTGGACTGCAATTCTTTATTCTTGGAGTAGTGTTTTCTGTTGAAGAGAACCCCTGCTGTGTTAGCTGGCTAATACTTCAATCTTATAATATGGCTACATTTTTCCAGGAGAATGTATATGTATACATCTTTTTGTCTTTTGTGCAGCCTTAGCATGTTTGAAATTATTGACAATCGTGGATTGTTTTCCTACCTGTTGACAACTTAGGAATAATGTTTTAGTATTATAATATATTTTCTGCTGTGAATTATGAAAATGAATACATGTTTTTTTCATTGTTGTAATTTAAATAATTCTTTAAGCTGTATTATTTTTCTGTGCTCTCTCTTTGAGCCAAAAAAAATGCTAATATTGTTTCTATTGTCAGTCAAAAGATTCAATGGGTTCAGTGTGAAGATTGTTTTAAATGGCGCAAATTGCCTGCTAATGCTCTTCTTCCCTCCAAATGGACATGTTCTGGTAACTCTTGGGATCGAGAAAGGTATAACATGAACCCAGTTGTTTTTAGATGCAAGTTTCTCTCCATATATTCAATACGCTCTATGCTTTGAGGCTATTTTGAAACACCATATCATTTTTCGTCCTTGTAAGATGGAAACACGCTTTCGAGGGGAAACTTGTTGATTGAACTAGTATTTACTTTTGAATACTGTATGCTATTAGGCTGTTGCCTATAAGATGGGTGTTACAGCTTTTGAAAGATCAACTTCTGTTCAGCAAAGAAGCCAACTTTGTGGCACCTTTAGATGGGTTATTACTTGTCCTATAATGCACATTACCTTTACTGCATGGTAAAATAATGTGCCGGCTCAGAGTTCTACCTTTTCCCTAAAGATGGATGTAAATACCGTGTGAAATTTTTTAGCACATCTGATTACCTGTGAATTGCAGCCTTTAGGTATTGTATTAATTGTTCTTCTCTCTCTGTTACCAGATCATTGTGTTCAGCCGCCCAAGAATTGACAACAGAACAGCTTGAAGATCTGCTACCTCCTTGTAATTTAGGTACAACTTACTTGAAGCAATTTTACAATTTTGTCTTTAATGTTCAAAATTTGCCATTAGTAGGTCAAATTATCAAGTGTTATACTGAGTTCCACTATCATGTCTTGCACTTTTCTTGCTTAATGCAATGCATATGATGATTCTAAAATGTTGGCGCTTGTGTTTCCTGCACGAACTGCTTGATTTGTGTTAAACAATTAGCTGCTTCGAAGAAGATGAAGGCTGCTAAACAGGATGCTGATAATGTTGAAGCATTGGAGGGGCTTGACACTCTTGCCAACCTAGCTATTTTAGAAGAGAATGAAGCCTTTCCAGCTTCATCTCAGGCCACCACAAAGCATCCCCGACACAGGCCTGGCTGCTCTTGCATTGTTTGCATTCAGCCACCAAGTGGGAAGGGCCCCAAACACAAGCAATCATGCACATGTAATGTGTGTCAAACAGTTAAACGACGTTTCAAAACTCTAATGATGAAGCGTGAGAAAAAGCAATCAGAGAAAGAAGCAGAAGCTACAAGGAAAAAACAGCAGCCAACTTTACCTGAGAAATTGCTGGATGATGATCCCTCGCCATCTACAAACGCTGGAAGTACCAGCTCCAACATAAAAAAGGTGGTTAGTGAAGGTTCAGATGATGATCCTAATAGAATTAAATCCTCCACTTCACATTTTAAAGGTCAAATTGACTTGAATATCCAGCCAGAACGAGAGGAAGAGTCATCACCGGGTTCAGATTCGGGAAATGTGATGAAGATGTTCCAGGATACCACTGAGAGGTATATCAGGCAACAAAAATTGTTGGGCTCTGATGTTGACAATATTTCAGCGGTTAATCAAACTGTGGCAGGTCATGGAATTAATGAAAAAATCAATAACAGCATTATGCTTGGCGGCAGTCATCAAGAATCTGGCAAAGATATTCCTGCAACTCTTTCAATGAAAGTGTCATCGTCTTCTCCAGCTATTGGATAATCATGCAATACTGTTTTTGACCATCCATGGAGCCGGACTAAGGAGCTGAATACAGGGGTTTTTTTTTTATCTTGTACATTTCCATTATGTTGCTGCTTTTTTCTGTACATAAAGTAGAGGTAGGAAGTGGGCAATAACATGGTTGGAAAACCAATAATTTTGCTGATTCATGTTCATATGTGATCTTCTCTATGTAATATAAGCGGATGTTAGTTTAGAGGAAGGGAGGGAAATAACGTTAATCTTGAGAGTGGTAGGTTGAAGCTATGTAGTTCATTTCTAGAAGCTCACCACCACCCTGGTTCAGGATCATGGGTGATTGTAACTTGGAAAAATGAGATATCATGGGTGATTCATTTCTAGAAGCTGTGCCAGTGTTTGCCTTTTGCTCACCTGGAAAAATGAGATGTCGCTTTTACTCAATTCTATTTTGTGTGCATTATGAGAAATATTGCCCGTGTCTATTTCTGGACTTCTATAACAAAACAAAGCCCTTTGAGCTGTCTGATTATTTCATTTTGGTCCTACGCAGGTTAACTAGATCCACAAGTATAGTAGTATTTATCATTTTTATACATCTTAATATAATACAACATATTGACATAATTAATTTATTTTTAATATTGTAATTTTTTAAATTACATTACAATTAATAAAATAGATGTATTTTTAAATTTAATAATATAATACAATTTTTAAAATATATAATAATTTAATAAACTATTTTAAATATATTGATAAGTAGAGTGAATAAAATATGAATATAAAATAAATTAGTGCAATATAAATTTATGATAATTTTAATCATTCACAATTATTTTTTTAAACTTTGTTTCACTTGATTAAATAATAATATCAGTAAGAGAAAATAAGCGTGCGCTAGTAAAATTGAAAAAGTAAAGCAATACTAAAATGACTATGTAAATAAAGTATAGATAAATAGTTAAGAAAACTTCATCCACCAATAATTGTTAAATCGTTAAATTAAAAAATAAATTCAATATCATTTCTTATGTATTATTTCTTATACATAAAAATAAACAAAGAGATAATTTTTAATTTTGATGGCAAACTGGACTGTTAGGGCTTCGGTTCAGGTTCAGAAATTCAGATTTGGCTATAGTCAATCGCGCCTCCTGCAAGATCAAAAACTGAGAAACCAGACTTCAGTAAGGAGACTCTGATGTCTAAGTCAGAAATCTACAGAGTGGATGAACTCAGAATAAGAGAAAGTTTTTTAAGCCCTTTTACCTGTGGGGCCTACCCTTATATATAGTGAATGGAAGTGAAACCATATATGCTAGGGTTAGCTAATTTTTTTGGTGTCAACATTATTGTTTTTTGTCACATCATACCAACTACCGTTCGGATGGAGCAGAGTTCGGTCAAACGGGTAGTTCAAAAAGGAAGATGTATCGTCCGGACAGCTAGGAGTCCGGTATAATAGTTCGGGTAGTATCACTAGCATCTCCCAAGTAGACTGACATTTATGTCAGGAAAAGAGATCATGGCGAGGTGATGATTTTGTGGAGAACATGTGTCATGAATCATTGTGCGACGTTCAAGTTGCTGAACACTATTAGAGCGGGAAAAGATTTCAGTTTTCCCGCTCTACGCCATAAATGAGGTTGTCTATAAATATGGGTTGAGGAGGTAGCCATTAAGCACATAGAGTTAACCTTTTGGAGTTCGGTTGCTTAGTAAAATTTAATGCAACGTACTTAAGTTTGGTGATTGGTAAGCGAAAGTTGATAACTGACTGAGGCTATGAGCATATATCGATGAGTTTCACTTTTATAATTTGCGTTCTATAATATTGTGTTTCGTATAAAATGAGTTCGAAAAGTGATCATGTGTCCATAGATGAACAAAGAGTAAGTGAGGAGTACGTAAGATATAGCGATTCCACTGAGTCTAGCAATACAGTAAGTAGGTTGTCAGATGAAGGTAGTGTGGCGAATATTGAGATAGCCGAAGTCCCTGAGGTCAGGATGACAACAACAGGTCTTGCTCCTGTGGACGAAGAGGTGGAAGGAGAAAGAGAGATGAGTTCCCGGGGCAGTACTGACCGGGCTCATGTTAGGGATATTTCGTACACCCTGACAAAGGAAGATCTAGAAGGAATTTGTGAAAAATATAAGATTCATGCTGATCACAAGATATTATTGCCTGAAGGAGCAGTTCGAGGTGACGATATTCCTGGAATGAACCATATAATAATATACGAGGATATGAGGGCAGGACTTTGGTTCCCTCTATGCCCATTTATCATATAATTCTTAAATGTTAATGGTATTTCACCAGGACAACTGAGTCCCAATTCTTGGAGAATGGTAGTAGGCTTCGAGCTACTGAGTACGCTGTTAGGTGTCGAAGTTTCACCTAGAATTTTGGTTGCATTCTATTTTATCAAGGCTTGGCCAAAATTGGATGAGGATTTTTTGTACCTCCAACGCAGCCAAAACTTTCCTTGTTCAGTGTGAAACTAGATTCAATTAAAGGATGGAAAGATAGGTTTTTCATTTTAGAGAGGGTCGGAGGATTTGATTGCCTTACCAATGGAGTCGAGGTGGGGCAATGCCGAACATTAAGAGGGAAAACCTGAATATAAATGACCGAGCTATCTTTGATAAGATAGCCCGGGACATTCAAAGAGAGAAGTTGAATGTCTTACACCTTATTGCAAGATATTTTCCCTTGAGGAAAGATCCAATTGAGTCACGCCCTGAGGATCGGGCTGGTAAAGTCTCCGTTTGATATTTCTGTAAGTTTGTGGTTAATGATATTCTAATTTTTTATTTGTGTGCAAAAATAGAGAAAAGAGGGATGAAGGAACGGGTGAAGGTGCTTCAAAAGGTAAGGCCTGAAGCCGAGAAGATCGCTCGAGTGTCTTCTAAGGAAAAGAGGAGAAGGGTTGACACTCCCAGTGAGGTGGCAGAGCTCTCCAAAAGAAAGAGAAAGGATAATGGGAAATAAATTGGAGCCTAGATGGACACGGGTGTTCCAACTATCTCGGTGGAGCAGGGGGTTGAAAAGATTGACACCGAGGGGACCTTAGCTCGGGTAGAGACGAGAGAGGAGGAAGGATCCTCGGAAGGGCAAGCAAAAGGGGTTCAAGGACTAGAGATCGTATATGAGCTCAACCCCAAAGAATTGGTGCGAGCCCTCATAAAGTCGTTCGCCTCTCGACATGACGAAGACTTCAGGCTCAAAGACCCGCAGGTCGGGTTTCTTAATCGAGAATATCTAAGGAATATACTGTAGGAGAATAAATACTTTGACAGTATGTCTCCTAGAGTATTCATGAAGTCATTCTGAGCTACAACTACTGAGGTAAGTGGAGTTCGGTTTACAACTCATTTATGTTCTAGAGTGTGGTTTAGTTGTGATACGTATTACAAATTAAAATTTGCTTATGTTTTTCTTTCTAGTTCTATCTTATATGCCATAGCATGGCCGATTGATACGCTGGGATAGCGGAGGGTATGAAGAAGCTCTAATTAAGCTTGAATCATTGAATAAGAAATAGATAGAAATCGAGCGTTGGTTGGCCAATGCTAAAAAGAGAGTGATAGAAGCAGATAAGCGAGCTATAAAGGCTGGGAGCAGGGCTGATGCAATAATAAAAGAGCTTGACCAAGTGAAGGGAGATCTCTCTATAGCCCAAGGGTCACTCGCGAAGGAGCAAGAAGCCCTTGGAATTGTGAAGTTCCAAGAGCTCATTGTGGTCGAGTTGAAGAGGAGGTCTCTTCAGGGAAATTTTGATTGGATTATGGATGTGGATCCTGACTAGACTCCAGATGCTCCGTTAATAAACCAAGACGAGGAAGAAAAGGATCAAGACCAAGAGGTACATGATGGCTCTGGAGGTGGAATTGCCTGATGGACACCTTCATTCCACTAATTTTTTTATTTAGCTATATAAAAAGCTCGAGTAAGCTTAGAGTGGAGCTTAGTAGCTCGTTATGTAGCTTTACAACTTTTGTTTTATTTTTTATTATTTTTTTTATTTACCGAGCTATTGTGGGAGACCTACATTTGGTATAAAGGTCGACCTATGAACAGTTGTAATTTTGTTCTTTCTTGAATTAATATATACTATATATGTTAAGTAATTGTTGCTTTTTTTCTTTAATGCATCAAACATAAAATTGTATGTAAAATATAAATATAACTCAACGTAACTATCTAAATATAGTTTAATCCCTAAGCGGGACGTTGGACCATTCAAAGTGATGGAAGAATGAAAAATTCTCTTTAATTAAAGTTAAAACTTTGTTAATGGGCTCGGTGCTAAAGGCACTACGTGCTATTTGGGATATGCTTCACAGGGGCGTTGCAAAGCTCTTTGTGCGAGGCACGGTGAGCTGTTTGAGATGCGCAACTGGGTGCTTGCTAAGCTTTTTATATGAGACACAATGAGCTATTTAATATGCACAACTGGGCGCTTGTCGAGCTCTTTGTACGAGGCAAGGTAAGCTATTTGAGAAGCACAATTGGGCGCTTGCTGAACTCTTTATACGAGACATGATGAACTATTTGAGATGCATAACTAGACACTTGTCGAGCTCTTTGTACGAGGCACGATGAGCTATTTGAGATGCACAACTGGGAGCTTACCGAGCTCTTTGTGTGAGGCACGATGAGCTATTTGAGATTCACAATTTGTAGGATTTTGAATGCATAGTTTGATAGCTGTGTTTGTGTGTCCATACATATGCATTCATGATAGTCAAATATACTATAGTATTAAATTATGATCATATGTGGGCTCTCTTTCTTATGCCTGATGTTACTTTCTTATTTTCATGAGTACAAAATACATGTATTGTCTGTGATCAAGAGAAATACAAGAAAAGTAAATATTCAAAAAATTTACAACTGAAACATCCATACGAGCTTACTAGAAGTACTTCTTCAGGTTGTTGGCATTCAAGGTTCTTGGAATTTCTTTACCATTCATTGTACACAACTTGTATGCGCCCCCTTGAGCTCTTCAACGATTTTATATGGTCCTTCCCAATTCGCTTCGAGCTTCCCAGATCCTGATAATCCCTGGGTGACAACATTTCTTCCCAAAACCATATCTTCTTCACTCAGCCACTTGGGATGAAATTGTCTATTATGGAAAATAGCCATCCGGGCTTTGTATGCTTCAGCTCTGATGCTAGTTTGATCACGCTTAAACTTTAGCATGTCCAAGTTATATCTGTAGTTTGATTCTTGATCTTCTGAAAAATTGAGAGTTCTGGTTGATGAAAGTTCGATTTCAACCGGAATGACTGCTTCAGTGCTATATGTTAATGCAAAGGGGGTCTCCCATGTAGAAGTTCGTGGGAAAGTTTGACAAGCCCAAAGGATATTGTAAAGTTCTTCTGCCCTTAGACCCTTGGCTTCATCCAATCTCTTTTTTTAATCCTGCTATGATAGTCTGATTTGTAACCTCAGCCTGACCATTAGCCTGGGGGTGGTAGACCGAAGTAAAATGAAGGTCGATCTTGAGTTTGAAATAGTATTTATTGAATTGTCTGCAATCAAACTGCTTACCGTTATCAGTGATTAAGGTGTGTGGAATACCGAACCATGTGATAACAGACTTCTTAAAGAATTTTATAACTGCAGTTGGAGTTATGGATGCCAGGGGTTCTTCTTCCACCTATTTTGTGAAAAGATCAACAACTATGACGACAAACTTCTTTTGGGCCACAGCTTGAGGGAAAAGGGCCTAAGATGTCCATTCCCCACTAGGTAAAAGGCCATGGGATTCTAATTGGTCTTTGTTTTACAGATAGCTGGTGCTATAAGTTGGTAAACTTCTGGCACTTCTGGCACTTTTCTACTAAGTTCCTTGCATCAATTCCCATTGAAGGCCAAAAGTAAGCTTGAAGTAAAGCCTTTCGAGCTATAGTCTGAGCTCCCTCATGAGTCCCACATGTCCCTTCATGGATCTCTCTGAGGAGGTAATTGCCCTCATCTTTAGATTCACATCTACTCCATAGATTGGAGAATGATCTCTGATACAACAGCCCATTGTGAATGGCATACAAGCTGAATTTCCTAACAATTCTCTTGGCCTCCACTGTGTCTTATGGGAGTTCGCCAGAATTTAAAAACTTATAAATTGAAAGTCTCCATCCATCCATCAATTCAACCGCTAGAACTGCCGAAGCTTCATAACTTGGACACTCAATAACTTCAAAGAGTGCCCATTGCTCGTAAGGTCCCTCCCTGCTGTAACGGCTTTAGTCAGCTTATCTGCTTGCTCATTCTATGCCCGAACTATCTGATGTATATGCCAAAAGCAGTCTTTCTTTTTCAGAGCTATTAGGAGTTCGGCTATATACTCTTTGTACCGATCATAGTCGATTCTTGGGCTTCATACTCCCCTATCAATTGACTAACTACCAGCTAGAAATTTGAGAGTATTTAGAATGACTCTGAGCAAACTTTTGAAGCAAGTCTCAATCTTAAACATATGGCCTCAAACTCTGCCATATTGTTAGAAGCTGCAAAGTTAAGTTTCGTGGAGTATTTGACTTGTATTTTGCCCGAGCTTATAAGCACTACTCCAATACTAGCTCCCTCTACTCCAAAAGCTCCATCTACATAGAGAGTCCATACTCCAACTGGTAACAAATCAAAGGGCTGCTCATACAACTCTGTGATAAAGTCTGCCAAAACTTGTGCTTTCATAGCCCGCCTAGGTTCGTATCTTATATCAAATCTCCCTAATCGTGTTGCCTATTCTTTTAGGTGGCTTGAGGTCTCTGGCAGCTGAAGTAGTCTCTTTAAGCAGGAGTTAGTCTATACAGTTATAGTATATGCATCAAAATACGGAAGAAGTCTTTGTGAAGCATACCGAAGTGCCAGGGCTAACTTTTCTGTCGAGGAGTACTGGAGTTTCGACCCTTTCAGGACATGGCTTGTATAATAAATTAGGTACTGTTGACCACTATCTTCTTGGACCAAAACTGACCCCACAGCTCCAGGTGAGGCCGAAAGATAAAGATAAAACATTTCGCCTTGAACGGGTAGACTGAGCAATGGTCGCGAACTCAAGAATTACTTTAGGTAATCAAAGGCCTATTAGCACTCTTCCGTCCATTGGAAGCTCTTCAAGTTCTTCAGAAGTTTGAAAAATGGCAAGTATCTCTTAGCTAAACATGAGATGAACCTTCCTAGAGCAGTGATTCGACCATTCAATTTTTAAACCTCTTTAATATTCCTTGGCAATTTCATGTCTAGCACAGCTTCTATCTTCTTAGGATTAGCCTCAATACCCCCTTTCAGAGATAATAAGCCCTAAGAATTTTTTGGAATGAACTCTAAAGGCGCACTTCTCAGGGTTGAGCTTCATATTTGCTTGCCGGAGTATAGCAAAAATATCTGCTAGATTTTTTAGGTGCTCTACTGAAGTTTAGAATTTTATATTCATGTCATCGACGTAAACCTCAACGTTTCGGCTTATCTGATTTTGAATGAGTTTATTTACCAGCCTGTGGTATGTTGCCCTCGGTGTTCTTTAGGCTGAATGGTATGACCGTATAACAATATGTCCCTTTGGCAGTATTGAATGAAGTTTTACTCTGATCGTCGATCTTCAAGGGGATCTGATGATATCTGGAGGAAGCATCAATAAAATTGTACTCAGTATAGCCCGTCGTGGAATCAACAAGGCGATCTATATTGGGCAAGGGGTATGAGTCCTTAGGACAAGCCTTGTTCAGGTCAGTGAAATCCACACACATCCTCCATTTTTTGTTAGCCGTCTTTACCAAAACTACATTAGACAACCAACATGGGAACAACATTTCCTTGATAAATCCAGCATGTAAGAGTTTTTTTACTTCTTGTTCTACTGTCAACTGTCTTTTTGGCCCCAAATTTCTTTTCTTTTACTTTACTGGAACAGCCCTGGGGTTCACATGGAGTTCGTGGACTATCAGCTCAGGCGAGATGCCTTCAACCTAAGCCAAGCTCCAAGCAAAGACATCTTGATGCTCAGCCATCACTCGAGTTAAAGCACACTCCTTCTCATGCCCTGCATTGCTCGCAATTCTGAAGGTTCTGTTTTCTTCTATTTTTATTTCTTTGAGCATGTCAGCAGGCTCCGCTCGAGACTTTGAGTCAGGAAAATTCAGAGAATCAACTGGGAGTGCTAAGTTTGTATCTTTGAGTAGGACTGCATAAGAATCCTAAGCTATCTGTTGGTTCCCCCTTCAAGACTGCTGGTCCTTGGGGAGTTGGTATTTTTATGAGTAGGCTTCGCACTAAAATGTACGCATCCACCCCTACTAGCAATGGGTGTCCAAAAATTGCATTGTAGACAACGCTCATATCTACTATCATGAAGCAATTTTTATAGTTTTGAACTATTGGGCCATCCTCCAATTGTACATCCAGCATGGCAGACCCTACTATCAGTACTGAATGCCCAGATAAACCGATCAACGACACTATGACTTGCCTTAGAACCAAGGTTGATAAACTGAGCTTCTTATAAGCATCAAAAGTTAACAAGTTTATGGTGCTGCCCGTATCAACTAATATTTTTTTGAACTAAATAATCATGTATCACAGCTTCCACTACCAGTGCATCAGTATGTGGGCCCATAATCTAATGTGATTCTTCAAGGTAAAAAGTAATTACCGAGCTTGAGGATTTTAGGATCTCTGTAATAGAAAAAACTTCCTTAGCCCTCCTTTTACGTGAAGGTCCAACAATATCATAATGTTCTCCCCCCGCTATGATATGTATCACCCCAGTTGGGACTTTTCTTGAGCTCGCAGGATGTTAAGAGCTAGGCTCGACCTGACCCTTTTGCTCGAAAGCTGGAGCCACAAACTATTTTAGCTAGCTTGCTCGGACTAGTCGCTTTATCTCCCTCTTCAACCTATGACAATCATTAGTCTTATGACCATGGCCCTGATTAAAACTGCAATATAGCTCCTAGTTTTGATTTGGGTCATCTTTCATAGTTTCAGGCCAATTGACCTCGGTGTTTTGCTTAAGCCAGCGTAAGATACTTGCTCTAAAAGCGATTAAGGGGGTAAAATGTTATGGAGCTTTAGTAATGTGATAAGAGAAGTTTGGGTAGCGTGGTGGGAGTTGCTTCATTTGGGAACTAGAATTTCTCTAGGAGGTATTTGGTTTAAGTTGGCTTGTTATGTTTGGTTTATGTTGCTTAGGAAGTTTGGACTTTTGAGATCCTTCAGCAATTGGTGTTTGACCAATGCCTTGGTGGTTGGGATGGAGTTCCTGCCAAACTCTACTATCTTCATCGGCCTTAATGTATTTGTACAACCGGGCCATGAGCTCTATAAAATCTTATGGATGATTTTTACTTAAGTATCGAGAAAATGGAAGACATTTCGTACTCCGAATAAGCACTTCAAGCACGATCTCAAAGTTAACCCTCAGTATCTAGCCTACTACATTATGAAATCTGTCGACATATTACTTAAATGTTTCCTCTGATTTCTGCACTACCTTGAATAAGTCGGCTGATGCTCGGCTGGGCTTAATGGAAGCCGCAAATTTATTGATGAAAATCTTGGTAAACTAGCTGAAGTTATGGACAGAGTGTGGCTCGAGGTTCTTATACCACAACTAGGTGTTGCTGTGAAAGTTTTGGAAAATAACTTACACATGGCGGCATTCGAGGTTGTGAATATGAGGGCAGTGTTGTAAAAGTAATCTACATGTATTCAAAGATCTGACATTCCATTATACTCCTTCAACTTCGTTTAGGATAAAATTCATCCAGAATCTACTTAACAATGGGGGAACAAAAAGTAGTATCATATTGCAATATTGTTCCTCTACGCATGAGCTTGATTTTGTCTTATATCAAAGTATTAATATCCTCAGCAGTGACCATGGTGTCCTTTTCCTTGGTTTGGGTTTGGGCTGGAGTAGAAATTGGAGGGGAAGAGGTGAGATACTAAATACTCTGGAGATTGGAGTCTTCTCTGAACTTGTTTTGTGGTATCTGGAGAGGTTTCTCTAAGTCTATACTGTTGATTCTGGTTGAGTTTATGTTATGGGGGCGGGGTTTGATAGTTTGGAGTTGCAAGAGGGGGAGGATTTGTAGTGGCTTATGGTCCAAAGGCTGCAATGGAGCCTCTTAGGGTCGAGGTTAGGTCTTTGATTGCTTGTTCTAGTGAGTTAGGAGATTGTAATATGGATGTTGTCATTCGTGCTAGGGGTAAATAAGGTGGATGCTCCGGCCGAGTCTGCCATTGGATTGGCAAACAAAGGCTTAAGTATAGGAGGTTCTGCCATGAATTGATCAGTTTGCTGATTGCCTATCAGGTTAAGGGTTGAATGGTGTTGGGGCGTATATGGTGGTAGGGGCAATCTGGCGTTTGAAGTTCGAGTACGATTCTGAAAATTGAGGATTAAATTTTAAGTCTTATTTCCATCTTCGGGGATCGGCCAGTCCACGCTCACCGCACCAATGATGACAAAGTGGATTGTGAGGACTCCGGTTCATGTTCAAAAGTTCAGGTTCAGCTATAGTCAGTCGCACCTCATGCAAATCAGAAAAGGAGGAACTAGACTCCAGGAAAAAGACTTTGATGCCTAAGTCAGAAATCTACAGAGTGGACAAACTCAGAATAAGAGGAAGGAAATTTTTTCAACATTTTTATCTGTGGGGGCCTATCTCTTTATATAGTGGACGAATGTGTGACCATATCTGCTAGGGTCAGCTGATTTTTCGGGCGTCACTATCATTACTTTTTATCACATCATACCAACTACCATCTAGACGGAGCAGAGTTCAGTCAAATGGATAGTTCAAAACGAGAGATGTATCGTCTGTACAGCTAGGAGTCCAGTACAATAGTTCAATTAGTATCAAATTTTATTATATTTTAAAAATTTTTTATAATTTAATTGCAAATTTATTTGTGGCCTAATATGGTTTGATATAAATAAATATGAGCTTTTTGCCATGTCATATGAACATATTTAATTTTCAGTTCAATCTGACTCGAAATATTTTTGCTAAAAGATCAGGCCAATTTATTTGAACAACTCTATTTAAAATCAGAAAGTCAGCAACCAGAGCCTTTAAAAAAATAAAATATAATTAATTTCATATTATAGTGATCACATCATCTTTTTATATATATACATAAATATATATATATATATATATATGAAAAAAAATAATATTTTATAAATAGGTGTTTAAGTTAAACATTTTATTCAATTATAATCGTTGATATTTTGCAAATAAATAATTTAAATTGAACTTATTTTACAAATCAATTTTTGATATTGTAATGACATAATAATCATGTGGTTGTTTTTATAATTGCCTTTAAAAATGGTAACTCAAAATAAGTACAATCCATCTAACCATCTTATATGAGATAGCGGTCCACATTCATCCGGATTTATTTTTTCTGTATTATGTAATATATAAAATAGTTCTAATTAATTATTTATTAGAATAATTTTTACTTAATATGTAAATTAAATTTTATTTCATTATTTGTTAAAATAAATTGTAATTATCATTCATTTGATCTTTATATATAAAATTATTTGTGTGCATATACTATAGTCTATATTTATGAGCATATGTAACTTGCGTTATATATTCATTATTTTTATTATATGTAACTAAATATATAAAACTATTATATATTCATAGATTAATTTGTTGATTACTTATAATTATTTGATTTATTAAATTTACCAATCATATTTTTATTATTACTTAACTAATGGGTATCCGTACCCATTAACTAATTAAATAATTAGACATAATACAATTTAAGATTTATAACTAATGAAAAACTAAATAGATAGAGGTGGTGAGTAAATAAGATATGGGGCTGAAAAGCTTGGAGAAATTAATCATGGAAAATGTTTTGGGAGCAAATCACTAAAAATGCAAGTTTTTGTGGTTGGGAGAAAAGCTAAAGAAAATCAAGTCAACAAAACCAATGAAAAAAGGGAAACCCGCTTATTTTAGCTGTGGGCTTCTCAAAATAACCTCAACCCTCTTATAACTTAATCCCCAGCATCAAAAATAAGGTTACTTTCTCTGTATTCATTTTTCATTTTCTTGGTGACAATTTTGCTATTGTCACCCCCCGCTCTCTTCCTCCTCATTAGACAACAAGTAATGAAGAGGAAGAAGATGATGATGATGAACAAAAATTTAGCACAAGAATAAACAGATTCAGAATCTATTAGAAGACAAAATTTATACTTAGCAATCTTCATATCAAACAAGAAGTTATATTTTTAGAGAGTGTTTATTAGGTTTTACCAAGATGAATGATTTATTTTCAAACTCGTTCAAGAAATACACTGACCTGAAGCAGCAAGCACAGATGGATGATGTAGAGGCAGGGAAGGAGCCTATGAATCTTGATAAATTCTTTGAAGACGTCGAAAATGTAAATGAAGACATGAAAACTGTTGAAAAGCTTTATAAGAATTTACAAGAAGCAAATGAAGAGAGCAAGGTTGCTCATAATGCCAAGACTATGAAAGCTATTCGAACTCGAATGGACTCAGAAGTTGAACAGGTCCTGAAGCGTGTCAAGATCATCAAAGGAAAGCTTGAAGGTTTAGAACGTTCCAATGCAGCTGCCAGGAATATTCCAGGGTGTGGTCCAGGGTCATCTGCAGATCGAACCAGGAGCTCTGTGGTCAGTGGATTAGGAAAAAAGCTGAAAGATTTGATGGATAATTTTCAGAATTTAAGAGCAAGAATTACAGCTGAATATAAAGAAACTGTGGAACGCAGGTATTTTACAATCACAGGACAGAAGGCAAGTGAAGAAACAATTGAGAATTTGATATCAAGTGGAGAAAGTGAAAGTTTCTTGCAGAAAGCTATTCAAGAACAAGGCAGAGGCCAGATTCTTGATACCATATCAGAAATTCAAGAGCGACATGATGCAGTGAAGGAAATAGAAAAGAATCTGCTTGAGCTTCACCAAGTATTCTTGGACATGGCTGCTCTTGTAGAAGCTCAAGGCCACCAACTCACTGACATTCAGAGTCATGTTGCACATGCTAGCTCCTTCGTGCGGCGAGGAACTGGGCACCTTCAGGAAGCTAGGGAATATCAGAAAAGCTCTAGGAAATGGACTTGCATTGCCATTTATGGCGGTATTGTCGTTGTCATTTTGCTCTTACTGCCCCTCTTACCAACAATTTTGCGTCTATTGTAGGAAGAGAAGTTACTGCTTCTTAAAAGTCTGAAAAAAATGTGGTATCATTTTCACTGTAGTGAAAATTTGTTAGATTTGTGAAAGTAAGTTTGGAAGAATTGTATTTCATCTCCAAGAAAGTGATTTCAATGTATGAGACATACATTCTAACTAGTAACTAGACAAAACACAACTTGGATTATTTCTCGAAGAGCAATTTTCTTCTAAATAAATGGCCTATTGACATCAAGGATGATTTCTATTATTTGTAAAGGGAATCCCTAGTAGAAGCAAGAAGATAATGGATATCACAACTTTCATTTTTCTCCCTAATTTCTTTTTATGTGAGCCTTTAATATAAAAAGAGATCAATGGATTAACCTACTAATACAGGCAGAAAGGTCACCAACATTTCATTTTTCTCTTAACTCTAATCATAAAGAATCTCCTGCATACATACAAGAGTATAAATGGTCTGCAAATAGAAAATACAGCCATGAATCAGAGATTATAAGGGCAATATCAAATTATCAGAAGCTGCAGATTTTCATCATCATTTGATCACATACAAGAGTGCAGGGAAATTTTAACTAGACTACTTCAGTTACATTAAGTCTAGCTCACATAACTATATGCAGTTCTGGAATAATTGCTTGAAATTCTGCAACCCAAGATTCTTAACTGCAAATCAATACAAAATGTTGCCCTAAATATCCATAAAGACAAGACTGCTTTTGGAAAGAAAAGAAAAAGCCAATTCCCTGCAACATGATTGTATATGATAGGGTGGCAAACAACATTTATGTTACTGCTGCATATTTTAGATATAATTACGGGCCAACTGCCAACCATGATAAACAAAACGGCATCTGAACCAAGGAACGCTCATGCTCTGGAAGAAAGGACCACTTCACAACATCAAAACCAAAGATGAATGAATATTAAGGTAAGTTACTAAATTGGAAGTACAAGCAATTTACACAATACAGCATAACCAATAATCACAATTTAATGGTTCAGCCATTCCCAAAATGTATAAAAGCTGTTACAAAATTAGTAATTCTGCCACTCCTCACTAAGGTTCTACCAAGTTGCAGCAACAAACAAGATAATATGTATGAAATAACCCAAATTGAATGACTTTGCCCATAAATTTACAAGCTTAACAAAACAATCAAGTACCAGCACTAGGCAAAGCTGCCATAAAAGAATTGTATGAGGACTCGAGATCAAAGTGTAGCTGCCGAGCCTGCTGTTCTGTCAACTCATCTGCTGCCCCCATCTTAGACAACCTAGAAATCCACTCTTTCATCTTTATCTTCCCCTCAAAGTCTGGTGGCAAAATGCTCAACTTATTAAGTGAGGCAGAAAGGTCTGAGAGCAATGGATGCACCTGATCCACTGCCACCATATTCAATTTCAAGGAATCCATAGCTGTAATAAAGTTTTGCACACACTCTGCCACAATGGCAGCCGAGGTAGTTGCTGAAGCAGCTGCAGCAGCACGGTGTTCCACTGTGGCAGGAACCCCAGAGGTCACCAAACGGTTTATGGCAGCTGGGCAATCCATCTTGTATGTGTCTGCAAACCGCTCAATGCTAGGAACTATGTCTTTCAGGGTGGAAGCTAGTGTTTTGAAGTGGGCAATAAGCTTCTGGCATTCAGTTTCATACTCGGATGAGGTGATAATGTCACGGATATAAAGCTTTTCAAGCTTCTCAGTAGCTTTGATTATGGCATAAAGTTCAGCGAAGTTATCGTACATTTCTCTCTCGCGCTTGTCGTTCCATAGCTTGACCTCCATTGGGTATAGGTATGTGTAAAAAATAAACTCTCAAAGTTAGATACAATAAGGTATGCGTGGAGGACTGGAGAAGAGAACGGGACACGCGCAAAGAGCACAAGCCTTCTTTGCTGAAAAACAACCAAAATACAAGAAGATGAAAAATAATTGGACAAACGTTGTTAATTACATCAAATCCAGAACACAGGCAAACTCAACACTGCAAGCATGATATATTCCTTTTGTTATCTGGTAATCATAAAATACCAAACTCACTACTTCACTAATCACAATTTTGACAACAATTCATCCAAATTACATTAAATATAAACTACTTGAGCATCAATTGGCAACAGTGACAAGCAAAGAAACGAAGAGAAAATAAAAGGCAAAAAAAAAAAACCAGTAAAGCAAATATGTTTCATTAAAACTGATGGCACAACTGCTTCGTTGTATAATTATACAAACAACGAACATTGATTCAAAAGAAATTGTCAAAGAAGGAAAATAATTTAGCTAATTTCACCATTATTTTCAATTCCATTGGAATATCAGAAACCAAAGAAGCATACTTATAAACAAGATAAAAAGAACAGATCTGTACAATCAGAAATTAGAAATCCAAAAGCATAAGATCAAAACCCCTAACAAATTGCTAAAAAAAGGGAAAAAAAAAAAAGAACCCTTTTCAAGCCAAATACCTCTAGATCATCCTAAACAGCGATGATGAATCCCAAAAGAAAAAACCCAAATGGGCTTAGAAACGAAAAATAGATCAGACAAGAATATATATGAATAGAGAAAGCAAAAGGGTACTCACAGGAAGTGAAAAACGCGGCTTTGAATAACGTGAAGGCTCTTTCTCTGGGTTGCAGAGAAGAGAGAGAAAAGAACGAGAAGAGGGAGATTATGTACTTGAAGGGGTTGCGTGTGGGCTCGCTTTTATTATTATCTGCTTACGGCATCTACGTGTAGCAGTTGGGATAACCAGAAAGGAGAGAGAGAGAGCCCTTCCTCCCGTTACGTTCTGTTACGGTGAAATGACGCTACATTAGCTTTCATGGCCTCGCATGCTCTTTGCCCAATCATTTCTTTCCAATTTATTACGGGCAATCCCGATGATGATCATATTTATTTTTTCTTACACTTTTCACCATTTTTAAAATTTATTAAAACTTAATCTTATATACATATAAAAAAAATCATATTACTCTTTTCTAATTATATTGAGTTTTTTTAAATATCGAAAATCAAAACTTGGTTTATTAGCATGAAACATGAGAGAGGCATCAGCCTATGTGGAAGGACGAGACATAAAGCTTTAGCTAGACTATGAACTACTTGATTTGTATAGCGTTTTATAAATCTAATTCCATTATATAACCCATATCAATGAAAGAGATTTACAATATAATATAATCATCCCTAACTCAGAAAGATTCGAGGAGGAAGAATTCATTCTCTGAACTAACTGTTGATAATCTAACTCGAAGACCATTTTTTTCCAGCCTACATCTTTAAGCCAACTAAGTGCCTCCTTGAAGTTTAATGCTTCTGCAATAACGGGAGATAGGGATCCAACCATAGACTTAGCAAAAGCACACTTGAAACAGCTGGCGTCATCACGTACAACAAGCCCCATACCATATCTCCCATTTTGAGAGAACAAAGTTATATCGAAGTTACATTTAATCCAACCACATTCGGGTCTTTCCCATTTTCACTGTGTAGCTTGCAGATTGATGGAGGATTGTGCCTTCTACCCTTGAACCCACTACAGGAGAGTAATCTGTGCCAAACTGATGATGCCTTGAACAAATAAAGGCTTCTGTTTCCACACAAATGCTATTTTTGTTATGCCAAATAGCCCACAACAACATAACCGCTAAGTTGTGCTCCTCTTCTAAATTTAAGTTCTTCCATAACATCAACCAATCATTTAAAGAATTTCCTAAACTGAACACTATTCCTAAAGATGAGCTATTCCATATTTCCAATGCAACTTGGCAGGAAAACAAAACATGCTCAATAGATTCATCATGCGCATTACACAACATAACGGATTCACCTCAAGTTGTCTTCTAATCAATTGATCTTTTGAGGGCAAGTATCTCCTGCATGCTCTTCATAAGAAAATCTTAACTTTAGTTGGGACTTTAACTTTCCAAATCATTTTCCAAGGAATCAAGGAATTTTGGACCCTTCTATGTGAGGCATAAATCAACTTCCAGTAACAACTTCTGATAGAAGACATACCTCTCTTCTCCCAACTTCACATCCAAACATATGATAATGGCCTACAGTTGAGGGGGATGCTGACAATCAATTCAGCATCCTGTGGTTAAAAATACTTTTAATTCTATCAATATTCTATACCCTCTGACTAGATTTCCATAAACTATTGGAAATGAAGAGCATCATGAAGGCCAGTAGAAATGTAAGGATCAGTTGCATCAGGGAGCTAGGGGTCTTTGGCTATCAGAATTTCATAGCCTTCCCAAGGATGTCTTCAGGAAGGATGATCTAAGATAATATCTTGCTTGAAACACTTAAGCCACCAAGACTTGGGGCTTTGTTACCAAATACCAACCCTACTTATTGAGCAAGGCCGGATTAAATTCTATGAGCTTTATGAACCCCAGCCCTCCTTTGTTCTTATTAATACACATTTTCTTCCAGCAAAGCCATTTAATCCCTCCTGTTTCATTGTTTGAACTCCACCAAAACACATTTAACATTCTTTGAAGCTCTCTGCATAACTCACTTGGTAGCAGAAGGATGCTCATGATATATGATGGAAAAACAACACAACTTTCAAAAGAACTTCATAATTTGTTTTCCAATTCCTAATTTTATTCCAGGCTCCATCCTTAGGCAAAGACCTCCTTCTTTTTACCTATAAGTAAGGGTAAGCCCAAGTACTTTCCATAATTCTCAAACTACATTGATTAATTATATAAAACAAAAATAGAGTATAAATAGACTAATGTATATTATATCTAAATGAAATACTGGTTTAAAACCTAAAAAGCTTTACGTTTTTTTTTTTCGAAACTTTTCTTAAATAAAAATAAAAAATCAAGCTTTTTTTCTAAATTTTTGCTAAAATATGAAAATAATTGATTATATTTTATTTTTTAATTCATATTTTTACACGAAGAATTTTTTTAGATTAGTATCAAGTGGAAATTGTAATTTTTTTTTCCAATATTAGCATGGAAAATTTTGATCTGACAAATAAAAAGGTTGTAGTTAAAAGGGAAGAAATTATTATTTATAATGACATATTAACTAAGGGTGTGTTCGTTTAAATTATAGATTTTAGTTTTTTATTTTTTTAAATCAAAAGTTATTTTTAGTTTTTACTTTCTATTTTTTAAAAATTTATTTCATATTTTTAAAAATTAATTATATCATAATTGTTAAAATTTTAATTATTAAAAAATAAAGAAATAAACAATAAAAAAAAGTCAATTACAACCTTTGAATTTGCAAAAACAAAAAAATAGAAAATACATGTAAAAAACATAAATAAATAGAAAGAAAAAATTGTATAACTTACGATGAAAAAAAAACTATGATAAAAAGAGAAAAAAAAAACTTACCTATTATAGTAAAGAAAAAAAGAGTTTTGATGATGTAAAATATCTTCTCAAAATTAAAATCTTCAAAATAATATTTTATAAATTTTATATTTAGTTGTGAAAATAAATTTTATTTAATTAGAGAAATTTAGAACTTAATGATATCACCGTATTTGTTTTTATTTTTTTACTAAATTCAATTCAACTCATCTTAATAAAATTTTAATTTCAAATTAATTGAAATCAGTTATATGAATTCTCATTTTTTATTTGGAGCGATTACGTGTCACATATTTAGAGAGATATAAAGTTATAATATCACAATTTTTATCCAAATTTGATTTTTTTTTCCTAAAAAAGTTAAAATTAAAAAATAAAAATTATATGTAACACAACCTAAATTTATCCTTTTAAAAAGCAAATCTAATTAACTCTAACTTTTTAGGTGAGGATTTATATCTAAATAATCCTATATAAAAATATTGAAAATTATAAAAAAAAAATAGTGATAATTATTATAGCATATTGGAAAAATTATTGGATATTGCTTAAGAATAAACATTAAATGGAAATTAATATCGAATGAAAGGGAAAAAAAGCATATTATTTAGTCATTCAAACAAAATAGCCATTCAATAAAAGAATGTTTCTTTACAATAGTCAGGAATATATAGAAAGATATAAATAAAGTTTATACGTGTGTGTGTCTGATTTATTAATTGACAATTAAAGTAAAAATTATTGCAAAAATATTTTGAAAAGTAAAAATATTCTATTTACATGGCCTATGTGATTCTGATAATTGAGAAGCTATTTTTAAACTTTTTATTTGGGTTTTTTTTCAAAATAATTAAAAAAAAACTCACAATATTATAAATTATCAATTTGGCAAAGTACTATTAAATTTATAAAAAAAATTAATTAATTTATAAATTATTAATGTGTATAATATTTAGTGTGAATTTATGACACACTAAATGTAGTACGAATGTTAAAATAGGGTATTATTTTCAACCCGAATGTTAATGAAGATTTGATGCAACTCATTAAAATTACTTTAGAAATTCATAATGCATTCAGCGGTGGGAACTATTTGGGGCTTCCTTCAGTGAGCGGTAGCTCAATCTTCAACCGAATAAAAGATAAGATTTAGAAAAAGATTCAAAGCTGGAATAATAAAATGATAACTCAGGCAGGAAGAGAGATTTTAATTACAGTTGTTCTATAAGCAATCATAGCATATACAATGAGTGTTTTTCGGTTGCCACTTTCCCTATACAAGGATATAGAGCAAGTGATTAACTCATTTTGGTGGAGAAGGAAAAGAATTAATGAAAGAAACATTCATGGATAAGTTGGAGTCATTTGTTGCAGCCCAAAGTTTTAAGGTTAATTAATGAATTTAAAAATGTGCAAGCGTTCAAGAGATTCTGGTCTTTCCTCTGGAGTTTAAACGTGCCACCACGAATCATGATTTTTTATTGGAGATTAATGAGAAATTGTCTCCCTACTAGGCTGAAACTAAAACAAAGAGGTTTAAATATTGAGGAAGTATATCCACTCTGCAATGGGAATGTCGAATCCCTTTTGTTTTTTGAGCCATAATGTCAAATCCCTTCACTCACTTGTTTATAAATTGCAATATTGTAAAGGAAGGAGCGTTGGAGAATTGTTAATATTAGCCTCAACATCGATGTGGGACAGGATATCTTTTCGTAGCTTTTAGATGCACCTGAACTCGTAGGGAAGGAGAAAATGACAGATATTCTAATGGTGATGAGTAACATATGGTGGGAGAGAAATAAACTAGTATGGCAAGGCACGTATCCTAATCTAGCAGCTTTGGTCAAATTAAGTTTAGCATATTGGATTGATGTAAATCCTTGATTGGCAACTTCATCTCAACCGGTCATAATAGAGCATTGGTCTTTGCTAGTAGAGGGTAGCCAGCCATAAACCTAATGTAGATAGAGTGATTTTCACCTCGAAAAAGGGAATATATGGGGTGGCTTGATCATCAAGGGACAATAGGGTTTAGCGAAGGCAAAATCTTTTTAGGACACATTCAGAGCAACAGCAGTGGAAGCTCTTGCATTGCAGCATGCCTATGGATGGCAACTGGAAATGAGGAATTTCAACCTTCATGTTGAATCTAATTCAAGTATTCTAGTCTCCACAGTGAAGTCGAGGAACTCAATCCCTTATTTGCTTGGAGGAATTGTCCACGATTGATTGTTGATGCTAAGCCAATGCTCCTCATCAATAATCTAGGTTAGAAGATATGCTTTTTTTTTTTTTGAGGAAAAGAAGATTTGCCAATTTAGCAACGTATATTGTCAGAAATTCTCTCTCATATGTTGATAGTCATTCTCGGAGGTTTGCTAAGTTTTTTTAGTGATGTAGTTTGATTTTTTTTTTTTTGAGTTATACAAATACGTTTTTCTTCAAAAAAAAATCAAAAGTAATAACTTCTTTATTATACTTTTTATAAAATGATAAAAAATAAAAATTTTAAAAAATGTGATAAAGTTTGTAATTTTTTTTATTTTGAAATTTATTTACCTGCGATACAATGCTTAAATTAGATTTTTTTACATTTTCAAGGCTCATTTTATATTTTGGATTGGACTGGCCCATTATCAATTTTGACTCTAAAAAATAAATTTTTTTTTATAAAATTATCAAAAAAAATAAAAAAAAATTATTATATATTTTTAAATTTATAATTAATTTATAAACTTATCATATTAATAATTTATTATATATTTTATAAAATAATCAAAATATCTGATAAAATATTAAAAAAATTAGTGAGCCACGTAATTTTTTCAAAAATAAAAATAAAAAATTGAATTTTGTAAAAAATATTTCCAAAACTCAAAATATTTTTAAAAAGTCCAACTTTATTTTTTTTATTTTTTTAAAATATTCATTTTCAATTTTTATAATTTTTTTAATTTCTTAAAAATTATATATTATCTTTTAAAAAAATTAAAGAAATACTTTGAAACAGTGAACGGGGGGTCGTTTTGACCCCAGCACGACTCGGTGCAGAGCAAAACCAATTAGGGCGATTGATTGAATTCGATCTTAATCCCACAGGGTCGCTTGTTTAGCGATTGTCGGGGGAGATTTTTATTTTTTCTTTTCTTTTCCCGGGAAAAGTCAAGTAAATTCAGTTACTGGCTCAATCTCATTTGCGGAATTTGTTAATTCTCAGGTAAGGTTTTCCTCTGTTTCCAGCTCTCTTTTTTTGTTTTGCATTCAGTTTTAGGGTTTATGTCAATTCCTAGAGAACTCTATCCATCCCAAGATGATCTTCTATACGAAGAAGAGATCTTGCGTAACCCGTTCAGCCTTAAACTCTGGTGGCGCTACTTAATAGCTCGCCGTGAATCACCTTTCAAAAAGCGGTTCATAATTTATGAGAGAGCCGTTAAAGCTTTGCCAGGTAGCTACAAGCTTTGGCATGCCTATCTTACTGAACGTCTCGATATTGTGAGAAACCTACCCATCACTCACTCCCAATATGAAACCCTAAACAATACATTTGAAAGAGCTTTGGTTACTATGCACAAAATGCCCAGAATTTGGATTATGTACTTGCAAACTCTAACCAGCCAGAAACTGATTACCCGTACCCGTAGAACTTTTGATAGAGCACTCTGTGCATTGCCTGTCACACAGCATGATAGAATTTGGGAACTATATCTGAGGTTTGTTAGCCAAGAGGGCATACCAATTGAGACTTCGCTTAGGGTTTACAGGAGGTACTTGAAATATGACCCTGGTCATATTGAGGACTTTATTGAGTTTTTAGTGAATTCCCGTCTTTGGCAAGAGGCATCTGAAAGGCTAGCTTCAGTGTTAAATGATGATCAGTTCTATTCTTTGAAGGGAAAAACAAAGCATGAATTATGGCTAGAATTGTGTGATCTACTTACTAAACATGCAAAAGAGGTGTCTGGCTTGAATGTGGATGCTATTATTAGAGGTGGGATTAGGAAGTTTACAAATGAGATTGGCAGGTTGTGGACGTCGCTTGCGGATTATTATATCAGGAGGGGTTTGTTTGAGAAGGCTAGGGATATTTTTGAGGAGGGTATGACAACAGTGGTTACTGTGAGAGATTTTAGTGTTATTTTTGATGCATATTCACAGTTTGAAGAAAGTATGGTTGCTCATAAGATGGAGGATCTGGACTTGAGTGATGAGGAAGAGAATGCATTGGAAGAGAATGGTGCTGAGCAGGATGAATATGTTCGTTTAGAAGTGAATTCCAAGTTTGAGAAGAAGATACTTAATGGGTTTTGGTTACATGATGATAATGATGTGGATTTGATGCTGGCCCGATTGGAATATCTCATGGATAGAAGGCCTGAGTTGGCTAATAGTGTACTTTTGCGACAAAATCCACATAATGTGGAACAGTGGCACAGGAGGGTTAAGCTTTTTGAAGGCAACCCAACTAAACAGATACTAACTTATACTGAAGCTGTAAGAACAGTTGATCCAATGAAAGCACTAGGAAAGCCCCACACGCTGTGGATTGCTTTTGCTAAGCTTTATGAGAATCACAATGATCTTATCAATGCAAGAGTAATTTTTGATAAGGCTGTGCAAGTGAACTATAAGACTGTGGATAATCTAGCTAGCATTTGGTGTGAGTGGGCTGAAATGGAAATTAGACACAAGAATTTCAAAGGTGCATTGGAGCTGTTGAGGAGGGCAACAGCAGAACCATCTGTTGAGGTCAAACGAAGAGGTGATCCTAAACTTTTTTCATTCACCAAGTCTTTCCTTATACTAATTGTCATTTACTCTGTATTTGGTCATTTGCTTTGTCTTTAATTTTTCTTTATAATAAAAAAAAATTATGGAGTTTTAGACATGCACAAGAACATTTAGATGAATGTACCAAATTGTAGAGCTGGTTGATTTCTGAATAAGCTTTGTTAGAGTATTCAAATTGGAAGCCTAACTGAGTATTTTACTTATATTCTCCACCAGTGGCTGCTGATGGAAATGAACCAGTGCAGATGAAATTGCATAAGTCCTTGAGACTATGGACTTTTTATGTCGATTTGGAAGAGGGCCTTGGGACCTTGGATTCTACTCGAGAAGTTTATGAATGGATATTGGACCTGAGAATAGCAACACCACAAATCATTATCAATTATGCGATGTTTCTAGAAGTATGGCATCTATAAATCAAGATTGGGTTTCTTTTTTAGTTGTTACATTTTCTGTTAATTGACAAACTTTTATTATTTTGGCTTGTGCAGGAACATAAATATTTCGAAGATGCGTTCAAGGTATATGAAAGGGGAGTGAAAATATTCAAATACCCTCATGTGAAAGACATATGGGTCACGTATCTTTCAAAGTTCGTGAAGAGATATGGAAAGACAAAACTTGAACGAGCAAGAGAGTTGTTTGAACATGCTATTGAAATGGTAGGCTTCTTTTCCTTAGATTCATACTGTTTCAATATCTCAGAATTGATTATGAATTGACTGCTCACATGTTTTGGAACTTTTATCTGGGTTTTGCTTCTTGAATTTGTTATATGTAAAGAAGTTTGTTGCCCATGACAATGTTGCTTATCTTATTGCATCTGATTGTCTGCTTCTTAATGGTATAAACTTTAAGGCTTGTCTTTCCTTTGAAAATGTACAACTTGAAACATGCTTTCAGGTTTATGTGAAAATTTGTAGGTTGCCTGAATAAATGCTGTGTAATCCTTATCTATTGAGCATGGAAACTGTAGTCCATTCACCTTTGTTAAGGTATTAATTACTTCTTGGATTATTCATTTGCGAATTTGCTTTGCACAGTCCACAAATTTATTTTGCTACCTTAGCAATTAAAAACTGTCAGTTAGTTTGATTATTACACATTTTTTTCTGGGATTCACTAGGAAATGCTTTATAAAGTCCAGTTCAAGGAGAAGTTTTCTGTATCCATAATTTGAGTCTTTGTCTGTGTGATAATCTTGTGTTAGATTGTTGAATATAATCATATATCAATGAGTTGAGGATCGAAAATTTATTTTGGACATAGAAATGGTAATTCTTGTGTCATGATTATAGTTCCAAGAAAAATTTAAGGGGTTGAAGTTGAACGTTGAATAAAAAGCATCAGGTAACAGAAGATATTTATTAACTTGTATACTAGTATAAGCTTCTTCTGTGCGGAATTTTTTTGAATATTATCATTTTAATCTACCTTTTATTGATATCCAAAAATTTCTAGGGTTCAACTATTTGTCACAATGGTCTGTGGTTGGTTTGTTGTATTGAGCATGGTATTTGTGCTAAATCATGCTTAATGTAGTGTTTCCCCTGGTTCTGCAGAAGATTGATGCTTTTTGTGATTGTATTTTTCTTGATAAAATGCTGACATTTCCAAGGCTTTTTCTTATAATTACCAGACTCCTGCTGATGCGGTGAAACCCTTGTATCTTCAATATGCAAAGCTGGAAGAGGATTATGGTTTGGCAAAGAGAGCTATGAATGTTTATGCTCAAGCAACTAAGGCTGTCCCTGATAATGAAAAACTGGAGATGTATAAAATTTATATTGCCCGTGCGGCTGAGATATTTGGTGTCCCAAAAACAAGGCAGATATATGAGGAAGCTATAGAATCTAGACGGCTTCCGGTCAAAGATGAAAAGATGATGTGTTTAATGTATGCTGAGTTGGAGAAGAGCCTGGGAGAAATTGATCGTGCACGTGGCATATTTGTGTTTGCATCTCAACATGCTGATCCCCAAGTAGATGCAGATTTCTGGAATCAATGGCATGAATTTGAGGTTCAACATGGAAATGAAGATACATTCCGAGAAATGCTGCGTACTAAACGGAGTGTTTCCGCAAGTCTTAGCCAGGTATTGTACTTCTCTCAATTATCAGTTGATGGCAAAGGTGAAAAAATTTGTTTGAAGGTAGATGAATGATAGGGGATATAGTATATGATTATCCACCATTTTTTTTAAAACCTTTTGATTTTTTACTTCTTAATTTTTCATTTTTATAAATTCTGCTGTTAGCAGGCCACTTCAGTTACTATAATATATCTAGGATGTCTTGATGCCTTGAAACTCGATGGGCACCTCCTTAGGCTATGTACTGAGACTTGTCATATAGTCACTCATGTCAAATGGTCGGGTCATGTTCTTTGTTGTGCATCAGTTTGAATAATCGATTTAAATTTATGATTTCTGATTCTCATTTTTGGTTTGGTCATTTCAGGTACACTTAACTTTGCCGGAGAATATGATGCAGAAGGATCAAAGACTGAGCATTGATGAGGCAAAAGACAAATTGAAACAGGCTGGGGTCCCTGAAGATGAAATGGCTGCTCTAGAGAGACAATTAATCCCTGTGGCCAACAATACTACAACTAAAGATGGCAACAGAAGGGTTGGTTTTGTGAGCGCTGGGGTGGAATCACAGGCTGATGGAGTGATGAAGGTTAATGAAAACCGAGAAGACATTGAGCTGCCTGAAGAAAGCGACTCTGAAGAGGATGAGAAAGTAGAAATCACACAAAAAGATGTTCCATCAGCTGTTTTTGGAGGATTGGCTAGGAAGAGGGAGGAGATGGGGAATGACAATGGTGGACATGATGTTACAGCTGCCAATGAAAAGGAAGATGAGAGCCGGCTTGGCGCCCTAGAGAGGATAAAAAGGCAAAAACGAGCATGATTACCTACCTTGTAAAATTTGACCAGTGATGAAATTTTGACACAATACAAGGCGCTAATTTTTGACAGGTTACACTTGAAGTTGCCCTTTGTAGTTTCTGTGATAACTTTATTGTATTGAAAGACTGTATATTTCCATCAAATTCATGTTCGGAGAGTGCATAAAGGTGGCTGTCCATCAAATTATTGCCGATGGAAAACCAAGGCACACCATATGCAAGCAGGAGCCACGTTTACACCAAGGCTGCTTGAAATGATATTATTGCTATAGCAATGTTTTCTTTCTCAATGGAGAAAAAAAATGAATTTTAGGTCTATAATTGTTGTTTTTTTGTCCAGTCCGCAGAGTTGTTTTAAGGACAAAAATTCAATTTGATATTGAAAGTTGTAAATTATGTTTAATTTAGGGTAAAATAACTTTTTTGTTCAATTAAAAACTAAATTTTTACTTATTAGGATAATTAAGGAAAAATGTTTCATTTGAACTTTAATTTTATTAACTAGACTCAAATTAGGATAAATAACTTTAGGTTTTTTACAAAAATACTCATAAAATAAATTTTTTTATAAAAAAAATATTACAAAAGAAATATTTACATTTTTAGAAAAAATTAGATCAAATTTTTTAAAATATCTAACTTCATACTAAAATAATATTTTTATTAAAAAAATACATTCTCTCTTACTACACATAATATTTTACTTCAATATTTATCTTTTTTTTTATTTTATTATTAAATAAATATATTTTTATAAAATAATAAAAATTAATATTTTAAATTATATTTTTAACATGTTATATGTATCAATTTTTTATAAAGAAAAAATTTTAATTTTAGTTATAAACAACAAATAGTACTCACAAAAATAATATAAAATAATAAAAATTATTAAATTTATTTTTAAATAACATGCACAAAATATCTATATTATATTTATAAAATAAAATTAATATTTTTTAAACTTTATTTTTTGTATATATAATATGTAAAATATATTTAAACATTAATTTTTTTTTGATAGATATTTAGATGTTGCATGCATATTATTAAAAAATAAATTTAATAATTTTTATTTATATATTTTATTTTTTATATTTATTTTATGAATGTTATTTATTATTTATAATCAAGATTAAAATTTTTTTCTTTAAAAAAATTAATATATTTTATATGTTAAAAATATAATTTAAAATATTAATTTTTATTATTATTGAAATAAATTTATTTAATAGTAAAATTTGAAAATAAAAATAAAAGTTGAAGTAAAATATTATTTGTAATGAAAGATGAGGTATTTTTGAAAAAGAATTATTTTAGTGATAAATAAGGTATTTTTGAAAATTTAATCTAATTTTTTTAAAATATAATTTTTTTGCAGTATTTTTGCAAAAAGTTTGCTTTTTATATATGGGTAATTTTGTAAAAGAAACCTAAAGTTATTTTCTCCTAATTTGGAGAAAATATTACACTGTATATGGCCAAAAAACTTGAGTTAGCAAATATACGGACATGCGAGGTTTTTTTTTTTCCAAATTTACTATTTGATCATTCCTTTTCTTTTTTGTTTTTCTATTTTTGTAATTTTTTATTTTTATTTTTTACTATTTTATTTTATTTATATTTATATTTTAAATTTTTTTAATGACATATTTTTAATATATATATAAATATACATAATATATATAAAATACACACTTAACAATACAAAATATATTTATAACACATCCATATCAAATCAATACATGTATATAATATTTTAAATATTTATTTAATTTAATTTAATTTTTTTATTCTCATAATATCTACACAATATTCACATAAAATTAATAATTTTTACATAAAATTTATATAATTTAAATAATAAAAATATAATATACACATAGTATCTATAATATATCTACATAATGAAATTGCGTGTATTTTTTTATTTTTTTATGTATATGATATATAAAATTTATTTATAAAAAATTTAATAATTTTTATAATATATTTTTATATATTTTACTCTTTTTTATTTTTTTAATATTATTTATTTTTTATAAATAAAATTAATATTTTTCCTTTACAAAAAATTGGATTTTTATATAATTAAAAATAATTTAGAATATTAATTTTATTAATTTATTAAAATATTTTATTTAATAGTGAAGTTTAAAAAAAGATGAAAATTAAAGTAAAATATTGATTTTAGTGAGGGAAGAAATATTTTTGAAAAAAAAAACCATAATTTTAGTGAATAATGAAGTATTTTTAAAATTTATTTTAATTTTTTTATAAAAGTGTAAATATTTTTATTTTTTATAGTATTTTTAAAATAGTTTTTTTTAGTTATATAAATGTTCCTAATTTGAGCTAGTTAATAAGTTTAAGGTTTAAATTGAATATTTATCTTTAATTGCTCTAATGAAAAAAAATAGTATTTAATTGGATAAAAAAATATTTTATCCTAATTTAAATATGATTTACAACTTTAAGATTTAAATTCAACCTTTGTCTAATGTTATAATTCAAGATACTTTTATTGGGTGGGATTTTTTAATTACGTATCGATATTTTAATTTTTGTTTAAAGAAAAAGAAAAAGAATAAAATAGAGAAGTAAATACTTGAACACATGCAAACACAAATCAAATGGCGATTACTATTAGATGGTTGGTTTATTGGAAATAACATTTTTTGTATTTTGTTAATGATAACCCTTTTTGAATTCTCCAACAAAAAAAAAAACCCTTTTTGAATGGAAATAGGACTGGGAACCAAAAGCTTTTTCCAAGCAGATTTTTGACACGAGTAGTTTTGGAAGGCAAAACACAACTTAATATCAGTATGGCCACAAATTAGTACTTACAAGTCATAAACAAATCCAAATCCAATGGGTTAACAAGAATTTCAAACCCCCACTCATGACCTTCTTGACCACTAAACGTAGGGTGGTTGTCCTTTTGTACTACTCCATTTGTTTCATTATTTGTTGATACTGAAACTTTTCAACAATTCTCATCATTAATCCCTTACACGAAGCAATGTTTGGTTTGGCTAAATTTGCATTTTTTTACCTTTGAATAATCTCCAATTGTCTCATAGGATCTTTCGATTCTGAGTTAGATGCCATAAAAAGCAGCACTGAAAGTTAGAATTGATGGACATGTTTATCAAAGATTCAACAGTCAAAAACCACCTCAAACTATCATGAGTGCTTTCATTTCATGCACCAAAGTAATTGATTATATAATACATGCATTATCTTTCAATTGGTTCCCATAGTTTGTCTGTGTGAATGTAGAATCAAATTCTCATCGCAATTTTAAGTTTTAAAATGTTTTTTTTTTAATTCTTCAAATTTAAAATTCTTAAGTGTTTGATGAAATTATTATCAGTGATTGTTATTAAATGTTAATATTTTTTTATTTGAATATAAGCATGAATTGTTTTAGAATAACTCTAGTTGTTTTATTATCTCACATCTAACACCTATCATAAAAAAAATAAAAAAAAATTAATATAATTATTAAAAACCAAAAAACTAATAGCATCTTAAAAAGAAATTGCCAAATACTATTTAAGGTTTTTTGAGATGGGCGGACACTATTAGTTAATAGGGCTTTTTACAAGTTTGCCAGAAAAGTCTTCAGTCTAATAAAAATACCAACCTCAAAAATCTTTTTAAAAAATTCAAATTTTTTTTATTAAATAACATGAAATACTAAAAAGGCTATACATTGAGTAGTTTATTATACACAAACTATAAATTTATTATTTTTTATGTACTATATATATATATACTAATAATAACATATCACAAAAAATAAAATAAAAATATGATATATTATATAAATATATAGAATTTTTCTGGCATGAGCGGCCATATTTCTTTTATTTTTAAAATTATAAGCCAGATGTATTCTTTTTTCAAGCTTTTCTAATAAAAATATCGGTGGTACCGCCCACTTTTATTAAAAAATATAGATTTTATACTTAGTATATAAAAATTTTATTAAGCCAAAATTATTAAACAAACATATTACAAAAGATATAAACAATTCTTTAGTACATCAAATATAATTATTATAAAAAATAAAAACACATAATAATATATTATGCAAATATATAAAATTTACACTTAATATGTAAAAAGTTTATACTTATAATAAAAAAGAGTTTATCAAACGAGCGGCCTAATAAATATCAAATATCCATTAAAAAAAAAGAAACCTTAATTTTAAGCTATTACTGAGAAAATACGGTAACAACAGCTAGATAGCAATTACAGAAGTGTCATTATCATACTTAATTTAATTTAATTTAATTAATTTAAAACTCCAAATTAAATTAGTTTAATTTAATTTAAATTTGGATCAAATGGGTGGAGGGTTGTTGTCTTCAAACCTTATTTCCAGCTCTCTCCGATTGATCCGCCCAATAGCCACAGTACCATCAGCCTCTCTGTAGTGGTTGTTGCATTCTTGGGAAAGCATTTTCTCTTTATTTGTTTCTTTGCCCTTGATTTGGGAAATATAGTAGCATCTAGGATTTCCTTATTTATTTTGAAACTCAAAGCGTTTAGGGATTTTTTTTTTCCTTTTTAACAGATTACAATGTAAAAGATAAAAATAAAAAATAAAAAATTCTTTTGGGCAATGAATTCAGATTTTGATTGTGTTGTATTATATTGTGCATACAGAGGCTAAGCGAAAAAACTGATTGGAGAATGCTAAGCGAAAAATAAAAATAAAAATGTAATAGAAAAGTTAAAAAAAAAACAAATAACATATTTATGAATGACAAAAATATTATAGATAAAAAAAAATTGATAAAATTTTATAATGGTGTAATTTCCCCTAGTTAATAACATTACCAATTTAATTTTCTCATTCTACAATTTCTTCTACCAATGTATTGTTTTATTGATTAGGTAACATGCTCATATTAAAAAACAAACATAAAATTCTTATTAAAATATTTAAAAAAAAAAAACAAAGATGGAGAACGAATCGAAAAATAAATACTTCATCTAGATTCAGAATCTGCTGATTGATTTGTTAAGTCCACCATATATTACAGTTAGGATTTCAGAAGTAATTTGAAAAACAAAAACTTAAAATAAAATAATACTACTATACTATATCATTTCATTAATAAAAACACCAATACAAAAACCCATAATAAGTTTGACCCTATTGCAAATCAAAATAATATTAATACTCCTACTTAAAAATAAAAATGAGATAAGAATTAAAATTCCTTCTTTGTTCCTGTGACATCAAAATCCTATAATTTCTTGTTTGCTTTTTTTTTTTTCTGTATAAAATAATTAAAATTTATTAGCTTCCACGGATAATCATTTCCTTATATTGGTTCAACGAGTCTTGTCTTTGCATCCTCATCTCTTCATTGAACTTCTTAATGAACGCCTCGACTCGGCGGTTCAACTCGTCTTGACTCAGTGACGGTTCTTTTCTCAGCTTACCTGATGCAGGAGACTTGCTAACAGGTGGCAGCTGGTAATTGGTCATGTCCTTGAACTTCTCTGATTTCTTCGGCAGATAAAAGTCCACTTGACTAATGTCCACTTGACGACCTTGATTCTCGAACGTTTCCGATCTGTTCAAGTGCCGCGTCAACGGCATTGCTCGGCCCTCCGTTATCATTTTCCACGTGTTCTCCAGCGTCTCCTGTCGTTTCGGTTTCGAGACCCTCAACGCTCTTCCGCCTGAAAAATAAACGAAAATAATTAAATGACCTATTTGTCCTTACTCTAAATCACGTCATTTGAGGGTGCTTCTTCGAGATTTTGGAAGATAAGCGTCAAGTAAACGCCGTGATTGAATTCTACTTTGTCGTCCAAACTTCAAATCAGCCCAATTTTAATGGACAAAAACGACAACGTTTCACGTCAAGAACATAAAAAAAACCATCATATAGTGATACGACACGTGTAACAGCAAATCTTCATCACGGAGCCGAAGACGGCGTGTTGACGCCGACCATGGCCTTTACGATTTCAAAACTTCGATTATAAGATCTAACCGTTGAGGTTTATGTACTTCTACCTTTTTTTAACTGTATACAGTAAGAAATAGTAAAAATAATAAATACCTTCAGGACTAGCTCTAACAGGTTTCCGATGACCGAAGCGAGCAGAAACCAGAGGTTTCTCGGCCGGAAGAAGATCCGTCAGATTATCCGATGAATCCATTCTTTTCGGAGGAATCCACTCAGATTTGGAGATCACAAATTCATCCTCATCCTCTTTACCCTCAGCCTCCACAGAACCGCCGGTCACCATAACAGCATTCTTATCCTCAAAAACGGTTTCCTCAGCCTTTTCCCCTCTCAGCTCATACACAATCTCCTCCTCCGTGGATTCAAGTGGCTCATAATCAGACCGAACCTCTGCAGCGGAAATCTTCATCTGGTAATGAAATTGATCAGCCGGTTCGCGTATCGAGATTTTCGGAGCAGGAGGTCGTATTTGTTCTTGCTGGTCAGTACCGCCATGGCTATGATAGAAACGAGAGGAAGCGGCGATTGTGATGATTATAAAGTTGAGTATAACATAGAGATAAGGAGGTCTAAGCCATGAAGCCATTGAACTCCATATAACAGGAGCTTGATAAACAGAGAAATCAATCACCAATGGAACAGAGGCTTTCAAAAACAAAGCTATGGACAACACACCACTGGAAATTAATATAACTTGAAGTGAGACTGACAATGAACCCATTTTTAAAATTTTTTTTGGTTATATAATTAAATTGAAATTTTTACTTACCCTAGCTTAGTTTGATTTTTGGGTTGGAAACGGAGAAGGCGAATGGTGAATGTGGAGCGAGAGAGAAGAGGGAGGCGATGATTATATAAGGTGGGAAAGTGGGGACGCGGTTAGTAAAATAATATGATATGAACCGTTGGATTTAGATTGAAGAAGATGTGGATGGTTGAATTGTGTGGAGTGTGTGTGAGTTAATGTACGGGAGAAGGAAACGTGCTGTTGGGGGTGCCTCCATTGATATAGTGCTTCTTCTTAGTATTGGAAAATAAAAGATTAAAGAATATTTGTGGTGGCCCGCGTGATTAAAAATAATTACTAATTAGATAAAGAACCTATAAATAATTAAAGGTAAGGTGGAGCCTCTAAATTAATTAATCTTTTCCTCATTCATGTTAAGAGTAAACAATAGGTTTATGGGGGTAAATTTTGTATATAAAGCGATTTAATTAGAAGATATTTAGTGCTTTTCCAACTAATTACAAATGGTATTATTAGAAATTTATTATCAATAATTTAATATTTTTCAGCTTTTCATTCAATAATGTTATAGTTACTCTCAAAATAGAAAGATATATTAAATTATTTTATAATCGGTGTAAAATTTATAAGAAGAAAAAATATAAAAATTCAATTTTTAAAATTTTTATTATATTAAAATAATTAATTTATTATTTTAAAATATTAATTTTTATCTTTATTAATCCTGGCCAACTTTTCCTAGATTGGTATTGCAGGGTAGTGCATAGAGCTTTTTTATATTATAGAATGCTATAGTTTATTAATTATTAATGCTCAAGTTGGGAAATAATAGTGTCCAGAATTGAGAAACACTTGATGATTTAAATATTTAAATGAGCCCATCTCCAACGGTCATATTATTGACCGTTACTCACGCAGGCTGTGCCAAGATCTCAAAGCGCTAATCCAGTGGGTGCGGGCTGGCTCGCCATTGCCACGTGTGGAGGGCTTGCTGGGGGTGCAATGCAACCCCTAACGTCTAACCGACCATTACTCTTTATAGTTTTAAAATGGGTAGTAGCACAAGTACACGGTGAGTCTAGGCCCCACCATGCTGTGAGAGTAAAGCCTTAATTTGTTAAAGAATATAAATGACCTGTCTGTGGCGGGCACTATATAAATACAATCAAGTATAGCCGTTTAGCCCAAATAATAATAATAATAATAATAATCATGCTTCTATTATTTTTCTCTTCAATTTCTTTTTTACCGAAATGAAATTTTATTCATCACTACATTATTAATTAGTCATTCGTTCAAACTTCGTGTAAACATTAATTTTTTATTTAATTTATATTTTTTAAATAATTATAATTATTATTATTATCAAGTTGTATGAATTAATATAATTTTGCCCATCATATCAATTAAAATTGAATCGAGATTGTCATTTTAAATTTTAAAATTAGTTTAAAATTAATATAAAAGTAATTTATTTATTAATATTAAATTAAAATTTTATTTAATTTTTTTATATAAATTATCATTTTAAAGTCAAACCATATAAGATTATAAGGACGGTAAATTTTTTTTATAAAATTTTAACATAGCGTATAAATCAATTAGCAAGGGACTATTCTATCTTAATCAGAAATCTTGAGCTTAATTTTTAGAGCGCACAACTATATTAAAATTCGATAGAAAAAATTTTATCTCTTTTATAGTTATATTCAATTCGACTTCAAAAAGATATTTTGTTAAAAAAAATCTATTTAACTTTAATATTAAATAAAATATTTATATTTAATTGAGCTTGTAAGTTGACTCCAATTTCACTATCTCATTTGTAGGGATCGATGAGCAAAAAATTTAGATTCGATAAATCTGATCACTATTCAACCAATTTAATTTACTATATTGATTTAAATTTACTGAGTTAATTAATTTTAATTTGTATATTTATTAATAAAATTAATTAAATTCGATAATAAATGACTTAATTGATCAAATCGATTAATAATAATTAATTTTTAAAATAATTTTTAATAATTATTAAATAATTAAATTTTAAAATTTAATTAATCCAATCAATACTCATATCTTCTTGTTCGTTTATAATTTATAACTATGTGGCGTGGTCAAGGGTATCTGAAAATGCCATGCAACGGCTGCTGATTTTATGATCTAAAGACCCATCCATGCCCATCATTATTTTTTTTTTCTAGTCAATTGCACAAAATCTTTTTCTACATGTATGTTTTCTGGTCAAAGATTTTAGGCATTAATAGTTGATGGACATTTGAACATTATTAGAAGAGAGTAGCGTTCATGCACTCTATTTTTTTTAAACATTATTTTTTTGAACTGATTTTAAACATTATTTCATGCATGTATGTATATGCAAAATTAATTATTACATATACTGATTACCAGACATTAAATAATATATAATAATATGTGCAACTATAGCATTTATATATAATTGCGTATTGCTTTTTTTTAATGAACTTTTAAAAAATTGACCACATGTAAAATTTGGCAACTGTATAACAAATATTTATTTCTTTATAATTAACTAGAAGTGAGTACTTAATAATTAACCAATTAAATATTTAATTAACTGATTGAATATTTAATTTCAGTTAATTAATTGTATTAAATTTCGATCAATTTAACTTAAAAGCTAAAAATATTTTAATTTTTAATTTAATTAATTATTAATTAATTTTATCCATCTATTAATCATTAATAAAATATATCATCTCCGTAAATATGCTATGTATGAATGTGATATTTAACCTAGCCCAACTATAAAAATTTACACGTCATCTCCATTATTATCTATGCTTAGCCCAACTGCATGAAAAAAAAAAATAAATAACATTAGTTAAAAATTTTTATTTTTGGTTTAAAGAAAGAGGGTTGAAATAACATGATACATTTTTTAAATTTAATTTTTTTAACTTGAAAAAAAACTCATTATTTTTTACGTCGGTTAAAATCAAAATTAACTAAAGTGATTTATTTAATTTGATTAATTAATTAAATTAGCCAAAATTTAAAATCGATCGGCTTGATTAATTAATTAACCAACTGATTGAATATCAAATACTAACTAAGTGATGTTTTTTCAATTATACACTTGTGAGATTGGTCGTAAATGAGCAAATAATAAATAATTTTTAAATATATATATATCTAATTGTTTTTATTAATTTTTTAGATATATAGATAAATAAAGGTTTATATTGACTATTGGCAATCAAATGATGCAATCTTTTGAATTTAAGTTATAATTATAAATTATAATATTGTTTATAATTATAATATATGATATTTATATTAAACAAAAACCTTCCGCATGGAATACACGGAAAAATTCTTTTAGGTAAATCTATTAAAGCTAGAAATGATCAATTTTTTTGGCCAAATTTTTAATTCAATTTATACTAATTTATCTTAAAAATTTTTGAGAATCAATTTGATCATGTCACGGTTAAACCAACTTATTAAGTTATTTTCTTTTATCTAAATAGACAAAATCCGAAAAATCGAAGTTGATCAAACTGAGCAAAATAAATTAATGCCAAATTTATAAATTGAATTAACTTTTTAATATATATATATATATATATCAAATTATTGTTTAATATCAAATTTAATTTTTTTTACATTTATACATTTAATATATAAATAAACTAACTATTATTAACGTATTAATATGGTAATAATAAAAATTAAAAATTATTTATAAAATACTAAATTTAACTTATTTTGATGAATGTAATTAAATATATTATTTTTCAAATTTTATTTTATTATTCTTATCTTATAGTATTGTCATGTTAAAATTTAAAATTTTGATGAAAATTTTAAATTCTTTGTTAAAATAAAACATATATTATTACAATATATTATAATTATTCATTTTGATTATTTTACTATTATATTATTATATATGTAGGTATTGAAAGGTATTTATTTATTAAATTTTAGTATTTTTACATGCATAAAATTATATATAGGGTAATATATAGATTTTAAATATTTTATAAATTATTTCCTTAAATTATATACAAGATTTTGCGAAAATGTAATTATTGTATATAAAACTCAGTTAAAAAATGTTAAAAAAATATTACTCCCTATATTTAATTTCAAATATTATGTAAGAATAATGCACACATACCAAAAAAAATGATTAGTCATTATAGATTTTATAAAAATTTTATTATAGTTTATCTAAATATTTTTTTCTCATCTTTCACCCTATTTATTCTTTTTTATTAATTAATAAGGGTAATATTAAAATTTTTTAATTAATGATCTATTAATTTTTTAAAAAATATTTAAAATAAAAAAAATTCTTACATTATATTTAAAATAAAATAGAGAAAGTACCATAATCTGGCCCAAAAATTTATTTTTAAAATAAAATCATAAAATGATTTATTGAAACTCAAGTCAACCGAAAAGAACATGTGAGTACTTTTTAAATAATATGTATACTAATTAAAAGCGTATGTATGATGATTTGAATTAATACACACGTACTCGTAGGATTATACATTAATTGTTGTATGATAATTGACGAATAACCATCTTAATCACACTTTTAACTAAAAACTAATTCATAAAAATTACTAATATATCAGTCTATATTATAGTTCTGAAATAGACTTCTTTAACAACATCCTGATGTTGACATGCTCCCATATTTATCCAAAATTCCAAAATTTGGAGACTTTTGAATAGGTCTTTCTGGATCAACACTTTAATTATCTCTTAGCTTTAAATTAGTGAAGAAATTATGAAGTTATACACACACATATTACTAATTAAATTTGTGAACATATATATTTTTGATTAATTAATGAATATATAATTCATTATATTTATGTTTAATTATAATTTCTATTTTTTCAAATAATATATCAAAATATTTATTTTTTAAATTAATCAGTAGTATTTTGGAAATACTAATAAATTTATAAATCTATCATTAATTAAATTCTGATAAGAATAAAAGATGAAAGACTTGGATATATATATATATATAAAGTGGATATACCCAGGAATAATATTTGCATAAATTTAATGAGAAAAACAAAAATGGGGAATTGAGGATAGACATATAAATAGTAAACATATGGCAATTGCACGTACACATATTTTCATAACTAATTAAAGAAATATAATCTGCATGTTGCAACATATGAGAGAATTAAAATTTTAAAATTTTCATAATTATTTCGTTGAATCTTTTAATTTTTATATAAATTTTTTTTAAAATGACATTTTATATAAAAGGGCTGTGAATTTAGTATGATAACACCTATAGTTTGGTACACATATATTGTCCAAAGCTAAGAAAAGTAAATGAAGTGATAATTCATATATGTTAAATAATCATTTCAAAATAAAATTTAATGGACTTGTCTCTCTATGCACTTTGTAACGTCGGCAGGGCAAATACACGGCCTTTTCCTTGTTTCTAGACCTAATATTTATATATAAATATAAATAAAAAAATATCATTCCTCAGATTTATTTCACATATTATTATTATTATTATTATATAATAAATATAATAACGTTGATAACTCAATATAAATTGATAAAATCGTACGTTCAAAAATAATTTGCATTAATAAAATATCTTATTTATATAAAAATAAGATTATATATATATAAGTGACAATAAAGACATTCCTATAAATATTAAGGTGAATTTGAATTTAAAATATATATATATATTGAAGAAATTAGATTATTATTTTAAAATAGTAAATCATAGAGAATTTCGAAGAAAAAGGGGGAGTAAAATATTCCAATTAATAATAATGTCGTTTGGTTAAAAGGTGTGAACATTTGAATCTTCATGCTGTATACAATATAAATGGTACGTACGTCATGGAAATGGAAGGATGGAGAAGGTGGCAACTGGCAGATTAAAAGATTATAATGGTAATTATCATAAGGTCCCATCTCATTTTCAATCTTTGATTTAAGGATTTTGGCAGTTAATGTTTAATTCTTCAGTTCAACCAAACTCAACCAATTAACTGCCACAGTGCCCCTCAACTTTTGCTTTCGACGACTAGTAGTTTTAATTATCTCGAAAGCACTGTCACATGCCAATCTGCCACCTGCATTCTGTTATGAATTTGAAAAAAAAAAAAAAAAGTGGTTTGGGCTAAGTATGAATTAGTATACAAGAAACTTCATTGAAAGTGGAAAAACTGGCTATTTATACCGATTTTAATTTAAGAAGCCATTTTCATCAAGTGATTACAGTCCACGTTACTCGACAACTGGACGGTAGTGTGTGAGCAGCTAAGTCAACATATTCAATCCTCCTTATTGGTTATTTTAATTAAATCTTCTTTTCTTTATTTATTTAAAAAATAAAACTTCACAGCTAAAAATTTTAATAGCCAAGCAAGTACTATCCATATAATTATAACCAAAATAATTTAAATCATAACAACCACAAATATTTAATTTCTCGAATTAAAAAATTTCAATAACATATTAACTCTTTATATATATATATATTCTTTTTATAATAATATATTCATTAAAAAAATTAAAAATAAAGTGAAGAGGGACAAATTTTTTAAATAAAATAAAATTATCGATAAATTAAAAATAAAATTAAATATTAAATATTATAATAAAATATAATTTTTTTTTTCTGATTTATTAAATTTTAAAATTTTATTAAATTTTTTATATGTCCTTTCATATTAATTCTTAAATTTATTAATTTATTTAAATAATTTTATTAAATTAAATTTTATAAAAATATTATTTCATATAAAAATATTAATTATATCCAATTCATAATTAAATTGAAAAATTATAACAATAATCTAAATATCTAATTATAAAATTTAAAATATATAAAAATAATAATAATATTTATTTATATTTATTTATATATAAAAGATCCAAAAATTTATATATATACATATATATAATTTAAATAATTATAAATATATAAATATATAATAATATATATTATAATTATAAATATATATAATTATATAATACTTTTTATATATAAATATATATGTATGTATAAGGTGTGGGAGGAGGGGAGGGGTCCATTGCCCTCCTAGAATCCCCTGCCTCCGCCCCTAAATATGTTACACTAATATTTTTAACATTGGCATGCCATGTTAGCTTATGGCAACACAAAGAGTAGAGAGAAATTTCAATTTTAGATGGATCTGATTCAAAATAAATTATTATAGAAGATTTATTAAAATTATTAAATTCAAAATATATTACATTAGTCTTATTTAAATTCTCACTTTTATAAAAAAATATATTTTATTTATATTATCACTTTGTTAAATTAATAAAAATTAATTATATTTTAATTATTTTATTATTATTAATGAGTTAATTAATAAAATGAAAGTATAATATATTTAATATAAATGAGTTAATAGATGATATTTTATTTTATTTAAAATAATTTGCATAATATTAGAAAATTTTAAATTTTTTTTATAAGTGTGTATGAGCTGAAGATAATAATTTAAACGGAAGAAAGATAGTAGTAAAGTAGCTCTTGACCGGGGAAATCACTCCTCTTAATGGGTGTCACAGTAACTTTTATTTGAGAAAAAATTATATAATACTACCCTAATCTCAATTTGAGATCTTACTTGAAACGGTAATTAATTCTATTATGTAATTTCTTTTGAAGAAAAATTATATAATGTATCATGCGATTATATCATATAATTTTGCTTATATGGAGTATTTATATTTATTATTTTGAAGATTTATAATTATTTTATTTTATTAATTAAATGAAAATTTAATAAATTAAATTTACAAAAATGTCCCGACTCTTTAATATAAAACGACATGTTATACATGATATATAATTGTCATGGATGATATTTTTTTTAATTCAGAATAGTAATTAGTAATTTAATAAATTAATATCCACAAATATATATATACATATACAAAATGCATAATTTTATTTCAAATTAATTAATACATACATATATATGCTATGTTGATGATCAACTGTCGCCAAGTCAGTTAAGAAAAATATATTTTTTAGGGAATAATTAAAAAGAATATTGAATTTTTTATTATTATTATTATTATTATTATTATTATTATTATTATTATTATTATTACATAAGAATATCAATCTCATTATATGGAAACGCATGCATGTGCATTCTGTATGCACGTATGGACTTACTGGTGTTGTAATAATATAACTAACTCTATTATTATATTTTTATTCTTGAAAAAATGTCACAAATAGTATTTCAACTATAATTTTTCTCTTGAAATATCTCTCTATAACTTTAATAATAATAATAATAATAATAATAATAATAATAATATGATCAAATAAAATATTATGATTCATAATTATAATCAATTTAAAAAATAGGTCAAGTAAAAATTATTATATAATATTAGAAATTAGAAGTATAAATAATAAAATTAAATCAAAAAGAAGAAGAAAATAAAAATATATTAAAAAAATATAAATTCTAATATTATATTCTTTATCAATAAATTTATTTATTTCTGTAATTTTTTTTTGTCTTTAAAAAATTTTAATTATCTTTTAATTAATTTTTTAGAAGAGTGATGATTTATGCAGAATTTGTTATTTTAATTTTTTGTAAAAATTAAAGAATAGAGAAATATTTTAAAATTTTTTAAAAAATAATTAAATATTTTTAAAATTTTAATAATATATATATATATAATAAAAAAAATTTTAAAATAAAAAGGAGCAACTGCCCCCTTCTATAAGCTGTAAGCTGTAACTTTGCCCCTGCTTATAAGTATAATTAGTTTGACGATTATGTTTAGTATTTGTATACTACCAAAAAAAAAGTCTTTATATAATATAAAGTATAATGGACTGCCGTGTTAAACGCTTGGAGACAAATGGTCGGTGCTGTGACATGAAATATCATAGAATGGATAGAGTTGACTTGACTTGACTAGCCTTTAAACTAAATAAATGTAAAATATGAAAAAAAAAATCATGGTAATTTATATGAAAAAATGGACATGGTCACAGCGTAAAGCAAGTAGAAGTGATAGATAGACTTAATCAATCAGGTAATTAGTCTTTATTTATTATTATTTTTTTGTTTAGTAGTCTGTGCTTATTATTACCAAGTAGAAATTAAGGAATTGGATGTTTGTCGTGTAATATATATTCTTCCAGAATTAACGCTTTTATACAATAATTGTAGCTTATAATAATAAATGGCATCTTTTGTTATTTGATAATTCCCATTTACGACTGCTTTCACCAAAATTAATATTTTATTTTTTTATTTTTTTAATTTTACTATTAAATAAAAATATTTTAATAAAATAATAAAAATTAATATTTTAAATTATTTTTTTAACGTAATAAAATTTATTAATTTTTATAAAAAATAAAATTTAATTTTAATTATAAAAATAAAAATAAATAACACTCATAAAAATAATAAAAATTATATAAATTTTACATATTAAACACATAAAAAATAAAAAAAAATTATTAATTTTATTCTATAAATATTATGTATATATTTAATAGATATTATATATATTTAATAGATATTATATATATTATGTGTATTTTATAATAATGAGATATTAAACGTAATTTCCTCGCAATTATAACCAAATAATTTAAATCATAAATATTTAATTTAATAATAACAAATTTATTTTTATTATTAAAAATATTTAATTAAGATTTCAATTGAACCATTATATATATAGAGAGAGTAAATATGCCCTCTAACTTGTTGCGCAAATATAACATAGCTCCATTTTTTTCTTTTTAGCTAAGATAAGTCAAGTTTTTTTTTTTTTTTAAAAAAGAAATTAGCTTTTAAGTTCCTTATTTAATGATAAAATTAACATTGTTACAGTAGCATATCCAGCACCCACTAATTTTTTTAATTTTTATAATATTATTTATTATATATATAATTTTGTTTGTACATGAGTTTTTTTACGAACCGTCGATTCCAAGTTCCAATAACGAAGGATGATTATAGTAAGTATAGAGGTAATAATATATAAAGTACCAGCAAAAATTACCTTATTGAACCCGAACATATTTAATTTTTAAACAATTTAAATTCATTTAATTACTAGTTTAAATATAAAAAATTTAAAAATATCATAAAATTTAAATTATACTTATTTTAATTAAATAATAACAAATATATATTTAATATTAACATAAATTTATTAAAATAATTTCATACCACACAATGTCATAATTAAAATAAAATACAATAAATATATATTTACAATTTAATAAATATATAATTAAAATATAAAATCATATTCGGATAATGAATATCTAAAGATAAATATTCGAACTAGATATTTTAGTAGATGCGTGTAAATTATATATTTGTTTGTGTATATCATATACATTTTATGTAGATATTATGTGTTTGTTGTATAAATATAAAAATAAAAAATAAAATTAAAAACTATTAAAAATACTTTATAAATATTTAATAGATGTTACGTATATGTTATAAATGTTTAGTGAATGTTTAGTATATGTTTTGTATATGATATTAATTATTATGTGTATATTATATATATATTATATATAGGTTGTTTATATTTTTTATATGTATATTAAAATATATGATATAAAAAAATTAATTTTAGATAAAAAATATAAATCAAAAATAAAAAAATCAACGCTTTAGAAAAAGTAAAAAAATGAAAAGAAGCCCGCTTTTCAGGTTTTGAAAAAAAAATTGCAGGCCTTAGTTTTAAAAAGAAAAAAACAAAACAGGATATTAAACGTAATCGCCTCATAATTATGACCAACTAATTTAAATCATAACAACAACAAATATTTAATTTAATAATAATAAAATTATTTTTATCATTAAAAAAATCGAATTAAGATTTCATTTGACCAATGCATATTTAGAGAGAGAATGTGCAAATATATTTTTTAACTTGTCGTACAGTTATAACTTAGCTCTAATTATTTTTCTTAGTTCAAATAAATTTAAATTTTTAAAAATTCAGCTTTTAAGTCCCACATTTAATAATAAAATTAACACTCTTACAGGAGCGGACCGAGCAACTCCTAAATTTTTTTAATTTTTTATAATATTATTTATTATATACATATATTTTTTTTCAAAACGATTCCCTCCAACTCCCTCCCAAAAAAAAACCCCTTTCATTCAATTTTTTTTTGGCAAGTTTAAAGATAATTCATGAAGAAAATAAATTTTCAAAGTATAAAGAAAAGTTTATCAAAGTCTCTATAATTAGTAAGCGAGTTACTTCGATTTATTTCCATTTTTTCTTTAAAATCTTGAACTTTGAATATTTCTTAATTATATTTGTAGAACTAAGTTGTAATAAAGGTAAATCAATATTCTAAAGTAAAAAATTTCGCTAAAAATCAATTAAGTTATCAAAATTTCCATTTGATACCCTAAATTTTCAAGGTTAAGTTTTTAATAATTTCTTCACTTCCATTTTCTTTATATTATGCATATCTAGATGTTGTATTAATAATTTAAGCATGAGCTTTCATTAACTATGGTGATTTTGCAACATTGTCGAAAATTTTGATTAGTAACAAATGAAATTAATTGTGATATAAATCTGAATTTTTTATGTTATTTTTACAATTAAATAAATAAAAAAATGATAATAATTTGAAATTTATTTGGTAAAATTATGACATATTTCATCTTGTTAGTCAATTTTTTTTAATAAAATTGAAAAAAAATTAATTGTGAAAATTTATTAAATTTTTTATATTATTAGTATATGATTTTAGCCCTCCTAATATATAGTTTTGCATCCGCCTCTGCGCTATTATATTATAAAGGGGAGGAGGAGATATATCTTAAATTTATGGTATGGGTACAATCTGGCTTTTATTTTTCTTTTTGGAGCTCAATTATGTCTAAATTTTTATAAAAATAAATATTTTAATACAACTTAGTACTATTTTTTTGGCTCAAATATATTCATATTTTTATAAAGTCATCTTTTTATGCCCTCCATTTAACGATCATTTTAACTCTTCTTTCTTGTCATTAGTTAAGGATAAAAGTGACAATAAAATCAACTAAACTAATAATTTTTTTTTTGGTTCCACCCTATATTCGACTCTGTTAACATTTTTTAACACAAAAATTTACAATACTAATAAACTATTAAAAAATAATAAATTTATAATTCTTTAACATATATATAATAAAAACAAAATTTTTATATTTCTCACAACTTATGTTTTTGAATTTAAAAAGAAAAGTAAAAAAAATAAAATCAAAACATATATATAATATAACTACGAATGGAATTTTTTTCATATGGTGGCTGAATTAAACCTAGGCCCTTCACTTCCTTGGTTATGCGTAGGCGACTTCAATTTGATTCTAAAATCTTCAGAGAAGAAAAGAGGCAATGACTTCAGTTTTAGATGAGAGGAATACTTTGCTTCTTGGATAGAGGATTTACTTTGAAGTGACATTGGTTTCAATGGTCCGATGTTCACATGGACAAATAAGAGGTATGGAGAAGGTAATATCCAACAAAGACTAGATAGTGCCATAACCAATTTTGAGTGGAGAATGAAGTTCAACCAAGCTAGTCTCAGTCACAACCCCTTTTAAGGCTCAGATCACTCACCTCTTCTTCTATTATTTAGTTTAACAAGAAGAACAAGCTGAAAATTTTTTCAAGTTTGAACAAAAATTGTTGGAAAGAAATGAATGCAAGAACACGGTTTAATGAGATTGGGATCATATAGCACATGGTACTAACCAATTCATTTTATGTCAGAAACTCAAGTCGACTACAAAAGGTCTAAAATATTGGGATAAAAGCAATAACCTAAAAGCAAGAAGAATAATTGATCAACTGCAAGAAGAACTTGAAAACATATACCAGAACCCTACATCTAATCTACAAGAGAGAGAAACATATAAAACAAAGTTGAAAGATAGTTAGAGAATGGGGAAGAAATTTTGGTTCCAAAGATCTAAGCTTAAATCGCTACCGGATGGGGACAAAAATACTAAATATTTTCATACTATAATAATTCAAAGAAGACAAGCTACTCTCATTACTAGGCTGCGATCGGAGAAAGGAGTATGGTTGAATAAGAAAGACGAAATCCAAAACCTAGTAATGCAACACTTCCAGAAGTTGTTCCAAGGGGGCATCCTAACTGACCAAGAAGAAATTTTTAATTGTATTAATAAGGTAGTTCCAGATATGCTTAATGATGCATTGTGTTCCATGCCCTCATACTAAGATATTAGAGATGCAATATTTAGCATGGGGGCTCATAAAGCACCTGATCTGGATAGCTATCCGGGGATTTTTTTTTTTTTTTTATCAAATCTTCTGGTCTATCATCAAAGAAGATGTTATTAAAGCTATGGGTGTACACGGGCCGGGTTAGCCCGACCGGACTTTTCTTCGGGCTGCACTTTGCAACCCGTGGCCCGGCCCGAAGCTCGGTCGGGCCGGGCCACTTCGGGTCTGGTCGGGCCTGACCGGGTCTGGCCGGCCCGATTTTTTTGAAATTAAAAAAATAATGAATTTTTTAAAATTTTAATAAAATTTACCTATAAATATTACTTTAAAAATTTATTATACTAAATTATATCTAATAATATATAAATTATTATATCAATATTTATATATAATATTTTAAATTTTTTTAAAAAAATAAATTACCCAAATATAAATTCTAAAAAAAATAAAAAAATAAAAAAATTAATATCTCAGAATTTTTATCTCAACTCAAGGCCCGACCCGAGCATAGCTTGGGTTAGACTTTGAAATCCATGACCCGACCCTAGTATGGGTTCGGGCCGGGCCGAATTGTTCGGGCTACGGGTTTCATGTACAGCCCTAATTAAAGCAGTCCAAAACTTCTTCACCAACGGTAAAATGTTGAGAGAACTTAACAGAACAAATGTTGAACTTATTCTTAAAGTTCACTCTTTAGAACTTATAAGTGAATTCAAACTTATCATTTAATGTAACTTTTTCTATAAAATTATTTATAAACTATTAGTGTCTAGATTAAAGCCATATATGCAACACTTTGTTCACCTATTTCAAGGGGCTTTACTCTTGAAAGAATTATTCATGAGAATGTGCTAATTGCCCAGTGTTGAAGGCTATGGGATTCTCTAGAGTAAATTTCATCCGTAGTGTCTTAAGTTTAGTATATGTATCAGAGTCATCCCTTTAATAGCATTTATACCAATAATATCACCCAACTTTCATGATTTGTTTCAATAAAATCCTCAAACCCAATTTCCATTAACACTGTTAACGACCGCTTACGTGGCTAACACTAACGCCATGTATTATCCCACATGGCACCAAAGTGTCATGAAGCTCATAATTTAAAATTTTTATGTCTTTTTTACCTTATTATTTGCTCAATTATGTTCAGAGTACTAAAGTCCTCTCTCTTTTCTTCCTTTCTTTGATTTTCTTCGTAGAAACCCTAGGGTTCTCTTTCTCTATTTTCCTCCTTATTTTTTCACATAAACCTTAGGCTGACTCTATTTTCTTCCTTCTTTAGTCGATTCATCTGTTTGATTCCCTTTTCAGAAACCCTAGGTTTCTTTCTTAATATTTTCCTCTTTGTTTCATCGAATTAGTGTCAACAATGTCATTCTCATACTCGTAAATTCAATGTTCCATCTCGATTTATAAATGTGGTGAATGTTATGCCCAGTTTATGAATGTGGCGGCATAGCTCTCCTTCAAACTTCATGGACTGAAGATAACCCAGGAAGACATTTTTATAGTTAGAAAAACTATGGAGTATGTATGAATTTGTTTTTGTTGATTATAATTGATTAATTTATTTATTAAACTGATTTTGGTTATACTAGTGTTGATTACAGACTTTGCATAATAAGTGTAGGTTTTTTATGTGGGTTGATCCCAAAACACAGAGCGAGCTAGAAATGTCATTAACTACTTATTAAGGAAGGTGGAAAGATTGGAGAATGAGAAGAAAGAGTTAGAGAAGAGGAATGTAGTTATAAGGTTGGGCAAGGTTTTCGTACTGGGTGTTGTAATTACCAGTATTTCTATTCCCATCTTGTTTTTTTGTGGAAATGCAGTTAAGAAATACTAATGAGTTTGTGGCACATTGTATTAGGGAAATTATTGTCAAAATTTATGAAGAGAGCTAATTAAAGTCAGAGATACCATCAAACCTAGAGTAAGATAGCACATTCATAATGGATGGTGAACCAAATTTAGGAGGATCCATGGGTACCTGCTTTGCCAAGCTTCAAAATTGGGTCAGTTAAACCAGCAGGAGTTATTGTAACAAGAGCTGACATGATATCACATAATGGAACTTGGAATAACAATTTACTCTCCCAACTCTTCTCTAAAGAGGAAGTGAAAGCCATTAAATGTATTAACATAGGACCTGAAGATGAAGAAGATAAATTGGTGTGGCATCTTGATAAAAAAGGAAAATTATCCTCTAAATCAGTGTATCACTTTGTCTTTGATTATAGACATCACTCACATATTAATGCACCATCTGTAATTTAGACTCCAAACTTTAACTAGAGGAGTATTTGGAAATTACATGTTCATTAAAAAATTCAGAATTTTATTTGGAGAGCTTGCACAAATTCTATTGCTGTCAAAGAGAATATGTATAGACAAAAAATTAGTCTCTAACATGTGCCCCTTACGCAAGAACTCTACAGAGTCCACTCTGCATATGTTAATTCTTTGTGATCATGCTAAGGCTACATGGTTTGATTCTAATTTGGGTTTCATCCCAAAGGCTCTAAATACTTTATCTTTTGTGTAGTGGTGGATGGATGTTTTGAACATTGCCAAACAAAGAGGTGATGATTCCTTGCTTCCTAGGATAACATATCTGTGTTAAAGCATTTGGAAGGTGTGTAACACTTTTTGTTTTAATGGAATCTCTCCTAATCTTTTTAACTCTATCAGGAAAGCTAAGCTCTCTCATGATATGTTTGATGATACCCATAAGGGTATAACATCAATAAATGGCTCATCATCTACTGGGAATGGACATTTGGCGTGGTTCCCTCCTTTGGCAGGTTGGACCAACATCAATACTAACGCCACTTTCAAAGAAGGACACTCTTTAGTTGGTATGGCAATCATAATGAGAAATTATGCTGGAACACTGATTGATGGCTTAACTTGTTTAATACAATCAGTTTCTCCATTGTACAATGAAGACCAAGCATTGTATTTGGCTATACAAAGAGCTGCTAATCTTTGCCTCCATAACTGCATTTCTAAAAGTGATAATCTTACTCTGATCAGAGCACTGTAGGAGTCTCTTAGAGATTGAATCTTTTGTATTAAACTCCATTAAACTAGCTCAATCTCTTGGCTTGTTCGATTTCTCTTGTGTAAGTAGAAGGGGTAACAAACCAGCCGATTGGCTCGCCATGTTGTCCAATACATACTTAGTTTTGATTGGCTAGCTAATCGTCCACAAATTTTGGACCTTCTATTGTATATTGATTCATCTTAATATATATCTCTCATTTATGCTAATATATATATATATATATATATATATAATGGATTGTTGTGTTAAACGTTTCGATACAAATGGTCGGTTCTGTGCCATAAAATGTCATAGATTGGATAGAGTTTACTTGACTTGTTTTTAAAATATATAAATGTAAAATATAGAAAAAAAAATCATGGTAATTTTTATGAGAAAAATGGACATGTGAGTAGAGTAAAGAAATTATGAAGAATAGATAAACTTAATTAATTAAGTATTTAGTCTTTGTTTATTATTACCAGGGGTGGAGGGAGGAGGACTCCCCCCCTTATATACATGTATATGTATATACATAAATATATATAAATATATATATATATATAATATAATTTTATAATATTTTATAAAAATTATATACATATAGTATTTTATATACATATTAATTTTTTTATCATATATATATTTTTAAATTATTTGGATATTTAAACTTTTATAATTAGGTATTTATATATATAGTGTTTTTATAAAATTTTAATGTTATTTTATATATAGTATTTTATAAAAATATAAAAATTTTATATAGATAGTATTTTGTATACATATTAATTTTTTTTTACTATATATATATTTTTAATTAGTGAGTATTTAGAGGTTTGTAATTAGGTATATATATATAATATTATATATATTTTTATTTTTTTCATCATATAATTTTTTTAATTAGTGGATATTTAGAATTTTTAAGTTAGTTGTATATATATATTATTTTTACAAAATTTTATAGTATTTTGTGAACATATTAATTTTTTTATCATTTAATTAGTGAATATTTAAAGTTTTGTGATTAGATATTTATATAGATATAATATTATATATATTGATTTTTTTTATTATATATGTTTCTTTTTTATTTTAATTAGTGAGTATTTAGGATTTTATGATTAGATATTTATATTAATATTAGAATTTTATTATTTAATTATGAATTGGATAAAATTGATATTCTCACTTGAAATAGTATTTAATAAAATACTATAAATAAATTGATAGATCAAAAAATTAAAATGAATATATATGTAAAATTTTTAAAATTCAGTAAATAATAGAAATTTGTAATAAAAATTTATAACAAAAATATAAATTTTATTATAATATTAAATATTTAATTTTATTTTTAGTTTAGTTATAATTTTTTTTTCTTAGAAAATTTGTTTCTCCTTTATTCTGTTTCTGATTTCACCACTGATTATTACCAAGCAAAAAATAAGGAAAGAGGAATTGGATGTTTGTTATGTAGATATTCTTCAAGGATTAACATTGTAATACAATAAATTTAGCTTATATTACCTAGGTGCAGACTAAATTATTATATAAATGATATCATTTTTTTTTTGCCAATAAAATGTAAATATTATTAATAATCAAGTAAGGGAATACAAACTGATAAAACAAAACATATTACAGACTGCTATAAGCCAAAAAACAGAAAACATAAAACATTCATCTAACTTCTTAATGCTAACAACATAGGAGCTACCATGGAATCATACCACAAGCTTCAGCCAAATGAGAATAGGGATAAGGCCAACAACTCTAGTAGAGAACATAGCCTTGGAACTACTTGCAGACAGACGCAAGTTAACAAGAAAAAGGGTCAAATCCTTAATAAACCAAACTCTCTAAACATCCTCGAATCGAAAATAAATTAAGGGAATAGAAGGACCAAATGTCCTATAACAGGGTAGAGAAGGTAAAAGCTCAGATAAAACATGGTAAATGAGTTGCATAAAAGAGACTATATAAAGCACATAAAGACCTCATTCCTCAAGCAAACAAAACAAAGCAATATAAGAATGGAATATAGCTCCTACAAAATTTCCGTAAAAACCGAATGATGAATGATATGCCTCTGAAAATAAACTTGAAGTGCCAAAATAAGTTGTAGAGTACTTGATCCTAAGCTATGTATATAAATGGTATCTTTTTTATTTGATGATTCCTAATTACAACATGAAAAATTAACTCCATAAATACTATGCCATAATATATTTAAAATACCAAGTGGAGGATCACTAGATATATGATCACTGATAGGAATATGAATTGAAGAAACATTAACAAAATCAATTTATCAAAAAATATATATATTAATCTATATTTGAATTTAATATCAAAAAGAAATAAATTATATGAATATTTATTTTTCAACTTACAGCCTGATACAATTGCAATTTAATTTAATTTCCTATGCTAAGGATTGTGGACAACACTATCTTTTATCAGTTAACTAAATTTTATGCTTGCAAATGGAAGCAATAAAACATATGGTATGGCATATGAATTAATAATAAAAAATGTTATATAAAGATATATAACTTTTCCACTTGTTTACTAATAAACATGCTTATTTAATTTGCTTTAGGCTACCAAATCCAAGTCAAGTCTAGATTAGTTTTGATTGCAATTTCACGGTCAATAATAAGTTGATGAATCTTTTAGTAATGAGATTAAGCAAATGATAGTCATCCAATAAAAATCTTGTGTAATTAAATTAAGCAATTGGCTTTAATTCGCTAATGAGGTCTCGTAATTGACAAATTACCCATTAAAAGAAAATTTGTGTAAATCGGTGGGTAGGTCCCATCATGTACTAAGAGGATTAGCAGTTAAGGTTTAACTAACGACCACTAACTAGTAGTTTTTTAATTAATTAAGCAACCGTTTTGTCTCAAAAGTTTCTCTATTGCTATGTATGACTTCACTCCCCTTTATAAAATTATAAATATAAAGCATTACATGAAAAACTTCATGTGATTGAATAAGAAATCTGTGAAAGATTGTTAACATAATAATGGATAGAAAACCATTTAAACAAATCTTAATAAGATTTCACAATCTAATCCAACTTTGGGGTTAAGAAAAATAGAAATTTTACAATTTAATGAAAGTTCATTGGTGTGTATGTGTGTGTGTATATATGTATAATATATCAAGAAACCACTTAATTTAAGCATTTAAATGAAGTTTAAAGATAATTTATAATATCACTTCATCTAATTAATATATATATACATATAAAGTTTGAATAAAAAACTTTTAATTACTTTAAAAATAAAATGAAACTTGTCACTCAATCAAAAGTTTTTGAATGATAAAATATAATTATATATTATAGTTAATTAAATTCAACTTCACTTAAATTTATAACTTTAATTATGAAAATACTCATTTATTTAATTTAATACTTGCACCATCTTAAATTGATAGATACAATTATTTTTTATTTGTCCTAAATTATAACTCACTTGCTATTTTAATAAGTTAATTAATATATTAAATCTCTATTATATTCATATTTAATATAATTACTTATTAAAAATATTTAGTATATATATTATGTTACAATAAAAATCATTATAAATCTATATTTTTAATAAAAATCTTAATTTTTGAGGAGTAAGAAGTGTTTTTGGTTTGGAAGGGAGTCTGCCTTCTAATTAGTAAATAAAATCAATATTTTTTTTATTTGAACAGAAAAAATAAAATCAATATCTTGGTGGACGGTTGGGTTACCCTACAAGTCAAAAGATTATTTTCTTTCTCCAAATAAATTGGGACTGGAACGATGACGATGGCTTGCATAAAATAAATTAAACTACAGTGACGTTTATGAAAAAAAATAAGGAAACCACCGTAACGGATTTCAACTATTTTCAATTCGAAATATATTTCTAAGCACCGCCCATTTTCACACCCACTGCCAAATGTAAACTTGCTATTTTCTTCCAGTCTTTATCATCTTTTTCTTCTATTTATTTTCCTTTTCCAATTTATAAATAAATTAGACCACATAAATGTTTAGTGATCTTTAACTAAAGTGTAATTAGAATGATAGTAATTCTAATTAAGTGTAATTTTCCAGTGATAGAACAAATTTTTCTCATTTTATTATCTAAATCATTTTTCTAAATTATTATAATTTTTATTTTTAATTTTAGGAACAATTATAAAACTAACCTAAAAATTAAACCTATTTTTAAATATATGACATGTACTAAAAAATTTCAATTTTATGCTAAACAAAAGTTTGAGTTGCCAAAAAAAAAAAAAGGAAATTAATCCAAATAATCACTGGCACCACTAGCACCAAACATAAAAATACGCTAGACCTGTTTTTGATGCATCACAGCACAAAAAAAATTAAGTTATCACTATTCTTTGAATTTTATCTCAATTTATTTTTATATAAATTAATTATCATAAATTAATTAATATATTTTCTTATAAATTAATTAATTATATATAACAGTAGAATAATTATTAATTTAAAATTAAATACTGTAATTTTGATTTTTTATTAATGATAATCTATTTAAAATAGCTAGACTTGAAATATTAAAGTAAAAAAATCATATCTAAATTATATGAAAAATAAATTTGATTTATATTTATTTTTTTTATAAAATATAATTACATATATATATATATATCTATTTATATATAATATATATTCACATATACTATTATTTTTTTAAATTCAACACATATATCTAGTTATATGTAATATATACTCATATATAATTAAACATATAAAATATTTATATATTTTCATTCTTTATAAAATCAATATATATATCTAGTTATATGTAATATATATACATATATACTGTTGTTTTATAATATATATTTAAATATATTGTTATTCATATGTATATTTAGTTATATATAACTAAATATTTAATTATATAATATATAATTAAATATATAATAATTATATGTAGTTATTTGTGACATATAACTATATATAATAATAAAAAATTAAAAAATAACAGTACATAAGTAAAACTTATATAAAAGGAATTATTTTAATATTTAAAGAAATTATTTTTAATAGAATTTTTTTAAAAAAATTATGTAAGAAATTAAGAAATTGTGACAAGTAACATAATAATAATAATAATAATAATATGGATATTAAATAAAATATTTAATTAAATAAACAAAAATTCATGAAATAAAAATTTAAAACATAATAATAAAAATTTATTATTCAACATTTATATTATAAAAAAAAATTAAACCAAAACATGTAGGGATATATACACAAAGAAAAGCCGCACTGCAAATATATTTTGTATATATATATAAAATATAAAAACGTGAAAAGGAAATTGTGATGATAAAAATGAAAATTAAAGTTAGAAAAACGCATATGATGTAAATTCTTATTAATTTTATATATGAAACATGCGTGTATAAAAGGCTGTTGTAAAAAAAAAAAGAAAGAAACTCACAAGCATCTTGATTCAGTTTATTCGACTGAAAATATTCTTTTAGATTACCTTTTTCTGTAATTTTTTGACATTTAGAATATATATGAAATTAGTCAATGAAAATTTGAGTATTTTTTGGAAAACGGTTTCCTTTTTCTTAAAAAAAAAAACTCATTTTCTCTTTTGACAAATTTATTATAACCGAAAAAAAAATATCTAAACATATTTTATTATTTCACCAATCACAAATAATTACACGCAATCATGATTTACGAGTACTATTTTTATTAATTTTTCTTCCATTTAACAATAAAATTTCATATGAGTCAACAAAAAAAAAACAATAAAATTTCATAAGTTAAACATATTTAATCAATATATTCTTATAAATTGAAAATTTTTGTACTGTAAGAAAAAATTAAATTTTTGGAAATCTATTAAAATATTTCTTAAAAAAAAGATAATTATTTTTCACGGAATATAAGGAGTACTAAATTCAACATTTTCAACTAAAATTTGCCAAATCTATATCTATATATTATATTAAATTTATAGTCACTGACAACATATTACATCATGTGTTTTCTTATAATCTTGTCACATGCCAAATTTTTATAATAATAATAATAATAATTTTTTATATATTAAATTAAAAATATCCAAATTAATATTTAAATTTCAATTTTTAAATTAAAATATTTTAAATAAATTGTAAATATCAAATTAAAAATTTGAAATGTTAATATTAAACATTCATTCTTATTAATCCAATTTCTAATACTATGATTTTAATTTTTTAACTAAAATATATACATTAAATATTTATTAATATTATATATATGTATCTATACACTATACTAAATCTACAATTATTAAAATCATACTGCGCAATGCGTTTTCCTGTAATCTTGCTACATATTGAATTTTTAAATTAATAACAATAATAACTTGTTTATATATTAAATTAAAAATATCCAAATTAATATTTAAATTTTAGTTTTCAAATTAAAATCCTTTAAATAAATTGTAAAATAAATTAAAAACATAAATATCAAATTAAAAAATTAAAATGTTAATCTTAAACATTCTCATTAATCTAATTTTTAATTCTAAGATTTTAATTTTTGAACGAAAAATTATATATAATTTTTAATATATATGTATACTTTAGATATTTAGATATTAATTTTTTAGAATATTATATATATTCTTTGGAATATATATTATTATTTTTTTATTTTTTATGATTCAAACTTTGAAGTACCGATTTTAGTTTTAGTTTAAAAAGTCAATAATCCAAACCCGAATCCTTATAAATATGTCTTGGTTTTAATTGTGGGCCGCTTCTTTCGATATTGATATGGTCCAATAAACCAACTGACAGTATATGACTTAGGCCATAATTCACAGAAAACCATGATCTTGGTTACTTATGATAATAAAGTTCAAACTTGAAATTAATTAATTAATTTTAATTAATTTATTTAAAATAAATTGATAATCAATCTATTTTAATTAATATTAATAATTTTTGAAATTTAAAATTGAAATAATTAAGAGAAACTATAAAATTAAATAACTTTATAAATTTAATTAATTATATTATGATAATATCATATAGTTGTAAATCTCTTTGTATTTTATAATTTAATATTTATAGATTATTTATTTAAATTAATCTACATATTTACAAGGGCGAAGACATATTGAAGTGAAGGAGGGCAATCTTTTTAAAATTTGTATATGTATAATATTTTTAAAAAAAATTTAAATTATTTATTTTTTTTTCAAAATTTTAAATTACCCCTTTTTTTTAATTTTTACAAGAAATAAAAAAAATTATAATAAATTATTTATTCTATATGCAATAGTTTTCTTTTAAAAAATTGACAAAATATTGATAATATATAAATACAAAAAAAAATAAAGAAAGGGATAAATTTTTTTACTAAATTAATTTGAACATATTTAATAAATTAAAAAACTTATTTATTTTAATTATTTTTTAAGAAATTATATTCATTATTTAATTTTTTTTTTCTCTTTATTTTATTTTTGTTATGAACAATTTTATAAATTTAAGATTATGTACACATATATATTAATATTTTTTCATTAATTAATTTTTTAATAATAAAAATATATTATTAATAAATTAATAAATTTATAAAATACTATTAAAATAAAATAAGAGATAAATAAGTACAAAAAAAATTAAAATTTGCAAAAAAAAAAATTTTTCCATTTATTTTAAAGTCTGGCTTCGCCCCTGAATATTTATTAAGCTTTTTTTTATTTATTTATAGCAATGAATAAATAATTATTTATTTAAAATTATTATAAAAATAAAAAGTAAAAATACTCCCTGAAATATTTTCTAATTTCAAGTAAACCTAAAAGTGACAGATTTAATATTATAAACTCAATGTGAATGAGTCAATGAAGTCCAAGAAATTCTAAAACCGTTGCCTCTACCAGCCGATCTTATCGGCTTTGTCAAATTAATTTAAATCTTATTAATATCACGCATCTTATTTCAATGTTAATCCCAATTAATTGGAATTTGATTAATAATGATCAATTTCTCTCATTTAATCTTTATTTATGTCATCTGAAAAAAATTCTTATGACAGACATCATCAATTAATCACCTAGAATTTACAAGCAATGTTTTTTTTTTTTTCTCCAGTATCTGACAACCTTTAAAAGGAATAAAATGCCCTCGTGCAGATAATATGATTGGTCATGTTAGCTTAATTTTCATTATCTAATGTAAGATCAAAGTTAAAAAATTTAAATAATCTATCTCAAGAATTTTCTCAGCTCCGCATATCCTAGTTTAACCCTATTTACATAATCATTTTACCGGTGACTGCTCCCAAAACGACTGTTCATACAACATTATTTATATGTATGTTCATTGCATCTTAAAAACATACAAAGTTACTGCTTCTTTCACCGGTGAAAGCACCAGAGAAACAGTGTCAAAGGAAAATCAATCATGAATGTACATTGTTATCCATTAGTATCTGAACCCAACAAATCATGGTAAGTCTTTGATTATGCACCCTAACAAAGCTACACATCATCTCCAACAATGCATGAAGCTGCTTGACTACTTTTAAACTTTATTGTTAGTTCAACTAGCAACTGAGTTTAATCTCCACCTTATTTGTTAGGATTCAAACTCAATTAGCTGAAGCATAACAAAACCAAGGCATCAGCTTGTATTAAGGGGATCAGAAAATAAATCATGCAAGTTGATGACCCCAACTTTATTATAGAAAATAATGATATCAGTACAAATCAATACAAACGAAAGAAGTAGCTCTAGAAAGCAATATGAAACGAATATTTTTTTTCTCTGTGATTTAACTATCTCTAGTAATGGGATGAGGCAATGGATTACCGTTTCATAAGCATCCCTTGTGTTAATGAAGACAAATCATAGTATCTTTGAGGTTGAGTTGAAGTGGCAGGGAATGCTGGAGGATGCATAGTTGATCTGATATTTGTTGCACTGTTAATTGGAGCTAGTGGCACTGGACTATGCATGCTGCAAAGTAATTTAATGACCATGCATGTAAGTGTACATAATAAGCCGGAACTTACTACAGACATTCAGTGATAAAATTTTCTTTGAATAAGATATAGATGAGACATACTACAATGTGCATGCAGGCATTATTATTCTTTATTTGTATCAGGCTAACTAATAATTGATTTTACACTGGTTTATTATTTTTATGAGACTGTACTTGCTCGTAGTGTTAAAGAACCAACTAAATTGACTGTTCCCTCCCAAGATTCTCATTTTTAATTTGTGTTATTTCAATCAAGGGGCATAATGATTCACTTGCAACAATAAAATTATTAACTTAAAGGATTTAGCCTCTCTCAAAGAAGACTGATATATATGAGATTTGATGCATAAATATCCATCAAGATACAAAACACAAACAGATCAATGATTTTACTATACTGGAATTAGCTTTTGTGCTCTATCTATATCAAAAGCAAAAACTGTAAATTACTCAATCCCGCTCATTACCCTGCTGGTTGAATGTGGAATTCCAAAGTTATAAACACTAAGTCCAGAAAGACCAGATGATCTAAAGAAACAGTAAAGATGAACTTAGCAACTTCTAGATGACAGTGAACTCCATTGCTTGCTTACCTTGATACAGGAATACTAACTGAGTTCCCTGCCGGATGCATTTGCTGGTTGCTCCCAATCTGGCACAGGAATGAAATAACAAGATTATAACTAGTTTTCCTTCAATCAGAGAACATTTGATGTGAAAATTTAAGAGTTCAACCTGAATATATTTTTGTAGATAAGTGGTTGGCATTATCATTCCAGGAACCTGAAAGCCAGCACTTCCCAGATTCTGACTGGATAAATGGATACCATTGGGATGTATATTATGTATATTGGCAGGATAGGTTTGGGATCCACCACCAGAATTCGTTGCAGCAGCCATGAGGATCTGTTGTTGTTGGGACAACATAGCAAGCTGTTGTTGGGCGGAAAATGAAGACACCATGCTGGACTGTCCAAAACCCACAATTTAAATGGTAAGAGGAACATTTTTTTTAATTAATGAAATTAAATGATAATATCATAAGAAAAATATAGAAATACATATTTCATGTCTTTTTTCCTCTCATTAAGCAGCAGGAAATTAGAGAGAACTTGGTGCAAAAAAATTCATGTTCAATCCTCAATGAGAACATTAAAGGAAACATTTATACCCACTTTATTCAAGAAAAGTCATTGCAAAGCTAACATTTATGCTTCAGATATTAAGATGACAAACTGTAAAGTAATTTTATGATCCTCTATCAGGCTGGTTTATGCTCAATGCATTGTTCTTCTCACAATAAATATTCTCCCCATCAGGAAAAAGTATATATTTTGCTACGACTTATCAAGTATTATTCATGGTTCTAAAATTTCAGTTCTGAAAACTTCAGGATATATACCTTCTCAAAGAGATTCATGATATCATTCTTTGAATGTTGGGGTTTCTCTACAGATGGTGCAATAATTAGTGGTGGAGATCCATATATATTCTCAGCTTCATATTTGGATTGTATCTCCCTTTCAGGTATATTTGATGAATTACTGCTCCCAGATGTTGATTCTACCCTGGTAGCTGCAAGTTGGGGAGGTTCAAGGTCAATGGTAACAAAATAGTAAAGATGCAAATCTCAAAAGAAAATGCTGTAAACCAGGGAAAAAGGTGAATGGCATTACAGTATTCAGTAGTTGCTTAAAGAACATTAATAGAAGAACAAACTCACGTTGACAACCATCAGGGGGAGTCTTGGTGCAGTTTCCACTAAAATCATCCATGCCAAGCAAATTAAAAAGTTCAGTTGCATAATCCACTTTTGCTGGTGTTGAATCTGGTGTTGCTTTCTCTTCTTTCTTTACCAACTTATCTTTTGAGATTGCTTGTTCTGAATTCTGCATGGGTTCATGTTGTTTTGTATCAAGTACAACATGTTCATCCAGTCCATTAGTTTGTGCATATTCAGATAGAAAAAGGAAAATATAGGTATATACACGGTCAAACATACACAATTAATTATACATGTGATCAGAAAAAGCACGATAAATCATTCCCCAGTGGACTCTCTTAAGCAATTGGTTGTGCAGACATCTTATAGTCAAATGGCTCTCAGTTAATCCTACAATGCCAATGCTATGCAGGACTCTAACAATCAAACAATAATCTATGTGACTTATCTTCACAGATAAATACGCATTACCATGTTTTAAAGTATTTAGACAAATTTATAAAATAGCTCTCCATTTTTAATGCCTCCAAATTATCTCCACCTCACTAAACAAAGAATACAGCAACACAATTTGACATATCACTTATATCGGTTTTCATTATTGAATTATCAAATTTAAGCCTAACCAGAATAGATAAAGTTTCTCATTGTCCAAAATGACTTTTGTTAGTTAACGCTTCATTCATATACAGATTAAGTACATGAAGATCAAACAAGGAATGCAGGGAGAGGGAACTGGATATTGGCAATCAACTAGATACGAACAAAAAAACATTGATCCCACCTGTTGTGATGTTTTAGCAGATGCTGGAGAGCAACTCTTAGGAGCAGGTGCACTGTTGTTTGTAATAACAGATGCTGGACTGCAACTTTTAGGAACAGGTCTATTGTTGTTTGTGATAACTGGGGGAGTGATTTTCCTCTCCTCAGAAGCATGGTCAATATTTTTCATTTGCTTATGGCCAGCCCCCATTCCTGGTCTACAAACTGAAACCTTCTCCACACTCACCTTTGGAGGTGATGTTGCTTTAACATTCCTAGGAACCCATCTCTTCTCTTCATATCTAACATATTACATAGGCATTGACAATATTTAATAACTAACAACAATGACAACTTCATATAACAGAGGTGAGGAAAATATTACTCCTGCGATCGCTATAAAGTCTTACCTTGCACGAATAAAATTTTCAATTCCAACTCTATCATAATTAGGAGGCAGCTCAGCTTCCCAGTAGCAATTTGATTTCTCATTCCCCATAGCTGTGAACAAGAAGGAAAAAATGTACAAATGAATATTTAGATTTGAGTAGAAGTACAACTAAAATGAGTCAGAGTTATAATAAATAGTACTTACATTGGATAAATGCAATTTGTTCTGGAAGCCATGTGTCTAAAGTGGCAGATCGTACCTGCATCCATAAAGAAGCTGACTCAAGTATGTCACATGAAAAAATTTGCACCAATAGTTTCATAACTTTAATATCAAGATGGTCAGACTTGGAAAACATGCAAATATGAAAATATGAAAATGAAATCTACCTTTGATATGTGTACTCCAAGACTTCTATGTATACCTGAGCATTGCATGCAAATGAAGATCCCCAGATTCACACTAGCCCATCGTGGACCTCTGCTTAGCAAACAAGATAGCACCACAAATTACAACTTTTCAAATAACTACTATATAGCATACTACTAACCAGCCAGAACTTGGATGTCTCATTTAAATGCTCAGGATTCAGGATTTTTTATTTCCATAACTCTCTCCAGTGTTTGATTATTTGAATGTTTATACTAAAATGCTAAATTGTGTTCTGATACCTACTTGCTTTTGCAGTCAGCACACTCCTTATTCTCTGGTAATTTAAGAAGGCCTTCCAAGATCCGCAAACAGAAGGAACTAGACAAGTTGAGAAATAACTAGAACTATTAAGCTATAGTATACATGATAATCCATCAATCCATCTGTACGCTTTTATGACCATTTTTGGATTCAAATTACAACTCAATTCTCATCATTTTTCCTAGATCTGGCAAAAATTTTCCATGTCTCTAGTAAATTGTAATGGTCTCTTCCTAATCACAATGCGAAAATTCTTTTCCTTGGCTCACCTCTCCTCTCTAAAAGCTCATTTTTTTTTCTCATGAAAATGTCGTTCTCCATTCAAAATTTATCAAAAACTATGCCTACAAGTTACAGGTTATATGAATGCATTACGTTATATTCTAAATTTAAATATTCTCCATCAAATATCAAATTTAAATTCCTAAAATATTGAGTAAATTGTTAATTTTTTAAATCCGGGTTATCTCTAGTTTTATTATAGTTAACTAAAAAATATTGAATTAATCCATCCGAGTGCTCTGCAATATTAAGGGCATATACTGTAGGAAGTTAAACCAGAGTGCATATATAATTGTTACCAATGTTGAAGTCATCATTCATGATTCATAATCCCAAAAGATATAGCTATAGTTGAAAACATATAGTGATAGATTTTTTTGCTATTAGACCACAATAAATTAGGGAGAATCAATTTTATCATTGAGAAGCCATTTGAAATTAAGAAAATCAATATGTTAAGGACCCAGTTAAAATTAAGGAAGAACATACTCCCTAAGAGAATATACAATTGAAAAAATATTTTCTTTTTTCCATGTAATATTATTATAAAGCCCAAAGCAAATTCATTTTTAGTTTAAACTCCTCTGCTAATCACAGAATTTGCAAATGAAAATGAATAAACATTGTATGAATACAACAGAATTAAGTTAAAAAAAAAAAGAAATACAACAAAATAAATAGCACATGGATATCAAATTGATTGAAAAAAAAACAGAACCTTTCTATGCTTAGCATTGAGTTCTTTAGAAACATTGGCCTTCTCATTCATGTTTTGCAAACAGGCTCTGTATTCTCTTATTCGAAAAGAAAAACAAAGCTTTATTAATGGTTTCTTGAAAAACAGAAAAAACAAAGCTTTATTAATGGTTTCTTGAAAAACAGAAAAATCAAAGCTTTATTAACGGTTTCTTGAAATACCCTTCTTCTATTTCTTTGTCTGCGGCCTTAGAATCAGAGAAAGAAAGTTGATAGTGCAAACAGAAGAGAAGAGGAAGAAGAAATGGCAAAGTGGGTATCTTTTTTCTTGACTTTGGTTGTTTATTAATGTATAAATTTTTGGAATGGAAAGCAGCGTGGAAAAGTACACGCGTTGATGGAGTGGGGGCTGTGGAGGCGCTTTCTATGCCTTTGTTTTGTTGCCTGGATACGCTTTGACGCCGCTTTTCCTTTTCTTTGTTTGGTTGGTTGCTTACTGTTAGGGATGAATTTGGTTAAATTAGATTAATTAATCGATTAAATTAATCGGTTAATTCAATTAAAATATATAAAATTATTAACTGAATCAATTAAATTTATATTTTAATAAGTTCGGTTAATTAATCGAATTAAATTAATTAATTCAATTAATTAATTAAATTAACCGATTTTAATTTTAAAATAAAATTATATTTATAAAAAAATTAATATAATTAAATAACTAAATAAATTTATTATAAAAATAAGCAAAATATAATTTTATTTTGTAATAAAAATGTATATTTATAATAAAAATTTATATAATTAAAAAATTAAACAAAAATAAATAAATAACTAATTTTTTTTTAAAAATGATTCGGCTAATCGGTTAATCGAGCGAACTAAATCGATTAACCATTAATCTAACTGAAAATTAAAATATTCTAAATTTTTAACCTAACCGACTGAATTATATTATTGATTAGTTAACCGAACCAAATTTTTGATCGATTAACTAAAATTTTTTTCGATTAATCGAATTTTGTCCACCCCTACTTACTATATCAAATTTTCCATTTACTATATCAAATTTTCCATTTGATTGCTGAGAAATTAAAGGAATATACAATTTTCTTCTTCTTTTTTCAATTATTTTTTAATTTTTATATGCTTTTGCCTTTTAGGTCAGGAAATGGCAGTTGTTAGTGTCATCACAACTCATGCGTAAATTTTTTTTCCCCAAAATGCTATTTTTTATAATAAATTTATTCTATTATCTTATTCTAATCTTTTATAAAACATAATTATTATCTTATTTAAATAATTTACATTAAAAAAAATACATCTTCAATGTTAAAAAAATCTTCATCTATAAATGATAATTTATATTTGTTTTGATGTCAAAATTAAAAATTTATACTTTTTATTATTAATGTTATCCCGAGATCGCAATTAAAAATAAGGAGAATTAGTTAATTTAAAGAGTTCATACTTATGTACAAATTTTTGAGTTGGTGAATCTCACTTGAGTGGTGCCCTCATGATAATTTTTAAGAGCCCGCCAAATATTATGTACACATATAAAATTTTAGACTCTTCCACTTTCTTCTATAGATAAGGAATTCATTAAGATAAAGGTTACCCTATTATTCTTGTAGAAGGTTCTTTCTTGAGCATCATTCCACTTTTTTCTAGGGAGAGACGCGAATACCTTCTCCTTTATATGTATGAGGTTTTCACTTTTTTCCATGTATTTTCAAAACTCAACTCCTTCACTATCAAGGAACAAGTACATCTTATGTTTCCAATAAGAGTAGTCTGTTCCATCAAAGTAGGGTTTAAGGTGGGGATTAGGATTTTCATGTGAAGAAGAGGTTAAAGTATTAGAAGTGGTTGCCATGATGAATTAAATTTTACAATTAAGCTTTTTGAAATTTTGAGGCTCTGATACTAATTATTGTCTCAATATAGCAACTAAAAGGGGGGGGGGGTGAATTTGTTGATTTGAAGAATTGATGACAAATTGAAGATTAAAATAAAATCAAAGTAAGAGTAGGAGTAGAGAAGAAGAGAATATGCACAAGGAACTTATAGTAGTTCGGATTACCTCAATTTTGCATCCACTTCCTAAATAACTTGTTAAGGTTCCACTAATCTTAGATTTTTATAAGCTCAACTCTAACTTAATATTTTCACAAGTTCACACCAAACTTATACAAGGTTTGAGAATCTTCCTCATAATCTCAAAAAGAGTTTTTCCAAGCTCACTATAAAATCTAAGTGTTTCCAAACTTACACTAAAACTTACAATGATATTTAATACTCACACTCAATACTCAATTAATACAAGAATAGATTTTGATACAAGAAAAATAAAAGTAGGTTGCCTTAGCTACGTCAATCTTAAGAACTCCTTAAATAAGAGATTTCTTAAGGTATTTACAGCCAATTTAGTCTAACTAGCCGTTATGAGTAATGTGATATATTCTATTAGAATAGTTTTTATGATTACACAGAGTTTCCTCAAGAAGCAGTCGCCCTAAAATGGTGGATGGTTGCCCAGGCACATTGGGCAATTGTATGTTGTTCAGAGACGGTCGCTCCATTAAAATCTTTCAAGGTCAAATTTTAGTACTCTGCTAGTGAGATTTTGTCCATTCTTTGTCAGTTTGTGATTGTCGGGATGATCGCCCAAAGGTAAGGGATGATTGCCCTTTTTTAAATTTAAAGTCTACTCTTATAACGATCATTCCACGTGTCATTACTTTATTTGACAAAGTAATTTTCTGCTAAAATATAAAAAGGTGTAGTCGCCCTTTACTAAGATAGCGATCAAATTGGATGTCTCGCGTCGAACTTCTGGGAGCACCCAAGACCGCGAACACTACCGTCAATCCATATGATTTTATCTTAGAAATGTATGGACGGTCGCCCATGAAAATGGAAGATCGTGAAAGAGTTCTGTGTGACCGCTCCTCAGACTACGCCTGTCACCACTTCCTTACTGTGAGTATTGGAGTTTTTGTCACTCGAGGCGCGATCGTTTCAATATATGGACGGTTGCGGATCACTCTATCATGGTCGTTTATCTGGTCGAGTTTTTTTTATGGTGAATCTTACTATAGCCCCACTTGTTATTCCAAGCTTCAAGGGTGATCGCCTTTCAGTCTAGGGTGAACGCTATTTTTACCTTGTTCTGCTAATATATTGAGTATTTTATTTATGCACCAAGTATCTCAAAGACATATTAAATAAATTATTCAATTTAAGTGCTAAAGGTCGCAATTGAAGTTATTTGGCTAACAATTAATTTACCCACTATTATCACTGTTTATAACATTAATTTTTTTGACGAAAATATGCTTTATTGATAAGCAAATTAAATTACATTCATCAATGGGGGAGGAGGAACAGAGAACCAAACTCCCAGGCCAGCTAAGGAATGTGCACCCACTGCTAACACATGAGCAGCAACATTCGCGGACCTATTCACAAACACACATGAAAGCGATACACCATCATTTAAAAGTGATCGACAATCAGAAATAACCAAACCAAAAGAAGAATTATCAGCTCCATCATATGCTGTCAAAGCTTGACAAACTGTCATAGCATCTGTTTCCACAACTACACACGTCCAGCCTTGCTCTTTCACCCAACTCAAGGCTTCTCTAACGGCAACTGCTTCTGCAACTCTTGGCGAATAAAAACCAGTAACCCGAGTTGCCTTTGCTGCAATAAATCCACCCATGTCATCTCGAACCACCATACCAATCCCTGCATAACCAGAGCTTGTTCCCGTAGAGGCATCTACATTCAATTTCAAGAAACCTACAGGAGGACAAGACCAAGGCGGGGCACTTTGACCAGTTGAATTTGCTCTCCTTTCCGCAGTATTTGCACGGCACCAATCTTCATACATAACCTTCACCATTCGAACAATCTGCATGGATGATCTTGACTTACTTTCCCAGACCAACTTATTACGACAAGACTAATTAGCCCAAATCATCATCAAAATGGAGCAAGAAATCGATAAAGAGGCTGGTAGGAAATTTAGTACAAACCAATCCATTACTGAATTTGCATTCTAGAAAGAACCCACCCCATGTGCAAATTGCCAAGCATCCGAAACAATAGGGCAATCAAAGCAAACATGATAAATTGTCTCTGCATTGACCTGACAACATGGGCAAGCACCATCTACTTGAACATGACGAGTTTGCAAGACTACCTTGGTAGGCAACACTCCATTAAGAACACGCCAAACCAAATTCATCACCTTAGGTGGTACCTTCATACGCCACAGCTTAGACCAGACTTTTATCACACAATTCTGGGACAATAATCGTTCCCCAAGAGCCAATCTATAGGCACTCTTTACCGAATATCTTCCCTTCTCCTCAAATTTCCAGTAAATTGAATCAGGATCCTCATGTAAACTCAAAGGAATTGCGAGAATCCTCTCAATATCATCTCTATGAAAAGTTTCTTGCAATACAGGAACATTCCACTGCCTATTCACAATCAAATCGGAAACCAACCGAACTGATGCATTGGGAGGCCTTGGCGTGCTGATAAATGAAGAATCAGGACAACTTAACCAGGGACTATCCCAAATAAACAGACTGTTGCCTCGACCCACTCTCCAACAAGCTCCTCTACTTACTAAATTCCTTGCTTCCCAGATACTCCTCCACATGTAACTCGGATTAGAACCCAAAGAGGCATTCAAAAAGTTGGTAGCATGATAATATCTAGCCTTAAGAACCTTTGCCACTAAAGATTCCGGTTCTTGAAGAAGCTTCCAGCCTTGCTTACCCAATAATGCCAAATTGAATTCTCTTAACTGTTTAAAACCAAGACCACCAATCTTCTTGTTTTGAGCCATACGGTCCCATGCCATCCACCTAATACCTTTGCTGTACTCATGACCATTACCTCACCAAAATCAGTTCATAACTCTTTCCAATTCAGCACAAAGAGTCTTAGGCAACAAAAATAACCCCATAACATAATTCGGTATTGCCTGTAAAACAGATTTTAATAAAACCTCCTTCCCTGCTCTAGAAAGAGGCCTCCTCTTCCATGAATTAAGTTTCTTCCACACCCTATCTTTTACATAATTGAAGACTGCCTTTCGGTCTTTACCAACAAATGATGGCAGACCTAAATAAGTGCCTAAATGCTCACTTTCAGTCACACCCAAAATCGAACAAACGTCCCCCCCTCATAACCGAAGGAGTATTCCTTGAGAAAGAAACCACCGACTTATCAAAATTAATCAATTGGCCCGAGGCACGCTCATAAATTTGTAAAACTTCCTTCAAATTACCAGCTTCCAGAACATTAGCATTAAAAAACACTAAAATGTCATCTGCAAAAAACAAATGGGACAGAACCAGACCTCTTCTGCACACACGACCACCATGAATCGAACCATTTGTAACTGCAGAAAACAGAAGACTTGATAGCCCTTCAGCATAAAGAATAAATAAATATGGTGAAAGTGGATCTCCTTGACGAAGACCACAAGTGGGAATAATTGGACCATATTCATTGCCATTCTGTAGTACCCAATACTTCACTGTCAATAAACAACTCATAATAAGTAACACCCAATTAGCAGAGAAACCCAAACGAATCAAGATGTCCTGAACAAAAGTCCACTCCATCCGATCGTAGGCCTTGCTAATATCCATTTTCAATGCCGTAGTAAACTCCTTACCCCTAGTCCTCCCATTAAGAGTATGCATCATCTCAAATGCTAGAATACAGTTATCTTTAATGCTACGACCTGGCGATTTATCAGCCTTCATAGAAAAGACCGCCCTCTTCACTTCATCTGCACTATATGGGGCCAGTAACAACTGATTCTGCTCCTCAGTCACCATCGCATGCATCGTGTCCAAGACAGGTTGAGAATCTGAATTTTGTGCCTGAAATAGATTCTGAAAATATTGAGTCATAACCGAATCCAAACCTGATCCCCAAACAACCCATTGACCATCAGAATTTTGAAGTTTCTCCACCTTGTTCCGCTTATGTCTAACTGTAGTCATTCTATGAAAAAACCTCGTGTTATGGTCCCCTTCTTTTAACCAAAACTCCTTAGCACGTTGCTTCCAAAATAATTCACGAAGAGCCAAAAGTTCATGATACCTTTCCTTTGCCCGAATAAAGTCTTCAACATCATTAACCCTTCTGGAACCACGACAGACCTGCATAATTCGCTTACATTCCCCTATCTCCTTATAGTGTAACTGTCGAAGCTCTCTTCCCCATTCATTAAGTATCGCGCCACATCTAGATAATCTCTCAATCAATCCCAGATGAATGCTATCAGACCAACACTAAAAGATAAGCTCACGGCAACCAGCTTCCTTCACCCATGAGTTTTCAAATTTAAATTTTGGTCTAGAATCCCTTCTAACAAAACAGCGAAAACGAAGCAAAATTGGATAATGGTCCGAGGAAGAATAATCAATAACAACACCATAAGCAAGAGGAAATATGCGTGAAAATTCATCATTCACCAGAATACGATCCAACTTCTGCTCAATAAAAGCATCGCCTTCTCTACCATTCTCCCAAGTAAAAGGATAGCCTGCCAATGGAAAGTCAGATAGCCCCGCATCTTGAACAGCAGTTCAAAAACCATTCAAAAGATGTGGAGGCTGCTAAACACCACCACGCTTCTCTGAGTTGGATAATAAATCATTAAAATCGCCTATACAAACCCACGGAAGTGTAGATTGGAGTGCAAGAGAAAGCAGTAATTGCCAAGAATTTGCACGCCTATCACGACTGGGTTCCCCATAAAAACCTGTAAGACGCCAACTACCAACTAAATCTACTTCCACTTCAGCATCAATATGGCGAGGAGAATGACTTAATAAAGTAACATTATTAACAGATTTCCAAAGTAGGGCTAGGGCCCCACTATGCCCAGTCGAATCAACAGAGAAAAAACCATCATAACCTAACAAAACTTTTATTTCCTCAATTTTATTCAAATTACAAATTGTTTCAATAAAAAAAATAAACTGAGAGTCGTCATTGCGTTCGGCGGGTCTGAACTCCAGAACCCGCCGATATCCCTTTTTTTGGATCGTCATCTGTTGCAGTAGGAACACTCAAAGGCTCAGCATTCTCCTTGCCAATGCGTTTCCTTTTAGAATCATTGTATAACAGTCCATCATCCGAAGTAGAATCCTTCCCTACCTGTGACGAATTAGTCACATCACCATTAGAATCTCCATCCATAATCATTTTGTTTCTACCATCATTACGACCGTCATTGACAATTATATTTTTAGATTGGAAATGCTTTATACCAGAATCACCATTATCACCATTCATAGGGACTGAATCAGAACCACCAACCCTTGGCTCCTCCCTCAACCAACGAGCACCAATGTTCATTGGGGACTTGCGATAACCTGCTCTCAGTTCAGGACCAAAACGACAAACCACATTCTTGATATTACGCTCCATCAAACAACGACAATACTTCTCCGTATGATCCAGCATGCCACATGTGTAACAAAAATTTGGAAGTTTCTCATACACAAACTTAACATTAATCCAAGGGCCTGTTTTAGACCTCAGACGCTGAGAATCAACCAAAGGAGTTCTTATATCCTTCCAAACACGTATTCTCATATATGAATTCCACGATATGTGAAAATTATTTGGATCCGCTGCAACAAAAGTCCCCAAATCATTCCCCAGTATCTCAAAAATTTTCTCAGAACGATATCCAGATTCCAATCCATGAATCTGAACCCACAATAAAATATGATTAAGAGGCATAGCAGCCGGGATGGAATTATCTCCCACCTTATCAAATATTAACAGATTATTTGAAAAAGTGCATGGAGACATTTCTAGGGCACGATCAACATCCACCTCATGATAAAAACGAAATAGGTATAAACCATCCTCTACCTCCGTAATAGTAATCCCCATAAAAGGCTGCCAGAGTGCTGCAAATGTCTGTTTCATAGCTTCAAAGTTAATGGATTTAGCCAACAAGAATCTCCCAATCAAACAAAAACCATAATCCACATCTCCCCCAACAACCACATCATCCCCAAGAACTATACCAGCCGAACCTCCATCCACAGACAGCCCAGCCATCTCCACAGAGATCATCTCATCATTTTGATTTGGATTAGAATCATCCATAGAAGCAAATGAAAATTAGGACAAAAACTCTAAAAGAAACCTGACAAGGCAGGACGAAAACTCTCAAGGAAGAGAGAAAACCCTATTATCAAAAACCCATTAATTATCATAATATAATGTGATCAATTGTAGGTGTATATTTAGAAATACTATAATAAATTTAATTTTAAAATAAAATGAATTAATTTTTAATATTAAAAGTATAAATTATTATTTATGAAAGGTGTAAGTATATTAAAAAATAAATAATTTAAAAGTATTATTTTAAATTAAATAATTTTACTATGAAAATTGGAATCTCATGAAAAAGTGCAAAATGTATAACCGTATATCATCATTATTAATCACATGTTTTTATATAAGCAAAATAGAAATTTATTTCAAGGAAAAAAAACAAAGTTGAAATTAACTTTCAAATATAATGGTCTTCTCAAAAGGAAAAAAAAAATCCAATTGAAATCATTTTTAAATTGATGACAACATTATTTTTTTTTCCTTTTTGTCAACTACTGCTACTTTTTCTTATTAATCACAGTGGGTATATTCTAATTTTTAAATTTAATTAAATGGAAGGAAGAAAAGAATCTTATCAAAGCCAAAGCATGGATGGAGGGGAACCAAAGATTGGTGTACCATAACCATTATGTTGTTTAATGGATAAAATGCTATTTAATATTTAAAATTTAACTATATTTACTAAAATAATTAAGCAAAAATCTCGAATTTAAATACTGAATATATAATCATATTAAAATTCGGGTATGAAAAATTTTATTATTTTTATAAATATTTGATTTAACTCTAAAATAATAATTTTTATTATTTAAAAAAAATCTCTCAAAGCAATATCATAATTAAGTTGAAGGTTCTTTCTATTTTTACTATTAAAAACCTAAAAATGTGAAAATTTCCTCATTTTTATCTTAAATTTCCTATTCTACCAAACAAATTGCAACCCTGTATAAATTTCTACAAAAATAAATTAATTTCACTAATGGAAAATCCAGAAAATCCCAGTACACAAAGAAAAGGGAAAGGGATGAGGAAAAAAGAAACTCACATTAATAACTAATTGTTCATGAAAAAAGTTTAAAAGAATTTTAAATGCGAAAAGAAAATATATAAATTTTTCACATGATTACTTTAAAAAAAAGGAACAAATTGGAGAAACAGCAGAACAGGTTCACCGAGAACTAAGAATGGAGTCTTGGATTTCATCGTCAAAGATTATTCTCTCAAGTTTCTTTTCTCTTTGTTCATTTGAATCATTACTTTATCAGTAGACATTCGATTTTTTTTTTTTCAATCCTACGCATTTGATTTTGCTTAGATTTTTATTTATTGTGCATTTTGATTCCCTCAATTAGGTCAGATTTGTATATAATCTTTCAGGATTTCTTTAAAAAAATATCTCAAAGTTTTTACTTTTTGCCTTATATACATAATAAATGTATATGCTTTAATTTTAGAGACATGCATAGTTTATATTAAAATTATACAAAAATTATAAAGTATTTGAAAAAAAGTTAAAAATAAAATAATATATAATATAATTTGCTCTAATTATTTTTTAATAGATTAGTTGGAACTTAAATTATTTAAAGATTAATCAGTCTTTTATGGAATTTGATATTTTCAGTCATTGTGCAACGCTGGTGAGAAAACCTATAAAAAGAAGAGAAGTGTTGCGTTAGGCATTCATAGTAGTTTAAAAAATAATAAAAATTGAGTAACCCATATGAATATAATCACCAATCATGGTGATGATAGGATATTTTAAATATTAGATGTTATTTATTTTTAATTATTTTTAATTTTTAATGAAAATTTGAAAATAACTAGATTGAATGATTAATTTAATAAAATCAAATACCAATTTTTTTTTCATGTATATTATATTTTTTTATAAAAATAAGGATTATATATTTTATTAATTTAATCATACATCATAGATTAAATATTATTTTCACTTTGTTTAATTTTTTTTTAATAAATTGATTGATCCAAATGCTGGCAGTAGATGGACAGAGGCTAGATAACAATAATGTGATGACGTATATTTCCTCGTACCCAATCACAAGCTGACACATGTCTACCCAAAATTAGGCTAACAAAATTCTGATTCGTTTTGATCTGATTGTCCATTATATTGGTTGCTATTTGCATGGAAATCTTCACCATTTTTTGACAAATTTGCTGATGGCTATTTTCTCTAGTCGGTAATGATCCGTCAGATTCAGAATCTTTTTTTAAGATTAGTGGCGCTACTGGAATCAAATCAAATCATAAACACCATTATGCTTGATTTATTTTTTTTAAAGAAATATTACATGCAATATAAATATTAATTATATTAAGTATTAAATTAATAAATATTACAATTTTAATTTTACTAAGTCAAATATTTCCTCCATTCCAAATAAATAAAATACACTTTTTTTATTTATTCCAATAATATAACACATTTATTGTAATTAGTTAATATGTTAAATTTTCATTATATTAAATTTTAATATTATTTATTAAAATATTTAATAAATATATTTCATATTAAGACAATAATCAAATAATATATATATATTTATATTCTTAATAAAAATAATTATTTCTTAATTTATGTGAAATATAAAATATGCTCATAGGAAGTATTAGAATAAAATTTCATTGTCAAATTTAGTTATTAAAAAGAGTAGAATTTTTTTAACTATTAATTATTATCATCTTTTTAAATTTGTTAGAGTGATTATGTAGATAATGACTTGTCAAGTCCACTTAATCAGGGCCGGTGAAGGCCATGTGTAAACTGGGCTACTGCATAGGGCCCCAGCTTGCACAGGGCCCCAAGATGAAACAAAGGAAAAGGCCAAATCAGAAGGTTTTTTTTTAATTTTTGAAAATAATTTGGTTTAAGTTAGGAATAGGGTCTAATTTATTCTGTTTTTCTCTAAGAACAGGGCCCCTTAAATATTTAAGACGGCCCTGCACTTAATGCTCAATTATTGATTGCCTTTCTTAGCTTATTTTAGTTTATTTTTCTTGAAAAATCCTATTGATATGAATGCAAAGAAACTGAAATTTTCTAATGTTTAATAATTAGAAATTTAGAAGCGCTTTGTAACGAAAACTACAACTACGAATGAGCCAAGCCGAGGGACTTATAATTTGATAATGTATCCAATCAAATTCAGATTTTTGTAATCAATAAATTTACGAATATCAAAAGTTTTCAATGGTATTTATATTTTTACAATAAATTTATAATATTTACACATAAATTTATAAATCAAATATATCCATATCTCATACATAATCATATCATATTATTGGGAAAAAAATAAAAAAAATATAGTTATTTCATGCATTTACAAATATGTAATTCTTTTTTTTTTTTTTTTGCAAAATTAGGTCTATGATTAATTGTACTTGATTACTCGAATTTGCGCTGATTTAATGGTAACAAGATTTAAATTGATTTTTTTGAAAAGGGAAAAAAATTGAATTGAACAGGTATGGAAGCAAGAATAAATGGTTGCACGCCATTGCTAATCTTGCCAACCAGGGGAACATCCCTCGTATAAGAAAAGCCTCAACTTCCATGAAAACCAAACCGCATTTCTTATCGGTTCATATCTTAAAAGCTAGTGCCTGATCATTGTCAATTGTGAAGACATTTTCAACTGCCCTTTATAACCAGGATTAAGAAAATGAACCCCACTAAACCACTCCGCTCTTGAACACACCATCAGCAGACTTATCCACTTGGTTCGTTTGGGCCACCACAATTATAGCTGTTTGGATGTCATCCCACTATAGAAATCATTTCAATTACTATAACATTCTGTTAATGATGCTGCTTCAACAAAACCATCATTCCAAGCTAAGAACACTATCTCACCCCTACATTGCAATATCAAGTTTATTATTATTATTATTATTATTATTATTATTATTATTATTATTTTGAAAAAAAGTTGTATATTCGTGTCTTAAGAGCATGGATACAATACAAATATATAATCCAAGAATGATAAACCAAAAGACACAAATAGTAAACAGAACAAACCTATAAAGAAACCACAGATCAAGCCAAAATGACATGTAAGACCTAGAAGTTGCAAAGGCCCTGCTTTCGATTGGTCTTGAGGTCTTGGCTATGTAACATGCCATTCTACTTTTTAATCATGTTATTATTCATGGATATATAATCAAATGTTGAGGGCCAACTGCCCCCTCTATCAATACCAGCATAGAGCAATCCACAGATGTCTTCTTCAAAGTTGAGGAGTCTGGTCATATCAATCTTTCTTGTTTAGTTTCATCTTTGCGTCCACCTCTCCACTATAAGGTTGGACATGGTATGCATACTGTTGTAGAACAGAGAATACCACCATTTCCAAACATACCAAGACATTCTGAAGAGCTTCCTCAATGTGCTCCACATCTAACCAGAAATGATGAGAGCGAATTATACCTACAGCAACAAGTATGTCCAGCACCACTCCCTGCACATGAGAAATGACGTCATCTATAAACACCTGGTGACAACCATTTGCTAGTTATCAAAACAAATGAAAGAACAGGAACAACAATAAATTGGGGAAGAAGTTTCAGCAGATGTCGAAGGAATTGTTCAGTCTCGTATTTTGGAGGTGCACAGACCTATTACTCAACAAACTATAACACCTTGGGCATTTATAACTATAATAGTCTAGGTTTATTCTGCACCACAAGTTACCAACTTAATGAAAGTCTAAAACTTTGATTTAACAATCCAAGTTAAATGTAATTTAAGCATGCACTGCATTGGCTGTGCAAGGTCAATTGATTTGCTTTTAGCCCAGTGTTCCATTAGGGGTTCTTGTTTTGCCTCCAAAGCACTTCAGGATCTACTTCCTCCAAATCCTCTTCCATGAAGAAGCAGAAGAATAAGCAAGGGAATAGGGTAGATATTTACCTGCCAAAAGCAAAAGAAGACAATCCCCTTGATGCACAAGAACTTCGCAAGTGGATTGTGCGGGGCCAACTCCTTCGCAAATACATGATAAAACACCACAAGAGAATACAGTGCCAGAGAAACCGAAATGTTAAGGATGATGGTGAACGTCCAACTCAACCAAGAGGGATAAATCCCAAGAATTTGCAGTGTTATCATCAAGATCGAACATACTGGGCGAATGACAACAAATTGCCATGTCCAGTATTTGAGAAGTCTCAAGGTTCGGTGGTCTAGTCGGACAGTGTGAGGCTGCAGTGTGTAAAATATGTTCATTATAGCTATAACGACTTAATAGACAAAAAAATAAAAATAAAAATAAAAAATAAAATAAAAACAGGAAAGGCAGAAGTAATGAAAATATTTCACCTGAAAAAGTGTCATTGGAAAAGAATGGTGAATTTCTCTTCCTTTTATTTCATCTGGCACGATATTTCTGCTAATGGATATATTCAGGTAACTATACATCAAAGCCAAGAACTTGGCAATCACCTGCAAACATAAATGAAAAACTAGAAATGAAGAGTGAAAAGTGCCACAAGACAAAGCCAAATCATAATTATTAAGTACCAGACACTCACCAAAGCCTCATAACATTCTTTAACAGAGTCCAAAAACATGAAGAATGCCTTACTCCCCTGAATATCCAACAAACCCACAAATGAGTCAATGGCATATATGGGAGCCATAAGAATAATAATTATTATGGCCTTCTGTTCCTTTGGGTTTTTCCAGTAAAATAGATGCTGAGATAGAAGCTGCATCGTAAAATGCATTGTAAGCATTGTACAAAATGCAGATCCCACTAGTGTAAGTTGCCCACGGCTCATAGTGGCTAAATGACTTATATCCATTATTCAACAGAGATTTGAAAAGCAAGAAACTGCAAACAGCAATAACAAATCATCAGGATCTACACAAGATCAGTTGTCAATGCAAGTAATAACAATTTCAGCAGCATACCCAGCAGAAATTTAGAAAAGAAAAACAAAATTACAAGGCTTCTGCAATATATCCATGTACCAAAATGCCAGATTACATATTAATGTCTGTTATCTCACTTTAGTCAATTAAAAGCAAAGAAGTATTATTTAAAGACACCAATTCAAAATGTCACTATAAATATTTAACCCCATAATTAAAAAAGGCATATAAATATGAAACTTTATCTGCGACCAAAGCCCTACATTTAAAAGAACGAACTTCAAACCACTAAAAATCCCTCCTAAAAATTTGAATAACAAAGACAATATTACATGTCGCTGCCATAATAATAAAAATAAAAAATCAGCACTATGATAGATTCACCGTGGGATTTCGTCCCAACCCTATAAATACAAAACAATTAAGGCATGTTTTGAGCAATTTAGTTAGGTTGATGAAAAGGGTGGGTCACTGTATTCAATTCTTGTGCTTGAGATTAGAGCAGGAAAACTTAAAGAGAAAAAAAATAAATAAAGAAAGCTTCGCAGACCAGAGCAGCAATCGTTTTTTAATGAAACGTACCAGATAGAGTAAGACGAAAGAGGAACAACTCAGCAACTTCTTCTTCTTCGTTCTTCTTCGTCTTCTTAGACCGTTTTGCCAGGCAATCAAACTTTGTCACAGTAATGGATGGATGGGCTTTATCTGAAGAAATTAATTCCAATTTAATAATGTGGGCCATTGACAAGCCTACACGTTACACGTTTGCTATCACTTCTTAAACTTTGCAGGTTTGGCTGACATAGAGAAATTGAGCTCTTAATGGGCTTATCTTGGTGGCTAACTATCTCTGACTCCTGTCGTATTACTTCGCCATAAAAATATATTTTTTAAATACTGAATACAAAATATACATATATATACTTTTAAAATAAATTAATTTTTTTAAAAAATAAATACTAACCCCTCACTAAATAATATTTTACTTCAAATTTCATAATTTTTTTTCAAACTTTACTATTAAATAAATATATTTTAATAAAATAATAAAAATTAATAGTTTAAATTATATTTTCAACATATAAAATATATTAATTTTTATAAATAAAAAATTTTAATTTTAATTATAAATAATAAATAATATTTATAAAATAATATAAAAATAAAATATATAAAAATATATTAATAAAAAATATTAAAATTTTTACATGATTAATGAGACTTTACTAGCATCCATCAACTTGTGGGTGGTTTTGACACATGCATTCCCATGCTGAGATATACAGTAGCAAAATACTCCCTCCTTTTGTTCTAATTGTCGCTTTTGAAATATTATTAATCCTTATAAATTTTATAAAAAATTTTATAATATTATACTTAATTACCTCTTTTAAATATTATTTTCTCATTAATTACCAATCTTAAAAATATTAAAAACCTATAAAATTATATTTAAAATTTTGTAATTAATAATAATTAAAGTGGAATGAAAAGAGTATGAACTTTTCAATTCATTTACAATGATACCCTTCCACATCAAGTACTCAATAAATTCATTCCTATCAATTGGATGATTCTTCTGGGTATAATGAACAAAACAGAAAGCAAGACTGGCTTTTCTCTTCCTTCAAATTTGTGAAGCTGAAATTAATCAGACGAATGCCAGTTCTTCTATTCGATTAACACTAGCAGATTAGCATCTCAGATCCATCATCAAGACAAGTCTATCTACCTCCCATCATAACGAAAAAAAAAAAAGGCAATGGATTTTTGGGTATAAAAATCTGTAAAAGCTAATGCTAATTGAGTTGAGAGTTTATATAAGTTGTACAAGCATAAGTTGCTGGTACTTGGCCTCTCAGAATATAAAAAAAAAACCTAATTAGGTCATGCTTGAAATATTATTGATAAAAATTTATTTCACATTGCATATGGGACAGTGTTTTGAAAATTGGACCGGTTCAACTAGGAACCGGTTGTCTGTCCTGTTTAGAATACTTAAAAATTGGATTTCTTAAAAAGGTCAAACCAGTTGGTTCGGATCAAACCAAACTGAGTTGAATCAAATCAGTCTGAGTCAAACCGAACTAATTTCTAATTTTTAAGTATTTCTAAATAAAAAATCAGAGGGAAAAATTGTAGATTTATTTTTTATATGTATTAAATTAATATGTGATATTTTGAATTGGTATAGTATACTTTTAATATTTTGAAATTTTTACTTTGAAATTTTTATATTTTTATTAATATTTATAAATAAAAAAATATGATATTTTTTATATTATTAAATTTGAATCAATTCAATTAAATCATGAAACAATTATACAATCGATTCAATATTCAATTCGATTTTAAAAACATTGATTCGGGTACGATCATATTGATTAAACGAAAAAAAATTATGCAGGTAGCAACATTTAATTGAAATTATTATTATTATTATTATTATTATTTTATAATTTTATGGAAGCATGTGAATGAAATTGTTAGGCAAGCAATTCATGATAATTCACTCGGGATCAAAATATATATATCTGACTGAAAACTAAAAGCATCTACACCATATTATTATTCATCTTAGGAAAGTCCAAGTTTGGGTTCTGAGCCATGAATTTCTTTAGCATCTCCTGTTTTCAATCTCATCACTTGTCGGAAGCCCCAGTTGCTTCTGTCTTTGATTAAACATCATCTTCTCCACAACAGACCTTGTTTCAGAGTCCAGTTCAGAAAGATGTCTTGGCTCTGATTCAGCTTTTTGAGTATCAATCACAGGACCCCCTTTAAACAAAGATTTCCACCAATTCTGCCTATCAATTTTGGTCATTAGCACATATATCAGCTTTTGATCTTCCAAATTCCAGAAGCAATCATCAATTTTAATAGATTCGAAAAGCTCTCCTTCAATGATTGGTGGCTGACCCTTGAACCCAAGTTTCAGAGATTTTCTCTTGATTTCGCACACAATTTACCTTGATTGTGTACCAGGAGGAACCGGAACAGTAACAGTTACTTCTTGGAGAGTCTGAGTCCATGAATGGCTGTCCATGTCAAGACCATTGCCTTTGTTAGGAACAAGCAGCTTTTTCTTCTCTTTCTCTGCGTCAGGGGAAGGGGATTTCTGGATTTGGTTGCGGGGAGCTTCTTCTACATAATCAGAGAGGATTACCATGGCTGAATTTTTAGATTTGATAAAAGCTACAAAGACGAGAGATATGTGTAGGGTTTAAGGTCGAAAATTATATAGCGTGTTTATAGACGAGAGAGAGTCCAAAATCGGTACTGATTCGTTTGAATTGAATTTCCTTTTCCATCTTCTTCTTGTAAAAGGATTTTATTCGTTCAAAATCGAATATAATATCAAAATTACGGAACACTGTACCAAGCACCCCAATATTTAACAGGCATATTTGATGATGGCCAAGCCCAACCAACTTGTCGGTCCAAATCCGAAAAATATAGGGCTATGCACAATAATATTTTAAAGGAAATTACATAAAATATTATTTTTTTTCCTTCAAAATAGCATTCATACTAATTTTTTATAATTTTAAATTTATAAATTTACTGTTTTTTTATTTTTACAATATGTACTCAATCTATACTATATTTTTATAATTTTTTTATTTACATACTTTTTTTGCCTTTTAAGTTATTTCAGTAAATATTACAATATTTAAAAAAATAAAAATATTTTTATAAATATGTATTTTTTCAAAAATATTCACTTTTTAACTTTATTTTTAAAAATATAAACTTTCAACAATATATGATATAACATATTTTGAGTTAAATTTTTTAAAAATAATATTTTTAAAATTTTCTAAAAAAATAATGACATCTTTTTAAAAAAAGTAAAAAAAAATACATTATATATATTAAACAATTAGAAATTTTAATGCATTTTTCTAATTTCTTTTTCATTACTTTGCTCTCCTCCCCATTCAAATATAATAAATATAAACATAATTTTTTTCATGTTGAATAAATACTATAATTGAAATATATTAATATATGGAAACTCATTTTTAAGAAAATTAATTCTTAAAACATGACATCCCTTGCACGCGCGAAAGGCATGTGAAGTTGCAGACAATAGAAATGGTTGGTAGATTTGTTTATTTATTGGTTTTGTAACCATTTTGAAATTACAAATAGCATGATAAAAAAATAATTGACTTCATTTTTTTTTTAATAATCATAGAATATTTGTAGAGATAAAATAATCTTATAGTTCTAAATCTTTTTTAAAATTTAACTCATAATCATTAAAGTAAAAAAAATTCACACAGTTGAGTTGAGCTCGTAATCTCAATTAATCGGATTGAATTGAGTTTATATACAAATATATTTTTATTAAATTTTTTTATGGTACATCCCAAAATTTTTTAAAAATAAAAGAAATATAAGAATTTAGATTCTTCTGCACTAAGAACAAACAGATATGCAACTACTAGATTGCTAATCCAATCGATCATTTGTTAACTAGCTTTAGTCCCCAACTCACATCCTCACAATGTCTAACATGAGCACTAAGATGAACATTATTAAGTATGGTATTTGCTTTTCTGTCAATACTTGGAGGGAAATGAAAGCAAGGCTCCATGGACACAGTGCGCTGACAAGGAGGATCAGGGGTAGTCTGGTTATCAGGCATGAATAAAATCCATGGTTTTAGACCTCCAAGACCTTGAGCTACATACCCAAAAGTAGACCATGAACTAGTCACCAATAAATCACTCAAGCTTAGAATGTTCATTTCAGCCCACGCCTTTATGTTATGCAAATTGTCCCCAAAATGTTGATACTCTTCATGACTTGCCTGGAAAACCCCAACTGTCTCCCCATTCATTGTTGGTCTCATCCAATACATGTTCCTTAAGTTTTCGTAGTACATCGAATGTAATGATGCTACTGAAATAGCTTTTAGTGTGTGATTTCTTGACCCAGCAGAAATTACTGGTTTCTTCTCATCTAATTGGGGTATCAGATTTTCCTGTTGAGTACAAGATAAAATTTGCTTCATTACAAGGTGACTTGGACTTGCTTCAGGATTAAAAAGTCTTATTTGCAGGCCAATTCTCTCATCAGCTTTAGCCAAATAAGCCTGGTAGAACCTGGTAATTAGTCCCCAAGCTTGATTTGATGAGTGAAAAAGGTAGCGACTCAAGTGGTGAAAAATAGTTTCTTTGTTAGGAAACATTCTGCTTAGATCTTTCCTGAAAGATTGAATCATGAAAAGAGAAGGAACAAAGTATTGATCCGATTTCAGAATTAACCAAGGCACATTTTGAAGAAAATCTTGATTCTGATTTAAGTAAAAGAGCTTGTCAAATTCATCATAGTCATAAGATAGATAAAGTAGCAAAAATGTAGGCGGCCTCACAGTAGTTGTGTTCATATTGTTAGTCTTTAGCAGGTTTCCATAACTATGAAAATTCCTTATTTGGGAGCTATCAAACTGACTCTTCAGGGGAAAATCGGAAGGCAGTAACCATGATGTATTCAGAAATGGCTCACAGAAAATATCAGCCATATCGGTACCATGATTGACAAGTAAGATCCTGTTAGTTAGAAGAGCATAAAGAAATGCTGAAGCCATACTTACAATCCTGTTTCCAAGCCCATTAGCAGGCAACCAGACAATGTAATTGCAACTTTTAGTGTTCTTGATGTAACTAGAATTGACTTCTTTCACCGCTGTAATGTAGGATTTAGAGTCAGGTCCACAACGTTTGTGGCGATTTTCGTATTTTCGCAGCTTGGAAAGAAGAAAAAGAGAAGGCTTATGAGGCGAAGGTTTGCGGTACAAGCTAGACTGATACCTGCTTATGCAAGTTTCTTCATCAAATCCTGAAGCTAAAAGGCCTCCAAGCAATTTATTTGTATCTTCAGAATCTGAAAATTGGAATGAATTAAAGAGAACTCAAACATATATAAAAAAAGAACAGAATCAGAAAACTATGAACATTGAAAAAATGCGCTTTACCAATAATAGTTGAAAATTCAGTAACATTTTTATGCTTTTGAGCTGCAAATTCTTGGATTTTATCAAGAGTTAAGTTCTGGTTTAACATTGAGATTGTGACCAAAACAGGCAAGGCTATGAAGCATATCACTATTACTGTAAGCCTCTTCAAGCTTAATAATCCTGATGCTTCCATTTTTTTTTGGCTTGAATTGTTTTTGATTCCTGAAAACATTAAAATCCATAATAGAAAAGAAAAGATTTACTGTAAAGGAGGAAAAAAAGATATATAACATTGTTCTCTTATTTCATTAATTTGGTGTTGAGTATATATAAATGCTTAAAGTAAATGATGTAAATTTATCAAAAAATAATTTTAAAAGTATTTTAAAAAATAATACCTTAAATGGAGAAATTTTTTCGTTTTTATTCGTGTATTCTTTTTGAATTTTGAGAGTTTGAAATTATGAATATACAAACTAAAACAAGGGTTACGATGAAATTTATAATTCAAAAAAAGAAAATTATTCCTGTCTTGTTGAGAGGATTTATGCTTTTTTTTAATTTTTAAAAATTTTGAAGGGCATTTATTGTTATTATTATCATTATTTAAATAAAAATGCAAATGCCACTATTGTGCGGGCACGCTTCCCTTTATTGGTAGGAAAAGTTTGTATTAATAACTTTTTAGCTTTTTTTTTTTTTAAATATTCTACAGTTTTTTTCTAGGTAGATATACTAAATATATATTAAATATATATATCTTAAAAAATTGGAGTAATATATGCGTTTAAAAGTATAATATTTTTAAAAGAGATATTTAAAAAATAGCCTAAAAAGTAATTTTTTTTAAATTTTATGTTACTTAAATAAAAATTCCAGTTTGGGCTACCTATATCTTTTTGAATTTTAATAAAAATATAAGAAAAATTAAAAATAATTTTAAATTTATCATATTTATAAATTATTTATTTATAAATTATTTATTAAAATATTAAAATTTATAAAATATTTATTAAAATAATACATTTTTATTAATTTACAGTAAATTTATCTTGAATTTATAAATTTTAAATAATTTATTATAAATTTATAATAAAATAATTAAAATACATTCAATAAAAAAATACAAATTAAAAAAAATATATATCTATATATATCTATAATAATGTTATTCTATAACTAATATATACCAATATGAAATGACGAAATTAAGATGGAGATGAAAGGGAGATAAAATTTTCAAATAAAAGAAATTATGGATGAATTTATATTTAATTTAATTTTTATATTAAATAATTAAATAATAAAATTTTTAGTATTTTTAATTCAATATATAAATACTGTAAATTATATAAATATAAAATTAATTATAATTTTATATTATATAAATATAAGTATATTAATTATATATGCACATAAATACACATAATTTTTTATAATATATATATATATATATGTATGTATATATATGTGTGTGCATAGGAGCCAAGGGGGGCAATGAACCCTATACTCCCTTGGTTCCGTCCCTGTCTATATGTACTATTATATATTAATATTATATAACTATCTTTTACCCACGTATCTTATATATTATTATTATATAATTATTATTTATCTACATATCTAGTTATATGTAATATATACTCACGTATAATTAAATATATAAAAATAATTATATATTATTGTTCTTTTTAAAATAAAAAATATATATCTAATTATATATAACATATACTGTTATTTTTTTTAAATTTAATACATATATTTAATTATATATGATCTATATATAATGAATATATATCTATATATATCTATTTATATGTAATAGATATCCACATACACTGATATTCTTTTCAAATTCAACATATATATCTAATTACTTATAATATATTAACGTATAATTGTTATTTATTATTTATTCTTTTCAAATTTAAAAATATATATAGTTATATGTAACATATACTCAAATATAACTAAACATATGTGACATATAACTATATATAACTATTATAATATATGTTTAATAAATGTAAAATAAGTTTTCAAAAAAATATAAAATAAAACTAAAAATAATTTTTTATTTTGAAAATAAAAAAACTAAAAACTTATATGGCTTAGTTTCATTATTTTAAATTACCAATTTTTAATTTAACTATATATCATGTTTAAAAGATATAATTCTATAACAAACTCAATAATCTAAAAACATTGAAAAAAATTATTAACAGTTATACAAAAAATGAATATTTTTAATAAATAAATTTTTTAAACTTATATAAATATTTTTAATTTAATATTTTATAAAATTTTATTTGAAATTTATTTAAATAATTAAAAATAAACAGTATAAAAACACACAAAAATTATAAAAAAAAAAACAGACAAAAAATAAAAATTACAAAAAGATAAAAAATTACAAAAAATCCGACGCAACACACCATATAAATAAAAAAAAAGTTGAAGCATTTCGTACGTAACTGAAAACATAAAAACATAGAAATGTAAAAAAAATATATACCACCATAAAATTGAAAATAAGAAATGAAATGTCAAGTATCTTGTAAATTCTATTTTTTAAAATTGAAAGTTGATAAGTGAATATTTTTAATAAAAGAAAATAAATATTTTTTTTTATGAAAGAAAATAAATATTTTTGAAAAAAAATATATATATTTTGGAAGACATTCGTTGCTGTTACTGGCTAAGGGCCAATAACGAAAGATAGGCTAAGCACGGAAACCACACACAACCTCGCTTTGAAATTTGGGATATTTACAAAGTTATTCATAATTTTTTTTTAAAGAATATTGCACAAAAAAATATTTACATCTATTGAAAATTTTAATCAAAATTTTAAAATACTCTATTTCTCACTAAAATAAGATTTTTTTAAATATTTCATATCTCACTACAAATAATATTTTATTTAAATTTTCAAATTTTTTTTTTCAAATTTTACTATTAAATAAATATATTTTAATAAAATAATAAAAATTAATGTTTTAAATTATATTTTTAACATATAGAATGTATTAACTTTATAAAGAAAAAATTTTAGATTTGACTACAAATAACAAATACTCATAAAATCATATAAAAAAAGTAAAATATATAAAAATATATTAATAAAAATTATTAAATTTATTTTTAAATAAATTTTAAATATTATATACATAAAAAATAAAAAAAAGTTAATTTTGCCATATAGGTATTATTTATATGTTATTTGTATATTATGTATATGTTATATTATAGATATTGTGTAAATATTATGTGTATAATATATATTTATTATATGTGCTGTATGTATATCATGTGCATGTTGTGTAAATATTATGTCTATTTAAAATGAAAAAAATATTGAATTAATTGTGTAGAAGTTATGTGTATCTTTAACATATATTGTGTATATATTTTATTTATTGTATGTATATTTTGTATATATATTTGTATTTTTTATATGTATGTTGAGAATATGAGAAAAAAATTATTTATGAATAAAAAAAAATTAAAAATCACTGTTGGAAAGTTAAAAAAAAAAGAAAAAAAAAAAGAAAGTGCTAAAGTATAGGTTTGAAAAAAAAAATCTTTGCGGCGTATATATGATAAAGGAAACAAAAACAAGGTAAACCACTTAAATTTCTCTTAGAAATTTATTGCCATTAAGCTTTGAAACATTGTCCTTCATCAATAAAACAATAGGTGCTCTCTCTGAATAATAATAATAATAGAAGATGATGATGATGAAGAAGAAGAAGAAGAAGAAATAGTAGAAATGGGAAAGAACTTAGAGGAGAAAAAAAATGATAACAAATAGAGGGGATTTCTCCTTCAATTACCAATTTCAAAAATCTAAACTTAAAAATAAGAAATGAACTTAAAAAAATGCTTGAAACTCTAGATCACCCAAGAACTTGTATTAGTAAAAGAAAATATTTCTTCTCTTCGTCATGGAATGAAACCAGAAACTTTACATGTAAATAAATATAAATAAATCACAATAAAATTTCATGAATGATTTGATTAATTGTAAATAAGAGATAAATAAAGATTCAATTAAAGATGCATACCTCGAAAATTAATCCGATCTTAGAAAAGAAAAATATAAATTGCTTTGATGCTTTCCATGAAAAGTCTCTGCTGAAGAATGGAGCATTAAAAAGTCTTTGTCTATGTTAATTATTCATTATATATATAAACTATATAGCGTAAGAATTAACTAATTTTGGTTTGACTTGTATTGTATTTATTATTATTATTATAAATCATGCTGTTTAACAAAACGCACTACGTGACAGCAACTTCCTCGAAAAAAAAGAAAAGAAAAATAAACATGTAATATGAAATTTTCATTTTGTTTATTCAAATACAAAACCTGTTAAATCCAATTTCTTATTAAATTTAATCTTTGACCGCCTCAAACCCTTTCGTCATAAATTAATAATTTATACGTAATTGAAAAAAAAAATATTAATACTTTCAAGGATAATTTATACATAATTGAAAAAGAAAGTATTAATATTTTCAAGGATGAAATAATATGATAGGGTCTATTCTTCCATAACCAAAGTTAAAAATTTCAATTCCCATGTATGTGAACATCCTTTCAATCTTAAATATAACTAGCCTAAATAATTACGAAGTTTCTCATATTTTATATATTATATTAGCCAATTTTTATATTTTTAATATCTAATTTTTATATCTTTGTATTTTTAAAAATTAAACTATTTAGTCCTTTTATCAATACTTTTATTCTAAAATCATTAGTCAACTACTTTGATAATATAAAATAATTTATTTGCTCTTATATATATCTATATTTATCTTTGTTATTTATTAATTTTATTTTATTTTTAATTTTATTTTATATATAAATCGTCTGTAAAATAATAAAAGATATTATTAGTATTACTTAAAATTATTTTTTAGTAATATCTATAAAATTAAAATAAATAATATATATAGATTGTCTGTAAAATAATAAAAGATATTATTTATATTATTTAAAATTATTTTTAAATAATATTTATAAAATTAAAATAAATTATATATAATAAATATAAATAAAATTGAAAATAAACTTAACTTAACAAATAACAAATAAAGAAATATATAAAAAATGATAAATAAATTATTTTATAATATTAAAATAGTTGGCTAATATTTTTAGGATGAAAATATTAATAAAATAACTAAACAATTTAATATTTAAAAATAAAAAAATAAAAATTAAATATTAAAAATATAAAAATTAACTAATATAATATATAAAATTTTAAAAATTTTACAATTATTTAGCAACATAATTAAGTGAGCACTTTTGCCAATAAATTGATTTTTTCAGGAATTGAATATCCATCAAAATCTTCAATAGATCTCAAATAAAAAAAATTACAGGTTGACAGTCAAAGCTACGTAACTTTGAAATATCTAAGAAAATGGTACACTGTAAAATAAGTTGATTTTTCTCTGCATGACAATTTTTTATGATTCTTTACAGGCAGAACTATAAACTGAAGGGGACAGTTGTCTAAATAAAAAAACTATTCACAATTAAAGATAAAATTAAATATTAAAATTTAATATTATATTAAAATTTAAATTTTTATTATAAATATCTATTAAAAAAATTTTATTAAAATTTTACATTATTTATTAAATTCTAAAAATTTATTAAATTTTTTACATATATTTTTATTTAATTCTTGAATCTAATAATTTATTTATAAAATTTTATTAAAAATAAAAAATTAATATCTAAAAATTTATTAATATATATAATTATATATATATTTATAATTAAAAGGATATATTAAAAATATATAATTTTGTAAAAAGGGATATAATTATATATATAATTTTAATTTTATTTAATTTAAATATATTTTTAATTTTAAAATATATAATTATATATATAATTTTAAAATATATTAAAGAAATATAAAATTATTAATTATATATAAAATTATTTTATAAAATGATATATAATACATATTTAGAATTATATATGTATATATAAATATATATAAGACACTAAATGGGATTAGGGGGCGATCGATCCCATATGACCTCACGTAGTTTCACTCATGTTTTCAATTTTCACAAAATTAAAGAAGAGTAGTAATGGATCCATGATTAAAATAACTACTTAGTGTCAGAACTTGGGATGACCAAAATATTGAAATTGTTAAAGATCACCAAGGTCAGTTGATTGGGTTCAAGAAATGGCTAATTTTTCAATTACTCAAAGCTTTTGATCAACAAGCTAAAGGTAAATGGACTTTGGATCATGCATAAGTTTCCTATAGATCCAAAAGATAAATATATTATTTATAGGGGTGAAGTCAGAACTAAAAAAAAAAGGAAATAAAATTTATTTAACAATACGTTAAAAAAATAATATTTTTAAAAATTAATTTAATATTATTTTTGACGCTGAAAATGATAAAATTTACCTAACAATACATTTAAAAGATAATATTTTAACAATCATAATTTTTAAAATTTTAAATTTACTAATAATACATCAAAAATAAAATAAAAAAATTAAATCATGAATAATTTAAAAAATACTTAAAGTAAAAATTATCACACAATATTAGAATTATAAATAATAAAATTAAAAATTAAAAAATTAAAAAAATTAAAAACAAATTAAAATAAAATTTTAAAAAATAAATATTCAAATTCTGTATTTTTTTCTCAATTTTTTATTATATTTTTAATTATTTCTTAATTTTTTAATTGATTAGATGATTTAAAATTAATTTAGTTTAAGAATTTATTTCTTTCCTTAATTTTTATTTTTATTTTCTCTTTAGAAATGATATAGAGGAAAAGACCAATTTAAAATTTTTAAGAGGGCAAAAAAAAATATTAGAAAAATTTATATATATATATATATATAATTATTTTTTTAGCACGTAGCTTTACCCCTGGTTATTTGCAGAGTTAGAAACAACGATCTGGATAAAGAAAACCCAAGAACTACAACATGTCTAGAATTTGACGCTTTCAGAAAGATTACGTGGTTCTGAAATAGAGCAAGACTCTGTAATCCAAAGCCAAGAAACTGTACAAAATTGCAGTAACTCTGTTGTGGAGTACAACCCACAAACTATCACCAATAAAGAAAGTACCTGTGAAGTAATGGGGTCAATATTTGATGAACCCAAATTTGCTTTTTGTTCAAGATCGAGGAAGAAGTATATTCAGAGTCTCATGCAGCATCTATGTATGTTTTTTTTCTTCCTTTTTGTCCCCTCTTTAGGATGTTTCATCCTTATTTTCCCTCAACTAATTTGATATATGAAGGTGTATGGGGTATCAGATTAGTTAATATTTTTATCTTTTTATTGTTTTGTCGATGTTAGTGTTCAAGCAGTCTCGAGGCTTTGCTTTCAGTTTCAATTTTTGATCAATTTCTTGTCTACCTGTGGCCTTTGATTGAGATGTCTTACTGATTTCCGTTTGTTTTAGACCCAAGGGAAATATTGTTGGTCTTTCACCTTCTTTTGCTTTCTGGTTGCATTTAGGTTGTAACCCTCTATTTATTTAATGATATTTTCTTTATTATGCTAAACAAAAAACAATTGCTTAGATCAGTTGTTATTAAGAACGTAATCCAGCGACAACTGATCTAAACTTGACCAATCCTCAGCGTTGACAAGAAGCCCCAAAATCTCGAACAGTTAATGATTGTATAAAGAAGGATAAATACAGTATTTCGGAGAGAATTACTTAAAGCATATGATAAAATTATTTTTACATTAAATTTTTGAATATATGCATGCGTATATAAATTTGATTAATTTTGTTAATAACTTATCATATTTCAAAGTAAAAAAGAATATTACGGATCAAATTGAACAAATACCTAAAATTTTTTTAAACTGAATTCAGCGCATTAATATGTGGAAGCTCAACTTACAGAAAATTAAAAATGGGCAACGGTGGTGCCCTTGAAATTAAGCTCTTGATTATAGTATTACTTACTGCGCGCGATATTTAGTTGGAGTCCAAATTTTCCAACTCAAAGATCGTTATTTTGAATTTTTGATCCGTTTGTTAACATCATCCTCAAGAAATTAAAGTTAATCCTAAGCCTGACCTACATCCGCTAAACTACAAAATGCAAATCTTGCTCTTGGGAAAACCTTGAATTGAATTACACCCATAAAAGAACTGCCAAAGCAAGGAACTTTTTTAAAACTGGGTTTCTCATTTTACCTGCAAGAGACTCCGAAATGTCTCAGCTTCTTTGCTGTCTCATTCTATCCTTGTTTGAAAAAAACCTTTTACTTACATTGGTCAATGGCCATACAATCATTGCGAGACCGACAGCATACTGGTACAAATATACCATGTTCTAAAATTTTTTCATATATTCATTGTTTTCAGTTCCTACAAATGAAACAAAACAAAACCCACAATTTATAATTTCTCTTCTTGTTCATTTAACGAGCAAAGTTCCTTTTTTTCTAAATAGTTCGTGGCATTAAGATATTTATTATGGGAAGTATGAATAAGAGTTCTATAGCATTGATTTCGCTGGTTGTTACAATTTTTGCTTGCTTTTGCTTTGATAGGGGATGGTGTACTACAGTGAGTTATGATCATAGAGCACCGGTTATTGATGGAAAAAGGCGAGTTTTGCAATCTGGTTCCATACATTATCCTCGAACCACTCCTGAGGTGGGTTTTGTCCATTTTGATTTAATGTAAATGGTAGATTGGTAGTGTTGTTTATTTTTGTTGCTATGAGATGCATTATGTTACAACATGGACTGTGGCTATTTGGAGATGAAATTTCAGGTGTGGCCGGATATTATTAGGAAGTCCAAGGAAGGGGGATTGGACGTTATAGAGACTTATGTGTTCTGGAGCTATCATGAACCTGTTAGAGGCCAGGTAATGTCATCATTCTTATGTTTGTTATGAATTTTGATGCCCTGCTTCTTATTAGTGTTATTTGATGAATTTTACCTCTCGTATAGATGGCGGTCAAGAATCTCCATGGAGTATGTTGGGATGGTTTTCCTTTACTCATGGGAGGTAAGGTTCAGTGTTTTCTAGAAACCAGTTGCCAGGAAATATGCAATTTATTGTTGTTAGGTTACTATTGAAAAGAAATTTATTGGAGGATTTTATGTTTAGTGATATGACTTGTTAGTGCAAGCAGGAAAATAGGGCCTTAGTGTGAGACTAACCTCTCCCTTTCTAAGCAAAATTACATGTTTGAAACTATCTTTAATGGCTGTATGCTTATAGAGTATGTTAGAGGCATATTGGTTTTAATCTTCCTTAGGACGTGTTTAATCTCTGTTCAGGATTGCATTTATTTCTTCTTTGTTGTGCTTGGTACTTGCTAGGAAAATTTAAATTGAGATTATCTTTGGCTTAATAAATGTTGTTTTTGATGTTACACAATTGAATAAGCATTTCATTGCATGGCTGGCAATATCTTCCCTTTTCAGAACGCCAAGGAACCTATAATTGTATTTATTTGTTGCTGTTGCTGAATTTTTGTTTTCAATTTTTGTAGTACTATTTTGAAGGAAGGTTTGACCTGGTAAGGTTTGTAAAAACAGTTCAGGAAGCTGGGCTTCTGGTTCATTTGAGGATTGGGCCATATGCCTGTGCTGAATGGAATTATGGGTCTGTTCTTATTATCATTTCTGCTCATGAAATATTACTCAATATTCTTCTTTATTCTATTTTAAATGTTTCCCTCTGTATTGCTCTCTGCTTATTACAATGTCTGCAAGTGCGTTAATAGTGGCTGCAGTTGATCAAATTATATAATAAATAGTGTATGTGTTATCTTGACAATCTCCTGCTGTAATTGGCTACTTAGGATAATAAAAAACCTTCACTATATGGTGGCCCACTACATACATTTGCTCTGCAATTGTTCAGAAACAGTTTCTGTCCCGTTTAATATCACCTGATTTTTCAAGTTCATGGTCCTATGACAGGGGATTCCCTGTTTGGTTACACTTCATTCCTGGGATTCAGTTTCGAATAACAAATGAACTATAAGTTACATTATGATCTTGAAGGTGGGAATCTTCAAACTCTTTGCCTTTACATTTATTTCTTCTATATTATTCATGTGTTTAATTGTTTTAATTATAAAATGATGATTGATTTAGACTGACTTTTCCTGAAAAAGGTTTATGCTATTTTTATCATTTTCATTGCAGGCTGAAATGAAGCGTTTTCTTGGAAAAATTGTAAATTTAATTAAGGAAGAGAATCTCTTTGCGCCACAAGGAGGGCCAATCATTCTGTTAGCAAGCCGGTTTACAAGCCACTCCAGGTTTACAAACGGGTTACCCATGGCCTTAAGAGTAAGCTGCCACGTGGGCAGTCCCAAGCCAAGCTGTCAAGTTAGTTTTTATTTCAGTTATTGTTCTAGTTGTGATTTCAGTATTGTAGGAACCACTTTCTGTTCATGCTTTTTGTTTCCCTAATTATTAGGAGGCTTACCTCCACTGAGGCAGTTTGTTTCCCTGTTAACAGGAACAATATCTCTGTAATTATGTATTTAAGTTCAGTTGAATTCAATGAAGAGACAGCTTGAAAATCATTACAGTCTTGAGTACTTCAACTCAGAGGTATTAAGGTTCCCTCAACTTGAGCCTTACATTCATTCAAAATAGGTCGTAAAAAGAATTCTTCATCTTCACCCACGCAAACATCTTCCACTTCCACTTACGAGAGACCCATAACTTGATCGCAGATTTGAGATCGTAACACATTCTTGCTCAGGTGATTGTTATATGTAGTACAAATTTTGTTACTATTTAGTAGGTGGGAGGATTTACGGTATTTCTATTAGTTTTAGAGGAGGATTTTTGGTATTTTTATTAGTTTTAGTTCATTATCTGATTATCGTTTACTTCCCTAAATAAAGGTTTAATGGTGAGTGACCATAGACCTCCTTCATATATGAAGTTAACCGCCCAGTGTTTCAAGATTCAGATCTGTAATGCATATTTGGTGCAATGATTTTCTTGATTCATATGTTCTTTAACAGGTTGAGAATGAATACGGAAATGTTGAATGGGCATATGGAGTTAGAGGAGAACTATATGTTAAATGGGCTGCGGAAACTGCCATTAGTATGAATACTAGTGTACCTTGGGTAATGTGCGTACAAGAAGATGCCTCTGATCCAATTGTACGTATTCTTTTGAAAGATGGGCTTATTTTTGTTCCTTTCTAGCAATTATAATAATCTTTAAGGCTACTTTGGAGTATGAGAGGATTTAATGCATTCCTCATTTTACATGGAAAATTAAGTTGATTTATCCTTTTACCTTTCTAATGATTTGGAAGGCATCAGTAGTCCTCTATGTCATCCACAGATAAACACATGCAACAGGTTCTACTGTGATCTTTTTTCCCCAAATTCTCCTTCCAAACCAAAAATGTGGACTGAAAACTACAGTGGCTGGTATAATCTGCAAATTTATAGCCTAATCATTCCCTTGTTTGTAAGAAATGATAGTATTCCAGATGTTGTCAATATAATATTAAGATATCTTACATGGCGTTGGAGGTTTCTTTCATTCGGTTATGCAATTCCCATCGACTTGTTGAGGACCTAGCTTTTGCTGTTGCTCGCTTTTTTGAAAATGGCTGTACTTTTCAGAACTATATGGTGAGTTTGAAATGAATTTATAGTCCTAATTACAATAAGTTATTATATTATTCTGCAGGCCTGTAATAGAAAACAATCATGATATAGATCTGCTAATCATGTTGACATTTATCTGCAGTATTTTGGAGGAACCAACTTTGGAAGAACAGCTGGAGGCCCTTTGGTTGCAACAAGCTATGATTATGATGCCCTGATAGATGAATACGGTAAAGTTCCAACGTATGAACATTCTCACTAACATAAGCACTTAAAATCTCCTTATTGCATGCACCACCAAATAAATTGTCATTTGCTGCTAAATAAATTTATTGAGCTGCAACCTTCCCTGTCTCTTTTTATGCAGAGGATATGTTTCCTGAAATATAATCTCCACTCTCTGTCTCCCATTCCCTCTTGAACCTAATTTCTGTTCAGCTATGTGAGGTTAATGTGACATCTATTCAATTAGAAAAAAATAAAATTTGTTAACAGACATATATATGCATCTCCAATTTAACTTGGTCCAGTATGTAACTTTTGGACAAGTTTTTGGGGCACTATTTATGTGATTGAGATCTCTAGTTTGAGCTGTCCTAAAACATGTAGTTTTTCATCTCACAAGATATGTCTAATGCAGACTTTATTAGACAGCCAAAATGGGGTCACCTACGTGACTTGCACAAGGCAATAAAGCAGTGTGAAGAATATTTGATCAGCTCAGATCCAATTCATCAGCAGCTTGGAAATAACTTAGAGGTACGTTAAATATTTAAACATGGTTACTTGGTCAATCTCTTATTTTCCCTGAACAGTGGAAGCTATCTTAAGGGTTCAATGTGGACGGAACATTGGGCTGTTATTAGGATTAGTTAGAAGATATGAAGTAAGTTTATGTTCAAATGTTATATTTAAAATGTCCAAATTCCTCTATTTTACTTGTTTGACCTAGTGTCGTATTTCTGGTCCTTAGTTACAATCTTTCTTATTTTCTTTGTTGCTTACTTGATGGATTTTTATATCACCCTAATGTCCTCTTAACATCCTCTTGATTTGGAAATTTTTTCCCAGAGAACTTAAGGCTGATAAATTCTTTATAGCTTTCATTTGATGCTGCCATGTCATCTATCATTCTGGCCAAAAGGGGAATCTAAAGATCTGTTAGGTCTGTTTTGCTAATAATAAGGATCATATATTCTAGAGAATTCTGCTAGTGCTTTTAAGTGCCATTTTGTCCTGAATGATGTGTTTCCAAATGCATCTATGCATAACTTTTCTTAATTCATTGCTCAAATCTTTTCACTCTCCAAATAAATGCTAACAAGCTTTCCTCATAAATTCATTATGTTATTTGTTCTGAGTCATCCTTTTGTTTTTCTCTTGCCAGGCACATTTTTTACTATAAGTCTTCCAATGATTGTGCTGCCTTTCTTGCCAATTATGACAGCAGTTCAGATGCAAATGTTATTTTCAAAGGAAATTTGTACTTTCTTCCTGCTTGGTCTGTGAGCATACTTCCAGATTGCAAGAACGTTATTTTTAATACAGCTAAGGTATTTACTACAAAATTAACACATGGCCACAGTACAATGAGCAGGCATATAAAAACATAACATGGCATATTGATAATTTGATAAGATATATAATTGTATCAATGATTCATGTTGGTATATAATACTTGACACAGTTATAATAGGTTTGATGTTTGAGTTGAGCTACGTGTGTTTTCATCCTAATGTCTCAGAACATAGCCATATTTGGTTAATTTCTAATTTTTTAATTTTAGATTTTCTATGCAAAGCAATCCAAGGGAATTATAATTGTTGGCATACTATATATTTTTTCTCTCTTCCAACGCCAGCATAGACACACAAGATGGGATGCATTTATCTATTTTCATTTATTAATAAGCTTTATTTGATGCTTTTGTTGTATGACTTTTTAATTTTAAGGTCGTTTCACAAAGAAATCTTGGTGAGGCTTCGTTTGCTCACTCGACGCCTGTTAATGAGATTTCACTGGAATCAACAGTGTGGGGTTGGTATAAAGAAGAAGTGGGCATTTGGGGTAACAACTCATTTGAGAAGCAAGTTTTATTGGAACAGATTAATACAACAAAAGACACCAATGATTTTCTATGGTACTCGACCAGGTGATTCATCAAGCATTCATTACTATAATCTTTCTCTCTGTCTTTCTCTAGTTTTCTATAATGGATTTTATATCATGATCTAAAATTTCCTAATTAAGATTGTTTCCTTTTTCATGAACTTGTTTCCCATACTTGTTCTTCCTTGATGTATTACCTTTTGAACTTTATTTGCCCATTTGCTTTGACTCACATATTCGCAGCATTAACATGAATGCTAATCAAGAGAAAGATATCATTTTGAATATTGATAGTTGGGGGCATGCAGCACTAGTTTTTGTAAACAAAAGGCTTTTAGGTAAGTATACTATCTGTTAACTGGATTTGGATCTGCAATTGTATGACTAAATTCTCTGGTGAATTTGTGATGTTTAACTCCACTGAAACTGCATTGTTTTATCAACAAATTTTCTGGAAGTTTTCATGTTGGTGCGAGGTTATGTTGATACCTTCTCAACTTGATCTTTTAGCTCAATTGAAGGCTTTGAATCATTCAACCCAACGATTCAACCCCCATGTTGAAAAAAAGAAGAGAGACCAAATGCCTCAGTCATAATCTTCACTAAGAGAATGCCTACTTCAGCGCCTCATGCCTTGAACTTTACATTTCTCCACATACTTCATCTTTACAGGTGGGGCTTGAAGGAGAATATCTTGGACTGGATAAGGTCAGTCAAGCAAATAGTTCACTGTGGACTCTGGGGACTTCTGTACCTATTAATAAGAGTTTGATATGGTACAAGGTAAGTAAATCTGGGCAACATTTTACGGTATCAATTCACTGATTCTGTGGACCTTAATTTGCTTTGCATATGTAGTTACTACATACAAACTGATTAATGAACCATTGTGGATGTTGATAAATAATTTGTAGAATGATAGCTAAATGCAACTTCAGTTCTACCATACAATGAATGATATCATTCTGCTTAAATGAATTACAGATTTATGCATTGCAATTTGCAAATTGGGATTTCTGACTCCCTTCATTCACTTACTAAGTTCAACTTTAATAAACCACATTTTGATTCATTTCCGCTTGAACACTGCATCTTGGTTTTGATGTTTTCTTTTTCTTTCTTAGGGTACATTTGTTGCTCCTAAAGGGAAGGGCCCCTTAGCATTAAATCTCACTAGTATGGGGAAAGGTCAGGCCTGGGTTAATGGGCAAAGCATAGGGCGGTATTGGCCTGCCTACCTCTCACCATCAATAGGTTGCACTGAAAACTTTGATTACAGAGGAGCTTATAATCGATTTAAATGTCTGAAGAAATGTGGTCAGCCTGCTCAAACATTGTAAGAAAAAAATGATACCATGGGGTATGCAAATAAAAATGGTATAAAATGAGGATACTGTGATATTTAGTTTTTGGTATCAGTTTCGTAATATCCTGATAGTATTACTAATTTCATTTAGGATTACTTGTATACTCAATGCTCAATTATGAGAGAATATTGTGCAGGTATCATATCCCACGAACATGGGTTCATCCGGGTGAAAACCTACTAGTCCTACATGAAGAACTTGGTGGTGACCCTTCAAAGATTTCTGTGCTAACACAAACTGGCCAAGAGATATGTTCAATCATATCAGAGGATGACCCACCACTGACTCTAGGAAACCAAGCTTAGATTTCAACTCTCAAAGCCCTGAAGTTCGACTGACGTGTGAACAAGGATGGCGCATTACATCAATTAACTTTGCCAGTTTCGTGACTCCAGTGGGAAAATGTGGCACTCTCAGTACAGGAAACTGTCATGCTGGCATGCTTTCTTTTGTTCAAAAGGTAAGAAAGATTTTTCCCTGCTGTAAAATCTTAACTATTATCATTTTACTTCTCCACATGCTCACATGTTGAAATGGAATTGTAGGTTTGCATTGGTCAGGAAGGGTGTTCAATCTTTGTATCAGTAGCCAACCTTGTTGACCCTTGCCCTGGAGTTCTCAAAAGATTTGCAGTTGAAGCTCGTTGCAGGGATTAATTCCAATGGCACTGCTCCAAAGAAGTCATTGCAAATTTGCAATGGTGTCTGATAACTCATTGTGGCAGTCGAGAGTTTGTCTTAGGGTTTGTAGTTTAGTCCTCCAGACTACTAAGCAACTCAAGGAGCCATTCTTAAACTCTTGCAGGTCCCAATGTCTTTCAATATTTCGTTCTAGCTTCAAACAGGCTAAAGAAGCATACATTAAAGGTTTTTATGCACCATGTGGAATTGTAATCTACTGGATGGTCTGAAAGAGCACCATGCCGCCAAGTCGTTAGACTTACCCCATTTGTCATGACTGCTGTTGCATCCATACGCAACCCAAGATTCTTCTCTCCCTCTCAATGGATACTCTGATTTTGTCCGGCAGGATGCACAACAAGACATAGTCCTATGATGCTGATATATCATACAAATTTTAGTAGTTAAATGTGTCTCTACTGCTGAATGAATGCCTTAGCCAAGGAAGCATCGGATAAAAATGCAAAACATGCCAACCCATATAATGTAAAGAAGCTATATAATTTATATTTTTATCATAAAACATCTATGATAAATTGGCAAAATAGCATCACCAAATTTAATATTGGAAATATCAGGTTGCAAGTAAATGATATCAATTAAAAGTTTTCAATAATTGACGCAATCTTGGAAGCAGTTGATTGACTAAAATGCATCGAAAATGACAGCATTAGCCTCATCCCTTTATTTTATCCAAATTACAAGTTCACTACAGAATTAATTTCTTTATAGCATCATGGAACAAGAAAGATCTTTCCAATATGTTGGCTACTTTCAAAAAGCCGGTGAGCCTCTGCTGCTTCAGACAGAGGAAATTGCCTGTAAACTACAGGCTTCACCTTGCCTTCAACAATTGCAGGCCAAACGTTCTTCAACTCTTCACTTACAATTTCTGCTTTGTTTTCTGGACTTCTGTTTCAAAATGTAGAAGCTGCATATACAGCTAACAGTGAGAAAACATTGTAAAATGCATCTGTTTCATATGAAATTGTAAATAAAGACCTTTCCATGGTACCTTGAACTATGAGGCGCTTTGCAAACAAAGAACCCAGATTAAATTCTCTCACAGCTCCACCAATCAACCCTATGATGAAAAGCCTCCCTTCAAAATTTAAGCTATCAAGGTTTCGCCCAAAGTAGGCTGCTCCCATACAATCAAGAATAACATCAACTCCTGCATAGAAAACGATACATTAGACTACTTAAAGAAGAGTTTCAATCTTTATACATTTGTGGTATTAAAGAACAGACCTTTTCCACCAGTTTCTTCCTTAACTCGGGCAACGAAATCCTCTGTTTTATAGTTGATGCACGAATCAGCTCCAAGTTCCTTACAGACAGCTAATTTCTCCTCACTCCCTAGCATTCAAGAAACAAAAAATTTATGAAACGTTAAGCTTGGAATGCTTTTTCTACAGAAAATCAAACAATTTTCAAGAAAATTGCAGCTAGACCTGCTGTAACAAACACCTTAATCCCTCTTGATTTAGCAATCTGAATTGCGAACGTGCCAATTCCACTAGTGCCCCCATGAACCTGAAATCCCAGTAAGCTTTTAGTTCAATTAATGGACTACCCTCCAAATACTTTGTTCAACAGTTACAAGAAATATTTCCCCTGCTGACAGTTGACAGCTCATAAAAACGGTTGACCAAACAGTAGACGCCACCTCTGGAAAAGCAGCAGCTTCCTTAAGAGAAATACCAGAAGGGATAGGAAGAACTTGTCCGGCTGGAACCGCCACTTTCTCGGCGTAGCCTCCTCCACTGAGAAGAGCACAAACCTGCAATTGAACCCCAGATAGAGAGTCAGATTCAAATAATACTGCTTCATATGAATTGGGCTTCTATGGGAAGTCAAAACTGACATGAATTTACATGATCCCCAACTTTCCAGCGGGAAACGAATTTCCCAGCGGCCTCAATAGTACCGGAACATTCGAGACCCAAATAAGGACTGGCGCCTTTTGGACGTGGGTATTTGCCCTGCCTTTGAATGGTGTCAGCCCGGTTAAGGGCGGTAGCCTCCACCTTAATTAACACTTCATCGTCTTTGATTTGAGGGTCTTCTACTTCCTGTAATTGCAGGACCTCCGGGCCGCCTGGTTGGGTTATTACAATTGCTTTCATTTTTTGTTTTTAGACAGAAAAATGATTGATTTTGGGGTGTTCCAGGTTCTTCAAATCTTTTAATCACTAAATATTTAGCCAATTATATCCCTTTTTGTACATGAGCTATATAATTAGTAGTTTATTAGCAACTTGCAATTACATTATGGAGACAAACAGAATTGCTTACTTGTTGACATCACTGCATTCGTCAGTGAGATTGACAATGCCATGAAAACTTGGTTAACGAATGCCAAATTCAGAAGTACAAATGGTCAGCACGTAGACGCTAATATGTTTGAGAAATCAGAATTAGATGGAGATAGCCAAACTTCTCAGTCATTCATTTTCAGGTCAATTTCATCGGAGAATTAGATGGAGATAGAATGTGTAGTTGACCGTTTAGAAGGCGACCGGTCGTTTGCAGACATACCACTTTATATTTCAAAAGATGGGGAGCAAAGCATGTAACACCTGTGCCGTTGATTCGTTGACTTCATTGTTTGACGAGTCATCTAGCCGAAACTACTGTTAAAAAGCATATGTCGTTTTTGCCGAGACCTTATTAACCTGTTTCCTTCCAGAAAGAAATTCCAATCCTTGAGCATGATGTACATGGAATTTCTATTCCATAACGATTTTGGAATACCTTATCAGGTTTGGATTTTTAAAGTTCTGGCTTTACCCTATAAATACCAAGAATTGTTTGCCAAGGAGAAACCACAATTTCTGTAATCTCAATCGAAGACCCATTATTAATTAAGTCATGGCAATCCTTTCTGAATATGTGGAAGGTCAACCAGACCAAACCCACAAAACTTCTTCATTAGAAGCCGAAAATAAAAAAAAAAACCGAGAAGAAGCCTGCTTTGAAGAATAATCTGTTTGTTCCTAACAAAGACAATGGTCTCGACGTGGACAACCATTCTTGGGCTCAGACTCTCCAAGGAGTAGTAATTGTTACTGTTCTGGTGCCTCCTGGTACAAAATCAGGATAATTATTAAATTACGGAAGAAGTTTCACAAAATTGCTCAAACACAGTTCTTTTTCTAAATATTAGAGTTAAATAGTTAAATAAAAAATTGAGCCTTTTATATTTTTTAATCATTTTTACATTAAACTCCGCCTGCGAGTATCGTAGCCAGTCCCAAGCCCGGATAAAGGAAGAGGGTTGCGGTAGGTTAGCGGCCAGTGTAAAAATTTTGCCAAACTTTTTATGGATCCTCAAAGCTATCATTATACCGTTGGGACGTGCTCACCTAGGCACGCGCTACATCGGCACCGGGGTGTAGTGTTAAATGAGCAAGAGGTTCCATCACATCGGCGTCTGGGTGTGGTGGAGTATGAGCAAAGGTTCTCATATCATGGACGGGTATGGGTAAAGAAGTTAATCCCGCCATATCAGGGCCCGGATGTGGTGTCAGACAGGAAAGAGCTACCACATTATGGACGAATGCGGCTAAAGAAGCAAGTCCAAGGGAGCCGATTAAGATTAGGTAGTTGGAATATTGGCACTCTGACTGGGAAGTCTATAGAGCTTGTGGATACTTTGAAAAGAAGGAAGGTTAGTATTGCTTGTTTGCAGGAAACCAGGTGGAAGGGAAATAAAGCAAAAGAGATTGGTAACTCAGGATATAAGCTGTGGTATTGTGGCTTGGATAACAATAGGAATGGTGTGTGCATTATTATTGAGCCTACGCTTAAGGACAAGGTGGTGGAAGTGAAGAGAAAAGGAGACAAGATTATCTCTTTGAGGCTTGTTTTGGGAGATGACACTATTAATGTTATTAGTGTTTATGCTCCCCAAGTAGGTTTGGACGGAGCATCCAAGGTTCAGTTCTGGGAAGATATGGATGAAATCATGCAAGGTATTTCGAATAAACAGCAAATTTTCATTGGTGGGGACCTTAACGAGCATGTTGGTAAGAACAGTAATGGTTATGATAGGGTCCATGGGGGTTATGGTTTTGGCAACAGGAATGAGGAGGGAAAGAGCATTTTGAATTTTGTGGTGGCTTATGATCTAGTGCTGACAAATACCTGCTTTGAAAAGAGGGGGTCACACTTGATTATCTTTAAGAGTGGACAAACCCAAAGTCAAATAGACTTCATACTTACTCGAAGACGGGACAAAAGTAAGCGTAAGGATTGCAAGGTCATTCCGGGTGAAGCATTGACGGCGCAACATCGTATTATGGTTTTAGATGTTAAGAATAAAAGTAGCTGGAGGAATGATAAGAAAGTATTGGAACCAAGGATAAGATGGTGAAAATTGAAAGACCTAGCTCAAGGTACCTTTAAGGAGGAGTTACTAAAGGAAGACATTTGGAACCTTGAGGCTAGTGCAGAGGACTTGTGGACAAAAATGGAAGGTGGCATCAAGAAAGCAGGTAGTAAATTGCTTGGGATCTCTAAAGGGGCAGGGCCTCGACCGCACGATGCATGGTGGTAGGATGAGGAGGTTCAAAAGGCTATTAAGGCTAAGAGGGAATGGTATAAAAAGTTACCGAATGCGGTTAATAGCGAGGCCTTTGAGGAATATAAGAGGGCTAAGAAAGATGCAAAGAAGGCTGTTAGTGTAGCTCGTGGCAGAGCCTTAGAAAGGATTTATCAAAAGTTAGGTACTAAAGAGGGAGAAATGGGCATTTATAAGATTGCAAGGATGAGAGAAAGGAAAAGCAGAGATTTGAGCCAAGTCAAATGTATAAAAGACGAAGATCAACGGGTGTTGACAGGAGATGTTGAGATTAAGGAGAGGTGGAAGGCTTATTTTAAGCAGTTATTCAACCCTGAACATGAACAAGATTTTCAAGGTCTTCTTGCAACAAATGGTTATATCAGCTGGTCTAGGCGGATCTTGCATAGTGAAGTAAGAGAAGCCTTGAAGTATATGAAAGTTGGTAAAGCTTGTGGCCCGGATGGTATTCCTATAGAGGTTTGGAAGAACCTTGGAGAAGTAGGAGTTGCCTGGTTAACTAAACTCTTTAATGCTATTGTGAAAGGACGTAAGATGCCGAATGCCTAGAGGAAGAGTATCCTGGTACCCATTTATAAAAATAAGGGAGACATTCAATGCTGTACAAATTATCGGGGTATCGAACTTATGAGCCATACTATGAAATTATGGGAAAGGATTATTGAACACAGATTGAGGAAGCTTATAAGAGTTTCGGAGAATCAGTTTGGGTTTATGCCAGGGAGATATACCATGGAGGCTATTTTTCTTCTAAGAAGACTAATGGAATTGTATCAAGAGAAGAAGAAAGATCTCCACATGGTATTTATTGACTTGGAGAAAGCCTATGATAGAGTACCAAGAGAAGTGTTATGATGGGTTTTGAAGAGGAAAGGAGTCAGCGGCAAATATATCAACATCATCAAGGACATGTATGAGAATGCATCCACTAGAGTGAAAACACCTGGTGGAGACACTGAGGCTTTCCCCATTACTACCGGATTGCATCAAGGTTCGGCCATGAGTCCATATTTATTTACCCTGGTTATGGACGAGCTAACCAGAAGCATACAAGACGATGTTCCTTGGTGTATGTTGTTTGCTGATGACATTATTTTAATTGATGAGACTAGTGCTGGTGTAAACCGTAAGTTGGAAGTGTGGAGAAAAACCCTCGAGGACAAGGGTTTTAAGTTAAGTAGGAGTAAAACGGAATATATGCACTGTGAGTTCAGTCTAAGGAAGAAGCAGGAACATGAGGTTAAGTTGGATGGAGTTTTGGTTCCTAAAACCAAGTAGTTCAAATATTTGGGTTCGGTATTCCAGAATGATGGCCGTATAGATGAAGATGTGGCTCACAAAATATAGGTAGGGTGGTTGAAGTGGAAGGGTGCGACTGGGGTTCTATGTGATAAGAAAATACCTCTGAAAGTGAAAGGTAAATTCTATAAGACGGTTGTTAGATCTGCGATGCTCTATGGTAGTGAGTGTTGGGCACCAACGGGACAACATTTGCATAAGATGAGTGTGGCAGAAATGAGGATGCTAAGATGGATGTGTGGACATACCATACTGGACAAAATTAAGAATGTTCATATTCGACAAAAAGTCCAAGTAGCGGATGTCGGAGATAAGGTGAGGGAAGGAAGACTTAGATGGTATGGGCATGTTTTAAGAAGACCTCCTAATGCTGCGGTTAGTAAGTGTGAGAATTTGTTGATTGAGGGGGCTAGAGGTCGTGGAAGACCTAGAACTGTGTGGAATGAGGTGATAGCAAGAGACTTACGTGCCTTAAATCTTGATGCGGATTTGATTAATAACAGACTTGAATAGAGACGTAAAATCCGTATCTTGGAACGGGCCTAAGGCTGGAGTATTTTTTTGGTGTCTTTTGAGCTTATTTTGTTGAGGATCCATACAGCCGACCCCAACTTGTTTGGGACTAAGGCTTAGTTGTTGTTGTTGTGTTTTTTTAATTTTTTCTTATATTTCCTTAAGAGTGTAAGTAAAACACTTGTGTACTCTTATAATTGAGAATTTTTTCTCTTCATAGTGAAAGTCAGTAACCACATTGAATATAACTTGTTAGGTCTTATTAATCGAGTGAACTACTATAAATTTAATTATCTATTTATTATTTTAGTTATTATCTTTATTGCTCTTAAAAAATTTAGTGATGAAAACCAATATTATTAGCAATAGCATGTAGTAGAACACAGTCAAAGTAATAAACATAAATTTCACAACACCAATACTGATCAAAATATATAATGAAGCAAGAAGTTACCAGAAAAGTTTCCCCAGCAGACAGCCGACTCATCATAAAAACAGTGGACCAAACAGTGCATGCCACCTCAGGCAGGGCCGTCTTAAATATTTAAGGGACCCTATTTTTAGAGAAAAACAGAATAAATTAGACCATATTCCTAAAAAAAATTATAAAACCTACTATTAAAACCTACTAATAGTAGGCATAAAACTTACTATTAAAAAAAAAGAAAAAAAATTGGGGCACTGTGCAAACTGGGGACCCTGTGCAGTAGCCCACTTTGCACAGGGCCTTCACCGGCCCTGACCTCAGGGAAAGCAGTGGCGTCCTTGAGAGAAATGCCAGGCGGAACAGGAAGAAGCTGGCCTGCTGGAACAGCTACCTTCTCCGCATAACCTCCTCCGCTAAGAAAAGCACAAACCTGCATAACAAAGACACTCAGATGGCTAAATAGCAATATTACGTCGTCAAAAAATTAGAAGATCAAAGAGCACAATCCTTTCTTATCAAGAACAATCACTACTATTCTCATGAAATAAATGTAATTAGGCATTAATGAAAAGATAAAATATGATTTTCCCACCATATAAAATAACCAAAATATGATTTGCTCATGAATTGGGTATCTCAATAAAGGGGGGAAAATACCTGATCGCCCACCTTCCAGCGAGTAACGAGCTTCCAACGGCTTCGATGGTACCGGAACATGCAAGTCCTGGGTAGGGGCTGAAGCCCTTGGGAGGCGGGTGCTTGCCTATCCTTTGGAGAGTGTCGGCCCGGTTGACAGCGGTGGCCTCGACCTTGATCAAGACATCATCGTCTTTGATTTGTGGGTCTTCTACTTCTTGCAACTGCAGCACCTATCACCACTGCTTTCATTTTTCTGCTTGATTTTTCTAGTAAAAGACGTTATCAAGTGTCAATGATCAGTAGGATTTGCTAATATCGAGGTCCGAGGATCAGAAGAAACTCAGACTACGTGTCGTTTGACAATACGAATAGAAAATCAATTCTTTGTCGTTCATATCTCTAACAGCCCAACCTCTGTTGAACGAACTGTCGTTCACCAACCATGAACTGTCGTTCGCTTCGCTAAGGAATATGATCGACTGATACAATTGCAAATAGCAATACAATCGCTGTTATATATTGTTGGAGATTTTCCAAAGAGAATTCTCTTTTGGCCTCGTGCATCACAAACCTGAATGATAGAATCCTTAACAATGCTGGCCTGCTTGAAGACACTGTAGGCTCCATAGCTTTTCATCCGAGTTTGGACGTAAAATTGGAACCTAAGATCCTGAACACAAATCCAAAGAAATGGAAGTCTTTAGCTAGGAGTGAGGCAAATTTTGATGGAAGCTCTTTCTCCCTTGCAGATGGCGCTGGTGGCTCGCCTATAGCCACCAAGGTATCACGAGTCCTCTTAAGTTATTCAAACCAGATGGCTCGCAGACCTGATTTTTAAATTATGCGTATTTATGTTTTTCTATCTATTGCCAGTTCCCTAATTTTTTCTTTATAATTCACTTTAATTCTGGGGACGGTTGGAAATTAGGGATTAGTTCTATTAATTTTGTTTTATTTAGTCAATTTCGATTTTGTTATTTTGGCCGGCCCTTTGTGGAATTATGGCTTATAGAAGTTAAACAATCTCCCAAGATATTTTGTGGATGCTCCACTCTTTTTTATTGGGTTTGAGATTCTGTCACCTTCGCTTTCAAGATCACTCTAGGTAATCTCAACTATTCGGCTGATCCTTCAATCTGGCTTTAGACTTTCAGACCCAGATTTCAATTTCCCTCAACTTATTCAACACCCGAGGATATATGGGAGGCTCGGTGTTCTTTCTCACTTGATTTTTCAGTTTGCTTGCTTAACCGCGCTTGGTCTACAGCAATTGTCTCTTGGGGTTCTTTGTGCCTATCATAGGCATGGTCCCTATTTATTTTCCTATTTTGTTTGGTTGTATTGTCTGCTTAATTTGGAAGATTGTTCCACTTCTGTTTGTAAGTTCGCTATCCCAAGGTCTTCTGCCTGTTGGAATGGTGTTTATTTTCTCTTTTATTAATGATCTTCTATTACTGATAAAAAAAAAGTTGGATAGAAATCTTCATGTATGTTTTGGTTTTATTTATTAATCTAATTTTTTTTTTTTATAAATTCAAGTGAAACTCTCATTATATAATAACGTTAGAGAAATTATTATATATGTTTGATTTATTTATAAATAAATAAAAATATACTTTAGTATATAATTTAAAAAAAATATTCAGGATTGATTTAAATTTTTACTTAAATTTAAGGTTATATTTATATATTTTAATAAAAAATTATATACATAATTAATGATAGTTAATTTAAGTGCATAAATAAACCAAAAGAAAAAATTTTAAGGATCAATCTGTATTCGTCCTAACTTCAAGTATATTTTTTAATCTTCTCTTTTAAACTTTTACTTATTAAAATAATTAAGGCCAAATTTTGTATTAGCCTTGAGCATGCAACACATGCTCAAAAAATAATTTTTTTTCAAAAATAATTTATAAAATATGTTTATAACACGAATTTAATAATTGAAACATAAATTACATAAAAAGAAGATTCCATTTTCAAAAATATTTTCTATCCAAATAATATATGATTTTTTATGTAATCAAATAATTTGTTTGTAATTATTTATTATAAAATTTAAAAAATTAAAACATTTCATAATTTTTTATTTGCTCAAATTAATTTTTAATTTCTTTTCTTAAGATATTTTAATGACCAATAAAATTTTTTATATTTATAAAAATCAATAATATAAATTGTCTCCCCGTTACTCGACTAAAATAAAATCACTGTTTCTCAATTTGTGATAATTCATAATTTACATCTAGCTTTATTGCAATCTGCTGATAATATACAACATAAAATTCAGAGAATTATCAAATTTTGTTAAGAATTTAACAGCAATTCAGATTTAAAAGAAAAAAAAAACCTTCATAAATTGGGATAAATTTTTGTTAATATATTCTCAGTTAACTATTGTTGTTAGAGAGAGAAAGATATTTAAGTAAAATAAAATTTATGTTAAAATTAATTGATTAAAATAATTATTTTTATAAAAAATTATTAAATTAATTAAATTATAAACTCATGTACTAAAATCATGTAGTGAGGTTACTAGCATAAGGCCCAAAAAAAAAAAATAGACTTTAATTATCCTAATAAAAAAATAGTCTTTATTAGATAAAAAAAGTTATTTAATCAGTCTGATTTACAAACTTAAAATTCAAATTGAACATTTGTCAAAAAAAAAATATCATTGCCACAAGGAACAAGTTGAGAGAAAATGTTAGAATGATGTGAGAAGTTAAACAATTAATTTTTAGTAATTTGGTAAAAGTATTACATACCATCATCTTTGAAAAATACCTTTTATCAAGATGTAGTTTCTAATCTTTATTTTATTACATTGTCGTCCATAAAATAGCTTATTATGTCTCATCGTTATCCTTTTATTTATCTGTCATTTAAAATGCTAATAAAAAGCTAACATGAAGTATAATATAACGCCACATCAATTTATAAAATGAGTTGATAAATAATGTAATAAATTACATAATTTGACATTTCATTTTATAAGCATGCACCACGTGAGTTCTAAAATAAGATGACAAATAATGTGGCAAATTACATGATTTGCCATGTCATTTTAGAAACTAATGTAGCACCATAAAAGAATACCTTAAAATTAACGGAGGTGCTAGCTGCATCTCTAACTTTATAAATAAATACTTAATTATTCAAGTTGTGTATGGTTTTATGTAAATAAAGTTACTTTATTTATATTTTAATTATAATTTTCTAAAAAATTATAAGTTATAAAGTAATATCGTTTAAAAATTAAATAAAATTTATTAATTAAATTAATAAATTTATAGAAAAATTATTAAAAAGATTCAATTTTTAAAATTATTTTTTTATAATTTTTTACTTACAAATAATATAAAGTCTTTCGAAAATATATTATATTTGCAAAAAATTTAAATTTTTTTTCTTTTTTTTAACTTGAATAATTCTAATGTAAAATGAAAATAACAATTAAATAATTAATTATTAAACTTAATTGAATGATTCACTTAAATAATTAATAATTAAACCTTATATTATAATAATTAATAATTACATCAAGTATAATCCACTTTTCAAAAAAAAAAAGATTGTCTATAAATAAAAAAATTTGTAAAAGAATAATTTTAAAATTAGATAATTTTGAAATTTTAATTTTTTTAATAAATTACCAATAGATTTATTAAACTAATTAATAAATTTTATTTAATTATCAAATATAATTACTTTGTATATTTATAATTTTTTTATTATTTATAATTTTTTTAAAAAAATTATAGTTAAAATATAAATAAAATTACTTTATTTACATAAAATGATATGTATTTGGATGGTTGAGTCTCCATTGATTTTAAGTGAACTTTTAGGGATGATAACATAACAATGAGCATTTTCAAAGCACAATGTATATAATTTAAGCATAAAATTATGGTATTAAAAAATTGATGTAATTGGTTGAAGGCTTAAAATTCTCATATATATATATATATATTAATTAGTTATAATTATTATATATATGGGCGGAACTAGAGGCGGGGCTAGAAGGTCAATGGAACCCCCTTCCTCCAACCCATCTCTCTCTCTCTCTCTCTCTCTCTCTCTATATATATATATATATATATTACTTATTTGATCTTTGATAATTTTTACGAAGTCAGAATCTTTAGATTTAACTTTTTGTTGACATATTTTAAATACCTCAAAGGGTTTAAAGACATGTGTTTTTAGTTTTTTATCTGAAACAGTTTTCTTAACTGGTTTTATTATTTCTTTATTTCTGATGAAATTTTCTATTCTATTTAATTATTTATCTATACTGATTAAATGTATATTTAAAAAATTATTTTATTCTAATATATTTCTATTCAAACCATCATTTGCTACTGTTTTAAATAATATAATTTTAATTTCTCTATCACCATGCATAAATATACTAGTAGTTCTAGACGAATGTTTATTTTGTATAATTTTATTTTATACTTTCCATTCTGTTTCTTTATTTCTAATAGTTATATGATTTACTGATTTTTCTGCTTTAATTTTTTTCTTTATAAATTCTTTTAAACCAATAAAAAAAATTTCATATCAACTTCATATTGCTTTACAAAATTAATATATTCATTTTTTACAGAATAAAAATTATTTACTTTACTAATTACTTCTTTTAATTTATTTATAATTTTGTTAAAGTTAATTCTTTATTTAATTTATCTTTATTAAATATAAATTTTTTATTAATTATATTTTAATTATTTATCTATATTTGCTACATTTTCTATTATAAAAGAAGTTGTAGGTAACATAGGTGGAGAAGGAGATTATCCTCTATACTGTTCTTGATTATAATTAGGATTTGGTTCTATAGAATTCATATTTCCTGAAGAGTTATAAAAAAGATGTGGTACAGTTGTACTGTAATCTATACATTTTAATTTACTACTGGTTTTAAGCATATCTGATGTAAAATACCTATGTTTTACAGTGCAAAAACAGGTTTAGATTCTTTTTTTTTTATATGAGGCATATATTACAGAAGGTAATTGTAAAACCCTTCCTATATCCACTGTTGAAGCAACGAAGAAGAGTCAGATATACTATGTCTGCTGAATTTTAATTTAACTTTATCATCTTTATATTGTTCAATTTTATTAAGTTCTATATTAGGTTTTACTATTTTTTTAGGTTTTGGAGGAGGAACAACATTTTCTAAAACTCATTCATCAGGAAGGCTAATGTCTTTCCATCGAATAGTTTTAGAAATTACTGTATTAGCTTTACTAAGGTTTGTTTGAAGAAATCTATTTTCTCATGCTTTAGGTTTCATTATGTATTTTTTTGCAAAGGTAGAAACCATGACTTTATAATATATTTTATACATTAATGCTACAAAAATAGATCATTCTAATATTTTATAATTATGAGCTTTAATTTCTAATTTAAAACTTTTTAATATATTAGAGTCATTTAGAGATATTGTAATATCGAAAAAATAATCAAATGATATTAGACCACTACTTAAACCGATCTCTATTATTCCTAAGAGAGAATTATTAAAATTTACAAATCTAGCATCTCTAACTACTGCTAATATACTTATATTTAATCCTTCCATAGTTAAGAATTTTATACCAATTTATATAAATCCTATATGTATATACTTATAATTTTTTACTTTTATGATATTTATAGATTCTGGAGATAACAATTTAATTTTCTCAAAAAGTTTACTTAACTGTACATCTCTTTTTCTGCTTTAATTATATAATTATTTTTAAATATATTTAATTTAGAAATTTTATAAATTTATTCTTTATCTACTTTAGGTATTATCTAATTATCTATTATTTTATTAAAATCTTCTAAAATTACTTTATTTCTATTTACGATTCTTTTAATTTTTGATGACTCAGAACTATCAGATTTAGTTGTCCTAGCATATTTCATAAAAATGACTTCATTTTTAAATATTTAAAAAAATATATTTCAAAGTGTTTTCTTATTGATTTTAGACGCGACTACTGATTTACTGTCCTAAATGCCAAATCATTAGTTAAAACGGAACTTACTATATATCAAAATCTTAGTCAATAATATTCACTTCTAGATCTATAAGTCAAAGATTTAATTATAGAAACAGTTTTATATCTTTCTACTACCACTCCTAAAAATGGCAGGCTTTGATACCAATAAAATTTATTCTTTATCTACTTTAGATAATTGGGTAATACCTAAAGTAGATAAAGAATAAATTTATAAAATTTTTAAATTAAATATATTTAAAAATAATTATATAATTAAAACAAAAGAAATGGATGTACAGTTAAGTAAACCTTTTGAGAAAATTACACCGTTATCTCTAGAATCTATAAAATATCATAAAAATAAAAATATATAAGTATATATTATAGGACTTGTAAAAACTGGTATAAAACCCTTAATTAGAGAATGATTAAATATAAGTATATTAGCAGTAGTTAGAGATGCTAGATTTATAAAATTCAATGATTCTCTCTTAGGAATAATAGAGACTGGTTTAAGTAGGGTCTCATCACCTTTGATTATTTTCTTGATATTAAAATATCTCTAAATGACCATAATATATTAAAGTGTTATATTAGAAATTAAAAATCATAATTATAAAATGTTAGAAGGATCCATTCATATAATATTAATGTATAAAATATATTATAAAGTTATAGTTTCTGCATTTGCAGAAAAATACATAATGAAACCTAAAACAGAAAAAATTAAATTTCTTCAAACAAACCTTAGTAAAGCTAATACAGTAATTTTTAAAACTATTCAATGGAAAGACATCAATTTTCCTGATGAATGAGTTTTAGAAAATATTGTTCCTCCTCCAAAACCTGAAAAAATAGTAAAACCTGATATAGAACTTAGTAAAATTAAACAATATGAAGATGATAAAACTAAATTAAAATTCAGTAGACATAGTATAAGTAGTAGGTATTCTGACTATTTTTTGTCTGCTTCAACAATGGATATAGGAAGAGTTTCACAATTGCCTTCTATAATATATGTCTCATATAAAGAAAATAAATCTAAATATATTTTACAAACAGTAGTAAAATCTAGATATTCTACATCATATATATTTGAAATTAGTAGTAAATTAAAATGTGTAGATTACAGTATAACTATACCACATCTTTTTTATAATCCTACAGAAAATATAAACCCTATAAAATCAAATCATAATTATAACAAAAAACATTATAAAGAACATTCTTCTTCTCCACCTATATCTTCTACTACTTCTTTTGTAACATAAAATATAGCAAACATAGACAGATAATTAAAATATAATTAATAAAAATTTATATTTAATAAAGATAAATTAAATAAAGAATTAATTTTAATAAAAAATATATATAACTTAAAAGAAATAATTAGTAAAGTACATGATTTTAACTCTGTAAAAAATGAATATATTAATTTTATAAAATAATATGAAGTTAATATGAAATTTTTTTATTGGTTTAAAAGAATTTATCCAGAAAAAAATTAAAGAAGAAAAATCAATAAATCCTATAACTATTAGAAATAAAGAAATAAAATGAAAAGTAGAAGGTAAAATTATACAAAATGAACATTCACCTAAAACTACTAGTATATTTATGCTTGGTGATAGAGAAATTAAAATTATACCATTTAAAACAATAGCAAATGATGGTTCGAATATAAAAATATTAGAATAAACTAATTTTTAAATGCACATTTAATCAGTATAGATAAATAATTAAATAGAATAGAAAATTTCATTAGAGATAAAGAAGTAATAAAACCAGCTGTGAAAACTGTTTCAAATAAAAAAAATAAAACACATGTCTTTAAACTCTTTGAGGTATCTAAGACAGATCAACATGAAGTCTAATCTAAGGATTCTAACTTCGTAAAAACTATCAAAGATCTATCAAGTAAAATTGATTCAACTTTAGAGTCAAAACAAGTTATTCAAGAAATACATCAATCTAAAATCTCTAAAACTATTAGTATAGTAACACAAGATCAAGATTCAGAATCATTTGAGAATTCTAAATATGAAACTGAAGATCTTGAATCTTTTAATTAAGATATAGATCCACAGATAAATCGTATAACGCATCACCAATCTATAGTACCTAGAATATCTGCATTAGACTTAGAAATTATAGATAGGCCTAATATCTTATCATAATATAAATATAATGTCTCTTCAGTATATGAATGAAATATTGATAGCCTATCACAATATAATATTATGAGTCTTCTACAATAGATGACAATGGCTGCCAATACTTATAGAATCCAAACTGATACATCATATAGAATTATAGCAAAATTAATTATGGCTGGTTTCATAAGTCAATTAAAAGATTGGTGGGATAATCATCCCACTGATGAACAATATTTAAAAATATTAAATGCTGTAAAAACTTATGAAGATGAAATCCCCATATTAAATGAATATGATGATACTATTCAGGATGCAGTGACAATATTGATACTGACTATATCACTTCATTTTATAGGAGATCCTATCCATTTAAATTTTGTTGATATATATATATAATATTATCATGACTCAAATTTGAGGACACATGACTGGCCCTAAAAAATAGAAAAATATGTGACTTTTAAAATCCGTAGTCAGCCTAACAACTCATTTCTTGAGAAATCAAAATTATGGCAATCATCATTGTCTCAAAGCTGATCTCATTATTTATGCATGATCAACAAAACTTCACATTGTCATCATCGAACATTGATTAATAAATATATTTAACTAAACAGTGAAACTAAATAAAAAATAGACAAGAAAAGAAATATCATGCAGAGTTCTAAAAAATAATTATAACATAATTATACAATAAAATATATACAAATAATACTCTGTCCTAGAAATGAAAGGTAGGATGAATTAATGAAATATTTCTTCCACACTTAACCTGTAACCTGGGAAAAAATAATAAACATGAATGAACGTTCAACTCAATGAACTATATAGTAATTAACACGATACAATCGTTTTATGTATAAAGTGCTCATGCAAATGCCAATCAGTCAAACAAATTACTTAAGCAAATAAAGACATGAGTCAATTAGTGGGGCTACACTAAACCTAAACTAGAGAGCCGATCTATCTCTTTGGCTCTCTTAGTCCACAAGTTTCTCTTGAAATTTAATGCATAAGGTCCGTCATCATAGCCGTAGCCAAGCAGTGATATCCAACTGACAAGTAGTGTTGATCATGAGAATGCTCTCACCGTCATGTCAGTCCTAATCTCATCATCATATAGTCTCATCATATCATAATTCGTACTCTCAATCAGGTGTGGTCCCACATTATCCTTTTAACATCCTAACGGTCATGGGCTTATAACTCGGTCTTTTCACCCAGCCCGCTTCAAGAGACTGTAACAGTACTGCTTCTCCTCACGGTTCCACAACAGGATTTATTTATTTGGCCAAAGTCAAATGTTGCGTCCTTCGTTTCGATCCCAAGACCTCCCCTATAAGAGAGTCTTTTTCACTCAACGAGTACTATTTCTTCTAGTAAAAATTGACCCATAGCAAAATGCAGGGCAAATATGAAAAAAAAGCTGCGTGAAATGAAGATCACGCAGCCCACCAGCCCCTCACACCACCCTAGCGAGCAGACCGGCAGAAACAGTCAAAGCCACCACCAACAAGCTGCCGGTCACCCATTCTTTGCCACTCCTCTCTCGTGAACCTCTTGTTCTGACACTACTCATGTGTTTTTAAATAAACTCTTTTTTTTTTTTGAAGAGTTTAAATAAACTCTTTTAGTCATGTGTAATCAATATTTATCATATATTTATTAAATATAAATATAAGTTAATTAATAATAATAATAATAAACAAAAACCCCACGGGTTGCATGGGCAGTAGGATTAGAAGGTCAACAACGATTAACGTTATGAATAAATTATCCGCGCACCTTGAGATGGTCTTTTTTGAATGACAGATTCAGCAAGCCATCCTCTTATTAGACAATTAATAAAAGGATATACATTAAAGATAATTCTGTGGAGATATGACAGTGAGTAGAGATATGACAACGATGTGATCATAAAGTTTGGAAATTTTAATAAATATTTAACTTATTTAAATTTATTTTTAAAAATTCAATAATTTTCAATATTTATTCTTCTAAAATTGAATAAAAAATTAAAATGCTTTTGATTTATTTCTCAAAAATAAGGTCAAAGCTCTAGTACAGATAATATATGCAATTTTATTTATTTATTTGAAAGAATAACATGTGCACATGAAGATCTATAATTTTATTGGAGCATGCACATGATGCTGGGACTAATTAAAATTTATAAACTATAATTATAATGGCCACTGCTAATCATCATCCTAATTGCTGCAATTATAAATAGATTTCTCTGAAGTTTAATTGTAATTGACAGTTCATTGATTGATTTGAAGACAAAATCAATAATGGGTTACGAGTCACAGGCTCAGTGGGTTGGGAAAGTACTTATTCTTCTCCAATTGGTTTCTGGAGTTTTGGGGTGGGGAAAGGATGGCCACTATGCTACTTGTAAAATAGCAGAGGTAAGAATTTCACTTTTTATTCGCTTGATCGGCTTACAATGATCAATAATAATCTGTTTGACTGAATACATTGTTATCTTTATGATTTTTTACTTAATGGGTGGCGGTTAGTAAATAATTAGTGAGTCTTGTGAATCACTTGTTAATGCTTTATAGGAGTATTTAACTGAATATACTCAAGCTGCAATCAAGGAATTGCTTCCTGAATCTGCTGAAGGTGACTTTGCATCTGTTTGCTCTTGGGCTGACGAAGTCAGATTCCGATATCGCTGGAGTTATGCTTTACACAATGTTTATACACCAAATTTGTGTAATTATGACTATTCTAGTAAGTAATCCTCATTAAGCTTAACTCGACTATAATATTTTTGCACAACTAAAAACAGAAGTTATTTCCTTTATTTAATACTTTGTTTAGTGATGATCTCTGGCTTTCTTCTAGGGGGATTGTCACGACATTGATGAACATAAAGGCAGAAGTGTAACTGGAGCAATTTTCAACTATACAAACCAGCTTATATCAGGATATCAGTATTCCAATATAGTGTCCAGTTGTAAGATCTGCTATTTTATTTGACTTTGACACATGCAATTGCCTTCTAACTTTGTTTAATATTTTAGGAACTTGCCAATGTTTATTGCAGACAATTTAACCGAGGCACTTATGTTCTTGTCCCATTTTATTGGGGATGTCCATCAGGTTCTTCTCCTCTTGCTAAAAATATCAATTATACATTAATTCTCAAAATATATAGTTTTCAGTTTTCATCTCCCAATCCAATGATCAACAACACGATTTCTGAACTTGTTTTATAATTAAAGACAGCCCTTGCATGTTGGTTTCACTGGAGATTTGAGGGGATATACGAAAAAAGTCTATTGGTACAGAAGGAAGACAAATCTACATCATGTAAGGTTTTCTGTGGTACATGCAGAAAGAAAGAAGAAGATTTGCTCCTTATAAAAGAAAAGTACTTGAAACTATCATGATTACTGTGACCCGATTCTTTTTCTGAAATTAACATAAATCTGATATTTTATCTTCACAGTTTACCTGTATAATGGTCAAAATTTGATTCTGGATTCTGGAATTAGAACAAATAATATCATCCTGATCTTTAGTTTACCATCAGTTTCAATACAATTGTTCTATTCCAGGTATGGGACAACATGATTATTGAGTCAGCCTTGAAGACATTCTATTATTCAGATCTTGCAATCATGATACAAGCCATTCTAAATAATGTCACGGTATGCTTTTCCCTTCTGCCTTGTGTTTCTGGTTCTTAATTTGAGGATCTCATATCATAGAGAAATGCTTATACTTTTTGAGCATAGTAGAGATACGTATTACCTTCTTGTATTGTTCAAAGAGCATGTCTAGTAGACAGTAATAGAGCATGGTAGATTAGATTGTGTATTGAACGCATTATACTCCATCATCCTCTGCAACAATTTATGAAAATAATATACTTGGAATTCGTTTATGTATTTGATTCTTTTGAAAATTACAAACTAAGTGCCTAGGAAGCTCATTTTGGGCTATCATGAGTACATTACTGTTTGATGTTGTGTTGTATATTCCAGTTTTTTTGATATTTGCAATTTCCTTTTCCATTTTGTTCTATTTCACTTTGTTAGGAAGATTGGTACGATCAATTACCATTATGGGAATATTGTCCAAACAACCGCACAGTTTGTCCAAACCCGTAAGCTTATGCTCTTTTGTGTTCTACTCTTTTCCATTGAGATCTAATTTTCTAGTTGCAACTTGCATAGAATAATGAAATTCAGTTTAATGTGCAGAAAAGGATAGGCATTAATTAATGCATTTGATTTTCTTCTGCCTTTTCAAATTTGTGCAGGTATGCTTCTGAAAGCATTAGTTTGGCATGCAAGTTTGCGTACAACAATGTCACACAGGGAACTATCCTAGAAGGTACTTAATTACATAAGAAGTTACATGAAAGATGTACAGTTAACTTAATTACTTTGTTATTATGCAAAACAAATAATTAAGTAGGAGACTACCAAATTCACACTATGAAACACCGCTGTTTCTGAGCATAAAATAAATGATTTTGATTTCTCAAAGCGAATTCTGATGATAGGTACTCATTGTTCTGTAATTCTTGGTATTTTATACTGCATATGATTACTTTCTTCTCGGTTGCCTATTGTGGAGAAAAGGCTTGCACAAGGCGGCATTCGCTTGGCTGCAACTCTCAACAATATTTTTGATCCTCAAAGCAAGATTGCTCAAGCATGAAGATAAAATAGATAACTAGTAATTAAGCATCTTAATTCAATGCATTAACATAAATGAAAGATTACAGGACCATTTAATATGACATGAACTTGCCAATCACAACACCTCTGAACCAACCCAATTAATTATCTTTTTTCCCATTTGCCAATTCTCTTAAACATTCTGTAATATGCATACCTTATTGTCCGCTTTTATGATTAACAGTTATCGTCTCTGCTGCATTTACTTCTGCTCCATTTTCCAAGTTGCTTTTTCATTTGACAATGGAAGTTGACGTCTGAAGTACTCAGACTACATGTCGTTTTAAGTTATAGACAAGAATCAATTGTTTCTTGATTTCTTTTTACCTAGAAGTTGTAGTATCGTCATTTTCAGACCATGGTTTCATTTTTGCGTTTAAAATTTCAGTCGTTTCGTAGTTTAGCTTTCTAAACGTCGTACGTTTAGTCAGTTGGGCCTTATTAAATTTGCCTGGATCACGAAAAAGGACCGTTGGTCTAATTTTCGCCGCCTATGAGACTATTAAAGCCCACTCAAATATACAGTACACCCAAAAAATACGACGTCGTTATAGTTGCAACATGGTTGAGACGTTGACAAATACTCTACTGCACGTTGTGTCGTTTTTTTTAAAAATAAATTACTCAATTCAAAGACGATGAACTCGCAACAAAACATGTCATAAGTACTGACTTTCCCGTGCGTTTTGTTAGGTATAATTATCTTCTAACCTTCGTATGGCAGAGTCTAACTGGCAATGCTCGAGGTTTAGTGTCTAATTATCTATTAATATAAGGAAAATGGATAACTTTATATAATTTGTCTAAGCCAGATGGCAGAGTCTAATTGCCAATCACCCTCATAATTGCTGCAATTATAATACAATCCATTTTGTCTCAGATGGTTGCTTGTAATTGGCAGTTTATTCTTTGATTTTTGAACTCAAAATCAATAATGGGTGATGGGTTTCAGCTGTTGTGGGTTGGTAGACTACTTATTTTTCTCCAATTGATTACTGGAATTCTGGGATGGGGAAGGGAAGGCCACTATGCTACTTGCAAAATAGCATAGGTAGGAATTTTATTCTTTTCTTTATTTTTTTAGTTAAATGGGGATCAATTTGTTTATGTATTTTATGGGTTTTTCTTGGCGGTAGTTGTTAGTATTTTGAGTTTCTTGTTTTAATAATATGCGTGATTGAGGGATTAATTGATTGCCGTTTCCAAATGGGGAAGTTTTATCTTTTTGATTAATGGACTCGCTTTAAAAAAATTCCCAGTTTTTAAGTTGCCTTTTCTGTGTTATACGCCACTTAGATGAGCTCCTTCTTATGAAATTTCTAGTTTGTGTTCTTATGAAGTTCTACATAAGATCAATTAACCCATAACTTAACTCAATTCGTTTCTGATTATGAGATTATTGGAGACATTTGAGATAGAGATAGGGAGATATTTCGGCAAATGGGTATAAAAGTTGGGCAGGAAATAGTCCAGAACAAAGTCAATCCGTCTCATCTAATGAATCACTCTTTGATACTTTAGGCATATTTAACTGAAGATGCCCTAGCTGCAATCAAGGAATTGCTTCCAGATTCTGCTGAAGGTGACTTGGCATCTGTCTGCTCCTGGGCTGATGAAATCCGATTCCGCTATCACTGGAGTAGTGCCTTACACTTTATTGATACTCCAGATTTCAGGTGCAATTATGAATATTGTAGTAAGTAATCCTAGCGCTCATGCTTCTTGATTCAGCTATGGTATTGTTATCAATATTATATGATGGAAAACGGTTGCTATTTTCTTTATGAGCTTCATCCTCACGGCAACATGCATATAAATTAGTCTGTCGCTGACAGTGTATGGCTTTCTTCTAGGGGATTGCCATGACTCTGCTGGACGTAAAGACAGATGTGTAACTGGAGCAATTTTCAACTATACAAGCCAACTTACATCAGTATATCAGGGTTCCAATTCAACGTCCAATTGTAACACCGCTATTTTATTTGAATTTGACACATTCAATTGCTATAACATGGTAGAATTTCTTCTAATTTTGTTTGATTTGGGAACCCTCCGATGTTTATTGCAGACAATTTAACAGAGGCACTTATGTTTTTAGCCCATTTTTTTGGGGATGTCCATCAGGTTCTGCTCCTCCTGCTGAAATATTAAGAATAATTATTAAGTGGGGAAAATGACTGAATTGTATGAACTAGTAGTTTCAAATTATGTTCTTCTTTTCTCTCGCATGATGCTAACGAAAGCCCGTACGGCACTCTGTCCTGTGTGCTCAGACGAACTCCAACTTCAAAGTAGACATGTCACGAGTTTTTCTAAGCAACTAGTTAGTGCTCCCTCAGGGCAGTCTGTTGTCTCCCGTCTTAATGAACATCTTATCTTTCTTCATCAACTTGATGTGAAGATGCAGGACTTTTTGAGTAAAGAAGCGAGAATTAGGTATGTGCGCTATGCTGATAACCGTTGGAAGAGGGAGTTTGGAGCTTTCCTGCTTGTGAGTGAGGTTAGAGCACTAACTAGACCAATTGGATTCTACTTTTACTTAAAGGACTTTTTTCCCAGATCCTGATTTTGTGTTCTATGAGTGATCGACCGTGTCCTTTTGAGTAGGAAATATTTTGGAAGGCCATCTTTTCATCGCATTGAATGCCATGCCTAATTTTGGAGTCTATTTTTTTTTCCTCTCTCTCTTCTTCCATCATTCATTTTGCTTCAACAATGAGATATTCATTTATGGCATTGTTCATGTGATTATTCTTTAACAGTACTTATATTTTGTCTACAGAACCACAAAACTGCCCTGATTTCTTTACTTGTTTTGTACTGATAGCCCCTGCATGTTGGTTTCACTGGAGATTTGGGTGGAAACAGAATAATAGTTCATTGGTACCGCAAGAAGACAAATCTACACCATGTAAGGTCTTTATAATCTATGCACACATACACACGGAGAGAGATGGAGACTGATTTCCTTCTTACAACAAAATGTGATCTTTGGACGTGTTATACGTACTAGATATGTCATATTATGTTATCAGTCCATTTAATTAACTTGGATGATTGCTGAAGATGTAAATTAAGTGATGCTGTAGTAGTAATACAGTCAAGAAGCTCTTGATCTATGGTGGAAATCTTGCTATGCCTGAAACTATCATTTGATACACTCACCTGAAACTGTCTTTACCTTCACAAGACCTTTTGTAGAATGGTGTTCCAAATAATGTTCATCTTAGATCCTGGAATTTGCAGAGACATGTGACAGACAGTCAGTGTCATTTCTTCTCATTAATTTACCATCAGTTGTAATATTATTTTCCTGTTCCAGGTATGGGATACCATGATTATTGAGTCAGCCTTGAAGACGTTCTACAATCCAGATCTTGCAATCATGATACTAGCCATTCAGAATAATATTACAGTATTTGCTTTTCCTTCTACCTAGACTTTCTGCTAGTTAATATGAGAATCCCAGATACTGCTTGTCAATATAAAAGCTACATTGTCCACTTGCGCAACCCAATTGTCTTGTGCTAGGTCCAATATCTACTCATTTAGAGGTGGCCAATGGTCCAACAGCAACAGGTTAGTTGACACTTGCTTAGTCTAACAACGGGGCTTTGGACATGGCTCTCAGGATCCAGCTCGTCTGGACATAAAGCTCAAATACCATATTAAATTCTATGGGCCCTTACATACATGTACTTATAAGTGGACAAGTGTTGAAATTCACTTGCATAAAATCAGTTGACGTATATAGATCTGATATCTACTCAATTATAAGTCTTCAAATTATTTTATAATTATTTGATGTGGAATCACTTGCCAACAACATTTGATATTTTTTTTTGTATTTTATTCCTTTCGAGTTACAAACTAAGTGCCTAGGAAGCTCATTTTGGGCTATGATTACATCCTTTGCTATCGTTTTTGGGTTATGTACAGCTTTTGATCTTTACAATTGCCTTTTTCATTTGTTCTATTTCACCATTGTTAGGAAGGTTGGTCCAATCAACTACCTCAATGGGAATATTGTCAAAACAATCGTACAGTTTGTCCAAACCCGTAAGTCATGCCCTTTCTTATTCTACTCTTTGCATTTAAAATGCATTTATGTCTGATATGTCAATTACTTCTTCTATCCCAAATTGATAGGCGTACTTCCCTTTTTCATTTGCCCGAATTATAGCCTACTTACTATTTTAATTAGTTAATATGGTAAATTTCTATTATACCTATATTTAATGTTATTTATTAAATATATCACATACTAAAATTAGAGTATAATAGAAAAAATATATGTAAATTTACATTTCGAATAAAAATAACTTTTTTTTTTAATCTTTGTGAAATGGAAAGTGTGCCTATCAATTTGAAATGGAAGGAATATTGAAAATCCTGGTAAAATAGCTATTGCACTTTAATAATTGTTGTAATCTAACATATGATTATCTTTGTATGGTTTGTTTGATTGAAGTCCTGATACCATGCCAAACGATTAAATGGTTTAGACAGAGAGAAAAGTAGGAGTAAAAGATGAATCTGGGATGCAAGTAGTGGTTTTATTATTACTATCATATCGCTTTGACATTATATAGGATATGATTTAATAGAGTCCAATTCATTTTTTGTTTTGGATCAATAGTTGGTGAAATATACACACTCGCAAACATGCTCACAACTTGATATCCAATTTGTCAGTGCACAGAAGAAAGATATTTTGTTTTATGTGTAAACAAAGAATAGGGCACTATTTGGCATGATTTTATTTTTCCTTTTTCAATCTGTGCAGCTATGCTTCTGAAAGTGTTAGCTTGGCATGCAAGTTTGCATACAAGAATGCCACCCCTGGAACCAACCTGGAAGGTATTTCTTTAATCACATGAAAAACATGTTTTTTTTGTCATGCAAAAATACATATTTAGGAAACTGCCTTGGGGCAGCATATTCAAGAATTGGTAGTACAATTTCATCCAAATATTATTTACAGGCCATCAAGTTGTGGCCTAGCTGGAAATTTTCAAAATTCAGGACTTCCATCTAACGGAAATGCAAGTGCTTTTACAAAAATCGAAATGTAGATATATGGTGATTATGCCTGGGTTTCAAAATGAACTGTTGGAGGCATCAAGCCCTGCGACTGCAGAAACTGGTCCTGCTTCCACTTTTGCCTTATAGGCTTGCTTGGAAGTGTCTAAGACCTAGCCTTGCCTGTGAGCTTGACAAGGGTTAGCTGTGGAAGAATTAAAGTTTTCCATTACGACATTATTTTTGGTCAACTGTATAGTGATGGGCAAAAAAGAGAATGTGTTTTCCGTCCTTTTTGGAACTAAAAAAGTTTTAAGCAAAAAAGTAAGGGAATCGTTGAAGTTTAGGCAACAATTTCTCATTCATGACTCATGATTATTTGGTCACATGAACAATATCCCTTTGCTTAGATGCTGAATCAAAAGACCAACCTAAAAGATTTAATTATCTAATGTTCCAATTTGTCGGGGATATTGTTGTTCTAATTATGGTTCTTTGGACCACGCTTCTTAAACATTTTCAGTTACCCGCTTGGCCAACTCAATAACATCACTTGCATGTTAGGTAGGTAAGCCACTGGAATTGGTGCTGAGACGTGCTGAAGTACCAAATTCTAATTGAGCAACACAGTTAATTTCCCATGGATCAACTAATTGAATATTTTATTGCTTGAAGGAAATTATGTTCTGTATTGATCTGTAATTCTTGAAACTTTACACTGCAGATGAGTATTTTCTTTCTCGGTTGCCTACTGTGGAAAAGAGGATTGCGCAGAGTGGCATTCGCTTGGCTGCAACGCTTAACCGAATTTTCGCTTCTGAAAGCAAGATTGCTCAATCATGAAGATAAAATGGATAGAGAAGAATTTTCAATGTATAACAAAGAGGTGGGACCACCGGGGCTATTTTGTATATGACATGAACTTGCCATTCACAACACATCATGTACCAACCCAATTAATTATCTTTTTCCCATTTGCCAAATCTTTTAAGCATTCTGTAATATAATATACTTTAAACTGTTGACTTCAGTTCATATAATGAGATGCCTTTTTTATTGTAGAATATGCCCTTGTTGCTTATGGAAAAATGTGAACTTTAAGGTCACTAAAAAATGAAATTTAATACTTGTACTCGATAAAAACCTATTACTTGCTGTATATTTCTTATCTAAACCCTCCTGGAAGTTGTATATATATAATTAACTGATTCTGGTAGGCTCATTTAATTTGTTATTTTCTCTTTTTGCCTTTTCCTTGCATGGTGGTATTGGAGAATGGGTGGGACTAAAGGTCTTTTGAGATGGTTTTCATTTGCATTCATTTTCATATGTTTGGCCAGCCATTTAGTTCCAAAAGCTCTTGGCTGGAGCAAGGAGGGTCATATAATAACATGTCGGATTGCACAGGTAATAAAAAATATGTGCTCTCTTGATGGTTTGATATTAAAGATCAAATAATAAAAAAACTGAGTGAATTTGTAATTAATAGAACCTTTTAGAAGCAGAAGCAGCACATGCAGTAGAACAGTTGTTACCTGAGAATGTGAAGGGAGACTTATCCGCTCTCTGCTTGTGCCTGGCTAAATCAGACACTGGTACAGATATAAGTGGACAAGCCCTCTTCACTTCATTGACACCCTTGACAAGGCCTGCACATTTGATTATTCAAGTAAGCCTTAATCAATGCCTATTTTCTTTTATTCACTGGGACCATTAACATATATGAGTCATATTATAATTGTGTTAATTAGGGGACTATGCAAAGGACAAGTGTGTTGCTGGTGCTATTCAGAATTTCACATCTCAGCTTTTGCACTACAGGGACGGTTCCACAGGTCGCAGATGTAAGTAAAATCCCTCACTTTTCTTCTTGTATACTACAGATCTCTTTTTCATTAATTTATATACAACTGGGGTTAAGATTCCATACAAAGAGAGCTTAATTATCACTGAGATAAAGCTCATGGATTACCATTCTGCTACCTGATGGAGAGTGTGATTAATAACTTAAAATTTTCCTTTTTGTTGCAGATAATTTGACTGAAGCCTTGCTATTTTTGTCTCATTTCATGGGAGATATTCATCAGGTATATGCATGTGTTGCTATTTTATTAATTTTTTTTATCAAAAATATTAATTAAAAGCTTTTTCTCTTTTTCCAAAATTTCAGCCATTGCACATTGGATTCGCTAGTGATGAAGGAGGGAACACCATTGAATTGCACTGGTTCAGGCACAAGTCTAATCTTCATCGTGTGAGTATATATGTACAAAAATAAAAATGGAATACATAGGAATACATTTTATTTTTTTTTTTCTCAAACATCTCTCATGCCTCCTTGACTTTATAATGTAATGATTTAAAGGTATGGGACAGAGATTATTCTGACAGCTCTGAAAGATTTCTATGAAAACGACATGGACCTCCTCCAAGAAACCATTGAAAGGAACTTCACTGATGTAAGAGTAAGATCATACATTAGTTTCTGATCAGTAATCTCATGTTATTAATAATAGAGAGAATATATAACTCAAATGTTATTGTTATATACAGGGAATATGGTATGATGATGTATCATCATGGAAAGATTGTGAGGATCTCCATTCATGTCCAAACAAGTGGGTTATCTTTCTTACTGTTATGTTTTTATTCATAATTAAGGATGCTAAACCTGATTGGCAACAAATATGAAGTTGGCCAATTCAACTCTGTGATAGATATTTTGCTTTTTTATGTGTGTAGGTATGCAGTAGAGAGCATAAACATAGCTTGCAAATGGGGTTGCAAAGGTGTAAAGGAGGGTGCAACTCTAGCAGGTATAATTTATCTAAAACAATTGAAGTTTTACTTAAAAAAAAGCGTTAGATGCAAGAGTTTAATTTAAATATATTACATATAGATGATTACTTCAATTCAAGAATGCCAATTGTGATGAAACGCATCGCTCAAGGAGGAGTTCGCTTAGCCATGTTCTTGAATCAGATTTTTGGAGATTCTCAAGAAGGGATTTCATCACCAACCTAATTGCAATCAAGCAACACAAAACTCATTATCATCCCATTGTTTTTTTTAACTTGCTCAGATTAATCATACAAGGATCTACCCTAGGCTTATAAGCAATGAGAGCAAGATTCTAACCAACAAGTGAGATCATAGTTTGTTACTTGTAAGCACCAATAAGCGGCAATTGCATTTGACCATTATGTTAATCAGCCCATTACGACATTCATGACATTAGCTCATTCTCACTTTTATTGCTTTTGAAAAAAAGGTTTTTTACAAAATTAACTATAAAATTAAAAGTTTTTAAAAAATACTGTTAATATAAAATTTTTTAAAATATCTAAAAATTTTATAAAATTACAAAAACACCTTACATCATTATTCTATACGATTTGTATATATTATAAATATATTATATATTATTATAAAATTCTTCAAAAAATTATATATAAATTAAATTTATTTTAAATATTATTTTATAAAATAGTATCTTTAAGAGAAAATAATATAATTTTATAAAAATTTCTCAAAAAAGTCTTAAAAACATTATTTTATAATATAATTTTATATGTTTCAGATTTATCATTTATATATTATAGATATATTATATATATTTTTTGAATATATTATCATTTAGCCTTTATATATTGTACAATATTAAATATTGCTTAATTATAATATATTTATTATAGATATATATCTTTTAGCTTTTATAAATTAATTAATTATAGTTTATATATTGTGGATATATTGCAAATATTATATATATATATATTATAGATATGCTACTATTTTTTTATTGTGTATATGTTATATATATATATATATATTTGTATGTATAATGAGAATATAAAAATAAAAAATTATTTATGAATGAAAAAATATAAATATAAATTAAAAAATACAAAAATAGAAAAAGAAAAAATAAACAATGTTAAAATAAAAGCCGCACCGTAATTATGAAAAAAAAAAAAAAAAACTATACCGCCGTATATTTGAAAACCACAATTGAAAAAAGGTGTTTGATGTAATTTGCCCTTTAAAAAACTACTACATGCTTTCTGCTTTGCAAATTTTCAGGATGCCTGCCTCTTTTCTTTCTAATTTCCATATTAAAAGCATGAAAAAAAAATAATAGTTTTTATAACAACAGTATCAAAAAGAAAATAATCAAATATTCACATATCGAAAAATGAGTCTAAATTATGTGGTAGCTAAAACTACAAGAATTTAGTTTAATTTGTTATTGTATTTAATGATGATGTAATTAATATTATTTCTGTTTCACTGAAATTATTATTTATAAAAAAAATTATCATACTAAAATTATTATTTTATAAAATTAAAAAAATTAATTAGTTTTTTTCAAATATTTCTATTAATAATTAGTTAATAATTAGTTAATGGAGGATATTTTAATCAATTTAGAATAATTTTTATAAATTAAAAGAATATAATAATTATCTTAATATTTATATATAAACTAAATGAGACAATTTCACTAGGATAAAAAAGTAAATTTTAATTTTTAAATTAAAAAAAGTAATTTTATTTTCTTTTTTGCATATGAAGAGGAATTTAATTGAGTCTTTTGTTTAGGTCCTCCATATACTTATCACTAAACCATTTTTTTACTGTTATCCTATATTTTAACATATAAAACAAATAATTTTGAAATAAATAAAATCTTGCTAATTATGTCAAAATAAAAAAAAATTGTTATGAGAATCAATATCCGTTGTAAATTAAATAGACCTCTGAACACATATGAACAAAATATAAAATAAATATATTCATTTTCCTCTAATTTATTCTAAATAATTTATGTTAAATATATAATTTATATTAATGAATTAACATTTTTTATCTATATATTTTAGGTGTTTAGTAATTTACACCTGAAAATACGCTTAACGTCAGGATTTTAATCAAAAGATTAGCTCAATTGGTGGTTTATGCAGAGATAACCTTAGTTTCTTCAGGGGTGGATTCATAGGACTTGCTCTCCTTTAATTACTAAACTTTGGGTTTTTGGTTTGTCCTTTCTATTGCATGGCAGAAGTCTTTCAAATAAGTTGTGGTAGAATTTGATTCTTTATTAGCAATTCAAGCTAGCTATGACTTCTACTCAACCTTGGCAAAGAATGCAACAAGCTCTTATCTACAATATTAAAAGTATGAGAGATCGCCAATGGGACTTGGTCATTCAATTTGCTCCTTGTTTAACCATTTCTTGTGTTAATATCTTAGCTAAAAGTGGAAGATCCTTGCCTTTAGGCATACAAAATATTTATTCAGTTCCTCGTTTTCTAGTTAGAGACCTCCGTGAAGATAAGGAGGGAAGATCATCTTCACACTTTGTGTAATTTTGAAGCCTTAGCTTCCCTTTTCCATATAAAAAAAGGCTTAACAAAGGTCCTATTTAATTTAGTTGTTGATAGCCATTGTTAGCGATTAATTATCATTAGTAATTGTTAGCTTATAATAATTGATTATTGTTAATTATTTGATAATATCCTTTTTAAATTAAATATACCTCTTTACAAATATTAATAAAATATAAAAATAAAGATATTTAGAATAAGTCTGCCACTTTGGCATTTTATGTATGCTCTATGTAGCATTGGTTTGTTTTATTACATGTAGGGTTTGATTTATACTGCAACTAATCATGGTTTGCATAGAGGCGGTTATAGAGGGTCTCTCCATTAGAGATGCGGAGGAGGAAGTATGATGCTGAGAGGAGGATGGGAACGAGTCTAATCACTAGAATGATCTCTGTCTTGTTGGCCAATTTCTCTTTGAAAGAATTATAAGTTTTCAAGCCATGCGCAATACCTTAGCCGATCTTTGGCAACCTTTTGGGGGGACAACGTTAAAGAACTGCTAGACCAACATTTTTTGTTTTGTTTCTTCTACGAGATGGATGTGGATAGGGTGTTGGAAGGAAGTTCTTGGATGTTTAATAATCAACTTCTACTCTCGCATAAGTTAACCAGAGGAGAAGAAGCAGAAAATATGTCGTTGGAAAATGCTTTGTTTTGGGTTCATCTCCATGATCTCCTAGTGGGCATGGTTTCAAAACCAATTGCATGTTAGTTTGGTGATTTTATAGAAAAATATATGTCTTATGAAGAAAATTTGATGCTAGAAGGTTGGGATTATGGGATTAGGGTTAAGGTTGATATCAAAGAACCCTTAAAGAGAAGGAAGAAGATTGTTAGAAAGGGGGACCATGAGCTTTACGTTTAACTATAAAAGTTTAACCACCTTTTGCTTTTTATGTGGTAGGCTAGAACACTTTGAAAGGTTGTGTTCTCTTTTTAAGTTCCATAAGAAAGACTCGCTATAGGAGGGTTAGGGGTTGTGGTTAATAGCTAGACCGAGAAGAGCATTAATGAGATTGAGTAAATGGTTGCATGATGACTATGGTGAAAAATTGGTCAACTCGATTATGGAACATAATTGTTATTCTTAAGGTTTGATTAATACAAAGCTGATACTTGAGGGAGGTAGTTCAAGGCAGACCACAGAGGCCTTCAAAAATGGTAGGGATAAAAATATAAGCCTGGCTAATGTTTATTTCGCTCCAGGTTTGATCAAGAAGGCAGGTTTAGTTGATGGTATAATGGTAGATTGAGTGGATGTTCTTGATGCTGAGAATTTGGATTTATTAATAGACAAGGGGAAAAAGAGATAGAGGTTTTGTGATGGTCAGGAAGGGACTTCTACTATGGTCTCTAATATGTTAGGTAGCAATGTTAATGCTCCAAAATCTTTGAACACATCGATGGGTCCTAGTTTACAGGGCTGCCGAGAGCAATGAAAATCTTAAGTTAAAACTACTGAGTGCTTGGCAACCCTCAAGCGATGAGAACACTTGTTGGGCTGGTAAATCTTTATTGGTCTGATGTGGTATTTCTAATAGAGACTCATGTAGTTGGAGAAAAAAATATGGAAAATATTAGAGTTATGCTGGGTTTTGATAGTTATTTTTGTATGGATAGAGCTGGTTGTGGTGGAGGGTTGGCAGTGTTATGGCGATTCTTGAGTATAATTTCAGTAATAAATTTTTTTAATAATTTCATATATTTAATGATATTATGTTAGGGATTTGGTCCTTAGCGACTTATCTGCTTTTATGGCTTCCCTAAGATGCAGAGGAGGAGGGACTCTTAGAATCTATTATTTTATTTAACTCATGCCAATAATACTTCATGGGTTATTATAAGTGATTTTAATAACTTATTATCTCAAGAAGACAAGTTAAGCAGTGTTGCTCCTTCTCAGAACTTGTTAGAGGGGTTCTAATAAATGGTTTACCAGTGTAACTTAAGGGATTTTCCATTATTTGGCCATCTTTTTACATAGGAACAATGAAAGAGACATGTTGATTGGGTTTAAGAGAGACTGGACAAGTGTTTGGCTAATAAAGAGTGGTTTTCTATGTTTGAGAATGCTAAGCTTGAGATTTTGATGGCCTCTGTGTCTAACCATTCCCCAAGTTTGATGTATACTAACCACCAAGTTTACTTTGGTATGACTCAAAAATTTAGGTTTAAAAATTCACAATTGCTGTAGGAGGACATTGGAAGAGTGATCAATCAAGGGTGGGTTAAAGATGAGAGAGTTGGTATCCAGCATAAGATTGAGAGATGCAAGAGGGAGCTACTAAAATAGGGTAAGAGCTGCACTAGTAACTTTATGAAAAAGAAACTAGAATTGCAGAAGAAACTAGAGGAAGCCAATGCTTCTATGAACGAAAATGGAGGAAATTTAATGCAGATAAAAAATGAATTGAATAAGATTCTTGCACAAGAGGAGATATATTGGAAACAATGGTCAAAAGTTCTTTGGTTATAACATGGAGATTACAATAGTAAGTTCTTTCATGCTAGTGCATCTGTACGAAGAAAAAACAATTTTATTAGTACTTTGAAGAACGATGATAAAGGTTAGGTTAAAGATTAGGAAGACATGCATGCTCTGGTTAGAGACTATTTTAAGACTCTTTATTCCAAGAGTGTAGGAAATTATGAGGAGATTTTGGAAGCAGTACATTCAAAAGTAACTATAAAAGATGAATGATTCTTTGTTGGCTTTAGTTTTGGATGATGAAATTAAGATTGTCCTGTTTCAAATAATTCTTAACAAGGTCTCAAACCTTGACAATATGAATCCCTACTTTTTCCAGAAATTTTGAAATACTATTGGGCCAAATGTAATTGCTAATTGCAAGTCTTGGATACAAGATTGAATTCGAAAACATTGAACGAACTGAGGCCAATCTCATTGTGTAATTTCATTTATAAGGTGTCTTCGAAGGTAGTGGAAACCAGGTTAAAGAAAATCTTGTCTGCTTTGATTTCAAAATATAGTATGCTTTTGTCCCAGGAAGACTCATTTCCGACAATTTCTTGATTGCCTTTGAGACTATCCATTCCATTAGAAAGAAGACAAGAGGGAGAGAATGATATATGGCTTTAAAGATAGACATTAGTAAAACTTATGATAGACTAGACTGGGGCTTTCTTAGAGCTGTGATGTTAAAGCTTGGCTTCCATTCAAAGTTTGTGGATTAGGTAATTGTATATGAATTGTTTGTGGAGTATATCATTTCTCTAAATGGGATGGGGGTAGAGCTGATTTCCCCACAGAAAGGCTTACGAAAAAAGGGATCATCTATCCTCATATCTGTTCATTTTATGTACTAAAGCCCTATCAGAACTTGCATAAAGGTGAAAGAAGTTGGTAAAATTATAAAGTTAAAGGTTTGTACCCAGAGTCCCAATATTTCATACCTATTTTTTATTGATGATTTTATTTTTTTTCTTCAAAGCTGAAAATAAAGGAGTGTGTGATTGTTAAAAATCTTTGGGTATCTTATGAGCAAGCTTCTGGACAAGCAATAAATTTTTAGAAGTCCAGGGTCTCCTTCAGCCCTAATGTTAGATAGAAAACTAAAAGGTAACTCAGATACAGGGAGTGTCAAAAGTGATTGATCATAAGAGGTATTTGGGGATACTGTCTGTAACACCCTCACAACCTACCCACACATAGTACACATTCTCTCAAATATATAGTATGCATAAATAGGATGAAGAGCATTACTAATACGTTACCATTAAACTTTATCTCCTTTACAAATTTAATAGATAATACATAGTATTGTATAATTAATGAATTAGGTATAAAAGTAATAAATGAATTTATAAAAATTTTGCCAGAGTTCTAATAGAAATACGGATAATTCTAGATTTTACATAATTCAACCTGTGAACAGTTAATGTATGTTTAAATATTTATCATTACTATTCTCATCCTAAAATTTTATAGACATACATAAATAAATATAGTGGAAAGCATGATGTTACTTATTTACAATCCATTCTTACTATATAATATATTTAGTACATTCATCCAAAAGAGTATTTACATGATATGCTAGGCTTGATCCAATCACTGTCTAGGCCTAACCTGACCTAGAAAGACTCCCAACTTTTTTTCTTTCACCTATGGAATAAACAACTTGCATTGAGCTATAAACTCATTGGTATATATTTGATAATGCAGTATTAATATGACAACATAATATAAAGATACATCAAACTTTAATATAAAAATAAATGTTTATATGTATATATAATTAGCATACATCATGCAATGGGCCCACAATCCTTATACAATAAACTACTTTCAGAATCATTATTTTGGCCTATCTCATCACAATAATACCAATATGTCTCGCTAGTAGACATAGTAATATCTGTAATACTCAGTGTCTCATCTACAGTGTATCTCGATAGTAGTGATACCAATGTGTCTAATCCAGGGGCGTAGCAATATTTGTGACACCCAGTGTCTCACCCCATCATGTATGGCATGCCAACTACCAAACATAATCTTTTGCCAACTAGTTAAAGTATAAGGCAACAAATAACATTTCACATTATGCATATATGAGTCATTCACCATATGACTCATCAACACACTAACATTTAACATAATCAACATATTTTATCATAATTATTTACTTTATAATCACATATACATTTTCAATTCAATATATATAAAAATATAGTTATGCAAGACATTTACTACACATGTATAGTGCAAAATATGGCAACATACATCAATAAAACTACCCCACGGTCGTGGCATCTAATAGCCATGCCCGTGGGATGTGAATGAAGCTGTAAAATACTATTTAATACTCCCGCGGTAGTGGCACTCAAAGGCCAAGCCCGTGGCATCTATTATGCTTCTGCATCTTCATCATTTTTATACAAAACAGCCCCCTCTCTCAATCCCACGGTCGTGGCCCTTTATGGCCATCTCCATGGAATCCCACAATCACTCTTTTACATCATTTTCATCAATATAATAAACACCTATCAACTTAGAATGATGCAAATCAAAGATAAGAGCATGATCCAAGTATATACTTACCTTTTTAAAGCTCAAATTGGAGAAACCCCCACTTTATTGGTTTCACCAACTTAATTCAATCAACGCCTATTCAAATTATAAGTTTCAAGATAAAATTATAAACTCATACAAACACCCTTAAACCCCCTAGACCAACTCTAAATCTCAAAATTAGTCAAAGCCCTCAAAATCCTAATTCTCATCTTACTCCTCCAAACCTATTTATTCAACCAAATATATACAATCACCCACTCAAGTTTAACTTCATTTGTAATCATTTAAACAATTATCCAATTTAATATAAATTCTATTCAATAGAAATTCAACAAGAATTAAAGAAAACTGACTTATTACTTTTCTTAGGATCAAAGTTCTTACAAACTTTTGAAAATCCTTGGTAAAACTTGTTGATTGGAGAAATTAGAATAGCTTTTTTCTTTCTTGTCCATGGAGTCGGCCAAAGGGTAAAGAAAAGAAGAAAAGATGAATTTTCTAGAGATTGTTGACCTGTCCCATATCTTTCCACTAAAAAATATAAATATATAATTAATTATTTAATTTAGATATTTAGTTAAAATATTATTATTATATATATTATCTTTTCTGCTTTTAACTTTTTACGTCTTTTACCATTTACATTTAACATTTATATGTTATATATATCATTTATATTTAATCATTTTATATGTGAAGTATATGTTTTTTATATGTTGTTTATACTTCTATCTCTTTTATCTAAATCATCCTTAATCTCTCACCAATTAATGTATAAATAGATTCAATAAAAAATTAGGGCATTATAATTCTCTCCCCCTTAAATAATTTCATCATCGAAATTGCCTGATATTAGTTTTGAAAAAGTTATGGGTATTGACTCCGCATCACTTATTCACTTTCCCAAGTAGCCTCTTCGGTTGAATGATTCCTCTACAAAACTTTCACTAAAGGTACTTTTTTATTCCTTAACCCCTTCACTTTTCTTGCCAAGATTCTACTAGTTCTTCCTCGTAACTTAGGTCTGAATTCATCTCAATAGATTCAACTTATAATATATGAGACATATCTGACCTATATCTTTGTAGCATAGAAACATGAAATATATTGTGGATTTTATCCAACTCCGGTGACAATACTAATATATAGGCAATCGGCCCAATTCTTTTCAGCACTTCATATGTCCCAATGAAACGTGGACTCATTTTTTCTTCTTTTCAAATCTCAACACATTCTTCTATGGAGATACTTTTAAAAATAATTTGTCATCTACAATATATTCTATGTCTTTTTTTTTTCAAATCTTCATAGGATTTCTATCGATTTAAAGCTACTTTTAACCGATCCTGAATTATCTTCACTTTCTCTTCTGTTTCTTTAATCAATTCGGGACCTACTATATTCCTTTCTTCAACTTTATCCCAATATAGACGTGTTCTACACTTCCTTCCATATAAAGCTTCATACGGTGTCATACCAATAATAGATTGGTAGCTATTATTATATGCAAACTCAATCAAAGGGAAGTGTTTATCCCAATTGCCAACAAAATGAATAACACTTCTCAGTATATCCTCCAATACTAATATCGCCCTTTCAGACTGCCATCAGTCTAGGAAGAAAAGCAGTACTGAAATGTAATTGAGTACCCAATGCACTTTAAAAACTCTTCCAAAATCTAGAAGTAAATCTAGAATCTCGGTCCGACACCAATGAAATTGGAATTCCATGTAGTCTTACAATTTCACCGATATAAATTTCTGCTAATTTGTCAAGGGAATAATCTATCCTCACAGGTAAGAAATGAGCTGACTTCGTCAATTTATCCACAACTACCCAGATTGTATCTTGCTTTCTTTGAGTCAGAGGTAATCAGTAACAAAATCTATAGTTACTCTACCCCATTTCTATTTGGGCATTGATAAGGGCTGCAACAATCTTGAAGGAACTTGATGTTCAGCCTTTAACCTCTGACAAGTGAGACACTATTCTGTTATATCCTTTTTCATATCCTTCAACCAGCAATGTTGTTTTAAATCTTGGTACATTTTAGTACTCCCAAGGTGCATAGCATAAGCTGATTGATGTGTCTCTTCTAAAATTTTCTTCATCAATTTTGTATCTTCTGGTACACACAATAGTGCTCTATACCTCAAACTACCATCATCTCCAATTTGAAAACCTCCACTCTCCCCCTTTTGACAATCTTGCATAATTTTCTGAATCTTTGCATCTATCTTTTGTCCTTCCTTAATTTGTTCCAAAAGTGATGGCTTAGTTTACAACTATGCCACAAGTGCACCATCATCATCAATTTCAAATCTAGTATATAAGGCTTTTAATTCAACTAACAACATAAAAGAATAGGTAGTCAACCCTGCCATAGACTTTCGACTCAAAATATCTGCAACTACATCAGACTTGTCTGGATGGTAATCAATCAAACAATCATAATCTTTGATCAACTCTAACCATCACCTTTGTCGAAGATTCAACTCTTTTTATACACTCAAATATTTTAAAGTTTTAAGATCTATATAGATAAAATATTTCTCCCCATATAGATAATGTCGCCAAATCTTTAATGCAAACACTATAGCTGTCAACTCTAGATCATGAGTCAGGTAGTTTAACTTACATGGTTTTAATTGTTTAGAAGCATAAGCAATGACTCTACCTTCTTGCATCAACACACATCCCAAACCATTATGTGAAGCATCATCATACATCACATATGGTTTACTTTCTACATGTAGGGTAAGAACAAGAGTTTGTGTCAATATATCTTTTAACTGTTCAAAACTCGTTTGGCATTTATCTATCCATACAAATTTTACTCCTTTTCGAAGTAATTTGGTGAGTTGCATGGCTATCATAGAAAATTCTTTTACAAATCAACTGTAATAACCTGTCAATCTCAGAAAACTCCTCACTTCTGTAACATTTTTAGGTGAATTCTAATTCAAGATAGTTTCAACTTTACTTGGGTCTTCTCTAATCCATTCTGTTGAAACAACATGCCTGAAAAAAGTAACTTGATCTAACAAAACTTACATTTGGATAATTTTGCAAATAATTGCTTTTTCCTTAATGTCTGCAATACAATCTATAAGTGTCTGTCATAATTTTCCTTACAACGCGAATATACCAAAATATCATCAATAAACACACCGCTATAAATTTATCTAAATAAGGTAAAAAAATCTGATTCATTAAATTCATGAAAATTGTTGGTGCATTTGTCAACCCAAAAGGCATCATAAGAAATTCATAGTGTCCATACCTCATACAAAAAGCAATCTTATATACATCTACCTCTTTCACTCTCAACTGATGATACTATAATCTCAAATCAATTTTAGACAACATAGCTGCTCCTTTCAATTGATCAAAGAGATCATCAATATGAAGTAATAGATATTTATTCATAACGGTCACCTTATTCAACTTTCGGTAATCAATATATAATCTTAAGGTACCATCATTCTTTTTAATAAACAGTACAAGTACTCCCCATGGTGAAACACTAGGACGTATAAATTCTTTATCCAACAATTTTTGTAATTGCATCTTCAACTATTTCAACTCTACTAGTGCCATTCTATAAGGAGTTATAAAGATAGGAGTGGTACTTGGAATCACATCAATACCAAATTTCACCTCTCTCACAGGACGTAACCCTGGTAGCTCATCTAGGAATACATCTAAAAATTCAGCCACTGTAGGAATATTATCAATCTTACATTTCTCTACTCTAGTATCCACTACATGTGCCAAATAGGCCTCACACCCCTTTCTCATCATCCTTCCCATACCTCCTCTATTGTTGTGTTTAGATACTGTTGTATCAGCTGATCTCTCATTCGATGGCTCTGGATAATCTGTAACAAAATGACCTAAAGATCCACACCTAAAATAACCTCTAAATCAGTTTCCCAACAAACCTCCCTATGCATTCGATCACACTGGGCACATATGGGTGGAGGAGATCTCTGTGTAACTGAGGTCGGAGTACTGGCTACCGAAGCAGCATGTTCTTGTCTTTGTCTCTACCGTTGAAATCCTTTGCCAAGTTACCCCTGACCTCTATTAGACCTTTGTGAAAAACTCTCTCGGCCCCTCTTAGATTATAAAGACCCTAACTCTGACTGAGGTTTCCTATCTCTATTCTTTTATCTGGCTGCAGCTGCAATCCCCTAAGCCTTCTCTACATTTCTAGCAGTAGATACCAATTGGCAGAAATCCTCATACTAACTTTCAGCCACTTGGCACATAATCGATGGCCCCAAACCCTCTTCAAACCTCCGACACCTATTAATCTCATTTATCACAATCTCTCTTTCATACTTGTTTAAACGAATAAACTCTTTTTCATACTCTGTCACTGTCTTTGTATCCTTCTTTAGATTAAAAAAACTCCTTCATCTTTGCATCTTTATACTCTCGAGTATATTTCTTATCAAACTCCTATAGAAAATCAACATAAGTCAACACCGAATGATCGTCTATGGCATGAGAAACTATTTTCCACCAGTCGTAAGTATCCTATGCAGAAGAGACATAGCATAATTAAACTTCTCTTATGCATTAGCATGTAACTGGATAAATATCCTCTGAACTTTATCTAGCCACTGCTCCGCTATAGTTGGATCTGTAGTACCAAAAAAATTTGTAGCTCCAAATTTTCTTAGCTTGTTATATTTTCTGGTCAGTAGCTGTTGTTGCTGCGGTGGCAATGACAATGGTTGCGGCTACACCGGAGCCTATTGTAACAATTTCACCATATGCCGTACCCATCCTGGCGGAACCTCCTCAACTGCTGGTCTAACTGGCACTGATGCCTCCCCAATAAATTTTATATCTATTCCAACCATACCTTTCCCTTGAGCAAAACTCTTTATACTACCTTTATCTTATCTATAGGATCAATACATCTTTGCTACCTATATCTGTTACAAGATTAAAAGTTGTCACATTAAAGATCAACTCCAATGTCTATGCATATGCATGTACAACACCTTTCTTTTTTTAAAAAATCAACTTTGAAATCCCATTTTTTTCTCTCACTAAAAATTTACCTAGGTTAAGAATCTTAAACCTAGGTTCTGATATCAAAATAAATGTAACAGCCTCACAATCTACCCACACGTAGTACACATTTTCTCAAATATGTAGTATGCACAAATAGGACGTAAGAGCATTACTAATACATTACTATTAAACTTTATCTCCTTTACAAATTTAATAGATAATACATAGTATTGTATAATTAATGAATTAGGTATAAAAGTAATAAATGAATTTATAAAAATTTTGCCAAGTGTTCTGATAGAAATACGGATAATCTTATATTTTAAATAATTCAACATGTGAACAATTAATATATGTTTAAATATCTATCATTACTATTCTCATCCCAAAATTTTATAAACATACATAAATAAATATAGTGGAAAGCATGATGGTACTTATTCACAAACCATTCTTACTTTATAATACATTTAGTACATCCATTCAAAAGAGTATTTACATGATATGCTAGACTTGATCTTGTGGCAACCGACGGTTTTAGTATCTAATCACTGTCTAGGCTTGACCTGGTCTAAAAAGACTCCCAACTTCTTTTCCATCACCTGCACGATAAACAACTAGCGCTAAACTACAAGCTCAGTGGGATATACTTGATAATGCAATATTAATATGACAACATAATATAAAGGTACATCAAACTTTAATATAAAAATAAATATTTATATGTATATATAATTAGCATACATCATGCAATGGGCCCACAATTCATATATAATAAACTAGTTTTAGAACTATTACTTTGGCCTATCTCATCACAATGACACCAATGTATCTAACTAGTGGACGTAGCAATATCTGTGGCACCCAGTGCCTCATCCACAACATATCTCAGCAGTAGTGACACTAATGTATCTAACCCAGGGGCATAGCAATATCTGTGACACTCAGTATCTCACCCCATCATATATGGCATGCCAACTATCAAACATAATCTTCTGATAACTAGTTAAAGTATAAGACATCAAACAACATTTTACATTATGCATATATGAGTCATTCACCATATGACTCATTAACACACCAACATTTAGCATAATCAACATATTTTATCATAATTCTTTACATTATAATAACATATATATTTTTAATTTAATATATATAAAAACATAGCTATGCAAGCCATTTACTACACTCGTATAGTGTAAAATATGGCAACAAACATCAACAAAACTATCCCACGATCGTGGCATCTAATAGTCATGCCCGTGGGATGTGAATGAAGCTGTAAAATACTATTTAATACCCCTACGGCCGTGGCACTCAAAGGCCACGCCCATGGCATCTATTATATATCCGCCTCTTCATCATTTTCATACGAAACAACTCCCTCTCTCAATCCCACGGTCGTGGCCCTTTATGGCCATGCCCATGGTATCTCAAAATCACTTTTTTATACCATTTTCATCAACATAATACACACCTATCAATTTAGAATGATGCAAACCAAAGACAAGAGCATGATCTAAGTATATACTTACCTTTTTGAAGCTCAAATTGGAGAAACAACTCCTTATCAACCTCCACTCTATTAGTTTCACCAATTTAATTCGATTAACACCTATTCAAATTATAGGTTTCAAGGTAAAATTAAAAACTCATACAAACACCCTTAAATCCCCTATACCAACTCCAAATCTCAAAATTAGTCAAAGCCTTCAATATCCTAATTCTCATCTTACTCCTCCAAACCTATTTATTCAACTAAATTTATTCAATCACCCACTCAAGTTTAACTTTATTTGTAATCATTTAAACAATTATCCAATTTATTATAAATTCTATTCAATAGAAAATTCATCAAGAATTAAAGAAAACTTACTTATTACTTTCCTTAGCATTAAAGTTCTCACAAACTCTTGAAAATCCTTGGTAAAACTTGTTGATTGGAGAAATTAGAATAACTTGTTTCTTTATTACCCATGGAGTCGGCCAAAGGATAAAGAAAAGAAGAAAAGATGAAATTTCTAGCGATTGTTGACTTGTCCCATATCTTTCCACTAACAAAATATAAATATATAATTAATTATTTAAGTTAGATATTTAGATAAAATATTATTATTATATATATTATCTTTTCTACTTTTAACTTTTTACTTCTTTTACCATTTACATTTAACATTTATATGTTATATATATATATCATTTATATTTAATCTTTTTATATGTGAAGTATATGTTATTTATATGTTGTTTATACTTTTTATCTCTTTTATCTAAACCATTCTTAATCTCTCACCAATTAATGTATAAATAGATTCAATAAAAATCAGGGTATTGCACTATCTCTAGTTGGAGGAAATAAGAAGTAATTTTTGGTTTTGTTAAGGATAGACTAAAAAGGAGGATTAATGGGGTGGCAAAGTAAGTATTTTTTGAGATTAGGGAAAGAAGTTCTAATAAAGGTTGTGGCTCAAGTGATCCCTTCTTTTTGAATGATTGTGTTTCTAATTCCTATCTCACTTTAGAAAGAGTTGTAGAGGATGATGAACTCTTTTTAGAGGGTACAAGGAGGACTTGGGGAAGAGGCTTAAACTAGCTAGCGTGGGAAAGCTTGTATAATAGCAAGTTTGAGGGAGGCTTGGGGTTTTGAGATTTGCACAAATTTAATGTGGTCATGCTGGAAAAGCAAGCATAAAGGCTGGTCACTTGTCTTAATGCTCTTTTGAGTTGAGTCCTTATTGCCAAACAATATCCAAATGGTGACTTCTTAACAACTGAAGAGGGTAGCAACCCTAGCTACATATGGAAGAGCATCTTGAATTCAAAAAGGGTGACCAGAAAGGGTTTGAGATAAAGGGTTGGCGTTGGTTCACATATTAATGTTTGGTTAAAACATTGGGTCTTGAATAGTTTAAGATTTAGAGTTACTACTTATCTCAGAGTAGTTAAGAGTGAGTGAGATAATGGAGGCTAACTCTCAAAGGTAGAATAAGGATTTATTGCAAAATATTTTTTCATCTAGAGAGGTAAAGGATATAATTAGTATCCCATTGATTCGTAGGGTTGTTGATGACTATATGTGTTGGCATCATGATATGAAAGGGATATGCATTGTGAAGTCAGCATATTATGTGCATAAAAGGTGGTAGGTGACTTGAATCCAACAATGTCAAAGTTTTGGAAAAAAAAATTATAAGGGTTGGATGTGCCTTCAAAGATTAGAAACTTTGCTAGTGGGTGTTGAAGGATTTAGTGCCATTAAAAATTGCTCTAAACAATAGAGGAATCCATATTTATGATTGGTGTGATTTGCGTGGTATGAGGGAATCTATATCGTATGTTTTGCATGCATGCAGTGTTGCATAAGAAAGTTGGCAAAGCTTGGGACTTTAGTATCACCCAACCTCAAATGTGACTAGGGATTGGTTCTCTCTAATTTTCCAAATTATAAAGGGTAAAAGAACAAAGGAATTCTTGACTATTTACTAGGTTTTGTGGCTAGGTAGCAATCAACGTATTTAGAAAAGAAAATAAATAACATTGGGGCATGGTCTTGGAAAGTAGTGAGAAATTGCTAAAGGAGTGGCAAGAGTCTCATATGTCTATGGAATGTTTTCGGCTCAACCTAGCCCAATTATGGAGTTGCGATAGAGGAGACCAGCAATTAGAGTCTGGAAGATAAATTGCCATGGGGCCATCTTGGAGCATCTAAAGAGAGTCAAATATGGTGCCATCTATAGAAATGATAATGGAGCCTTGGAAAGCAAAAACAATAGCAATGAGGGAGGCACTGAGATGGGTAGCCGGTCTTCTGCCTAGCCATGGGATTATTGAAATAAATTGCCGAAGTGTGGCTAAGCTTTAAAATTTCTAGTTGTGGACCTTTCTTATTTTGGACAACTAGTAGACGAATGCAGGACTATCCTTGGGTCAAACCCTCATACTAAACTTGCTAGGGTTAAAATAAGAGCAAATGTAGTTACTCATAATTTGGTTAGATCATCTTTCAATTATAGCAATACTCGTGTATGGGAGTATTGTCTAGTTTTCCTTGTACAACTTGTTCAAGCTTATTTGGTTCATGTTTAAGAGAAATCATTTTATTTCTTCTTAAAAGAATAAATATATTTAATTTTCCTTTAAGTTATTTTAAATAATTTATGTTAAACATATAATTTTATTAATAAATTACATTTTTTTTATCTGTATATTTTAGATGCCCAATAATTCCCACTTGAAAACACACTAAACAAATTAAAATTCTATTTAATTTACACTTATATTTAAAATTTAAAACCTAAATAAAAATAACACATTTTTAATTATCAAGTTACATCTTGATAATTACTTTACTGATAAAATTATTATTAGCTATTATTATTATTAATATATCCAACGAATTAAAATGGGCCCTTTGCAAAAAAAAAATCAAACATTTTTAATACAATTATTAAAAACCAAAAAATTAATAATTGTATCAAAATTAGTTGTCAAACCCCCACTAAATGCACAAGCTTTAATTATTATTACACAAATCTATATATTATACTATACTAAATTGATAGTTGCTTGTATATCACATATTTCGCCCTCATCTTATCACTAAAATTTTTAAAATATTAAATTTATTATTTATTATAATAAATAAATAATTAATTATTATATATATTTATTTAGAATTAGAATATCATGCTTGGTATTGATAACAATTAGTAATTATTTAATAATATAAATTTAATTTTTTAGATGGTCAATTAAAATTATTCATATTTAATTTATTATGTATTAAAATAGATAATTAATTAATTATTATAGATATTATTTATATTAAAATTCAAATTAAATTTTTAAAGTTATAAAATTTTAATTTATTTGAATAAATAAATAAATAAATATTATATATATTTGAAAAGTTCAAATATAATTAAAATATCTTATTTGACATTAATAATAATTAGTTATTATCAAATAACATAATAAACTATTAAAAATATATCTTTTAGATAATTAAAAATATCTAGATATTTATTTGGAGAATTTAAATGAGGTTAGGAATCTACATATTATAATAATTTGGTAGTTGTTGATTTAGTATTATATCACGTAGCTCCTGTCACTTAAATTTTAAAATATTAAATTTATTTTTTATTAGAATAAATAAAGAAATAATTATTATAGATTTTTACATGAAAAATTTAAGTAGGATTAGCATATCTTATTTTGTATTGATAATAAATTATCATTATTTAAATTAATATTATAAATTAAAATATTTATTTGAAGATTTTAAATAGGATTAGAAATCTATATATTATACTAAATTGGTAGTAGTTAATAAAATATTGTACTACATATCTCGCACTTATTTTGCCACTCAATTTTTTAAAATTTTAAAATTATTATTTTTTAAAATAAATAAATAAATAATTATTATAGATATTTATTTGAAGAGTTCAAATAGGATTATGACATTTTATTTGGTATTAATAATAATTAGTTATTGTATAATTTAATAATATAAATTAAACGTTTTAGATATTAAATTAAATATATTGACATTAAATTTTTTTTAAAAAAATATTAAATTTATAATTTATTATAATGAATAAATAAATAATTAATTATTATAGATATTTATTTAAAAAGTTTAAATAAAATTAAAATATCTTATTTAGTATCGATAATAATTAGTTATTATCTAATAATATAAATTAATATTTTAGTTATTAAATTAAAATATCTATATTAAATTTATTATTTATTAAAATAAATAATTATTTATTTTATTATAGATATTGTCTATATTAATTTTTATATAAAAAATTAATTATTTATTTAAATAAATAATTAATTAATTATTATAAATTTTTATTTAAAGAGTTCAAATAGAATTAAAATATTCTATCATTAGAATTAATTAATTAATTAATATAAAATAAAATAAAATAATTATTATATATATGTATTTGAAGAATACAAATAAGATTATAATATTACATTTGATATTGATAATAATTATTTTTTATAAAATAAGATAATAAGTTTTTACAAAAATATATATCTTTAAATATTTATTTATAGAGTTCATAAAGAATTTAAATTATCATATTTGGTATTAATTATAATTAGTTATTATTTAATAATATAAATTAAATTTTTTATATATTAAATTTTAAATTAAATTTTTTAAAATATAAAGATGGTGTTCAGAATTATTTTTATGTTTTGATTTTAGCATTTAAAAGAAAAATACATTCTATAATATCATTCGGATTTAAATTTTTCTAATTAAATAAAAATTATTTTCAAGTTAAATATAAAATTTTTAAAATAAGTTTTTATGAATTTTTACTTTGAAAAAATATTTTATCTCAATAACACTTTTTTATTAATATAAAATATTTTATATAAAAAAAATTTATATCAATAAATTTTTTTTAATTTAAAATATTCTATATCAATAAAACTTATATAAGAAATTTTATACTAATAAAACTTTTTTTTCTGTGAGAATCAGTTTTTGACTTTTATTTTTTTTATAAATTTTTATTTTTTAATAATTATAATTTAATAATTATAATATAATTTTTTAAAAAATATAAAATAAAAAATAAAAATAGTTTTGATTTTAAAATTAAAAACAAAACTAAAAATCTACAACATTAACGAATACACTCTAAATTTATTATTTGATAGAATAAATTAAGTATTTTTATTTTTATTTAAAATTAATACTTTTAGTTAATTAAATTAATACTCTTAATGTATGCATTGCATTTAGAAAATAATATATTATGCAAAATTTAACTTTTTTTTGTCAACATTAATAAAATTTTCTTATTTTCATAACAATAACATGAATCATATACAATTAGTTTCCCACTAACAATATTAAATTTATAATTTTTGATATTGAGTATGATGCAATTTTATTATATGTGACATATAATTATTCTATTCCTCTTTGCTATTATAAAAATTGAATGGATGACATAGTAAATGATTTTTTTTTATCTAAAGGTCGTTGACATCTACTGTTAATTTTTTTTGGTAACAACTAATTAATTTGTCATGTTTGTAACAACTAATGCTTGATACTTCTTAAATAGTTGAATTAAGAGAAAATTTTACAATATCAATTTTAATTTTAATGAAATTTTTTTACATTTTAAAATGATTAAAAGCGTTTTCACAATCTGAAATAAGATATGCAATATTGTTTTGTTTTATCATGTAAGAATATGGAACCTTTTTGCTAGAAAATATTACAATATTTAATTTTGTAAATTTTTTTATTATATATCATTGTAAGTAACATATCTACTTGTAATTTTTTTTATATCAGTTTCTAATTGTTGTGTGTTTTCTTATTGTTAATAAATAATTAAAAATATTGGAATAAAATTTTTAAAACTATCATTTTAACACCTATTTATACTTTTTTTTACACTTTTAAACAGGTTAAACCAAGTAATATGGTCAAAATTATTTATATAATGACCAAAAACTCACAAAAAAAAATATGTTACGACTTTTTATTTTTTTCTTATTTAATTTTGTTACAAGTTTAGCTTGATATGCTTCTCTTATATTAAACTATATTTAAATTGATTTCTTATATATAATGTCTTTGTTGAAATTTCTTAATAATATTGCGAAAGAATCAAAGTGTTTTTATGATGGGTTTAAATATTAAAGATTTTAAATTATTGATAATACTGAAGTAAAATTTAATTTAATTACATGTATGATTTTAAATATAAATGTAGAGAACTCCTTATATAATTATAAAATTTGCATATAATGACATGTTGTTGAACTGTGAAATTAAATTTTGAGTTAGCTACTATCATTTCTATTTCGGGGCTTGTTTTAATAAGGCTTCACTTTTTATTATTTTAATATATCTTTATTATTTTTCTTTTGTCTTTTTCTTTTTTATGTTGATTATTATCTAATATTGGATTGATATGATTTAAGAGATTATTATTGTTCAGAATTTTTTTTATTAAAATAAATTAAAATCCTAGTAGTAAATTCCAAATAACCTACATCAAGTTTTATAATCTTTAATAACACGTGTAGTATCATGCGAAATCTTTTTCTAATTCATAACCTAAATTTTAAATAATATATTATCATTACTATATTATTATCATTACTATCACATTGTTATTATAATTCAAATAATAAAAAAATTAAAATTTATAATTATTATAATTTTTTAACAAGTGAATTATTATTATTTTTATTTGTAATTTGAAAGAATTTTTCTCTCAATCACTATGGCACTTAGTGTTAATTTTTACTCATTCAATTTTAAAATATTTTATCATATTTTTAAATTACTTTTTTTAATGTTTTTTTATATTTATCAAAAAAATTTCAATTATTCAAATACAATTAGTTGTAAAGTAAATATAAATTAGTAGTTACTTAATTTTAATAAAAATATATTCAAATATTATTATAATATGTGATTTATTTTAAAAATCATAATTAAGATAACACTGAACGATATGTGTGATTGATATATTTATAAAAAATATATAAATAATAGAGCAAAGTAAAATATAGAATCTAAAATAAACATAAAAACTATAATAATTATTAAAAATGCATTAAAAACTATTAGCAACGTGCAAAACACAGATTAAATTGTTAACTATATGCATTCATTATTAATCAAGATGGGCCTTTTGCAAAGAATAATCTAAGAGATTTAGTACAATTGTTGAAGAGCAAAAAATTAATAATTGTACTAAAATTATTTGTCGAACCCCCCCACTAACTCAACAAGCTTATAATTGGCCCGTAATTTTATTTTTCATTATCATTACACAAATCTATATATTACCAGGGGGCGAAGACAGGATTTTTAAAGAAGAGGGGTAAATTTTTTTTTTAAAAGTTCTAATTTTATCTCTAATTATTATCTCTTTATTTTAGTTTTCAAAGTCATTACATATTTCATACAATTATTATTTTGTAAATTTATCAATTTATTAATAGATTATTTCATTTACAAAAAATTAAATTAATCAAATAAAATATTAATATATATATATGTAATGAGATAATATATAAAGTATAAATTATGAATATATATATTTTTAAAAAAATTAAAATAAAAATCATCACATAATTGTAAAATTAAAAATAATAAAAGTAAAAATTAAAAGTAAAGAGAAGAAATTAAAAAAATGAAAAATTATTAAAAAATTTAATCTTGTATTATTTCTTAATTTTCCCTCTTATTTATTGTATCATTACAATAAATCTCATATACAATTATGAAATTTTGTAGTAAATTTTTTTTTCTGTAGTTATATAATTTAGTTAAACTGATTAGTTATATAATTAATTATTTATAGCAAATATATCATCTTATATTATTGTTGTTATAATATTTTAAATTTATAATAATAAATTTAAATTTAACCATAATATTTTTACTATATTGAAATAATGTAGCTATTTAATCTAATTAGTCCCAATAATTTAAATTTTTTAACCCATTGATTTAATAGATGAATTTAAGTTAATTTGATTGAAAAATTTTACTGTCTAATTTTTTTTTAAGAGTATCAAATTTTTAATTAATTTTTTACAAGAGAAACATATTTAATTGTATTGAAATAATTAATTGAGATTTATTTTCTTTGACTTATTGCATATTTTAAAATATAGAAGCAAATTAAAATTTTGAGAGAGGGCAAATTAAAATTTTTTAAATTTTTAATAAATATAAATATATATATAATAATTTTTTTTTAAATTAGAAGGGGGGCAGTTGCCCCCTTCCTTAATGTGTAACTTCGTCAATGTATATTATATTATGCTAAATTAATAGTTCTTTATATATCACGCATCATGCTCTCATCTTATAGTTAAACTTTTTAAAATATTAAATTTAATAGTTATTAGAATAAATAAATAAATACTATAGATATTTATTTACAAAGTTCAAATATGAAGATGGTGTAATATTTGATATTAATAGTAATTGATTATTATTTTATTTAATAATATAAATTATATTTTTTAGTTATTAAATTAAAGGTGTCTATATTAAATTTCAAATTAAATTTTTTAAAATATTATAATATTTTATAGAATAAATAAATAATTAATTGTTATAAATACTTATTTTAAAAGTTTAAATATAATTAGAATACCATATTTTTTAGAGAAATTAGAATACCATGTTTAATATTGATAACAATTAGTAATTATTGAATAATATAAATTTAATTTTTAAACATTAAATTAAAATTACCCATTTTTGATTTATTATGTATTAAAATAGATAATTAATTATTATGGATATTATTTTTATTAAAGTTCAAATTAAATTTTTAAGAAAAAAATTATTTATTTATTTGAATAAATAAATAATAATTTTTTTTTAGATATTTGAATAGTTCAAATAGGATTAAAATATCATATTTGATATTAATAATAATTAGTTATTATCAAAGAAGATAATAAATAATTAAAAAATATATTTTTTATATAATTAAAAAATATCTAGATATTTATTTGGAGAATTCAAATGAGATTAGAAATCTATATATTATACCAAATTAGTAGTTATTAGCGTGTATCTCACTCTAATCTTGCCACTTAATTTTAAAATATTAAATTTATTTTTATTAGAATAAATAAAGAAATAATTATTATAGATATTTACTTAAAAAAACTTAAATAAAATTAAGATATCTCATTTGGTATTGGTAATAATTAGTTATTATTTAATTTAATATTATAAATTAAGATATTTATGTAAAAATTTTAAATAGGATTAGGAAACTATATATTATGCAGAATTGGCACTAGTTAATATAATGTTGTACCACATATCATGTACTCATTTTTCCACTTAAATTTTTGAAATATTAAATTTATTATTTTCAGAATAAATAAAAAAATATTTATTATAGATATTTATTCAGAGAGTTCAAATATGATTAAGATATCTTATTTGGTATTGATAATAATTAGTTATTATTTAATTTAATAATATAAATTAAATATTTTATATATTAAATTAAATATATTTATATTAAAAAATTTAAAATTATTAAATTATTTTTTATTAGAATAAATAAATAATTAATTATTGTAGATATATATTTAAAAAGTTCAAATAGGATTAAAATATCCTATTTAGTATTAATAATAATTATTTATTATCTAATAATATAAATTAAATTTTTTTATGTTAAATTAAAAATATCTAAGTTGATTATTTATTATAATAGATAATTAATTATTTATTATAGATATTATCTATATTAATTTTTAAATTAATTTTTTAAATAAAAATTAATTATTTATTAGAATAAATAAATAATTAATCATTATAGATATTTATTTAAATAGTTTGAATAGAATTAAAATATCCTATTATTAAATTAATTAATTAACTAATAGAATTAAAAAATTAATTACTTGTTATTCATATTTTTTAAAAAAAGACAAATAAGATTAAAATATCTAACTTGATGTTGATAGCAATTAGTTATTATAAATAAGATAATAAGCTATTAAAAAAATATATATCTTTAAAAAATATCTAGATATTTATTTGAAAATTTTAAATATAATTAGAATATCTTATTTGGTATTTATAATAATTTGTTACTACCTAATTTTACCACTTAAATTTTTTAAAATATAAATTTATTATTTATTATGATAAATAAATAATTATAGATATTTATTTATAGAGTTTATAAAGAATTTAAAATATTCTATTTGGTATTAATTATAATTAGTTATTATTTAATAATATAAATTAAATTCTTTATATATTAAATTAAAGATATCTGTATTAAGTTTTAAATTAAATTTTAAAACTCTGATGAAGTTTTTCTAAAGATTTTTTTATAAATTAATCAAATTATATTTTAAATTGATTTATTCAATTATTATATAAATTTATTTTAATTTGCTTATAATAATTAAAATATTTAAAAAATTTTAATTTTTGGTATTAAATAAGAGTTGTTTTACTGTGAACTACAGTAGTACTATTATATTATATATATATATATTTATATATTAGGTATATGTATTATATATATATGGGATACACCAATATTGTAGATATGATTTAAGAAATTATTATCACAATATTTATAGTCAATATTTTTTATTAAGATAAATGAAAAAGATTAAAATTATGAAACCTATTATTAAATTCCAAATAACCTGCATCAAGTTTTTATGATTTTTAATAATATCTGTAGTATGATGCGAATTCTTTTTTAGTTTATAACCTAAATTACGTGAATTAATATTATGTTTATTTGTAATTTAAAGGAAATTTTCTCTCAATCACAATGGCAATTAGTGTTAACTTTTACTCATTCAGTTTTAAAATATTTTATCATATTTTTAAATTACTTTTTTAATGCTTTTTTATATTTATTAAAAAATTTGTTCAATTATTCAAATACAATTAGTTGTAAAGTAAAAATATAAATTAGTAATTAATTAATTAATTTTAATAAAAATATATTCAAATATTATTATAATATGTATTTATTTTAAAAATCATAATTAAGATAACATTAAACAATATGCGTAACTGATATATTCATAAAAAAAATATAAATGAATAAAGTAAAGTAAAATATAGAATCTTAAATAAACATTAAAAAAGCTATTAGCAACGTATAGCTAACAATTTAATCTGTGTTTTGCATGCTGCTAATAGTTTTTCTTAATGCATTTTTTAATAATTATTATAGTTTTTATGTTTATTTCATTCTTGTCCACGTTTTTTAATTCCATTATAGTTTGTTACCATTTGTCACCAAATTATATAATTTAGTTTATATTGATTAAATTTAGATTGTATAGTAAATTAAAACCATAAAAATAAAATTTGCGTTAATTTCTAAATATTCAAGAGATCATTATTATATAAAATTAATATATTATTTGCATTAATGCAAATCTTATTTTACATAATTCATACATGGAATTACAATTTAATAGTAAATATATTTTGTAAATAATAATAAATTTAGAATTAAATCGCCTTCATATGTCTTCCGTACTTTTTTTTTGAACATAATATGTCTTCCATACTAATATTAAAAAAAATACTGTCAATGATTTTTGAAATGAAAAAAAAATGGAATAAAATCAAAATTGACTGAAGCAACCATGTGATAATTGATTCAATTTAATTTAATTCTTTTTTCTGCCAAAATTTGACCAAATTTCCTATTTTGAAGCCACATTTTAAAATCCCCAGTCCAAAAGCGTGGGACCAGGCGGCGTGAACATTAGCCGTTTGGGAAAAAAAATAATGAATCAAAGCTTCTGGAAATTAATAAATCAGATGAAGATTTGACAATATAACCAATATAAGTTTGCCACGCTAGCATATTGTTGAACGTGACTGTACCGTACCGTATATAATTATTTCTCCTTCCAGATTCACAGGGGGCTGTTTTAATTTTTGAACTGGCAATAAGATTCTCATTTTTGGCCCGTCGACTTTGTTGACAAATTTTCCTGACAGTTGTAATGATGACTTCAGATTTAACAGTCAAACGAAAATCATAGACTCGATTGTACCTGATCACATAAAAAAAACCCCTGCGGTAGGGTTTCAGGCAGCCAGAAAGTCACACGGTCAAACCTTACCAGAGACTGCAAAACCAAAAAAACCCCTTTCTCAATAATCAAAAAACTACTTTTAGAGGGAATAAGATCGTCATTATAACTCCGAAACACATAAGAACGACATCGTTTCAGAAGAAAAAATATTTTCCCGATCCAACGGTGAGTACGCGGGCTTTCTTTCCCTTTTCATATACCTTTTTTTTTTCTCATTTCGAGCACACGCACAAATACAACAAAAGAGGAATTTTCGTATGTACATAAAAAAAAACATGTTATTCCTTCCTTCCAGGAACTCCACTTTTTCACCTTCTTTACTGCATTTTAATATTATAAACATAGAGATTTCCGCCAGACTTTCTTTCATTTCAAGTCTGCTACTGTATGAACATCAACATTTTTCTCGTTTGTGTGCCATTTATTACTCAGCGGATCCAGGAACCTGGGACACAGTCTTCCTTCTTTATTCAAGAAACCTAACAAGATAAAAATAATTAAGTAATGTTCTTTAACTCTTCTGTGCTTTTACAAACTTTTTTTTTAATATTTTGCTCTCTGTTTCCCAAATTTGTTGTTATTAATAATTGCCTTGTTTTCTTGTGTAATGAGTTGCTTTTGATTCCATTTATTTGTGTTTAATTGGTACATTGTTAGTTCCACATAATTTATTTCCTTTTATTGATCTGATAAAGTTGAGAACTTTGTTGACATAGATCTGATAGCTTAGTAATTCTGCATTGCAAATTGAATGTTGAATTTGTTTTTTTTTTTTTGGGGCAATTTTATGCTCTAATGAGGTTCGTTTATGTCCAAATCTTTGCATGTAAGCGCTTTTGAATTGTTCTAGTAGCTTGTCGCATGTTAATAATTTAATTATTCAAGTTCAGTTGTTTAATCTATTTGATATGATCCTGCCAATTAAAAACTTTCACCATTTTCTTCTACAAAACTTACGTTGCCTATTAAAATAATACCCATTCTTGATCTGGAAAATAACGAATATTCTAAGCTTGATGCCAGATTTTTATTTTTCCTTTTTTTTTTTGATGTGTAATGGTAATTGGTCTCTTCAGTAACCGATGTTATTTGCATTGTTACCAGAGTAGGTAGATCACTCGGACTGCATTTTTCATGCAAATTCAATTAACTCTACAAGGTTTTCAATATCAATACTAAAGTTTGATTCTTGATAAATTACAATCTAACTGAGAGATCTCGCTGAGGCTCTATATTTGATTTAGCTGATTATTCATTTTTTGGGGAAGATTTGTATTTTGCTTATTAGAAACTTTTTGAAGTCATTTGCAATTGGAAGCAGGTTACAAATTTCAATTAAAAATGTTCGTTTATTGTTATTAATGACAACTTATTGTGCTTTTAATTCTGTTTAGGAATTTTCTGTTCGTATCTGCCATCACCATGATGGGTAAAGCTAAGTTTGGTTTTTGCTTTTTTGTCTGCTAGTCTTGGAAAAGATCGTTGTCACGCCTTACCTAACTTCTAGTTGAATTAGCTTTATTGTTCTGTCTGCTGTCTTTAACTTCTGAATGATTAGGAGTTTTCATATTGGCTTCCTCTGTATAATTCAATCTTGAACTCTTCCTTAAAAAAATACATGCACTTCTCGTTGCTAATTTCATTCATTCTACGTGCAGGTTCAATAGTCCCAAACTTCTGATTATACTTTGAATTGAGAAGTTAAAGGGGATTTGATCTAGCATTTTGAATTGATACTCTCATAATGGCGTTTTCAAGGATTGCCAGGACTGGCTTGAGAAGAGCAAGTGGCAACTTCAGTAGTTTTGCAAGTGAGGGAGTATCCTTGCATAAGTGGTCTTCACCTTCCCTTAGAAATGTCATAGCAGGCAGCAACCTATCGTGTCATTCCAGCATCAAGAATGCAAATCACGCTAGTTTTTGGAGCAGAGGAATCAGGGCATCGCCAAATTACCAATTTCCCAATGCAGAGAGGATTATAGAAGAGTCTGAAGATGAATATGATGAACCAAGATATCCAAGTCTAGAAGCAACCAAGCCCGGTGAAAAGCCAAGAGTAGTTGTCCTTGGCACCGGATGGGCAGCCTGTAGGTTCATGAAAGGACTTGACACCAATATCTATGATGTTGTTTGCATATCACCAAGGAATCACATGGTCTTCACTCCTTTGCTTGCTTCAACTTGTGTTGGAACCCTTGAGCAGAGGCGGAGATAAAGGGGGTCCCATGGGGCCCTGTTCCCCCCTCAGTTAAAAATAAAAAATTTTTAGGTATATTTGAGAATGAATATTACATTGGTTGAGATGGAACAGCTTGGCCTTACTATGTGAGAGCACGCAACTTCGATCCACGCTCCCAATATTTTTCATCCTTTTTTTTCCAATCTTTAAAACTGGGCCTTTTAATCAAGCCCATTACAAACAAACAAGATTTGTCAATGACTCTGCCCATTACAAACAAACAAGAATAACTTAATTGTGACTCTTTCTCTTCTTTCTCACGTTTCTTCTTCGTTAATTCCTTTTTCTTTCTTTTTTTTTTCAGATAACAGTTTCTTCCTTTTTCAATTTCATTCTTTCACCGATTGGCACCAGCAAGGCAGCGACAACAAGTTAAGAATAGGTACACCACTTACTTTTAATCTCATATTTATTTTGTTGCAATTTTTTATCTTGCTAAAATGAATTGAAATTTGAAAAATAATGAATTAAGAAATTGGCTTGAATACTTGAGGACATTATAAATTTGAAATGTTTAATTTGATTTTGTAGTATGGAGTTTTTTTTTTTTTTGAGAAAAGTAGTATGAAGTTAAATTGAAATTATTATTTTTTTGTAGTTTATAATCTGGAATTTTTTTATTTCTTTTATAATTTGATATTTTTAATGTTTAGTATTTAAGTTGAATTGGACCCCCCTTATCTAAAATCCTGGCTACGCCACTGCCCTTGAGTTTCGCTCTGTAACTGAGCCTGTTAGTCGGATACAGTCTGCATTGGCAACAAGTCCCAACTCGTATTTTTATCTAGCTTCCTGCATTGGCATTGACACAGACAATCATGAAGTGAGTCTTCCCTTTTTCCGGACAACATTTATATTTTTCATATTTGTCATAAAGGCGTGCATTACTTAAGTTCACATTAACATACAATGGCATAATCTGCAGTAGTTCATGGATAAAAAGAGATGCCTGAAAATTTCAAACATCATTAGGATTTCAAAAGTAAAGCAGCAGAAACATTTATAACTGCAATGCAGAGAGCTTCTGGCGCTGGAACAGGGACACCCATATTAAAGCAACTTTTGTCAACGACTTCTATATTAGCCATATTTAAGTTGCATTCTGAAGTTTATAGCAATTACAAATTCACAAATAATGTTCCTTTAAATTGTCAGGTGTACTGCGAGACGGTTAGCAATGGTGAATTACCTCAGGAACCCTACCAATTTAAAGTTGCATATGACAAGCTTGTCATTGCTGGTGGAGCTGAGCCTCTGACATTTGGTATAAAGGGTGTTAAAGAACACGCATTTTTCCTAAGAGAAGTGAATCATGCTCAAGAAATAAGGAAGAAGCTCCTCTTGAATCTTATGCTTTCCGAAAATCCAGGTGAGTGTTACTTTTCAATCACGTAAATGACCCTGCTAGTAACTTCTGAAGGCTATTTCAAATCTTTGAAAGAATTAAGGAGAGGAAAATGCTCTAATTGGTTTAGTAAGTTTGTGACTCCTTGAAGACAAAATTCTAATGACGTAAATTATTCTGACATATCTTTTTTACAGGGATATCTGAAGAAGAGAAGGACCGCCTCTTACGCATTGTTGTTATTGGAGGTGGCCCAACAGGAGTAGAATTTAGTGGTGAATTGAGTGATTTTATAATGAGAGATGTCCAAGAGCGGTATACTCATGTTAAAGATCGTGTTAAGGTGACCCTTATAGAGGTAATTAACATGAATCACCACTTTGTAGGAAGTAATCAACTATCAATTGATATCATTTGCTGATGTTTTGTTCTGATCTTCCTGAACAGGCCAACGAGATTCTATCATCCTTTGATGTTGGACTACGACAATATGCAACAAACCATTTAACCAGGGTAATTAATTACATTCTAGAGTGTGTTTCTTTTTTAAAGATCGTACATGACAGTTGGAGTTTTGTATCAGTGTGGTGTTCGCCTCACAAAAGCCGTGGTAAAAGAGGTGCATTCCACGAAATTAGTACTCAGTGATGGCACTGAAGTTCCATATGGTCTGTTGGTATGGTCTACCGGTGTTGGTCCATCTCAGTTTGTGAAGTCACTGAATCTCCCCAAGTCTCCTGGTGGAAGGTATTATAACATCTGTAATTCCTATTTGCGTCTTCTTCCATTTCAAATAGATTTTCTTGTATGTTCTGATCCTGTTATCTTATTGAGCATGCAGGATTGGTGTTGACCAATGGTTGCGAGTACCTACTGTGGAAGACGTGTTTGCACTTGGAGACTGTGCTGGTTTTCTTGAACAGACAGGGAGACCGGTGCTTCCAGCTCTAGCTCAGGTCAGCAGGACCCTGCAAACAAGTTTTTAACTTTCTGATATATTAATTTCTAGCATGAATTTTGGAACTCAATAATCTACAATTCTGAAAAAAAGGTAGCAGAAAGGCAAGGGAAATATCTAGTTAAGCTGTTTAACAACATTGGAAAGCATAATGGAGGCAAGGCTTTCAGTGCAAAAGATCTTTCTCTAGGTGACCCTTTTATGTACAAGCATATGGGTAGCATGGCATCAGTTGGGCGTTACAAGGCACTTGTTGATTTGCGCCAGTCTAAGGTAACTATGATCAGTGCAAGTTATCCTCGCATCTTCTAACACTCTTAAAGCAACAAGTCTCATACACTGGAAACACAACTCTATTTACTTATTTTTATCAAATCATTATCATTAATAAGCATCTTTTTTTCCAGGATGCAGAAGGCATATCACTTGCTGGATTCCCCAGTTGGCTAATATGGCGGTCTGCTTATCTTACACGCGTGATTAGTTGGAGGAACAGATTTTATGTGGCAGTGAACTGGGCTACCACCCTGGTTTTTGGAAGAGACAACACTAGAATTGGATAAGCTTAATTAAGATTGGCATCAACCATCACTAGTATTTATTTTTTTATTGTTGATTCTTTACATTGGTTTCAGGCTTTGAGCAGCATATATTCAATTTAAGTTTTATACTGCAACCAATATGGATAGAAGGGGGAATTGTAGATGTATACTATATATTACACAGGTAGAAGCAATTGTTGCCTAAAAGAAAATAAAGGGCACATCTTTTACGAGTTATATATTATTATCAATTGATATATTTTCAGAAGAAAATTGTTTACAAAAACATCGAAAAGGATGATCAACTCAATAAGGTTTTGTAACAATGGAGTTTCTCCATTCTTACAGTTCAAAAAAAAAAAAGTTTCTCCATTTCAGCATTTAATTATTGTGACTTTGGGTAAAAATAATTATCTACCATATATTGCGTCATTGGTCTGTATCAATGGACCAATGAGCATAGATCTTCATTACTATAAGTGTTAATGGATGCAAATTAATTAATCGAATATATAATTAATTAGTTGAATCAATTCGGTTAAGTAAAATAAAAGATTCAACTTAGTTAAAGAGTATAAAAATTTGAATTATTATAATATTTCATTAACTTTTTTTTAAATTTTAAAATAAAAAATAAATATTTTAATGCGTTAATTAATTTGTATACTCATATTATTTTTATTTTTTATGAATTTATAATTTAATTAACGAACAATTAAGATGTATAGTTACATTTATAAAATATTAAAATATAATATATATTTTCAATATTATAAATGCCATAAGTTTTACTTTTTATTTATTTTTTAATAATTAAATCTTAAAAATGATAGCTATTTACAGCGCATTCAAACTTAAAGCAACGTCATGTAATATTTATTTAAAAAATATAATATATTAATTAAATTAAAACTTAATATTTCAATGAGTTAATTCAATCTTATTGATTAAATTTTATTAATTCTTTCTTCATCATAAATTAATAAATTCAATTTTATTTTATAAAAATTAAAAATAATCAATTATTTTTATTGAAATATGAATTTTTATTATATATTTTAATATAAAATATATTTAATATTTAATGATAAATAAAAAATTTATAAAAATTTAATATATTAATTTAAAATAATAAATTTATTATAATTTGGCATGAAGGAAAGAGAAAAACAAATGTATGGGACGGAGAACGTTTTTTCTTTTTTTTGAACCATGACCGAGAAAGTTTGTTAAAAAAAATTGGGACCGAGGAAACAGTTAATTTTGATTTATTCAATTAACAAAAGTTAACTGAAACCACGATTGCGCACACTTCAAATATTCCTCCAGCACTTTTTTTTTTTTCAGTTATGATGCTGACGTGCGAATTTTGACTTGTCAAACTGTCAATTCTTCATTATCACATCGGCTACTGAGCGGTGAATCTTTACTTTCCCTTTAATCATTTGCCGCGACGAGAGCCAAAGCACGGCGGTTCCTGGTGCTATATGCGGCAAAAACCACGGTGGATAGAAGGACGAGCAGTTGAGAGATAATCGTTAGAAATCCTCCGATTTTCGCATTCTTGAAATGGCTTGAATTTAATAATTAAAATCTCTGGCACAAATTTCAGTATACTAATTATAAAGCTATATTATTATTATTGGATTAGCCTAATGAAATGATCATAAATTATAAACAACTGCTATTTTCTTCCAACCTACTTAATCCAAGATCAATTTTACCGTTTAAACTAAATATTATGAATTTTCCATAACAATAGACAAAATTCCAAAGACAAAAAAAAAAAAAAAGAGGCAAGATTAAAAAGAAAAACTGATTCATTTATGTACTAAACTAGAGACACTTTACACTAAATTTGTGCAAGAAACAGCCTCTATTTACATAAAAACAAACACTTATCTCTCTCTTAAAAAAACTCAAAACAAAATTGGTACTAAGTTGTCTTTGACGGGACAGCTGAACTAAGAGAAGTGATGAGCTCGTCGAGAAAAGATAGAAGCAAAAAAATGAGCTAAACCCACCACTATCGCCACCTTCACTTGCCCTCTTTTTGGAATCGGACGGCTTGAAAACCTCCTTGAAACGTTCCTAGTATTGATCATAACCGCCGTTCTCGCACCTTCCATGTTCTTTCTTTCTGAAAACAGATGTTAAAAACTTAGAATTATCACGGTTGATGTGTCCTAATAGCTTATATAAAAGGATTTATTGATTAATGCCCTCATCGTTCAATTTAATTACGATGCGTACCTTCCTCTCTTTTTTTTTGACTGTCCAGTTTGTTGACAATCTTGACCCCGGATCTGCGATCTTGACTCTGGGAATTAGAGCAAGCCAATAGTCATTATCTCAAATCTTGTATGTGAACACTGATCAAACTATCAGGGCTTTGTTTTTTTAAAACAAAAAAAAAAAGAAATAAATTATTTGTAGTATATTGCTCAGAGAATGTGAACGCTGACCAAGTTACATAAGGGCAAGTATGTCATTATAATAATGGAACCTGGCAGTAACAGCATCAAACCTATTTTAGTAAAATGATAAAATCGAAATAACAATACTAAAGTGAGGTCCAAGTGAGAATCAAAAACAATTATTAGATAAAAAAAAATAATAACGTGGCCAAATTGTTCCCATTTTCAATCAAATAAAAATATAGAAAAGCCTCCATCCACTCTTCCACTCTGGTTTTTGTCACTTTGCTTAAAGTTGTGATTCCACCCAACAAGATAAGATTAGAAAGCTCACATCATTGTTTTTATCTTCTAGCTCGCTACTATTTTCTTTACAATTAATTTTTATTTTTTAGCTACTAATTAATGTCTTGTAAACTTATCCTAACGGTCCATCGTATTTATATATATCTTATCTTTAATCTTTAATATAAAAAAATATAATTAATTTTATGTCCGAATACTACAACTGCTGAAATTTTCAAAATTCAAAATTTTCAAATTTGACTAATACCTAATTTGAATTTGAATTATAATTATTTTATATTATTTTATATAATTATAATTTATTTATTTCGGCATTATGTTTGATATTAAAAATTAATTATTATTTATACCCAAAATAAAAATTTCAGATTGAATGGAAAGTTGACTGAATTAGAAGCAGTTATTGAAGTTGGCAAGAATTTGAAAGTACTTGCTAAAATTGCACAATGGAGAATGAGTGGAAAAACATTTCCAACTTGAGCCATAAGAGCAAGGGGCAGTAAGAAAAACATTTAAATCAAAGATGAACAATAAGCTACATATTTCTAAATATGTTAATTTTATTTTTATTTTTATTATGAATTAAATAAGATGGATAATTATAGATGAACATTAGAAATATAAATGCACACAAAATATATTAGTATATATATATTGGCAGAGGCGGAGCTAGACTTAAAAATAAAGAGGGCAAAATTTCTTTTACAAATTTTGACTTCTCCCGTAATTATTTATTTCTCTTTTTATTTTAATAGTATTTTATAAATTTACTATTAATTAATAATATATTTTCATTATTAAAAAATTAATTAATAAAAAATATTAATATATATGTATATAGAATTTTAAATTTATAAGATTGTTCGTAATAAAAATAAAATAAAAAAATTAAATAATGAATATAATTTCTTAAAAAATAATTAAAATAAATGAGTTTTTTAATTTATTAAATGAGTTCAAATTAATTTAGTTAAAAAATTTACTCCTTTTTTATTTTTTATTTTGCATTTGTATTATCAATATTTTATCAATTTTTTAAAAGAGAATTATTGCTTATAGAATAAATAATTTATTATAAATTTTTTTTATTTCTTGTAAAAATTAAAAAAAAAGGAGGTAATTTAAAATTTTTTAAAAAAAGTTAATAAATAATTTAAAATTTTTTAAAAAATAGTATATATATATTCATATTTTCAAAAAGAGAAGGGGCAACTGTCCCCTTCTCCTTATTCTCCTTAATGTGTCCTTCTCCTTATTCTCCTTAATGTGTCTACGCCCTGTATATTGGGTAATATTATAAAACTAAATACTTCAAATAATAGTCATTCCACGTATATTAGTCCATATATTTTTTCATTTCTAATACATATATAATTACTTTAATAAAATATAATAAATTCAATTGTAGAATTACGAGCTTTAAAATCTAATGTTGGCCAAAATTCTTTCAAACTTAGTTTTAATTTTTCCACTAATCAATTTCATTATTACTTAACTTCAGTTTTGTAGTCTATCATTCATATTTCAAACTTAGTGAATTAATTATTATTTATACTCAAACTTATTTAATTAATTACAATATTTGTCCACAGCTTTTGTATTTAGTGAATTAATTAATTTTTATCAGTGATTCTTGTGGAATTCAAATGAACTATTAGGAAAATTTAGAAATTTTAATTTCTTTTATAATATTTTAAAAAATGTATACAACTATTTCTGTTAAAAGTCAAATTTTAGTGATTTAATTGAGAAACCTACATCCTCTAGTATGCATATAAATTTAATTTAAATTAAAAGATTAAATTTTATAAAATCATAATAAACCATTACCCATTTCATAATATAAATAATTAATAAATGGAAATTACTAGTTCAGCTATTTTTATTATTTTCATCCATCGGGATATAGTTATTGTGATTCTTATATATTAAATTAAGTTGGAACTCATTAAAATAATTGATTATTTTTAGTATTTCCACCTCTCTCTTTTTTTTTTCACAATATTTTGCACATGCTAATATCCATGCTTCTATACCATTAAATTAAATAAAGTGGAACATTGTTGCAATAAAGCTAAAGCATCCTCTTCTTAAATGAAAAGTAGTGAACTTTAACTTTGGATTCCTGTCATGTCTTCGCTTCACAATCTATATATCCTTTTCTTTTTTCTCATTATCAAAAAATGATTCTGAGATAAATATTCAAAGTCACCCACTAGAATACCACTCTTTTTTATTGGATATTAAAACGATTTTCCTTTTGAAATGTGCATGGAAGAATTTAAAAAAAAATGTTAATTAAAAGGTGGCGGGGATGTCATTTTGTATTTATATATAATAATGACTCTATTATATTATATTCAGGGGCGAGATGAAATCGTGTGGGGCTGACGATTCTCCTGGTCGGCCACCGAACATATATTTTTAAGGGAAATTTTTATCGGCCGGAGCAGCAGACATAAAGTTTCAGCCTCTCAGCCTCATCTTCTTCTTACGTGCGTTGAAGAGGAGTTTTATCCCTCTCTTCCCGAGCTGCTACTTCCGCCACTGGTTATATTTATATAATATATATGATATGTATATATATATATATATATCAAAACATTACATTATTAGTTATATGATTCACATAATTGTGATTCTTGAAAAGCATTGATTCAATGTACTTATAATAATCCCTAAACACAAATTTTTTAATTGTTGTCAGATTTTGTCAATGAAAGAATAGATTCGGCTCTAAAATTACTGGATTTAAAAACTTAACTAATTAAGACTGCTATAGATTAATTTTTTTACAAAAAAAAATATTATTATTATTAGCTGATTCGATATATATGTTTGAAACTAGGGGATGCATCTATAATTATTCGGTAAGCGTGTTTGTCTTTGGCACTAATAAATTAATACGTCAATGCTCAAGTAAGATGATATCTGTCATCATACACTTAATTAATTGGCTAATGGCAAAGACTTCTGTCGTAACCATTAATCAATGTCAATATTATTAATTTTTATGTAAATCTAACATTATTGTAAATATAACAATAATATTTTTTATCAAAAAAAAAATATAACAATAATATCAAGAGATATTAATGGAAAGGCTGGCGATTATTATCACTCACAAAAGTCCTAAAATTTAATGTGATTTCATGATAAAATTATAAGATTTTTTATAAAACTCTCATAAAAAATCAAAATATTACAGATTTATTAGATTTTTTAATATATTTTTAAATTTATTAAAAAATTTTAATCAATTTATAAATTTATCATATTTCTAAAATATATATATAATTTATTATGAGATTATTTTACATTTGATAACTTTTATAATTTTGTTATGAGTTACTAGAATTTATTATATATTTTTATAAAATAATTAAAAAAATCTTATTAAAAATTTTAAAAATTTGGCTAGGAATGTAATTTCTGTAAAATTAATTATTTTATTTTCCAAATAAATAATAATACTTATAAAATTAAAATGAATTTACTGTAACAATCTGGATTTCAATCTCAGCCTCAGTAAATTAAGTTTTAATGGGTTTTGTTGAAGTTGGGAAAGGACATAATCTCTTCAATAAAGAGAGAGAAATAACATTCACTTGAAATTACTTCTTTAGAATGAAAGACCTAACTATAAAGTGAATAAAAAAACAAAATTTTAGTCTAAGTTTTATAATTATATCAGCAAATTACAATTGGCCTCACGGTAGGCAGTTGCTTCGGAAAAAAGAAGAAGAAGGAATCTATGAGTTTATTTTAAATTTCATGTGTTTTTAATTATTTTTTTTAATTTTATTCAATTTTAAATTTTTATTTGTAATTGTACTCTAAAATTAATATTTCATATTAATTCGATGATAAAAATAAAATTAATCTTGAAATTTATTACATAACACTATCAATTTATTTTCAAATTAATTATTTAATTAGTAAATTTACAAAATTAAAGCTTTCAATTAATTAACTTCAATTGAAATTTGAAAATGATATTAACAGTATAATATAATGAGCGTAATTAAGGATCAACAGTGAACTTTTATAAAAATTGTGATATAGGGTAAAGTTTAAATTAAATTTTTAAATAAAAATAAAAAATAAAAATAATGCATAATTGCCAAAATGCATAGTCCAAACTTAAAAAAAATAAAGGAGTCCAAAAGCATAAAAAATTCTATGACTGATATGATTGCTAAACAAACGCAAATTGTTTTAATATTTGAGTTAATTATAATTAACTATTTCTCATAAATAATTTACATTATGGGGGAAAGATTTAACTTTTAACCACAAAAATTAAATAAATTTATAGCAAAACAAAACATAAAGAAGAGTAATAATTGATTTAATAGCGAGGAATTAGAGATATGAAAATGAAAGTGAGATATCCCAACAGAAAGATAACTTATCAAATGAACAATCTGATTGCATTAAACTAGCGACTAAATCAGTTCTAATCTCTCTCTCAAATCTCAAGTTCTCAACCAAGAGAAACAAATTGAGACTGGATAGGTTAATTAATTAGTAATTAAACTAATTTAATTTAGTGAAGTAATAATATATAATTAGGGTCGTCTAGTGAGAAAAGAGAAGATGGAAGCAAAAGAATGAGCAAGGCCTAATACAATAGCCACCTTCACTTGAACTCTCTTTGGTATTAATCTTGACTGTGAATAATTGATCATACTTGTTGTTGATCTTCTAGCAGTTTCATTTGAAGCTGCTGCCATTTCTTCTTTCTTCAATTTCTTCTTCTTCTTCTTTTTTCTTTTGGTGGGTTTGATGAGGAAGGAATTCAGTGTTGTGGCGGGTGCTTTGACAGGTGGGTTTTATAGTAGAAGCTGATGGCTAATTTGATTTGGCTGGTTCATGCACCTTGGCCTTTTGCTTTAAATTAATAAATTAAATTCTTTGTACTTTTTTTTATTTTTTGTTGACGATATTGACCTTGCTTTTCGTATTATATATTATAAACATGTGAGATAATATGGGGTACTGTGTACTTTAATTAAAGCTAAGTAGACAAGAAGATTGGCTAGATCTTTGCTTTTCTTATCAAAATGAAAGTAACGTTATTTAATGGATAAAATGCCAAACTTACCCCCAACCATATGTATATTTACCACCGTCACCTTTATATCGTTTTGCATGGCATAATATATATTTATATAAAAATGTTTTTATTTAATTATTTTATGCATCAAGTGCCACCATTTTTACCATCTTTAGATTTGATTTTTTTCTATTTTGATTTTATTAATAAAATGTACTGCATGAACGCATAGATTTATCATGTTATTTCATTCTTTTTAATGTATAAAAAAGGACAAATGATGATATAGATGAAATTATTTATATGGTATTTATAAAAATAAAAAAATTAGAGTAGTTTTTCATATTATAATTTGCGATATATTAAATTAGTAAAGCTTGTGGCTTAGAATGTAAAGTTTACAGTATGAGGACCTTATTTTCATTGTTGATGTTCTATTTATTGGTATGCAATAATATTTGATTTTTTTTCAAAAAAAAAAACACAACAGCTTTTTTTTTTTTTTTGAAAAGAGAAGAATCAATTTCCTTGTAAATTTTTTCTTTTTTATCTTTTGGCCAACCCAGTCTTTTTTAACAAATCTTATTTTTTTATATGTTATTTCTGTTTTATTGTTTATTTGTTAGTCTTTTATTCCTTCTATGATGTCTTTTATTGGGTTAATTTAGGTAATTTTTTGTTCATAGTTTAATGATAATTGCAAACTTTACTTTTAATATATTTGTTAGTGTCTATATTAAATTCAAAGAAAAATTATTAAAAACTTAAAAAAATAATATTTTTTTTCATCGAATATGTTCCGATCTTATAATAGATTTAAGCTAAGATTATTGTTATCATTATTTGTATTTTTAATTTGTTTTAATATTAGTCTTGGAAATTATAATATTGTAAATTTTGTATTATTTTATTTTAGGAATTAATAAATATTTAGATTTCTTATTTCTGACATAGTGGCATGGTGCATATGGTCCACGTGCACATTTTGGTCTGATTCACACTAATTTGGAGCGACAATGGCAATGTCATGGGCCAGAGTGTCACTGTCCAATTGTTCCGTATCTTAATTGATTATAAACAGCAACTATAACTATTTTTTTTTCAGTTAAAAAAAACTATTTTTTTTCAATATATATATATTCTTTTAATTATGAGCATTTGTTTATATATTAATTAAAATTATTTTTTTAAGGAGTACTTGGTTTAGTAATATTAAAATTATTTTAAAAATTGAAAGATTTTAAATTCAAATTCTATTAAAAATTAAATTCATAAAACAAAAAATGAAATTTGCAAATATATTCTAAACTATGAAAACATGCTTAAAAAAATTAAATGTTAATGTTAATCATAATAAATGAGAAAATAACAAACTAATGCTAAGAATAGATCAAAAATTAATTCTATTAATACTTTCTCTATTTCACATCAAATATTTTATAAGAATTTTTTTTTATAATTTCAATCGTCATTTTTATAAATTTATTTTTATGAGATAAAATTAATAATTAATAAGAAAATAATAGTTAAAATAAGTAATGAAATAAAATACTATAAATTTTTTATAAAATTTATAATTATTAATAATTAATTTAGTATATATAATTATTTTTAAAATGGAGAGTATCAATTTATAAAAATATATTAGACAAAGGGGAGGGCAATGAGCATGGCTGCCCAGACATGACAAGATTAGGCACACATGATTGTGGTTCTTTTTTAGGAGAGAAATTATAGCATATGGGGGCAGAAAATTAACATGTGAATTTTATTCTTGAAACTGATTAGTACATGTCCGATGTACAAATATAAATCTAAACCTGTTTTTCCAATAATTTTGGTCAGGTCGTTTTAAAATAAATATAATTTGAATTATTGAGTTGCTTGTGAGTGTGAGCGTGAAGTAGTTTTACATTGAATTAGGACCTTTTCTTTCTTTTTTATGATTCGACTGAAAACCTAATTATTTTGATAAAATTCAATCGTTTCATTTTACAATGCTTTTCTCCACTTTGGTGAGAATGATGACTGTCAGGTAGGAAAGTTTGATTTTACAGTTATTTGGAGACGAATATTCTTCTATTCTTCAATAGGTACTCCTAATTCTAGCATTGTGATGGGACTGGTTGATTTTGATGTTACACGTGTTTTTTTATCTTTTTAAAACTAAAAAAAATTAATATATTTATTAAATTTTTAATAGACTTATTACGAGATGAAAGTATCTTTAAAAGTGAAAATATTTTTAAAAATATTTATTTTTTTTACTTTTAATCTTAAAATATTCACTTTCAAAAATATATATTAGTATATTCAAAATATACTTAAAACATATTTTAAATTAAATTTAAAAGAAACTAAAAACTTTTAAAAATTATATGGTATTTTAAAAAAATTAAGGAAGTGCTACGCCACCTATTTTTTTTCCTATATTATTATGTAAGGATATTTAAGTTAACATAGTATAGATAAGAAGAAAAAAAAAAGAAAGAAATCAACGCCGTTGGATTCAAATTATGTGAAGGGGAGATGGAATTCGGAGTGAAGCTTGTGTTCTAGGAAACTATTTTTCCATCAAAATCACTTACAATTTAAACTTAAGAAATTAAAAAAAAAACAAAATTAGTTTTTGATCAATCATTTTGAAGAAATTTCACACAATCTATCGAACTTTTCTCTTATTGTTAGAATCGGTCTCGTTCCATACAAAATATCTCCAAACATATGATAAAACTTAAAAAACATTGAAAATTAAATAGGGATAAGTATCAATTAAATTTCATCATATTTAAAATATATTTTAATTCGACTTAAACCTGATTAAATATTAAAAAATTTAATTAATTTTGATTAAAATTATATATTTTTTCAATAGATTTATTAAGAATGTATGGATCGAGTTCGGTCGAATTCAAAAAAGTTCTCAATCTGACCGAACTCATAGAAGAATAAAAATTGCCCACCCGACATCACCTGATTTGACTAATTTTTTTTATCGACCCTCACACATTTCAATTGTAGACGGATGAAAATAGTTTGATTCAGTTTGAGCTTCACAAATGAAGCTTAATTTTGAGCTTTCTTTTCCAGTTACAAGTATGATTATTTTAATTATGTATAAGAAATATAAATAAAATTAAAAATAAGCATGACTTAACAAATAACAAAGAAAATATATATAAAAAAATAAATAAATTATTTTATAATATTAAAGTAATTGACTAATATTTTTAGAATGAAAATATTAATAAAAAAACTAAATAATTTAATTTTTAAAAATTAGAATATGCAAAAATTAGATGTTAAAAATACATGGGCTGACTAATGTAATATGCAAAACCTTAGAGACTTTATAATTATTTAGTCTAATGCTTATATATGGTGGAAAAATGGGGTTTGTTTGCCCTAATGTAAAACGACAACGTTCTATATATATAAATATTATAATATAAGTCGGTCGAGTTCGATTTAAAATAAAAAAGAATATATGAACCGACCGATCACCCGAAACCGAGCATATTTAAATATCTATACCGATTTCGACCATATGAAATAACTGAGCTGATCGAATCCACTCAAACAGTTTGGGTCAAGCGGGTTCGATCTAGTGAAAATATTTTGCCCAGCCCTACGACTCATATATTTTTTGAATTTAATCGGATTATATAATATATATTATAAATATATATGTATAATATATATTTATTGATTGGGTTCAAATAGAAAATAAATCTCAATTTTACCATCTGACCGAACTAAAAAAATTTAAAAAATATAAACCTGATTTTATCTATATAAAAACATAAACCGAGATTATAATCCACTTGATTTTATCAAATTTAGTCGAATTTAAAAAATTTATACACCCCTAAATTATTAAAGTTAAAAAAATGCATAACACAAAAGTATCAACGTAGTCATAGCTCGTCTTAACATGAGATTCTCTATTTTTGAAATTCATTTCACTGTTGTTTCTTTTTCCCAATACAATTTACAATCCTGCTGGTTTTTTATCCACTTCCATATAAATATGATTTTGGTTTGATTAACTGAAATTATCATATAACTATGATTATAGTTTGGTTAACTGAAATTGTCAATTCTAGTTTGTAATAATCATGAACTTTAACATTAATAGGAAAGAATCGATTCAGTTAAGGTTCAGACTCTTAAATGATAGACCAATTTCTATTTTAATTTTGATTTGAATTACCGATTCAAATTGATTTTTTTTTAATTTATATTTTTAATAAAATTAACTATAATTGGTAATTCTTTTCATTAAGATTAAGCATTTGACTCGAAAAGTTGATAATATTAATTAAGTTAAATCAAGTAATATTCATAGATAAAAATAATAATAATTACTAATTTAGTAATAACAAATAATAATAATAATAATAAATTTTTATAAAAATAAATTTTTATTGTATATATATATATTTAATTGCATAATTTTAAATATTTAATATTACAGTTAAATTCAACTCAATTCACTCCACTCAACAAAATAATAATTTCAAATTAATTGGGATTGAGTATATGGATTATTTTTTTTCACTCAAAACGATTGAAGTGTAAGAAAAAAATTTAATAAATTAAATATAAGATTTTAATTTTGTATTAAAAAATTATATATATATTTAATATATATTAAAAACTAATATATATTAATACTATATATTTTTTAAGATATATACATATTTTTTATAATATATATTAATTTTTATTTTATTTTTTAATATTTAAATCCTGAACCATCGGTTTCAATTTTAATTCAAAAAATCATAAACTCTAACGTAATTTTTATAAATCAGAATTAGTTTTGATTATGAATCAATTTTTTTTTTAATTTTAATCCGCCTCATGAACCAAACTGCAAATTCATGATCAGGGTTCCAATTTACAGAAAACCATGTCCATGATTACTTCCATAGTCACTTTATTCATAGAAGTTCTATGGCCTTCCAATTTCCCTCGTACATTTTTCTTACAATCAGCTGTTTCTCCCAGAGTTTAGATCATTATTGTCTAACAAATAGAAACACTCTTCTAACAAATTCTTTTGCTGGAATCATATTTTTATATTTCTTTATAATTCATCTTACTATTATTTGAGCAGCTGTCCTACAAAGAGGATCAGGAGAATGCAAAGGGGTCTATATGTGAATAAATTAAATAAAAAAAGAAAATAATATTATAAAATAAATAAATAAATAAATAGATAAATAAATAAATTTTGATACATTTTATTTATATTTTTAAATTTTCTTATTTTTTTATTGTTAAATATTTGATTGGTGATCTAAATATTTATATTAATCTAATAATATTGCTAATAATGTCACACATATATATATTTAGAATAATTTGCTATAAAAATTTTGAAGTTTAATTTGAAATCTGAAAAATACTTTAGAGTCATATTTAATTTTTTTATTTAAAATATTTAAATAGTGAATCCAAAATAATGTCATGGTGCCATGTTATAAAAAGTAAATGAAAAAATTAACTTCTATTAACTGAGAATCTAATTTCCTCCATTTTATGGAAAAAAAAATTGCTCTATTTTTGATAGAAGGAGGACATAAATTGATAAAAAAAAAAAAACTTTATAATACAAAGTGTGATACCTCAAATAGTTCAGTGTCATTTTTATACATTTTCCTAAATTAAATTATATATATTGGAACTATAGCCTATTTTTGGAACTATAGCCTATTTACATATCTATTATAGGACAATAAGATCGAATAATTTCAAATTTAAATACATGATTAAAATTATATGATAAAAGTGATATATATATATATATTTATATATTTTATACTATTTTTCAATATAGATTTTAATTTGATAAAAAATAAAATAAAATAAATTTTAAGTTATATTTCACATTATAATAGTATATTATACATTCATACATACATACATACATACATACATATATATATAGAGAGAGAGAGATTAAGTTAAATGAGAATTATACTTTAATAATGTGTTATAATAAGTTATCAAACTTATTTTGAAGTATATAATAATTTTAATTTAATGAATAAATTAGGAAACTATAATTATATAGTAAATTTAACTTATTATTTGCAGAAGAACAAAACACTTCTAATTTTTTTTTAAAAAAATTTACATATATAAAGGTGAAGAATTTTGAATTAAAATAGTTTAAAAATATGATTACTAAGAAAAACAACTAAATATAGTAAAATAATTACTATTTCAACTTAATGTTAATAAATTCTATTGAAGTTTAAATATACTATTTTACTGGATTTGGTTAGCTAAAAGTAACACATCAATTTGTCTTTTAAACATTTTACATGTGTCATCCATTGCAAATTAATAGCATTAATATTTATCTAGTAAATTTAAATAGAGACTATAAGAAATTATGCTAGTTATTAATATAATTCTTAAATAATACATATGATTAAATAAGAGTCTCCTTCCTAGTTAGAAGTAGAGTTACAAATTAGGAACAAAACAATGCAACTTACTAACTAGAAAAGATAGAATATACTAGAAATTTACCTTCTTTCTCTTTAGTCAATTTTGATCAGGGGTGAAGTCAGACTTTAAAATAAAGGGGACATAATTTTTTTTGCAAATTTTAACTTTTCTATAATTATTTATCTCTCATTTTATTTTAATAGTATTTTATAAATTTATTAATTTATTAATAATATATTTTTATTATAAAAAAATTAATTAATAAAAAAATATTAATATATATGTGTATAAAATTTTAAATTTATAAGATTGTTCATAACAAAAATAAAATAAAGAGAAAAAAATTAAATAATGAATATAATTTCTTAAAAAATAATTAAAATAAATAAGTTTTTTAATTTATTAAATAGGTTTAAATTAATTTAATTGGAAAATTTATCCCTTTCTTTATTTTTTTTATTTGTATATTATTAATATTTTATCAATTTTTTAAAAGAAAACTATTACATATAGAATAAATAATTTTTTATAATTTTTTTATTTCTTGTAAAAACTTTAAAAAAAGGAGGTAATTTAAAATTTTTAAAAAATAATAATAAATAATTTAAAAATTCTTAAAAAATATTATATATATATAAATTTTCAAAAAGAGAAGGGTGCAACAACATGTCTTCGTCTCTAATTTTGGTCAACCTTATAAGAATAGGTAATGGATTTACTTTTGGATCAAATTAATCAACTTAAGGTTTGGGTTTCAAATTTGGGTTACGGTTTGTATTTGGGTAACATATCTGTATTTGGTTAGGGTTAAGAAATCGAATCAAAGGCAATCTCGTTACTCTGAGAATACTTTCTTATCGATTGATAGAAAGAAAATAAAAAAATAAGATTTCATGATTTCAAAGAATCTTGAAAGGATTTAGGGTTTATGAAGAAAAAAAAAACAGTTTTAGTTATCTTTTCTAAAAATAATTTGAGAAACAATATTTTATTATTTATTGAATAATTTGAGATTTTGAGTGCCTATCAATTTTAAATTCAATATTGAATATGTAATAATCCCGCCACTTAGTAATAAGATTAGGCTAGCTTCCTTTTTCATTACGAAAAGATAAACATCATTTTTATTTAAATTTTACATTTTACATTAAGCATAGATTTATTAAAATTTATTTTTTTATAACTCGAGAGAGATGTAATTAAATGGTAGAAACTCATTCATCCTTAATTAAAAATTAAGAGTTCGATCCTTAGCGTTGGATATAGAGTAGTCTTAAATTCTCGAGTCAGCTGTCTTATCTTTTGAGGTGTCTGCTAATCAGTGAGGAAATTAGTTACTATGTTCGACGGTGAATACTCTGGTCTAGAACAAAAAAAAATTGCTGGCTTAGTTTAAGTAACATTTTTTTACTAAATATAGAGAATGTAAAATATGATATAAAAATTGACAAAATTACATGCAATGTTATTTTTTCTAAAAATATATATCTCTAAAAGTAAATATTTTTAAATTAAAAGTTGAAAAGTAAACTTTTTTTTAACAATTTAAATCATTTTAAAAATATTTGATTTTCAGATTTTTTTTTAACAAGACCTTAAAAATTTAGCATATGTTGAGAATTTCCGAGAAATTTTGCATAGTATATCGCATTTTGTTAGTTAGTTTTTACTTTTGTGTCTCTAACTTTTTTGTTTCATTTTTATGGAAGCTTGCAAATTCTTAACATATATACGGCAACATTGCACAAGGCTTCTTCTTTCTTTTTTTTTTTTTAAAATTTTTATGGACACTGCATGTTTTGTTAAATTAATAAACATGTAGTGTGTTTATGCATGTTGTTGTTGTTATTATTATTATTATTATTATTATTATTATTATTATTATGTTTTAAATTTTTATTTAATTTTTATTTAATTTTTATTTAATATAGTTTTATTATTCTCATATTCACAACATATATAAATATGTATACAATATATACATAATATATACACAATAAATACAACATATGCATGATATAAATAGTACAATTAAATAACATATAAGAAATATATATTTTTTATCAATCGTAATTAAACATATTTAGAATATACATACAGTGTACACTGATATATAATATACATATAATATATATTATATATATAATAAACTTAGACATACAGATGTCGTAACATACAAAAACATTTACATAGTTTAATACATACACAATATGCACAGAATAAACATAAATATATATACAATCTGCATGTAATATAAATGCAATAAATTTAATATTTTTTAATTTTCTTTTTATGTGTATAACATATAAAATCTTTTAAAAGTAAATTTAATATTTTTATTAATTTTTTTATATATTTTACTTTTTTTTATAAATTTTATTTGTGTTATTTCTTATTTAAAATCAATATCAAAAATTTTTCTTTATAGAAAATTAATAATTTTTTATATGTTAAAAAATATAATTTAAAATACTAATTTTATTGATATATATTTTTTTAATAGTGAAATATATTTATTAGCACGTTAAGGAATAGTTTAACGACAAGTGCATCACTTTTAAATAAATTCATATTCAATTTTTTTATATTAAAATATATTTATTTTATAGTAAAATTTTAAAAAATAAAAATTAAAGTATTATTGTTTGAAGTGAGGGAGGAAATATTTTTGTAAAAAAAATATAGTTTGAAGTGAGAAAAAAAGTATTTTGGTAAATAAAAAAGTATTGAAGCATTTTTAAATTTCTTTTGAAAATGTAATATTTCTGAAATTAAACTTTTTTTAAGGTAGTTATATAAAAAAGCCTAAACTTTTTTTTTAGCTGTCATTAAACAGGCTGATGCAGTTGGGCTAATTGAAAAGCCCAAGTCCAACAAATTGGATTATGAATTGATGAGATTGCAACCCATTCATTTCTTGAAACTCCAGCCAAGGCTTATGGAGTCAAGGTGATTCAAATTAGGGACATTTACGTACCTATCTAAAAACAATAATATTTATTACAAAATATCATAAAAACTAAAAATATTTATACTTTTTTTAATATTAAAATTTTAAAAATATCTCATTGCTTAATAAAATAATTTTTTTTAAAAAATATATTTTTCATCAACACATTCAATATTTTACTTTAAATTTTTAATTTTTTTAAATTCCACCATTAAAATAAAAAATTATAATAAAATAATAAAAATTAATATTTTAAATTATTTTTCATCATATCAAAAATAATTTTTTAAAAAAAATTAATTTTAATTATAAAAAAATAAATAAAGCTAAAAAAATAAAAAACAAAACAAATATATAAAAATATATTAATAAAAATTATTAAATTTATTTTTAAACAAATTTTATATATTATACACATAAAAATAAAAAAATATATATACAATTTTGTTATATAAATATATTGTAGATGTTTTGTTAATGTTATATTTTTATTATTTAAGTTGTGTATATTTTATATAAAAATTATTGAATATTGTGTTATGTGAATATTGTGTGGATGTTTGAGAATAAAAAAAAATTAAATTAAAATAAATATTAAAAATACTATATAGATGTGCAGTGAATTTATTATAGATATATATTGTTGATGTGTTGTAGATGTGTCATAAATGTATTTTATATTATTGAGAATATATTATATATGTATTATATATATGTTATATATATATATTATTTTTTTATGTGTATATTAAAAATATATCATACATTTTTATTTTTAAATAAAAAAATAAAATATAATGATAAAAAAATAAAAAAATACAAAAATAAAAAAGAAAAATCAACTTTTTAAAGTTTTTTTTTTAAAAAAAAGTTGAATTTTGTATTGTTAAAAAAAGAATTATCGGGCCCGTATATGTGAAAAGTAAAGGCGTAAATCACGTACAGGATGTAAAGTTCTCAACAAATTATGAGGAGAAATTGAGTGTAAAATCACAACAAACAAAAAATTTTGTTTTGGTTATATTACCAAAGATTAAGGATTATAGCTTAAATTAACTTTTAATATTTTAAATCGTGTCCCATCAAATTCAAATTCAATTTTAATTAATTAATTAACAAATTTTATTTTTTAAATTAAATAAATCCAATTTTTATTACAAAAAAAGAAAGAAAAATATATTTCAAAAATTAGTGATATGTTTCAAAAATCATAAAAATTTACAATTCTTTTTTTTTCCCAAATTTTCCGATCACCTAACTTTTTCCTCAAAATTTTCCCTTAATAAATTTTTTTTCTTTTTATTTTCCTTGATTTTCCCATATTCATTGATTTCGAAGGAATACTTATTTTATTGTTTTATTATCCATTTTTTGCTTTTTTATAATTATATTTTTATTTAAAAATATAAGTTTGTTTTTTATTTTTTTACAATAAATACTGGATTTAATTAATTTTAAAAAAGAAAAATTCACGAACTAATTTAATCTTAAAGTTGATTATGAATTTGATTGGATCTATATCCAAATATTAAAGGTTCAATTGATTCTGAAATTAATTTTGAATAAATGATTGGATACAAATAGAAAATGAGGTCTATTTTGAACTTTAATTCATGATGAAATGAAAAAAAAAAGGATTTTTTCTAGTATGTCATGCTAACGGAAAGATGAACAAAGCCCATTCAGTTCATCAATTAAAAATTCAAAAAGTTAATTTGATTTTTAAAAAAAATGTCAATATTTTAATATTATGACACGTAATATTTAATTTTGCATTTTGAGACATAAAAATATAATAAGATTTTATTATTTTTATATATCTCTGTCATTCAATCAATGAATAGTTTTTTCTTGAGAAAATACTAGCAATGCAGCCAGTGAATTTAGTGAAATTCAGCTATCTAATGATTCATATTCATAATTTTTCAACTAAAGCAGGCAGTGTGATTTGCTTTAAAGTGGGTAATGCAATTGGCATTTTATGACATTCTAAGTTTATCTGTTACTTTCTGTATATTTCTTCAATTCCCCATTCAGACTTCAGAGGGAAGAAGATAGAATTAGACATAAATAACTCCAACACCACCAACTCCAACTCAAAGTCTCAAACCATCCTCCTCAAGCAAGCAAAATCCAAATTTATAAATTAGACGGCTAACGAATTTCACAAAAATACAGCAAAGCAACCATTTTATTTCAATATATCAATTCACAAACAATTCACCCAAGTATGAATCAAAAACTAGTCCCAACAATATATATCTAATTATCTATTCACAACAAGTGAATAAAAATTCATAACTAAATAATTATCTGCAAGACAAATATAAATTATAATAGATTAAAAATTATACTTACAAAACAAGTGATTAAGTGTTGCTATGTGAATCTAAAACCAAGACCAATATCATCTTTACGTCAATATTTACTCTACCAAAAAAAAAATATGTGAAATCAATCAATTATCATTAACAATAGAACAAGATAAAAAGGAAAATAATAAAAAAAATGGCATAACTTACATTGGACAAGAAACCAACTCAGAAATTATTGTTTATCTCAAACTAAAAAAAAAGCACCTTTAAAAAAAATTAAATATGCCAAAATGAAAAAAAAAATTAGAATTAAGAAAAAAGATGAAGAAGAAACTGGGCAAAAGAGAGATGAAGAAGAAGAAAAATAGAAGTAGGGCTGTGTATAAATTTTGTTACTTACCAATCATTGAAGAATTTTCATATTTGTAATCCTTGTGCCTAAGGTAGCATCCTTCACAGTATCTTTTGACCCTCTGATGAGTTTTACAAATTTAAAAAATGCAATCAATCGCTATACAACTAAAATATCATTATAAATTTAAAAAAAATTAAAGAGTGATTAAATTTTCACAGTATCTGTTTCGATTTTTTCATTTTATTCAAGTTTTTCAAGCAGCTCCGAGCGTCGAAATTTAAAAATCATTAGCTTTAGCCAATTTTATATACAAGTTAAAGCTTCTCTTATTTTAAGAGAAAGAAAAATCCTAAAAACACCTAATACTCTCCCATTCATGCATAAAACACTATGATGTCACAGTAGATATTGAAATAGCAAGCACATCATGTTTTAAGTGAGACAATACAGGGACTCTAATAGCATTTGACTTTCACCAACCTATCATATCAAAATTAGACTCATTCCCACATTCACAATATTCATTTAAATATTTTTTCAAGTTATTTTGAGCATTTATATTGTCTTGCTACCTTAAATGACTCATAAATGTAGCTTTCCTAGCTTTTAAGGCTGCAATTCCTACCCCATTATCAGAATTAGATAGCTGGCCAATTTAAGTTTATTCTACAGAAGAAGTTGCAGGCTGTATGTATTGGAATACCTTGCATACAACGTGGTCAGATGGGTCATAATCTTATCAATCATACTTTTTGCTACTTCCCGACCATGAATATTTTTTAGTGACTAAACACTCTATTCTATTTTATTCCTAAGGTTAAGGATATCACCAACAAAAATCAAAGCATTAATGTTTTCAACCTTATCCCAATGTTTTTCATACTTTTTCTTCATATCTGTAGCCATTATCCCTAAAATTAAATATGAATTATAACTCTATTTTTTAATTTGAGATTGAATTAGTGCTAGATAGTGGAATATATTACATGATATTACATATAAAGAACCAAAAATCTCTAATGTGACATCATAAAAAAATTTCACAAACTCTAAAAACACTCTAGCATTATCTCAATAAGAAGTCATAGGTCTTGTCCATCTCTTTTCATCATCTAAAAAATACTGTAAAAAATTTTCATCATCTTTCTCTAATATCTCAATTGCCTTTTAAAATTTTAAGGCAGTCTCAAGCATCTAATATGTTGAGTTTCATATAGTTGGAATACCAAGATAGACTAATGACTTGTGTTTAATTTCTTCTTGATATATACAACTCTTAAATTTTGCCAACCTAGAAGGAAAGAATCTAATATACCTAATTGCAGTAATGAATGAATGCATATCCTTCAACCCCTCACTCACAATTAAGTTCAGAGTGTGTGCACAACACCTAACATGTGAAAACTCTCCTTCCAATACCAAACCACCATAAATTTTAGTTTTTTTTTTCTTAAGATATGCAAAAGCTCCATCATTGGAGCTTGCATTATTAACAATGATTAGAAAAACTATTTTAAACCCTACTTATTTAAGCATAAGTCAATTTATTTTCCTATAGTTTCCTCTTTGTGATTTGGTATTAGACAGAAATTTATAATTCTTTTTTGCAACCTTCAATCTTTATCAATAAAATGGACAGTAAGAGTTATGTAATTTAGATTTTGAACACTAATCCAGTAATCAATAGTAAGGCATACCCTCTCACAAAGTAAGGCAATCCCTTTTCAACAAAGATTTTAACCTTATTTTTTCTATCTAAGTACAACTAAAAACATCTCTTGCCACGATATACCTAGAACAGACTTTAAATTGAGAAACTATTTTATTCATCATATACTTAAACCCATAACCATTTGCCACCTTAAAAGGCTACTAATTAGATATAACAAAAATATCTATAGCCTTTTTATATTTCTCAACACTACATGATTGAGGGACAACATGTACATTTACACCACCATTTAATCTGGGAATAAATTTCAAAATTTATTGCTTAGGATCATTTTTAAAGATATATGGGTACTTATAATAGTTTTTCAAGTGGGAAGCCATATTTGAGGTCATATGAAGCTTAGAATCACATAAATACTTCTTGCCACAGAAATTACATGTTTTTGTTGGTTCAACAGCCACAACCTTGGGCAATTCAATAAAGTGATCCTAAGCTATCAAAGTTTTCCTTAAACTAGAGACTTATAATACCCTTATACTCTTTATACATATAGTATATACACTCAGCATATGCAAATTGTGTATATAGAATATAAGAATATTATCATCATTTTTAGTAGAAAATTCACCATAATTTTTAAAATGGATTACCCTTTACAAAATAAATTTATGAGGTAAATAAATATATATACTAGTAATTATTAAAAGTATAAATTTTTAATAAAATTTCAGAAAAAAATTCACCAGATTTTTATCTATAAATTGGACATCCTCTAAAATTAACAAACCCAACCTACGAAAAAATACACTTCCAATAATATATATATATATATTACACAAACTTTACATTACTTATCCAAAATATAAATTTACATCATTGACATATACTAATATATATTATATGAACTTAATGAGTTTATAAAAATAAAAATTTACATGATATGCATGCAAGCTTTTGGTCTTGTGGCAAAATATCAACTTCAAGTACCAGTCCACTAACCTAGACTTGATCAGGTCTAACAAGGCTCTCTACTTCTATCCCATCACTTGCACGATGAACAAATCTATAGCTTAGCGATATATACTTTGATAACAAAAAGTAATTTTAAAATAATGCTATATGTTTTCATTTCAAACATGAAATGCATTGTGTATTAATACATGCAATACTCATATAAATCCTCCAGGTATTACAATCACATGCATTGGGCCTAAGTAACTCTATACAGTATTAAAGTTTTAGAAATATTATTCTGGTTTATTATGATATCGGGGATCTAAGTATCATGTCAAATCACCCGAATGTGCATCCCCTGTTGACATTAATGTGTCTAACCCTAAAGGCAAATAAAAAAATTATCATAAGTGACACCACTGTTTTTAGCCCAAAAGATAAATAATCTCTCATCTCATATCAATGGCACACCAATTTCATAGCACCAAACACAATTCTCTAGAGTAAAATACTATATAAGGCAATAAACATACCAAACATATACTTTAGCACATTTTGTCCAATTTCATATTTTTTTTTCCATATTCATGTATAATTTCCAAATCCTCAACACATTTCATTCACATTATTCATAATTTTTGCCACATTTACAATATGACTTTCTTTTCCACATTCCTTAAGCAAATTCCACACTTATCATGAGTAATGCACATCAAAACTATTAGTAATTCTATAATGGTTTATCCTATCACATTTATGCAATTCATATATTTTCATTCAATACAAGGCATTTCACACATGAAATCCAAAATTCAAGTAACTTGACACACTCATCAAATCATAATGTTTCGTGCCAAAAGCAATACAATTAAAACAATAATTATCAAAGTATATACTAACTTCTAAATTTAGCAAAATTCAAGCCTAAACTACTTTTAAATTCCAACTTCACCGATTGCTCTTCATTTCTTTAAATTTATAACTTCACTTTGCCCAATCCTAAACCAAATTATAAATTCAAAAATGGCATTAGCATCTTATTCTAAACTATTTAAATCAATTAAACAATATTTACAACCATTCAACCTCAAAAATCTACCAAAACCCTAATTTACCCTTACTATCTCTTCAAACTATCACCAAACCCAATCATTTCAATCAACTAACCATAAAATTTTTATTTATACATCAAAACAACATCGATACAAACTATTGTAACAATTATTGAAATCTCTTTCAAAAACTCAAATTTCTCATATCAACTCCGTAAACCCTAACTTTCCAAAAACCGACTCTTATTCAATTTTCAACCATAAAATCTTTATATACTTATCAAAATAACTTTAAAATAATCCATGTCATTAATTATAAACATCACCATCAAAGCCTAAAGTCTTACATAATCTTAGATTTCAAGAAAATTCACCTAAAAAGAAAAAAGATTTACCTAAAACTTGATGATTCTTCAAAACTACCTTAAATTCTTAACAATCTTTGTAAAAATTGAAGTGATTGAAGAAGAAAAATCTTCCTTGTTTTTCAATGGAAATTCAGCCAAGAGAGAGGGAGAATAAGAAGAAAATGAAAAATAGTTTTGACTTTTAATTATTTTTTTCTTAACCACACACACACATATTAATTAATTAATTAATAATAATAATTACATAATTAGATATTTCTTCTTCCATCCATAATTCATTTTAATTTCTTTTTTTTAACTTTTGACTTTTCAACTTTTACTTTTAACTTTGACTTTTATTTTTTTTATGAATATATATATATATTATGTACATGTTAAGTATACACAATGTATACACTATATATATCCAATATATATTTTGTGTACACATTGAGTATATACTATACATATCCTACATACAACACTCTAATTACCCTCAAACTACCTTATTTAATTATGTCTAAAATTATAGGTATTACAAGGCTGATAGTTTTCTTTTTTTCCTGGCAGCAGGTAGTTTTCTTGCCTGTCAAACTGAATTTTGTTCGCTTGGTTGATTAGTTTGTTGTTGAGGTTGTCCTTGATTTGGAAGTTCATTTTATTGATTATCGACTATTGTCCTAATTCATTAAAAAGAATTTAATAAAAATTTGTTAATTACATTGAATTTATATTTGGGAGATGGACTTTACTTATCCTTAAATTGTATCTAAGTAATTAATTTAACTAAATTAAATGCATATTGGAGATTATAAAATTCTTGAAAAAAATTAATAATTTACTATTATATATTTATAGTTATAGTTTATTAAAAATTAGTCATTTATAATTAATATATAATTAATTCTTGAAATTATATACTTAAATTAATAGTTCTAGATTCATCACTCTGATAAACCCAGATGTAAAATGAATCAAAAAATATGCAAAAAAAAAGAAAGAAGTAACAAATAACCCTAAACAAATTTTCGTTCAAAAATCATAATATAATTAAATCAAAGTAATAAAAAATATGCAAAAAAAATATTTTACATATTCCATAATCAATCGATCGGCATCGACAGAAAGAAAAAATATAAAATGAAAAAAATAAAAAACTTGCAAAATAAAAATATATACCGTACACATACATCTATTAATCTACAATAGTAACAAAGACCCTTTCTATATATTTTTTAAAAGATATAAAAAATAAGTAGATCTAAAATAAACATAGTTTTTTTAACATTTAAAATCCACATATTAATAATAGAAAGTTAAAGAACTTCAAAACATACCTAAGAGCATCTCTAACCCATAATACTAAAATGGTATAACTTTTACATTAAAATTGTGTAAAAGTTAAAATTATTCTCCAACCTATTATACCATTTTTTACACTAAAATAACATATTTTTTAGAATATTTTTTTATCTACTTTTTATATATTTCACAAATTACCCACATAACTTTTTATTTATCAATTACCCTACATAATTTTTTATTTCCATATTGATCCAATAATATATTATAGTATTTAAATATTAAGTAGAAATTAATATATTAATAATTTTAAATTTATTAATTAATAAAATAATAAATAGAAACTAATATATTAATAATTTAAATTTTGTTAATTAATAAAAATAAAATATTGATATATTATTAGAATATAAAGTAAAAAATAAAAATAATTAAATATTAACAAAAATATAAAAATAAATATCAATGTTTAGTTAATCATCTGAATTAGTATATTTTTTTTCACAAATGATCAATTAATAAAACTACTTAAAAAGAAAATTAGTATATTTCCAATTTAGTTGATAAAATTTTTGGCACTACTTCATTGAAAAAATCAAAATTAAAAAGAAAAACTGATGAACAAATGACATCTACAATGAACACCTTAAAAGAAAAAAATCTACAACTTACTGAGATGTTAGAAAAGACAAGTTTGGATAGGCAAAAATAAATAGATATCAAAGTATAAAATTTAGACTTTAAAAAAAGGAGATAAAAAATTAAAATTTTATTAAATGATTTAAATTTCATCACTTATCTAAATATACGGAAATATTTTTTACCTGAATAAGCAAGAATTATACAATTAAGAAATCAACAAGAAGTATCTTTCTTTGGTTTAAACTCATTTGCCTAATATTTTAATAATATTGAAGAACCCATATTCGGCCTATCAAAATATTAAATTAAAAATCCAACTTAATTTAATATTCTCTATTATATATTATTTTATAATTTATTTTATTATATTAAACTTTATATGTCTTATTTAATATTTATTATTATATATTATTATTATAATTTATTATATAATATTTATTTTTATACCTTTAAATTTATATGTAATTTATATCATATTAACATATAAGTTTAATTTATTTTAATGTCATTTTAATTAATCTTTATTATAAATTTTAATTTTAACGTTTTATATTATAATTAATTTTTGACATTTTCATATTAATTACACTTCATAAAAAATTAATAATAAAATAGTAATATTTTAATATAAAAAATATTTAATTTTATTGAATTAATGAGGAGTGAACTAAAAATTAGAAAGAAAATAAATACAAGAGCTAAAATGTAAATTTAAAAATTAGTGGAATTAAAAAATAGTGTGTGAATATTACAAAACTAAATTTGGTGCTGTACTGTTTACTTTTTTCTATTTTTAACACCATTTTGACGTTGAATTGGAGAGAAAATCAAGTACTATTTTGGTGTAAAATGGTCTAACATATAAAAATATCAACCATAGTATACCCAAATTAGTGTATCTAAAAATAAAACAAAAAAAAAGAACTTAAATAACACAAAATATTTTGAATCGGTTAAAAAAATATATATTTTTTTCCATATCAAACCCTGAAACACAAAGAAATACATATTAAACAGTAAACAAAACAGAAATATATTACAATGACACAAACCCACAAAATAGCAACTCAAAAACAAAATTAAAAAAAAAATTTAAATCACTCAACTAAAAAAATACTAAAATTATTTTCTAAAAATAATATATAGTTTCGAAATCTCAACTACTTAGAGTCTCAAACAACTATAAAAAAGAGAGTTTTCAACTTGGTGAGAAAAAAATAAAGTGAGATAACAGAGAAAACTTAGGTAGATCTATGGAGGGGAAGATTTAAGAGAGTGAGTGATGATTGGAGAAAGAGAAATTGAACGAAGACGGAGCGATAAATGAAGAGGCAGCCTATGGATAGAAGGACTCTCGAGAGAATAGAGAGAGAAAGAGAGAGAGAGAGAAAAGTTTTAGAGAGATGGAGTAGGTATGTGAACGAGCGGCTAAGATAATGCTGTTGTGTTAAGGATGGTTATATATGTTAAAGAAACGATGTTGTTTTCCTTAAAAGAAAATGACGCCGTTTTAGCTATATATATTAAAAAATATATAAGTGATCAAAAACTCATTAAATTTAACTTTATTATTATTAAAATAATTAAAATAAATATATCTACTAATATTAAATTAAAATTCTAATAAATTTAAACGAGCTTGAAATTATTAAAATTAATAATTATTATTTAAATATAATATAGTAGTAAAAATATTTTAAATTATATAAAATTTAAAGAATTAATTAGGAGCTATTTAGTTGTAAAAAATATTATTTATTTTTATTATTTATTTTTTATTTTTGCTTTCTAATTTTTAAATTTTCATTTTCTAATTATTTTTTAAATGAAAAAATTAAAAAATTAGAAAAATATTTACTTAATCTCATTTTCTATATTCTATTTTTTGTATAATATTTAAATAGTTTTCTTTTTGAAATAATTTTATACCAAAATATAATGACTTAAACAAATTTCATATTCTAAATATTTATATATGATTTTCAAACTAAAAATAAAATCATAATTAAATAATAATTTTAAATAAAATAATAATTTTAAATAAAATAAAAAATTTTAAATAAAATAAAAAAATTTTAAATTATTACAAATCAATCTAAAAATATTCTCAAGTATAAAAAATATTTTATCAAATAAAAATATTAAAGTGTGACAAAATAAAAATAAAAATAAAAATAAAAATAAAAATAAAAATAAAAATAAAAATAAAAAATAAAAAATAAAAAATAAAAAATAAAAAATAAAAAATAAAAAATAAAAAATAAAAAAAAATAAAAGCAATTTCAGTTGAAGTAAGGAATATAACTCCAATATATTTTAGGATTCGATGTTTGAAAAATAATTCAAAATTTTCTAAAAACTTAACTATTAGCTGATAAATATAGAAAATTATTTTTTAATTTTTTAAATAAATAATATTTCTAACTAAATAATAATTTTTTTCTAAAATAATTCTAAAAATAAGAGTTAATAAAAAAAAGTATTTAATAATTCAAAAAAAAGGGTGTTACTTGTTTCTAGGGTCATATTTGAGCTGCTCAGTTGAACTTTTAGTGTATATATAAACTTGGGGCTTGGAGCTTATGTGAAACTCACAATTATCAGCAAAATATTTTGTAATGGTAAACTAAGATGACGTTAATAGAAGTATTTATTTGATTCAAATTTAATAAAAAAAAAACTATAAGTGTTTAGCTATTATCAATGTTATAGTTGAAGTAAAAGGTTTGCTCTCACAGAATGAATTTCCATTATATTCAGCGTACAAATATATAATACAAGTATAGTTGCTAACAGATAACTATGATCCCTATAATTCTGGAAATATAATATTTGAAATATACAAACAAACTATCTACTGTTATTGATCCTTATCATCCCCCCGCAAACGGATGGGAGGTCGAACCATCAGTTTGTCTTTCATTGCGAGAAAACGCTGCTTGGTTAATGGCTTTGTTAACACATCAGCAAGTTGATCAATTGTTGGAATGTACGAAACTAGGAGATGCTTGTGTCGTACTTGATCTCGCACAAAATGAAAATCAAGCTCCAAGTGTTTGGATCTTGAGTGGAAAACCGGATTAGCTGCTAGGTAAGTAGCTGCAACATTATCACACCAAAGTCTTGGTTTTTTCACCTCAGGTTGGCGTAGTTCCTTGAGCAGACAAGTAAGCCAATAAATTTCAGAGGCTGCAGTTGCTAGAGCTCGATATTCGGAATCAGTACTTGACCGAGCCACCATCTTTTGTTTCTTAGAACACCATGATATCAAATTTGAACCATGAAAGACGAGATAGGCAGTAGTACTCTTGCGATCCAATTTGTCACCTCCCCAGTCAGCATCAGAATAAGCAACAAGATTATTATTTTTGGAGGATCGAATTACTAACCCATGTTCTTTGGTTCCTTGCAAATAGCGCAAAATCCGCTTGACAGCCTGCCAGTGAACAATGGATGGTGAATGCATAAACTGTGCTACTTTATTAACAGCCAACGTGATATCTGGTCTGGTTAGAGCTAAATACTGCAAAGCTCCAACTGTATGTCTATATAGTGTTGGATTCTCAAAATGATGCGTGGTGTCTTTAGTGAGTAGTAATTGCGGCGTGGATGGTGTTGATACAGCTGCAGATTCATGCATATTACTTCGATGTAACAAATCAGAAATATATTTGGACTGAGAGAGCTGTATTCCACCCAAGAACCAAGTGACCTCAACACCAAGAAAATAAGACAAAGGACCCAAATCTTTAAGAGCCACCTGTGCCGAAAGTGTCTGAATAATATTTTGAAGAAGAACTGTTGTTGAACCTGTTAGTATAAGATCATCGACATATACTAGACAGTAAGCAATGTCGGTCCCCTGATGAAAAATAAAAAGCGAACTGTCTGCTTTGGAGTCCTTGAACCCCAATTTTTGTAATGCTTGCACCAAACAAAAGTACCAGGTGCGAGGAGCTTGCCTTAAACCATAAAGTGATTTCTTCAAGAGACAAACATGTGATGAACATATTGGATGTATGAAACCTTGAGGTTGCTCCATAAACACTGGTTCATCAAGTGTTCCGTGTAAAAAGGCATTAGACACATCCAATTGTCTAATTGGCCATTGAAAATTTACAGCAAGAGAGAGAACCATTCGAACAGTAGCCGGTTTCACCACTGGACTAAATGTCTCAAGAAAATCAACTCCAGGGCGTTGATTAAAACCCTTGGCTACGAGCCGAGCTTTATACCGATCAATTGACCCATCTGATTTCGTCTTAACACAATAAATCCATTTGCAACCAATAATATTAGTTGCTTGTGTTCGAGGAACTAAATCCCAGGTTCCATTAGCTAACAGGGCATTAATTTCTTCAGACATAGCTTTGCGCCAAATACTACTCTTGGCTGCCTCAGTGTAACTTAAAGGAGCAGTAGGAGTAGGCAACATTGATGCAAACACCCGTGGTTTAAGACTTCCTGTTTTGGAACGGGTAACCATTGGATGAACAGGTTGCCTTGTCGAAGAAGACTGTAGTTGAGGTACGGGGGAATTGGCTGGACTAATAACCGCAGGTGCAGAATTAATATCTCCTGGCGCAGAAATTGAATCTGCTGGACTTAAAGGTATTGGTTCCACAGTAGGATTAAATGGAGCAGAATCCGATGGTGAGGGAACTATAGAAGTTGGTATCGAATTAATCATTGGTGGAGAACTTGTGGAAACTGCTGGGACTGAGTTATCTCTCTTTTCAAGTGGTATGCCAAGGGAAAACAGGGGCATTGAAGATGGAGGTGGACCAAGGATAGAAGCTCTCTCATCACATTGTTTAAATGGAAATACCTGTTCATCAAAAAGCACATGACGTGAGTAAAAAATTTTGTGACTAGCAAGAGATAAGCATCTATAACCCTTGTGAAGCAAGCTGTAACCCAGAAAGACACATTTGCTTGATCTTGGTTCTAATTTAGACTTTGAATAGGGACGAAGCCATGGATAACAACAACAACCGAAAACTCGTAAAAAATTATAATCCGGATTTCTATTAAACATAAGATGATAGGGTGACTGATTTTTAAGTTTTGGGGTAGGTAGTCTATTTATGGTGTAAACAGCTGCGGCAAAGTCATGATCCCAGAATTTTGGTGGTATAGAAGCATGGTATAAATAAGCACGACCGGTTTCTGTGATATGACGGTGCTTTCGTTCAGCGCAACCATTTTGCTCTGGAGTGTGTGGACAAGAGCTGCGTTGTATAATACCATTTTTTGCAAGGTAAGGTTTCAAAGCTTGATATTCACCCCCCCAATCACTTTGGAATTGTTTAATTTGCCTACCAAAAAAATTTTCAACTGTAGTGCGAAATTGAACGAAGGTATTAAGAGCATCAGACTTGTTTTTAAGAAAATATATCCAGGTGTATTTCGTGTAATGGTCAAAAAAGATTATATAATACAAAGCACCATCACAGGACGCAATTGGGGCAGGTCCCCATAAGTCAGAGCAAATCAATTCCAAAGGAGCAGTAGCAACAAAGCTAGATTCATTAAATGGTAATTTGTGAGATTTACTCACACAACAAGATTCACATAAAGAAGAAAGAGTTTTGGATGAACAGGACAATTTATTCAAAGACAAAACTTTATTAACTGTTGGAAAAGAAGCATGTCCTAAGCGAGCATGCCAAGTAGACAATGAAACTGAATGACACACTGGTGAAACAGAAGATGCTAACTGGTAAAGTCCATCTTTAGTGAGCCCCTTGTGAAGTTCCTGCCTCGTGTGGAGATCCTTTATGACAAAACAAGTGGGAAAGAATTCAATGGAAACATCATTAGAATGGGTAAATTGTAAAACAGACAAAAGATTAGAAGTAGCAGCAGGAACATGAAGGATATTATCTAAATTAAACTTATTAGAACCAACAGAAAGAACTTTAGAACCAGTGTGGGTAATGGGAATTTTATTACCATCAGTGAGAGCCACTTCTTCAGTTCCAGTATATTCAGAATGAATACCCAGATTTTCCATCTCAGAGGTCAAGTGATGAGTAGAGCCACTATCCATAATCCATGGTTTTGGTGATGTCGAAGGAGAAGCAATAAAATGGGCAGTAGGTTTAGCAGCAGAATCAGAAATCTTTGGACTGGGACATTGTCTTGATGTGTGCCCCTGCCCCTTACAAATATAGCAAATGAGAGTGGATGGAGCAACAGCAGTATAGGAAGCTCTACTACGACCAGAATTGGAATTGTCTCGACCAGAATTACGCCCCCTTCCACGGCCACGACCACGGGAATTGGGATTAAAAGATTGTTGTCGAGAAACATAATGAGCAACAACAGGTGAATGTATAACAGTGGAAGCCTAAATTTGCAACTCCTAGGACAACAACAATCCAAATAAATCATCAAAAGAGGTGGATTGTAATTTAGCTTCCAGATTGCGTGCAAAAGGCCTATAATCTGCACCTAGACCTCGCAGTATATGATCAACAGAATCATCTTCAGAAATCGGGGATCCAAGCGCAGCAAGCTGATCAAACATACGCTTTGCACGATCCATGTATACTGGAATGGAATCGTTGCCGCGATTCAAAGCAAGAAGGGAATTTTTTAGTGTCCGGATCTGAGCTCGAGAACCGGATGCAAAGGAAGTCTGCAATTTCAGCCAAACAGACCGAGCCGTTGTTGCACCAACAACTTGAGAGAGAACTGATTCTGACAGGGAACTAAGCAACCAACCCAAGACAATTTGATCTTTCAAGAACCAGTCATTATAAACTGGATTTGGTGCGCCATTAATCTCAGCAGGCGGTGGTGAAACGGATCCATCAATATGATGAAACAATTGATTACCATTCAGAAGAGGAGTAATCTGTGTCTTCCACAGAAGATAATTAGCAGCAGTGAGCTTAATAGTAACTTGATGATTCGCAGAAAGGGGCGAAACATTCACAGAGGGAGTAACAGTTGAAGTAACAGGGGCAGAAACATTCATAGAAGAAGAAGCAGGTGTTTATTCATCAAGACTCATGATTCAGTCACAAGAAAGAAACGAGTAGATTTGGTGTTGATCTGAGCTCTGATACCATAAAAGGTTTGCTCTCACAGAATGAATTTCCATTATATTCAGCGTACAAATATATAATACAAGTATAGTTGCTAACAGATAACTATGATCCCTATAATTCTGGAAATATAATATTTGAAATATACAAACAAACTATCTACTGTTATTGATCCTTATCATGAAGTGCTTAATTGAACTTTTGGACTTTCAAAAATTTATTTAAATAATTTGAAATTTACATACTAAATTTTATTTTTTTAAAAAATACCAGACAATAACACACAAAATACCATAAAATAACACACATACACATAAAATAATGACTGCACACATACTAAATTTTATTAATAACATTAAAACATAGTGGCGAAATAGTAATTTATTCATTATCGAAATCATACATAAGAATAACGTATTGGTGAAATCATTTTATTGCAACGTATAGATTAACTCATAATGACGCTTATGATGTGAAGAATAGGCTAATCCAATCCAATCCAAAATCAAAGTGTACAATCAAATAATGGAATTAAATCAAGTGAAAAGTACTTGTCTTTGTTGTTTTATCGTCTAATATGGATTTAATATTGTGTATAAATAGATTCTTATGTGGGATTTTGATAGAGCGAACAATTCTTAATAATGCTTAAAGATAAAAAAAAATAATGCTTAATGGGGGTGCTGCCAAAGTGTTACTAATTATCTAATGATTAGCATTTAATAATTAATATTGTATTCAGCGTCCGCTGTCCACTGATCAGTGAATAGAGTTTAGCTAATTGTTTGCTGCCAAAAAAGATTTTTTTTTCAACTTGTCTCTTCTTATCTTTTGTTTAATTCCTCCAGTTATCAACGTCACAGGCCACACATAATCGTACAAATCCACCATAGAGGGAAAGAGAGAGACTTTCTGGAGTCTTGATGTCTTTAAATTGCTCTAGTTTGGTTACCAAAGTCCCACAAATCTTGGGACAAGGAAGAAGATGCACGCCCAATTATGTAGGGAAAGTTTTCTACTTTCTTTCGTACAATAGGACTTACCAAAACAAATCTCTTCAAATTGTGTCTCTCTCCAAAATAAATAAAACCCAGAATTATACATCTTCAGTAATGGAGGAGGACCAAAGAAGCATGGGTCTTTCATCTTTAAAAACAGAAAATTACTCTCAAGAAATGGATATTGCTGTCAGAGCTGTGCAAATGGCATGTTATCTTTGCCAGAGAGTGCAGGACAGTGTGATTTCCAAAGCCAACAGTCAGGTCCAAGCCAAGGACGACCATTCTCCTGTCACTGTAGCAGGTATAGCACTAAATGAATTGTCTATTGATTTATTTTCCCTCTTTTTTCTAATAGGTTCTTGCTATTTCGCCGCTTTTTTTTTTTTTTTTTTTTTTTCTATAATTTGATTTTTGCTGGGTCTTTAGCCTTTGTTGTTTGCTGTTAGGAGTTTAAAGTTGGGTTTAGAATGGGACTTTTTTTTTTCCTTTTTGTCAACAAAATTCAATTTTTATTGCCAAGGAATGAACAAATCTGTACAAACAATCAAGTGACCAAAAGCACCAACAAACAAACTCTAAAAAAATAACAGATCCAGTCATCACAACCAGACCCAATCAACCAAAGAATACAAAGAAACATCAGCTGAAAACAAGCATGGACACAACAAGACTGAAAACTCAACCATCAGTAAACACAATCAAACCAAGCATGGACATATTGTTGCATTGTTAGTTTTTTTTTAAGAATGTTGTTTTCTTCTTGTTTGATAATGTTTTAATTTAGCCATGTGAATCTCTGGTAAACTTATTTAATTATTTGAATTTAAAAATTTTGACATGGAATAGACGTTTGCGGCTGATAATGAAAGTGACCTCTAGCATATTGTTCTATTCTTGCTAATTTTGGGTGGATAGAACTATAGCTGCACAATTACAGTGGTTGAGAACTAGAGCATCAGCAGACCAAGTTACTGTTAAATTTTAAAAATGAAGATGACTTTATCCCCTAATTGATAGAAAAATGACATTACTTTATTGCCTAATACATGGCAAAAGAAAGGCAAGTGGGCAACTGAGATTTTTATTGAAAAACTGAATATTTAAATTGATTTGGCAGAACATTAAGACCTTGCAGTCACTTTTGCCGATATATCTATAACCATCCAAGATTTATGAATCGACAAGGCCTGTACTTGCAACTGTTGGCTTGATCTAGTGCTAAGTGTATATTGACTTCTGCATAGACCTTAGTTCGACTACCCGCCTCCAATTCTTGAAAAAAACAAAAAAAAAAAAGAATTTGACAAAAGCCAGAATTATCAGCATAGCCAAATGAATTGTGGACTTGATAACCTATTCAGTATTTAACATCCGATTGGGCGTAAAAAACAATGCACTGAATTCATCAGAATAAATACTGTAGTCAACCCACAGGTCCAAGTCTCAGTTTTTCTTAAATGAGCTGCCAATAAACTTCATCTTCTCTTCAAATAGAAATGCTTTCAGAATTTTTAGTTGCCATTACTAAAGAATTTCCATTCATCACTCAACATATGTCAATTGAAGGTACTGTGGTAGAGTTATGTTTTCTGGTTACTACGTTGCACAAAATTACGCTTGGCTATCATCAATAAATAATTCTGGAATTAAAATTAATTTATAAAAGGTAAATATCTGCCTTAATGCAAAAAGCAATGGAAGATATAACATGCATGGGAGCTAATCAAATTGACAAAAGAAAAAACATATCATTTGCTTGTCTTCTTCAGTTTGCATTATTCCACCAAAAAAGCAACTTCTAGCTCAATAGAACCCTTTACTAAAATCACTGCGAATGTTATGTATTTTTGCTAAGAGATTAGGCAACATCATTCCTAGTTTGCACTTTTTGTTGTTTGATTGTTCTTCTTGGAATTACTATTTTTGTGATTCTGCTCTTTAAGATCACCAAAATATTTGTATTAGCAGAAGATGTGTCCTCTAAGCTTACTTTCCAATGTGAATAGCAGTCTCACCCCGCTTTTTATAGTTTTGGCTTTGTGATGCGGAACAGAAAAGCTCTAGCCTTTATGGAGCAGTTTGAAGGCCAGAGCTTTCTGTTCCGAATCAGTTTGCCAACCTCTCAAAAAAAATATGTGATTGGTTTTGAAAGGAAAGTGCGATCATGAACTGTTGTTCTTGAAATTCTTATAGATTTTCTTGCAGAATTTATGGTTTTCAGGGCTAAAAAATGACAGTTAACTTTTGTTTGCTTTATCGATCTTATCATTTACATAACTAGGGATTTTACAGTTAGAGGGTTTTGAGAAATTACCCGATCTGTATTATTCATCAAACTTGGTCCTAAAACATGTGGAACATGATTAAGCGGCCAAGTTCTTTGTACATATACTTGTTCTTTGAACATCTATAGACTATACATTTTCGTAAAATTCTGCGGCTCACTGGTTAACATTTGACAGTTCAAGTTCTAAACATCATAGTTGGCTTAGTCTCTTGATAACACCATGTAAACAGATTGGAGCGTCCAAGCCACTGTCAGCTGGATATTATCTGAGTCCTTGGGAAGTAGAAATGTCTCAATAGTTGCTGAGGAAGATGTTCAAATTCTCTTCAAATCTAATGCAGCTGGTCTATTAGAAGCTATAGTTCGAACTGTGAATGACTGTTTAGCTGAAGCACCTCGCTTTGGTCTTAAAGCTCCAGGAATGGCTCTCACCACATCAGAGGTTCTTGAAGCCATCAGTCATTGCAACTCAACTGGAGGTCCTACTGGAAGATTTTGGGCGCTTGATCCTGTTGATGGTACACTTGGTTTTGTACGTGGAGATCAATATGCTGTTGCCCTAGCATTGATAGAGGATGGAGAGGTTGTGCTTGGAGTTCTTGGTTGTCCTAATTATCCAATGAGAAAAGAATGGTTAAATTATCATCACCGCTACCATAGGATTATATCTAAGCTAACTCCACCAACTTCTGAATCTTGGGATAAAGGCTGTGTAATTTATGCCATGAAAGGCAGTGGAGAGGCTTGGATGCAGCCTCTACTCCAGGGACATAAGAAACTAGAGTCAAATTCAGCGAGGCCAGTCCGAGTATCCTCAATTGAGAATCCAGCATTAGCTACCTTTTGTGAACCAGTTGAGAAGGCAAATTCAAGCCACTCTTTCACAGCAGGACTAGCTCACAGTGTTGGGCTTAGGTGAATATGTTTTCTATTCCCCTATTATTTAACGAAAAAGCTAAAGCTCATATTGTTTATTAGCTCACGGAACAACTTTTTTTGAACTGCAGAATGCAGCCATTACGCTTGTACAGCATGGTAAAATATGCTGCGATAGCTCGAGGAGATGCTGAGATTTTTATGAAGTTTGCAAGGGCTGGATACAAGGAGAAGATTTGGGATCATGCTGCTGGTGTTGTTATCATACAAGAGGCGGGTGGTGTGGTTACTGATGCTGGAGGATGTCCATTAAACTTCTCAAAAGGTAAGTACTTGGACGGTCTTGATCGAGGTATAATTGCTTCTGCTGGGGCTAAATTACATGACAAGATTATTAAAGCTGTTGATGCTAGCTGGAACTCCTCTAGTCTGTAAGGTTTTCGTTGTTCAACACCAATAAAAGTAAACAAGTTTGTCACAAGGTAGAAGAATAAGATTCATTCTGCATTTTTTATTTATTTTTGTTTATAGAGCAGCAGCAGCAGCAAGGCTTGTGGGTCTTCGCACTTGCAATTTATATATACAAAAAAAAAAAAAAAACTCTCTTTTGTAAAGTCTAAAAGTTATGCGGCTGAAATAATGCAGAAGCAATTTGCAATTACCTCTGAACCATTCACATAATTATTCATTTTTTGTTTTTGGGTACAAATTCACATTGGAATTTTAAGAATCCAAGTGGTCCATAGTCCATACTTTATGGAGCTAGTAGCTATGTTGCGACCTTCGCTTGGTAACAGAGACTGATTGCAGTTGCAATTGCACATTCAAAAGGTTTCACAATCCTTTGTGAGTTGTAACTGATGCAGATAGCCCACCACTTTATGCAGTGTTAGTACTAAAATAATGCTGATCATGAATTGCTTGTATGGAGATAGACAAACATGTGCAATTAGTCAGCCAATTAAAAGAATTCAGTTTGGTTATACCAAAAACAAAAGAATTCAGTTTGGGGGGCGTTAACAGTTGCATCTTGCTAATTAATTGTTGCACAGATCACTGCAAAATCAACCAAACCCCATCTAGAAGAAGCTATTTATCAATTTTTTTTCATAAGAGATATTATTTTACAAAAATACAATTGACAAATGTTAAACGAATTTAATATGGATGAAAACTAAACAACAATAAATTAATCAAATATCTCATATACGTGAATGTGGAATTTGAGAGTTTTTGGTCTTAGAACATGTAACTCACCATTTCTAGCTGTTCTTTTAGGACATTTATGACCATTCACCACACTACAATTCACCACACTCATTTAAGTCCAAACATGACAAGATCAGACTATGTTAATTTAAAGCGATTTTCATCAGTTTCTGAGAAATGAATAATTATTTTCTGAGAAATGAATAATTATTTTTTATTCTTTTCTTGTTGATGTTTTAATTTATGATTAAGAGTTTTATTTTTTAAAAAATATAAATAATTGATACGTTAGTCAAATTTAAAATGAAAAAAAAAAATCTGGAATAATTTGAAACAAATTCAACTGAATCTTAACAGTTATTAATGTGTCTGCACTAAAGAAAACCACGGCCAGCATATGGTCAAAGTATATAATTAAAGAAGTGTAAGGGGGGTCGAATTTATTATTATAAAAATCTTGCTGCCACTTGCAATTAAGCTGGTGGGGGCAGGAGTTTTGAAAAGATAATAATTATTATTATTATGGATTTGGCTTTTCCAAGTTGTTTCATAGTTTCAGGAATTGGAAGCCTTATGAGAAGGAGAAGCCTAAATACTCAACTAAGACTATCCTTGCAAAGGCACTTCGCCAAGGTATTTCCACGTCCTAGCTACAAATGCTTCGCCAAATGGCTTCTTGCCTTACTGGATTCTCCACAATATAACCTTTTGGTTCGTGCCAGGCTAACTCTTACTTGGCATTTGGCGAGAGGGGTAAATGGCTAAGGCAGTCTAATCCTGACATCCTAGAGTTTTATCTGTTTCATCTTTAGTTAAAACTCCAATTGCATCAGTGTTAAAAATAAAAAAAATAAAAAAATAAAAATTTTCATTTATCACTATTTTTAGTTTCGTTGTATCTCTCATTAAGATATTCTATCTCAAGATAGATATCTTTCTTCCTTGAAAATTCTAAAAACTAACAAGTCACTAACATAGGCATTGGAGGGGTCATTGTCGAAAGGATTGATATTTTAATTAACTTATCTATTGTTTTGTAAGTCCACTTGTGCTATAGTGCCAAGAACTGTTCTAACCTTAGACTCATATAGATATTCTATATATGATTCACAATTATTTTTTGAAAATTTCTGGATCATCAATCCGATTTTTTATGCATTGTTAAGTTAATTATATTTGAGTTTTAAAATTAAAAATATTAAATCAACTTTTTGAGTCCTAACATAATCATTCAATTAAGGAACACAGTGATCTTTTGGTTGGACGTCTAACATAAGATTATTTTACTTGCAACATTTTTTTTTAATATAAATCATCATTTTAAAGCATAGCCGGATAAAATTATAAGAACAGTAAAACTTTCCATATTGAATTTTAACGTAGCTGTATATCCAGAAACTCGAACTCGAAATCTCTAATTAAACTAAAATAATTTTTTATCAAATGATCTACATATTGAGATTATTTGTAGCGCTCTCCCTCTCCCTCTCCCTCCCTCCCTCTCCCTCTCCCTCTCCCTCTCCCTCTCTTTCTCAATTTGCTAATGTTCTCTTTAGAGCAGGTTAATTAAGTTTTCTAGAAAAAGAATATGGAAGACGTAGCAAGACTAAGTGGTAATAGTATTAATTTGATAAGTTTGGCCCTCTCTTTTTCTCTTTCTCAATTTGCTAATGTTCTCTTTAGAGCAAGTTAATTAAGTTTTCTAGAAAAAGAAAATGGAAGACGTAGCAAGACTAAGTGGTAATAGTATTAATTTGATAAGTTTGGCAAGCATTATAATATCTCCACTAAATCAATGAATAATCACAGGGGCAACATTAGTTAATCAATGCTTTGTTAATTACAAGCTCAACTTTAATAAATAGGACAGCAAGTGGGGTGCATTAATCAGACCACATAAATTTCCAAGAGTTCTTCTGACCATAAGACATATAATTAATTAATAAGGTTGTTAATATACGCACAACTGTGTTGAAAAATAACCACTATTTTCATTTTGAGTAATTTTAGCACAGAAAGTCAAAACTACTCTTTAATTGCCATAGGCTAACTTTTGACTTCATAGCAATTTATAAATACAAGAGGAAAGTTAAATTCTTTTAATTAATATCATTAATTTTTATCACTTATTTTTAAATACTATAATTAAATTTATTTCATCATCAAAAAATTAGATGTAAAAAATTTAATTGCCTGATGATACTCGTATCACTTAAATAAAAAATAATATCTAAAAAATGGCGTATATTTTCAGTAGATGTAACCATTGACTCATGGGTCATAATATGTACCCCCTCCAAATTTTTAGACCAAAGAGATTTCTTTTTCAAACTCCTTACAAGCTTTCTTTGCTGTTTAAGCTCACTTTGTAAAATTGTGAGACCCTCTCCTACAATTACAAAGAAAATAACTGCTTAATAATAAAGCTGCTCCACTATGGTTAATGGGTCTGAAGCAGATATTGGATATGAAGCAGAGTAGAAAGAAGTGACTGGAACCAGTTATAAGGAATCACATCAATCAAAAATAGCTATGTTGTTATGGAAAAGGCAAATGAATGATTAGTGAAAGAGAACTGTGAATAAAAAGGCATATTCAAAGCATGATACAATTAAGCAGCAAACACAAATAATTAACCATCAACAAAAAGGCGACCAATAGTTGAGGAGTTGCATCAGATGTTGCTGATTAATTACAAATGTACATGCCTAAATCATTGACAAACATTATCTGAAAAACTGCGGGAAGAGAAAAAAGTTGACCATGCCAAACCTTTTTTAGGGAGATGTTAAGATTCCATTTCTTCAAGCTTCTGCTGATAATCTTGTTCAAATCTGTCCAAAGCATGCAAAGAGAAGAATCAGCAGTTAACAAAATGTTCAAATGCTTAGGGTGTGAAGTAACCCAATCAGGCCTAAGTTTGGCATCAAACACAGCCAAGGCCACCCAGTCAGCAGGTTTATTACCTGATCTATGAACAAAAGAGAATTTACATTGTAAAAAGTTTCTAGACATCTTCATAATATTGAGCACCACAGGCTTAATTTCAAGAGGACATTCAGATGGATTGTTGAGTGTTTGAATCAATAGAAGATTGTCAAATTCAAACTCACACCTAGGAAAATTATAGTGGATTGCCCTCTAAACTGCTATGGACATCGCCTGAGCTTCATTTCTTAGAGGAGAGAATGAATGGATGATGCATGCTAATCCCTCTATGAGCTTTCCTTGATGGTTTCTGAAAATAGCAGCCATACCTGCAAATTGATGTCCATTTTTACAGTTTGCATCCACATTAATTTTTATCCAGCTTGGTAAAGGAGGAGTCCAATCCATATTCCTGCTTGAGATGGGATTAGAATTATGATAGCTCACAGATACTGCTGAATTAGGATGCTCTGACATGATATTCATAAATTTCAAATGCATCTGTACTGTTTTCAGAGAAGTTTTGTTAGGATCAAGCAAGATATTTCTGTAGCAAAAATCATTCCTAGTTTTCCAGATGTTCCAGCAAATATATGCGGCTAAAGAGAGAGAATTGCCATTATCATTGAGTTTGAATATATTGATCATATCCATCCACCAAGCAGCAAAAGATGAAGAATTTAAAGCATCTGGAATAACACCAATATTAGACTTGAACCACGTAGCTCTGGAATGTTCACAATACTAACATGTGCATTACAGATTCATCAACCTGCAGATGGGACATTCTCCAGAGATTTCAATATTCCTTCTAAAAAGGTTAGCAGATACAACAATAGCATTAAAGCAAATCCTCCGTATGAAATTTTGAATTTTGGGAGGTATTTTAAGGTTCCATATGCTCTTCCAATTGAAGTCAGTGAGAGCACGATGCCCATTAGAAACATCAACAGTAGATTGATATGAATTACACAAAAATGGTAAATAGATCTAGCAGAAATTTTACCCTTCCTGTAATAGTGCCATATAAGAATGTCTTCCTCTTTTGGTGGGCCCAGAGGAATATTTCTAATGGCTCTTGATTCCTCTTCTGAAAAAAGATAGGAGATTAGAGGTTCATTCCAAAACCCATTTCTATTTAGGAGTTCAGCAACCCAATAGATATTCACACCTTATGGTTTAGGAGAATGGATTCTGAAGTCTGTTAGGGTTGGAATCCAAGTGTCTTTCCATATATGCACATTCTTACCATTTTTAATATGCCATCTGAGACCTGGTGTAAGAATATCCCTTACTTTAATAAGACTTCTCCAACTCCAAGATGCCCTTCTGCCAAGTTTTACTTCCTGAAAATCACAGTTAGGAAAGTATATAGATTTAATAAGTTTGCACCATAAGTTATCTCTTCCCTCTAATATTTTCCAGCATTGCTTAGCTAGGAGTGAAATGATGTTGAATTCAAACTCCTTAAAGCCCAAGCCTCCCTTAAATTTTTATCTAGTAAGGATTTCCCATCTTCTCCAAGCTATTCCTTTGTCCTTCTCACATTGCCTCCACCAGAAAGAAGCTACAATATGATTCAATTTATAACAAAAACTCTTAGGCAACAAGAAACAAGACATGATATATGATGGAATGGATGTGACTATAGCTTTTATTAGGGTCTCTTTCCCGGCATATGAGAGAAATTTATGCTTCCAAGATTGGAGTTTGGATATAATTCTCTCCTTAAGAAAACCTAAGGCTTCAATTTTTTATTTACCCTAGAAGGAAGGAACCCCTAGATAACTCTCCAATCCTTGCATCTCTCTAACCCCTGGAAAGCTAGTGATGGAGGCTTTAACCTCATGAGGGGTCTTCTTGCTAAAAGCAGTAGAGGACTTGCCATAATTAACTAATTGACCATAAGCCCTACTATATAAGGATAAAATTTGATTGATGATCATTACCTCTTGGATATTTGCCTTACCACATAAAAGAGTGTCATCTGTAAAAAGCTAGTGAGTCAAAATGGGAGATCCTCTGGCTATTTTAAGGCCTGAAATAAGTTTATTTTCAAAGGCCTGATCCATAAGATTGGACAGAACATTAGTAATAAACAAAAATAGAAAGGGAGATAAATGATCTCCTTGTCTTAAACCTCTTGTATGAATTAAAGATCCAATAACCCTTCATTCAGCAAGATATTATATAAAACTGTAGACACACATTGCATAATTAAAGACATAACTTTAAGAGAAAAAACCCATGCCAAAAAGGGCTTTTTCAAGAAAACCCCACGTAACTCTGTTGGATGTTTTATTCATATTAAACTTCTAGATCATGCTTTGATTATTTTTTGCCACATTAGTTTTAGACAATGAAATAATTCATGGGCTATTAAAACATTGTCAAAAATGATTCTATATGGGGTAAATGCTCCTTGTGATGGATGGACCAAATCGTGCAAGTATGGTTTCAGTCTAGCCACAATGATTTTGGAAATGATTTTATAATAATAATTGCACAAACTAATAGGTCTAAACTGTTGCACCATTTCAGGGGTTGTACCTTAGGAATCAAAACCATGTTGGCGCGATTGATATCTTTTAGCATCCTCCCACTGTGGAAGAAACTCTGAGTGGCTCTCATTGTATCTTCTTTGATTAGGCTCCAAAATTTTTGATAGAATTGTCCTGAAAAACCATCTGGACCAGGAGCTTTATAAGTGCCTAGACTGAAAGTTGCTTTCCTAATTTCCTCCTCTATAGGAATAGAGCATAATGAGTCATTAAGATTGCTTGGCACTACTTTCTTAATTCGTCTGCATACTTAGTTTTGATCCTCCTGAGGTCCTGTTTTGAACAGATTCTTGAAGTATTCCATAATTATATTTTGCGTCTCTGGTAATTCTTCCTTCCAATGTCCATCCTCCCCTTTTAGTCTCACTATTAGGATAGAGTGCCTCCTTTGAATTGTTGTAGCATGGAAAAACTTTGTATTTTTATCTCCAGCAGCTAACCATTTGATTCTGGACCTTTGGACCTAGGATAGGTTTAGTTGGATAGATTTTGAACAAAAGATTTTGAGAATTTTATATATTATCTAAAAAAATAAAATCTAAAAACATATATTTTTGGAGATTTTTTTTGAGGGGTATATTTTTGGAGATTTAAATTAAGTAATACCAGAAGGCCAATGTTTGAGAAGATTTATGATCAAATTATGCAATTGTTCCTATCTTTTGAAATGCATGTATTATTTTACCTTTTTTAGAAAATAATTTAGTTGATTTATTTTGTGACATAATTAGTGAATTTTTTTATAAATTTAATTTTGATTGAAAATCTACCTAAAGATTTTTAGGCTTTTTAAAAATCATTTCAATATCAATAAGTAGTATTTCTATTAAGGCATTTATTTATGAATTATTATGATAGACTGAACATAGATTTTAAGCAAAATGAAATTTATATTACTTTTTTCCAAATATTTATTAAATCAAGTACTTCCATTTTTATAGATCTAATAAAAAGAAATCAAATATTCAACTTGTATTTTTTTTTTTCAATTTGAAATTGTGATTGCAACCATGCAATGTCTTAATCAAAGATATGATACGGGAGAAATGATAATTAATATCTTCTTATTAAGGAAACAAAAAAATGTGAGATAGAACAAATAAATAAAAATGTCAAAAAATTAATTAAATGGGTGGTTGTTGGGCATTCCTTCTTTAATTTCTCTGATGGCCTCTTCTGTCTATGCCGGCCAGTTATTTTTTTTTAAACCATGGTTTTTTTTTCCTTTCTTTTAAATTTGATATAGAGAGTAGCAATTGAAGTCGATCGATGATAAAAATTAATTCATCATTGTTTAGCTTTTTTTTTATGATCATATTTATTTATATCTCAAATATGGCAAACCAGAGTTATCTGATAGTACAATCCCCTTCAAAATAGGGGGAAGAGAAGTAAATGAAACAAAATTACTCACGATAAATATGACTTATTGTAATATGATGGTGATGCATTAAACTTTGAATTTGACGAATAACCGAAAATTGGAGCCCGAATGTAGCAGATACACATTAATCTTAGAGTAACTTTCCACAACTAGATTGCAATTGTCCACTTGTTGTTGAAGACACCAAAGGAGACTAATGAATAGAGTTTGAAATTTCATCTCTGCAGGACTAGTCGCTTTAATATCAAAGGCAGAAGCAGCAATAACATTGCCGTAGGAATCTTGAAAAATACAACCACCAGCCGAAGATGACAGAGAAAATGATGCATCTACATTAAGCTTGATGGTACCTACTGGTGGAGCTTTCCATGAGATCAATTTAATCTGCAGTTTTGCCAGACCAATACAGAAATTTATCATTGTTTAGCTTGTAACATGAAAATTACAAAGAAAAGCACGTGAACTGTAAATTGTAATAAATTTTGTAGATAGGAAGTTGAAGACATTTATGAACTAGGGCATAGCAATGGCAATATGTACGACCCAAATATATATCTTACATAATATTGGTGACATATTAATCCATGTTTTTTGAATTTCCTTTAATGGCTGTCATGTATTGTAGACTCACTCACACCTTGCAACTCCACCATGATATCATTCTAATAATATTTTATATTTAGATAATAATCCTTCTTATTCATAGTGGAGCACTATACGTAGAGGATATATAAAGATAAATAGATCATCTTGGACAGGTCAGACTCCTCCACTTGCATTGCTTAATCTACTTTTGTTTGTGCCTTTTCAGTTCCCACTTCTCACTCAAAACATATATAAATCTCACATTCTGTTCTAAGCCTTGCTCAAGGCTTCAACACCATCATCCAATTTTCTTTCTTATTAATTAGGCAGGACACTTGCCGCGTTACATGCATTTGTATATATAATCAATTATAGCGGCCGAATACAAATCTCATCATTTTTTTTAAACCACAAATCTCATCAATTTTTTGGCCAAAACAAACACAGCTTTCTATTCGTAAAAATTTTTAAAAATAATTAATTTTATTAAAAATATAAATTTATATGTATTTTTCTTATAATAAATAATAATCTTATTTTGATGATATCAGATATATTTATTAAATATTATTAATAAGTAAATATAACAAATATTTAATGTATTAACTAATTAATTAAAATAATAAATAAATTATAATTTAAAATAAATATTATACTTCAAGACGGAGTGAACATTATTATTTTATAATTTATAATTATGTGATCTGCAAATTGTTTTATATAACTTTAATTTTAATTAAAAATCTTATTTCAAAATTATTTTAGTATTAATAAATAATTAATTTAATAATATTAAGATAGTCTTTAAAATTAATAAATTTCAAATTTAAGTATGAATAAAATCAATTTTATAAAAAAAATCATTTAATAAAATTAAATACAGAACCAATCTATAAGCTGCATACTAATAATTTAGATAAAAGAGATTGCGTATACAAAATATAATGTCATACCAAGTATAAGAAAGAAAAAATAAAGTGCCATAATTGCGCCCAACATACTCTCCATTCAAAACAGGACCTTCCATATCCAACTGTCCTCCAACCTGAGCTTCTTTAATAATCAATACTATCTTTTATATATTATTTCTCATTTCAATCTTCCCCATCTCTCTCTCTCGCACAAACAAACAAAGAAATGAAGAAGACGAATACGTTTACTTGCTTCTTTCTCTTTGCTATTCTGCTGCTTTCTGAATCACTCTCCTTTGCAACCCCAACCCAACCCATATCATCAAAAGGCAAACCCACCATTACCATCACCACTCCTCCAAGAAACAAAGGTGGTGGAACTGCAAATGATGCTGGGACAGGTGGGTTCTTCGCACCTGGGTATGGGTTTGGTATACTCGGATTTGGAAAAGGATGGGGAAATGGGATTATTGGTGGCGGATATGGAGCTGGTTATGGGGGTCCAAATGGAGGGCACTCAAAAGGAGGTATTATAAGGCCTACAGTGGTGTGCAAAGAAAGGGGTCCTTGTTACAAGAAGAAGCTGACTTGTCCTGCCAAGTGTTTCACCTCCTATAGCCGGTCAGGGAAGGGCTATGGTAGCGGTGGCGGTGGCGGTGGGTGCACCATGGACTGTAAGGAAAATTGTATTGCTTATTGTTAGATTAGCTGTCGGCAGCCGGTAATAGTTTCTGCTATCTATATCTACATATCTATTACTAGTAGTTTAAGTATGTGAGCATGTTGTATGATTTAATCTTCTCGAGAACTGTTTTCAAAAAAAAAAAATCTTCTCGAGAACTACCATATATATATACAAATTAATGTATGACTTGAGTTTTTTTTTTTCTTCTTTCTATAATATTTATATATATTATAATAATTTTAAAACTCTTTTGAGTTGTTGATTTTTGGGAAATTGGACTGGCCCGTTGGAAATATCTTTAATTAAATCAATAAGATAACAATAAAAAATATTTACTAAATAACATTTTATTAAATAATAAATAATATAAAATATTAAAATAATTTTCTGCAAATAGAAAAATTAAAAAAAATAAATAAGAAGGGGAGTGGGGGCGGAAGAGAGAAAAAAAAGGGAAATTGAGAAACCAAAGCAAAATGTTGATGAGGGGATATATTTGAAAAAAAATATATATATATATATATAAGAAAAAAAAGTGAAAAAAAAGGTAGAAGGGAAACAAAAAATAATGAGCATTTTAATTGAAAAAGAACACTTATTTGAAGATAAATCGCATAATTTCCTCTTGATAGAAAAAAGTTGGGATTTCTTCCAAAATACCTTAAAAATAAAAGGGGTTTCTTTGAAAATACCTTAAAAATAAAATTACTTTCAAAATGTTAATTAAAAATAATTTTGCTATGCTAAAGAATGACTTTTTTAAAAAATAAATTATATAATTTTTTTCTCATTATTATTTAAGTTCCAATTAAAATATATATAAATATAAAATTATTATATAAAAATAATGATAATCGTTATAATATTTATTTTATGTCAGCCTTGTTATCAATCTTTTTTTTTTAAAATTTTTATATACTAATATAAAAACTCATATCATCAAATCATAATATATTCAATAAAAAGATATGAGAGGATATAATGTATTAAAAATTAGGGTGTGAAAAATGAATTGGTAGATTCTATTCATATTGTGTTAACTTAATATGGTGACACCATTAAGATTCATAAGAATATAATCTATTTCTTAATTATATATATCAAAATATCTCAACTCACATGACATAATATTTTATTTATATGGATTATAGGAACACAACATGTATAATATATTTAAATAAATATATTATATAATTCAAAAAAATATACATATATATTATATATGGATAATAAAAACCGACATATCCCATTTAACTTATATAATAATTTTTATAATTTTAGTTAAATAATATTATATTTTTATATAATCAATTGAATATTATTTATAAAAAACTCATGACTAAAATTATTTTAAAATATAAATACAATAAAAAATATTCTTAAAAATATACAAAAAATATAAATATAAATCAATGTGAATGAAATGACATGCAGCTAAAAATACAAATACTGCAAGAACATCATTTAAATTTTTTTTATTTCTGTTTTTTCTATTTTATTATATTTTTATAAATTTTATTCTATATTTTAGATTAAAAAAAGGTTATTTGATATAAAAAATAAAAGATTAAATTATTTGAATTACAAAAAAAAATATTTGACTTAAAAATAATTTCTAAAAATTTATAAAGGATAAAATTTAAAATAATTAATTAATAATTATTTGTTTTAAAAGAGTAAAAATAAATTTTATAAATTTTATTATATTATTATAAATTGTAACAAGTTCAAATATCAATTCGCTATAATATATTTGAAGCAGTATTATTAATGGATTGAGCTATTTTAAACATAAATTTATTAATGATCATTACTAACTCATTAATTTTTTCATACTTTACATGCCTTATTCAAAAATTATGACCTATTTTAACAATCTTAATTAAAAATATGACGCTATATTACTTATTTTTTTTTATATTATTACTTTTTTTCTTCATTCAAATTGTTCAAAATAAGATTTTATATAAACAAAATAAATCATAAAAATTTTTAAGTTTTTATATTAAATACCCTATTAATTAACTAACAATTGTTATTAATTTGTTTAAATACTTAAGATAATAAAAAATTACAAAAACAGATAAAACAAATCATGAACATAGAGAGAATTTCAGAACTTTTTGCTATATTTGAGCTTTATTACATATGTAATAGATATATTTTTGGGTTTTTTGCAAAATTACCTTAACAAAATTCAATTTCAAAATACTACATATTCAAAAACATTTGCAAAAATACTTCAAACAATATTTATTTCAATATTTATTTTTTTAATTTACTATGAAATAAAATATTTTAATAATAATAATAATAATATTTTAAATTACATTTTCAATATATAAAATGTATCAATTTTTACAATGGAAAAATTTTTAATTTTTAGTTCAAATGAGAAATAACAATCACAAAATTTATATAAAAGGAAAAATATATAAAAATATTTTAATAAAAATTTTTAAATAAAATTTAAATTAATTTTACATATTATATAATAAAAAATAAAATTAAAAATACTAAATTTATTGTATATATATTATATATATATATCATGTATATTGTATATATATATTATATATATATATCTATAGATATTGTGTGAATATTGTAAGTATATTATGTGTATAAAAAATTTAAAAAAAGATTAAAAAAGATTAAGTATATTATATATATATTGTTTATGTCTAAGTATGTTACATGCATATTATATATATTTATTTATTGTGTGTATCTTATGAATACGAGAACAGTAAAATTATTTATAAATAAAAATAAATAGTATAGAAAAAGAAAAAAATATACAGAAAAGAAAGGGCCCAAAAAGGATTTTTACATAGCCCATTTCGCTGCAAATCTTGTTTAATATATGGGCCGTAAATTAAAAAAGATTGTGAAAATGAAAAGAAAACATATGTGGGTGTAAAACTGAAAAGCAAAAGTCAGGGTATATTACATAATTTCTCCTATTTTTTTATTATTTTCAGCTCATCCATATAATTTTTTATATTAGTATTAAAAATATCAAAAATAATATTTAAATTTTATGAATAATTAATAATAATAATCTTTAAAACATTAATTAAATAACAAAATTATAATTAAAGATGGGATATGCACGAAAATTTACTAGTATTACTAAATCAAAAATTGGTTATAGTCATTATTTATGTAGATTAAAATTGTTAATATTGCAATTCAAAATGTTAATGAGAGTTAGAAAGAAATCTTTTCTTAATTTATATGTAAGAAATATTTCTCAATTAAGTAGAGAATCATTTCATATATAGCTAGAGTATAATTTATATTTCAATATTATTTTTAATTGGGTAAAGATCTTTATTGAATTAGGAATAATAATAAGTAACATTATAAATATGAGTATTATAAAAGAGATTTATTTTACCCATTGATTTAAACATAAACATGCATGGATAGAGTGTCGTTGTGATGTGTGTGGTGTGATATAAAGTGCATAGGTAAAAGTCCTTTTAATGAGTGATGATATTATGTTAATTTTTGCAATTTGGTTCGTCAAAAGATTGTAATGTAATGATTTAGTGGATTATTCATTCAAGAGACTATGAATGTAAATCTATTAAAAGATAAAATTACATAAAAATTATTTGTTTAGTTTTTCTCTTTTCTTATTGTTACTCTTATAACACCAATTTCTTTAACAAGTATTGCTAAATTTATAATTCAAAATCTTAATGGGACTTTAATGAAAATATTTTCCTATTTTTATATGAGAATATTTCTCCATTGAGTTGACAATTATTTTCTGTACAAAATGCAATTCTTATTTTAATGTAAATCTTAATTGGGGAGAATTCTTATCACATAAAAATTGATATTAAGTAATATTATAATTAAGTAGAAGTATTATAAGGGAGATTCTTAATCGTTTGCCCAGTATTTGAATTGGGCTTTTGCTCGCTAATTGAGTGTGACACAGAATGCGTAGGTGGAGTGGTTTTGTCATGTGATATATATGGTGTAATATAAAGTACATGGTAGAGTGTTAATTGTAAAAGTGGCAACCTAGGATATTAGTAAAAATATTTTTATTCGAACCTACTTAAATTTAAATTATAAATTTAAATTATTTGAACTTGAACTTTATATTATTATAATTATTATTTTATTATTCATACTCTTACTAAATCCTTTTAACACTGCATAATTACTATTTATATTTGTTTAATTACTCATTTAAGTATAAAAATTTTAAAAATATTATAAAATTTAAAATACAAATTATATTTTTTTTTCAATTAAATCATTATAAATAAAAATTTAATACTAGCAAAATTTTATTAAAATAATTTAATACCACATAATTTTATAATTGAAATAAAATTTAATAAATATATAATTAAAATTTAATAAAACATAATTAATATATATAATCAAATTCGAATAATGAATACCCAGATGCATGTACTGGAATCTAAATTAGGTAATAAAAATAATATTCATATTCGCTCAAATTCTTTTTATAAACTATCAATACTTTAAATAAATGGATCGAGAAATGTCGAATATCTAAAAACATCCAACTCGTTGGTATTCCTAAGTAATTGTGAAGAGTGATGATATTGTGCAAGGTTTATAATTTTATTCATCTAAAAATTATAATATGATAATTTAGTTAGTTATCTTTGGATTTACTCATATTTAAAGACTGAATCAAGTAAAGACCAATTATGTTATTATTTTTATTTTTTTTTATTTTTGTTGTTACGCTTATAATCTTGATTTTTCTAATAAATGATATTAGAGCTGATGTCTCCTTAGGTATAAATATGGTATGGTATTCATGTCAAACGGATTGCAGCCTCCACGAGAAAAAAAATAAGAAGACTCTTGGAAAATACTTTAAGAAAACCGCTAGAGTTTGAAGGCTCTTTATCAAATACATTCATGACTTCCATTTAAAGCCAAGCCCAAACTCAATGTAAGATCTGATGTGGAAGTTCATGTTTAAATAAGAGATTATTAAAATATCAAGTATAAGCAAAACATCATATATTAAAAAAATTATGAAAATATATATAAATGAAAATTACTCATAAGTCTATCTTTAAACATTTTAGGTTAATATATGCTACTATTTGACATATTAAAAATATCTTTCGAAACGAGTGGACTCTCCATCATCTGATGAGTCATTGGATTCACTAGGCGCATATTCAATAATTTTCGAATGTGTTTATTGATGAGAACTATAAATAAATGGTCAGCCTTGCACGGTTGAATAATTAAATAAATGTGTTTTGGAATTCGATTTAATGATTTGTCGGCCACCAAAATAACAATGCTCACGTTATGACATCTTTGTTGTTCCAAAAAAACACAAACCTCTCTTTTGATGCCTACCAACTAGCAATCTTTATATATTAAAGTTCGTTTTAAATATAGTAATAATAATAATAATAATAATTTAAATAATAATTATTATTATTATTTAAATATTATTATTGTTATTTAAATAATAATTTGATGTTTTGGAGAATAATTAAAATTTTTATTTAACATTTTAGGAAATCAAAAGTACATTTTTTTTCAAATTCATCCCTATTTTAATTATATTAAGCATCTCAATTAAAGAATTTAGCTATTACTAATGCTATTATTATTAATACTCCTTTGAATAGAGGTTTTTTCTCTAGGTTTAGAGTTTCTCTCCCTAGTATTATCTAGGGTTTATTGACGGTTTGCTATTACTCTTAGATTCTGAAATATGCCAGCGACTGACGACATTGATGACCTATTGGCTTCTCTTCATTTGACTCCTGAGGAGATTATGGTAAGGAAAGTTACAATGGATGATAGAACAAATGCGAAACAAAAGGAAAAAATTGCTTTATGCCTTATTGGCAGAATCCTAAATGGGAAATGGATTAATGTTAATGCCTTTTCACACTACTATGCTCAACAATTGGAGATTGAAGAAGGGTTTCAATATTCGTGAACTGAGGAATAATAGTTTCATATTTCAATTTTTTCTAGAATCCGATAAACAACATGTTATCGACCAAGGTTCGTGGTGTTTTGATGATCAATTATTATTGCTAAGAAACATGAAGGAGGAGGATATTGATGCTCTAGAGGATCTTACAGATGTTATCATATGGGTTAGGGCTTATCAGATTCCATTCCTGTGGCATTCAAAGGAAACTGCTATTACAATTGCGAACATGATTGGACAAGTTGTGGATTTTGATGAGAGGGAGAAATTGGGATTAGCACCTTATTTACATTTTCGAGTGACTATTTCAGTCCTTAATCCTATATGCAGAGGTGTGTTTCTGGAATTGGGAGAACGAATGGCACGGATTAAATTAAAATATGAACGACTTTCCATTTTTTGTTATGCTTGTGGTCGTATGGGACATAAAATTCAGGAATTTACAGAAGAAAAATTAGAGATGGAATTTGAGGAATAACGGAGAGCTTTGCCACGAAAGTGGTTTAGGTATTGGAATCATGAAGAAAAGGAGAAAGAAAATTGTTTGTTGGCCCAGCTTAATTCTTTAAGCCCGAAGAGAACTTTTCCTAATAAATCTTCTCCTGTGGAAGAAACGTCATGTAAGAAATCTCTCAATGAGATTCTTGAATCCCTAAACTAGCCACGTGGGAACCAGTTATCCCAAAGTTAAGCCATGAATCTCCAGCTACTATTCCTACTTTTACATCCCCTAATACAATTCCCATGCATGCAACTATTGTGGAAGGGGACCATGGTACTGTTTTTGGTAAAGATAGAGGGGAAATTATGCTAGGCAATTCATGCTGAGCAACAAACATATGATAAGAAGCGAGATGACGTGATTATGGAGAACTTTAGTGGGGTGGAGGATTTAGGTGTGGCGAGGGTAGGGACATGGAAACGGGTTGTTAAGAAACATAATTCTACCACCTCTATTACTACTGGCAGTAAGCGGATTGAGGATACAGGGTTTTCTATTTTGAAGTGTCCCTTGAGGGAGCTTGAGACCATTGATTCTAAATCAGTTGATTTGGTGATAAAGAAAGGAAGGACTGATAATGTCAACACACCTTCAATTTCAATACCAAAAGCGACCATCGGTGTAAACCACGGTTGCCTATCCCAATCAAACTCATCAGTTACAACTACAGAGGTTTAGGAAGCTCTTTTACAGTTGGTTATTTAAGGTGATTAATTAGATCGTATACTCCTAACATTCTTTTCCTTAGTGAGACTCATGTATCTGAGGAGAGAATGGTGTTTTTCAGGCGTAGTTTGGGTTATAACAATGACTTTGTGGTTCAAGGGACTAATGGTGGAGGTGGTATTGCATGTTATTGGGATGATTCTTGTTCTCTTTCATTATAATCTTTCTTTACCCATCATATATATTTTCAGTGTATGCAGGCTCATAACTCTCAAGTATGAAGGCTCACTTACTTTTATGGTTGTGCAGAATGGAGTAATAAACACCTCTCTTGACAGCTTATTAGACAACTCCATGAAGCCTCTCACCCGCCTTGGCTCATTTTTGGAGATTTTAATGAAATTCTTACCCAGAAAGAGAAGGCTGGAGGTCAACCCAGACCTACTTCTTATATGAATGCTTTTAAACAAGTGGTTATGGATTGTGATATTCATGATTTGGGCTTCTTGGGATACCCTTTCACTTGGGATAATGGCAGACATGGTAATGGTTTTATTAAGGAAAGATTGGACATATGTTTTGCTTCTAGTCAATGGCTTCAATTGTTCGAACATGCCTCAGTCATTCATTTTATACATTCAAGTTCGAATCATGTCCTGATTTTACTTTCTCTAGATCACAATGGCTTTAAAGATAATGGTCCTAAGAGATTCAGGTTTGAAGCGATATGGGCAAGGGATCCTTAGTGCTCATAGATTGTATCCTCATGTTGGGCAACTTTGGATAATGGTGGTTGGTTGGAAAAAATTACAGCATGTTTAGATGCATTGCATGTTTGGGGAAAGTCCAGCTTTGGCAACATTAGGAAGCAGAGGCAGAAGTTAGTATCAAGGCTGAATGAAATAGCTTTTTCAACTCTGGATAATCTGATTCTTGAGAGGAAGGCAATAAAGCTAGAAATCAGAGAGCTAGAATATGAAAGAGGAGTTAATGTGGAGACAAATATTTCGAGTTCAATGGCTTGCAGAAGGTGACCGTAATGCAAGATATTTCCATGTCGTGGCTTCAAAAAGACAAAAAACTAATTTTATCTCAAAATTATTTGATGAGGGTGGCCAGGAACTTAAGAGTTCAAATTTGGAAAATCATGTGGTGAATTTCTACAAGAAGCTTTTCTCTTCTGATGGGAGTCAGGTGTGAACTGATAATTTGAGTTTCATTAAATCTAAAGTCTCACAGGAGATGAATGATAATTTATGCCAGGCTTATACAGAAAATGAGTATATAGAGAAATTAAAATGATGCATCCACTTAAAGCTCCGGGTCCTGATGGGTTGCCTCCACTCTTCTTCCAAAAATATTGGTCCATCATTAAGAAAGAGGTGGTTCATGTAGTTTTACTTACACTAAATAGAGGAAGTTTTCCTTCAGGTTTTAACCATACTTTTATTTGTCTTATTCCAAAGATAAAGGAGCCCACACTTATTTCTGAGTACAGACTTATCAGCTTGTGTAATGTCATATGCAAAGTAGCCACAAAAGTGATAGCAAACAGGTTAAAACTCATTTTGGGTGATATTGTCGATGAGTCACAAAGTGCTTTTGTTCCAAGGCGCCTAATTATTGATAATATTTTGGTAGCTTTTGAGGTGTTTCATCATATGAAGGTTAGTAGCCCAACTAACCGAAAGGTAATGTCCTTGAAGCTAGATATGGCTAAGGCATACAATAGGGTGGAGTGAGAGTTTCTGCAAGCAATAATGTTAAAATTGGACTTTCGCCCGTGCTGGGTACATAATGTTATGGGTTACTTCTGTTAGCTATTCTATTTTTCTGAATGGTAATCCCACTGTGTGTTTTACTCCATCTAGGAGACTTCGCCAAGGTGACCCATTGTCCCCATACTTATTTCTTCTTTGTACAGAGGGCTTGACTGCTTTGATTAAGGAGGCGGTTAGAATTAAAAGTTTACAAGGTGTTTGTATCTGTAGAGGAGCACCTAGCATATCCTATTTACTTTTTGCGGATGACTGTATTATTTTTTTAGGGCATCTGATGGAGATTTAAATGCCATTAAAGAAGTGATACATCAATATGAACAGTTATCGGACCAAAAAGTAAATGTTCACCAGTCAAAAGTATGCTTTGGGGGTAATGTGGATGATGCACTAAAGACTCATCTTGCTTTTTCCATGGGAGTTCGACTTCTCTCTAATCATGCACTGTATCTGGGGCTACCAACAGCTGTAGGAAGAAATAAATATTTAATGTTTAGCAAATTGAAAGATAGATTATGGGCTCAACTTCAAGGGTTCGAAATTTTTATCCAATACGAGTAAGGAGCTTCTTATCAAATCAGTAGCACAAGCAATTCCATCATATGTCATGCAAACTTTCCTTCTTCTAACTTCATTGTGTAATGATATGACATCTCTTATTAATCACTATTGGTGGGGTCAGAAAAGTGATGAGAAAAAGCTTCATATTTGTAGTTGGATGAATTTATGCAAGGCTAAGGAAGACGGTGGTCTTGGCTTTAGGGATTTAAGCTGTTTTAATAGGGCTCTTTTACCTAAACAAGGTTGGAGAATTTTGACTCTTCCTAGCTCTCTGGCAGCCCGATTATTAAAAGTAAAATATTTCCCCGCAGCTTCATTTATGGATGCCCAACTTGGTAGAGTTCTCAGTTATACATGGAGGAGCATTTTGGAGGGAAGGGAGGTACTAAAGTTGGGTGTTAGATGGCAAGTTGCAAATGGAAAATCTGTTCGCTTATGGCATGATAAATGGATTCCTGAACTCCATTCTTTCCGAATAATCTCACCATCCTGGGTTTTACCTGATGATGCTTTAGTTGCAGATTTGATTAATGAGGAATCACGTTCATGGGATTGGAACCTCATTGAATCAGTTCTACTACCAGTGGATGTGGATCGTATTAAGAAGGTGCCCTTGCGGTCAACAGATGGCATGGATGAACTAACTTGGCATTTTAGCAAGTCTGGTAATTATCAAGTGAAGAGTGGTTACCGCTTGTGTTATGATTTTTCTTTCACGGAGGCTAGGAATTTAACTTTGGCATCCAATGGTTCAGGTTATTGGAAGAGGATTGGAAACTTCCAGTGGCTCTTAAGTTGGTCAATTTTATGTGGAGAGCTTCACTGGACATTCTCCCCACTCTTGATGTACTCCAAATTCGATTACCACACATCCATAATGTTTGCCGTTGGTGTCCATCACATGGGAGTTTTATTCACATATGCAGGGACTACCCAATGGTTTCTAGCATATGGTCTCATTTCTCTCTAGCTCTAGTGGTTATAGTCTAGGGATATGATTTCAAGTCTTGGTTTTCTACTCTACTAGATACTTCCAGTACTAAGGAGATACAGTGCATCGTTCAAATAGGTTACAATATTTGGTATGCTAGAGATAAAACCAAACTCAAGAACTCTGCTTTCCACAGTATTTCGGTGATTAGAGCTGTGGAGAGAGCCATGGAGGAGTTGGGTAACGAAGTGGGGATTTCTGTTGACCAGGTTACTTCTGTCCCAACTCAATCTTCTCTAGGTAAATGGCAGCCACCTCCAGATGGGCTGATTAAAATGAACTTTGACGCAACGTTGCTTGGGCCAGGGATTTATGGTTTTGGAGTGATTTTCAGGAATCATCCGGGTGAAGTCATGGCATGTGCAGTAACAAAAGCTCAGGGAGATTGAAATTCTTATATTGCTGAAGCTTTGGCAATTGTTTTTGGAATGCAGCTAGCCATTGACCTATCTTTTCACAATTATCATTGAAACAGACTGTAAGTTTGTGTTTGACAGGTTAAACGATAACTGTCATCTTCGAACTGGACTGGGTTTCATCTTAAAGGATTGTTTTTCCCTCCGCAACAACTTCAGATCGTGTCTTTGGTCATGGACGCCACGAGAAGGCAATACACTTGCAGATGCACTTGCTAAATCTGCTGCGAACTGTCCAAACCATTATGTTTGGATGGAGGAATATCCCAATTTTATTTTTTCTTGTATTGAATTCTATCACTGTGTGGTTTCCTCTTGATTGTTTCTATGACAGTTGATTATTGTTATAAAAAATGCTATTATTATTAATTAAGGATTAGTTGATTTTTAATTTTAAAATTAAAATTTAGTTAGTACATTTTTAGTCCATGTGAATTGGCTTAAACTAGTGATTGGCTCACATAATGTATGAATATGATTTTTTTTATTTGATCATGAGCATGACTAATATTTTGACATTAATAATTTTTTATCACAATAGTTAATAAATTAAATTAAAAAATATTAAACAAAAATGTATATTAATAAATAATTAAAAAGTTTATTTTACTACATATTTTATAATAAATTTATCACATATTAAATATAATAAATTAGACTGTAAAAAATATAACTACTTACTATCACATAATATATGTGGAAACTTAAATAATATTATTGTCAATTATATATATATATATATATCTTATTTGTCTCACTAAAAATAGACTACCTACGCCACTTTAGTAAGAATAAAATAAACAATTATTGCCACAAAAAATAGCAAAGAAAAATCCAAACATTATCTTTCAATCCAAACTAACTACTACTGTATATATAGTTTTTTAGTTGATAGATTTATATCTAGATGACTATATGTACAATCAAAAGTTCATAACTCTTAAAATTTTCACTCTTTAATTATTAATTTCTTAATTAATCGAGCCTTCAAACCCTATTTAGATTAATTTGTAGTTATTTTCATTGATGGTATATTAGTTTATTCTAAAAGTAAGGAAGAGCATGATAACATTTAAGAATAGTATTACAGACGCTGAGGGAGAAACAATTATATGTTAAATTATCGAAATGTGAATTTTGATTTACAGAAGTGACATTTTCTAAGTTATGTGATATCAGCTGATGGTATCCGTGTGTATTGTAGCAAAATTGAAACCATTTTGAATTGATAGCCGCTAAAGAATATAATAAAAGTTTAGAGTTTTCTTGAGTTAGCTGGTTACTATAGAAAATTTGTATAAGAATTTTCAAATATAGTACTTCCTTTAACTAAGTTCCTTAGGAAAGAAACTAAATTTGAGTGAGATGATCAATGTTAAGCTAGTTTTGAACAATTTAAAGCTAGGTTGATTGAAACGTCTATATTAATACAACCGACCCCAGATAAAGATTATGTGGTTTATAGTGATGTTTCTCATCAGGGACTCAGTTGTATATTGATGCAAGAGGGTAAGGTAATTACTTATGCTTCTAGGCAATGAAAATATCATGAATTAAATAATTCCACAAAGCTAAAATTGTCATTTTCAGCTTATATATATTTATTAAGAAAATTATTAAATTATCTATATATTATATAAAATTATGTTAAATGAACTAAAATACCCTCATTTAATCTATTAATATTATATTCTTACTTTGTTAATTGAGTTATCAATAACAAAAGTATAATTATAAATAATGTTAATTAATTTTTATTGATTTTATAAAGTAATAATATAAATATGATTTTTTTTTGTAAAAGTAACAATTTAAATGAGACCGATGTAGTATTTAATTAGAATAAAATTTCACATGATATTATAGATATTTTTATTTTTTGAATTCTACGATAATTTTAAATAAATAATTATTTAACTGTAACTATAAAAAATAAAATTAGTATATATATAGATAAATCTAAGTGAATCATCTATAATTATTAAATTATAAAATGCTAAGAGATTTGTAACACCATGATATTATCTTAATATTTCATATAAATAATAAAAATTATTTTTTAGACCAAATAAACTCGACACCATCAATAACAAATAAAAAAAATTTACATAAAAAATCAAAAGAGTAATACCAATATGTTTAAAATATTAATTTAATAATAATTGAAATTATACCTCAAACGACTTTGAATCAACTGAAAAATTAGTTTGTATATTAACTATTTGATTTATTATTACATTAACTGTAAGAATAATATCCTAGAAAAACTACATTAACAAAAATGCACCTTAATTCATGATGAATTCTTAAGATGAATGATAAAAATTCTCTTCTCTTGGGGATTAGAAAAACTACAAAAACTACATCTTTCTCTCTTCATGGTAATAATTTATAGACTATAAGCTATATAGAAGCAGGGGCTGAGCTGGGGGGGGGGGGGGGGGGGGGGGGGGGTTGTGTGGGGGCGGACAACCCCCCCTCGCCGGCGGCAATGCACACATATATAGGGAGAGCTCCGCCCCCCCCCCCCCTCCGCCCCTGCCCCTGCTGCTGCCTTGCTCCCCCCCCCCCCCTTCCCTTCGCAGTCCCACGCACGCAGTCATCAGAGGTTGAAGACAACCTCTTTTGATTTTTTTTTTACTTTATTAAGTGAAACGGCGCCGTTTCACTTAATAGAGTAAAAAAAAAATCTTGAGCGAGACCGAGAGAAGGAACAGCCGCACAGACAGAGAGAGGAGACTAGTTGCAGTTGCAGACGACGGGCGACGGCGAATAGGCGATCAGGATCTTGGTAATTTCCCCCCCCCCCCCCCCAACCAGTCTCTGGTTCCGCCACTGTATAGAAGTATGATGCATACATGTAAATTATGGGCTATATAGATGTTGCAATTAGCATATATAGAATAATTGAGTCAGGGACATTAGAAATTAAAAAAAAATTTGAATACCTCTTGATGCTATGATATGGCTTATGCTCTTTCATTTGCAAACTCACCAAATTTAAATCCTTCTGTTGTATTTTACCTGGTTTACAAAAATAGAAAATAGAACCAAGCAAAACAGGTATAAGGAGAGCCTGCCATATGTCAATATCTTTTTCTTTATGAGCATGCATACTTTATTAATTACTAATTGCTATAACCAAATCATTGGTCATTGACCTGCAAGTCAAATGCAATGAAACAAAACATGAAATTTTGAATCTCAAAAATTCCCAAGTTGAGGCAAATGAATAAAACTTGCTAATTCAACTCTTTACCACTCAAGACTTGCTAAATATGATAAAGTTATAATCATACGAAGCAACATCATAACAACATCATTGCACCATGTTATGAATTCAAAACAAGTAGAAGAACAAAGAGATATGGCAGCAGCAAAACAACATGACAAGATATTGAGGTAGAAATGCATTATCCTGCATAAAAAGAAAAAAGTGCAACAATTGCAAATGCATTATGCTTGGCTGATTGAGGAGTAATGTTATAGGAGATATTTAAAGATACCATTATGTAGGGCCAGTAAATAAATCAAAGGTAACTTTGTACCTTATTATAATGGTATAAAGTTACCATAATGCAGAGTTTATTCAAAGTAAGACCTGCTAAACTAAATTATTTAGGGCCAAAAAATTCTCACGCTTCCCATTATGTTCAAAGATCACACAGCAACATATAGTCAACAGAGCTCAAAATCCTTCACTAGCCATATGCATAAGTTTCAATTTCTAATACAGTAAGACTGACAACTTATTCAATATAAAAAAAAGTCCTAGAATAATATCCATAAAAATAACCATCTCACAATCCTACTGATTATACTAATTAAACAGTTGATAAGATATTTTGGAAAAGATTGCTAGTAATGTGGCAATACAAAACATATGTCAAGTTGGGTACAAGAAGAAACAGATTTTGCAAAGTCAAATATTAGAAAAAGGAATAGATGAACATTCCAAACAATATGGCATTTGATTGGCCAAGGAAGATTACATATCTAACTATATATAAATTAATTGTACTTAGAAGTTTATTCAATTCTTCTACTGTGTTCTTAATATGCAATTCAGTGCAAGTATTTATGCTTTTTGCTTCTAATCAATTTCAATATGGAAGAGTACTTACCTAACATTATTTAATTAGTAATGTACAAGTTAAAAGTGAAGTCAATATTGATAATATTGAAAAAAAATATGAACTTGACTTTAGTAGAGATGTGAAATGCACCCAACAAAGCTACCTAAGTTTGAGTAAAACTTAGGTAGCATAAAATGCTTTAAAGTGAATCCATGGCTCTAGGGCAAACGGATCACACCTAATATCATTTAAAGAATTTCAGAAATTACTTATTAGTTCCATGAGGTAAAATTAAAGCTATTGTTAAATTTAAGAAAAATTATTAAATTCAATAAGCCAGGAACTCACATACACAAATCAAAGTGGCTCACTAAAGAGCCCACATGACAAAAACAGAGGCAAGAAAACAAATCTCACTTCTGATTAACAATCATTTAGTTATATGAAAAATATAATTATATAATTTATATTTTTTAATTTATAGTAAAAAAAGTTTTGATTAATTAGTTCATGTTTGTTTATTTATAATGAAATTGTTCACTCCTATGCGAAGATGGTGGCCGAATTAGAGCAAGTGTTGTCAGAATGCTTTGTGAAAGCTATGGTATAGAGAAACACAGCTAGTCCCAAAACAAATCAACCACTCACAATGAGCAAAATTTTAGGATCCATCAACCAAAAAGAAAAATCTCACAATGAATAATTGTTTATCCTAACATATATAGTCAAGACACACATGGTAAAGAAATCAAACTTCTTACAATAAGAAAATAAAACCTGTATTGCATTTTGAACATAGCAAGTTCTTCAAACTCAAAGGAAGCACAGCCCACGCCAAAGACATCTACTGCTAGTATAAATAGTGATTTCATATCTAAGTTCAAGGTTGTACATGCAGTAACTTCGAAAGAAAAACAGAAAAAATGTTTTACCTTAAGATTTTTTGTGAACACACCATCAGGCTTGATTTTGCCAAAGTTCCTATACTTTTGCTCAATTTATATGACAATTTATTGAAGATCCAAAAAATTAATAAACACAAACTAATAAAAAGAACAAAAATTTACCTAAATCACATATTTACCTAAGGTTCCGTTTGAGAGTATTTCCAGCATGTTTTAATAATATACAGATTAATAAGTCCACTATGGTATGATATATATGGTATTAGCCGTGAACTACATTTGAAAAGATGATATGATACTGTTAAATTATTTGATGGTATGATTTACTTAAATAGATAAAATAGAATACCTTCAAATATAATATTTTATACAAGTTATATTAAAATAAATAAGTTTTAATTATAAAATTAATTAACTACATCCAAAAATCTGATAATATTTTTAGCAAATATATATTTTATTTAAAAAATAATAATATTAATTAAATTTTATAACAAATTTAAGTCATTATATCACTTAAAAATATTAATGAAATTTAATTAAATCAATAATTTATGAAACAACAATATAATTAATCTATTAAAATTACAAACTACTATTCAACAATAAAAATTTTATCTATAGCATCATCCAAAATATATTAAAAAATATGAAGTCCATAATATTATCATTAAGGGTAATTTTGTTAATAAAAATTTTAAACCATCTCAACCCACCAATTTGGTGGTTTGATAAAGTTGTCAAAATTTGCCCATATCACACCATGGCTAAATCATCTTAAACCATGAAAAAAGAGTGGAATTCTTCTCAAACTTAGTTTAACTTTAAACCATACTATGTTAGCCCATCAAAAACCATGATGGAAGTCTTCCCAAACAAGCCAAAGTTTTGAGTACAAAGAACAACAACATTAGAATAAAGTAAAAACCTAATCTTTAATTTAGCTTTCCACGTATGCGGCGCCGAAGCTTACTTCATGGTAGAAATGCCGTTCGCCAACAAGAGAGAGAGAGAGAGAGAGAGAGAGAGAGAGAGCTCGTGCGAGAGAGAGATCGTGTGAGAGACGGTGAGAGAGAGGTCGAGCGAAGGGCTGAAGATTGAAGGGGCATATCACATCTAATTAATTAACATCAAATAAAAATAATGTACTTGCCAAATGACAGATTAATATCACTCAATTATATTTATAAATTGCGATGACTAATTTATCGCAAAATACTATAAATCGTCGTTGAATAAATTTAATTTGTAATGGTTATAGAACTGTCGCAATAATAAAAATATAACAACGATTTTTACTAACCGGCGCAAAAAAAAGGATCCTTATTTACCTGATTTTTTGTAGTATATATTGTTATGGATGTATCAAATGTTATTTTTGTACATAAAGAGAAAGAACAACAACTAATGGGAGTAACAAACTCCCACTAGATCATAGGACAACTAAGCCCCAACCCACAGGAACCTCATCTAATACATGCAAGTCTAAATCGTAATTATAAGCAATATGGGAGAGAAAATTAGCCACACAATTGGCTTCTCTATGCACATGGACAGCAGAAATGGAGGAAAATGAAGCCATAAGATTCTTAATCCTTCTCACTAAATTGACGGAAGTAACGCTATGAGAACACCTGTCATTTTTTTTTTTGATAAGAAAATTTTGATTGTATAATAATTAAAGAATGGGGAAACACAATAGGAGAGGTAAAAAGACTACCCCGATTAAAGACAACCTAAAGGAGGATACCCCAAACAGCCTCCTTACAGCCACTGAAACAAACAAACCAAAACATAGCCAGAGTAACAACCAGAAATGGGAAAACAGATACAGCAGTAGCAGCAAAAAACACAAAGAATCTTCAGGCATTATGCAGAACCCAGTAGCAAACCCAGCAGCAAAACAGATGAGAACCCATACAGCCTCATTACGCATAAGCAGGACCCAGGAGCAAACAGAAGCAGTAAATTGATGAGAAACCTGAGCATAAAGTGATGAGATACCTAAGCCGGCAAATGGAGCTCAATCTGATTGTTGTAATGTATATGCAGAAGGACATTTATGAATCTGAAAGATCCACAACAGAGTAAACTATATCATCCAAGCCAAGCGGAGAAAGCGGAACTCCTGGTGGCTCCAGCCTTTGCTAGATGATCAGCCACTGAGTTCGCTTTTCTCCATATCTTGTGGAATTGCACTGATGGCAGAGGTTTAATGGTCATTTCAATACTGCATAAGGAATCCCACAGCTCCCATGGAGCACTGTCAAACTCGCTTTGAACCCATTTAATGGCATTGGACGAATCTGATTCAATGATAACAGGTTGAGCTTTGGCCCAAGCATTGGAAGATTGGATCTCTAAGGCTTTGAGGATTGCTAAGACTTCAGCTTTGTTGGAGTCTGCCACACCAACCGAGAGGGAGAACAAAGCCAAAAAATTCCCAGGGGAATCTCTGAGGACTCCACCTATTCCAGCCAGCCCCGGTTTACCAAAGGCTGATCCATCTACATTCCACATAAGGTAACCAAAAGGTGGAGGCTTCCAAATCGTTGCTGGGCGTGGTTTCTGAATTTTGCCCCAATTTGTAACAGAAACGGAGGACTCAAGAAGTGAGGAGACTGAATAGGGGAAGGTGGGATCTACAACTTTTAACCAGGATGCAACTCTAATCATAGCTAGATCGAAGGTCTTTTCCTTTGATACAAGTGAGTTGTTGAAGGCTCGGTTATTACGCTCGAGCCATATTGTCCATGAGATTGCTAGAAAGGATGCCACCAGACCTGTGATTGTAGTTTTGAGCCTATCCTGAATTCCCATTGAAGAAAGTGATCGGCAATTGTACTCGGAAAACACTAAATTAGAACCCACCAATTTATAATCTTGACCCACTAGTAGGAGGCAAAGTTATAGTTTAGGAAAAGATGATCAACATCTTCTGGGGCGATGGAGCACATGGAGCAGATATTTGGCGACTGATCAATGATACCTAGTCTAACTAAGTGAGACTTAACTTTCACTTTGCCTTGCAGGAGCATTCAAACAAAAACCTCAACCTTTGGGGGAGAGACATTACGCCAAACCATTGATGGAAGTGAGAACGAAGAGGGGTGATTGATGTCAGCGAGCTTGATTTTACTGAAAAAAGGCCAGTATTAGAGTGTCTCCATACAACTTTGTCAGGTTTTTCTCTGAAGATATTGTATTTATACAGCAACTGCAGCAGCTCTGTAACGAGGTCCAATTCCCATTGAAAAAAAATCCTCCTCCAGGATAATTCCCAGACTCAAAATGATCCCTCCCAGCGGCCCATATTGCATATGAGCGAATTTGGATCCAGGGAGAGAGAGAATAATCTTGGGAAGCGATTTGCTAATGTGGATTGCTCTATCCACACATCCAACCAGAATTTGACGCTTCTCCCATTGCCCACCCAGTAACAAAACCCTCTATTGACGATCGAGAAGTTTGCTGGGTCTTTGACTATGTTAGAGACTACCCCTTTCCAAATGGATGATGACTTCGGATTTAAAACTAACGAGTTTGGTGATGGAGTCCCATATTCTCTGACATAACCGACTTCCAGAAAGCTTGTTTGGATTCTACTAATCTCCAAATCCATTTAACAAGGAGTGCCCTATTTGTGTCCAAAATATTTCCAACTCCTAGCCCACCAAGATGCTTTGCTGTTTCAATTACACTCCAGCTTATTAGATGCAGCTTCCTTTTATCCTTGCTACCACCCCAGAAGAATCTACTTTGAATCTTGGTGATCTCATTTGCCACACTGATCCGCATCTTGAAAAGGGACATATAGTACTGAGGGAGACTATTGAGAACTGCTTTGATCAGAGTTAATCTACCTGCATATGAAAGATGCCTTGACTTTCACAGAGCTAGCTTATTTTTAACCTTTGAAATAACTGGCTCCCATGTGCTATACTTTTTTGGATTAGCTCCAATTAGAAGACCCAAGTATATGAATGGCAGTCTGTCCGACTTGCAACCAAGCGAGTCTGATGCGCCATTAATCCAAACTTCTTCCACATTACATCCAATAAGGGCACTTTTAGAGTAATTGACTTTTAGGCCCGTGATTACCTGAAAGCATCTTAGAATTCTTTGAAGGCTATGGAGGCAGTTCAACTCTGCTGGACAGAAAACAAGTGTGTAATCGTCATACTGGAGGTAGGAAATATGTAAGTTTCTGCCAAATGGGAGGCCGGTTAATAGGTTTGATTCTTGCGCTTTGTTCAACATGGTGCTTAGGCCTTCTGCAGCAATAGAGTATAGAAAAGGCGAGAGGGGATCACCCTGCCTTAACCCTTTGCTAAAAGTAAAGAAATCTGTTGTTGCCCCGTTAACAAAAATTGCTGCTGACGCTTGCTTAATGCACCTTTCCATCCAAAGAAGCCATCGAGATTTAAATCCCATAGCTTTCATTACACTGAGCAAATAATCCCAAGATACCGAATCGAATGCCTTCTGGAAATCCAGTTTCACCATAACACCTTTGATTTTATTTCGTTTGCAGCTATCGATCACTTCATTTGTTATAAGGACACCATCGAGGATACTTCTTCCCTGCACAAAAGCTGATTGGTAGCTGCTTATGACTTCTCCCAATACCCCCCGCAGCCTTAGAGATAAGACCTTGGCAACGATTTTGTAAATCCCATGAATAAGGCTAACTGGGCAAAAATCTGACAGCTTATTCGCACCTACACATTTTGGGATGAGAGTGATAAAAGAGGTGCACATATCTGCAGGTAAGTACCCTGAATCATAGAAGGCCCTGAACAAGCACGTAATGTCTGATTTCAGAACTGGGTAAATTTTTTTGAAGAAGCTAAAATTGAAGTTAAAACAAAATCACAATGCAATACTTAGTAGGCACTAGTATGCGGGTCAGATAAATAAGAGCCACACTTCATCCAGGAACCCATTTATCATACCAAAATATGGTCTTCTTTCCATTCCCCAATACCCAGAAGCAATTCTCGATTACAAGATGCCAAGAATTCCTCATAAAATGCCAAAGAGAGGAACTAGGCTCAGAGGCTGGTGGTGTCTCAGAAAAGCTTTGAAACTTTATACTTAGCCTTTAGAATTTGTACCCAAAGTTGGCACTCATCACGCAAGAAGCTCCATCAAAGCTTTATATAGAAAGCCTGGTTAAAGAACGATACATCTTTAAAACCGAGCCCACCTGAACATTTAGGAGCTATAACCTTTACCCACACCACTCTAGGAAAGTGTCTACCTTCATCTATGCCTCTCCAAATTAAATTACGTTCGCCTTCCTCAAGAGAATGACAAATCTGAGAAGGAACTTTTATTGTCTGTATAGTGTAGATTAGGGTTGACAGAAGAACTAAGCTTGCCAAAGTAATTCTCCTAGCTAGGGAAATATTAGAAGAATTCCAACTAGATATTTTCTGCCTCATTTTATCCACAAGAAAATTATAGGTATGTTTGTTTATCCTGGCATGGATCAACGGAACACCTAGGTACTTGCCCAAATTAGAAGTCTCCTTGAAACCTAGCAAACTTCTAAGCTCACGCCTCTCTCTAGTATGAACATTTTTAGAGAACAATACATTCATTTTATTGGCATTAACAGAAAAGCTCTAAAACTTTTTTAAACACTTATACCTGCTTTCAATATGCTTTGGCAAGCAACACTAAATCATCTGTAAAGAAAATATGAGTTATAACTGGCCCACCTCTCAAAAGGTTAATTGGCTTCCATAAACCATCACCAATAGCCTGATTAATACTATGAGCCAATCATTCAATGCAAAGCATGAATAAATAAGGAGAAAGGGGGCAACCTTACCTTAGACCCCTCGAAGCCATGAAAGAGTTAGTTAACTCCCCATTCCAAAGCAGCTACATTGAACTAGAAGAAATGCAAGTACATAATGAGATTAATCATCTTAAAAGGCAAATCTACCTCCCTCAAAGTATCATGAAGAAATTCCCAATTAATCCGATCATAGGCTTTTTATAAATCAACTTTAATAGCCATAAATTGCTTGCCCTTTTTGTTTCTCATAGTGTGAATCACTTCTTGAGCAATAATGATATTCTCAGTGATGTGACAGCCAGGAACAAAACTAGTTTGAATAAGGCCTACTAAGGAAGGCATCACAGGCTTCAATTTATCAGCAATGACTTTAGTGGTGATCTTGTAAACCACTGTACATAGGGAGATGGGACGAAGATGAGAAATGAGACTGGGAGATTCAGTTTTAGGAATTAAGCGAGTAAGAGTTCTATTAATCTCCTCCTTCATCCTTTCACTTTAAAAGAAGCATTGAATTTTAGAGCAGACCTGGCTACCAATAAACTGCCATTGACTTTGATAGAAGCCAGCCTGAAAACCATCAACACCTGGGCTCTTCCAAGCCTTCATCTCAAAATGAGCTGGTTTGATTTCCAGATTTATAACCGTAGCTTCCAGTCGACTCAATTGATCTGTAGATAAAGGAGGAAATTTCCCTTTTAAAGGAAAATATGGTTGAACTACCATTTCATCAGTATAAAAATTATTTAAAAATCCATAGCTATGCACTTCAAAGCCGCCTGATCATCAATCCACACACCAGCAAATTTTGAAGTCATTCAATTCTATTGCGCTTGCAACGTCTTAAGGCTTTAAGATGAAAATACGAAGTGTTTCTATCTCCCAAAGCAATATAGTCAGCCCTTGATTTTTGAATCCATATCAGCTCTTCTTGAAGCAAAACTTTATTTAACTCCTTTTTCAAAGAGGCCTCTAGGTTGGATAGGAAATCACTATGTCATCGCTTCAAAGATTTTTGTGTACCAGAAATTCAAGCCAATAAATGATTTTGTGTCCAAAAATATTACCAAATGCGAAACTATTCTAATTGCACAACTTATCAATAAAGGAGGGAGCAAAAGTCATAAGAACATTACAGAAGTTTCAGTTACTAGCTACAAATTGTCTAAAAAATCTTTATGAGTTAACCATGCCTGCAAAAAGCGAAAGGGTAACTTCAGAAGGATAAGCCTATGATCTGAAGACACCTGAGGCAAATGAGAAATACTTGCTTCAGGAAAAGAAAGCCTCCAAGTCCGATTGCAAAGCCCCCTATCCAACATTTCATGCAAAGAACCTCTTTTCCAAGTAAACTAAGGTCCAATAAAGCCTAGATCCATCAATCTTGATTTTTGAAACCAAGAGACAAACCAAAAACAGAAAATAAAAACAAAAAAAAATTCTTATGAAAGGAAGGAGAAACTAATAACAAGAGAATGAGCTGAATATATTTTTTATTATTGAAAAGCATATTTGCTTACTGCATATACAAGCAAATTTATATTAATAATGTAACAAGAAATTCCTACAAAGACTCAAATAAAATCATATCTGATAAGAGTATAATACTCTTTTATTATTCCAGAAAAATAGGAACAGAAATTGACCAAGATAACAACTAAAAATGTTGACTGCAATTGACAATAAGATGCACTAATTTGTATCACTCCCCCATAGTGCATACTTAGGGTCAATAACTCCAAGAGCAGCTCTAAATTCTTCAAACTTTGACTTGTTTAAAGATTTCGTAAAAATATCTGCAATCTGACAAGTGATATGAATTCCTTTAAGCTCTATTTCTTGACTCAGAACTTTCTCCCTAATAAAATGATGACGAACCTCAATATGCTTTGTTCGTCCGTGAAATACGGGATTAGAAGCAAGTTTGACAGAACTTTCATTGTCACAATTAATTTCAACAACATAATCAACTTTCCCAAAAATATCTTTCATTAAAATCTTCAACCAAATGCACTCTTGAGCAGCCATAGTTGCTGCCATGTATTCAGCTTCTGTGTTTGACAAGGCAACTGTTGGTTGCTTCTTACTGTACCAGGAAACTGCAGCAGAACTGAAGTTAAAACAGTAACCAGAGGTATAGCGACGATCGTCCATATTGCCTGCCCAATCTGCATCACTGAACCCTTTCAATAAAAATTCTTTTTCCCGCTTGTACATCAATCCATAACCAGTAGAGCCCTTTATATATCGTAGAATCCTTTTTATAGCATCCAAATGAGAGGTTCTTGGATTCTACATGGATTGAGATACGACTCCAACAGAGTATGCAATCTCCGGTCGTGTGATCGTCAAGTAGATCAAACTACCAATTAACTGTCAAAAAATTCTGGCATCTTTCAGCAGCTTACCTTCTTCCTTCTTCAACTTCAAATTCATTTCCATAGGAGTTGTCATTTCCTTCGACTCCCCCATGCCAAAACGCTGCAAAAGATTCTCTGCATATCTACTTTGAGACATGAAATACCCATGTTTTGTTTTCACAACTTCTAAACCAAGAAAACATCCAACCTCTCCCAAGTTTTTCATTTCAAATCTAACAGTAACTCATTTTTCAACCGAGAAATTTCAGCTTCATCATTTCCGGTAATTATCATATCGTCCACATACAATAAGACCAACAAGTGCACTTTTGATTCTAATTTTACAAACAAACTAGAATCCGAATCAGAAACTTTAAAACCACAAAAATTTAAATATTGAGCAACTTTACCATACCAAGCACGTGGAGCTTGCTTGAGGCCATACAACGCCTTTTTTAATCGACAAACACCATTGGGAAATTGCTTAGAGACGAAACCTTGAGGTTGCTCCATCAAAATTTCACAATCAAGCTCACCATAGAGAAACACATTCCTTACATCAAGTTGCCATAGCTTCCAATCTATGAATGCAGCAAGTGAAACAATGGATCTTACTGTTACCATTTTTGCAACTGGACTGAAAGTTTCTTCATAGTCTTATCCATAGCTTTGAGAAAAACCATGAGCAATAAGACGAGCTTTGAATCTGTCAATTATGCCATCTGATTTCCTTTTCAACCTATAAACTCATTTGCATGTGATTGGTTTGCAATTCTCTGGTTTTGGAACAAGTTCCCATGTCTCATTTTTTTCCAATGCCTTAATCTCTTCTAGCATTGCTCTTTCCCATTCTTGATGTCCTTTAGCTTGTTCATAACATGCAGGTTCATCATTATTAAGTGCTCCAGCAAAGAAACAAGAAGTCACAGTGCATTCATTTAGTTGAACTTCATAATCTCTAAGGTAATTTGGTTGCTTTTTCTCTCTGGTTGACTTTCTGGTTACCTGTTCACCATCACCGTCTTCTGTTCCTGAAGATTCACTCCTTAAGTCAGTAACATCATCATTTATTTGCGGATTTATCTCTGGAAATAACTCTAAAATTTCTTGATTGTCATCAAGATCAGTTATTTTTGTTTCTGGCTTATAAGCTGAACTCCAAGTCGACACCTCATCAAATACAACATCTCTGGATGTTGTAAATTTCTTTGTCTCTGGATCCATGTACTTCCATCCTTTTCTATGAGAATCATAGCCAACAAAAATACATTTCTTTGCTTTCGGATCGAGTTTGGTACGTTTTGTTTTAGGAACATGAATGTAACACATCGAACCAAACACCCGAAAATAATTAACATCAGGCTTTGAACCATACAATAATTCAAATGGAGCTTTTTCCGTACCTGGCCATGGAGGCAAACGATTTATCACATGACAAGCACATTGAATTGCTTCAGCCCATAGTTCTCGAGGCAGATTCTTGTCATGTAACCAAGAAAAAGATGATGAAGTAAGATGAGCCAGCTTTCTCTCTGCCACCCCATTTTGTTGGGGTGTGTTGGGACACGTCAATTGCCGTTGAATACCATTCTTATCACAGTACTGAAAAAAGGCTTCTGACATGAATTCACCGCCATTGTCGCTTCTCAACCATTTTATCTTTTGCCTGAACTCTTTTTTTGCAATATTATTAAATTCAATAAACTTAGTGAGTGCTTCATTTTTCTCTTTCAGAAAATACACCCAGGTGTATCTTGTACAATCATCCACCAAGATCATAAGGTATTGATATCCACTATAGCTTGCTGTTCTTATTGGCCCCATCAAATCTGTGTGAACCATATCAAAAGGATTTGGTTTGCGGTTAGATGAACATTTAAAAGGGAGACGATGTGACTCACCATATTGGCATCCTTGACAAATCACACTTTCATGTACATTTTTCAGAACCGGTAACCCATCTAACAAATTCTTTAAGGAGATTTGATGCAGTAATTGATAGCCCAAATGCCCCAGCCGTGCATGCCATATTGCTGGACTATCAGTTTGACTTGTTTTCTTTACATAAGCCTCTCCTGCTGATAGATCAAATAAAGATCCCTTTCTCTTGCCAGTAAGAACAACATTGGCTATAAAACTTTTCACATCATCAAGTACCTTCACATCATCTGGTCCAAATAAGACATATTTTCCAGACTCAGTAATTTGAGAAACTGAAACAAGATTTTTCTTCAGACCTGGAACATGATAGACATCATTTAATTTAATCTCAGTGCCAATCTTTACTACGCCTTCGTTCACAACCGGATAAGTTGAATTGTCTGCTATAACAATGACCCGTTCATCATTATGTTGTCTCTGTTCTGAAAATAAAGAATCATTACCAGTCACATGATGCGAGCAGCCGGAGTCCATGATCCATTCTTGTATGTAATCAATATAATTGATTTCAGATTTTGAAGCTGAACCATGAGGAATATTGCCTTCACCCTTAACCACTTCAGTAGTTAAACATTGCTCCCATTTGACTTGATCATCTTCATCAGCTTCACACACAGCATTTGCTTTGGAGATCTTCACACGACAATACTTCCTTATATGTCCAGGCTTTCCACATCTAAAGTGTCAAATTTGATGGCTTTGGTTGGTGTGGCTTAATTTGTTGCAATCCCACATCGGAAGTTTTAAAGATAGGGGTGAGTTAGTTGCCTTATAAATAACTCATCCCTTTCAAATTATTTGTATCCCAAAATTAGTATACATTTTCGAAAATTTGTATATTGTAAATTTTGGTCTTCTCTTCCCAAATTAATAAGAGCAGGCTGCCTCAAGTGGTGCTCGGAGACGTAGGCATATTTAGCCGAACTCCGTTATCAAATTTCCGGGTGTGTTCTTTCCTTGTCTCTTTTATTTATTCCGCATTTATTTTGTTTCTTTTCTGTATTAGTATAGTATTCAATATTTATTTGTCGGGTTTATTTGTAGTGTATTGTACTATTTATTTGGGTATATTTTACTATTCACGTGTACGGTACTATTCATATATACACGGGTTTAGGTTGTGATAATATACTGTGCAAGTAAGTTCTGTCTAGGAGACTGGGTTTTAAGAGGGACCATTTGTGACCCCTCCAGCCTTTCCTGGGAATTTATTTGGAATGGTAATTTTGTCTAAGGAGACTATTCAGTAGTCTTTCCTGGAAATTACCGAATCAGTGCAATTCACTAGTTGTAGTTTGAGGGAAAATTACCCGATTTTCCCAACAAGTGGTATCAGAGCCGAAGGTTCGTCCTAGGTCTGTTTGTAATATTATTTATATTGAATACTATCATTTGAGTCTGTAATGGCATCAGTAAATCCACCAACTAATAGTGCTACATCAGATATGGCACAAGGGACATCAGCTTCCTCGTCCACATGGCCAAGGATTCCAATGTCAAGTTTGAAGTTGGCGGTAGAGATATTTGACGGTACTGGCCATTTTGGCATGTGGCAAGGCGAGGTCATGGACTCCCTTTTCCAACAGGGCCTTGACATCGCCATTGAAGAAAAGAAACCAGAATACGTAAAAGATAAGGATTGGAGTATCATAAATCGGTTGGCATGTGGAACAATTCGATCGTGCTTATCCAGAGAGCAGAAGTATGCATTCAAGAACGAGACTTCTGCACATAAATTGTGGAAGGCGTTGGAGGAAAAATTTTTGAAAAAGAGTGGTCAGAATAAGCTCCTTATGAAGAAGAGGTTGTTCCGGTTTGATTACCAACCAGGTACTACTATGAACGAACACATCACTTTGTTTCAACAATTAGTAGCAGACCTGTTAAACTTAGATGTAAAATTTGAAGATGAAGATTTGGCTTTGATGTTATTGTCATCCCTTCCCGATGAATTTGAACACTTAGAAACTACTTTACTTCATGGGAAGGAGAATGTATCTTTAGATGCTGTATGTTCTGCCTTGTATAGTCATGAATTGAGAAAACAAGATAAAAGGAAAAACAAAGTAGCTACAGCAGATGAAGCATTAGTGGCGAGAGGTCGTCAGCAGAGCCAGTTGAAGGGAAGAAGAGGAAGATCAAAGTCAAAAAGCAGAGTTGCCAAAGATGAGTGTGCTTTCTGTCATGAGAAAGGGCACTGGAAGAAAGACTGTCCAAAGTTGAAGAATAAAGGGAAGGCTCAGCAAGATGCAAATGTTGCAGAATGCAAAAGTGATGCAGAGTCAGATGTCTCTTTGGTGGTATCACCTTCAACATCCCATCCAGATGAGTGGATTTTGGATTCCGGTTGCACCTACCATATGTCTCCCATTCGGGAGTGGTTCTTTGATTTTGAAGAATGTGATGGTGGAGTTGTTTATATGGGAAATGACAATCCATGTAAAACAGCTGGGATAGGTTCAATCAAGCTGCGGAATCACGATGGATCCACAAGAATTCTGAAAGATGTACGGTATGTTCCGAATTTGAAGAAGAATCTCATCTCTTTGGGGGCCTTAGAGTCAAAAGGCCTAGTTGTGATGATGCGAGATGGAATTCTTAAAGCAACTTCGGGAGTACTTGTGATGTTGAAAGGCGTGAGGAAGAATAATCTGTATTACTACCAAGGTAGTACAGTGGTTGGGACAGTAGCGACTGCAACGTCTAGTAGCAAGAAGGATTCAGAGGCAACAAAGCTGTGGCATATGCGTTTGGGACATGCTGGTGAAAAATCCTTGCAAATTCTTGCCAAGCAAGGACTGTTGAAAGGTACGAAGACTTGCAAATTAGAATTTTGTGAGCATTGTGTTTTGGGAAAACAAAGAAGAGTGAAATTTGGCACTGCCATTCATGATACCAAGGGTATTTTGGATTATGTGCACTCAGATGTGTGGGGACCTGCCAAGACTCCATCTCTTGGAGGTAGGCATTACTTTGTCACTTTTATTGATGATTTTTCCAGAAGAGTATGGGTGTTTACTATGAAGAAGAAAGATGAAGTGCTTGGAGTTTTTCTTAAATGGAAAGCTCAGGTTGAGAACCAGACTGGTAGAAAGATCAAAGTTCTCCGAACAGACAATGGTGGAGAATACAAGAGTGATCCATTCCAGGAGGCATGCCAAGAATTTGGCATAATTCGGCACTTTACAGTCAGAAAAACACCACAACAAAATGGGGTGTCGGAGCGTATGAACAAGACATTGGTGGAGAAAGTTCGTTGCATGCTGTCTAATGCTGGGTTAGGCAGAAAGTTTTGGGCTGAGGCTGTGACATATGCTCAACATCTCGTCAATCGCTTGCCGTCATCTGCAATAGATTGCAAGACTCCTTTAGAGGTATGGTCTGGGAAACCTGCAACAGATTATGATTCTTTGCACGTTTTTGGTTCTACTGCATATTATCATGTAAATGAATCAAAGTTGGATCCACGAGCAAAGAAGGCTCTCTTTATGGGCTTCAATGCTGGAGTTAAGGGATATCGTCTTTGGTGTCTAGAGGCAAAGAAGACCATCATCAGCAGGGACGTTACCTTTGATGAATCTGCCATGTTGCATAAGGTAACTCAAGAAGGAACTGATGGTACTCCGCAGCAGGTGGAGTGTACGCCGAAGCAGGTGGAGTTTGAACAGATAATGGTGAGCCCAACAAAAAGTACTATGAGTGACTCTCCTATGGCAGACGCAGAGGCAGATGAGGAAGAGATTTCGACCCAAGAATCTCAACAGCAGTCAGAGTCAATTGCTGTTAGAAGGACAAGACGAAAAATTCAGAAACCTGCTCGTTTTGTTGACATGGTAGCCTATGCACTTCCAGTTGTTGATGAAGTTCCATCCACCTTTCCTGAAGCCATCCGAAGTTCAGAAAATGGTAGATGGAAAGATGCAATGGAAGAAGAGATGCAATCTCTTGAGAAGAACAAGACGTGGAAGTTGACACAGTTACCAAAAGGCAAGAAAGCAACTGGATGCAAATGGGTATTTGCAAAGAAAGAAGGATTTCCTATCAAGAATGATGTTCGCTACAAGGCAAGATTGGTAGCTAAAGGCTATGCTCAGAAGGAGGGAGTTGATTATAATGAGGTATTTTCTCCAGTTGTTAAACATTCCTCAATTAGAATTTTGTTGGCCTTGGTAGCACAGTTGAATTTGGAGCTAGCTCAACTTGATGTGAAGACCGCGTTTCTACACGGTGACTTGAAGGAGGAAATCTATATGTCTCAGCCAGATGGATTCAAAGTTGCTGGTAAAGAAAATTGGGTTTGTAAACTGAACAAATCATTGTACGGATTGAAGCAATCACCGAGGCAATGGTACAAACGATTTGATAAGTTTATGATGGGTCAGAAGTACACAAGAAGCAAATACGATCACTGTGTGTATTTGCGCAGGCTTCAAGATGGGTCCTACATCTATCTACTCTTGTATGTTGATGATATGTTAATAGCATCCAAGAGCCAAATTGAAATTGATAAAATGAAGGCTCAGTTGAGTGAAGAGTTTGAGATGAAGGATTTGGGAGAAGCCAAGAAGATTCTCGGCATGGAGATAAGCAGGGATAGACAGAGAGGCAAGTTTTGGCTGACACAGAAGCAGTATTTGAAGAAGGTATTACAACGTTTTGGTATGAATGAAGATACAAAACATGTAAGTACTCCGCTTGCTCCTCATTTGAAGCTTAGCAGCCAGTTATCTCCAAAGACAGATGAAGAACGAGAATACATGGCGAAAGTCCCGTATGCTAATGCAGTTGGAAGCTTGATGTATGCAATGGTGTGTACGAGACCCGATATTTCACAGGCAGTCAGTGTTGTGAGTAGATATATGCATGATCCTGGCAAAGTTCATTGGCAAGCTGTGAAATGGATTCTACAGTATATTCAAGGTACTGTAGATGTTGGCTTAGTGTTTGAGCGGGATGAATCACTTGGTCAATGCGTAGTTGGATATTGTGATTCTGACTATGTAGGTGACTTGGATAAGCGACGATCTACAACTGGCTACTTATTCACTTTAGCTAAGGCGCCAGTAAGTTGGAAGTCTACTTTGCAGTCAATAGTGGCTTTGTCTACAACAGAGGCAGAGTATATGGCAATTACAGAGGCTGTAAAAGAGGCAATTTGGCTTCAAGGATTGCTAAGAGACTTGGGAGTTGGTCAGAAACACCTTGAGGTGTATTGTGACAGTCAGAGTGCTATTCACTTAGCAAAAAATCAAGTTTTTCATGCAAGAACGAAGCACATTGATGTTCGCTATCACTTTGTGCGGGAAATTCTCGAAGAAGAGGAGATACTTCTCCAGAAGATTCGGACTACGGAGAATCCTGCAGATATGATGACCAAGGTGGTGGCAAAAGCCAAGTTTAAACATTGTTTAGACTTGGCCAATATCCTGCACATTTGAGTTGGCGCCTGAAGGCGCAAATTGGAAGCACTACGAAGACTGTTTTGTTTGATTGGGAAGATGAAGAATGTTTGCATTTGGTGGGATTAGAAATTATGCCAAGGTGGAGATTTGTCAAATTTGATGGCTTTGGTTGGTGTGGCTTAATTTGTTGCAATCCCACATCGGAAGTTTTAAAGATAGGGGTGAGTTAGTTGCCTTATAAATAACTCATCCCTTTCAAATTATTTGTATCCCAAAATTAGTATACATTTTCGAAAATTTGTATATTGTAAATTTTGGTCTTCTCTTCCCAAATTAATAAGAGCAGGCTGCCTCAAGTGGTGCTCGGAGACGTAGGCATATTTAGCCGAACTCCGTTATCAAATTTCCGGGTGTGTTCTTTCCTTGTCTCTTTTATTTATTCCGCATTTATTTTGTTTCTTTTCTGTATTAGTATAGTATTCAATATTTATTTGTCGGGTTTATTTGTAGTGTATTGTACTATTTATTTGGGTATATTTTACTATTCACGTGTACGGTACTATTCATATATACACGGGTTTAGGTTGTGATAATATACTGTGCAAGTAAGTTCTGTCTAGGAGACTGGGTTTTAAGAGGGACCATTTGTGACCCCTCCAGCCTTTCCTGGGAATTTATTTGGAATGGTAATTTTGTCTAAGGAGACTATTCAGTAGTCTTTCCTGGAAATTACCGAATCAGTGCAATTCATTAGTTGTAGTTTGAGGGAAAATTACCCGATTTTCCCAACATAAAGCACTTAACTGTTCTCTTCCCTTGTGGACTATGTTCAGCAGCTTTCTTTCCGTCGATACTTTCCGAATCATCTTCATAGGACTTTCTTCTTGATAAAAATACATCATCATGTTCAGAGTTGAAGTTTTTAGCCATTTGCTTTGCCAAGGCCTCATGGTTTGAAAGCAAATTTTCAAATTCTTCGATTGATGGTTGAACTGCCCATCCCTGGATAGAGGTAACATATGGTGTATACTCCTTTTTCAAGCCACGAATAATAAAACGCCTCAGCCGAGCTTCACTGATTCTTTCATCTGCATCCAGTTCAGAAATCTCAGCACAAATGCTTTTCACCCGCAAAAAGTATTCTGAAATTGACTTCCCTTCTTGCGTCATCATTGCTAACTCATTTTCCAAAAACTGCAACCTCGCAGTATTTTTCTTGGAAAATAACCTTTCAAGGGTGTCCCGGACTTGCTTTGGACTATTAGCATCACGAACGTGATTAATAAAATCTTTGCTGATCGACGTTCTCAACGCATACAGAGCTTTGCCGCACTTGATCTTCCATTTTCTTCGTTGTTCAGCATTCTCAGGAATGTCAACTGGAATCACTGTATCAGAACCAGCAACTAGCTCCCACAAGTCCTGCCCTTGAAGATATGCTTCCATACACATTCTCCAATACTTGTAATTTGTGCCTACAAGTTTCTCGATACCATTTTGCGTATTAGTAATACCACTCCCTCCACTCAATAGTTCCATGATAAGAATTTCTTTAGTACCAAGGCTCTGATACCATAAAATAAAAACAAAAAAAATTCTTATGAAATGAAGGAGAAACTAATAACAAGAGAATGAGCTGAATATATTTTTTATTATTGAAAAGCATATTTGCTTACTGCATATACAAGCAAATTTATATTAATAATGTAACAAGAAATCCCTACAAAGACTCAAATAAAATCATATCTGATAAGAGTATAATACTCTTTTATTATTCCAGAAAAATAGGAAAAGAAATTGACCAAGATAACAACTAAAAATGTTGACTGCAATTGACAATAAGATACACTAATTTGTATCAAAACAAATACCCATTCTATGAGATGCACCCCCCCCCCCCCCCCCCCCCCCCCCCCCCCCCCCCCCCTTTACCTTTCAGAGATAGCTAAAATGGCGTTAAAGTCCCCCATCAAGACCTAGGGCTCATTAATAATTTGGCTTAAAGAGAGTAATTGATTCCATAAAATGCCACATTGAGAAGGGTTAGGATGGCTAAACCGCTGTAAAAAGGAAAGGAAGGCGGCTTTGCTCCGTAACTCGACAATGAATAAATTGAGATCCACTCAAAATAACTTGAATTGACCAAAAATGTATCAAATGATTTTTTTAAGCATAAAAAATTGTGAAATCATAGGGTGCATTTTTGTAATTTCCATTAATTTTTTTTCCATATCTAAAACTAGATATAAAGTGAATGAAAAGTAATTATTTTTCTATAAATTAGGAAATCTATTATTTAATATTATAATTAAGTATCAATTCAACTGGCAATTAAAATGTTCATAAATTATATCTATCTACTTAAAATTCCATTTAAATTATAGAATTTTAATTAATAACTATATATACAATTCTTATTATATATATAATTTAAATGATTGAATTTATTTTGTTAGTTAAGGACTAAATCAATATACACAAAAGTTATAGAATTTAGTTAATTATCATTTTACAAAATTTAGTTAATATCTATCTACCTAAAATTCCATTTAAATTATAGAATTTAGTTAATAACTATATATATATATATAATTCTTATTTTATAACACCATTACCTGCTCATTTTATAGAAGAAAAATGAGAATAGCCTATTAATCCTTTGGATTAATTCAAACTAATACAACAAACGAGATTCAATTTATAAGTGCATCTAAAACACAATCAAATACAAATCACATTTGCAACCCAATTGAATATATAATTCCAAATAGAATACCTTAGAATTTGCAAACTTGTATCAATTGCATAATAACTAGAATAGGCTGAGCTATTTAATAGCTCCATCCAAGTGAACCAAAATTTGATCCATAAATGTCCCCCCAAAAGTAGTAGAAACTTTGTTCCTCCATTATGAAAAAAAAAATCACAAAATAAATTATCATAGTAGAATAAATCATGATGTCATATGTAGTTAATTTAAATCATAGTCAAAGCTCACTCATGATCTTCGAGCTCCACATTCAAACAGGTATGGGTCATGTTATTCAACTTGCGCTCTTGAATATCACTATGACTCATGCATTCCTATAACATCTGCACCAATTTCTTAAAGAATACTGATAAATATCATAAAAAACTTATGCAAATTAAAAAGATCAAAAATTGATACCAAATAGTTCATTCTCTTTGATGGCTACTTGATTGAACAATTCAACATAAGAACGCAAATTAAAAATATTGATATGGAAATTTGCATCACTTGTTTCGATCGCACTTGTTATTTGAGTATTATGTCAGTCTAAATTTGTGTTTAGTGATTTTCATATTCAAATTATTTGGTCATACTATAAAATTCTTCATGAAATACAATCCAAGCTCGTGGATCATTGACTTAAATAAATGGATCGTAGACTTTTAATTTTTGTATTAATGTGATTTTTTTGAAAATAAATATAAATCATTACATTACAGATTAATGATTTAGCATCCCTATAACAAATCCGTAGAATTATATGTGGTCATATAATTTATATATAATGAACTTATATTTTATATATATATATATATATAATATATTTAAAGAGAAACCATTTTCAAAAGTGAAAAGAATTTGTATTTGTACATGCAGTTGATTAAAATACCTTGATAACCTACTACATAAAAAAATATGATCATTAATATTTTATAAAAAAATAAATTTACAAATTAATTAGTGTTTCATTTATGTAAAAAATATTTTTTAAAATAAATAATATTATGGAAGATATTATAATATCTTCTATAATATTGTTTTTATTTTAAAATAAAATAACTAATTGTAAAAAAGATTATTAAATAAATATTTTAATATCAATATTTAATTAAATTGATATATTGTTATAATTGTTTGTTTTAATAGATACTTTTTTAAAATTAATAATAAAAAAATTCTAAATTTTTGGTTAATTTTTAAAATAATGGGATTGTTTTATGCTCCATCTATCATTAAAATTACTTTTATTAAATTAAGTTGCGATAATTTAAAACCAAATAACCAATTGTATAAAATATTTAATTAAATAGATATATTGTTATGATTTTTTAGTTTTAATAATAAAAATTTCTAAGGGTGTATTCGGGATGGCTTTTATTTTTTAGTTTTAGCTTTCTTTAAAAAAACAAAATACATTTGCTAATATTGCTAAATTTTAGATTTTCTTGATTAAATAAAAACTATTTTTTCACTAAATACAAAATCTAAAAAATATTGTTTTTAAAATTTTTAGTTTTGAGATACATTTTATATCAATAAAACTCTTTTTTTTTTAATCTTTATTGCAAAGATAAGTTTTCTTTTCTCCTTTTTATCGTAGTTTTTTTCTTTTTTTCATCATAAATTATATACTTTTTTAAGTTAAAATAAAATATATTTTTAAAAATATAAAATAAAAATTGAAAATAATTTTTAGTTTTAAAAAATAAATTACTAAAAATTTACAACCAAACGAAGATAGCCTAAGGGCATGATCGTTTACATTAGTAGAATTGGTGATGGTGATGGTGATGATGGTGGCTCATTTTTTTATAAGTAATAAGAAGAAAAGTAGTTAAATTTTGGCTTTTTAAAATATCTTTGGGTTTTGATTTTCATGCAATGCTCATATTTTTATGTTTGTATACTTGCTTTCTTTAATTATATTTTTTTAATTCTATAAAATTATAAAAATAATTATTTCAGTTATTTTAAAGCCTTATTAGTTATATTTCAATCATTTATTTTTATTTTTGGGCCACAGGAGCCTTTTTATAATTTTTATTAATTTTAAATTATTTTTTAAAAATACTACTTTTTAAGGCTATTCAACCTTATTTCTATCAATATCAAAATTTTAATTCATACTACCTCGTACACAATCTGATATATACTTATATGTGTACAAAATATAGAAAATTATTGCTTAAAATTTTAGACATTATAGAAATTGCAAAAAATCGTGATTTGAGCCACCTAATTATTCTCACAGTCATGTCTTTGAAACCCTACTCCAGTGCATGTCGCTCAAATTTCTCAAAATTTCTTTTAAAATAGTGCTAAAACAAAGTGCACAACCGTGCTTTTTGATTTGCATGGTCGTGGACTTCAAAACGTCTCTAGCCTCGCTTGATTCTCCACTTAAAATATTGTACAAATTTGTTTTGATTTGCATGGTTGTGCAAATTGAAAACACAGGCCTGAAAATCAAAATGATTCTGGACTTTTCTCTTTTTTTTTTGTCTTCTAGTATTATTTTTTAAGTGCCCAATCATGTATAGTGATTTGTAGGACCGTATAGAGCCATTTTCTTTCATTTTTTAGCTAGTTTATCTGCCCTCCTATTTTGCATCTCATTTTTTTCAATTTTTAGCTATTTTTTCTAATTTGTATATAAATTCAGATTTTGTAAAGCCAAACTTCAATATCACAATTATTTTAGCTTTCAAAATAAAATTTTATCAAATTTAATTAATAACAATAAAAATATAACTAGAATAATTTATTATATGCAAAGTATGGTTTTATCACATATTTAAGAGCATTTTATACTAAATAATATTTTAATTAAAAATTAAATTTTAATACTTATTCTAATGAACATTTAAAATCATTAATTCACATTATCTATATAATGTGTTATGTCATTAGGATGATATATTTAATAGATTTTCTTAAAAATATAAAAAATAAAAATATTTTAAAAATATCCATTTTTTTAAAAAAATTACTTTCAATTTTTAATTTTAAAATTAAAAATTGATATTTTTTTTTAAAAAAATAATTTCAATTGATTAATTATAGGTTATATTTTTAAAGCTAATTAAACGTTGATATTTTTAAAATAAAAAATAATTCCATTGAAAATTAGGAGCAAAATTTTTTAAAAAATGGATATTTTCAAAATATTTTATTTTTTTATATTTCTAAGAAAATCTCTTAAATATATCATCTTTTTTTTGAAAGTTTAAATATATCATCTTAATGGCATAACACATGTGTAATATGTGTATATATAATGTGAATTAATAATTTTAAAGGTTCATATAAGAAGTATTAAATAATAATTTTAATTAAAATATTATTTAGTATAAAATGCTCTTAAATATGTTTGATTCATTTATAAATAGGTAAAAATATCATTTTAATACATAATTGAGCAAAAAAATGGGTGACAATCCATACTTTCACACAAATTTAAAAGGTATATTTGCACCTTCCAATAAAAAATTAAACACATAATTAATAACAGTTAGTTTTTCATTAAAAGATGAGTTAATTTGTCATATTTTTAAAACTTTAAGTATATAAATGAACTCAATCAAATTTTAAGAATCAATCCATACGTTTAAACAAACTTCAAGTTCATTTTTGCAGCTTTTCCCTATCCAAAACTATGTATAGGCTTTCTCAAAATAATATAAAAGTAGAAAAATAATCCATTCATCCATACATATATATATACTCTATGTTCAATTCTAATTTGAATTAGAATATCAAATTTCTTAATTTTTGATATATTTTAGATTTAGTTTAATTTGAATTCTTATCTTATGATTGATAATGAACTTGAATTCTTGAAATATTGAAATCAGTTCAATCAAACACATACATAAAAAATTAAAATATTTTTTTTCTAAATTTTATCTGCAGAAATAAAATGCTTTGTAATTCAAAATTAAAAGGAACAAATAGTAATTATTTGATGGTTGAAGTTTGATTGCAACTAGGCTTTTAATTCTTATTATATCTGCAAAAATTGATTTTTTTTTTGTTTATTTGCACGGATTACTTTGATTTTATCTTTTCCTATAGTTGTCTGTCAGTTTGCTTGGATCGGGAGTTAAAAAGAAGAATAAGAGGTAAAGTAGTGAAAAAGTGCAATTATTCTTTTGTTTGTTAAAAAATTAGCAGACGTTTGATTCAAATTTTGAAATTGAAATTAAAATGATTGTTTATTTTTTTTTGTTTAATTCAGTCTGAAATAGAAATTTAATTTTCTTTGAAATTGTTTGGATTATAATAGGACTAAAATTAAAATCAATAACAATTTTTAAAAAATATATATAAAGTATTTTTATTTTAATAAATCAAATATTAAAAAAAATGTTATAATAAATCAGTAGCTGGCATATTATAGATTTTATTTGTGGTAATAATATATATTAATTTAATTAATGCGAGAAAATATTCATAATAAAAAATATTATTAATCAATAAATAAATACCTATTTTTGAAGATGAATGAATAGATTTTATTTTATTTTATTTATTTTATATTCTTCCTAGACAAAATTGATTAATAGGGGATTGGTGGGGAAATAGTGTGCATTAATTTAATTGATGAGTGAAAACACACATAATCAAAAAATAAATACTTGTTTTTGAAAATGAATGAAGAGAATTGATGAAAAGATTTGTTTTAATTTTGTTTTATTTTCTTTATATATAGATATTTTTTAATTTTGACTCCTACTAGGAATTAAAATTGTTTAATAGATGCACGATAGGGAATGATTCATTCCCATTTCAGGGGTAATAAAATTCTCATTATTATATCTATGTTATCCAACCAAACAACAATAATAGAAATCATCCATTTCCATTCTTATTCCTATTCTTACCCTAAACCAAACACCAATAAGTTAAAATGAAGGGGAAGGGAAGAAGAAAACTTCTCTTTCCCTATAATTTTTTTCTTATTTTTAGAAAGGAAAGGAGAAAGTAATTTTTTTATTTATAATTATTATCCTTGTTTAAATTTATAAATTCAAAATTACCTTTATAGTAAATAAAATATAATAACTTAATCATCTAATTTATTTTCTTTCTCTTATGCTATAAATGAATCTACATACTATTGATATTGTTATCACTAAATATATTAAATAATTTTTTTATTTTAAGTATATATATATATATCCTTTTTAAATATAAGTGTCATTCTCATATGAAAAGTAATTTAATATTTTTATACAGATAATTCACTATTTATTTCTTATATACTTTAAAATTATTAATTTTATTTATACTTTATAGATGTACTTTTGAAATAAATAAAATCTAATAACTCAATCATCTAATTTATTTTCTTTCTCTTATGCTATAAATGAATCTATATATTATTGATATTGTTATCACTATATATATATATATATATCTTTTTCAAATGAAGATGTTATTTTCGTATAAAAAGTAATTCAATATTTTTATACAGATAATTTATTATTTGCATTAAAAAAGTTTTAAAAAAATCTAGTATATCTTGTATACTTTAAAATTATTAATTTAATTATTGTTTTACAATTGTACATTTCGATTTATTAATAAGAATTTATTTTGCATTAAAAAAAATATATTTTTATATATGATCTTCTTCTTCTTCTTCTTTTCCAATTAAAAACATTAAAATTAATCTCTCATTTTCTTATTTATTTTCAACCAAAATATATTAAGTTTTTCCACTTTCTTTTTATCTCGTTGTCTTTTTTTTCTTTTTTTCATTTGTTAAATTAACTTTTGCCTAATCCGATCCAAGCATAGGTAAAAAGTTTTTCTAAAGGTGTCAAAATGAGTTATGATATGTGAGCACGACACGTGAAATAAGCAAAATTAATGGGTTAGAATTGACCCATTTATGACATAGTTTAAAACGGGTTATGTAGCGGATTAACACATAAATCCGCTATAATCCATTTAATCAAAATGAGATAGCTTTGATAAACTTTAAACTATGTTGTTTTAATAACTTAAAACTATTAACTCTATATTCATTTCTTCTCTACCCTCACCATTCATCTACTGTCGCCTCTCTCTCTCTCTCTCTTGCTCACTGCTCATTGGACGCCTCCTTCTTCACTGTCTTGCAGAATCAATAACATCCTCACCGGATGCCTCCCTCTTGTCTCTCTCTAATATGGCTATGAATTTTATTTTTATATTTTGGATTGGTGTCTTATGGATTTTCGAATGTTGGGTTTTTTTTTTCAGTTCATGGTTTGAAATTACTGGTGTTTAAACTTGACTAATTTTTAAGACATTTATTAGTCACTAAAGACTTGCAAATTAATATCAGTTATTGAGGAATTGGGTTTTCTATTCTCTTTTTTTTAGAGGTTCTAATAACATAAGGATGTTGGGTTTAGATTTCTTAAATCTATACTCGGTTTCTCTCTTCTACTCCTTAATGGAGTTTTTGTGGCTTTTGGCAATTAATGGCCTGAGTTAAAGAATAGTCTCAATACCAAAACCCATTGAATCAATATGGCAGAGCTGGATGATTTTGATTGAATTTCGAATATTGATGTGTTTTGAAAAGGGTTGTTGATTTGCTGGATGATTTTGATTGAATTTTGAATGTTGATTTGTTGCACCTTAAAAAGTCAATTAAGCTTGCTGCTTCGATTTAAATGCTTGATATCAACTTGCTCCACTTTCCAGTGCTTCGATTTTTAAAAATCTTCAATCCTAACATTGTAGACCTAGATCAAATCTTCTTTAACTAAAAGAAAAAAAAAGATGCTACATAATAATATATACAAAGAAAAAACACAAAGACAAGATAGAATAAGTCTTTGGCTAGTGGGAAAACTAGTTATGACCCTTCTAGGAAATTATGGAATTTACACACACACCTACAGCAAAATGAAATATATTTCTCATCATACCTATAAAAATTAAACTTTTGATAACAAACTCACAAAAGCAATATGACTAAAAACAAACACAAAAGTAGCTACAAATTTCCCTTTAATAAAATGAAATACAATGATTACTTTACTTTTTAGCTAACAAATAATTAAAAAGATATCAACTTTATTGACAAATCTTATTTTAGTCTCACCATCAAGTCAAAACTATGTAATTTTATTCTCTTCAAACTATGTAAGTAACTCCTTTTCAATCAACAAAATATGAATAAATATTTTTTTTTATAAAAAAGTAGTTTTAATTTTAAAACTAAACAGATTCATAGTCAACTCATAATAAATTTATATGTAACTTTTTTTTTATTTGCTAGTCTTAAGTTTTGGAAATAATTTGTCTCCTCATGTTTATCATTGTCATAATTAATTAATTTTATGTCTTTATTTTAGACATATACAAAATAATAAAATATTTATCTCTAGAAAAAAAAATTAAAATGGAAATTTGATATTAATTATTGCAGAACGCCGCTACTCAATTTGATTCAGTTGAGATTAATGAGGAGAATATTAATTTAGAAGAAGATGATGATGTTTTGGAGTTAGAAGAACTTTCTGATGGAACAGCGTTGAAAAAAGCAAAAAAAAAATCGACAAGAAAGTTATCTTCAGTTGTATGGAAGTATTTTGAGCTAGTGGATGAGAATAGCAAGAAAAGAAGTGTAAGATGTAAGGCTTGTGAAAAACTTTATTTAGCTGATAGCAAGTATGAGATAGATAACATGAAACGTCACATAGTTGTATGTCCTAGAAAAAGATACTGGAGATATAGGTCAAACTTTAATATCTCAAAGCGATGGGTCACTTGTGAATGTAAAGTTTTGTATTGATGAATTTAGAGAATTAATTGCTATTGTTGTTATTATGTATGATTTGCCATTTCAATTTGTTGAGTGGGTGATTATGAGAAAATTATTGTGTTATCTAAGACCTGGTTTGAATCTCATATCAAGAAATATTTGTAGAGTAGATTGTATGAAGATATTTAATAGGGAAAGGACTTAAATAAAATCTATGTTGGAGTCAACATTGGGGAGGATATGTTTAACTTCTGATTGTTGGTCTTTTTTTACTACTGATAGATATATTTGTTTAACCGGGTATTTCATTGACAATGATTGACATTTGCAAAAGAGAATCTTAAACTTTTATTATATGCCTCCTCCTCATAGTGGGGTAGCTTTGTGTGAAAAAAATTATAATTTCTTATGCAATTGACAAATTGATACTAGAATATTTCCAGTTACTTTGGATAATGCAACTGCCAATGATGTGTGTCTTAATTTATTAAAAAAAATTTTAGTTACTAAAGAGGGATTTTTGAGTCTAGAAAATTTTTTCCACATGAGATGCTCTGCTCATATCTTGAACTTGATAGTTCAAGATGACTTGAAAGAGATTGATAATTCAGTTGTGAAAATTAGGAAAAGTGTTAAGTATGTAAAGGGTTCTCAAGCTAGAAAAATCAAATTTTTTTAGTGTGTTGGTATTTGCTGTTTAAATTCAAGAAAAGGTTTGAGACAAGATGTTCCTACTAGATGAAATTTAACATATTTTATGCTTGATAGTGCTTTATATTACCAAAATGCTTTTATGCATCTTCAAATGAGTGATTCTTATTTCAAGCATTGCCCATCCTTTGATGACTGCGTTAAGGTAGAAAAAATTTATAAGTTTTTGAGAGTCTTTAATGATATCACTTGTCTCTTTTCTGGCAATAAATATCCAACGGCAAATTTATATTTTTCTTTGATTTTTACTGTCCATTTGATTTTGAAAGAAAGTATATCAAGTGAAGATGCGTATATGAAATCAATGGGGAAGAAGATATTTGAAAATTTTAAGAACTATTGGTCGGAATATAGTAGGATTTTAGCGGCTGCTATGATTTTAGATCCTAGGTACGAGTTAAATTTCGTAGAGTGGTGTTATAAGAAGCTTTATGGTGATGAGTGGTAACTTGAAGCTTTCAAAGTTAGAAATGATTTATTCTCCTTGTGTTCCTACTATGTGAATGATGTTAAGCTACATAATATAAGTGCTGAGATAAGTAATGAAGCTTCTGGAACTAAAACCATGCAAAGAACAAAATATGATACATCTGGATCTTCCATTGCAAAAGATGTAATACAGGTATTCCAATTTTTATATTTTATTAATTATTTTTATTTTTTATATTTTTTATATTTCTCGTATTTAAATATGAAAATAAGTTAATTTAATGATATTATTCCATATTTATGTAGGAGTTTAATTCTTTTGAGTGTGATGATGTTATTCAACAAAAGAGTTAGTTAGAACTTTGTCTTGATGAATCAAGGATGGATCAAAAGATTAATCTAGATGTATTGTCATATTGGAAAGGAAAACAATATAGGTGTTCTTAAATTACAGCCATGGCTCGTGATGTTCTAGTCATTCCTATCACCACAGTTGCTTCTGAAAGTGCATTCAGTAATAGTAAAAAAGTTCTTTATCAATATTAGAGTGCACTTTCGCCTGATGTGGTAGAAGCCTTATTGTGTAGTAGAGATTAGATATTTTGAGATCAAGGTATATCTAATCTTAATATTTGAAATAATTTTTATTCTTAAATTTAACTCTTTAATTCTTTTCTATTTGGTTTATAGATACAAAGCAATTGAAACTTGAAGAACTTACAAAAGATATTACGGAGCTTAACTTAGAGCCTTTTAAATCGAATAAAAATGTTACTGATCTTTCATCATCCAATTCCATAATTTATATGATATTTAATTAGGGATTCTATGCGTTTGTTTTTATTTGGAATATTTTAGATGGTTTTATTTGAGATTTTTTATGATTTTATATGAATTTCTAAAATGAACATTTATTAGATTTTTATGTATTTATGTGTATTTTAAATAGTTGGGTTAGGTAATATAGGTTGAGTGGGTTATACGGGTTAAATAGGTTGTCATATTATATGACTCATATAAGATAAACGTGTCAAGTGTGTCGTATCATGTTACCCATTAAAATTTCGTGTCGTGTTAGTATTAAAATATTCTGATACAATTAATAAATGGATCGTGTTTGTATTAAGTATAATCGTGTCGCCAATGTCTATGAACCCGACACGAACACGATCTGTTAACATAGTTTGACACCCTTGGTTTCCCCGTTTCCTACTTGATCCCTTTTTTACAGTTTTCCAAATTTTTATGACTTTTCATTTTAAAAAAATAAAAAAAAAACTTGGACATCAAATTAAATTTTAATAACCATAATAAAAAGGAAAAACCTGAAAGTCCTACAATTTTTTTTAATGTTATTTTCCCGGAAAAATAACTTTCTTCCCCCTCCTTTTCTCCGGCCCCGTTTTCTTCGCATTGATAAAAGGAATTTAAATTAATTGAGATGGATTTCCAGTGAAGATATTTGCTCAAGCTTCTCTAAGTGTAAATTTTATAATTCATAATGTATATTTTCTTGTTTAGGGCTAATTCATATTATTTTATGTCAAAATGACTTGAATTTAAACAAGAATATTGACAAACATTACTTGTACAGATGTAGCAGATGGGAGATGACTGCTTAAAATTTTCCAAATAAAGAAAAAGGCTAAGGTTGTAGAACCCTCAAATATTACAAAGTTTAAAACCAATTACAAGAACATAATATTCTACTGTTATATAGCACTCGGAACAAGCAATAATAACTAACAAAAGTAATGAAATTGGTTTAACAAAAGCTAGCTTCACGCCTAGCAATATTTCTACGCGAAATTTACGTGGCCAAGGGCATATACAGAAACAACCAAACCCACAAATAAGCTCCCAATATTGATCTTGTCAACAAGCATAGAATCATCATATTGCAGCCCTCATTGCTCCTCTAGCAGCCTCCCGCTTCATCTCGGCAGCTTTACCACTGCCACGGAAATACATGTATACTTGCTGTACACATTAAAGCAAAGAAGTTAAAAGAAAATAAAAAAAATAAAAGACAAATGCCCCATTAGAAAAATACAAGCTTTATGGACCTGAAGAACCCAGATGCTAAGCACCACTTCAAGGCAGAATAATCCAAATCCAACGAAGTAGAAGATCTGCAAGCAAAGAAAACGCAATTATTACAGGCCAGCCAGACAGCAATACAAGTTTGAGACAATTGTATGCTAGTAACGAAGTAAAGGGAAGGCAAGCAGGAATACAATAGAAGTAGACACAATTGATTCTCTCAAGCGCTTAATATTCAGAAACAAGGACTGGGCAGTATGATAATCAGCTGGACTGTTACTTTTAACTCAGAAATCTTACCCCAACTAAAGCATGGTCACCCAAAACATCTATTGCAGACAGGATGCCACTGTTCCAAGAAAATACAACAGAAAACATCAGCAAATAGGCAAAAACCTTTCAGAAAGCTTCTAAACAATGAGCCTAAAAGATTAATTTAAAAGCACATCTTGACATGAAGAATCATTTAAAATACTTCTGTAAACGTACGTGAAAGATTTTCCTTTGAAAAATATTGGAGGAGCAACAGCTGCTACAATGCAGAAGCCAATGTGAACCTGTGAACATAAAACATAATTAAAAAAAAAAAGGATATCCTTCAATTCTTACAATTCTTTTGAAAGAAAGACGAGAGATTACCAAATAAAACATGAAAAACCATCCAAACTTCATAGCACTTTCAGTCCTGCAATAAGGCACATGATTGGTTTAATTAATCAGATAACAGATGGAGCTTAATTCTAAAGCATCGCCAAACAGTAGAAACTGGACTTTTTCTATGGGCCTGGGCTTAAAATAGAATAATAGTAATGATTTATCAGACTCTTTATTCCATTTTAAATAGGCGGACCAACTTTTGTCAATTATGTTACATTCATCCAATCATTTAACCCATATAACCACCAGATCAGAATAATCTTAGCTATGAAAATGGATAATACTTTTATGCCAGATGCTTCAAAACAGTCTCACATAATATTTAATCTCTTACACCAATACCGTTTGGCCTCATCAACAGTCAAACAGCAAGGTATAAATCTTCATTGGATGGTGACAAAAGAAAGGGAGGAAAAATACATTTGCAGCAGGAAAGATAATTACCTAAATGCACGATACAGTGGACGATACCACAAAACATATGCTCCCGGAACTCCTGCTATGAAATAAATAATAGCAAGAAACCAGATTCTCACCCCTGCAATATGAGCATGTAAAGAACAGATTGCATTCACAGTACATAAGGCATCAAATACTTAGTAAAGCCTGTGTGAACAGGTAAAAAGCAAGACAAATTTCTAAATTGACCTTCTCCTTTAATCCATGCTGTTGTAATAGCTATAATGTTCCAGAAAAGACAAAGAACCAATCCTGCACAAGGAACAATCACCATCCATCACTTATCTTGATTTTTCCTCCAAGGTATATATCACCTGACTTTATGCGTAAAACAGTAAATAGATAATAGGATGAACACATACACCCAAAGCAATACTGAAATCTAATCTTACAAAATTTGAATGAAACTATTTTAATAAAGGTGAGAACAAGTAGACCAGAAAATCTAATTGTGCCATTCAATTAACTAACAAAGATATTTTGGCAAACATAAAGAAATACTGAAAGAAACTAATCTTACAAAATTTGAAGGAAACCATTTTAGTAAAGGTGAGAACAAGTAGACCAGAAGATCTAATTGTGTCATTCTATTAACTAACAAAGATATTTTAGCAAACATGAACCAGGTCTATGTTCTAGACATGTATAACCAATTTTATCAGTGAATTATTTTTATTTGTTGTGAGTTTAATTGTGGCATCATAAAATCTAGGCTTACAACAAAGGTATAAGAATTCAAGATCCAAACAGTCATTTTATGCAAAATATTTACTTCTCTAGAATTCTTTCCCATGACCCTAATTAAAACAAACAACACAAAATCAAAATTCTCCTCTCAGTCTAGAACATGTATTATTAGTTGCCCTTTTGTACTTAACTTTCCACACCACAGGTAGCATTGATGAATTCCCAAGCATTGGGATGTGTAATATGACAATACTAACTTTCCTATACAAGTAATGGGGCAACAAACTTGTGAGGGACAACCAGCAAAACCCACAGTGCAATCTCAAATGCACTAAATAGTTTCAGAAAAGGAAAACTAATTTAATATCCACAGAGAATATTATTGATCAAAGCAAAGAAACAAACAAAGAAAAGTGTTGGTCTCTTTCGAGCAGTTGGCCCCAGTTAACAGTGGGTGCTGACAAAGGCAGAGATGTGCTTCATCTAGGAGATCTCAGCCTTTCCAAAATGATGACATACATTAAGAAATGAGACAACCACAGTTTTTATACCGACAAGGCTCAAGCTTCCAAAGGCACGCTCTTATCCCCCAAGATAGGTATCCTGAAACATACAGATTCTGACAAAAATTTTTGGGTACAAGATGATTGATCATTAACAACAGTCGTATATCTACTGAAAATGAACTAAAAAAACTTTATGAATGCTTCATGTCCAAAAATTATGCCTCAATACCCAAGTAGAGTGGCTGAGCAAAAGGAGAAAGAGGAAGTTCCACTTTTGGCAGGAAAAGTACAAATCCAGATAGGTCATCAACCACAATCATGCTTATTGGATTAATTGCAAAAAAAAATGTTCTTGATAAGGATTGTCCAACAATTGTTTTATTTCCTAAGAAACTTTCATAAGTTACAAGGGGAAAATAACTATAAAACAATAATATATCCTCCATATTGAAATCTCCTTTCTCTCTCTTAATAAGATTCCTTTCCTTGAAGAAAAGAAATATAATTCTTGCATTTGATAACTTACCTAAAAATGTTGTAAATGCAACATATTGAATCCTCTGTAGATGAATTGGTATTTCATTTGCAATATCATGGTGGATAATTGGGAAAAAAGGTGGCCAATTTTTCTCCTCCAGAACAATTCCAGCTGCAAAAGAGAAAAGGGAATTGAAAGCTAAATTACACTGCTAAAGTAAAATAAACGACTAGTGTTGAAGAAATATAATTCAACCCACAATGTTCCTCATGATATAGTCAAACACAGCTTAGGACTCGTTTGGATGAACAGTTGGAAGCTAGCGTTTGAGCTCACAACCATTAATATGAGGTGTTTGATAAACTTAGTGTATGGAGCAGCCTTTTAATATTCAGCAGTTAGCAGTTCAAATTATTAATTGAAATGCTAAAAACTGAAATTTCTAGCACTCAACATATGGTTGCTGGCCTCCAACAGCTAATCGCAACTGCTAGCCGCTACCAGTTAACCGCTACCATGAACCAAACAGGCAACCACAACCATGAACCAAAGAGGCCTTAGTTGTCCAAGTTACAATAAAAAAAAGGGCAGGCGTAGTAGATCAACATTGCAGAATACAAAATTAAGAAGAAACAAGAAAAAAAGTTAACCAGTAAATGCAAAAGTAAGGACTCAATATCTGCAACACATCTTTTTTTTTTCATGTCTGTGAAGGAAAAACTTTCAAATGCCAGAGCCAAGTGAACATCAATAGCTAATTAGCAAATTACAATAAGAACATCTCACCTCGTGCAGCTGCATCTTCAAGCCGTCTTACCTCCTGCATAGCACCGCATGCAAGAACATTTTAGGATACAAATAAAATTAAGACATTCTAGAAGTGTTGATGTACACTGGGAGAGTAAAAACACATTGGAACTAAATCCAGACGATAAAAGCCACATTGAAGAATTCAACAAAAGAGACAAATACTACCACGAGTTCTCCTGGCTCCAGTTGAAATTCTAAAAGCACTATAAAATTACAGAATTTCCACCCTTTGGGAACCACAAATGTGGCATGGAAACACAGTGTCAGAGGAGAACAGTATTATATAAAACTATAAAAGCTTTTCATAACACTCATGTTAGCAGTTCAAAAATAGCTTCTAGAAAATGACAACAAGAACAAACTTCATTTCACAAAACAAATAGTAACATGTGAAACACAATTCTGCAGAAACTGATGGCTATAGTTTAAGATGATGAGATTAGTCAGCGCACCACCTAAAAGATATCCCTGCATTTCTCGTGGATCTTAGATGTCAGCCCTTTACAAGTCCAATTGAAGGACAAGGGTTACTTTATGAGTATCGGATGGAACTATCTTACATGAAACTTGAAAAGTGCAAACTAATACTTCTGAAAAGGTATTAAAGATCACTCAAGTACTTGAATTTTTATAATGTTACAACTCGCATCTCTGGCATAAGCTTTACCCCCCCCCCCCCCCCCCCAACTCATTATACATACATACATACATATATAAACTATATATATATAAAGTATTATATAATTATATATATTTAGTATATAATTATATACATTTATAATTATTCAAATCATATTTATATATATAAGTAAATATAAATATATATATTATTTTTTTGTATATTTAAAATTTTATAATTAGATATTTAGATTATTGCTAGAATTTTATAATTTGATTATGAATTGAGTAAAAGTAATATCCTCATTTGAAATAGTATTTTTATAAAATTTAATTTAATAAAATCATCTAAATAAATTAATAGATCCAAGGATTAAAATAAAAGAATATGTAAAAAATTTAATAAAATTTTAGAAATTAATAAATAATAAAAAAATTAAAATCTAAATTTTATTATAATATTAAATATTTAATTTTATTTTCAATTCGCCTGTAATTTTATTTTTACTTAGAAAATTTGTCCCCTCTTAATTTTATTTTTGGTTCCGCCACTGAATAAGGTTGTCTATGAATAGAATACTCAACTGACTCCATATCATGAGACAAAAGTTTTACACTAGTTGTCACCTACCGCAATAGATAGGTCTATTGCATACAGTAATGTTTCTTTAATTTTTCATCTTTTCCAATACATACCTGCTCTCGTCTTCTTAGTTCAGCCTCCTTAGCTTGGAGTTCCTTCTCTTTCTTCTTTAAATCCTAAATAAAAAACAAGCTAAAAATAAGGAAACTTTAAGAGATAGAAGAGGCAATTATGAATAAGGACTTTCAACAGCCACAGAATTTTATCTTACTGTAGTTGAATCAATTGGAATGTCAACTGTTGCACCATAACCAAAATCAGCAGGCTCAGGCGGAAGTGGTGAAAGCCTTGAGTTTGAAGCGGGAGGAGCACTCTGAAAAGTAGCAATGATAAGTATAAGATTCCTACAGCAATAATATGAACTAGCTGTTTTACACTTTACATGCTGGACATTGGTAGAAGAAGTCCAGAACTAAAGTACCAACTAGCACAATCATATCATATATATTGATCTGAAAAAAGATGTAATTCCGAAAGGCTAAAACAACATATGCAGTTGATAGAATATAAATCATTGTGCTATTTTCAGTTAGGCTTACTGCTGTGTATAATGCACCTCCACTAAACTTCTGCTGACTTGATGCTTTCCCCCTTACAGCAGGATCCTAGTTACAAAAATTAGATTAAACAAAAGTTTTGTGAATTTTCAAGAGTACAGGAATTAAAAACATAATTATATAAAGCAGAAAAAAATCAAATAGGCAAGTTCATTGCATTTAAAAAGTTAAAATGTCAAAATTAGGTAGGCTTGTTTTAAGCACAAAGTTGCCCAAATCTCCAAAAATTAAGCATGCATACAGAAAGTAAACAAATCACATAAGTCGGTCTGTCTCTGCCATCCCTAGAGTTAATTCACACTACTTAAAAGAAGAAGATTGCCATGCACAATCACAACTCAAAAACTTATAACATCTCAGCCATCTGTTCATCTCACAAACATGTAGATTCCGCACATGACTACCACATCTGAAATTAGATGTCTAAGAGTGCACCAGCTGCATCACTTTCAAAAGTGCATACCGCTCGTCATCCAAAGTATCTACATTCCATGAGTTGACGACAAAAATTGATCAAATAGAAAACTTTCATATTTGAAACACCTAGCAAAACTTTCATCATTCTAACATGACTTGGCATGGTTAACAATTTTTCCTGACTTCACTTTCAGTATGTCTCAGAACATTTTTACAAATATGGTCTAGTAATCATATAGATTCACAAAATTGCCTTCACTTATTATCCAAATTGAAAACAATACACAGTATCATCAATTAGTTCACAAAGAAAGATAGTTTTGACCAATTAGCTAAGATTTTTACACATATAAAAAGCACTGGATTCTCCGCAAAACATTAAAAAACTAAACATAATGCTTATTACGAACAAAATCACTACATCGAACAACCATCTATAGCTTCCTAGTTCAATTACACTTCTGCACTGCCGGTAACTCAATATCACAAATTACTATTGCAAAAGTAAAGAATTAGCTTGGCAGATGTTGAAATAAAGACAAGATTTTTATACTGAAAACCAAAGCACCACAATCAAACCAAAATTAAAGATGTAGAGGCTACGACGAATACAAATCTCCCAAAATCCCCAAAATTCACAGATTTCCCAAGTATTTTAACATCCCTTCTAAAACCCACGACCCACCAAACTAAACTATCAAAAATTAAACTTTACCATTATTCATCAAAAAAATAAATAAAACCCAAAAATTGTAATACTAGAAGGAAACAAAAGAGGAAGAAACTTACAGAAAAGGGATTAACTTCTTCTTCATCAAAAGGGTTAGGATCATAACGACTGGCCATGAGAGAAACCCACACACGAAAACGGGAATAGAAACCAAAGAACTATAATATAAACAGGTATATAGAAAGAGAGAAAAGCAAAAAAGAAGTGGGGAGCAAACAATTTTAGAAGAGAAAATATTAGGCAAGTAAACACCAAACAAAAATATCGAAATTCTAGAGAGAGAAATCTTTGGTTTACAAGTCAATAGAGAGAGGGGGGCTTTGGACTTGTCTATCATCAGCTTAAGCTTATTTTAATTTTTTTTTTATTATTTTAAGAAATTTCAGAGGAAACGGCGGGACAATTTTAATATTTTAATGCTAACTTCTTTTTTTCTTTAGAAAAAAAAGGAAAAATTAAATGATTTTGAATTTGAATTTAAATAACTTTTTATCATTCTAATTTAACCTTTTCTTTTACACTTTTGTCTTCTTTTTCTCCAAATGTTAGAAATAATAATTGTTTCTTTAACCTTAAACTTATTTTTCATCCAATGGTTTTTACATATGTGTGTATATATATATATATATATTAAAGATACTTGGTCTAACAGTTCTTTCAGCATATGTGGTTGTCTCACAGTTTTTTCATGGTCATGGTTAAAGATATTTGGTCTAAAACTTTTCATGGAGGTGGTATGAAAAGCTTACATATTAAATTGAAGGAATTAAAAGCTGCAATCTGTCTTTGGAATAAAGAGGTATTTGGCAATGTTTTCTCTATGGTTCAAAAAGCAGAAATCGAAGCAGAAATGGCAGAAAATTGTTACGCTCTTAATCCCTCTTCTGCTAATAGACAAGATTGGCAAGAAAAGCAAGCACAGTTACTATGTAAGCTGCGCATTGAAGAAACATTCTGGAAGCAAAAAGCTCATTTAAAGTGGTTAAAAGACGGTGATGCAAATACCAAATTCTATCACACATATGTCAAGACCATCCGAAAATTGCAGCGCATTGTGTCCATTACTAATTCAGAGGGAGTTTGGCTTTCTCAACAAAAAGATATTGGTGATGAGGCTGTTTCTTTCTATACAAATCTTTTTCAAGCAGACGCCGTTTCTAACCAAGATTTCTCTTATATACTGGGCTTTCTCCCTACTATTATTTCTGAGGAACAGAATTTGGTTTTGAATACTATTCCCAATGACTGCGAGATCAAGCAAGCTGTTTGGAAGCTAGACCCCACTAGTGCTCCAGGCCTAGATGGCTTTGATGGGAAATTTTTCAGAGAATGCTGGGAGATTGTGAAATGGGATGTTTGTAGTGCGGTTAAAGAATTTTTTCTTGGCCTTCCTATCCCGTAATCTTTCAATTGCTCACAAATTATTCTGATTCCTAAAGTGGACAACCCTACTTGCTTCAACCAACTCAGGCCTATATGTTTATCCAATTTTATTAGCAAGGTCTGCACTCGAATCCTTGCTGATCGACTAACTCCTTTTTTGTGTGATCTTATTTCCCCTGAACAAGCAGGTTTTATGAAAGGAAGATCTATCCACTCACAAATTCTTTTAGCGAATGAGATGATACATGAACTTGACAGGAAAGCGAGAGGAGGGAACATTGCAATCAAGCTTGACATGGCAAAAGCTTTTGATCGAGTTTCATGGCCTTTTCTAGAAGCGGTCTTATTGCGTTTTGGCTTTTCAAGACTTCTTGTTACTTTAATTATGAATCATTTATCATCCACCAGATTGTCTGTTTGTGTGAATGGCAGGAATTACGGTTTCTTTCGGCCAAGTCGGGGTGTGAAACAAGGAGATCCGCTCTCGCCTTTTTTGTTCATTCTGACTTCTGAATGCTTTTCTAGAGGTTTAATGCACTTGATTGATTCAAACCGCATCCAACCATATAAGCTGGCCCGCAACTGCCCCTTAGTGTCTCATTTGGCTTTCGCTGATGATTTATTAATTTTCATTAGAGGTGATCAAATCAGTGTTAAAGCTTTCAAGGGCTTCCTCAAGCAATATCAGAAATCTTCAGGACAACAGATTAATTTTGAAAAAAGCTCTCTGTATGTTTCCAAACACTGCTCTCCCGCGGGGATCTCAAGACTTGAATCCTCTTTGACAATTAAAAAGAGATCTCTCCCTTTCACTTATTTGGGAGCTCCAATCTATCAAGGTATTAATCGTACAACATATTGTGCTGAATTAATAAAGAAGATGGACTTCAAGCTTATGGGATGGACAAGACGCTTTTTATCTCATGGCGGGAGATTATTGTTGATTAAACATGTTCTTAATTCCTTGCCTATTCATATCATGGGAGCTATGAAGATTCCAGCAGAAGTCATTAAAATCTTAGAGACAAAAATGGCTTGCTTTTTATGGGGAAGTGTTCACAACCACGATCGACATCATTGGATCTCTTATAAAAAACTTTGCTATCCTACAGATGAAGGAGGTCTTGGCATCCGATCCTTGAATTCAATCCAAGATGCTTTTTCTATTAAGCTCTGGATTGCTTATATGTTTGGAAATTCTTTGTGGGCTTCCTACATGCGCCGGCGCTACTCTAGAAATGGGGACATGAAATTTCAAATCATTGATTCTTGCTCATGGAAACGAATATGTCAGGTACATTTTTTTGCTTTAGACATTATGGAAGCAAATGATCTTTTACCAGATAATTATGATGGAAGTGTTGTTAGCGTTCCTTTCTCTTCCATTCATGAATGGGTGCGTAATCACAAGAGTATAACATTATCCTCTTCCATGCTATGGGATAATTTGTTCCCTATAAAGATTTCTCTTTTCACCTGGCGTGTGCTTCATAAGGCACTACCACTTCATGATCGGCTACAACTAATGGGTATTTCGGGACCTTCTTGTTGCCTTTTTTGCCTTTCTGCCGAAAGCTCTTTGGATCATATTTTTTATTTGTGTTCTCATATTCAGAAAATTTGGAGATTCTTTGGCAGTTATGTTTTGAGCTCCAATGTTACTCATTCATCATTAAGGTTAGAAATTATAAAATGGTGGTTGGTTTCTAAGCCAAAATCCCTGTTGGGCTTGCTTCGAAGATTTATTCCGCAAATAATATTATGGCACATATGGCGTGCTTTTTGTAATTTCACATGGGGAGATGGGGACTTCTTGATCTCCAACATCCGCACCAACATCTGCCACGCTATATATAACTGGGGTATTATCAACTCAGCTCGGAAATTTGCTAAAGAGAGGTTTGATTCGATTATGGAGTTACTGCCAGCGGGTTTCGGATCAATGCAACGCAAACCTTCCATAGTTTACTGGCGTTTACCATTGACTCATCCTTTCAAGGTTAATGTCGATGCCTCTTTCACGCCTTTGCTCTCGGCTGGAGGAGCGGTGATCCGAAACTCGTTTGGAAACTTTGTAGCAGCTTGTTACTTCCCTATTCGAGCTTCTTCTCCTCTTTCTGCAGAGATCACAGCCATTAAATTCGTTATTGATTGGTGCTTAAACCTTGGTTACTCTTCCATCCATATCGAGACAGATTCTCTCCAAGCTTCCGACATTCTTCACCAATGGCGACCGCGGGATTTCCATGGCATTTCAACTGAAATCTCGAATTTCCTTCAATCCACAGGTTCGAGTATCACTCATATATTTAGAGAGGGAAATCAGATTGCCCATAAGCTTGCTCATATGGGAAGGATATCACATACTTTCTTCAATTTCTCTAGCTTTCAATCTTTGCCCAATGATTTAAAAGGGCTCATTAATACTGATTGTATGGGTATTCCTTGTTTGAGATATAAATAAAATCTTTCTTCTTGTCAAAAAAAATATATTAAATTTTTTATTTCCTAAGTGATAGATCATTTTACAAATTTGGAAAAGCAGTGTTCTCAGTGAAATTGAAACAAATTTCGCCTATGAGTAAATTACTCTATTGTTTTAATTTAAAAAATCTTTAAAAAATAAGGTCATATTTTATTAATACTTTTAAATTTTTAAAATGAAAGAAATTTATTTAAATTGGAATATATGACATGCAACTCCATCACACCAAATGCATTGTAAAAATGTGATTTTTATATATTTTATTAAGTAGCATTTTAAGCTTATATTAAATGTTGAAAACGTTATGAAATGTAATTAATTGTATTATGTTAATTATTTATGTAATAAAATATTAAGAGGTATACAAGATAAATTTTACTTTAAATAATTTTTAGAGTTAATTTTATTCGTCTGACTTAATGATTACTTTTCTAAGATTTGATGAGAATGTTTCTCAATCAAAATGATAAAATATTATTATTGGAGGAAGGAAACCAAACCCATCTATCTATTGTTTGAGAAAACCATCTTAACTTTTCCATTTGAGGTACATGTATTATCTTATATAGATATAATTAATAAATTCATTTGGAATCAAATCCTAAAATTCTTTATAGAAATCCTAAATTAATAATTTAATTATATTAATAGCCTATATATTTATTATAACATTCTTATATTTTATATAGGTATAATATATATACTCTCAGTATATATAAAAAATATATATAATATATAAAAATATCACATTACGATTTTTTTAAAAAATTTTATAATTTTACCATTTAAAACACTTAACATGTATTTTAATAAATAAACAAAAGTAACCATTAATGATTTAAAGAGTAAAAAGATAATCTCTAAAAAAAAGTATCACGATTTTATCTATATTTCAGATAATCTTAAATTTCAAATATCACAATCTGCAATAAAAATACACTCTCAATCATTTATTCAATACATATATTTTTTTCAAAATAGTCTAACGACTCAATCCACTAATATTTTATCAAAAATGCATCCATATATATAAATATAATTTTTATTTTTATTTAATATATTACACAAGAAAAAATTTATAATTTACACCACATATATAGTTATATATAATGTACATACTCAAATGTATTTCAAAAAGTTAAAAGTGTATACATAATATGCAAGTAACACTAGTCTGCAGTAGCTCAAAGATCTTCATACACAATAATCTAGACCTGAGGTGGTCTAGTAACACTCTTTGAATCTTCTAGATCTATCATGTCACTTACGCGATAAAATTTGATCGCGCTAAGTATATTGCCTAATAGTACATACTTTAATAAAATTTAAAATTAATGTCATACATATATAATGTCATGTTTGTATCATGTTATAAATGTCAAATATTATTTATACACTTTAAACAACACACTAAATATCCATATATATTAGGCCTAAATGCCTTATATAATTATATAGTCCCAGACTCGTTGTCTTGGTCTATCATTGGTGTCTCACTTGGGTATAGGCACATTTCTGTGACACCCAGTGTCTCATCCATTTTAGCATATGATATGCCAACATCCAAGCGCAATCTTCTGACAACTAGATAGTATATAAGATACACACAATACACATTTTTTTTTCAATGTGCTTTTATATCCCGACTCATACACGGTTTTTAAAAATTATTATCATAAATAATGCAAATGTGGTTTACTTTCTCATGTTAGTGCACAACTTGCATTCTACACATTTTACACAAAACATTTTATTTAGTCATTCTCAAATGGCTTATCATGCCACAATCAATACAAATCAAACATTGTTACTTCAAACAATACTATGTACATATGTTCATAAAAATCAAATATTATTACACATTTAACATATGTAATGTGTTATGTTAAAATTTAATATAATCACACACATTATGAATAAAGTATGTATTAATCTCTTTAAAACAATAAATGGAGTTAAAACTCTACTCCACTTCTAACACACCCAAAAATCTTTCACCACTAGGTTGATGAAACAACTTATTCAATACCTATTAAAAAAGTGAATGAATATAATCAATTAACATCGCATTCCTAAGTGTTTAAAGCCTAAAACATAAATTAAGGTATAATTTTATAATTTTTCAAGTTTTTGTCATAATGCACTTTAACTTTGAAAAATCATTCAAACAAATTCTAAATTGAGTTTTAAGCTTAAATATATCTAATATATTATATTTTAACACATGTTAAGCATTAAAATACAAATATATCACATTTTTTAAAAAAATTTAAAATTTTGCCCTAAGTCACTTTAATTTTGGTTCATAAAATTAAATAAACATCAATTCTTTGCGTTTACTATTCTAAAACCCTAACTCATTCAAACTATCATCAAACCTAGATAAATCAACCAAACAACTATAAAATATGTACCTCCTCATCAAAACAACACATTCTATACTCATTTTAAAAATTATAATATACTATATAAAATTATAAATTTTCACATAATCATAATTTCAAAAAAATCTAAAATTTTCTTAAAGAAAACTTGCCAATTTGTTGAAAAATAACCAAAACTTTTTTTATTCTTAAAAATCCACTAAAAAATGGGTGTTTAGAAGAAAAGAAAAGTTTCCCCTTGCTTCCATGGAAGTTTGGCTAAAACTAAGAAGAGAGGAAGAAGATGGAATTTTTTTTAACTTTTTCTTTCTTTTCTTCTTTTTAAAATATGAATATTTAATGACTAATTATTTTAAATTATTTATTTATTTTAAAAATAATATTTTTCATCTCCCATTCAAAATTATTTAATTTTTAATTTTTTTAATATTTTTCATGTTTTACTATTCAAATATTACTATTTACATATTGACTTTTACTATTACCTCTGATTTTTATATGTCATTTATATTTTATATATATATTTAACATATAAAATCTATTTTTCTCACTTTTAAATTTTCATTTCTCCCTCAAATTATTTATTTTAGTTTAATTTTATTTTATTTTATTTTAGCAAATTTTGAAGATATTACATTTATCATATATCTCATTCATAAATTTTAATTCATCACGATAAAATTATTTATTTTAAAAATGCTTAATACATAAATAAGCACCTCTACTTATAAAAAATAATCTATTAGCCCATTATACTTTGTGTTCACCCGATAAGACACATTTACATGTTTAAAATGATATTATTTGATATCTTGCTAAGTTGAATTTAGAGAGAAATATTAAAAATTTCTACGCGCGTGAAGTAAATTTATTTCCATTTTCATATTGAATTTTTCCTCTTGTTTCAGTCTTTTTCTTCAAAAAATAACCTTATTCTTTTCTCATTCTAAAATTTCATCCATTTTTTTTTTCAAATAATGATGATTATCACTAGTTTAGAATTCAAGAATTCTTTTTCTGCAATATCCCTTTCAAATAAGAAAGCTAGCTATCAAGATGTTGTTATTGAGTTGTATAAAAAAAATTGGTGTCCGTATTTGAATCTCTTCTTCTTTCTTTCTATTATGGTAATTTCAATCTAAATTTATTTATCTTTTGAAGTTTTATTTTTATTTCTTTTTTTGAGTATTAGAATGTGATACTCATATATTATTTGTAATTAACTTTTAGAATTTTTTGAAAAATTTTTGAAATTCTATTTGGGTTTTTAATTAAAAAAAAACATGAATGCTATGGTGATTTAAGTTTTTGAATGGATGTAATGTAAATGCATCTTCACTTATATTTTTTTATAATTTTCTATTATTAATTTTTTGTTTAGATTATCATTGAACTTATAATATCATTTGCTTTTCTCATTCTTTAATGCTATTGAAGTATTTAATAATTTACCTTAATGAATTACTTTTAATATATTTTTTGTTTTCTTTCTTTTTTTTTAAGCATTTTGTTGAGTAAAAAATGAGAAATCAATTTTATTGATGGTTATTAAGGATTCACAATATTTTTGTCTTTTGATTATGATGTTGCAAAAAATAAAGTTTAGGTTAACAACTCCAATATCAATATCCATCGACTTCAAATTTTTGAATGAAAAAAGCTAAAAATTGATTAAATTATTCCACATATCTATAAATTAATTGTTTTAATATACAAGTTATATATTTATTTTGATCTTTTTTAGAGTTATTTTGAGTACGAGGAAAAATATATAAAAATTTAAAGAATTCTGAAAATTAGATGAACAGTGGATCTATTTATATGAAAAATGCGCGGAGAAGATATGAGAAAAAAAATAGCTCGGCAAGAGACATATTAAGACCACTTTAATATATTATAGGTGTGTCATAGGACACTCATAAAATAGATAGGACTAATAAGCTCTTTTGAATAAATACATATATTTATTTATATATTAGGCCTTTTAAAATTTTTCATTAAAATTTCTTCACTCATTTTTCTATAAAAAAAATACATACACGAATGCCTCTTAGAATTTATGTTGAAGCCATATAAAATTCACATAACGTTACATGTTTAAAAATATCTATGTTTAAAAAAAATCCACATAGCGCTATGTGGTATCTATATAAATATTATTTCATCGAAAAATAGAGATAAAAATTTTATTAAAAAAATTAAAATTTAAAAATATTAATATTGTAGTCAAAATTAATTAACCCTAAATTAATTAGTAAAATAATGGTAATTAATATAAATTTCAAATAATGTTAATTTATACAAGGAAAGCAAAATTGTCAAATCCAGTCAAGCAATAAGTTAATAAAATGGAATATATAATTATGACATTTTCAATGACTTGATATTCTGTAGCCGACCAATATATAATTATACATTATATGTAAACGACGATTATAGCGATGGAAACTAATAAATGGAAGTTGACTCGCACCCTTAGAAAAAATGTATTGGCAAATAGGTGTAACTGTGGTTCTAGACGCACACGTCTTTGTCTATGCCAATGACGCGCTTTCCCTATTCATTTAAAAAAAAAAAAACCGAATCAAATCATAAAACTTCCGTTATAAAATTAATTTAATTGAGATAAATTAATAATAATATATTCATATTTGCTTTTGAGTTCTTTTTTTTTTAATGAAAATTCAAGTTCATTTTTTTTTATGAAAATTCCTTTTCTTTTATGATATTAAATTAATTGATTATGAAAGTTCCGTCATTATATAAGGAATAACTAAAATAAAAAGTGAACCACACTGAAATATTTTTTATTTAGTTAAAATTGATTTTTTGGAAATTGTTTTTTTATAAAATTTCCATTTTTTTTATTTGTGCGTATTTTAGTTGGATTTAATTTGGTCAACAGGTTCCATACCGCCTAATGACCAATTCTCAATTTTTGTTATTCCTAGCTAGTCGATAGCAGCCAATTGCAAAAGCCATGAAACGTGTTCAAGCTACAGAGTTATTATTATTATTATTATTATTATTATTTATAACATAAAGTAGCAAGTTTTACAAATTATTGGATATTATCTCTTTTTTTTTGCAATATAACTGACTGTATTGTATTAAATAAATTGAGAATCTACAGGTAACAACTGAATAAGAGTTCTAGGAAGATTAGACAACCAATCAGCCCTTAGTTTCTTCCTAGCAAGAGTAGACGTTATCCAGTCTGCAACTTTGTTGCAAGATCTATTAGCAAAAACAAAAATACAGTCCTCCACGCATACAACACAACGCTCTTAGTTTTCCTAACCAAAGCGTCAATATCACATGGGCATAGTTCAGAATCATTAACTGCATCAATGAGAATTTTGCTATTAGATTCAAAGATACACTTTTTCCATTGAAAATCAGCTGCACGTTGAACTGCCTTGGTAGAGCTTGTGCTTCATTTTGTAGAGGAGATAAGGAAGAAATTGCATAGGCAACTCCATCTAGCAAATTACCTCCAAAGTCGCTTCATTGTTGGATGAACAAAAAGTGGAATCAACATTAATTTTTACCCAACCAGGTGGAGGTGGAGACCAGCTTGAGCTATGAGAGTTTGATCTTGCTAGGATATGACTATTCTGTACTGCTACAGACTGAGGAGCTTCTAACTGGTGTGCTTGGGCAAAATCAAAAGCCAGTTTATTTGCTTTCTGTAAAGAAGAATATGGATTAGGAATTATGCCCTTAAAACAAAAATCATTACGTGCCTTCCAAATAGACCAGCACATACACACTATTTTTGTGAGGATAAATTCTGGACCTTTAAGGTTCAGTGATTCTAAGATATGCAACCACCATTGAACAAAAGAAATAGAATTAGAATTAGGTGGAATTACTCCAATGTTTGCTGCAAACCAGGAGGCTCTTGCATGACTACATTGGAAAATAACATGCATTTTAATCTCCTCATTAATACCACATAAAGGGCAAATATCAGTTTTGGACAAGCTCCTTTTGTGAAGATTTACCAGAGTTGGAAGTGACCAACACAAACCCTCCAAATAAAACATTGAAGTTTTGGAGGAGTCTTAGGTTTCCATATGCTACACCAAATTCTTGGATTTAAGGAACTATCAGTCACCGAATTAAAGGAACTTCCATTATTGCAGAGAAATTTATAGACAGATTCGGTTGAAATTTTTCCAAATCTATCTTGGGCCCAAATAAGTTTGTCATTATCTTGTGACAAATCTAAAGGAATTTCCAAAATTTTGTTAACCTCAGCAGCATTGAATAATGAATATAACACAGATAAGTTCCAAGAAACATTCACATCTATTAAGTTAGCAACTGAATTGTATTGGGGATTACCTGAGTTGGCCTTTTGGATTTTTGAATCAGGTAAGCCGGGCACCCAAGGATCTTGCCATATATTTACTTGCCTTCCATTTCTGGTAAGCCATCTTGATCCTTTATAAATAAAGTCTCTTACCACTAGCATACTTCTCCAGTCCCTTGAAGGTTTGTAACCAAATTTTGCTTGCCGAAATGAGTTAAGAGGGAAAATATATCAGTTTCGTAAATTGGGCCCATATGTTGTTAGGCTCTTGGAAGAGTTTCCACCATTGTTTAGCTTGGTTTTTTGGATAGAATTTAGAAGCTGTTCAATCTTCAATTCAAAGGATGCTGTTGTTTCTAGTTGGAATTTGGAACCATTTGTTTCTGTGTATCTTCCCTTGATTGTCTCATATTAGAGGTAAACAAAGGTACTGCATCTGCCTCTGAGATTACGAAAGCCTTTTATGTAAACTGACATTGCGATATTTTCTTTTCAAAAAAGACACAAATTTAACACATAAAATTTCATAATTTAGTGTATTTATCTCAAGTTATTTGAGAGTTCTACTGGTCCCTACACGGAATTTTTTCTTCTATGTTTTATTAAGTGAGATGTCCTCATTTGTCTCTTCTATGTGGATGGAAACAGTGGGATTTGGCTACTCTCTAAGGTTACTCCCATATGGTCAAATGATTTGGGTTCCTATTTGTTATGCTTACCATTCGTTGTAAGCTATTCAAACTTTTGGCTTTTTGTCCCTAGAGGGTTTAAATCCACCCATATGTAGGTTTTTGTATTGATATTTATTTTCTTATGAATGAATTTGCACTTGTCATTGGCCAAAAAAAAAAAACCTTCATATAAATACTACTAATAATATTTTAAATAAACTAATGAAGCGAAATGTGCATTGAATTTGGCAAAGTTCCCTCTTAACTTTCTAAAAGAATTTTATTAGTTTAGGTTTCTAAATTTTATTTTCATACAATTAAATGTATAAATTAATTCTTTATATTTTAGTTTAGGGACCCAATTAAACTTATTATTATTATTATTATTATTATATTTAATTTTTTCTTCATATTATTTATTTTAATGTATTTAAAATTACGGATGTTATAATCTAAGTACTTGTCTAGCCTATTTGATTTCATCTAGAAATAAATTATTATTTATAAATGAAGTTTTTATGGTTTGAAAGGTCATAAATTAATATTATAAATCTTTGAATACTTGTGCTATTATGGTCATTGTCTATTTAAAGAGTAGCATTAACTGATAATATGGGGACTGGCAATGAGACAAAAAAAAAACAGAGAAATAGAAAACTAAAAAAGGAGCATGTTTGAAAGAGAATTTCACTATGACAAAAAATACAAATATTGTGACATTTTTTTTTATAGAATATTGTGACATTTTAGCATATATATAATTAGGATTTATATGAAATTTAATCAGGATGATAGAGATGTAAGGACAAAAAGAAACAAAAGAATTTTTATGTTTCCAAAATGGATGAAAAGATTGAATATTTTTAAAATTGAAAATTTTTCAAAATGTTTTTAAATGTACTTAACTTTTTTTTTTATGATATTTTTAGACGAAGCTCTTTAATGGGATTCGGTATACCAACTCAGATTAATAGAGAAAGGGAATCACCAAATAGTTTTTTCATTAGCAGACAGAATCATAAAAATAATGAAAGCATCTTGGACCTACAGATACTCTATCATCTCCACGATGGTAATACGAATAAACTCGTTGCAGAACCCAGAGACTGAAACGATATTCAACAAAGAAAAACACAGAACCAATGAAATACAATATACCAATCAAATTATGACCCAAAAAAAATCTATTGCCGTAGTCAATCCAGTGATTGAATGATCCACAAAAGGATTAAAAGAAGCATATAAGCAGATGGCACTATGGATGACATATAAAAAGTAAAACCTATTAATCCTCCAAGTTTTTTGGTTTTCTTCTCCAAGAGAAACACTCAGTGGACGATTCCATAACCCATATCCTGCAACAGTACCAACAATCAAGTAAGCTATGGCGATGCTTAGATTTTTTGTTTCTTCCCCACCCTGAATCCATAACACAGTAATTGACATTAGATTCCAACAGACAGAATGAATCCTAAATATGATGCATAGCCAACATTCTTTAACTTTCGGACTCCATCTGAAATATATTGATTACTGGAGAAGGGGTTGAGCAGACTATAGTAATGTCTTTCCATGAGAAGGTTCGTTTCAAACCTCAGTGAAACACCTACTGAAAATGGAAACTTTAGATATAGATATCCACACAGGGAGAGAGAGCTTGTCTAGACTCCAGAGGAAGAAGTGGAAGTTAATAAAATTTAATTAAAGGTGAAGGCTTTTCATAGAATAGAGGAAGCAAAATAGGGGAAAGAAAGAAATAAATAAAGACTGTTGCAGGTCGTCTAATATTATAGAATAGAAAAGTAAAATATGAAATCTCAACGAAAATGGTACTTTTAAAAGAAAATTATTCATTTTGATTTAGACCAAGTCAACCTGAATTTCTAACGTCAGTGAATTTTATATCATATAAAAAGACATACTTTTGTTATGTAGAAGTAACAATTTACAAGCTACAAATAAATCCCTTCAACCAGATATTAAATACAACCATGCCATGCCAACTACACTTGGAAGGAAGCTTAGTATAAAATGTCATTTTTCCAGAAAGATATGTTTAATTCATTCGTAAATTCTTTGAAAAATATAATTTTAATTGTCAATAACACTTATAAATTTGCTCTAAAAGAGCACAAAATTAAAGGAACATTTTATCTTTTTATCTACACTTCTCTTTATCCATACCAAAGAACACTTAAAATGAAATCGATGTGTATTTGAAACACCTTTAGTTACACTAAATTTTGGAGGATAGAAATGCTGAAGATAAAAATTCAACTACTACATTAAACAAAATCTGAATCATGTGAACAAAACTATTGATGTCCAAATAATGAATTAATTATGAGCATAAGCTGGCTACACATATCTAAATTACAAGTATGGATAACCTGTGTATAGGGTGTGGACAAAGCTGAACTAACCAAACCAGTATATTCCAGCTGCTTGGTTAAGCTAAAAAATTTAGTGGTGGTTCCGTCTAGGTCTTCTTTGTCTTGGATTTCCTTTAAAGGGATCCACCCAGCGCTTGTCCGCTTTTACAGCTTCATTCCAGCGCTCCTTGAAGATTTGCAGTTCCCATGTTGACTGTCTCCTAATCTGCTCATTCCAGTTTAAAAACCAACTTCATCAAATGAGAGGAAACAATATCATAGTTCCATACAAACAGGCGCACCAGTCCTTTCACATTGTAAAACTTAATGTACTTGATTCTAAACTTAAAAAACGTTTCGAATTACTGAGTCCATGGTGCAGTTCAAGCCTTTGCCAACCAGTCCAATATTGGTAACATTAAAATATATAAATGAAGTGATATCAAAGCCAACATTGACAAAAAAAAAAAATCAACAGACAAGGTACCAATTATGTTGAAGCCTAGTTTCTAATCATTTTGTAATATAATAGAATACAAGGTTGTGGAATATTTAACAAGTTAAATTGGTCTTATCACATTATGTAGAGAAAGGTTAAAATGTTCAATTATCCTAGATTCCAGGCAATCAGACCAAGGTAAAATGGTAGAAAAATATAAAATGGATCAATTCCCATAATAGAGATGACTTTAGACAAGAGGATCGGTAGTCTCACCTCCATTCGAGGATCCATGACTGAAACGCCTGTTCTCTGTATGCAAGGAAAGAAAGCATGTGGCAAAAAACATTGGTTAAACGTTTAGAATAATTATAGGTGACAAAAATTAAAATATCTGTGCATATATAGCTATTACTCATAGTAAGCCTACCTTGGTCAACTCTTTACTGCTTGAACTCTACAGAAAAAAAAAAGTAATCAAGCCAATAATCAAAAAATTTCTAGTAGATGAATTACTATAGTTTTCTTCCCATAAAAAAATTAAAAAAAAAATGTGAACTGCAACCTTTTTTCCAGGAGGTCCACCCCCACCCAAAGTTTGTATGCCCTTGTGAACAATGTACTCAATATCAATGACTCCCACCTTCTTTGTTCGATCTCCCTGTAATTTTTCAGATCATTGCAATTATGGCTTGCTACAACAATAGTGTATAATTCAAAATTTTCCTTTGGAGTAACAACCATGATGGAGATATAATTACACTTTATTTTACACACAATTGAGAAAACCAAACAGTTAAGAGAAACTAAATTATGCAGCATGTCTTACCTGTGCACAGTATCCAAGTTTCATATCCATTCCCCATCCATGGACTAAATCATTCTGAACAAAAAGAGATGTAGGTCACATACGAACTTATCAACATATAAAAATAAGATACAGAAAAAGAGAGAAAAGGTTCCCCTCGCATGATATGGTTAAGACATCAAAATAAGGTTCACATTTTGACATAATGGTTATAACATTTGCATTCCAATTATGCAAAACACAAGTAGGTAACCAACCACATCACCCTTATAATTGAAGTTCCTATAATTACAACTAACCCTTATAGCATTCATAATTGAAGTACTCTAATTAAAACAAACCCTTAACTAAATTTAGACATAAGACAAGAACCTGATCCAAGGACAATATTACCTCAAATATCGAGGTAAAAAGATGACAACAAGTTCTTATTCATTACAAAAATATGCATCAAGGAATAGTTTAAAGTTGGCTTAACTTATATAATTAATTTTACCTGTATAAGATGCCAAGCACAATACCAAGCAGATCTTGAAAATACTGGAGCCATACCTTCCACAAATCTACAATGAAATATAAATAAAATAAATTAGATTTCCCTTTGCATCCCTACAAGAATAGTCCATATTATTCAATAAGAACTGAAGATAGTGTTGAGGCCCTTGATGGATTTGAACTCAAGGTACAGCTTGTCAAACCATGAAATGGCTTTCCAATACACAGCATATAATATCAGATTACTCATCAAAGTTGTGCAACAAATTAGTTATTTAATAGTTAACATCTGTTGATAATGTTTGGTTCGCAGCTTCATGGTAGCAGAGAGGACAATAAAGAGGTAAAACTAAGGACAACAAAAAATTTGAAAAAAAGAAACAAATTAAAAAAACAGAAAGGATGACAGCATAAAAACTTACCCAGTGCACGGGGGCCCTTGACTGACATCAGAACATTTAGTGCTGCCTCTGTGGTCATAGACTCTTCTGCAAAATGACATTTCACATGTGGTGCAAACATTAGAGTGCAGATTTTAATGAACATATTCCAAAAAGAACCCCACTTACCTATGAAACTTCTTCGTTCTGGAGCGTATAGTAATTCTATGGTGTATGTCAGTCGAATTTGGGTCTAAAGCTGGCTGAGATATCTCCAATCCTTCTGATCTTACAATTTCCAAGTATCTAGTAAAAAACACTTAAATAATCAATCAAATTGCTTTCCTAAACAGAATATAAACCCCATAAAGCACAACTAGAGATCAAGTAAATGGATAAACTAACTCATTGCAACTTGTGCCAGCATTTACAGCTTCAAAATGACTCGCCAAGCAAAATTTGTCTGGCTAGACAAAGTGCAATAAAACATCGAACAAAGTTGTGAATTTTAGTAATGCAAAAGCTTATATGGCGGGAGAAGTTGCTGTACATGACACGTTCGATGACAGAATGAGACGAGGGGAAAAAAACACAAATTGGAAGATGTTCAGAGAGCAAAAGTAAATTATTCCAGCAAAACAAAATTTTCAGATGCACAAGTGATTTAACATAAATGATCACTAGCAAAATTGCCACCAATACTCCAGATACATAAGATGACATCAGCTAGAATAAAATATTTGAGCTAAAGCCAAATATTAACATAAGAAATAACAATACATTAATAAAGTCAAGAATAATGATGATTCGTCTCAAAGAACAAAAAGAATATATCACAAAGAAGAATGTTCAACAAGCAAATTAGTTTACCTTCTTGGATTAAAATTCTCTACCCCTAAATCTTCGTCCCATAAAAATATGTAATCATAGATAGATACAACAGCTGGATGCAGAAAGCGTTTCGCAAACCACCTAAAAATGGAAAAATAGAAGAATAAAATAAAATTGAAAAAAGCATTAACGTTGGAGATAGAAAAAACTATAGTAGAAATGGACACAAAATTAAATAGTAGGTGATGAGCAATGACAAAAGTTGGATTTATTCTTTATCAAATCACCTTCGACATTGCATAGGTTGAATGTGGATACAGTAAAATTGGCAGAAACATTCATCCATAGGGGAAAAAAAAGGTCTACATCTACCTTTTAGGCAATTGAAACTCCATTACTATGAACTCATTTTTAACTCTAAACTTGAACCTTTGATTTTCTGAGCTGGTCTAAAACATGAGTAAAGCCTTTAGTGAATTCATTCTTTTATTAACCTCAGGTACATTTAGCCAAGTGATACAATAATTTAATTAATGAATGCTCCCTTCCTTAGCATAATTTGCTTATAAATTAACATGGAATCACTAAATAACATGGGACAGAATATATAAGATTAAGAAAGTTTATGCAGGTTAACCTCACCATTTTGTTTGGTTTTCGGCAACTATGTGTATGGCCTTGTTGCTCCATTCAAGATCCCACCATCCGTCCACATTGCCATCATAATGGAATAGAATAACTGTAAAATTCTCTGGAAGAAACTGAATTCAATGAAATTAGGCAAAGAAAAATTTTTTTCCCAAGAAATATGAAACATTACACAGACAAAACGAGCTACCTTTTGAACAATGCCATCAACGTTATGCTTTTGCTTAACACCAACTGGAATTGCCAGCAAGTTCTGATGGCTAAAAGTATCAACCTGGATTCAATTACCACCACAAATCATGAGTAGAATATCACCTAATTTAAAAAAATAAAAATAAAAAAAGACCAATCGACAAACAACTAATCCATTATTCTGTCAATCATGCAAAGATGTCAACATGATCAAAAATAAACACAACCTCTAGGAAGCCAGCTTTAAAATGATGCCAAAATCTAGGATCCAAAACCAACCTTTGACCTTGAACTACTTGAAGACCATAGAGGCTTTAACTCCAAATCTGAACTAGCTCGTATGATACCAACAGGCAAACCACCCAATAATCCAGAAGCCAAAGCTGATTCCTAAATTAGAATACAAAAATTGCCTTAAGATAACAACAAACACAGTCACAAACAAATTCAAGCATGGGAAACCAACCAAATAAATTCTAAAAATACATGTATTAACCATAAAATCAACATATATCAAGAAGTACGGCTGTAACTCATTTTCCTTTTCTCTCTTTTTTCTTTTTGTTTTTTGTTTGACGAGAATGAACCTATACCTAGCTTGTAACTTCCCGTAAGTTTCAATTCTAATGAGTTTGACAAACAGGAAAATATCCAACAAAAGAAATAATAAAAATTTTACATCTAAATGGAAGTTCTAAAATTACCTTTAATGTGTCAAATGGGTGCAATTTTGCTTCCATCTGATAACAGTATGGAAATGGAAAAGCATTAGCAAACATTTCAGAGATGAGAGCAAACACAAGACATAAGTACAAAGACCTAAATCCATTTTGATAAACAATAAGCAATATATTGAAAGAAATACTAGTGCAGAGCTTCTTTGAACCTTAAAACTAAATCCATCAGCATAGATGTTGTAAATGGACTGTCACCTACTGATTATTATAAGCTCATAGTTGCTCCAAGCTGACGATTTTTCTAATCATACTTGACATGAATAAATATTATGGATAAAGCTAATTTACATACATATGCATAGAAATTTTGAAAATTACTGCAATCAACCAATTGAACACTATCAGCAATACTGCTTAGATAATATTGAAAAAAAAACATGAGTTCAATAACACTTATCCAAATGACAAGCGGAGGACAACTAGCAAGATATTTTGTGTCTGATTGCTCCTTTTAAGACACAATATCTAGAGATATAATGGGATTGATGTACCTGTGTATGTTGGTATTGATAAATTGTAGTTCTATACACAATGAACAACATCACTGTACACACAACTCCCATAAACGGTAGCTGCTTCATTTTTAATCCACATTTTCCCTACATCAGAATAACAGAGTCAGATAGTCACTGATTATACAAGGCAAAACAAAGTTTGCAGAAAGCCCAACATTTTAGCTGCTTCCAGTTTACAGTTATACAAAAGTAAAAGAAAATACACCATACCCTATCAAAGAAGGCATTCCTTTTCACTGATAATCTGAGTGACGTCATAGACACCCAGGATTTTACAATGTTCTCAACGTCTCATAACAAACTGCACATGGAATTTGAAAGTTATTTTATAAAAATGCAGTACAATTCCCTTGAAATAAAAATAAAAATACAAATAAAGCAGACCAGTTTACACAATTTGTGAAAACAAGAGGATTTTTTTTCTTTAGTGCTTTATTCCATCTCTTTCTCTAATTCTCTACCCAGTAAATTCAAGGTCAATAGTTGATTAGCAAATTTCCCAGATATTCTCGCAACTGTTACAAAACAGAAACTTTGGCCAACTTTACTAACTCCAGTCTTAAATCTTTAGTTCCATTTATGAGCTTCAGCTTAGGAGACTAATAGTAGAGAAGAAGAAATTTAAACCGAGCCCTATAAACTAGAGAAAAAATATTAACTAAATATCTGGTTATTTAAGGCGCATGCAAGCAAGATTTGTCGGTGGAATAACCCCATATTTAAACAGATTTTCAAATCCAAACCCATAAAAATTGAAACAAATCAAGCCGACCAAAATAATTTCCAAGTTACCGAAAAGAAAGAACACCAAAGCTTTAAAAAAAAAATCTTCTCCGAACTAAAATAAACAAACAGCTCAGCTGCTAATAAAAATAAAAAGTCCCCCAGAAATACCCAACATAAAAAAAAAACTCAAGAAATAAATAAAGAAACAAAATTTTTCTGCAGGTTCAGACTCAATAAAGAGAAACAGAACATAAAGAAGGAAATTTTCAACTTCATTAATAGATCTAAAATCTATAATCTATCATGCAATAAGATAAAATGAAATATGAAATAAGGAATCAAATATATTTAAAAAAAATTGAGCTTCTATACCCGAACCCGAGTTCAAACAAGAGCATTCATTAATCAAAAACAAAAAAGGAATTTGAGAAACAGTATAAGTTCAAAAACAGCAAATGGATTTTTGTGAGCGAAACAATCTAAAGATTTGACAATCACATTGAATTATCAAAAAGAAAACAATAAAAATAACAGAAAAGAAATCACAAACCCTCAAAAATGGGTCTAAAATATATGAAAACACTGCGTTAGCTCGAGACCGACCAGCCAGCTCGCCGAAAACAAAAGAGTGTGTGTCCAATTGAAATGATAGAATCAATATATTTATCAAAACGGAAATAAAGGGATAATTTACAGTCGCAGAGGCTGAGAAATTTTGGAAGATGGAGAGAGAGACAGAGACAGAGACAGAGTCGAAAGACGAATGTGTAAGAAGCGCCACGTTTTAAGGGGAGATGTTATGTTGGAGCCTTACGAGTTTTTATATTTTATCAGAAAGTCTTAAGATTTCAATAGTTTATATTTTTTAAAAAAAAAATAGATTCATAGTATTAATATTAACGGAAAAAAATAGTTTTTTTATCGGAAAAAAATAGTTTATATATATCATATATGCTATATTTTTTGTTTATTTATTTTCATTTTCATATATTGTTTATTGTTCTTAAAATGCAATTTTATAGTATTATTTTTCAGTACTTTTTTCACCCTGGTTTATTATTACAATGTAACTGAGAATATGCGTCAAATAATTTTAATAAATATAAATATATTTTTAATAAAAAATTTTATTTAATTTTTAAATTTTATTTATGTTGTTTTAATCCCATGATAATGAAATAATAAATACAATAATAGTGTATAAAATAATTTTGAAATTGAAGTATAATTTTTCAGGAAAATTGAAAATAATAATAGAAAATTAATTATAAATCATAGTTTTGAAAGACAATGAAAAAAGGAAATTCTCATAACTTTTTTTTTATAAAAATTCAACTAAAAAGGGGTTACTCTTATATAAATTAGTACAAAAAAAAGTGAGAATTAACTGAAAAAACAATGATAAATATTTAAAATTATGAAAAGGTAAAAGTAAAATTATAGATAGATTTCCTTGATAGTATTTTATCATATTTGCTTGTTAATATTTTGCATCATATGTTTCTTTTTTTGAATTGCAAACTCTATTTGTACAGTCCATTTTTTATATTATTTTATTTTAATAGTAAATTAAATAATTTCCCTTCAGAAAAGCTATTAATTTTTGAAATAAATAAACAAATATATTGTGTGTCCCAAAGCAAAATTCAAAAAGAGAGTACCAAAACCAAGCACAAGCAGTGGCTTTTTCAGACGAATCAGCCATAAATAAGAACTTCATTTTCTTTAAGTTTCCCCCAAATACATTTTTATCGTAAATTACAATATTCTTATTTGGCATGCATTATTTGCAATCATGACGCTATATACATATATTATACTATATTCCTTTTGTTTTCTTTTTCCTTTTTTTTTTCTTTCTTTCTTTTTCTTGTTTTTGTCAGTGTTTGTTATTAATATTTTTTGTTTTTGCATCCAAACAAATAAAAAAAATTAATTAAATACAAATTAACCCAAATAATTATACACTCAAATTGACGATTAAGTGAGCTTTCAGTAATTAATGTATAATTAATATACATCTTTTATTGCATGATTAGGTGTACCAAAACGTCTTTCTTTCTTTCTTTCTTGAGGTTTCTTATAACAAACGTATTATATTTATATAAGTATATATTGAACATCCCTCAAACAAAAAACCAAATATGTTAATTGTATTTCTGACCAAAAAAAAATGTTAATTGTATTTAAATTGATTATCATCACAATATTAAGAAACGTCATGGGTAGTTTAAATTCTATTATCTATATCTTTATACATGATGAAAGTTTTGACACTAACATTGAGAAATTTATAAAATGAAAGAACTTATTGGCAACTCATAATAATATTAAAATACCAAATATTATACTTTAAGATATTGAATTTATAAATTGTTTATAATTATATATTATTGTTAATTTAAATTTTTTTTATATGAGATTTTACTCATATTTGATATATTCTGATATATTTAGTGGTATTAAAATCATATTTGAATTTGCGATGTCTCAATTTAAAATTTTAATTTAAATTAAATTAACAATGTTGAAACTACCCTATAAATTAAATGAAATGAACTAAATGTAAAAAAAACAACACTTCTAAAGAATATAAATAAATAATGAAGCTAATGCAAAAACAAGCTATTCATCCTTAATAGCTAGTTTTTAAGATTAATTCTTTCAAATATAAATTAAAAATTCAAACCAAATCAATATTAAAAATAATAATTTTACGTAGTATCTGAACAGAACATATGAATTGAATTATAAAATCAAATCAAATTTAACTTAAATTTATTATAGTTGACACTTGAGGAAAGAGTATTAAACTATTCTATAAATCAAATGAAATGAACGGCATTTGGATAAATCTCATGTCTTGAAATAAATAATCAAACTAATATAGAAATAGTTATTTAAATCTTAATAGTTAACTTTTAAGATTAGTTCTCCCAAATTTATATTAAATAATTCAAACCAACCCAGTATTGAAAATAAGAATTTCACAAAAAATATATATAATATTAAGAAATATTTAATTTTTATCTAAAAAAATCAATCACTTGAATGAAGATATATTTGAAAAGAAGATTGATATTCAGCATAAGAAACTAGTGTTTTGTAATACAAGATTCACCTTTTGCCAGTGGCGTAGCCAGGATTTTAGATAAGGGGGGTCCAATTCAACTTAAATACTAAACATTAAAAATATCAAATTATAAAAGAAATAAAAAAATTCCAGATTATAAACTACAAAAAAATAATAATTTCAATTTAACTTCATACTACTTTTCTAAAAAAAAAAAAAACTTCATACTACAAAATCAAATTAAACATTTCAAATTTATAATGTCCTCAAGTATTCAAGCCAATTTCTTAATTCATTATTTTTCAAATTTCAATTCATTTTAGCAAGATAAAAAAATTGCAACAAAATAAATATGAGATTAAAAGTAAGTGGTGTACCTATTCTTAACTTGTTGCCGCTGCCTTGCTGGTGCCAATCGGTGAAAGAATGAAATTGAAAAAGGAAGAAACTGTTATCTGAAAAAAAAAGAAAGAAAAAGGAATTAACGAAGAAGAAACGTGAGAAAGAAGAGAAAGAGTCACAATTAAGTTATTCTTGTTTGTTTGTAATGGGCAGAGTCATTGACAAATCTTGTTTGTTTGTAATGGGCCTTGATTAAAAGGCCCAGTTTTAAAGATTGGAAAAAAAAAGGATGAAAAATGTTGGGAGCGTGGATCGAAGTTGCGTGCTCTCACATAGTAAGGCCAAGCTGTTCCATCTCAACCAATGTAATATTCATTCTCAAATATACCTAAAAATTTTTTATTTTTAACTGAGGGGGGAACATGGCCCCATGGGACCCCCTTTATCTCCGCCTCTGCCTTTTGCTATAAGAACCATAAAATTCACATTATATAGTTTATTTGTTTGTTTTTGCTTCTTCGTCAAGTAATAAACGCATGGCTTATTCACTCAAAATTAAAGTATATTTAGATTTCATTATTCAATCAATAATGTTTAATTAGATTTAAAAAATAAAAATAAAGAAGACAATCCGTGAATTTTGATGATCACGTGCATCCTGCAAGCATTATTTCACTCAATAATTTGCATTTGGTATTATGGAAAATGGTCCCTTTCTTTATATATTTGATTTCATGCACTTTCAAATTAATTATAAGTCAATATCCAAGCCTACCTCATTTCATTATATATTAAATACCATTTATTACGAAATCCAAATTTAGCATACATATATTAAGAAAAAATAATTAATTAAATGAACTTAGTGTGGATGTTCAATTTAAAACGGCTTTCAAATGGTAGTTAGCACGTAACATCTTTTAAACTAGAGTTAAAAAGGTGGACAAATAATTAATTATAGAATTGCTTTCTCTCCCTTATCATTTGATTATTTTTTTTTATCAATTACCTATGGGAAGGAGACCTAAGCGGGAATAATAAACTCTTCAACAAACTACAGTTTAATGATTGATTTTTATTTGATTAGTTTAATTTTATATAAAAATAAAAAAATTAATATCATTAAATTAAATTAAATCAATCATTTTTATTAGGATTTTTAGAGTGTATTCATTTATCAAATATTGATGAACCATACTATTTTCATTAAAAAAGATTAATTGATTTTAATTAATTCTTTTTAAAAATGCACCATAAATTTAAAAAAATCGATATCAATCTATATTATATTATACGTACTTTCTGTTATATATAAAACTGATTTAAATTTAAGAGGTAAAACTTTTTATTTTTTTATTTTTAATTTAATTTTGTTCGTGTTACATATTTAATAACGTATTTATTATTATTTTTTTATACTTTTACATGTTAAGGATATGTTTTTATATTTTTATATATGCTACATTAAATTTATATGCATTCCAATACGTTATTACGTTATTTTTATATAAATGATAATTCATCATTTAATATCATTAACAAATTTAAAATTTCATAAAGTGAATAAAATATCAGATTTGAAAAATAAAAAATTCAAGCTAAAGATTTGTTATTTAAAAAAGGTATATATACATATGAACCTATTATTTTAATTAAGATTTTTTCATTAAATAAAAAAATAAAACTATTTGTTTTATTTTTATTCATGTACCACAGTCACTATGCTTAATAATATATAATTAAGAGTAAAGTCAAGAACAAAGGTAATTCTATTTAAGCCTTAATTTTTGTTATCAACTTTACCTTTCCTTTTTAAACAAAATATTATATTATAAATTGTACTTAATTATTTTTAAATTTATTTATTTTAGTTAAAAACTTAAAAAATAAATGGGCAATTAAAATATTCAATAACTTATATTTTATATTATAAAATTTTAGTTTTTACATGCAAATATTTTTTTATTGTAAATTTTAATTATGAAATTATTACTTTAATTATTTCATTGTTGTAATTTATTTTATTATTTAAACATAAATAATAATTATCAATAAACCAAAATATAAATTCTTCTACAGACTTGATTTTAGTTTTCATAAATTTTATAATATTTTTATTTAATTGTTAATTAAAATATTTTCATTTTATAAAATATTTAATACTATACAGTCACGTACTTAAAATTTATAGTAGTTATAATATATGTGTAAATAATTATTTAAAAAATAAGTTTAGTTTCATAGGATTGATCGAATACGTAAATAAATTATTTTATGTGATAAGATTTGAGTTGGAAAAATGATGAGTGTGTATCCTCACCATTTAAACACTAATGCAAATGCACCCATCTAATGTGGATGAAAGAACACTGTGCAAATAATAATATAATCATAAACTAATAAATTAGTTAAGCTTAGTGCATCGCAAAATCACCACTATAAAATGGGAAAAAATCATATCCTATAATTTATTTAATTTGCATTATTTTAAAAATTGAAGAAGTGGTTGGTTTGACCTTTAGAACATGTAGTTGTCTTAAACCAACTAATTCTCAACTAATGTTAATGAAACAACTAGGGATGTTTTTTTCTCTTGTTAATTAATTAATCAATAATATAAGTTATTGATACCACAACTTATTTTTTTATTTACTATTATTATATTATTCTTTGATTATTTTTATTATTAGGGATGAAAATCAAACTTAGGTTAGGTGAATTTTTTAATTGATATTTATATTTTATTGTTATATGTTATAATTAGTTGTGCTGATGAATTGTTAAAAAGATTTTTTTTTTCCTTTTTGGTATTGGAGAGAGCAAATAAAAATAAAAGAGCAGCAGTCCGCGAACGGAATTGGACAGCAGAAGACTTGGGTTTGCTGTCCCACACGTGCCTTCCATGCAATCTCGTTCGGAACTTGTTATGGTTGGTTGTTTAAATATTGGTAACCGGGTCCCATTTTATTAAAAAATTTTGCTTTCGAAAAATCATAATTTAATTTTTAATAAAAAATATTAATTATAATATATCTCTTTATAAAAAAATTTATAATAAATATTTTATAACTAAAAGAAAAAAATGATAAATTTATTTTCTAACTAATAAATTTAGACGATGATTTTATAAAATTTTATTATAAATTTAAATTTATTTTTTTAAATATTGCTATTAACAAAAAGAGAAGATGTGTATTTGGTTTTAAAAAAAAAAGAGAAAATGTGTATTTAAATTTTAAATTTTTAAGTGTAAATTATAAAAAATATAATATCTGAAAATTTAATCATTATTTTAAATATCAAAAGATTATTATTTTAAATAATTAAATATTAAAAATTTTGAAGTTCAAATTTGGACTTAACAAAATAATATGAAAAGTTTGTTTCTACAACTACTTATATTGCAAATTCAACAAAATTTCAGATAAAAGTTTATTAAAAACAATGTTAAATATTTAAAATCCTCTTGGAATCTAATTTTCTAAGACTAGGAAATAGTTGTATAACAATTAGATCGATAATAAGGTCTCGTGTTGGAGTGGTAATCAAAATAACTGGTTAAAATTTTAGAACTAGAATCATAATCCAAATTAGAATAAAATAAAATTATAATTATAATGACTATTTTTTTTTACTTAGTTCAATTTAAAATCGAAATCTATTTTTTTAAAATTATTTAAATTATAATAGGATCAGAATTGAAAACAATAGCAATTTTCTAATAATATATATTATATCAAAGATAAAAAAAATGTTATAAGAAATATTTTTTAATAGGAATTAAAATTAATTAACAAATGAATGGTGAGGAAATATGATGCATTAATTTAATTGACGAGAAAAAAATACATAATTAAAAAATAAATAAATATTTTTAAAGATGAATAAGTAGAATTAATGAAGAGATTGAATTTGATTTTATGTGTTTGTTTTCTTTGTAGAGAAAAATATTTTTTAATTTTGATACTTGTCAATAATTAAAATTGATTAATTAAAGAGGTGAGAAAATAATATGCATTAATTTAATTAATAAGGAATATACATATAGTTAAAAAAAATATAAATAATTAAGAAATAAATATTTAAAAAAATTATTTTTAATTTTGATTCCTAGCAAAAATCAAAATCATTATCACGGAATGATGGAGAATGGCTTATTCCTATTACTAAGTTAATGACATTCTCATTACTTTATTTATTTTGTCCAACCAAACATTAGCAATTGAAATCACAATTTTCATTCTCATTTTCATTCACATTCAAAACCAAACATCACCTAATTTTTTTAAAAAAACAAAATTCTCCTTTTTTTATTTATATTTATATTTAATAATTTCACTAGACTGCGAAGTAATTAAATATTTAATATAAATAAAAAGGGATAATAATTTGTCAAAAAAGGGATAATAATTAAACTGAAAAGAAATAATCATTGCAATAAATATTAATGACATCAGTACATATACAATATTATTAATATCAGTTTTTTGTTATTTTTGTCTACACGGTTCGTGTACTTTCAAAATAAATCATTTATGTCACTGAGTTAACGGAATCTTAATTAATGTTGAGCATCAAATACATAAAAATATAAATTTTATACAACAAATAAAAAAAAAATGGGATAGGGCAATGAATAAATGGTCAAATGTTTAAATTAGCCTTTGAAGTATAATCATAGTAGCAATTTAGCTCTTTTTTTTTTTTGAATCGTTTGCATTTTTTTCTTTTAAAAATGAAACAAATAAATAATTTTTCTTCTGTAAAAAATAAAGCAAATAAGTTACAAATATTACCGAATCTCAAATTTCCATTAAAAATTATCTTTTTAAAATATAGGATCCACTGTTTTCTCATAATTAGTTAAAACACTTGAAAATTTATTTTTTAAAATTGCTTTTTCTTTGTTCTTGAACATCCAACAATTTATTTATTAAAATTAAAAAAGACAAAAGATAGATTTAGAGATTTTCAAAAAACACCTTCTATAAATGAAAGATTTTATAATACTCTAAATTTGCATACTAAATCTTGAAAGTAAGAAATATTAATTTCAATTCTTTATTACAAGCAAGAGATATAAACACCCAAAAAGAAAAAAAATTGAATGAATATAGGTTTGGTTGGCTTCTGGCCTCTGGTCTATAGAATGATAAGGCTGAAAGTTTTTTTTTTAAACTTTTACAGATTATAAAATTAAGATTATTTTGTTGAAACTTAATCCCATTTTCCACATGTCGAGTTATTCAATGAAGTTTTTTTTAAAAGCTTTTTGTATTTAATTCACGTGAGATCCCATAATTTAGGAAGTTTTTAATATTTTCATTTAGATTTTGATATTTTGATTGTTATTAAAAAAAACAATGAATTCCACCTTGCTAATGTTAGAGATTTGTTTGCTTCATTTTTAATAAAAAAAAAAGAGTATAAATAGTTTAAAAATATATATTTAGGGTTAAGTTGTTACTATGATTATAACCTTTGGCTATAAAAAAATACCCTTGAAGAAGACAATCCAACAAATAATGAATGATTTAAACATTTGAGTATTAGATTTTTATTTTAATTAGGCTAAATATATATGTAATTCTCTAAATTTATAGTGTTCAATTATTTTATTATATAAAATTTTATTTTAACCATTTTGCTTTTATACTTATATATTATATTAATAGCCATATATATTAACGAATACTGATTATTTTATTTTTTATATTTATATATTTTATACTAAATAAATATTTTAGTGACTCCTTATGATTTAAGGTAATTCAATAAATTTATATTTATAAATTAAAAAAATTATAAATTCATTAAATTATACGATTAAATTAAAAATTTAAAACATAAAATAACTAATTATACAAATTTATAACAGTAAATAGTAAACATGCTTTGAATTCCTAAAAACAAAGCCTATGTCTGTTGGGCAATCTGCCAGCTATCTTACCGCGCTAGAAATGCTTAATAACATCTTAACTGGCAGATTAATCTGTAAGCTTAATAATATCTTCTTTTTTTTTAGAAACTAATAATAATAATAATATCTTAATCTTTTAGTTAATTCAATGTTGATCTCAGTATAAAGTATCAATATTTTTTACCATTAAAGTTAAAAAACATATTTTTTTACCATAATTTTTTAGTATTTTAATTGATTATTTAACAGTAATTTTAGATCTAAAATAAACATAATATTTTAACCATTAATTATAATGAGGTAAAAATTAAACAGGCTCCTAATTCACATTACATTTGGACGCAGCTCAAATTTTTTTTTATAAGTTGAGCTATTAGTTTATTTTGCTATAACCAATTTATTAAATTTGTTAAATTAAAGAATTTGATTAATTCAATTGTACTATGATTATTATATTATTATTTATACAATATATTGGCATATGGATATATTAAAAAAATATGAATTTTAAAGAAAAACATTAATTTATGATTTGAATATATTGTTCTGTAAGAATTCTAAGAACAATTCTTGATAATAATTTACATTATTATTGTTTTTGTCTATTAATATGTCATCAATTATACATTTACATAAAAAAAATATAATTTTATTCTATAATTTTGAAATTTTTTTATATATGATAAATTATATATTTTAATCAAAATTTATCATTATAAATTATTATTTCAGAAAATTGATCCAATGAAAATAACTGTTGCATTTCATCCTCTTTTCTGAATCAAACCAACTCAATGTCAATGTGTTTACTTCCGGTGCTAGACCGCAGACACTCATTGGATTATTTTTCAGGGCCAGAGAGGCCCATTAGGAAAAGATATGGGGGTCCAACAAGTTGTACTTTGAGTAACCCACGTTCAAAATGGTGTACAGACAAAGACTTGTGTATAAAAATAACTTAAATACTCACATCTTTCAATTTCAAAAATACTCACTTCTTCTGGAGGAATACATGTGTATACTTATAGATATGATAAAAGTATATATACGGCAATTATATACTGTAATTCTATCGTTAAAGTAATTCTATATTGTCCGGTTTGTGGGGTAAGTAGAATCTATTGATCATGCTCTTCTTTTCTTGTTGGAGATATAACTCTGATACAAATGTTGATTCCATCTATAATTTTCTGTCTAATTGTTTTAATTCTAATGATGATCAGGTTGTATTGAAAAGCTGTACTATAGCTGGTGGCAAAGAGACAAATTGGTATGCTCAAGCTAGTCAAATTTCTTGTCAATAATACACGTTTTTACAGCAGAACCTCATATAGGTCTCTCCTAATTGTATTTTAGGTCTTGCTGTTCCTCTATCCATGACCATTTGTTTGTGGATTTGGTTTTCTTAGACAAATTTTGTATTTTTCATGGCAAAGATTGTATGACTTATGTATCCTTTTCTGCCTTCTTGGTGCCTCAACGCCCTTGGAGGATGCTTGCAATTTTCCCTTTCTTTACTAAAGTTTATTTCTTATTGGCCAAAAAAAAAAGAAGGAAAATATCGTCTTATTAATTCGTACTGGTAGATATAAAAGAAACCTATAAAGTTGAGATAAGTAAAAAAAAAATGGACAATTGGGAATGACTTTGGAATCAAATGCATCATCTGGATAGGCATCCGAATAGTGAAAGAAGGGGTAACTGGGGAAGTGTTGTTTCTCTCTAGGGTTAAAATCATATCATACAGCAGTTAGTTTAATTAGAAATGGAGAGTTTTGTACATAGAAACATGCTACAACACATACTAAATTGAGAACCTAGGACTAAAACTGAGTTTCAAAATTTTAACAGATGAAACAATGTACAACATGGTCACCTAGCCCGAGTTCTCTTTCTTCCTTTTGGTGGATTTCCAGGTTTTCGGTTGGTACTTCCATACTCTGCTTTTCTTGGCCGGCCACGTCCTTTCTTTGTCATAGTTAAAGACTCTGCTGAAGGAGGTGAGTTAAAATTATTTGGTTTTTTAGTAGTACTTGGAATTTTTGCAACACCACCATTCCCAGATTTGGAAACCTTTCCTAACAGTTTTCGATTAACACGCTGAAAGCTACGGGGTTTCACAGGAGGCTGAAGCATTGGTGGAGTTGTTGAGATAAGAGCAATAGTAGTCTTGCTGATATAGTCTTTCAAATGCTGATGCAAACTTTTTGTTACAATGTCTCTTCGGAGTAGTGCAGACTTGTACTCACGAGTAGTTTTGGAATAAAAGACGAGCATTGTTAGCGAGTAGCAGGAGATCTCTGAACACTTCTTTAATTGATGTGAGTGAGTGACTGGCAATTCTTGACCTTAATGTATCAAAATCCATATGCTGCAATATCATTTTTTTGTAACTTCCTCTCTTCTGTAAAATAAAATTAAAAACCAGCAAAATTTAGTTGATTTAATACATTGGCAAAGTCTTCTTTTTTAGCAATGAAAATTTCATTCCAGGAAATAATACAACAGTGGCAAAAAAAAAAAAAAAAACAAGCACAAAAAAAATGAACTAATTTTGTTCACATTTGATAAAATAATTTCCAGCTACCATCAAGTAGGCTTAAAAAATCATATTAAACATAAAATCTATCATCAATTATATAGACTTGCTCAAGCAATCAGGCCAAAACAGTTTCTTACATAAGCACTTAATAAAAATGACAAGCTAAATTGGCAACATAGAGTAGCATCAATACCTGGCTATCAAGCCGTCTTCGAAAAACTGTGGCACATCTATTCTCTGCAATAGAATCGAAAATTCCCATGGTATCAGGGACTCCATCCCTGCTCGAACCTCTATTTTTATCTCAGTAGCAAAACATCTGCCAGTTTGACCAGAACTGCTGGTTGAATTCTCTTTACATCGTGCAGCTGATAAAACATCAGTTGATCCCCAAAATTCGCTTTCTCCAACACTCCCTTCCTTCAGATCCTTACTACAGTCTTTCCTCTTTCTCTTCCCCCTCATCCTCCTAACACTCGCTCCCTTCCCCCTACAAAAGGTCTCTGCCAGATTCCCTATAGTCAAAACTTGCTCTTGTTTACGAGAAACTGAAGCCTCAGGCTTTGTCCCGAATTCTTGAACTGACACAAAAACTGGAACCTGACACTCAAATGACCAATTTGTCCGGGTTTCCTGAGTGAAAATTCCAGCTGATAGTCCATCTTTTGATGCCCCTTCAATAGAAGATTCAACTCCATCAGATTTCTGAAATGGTACAAGTGATTCAGTCTGACTCGTGTCATAACCAATATTGTTGTCATCTCTACTCTCACCCTTGAGAATTCGGAGCTTTGACACCAGTGATCTGAAACAGACGAAATGAAAAAACTATAAGAACAACGCAAGACGCTTGTTGCACAGTTCCTTTAGCAATGCAACAATTTTCAGAATAGAAAAAGGAAGTGAAAATCTGATCATAACTTCCCAAGTACAGATCACATGAGCTTGATATAATAAATATGTTGCATTTGGATTTCAATGTAAAAATAAAGTCTACATTGCACAAGTACAGCTTACTGACCCAATAGAACCTTCAGAAACTTCTAAAGCTGGCCTTAACTCTGACATTCGCTGCTTTCGTAGCTCTTCAAACAAAGCTCTAAGGAAAATTATATAACTTGAAGTAATTAATGAGCCATTTTGATTTAGGGGTTTAAACATGGAATTATATTTCAGAACCCGGGAAAAGCAACAAGTTCAACATTTCAAATAAATTGCAGAACTCACGTGCACCCTGAATAGCGCTGCTGCAAGTCCTCATACTTGGCTTTACATACCTATAGTTGAAAAACTGTTTTTAAGTATATTGAGTATGCAAACATGCATATATATACATATACATACATATATATATAATACATGAGAGAATAGTCAAATTACCACTAAATTTTACATGCCAATAAAAAAAAAAACCAGAGAGATTAAGTTAACGATAAATTTGAATGAACATATGACAAGGTCTATTAAAAACCAATTATGAAAAAATTTTGTGCATTAAGGTGAGATCACACTTTAATTTAATTCTCACCAGCATTAAATCTCAATTCCCAATTCTATAAGAAAAAGAAAAAGTCAACCAGGAAGGCACATGGTTGCATCTTATCCATGATTTTTCAATAAATTAAACATCTTCCTAACTGAACTATCTTCATAATGCTCAGAACAAGGAGTTATTATAATCATAATTTTGAAGAATAATGTTCATAATTATTTTCAATTACCAATTTGTTTAATCTTAGGTCTCACGTGACCTTATTATAATAATTTGTAATTAAAGAATCTCAAACTTTAGGTTTTGACTAGTGGTCTAAATAAAAATATTTTTTTACAGAATTATAATAAACTAATTATTATAATTATTATGAGAAATTGTATTTATAGGTTTTATTTTATAGTTATATAAATTAATTAATTTTTTATAATTTGAAGTGAAATTCATTTAATTATTATACATATAATGGGGACTGCCCTCAATAATTCTGCATAGTGTCTCAGCGTCTCCATTATCCATCTCCATTGTCTTGTGCTCTTTTTGAAATTCTACACTTCATTGGATTTTACCAAAGTAAAAAACTTTTTTACCTTGCAGGCATCCCTCCTTTCCCTTGACTTTTTTCTTTTTTTTTTACCCATGAGAACACTTTTTACCGTGGAGGCATTGCTTGGGATTTCACTGTTGTCCCAAGATAGCAACCAAGAGGGAGGTGAATTGATTTCCTCAAGAAATAATAATAATTTAAAAAACTCAACAAACAAGAAATCACTATTCCAGTCTTAAACATAATTCAGTTAATTTGTTCAGTATTTAGGTTCATTAACAATTAATCCATTATTTTTATTGCATTAGACAACTATACTGTTAGCCAAATGGCATTATTAATTCATTATTGAAAATGATTTCTGCTCGGAAAAAGTAACATTTGTCATACTCATTATTGATAAAATACCCTTTCGTAAAGAGTAAAAATTTGTCACAAAAATGTACAGAAAGGACTTTATCAGTTACAAACTCCAAATTTAAAATTTGTTTTAGAATTTTTAGAATTTAAAATAAACAGTCTTTTTGCAATTTGTTTTAGATGATAGGGAAAATCCACTAAAGCATAATATATAGTTTAAATTTAAAATTTTATTATAATTTACAATCAATGTGGTTTTAATTCAATTACTTTCGATCTAGTAGTATATTTACATGATTTGTCATTAATATTTTTTTAAAAAATAATATTAGAATCGAGTTTAGAATTAAAAATATTTAAAATTTATATTTTAATCAAAATTAAATTTACTATGTTAGGCAGAAATGTAAGTGAAGATTCGTGGCAATTTTCATAACGTGTTTATCAAGGAAAAATAGTGAAATTGATTGATATTTGACTTGGTAGAGTTTACTTTAAAAGAGTTCTTCCACATTAAATATCAATATAGAACTTTCCCCTTTGCCACAGAGAAACATTTTATGTTAAAAGCAAGCCATTGACTTTCAAAACTTTGATTTTGTTTTAATTATTTTTTCTCTCATTTTCCAAATGGTCGTTTTGCACCTAGGATCGACTACTACAAAGAAAAATAAAAAACACATATCGATCAAATTTATAAAATGTCTTTTTATTTTGTATGTTAATTTTAGAATATATTTTAATTAACATGTGAATAAAAAATATGGAATAAAAGAAAATAATTTCAACATAGTTCATATCAATATTTTCTCATCTATAAATATTAAATAATAGTCCTCTTTTATTTTGACATAAAAATTAAAAATTTTACATCTTTTGTTATTTGTAGATAAATAATAATATAATATACACTAATCTTTTTTTAGCATTACGTTACAATACAGTAAAAAAAGATCAAATCTGAATTTATTTAAAATATATATATATATTTATCGCTAAACTATAAATGAACATGTATAATATATACTAATCTTAAATATGTATAATACACGAGTAATGATATTTTTTAACGTATACTTAAACTATTTCAACATATATAAATGTATAGCAATTAATTTATTAAATTTAAATCTTATTTTTAATAATATTAATATCAATAAATAAAAATACATATAGATCAAGTATTATATATAAAGCAATTAATTTATATAAAATTTAATTGAAATATACACAAAACATAACAATATGAAAAATTTCAGTGAAATAGTTTCAACATATCCTAAATAAAGATTGATGTCCTTTTCCTAGAAATTAATTTTACATGGCAACCTTAAGATTGAAAAAAAAAAAAAAGGTTCAGTTCCAAGTTTATCAAAGAAAAACAAAAAATGATATACGATTGGCCTGATAAAAGGGTTGGACTTGGTCCAGCCAAGGGACGTGGATGCGCCTGCTGCTTGTTGCGTGGCAGAAATGCAAGGGATGGGGAATAATTTAAGTGGATTTAGCTTTTTTTTATTTATTATGATTTTTGAACAAACAAGGAATAATTTAAGTGGATTTAGCTTTTTTTTATTTATTATGATTTTTGAACAAACAAGGAATAATTTAAGTGGCTTTGCCACATGGCATTTTGCATGCCACATGTATAACCTCCATGCATTGGTCCATTGTGATTTGGCAAATTGTTCCCTTCTGTCCCTCGTATATATATATTTAGTGGCAGACATAAAAGATGAATCTTCTACTAGTTTCTATTGTTTATTATTAGTCTATTATAATTATATTGGCGGACCACTTCATTTATGCAGACCATGTCCTATTTTTCAACCTTTAAAGCTTAAACTGAAACATCTCTTTCTGGTCAACCAATTCAAAAGTCAGATTCTCCCTATCAACACTAAAATTTTATAGAAATCTAACCATGTAAACAAGCTATCCTAATCAACTAAATGAAAAGGACATCCCCAATGCATGAGATTCTCCTTTTTATACACAAGCAAGGAATTTGGAGATTAGTCTTTGAAGAAATCTATGCATTTCATTGAATATATGATAAGTGCAGTATACATAAGAATTGACACATAATTACATTCATTTGCACATTTTAAAAAATAGAAATAGACAGGGCCACCTAAATTTAAAGACTTACAGTGAAAATCTTGGAGGTGCTGCCAGAAGGAGGTACAGCATTTTATGAAAGATGATCACCTTCCATGGTCACGCAATGATACTGACATTTAAAGGTACTGCTCTAAAGATTTACCTCATGAGACTGCTAAGGTTTAGAACTCACGTCACTAAATGAAAGCTAACGCAGACAGCAAAAAATATGCAGCAGCAAGACAAAATTGTGAGATGCACAAAATCACATGCGAAAGTAGCATACCCATTGCATATATTCCTCTTAAGGCATCAGCTGAGCACTCACCCTTGCAGCAGAAATTGACTTTAGACAGCAGCATTTTCTGCTTCATCAGGATCTTTCAAAACTATTCTGATCAGAGCAATATCAGCTAGGATTGCTGGAGGACTAGATTCAGTTCCAGAGCAGATTTTGCCACTAGACCCCCTCTCCTGAACAAAATTTACAGCACTCTGATTCTTAGTTGTCATGTTTGCAACAAGGAAAAGCACCAGTCTTTCAAATAACATTAAAGAAAAAAACTGGCATCCATAGTAAAGGTAGCAAATATTCTTTTTCAAAGTGCTGTTATAGTGTGGAAGAAATTGCAAACAACAACTAAAGAAAATGACATGTTGCATGCATCTCAAAAGCATGCTACATTATATAATATCATATATCGAGAACAAAGAAGCAAGAATTTTTATAAGGGCATCCACTTAACTGCTAGCATTCAGTCAACAGTATTGGGTTCAGCATAGAGTCACACCCTTTTTTGGTAAAATTATTAGATTTAGTGTACATGAATCATAGCCGGAAAAAAAGAAGAAGAGAAGACTTACTGCCTACCTTATAAGCGTCGGAAGGATCTGCTGGATTTTTTGCAGCTGGTCAAAGCACTGATTGCAGCACCGTAGCCTGCATTCGGATTATCAATGTAAGTGGCAAAACAAAAACTTGGATTAATTCATATCATTTAGGAACTGTTAAGAAATGTTGATTATAAAACCTCTGCTCTGCATGAAGATCAACACCAACAGCTGGAGGAGCTGAAACAGTTGAACGTATTACTTGGCCAAAGATTGCTACAAGCTTCAGTAACATCTCCAATGAGACGTTTGTGTGCCTGTAAATTAACAATGCAAGTTAAAATCTCTGGAAGTTTCTCATTTTCTCCAATGGCCATTCAATATCAATGATTGTTTCTTTTAGTAAAGGCACTCAATATCATAAGTTATGAATACCAGTAAAAGAAACTTGTTGCCCCATAGGCCAATAAACTTGAGGGGGCTTCAATGTGACAAATGGAATTTACTGTATTACGTTACTAAGCCTATTTTTAATCAACATTTCACATCCATGATGAGAGTATGCTATGACAACTTCAGACATTCCAAAGTCAGTGCTAGCTTGGGGCAACATCAATTAGTTACAGGGTCATGGCTGGTACTAGGAAAGGGAGGCAGTAAGATGATGCAACATCCCAGGTTTCATATTGCAACCTAGTAAGCCCACAATTTACCTTTCCATCTTGCTATCCAGTAAGCCCACAAGCACAGGAAGCAAGCAAGAAAATAGGTCTAGGGTGAGAATTTCCATTTTCTCCATGAGACAACTGATTACATCTGTTTGCACCTGCAGCGGCATTTATTTATTATCACATATCAAAGATCCAAGATAAACCACCGGTAAAGGTCGCAAAAATCAAAAACAGAATAAACAACAGACATAAACCATTCTAGTAAATACCCACAGAATGATCTGGCAATTTCCTCAGGGCATTGATAGCACCCTTGATGTCATTCCGTTCCCAAAAATGTCTAACTACCTGCAGAATGACATCAGAAATAGTATCTTCATGATTATCACCCAAGAGAAGGGAAGTAGAAAAATCAAGAAAGAAACTTCAAATGTAATTAAAGTACTGAAATATCCTGCTATTCATCATATATTCATTGTTAAATGAATCTCAGGAAAGGTCAACATTTCTGGCTTCTAAAGGTCACTTTTAATTGAAAAAAAAAAACTCATCCATTCCAAGTTGCAAGAAAATTTTTTTAAGCAATATACCATTTGTTTTTTTTAATATCAATCTCAAAAACTTTAGTATACCTGTAACTTTGTCAAGCGGGATTTTAGAGTACTTAAGAAGACATCATGAGTTTGCATCAAATCTTCACTAATGTCCCTATGATTAGAACAAATCGAGTCCCTTCCAGAAATCTGAGGCTCCTCCTGACATCATCAAAAGAGAAGAACTGAGTGAGTTCGGTCAATATTAGGTGAAAACAGAGGCTCGTGCAAATTCATTAAATTAATTTTGAAGATGAGCTACAGATTTCAGAAATGGGTTCTCACATACTCAACTCAACTCAACTCAACCCAATAAAGCCTTAATCTCAAATCAATTGGGGTCATCTATATAGATTTTTCTTTTCCACTCGGTACGATTTAGGATTATCTCTTCTGATAGATGTAATATTATAAGATCATTTGAGACCACTTTTGACCAAGTCAGTTTAGACCTACCTCTACCTCTCTTAGCTATATCTACTCTAACTTGTTCATTTTTCTAACCGGTGCATCGCTAGATCATCGTTTCACATAACCAAACAATCTCAATCTTTGTTCTCTTATCTTATTCTCAATAGGCGTTATCCCCACATTTTCTTTAATGCACTCATTGCGTATTCTATCTATCATAGTATCCACACATCCATCTTATCATTCTCATTTCCGTAACAAGCATCTTACTCATATGTTGTCCTTTTACTGCCCAACATTCACTGCCATACATCATCGCAGACCGTATTGCAATGCAATAGAACTTTTCTTTTAATTTAATAAGCATCTCTCGATCACATAGAACTTCTGTAGCACTCATCTGCTTCATCCAACCAGTTTTAATCCTATGACTTACATCTTATTCACAACCCCCATCTTCTTAAAGAATAGAGCCAAGGTACTTAAACCGAGTACTAAGAGGTACTGCCATTCCGTCTAAACCAATTTCACCTCTTTCTTTATTCCCGTTATTAAATCTACAATGCATATACTCAGTCTTAGTCTTACTTAGCTTAAAACCCTTATATTCTAAAGTTCTTCTCCATAACTCCAACTTTTAACTTACCTCTGCATGAATCTCATCTATTAATACAATATCATCTGCAAACAATATACACCAAGGGATATCTTGTATATATCTTGTTAGCTCATCCATGACAAAGACAAAAAGATAAGGGCTCAAAGCTAAACCTTGGTATAACCCAATAGAAACAGAAAAATTCTTAGTATCCACTCCCACAGTGTCACTCCCATAGTGCGGACACTGGTAATAGCTCATTCATACATATCCTTCAAGACTTGGATATATCGTATAAAAATAATTTTTGCAACAAAAAGTAAGACTTCATACTTTCATTACCTAATTAGAAATCACAACAAAGTAACCAATGACTGTTTCAAAGCCAATTCACAGGTAAAAGGAATAAAAGAGTTTAAGCCATCAAAGACTGGTGCATATGAGGTTTCAGAAGGAAAGAAAACCACCGAAGTTCTAGTTCAAACAGTCAGTGGTGATGTCTATAGCAACAAACAGTGAATGGCGATGTCCAAATTCTAGATATGGACAATATTTAGCAAGCTTCTATGTCCAATCCATGTAACTCATTCAATTGATCCAACTCAAAGTTTTACTCGTCAAATTTAAGTTCACACTAGAGGTCTTATCATGTTTCAACTAGGGCCTATGTCATTCAGAAAATAAAATTGTAAACCCACTAAAGATGCCATGTTTGCCTATGTTTAGACCATAAAAGATCTTTCAAAAGGGAGCAAAACATCATACCAGCGTGGGAGGTGTTCTATCCATTTCATATACAATGCATGGGGTCATAGTAGTTGCTGTGGAAGGCGAACTATCTGTTTCAGGTATAACACGAGGGGTCATATTAGTTGCTGTTACAGTAGTTCTATCCATTTCAGGTACAAAACGAGAAGTTGCAGCAGTTGCCATAGCGAGACTTCTATCCATTTCAGGTGTAACACAAGAGAGCATATTAGTTACTCTATTTGGTGTTCTTTTGGTTTCAAATATTACTTGAGGAATCACAGTAGTAGCTATGGATATTGTTTTATCCATTTCAGGCATAGCACGATAGAGCTTATTAGTTGCCCTGATGGGTGTTCTTTTTGTTTCAAGCATTACTTGAGGGGTCACAGCAGTAGTTATTGTCGTTGTTCTATCCATTTCGGGCATAACATGAGAAGTCATAGTAGTTGCTGTGATAGATGTTTCTTTGGTTTCAGGTATAACATGAGAAGGCATATTAGTTGCTCTGACAGGTTTTCTATCCACTTCAGGTATAGCACATGGGGTGAGGTTATTTGATATGGTGGACGTCTTATTTATTTCATGTACAGTTTGAGAAACCATATTTGTTGATTGTTCTTCATTGGTAAATCTCTCTCGTCTTTCAAACCTCTCAACCAGACTACGAGTCCTGCCTGCTACAACAGCAACTGCCAGAATAAAAGAATACAAATATTTAAAACATAATAAATTATAAAGCAATCTGTGTAATCATGAAAATAGCACAGTTTAGAAGTACTGACAGACCTCCATTGACAATTTTAACAGGAGGATCAACCGATTTATCACCTGAAAAATAGATAAAATAATCAATACTGCTAGTAAAAATACATGCTACAAACATTAAGTGAGATGAAACCAAATTCAGAAGCTCCCAACAAGAAGAATATGGGATAAAGTAATAGCACGCATGAGGTGAAATTAAGACGAGAACTTTTAAGGGACAAGAAATTGGGGATCGGTGCTCAATCATTGAAGAAAGCTATGCCCCATTGCATAATCCATCGGTCCAAGCGGATTTCTAAAGGTTCAGAAAGAGAGCTCTGATTTTATCAACAGGAAAGGCAAACAATGATGATTTTGAGGATTTAAACAGCATCAAAGCTGGAAGCAATGACATTATTAAGAATATTGTCGAACTGCATTTCTTGCTATCATTGAACAAAATGGTAAAAGTTTAAAAGCTAGGCACAGAATATTCAATTAAAAAAACATAAAAAAATGCATGGTTAGAATGAAAATAACAGATGGAAGGACAGATAAGATAACTGCAACTGGAGCAAAGTAAAATATATCAAGAACTACAGAAAGATGATCAGAAGGTATCTACATTCTACCAGCAAGTTAGCCTGTGATTTATGTGAATGTCCTCAGACACAATGAAGTGAAAATATGAAATCAGATACTGAGCTGAAACTTCTAGGAAAAGGTTTGATGATCAAATTGAAGTCCAAGCAAGGGTTAAAAGATTCATGCACGTTAAGAGGAAAAATTTGAGGAAGACAAATGGAAAAAAGAAGTAATCACTAATCAGATAACAAATTTTGAACATAAAAGAAAATTCTAAATCATAACACTTATGCATGATTACGTATACGATCTTACTATTTTCCTGAACAGAGGGTGTCTCTGGGAATAAATTTTTATCGAACTTCTCTGCAACACACTTTAAATTAGAACTTTTCTCCTCACAGGATTTCCGTGCCCTATCTTCTGATACATTCAGATTTTGCAACTTCAGATCCACTGCACTATCTTCCTCGCTTGATATATTGCTGTTTTCAAATTCAAGAGCTACTGACAGCTTCTCGATGTCGTTCTTGATATTTGATGGTCTCCGCATATGAGCTGGCCTGAGCAACATGCCAGGTTTTGTCCTTGAAAAGGTGACAGTTTCCTTTCCGGAATTGGAAGAGTTCTTCTCTATAGGACTATCCCGAGGCACAATGGTGGGTGCAACAAAAGATTCAGTAAATGCTTCTCCACCAGCTTTCTCATTCACGACTTTTACAGAACTTTTCTTCTCTGTTGCTGGACTACTCATTTCCTTCAAATCCAATGGGAGAACCTTTTTTGGCGAAGTTAAAAACCCTGTTTTTTGTGAAGAAACAGGACTTCCACCAGTAGCTTTACATGAAAGATGCAAAAACAAATAAGACAACCAGGGATTAACAGAATGGAATATAAATGCACAGGCTATATATGCACTACGTACCCATGAATGCAGCATGATGCCAAAACAGTATCAAGTTTTAAACTTGCACTAATTCCTATTCATGTACATGGCCCAGAAATTAAGATGGAACTGAATTTCAGAAGTTCAAGTTCAGTTTGAATTTAGACTTCTCAGTTAAACTTAGTCTACCTGGACTTGGCCTTGGCAAATGGCCCTTTTCCCCCCCCACACAAGCCAAAACTCCTCTTTAACATGCTCACTAGTCACTACCAGAATAAACTATTGCAAAAGACACGATTTATCAAAAACCAACAGATGATGACAGAATACAATAACTATCCCATGAAAAATTAGTCTCCAATCAAATATTTTGTGTGTCTGCACTTTCTGTTTCTTATTGTAAACTCTCCTCCAAAATTATGTTCAAATATTTTTAAAGCTCAGCAGCGTTGATGCCAAATAAAATGCTTACAAACATTAGTTTTAAAACCATTATCTCGCAATATGAGACCAGTCAAATTCTTGAATACGAACAAAAGCACTTGCATAGAACAGTAAAAAGGGGTTATTAGGAAGAATCTATGGTTTTGTTGATAGAACTACAAAAATAACAACTTACAGTCTACATATATGTTCTTTATTTCTTTAGTCTCATAATCAGGAGACATCGAACATAAATCTGAAGTTGATCTCACTCCATTCCTTAATTTGTCTGGAGAATTACTTTTGGCGATATTAAATTTTTTATCTGTGCAGTCACTTTCTTCTGGTACAAAGCCAGCTCCATATGTCTCAATAAGCTGAATAGAATAAGGCAAAGAATAATGACACAATTAATGTCAATTGGATGAATTGGAAAATCAAATTATAATATTTCAAAATGTAAGGAAAATCTAAGTGAAAAGGGAAAATAAGTACGACTTCAATAATTTAAAAAATTTTGAGAAGGAAAACAATAAGGAGCTCATCAACAGAAAATGGTGGTACCGATATATCTGCTACCCAAACTGCCACAGAATTTCGATAGTATGAGCAGCCCAGCAGTTTTCCTTCATTAATACAAAGGTCACTAAGTGTGGACCACCCAATATCAACAGCATCATGGCAAATTACAGGTTCCCAAGAATAAACCTGCAATTTAGGTGTCATCCTTAAATTATCTTCTAGGATAGATTCAAATGCTAAGTTTCATGATCACAACAATCCAAACCTTCAGAGAATCATCTAATCCACACAAAAGTGTCCTCCCATCAGGATGAAAGGTAATTGCACGTACACCAGTAGCCTGGACAGTGGAAAAGAAGCATTTTCGACAAATTAAAGTTAGTAATGATCAATATAAAAAATTGATTAAAAGAAGAATAGGACACTCAAAGAAGCCTCAAATCAAAGCTGAAAATAGTGAGAAAACAAAGTCTTTGGGAAAAGGGTTAAAAAGGTACATGATGCATAAAGTTGCTTGGTTGACAGTGAATTCCAACTGAGGCCTTTCCACCCTACCAACTATGAATATGGCATGAAGTAATAACAGAGACTTGAGTACTGAAAACTATCAAGAAATGGATGGCAAAAAGATTGGTTGAACATCGCTTAAACAATGCCATTCTACACTTTAGCAATTTATGTCAGTTTGCCCTAGAAGAGGGAGAAAAAGAGGGGAATACAAATGGAAAGAGGAGGATGGAAGGGAAACACATTTTTACTTGATTTTATTTATTTAGCAATTATGGTTAAAAAACTATAATGTAAAAACCTTAACTTGATATGTTTATTATGTTTAGAGCAGCATGTAACTTCCCTTAAATAAGATTTCTTTCAACATGTCAGCTGTATAGCACAGAAGAATTTAATAGACCTAAAAGGAAAACTTTTCCTCTTATTTTCTTTCCCTTTTTCCCTTCTTAATTTTAACAAGAGCAGCATGAAGAATATAAAATTTCCCTTTCTACTTCCTAAGTCTCCTCTTTGTAAGTTTGCAAGAAAGATCCAGAAAATAATATTAAGAGGTTATAATGCCAAAAGTCAGAGAAAAAGAAGGAAGAAATCAAGCACAAGTCAGTGTAACACAAGCACTACAAAGTACTTGCAAAACAGTTGCATGTAGGACCAGCAACAAAATGATCTACATGCATTGAGACAACAAAAGCATTGATTGTAAATACAGGGACCTCAACCTATGATGTAGAGAAATGCTTGAATAGAAAGACTAGAGGTTCTGTATGAGCGAAACCGCCCCCAGACTCTAACTTTGTCCAAGTAAGCATGCCCATTCCACACATCAAAATTATTCTTGAAATTCAGTAGCTGTAAACAGTTATGAAGAACTTAGCAGCATATGAGGATCCTGCCAACTTTCTTATTTTTAGCATGAAAAAAATAACTTATTTTGATAAATCAAGTGCAGCGAAAATATGTGAGGAGGTGCATTCAATTCCAATGACAGAGCAAAAGTGTTTAAGAAATATACAATGCCAGTAAGGGCATTGTCAGAGCCATGGTCTTGAGACAGAAATCAGTGATGAAAACAGGCCACTTTTGTACTGCATTAACGAGAACTTCAATCCATGTGCTTGCACATAACTTATGAACAAGCACCGTGGAACACAACAGAGAACAAATTCATTTACAAAAGCTTTTTACAACATACACAGAAGTCACTCCATTTTTTGCCATAGGCAAGAAATTAAAAGCCATAAGCCATAACTTATTAAAGTATAAACAGGAGTATCAAACATTCACACTAAGTTGCCCCCTTTTCCCACTCAACTGTATATTAAATAATTGCCACCCATAAAGAAATAGAAGATCAACCACATTATACGATGCTCATGCTTCTTGAGCCAAAAAACAAATATTGTTATAAAATTATTGATATCATGCAATCAAACAATTGAAAAGAAAATTCAAGAAAATGAATTGGATTCAGGAATTTACATAATCAAATTATTTTTTTTCTATTTCAGGCAAGAAAATAATAATTGAGACAGAAACCTACGCACTACATGGACAAAACTAAGCATATTGCTATTTTAATGATTAATGTTAGCATGCTCAGATACCTCAGGTCTGGCAGATCCAATCAGTTCAAAAGTTTCCAAATCCCAGAATTTCACAGTTCTGTCTGCGGAACCTGAAAAAATGAATTGCGTGTTACAACTTTCTAGTTGAGCCTTACAAGAAATTGATTAAACATGCTTATTCGAGAATGTGAAGACCACAGAAAGTAATACTATTAGATTTAGTTGTTCAAAACAAGCTTCAACCCGAGGATATAGAGTGAATTATGAAAACTTTGACTGATATGTAATCTTTAATTGGATAGCAACATATTAACATAGAAGAAGAATTAGAGAAGCCTATGGTCATCATACAACTAATATCACTCACATGCAAAAATGCAAAACAAATCTCATTCCAACTAGACCGCATAGAAATCAAGTTCTTACCTGTGGCCAATAGAAATTCAAGGGGATGGAAATCCAAGGATCTAATATGCCCTTCATGGAACTTAAAATCATGTAATAGCTTTCCAGCAGTAAGATCCCAGACCTGTTTTACAATAACAGTGGAACCAAGTGAAGGTTGGAAATGTTATTTAATGCATGTTATCAACAGTGAGATCAGTTAGTACCTTTACAACATTATCAAATCCACCAGAAACCACCCAGCGGCCATCAGGAGTGAATCGTATAGTACTAATGCCTCGAGTGTGACCCTTGTATGTGTGAATGCATCCCTTCTTTCTGATATCCCAGATCTTCAAATTCGCATCTGCGGAACCAGATGCAAAGAACTCGCCAAATGGATGAAATTCAACAGCGGTGCAGTTTGATCTGTGCCCAGTGAGAGTGCGAACTACTACACTTCACGAACAATAACAAATATATTAGAATTTTAATTTGTTCCAGTTATTTCTGTTAAAATACAAGCTTGACCATTTGCTGGCAAATATAATAACCCTTAAGCAGCAGAATTGCATGTCTTTATTCTCTTACTTAAGTGATACACAATAGGTGACTTCACTCAAAATTTTACACAAAATTATGATTCAAATTTTATGTCTAACAAGTAGAAGTTCTCCCTTTTGTGTGCAGCACAGAATAACCGGTTATCCAAACTACAGCTTGAACTCTAATTAACAGAACATAACTCAATCAAATTAATCAACTTACTTTTTGCATCTTCCAAATCCCACAGTTTTATCACCCCAGTGGAAGCTCCAGCAAGAACCAACACTTCTGCTGCGTCAAAAGCTACAGATTGAACAGGGCTTGTATGACCACATAAACTCTGCACATGAATTCCAATAATTAAATAAACGTAGTAATTGCAAGGCAATAATGCCCAGATGCATGCCTCATGCCACGAAAGTTTTGCAACAAAATTACAAAACTGCATTAAGATACCGAATATAATGGTAACTTTCAGAATGCAGTAAAAGAAATAGGGATTCTGTCTAAATAATCGGCACTCATTAGAACCAAATAAGCTATTCCTACAAAGAGAGGCCCCCCTTCTTTCATCTAAAAGCTGGCTGGTTTCATATTCAAAAAAGGAAATAAAAAGCTAGATCATAGTCGAAACAATCACCAGCTCATTAAATTTATTACATTTGCTTTTTAACAAGGAATAAATCTTGACAACATAACACAAGTACAAAAACCACGTGAGAGAAGCTGAAGCATCCAAATTAGCAATAAATTTAAATAGGTCAAAAGAAGTAAAAAAAAACAAAGTGATGAACTTATGAACTGACCATTAAATAAGTGGGTTTTCCAATTGCCCAAAGATTGACTTTGTAATCATCACCGCCTGTGATAAACAATCTACAGGCCTTTTTACCAATATTTAGGCAGTTTACATTGGTCGAATGAGCCACAAATTCCTCTATTTTCATTTAAAGTCAAAGAATTACACGTAAACTTCATAAAAATAATTATTAAAAAAAACACTGGATTCTAAAAAGTTATCTTCTTGACTTGGCATGAAACATCTTACAAGTAAAATTCAAGCGTAGCATTTCAAGATTGTTAAAGAGAGGGAAAGAAACCATAATATGTTTAGAAAAAAATCAAATAAAGACAGAAATTACAAATTAAATAACAAAAGGACAGGCGCTACCTTCAAAACAAGCAGCTTTCAATACAATTTAAAAACCGGTAAAACCCTAATAATCTTTCCAAATGCTTAAAAATCAAAGGTAATCCCAGTTTAACATTAATACATTAAAGAATTAAAAGAAGAAGGATACGCAGCTTATATCCACGCTTCGCCATTTCTTCAAACAGCGAGAAATGAAATCCGCGCCAAGAAAAACTAGATCAGAAAAATAGCAAGGAATTCACACTTGACGTGACAAGCTTTATTTCCTTCTTGGAATGATAGAGAAGTGGAAATCCAAAGGTGAAAGATAGGAATTTGATTCAGATTTTATCCTTTTTTGTATGTGGAATTAGTGAAAATCTTGTTTTTCTTAATCTTGCGAATTATTGGAAATGGAAGCTTATAGCCGTCGTTTAAAAAACAACAGTTGAATTCAGATTTCAGACCATGATTGAGCTCGGAGCTATCCTTGTAAATGATGCTTCTTCCTCTATTTTTCTTTTTTGAAATTACTAAAATGTTTCTAATTCAACAATTTGTGGACATAAATGCCCTTTTGTCATCGTGGTCCAGTGGGCGTGGATTTTTCTTTTTTATTTTTTTTATGTCCTTTTTAAATTTATTTTTTTTTTCTAGCACGTTGTGGTGGAAATAATTACAAGTTTCCAAGTTCTCTTTTTCCCCTTTTATTGTTTGTTTGCATTTCACTTTCTTAATTATCAAAGTTTTAAAAAAAATTCTTTTAATCTTTTGCTATTAATTTCGTGTGATAATTTAAAAGAATATACTTAAAATTTCAATCATTAATTTCTTATAATATATTTATGTGCTTAAATATTTCATTTCATGTATTATTGAAAAAAACAATTTAACTCACTCTTTATAGTAAAAAAAAAAAATTAACTCACTCATTGTTGTTTATGCAAAAAAATAAAAATTTGATAAATTTCTTTTCAATTTAGTTCTTATATTAATTGATGTCCTAATCTAATGAGCAAAATAAATCACTTTAAAGTATTATTTGATATAGATTCAAGTCAAATTTATTTAATTAAAAGAATTTTAAATAAATTTTAATGTCCAAATTAATTATGGAATTCTGATAAAAAAATAATTATAGAATTCATTGAAATATATAATTTACGAATCTACACTTAAAATATATTAATTTTTGTAGTTTGTACTTTTTGTAGAGATTAAATTTATTTGCAAAGTTATCAATTTGGACAGAATTTAATGTAGAAATAACTAATTTCTCATATTAAAATTTATGTTGCACGAAAATTATTTGAATTGCAATATTTATTTTTGTATAAATTTCCAAAGAGTTTGAAAATAAAAATTATGTCTAAACTACAATTCAAGAGATTATCCAACTGTAAATAATTTAAATTAATTATAAGTTATAAATCTACCAACCGATTAATGATTAAATATGTAATAGGAGGAGGGGTTTTGGGTGGTTGAATGGATGTTGATTAAACTGGGGAAAGGAATTATTTAGAAAAAATGACAACAAGAGACATTAGAGATTCCTTCAAATATAAGCCTTTTATTTTCATCCTTTAATCTTTATCTATATATATATATATATATATATAAAGATTAAAGGATGAAAATATATATTATTTTATTCTACATAGATTAAAAATATATTTGTTTTATTTTTAATTAATAAATTTAATTTTTATTTTACAATAATTAAAAAAATAATTATTTTTTATGAAAAATACAATATTTTTAATAAATAATATTAATTATGAATATAACAGAGATTTAATATATTAGCTAACAATTAGTTATTAAAAAAAAGCCCATCAATCAATTTGGGAAAGAAGAATAATAAATAAATAAATTATAATATTATATATATATATATATGATAAAGACATTTGCTTAGAAATTTAGTTGAGGCTTCAAGTTGGCTTTAATTTGGGTATAACTAATCCACAAGTATAGCCATGAAAGCTACCAAATTACAGTTTCATTGTAATTTATCTTTTACCATTTTCTCTTTGTATATGTGTAATTGAGTTATAACTAACAATCTCTTCATCGAATAGCATTTAAATCATTTTAAAATTAAAGATTTTTCAATCCAAATTTTGATTGTAGCTTAAGTTATTAACAGATATTCATTTAATTTTGATATTTTAAAATTATAATAGGATATATAAAAATTTAAATTTCAAAAAATTTAACTACAATGTAATAGTAAAAAATCAATTTCGACTAAGATTTCTATTTTATTTAAACTCAAAGTTATAAAAGAGATCATATATTCAATTTTTGATAAATCCAATCTAATTTTTAATCAGTTTGAATTTTTATATGCAATTGAAGAGTTTATTTATGCTAGAAAAAATATATAATTTTGAGTATTTCGTAAATAACATAAAAGATATTTTTTAATATTATATTGAAAAAAAATCGATCATAATTCTATTAAGAAGAGAGTTGCACTTACTATTAGATCAGTATTGAAGCCACGTTACCTTTTTATTTTGAAAAGGTATATATTGATATATTTTTTTATTAAAATTTTATAATTATTTATTTGTTATTTCATATAAAATTTTAAATTACTCTCTTAACTATTCTTTAATTTATGGAAAAAGCAAAAAAAGTCAATAAATTAGTTTTTCCTAAGTAAATAAATTTTTCTTTTAAAAAAATTTTAAAAAATAATACTATTAAAATGAAAAAATAAAAAAAGAAATTAGCGAGATAGATAATTTTTTTTACCAAAATAATTTAAATTCATTTAATGAATCAAGAAATTAAGGTTAAATTGAAAACAAGATTTGAATCTTATTTTTTAATCCATTTTTGCTGTTTTTTTAAAATTTTTTCTCTTCACTTTTGATTTTTATTTTATTATTTTTCACTTTTAATATTGTGTGATGATTTTAATTATTTTTTAATAGATTATATATATGATTCAATATTTTTTTAATTTCATTGTTTATGAATCATCATGCAAATTTAGAAGTTTATACATATATATTAATATTTTTGATAAATAAAAATGATTTATTAATAGATTAATAAATTTATAAAATGATAATTATATGAAAAATATAATGAGCGAATAAAATAAAACAAAAAAAGGATAATTAGATTTAAGACGCTCTAGGTTTATATCTTAGCGTGCAAAATAAAAGATTCTTAGATTAATTATTAAGTGAAAATTTTAAGATATTTTTTGAAGATAAAATGGTGAGATATTGATATGTTAATTGAGAATTAGCACACGTCTAACTTTTGGTCATATATATGGGCTAAATAGATCAATCATGAATTATATAATAAAGAATCATATGCAATGCTAATCTAAAAAATACAACTGGATACAAACATAATTAAAAGTGCTTGACATGTCTTTCTTGATGTTTTCTTTTCCAAATTTGGGGCCAATCAATTGAATTTTTCTAATGCTTTCACATGGACAACTTTACAAAAGATGAATTTTATTGAGTAGAGTAAGCTTAGCACAAGTGCTTTCCTTCCATTAATGACTCAATAACAAGATTCCCTAATAATTTGTGGAGATTATTAGGCAACAATTTCATAAAATTACCGTATCATTAAGTTGTAATAAGATTATATTAGTATAATTGGCTAAGAATATGCAAAGGATATGTAGAACTTCAAACAAGATTTTGGGATTATATATATAACTTTTCCCAATATTGAAAGAAAAAGGCAAAAGAAATAAAGAGTTGGTCAAAAGGTGAAATTGATCAACCAAAAAAAATTCAAAGCAAGAGCAAGATGTGAAAACCTTTTGGGTTTGTGGGGTTGTAACAACATTTTTGGATTCTAATTTCCAAGGCAAAGGGAAATGTCTTAGGCTTCTAGCACAGCACATGTTTTTTTTTTTTTTTTCTTTGGAAAAATGGATGAATGTGTGTTAGCGCCGGGGAGCTCGATCACATCTCCTTGACGGATCTTAGTAAAAACTTAACACCATATTTTAATACTAGGTTCATCTATTTTCGAGATTCCTCTCACACTTGTATATTTCAATATAATCCAATAAAAAGTACACTTGACCAAACATTTCCTTATTTCCCAAGAGACAGTAATTTGTGAAGCAGATTTAGGTTCATAATAGCTAACATGCCCCCACATGGAACAGAGAAAGGACGATAGCCATGCAATTTAACCAAGAATCCAAGGTAATTGATGGGATTGTTTTACAGGGAAATTATTATTTCACTCAGATGCATATAAAAAAAATTGTTTATTTTCTGCATTTAGTTTTTTAATTTAGAGATAATGAAATCATTTTCTACATTTTCATTTAATTTTTAATTTTTATATACATGGAACTCATTGAATAATTCCTCAATTAGAGAACCCAATTCTTTTTTTTTTTTTTTTGCAGTGATGGGTATTAGCAGTATATCTGTACCTCTTCCCGTATCTTTGACTTTGTATTATTTGTTTTTGATTATGTTGAGATTGAGTTGTTTGATAGGATTAGTTTGTTACTGATTCCTACTGCTAAGGAATTCAGTTTATTCTCTTTGTATTTAAACTCTTGTTTACTGGGAATAATAGATACAATATTCATTCTTCACTTTTATATTTGTTATAGTATTAGAGCTCTCATAACTCAAAAGAGTCTTTGATTCATATTTTTTTTCTTTTCACACATTTATTCCCATGGCAAACATTCTAAATTCTGATAACATTACTTCCAACCTCACCCATCAAATAATCCAGTTCAACCCTACTGCTCAATTGCCTATTAAGCTCAAAGGCAGTTCCAATTTCTCCACCTGAAAAACTCAATTAACTCTTCTTCTTGATGGTCATGACCTTGCTGGTCATCTTGATGACACCACACCATCTCCTCCAAAAACAATCACTCAAGATAACACCTCTCAACCCAACCCAGCATACCGTTTTATGGTTACGGCAGGATCGCCTCATTCATCAAGCAATGATGGCCTCTGTTGATTCAACCATTGCCTCCATTGTTGGTAATGCTTCCAACTCTGCTCAAGCATGGACAATTCTTCACAACACCTATGCCAACAAAAGTCACACACGCGTTTATAGCTTGCGCGATCAACTTGGTCGCATACAAAAAGATGACAAAAGTATCATCGAATATCTTCATAAAATTCGTGAAATTGCCGATGAACTTGTTGCTGCAGGTTCTCCAATGGCGGAACCTGAGCTTACTGTTAAAATTCTCAGTGGTCTAAACTCAAATTATAGAGAAGTAGCAGCTGCAATTCGCAACAGGAGTGTCCCGATTGAGTACCCAGAACTTTGTGAAAAACTTCTAGACCATGAACTTTGTCTTCAAAGTGAAGTAAAATCAGTCTCCTCAGCTATTCCCACAGTTGTAGCTAATCAAGTTGCGTACACTGCTCGTAATGGTCGATCTAATCGGCGTTTTCTAATAATACCCAGCAACCTTCCAACTTCCAGCCAAACCAGTGGCGTCCAAACAGACCAAATCAACAACCAATTCAACAACCAACTTGGCGTTCCCCATCCTCTAACACTTCCTACAATGGAGTCACTTGTCAATTATGCAACAAATATGGTCACACTGCATCTGTGTGTCGCAGCAGATCACATAATCATCTTCAAGCCAGAGCTAATTTTGTTTCAGCCTCTCAAATGTCAGACAAACCATGGGTCCTCGACTCCGGTGCCACCCATCATATCACTGCTGATCCTCAGGACATGCCTGAATACACTGGTTTTGAAGAAGTAGCAATGGGTGATGGTAACAAAATCCCAATTACACACACTGGTTCTATTCATTTATATGCATCTAACAAAGCTTTCCAGCTGTCTAATACCATTTGTGCTCCTCAAATTCAAACAAATTTAATTTCTGTTAATAAATTTTGTCAAGACAATTTAATCTCAGTTGAATTTTTTCCTTCTGATTTTGTTGTCAAGGATCTTGCAACCAAGAAGCCGTTGGTGCACGGTCGGAGTAATAATGGATTATACGAGTGGCCACAAACTCCCTTGTCCTGCTCTTTCCCTAAAGCTCACACAGCAACCTCCACTAGTTCTCTTGAAACCTGGCATCGTAGACTCGGTCATCCTCATGATAGAGTTTTGCATCTTATTTTAAATAAATGTTCTATTTCTGTTTTAGTTCAAGACAAATTATCTTTTTGTAATTCTTATCATTCTAATAAAGCTCATAGGCAACCATTTTCTCAACTTACATTAACAAGTTCAAAGCCTCTCCAAACTATTTTTAGTGATTTATGGGGTCCCTCTCCCACTTTGTCTGTTGACAAAAAATTATATTATTGTATCTTTGTTGATCAATATACAAAATATATTTGGCTTTACACGTTAAAACAAAAAAATGAGGTGATATCAATTTTTCAAAAATTTCATCCTTTAGTTGAAAAACATTTCAATTTCAAAATTCTCTCCTTTTATACTGATGGTGGTGGTGAATTTCAGGCTCTTGATTCATACCTTAACCTACATGGAATAGAACATTTGAAATCCCCTCCATATACTCCACAACGGGTTGCCACTGCTGAACGCCGACACCGCCATATTATTGAAACTGCCCGAACATTACTCTATGAAGCATCTCTTCCGTCCAACCTTTGGTCCTTTGCATGTCATCATGCCGTTTATCTAATCAACAGAATGCCCACTCACACTTTAGCAAATCATTCTCCCTATGAAATGTTATTTCAAAAACAACCCGATTACTTGTCACTAAAAACCTTTGGATGTTTATGTTACCCATGGCTAAAACCTTATTCTCCTAATAAACTAGCTCCAAGATCTACACCATGTGTTTACTTAGGTTTTTCGCTGTCCCATTACTGTCATCAATGTTTTGATCCTCTCAATTCAAAAATTTATTTGTCTCGTGATGTTTGGTTTATTGAACATATTTTCCCATACAAGTCCATGTTCTCTATTGGCTCCACTTCTAAATCTAATAAGTCTCTCAATTGGTTTGACTTAACCCAATCTCACTCTCCCACCTTACATCAGGAATTCTCTTCCGTCAATCCCGTTTCCACTCAACCTTTACCTTGTCCTATACCCGTGCTTCCTTCCCTGTGAATTCCACAACCCACAACTCTGAAACTGTGCCCACTTGTGACTCTAGGAACTCCGATCGTGCCACAACAGCTGCTGTGACAACACCATCTCCACTGGTATCTCCACTCATACATACACCTGACCCATCTCCACCTACACCTTCACCCATACCTACTCGTGAACCATCCTCTCAACCTATCCCTGCTCCCATCTCTTCAAATTTACCCGCAGCAATACCACAACCTCCTCCCTCTCGTGTTGTTACACGTTCCTAAAATCAAATTTACAAACCCAAGAAAATCTTTGACTACATGGCACAAGTTTTACCTGCTCCAACACCCAATACCTTTGCCCAAGCCAACAAAAACCCAGAATGGCGGACAGCTATGCAAGTAGAGTATGATGCATTAATGAAAAATCAAACTTGGGAACTTGTTCCATATGATCCCTCTAAGAATATTGTTGCTTGCAAATGGTTATATAGGATTAAACGAAAATCTGATGGTTCTGTTGACAGGTTTAAAGCACGGTTAGTTGCCAAAGGGTTCACGCAACGCCCAGGCATCGATTATCATTCGACGTTCAGTCCTGTGGTCAAGCCAACCACTGTCAGATTGGTGTTGTCTCTTGCAGTTCAATATAACTGGCCTTTGCATCAACTAGACGTCAATAATGTCTTTCTTCAAGGCAATCTTGATGAGAAAGTCTACATGACACAACCTCCGGGCTTTAAGCATTCTAAGTTTCCCTCTCACATTTGTTTGCTTCGCAAAGCTATTTATGGGCTAAAGCAGGCTCCTTGTGCGTGGTATACTGCTCTTAAAAATCATCTTATCTCCTTGGGTTTTGCCAAATCTGAATCGGATTATTCTCTATTTATAAGCCGTACGGCTTATGCTGTTATTTTTGTACTTGTATATGCCGATGATCTCATTGTTACAGGAAGTTCAGTTTCTGGTATTCAGAGTACAATTGATTCCATTGCGAGTCATTTTTCTATTAAAGATCTGGGTAATTTGCAGTATTTTCTTGGTGTGGAAGTGTTGCGGAAGAAAGGTTGTCTCTACTTGTCTCAAGCAACTTATATTGCTAATCTACTTCACACAACCAACATGCAGGAATCCAAACCAGCTGCTACTCCTATGAGCTCCTCTGCAGTTCTTTCAGTTTCTAATGGTTCATTGCCTGTTGATGCCACTAAATATCGACAAGTTGTTGGTAAACTTCAATATCTTAGTTTTACCCGTCCCGATATTTGCTTTGCAGTGAACAAGCTTTCCCAGTTTATGCATGCTCCATCTACTATTCATTGGAAAGCTGTCAAGCGGGTTCTACGATATCTTAATAGTACTCTTCGCTATGGCCTTTGTCTGAAGAAAAGCAAATCTCTGTCACTTCACATGTATTCTGACGCCGATTGGGCCAAGATATTAATGATCGTGTCTCAACCCTGGCTACATTCAATTCTTTGGAAATAATCCTTATTTCCCAAGAGACAGTAATTTGTGAAGCAGATTTAGGTTCATAATAGCTAACATGCCCCCACATGGAACAGAGAAAGGACGATAGCCATGCAATTTAACGAAGAATCCAAGGTAATTGATGGGATTGTTTTACAGGGAAATTATTATTTCACTCAGATGCATATAAAAAAAATTGTTTATTTTCTGCATTTAGTTTTTTAATTTAGAGATAATGAAATCATTTTCTACATTTTCATTTAATTTTTAATTTTTATATACATGGAACTCATTGAATAATTCCTCAATTAGAGAACCCAATTCTTTTTTTTTTTTGGCAGTGATGGGTAAGTATACAAATTCAGTTGCAAAGTCCCAGTCATTTTGCTCATTTCATTAGCAAATGAAAGATTACAGTTAGGACACTAAACCATCACTGTCAAATTGGGTTATTAAGTTATTGTTTTGTCATCTTCTTCCATATTCCTTGTATTGGGCATTTAATAGTGTGAAATGTAAATACCAATTGTCTTCTTTTATATCTGCACCAACTTGCTTGGATTAATTCATCTTAAATAATGCTGTCAAAATCAAAGTGAAAATGCAAGCTTGTTCCAGTTAAATATTTCATCAAGTTTTTGGAAATTTTTTTAATCTTCTTTTTTATAATCAGATTTCCAATTTTCCCTGATTTGCTTAAAAATTGCCCAATAAAGAATAGTTTAAGACGGGCGGAATCAGGTGGGGTCCGGTGAAAGCTGACGACCCCCCGGCCGGTTACCGACATATATTTTCAAGGTAAATTTTCGCCAGTCCGAACAGCAGAGGTGGAGGCTCAGCCCCTCCCCCTCTCCCTTACCTGTATTGAAGATAAATTTTACCATACTCTCCTCAACGAGCTGGTTCCGCCACTGGTTTAAGGGCAGTTGTAAGTGCGTCATTGCCAAAATGGGATTAATGTATATAATAAATACATTTTAAAACTGCAACCCCTTGACGTCGTTAGACTTGGACATACCATTTATAAAATAATCCAATTTCGACGGTTGGGATCGCTGTTATAAAATTAAAACTTAGAAGAGCAAGTAATTAATATCATTGTCCATATTTCTACACATTTTTATAGCAATATATGTCATGTGATTGGCATTAAACTGCTAATTGTTGATGTTCCAGTCTTTGTTTGAAAGTGGTCGAAAAAATTGCTCAAAAAAAAAGGTGGTCGAAAAAAATATTAGTATTTGATTATGTAAAGAAGCTAGCTGACATCTCAGACTTTGCTAGCAGCATCTTCTCAGCCATAAAGATTCAAATCTAATCTAAGAATTTCAATGTTTCTTTTTTTAATACAACTAATTTTTAATCTGTATTTTATTATATTTATGCAGGCAAAAGCACAATTTAAAAGGGTGTGGGTACCATCCCTGAATGTTATCTTTTAGATCAATGCAGAGGACCATATTTTATTCACTTTCCAGACAATAAATCCATGTCCCATTTCAAGCTCAGGAAATTTCCAATTAGCCAAAATACCAAATTAAGACTCATATTCTTGGGAAGATAATTAATGGTGGGACTGTTCAAAGCAAAGCAGTAGATATTTCTGATGCAAAAGCTGAATTATATGAATAACGACATATCAATAGAATTAAAATTATATTAACTAAGATTCAAACTAAGGCATGTGAAAATGAATAATTACAACAGCATGTCATATTCGTACAAGATCATGATAATAATTGTATGAAAACACTTCCAAAGAAAATATGGAACAATGAAGAGATAAATAAACTATTATTAAAAAGAAAATTTGTAGCTGGATTACCTCTAAAATTTCGATCCAACAAGCCTTCAGTATATAAAAGATGGATAATGACAATGTTGTTCTATTTACATCATAATTACTAATCCTCATTGAGCTCCATTCTCACTGAAGTCTTAAGCTTCTTCAATTGATTGAGTGCTTGAGATTCTCTTCTACATTAGATCATGCGTAAAAGGTCCTGTACAACTTCAGACATCAGCGGCCTGAATTCTGGCTCCCACTGCACAAAGAAGAAGAAACAAATTGATATTATTGTGAACCGCCCACCAGATAAGGGAATTTTTCATTAGTTTCTTATTTGAACACAAGAAAAACAGTCCCCTTTCTATAAGATGGCAATTTCTCTTGAATTGCTTTAGCCTATAGAGATTAGCATGGTATACAAAACCGGTGATGATAAAACTAGCAACATTCTCAACATTTATTACTAATATAATAGAAACATTTTGATGACTATATGTAATGATAAGAAAGGTACCGGACACTTTTCATTGTCCAACCAGCAAAAAATATATTAATTCTGGATAATTCAAAGGCTTCAGGAAATCTATCAAATCTTAATCAAGCACCAAAACTCATAATTCATTATTCCAAAAAGTATGAAATTTATATATGATAGAAGATGTTTGTTTAAAAAAAAAACACCTGCAGACATCTGGATATTATATCAGCAAAACGTGATAAAGACTTGGCAGAATATGCTCCATTTAAAGAAGGGTCAACCATTCCAGATAGTGAATCTAAATCATGAAGCCAAGGAATTGCCCATCTAACCAGATATTGTTCCTCTCGACTACGAGACCTAGACATGTCATAAGACAATAATATGATATTAGCTGAATAAAATGATAGATAAGTTAGGCTTAATTCATTTTATATAAAGTCAACTCAGCACAAAAATCATTATTCAAGAAATCACTGACCTGTCATAAGACTTCCTCCCAGTGAGGAGTTCCAGCATCACAACTCCAAAACTATATATATCACTCTTGCAAGTATAACTTCCAAACTCACACTCTGGAGCACCATAGCCATATGTACTGAGGAGGCATCCAGATAACTGAAAAATCAAACCTCCAAATATCACCAACTAAAAACAAATAGCCAATAACAAGTCCATTTTGTTGCTTTAGTTGGACATAGCATTTTTATTTGCACTAAATCAAGAGAAGGTTAATGAGTTTGGAGGTGGACAAATCAATAAGACCCTTTACACTACTCTTACTCAGATGATAAAATGGATGAGAGGAAAAATAATGAGCCATACAATATAAAATTAATATCTTAAACACTTTGCATACAAAAGACCGATCATTAAAACTCCAAGAGACGATGGTAACAAAAAATATTTGCTGACATCAGCCTTTCCTGCATCCCTATACCTTTCCACTAGGAGTTGCATAACATTCACCTAATTACTTCAAATGCACCGGGGTTAGAGATAATGGCTGCCCTCACAGCCAGGCATAAGAAACTAATGCCTGGTGTAGCAAAATCTAAATGGGTGTCTATACTTTATCATCAATGTCATCAAACTTAGAATTCATTGTAATTTCCAAACCACCTATTCAAAACACATTTCATTGTAATTTACATTTTCCACATTTTAAATAGATGATTCCCGCCCAATTGTATCCCATATTAATGATGAATCACTAATTGTTTCCTAAAAATTCAAAACTTGCTTGTTAGACAATGGACCAAGAGATTACCTCACTTGCAGAAGCAGATGATTGTAGAGGGGCCAAACCAGAGTCTGATATACATGCTGCAAGCTTTTCATCGAGGAGGATATTACAAGACCTGAAATTCCGGTGTACAATCGGTGGCTGGCAAACTTCATGCAAATACCTTATCACACATGAAAAAAAGGGTAGAAAACAGAAAGGAAGACTCAGTTTCCACTAATGACCGACAATAGGACGGAAAAAAGATTTTGAAAAATCATGCAAACCACAACTGAGGTTAGCCCATCATAGATGTTCAATAAATAAACATATTCCAAACTGAGTATTTAATTAAACAACTTATACAAGGACATTTAAGATTCATTGTTGATCTCTCCACTTACTGTAGGGCACTAGCTGCTCCTAAAGCTAGTCGGATACGTGAATTCCATGAAAGTTTCTTGTGGATTTCACCATCCACATGCAGTGCATCGTGAAGCGTCCCTGTTCTGTAATACTCATAAACAAGTAGCCGTTGCCCATGCTCATTACAGTAACCCACAAGTTCCACAATGTTCGCATGTCGAATTTTAGAAATAGTAGAAACGAGGTCAAGGAATTCCTTGTCCGGCTGTTGCCTGATAGCCATACTGCTTAGTTTCTTGACAGCCAGGAGCTGAAAAAATGAAGGTTAATGAACATAAGTCAGAAGGGAAGCTTTGACCATTTTTTGAGAAACAACATAGGGTCTGTGGCATTGATATTTGAGTGTGTTAAAAAAGCACTTATACATTGAATTTTATTTTTAAGATGAATTTCACATGTTCTAATCACAAAAATTTCAGAACAGCTGAACAACACACCAAAAGTGGAGGAAACAAGGTTTGAGCAACTGGAAAATAAAAGCCATAAAACTCAGATACATCATATGCTAAATGTAAAAGGTAGCAGGTACAATCAATCTTGAGAAAAAAAAAATGACTTTACTGTTCATACTATTAACAAAAGAATCTTACCTTTCCATTGGGAAGCTCCGCCATGTAAACGCTGCCAAGTGTGCCCTCTCCAACAAAATTTTCTACTGAAAAACTATTTGTATACTGCTGAAGTGTTGCAATGGTGAATACCCTTGCAGAACTTGAGCATTTCAGACTCTTAGTTGAACCACTCCTTGTATGCCCCTCTGCAGGCACAACTGGATTGACAATAACCTTGTCAACAAGAAGGCATGGAGGAGGGGGAGGTGGTGGCTGCAGCGGCATGAAATTCATATCTATCTCATTATCTATGTTGTTCCTTGATAATGCAGATCTTTGTGTTCGATTTATCCCCTGCTCATCCTGCAGCTGTGGACTTATCTCCAATTTTCTGTTACCTAGTTAAAAATAATCTCATAATTTTACCTTCAATTCATTTCTCAAGACAAAATGAAATACAAAAGCAAAAATATTACTCTTACCAAGTTTGAACATCTGGTTAATAATAATAAACTTAGGCCATTTCTCAAGATAAATACGATACAAAAGCCAAATGATGAGATTTAACAAACTCGAATAGAAGGACAGGAAATGATAAAATTACCTTTTTCTCGATAGTTTACTTGCAATGAAGGTTTACTGCTAGGCTTCTCCATGTGCCCCTTATAACCATCTAGACCATGCCTCTCAGCACCTTCCTTAGCTTGTTTTCTTTTATAGCATGTTGAGATTAAAAAACATAAACCTAATATGATGACAGCTGCTACTACTGAAACAGCAATACACATGACCCTCTTATTTGTAAAAGATGACCTTGAACTTTCAGCCTTTGGTGTTTCTGGAGCAGGCGGCCCCTGTCCTTTCTTCTCCGGTGTTTCTGCTGGAGATGGTGACATGGCTGGAGATGGAGAGGGAGATGGAGGGGCTGGAAGTGGCGGAGAAGAAATAATGGTTGTGTTGAATGGGTTGCCCTCCTTTCTGCACGGTACAAGCGACCATTACTAAGGGAGACAGAGAAGGCGAAGGTAATACAAAACATCTGGGCATGCAAATGGGCCATAGGCTTTCGAATAAGCTAGTCATCGACATTATTTAGAGGCTTTGCATATTTTAAATCTTATCAGAATATGGAATCAACAGTTTCTACCAAATGCAGGATTTCAAAAATAGAATTTGTTCTCTTATTTTCTCATACCATGGTCAATCTTTTAAATGTGTTGTCATGAAGTCAAGGAGAAGATCTCATAAATCCGTGAGCAAAGGAAAATCATTATAAACAAAAAGAGAGTGTTCTCACCTAAAATTTGGAATATTTAGCAGCTTTGCAGGTATCGGCCCTGAAAACAGATTATTCTCTACATTCCTATCCAAAAATAATCCAACAACACTTCAGCTAAGGGCAGAAAACAATTTAAATCTACTATAGGATGCATGGGCCGCTCCTCTTACAGGGAAAAAAAAACGCGAAAAAATAGCAAAAACTTAAAACATTACAACTCCTAAGAAAAGGTTTACTATTAAAAAGGGAGCTTAGAAGACAAAAAAGTGGCCAGAAGAAAGTTACAGATCCTGAAGAGGAAGGTCCTGTAGAACATCAAGAACCCCTGTAAGTTTATTATTCTGCAAATGCCTGCAACGTGAAAATCACAAAAAATTCATGGAAATATTATATGGAAATTTTTGCAGGGAAATCTCGTTGAGAAACTCACAATGAACTAAGAGATGATAAATTCCCTAATGATGGAGGCAGCTGACCACTCAAATTGTTACTGGAAAGATCCCTAAACCATGATATATGATTATAAGCAATATCAAAAAGAAAAGAGAGAGAGAGAGAGAGAGAGATTTAAAAAATTGACGGTTAAATTCCCACAAGTCTGTCAAGCTTGTCATCTGTTGAAAGACATCTGGTATTTCTCCACTCAAATGATTTCCGTTTAATGACCTGAGAAGAATAAACCTAGGTTAAAATGTAGAAATAAAATATAGAAAACAACTCTTCAATGCAACACAATTGTAAACAACTTCTTATTCAAACTTACAAGTATAATAATTGAGTTAATGAAGACAAGGAATATGGGATACTTCCATCAAACTGGTTACCAGCAAGAGAACTAAAACAAGGCAAAGAAGACAATTGAATTGGGGAAAATTTAAATACAAGGATCAATAGCAGCATTCACTGAAGAGTAATTTGCCTGAATCTATTTGTCAAACTATGGAAGCAAGGTTGAGATGTACATACAAGCTCCTCAAGGTAAGTGGTAAGTTCGATGGAATACTTCCTTCAATATGATTGTTGCTGAGGTCTCTGCATCAAAACATGGAAAAATTACTATAAGACTTTTTACATGAAGAACTTTAAAAACTTACATTCATGAACATGGGTACTGCACACAACTCACTACTGAGATTTACAAACTATTCAGTTGTCTAAGAATCATAATTTTGAAAATGATCCTGACAACTACTTCATATTGCTTGGTGATAAATAATAGGCTAATCACTTAATGAGATTATACATCTAGGACTCCAGAATCAAACTTTAAAATCCATCATAGCAAACAGTGGTGTGAATATAGATTCAAATAAGTGAGACATGGTGAATCAGAACGAATTGCACTGTCCCAATTCTCATAAGACTTACATTTCTATGATAGATTCAAATAGCACCAAGTCATCTGCCAAGGATCCTCCCAAATTCATGCCATTTAGTTTACTGTAAATACGAGAACTTTTTGTTTCAGAAGTTTATGCATCAAAATCAGACAAATGACAAAAAGAGGAATTGAACATACAGTGCGGTAATGTTCCAGAAGACGCAGCTAACACCTTGCCATTCGTCTCCACAAGGATCTCCTCCAACAGGACGCCAACCAAGCAAGGGCGGGAAGTTCAGTGAAAGGAACAAGCTATTCATCGCCGCAACTGGGAAAAAAGCAAAATTCATAATTTATCTCAAAAATTTTGAATGTCAAGCAAGTGAAAGTTGCAAAGTTGAGAAAAATAAAACAAAGAAAATGCTTGGAGAATCCAACAACAAATACAGAGCATGAATCAAAGGCGAAAAACAAAAAAGAAGCAATAAAAATGAGCGAGAATGACCATCACGAAGGTCAGTCACAGCAACACAAAACGACGCCGTGAAAGCCATCATCACCAACCCAGGAAACACTCCCCACTTTTTACAGCTCATTGTTAACACAATGGACAAAATCAGAACTATCCTTCTCTTCTTTGCTCAAATATTTATATTTTCTCGCAAAACAAACAGAAACAAGTGAAAGACTGAAACTTTGGAGTATTATAAATGCAAGCAGTGAGAAAAAGGAGGGATTTTGAAATGGAAGTGAGGGATAGTAATCTGATTAGCTGTAAAAATCTAAAGACTGACAGCAGAAGGAACAAACAGTGACAAAAAGGAAGGAAATTTAGAGTGTCCAACTGAGCACCCTGGTTTCAATGTTCTGTTCCTAAAAAGAGTAAAGAGAAGACAGAGCCAAAACCAACGGCATAATATTATTATTGAAAACGAAGGTTACGCACTGTTTCTGTACATATAATAATCTTTTTGAAAGCAGAATGCTTTAAATTCATTTTGTTTATTTATTAAAAGCATGAATACTGGGGGCTTCTTGTCTCCAAACAATCTCTCTTTTTCTCCATTCAACATACAATAGACATTTAAATTAACTTATTTTAGCATTCCGAAAAACATTGAATACATTATTCAGGTAAATTATATATTTTTATCTTTAAATATATTTAGCTATATAAAGCTAATATGCTTTAATTTTTAACAATTTTTAGGTAGCTAGCGGGTGGTTTAATATTATAATCCATAGCTCTAAGGTTACTATACTCAAAATTCTGAAAAAGGTTTCAGATTAATGTGAAAATAACATTTATTTTCCTTTAAAAAAAAAGTAATAACACTGTACAAATCACTGAGATAAGATTAAAGAAGTAGATGGGGAATGTTGTGTGATTGTTTAGCTAGTTGTCTATTTCATCAAAATCTCATTTCACACCAAAATTCTACCTATCCACAGTGTAAAACCTTGTCTTCTAGTTAATTACTGTCTTTTTTAGATTCAATGTTTTTTTTTCCAAAAAAAAAATGGAGTTTTGTTTGTTTTGTAAACGTTTTTTATAAAGGGGTAATAACAAAAGTGAACCAAAAAAAGTAACTTATTTATATAAATACGGTAATTTTCAAAAATAATATTTACATATTATTATTTTTTTACATATTATTAAAAAAATCTTCTAAATCGATAAAATTACCTCAAAAATTAAGGTTACTATTAACAACTTTATCTTCATATTTCTTATTCTTCAATAAATATTTATCTTCATCTTCTTAATTAATAAAAAAATATTTTCACAATATTCTCTATCAATAAATCTTCAATATTCTTCGCAATGAAGATATTAATTAAATTAATAAAAATATATAAATATTAAAATACTGCATAAATATTACATAAACATAACATAGATATTACATGTCAACCTTTAATTAACTTAAGGTATGCATCGTCGAATTAATCGAGTTTTATGAGTCAACTAATTTATTATTAATTAATCAAAAAATTAATTTTTAAAAATTAATCATTATTGATTAGTTCAGCCGAATTCAGTTGATTTTTGTCTGGTTTAGTTGGATTTACTAATAAATATACAAGTTAAAGCCAATAAATGCAGTTAGTTTAAACTGGCATGGTCAATCGAATCGGTAGGGTATATGATCTTAATTATAATATAAATATTTTATAGATATTTCATTGATATTCTATTCTAACTATTGTATGCTTTTTAATTAACTTATAAATATCATATAGTTGATGAATAAATATCGCATAGTTATTATGTAGATATTGTATAAATATTCGATAAATATTATATTACTGTCTTTAACACATACAACATTCATATGTCACAAATAAAAATAAAAAAATATATAAAATTCAAAAGAAAGGAAATATGCATTTGAAAAATATAAATTAAATCAATAAGTGGTTGGTGTGAGTGTCTCAACACTCTTATTTTTTAAGAAAGAGGTCGCAAATTCAATTCATTTTGTGAATGGAGTTATTATTTGCTGAGAGCACTTTATCCTTTAGTAAATTGACTCAGTAAAAACATGATTAGTTATAGTTCAATCAGTTCAGGAAAACAAGTGGTTATATAAAAAAATATATATAAATTGATAAAGAAAAAAATAAAAAAATACAAATATATAATTTTTTTTGAAGTATTTATAGAACTTATAAAATTCATTACAATTGGCAAAAAAAATAGTAATATTACAATAGAATAACACAAAAAAAAAAGTAAAATAACAAAAAAAAAATCAATCTCATATAAAAAAAAACTCATTAAACTAAAATTTGCTCAAAAACTTCACCAAAACTCATTAAAATGTTCATGCAAACTAACAACATTATTTTCAACAAAATCAGAAACTTCAAAAGGAATGGAGAAAAAAAAAAGAAATCAGATCTATAGCAAATGAAAAACTAAGAGAAAAGAAAGAGAACAAAGAAAAAATAAGAAATCAGATAAATAACAATAAAAAAACGAATAAGAAAAAAAATTAAATAATAGTAAATAAAACTCAAGAGATAATGAAAGCAAGAGAGAAAAATTTAATGGAAATTGAAAAATGAAAACACAATGAAAAAGAAAACGTAAAGATTTATGTAAAAATGAAAAAAAAAACAAAAATATAATTGAAAAATAACGTAAAATTAAAAGAAAAAACCAACAAAAATAAAAATGAAAAGTGAAAATAAAATTGAGATAAATCATGTAATTTCTTCTTTTATAAAATCAATTTAGTAATATTAGAGCTTCCTCACACTTATAAAGTTTACAATTTGATATCAGTCACAGAAAAAATATTTTATAAAATATAATTTTTTTTTATTATTAACATGTGATGATAAAAAAAAGTACAAATAAAATTAACCTCAATAACTTAATTAGTGGTTGGAAGTGTTATTGCTCCTATTAAGATTTTATATTTGAATTTTAGATATTTTATATTCACACATAATTAATTAAAAAAAAAGAGTTTTTTCAATAGGTAAAATTTTTTTATTGCACACATCAAATGAATGAGTAATAATTCAGAGGCCTAATATATCTATAATTTTTTGTACTTATTTATTTTAGTCATTTTATTTATATATTTATTAAATTATCTTTTATATTTATCTATTTTATTGCAATAGTCACTTATATAATTATATATTGATAATTTTATTATTTATACTTATCAGTTTCATACGCAATAGACAATTATATAAAAAAAAAGTATTACATGTATATGTAAGTATTTATTTAATGCAAAATATAAATATAAAGAATAAAATGACCAATATGTAATTATATAAGTGTCTGTTGAAATAAAATAGAGAAATACATTGAACAATCTAACAAATATATAAATACAAAAGTAAAGTGACCAAAATGGACTGGTACAAGAGATTGTAAATGTATTATTCTTAATTTATATATTCTCTCCGTCCCAAAATAATATAAACACTTCCCATCTCATGCATATTAAGAAAAATTTAGTTATTTAATTAATAGATAACATTTTGCCTATAAACTATCCATTTCGCACTTGATTTATACTAAATAATTATTAATTATTGTAAAAATTAAAAATTAAAATAGTTATTGATCGGGTCAAAGATAATAATAATTTAAAAAATATAAATAATTAAATGTAAAATTGTTGATTATAAAATATTTAAATAGAGGTATAATAGTTAATTTATAATTTAACTATAATTTAAATAAATTAACAAAATTATATATTAAGATGAATAAAAAATTGTTCCTGTCAGAAGGGTGAGTATATATATATACATTTTTTTTATTGAATTGATTTATGCATCAATTCAATTGATGTACCTTTTTTTATTGAATTGATTTATACATTTTTTATTAAATTGATGTACCCTTCTTTTTATTGAATTGATTTATACATTTTTTATTGAATTGATGCATAAATCAATTCAATAAAAAAAAAAGAGTGCATATATATATGTATTGATGCATAAATCAATTCAATAAAAAAAGTATATATATATATTATTTTTTTATTGAATTGATTTATACATCAAATGTATGCAAGACCTTTTTTTTCTGGAAAACCAATAGTGAAAAGGTTATTTCAAGCAAAAAACCAACACCCACATGCACAGAGCCATGTCGGATTGTATCTATCTATCAAAGTAAGCCACACACACACATAAAATATATATATATGGTTGTCATAATTGTCCTGAAAAACCCAAAAAACGACAACTCATAAAACCAAATGATTAAGAAACTTATAATGCCCGTTTACAGCAACCACCCGCCTAATTATATCTTTCTTCTTCTTCTATCCAATTATCAATTCATTTACTTCGACAATATGCATTGTACGAAATGTACATAACTTTTTATAAATAAGAATCGGATTATGTTGAATTATTGATGAATTTTACAGGTTAAAAATATTAATTTTGAAATTATAGTGACTAAAATACTAGTTATGGCAATTTATAGATTTTAAAATAATTTATGCACTAAAATACTTTATATATTATTTTATCTAGTGTAAAATATAAATTTTATCCTTTTTTTTTCAAATTGTTAGACAAGTCCTTATAGCGAATAAGATCGTTTTATTTGAGAAATGATTAACTATAACAATAATATGTATATTTATCTTATGTGTTTAAATAGTATATCAATTAAAGGCGTACATACAGGCATAGCTCCCCAATTTTGTCAATCTAATCCAGCCCATTCAATTAAGATAGAATCGAATAGTCTTTAAAAAACGGATTTGATATTAATTTTTTAGCAAAATATCTATATTTATTTCGAATTATGATATGAATATCAAGAAATTCAAATTGTATAGTCAATCCAATTTAATCTAAGTTTATCTAGTCATTTGAAGAAAAGAAAAAAAAAAGCAAAATGTGCTTGACTAAAGTGATGATGAGTAATTACTCGAATTCAGCTCAAATTAAATTTTAAAGTGAACAAAAATCAAATACAATATGAAAATTATTAAATTTTTTATGGTATTTATCCATTTACAATCATACATACTTAATATATGCAAGATTTGTTAAATTTTATATATATCTTTCTTGTTATAGTTGATGAGTAGAGTTAACTTGCCATCTCATTGTGAGCATCACAAATACTCTATAATGAATTATAAATTACAAAAGATTAAAAGAAGCAAAGCAAGTTCTTAATAGAAAAAGGCAGAAGAATCTCTTCCAAAAGGAGGAAAACCATTAATATATGGATTGATTCGTATAATAGGATGATTAAAGAAGGGTAATTAATTTCATGGCAGTTGGGCGTAGTTTTATCATCATTACTTGATACGGTTGGTGTCTCAATAACAATTCCATAACTTGTGTTTCTAATTTTCCACCCAACCACTCCATCATGAAATTTTTTTTTGAACAAAAAAAAATTTATAAATGTTCATTGTGTGAAACCCTTGTCTGTTTACACAGCAATTTATATGCAAAATAATTGTTAAACATACAGTATATACTATAATCCCACACTGAATAAAAATAAAATATTAAACGGGCTTATATATAATTAAAATTTTCAACCTTGATACCTAACTTTTAAAGATGGCTCTCTAAAAAATATATAAATTTTTAATATTTCTGCATAATATTAAAGTATAAAATATTTGGCTGTTAAACATACTATAATCCCTTATTGATTAAAGAAAAATTTACTTCATTTGCCTCTATTTTAATTTTTCTTTTCAAATATACTATATAAATATTTTTTTTTTCAATTAAAATATTTTTTTAGTTTTATTTTTTGTTCAACTTTTTATTTATTTATAACTTTACTTTGTTAATAGTGTTAATAACCCCTCATTTTGCTTAACATCATCTTTCACATTGATTTTTATTTTTTTAAATTTTTTTTTTATATTTTATTTTGTTTTATGTTATTTTATCTCAAAATATTTTTTATTGTCATGTTCTTATAAATGTACAATACATATAACACATTTACAATATATTAAAATATCTATCATACATTTATCATATATTAATACTACATCAATAATTTTATTTGTATTTTTCTGATATATACAATATATAATACATTAATAATTTTATTTATACACAATATTTATAATACATCAATAATTTTATTCCGTCTTCTTCTTGTATACTAAAAACATCTACAATATATTAATAATTTTATTTTGTATTATTCTTATATATGTAAAACATCAATAATTCATCAACAATTTTATTTTATATTTTTTTATGACTCAAATCTGTGTTTTTTTAAAGAATATTTTGTTGATAAAGAAGATGACGGTAAATATTAAATTTTATATGAAGATAAAGATTAACCTTTTTTATTTTTTTTTCTAATTTTTCATCAATTTGATTTTTTTTGAAGCAAAACTTTTATCTCTAGTTATATGTAATATTATTGAGCTTTGATTGATCAATCATATCTTCATTTTAACGAATCTTTTTTTTTATATTGATGTTGATGAAAAATGATAATGACGAAGAACTGTTGATTTTTTCGATTGATAGTGTTAAAGAATAAGATAGTACAGATCTATTTATTTATTTTTTATTTTGATGATGATGAAGAAAGAAGAAGACGATGAAAAAGAACAGTAAGGAATAAGAAGTTATTTATTTTTTTTTTGTTTTACGAGCTTTCGAGATTAGTTCTCTTAAGAATATGTAAGTTTTCAATATTCCTACAAAAATCATTTATTTTTCCTATACATATACATCTAAATATATGTATATACAAAAGAATTTGAGGTTTTTTTTTATGTTCTTTCATGTTCCCTTTTTATATAATTAAAATTAAATTATATAAGATTTGAATTGTAATGTTTAGATTATTAATATAATCAATAATTATTTTCATAATTATAAAATTTACGAGTTCAAAATCCAATTGAAATCAAATCAATAAAAAAAATACTTTTAGTATTTTAATACTATTATTTTAAATCCGCACTTATATTTCATTATTTTAATCTTAATTCATATTTAAAAAAATCATTCATATTCTTGTTAATTAAATAAATACTAACTTTTTAAATAAAAAATACTAACTTTTTAATAAGTGCACCATCGCACACATACCAAAAAAAAATACCGCTGGTCGATGTATTTGAAAAAGATAGTGAAATTGCGATGAATAAAATAAGTTTCTCAAATAATAACCGGAAGGCCCATTGGATCCAGCAGGGCTTTGATTCAAAGATAGAGACCAGATGTGGTCTTAGGCTTTCTAGAGCCCAAGATAAGTCTTTCAGACTCTAGTAGGAAAAACCACTACCTTCCCACCCACATCAAACTCTCCCAATTAGCAAGCACAATACCATCCCAAGACCCAATAATAGTTTTTTTTTTTTCTCCGCGTTTAGCATTGAAGAAACAAACTCTAATAAATCAAATATTTCCCAAGAAAGGTTTGAAACATGAAAACGTTGATACGGATTTAAAAAAAGAAGAAGAAAATTTAGTAAATAAAAGTTATAGATGGAGGAGAGAATTCGAGTTGAATATATTGTCATTGTTTAGTATACTTGATTCAAAAAATAAGAGTATAATAGAAAGATTATATGTAAATTTATATTTTAAATTAAAATTATTATTGTTTTTTACTTTTCTAAAATAAAAATTATGATAGTAATTAGTGGTAGAAGAAGTATAATTTAGATTTAGTATATAATATGCATTTGCTGTTATGTTTTAATTTGCTAATTCGAGATATTATTGAAATTAAAATGTTAAGTAGATGAAATCCACAAACAATAGTACTATTAAGTCCATGAACTTTTTAGATTTTTTTTTTTATCGAAAACCTCTCTCTCGAACCATAAGATACTATCATTTGCTTAACAAATTTATATTCGAACCATGTTCTCATTCTCCATTTAACGAAATAAATCAATGTATATATATAAATAAAATAATAATAATAATAATAATAAATGGGAGAGAGCGATCAGTTTTAACTGTGAAAATAACATATCATTATCAAATATCAATGAATGGTTGGGGTGGGCCGGCGGCCTAATAAATCTGTATGGTTCTCATATGGTGAAGTTTTCTGGTCCCAAAAATCTGATGCAGTTGCTCAAATTAATTAATTTTAATAGCAAGGACGACGGTGAATTTTATTGACAGATATATATGGACTATATCAAACCAAATCAGTACTCACTTTCATGTCCATGATTTTAATTTAATCATTCTAGCTTTGCTTCTTCTTCACATGCTTCTTCTTGTTTAATACATTCAGTAAAGAAATGGCCATTAAATATTCTCTGAAAACCCCATCTATCACCCTCCCTCCTTAATTCTCTTATTAATTGCCAATTTTTATATTCCCCTTATTAATTAACAACTTCTTCTTAGTATACAGTTAAGTTGCTGCTTTGTCTGATTATCTATAGCTTAACTTTTATTTATAGTTTTCACGTTATAGTCTTTTTTCACGTCATCATCCCTGATCTACTTATATATCCTAAAGGTCATCTATTCATATGTTTCGATATTGTAAAATTTTTTTTCCATCTTATAAAAATAAACTCATTTTTTTTTGTCCAAATTATAACTTACTTATCATTTTAATAAATTAGTTATCTTATAAATTCTTTATAAAACTCATATTTAATATTTTTATTAAATATATCTTATACTAAAATAGAGATATAATAGGAAAAAAATATATAAATTTATATTTTTAATAAAAATAATTAATATTTTTAAATTCTTATAAAATGAGAAGTAGATCTATTTTTATGAAACAGAGAAGATATAATATCTAGTTAAAATTACCGTTGTTAATTAATTGGTGCTATTTCTATTCTGTTTAAATTATTATTTTTATAAAAAAATTATCCTACATATATTATCACATTATAAAATTAATAAAAATTAATTATTATTTTTAATTATATATTTATTATTAATAAATTAATTAATAAAATAAAAATATAATATAATATTTTTAATATTAATGAGTTAATCGATGATATTTTAGATTATTTAAAATAATTTTATATAATATTAAAAAAATTAATTATTTTATTAATAAATATATATTTTTTAATATCTAAATACGATCATTTAAATGAGATAGATAATAATAAACATAGTTTATTTTAATATAAATAAAAATTTATGTTTTAATGCTACAAAATAATTTAAATGAGCCTTCCGTTTTTTGTTTTGTCAGTAAAATCAGACTGCAGTTAGGTGCCCAACCAAACCAACAATTATTAATAAACCTTAGAGTTTTTTATTAAAAAATAAATCAATATATATTGTGGGCTGTGGCGTTAAGTATTAATATACTTCATATAAATTCAATTAAAATCTCTGCCAACATTGTATTCCGTTTTGCGGCTATATAATTATGGTATTTCCTGACAATGATGTTCCCTCTAATTATTGAATTGTGAGGATGGCCCTAAAATCTATTGCTAATATATCTTCTCGGTCAAAATTATGAACTTGTGGAAACTATTCTGCAATTACTTCTTGTTTTTCAAATTTGTTTGAGCCCAACAGCTTAAATAGTAATTTCAATTTTTGAATTACTATCTAGGATGAGAACTTTTACAACAAAGACATTGTGAATTAATTCTGAATTTGGGAATTGATTTTACTATTATATTATTAAAAATATAAAATTACATTATATCTCATATTTTAACTTTTTTTTTTCAAAAATACCTTATAATTTTTGTATATATTTAGTATATTAGATATATACTAAGTGTATATCTTTGAAAGTAAAATATGCCTTTTCATTTACTATATTTATACCTCTAAATAAATATTTTTGAAAACAATTTTATTTTTAATAGTGTATTTTTGAAGGAAAAAAAATCAATGATTTTAATTATAGATGGTATATATATATATATAACAACAACAACAACAATAAAGTCTTAATCCCAAGTAAATTAGGGTCGGCTATACGAATCTTTTTTTTTTCACTCAATATTTAATTGAATTTTAATTAGATTGTGATTAAAAATTGAATTCTTAATTGAATTTGTGGGAAGGAAGGATGGATTCAAATAACAATTACGCTCTTAATATAATGGCTAATGTAAGCTTAAGATATATGTATTGCATCAAAATTTATGTGGACTTTTTCACTGTAAATTAGGCAACAAATGTGGGTAATTTTTTTAAAAATATTGAACAGCTTAATAATTTAGTGTTTGCAAAGATCTCGCACTGAATCAACTGTAACTACGCAGGGTGCAAACTGCGTTTCTGGGTTGGCGTCTCGCTTTGAAGAATGTCAGATTAGCTTAGGTACTCATTTGCAGATGTTTCTATTTTCGATTGATTTGGTCCTTTTTGATTTTGATTATCTTTCTTCTGCTATTGTTTGGTCGTTGTTTGAAAAGATTTTTCACATCTATTCCTGTGGGACCCACCCACGTTATACCTGCCTAATGAATTGCTCAATTCTTAGGTCCAATGCTCGTGGACATCAATCATCATTGAATCACGGCAGACTTGCGGGTCCCATAACCAAAATTCTCATTTTGTTATCCTCACCGTTGGATCATTTCTCAATGTTTTGTTTTTTTTTTGATCTGTTATGTTTTGATTGATTGAACACTAGCAGTCCATCTCTACCATTTCACATGGTGTTATTCTAGACCTAGGGTTGTTTTTGGACTGGGTCAATGCACCCTATAGATCTGATCATAGTCCAGCTATTAGTTAAATGAACAATTTGTGGATTGGCAAATTGAGTCTTTAAAAAATTTTAGGTGAATTTTTCAAATTTAAGCTCAACCAATGTAGCAGGGTGATAAAACTGTTGTTAAATTGCCTCAAATCATCTCCTGTAATAGTCTCAAACTGCACCTTGAACCGTCTTCCAATCATAACTAGCAAATTTGAAACTGTTAGGACCTGTTTGGTTTAGCTGTTCATAGCAGCTGATAGCTGATAGCGGTTGCTGATAGCTGATAGCTGGTGGCGGATAGCTCGTAGCTGATTCGGATTAGTGTTTGGTAAAAATACAATAGATGTTGCAGTTTAAATGTAAAATTACCAATAAGCATATCATTATCTAATAAATATTAATTTTTATTTTATTTTAATAGGGTTAATATAGTCTTAATATGAATCAACTATCAGTTGATATGAAAAAGTTCTGAGTATGAGCTTATTGAAACAGCAGTTGTTTGGGGTTCCTAACAGCTATCAGCTGCTGTTTTAAAATTTTACCAAACATCAAATTTTATCAAACAGCTACTGTTTAGAGTTCAAACCTCTATCAGCTGCATCAAACAGCTAAATCAAACACCCCATTAGTCTCATTCCAATTTAAAATTTTCATAAATCTCAACCATAGATTCAGAAAACGAAACCCGCTATCCTGATTCTGGTTTTTGGGAGTACTACTAGCGGTTGTAAAACAACAAAAACTTGCAATAAAGGCTGAGACAAAAATTGCCTCGAGTTAAAAAAATTCACAGAAAAAATGACGGACACAGATCACGAGACAATCATCAACAGATCCAATCTAAAGAAAAGAAAAAAAAAAGGATTATATATATATATATATATCTTTATGTAATATTAAAAAATCAGAGGACAAGACTAGGATTTTAAGAAAAGTGAGCTTATAAAAGAAATGGCTTTAAATTTTTGGTGACTCTGTTTTCAGCATCCGTATATAAATGTTGAGGGACCTGACATAATAAATATATACAATTCAGTGACTAGCATGTACACCTACATTTACATTGCAGAGTCACTGTCTCACAAATTCTCACACTTTTTAAACCAAACACTTTCTAGCTCCTCAATGCCATGGCTATAATTTTCTTGAGCTGCTTGAATCTTAACCCTCCGTTGCTTCATTAGTAAGTGAAAGAAGCTTTCTTTTTCTTGAAACTCAAATGGGTTGCTGTGCAAGCACAAATGGGCATTCAAGAAAAGACCAGAATTTTCAATTGGGATCTGATGCATCTTTGAAATCCAGGTCAACTCATGAAAACAGAGCACCTCCTCCTTCTATTGAAGAAGAAACAGTTAAAGAAGTCCTCTCTGAAACTCCCAAGCCAAAACCTCTTCTTTTGCAACCGATCAAGAACCCGCATCAAGAAACTGACAAGAAGAAAATCCACATTGAGCCAAGATTTCTTGATCACAAGATTAAATCAAACAAGTTCAATAATGAGTTTCTTTTCCAAGAAGACGAGATCTCTGAACAAGAAATTCCTGATATTTGCAGCTTGACCTTGAGCGAGACTGTTTCAACTACGACTTTCAATAACGAAAAAAGGGATGAAGATGACGACGGTGATGGTGAAGAAGTTAACCAGAGAATAAAGAGATCTCCGGTGTCAAAATTACCTCTAAAAAACAGGGCAGTTTCAGGGGGTTCTGTTCCCAAAAAAGATAGGGTTGTCAAAAAGTCACCCACCCGGAAAATCGAGCAGTCACCGGACAGAAGAAACAATGCTGGCCGTGGAATTGGGGGAGGTTCAATGAGGTTGGTTCAAAGCAGGGAATCGTGTACAAACCAGGCGGGAAGACATGGGTTGAAGCCCGACCCGAAAAGAAGAGACCCAGGTGAGACTTCCGGAAGGAGGTCTAGGTCACCTGCCACCAATAGATCTACAATGGGTCGAAGCCCATCTGCAAGGAGAGCAATTGGGTCTCCAGGTCGGGTCAGAACAGATATACAGGAGAGTGGCGGAAGTGGCAAGGAGGGTAATTGGCCAATCACTTCAAATGCTAGTTGTAATGACAATAATAACACAACGAAAGAGTCACTTGAAAACCCACTTGTATCACTTGAATGTTTCATCTTTCTTTAGAAGGGCACATTATTCCGGCTGAACATTAATTCTCATCGGAATTACTGTTTCCCGATGAAAGATTCCTATATTTCTTGGTTATATATATGCAACTGGTTTTATTCGAGGGCTTTCATTATTTAATTTCCCTTGTGTAGTTAATTTGGGAATGAGAACAAATGGAGAGAAAGTGTACGGATATGAAAATGCCATAAATTGGCATATCATTTTACTTAACTTGCCGTGTTAGTCTTTTACAGATCATGACCGTTAACCATTCTGCTTTTTTATTTCCTTTTTTAATCACAGGACACAATAATACCATTAGAAAGTTTCTTGATAGAATGGATAAATGAGAAGGGCTGAAAAAATAATGCACTATTGCACTGTTCTATGTTTGCAAGGAAAAAATTTAATATGCTTTTCAAAATAAAACTTGAAGAATCGGAAGACTCGATCATGAGTTCTGCTCCCTCTAACCAGCAAGGCTGAAGTATTCTTTTTCTTGCTTGCTCTTACTTTAAATGTGGAAAAGCTGGAAAAATGATAACACTAACCCCTTTGAGTTGAAACAAAAGAAAAAAAAAAGCATAATCTTATATCACGATTTGGCCTCTTTTATTTCAAAATGAATCATTCTTACAATTTATAACACATTTGTTTTTGGGTGCAAAGAGCAATGACTTTTGAGAATTGAATCATTTTAATTCACATTTCTGGTTTTAAAATAGGTGAGTGATTAAAGAGTTTAGGTCTTGGGGTTTAAGCTTTAAGTACTTTTCTATTGTATTCGTACACACAAAAAAAAAAAGGTAAAAAAAAGAGTCATGGTTTTAAATGCCGTGAATTTATTTAAAGCTGACTTTCATGATGAAAGTTGCACCTAGTTTAATATATTGTCGGCAATAACATCAACGTAAAACTCATTTGACAAGTTTTGGATTGACAATATCTAAAATTCCATGTAATTATAATAACTAATTGAATAAAAATCCTTAAATTTATTGATCAAAGTGAATTATACATACATATATAAATGCGTCAAAGCTCAATGGGATTTCACTATTATTATGAACAGCATTTCCCAATTAATTTGAATTTGGTTTTTTTTTAAACAAAATTGTCCAAATTGATTTGGCTACACATTTATTTATGTTTCAGGTCTACGTGTTAGGAATTTCAGTAAAAATGTACTCTTTTATGGTCTTTTTCAGATGCTGGGGCCTGGGTGAGTTGTGTCCACTTCGGGCTGCCAGGACCAATTAACAAAACGCGTAGTTTACTTCAAGTAATGATTTTTTTTTGGCTAGCTGGGTAGAAAAATTGTGTTTGAATTGTATAAAAGACTTGAAACTGTGCAATTCTTTTTTTTTTTTTTTCTAGTCATGCAAATTTTGTAACGGTACATGAATTATTAATATAAAATAATGTGGAATACACGTTTCATATAGATTTCTTTCTTTTGCATTAAGTTTATAAGTTTGTTGGATAATTGTTTTTTTTTTTGAATAGCTGGTTTGTTGGATAATTGTTCATCAAAATTTTCAGTGTTTTTTTTAATAATAAGATGAGAATAAAAATATTATAAAAAATAGCCTTAAATTAATATGAGCACAAAAAGAAAAAGTATATATATATATATATATATATATATAATATCCAAAATGTGGCCATGGAAAAGATTTATACCAGTACAATATAAGAAAACGTAAGACGGCAATGTCAAGCATGATGTAAAATTCTTGATACATATTGAATATAATATGTGATTGAATTTTTAAATAATTTATATTTTAAAAACTATATCATTTATATTATATAGTATTTAAAATTTAACACCTAAATTTTAAGCTTTTAATGTTTAATTTTATTAAATAATACCAAAGAGCTACTAACAATTATTATTTATATTCTTTGTTAATTTTGTAACTATTATCATTTTATTTAATATTTTAATATTTTTATCCTCAACATCACTATATACATATTATAATATATATAGTGGACATGTAACTTTTGATTTGAGGATTTCTATATATATATATATATATATATAACAGTCGATATATATATATTAAAAAGGAAAAAGACATAATGGATATGATGGGAGAGAATTGAAATTTGAGGAGAGAATGGAGGGAAACATTCAGTTTTGTAGTAGCCGTTGAGTTGGGGATTAAGGACAAATCTATCTAAGTGATCCAATAATTTTTCATATTAAGGGTTTTTTTTCTGTTGGCTTTTTATCTATAAAACATTTTGTAACGGGCAAATATATCCACTATTTTGGATTGTTTCTCTTCTACTCTTTTGTCAACGCACTTGCTCCAAAAAAAAAAAAAAACTTTTGAGTTAAAAGTTGATAGATAAAACAAATTTATTTATCAAGTCCTGTTGGTTTCTTAATGCCGTGAGAATTGAAGGCCCTAAACAAATCATGCAAATTGGATTCAAATTTGGTGTCCATTCAGGTCCACTTCATGTAACGGTTATCAATGAATTGGGCCTTCAGATTAGTATTTTGTATTGGACTTTCTAAGCCCATCCAATGCGCAGTTAAAAACACATCACACTGTTTTTTTGAGATTTCTTCAAAAATATATCAAAAAATTAAAATTATTTTGAAAAAAAATATTAATTTTTTATTTTTAAATTTCAAAGATTTCCTTTTTAGAAATAGATATTTAATATACTGCTCAAAAAAGATATTTAATATATTGAAGGTGTGCTTCAGGTGTATATTTTTATATACATTTAACATATTAAAAATATACCTTTGAGATTTTTTTCTTTAAAAAAAAATTATATATGGTACTATAATTTTGTTCCCATTTTTATAATTACATTGTTAAGATGGGAAACTCTTATTTTTGGGGGGAGGATCCAATTCCCACTACAGCAAATAATTCATACTCTGGCAGGCATCTATCTCTGGCGAAAGATAAATTTGTTAAGAACTCAGTTACTATGAAACAAAGGCTCTTGAACTTCCTCCCATACTCAACAATAATTACATTCCTCAATTTCTGAAAGGTAAGTGATCCATGTTGATGGGCAAAACAATCCATCCATAAAAATTTGAACATTGTAAATGATTCAAATTATGAAGCAGAATCTGGCTGGAACCATTGCCTGCTATTTGAACATGATTTTGTATGCACAACCCATCTAGCCCATAAAAGAAAAAAAAAAAAAAAGAAGCTAAATGTATATACACACAACATATTGTGGGTAAGAAGTTAAAAAAGATATCTTTCACATTCTTAGTTTTCTTGACTTGCGTTTGAGCTTGAACTCGGGTTTGTGGTAGAGAGGGCTGAGGGGTCTGAAAATGAATTGATATGATGTTGGTGAGAACAGCAAATGGATTCTGGTGGACAAGGCACAGGTGCTGGATGTGCTATAAAGGTAGGAATATTATCTCCAGGCATTAATACTGAAACTCCGTTCGCATATACAGTCATCTGCAGTCATTATAGATTAGTTAGGGAAGTTCCTGTGCAGCATACTGAAATTATTGCTGATATGAAAACTGAAATGCATAAATAAAAAAGTGAAAAATTAATAATCTCCAACTAAGATGATAATCCCTACGAGATAATGAGATTAATTTCAAATTGATCTCATCAAGACTTGCTCATCATAAAAGATGTCAAACTTCACCAATGAGTTTTTCCTCAATAGGACTCGACTTGTCTTCAGAAATGCGAGGTTATGAGTGCAAAGACTCTGCTGCCAAATTTATTCTATGAATCCACATTGCATGCGGAGAAAGCGATATATGTGAAGAACAACATTTTTTTTAATTTTTTTAGCAAGAACATTGAACACAATATCCTGCTGTTTGACATATAAAACCGTAGATAAATATTTAGTAATGACCAAGGAGACATTGTTACAAACAAATAATATTTAATAGATTATGAACTAGGAAACAAAACATGTTGAAACCACCAGTGAACCCAGTGATTCCACTGTTAAAAGGTTTCCTCTGTCATTATCAATGCATAATTCCTAAACCTATAATATTGATCAATTCATTCATTAATTAGATAAGCACTGTCATTAATTAAAATAAGTTTTGTACCCTATCACGACTTGAGATCATCCAATGAATCCAGTTTACTTTATTAGAACTATCAAATTAAAAACAAAAAAGAATGACAAGGGAAAACATCAAACAAACAAATTACATGTCTAATCACATGGTAATGTCTTTGATAGGGCAATCCCTTCTCATTTTAATGCTCAATTATAAGATAAGTTAATAACATTATCACAATGGCTGACATGTGCACTTGACTTTTGCTCTTTTCTTTAGTATGTTGGTTGATTATAATTTTCAGATACATAGAAACAGAAAAATATTTTTGAGTTGATGGATTTTACTAAGACAACTCCATTTGTAGGCCATATGCCCTTCAATTTGAACAAATAAGGTTTGGATCAAAAGGTAGGTCCTTTGTGTTTCTTAAAAGGTATGGCAAAGAGTAGGCATAGATGTTATGCATCATTCAGGACCCCCTCATAGGATACTCAGATAGTTTATTTCTGCCAAAATGCCAATAGCAGCAGATAACCATAGTACGTAAAAAGCCAGTTGGAGTGGACACAGATATAGATTTTTATAATGAGATGATAAATTAGGGACTTGTCCCCGCAAAGAACTTGTCTCTAATGAAGGGTACCGGTCATGGGGGCAAACAGAAAAGACGAGTACTATTGAGCATAATAGCCAACCAACATATACTGATGTACAAATGGGTCTAAACAAACAACAAGTACATACATCTACTCTTGTGAGCCTTTAGCTTGGGACCAACCATTTCATTCAATAGGCAACTTAAATTCTAGGACAGGCCATTGCCACCAATCATAATTAGAAGACAAAGACAGTTCTAAATGATGAAATTTTGACCAAGGAATAAGAATGCAGATGAGATTATTGTAGTTTAACTACTAATAAGCAACAAAATTTAGGATTTCTGTAGAACTGCATGCACTTAAAAGATTGTAGGGAGATTTTTGATGTTATCTTTGGATTAAAAAATGAATCATTTAACAGGGAATCCAAAAGTCAGGTTAAAAATGTACAGACAAGAAGCTAATTCTTTAAGGTCGGTTCAAAAAGGTTAAACCTGCATACATGATACCATCATCTTATGCTAGCTATTTAGGCTATGGCCAGTTCAGAGAGAAGGCAAAAAAACAGGGAAGGGTCAAAATTGCATGATAAGGTTGCAGACTAATTGGCCAAAGTAATAAGAAATTTTATTTAATGTGGAGATTCCTCAAATTTGGTAAGGAGGAAGTGCAGGCGAGCTAATCAAATAGGGAAGAACAACCATTGAACTGAAGCAAATAAGCAGACAAATATGAAACTTGGAGAATAATATAGAAGTGAGTTTATGCATATATGCGTATAGATGCTAAATTTATGCGCAAAATCCACTGTTTTTACCTAAACAAAAGTAAGTTAGAGCTAAGCTAAAACCCATTAAGGAAAAATAAATTCACCTCTGACAAACATAATTATGAAACAACAAAAACATCGAAACCATAAATTAATTAAGAAAAAGAAACCCATTAGGCAGCAAGACTTTTATGTCAGGCGAGTAATCACTATTTGCAAAAATCAAAATAACAAACAAAACTACCCAAAAGCAAAGAACAAATAAAAGAGCAAAATTTCACCGAAAGTTAAAACCTTTGACCCTTACAAGAGCCAAAGAGAACGAGACATTATAAGAAAAGATAAACGCAGAAGCATAAAAAAGAAAGAAAAAGAAAAAAATAAGAATGTAATTGGATGCAAAATAGAAGAAAAGGATCACACTCACTTTTGGGGATGGGTGGCCAAGCTTGGAATTGAACCCCAACTGGGACTCAAGGTCACCATTGTTTCTAGCAGAGGTGGATCTGAGAAATCTTTCAAAAATAGCCATAACTAAGAACATGGAGATGAGAATGGCAGTAGCTACGAACCCAAAAGACACAGCATTGACAGAGGTATCAAAATGCCTCCAATGGTCATCTCTTTGTACATTCAATAATGGAGCTCCAATAGGTGGCCAGACATTATAGCCACCATCTTGTTCAACCATTTTTGGAAAAATTTTAACTCATAGTAAGAAATGACCTTTTATGATCATAACATTGTTCATAAAACAGAGAGAGAGAGAGAGAGAGATTTAAGGAGTGTTATGAAAAGGGCAAGCGGTACTTAAGGCTTTTTTAACAGTAGAATCAAAGATTGATTGAAAGAGTCCTTAAAAACTTGATAATTTGAAGGTCTTAAAAAAAGGGAAAAAACCAAGAGAAATGAGAGGAGAGGAGAAGAGGCATGCGGGTATCTGCAGAGGGAGAGAGAAAAAAGGCTTTGGAATTTGGATAGCTCTGCTTTAAGAATAATTATAGGCTACAACCGTTGTAGCAATAAATGCCTACAACGGACCAATGAGATTCTTACACTTTGATTAAATGCCTATAACGGACCAATGAAATGAATCATTTAATCAAAATGTAAGAATCTCATTGATCCGTTGTAGGTATTTATTGCTACAACGGTTGTAGCATATAATTTTTCCTGCTTTAAGTCATTTTGATATAGAGAAATGAAATGCAGAAATGGTTGTTTTGGCAGTTGAAATTGACTTTTCAGTTTATTTATTCAAGGACTTTGGTATTTGCTTTTTTTTTTTTTTTTTGGCTTTGGGAACTTATTTGGGTGTGGACTTCATATTACTGCTGTTACTTGTAACGGCCATCACAATTCAGACTGTTAGGTTTTCCTCCTGTTATTCTATATTTATCTTTTTCCTTTTTTTTTCTAAAAAAAAAAAAGAAACTTCATCAATATATTATCACTCATGAATGAAAAGTAAAAAAAAATTATTATTTTTTTTAATACAACCCTTATAACACAAGCCAAGTAATTTTTATATTAAAAAAAACTATATGTCCATATGTTAAATCACGAAAAACTAAGTAGCCTCACTAATTGTCTCTTAATTATGATAATGATTTCTTTTACTTTGACTCTTTGATCTTTAAACGAGAGAAAGTGTTTAATTTTCTTGTACTTTGACAAATTGTCTTCTAAATCAATCAAATTGATTATAATTAAAAATATTTTATATATTAATTATTTAAAAAAAATAATTATTTTAAATTTATATTTATTATTAATTATTATTATTAAAATATTAATAAATATAAAATTAAAATAATTATTTTTATAATATAATTAATATATAAATATTTTTAATTTGAATTAATTTTTAATTCATATAATATTTTTATATATTTTTAAATAGATATATTTAGTGAAAATCTAAATGAGTATGCAATATATATATATATATATGATAAAATATTGGATGGTCAAAATAAAAAATAAATAACTAATTAAAATGAATATAAAGACAGAAATTTTATAATTCTTTACGGAAATGATAGATGACCGGAGTATATATGTATAACGTGCATATAATAGGTGAAAGCCCAGTGCTCGGTTGTCATTTTTCAACTTCATTAATTCTGTCCAAGTTAAAAAGGCTATTGAGAACATAGAAATAACAGAATGCATATAGTAATTTTCGAGTAAAATTGCTAATTCGGAAGAATAGTTTAGCCGTATCCTCCTTTGGTGCATGCATTCAAGTATGTATATATATATATATATATTTTTTTTTTACCATGAAAAGATAAATATATTAATCCAAGAAAATATAAGAAAAAAACCCAGATATAAAAACCTGAGGAAGACAAATAGTCTTCCTAGAAGACATTAAAACTATGGAGATTAAACATAACCACCCTTCAAACAATGACCATCGAACCATAGAGATGAAGCCAAACACAATACACAATACCAACTTCTTGGATTTTTTTTTATATCGAAACTTCTTGAAATTGCTTACAGACAGATGCAAGCTCACTAAAGGAGATGAAACTAAAGCAGTCCATATATCCTCCAACATCCTTAAGTAAAGAATAGATTGAAGGAATATCAGAATTTAACCTCCTAAAATAGGGCAGAGGAGGAGAGAGCTTAGAATAATCAAATGCAAAGAGATGTAACATATAGGCTACAAAAAGTGCTAAAAAGTCATTCTCCTTAAGCCTAAGCAGAAGCGCAACCAAACAGGGAAGAGAGGTTCTTGCTGAATCTCTGTAGAAGCTCAAAACCACCTGGGAGTAAGAGCTGCTTCTAGCCTGCATAGGAAAAGCCAAGTAGCAAAGCTTGAGCCTGAGCCACCAAGATAGATTTTCAAATGGGTTGTAGATAAGACTACGCCAAAATTGGTCTCCTGATCTTAGGGACTTAATAAAACAAAACTTCCTCTAGCCTTCAAAGGAGACCACCGATGGAGTTTTAAAATTTCTAGATTTATGGTTGGCAAAAGAGAGATAAGCAAATGAAAGGATAAAACTAGATCTAAGGCTTTATTTACTAGAAAAACTAAAAACCACAAAAAAACTAAGAGGAATAGAGCGTATTGACGCTGTCGGCAGCTAAAAAAGACCACCAACCACCCCTCAACCACTAAAAGGGCAGGACAGAGAACTGAGAGCAAAGCTTCCTAGAGAAGCAGAGTATGTATTCAAGTATAATTTGCGCTTACTGAGCTAATTGTTGATTTAGAATAGGTTTTCTATAAAATTGTTAGAAAAAAAATTACAATATTATAAATTTATTAACTAGAGAAGTAGAATATTAAATTTATCTGAATTTTTTTATTAAATTATAAATTTATGCTTTTCATACAATACATAATAAAAAATTAAAGAATATTAATTTTAGTTATTTTAAAGAATGATTATTGAATAAAAAAAAATATTAATCTCTTATGTAAATAAACTTATAATAAAAATTTTTTAGTAAATAAAAAAGAAATTATTCAATAATTATTTTTTAAAAGAATTATAATTAGTTTTTTTAAAAAATTTATTATGAGTTTATTATAAATTTATTATATAAATAATAATTTTTAAAAATTTATTATTAAATTATTATATATTTATTATGTATTTTTATAAAATAAATAAAATAATAATAAAAAATAAAATTTTAAGAAATATGATAAGATGCGCAATTTCCTCTTTAAAATACTGATTTAATTTTCTATTATATATATATATATATGTATATTTATATCTATATTATCAATTTTTTTCTCGTATGTTGTGTTGAAACAAAAGAGACATAAATTTTTGAAATTGTTGATATAACTAAATGAACAAATTTAAAGCATCAATAATGAAATTTAATAAAAAAAAATTAGGAAGAAATATAAAATAAAAATAATTTAAATGTATAGAAAGTATTATTCTACTGTACTTAGTGAATAGTTCTAATATGTATTTATTTTATAAAATTTTCAGTTAATTTATTCAAATAGATTTATTTTATTGGAAAAATAAAAATTCAAAAGAAAAACTTTACTAAAAAGTTAATTTTAAAGAAAAAAACTTATATCTCCCTGCTCTGCTAGTGTTTTTCTCTCTTCTTTTGCAAGTGCTGTCGCCTGCCCTTAATGATTACTGTTTTTCTGTTTCCTTTAGTTTTCTCCTCCTTGCTTTCTCCCATCTACCACATCAATATGACAAGCTTCATTACCCTCACCCTTCTTCTATTCCAGACCTCTTCAAAGTATATTTGATATATGTATTCCCTCCCCAAATCTGATCTTATTTTCAATCGTACCTCTTTGAAGCTAAGTGGGCAAGAGACCATTTTAAGGATCTCTTTCCTTGAGGTTTGGTTGTTGGCATGGGATTACTGGCATTTCAATTTCAGTCAGGGAGTTAGCCTGTTGAACCCACAAATGAGTATTGTAGTTTTTGTAGTGGCTCCTCACAAAGATGATTGGTGTGTTAAGGTAAAGTCTTTCCCCTGAGGAGGTGATCTCTCTATCCTTTGTTTTCTCTTTGAGTCCAATAAGGTCACGAATCCCTGTGTTTCTGTTTGTTAGTTTCACCTTAAGGATGATGGCTACATGTTACTATCAGTAGCCTTTCTAACTATCAGTAGCCTTTCTAACACAGCTCAATCCCATTTTATCTGAGCTACATCCTCTTTCGCCCCTATTAAGGATGGAAATTCCATCTTCTCCCTCAGTTTCTTTCTTATCCGTCGTGGTACGGGGTTTATGCGTTCTTATTATCCCTTATTCCTATCTTTCTAATACAGATTTGTTGGCAAGTCTATGTATGGATTTATCTGTAGTTATTATTTATGGCCATGCTCTGGTTTGTTGGCCTTCCATGTTGGGGCTTCTTTGTCTTAGCTCAAGGACTCTTAAATATAGAGGGATTAGGATCGAAGTTGTGCCTAGATTGAACACAATCTCATATTAAAAAGTGGGTCGGGAAAGCTTATGAACAAGACATCTTTGGGAGTTCTTTTCTAGTCACTTTTATCAGCTTTTGTAGTTGAGTGCATTTTGTTAAAGATTTGTATTTGGTTGTATTTTCAGTTGGGTTGTATTTTGCTCTTTTCTGGACTTGTTGTGACACAAGATGTACGTTTTCTATTCTTAGTTATTTATGAATGAATGCTTTTTTCCTGATCAAAAAATTAAATAAAAAAACAAAACTTTCATATGAAATAAATCTACAATTACTTCACCTCTTTATCGTTTAAAAAGCTATAATTACATTAAAAATTTCCAATTTTTTTTTAAATTAAGCATAAAGGGATTTTCAACTTTCTCTCACTATACAATGATATTACTATATTATAATAAATGATCAATGTCCCCTAAATTTATAATATTTAATTACGTTATTTATTAAAATTTTAATTTAACCACATAATTTTTTGAGCTTATATTTTTTTCAACTTATAAATACAAACTCTTTGAGTCATATTTAGTTACTAAAGTTTCTATTTGATGCAAAATAAATAAATATAATGAAGTAAAGTATTCAAGATTTATTAATATATGTGTCTATTAGTATAAAATAAGTAAGTATATAGGACAAAGTGATTAAAATAAAAATTTATAGGATAAAATAACCAAATACCATAAATAGGGTTGAACACGGATCACAGAGATATTCAAACACGGATCACAGAGATATTCAAATATCCGAATCGAAATATTTAAAACTGAAAAAATTTGTTGACCTTTTTACTTTGTTTGAATCAAATTGTACATTTTTTTAATATGAAATGGCTCTGTATATTAAGGTTATAATGACACTAAAAATCATACTAAACCGACTCGAACTAAATAATTAAAATAATAATCGATTTATTATTAATAATATAAAATTATATTATATTTTATTAATTATTACTTAATATTTAATATTTTAAAATGTATTAGAACTATTTTATTAATTCATATTTTATCATGTTATATATTCACTTTGTAATTTGTAATTTGTTATATTATACTTTTTATATATATACACACCTTAATTTCTTTATTTTATATTTTATTAATTGAATATATAGATGTCACTAGCATATTTTTATACTACTCATTTTTAAACTATAAAAACTATTTTTTATATTCATAATTTATTTTCATTCATAATATTATTTTCATTAGTATTAACTTAAATATAAGTAAATATAAAATAAAATTAAATAATTATTTTCTTAATTTAATTTTAAATTTTATAACTAAATATAATTTATTAATATGTTTATATGAATAATTGCTACCACTAGTACTATTGATAGTAATTCAAACTAATTATAGTAATTTTGTAATATCCGTAATTTTCTAGAAATTAAATAAGTATTTAAAGTTATAGATGTTATATGTACCTGATGTATACCTAGTATATACATATTATTTATTAATTGTATATGTTGAATATATATATATATATCATATACTTGATATATATAAAATACATATAAAGTATATTTGATGTGTATATAGGATACATATTATATGTGTATATAAGTATTTATATATATTAGATATAACTTACATATATATAGTATATACATTACATAATTATGCATATAAAGGTATATGAAAAATATAAATAATAAATTTATGACATATACATATATATAAAGTATATACAACAAATAAATTGGATATAAATATTTATATATATATAGATATTTATGGATGGGAAAGATGAAAAATAAATAAATAAAAAAAGAAAAAAAGTCAAAGATGGAATGCTTGGTAAAAATTAAAACTAATTAATTAATTAAATATATATGAATAGAAAAAATGAAAAAAAAAATACTAAAAATGGTCTTCTTCTTCTTCCTTTCCTAGCCATAGCTGAAATTTCCATTTAGGAAGAGAGAGAGTGTGAGTTATTTCTACATACTCCAAATTAATTAGGAAATCAAAGGTTTTAAATGAATTTAAAAAAATCAAAATTCAAGTAAGTACCTATTCTCTAAAGGTTGATTTTCTTTCTCTTAAAGATTATGCTTGGATTGCATGAGAAAGAAAATATTGTTTAATTGTTAAAATGGGTACAAATAATATTAAAATGAGGAGAATATGATGGAATATTGGTTGGTTGGTTGATATGGACAAGTCATGAAAATTTAGGATTATGAAAAAGTGGTGCTTGATTTAGGCTTTTAGGTGTAAATGGTTAAAATTATTAGAATGCATGAAATTGGTGTTATTTATATATGTATGTAATTTATATGTATATGTATTTATGTAGTAATTTATATGTATCTGGATTTATATAAAATTATATATGTGAATGGTTAAAATTATTGGAATGCATGAAATTGGTGTTATTTATATACGTATGTAATGATTCCATAGTTAAAAATTAAATATGAGCTAGTTTTGTTAAAGTTTAAATTTAGGGTTTAGTTATATAAAATTTAGGTTTCTAAATATGGATGGTGTTGGTTAATATAATGAGTATTAGTGTTGTTTTAATATAAATATTGTGATTTTAATGTTAGAAATGTGATATGTCTAGGTATTATTAAAACTCATGTTAATAGTGGCAATATGTGAAATTTGAATTTTTGAAATGGGCTTTCATAATTATGAAAGTGATGTGTTTTGATGTTATATTATTATATACATAATATTTTAAAGTTAATGTTAAAAATTAGATTAGTATAGATTGAAGTAGTAAGTTAAAAATTTAAAGTTTTAATAAAATTTTAATGATGATTGCTTAGATATTGATAGTTTAATATATATTGAGCATGCGAGTGATTTTATAAATGAATAATATTACTTATGAAATTACCATGTAATGTGGTTGATAATATAAAAATTGATTATGAAATAAAGAAAAATGATTAAGGAAGTGAAAATGAGTTACATTAGGTAATTGGATTGAAAATGATAAAAATGGATATGAAAAGTATAGTAAATGCACAAAAAATGTGATAGAGATGTCAAATTAAAAATATGATTAAAATTTATGTGAAGTATGATAAAGAGAAAAAAAAATGAATGGGGATGATTTATATAATATATAAAATGAAAAATTCGGAAAATGATCTGAGTAATGTCATAAGAATGAGAGATAATAATATTATATGAAATGTGATAAATGTTAAATTTGTATAGATTGTGTGTAAATGAGAAATTGAGTATAATCGTATGATTGTGTGTATACATATATACAATATGTGTGATGAGTTATCCAATATGGAAGCAATTGTGATATATAAGAAAATATAGAAAGTAAGTCACATTACGGATATGTATGTGAATAATTTAAAAATATAAAAAATGTTAAAATATGAAATAATATGAAATGTGAGGCGAAGGTGATCATGATAAGGTTGATTACCTAAAAATTGTGACAATGTGATGTCATATGAAAGTAATCAAGAATTGAGTTGATCACTTAAAGATGTGAAAAATTATTATTGTGTGTTTGTTACCCTATATAATTATTTGTCAAGTGATATTGAGAATGATATTGCATGCATTAATAGACCTAAGCGAGACTAGATCTTAATCTTAGTAGAGCTAGATCATGTGATTGGATTAAGATTGAGAATGGATCCGAGTTGAGCTGGGCCATAAAATTATTATTGTGATAATTGGATTTGATAACCGTATATGTGTGTTGGGCCCAAAGTGTATGTGTGTGAAAATATTATATGTATATGTATTATAAATTGAAAATAAAGATGTTGCATGAGTACAGTGCTGGAGGAGGCAGGAGTAGCAGAGGTGAAGATGATCATGATAAGGTTGATCACCTAGAAATTGTGACAATATGATATCATGTGAAAGTGATCAAGAATTAAGTTGATCACTTAAAGATGTGAAAAATGTTATTGTGTATTTGTTACCCTATGCAATTACTTATCTAGTAATATTGAGAACGATATTACATGCATTGATAGACCTAAGCGAGACTTGGTTTTAACCTGAGCAGAGTTAGGTCATGTGATGGGACTGATGATTGTATAGGTGTGTTGGGCCCAAAGTGTTTGCGTGTGAAAATGTTCTATGCATATGTGTTATAAATTGAAAGTAAAGATGTTGCATGAGTATTGTTATGGGAAAGTATAATTGAATGTGATATAGATAATGCATTTAAGATTATGTACCACTAAACTGTAAAGCTTAGCACGGTTGTTTGAATCATGCCGGTAAGAAGATTGTTGATCCGAGAAATCCTAATTGTCGATGATTTTTTTGGAGTTCGAGGGTGCCACGAGACCAACTGGGCCAACTGCATTCATATATATTTATGTTTTGTATTATGCATTTTAGTTTATGTAAATTGAATCATAACACTTGATTTTATTTTAAAGACTTGAAATAATTGTATAAATATATTTATATAAGAACTTAATTATGAAAATAATATTATAAGTGGTAAATAGAAGAATTTTTGGTGATTTGTGAATTTTGTGTAAATTATATTTTGGGTGTTAAATTATTTTTATGCAGATTGCGACATTTGATAATTTGAAATTTAATAAAATTACAAATAAAACTTTGGTAAAATTTTTCTAGAGAATTATTTTTACAAATTGTTAATTTATTTTAAATATTAAAATGAAGATTTTATATGTAAATATTATAGTATCTTTATATCTTAAGTATGTATTTTATACATATGCGAATATATGTAATATACATATTTAGAATATAAAAGTATTACAAATTTGTACTTAATAAAGCAGCTCAATGTAATAATATTAGTTATTTTTAACAATAATAAAGAACATAAATAGCAACAATAATTAGTACTAATGAGTAATGACAGTGAAGATAAATAATGTTTATATAATTTTTTATGAATATGAGTAATAATAATTAATAAATAAATAATTGTGAGTGCATTTAAGAAGAACATAAATAATACAAACACAATGAATATGTGTGCGCATACTGTATATATATATAACATCATAATTATGTATTAATAGTAAATAAAAATTTATATGAAAATTAATATTGCATTACAAATTATTTGAAAATAAAGATTTTCGTAAATTGATTTAAAATATATCTATAATTGGTTTATTTAAATTGTTAAAATAATTAAATTTGAAATAATTTTATTTTATTATCTCATATTTTATTATATTGATTTATTATATAAATAACTATAGCAATTTCTTTATTTAACTATAATATAATATAATTATGAATATAATACAATTTCTTAAATTATAGTTTGTTTGGTTTTTATTGAAATTACTTGAGCCATTGATCATACTTTTTTCCTAATACATTTTTTTTTAAATTATAAGGAAAGAAAGTTCAAAAAAGACATATATAATTTGCTATATTTTCACTTGTCCCTCTTACTTTTAATTTGGAATTCACGAGTTCTTAAATTTATGAAGTTATTTCATATGAATTTTGTAATAGCTTATGCATTTTATTTAGAATTTATAATTATTTGAAGTTTAGACAATATTATTTGATGTTAGAAGTTGAACATTTTAATTTTATGAATTTTTTGTAATGTGGACGTTGGAACTTAAATAATTTTATTTGATGCTAAATGTTGAAAATTTTAATTTTTTGTATTGTTTGTAATATGAATGTTGGAGTTTAACTTAACTTTTCATTTTTTTTATGGGTAAAATAGTTAAATATTATTCTATTGTTTAAATTAAAAAATAATAATTTTAAAATTTTGAATCTTTGTATCCGTTGAAAATCGGAACCGTTATGTTGAAATCAAAATCATTCTGATTTTTTAGAAATAATATAATACGGATATTTTATATTTACAGTTCGATTATGATTTTAATAATTTTGAAATCTCCGAATTTTAGCTCGGTATCGATCCGAACCTTATTAAATTCTAGCTACAAGTTAATGTGGTTACATATATATTTGGCCTTATAATAAAATATGAGAAGATTTATATAAAGTAACAAAGAATTATCAAATCTTGCATATTGATTAATTATTATTATTATTAAAAAATAGCAAGTAAGGATTAAAATACAATAGCATAAAAATTCAAAATTTATTTACTCAGATTTATCATATATGTGAAGGTTTACCAGCAAAGATTACAATTAAGATCAATTGCACCGTAAAATATGTTAAGATTAATAACCCTAAACCTTTAATTATAGTTATAATCATAAAAGTAAAAGTGAATATTTAAAAAAAAAACTTAAAATAATATGGTAGTTATAAGCAATAGTTTTGGGCATTAATGATTGTTGGTTATGTTTAAACAAACTTATTGCCAAAAAATTGGAAGCCAAATTTTAGCATAGTTTAGTGAAACATCCAAAATAGTCCAATCCTTTGTTTTCTTCTCATTCTATGACATCAAAAAGGCCTAAATAGAAATGTTACAATCTAAAGTAACTTATTAATTAAAAAACCTTATTTTCTTTTTTAATCTGATGAATAGCAATTCAAGCAACAAACTTTATGCAACTTTAGAAGTCCAATTTCACAATCATGGCTAACATTTTTCTCACCCAAATGTCTTTATGCATACGTTTAATTTAAATAAAACAGAACATATAACATGCAAAATTAAAGATGTGAGACTTATCTCTCAACAATTTAGGGCCAAAGAATTACTTTTATGTTTTCCTTTCAACAGCATAAATCAAATAATTAATAAAAGTTTTTAAACATGTTGGAAAAAATAAAAATAAATAAGGGAATGAGAAAATGGACCCATTTTATGTTTGAAAAATATTTTTTTTTCTTCTTTATTAATTGATAATATTATATTGTTGTACCTTTAGAGTCCAAACCAACATTACTTTTTTTTTCCTTTTTTTCTAAATCTTTTTACAATCATTTTTTGTAATATTTTTGTTAATTAATTTGTTATTTTATGCCCAACTTTATCATTGTCTCGTTAGGAAGGCTATTGATATAATTAACATCAATGATTAACTAATTTATAGCTTAATTGGAAATATTTATTTTGAGTGAATTTCATTACAATTGATGGATATTAGTGGGTAGAGTAATCATTTTTTTCGAATATGATACAAAATTTTTAACCTCTTATTCATTATAATAAATAAATATTTAATCATAATCGCCTTATTAATTTAGTATTTTTTTTAATTTATAAAAATGAAGAATTCATAACTAAAAATATATATAATTTATTCTTATGAGTGCATACACGTTATAATTTGATTTTTTTTTTTATCAAGGAAAGATACCATTAAAGAAAAGAAGTAGTACAAACGGCTTCCAGTGGGACTTTAGGAAGTGAGGAAGACACCAAAACATAAATAGAAATAAAGCAAAACTCATTGGTAAAAATATAAGCTCCACCCAGAGTAACCTATTCCCCATACATATAGCGGCCACAGTGGCGGAACGACCATGCCGGCCTCCAGACGTGGAGGCTGCCTGTTGCCGGCCCAAGCGCCTGAAACTCAGCCACCGCTGAGTTTCAGACGAAATTGCAGCGAGGGGTAGACGAACCCCTCGCTGCAATTTCATTTTCTTTTTTTTTTATTAATTCGTCCCTGGCGAAATGGCGTCGTTTCGCCAGGGACGAATTTTTTTTATAAATAAACCCCTGGCGAAACGGCGCCGTTTCGCCAGGGGTTTAAAAAAAAAAATTAAACCGGCACAAGCGAAACGACGCCGTTTCGCTTGAGCCGGTTCAAAAAATAAAAAGGGCTGCGTTAAAACGCAGCCCTTCTTCTCCATCTTCAGCCACTGCCCGCCCCCTCTCCCTGTCCCCAAACCAGTAACCCAGCAGCACCAGCCATAGCCAGGCCAGCCGCACCGCCGAACGCCGCCACCCACCGCATAAATTTTGACCCCCCCTCGCTAAAATTCTGGTTCCGCCATTGAGCGGCCATCAAAGAAAGATCAATAAGGCCAATTAAATAGGTAGAAAAAACCTCTGCAAGATTCTCCTGCAATACAACCCCATATGAGATAACAGTGCATATTGAGGGAAAAGAGAGGAAGACCCTCTTCATGGGCATAAGATAAGAAAGCTCCGATAAAACTGCATACATGAGATGTCGTGTAGAGGCAGCAATAAGCACCATCCTGGGGTTGAACCAAGAGTGAATCAAGTGGGAAAATATTGGGCTCCAAGGTATATCTGGATTCTGGACTGTAAGAGAGAGGTTGTCTCTCTTCTAAAAGCCTTGAAACAACTGCTGGAGGTTTGTATTGAAATATTCTTCAGGTTACAAGATCAACAAAATAAAAACACTTCTCCATATGAGTATAGAACAAAAGAAACCATACAAGATAAGATCTTGAAAACGAAATAACAAAACTCATAAGAATTTAAAAAACTAAGAAGAAAACTCAAGGGTTGTCGCTAGTCTTTAGTCCTGGATCTAATACGAAGAAAGAAAGAAAAGCAAACCCTATTAAAATTTAAATTTCAATAATTAAATATTGAAGAGATTTTTTTTTTAAATACAAAGGAGAGAGCTATCCGAATTAAATACGAACTAGACGTGACCAACCAACATCATTTTATTATTTTATTATTATTTTAGAGTACATATACCGGCTTATAAAATTTTTTTATTTTATTATTATTATTTTTTAATAATTTTTTATTAATTATATACATATACACTCAGTCTAGCTAAACATTCGTCTTTGCACAATGCCAACATAAGTTTCTGGACCCTACCAAGCTCTTTTGTCTGATGACGTGGCCTCTACAAAGGCACTTTAGTTTCCTACATGGTATATGCGACAACTAGTCCTCACCATGCCACGGTTCTGCCTTTTCAAATTAAGAATCTTAAGTCTTAACTGCATCCAAAAATATCCGGTTCAATTCCAATTCAAAAATTAACTATTTCGATTAAAGTTTTAGTTTAATTATCAATAAATATTATGACATTTTAAATAAAAAAATAATACTAAATATTTACGTAATATTAACACAGCATAAAATATTTAACATTAAATAATAATTAAATAATAAATTATTATAACTAAAATATTTAACATTAAATACTAAATAATAGATTATATAGCATTATATATTTGTTTATATATTTATTCATATAAAATTATTTTAAATACTATTAAAAAGAAAAGTAATGTACCATCATTCATAAATAAAAAATAATAATAATGATTTTTGTAAAAGTGAAATTGACATATGCGCTCAGTACATCATATTACTAGTTTAATTTAATATTTTAATTAGAGTTAATTATACTATAATTAAAATAATCAAATGTATAAAGTTAAAAAGTTGAATTAATTTCAAAGAAAATTTAAAAATCAAATAGACTAAAATATAATAAATTTAATGATCAATATTGTTTTTTGACTAATTAATTAATTAATTTATAATAATGATTTAGAATAAATTCTAACAAAATTTATAAATTGGGGAAAAAAATTTAATTACAAAAATATGTAGACTTCAGTCAATTTAAAAAATAATATAAAATTTCCATTGTTGTTTGGAGGTTAGGCTGCAGCCTACAGCCTTTCAGGACTTCAATTTATATCAAACAGGCATTATCCCTTTCATTATAATCTATTTATATGAATGATTATTCACAGATTTTTGGTCCCTATTTTCCCGACATAATCCACTGCAATTTGCATGCATGAACTTCAAGTTTTTTATTTGAAAATGGAAAAAAAAATCATTTTTAAATTTTAAATATAATAATTTTTCTATGTCTTGCTTACCATTTAAACATTACTGTAACAATTTTTCATATTTTGTTTAATATATTTTGAACTTTTACTATTCTTTCCAAATTTCCTTTTTTTTTTTCATATTGAGAATGTTTGTTATGATAAAGATATAATTAATGAAAATTTTATCAATGACGTAATAAATTAAAGAACATTTTATGAATAAATGTATAATATTGCAAATTTTTAAATCTAAAAAATACTGTTTGCCGTTATACAAATGTAATTTTGTTAAAAATAATATATTCAGTAATAACTTATTAATCAATATAAGGAACTTTACTTTTGACATTAAAAAATGTAAAATTATTTGTTTAATATGGAAAAAATAATTAAAAAATCTTTTATTTGAACTTACCAACAAGAAACAAGTAGAGCCCCATATATCAATTAAAGGAAGATGAACATCTCAGCTTTATAATTGTTGAATTGCCATATATTCATTAGCAACTACACTACACCAATTAACCAAGCAAACCATAAAAAACTTATCCCATGTCAACAAATTATTTAATACATCATCTATGATATGCTTTTAATCATATTAATATAAAATCTATCACCCTTAAATTCATTTATACATATGATAAAAAAATAGATACAATAGTTATTTAAAAAAATACATGTGCAAAACAATTAAATTTATACAATGAAATTATTTTATTCATTATATATTTTATTCATTATAAATTTAATACTACCCCAAACCTCTCCTTCTACCCACATGCACAATGTCGGGCATGTACCCCAAACCTCTCCAATATCATGGTCCTTCACCGTGCCCTTCTCCCACGTGTCACTCGACCACGTGGCAATATTAAAGATGTCGATAAATTAATTAATGAGCTTTACAAAAATGGAGAAAGAATAATAAAAAAAAATTATTAAAATAGGATTAACCCTCTTTCCTTTTTTTTTTAAAGAAAAATAAAATGAAAAACCGACATATCAGCTCATTGTGTCGGCTTTTCCAGGTTACAAGCAACGTGTGGAAAACGAAATTCTCGAGATTGTCCTGAAAATCGACGGTTCAAATAAATTAAGAAAAGGAACTAAACGTGAGCCGTAGATGTGGAGGTACACTAATAAGTGTCAAAGTCAACAAGGTCAAACAGTAGCATACCATGCGGGCACAGTACGGTTCGCACGTGCGATGAATACACAGAGAAGAAAACTGACTAGTAGAGAGAGAAAGAGTAGGAGTATCGGTGAGGTTAGGGGTGGGGGTGGGGTCCATGCATGGTCTGAGGTCGGTTCAGAGGGTCAGGTCTGAGCTTATGGGGTCACGTGAAAGGATCTTTTACATGGTTTTGCAACTTCTTGTTGGCCTTGCTTTGCCTTTTTTTTTTTTTGGTAATCACTTTTTGTCCTTTTTATGGTTCTTTTTCATTTTCTGTACGTTAAAAAAAAAATTACCTTTTGGAACCAAATGCTTGACCAACTAGGCAAAGCCTTCAGCTTGGTATTGCGGTGCAGGCCTTCATTTTACTGTTTGACGAAAAAATTTTTATGGGGCTCTTACATTTTTTATTTCTAATAGTTGCTTTTAATTTATTTACTTGTTTTTTAATACAGACATTAATTATTATATATTTGCTGAGTACATAAATATTTGAAGCTTTTTTAAAATAGTTTGCATTTATTTAAATTATTATATTAAAAATGTTAAATTTCAATAAAAAATACATATTAATAATCATTTTACTAAAAAAATACATATTAATAATTATTAAATAATAATAAATTTTTAAAAAACCCAAAACAGTATGCTGTTAGCTAATAACTAACAGCTATTAATTATTTCGTATGCTTCACTTTAAGTATTACTTCTTTCTTTCTATTAAAATAGTCACTTTTATAAAAAAAAATTATCCCTCTTAAATTTTCACTCAATAAAAATTAATTAATTTTTTTTAACTATGTCCGTAACATTAATTACTTAATTAATAAAATAATAAAATAATATTAATAAATTAATAGACGATATTTTAGTCCATTTAAAATAATTTTATATAATATTTAGATAATTTAATGACTTTCTTAATATATGCACATAAGTTAAAAGCGACGATTTCAGATAAACGGATAAAATATTTTAATAATTATTTATATACTAAAATAATTATTTATGAATATAAATTTTATAAAAAATTTATAGTATTTTACTTAATTATTATTTTTAATTATTCTCATGCTATTAATTATTAACTTTTAAAGCATTTAATATTTAAGGATAAATTTAAAATTTTATAATTAATATCATTTTAAATTTATAAAAATGATAATTAAAATAGAATAATTTTTTTTTCTCGTACGATATTTAAAATAGAACGAATGAAGTATATCATTCATCATGTATTAATAACAACTAATAGTTATCTTAAAAAATAAGATGTACACAAGCTATGAAGAAAAATAACTAAGACTACAAAAGAAAGTGGGCAGATCCCTTCTTATAATTTTTATTTGAGTTTTAATTTTAATTTTATTATATTTATTTTAATATTTTCTTTTCAATTTTCAAGTTTTAATCTTTGATATTTAATAGGTGGAATATATTTTTAGATTAAAATATTTAATATCATGTCAGCATGAAATTGAGACATATTTTTAGACTCTCAAACTTATATATTCATTTCTAATGGAGTAAATCATATATCCAAAGACGTCAATCTAAATATATTACTAAGCTCAAAGATGATAAGGGCTGTTGGGTAGAGAATGACTTAGGCCTTCAAAAGATGATTGTTGACTTCTATTTCAATCTTTTCTCAGCGGGTTGCTCTTCATATCAAGACCAAGAAATAAGATGCATTCCCCACACTGTTCCCACAGAACTCAACTCTTCTATATGTGAGATCCCCTCTGTTGTAGAAATTAATAGAGCGATTTTTAGTTTGAGAACCTTTAAAGCTCCTGGTTCGGATGGCTTCCTAAGTATATTTTATCACAACTTTTGGGATGATATCAAGCAGGACCTCATCCACACGGTTCAACTGTTTTTTAGGAGTGGTATAATGAATAGAACCTTGAATGAACCGAATTTTACTTTGATTCCCAAAATTTCAGCTCCTGAGTCTCTCTCTTAGTTTCAACCGATTGGCCTGTGTAATTTCTCTCACAAAGTCATCTCTAAGATTATAGTTGCTCGAATCAACCACTATCAACACTTGTTGATTCATCCTACTCGAGTGGCCTTCACATCAGGAAGGGTAATATATGAAAATGTCTTGATAGCTCATGAACTATTCCATGCCTTGACAAGTTCTACATCCAAGAGAACAGGCCAGCTTATTTTGAAACTAGATATGAATAAGGCCTGTGACAAAGTGGAATGGAGGTTCATTCATAATGTTTTAAAAGCTATGGGGTTCGATGAGAAAGCTTCAAATTTGCTAATGCAATGTGTTTCAACCGTGCATTATAATATTTTATTTAATGGCAGAACAGTGGGATCCTTTAATCCTTCTAGAGATCTCAAACAAGGAGACCCAATCTCTCCTTTCTTGTTTCTATTTGTCACTAATGTCTTCTCTTGTATGATGGATTAGACTAGTTAGGATGAAAGTCTATAGGGGTTTCGGCTTTTCAGGAATTCTCCTAAGATGACATATCCTCTATGCTAATGACACGCTGTTGTGTGGGAAGGCCAACTCTCAAGAGGCAACCCCACTCATGAATATAGTTGACTTATATTGTAAAGCATATGGGCAGCTCATCAATCTTCAGAAATCTAGCATTGCTTTTAGTAAGAACCTTAACTGTGATACCAAACTCTCTATCTGTAACCAATTGTGGGTCAAGGAAATGGGGGGTGGAGAAAAAAATACTTGGGTGTTCCATCCTGCTGGGGTAGCTTCAAAATTAAAGCCATTGATTTCCTAAGGATAGAGTTGTATCCAAGGTACAATCTTGGAAACATAAGTCTTTATCCCTCTCGAGTAGAGAAGTGCTTATTAAAGCAGTTCTAACTGATATACCCTCCACATTATGTCTTGTTTTCTTCTATTAAAAACCTTTTGTCATAAACTAGACACAATTCTTTCTAAAATTTGGTGGAATTAATTCAGCAAGGCGAGGGGCTTACTTTAGAGATGGGATAAGTTAGCTAGGTCAAAATTCCAAAGGGGTTTGGGTTTTAAACAATTTGAATTGTATAATATATCTTTAATAGACAAACAATGTTGAAAAACTGGTTATAGGCTCTAATTGTTTATGGGAACAAAACACTCTACTTCCTACTTGCTCTTTCCTGGAAGCTTAAATGGGTAGGAACCCTTATTGGGGTTTGCAAAGTATGTTGATAGTCAGGAACCTAATTGTTAATGGCATTCATTGGCAAGTTAGGAGTGGAAAAGATATTAACATTTGGGAAGATCCTTGGATTCCCAATCTCTCCAACTTTAGAATCACCTCTCCTAAACCACGCAATTCTAATATATCAAACGTTTCAGATTTAATTACTGATAGAATGTGCTGGAATAAGTCTCTCATTTTTCACTTTTTCTGTAGAGGAAGCCAAGGCCATTCTCTCAATTCATATTGGCCAAATATTGCACCAATTTTTATGTAATTATATTTGTGCTTCGACACAGTCCGGAAGCTCTTATTCCATGTCTCATTTATGGAAGAGCATTTGGAATCTTGATCTACAACCTCAAATTAAATGCTTCTTATAGAGAATGTGCACCAATTCTATCCCAATTCTAGACAATCTCTTCAAGAGAAAGCTCAGCAATTCTAATATCTACCTTATGCGTTCTGTGGAAGCAAAAACAATAATGCACTGTCTTTTCAGATGTGAGCATGCTAGAGCCACATAGTTCTCTTCGAGCATGCTAGAGCCACATGGTTCTCTTCTAATGTTGGGCTCTACCCTTTATCTCTTCATTCTACTTCTTTCATTCATTGGTGGACATGTATCTTAAAAATATACAGGGGCCTCGATAAAGACTCATAGGCTTGCAAGAGTCAGTCATTTACGCTGGCAAGTGTAGGAGACTAGGAATAGTTTTTGTTTCAAAGGAAATTCTCCTTAGCCAGGAGATACTTTATCAAAAGCTTCGTATTCTTTCTCTAATTTTGTTATTAATAATGATGTTCGAGCCTCCTTTACTTTAGGTGCCAGGGCACCATCAACCCAAAGCAATCCACCGCCCTTCCCTACCAGATGGCAACCTTCTTAAGCAGGAAGATAAAAAATCAATACTTATGCCTCTTTCTCTACCTCAAAGAAACTTGTAGGTGTTGGAATTGTGATTAGATCTCATGAAGGATCTTTCTTTGATGGTTTAGCTTGCTTGCTTGATTCTTTCTCTGCTGTTAGGAATGAAGCTTAAGCCTTATGGATTGCAGTTCAAAAGGCCCAGGCTTTAAATTTACTCTCATGTTGCTTTGAATCTGATTTTTTTATTGTAATCAACGCTTTCAATGATACAAATGCTTGTGCTTGGAAGATAGAAGCCCTAGTTTTAAACATCAAAGAGGAAGCCAAAAAGTTCAATTTATGCTCTTTTTTGCATATTCCTAGAATTTGTAATAGGGCTGCTGATTGGCTAGCTTCAACAATACAAAATGCTACTTTGAATTCAGATTGGATTGTAAAACCTCCCCTTAGATTGGAGGAAATTTTGTTGCATGACTCGAATCCTTTTAATTAAGTCTTATTTGTTATTCTCGAAAAAAAAAACCATATATCTGTTGAGATATGATTCAAAGTTTGATTTAGTCTTCATGAAGATTATTAATCTTTTTCTTGTAGGATTTTTAGCAAATAAATCCTGAGATATTAGTCAAGAATATCTCCAATAAATCTGTTTTTCTGTTGTTTATGTAAGCCTATAAATACAGGCATCTTTCCATTGTTTTTGATAAGCAGTAATTTGAGAGTTAATGAATTAGAAGCAATTTCATCTCAGCTCTAGTAGCTAGTATTTATTTTTTATTTTTATTTTCTCAACAAATTTGGTATCAGAGCTTGGTTATCCTTATGGGCAATAGAGACATGTGAGTTTTGTATCTTAGAGAGAAACACTTTATTCTATTGGGTTTTTGGGAAACACGAGAGAAAGTGAGCGAACTACTTTATTGGGTTTTTGGGAAACACGAGAGAAAGAGAGTATTATGAAAGCGATTGCATGTTTTTCTTCTACACAACCACTCTTGCCTATTTTCAATGGTGAAAAATACGAGTGGTGGAGCATCAAAGTAAAAACTTTGCTTATTTCTCAAGATTTGTGGGATTTGGTGGAATACGGCTTTGTTGACATCTTTGAACCCACCAATACAGAGGAAGAGGAAAGATTGAAAGAAACTAAGAGAAGAGATGCTAAGGCCTTGTTCATTCTTCAACAAGCAGTTCATGAGAATATTTTCTCACGACTTGCAGCGGCAACAACATCAAGGGAGGCATGGTCGATTCCGAAGAAGGAATATCAAGGTGAATCAAAGGTTATAGTCGTGAAATTGCAAACACTACGACGTGACTTTGAGACACTAATGATGCAGAACAGTGAATCAGTTTCTGATTTTCTGTCAAGAGCTATGGCAATAGTTGGTCAGATGCGTTCTTATGGCGAACAAATCTCTGATGAGAGGATTTTCACGAAAATTCTAAGGAGCTTACCAACAAAATTTGATTATGTTGTAGCTGCCATAGAAGAATCTAAGGATCTATCGGTTCTTTCTCTTGATGAACTTATGGGTTCTCTTCAAGCCCATGAATCAAGAATCAATAGATCATTAGAAAAAAATGAGGAGAAGGCGCTTCAAGTGAGAGAGACAACCGTAAACTATGGTGAATCTTCTCGCCCAAACAGGGGTCGAGGAAGAGGAGGATTTCGTGGTGGCCGTGGTCGTGGCACCAACAGAGGTAGAGGGAGAAGTGATGGTAACAACAGAAATAACATTAAGTGTTATCATTGTGGCAAACCTGGGCATATACAGGCAGAGTGTTGGTACAAAGATGAGCAGATGAATTTTGCAGCAGAGAATGAGGAGGAAGAAGAAGAAGGAAGGCTTTTTATGGCTTGTGCTGATCCGAAACCAAAAAATGTATGGTTCGTTGACAGTGGGTGTTCAAATCATATGACACGTTCAGCTTGGCAATACTAAGGAGATGCAAGTTGAAGGGAAAGGCGCTGTGAAAATGGAAACTAATCATGGTAATGTGAATGTTCTAGATGATGTTCAATTTGTGCCTGATTTGAGATACAACTTGTTAAGTGTTGGGCAACTAATGGATGATGGGCATTCCATTCTGTTTGATGATAATGCATGTGTCATTACAAATAAGAAATCTGGTCGAAAGACTCGTATTAGCATGACGGCGAACAAGATGTTTCCATTGGATGTCTCCAACATGGAGCAATATGCTCTAGTTACGAGTGAAATTGATGACTCAACACTTTGGCATTTGAGATATGGTCATCTCAACATACAGGGCCTGAAATTACTCAGTGACAAAGGTATGGTTTCTGGACTACCAAAAATTGATTCAATTGAATTATGCGAGAGTTGTATCTATGGAAAGCAAACTAGGAACTCTTTTCCTAGCGGCAAGGCTTGGAGAGCTTCAAATTGTTTAGAGCTAATTCATGCCGATTTATGTGGTCCAATGCAAACTGAGTATTTAGGCAAGAGTCGATATTTCTTGTTATTTACTGATGATTATAGCCGCATGAGTTGGGTTTATTTTTTGAGGAATAAATCAGAAACTTTTGAGAAGTTCTAGAATTTTAAAGCAATTGTAGAGAACCAAAGCGGCTGCAGTATCAAATTTCTTCGCACAGATAGAGGTGGAGAATTTGTGTCCACAGAGTTCAATCAATTTTGTGAAGAAAATGGTATCCAAAGGGAGTTAACAGCTCCGTACACTCCAGAGCAAAATGGAGTTGCAGAACGGAAAAATTGTACAGTCGTGGAGATGGCCAGAAGCATGCTAAAAGCAAGGGGACTTCCTAATCAGTTCTGGGCAGAAGCTGTGGCAACATCGGTGTATTTATTAAATCTGTCACCAACAAGGGCTGTCATGAATCAAACTCCATATGAGGCGTGGAATGAAAGAAAACCATCTGTAAGTCATTTAAAGGTGTTTGGATGTGTTGCTTATGCTTTGAAAAATTCTCAAAGTCGAAAAAAACTTGATGAGAAATCTGAAAAATGCATTTTTCTTGGTTATTGTACCAAATCAAAAGCATATAAGTTATATAATCCACTTGATGAAAAGATTTCAGTTAGGAGAGATGTAATATTTGATGAGAAAGTTAGTTGGGATTGGGGCAACAAGGATCAGCAACAGGAAAAATTAGTTGAAATCTCTTTAGATGAAAGAGAAATGCCAAGAGAAGAAGGACAAATGTCAACTTCTTCAAATTCCTCGCATGATGGGTCTGCAACACAAAGTTCATCGCCTCCATCATCACAAGACAATAATATTTCTGCTGCTTCATCATCAGATGAGACACCACCAAGAAAGTTTCGTACTCTGACTGATATTTATGCTACTTGTCAATTTGCATTTAATGTTTCAGATCCCATATATTATGAAGAAGCTGCTGGAATTGAAGAATGGCAGAAAGCAATGAAGGAGGAGATGCGAGCAATTGAGAAGAACAAAACGTGGGAGTTAGTTGACTTACCGGAAGGCAAAAATGCTATTAGTTTGAAGTGGGCGTTTAAGACAAAGTTTGCAGCAGATGGAAGTTTACTGAAGCATAAAGCTCGACTTGTGGAAAGGGGTTTTGCACAGTAGTATGGTGTGGATTTCGAAGAAACTTTCTCTCCGGTAGCACGCTTTGAAACTGTAAGAACCATTCTTGCACTTGCTGCAGAATTACAGTGGCTTGTCTATCAATTTGATGTTAAGTCCGCGTTCCTCAACGGAGATTTACAAGAAGAGGTTTATGTAGCACAACCAGAGGGATTCATAAAGAAGGGTGATGAAAGAAAGGTGTACAAGCTAAGAAAGGCATTGTACGGATTACGACAAGCTCCTCGGGCATGGTACAGTAAAATTGATAGTTATTTCCAGGAGAACGGATATAAAAGAAGTGAGAATGAGCCCACTTTATATGTAAAGAAGGTTGGTAAAACTGATTTCATCCTTATTTGTCTTTATGTTGATGATATCATTTATACTAGCTCTTCAAAACATTTAGTGGATAAGTTTAAATTCCAAATGATGAATGAGTTTGAGATGTCAGATATGGGTTTATTACACTATTTCCTTGGCCTTGAGGTACACCAAGGTGAGGATGGGATTTTTGTATCTCAACGGAAATATGCCAGAGATATTTTGAGTAAATTTGGCATGCTTGCCTGCAAGCCAGCAGCTACACCTATAAATATTAATGAAAAATTGCAGTAGCAAGATGGAGCAGAAAGTGCAAATGCTACAAGGTTTAGAAGCTTGGTTGGAGGGTTGATTTATTTAATGCACACTCGGCCGAACATCGCATATTCTGTTGGTATTATTTCAAGATTTATGCAAGAGCCTTCAAAGATTCATTATGGAGCAGCAAAGCGGATCTTGCGGTACATTGCTGGAACACTTGATTATGGAATTTGGTACTCTAAAGCTTCCAATTTCAGGCTAATTGGATTTACAGATAGTGATTGGGCAGCATCACTAGATGATAGACGGAGTATTTCAGCAAATGTTTTTACTTTAGGTACAGGGGTGATCTCTTGGAGCTCAAAGAAGCAAGCAACAGTTTCATTATCAACCTCAGAGGCGGAGTATATTGCAGCAGCCTCAGCAGCTTGTCAAGCTACTTGGCTAAGAAGAGTGCTAGTTGATCTTCAACAAGAGCAAAAAGGTGCAACAGAGATATTTTGTGACAACAAGTCAACTATCTCTATGACAAAAAATCCAACATTTCACAGCAGAACAAAGCATGTTGAGCTCCATCATCATTTTATTCGTGACCTTGTTGCAAAAGAAGAAATTGTCTTGAAGTACTGTAGCACAAATGAGCAGTTGGCAGATATACTAACTAAAGCTTTGTCAAAAGAGAAATTTTGCTCTTTCAGGGCTTTACTTGGTGTCTGCAACTTTGAATCAAGAGGGAATGTTGAGATATGATTCAAAGTTTGATTTAGTCTTCATGAAGATTATTAATCTTTTTCTGGTAGGATTTTTAGCAAATAAATCCTGAGATATTAGTCAAAAATATCTCCAATAAATCTGTTTTTCTGTTGTTTACACTACAAGAAAAACTGAATCAGACAACGGTCATCAGACAACGGTTAAGGAAAAAACCATTGTTTGAAAAAAACAGACAACGGTTTTTTTTTTCCCAAAAAAGCGTTGTCTGATTAATTTTCAGACAACTGTTTTTGGTGTTTTTTTTAACCGTTGTCTATTAGGTGTCATTTTGGTCACACCAGACAACGGTTTTTTAGGGACCGTTGTGTAATATATGTTCAGACAACTATTTTTCTGATCATACAAAACCATTGTCTGATAAGATGTTTCAGACAATGGTTTTTTCGAAAGTGTTGTATAATTCAGAGTTTCAGACAACGGTTAAAAAAAACTGTTGTTTGAAGCAAGCATACAGACAACGGTTTTTAGGGACCGTTGTGTAATATATGTTCAAACAAGTATTTTTTTAGTAATAAAAAAAAGTCATTGTCTGATAAGATGTTTCAGATAACGGTTATTTAAAAAGTGTTGTGTAAAACCAAATCAAATGAAATCCTCCACTGACAAGTGTTAAACTAAATCCACCAGTAAGGTGTCAGAGCAAAAACCACGACTATTGAAGCTGAAAGAGGAATGAGAGATGAAGCAGAATAAGAAGCTTGGACGTTTTATGGAAGTTAGATTTTCTTAGTATAAAAACATGCTAAGGATCCAGTGGCTATTTGCAATGTATGGAAGTTAGGCTTTCTTAAGGAAAACAAACTTGACTAAGTATTAAAAGCTAAGGTTTGGATTTATAAACATTTCATAAACCCATTAGAAACTTTAAAGTCCACCATTAAATAATGATTTAGATATAATAAGATATTATAAAAGTAGGAATACAAGTATATATTAGTATATATATACAAGTATATACATGTATATATAAGTATATACAAGTATATATTAGTATATATACAAGTATATATAAGTATATATATTAGTATATACAAGTATATATACAAGTATATATTAGTATATATACAAGTATATACAAGTATATATTAGTATATATATATATTAGTATATACAAGTATACATTAGTATATACAAGTATATATATTAATATATACAAGTATATATTAGTATATATACTAGTATATAAGTATATATTAGTATATATATATATATTAGTATATACAAGTATACATTAGTATATACAAGTATATATATTAGTATATATATTAGTATATACAAGTATATATTAGTATATATACAAGTATATACAAGTATATATATTAGTATATACAAGTATATACAAGTATATATATAAGTATATACAAGTATATATTAGTATATATATTAGTATATACAAGTATATATATTAGTATATATACAAGCATATATAAGTATATATAAGTATATATATTAGTATATACAAGTATATATAAGTATATATTAGTATATATACAAGTATATATAAGTATATATTAGTATATATAAGTATATATTAGTATATACAAGTATATATATAAGTATATATTAGTATATATACAAGTATATATAAGTATATATATTAGTTTATATTAGTATATACAAGTATATACAAGTATATATATTAGTATATTTTAGTATATATGCTAAGTATATATAAGTATATATATTAGTATAAATTAGTATATACAAGTATATATATTAGTATATATACAAGTATATACAAGTATATATATTAGTATATATTAGTATTTACAAGTATATACAAGTATATATATTAGTATATATTAGTATATATTAGTATATACAAGTATATATTAGTATATATACAAGTATATATAAGTATATATATTAGTATATACAAGTATATACAAGTATATATATAAATATATATATTAGTATATATACAAGTATATACATGTATATACAAGTATATACAAGTATATATATTAGTATATACAAGTATATATTAGTATATATATTAGTATATACAAGTATATATAAGTATATATATTAGTATATACAAGTATATATATAAGTATATATTAGTATATATACAAGTATATATAAGTATATATTAGTATATATAAGTATATATTAGTATATACAAGTATATATAAGTATATATATTAGTATATATTAGTATATACAAGTATATATTAGTATATATATTAGTATATACAAGTATATATATTAGTATATATTAGTATATATACAAGTATATAAAAGTATATATATTAGTATATATTAGTATATACAAGTATATATATTAGTATATATACAAGTATATATAAGTATATATATTAGTATATATTAGTATATACAAGTATATATATTAGTATATATTAGTATATATAAGTATATATATTAGTATATACAAGTATATATATAAGTATATATTAGTATATATACAAGTATATACATGTATATATATTAGTATATACAAGTATATATATTAGTATATATTAGTATATATATTAGTATATACAAGTATATACAAGTATATATATAAGTATATATTAGTATATATACAAGTATATATAAGTATATATTAGTATATATATTAGTATATACAAGTATATATTAGTATATATATTAGTATATACAAGTATATATTACTATATACAAATATATATTAGTGCTAGTTCTTTGATAAATTTTTGCTCATGTTCTTCTCACATCCCACTAACTCTAATGTTTCTCAAATCATAATCATAATCTTCACTTCCATTTGTTAAACTAAATTATATATATATTAGTATATATATATTAGTATATACAAGTATATATTAGTATATACAAGTATATATATAAGTATATATTAGTATATATACAAGTATATATAAGTATATACAAGTATATATATTAGTATATACAAGTATATATTAGTATATATATTAGTATATATTAATATATATTAGTATATACAAGTATATATATTAGTATATATACAAATATATAAATTTATAAGTCAAGTATAAGTACTTATGGATGAATTATAAATTGAAATTTATAAGTAATCTATATAAGTGAATTTATAAAGTTAATTTAACAAAATTTTGAAAAATCAATTTTATTTCAAAAGAGGGATGTCAAAACTTAAAAAATTTTGAACACTTAAATTTCCCCCTTTATTTGTTTTCAAAAAATTTAATTTGCCCCCATTTTGCCAAAAACACTCAAATTCCCGTCCTTTCAATGGAAATTTTTAATTTTTCAAATAAAAAACCTAGAGATATTATATCTAAGGAAGGAAAGAAAAAATTTCAGATTTAGACCGGCGGCGGGAACTGCTCCGTCATTTTCCTATCCGTACGCAAAATCACAGAGTAGAGAGTAGGAGTCTGTGTATATACAATGGTGGCACTGGATGAGCAGACAGTAAGGAAAAGCGAGGAAATAACTGTGGAACATGATGAAGCTGACGAGCTCGGTAGCAAGGAAAGAGTTTTGCAGAAGTACTTTTTGCAGGAATGGGAGCTCGTCAAGTCTCTCCTCGACGACATCGTTTCCAATGGCCACGTCTCCGATTTCTCTTCCGTCAACAAAATCAGATCTATTTTACTTTCACTTCTCTTCTCTAAACTAAATACTAAATGATTGCTTCATTATTATATGAAATTTCTTTTTCATTGTTTAGATCTATCGTGATGTTTCAGTTGTCAGGCTAAATCATTCATTGCGTTTGATGTAGAATACACGGCCTAAAATCTGGGAAGTTGTTAAAAGAATTCCGCGGCCATACATCTTATGTGAATGATGCCATCTTTACAAGTGATGGAACTCGTGTTATTACGGCCTCCAGTGATTGCACAGTCAAGGTAAGTTACATATTTAGGTATTTTTTGTTAGTGGCATATATTTTCTCCTGTTTGCATGACGGATCGTGGTTTTCCCTTTATAGGTTTGGGATGTGAAGAGTATACATACATTTAGGCCACCACCCCCATTAAGGGTACTATTCCCAATTTCTATATGCTTTCTCACATGATTGAGTATTTTAGTTGCATTTCTTGTGTTGTATTTTCTTATGGAATGAAACATTTTATAGATATTGTCTTTCTTTCTACCTTCTTTTTCTCAAGTTTGTTCATATCTAATTGGTGCTTTATTTGAACTGTAGGGAGGTGATGCTTCTGTGAACTCTTTCCATCTTTTCCCTAAAAACACAGATCACATTGTTGTCTGTAATAAGACGTCATCAATTTGCATCATGACACTTCAAGGACAGGTAGATTCTTTACTCAAACTGATGCAGTAACTGGATGTTTCACCAAAGATAGCATCCTTTCTCACTGCTCTTTTTATGATTTCTTTACTCACAAATTTAAAAAAAAAAAACTAATGCATATTATAGCTTCAATATGTTTGGGCTATTGGAATTAATCATATGTATTGGAAGCTCCATTTTGATTATAATCTAACGCTTGCATTTGCACCTTACGGCTCTCTGTCCTTTTTTCTTTGGTTGTGGATGCTAGTTTCTATGTTTAAGACTTACCCTCATGTGGTTATAGAGCTTGATCGTTATATCTACATTAATGTTCAAATGCATTAATGAATTTTTTTCGTTGTTCAACAATTAAGGTATATAGTTTCTATTCTACTCATATTTTCTCGACTCTCAAAACATGGTTTGTTAAAAATTGTTGGTATTAACGTATAACATATTGACCATGAACTGGTAGTGTAGTGGTCTGTGACTTGTCTTGTGGTGCAGGAGGTCCAGTGTTTAAGTTTTAACACCCCCTTCCCTTTAAATGTTTATCAGTTTATGATGTACCAAAAAAAAAACATATTGGTATTATATGCATCTCCACTATAAGTTTTAACAAAGTGGCAATTGCATTTGAATTAGATTGTGGACAAAAGGCCATTTGAAAACATTTTTCGGCACTCTTTTAAGGGAATCATGCTGTATTACTTTAGCATAATGAGTAAGGCATATTTCAGAAAATAATACAATATACATTTTGCTTGGCTGAATATAATGATTGAGAAAATATAATATAATGTATATTTAGCTGGCTTAAATAAAATGATTAAAAAATTTATTCAGTTTTACATGTACAAATAAATTTTATTATGTTGCAAAGAAACATTTAAAAAAATGATGCATGATGTCACAATTTCTGGCCTGTCTCTTTTTTGAGTACTGCAACACCATTGGTATAATTGTGTGTGTAAAGTTTAGTTGATGGAATTTCTGTGGTGGATTTGAGATTCCATAAATTTTAGAAATACTTTTGAGGGTAGAGGGAGCAATTGTTAATTGATATTTTCTTTTTGGATCATTATAATGCAGGTTGTGAAGAGCTTCTCATCTGGTAAAAGAGAAGGTGGAGATTTTGTTGCAGCATGTGTATCACCAAAAGGGGAATGGATCTACTGTGTTGGTGAAGATAAGTACTACTTTAGTTCTGTATTTATTGTTGAGTCTTATACCTTTGGGTATTAGATATGATTTTTTAACCTGCATCACTTTCATATATAATTGATCTTATTTTATTTTATTTAAAATGAAGTTTTATCTTGTGTTGTAATAATGTCAGTGTGAAGGAGTTCCTAGACATGCTATGCTGCGAAACATGTTATTGCTTTGTTTGCCACATAATTTGTCTTTTTCATTTTTCTTTTGCTGCTTCCTGCTGAATAATGTTGTCATCTTTTCATGTTGCATGTGAGTGATTGCTAGAAAGATATCAAAGTTCAATTGTTCTTGAATCTGTTACATATGTAATGTAGAAGCAGGTTAGATACAGCAGGTATTGACACTCTAGGTGGACAAGCAGGTTCACCAGCCTGACTACTGAGTGATTATTTGAATCTTTAAAATTTATCTATAGTGATCCTCCTCGCATTAGAGTACTAGCTTTGTATTTACCACATGTGGCTAACCAAAATTTGATTCATTTTTCAGTGGCTACGCAGAGGCAACTTGGAGTATAGTGATGCCGACATCAACGAGTTTAGGATTGACTTCGCCAAATATTTCATGAAGCGTCATTCAAGTTGAAGTTAATAGTATAATTCAGTGATATATGTATAGTGTTGATTTTTTTTTAGTTTGTTAGTTTGTTAATATGTTGAATGGTTGAATTTGTGGAGGTTTTTTTATTCCCAAATTTGCAATCCTCGATTGTAAAGTGTTGTCTTATATGTATAATGTACAGTTTAACAGACAATGGTGTTGAAATGAAAATGAACATTGAAACTATTGTCTAATATTCAGTGTGCCACATTAATTAACCGTTGTATTTAGCGTCCTTCTACAACGGTTTTAGATTAATTGCAATCCTTCATCAGACAACGGTCAAAAAGCGTTGTCTAAACCTTCATCAGACAACGGTTAAAAACCGTTGTCTGATAAAACTAAAAACCGTTGTGGAAACCAACTTCAGACAACGGTTAAAAACCGTTGTCTGAAATGCTATCAGACATCGCCTCAATAGACAACGGTTTTTGTCTTCATCAGACAACGGTCAAAAAGCGTTGTCTAAACATTCATCAGACAACGGTTAAAAACCGTTGTCTGAAAATTTAGAAACCGTTGTCTGAAAAATTAGAAAACGTTGTCTGAACCATCATCATACAAGAGCCAAAAACCGTTGTCTGATAAAATTAAAAACCGCTGTGCAAACCTACATCAGACAACGGTTTTAAAACCGTTGTCTGAAATGCTATCAGACATCGCTTCAATAGACAACCGTTTTTGTCTTCATCAGACAACGGCCAGAAAGCGTTGTCTGATTCAGTTTTCCTTGTAGTGTTATGTAAGCCTATAAATACAGGCACTTTCCATTGTTTTTGATAAGCAGTAATCTGAGAGTTAATGAATTAGAAGCAATTTCATCTTAGCTCTAGTAGCTAGTATTTATTTTTTATTTTTATTTTCTCAACAATATCTGGATTTCATAAGCCCTATATCAACAAATGAATGAAACTGCATAGTACCTTTTAAAATTTTTTTTCAATAAATTTTAGGCTTAATACATCAATTGCCCTCTCAACTTGACAGCTTTAGTTATTTTGCCCTTTGTATTTATATATTTACTAGATGGCTCTCGTACTTATTAATTTTATTCCAATAGATACTTATATAATCATATATTAGTCACTTTGTACATTGAACTTATATATTTTCTATTCAACCGACATCTAGACAAAGATAGTACTATAATTGCATGTAAGTATCTATTTAATATAAAATATACAAGTAAAAAGGGCAAAGTGATAAATATATGATTATGTAAGTGTCTATTGAAATAAAATAGACAAGTATATAGGGTAATATGATAAATTCATAAGTATATGAGGCAAAATAACCAAAGCTGCTAAATTTATGGGGCAATTAATACATTAAGCTTAAATTTTACGTTAAAGAGGGAATCAAACGTTAGTCTTTTGTGAATATTGTATATGCAAGTTTTTATTTGCACTTGATAAACAAGATCTTGAACTTTATTTTGGGTTTATTGACTTTAACAAAATTTATCTCTACCATGTATATTTATTAAGGTGACACGTCAAATTTCTATCCATAAATAAAATTATGAGTTGAATATACCGATTCACTTATACAAATTAAATCTTAAACAAAATAACATTTTAAAATTCAGATTTCTGTAAAAAGATCTAATACTAACATGGGAAAAAGTTTTAAGTGCCAAAAAAAAAACATGGGAAAATGTTACAAGAAGTTGCAACTTTTATTTTATTTTGTTACATAATTAAGGTAGTTGATAGCTTCTTGAATATATCTTGATTAATGTGGGTTTATCTCAAACGAAAATGTGAGCAATTCTATTAACTAATTATTAATTAAGAAATCAGTTGTACTCTTATTGAATTGGAATCAGATGGACGTTGGAAAGTAGCAAAGAATTTTCTATTCAATTTTCTAGTAAATATTAATGATGATAAGAGGGTCGCCATGTTTTTTTCTGTTTTCGGATAAAATCATAAAAGCATCATCAGACTGCCATAGGCATGCAGCGGACAGTCAGCATATATAAGTGCTTAACCTGTTCCTCTGTTATATGACCATACACTACTCATTGTCAGGACAATGTTTAATCATGCAATCTAATCCAACTTCATTACAACCAACTTAATTATACACCAACCAATATTTATGTGTATCAGTTATTTATTTATTTTTTCTTTACATATGTTTATAATATAATTAGTCCGTAATCTATAATCTGTATTATAAAGCAAGTATAACTTATTTATTGAGTTTTTCTTTTCTTTTTTTTTTTCTCGTTATAAGTAAAGATTTTGACATCTCATTAATAAATGTAATTTGCTACATATATGAATAGTTTAATTTGTTATTTTTTATATTTAAATAAATCATATTACACTAAATATCTAAATCTTAATAATTATACTTTTTTTAGAGATAAATATCGAAGTCGCTAGAATTATGATATATTTAAAATTCATATGATTAATTGATAATTAAATGTTATAACCTAAATTTAAATATTCAAAATACATAAACTATATAATTCGATACTCAGACAATTACTTAATCCCATTTAATACAAAGAATTTATAAAATTAAAAATAAGCATTAATTTTTTATGAACATCAGCATAATTACATTACAATTTAATCGTTATTTTAATTTTTAAATACAAATACTCAAGTACCAACCACTGTGAATAAGTTTCTGTTTTATAACATATTGTTTTGTGATTTAAAATGTGGCTAGAAATAATTAACTTAAATTATTTAAATAGTATTTGCCGCCTTATATAAATCATTTTTCACTTTCCTACATGTTTTACGTGGGATCTTTTTCCTTCTTGGAGCGTATTAGCTTAATTTCAACTTTTCAAACTAACATGAAACTTTCACTGAGTTCATATCTCTCCTCCTTAGAAATGTTTAACTTCACATTTTCATAACTGGGCTCAATTCAAGATCTTTAGATGATACAGACTCTAGAATTAATAAATAGATGGAGATTTTTAATAAATAAAATTATTATTATTATTATTATTATTATTATTATTATTATTATTATTATTATTATAGATCTGTATGGACGCAAAATTTATATTCATTAAACATAGTACATAACAAGCAAGTACGTTGCAGGGACTTCATAATCTCGCATGGAGCAATGTCTAAATAATTGGTATTCATAGTTTATTTTTTATGGTTTTTTTTAATATCTCTTTGAATTTAATTCTAAAAAAACTTAGTTTGTAAACGTTTTTTTTTGGAGTAGAAGTTTGTAAACGTTATTCTCATTTCACATCGTTATTTATACCGTAATTATCTAGCCAAAAAATAATGGCTATTAGCATGATTTTTTTCCTTTTTATCTTTATTATTTTATTTATAGATGTATTAAACATGTTTATCAATTGAATAAACAACAGGCTTTATGTGTTAGAAAATTGAATATAAATTTCAAGTTTGGTGCTCTTTTGCTTTTACACATTTTATATTTTAATTTTTATTCATAATCAAGGGCAGGAGGATCCGGTGACCCTCCTTGCCGGCGACCTCTCACCGGTCAATCCATCCCTATGGCTGTGAGGCTGTGCCTTTGTTCCTCTTTGTCGGAACTGCTTTGCCACGACCTACAATGAAGAAGATGAATAAGAGAGGCGTTTTGGGGCTAGGTAAAAAATGAAAAAAAAAAAAAAGAAAGAAGCTAAGTGCTCCAAATGATGGCGTTTTGAGACTTGGGTGAAAAAAAAAAAGGTTTAAAAATGCAAAACCAATATATATATATATATATATATATATATATATAAGAAGAAAATTAGACAACAAAAAACCACTAAATAATAATGGTCCTTGAAATAGCAGAATCACCAAACAAAATTTGGGGGAGGTCCTAAGGAGGTGACGTGTGCTAACGAAAGCTTTTCATCTGACTGATTCTAAAATTGGCCATAAAATCTACTGCAAAATTAAATTTACGGTAAATGTGCTTGATACGAACCTTCCAACGGTTAAGCAGTTTATGAATTTGAATGACCAAAACCAATTTAAAGCAATAACTTTCAAGTTTTAGCCGAGTCCTAAGCCCAACTTCTTTTTTAGTGTGGTCGGTGACGGGTATTTTAAAATAAATTATTTTTAAAAATATATATATAAGTTATAAATATTTACAAAAATAAATTAATATTTTTTTTGAATGATTTTTAATTTATGATTTGTTTCATTAATGTGTAATGTTAAGTATGATTCATTAAGGTAATTTTTTTATTTCTTTTGGTTTAAAATTAATATATAAGTTATAAATGTTTATAAAATAAATAAATAATTTTTTTTATTTGAATGGTTTTTAATTTGTAAATTGCATTGTGATGTTAATTGCAATTCATTATTCATTTAGTTTTGGGGTATTTATTATTTATTAAATTGTGTGTTTAGAAGGTTATTATTGATTATGCATTAAATTATGATTTGTTAATGATAACTAAACTGTGATTGATTGTGATTAATTAAATTGTAAATTGTTTATGAAAATTGTTATTTGTTCATTAATTATTCACTGTGGGTGCTAATTTAGAATTTTAAATAGTGAATAAAATTGTAATAAAGAGACAAAGTAGTTATAATTACTATTTTCTGACTATTGTTTTTTTTATTAAATAAAAGCCCCCCTCATTTCTAATTTTATGGTATTGCCATTGTTTATAATTAAAATTTTCAACATTTTTATGTATTATTTGAAGTTGTATAAAATATTTGGAGTATAATATATGTTATCCTGCACAGGCTCAAAGCTTTTCCATGCATGACTAGGAGCTGAGGTGTCAAAAACATGGACCATTGAGATTGTCCGTGATAATTCTGCAGCCATCCGATAACTTGCCAAGAAATACAAATGGGTCCCAATTGGAGCCACAGTTTTCTGAGTTGGCATCCAACGTGGTAATTGATGAGTTTGTAAATGCGATTCATCCATCAAAATTCGAATTCACTTTAATTGCAAAACCAGCAGCAAAAATATGAATATTTCCTTGAAATGTTAGATGCACACATTTATATTTATATACCCCAATGTGCTGACATTAGGCAAAAGAGCCCAAACGCCAAGAGTTGGATCTTCTTATATTTCAGCACCTGAAGTTCCCCTTCAGATCATTTATTTAATGGAACATTTTATATAACAACTTTTGATGATGCTTCTACAATCTACACTAAATTGAATTTATCAATTTTTATTATTTAAATATATATATATATATATATTTTAATAAATTAAATTAATTTATATAAAAATATAACTTATATTTTAACTATCAAAGTATAGTTTAATAACTAAGAACTCGTGTTGCTTCTATTTAAATTTTAAATTTGAATCCTAAGTATTTTTCTCTCTTACATTTAATTAATAAAAAAAACCCTTACATTTTTTAATTTTAACTTTTGTAATTATTATTAAATTATATTCTGTTACTAATAAAATTAAAAAATAATTACTGAAATTTAGACATTTGTTTTTATCATTTATTTTAAAACACAGGGAAAGAGAGATGGAATTGAATATGGAGAATGAAAAAGCAAGATAAAGTGTGTTGGGAGCAAATCCACATAAGATATTGCACCACCATAACAACATGTTTAATATTAATTTCAGACATAAGCCTAAATTAGGTTTGATTATCAAGAAAGTGCTAAGTAATTAGGTTATATAATTACATACAACATCTTATAGCCTTATGGGATCTCTTATCTTTAATCTGCTTTTTCATCTTTATTACCAGATTTGGACACTTTTAACATTCTAATTTTTATTTAATATTTAAAGTAACATGCAGTGATCATGTGCTGTTACAATAATAGAAAATTAATCAACTTTTATTTATCACCATTAAATAAAACTATTTTTGTTAAAAATTATTAATATTAATAAATTTATTCTCTGTGTTATACCACATTCGACTGTGTAATGTATATAAGCCTGCAGGCTGTAGGCAATACTACCTGAGAAAAATTAAAAATGAAAAATGAAGGATGTTGGCTATCGATAAAGCATATCTATCTAAACCCAAATATAACTATCCACTTTTCCTCTGAAGCAGCTAGGGCTGTTCATCCAGCCCGTGGCCCGGCCTCGAATCGGGTTGGGCCGATCATAACCCATACTAGAGTCAGGCCATGAGCTTTAAAAATCAATCCGAGCTATACTCGGGTTGGGTCTCTAGTTGGAATAAAAAATATCGGGCTGGCCCGAGATATTAATTTTTTATATTTTTTAAATTTACATTCTGATAATTTATTTTTTTAAAATATTATATATAAAAAATTATATAATAATTTATATATTATTAGATATAATTTAGTATAATAAATTTTTAAATTAATATTTATAGGTAAATTTTATTAAATTTTTTTAAATTTTTTTTTTAATTTTAAAAAAATCGGGCCGGACCGAACCCGGCCGGGCTTCGGGTCGGGGGTCAACCCCGGCCCGACCTGGCCCGTGTACACCCCTAGAAGCAGCCCATTTGGTTTATAACTATCTAACCCATTTGGTTTATAACTATCTAAGGAATATATTTCAACTTTTTTTTAAAGGAATATATCTCTTTTTATTTTTTCCCCTCCATCTACGATTTCCATTTCTTTTCTCCATCTCTTTTCTTCTCTTCTACCCCTCTCACTCTTCTTCTTTCTTCTTTTTTTATTTCCTTTTTTTATTTGCATAAAATTGATACAATTTTTCAGATTATTTAATATTTGTAAACATTTTTTTTTATTTTTCAATTATAATGTTAAATATTTTGTTATTATTTAATGGTAGTGTATTTTACATATTTGATAAAATACTTCAACAAGCATTTCTTATCTTTTGTGATTTTTTTACTTTATTTATTTTTAATTTGTATTTTTTGAATGTTATTATATCTTTTTTGAGTTGTATTTATTTTATTTTAATATTTGTTTAAGTTAATTTTTTATGTGTGTGTTTAATTTTTTTAGCATATATACAATATATACATATATTTATAGCATATATTCAATATATACATGATATACACGAGATACATATAATATTTACGCAATGTATGTATAATATCTATATAATATATACAACATTCACGTTACATATGTATAATATCTACACAGCATGTATAAATATATAATGTGTGTGCATATTGTACAGATATTTTATATCTTTTTATTTTTTATATTGTATTTTAACTTTTAAATCATATAATATTTTATTAATGAGATATGTGTATTGTATATTTATATTGATGTGTTGAATTATAATCTGTAAGAATTATAATTCTCTTTTAGTATCTTATAAATTTTATCTAGATTTTTTTGTTATACATAATCCACTTTTAGTTTTGAATCATATATTATTTTTTAATATGATGAATGTATTGTGTATTTATATTGATATATGTTAAATTTAAACGATAATAATGTATTTATATTTTAATATTTTATAAATATCATATAGATGTTTTATTTTTTATACTATATTTTTTAACTGTTGAATCATGATATAATATTTTTAATATAATATATATTGTGTATTTATATTCAAATATGTTCAATTTATTATCAGTAAGATGTATAATTTTCTTTTATTATTACATATATGTTTTGAGTATATTTTTATTTTTTGATATATATTGTGTATTTTAACTATTGAATTATATAATTTTTTAATTTAAAATAAAAAAACTATAAATTTAAATTATAGAATAATGATTAGATAGCAGAATTTGTATATATTAATATTATTAATCAACATCTACATAATATACAAATATAGCATGTAAGAGGAAAATTTTACTTTTTGAAAGTTTAATGTGTTTTTTTAGAAAAGTAAAGAATAATAATAATAATAATAATAATTTGCTCCAATATTTTTGAAAATAACTTTCTTTTTACAAGTAATTATGTAGTTTTTTTTACTTTTGTGAAATATTTCATTTTTTATATTTTTAATATTTTAATTTATACTAAATGCATATTAGATATGTATATTTTTAAATAGATTTTTTAATTAAAATTAAAAAAATATTTTGCAAAAATATATTAAACAATTTTTATTTTTTAGATATTTTTAAAGAAATCTCATTAACAGATTGATTTGGATTTCATAAAAAATCCAAAATAGAGAATGTTATAAAAAATTCACTTTTTTTTTGAAGTACTCACTTTTTTCTTTTTTTAAATTTAAAATACTAATTTGCAATTTACAATAATTTAGTATATAAAAAATATTCACAACGTTAAATTTATATAATGTAATAAAAAAAAAAGTGACATCATATAATTATAATACTTGAGTTAAAATTTTGATTTTGGATAATACCTGAGATTTAAAAGAGAGAAATTTAGTAATTTACAAGTTGATGAAGACTCAATGGAGGAGAAAAAAAGACGAAAGAAAAAGTTATTAGAAAGAGTGAAAATGCGAAAATGAGTTTTTACTGTGATGAAAACATCCAAAAGGAAATTTCAAAAGTTCAAATGTCCAGAAAAGGCTAAAAAATCAGAACAAAAGGTAGTTGGAGAGGAAACTATAAAGAGGGTAAATAAATAATGTACAAAAAATAATTAAAAAAAATTAAAAGAGTGAGGTCCAGCTGAGTTTGAGAAGGACTTGCTGTCTCTGAATAATTGTACTGACAAAATCAACGTTGAGAATCTGCCAATCAATTACTTGAGCTTTCTGCATTGTCGTTTTATCCATCTCCTATACATAAAATCGAATCATATATGATATATGATATATATATATATATTAGTTTCTGTGGAGACACTCAGACTGACACATCTTCACATTCATGATTTTATATTGATTTTTATAAATTTCAAGTCTCATATGATGTACAAATGTTCATAACTATGTAGGATTCGGTTTTTCATCATATTAATGATTAAAATTAGGTTTAGTGAACGTATTAATACGTAATTAATATAGTCTAATAATAAATATAATATATATTTTTAAATCTTATTGGAGATCAATTTTTTTCTGTCATTAATATTTAAGATTCAACTCTTCACACATAAAAATTTATGATAGAAAAATTATATAATACAATAATAATTTCAAATAAGCATTTTATTTAACATGTTAAACTAATTGAGTAATAAAAAAATTAAAAGAGTAGCTTAGAAAAATTTTATAATATTTTTAAAAAAATATTAGCACACGTAATTAATTAATTAATTAATTTAATTAGAATTCTCCTTATATTATATATTTTTTATTAGGTTCAACAACGATTTACCTCAGCTGTACCCATATGATCGGAGGGTCCTACATGGACAAAATGCCAAGTGGCAAAATCTGACCCATCAATATCATATCACAAAGAGGCTAAGAAACCCCTCGCATAAAAAAAAAGAGTAATTCACTGTGATAAATATTTTAGATTTAGGACAAGGAGAGCCATGTTGGCACAAGGTGACAGCTCATCAGAAATGGGTCCCCAAGTTCAACAGTATACAGCAAGGGTAAGATGGGTAAATAAAATAAATGGAAGTGGTGGGTCCATAGTTCATAGATTTGAGAAGAGAAGCTGGGGAGTGAGACAAAAGGGAATTTAAGGAGAATATTGAAAGGCAAAATGAGCTTTGAACAAGAAGACAAAAAGAGACTGACCCATTAGATAATCAATGGGACCACCATACTTCCATATTGTCTTTCAGATTTCTAATACTATAAATTAAATAAATTAATCAATAAATTATTAATTTATCAATTATTTAAAATATTACTTTCTCAATCTCAAATTAATAAATTCACTTCTTATTTTATAAAAATTAAAAAATTTTATTTTTTTTTATTAAAAATATAAATTTACATATAATTTTTTATTTTATTTTTATTTTAGTATAATTTTAAAATTTTAACATATTAATTAATTTATTAAATTAATAGATGGCTATAATTTAAAATAAATAAAAAAGTAATTTTATTAATTTAAAATAAAAAATAAAATTTAAATTATGAGTTAGGGTATAATCTAACAGCATGAATATTTCATTTAAATACTAGATGGATGATAAACTTCTCTCTTAACAAAAATAAAAATAAAATCAAAATCAAAATTTAAATGGATCAAAGTCTTCTTAAAGCAACTATGATTTGATTGATCACTATGTATTTCCCTTTCCCAATGTCCTCTTTTTTACCTTTTCTTTTTTTTTTTATCGGAACTTTTTCACCTTTTCTTATTTTATTTACATATGCTCATTTTATTATTTAGTATATAGTAAAATCTAATATAATTATTACCAAAATTTAAAGATTAAATATATCTTTATGGAATTACATATTCTTAGACCCTTCTTTTCAAGAATTTTGAGCCTTTAAACATACATATTGCACTGTTTTCAATAAATCATGCAAATTAGTGGTAGATATATTAATTGATTATTATTTGAATTCACATATTAATATTATTTAATAAAAATAATTGCTTATTTATATATTGAGGTAAATTTAATTTTATCTTAAAAATTTCATTTTCAATAGAAATAGTCTATTTTAGTTTAATGTTTATTTTCTTTCTTTTTTTTGGTGAGGGCACATGAAAATTTAATTTTTTCAATTAGAAGAAAAATGACGGAGGATTCTGAACATGTAATAATATTAAATTAATAAGTTGTTACAAAATAAAAAAAAATCTTTAAAAATGAAATAAAAATGAAAATTCTAATTGGAAAAATGACAAATAAATTATATATATATATATATATATATACATGGCAAACACTTAATAAAACATCAAATATTTATAAACCATTGAAAAAATGAATTATCCCTTAGCAAGGTCATGTAAATTATTTATATACTATATATATATAGTATATATGTGGGTGCACGTACGTGTGCGTGAGAGAATATTAATAAACACATACTTTGGTGCTGATTTAAAAAGTAATACCACTTCAATTGAATCTATTAGCAAATTGCTGGTTTTTAGCTAAAATATAAAAAATATGATCTAATAATATAAATCTTTAAATCTATATAATTTCTTTAAATCTTGATTAATAGACTAAACAATAAACTTAATAATTTAATTAAAAATAATCAAATAAAAAGAAAATCTATATCATCTTTACCTAACTAAAAAATAGGAATTTTTTGAGAAACAATATAGAAAGCATTAAAAATCAAATTGAAGAAATCATGCGCATTGTAAAATCATAAAAAAAAAGGATTGTAAAAACAATAACCACTTATTCAGAAGTCTTAAATTTAAATTCTAAATATATAATAATTATGTTAAAAATCGATAACAAAAATTTTATCAATTTTATAATGTACCCAAGCTGGATTGGGAAAGGGTGATTTTAAAAAAATCATAAAAAAGGTTGCAAAAACTATAACCGCTAGAGATAAATATTGGGGCATGCATACTTAATCCAATTGTTAAAGAGGTTAGTGGAGCTGAAAATGGACTAATGGAGTTAGTGCCATAACTAAAAATATTGGGAAAACAAAAAAACATAGTGATTTGGCTGAGGAACGACACATATATCACTGTACCACTCCTACTCCTACAACTATGTGATAGTGATAGGACCATAGGAGCATGACAGAGAAAGAAGGGCTCTCTGTTCAGTGCAACCTCTCCTTTCTTTTCTTTTCTCTTCTCTCTCTCTCTCTCTCTCACTATCTCACCCCCTTCTTTTCTTGCATTAGATTATGGAATTTGAGCATCCCAATGTAATGCCAAAAATAGCACATGGCTGTTGAGACTGCCAACTTAAGAAGCTTTAGCAGCTTCTTTGAAATACCCAAAAGATTTTGCTTTTTTCTTTCTTTCTTTCTTTCTTTCTTTCCCCCATCAGTTCTTGTTTCCATACCCTTCAAAAGTTAAGGCCTTTTTTTGGGTTTCTCTGTTGTTTAAAGAGTATACTCTTGTCAATATATTTCTGCTGTATTTTTCAATACTTATATCTGGTTTTTGTGATTCAATCTTTGGACTTTATATGCTTTTTTAATATGGGTCTTGTTGGGAGATTGGAATGGGTTAATAGTTTCAGCAAGAAGCGATGCAAGACTCTGTTTTGGAGAGTGAAGGCAGCAGTGAAGAAGGCTGTGAAGAATGGATGCAAACAACAGGTCGTGTTTCAGTATGATCCTTCGAGTTATGCTCTTAATTTTGATGATGGGTGTTGTCAAGAATTGAAAACTAGAAAGAACCAGGATGCTTATAACACTATATGGGTTTATGTTGTATGGGTAGAATCTTAATTCTCGAGTAATGTTTTGCTGTTTATGTTCTGTTTTGTTTTGCAGACTTGGTGATCTTTATGTGGCATTAATTGCTATAATAGCCCTTTTATTGTAGGTTTGGGTTTTTCAATTGGTAAAGAAGAGAAAGCAGTTACCTTTTCTTTTTCAGTTCTCATTTTCTTATTGGATTTCAGTCTGTTGACAACTTTTTAAAAAAATTCATTTTGTTGGAGAAATCAATCTATAGATGGGATTAGTTTTTCCCCCAATCACCCACTTCTGTTTTGGAAATATACTTTTGTTTCCAGTATATTCTTTTAGGAACCTGCAGCAAGAATAATGGTGCCGTAAATGTTCCTCTGCTAAGGATATCCAACTGGGCTACTTCTGTGATGCCTACTGGTTCTTGGCCTAGTTTCTCCAAAAAAAAAGTTTTAAGCTTGAAGATGTTCAATCCTTCCAAATTTACTATATCTGCCCCATTTCGAACCTGTCTGATATTACTAGTAGAATTATTTTAAAAATACAATAATATGTTAAATTGTTCCGCCAATTAAACAACAAAATATTAATTAAAGATCATTAAAATTTACACTAAAAAGAAATCCATATTTTACTGCAAATTTTTAGCATGATAACATCCACAAATAATTGTGTTTTTTTTTTGTATATCATTTAAACTGGTTTTTATTAACTTGCAACAGTACTTCTCATCGTACCATTGAATGTGTCATGGTTATCAAATTAACTGCGGACTAAAACCATGGTGATGTCAGTTAACCAGGACGCAAGTAATTTCTCTTTAAGAAGAAACCACATTAATCATTATTTTCTTTGCTTGATTCCCTGTTCCCGAAATGATTACAACAACAGGGAAGGACAGCAATTTTTATACATGGTTTTTTTATTACACTCGTGCTACTTCCATTTATCTTTGGATAAAATGTCAACTGAATTAGCCAAAGAGGCTTAATACATATCTAGCCACTCTGTCAGTTTATTCCTTCTATTTTGTCACTCTCAAAATTTATCTAGCCACTCTGTCAGTTTATTCCTTCTATTTTTACTTTAACTAATATAACACTCTAATTTGATTTTTTCTTAGCTCTTTAATCCTTATTAGATGAATATGTAACATATTTTAGAGCGTAAAATTTAATCATATACAAAGCACAATAATTCACACATTAGATATCATGTGTCAACTTCTGTATGCCACTTTTTTTGTCTTCTATAATAACAATAATGATAATTTAATTACAAATTAATAAAATAACATTTTCCATATTAACTCTCTCTCTCTCTCTCTCTCTTTCATAGTTTCTTGCCATTTGCAAAACAAATGAACAAACACACATCTCCCTCATTCTCTCTGCTGCAAGTAGCCATGAAAAAAATAATAAAATTTTTTGGCTATTCAAGTGAAAAATAAAAATTTATGATCCTAGTTATTATTTTTTTTACAATAATACATAAAATTTCCTTTTATTTTAGTTTCGTTTCTTTCCTCTGTATCTACAAATAACACCCAGAAGCTACAGTGGAAACTCAAATCCATTAGCTTTGTTAGTTTTTTTTTTAAACAAATCCAAGCATACAACAGGATTTCGAGCAGCAGCCACACTATTTTTTTCTCTGTCACAATCTCTGCTTCATTTCCTAAGGTATCACCATGAGAGTAGTCGCTCTAAGCTTTTTACTCCAGTGTGCCACCTGCTCGGTCAAATCCTTTTGCTCCGACATCCCCTAATTTCTTATCTATTCTTGATTTGAGTTATGTTTAATTAATTTAATTAACTGATAATTCAATGGCTAGTTGATTGTTTCACGATTTTTGCAAATGAGCTCAATAAGTTTGACGAGGTGGTGATGTGGTCATGGATCTAACGAATAGAGGAGAGAACTTGTTGACAGTTGACCGGAGACAGCAAAAGAGTCACTGAAAGGAATAAAGACGAGAAGGAAAAAAAGTACTAAACCGAAGAATATAGCATAAACAAAATTGAGAAGCTCCCATTTGAAATGTTTTTTTAGATCTGATTAGATCATAACTTGAAATTGAAATTTTAATTGAAATTTGAAAGTTGTTATTTGTAAAGTAATAGTGGAAAGTATAGATAGTGAGAGTTTTCAAAAGTGAGAATTTTTTAGTGTAAAAATTGTTATTGGACTTGGCAATGATTTGTTTGACCACAGGTTGTATCAACGGTGATAGGAGATGATGATGATGCTAGTTATAATTGGTTTTTAATAAATTTAATTATAATTAATTTTTAATATTATATTCTTTTATAATTAAAGCTACAAAAAATTAAAAAAAAAAAAGGTAAACATATTATTCTCGTTTTTATAATAAATACAACAAATTTAATAGCATTCACGCGCTATAAGAATATTTACTACACACATATTGTTACATCATTAACAAATGATCTTTTTGTTGTTGAAACTAACAAGTTAGGGACAATATAATTTCTTAAAAACTATAAGGGACTAAGTGACAAATCGTGTCAAACTGGAGGTGCTGGGTATATATTAAGCAAATCTTTAAATTAACGAAACTGCATGAATAAAACAATTACACAAGGGCATAAGCCATTGAACATCTCAGAGAAGAGAACCATGCACCAACCAAATTCTAACATCCAACGAATAACTGCCTACAATTGTTCTGTGATAAAAGTACATAGATTTAATGATTCCTTCCCACTCGGTGCTCACTTTAGGACAAACCCAAATCTTCCATTATAGCTTTATACCTTTTCAAACTGCAGGGTCCTCTAGCATGGCAGTGGATAGATCGTTTATTCGAGGATAAGCAGCTTTCTCATCAAGTTGATTCTGAGCCCATATCAGCATTTTTAACAAACTTGGTAGCTTTGGGTCTGTATTATGCCAAAGAAAAAACTCGGATTACTCTTTAGAAGAATTTGTTTTTTGAAACATACAGATAGATATAAGGATGAACAAGCTCTCATAAAAATTAGGGAAACAAGATCACAGCACAACCTAAGAGATATTAATATACAATGCTCAGACATCAAAACATGTGGCTTACATGGCTTCACCAGCGCATTACCCTTGTAGAGTTTGCAAAAAATTGGTGAAGAGAAAGATACAAAGAGCCCACATGGTAACTTATTTTAGAAAACCTCTTTTTCCTTCAAGTTCAATATTCAATGCCAACTCCCAAAAGAGTCCAAAGGAAGCTCTTACCTTGTTACATTCTTCAAATCCACTCCAAGAAAAAGAATATGCCCATTGATGACCAATTAAGTGAAAAATAAATTTATGCGGCTTAATTCTATAAGGTGAAGGCCAATCCGCATTCATCTTATCTTTTCAAGGTATAGTGTCCATGCGAAGACCACAAATTGTTCCATCAATTTAAAACAGCCACTTGAGGGTATTTAATATAAATCACACCAAATCTTTAACTTTATGCAATATTTGGAGAAAGTTGGTGTATGTGCAAGGATATTGCCAGCGCTAGCAGCCATATAGAAAAATAGCTTCTACTACAGTAACTCAGATATCTTGAATGTTTGAGAAATAGGGGTTTAGCTTATGCTCCCAAACTCAGACCATGAAAAAGCCAACTAGTGTTGCTTCTTCTATTGCTAAATTATTAAATTTGAAATTCTTAAAAATTTTACAGCAGGGCTCCAACTTGACCCTCCATCAGGCACTCATGTTGTCTTAAAATGAAAAAAATTATCAACAATAAATTGTAAGATGACGAAGAGTCAAAATTCAATGCCTTTTACCGATAAAATACCAAAAATACTATCAACAAACAACTGACCTTTTTCATGACTCTGGCTCGTTAGGATGGCTGCATTCACTTCACTTGCTGTCTTCAAGCGCTGAGAAATATCCAGAAGTTCTCCAACAGGGCAGTTGGTGACATCTTCAAAAGCAAGTAGCGCAACAGTCCTCTCCAACTCTTCTAAAAAGCTTTGCTGCATAAAATTTTAAAACTTCTAGTCATGTATGTCATTAAAGGTATCCAATTTAATGCTCAAATGTAGTTACATGAACCTCTCCTTTAAATAAAATCACGCTTTTACGCATCAAGTTTTAAACAATAACGGACCAGTCAATATGTGAGGTTTTCTCATATTGAAAAAACAACAGCCCATAGGAAACTTCAATGACACAAACTCATAATTTAATGTAAGCAGGCATGACAAAGTTATGAACAATCCAGAATTACATTTTCTTCTCCCCTGGGTGCAAGTTCCTCCTGAGCGAACTCCAATGCCTCTTCAACTTTTCCATTTCGAATCAATTCTATCAGCCGCTGCTGTTGGAGATGAAAAAAAAGTTGAGGATTGGTATCCAGTATCTGCATTGGAATTTTCACATTAGGAAAATCTAGATGATATCAGTATTTAGTATAATATGTTCACGCAAATAGCTGGAAAATAAAAATCATAGAGTAAAATTTATCAGCCCAACAATGGCTGATTGAATGTCCTAAATTTGAAGAACATTTATGCCTCTAAACTTCTGCAGCCACAAGAAAATATCAGGTCTATCTTTCTTGGTTTTCCTAACACCTCTAGAGTGCGTTTTTATAGTTGCTACCAACCAAGCAACATGTTGATGACCATCTACAGATCCTAATGTTGACTGGCTAGAATCAATGATACAACTTGCAAAATGCAATATTGTGGCTTATTCTTCAATCATAGAAATCAATTCCAAGAGAGATCAATCCTTGCCTTGCTTAGTGCTTACAAGGATTTCACAGGTGATCAAATCTTAATAATATATACAACGCTAATTTTATGAATCAAGCAAAAAAGTGAAGTTATTATGACCCATACTATGAGGATAAACTGATCATTCTGGAAACTTGCAATTAATTGAATATAGCCACTTTTGATACACATTTATGTATAGTGAAAAGATGACAGCCTAATGTGGATCCCTTAATCCTGGTGTAAAAGAGGTTTCAAGGATATCAATTATTAAGAGAGTTTAAAACATTGAAAAGTCTAACAAAGTGAAGAAACTAGTAAAACCATCGCCACATGATAAAGTGCCCTACCTCAGGATTTAAATCATTAACTTTCTCAATTGCATCCTCAACATTTCCGCTCTGTACTGCCTTCTTAACAGCCATGCGATCTGTTATTGTCGCAAGATCTATATCTGCTATTTTTTCAATAAGGAAAAACATAAAATTTTTATGAAAATATGCATCAGACACCAAAAGTATATGCTGCTATGAAAATTAACTAAGGATACGTTCAGTTCCAGATTCCATCCGGAATTTCTCAGCAGCATCTACATAACCCTCAGTGACAAGAAAGTTCATCACCAATTTATTCATGTCTTCTTTCCTAATCTTTACATCATTAAGCTTCTTTTCCCACTCTTCTCTCGTAATCACTTTTTTTGAAGTAGCCTGCAGAAAACAAAAATAACCATGAGAAAACAAATAACTTTACACGTTTCATTACCACACAAATCAATTTTTGAACGCAAATTGCAAGGAAAATGTAAAATGACGGCATATACAAATTATCCTTAAACACCCATATTGATCAAATTTAACAAAAAAAAAAAAACAAAAGAGCAAAAGTTTCAAAACTCAGTTGCTGAAGATACTCAAGTCTTCTATTTAGTTTAAGAGTAAAATTCAATAAAATTGAATCAAACAAAACCTTAACAATCGGTTTAATTCCATCCACAAACAAACTAAACTGAACACTTGTAATAACCTACAAACCACGAAAAGAAGTAATCAACCATCAAGCAAACAACAATTAAACTCGATAGAAAAGCCTAATTTACCATTGCCTCAATCTCTGCAAGCTGACGAATCACAGTCCAGAACAGTGACATCAGTATACAATCAACATCAACAAGCCCATCGATATCCCAATAACCGGATAGCGCCTAGTCCCTGTACCCAAACAAACCCTCAAATCCGAGACTTAGCATATATTAAAAACAAAAAATGTTACCGCTATTACATTTAACAAAAGATCTCAGAAGTTTGCACTGACTCACCAGAAAGAGAAGTCCCAACAAAAAAAAACCCTAATTCTTTCTGGATTGAGATTAAGCGGTGACCTGCAGTTTGTATTTTCCAGGAAAATCCTGGGATTTCACGTTTTCGTAGATTTTTGAATCAGAGCGGCCTTTGCGATTATTTGCTGATTTGTGATATAATTGCCAGTTCTCTCTCTCTCTCCGTTTTCGAGTTGTGTCTCGAGCTATTTTAATTTGAGAAAATGACATAACTTCACAGTATTTTTATAAATTTTTATTAAAATATTTTAATTATTTTATTATAAATTTATTATAAATTATATAAAATTTATAAATTCATTATAAATTTATAAATTTATTATAAAATTTATAAATTTATTGAAAACTAATAAAAATTTAACATTTTAATAAATATTTTATAAATTTTAATATTTTAATAAATATTATATATATACGATAAATTTAAAATTATTTTTAATTACTTTTTATATTTTTATAAAAAGTCTTATTAGTTTGGATACGCTTCTATTAATAGGCTCATATTCTGTGCAGTGGCGGAACCAGACAGAGTTGTGTGGGGTCACACGACCTCTGACCGGCCGACCGAAAGCTAATATACATGAGTCAGAAAGTGCGAACCTCCCTTCCCTCTGGTCGTCCACTGCAAAAGAGCCCCCTGCAGTTGCACCGGTGAAAATTTTACCCCCATCTTGCATAGTCACTGATTCCGCCACTGATTCTGTGAACATTCTTAAGAGGAAATTAAATCAGTTACCCCCTCTTATAATTTTCCTTTCCTAGTATACTACACAATTTTTTTTTTATTATACTACTTTTTTCAGTTTTATATTTTGTTGATTTTTTTTTCAGTTCCTACTTTTAACTCTTACCAATTTTAAGAATCCTTCTAACTTCTCCAATTTTTTTAACGTTGTTCTTTTGCCTTTTTTTTATTTTTTATGTTATTTTATAAAGAAATATTTTTTATGTCATATTCTTATAAATATATAATATATTTATATACATCAAAAATATTTACCATATATTTAATACACATCAACAATTTTATTTTGTATTTTTTTACTACATATAGTATATAATACATCAATAATTTTAATTACATGCAACATCCACATAACATCTATAATAAATTAATAATTTTATTTATTATTCTTATTACATACGCAAAATATATATAATATAACTATAATACATTTATAATGCATCAACATTTTAATTATATATTTTTATATATTTTTCTTACAAAAAATCTACAATACACCAACAATTTTATTTTGTATTCTTTTTACATATGCAAAATATTTATAATACATCAACAGTTACGAAATTAATATTTTTTTGAAGAAAAATATGAATATGAGAATTTTATTGAAGAATAATATGAAGATGAAGATTTAAACTGAATATGAAAATGAAGATTTATTCTTATAAATCAAAGTTTTTAGATTTGGTTGCATTCAAAACTCTTGAGCTTCGATTGCTATTTCATATCTTAGTTTAATTTGTCATTGAATCTTCTTTTTTTATATATTGATGTTGTTGAAGAAGATAGTGATAAAATTTATTTATTTTTTCGACTGATTATGATGAAGAAGATGATAGTAAAGAAATGATGTTCAAAAAAATCTATTGTTTTTTCTGCTGTTGTTTTTATTAAAGAAGATGATGAAGATTAAACAAGTGAAATAAAGATAAAATTTTTAAAGAAGAAGAAGTTCTATCGATATGTTAATGATGCTGTAAATTTTCGTAAATTTGTTTTTGATGGAGAAGATAAAAAGATGAAGATAAAGATGAAGATGAAGATGCATATGAAGATGAAGAAAATATGAAAAAGATGAAGTTAGAGTCAAACCTTCCTTAGAAACATTTAAACATGCATAATTTAGTGGTTTTGGAAAGTTTTTTAGATTTGTAATAATTTTTAAAATATTTTGTATTTGTGTAATTTTTTTTGGAAAAACCCATATAAAAACCTCTAAATTTTTTCTGTTTTTTAATACTTAGCCCCTGAACTCAAAATGTTTGCTACTAACCTCTCAAACTTTACGAATATATTAAGTTAAGCTCACATTTAACAGAAATTATAACTACGTTTGGTCGACTGTTTGATAATATTCATGTATAAAAATAATAATTTTTTTAGATAAAAATGGCATTACAATCATATTAAAGAAAAATGTAAAAAAGAAAAAAAAAGAAATTTGCGATATTTCTGAACATTTGGGTGGAGAACAGATTTAGGGTTCTATGAAACCAAAGTGTTCAGATTTCTCTGTTTTTTAAGCTTAATTGAAGATAGTAAGATCAAGTTCAATCAATTCATACACTGGCTCTTCTTCACATGGGCATCGAGAAGAAATTGGTCCTCCTCTCTGCAAGTGTAACCTTGAAGCAAAGATGTTGACATCATGGACTGAGAAGAATCCAGGTAAAAGATTCTACATGTGCAATTTGAAAAATGTAAGTATACATTTACTATGTAATTAGATTGAAAAACTTATGAAGTTATATAATGGGATGGGATTTGAATTTAAAATTGGTTATTTGTGGTAGGGGCCAACGTGGTGCGACTTTTTCAAATGGGTAGATGATGAAATGCCTCTTAGAGCAATATTGCAACTGAACGACATGCTTAAAGAGGTGATGAAATTAAAAAGAGCTTCTCTAAATGATTATCAAGAAATTCAATGTTTAAAGAATCAGGTTGGGAAATTGATGCAAGAGCTTGAAGAAACTGTAAAAGAATGTCAGAAAATGAAATCTGAAAATGGAAGTTTGAAAATAGAATGTGAGATGGCAAAGGCAAAGTGGGAGAAGGTAATGCAAGAATATGATGCAATGAAGAATCATTCTGCTAAGATAAAAAATGTTGTAATTGTGGGGCTTATCATTCTTATTGTCTTCATTAGATATATAGTCATAGTGTAAAAGTTAAGCAAAGTGTTTGAGATGTATTTAGCTGGTTTTTTTAAATTATAGGTAGGTGTTAAGATTGATAAGCTTATGTACTTTTTGTTAATCTTTATGAAAACAAATGTTGCAAATTTGGTGAGTTTAAACTAATGTTATAGCTAAAGTTGCTAGTTTTAAAATCTTAGTGTCTTGTTTGAGCAACTGATACTGAAAAATATAAGAAGGTGATATGATATAATGAATATTGTTATATGCGTCAATAGCAAATAGGTTAAGCCATCCACTTCTAGCTACATTATTAAAAATTACACCTTATCATTTTATGGATGTATTAGTGAACATTAGCATTCATTAATAGGTGAAATTTTTACATCTTCACTCTTCTAATATAAAACATCTCAAACACAAAAATTGAGAGAGTAATAGCACCAATGTATAAAAGTTGAAGCTAAAAAAATTTTAGAAATTATATAAATGCAGATTGATTTTGTCATTAAAATTAAGCAGACCAACAAACTAACTAAAATGTTTATCATTAAAATTAAAACAACTTGCATTATACTCTTAAAGAGTATCTAAATAGTAATATTACTAGTTAGTTTTACTCAAAATATATAAAGACATATAAGCCATAATAAAAGCACGTCACAAAAGAAAAAAAAATGCATCAATTCCATAATAATCACATTGCTAACTACCCAAAAAAAAACTTTAATGAACAATTCATTGAAAGTCATTGTGTTTGCTTGAATTTTGTGACACATGCATGTCTCTTTCATGCAACAATTGCCTTTGAAGTCATACATGGCATGTCTTTCCATTGAAGTCCTCTTGGTTTAAATCCCAAATTATCTGGAGTTGGCCTATCATGTGTTTGGATAGTACTTTGAGAAGTTAAAATTTGTTGGCTAATATTCTTGGAAGTTAAAGCACCGCTTGCTTTGTGTTCCTTCATTTGATGAGTATAAAAACCTCGATGATGTAGCTGTCTGCATATTTAATAGAATCACAGATAAATTTTTATAATACATTAAGATGCATAAAACTTGAATTTCTCATACTATTAGATGCGAAATGAATAAACAATAGCCCACTAAAGTTGCATGTATTGTGTGAGAAGAGATCTTCGTAAAGGTAGATTTTAGGTGTTGATTTTGATTTTATTTAGTTTTAGGTTTAGTTTATGAGAAAAAAAAAGATTTCGCAAAGTTGGGTTTGCGTTTAGGTTCAGCGTTTAAAATTCTATTTTGTGTTTTGTTTATTTTTAGATTTTTAGCTATAAAACGGTGAGTTTTGGATCTAATATTTTTTCTTCTCTCCTTATCATCATACTTTGCCATTTCATCAAGAGTTAACGTGATTTTACCAAAGTTTTTATTATATGCGCATTATTTCTATTAAATATGGGCTTAAATCGATGTATTCGTAAAGTATGAGGGTTTAGTAGCAAATATTTTGAGTTCGGAGGCTAAGTATCAAAAACATGAAAAGTTTAAGGGCTTTTATACGGGTTTTTCCTTTTTTTTTTTTATTTTTTTAAGTTAGTTTTGTAGAAAACCTTACTCTTGATCTGCATTTTGGGACCATTAGAATCAAGGGCTTTTGATAAAAATGTAATTTTTTTTAAATTTACCATATTTAGAAAATATTTACTAAAATATCAAAATTTATGAAATATTTACTAAAATATTAGATTTTTATTAGTTTACAAAGAGTTTACAATGAATTTATAATGAGTTTATAAATTTTACACAGTTTATAATGAGTTTATTATAAAATAATTAAAATACTCCTGATAAAAAAGTAAAAATTTTAAAAAATATGGTAGAGGGTATCATTTTCTCTATAGTCAAATATGACTTTACTTTGAGTCCTTCTTTCTGTTTATTATATACACAGCCCCAAAATAAAAACCCATTTGGATATTTTTGAGTACGAACTATACAATATTGAATATATTTATTTATTGCCTATTTATTGATCAAGGTTCAATTTTATTTTGCAAAAAGTTGTATAGTTCGTACTCAAAAATATCCAAAAGAACAATTTATTTTGTATTATTTAATTACAATATTGAATATATTTATTTATTGCCTATTTATTACATTAAAAATATTAATTTTATTTTATTATTAAATATGAGACAGAATATATAAAGGGCTGTATTTGGAAAACTCGTTGAAAAAATTAATTGAATTGAATTCTCACGTAAAAGTTAGTGGCGAGTATAAATATTTATAAGAGTTTATTTTATAATATGCATGGTTTAAATATTTATTGTGACGGTATAAATAATGTATTCTTGAATGAATTAAGGTAATGAAAAAATTTACTATAAATCAGGTTCATGTCATCACTTACAAAGTCAACTACTCATAAAACAAGATTTAAAAATAAAAAAATAATTAAAATTAATTTTTTAATAGTATAATATAAATTTTACTTTATAATTAGTCGAATTCATAAGCAGTGATATAAACCCAGTTCATAATAAAATTTTACACCTTTAAAGGGATAAGAATATTATAAATAATGAAGGCTTTATAAGGGTTGTTTTAAAAAATAAACAGGAATTCAGTCAATTATTTATTATTCACGGCAATAAAACTTTGATAAATACAATTAATTTCTGTAAATTTAGTAGTTGACAAATAATTTAGAAGTATCAGGTTCCATAGGCAACAAAAAAGAAGGCGAATGAGAAGTTAGCTCAGCTTCAAGAAGAATGCGATTAGGAGCATTGACAATTTCGTGATATGTAGCGACAAAGCCGACTATGCAGATGAATGCTGCAGTGAATGCGGATGGCCACACAGCCTAATGGAGCTTATGGCAATGCATATGATGATTTATAGATATTTTATGTATGTACATTTTACCTTTTTTTTTTTTGAACTCCAAATAACAACTTCAATACTGAAAATCAGATAAAAAAGAATCAACAATGATCGTGGGCGGGCGGAATATCTACCCATGAAATAATAAATAGAAACTGAACTTCTTGACTTTCTCTTTAATATTTAAAGCTAAGGCTTCCATCTCCTAAGGACATGAATTTACATCATTGATGATATTAATTAAAACAAGACAATTTAATTCAAAGTAGAAAGAATATAAGTTTAAAGCATACGAGCTTTTTGAACTTTCTAATGATAAAAAAAATCAATGAAGAAAACCAAGCCATCAAAAAGAATCTCATCATTAGATCTAATTACAACTACGGCACCTACAAGTCTTTTTGAGGGAGAAAAAGAAATCAAAATTGCCAACAAAAAATCTGAACTGTCCCATCTCAAAATTGCCAACAAGATTTCTCATTATTTTTAGTGACAATTCTTTTATAAAATTTCAACACAAGTTTAGTGATGGAAAAAATTGTCGCTAACTGAATTAGTGACAGTTTTCGGTCACTATTCTAAAACTATTTTGTGTGTGTGTGTGTTTTTTTTTAATTTGTATTTTCTAAAATGCTTTAATATATGTCGGCTGTTATTATTACTTTATTTTAAACTTTTTTTTTTGATAATTTTGAGTATTAATATAAATAAAATATATTAATTAAATTTATAATTTATGAACCAATTGAAAAAATTATTTATGTATATTGATTTTTGTGTTGGAATATATGGTAATATAGTGATTGAGAAAAAAAAAAGGATAAATCATTGATACAAAAATTAATTTTTTCCAGAGAATTATTCGACATGTGGTAGAAAAAAAAATAAAACATTTTTAGGATTTTACTTTTATTGGATGCACGTTTTCGAATATAATGTAAATATATAATAAATTTATTCTATTACTTATTTAATTTTCTAAAAAATAATTATACTCTTTTACCACAAAAATAAATATATTGAAACTTAAAAAATTAATATATAAATTATGAGAATATATACATTATTGGATTACAAATCAAGTATAATTATATTGAACTTTTGCAAAATTGTATGATTAATATTTATTTAGTTTTCGTACATTAAGAAATTGAAATTTTAGTTACATATTAACTCATTCTGAATATGAAAATTTACAAAATAAAATGTGAAATTTTTATATTTAATTTTATTTGGTATTCCAATAATTTTTTATGACATTGTATTTAAATTACTCAAATTATTCAAATAAGTTAAGCTATTTCTAAAGTATTCAAAGGTAAATCATAAATGTTTGAATTAGCTCCAATGACAAGTTAAACTAAATTAGAATATCATAAACTTGACTCCTAAATTTGAACTGAGTTACTTCGCAAATTTAATCAAATATTGATATTTTGTATAATTTTTCAAGCTTTCATTTGATATTAATAAATAATTTAATTTAATTTTTTTGATAATAATAATAATCAAACATAATTAAATTAAATTTGAGTATTTTAAATAATTAATCGATTGGAGCTCCAATTTTAAGAATGAAAACTAAATTAAGTCAAACTCAAATATTAAAAATAAAAGCTTAATTAATTTTGAGTTAAACTTGGAACTTCAAGTTTAGTACAACTAAACTCTGTAAGATTCTATTGCATATTTACCTTCAGATGGCAATATTGGCGTCGCATGTGCCTCAGAAAAGTTTAATCGCATAAAATTTCCATCTTCTTTCCCCTGTCGTTTATTGAGGGCTAGCTGTTGCATTACGGCCAGTGACCACTGACGAAATTTCCAAGTAAGATTACTGCAACTTGTTGCCATGTTCCAAGTTATTTTCCCAATTAAATTGCTAGTAATCCAGAAATTTCACATATTTAAAAAGATTAAAATTAAATTTCACAATTATATTGAAGTATATCCTAGCAATAAGTGTATTTTCTCTTGATAAATCTAGGTTTAATTTCTCTTTACCCATATTGTAATACTAAAACAAAAAAAAATTCAAAACTTATTTGGGGGAAGAACTGATTTTTTGATTGAATTTTATTAAAATGCATGATTTCCTAAAAAAAAAAATAGAGCATATGAGCTAGTCATATTTTTACCACCCGTATGAGAAATTGCTTTTCTACCTCATGAAATGAATCAAATATTAATTAAAAAAAGAATATTAATATCCGCATTTTACAAAAACATTTATTTTTTTTCTTTTATAAGTAATGGTATAGTTTTAACTTTTTTAAATAATAGTACGCACTGTATGTGAAGGACTGTTTTTATATAAATAAGCATTAATGTTTTTTATAATTAATAATAATTATTTTTTATGCCAAATAATTATCATATAAAACCCAAATGTATTTATTAATTTTTTAGTATTATTTACATATATATAAGTATATGTACTTACTTATGCATAGTAATTTTATGTATATCGTTATAAATTTATAATATTATAAATTTATAACGATATACATAAAATTACTATGCATAAGTAAGTACATATATTATATATTATAAGGTTATAAAATATATATAAATTAGTTAATCAGTTGAATTTATGGATTTAGTTATGATTCGAATTAAATTCTGGGTATGTAGATTAATGCATTTTCAGTCTTATCTCAATTTATATTAATTTGGTTTGATTTAATTATTTTTTTAAATCTATTTTTTCCATATTTATTCAGATATATATTTGATTGGAGACAGAATTCTCACGTTGGGTCCTCACTACATTTCCTTAAGGGCTAAGTTAAAAATTTTTTAGATTAAAAAAGGGGACAAAGTGTCATCTTCAAAACTTAGCAGTATTATTTGACTGCCAACCAATTACTGTTAGTAAACTAAACCATAAAATAATTCTGAAAATCTAATATCATTAAATTAAATCAAAGTAAGTTATTGTTGTTCTGTAAAAAAAAATAGATTAATAAAAAAATTAATTTAACTTTAATTATTTATAATTAAAATGTCATTTTCTTTAATTATTTATTTCTTCTATTATAGTTTTAATTGATCCATGTATAATAAATGTCGTATATATATTTTAATAATATTAATATCCAAGTTATAATAAAATAATATTTAAATTAATCATATAATAATATTTTGTGTATATTAAAATATTTTATTATATAAGTTAGAAAAAAAAAATCAAAATTCTTATAAAATCCGGATATTTATTATTATCATACTTGAAAAATTTGAGTTCAGTTCATTTTTATATAATGATTACAGTTTTGTTTCAAGTTGATATTATACATATATTCTATATATATATGTATCCATAATATTTTAATGAATTTTATTTATTGGTGGATTTACGTGTGAATCGAGTTTCCAATTCCAATTTAGATTAAAAAAATTCTAAAAAAGTTTTAATATTTTAATATTTTTAAACCAAAATTCCGCCCATATAAACACGTCTGCCGTTTGGCAATGGCTATGGATTTTAGCTTAGATCAGATATGATGAATTTGTTTGGTATAAAGTTGGAAATTTCGCTTTCACAATCACAACATCTTCTTTTTAGTTGTCTCACCCTTCATCTAATAATAATAATAATAATAATAATAATAATAATAATAATAATAATAATAATAATAATTACACCATACGCATGGCCTATTAATTATTTATTAATAAGATTAATAATTGTGCAAACGATTATGATTAATTGATTTATCAATATTAATGTATAATTTACTCTTAATTATAAATTAGTTGTCACTACTGAATTTGTAACCAAACTTTAATTTATATTTAAATATAATTACATAGATAATTATATAAATAATATTAAATAATTTAAGATTAAATAATTAGTAATTAACTTTTATGTATTTTTGATAAATTTAACTCAGATTGATCTTCAAATTTAATATTTTTTTAACTGTTTAAAATAACTTTAATATCATCAAATTAAAAATCCATTCATAATTCTTAAATTTTTTTAAATGAATCACTCTCTCGACTTGTATAAAGATTTTCAGTCAACATAACATTTTAAATAATCATTCATTTATCATAGAAGATATATAAGTCAACAAAGATTAGTATGTTCATACTTTGAAATTTGGTAACTTTATATAATATTTTTTTCCCATTGCAATTTATGAGAAAGAAAGAAAAAGAATTTCATTAATCAAGTAGAGAAAACATTTTCAAAAAAAAAAAAAAATCAAGTAGAGAAAACAGGTAATTTCAATATTATTAAATTAAAGGTTGATCGGAAATTAATTAGTAATATTTTTTTAATAAAAGAAGTTTGTTTTGTTAAGAAGCGAAAGGAAGATATGCTAACAAAATACAAAAGAGATGAGGAGGCATGTCCTTTAAAACAATAGGTTCCTGCAAGTCTATAGCCCATTTGGCTAAATGATGTGCCAACATATTAGCTTTCCTATGCACAAAATTAAAAGAAATGGATTCAAACTGATTAGCTAACTGTCTAATATAATCAATAAGCAAACTAAACAGCTCACTACCCATTTCTAAACTTATCAGCTAGTGAATTATGATCTGAAAATTATATTTTAAAGTAATATTATTAAACCCACAGTCAAGTGCAATCTGCAACCCAAAGAAAATGGTCCTTGCTTCGACATGCTCGATTGAAATGCAAGCAGAAGTAGCTTTATTTGCTGAGACCAATACTTGCCCTTCATAGTCTCGAATAACAATCCCCAACTCAATACCATTAGGACATATAACTGCATTTGTGCTTAGTTGTGCTTTAAACGTAGTTGCCAACCTGTTTATTCGAGAGTATGGATGAAGAATAGCTAAAATTGTGCAAATTATAAGCCATGTCAATAACCTTATCTTGGTCAAATACTCCCTTGCCATGCACAGTCTGATTTTGAACAATCCAAATATATCACAAGGTGATAGAACAGAGAGAGAACTCCTTCGTTAAAGCTTTGAAAGAGATAACACACTAGTTTTTAATATTGACACAACAAATCTTATCTACTCCACATTATAAGGCCAGCCCCTTCCAAACCTTTTTAACCCAAATACAATCTTTGAATAAAAGCATTAGAGATTCATCTAAGAAGCCACAGTGGCTGCAACTAAATTGAACCTTAATACCTTTTCTCATCAAATTGCTACTACAAAGCAGAGTATTTTTAATCAATCTTCGCATAGACAAATTTTGGAGGAAATTTGTAGTTTCCAGTTCATATTCCATCTATCATGGCTTTGGCTTAAAGATGATGCGTGACCCATTGCAGCCACCCTCATATGCTTCACCAATTGGTAATTTGATTTAACATCATAAATTCCTGATTTTGAATACACCCAAAATAGATGATCAACCTAAAGTTGATTGGTAGCTTTAGAATGGTCTCAACTTCTGCTGGTAAGAAGGTTTGGTGAACTAACTCACGATTCCAGCATTTTGGATCAAAATCAATTAGACAACTTACCATGGGTGTCGGAGGGATGGAGTTAGGAACTAATGGTCTCATATAAGCCTGGCCAAACAACCAGTTGTCTTTCCATATATGCATAGAATGTCCATTACCAATCCGCTAGCAGAGACTTGGCCGAAGAAGATTTCTCGCTCCATGGATGCTTCTCCATATGTAGCTCGACTGAAAGCCTAAAGATGCATTTAAGAAATTGTGACGGGGATAACATTTTGCTTTCAGAACATGAGAACACAAAGAACTTTGATCACAAGTTAATCTCCAAGATTGTTTTACCAAAAGAGCTTGATTGAAAGATTGAAAATTGCGAAAACCACCTAATTCTCCATCTTGTTTCGATTGGAAAATTGAATTTCTAGTAAATGATGAATTTGACTAATTAAAAAACACAAAAACACAAATTTACTGCTTAGCTTAGTCTGTAGACAATTTATGTTATGTGCACGTTAAAATTTACTCATAAATTACAGAGAAGAAAACTCCTTACGTACGCTTGTTCCCTTTCCCATTCAGTTTTTATTTAAATCGGCGCCACCCACATTATTCACGATTACTCGATTAGCAACTTTTCTATATTTACATGAGTTTTTTTTTTTAATTTATTGATATTTTATATAATAATAAATTATTTAATATAATAGAAATTATTTAAAAATAATAATATAGATTTTTATGAGCTTATCAATAATAAATTACTAGAAAAAATATATTTTTAAAACCACTCTTTATTACAGAGTTTTAGAAAAAATCTATTGTTACTATTTTTTTAAAAATATATATATATATTAAATTTGAAAATTATTTCATAATACATTCTACGATACTATTAAGTATTAACCTATTAATATCAGATTATGTATACATTTATTTGCAAAGGAAAATTTTTTTATCAAAAAATAAAAATAAAAATTAAAATTAAAATTAAAATTAAAATTAAAATTAAAATTAAAATTAAAATTAAAATTAAAATTAAAAAAATAAAATAAAATAAAATAAAATAAAATAAAATAAAATAAAATAAAATAAAATAAAAATAAAAATAAAAATAAAAATAAAAATAAAAATAAAAATAAAAATAAAAATAAAAATAAAAATAAAAATAAAAATAAAAAAATAAAAAAAAATAAAATTGTTTTTGTTCTATTTTTTTAAGTAGACAAATCTACAAAAGAAGATTTTTAAAAATTTTAAAATTGTCTCATAATATTTTTAGTTTCACAATTAAAAATTGAATATGTAAAAATATTAAGTTAAGAATATTTATAGCAATTAATATTCAAATAAAATATTTAAACCTTTCATGATAACTTGATAATATTCTAATAAAAAATTGTGTATAATCTTATGATATGATAACTTGATAATATTCTAATAAAAAAATCATGCATAATCTAAATTTGATTTGATGTATCTTCTTTGCAAGATGTTTAAAATTAATTATATTGAATTCAAAATATGTAATAAAATCAAATAAATATAAAAATATATCAAATATATAAAATTATATAATATATATAAAAATACTATTTTTAAATAATAAGCAATTAAAAAATAAAGTAATTTATAAAATTAAAATAAAAAAACAAAAGTTGAATATCACAAATCCATTTTTTGGATAACTATAGATTTTTAATATGAGATAATATAATTATGAAAAATTAAAATTAATATTTAAAACTATTATTTAAAATAATTTAAAAATTGAAGTCTCTTTCTATTTTTTTTGACAAAATAGGAGTAGTATTATTATTGATTATCAGAAAGAATTACAGCATTGAAAAAAGGACAATCCAACCAAGAATGGACAACAACATAGGATCAAGATGCTCTAGCCAAAGAATGAGCAACTCTGTTCGCTGTCCGTCTTACAAAAACACAAGAAGTGTGAATTTGATTAAGCAAAACTACTATTCCCTTAAGTATTCCACCAAGAGGGGATATATTGTTATTAACATATTTTAGACCAACCACAATTGCATTACAATCTGTCTCAACCTCGAGCGAATGCATCTCATGCTCTATAAGCCAAAGCAGTGGCGGAACTATTATGGGGTCGTGTGTGGTCACACGACTCTCCCTCACCGGTGGCAAGAAGGAGAGGCCACCGATAATGTAAAACTCAGCCCGCCCATTAATGGGGGCTGAGCTGCACAGTTATTTGCAGCGAAGGATTGAAAAACCCTTCGCTGTAAATAAAATTTATTTTTTTTAAATTGGTCCCTGGCGAAACGACGTCGTTTCGCCAGGGACGCATTTATTTTTTTTTAATTTTGGCCCTATCGATAGGGGCTAAATTAAAAAAAAATAAATGTGAAGGATCGATTTAAAAAAAAATTAATAAGGCTGCGTGAAAAAATCACACAGTCTCGATAGGGGCAAAATTAAAAAAAAATAAATGCGAAGGATCGATTTAAAAAAAAATTTAATAAGGCTGGGTGAAAAAATCACGCAGTCTCTGCCTCCCTCCCTCAGCAGCCCTCACCCCACTCCTAGTTAGGCAAGTCACAGCTCCACCAGAGCCGAGATATCGCCGGCCACTCTTTCTTCATCTGACTACAACTGCACTCTGATCCCCCATAAATAAAAATTTGGTTCCGCCACTGAGCCAAAGACACGTCTGCTTCAAAGCTGATGCTTCAACCAACAAAAGCCATTGATTTGGCCAATACAATATCACCGTTATGATTCCTTAGGACCATGGTAGCACTATACCTGTTATCTTCTGCAAATAAAGCGCCATCAACATTAACTTTAATCTTCCTCTCCATTGGCTTAGACCAAGAAGCATTCCCAACAACATTACTAGATCCTCCAACCTAGTTATATATTTTCCAGTCCATTATGAGCTGAGTTGCCTCCATCAGAATCTTCCATACATTGAAAAATGATCCCTTCCCATATCAGCTTATTCCTCCCTTTCCAGATGTGATACAAGATAGATAAGGCAAGAACTGTCTTCTCCTCGTCAGCCAATAAACATAAATTATTGAACCATGAAGCAAGAGAGACATCATTACTTGTTGATAGAGGGACACATTGACTCCTGACCCAACACTCTTGAGCTCGGCTACACTCCAACATCACATGTTGCTCAGTCTCTTCCTCTAAATTGCATAATGGACATACCACTGGAATCTCTATCCCTCTGCGATGTAGGTTAGTACGTGTTGGCAGGCATCCTTGAAGCAATCTCCAAGCAAATACTTTATCTTTGGTGGCATCTTGAGCTTCCAAAAATGACGCCAGTTTAGATCATTAGGTGCAGAGCCTACTTGTTGAACTTGTAACAGCTTTTTTGCAACATAATAACCACTCTTAACCTCAAAATGTCCAGATCTAGATTTTGTCCAAAAAAGACGATCTTCACCAGCTACTTGATTCAGCGTGATCCTTTTAATCAAATACGCATCTCTTCTATTGAACTTAGAATCAATCAAATCAGTGTTCTAACTCCTGCCATCATGTGATAATAAATCTAAAACTCTGAGATCCTTATCAGTTTCCTCAAGAGAGGTTGTAAAAGATCTGTTATTTGAATCAGGAAGCCAGTTATCTATCCCAACTCTAATTGATTTGCCATCCCCTACTATCCAAGCACAACTATGACGTAGAATCGGGATAGAAGACCAAATGCTTCTCCAGACATAACTAACATTGGCTCCAAGAGCAGCCTCAAGTAAGTGAGTTTTGAAGTCTCTTTCTATTAGTAATTTAATATGATATATAATTAATCTGAATTATAAAAAAAATTTAAGTTTGAATTTTAATAAAAAAGACACAAGAAAAATTTAATAAATTTTATCAATTTGATAAATAATATAAAAGTTTAATAGATAAATTTTTATAGAAAATTGCAAACTGCATATAAAGTTTACTGCAATAAAATTTATTATTTAATAACAATAATAATAAAACATATAAATCATATCATAATAAGATTTTGACTTTGACATATGCTCACACCGTGACATAACAGTATATATATTTTTGTTTGACAATAAAAATAGGATCAATTTTTTTAAATATTTTGACATACAATGATAATAATAAAAAAAAATCCCTAATTTTTCTTCAAAAAAAAAATTCCCTAATTTAGAGAATATATGTAAAATTAATAAGATTGCTTTTTGTACGTCGCGATGCGACCTTTTTGTTTTCCTAAATTCATTTATGTATATCACATTTATAAATATATATATAAATAAATAGACGCTATATAGTATATAAATTTTGATTTTTGGTATTGCGATTATTCTTTAACAAGAAAAGTCGCATCTCATGCCGAGAAAATTAGTAAATTGCACAAAAAATTCAAAGAAATTTCTTGGTTGTTTCGCTCTCTCCAATTCTATTTTTTGGTCATTTTCACCTTTCGGTTTAGGTTTATGATACCAGGTTTCAGAAACTTGGATCCCACGGGGTTGGGTTTCAATTTACAGTATTGGTGATGTTTTATTGCTAGGGTTTGGAGCAGGATTGCGTTGAATTGATAGTTTTTCTTTTTGATTTTTTTATTGGATTTTCATTCTTTTTCATGATGATAATGGCTGATGGTGATTCTGCCCTTCGGCCTGCTGGTGAAATCCAAAACGTTGACGAGCTTGGTAGTAGCGAGGGAGAGGATTTGGCTATAGATCTCGATATTTTATTTGACATTCTAGAAGAGCCTTCGCAGGTAGGTTTCAGCTTTGCTCTTGGTTAAAAAATGCGAGGACTCGAATTTTGCTTCAGTTCTTAGGGTCGGCAATAATGGGTTAGAGTAGAATTCGATGATAATTTGGTTTTGTGGGCTGTATTGTCAGCTTCAACCGCTTTCTTTTTTACCTGTTATTAGTCTGAAAAATTTTAACTTGGTTTTGTAGATTGAGCAGGTTGGCTTAAACTGGTTTTTAAGGTCTAGGTAAGATGATTTTGCATGTTTGTTAGAGGTGTGGATGGGGACATCTATTGCTGCTTCTAGTTGCACACTGTGCTTTGGGTTAAATGTTATATGAATTGTTTCACCTTTCAAGCAAATTGGGAGAATTCTTGGAATTGTTTCATTGAACTTTACATTATACAGTTAATTAATATATTACATAAATATTTTTTAAAAATTGTTTTTGACATGCTCCAGCTTTTAATTAAGAGGATTCAAAACTTTTTTTTTTTACTTTTTAATGAATTTTTCTTCTCTGGATTTGCGAAATTGCAGAGTATTCCTGAAGATTTTTCATATAAGAATTTGAAAGTTGAGTCAACTAGTGGTGTTGGCAACCAAAACAATCTTCAGCTTCAAAATGGTAATAACTTTATAATTTATTTGTTATCGTGGGATTCTATCTAGAGATATTGCGGGGATGACGTGGAAGATTTCATATCATTTTGATAATTGCTCTTCATTGGTGTACTGTTTATTAGGGTTTCAGATGTTAGATGGACCACGTGCTTCAGAATCTGAGACCACAGATCCTGCTATATTTTACCCTTCGCGTAATTCAGAAGCTTCAGATGCTCGAGGGTTTGATTATGTAGGGAGCTCTGCCATGACTTTGGATGATGTAACACTGGAGTCCTCATCACAAATTAGCTCTCCTATGAATACCTGCTCAGGAAGTTACAGAGACTGGTATTTGGCACCTTTCAGTGATCAAGGAGTGGGAAAGGTTGGTGTATTGCAACCTGAGATTCCCAGTTGCAGTACAGCATATAGTTTTGTTGAAGGAGAATTTAATCATGTTTCAGATACTGCTGCTGGTGATTTAGATATCAATATTCTGTTGGGTGAAACTCCAGCTCAATTCAGGCAGTTGGGGAAAAACTATTCCAAATGTATGCAAAACTTTTCAAATCCTCTTTTTAGATTTATGTTTTGTATGGATCATATTCTTAATAGAAGTACTGAATTTTTCACCTGACAATTGCAGATTCTTTACATGGCGTATATGTGGACAGTTCAGATTGGAAGTTTGAACATGGCAGTGCTTTAAGTGAAAACAGCTTAAGGATTTCAGGAACAGAAAATGATTTTTATAGACCTATGGATGAGCCCTTTGTGGATGCAGATGTTGCTTCACACAATGTACCAGCTACTCAGTCTTCCTTCTGCCATAAGTCTGATATTAATACCAGATTAGATGTCCCTTATTCAGCCATGGAATTTGGTGTAAATTCTGATAGTTCATATTTTATTGATTCGCCACAGTCTTATTTTGGTGGAGATTTCAGTTTTGAGTTGTTGCCAAGTGATGAATTTGTTACAACTAACAGAAAAGGTGAAATAGTAGGGGAGTTGAAAACTGATAGTGCATGCTCTGTAGCAGAAATTTCGAAGTCTGCTTACTCTGATGTCAAGGGACTGAATTTTAAAAGTGAAGCTAATAACTGTAAGTCACCTAGCAGTGGAAATTTTTCATCTAATGTTGATGTTAGACTTGTTGATGGCAAACCATTAGGCATTCCATTCAATTGTATCCAGTCAGCAGGGAGCAAGAAGCAACTGGCTGCTGTAGAGGAGGGAGAAATTGAAGGGGTTGTGTGTAGGAAAATAATGTGCCATTCTGACAAAATGACTAATGAACTTGTCCATAGAAAGTTTTCTTGTATTGACAAAAATAGTTTCTTTCACGAGGCAGAGCCAAAGCAATCATCTTCTGGTCTTTCTTCTCTTCCAAGTCAGAAACATTTCTTTTACTTGAAGGATGAGAAAAGAGACATAAATGCTGCGTCCATTAGGGCTCAAATTGATCGTTTTGCTGGCAAAATTTCCCTTGATGACGCACATTTGAATTTGGATCCTTCTGTACGGTTTTTGTCATGTACTGAGGAATCTAAGATAAACAAGCTTCCAAGTTGTGTTAGGGAGGAAAGTGATAAACTAATCCACCATAAGCGTTTGGGTGATCTTTCAAGCATCAGTTCTGAATCAATTCAGAGTAATTTGTCTGCTAGTGGATCCCATGTTGATGATGACATTGACATATGTATCCTTGAAGATATCAGTCAACCTGCTCGCTCAAGCAAATCTCTTGCACTTGGACAGGTCAATACTCCTTTGCAACATTCTGCATATGGCGATTCCATTCATCACTCTGGAGCAGTAAGTACAAGGCTTAGGGCTAACGACGAGCGTTTCATATTTCGAGCTGCTTTGCAGGTATGTTCAGGGTGGGTTGGATGTTGAATGCTATTGCACTGACTCTTTACTCTTAGGTCCTTCAAAGTTTGGAACTAAATGTTATGACTCTTTAACCTTAAAGTCCTTTCAAATATGAAAAAATTTGGAACTGAAAGTCCTTTTGATTTGGCATGGATTTTGGCAAATTTCTGTTCAGGCAGCATCATGTTGATATGAGAAATGGTTCATACATGCTTCTGTGCTCTGTCATTGATAGTTACTTGCCAGCTGGCTTACAAAATAGGGGAATCATTTTACTGTTTTATATTTAATATTTTATTGCCAGCACCAGTTTTTCCTGTTCTATTGGAAACATGTCCTTTTCAGTTTTATCAGTCTTTTGTTATAACAGCCTTTTTTTGACTGAAAGTACAAGGTGACTAAAGTTGTGGCATGCATAACAGGATATTTCTCAGCCAAAATCTGAAGCTAGTCCACCAGAAGGAGTTCTGGCGGTACCTCTCTTGAGACATCAGGTTTGAAGTTTTTCCTTAATTCCCTGCTTCCTTTGAGCCCATTTTAGGATTCATGAGTTTGATAAATTCATTCTGGCCTAGCAACAATGAAATAAGTAGTGACAACATGGCATTTTGTGGGTTGCCCTCGTTATTTATGATGATCTGTGCTTATGTTGGTTGTGTTACTTGCACATAGGCTTGTCATCCAACTAACCTTGATTGTTTCCTTGACAGCGAATTGCTTTGTCATGGATGATTCAAAAAGAGACTTCTAGCTTGTACTGTTCAGGAGGAATTCTTGCAGATGATCAGGTGGATTTCCTGATATTGCAAAACCTTTGCTCTCACGCTTTCAAGAAACTTTATTTTATTTTTAGGCTTATTCAATGATTTCTCTTGCAGGGGTTAGGAAAGACGGTATCGACAATTGCTCTCATACTTAAGGAGAAACCTCCATCTGCTAAAGTAGATCCACAAGTTGTTAAGAAAGAAGTGTTTGAAACCTTAGATTTGGATAAGGATGATGATGAGGTTACTGAGGTGGATGGAATTAAAAGAGATGCCGAAAGCAGTCAATTTATGTCAATGGAAAGTTCAACAAAGAGCACCACTTCTTTTGGTCAATCTAAGGGAAGGCTTTCTGCTGGAACTCTTGTTGTTTGTCCCACAAGTGTCCTACGGCAATGGGCTGAAGAGCTGCATAAGAAGGTAACCAGTAAAGCTAATCTCTCTGTGCTGGTATACCATGGAAGCAACCGAACAAAGGATCCCTGTGAGCTAGTGAAATATGATGTTGTTCTAACAACTTATTCAATTGTTAGCATGGAGGTTCCGAAGCAGCCTATTGTTGATGAAGATGATGATGAGAAGGGAAAAGGAGAAGGTGATGCTGCTGCATCACTTGGGCTTTCATCTGGTAAGAAAAGAAAATATCCTCCCAGTTATGGCAAGAAAGGCTCTAGGAATAAGAAAGGAGTGGATGCTGCATTACTTGAGTCTGTTGCCCGACCTCTTGCAAAGGTTGCATGGTTTAGGGTTGTCCTGGATGAGGCCCAGAGCATCAAGAATCACAGAACACAAGTAGCTAGGGCCTGTTGGGGTCTTCGTGCAAAGCGCAGGTGGTGCTTGTCTGGAACACCTATCCAGAATGCAATAGATGATCTTTATAGCTACTTCAGATTCCTGAGATATGACCCTTTTGCTGTCTACACTTCATTTTGCTCTACAATAAAGATTCCAATTCAGAGGAATCCTACAAAAGGGTACAAAAAGTTGCAAGCTGTTCTGAAAACAATAATGCTTCGTCGCACCAAGGGTGAGATTCTATTTAAGGCATTGATTTGATGTGTTCTTTTATTCTGCATTTGATGCTCTTTTCGGTCCTATTTTTCACTTTATTATACTCTTCAAAAACAGAAAAGATCACCTTTTTTCCCCTTTTGTTTGAAAATTTTTGATACTTCCATTTTTTCTTTAATATTTATTGAGGCTTCTTATTTGTGTTTCAAGTGTTGTAGTCACATAGATATTTGTGGAGATCATCTTGATGAAAAAATTAATTACTTGTATATTCACCAGAAGTTTTGATTTAGTTTAGTTATGGTTTATTGTATATTCTATTTTTGCCTTGTGGGTCTTGTTGTGATTGCTCTGGAGGGGTACTCATCTTCAGGGTACAGATTGGATAGTTTATGTCTGCAATGTTTTAATGTATTTTTCCTGCAAGTCGATGACAAAATGCTTTATACCTGCCAATATCAGAATATTAGATTAATGGCAAAATGCTTTGTAACCTGCTAATATCAGAGTATCCATATTTTAGTAATGTTGAATGCAGTACATCAGTTCTTAAAGTTTGTTAATTTATACACATTAATATTCTTTGGTCTGCTTGAAAAAAATTCTTGGTGGCAAATGTTTTATGCATTAGCATGCTTGTGAATACGATTATTCTAATTTGATTTTTATGTATCATTGCGTTAAAATTTAGGATGGTCATGATATCCAGTACTTGCTGTAATTTATACTCATCTTATTGTTGTTGTTTGATCTAGGGACACAAATTGATGGCAAACCAATTATTAACCTACCACCCAAAGTAGTGCAACTTAAAAAAGTGGATTTTACTGATGAAGAGCGTGATTTCTACACCAGACTAGAGGCTGATTCACGTGCTCAGTTCAATGTACGTGTTAACTTGATAAGCAAAATACGGGTTATGATTCTAAACTGTTTTCATCTTATCCGTCCCTCTCCATATAAAGCTTGTATTAATAATGACCAGAACATACTTATGTTGTGAATATGATAGCTGCTTTGCTTTCCATGGATACTTGTGAATAAAACCTGTTCGTGAACCCATGCCTGGCTCGCCTGATCTGCAATTATTTTTTTCATAAATTGAGGCCCCTGGCCTTACCCATGAAGAAGACAGTTTGATTAATTTTGTGTGTTATCAGGAATATGCAGCTGCTGGAACAGTCAAGCAAAATTATGTTAACATCTTGTTGATGCTGTTGCGGCTACGTCAAGCTTGTGATCATCCTCTTCTTGTTAGAGGCTATGATTCAAATTCTTTGGGGAGATCCTCATTTGAGATGGCGAAGAAGCTTCCCAAGGAGAAACAGATGTGCCTTTTGAATTGTCTAGAAGCATCTTTGGCAATCTGTGGCATCTGCAATGTATGTGCTCACTCCTTGTATCCTGTTCTTTAGAATTATGAATATATTCTTATCAAAAAGACCCAGGGTTTCTTGGCAGTTGTGCAATAAATTGAAGTAATGCATTCAGTCTATGAATATTTAAATCCTTATAGAATTTAGATTTTTACCTAGACTACTAGGATGATTGTTGTTTTGACAAGTAAGATGAATTTTGTTTTGGCTATGAAAGTAATACTAAAAGAACACTTGGTTTTGTTGTGCTGCAGCAGCAGCTTATTCTAGAAACTGGAATTTACCAGACCCTTCGAATTTGAACTTTAAGAAAATTAAGAGAAATCCAGCAAGTAAATTTAACACTCTTTTCCACCTAAGACTCATCATTTACAGTTCTTTTCAGGGGGCTATAATTCTAGGATCTCCAAATCAGGGCTACATTAAGTATGCCTTTCGATATTTTGGGTTAGGATCTTGATAAGGAGTTAAAAAGGCCATTTAACGCATGTTTATATGCAATTATCTTTCCTTCCATCTAAGAGCCTTTTTATGTTAATTTATTTAGTTGTTGAATGAGATGGGTTTTCAGATGCAATCATTGGCAATTTAAGTACATATATTTTGTTGTAAAATGGGTATCTTGGCAATGTAAGTACTTATATTTTGTTGTAAAATGGGTAGCTGGTGATCGGCATTATAACAGTGATATTATGGATTCTACATTTTATTGGAATAAAATCATTTGGCTTGAAGTTGGCGCTTGTATCAGTATGCCTGCCTTACAAAGTAGTTCCTGTGTGGGTTGTGTGTTTGTTACTTTGTTTTTGTCATCCCTAAAATTGTATTTATCAAGTTTTCATTCTTACTCAATGCAAATTTTCAGGTTTTGTGTTCTCTGATGTCCCTTTTGATTTGTCTGTCTATAGGATCCGCCAGAAGATGCTGTTGTTTCAATCTGTGGGCATGTCTTCTGTAATCAATGCATATGTGAACATCTTATTGGTGATGATAACCAATGCCCCACATCAAAATGCAAAGTTCGACTAAATGCATCTTCAGTCTTTTCCAAAGCCATATTGAATAGTTCTCTCTCTGACCAGCCTGCTCAAGATTGGTCTGGCGCTGAACCTGGTGCGGCAGCTAACTCATATTGTGAGGGTCTTCCTTATGGTTCTTCAAAAATTAGGGCTGCTCTTGAGGTTCTGCAATCGCTGACAAAATCACAGGATTGCATATCTACAAATGGTTCCTTGGAGAATTCTGATGGAAATGCCACCTGTCCTGAAAACTCATGTAGTTCTGGGATTTCAGTTGATGATACTGATAGGGAAAATTTATCTGTGGATGAAAATGTTAAGCATTCAGTTAAAGTAGTTGGTGAGAAAGCCATAGTATTTTCCCAGTGGACAAGGATGTTAGATTTGCTTGAAGCTTGTCTTAAAAATTCTTCTATTCAGTACAGAAGACTAGATGGAACAATGTCTGTTGTTGCCAGAGATAAAGCAGTGAAGGATTTCAATAACCTCCCAGAGGTTTGTGGGACATCATCTTCTAAAGTTTCTTGTTAAATGGATTTTTCAATATTATTCTTAAATGTTTTTGGTGAATTCATTTCTGAAGTTTGATTCTCCATGCTTTATAGGTATCGGTTATGATTATGTCTTTGAAAGCTGCTTGTCTTGGACTGAACATGGTCGCAGCTTGCCGTGTGTTGCTTCTGGACCTTTGGTGGAATCCCACTACTGAAGACCAGGCAATTGATAGGGCACATCGCATAGGACAGACTCGCCCTGTTACTGTTTTGCGTTTAACAGTGAAAGATACTGTTGAAGATCGTATTTTAGCCCTACAGGTATTATTTATAAATGTTCATCAAATGCAAAAGTTTATAACTTGAGATTGAAGAGTAATTATGTAGAAAAGACATTCGTGGCTACCCTAAATGGATTATGGAAATATGCTGTTTGCGTTGCCATTATTGGTTATGGACATGCTACTGATTGATAAGGTGAAGTTAATTGACTTGCTTTAAGTTTAATAGGTGGTTCAAATGGCAACTGGACTTATCAACTCTTTCTGATGTAACTTTTAGTTCATTTTTTGGTTAGGTTATTATTTTGGGGATTAGGTCAATCAGATCCAACTGCATCAAGTGATTTAAATCACATGGATGGAACAAGTCTAGTTGAGTTAACCTATCTGAAATCTCTGTTGACATGTATTTGTTCTTAGTAACTTATCAATGCAAAGGCACCGTGTTTGGTTGGACTGGATCGCTTATTAGGTGAATAAGGTTCAACTGTGTAAAGTGATCTAAATCACATGGATGGAACAAGCAGAGTTGAGTTAACCTTTCTGAAATCTCTGTTGACATGTCTTCATTCTTAGTATCTTATCAGTGCAAATGCAGTGTTCGGATGGGCTGGATGCGGGATGCCTTGTTAATATGATTTGGATTCTGAAGTCTCTAGTTTGTTCCGTGTTAAGATTCACAAATTCTCAATTTATTCACTTCTATTGTCTTGTCTATAATTTTCTTGCATCCATAGTTGCATTTTGAAGTTCTTATTTTCTTGATTTCAAATTTTTGGTCATGAAAGATTCTTTGGGTTCTTGCAGCAAAAGAAGAGGGAGATGGTTGCATCTGCATTTGGAGAGGATGAAACTGGTGCTCGTCAGACGCGCTTAACAGTTGATGACTTGAAATACCTTTTTATGGTGTGAAGATAGGAGGTTATAGTATTGGGTAATATTTATTTGCAAACACAGATATTAGCCTGTAGGTTCTCAGCCAGCCTAGGTATAAAAGGGAGACTCTTAGCTGCCTACTGCTGCGGCTCTATAGTTAAATGGGTAGCCTGACTGATATCTCAAGAAAGTAGTTTTTTCTGAATAGAAAATACAAGCATAGTCGTTATTTTAGATCATATTTTTTGTCCATTTTTTGGCGGGTCTAACAATTGATTTTCCATTGGTTACTAAAATGGTAGGATCCAGAGTTCACAGTCTCACAGCTCGTAAAGATATACACTTGGATAGGTATATATATGTATTCTTTTTGTTATTTTTTTTCCTCAAGTGTACATGGTAAGGGGAGTGCTTTTCCCTTGGCTATCAGGTTTTTCTTTTTGATTGAATTGTTACATTGTTTTTCTCCTTTTACAGAGAATTATGAATTATATAGCTTTCATTATAATACCTTTTTTTTTTCTCTATCTTTACTTAGCGAGTATTGTAATGTCAATCTCGAATCAACTTAATATTATATTGTGATTACTGTTATATCATGCGAGATAAAAGCACGGATAAATTATCATTACAGAAACTAATTGTTGTTTTGTTGGGTTGATTCTTGCACCGCTTTTGGTTAAAATCGATTACTAAATTTTCCTGTATGGTATCCGGGTTTATTTATTTATTTATTTTTTGCATCAATGATATTTTCAAATTGTAATGTCTTTGATAAAATTTTTTAATTTCAATTTCTTTTTATTAAATTTCATGTATCTGGCTATCTGCTTTCCAATTATTTGGGTGGTTATGTAGATTTTATGTAGCGGCATGTAGAGTTATGTAAAGCTTGAAATTAGGAGATTTTATGAGAATGAATTGATTATTTAAAAAAAAAAATTAAAATTATGAGGTTTTATAAAAATAGATTAAAATTTCAAAATATTATTGATATATATGAAAAATATCATTTGAACTGATGAATTTTGGTTTGTACACTTTGTTAATTTAGAGTTCATTTTTCAAGTCGACTACTTTTGTTAAATTCGATACGTCGATAAGTCTGTCATATATTAATCAATATATACTGTCAAATAAAAAATTTAGGAAAGTTGTTGCGTAGCAGGTCCTATTGTCTAGCGGTTAAGACATTGGACTCTGAATCCGGTAACCCGAATTCAACTCTCGATAGGACCTTTATATTTTAATCAAAATTTTTAAATCAATTTTTTTTATAAACAAAAACCTTGTATTTCCAGAACCATGAACTCTCATTTCTAATGTCTTTCTTTCTTTCTTTTTTTGGCTAGAGATAGTGTTCATTATAAACAATCAATTTTCAAATTAATGCTTCAGATTGTCATAATACATTTGCTACAAATGTTCATCATAACGTCGTGGAGCTTAAATACTGGACCTTTTAGTTAGGTTCGCAGTGTGGGCTTTGATCTTTTAATAGACTAAACAAAAGATGGCATTGAACCTAAAGTTGTATGCACCAGTTTACTAGGAGAAAACATGTATTGCTCTGCTCCTGCTAGTGATTTCTTTATTATGTTTTGCTAGCAAATCAGTTATTCATGAGCAAAGCTAAATTCTCATCCCCTTTTTGCTGTAAAATGCATCAAAGGATAAAAAAGACTACAAATGATCAGTATCATGCTGATTTATAATGGGGAACATGAATACATCAGAACAATAAGAAAAATAAGGAACAACCCCAATCCCGACATACTGATCATAATTTCCCTAGCATCTATCATTCAACCATGACAAAATATCCTGGCGAACCATTTCAATATTGTCATCAGTTTCACCAAACAGCAAGGAATGCATCATTCCATCATAAATCCTGATTGTTTTATCATTGCTCTTTGATTCTTCATACAGAGCTCTGCTCACATTTGGATCGGTAACCACATCGGCACTTCCATGTAATACCAGTATTGGAATACTAACATCACATAATCTTTTACTCAAACAATCTGTAACTCTCAATAGCTCCATAACAGTACCCAGTCTTGGTTTTCCCCTGTATCTCAATGGATTCATTTCTCCAATTATTTTCTTTGTCTCAACTTTGATTGATTGTGCTAGAACATCTGCTGTTGGTATAATTGGCAAAGTTGGAAAGAATTTTGCAAGAATTGATAAAACCTCAGGAATTGGCCATCTGGGTCTCATATTATCAGAGATTTTACACATTGGCGCAATTAATATCGCACCATCGAACCCATTAGGGTTTGCCAGATGAATTAGGAGACAAATAGCACCACCCATTGACTCACCATACAAAAACGATGGTAACCCATCAAGATTTGGATCTTGCTTGACGAAATTGAAGAAACTGATGCAGTCTTGAACAACAAGGTCAACGTTCGGCACATAGGCCTTGAGCCCTTGAGATCTGCCATGTGCTTCAATGTCTATACCAAAACAGGCAAAACCCTTCTGGGCAAGTAAGATTGCTGTGGACTGAAATGTCCAGCTGATGTCATTGCCATACCCATGAACCATACAGAGGATGCCACGGGGTCGGGTGGTGGAATTGGGAAGCCATGATCTGGTGAAGAGAGAGATTTTTCTTGGTGAGGTGTAGAATGAATGAGAAGCTCTGATTCCTTGTTGCTTGTAGTACTCTTCTTCTGGGGTTTTGCCCCAGTAGTGAATTTCCGTTTCTGTAAAGAGATTTTCTTGCTCTTGCATCCTTGGAGAAAAGATGGGGAGATTGGTACGTTGGCAGCTGTACTTTGCTATGCTGATTATTTGTGGTTCATTGTTTAGCTGTGAAAATGTGAATTTGACTTTCCTGTGAATTTGAATTTGGTACGTTACTATGCTGATTATTTGTGGTTCATTAGCCAATTTGGCTTTGGCTTTGGCTGTGAAATTGGTCGAGCCACTGAGGTTAGCTAGGTTAGTTGGGTTGGCTTAGGTTGGACCTGATTGTAGGCTTTGCCCACTGCCCTATTTTTTGGGCAAATTGTGGTTAGGGCTCTTAGCCCATTACTACATTACGTTGGAGCCGCAGCACCGTGCAACCAGAACCATTACCTGCCTTATGCATTCCTTGACAAAATGGGTAAACCCACCCATCATTTTTGTTTTGGGGGGTGGGTTAAGTTAAGAAAGGGTAATTTTCATCTTTCAATAAAAGTCGTAGTTTTTTTTATACGTGCATCCTTATAATTTTCGAGTGAATAATTTCTTTCTAGTTAAAGCATAAAGAATATACTTTTGTTGTTTCTTTTCTTTTTCTTCATCAGGGCATAAAGCATATGCTTGACTAATTTACATAGTGTCTCGTATGGTTTTTAGTAGATAGAATTTCACAGTTACAATAATAAATTACAAAAACCCAATATGGTCCATCACAATGCAATGTATTCCTACCTAATACAAAATTCATAGGTATTGATATGCTATTCATGTTAGAGGGTTAGAAGAATAAGTTGATTTAACTTAATTCATGGCATTAAAATTCTATTTGATTCTAAATGGATGAAAATTGTACGTAATCTGCAATGAAATAGATGCCTGGGCTTGGAACTGCTAAGCTTTTTACCGTCCAAACTCAACCATATTTTATACGCAAAAAATTAGTCACTCATCTCAAAAAATCCACTGTAGATTTCTTATCCCGTTAAGAATTAAGGACTAACGACTAAGAAGTCATCTACTGGCTACTGCACATATTCCATCTCATGTATCAGTCTATGAAATATAAAAAAAAATCATTAGGTGATATAAGTAGGAAATATCCAAAACCGACCCTGTTCTAAACTTTTTGTGGTGCTTTTTGCTTTACAAACGTCTGAGGCAAAGGTACCGAATTGAAGTCATATTTATTTATGTACAGCAACTTTGAGTTGAGTAGCTAGCTAAGCCACAATATCTACAAATATAGAACCATGTATTTTAGTGTGCTATATCAAGATGCTTGGTATTGACAATTTTCTGACAATGGAATTAGTTTAGGAACTTGTGTGCAATAAGTGTTTGTTTGCCTGTGAAATGTGTGTTTGTTGCATTAATAAGCCATTTTTGTCAAGTAGTTCGAGCAAAAATCTATGTTTTGTGTTGCTGAAACAGGGCCATGCAATTGAGGGCCTGCACTTCTACTATAAAGGTACATTAGTTCTTCTTTAACAATTACTGGGATAAGTTCCCTGCAAAAGATAGGAGAAGAAAATGAGATAAGCCACTTGCACAAGGAAAGAACCAAATGGAAAAGAAAGTGGACATGTAAACTTTTATGCCTAATTACAGGTATATGGAGTTGCTTGGAACAAGAAAAGGGAAAAAGATAAAGATAGTTCAGAGCAAATACAAGGGCTTGGAACTCAAGGAAAAACTTTCCACAGCTAACGTCCCATTGGAGGATGTTTATTATTATTTATTTTTAATAGGACTATAATTGCTTTCTTAGAGGAAAAAGAAAACATATTCAAAGATGAGAATTGCATTTAGAAAATTCTAATATCTACTTTAGCCTGCTTGAGGAAGATTACCTTGTGTGTACAATTTTGAAAGGTGTGAACTTGTTCATAATTTGATCAAGGCAATGATAAAAATGATGAGCAGGTCAAACTAGCTACAAGAACCAAATTTGCTTTTGAGTAGTAGTGGGAACTTGAGAAAAGAAGTGGTAGCAGTAGCATTATTAGGCTCAGATATGGTGGAACTGTAGATGGACTTAGTCCTAATGCAATGGCTTCTTTACTACAGTATGATGCAATGAGAAAAACATTTTAGTGGATTCCTAGGCACTAAAACCTTTGGCAACTTTAGTGTATTTGTCTATGCAATATAAGTTTTAAGAAGCATTAGGATTAACATGAACAATAAAAGTGTTTGTAGTTGTTGAGCTCTACCTTTCTTCATTTCATAACATGGCCAATCATGAAAATTTTATGTTCTTCTCATCGGTTACGTGCTATTCTTAATTTCCACGGTTATAATCATAAATGATAATTCCAATTGCCACTAAATAAAAAGGAAATATATATATTTTTTGCTCTTTATATAATTTTTTTTATCGCAAATTTCTTGTTGAATATCTAAACAAAAGCTTATCAAAATTAGCTTTGTCATCACTGTGGAACTTTGCATAGAGTTTGTCCCACAAGCTATTTTGGCTTCTGATGCTCCAGAAGGGTCACACAGCCACTCAAATAGGGGTAAGAGATTAAGGAGGTGAATTTTTTTATGTTCTAACTTGTTAATTTTATATGTTCTTAGTATTTAACCATATGTTAAGTGCCTGATAGAGAAACCATTTTATAGATCCCAAAGAAAAAACTTCTCACTGCAAGGAAAGAACTAGAGAGGATATTACATAAAGATTATAATAGTTGTTTTGTCGATTGAAGTTTGAAATAAAACTGGAATGAACAATTTAGATGCTTGATAATGATTAGGCCATACTCCTTATTGACTAAACTTGGAAAGAAATGCTATTTCAATTTGTATTATATGCTAGTCTGATGAAAAGTATATTTGGCTTACTGCTGAAGTAATAACAGCAGGCTGATTTTGGATGGCCCCTACTGGACATTTTTCTTTTAGGAGATACATTACATGCCTAAAACAATTGATTATAGGTTGTGGCTAGAAGATGGTTAATTCTATTTTTGTTATTAGCAGTTCAAAGATTAATTATAAATAATATATCTTTTTAGATAGAAGAAATGTGTCTTCCAACAGTTGTACCACTGAAATTTTCATGGATGATTTGATTTTTGAGGATGATTCTGCTTTGAAATATTGTTATTAATGGATGGCGTATGTTTATAATAGCTTTCAGGGGCATTGATAAATGCTTTATATGTTGATTATTAATTCAAAGTTAAGCATGAAATATGCTCAAATATTTAGTAACTTAGGATAATGGCTTTAGCGTGAGCAAGTACCAGAAATCTTATGACTATGACCAGCAGCATGATTTTAATTTGTGGAATTGATTCCTCTGTTTGTTCTGCATGGAAATTAACAGCTTGAGGATATGTGATATGATACCTTTCTTCATAAATGTGATGTTGAAATTATAGCTTCTTTTATAATGCGTTTTATTGCAAATATGATCCAGTCATTATTAACTTGATCATTCCTTATCTACAAAAGGATTTTGAAGCTGGGTGTAATTGTATAATTGTCCTTAGTAAAGAAACCTTCTATTCAAGTTTTATGCAAGAGTTTATACAACAACCAAATTGGCGCATTAGAAGCCACATATTGCACATGGGTGTTTAAGGCCCTGTTGTTAACACATTCCTTAGTATTTAGTATAAATTTTTATCTATATGCTATTGTGATTAGCACAGATTTGTTCTTTTCTTTCTGTACACTGACCAATCACTCCTAGTGGCTATGAAATAAACCAAATAAAAGGAACGACCTAACAAGTTTACTAAGGGCATGGGTTATGGGCGGACATCCATTGGCCAATTATATAGAGCCTTATTGTGGAGTTGGAAGTTGATACAGCAAATCCCTTGTCAGTTGTCATTTTCTGGTATCAAAAAGATTATGTGTGATGGGTAAGTAATAGATAATAGGATAGTGTTGGATATTAATTTCCTAATGCAATTAGAAAGAGCTAGGATTTTTATAATTCAATATTGTGAGATCATACTAAATTACAATTATGTTCTTAAATTGTGACACTATACTTAACTAAGATTATGCTAATCCAGTGTATGTGATTGAGGAATAACTAGCATCATAAATAGCTATATATATATATATCATGAAGAAATGATTTTAGTTCTTAGATAATATTATGAAATGCAAATTACAAATAAGAAAAGCTGCATGTGAACCTGAAGAGAAATTTGATTTTAAGAATAGCATATTTAAAAGCATATTTCTATGATGCTGATAGCCATTTGATGGAAAAATATCTTTGAATTGAAAAAAAAAGAAGAAAAGATGCTAATAAATTATAAAAAACTGATATCTTAGAGATGATTTCCATCTCATTATTCAACTAAATAAAGATGGGTTCCAGGTCATTGTTCAACAACCCAACTTAGATATTCCTTTCAAACCTTTCACCACCTAGGGTTCATCATCAGATTCAAGAGTCATAGACGACCAGGTTCGCCACAAAACTCCGTCTTTCTACTTTGTGATGATGAGATTCTTAAAAAGGAAAAAAAATACTTATCTTTTTGTCTATTTTAGAGGCACCATCAATTTGGAATATGAATTTATACCACACACTATCTTTTCCACTTTGGCACCTTTCATGACTAGGGCCAGAACATGGTTAATTTGACAGGGCTATCACCACGTGCTGTAACTTGATTTAACTTTTTCCATGATAATGATATTTGTATGCAGTATTGTTGACTCTGTAACAGTTCAAATATTGTCACCATTCTTAATTTAGGAGGGTTATATTATCCCTAGGGCTATTTATTATAATTATGAGATTCCTAGACTGTCCCACTGGTTAGTACTTGAGCAAACTAATTAATGGCTTCAGGATAAGCTTTAGAGCAATTGGCATATTTTAACATAAAATGCATAAAGTCATAAACTATAATATACTAACTGCTTGACACTCTTCCTTGTATTTTTGTTGTGTTATTTCATCCGTTTGAATGATCAATAAAACCAGACAACTCAATTGTTTGCCACTGGACTTGAAATTGACGAATTTATTAGTATTGACTGTGTCTGGTTAAATTGTCTTTGGTGGTTTTATACTTTGCTGCCTCTTGGGATCTTGGACTAACCCGGTGGTTTGTGCTCTATATATTATTTGTTGTAGAATATGTAAGAGCCAATAACAATCCATCCCTACTCTCGAATGGCGTCATTTGATGAAAAATATCATGTAATTTTTCCTTTCCATCATTAGTTGATCTTTCCATGAACGGTAAAGCTTAAATATGGATAATTTTTAAAGTGCTTTCTACTGATAACCAAAATCTTGCTTAGTCCGTAGTTGCTTGTTGATGAAATGCCATTCTTACACTTTTCAGAGTCACTTGGTGAGAAAAATAAGCAAAAGACAAATTCTTAGCTTTTGAAATTACAATTAAATGACTTCAATCCCATGAATGGTAATAAATTTAGAATAACAGATAGGATAAAAGATGAAAAAGCAAGTATACAAATATAGTTAAAGTCAAATCAGAACTCTTTAAATATTTTTCAAATTCTATCTTTATTAATTTTTTATTTTTATTTTTTTCTAATTTTCTTTCCTACCTTTTCTTGATTCTCTTTTGATAATTTCCTCCGTGATATAAATTATTAAATTCTATATAAGAAGTGGAAAACCAAGGAAAGACTTGACTAGTATTTCAAAAATACTGCAACTGATAATGACTAGGAGATCAGAAGTCAGGCTCATCTTTGCTTCTAATTAGAGGTACTGATGTAAAACCCCAGAAGTTGAAAAAATATATTTGTTTATGGATACACAGAGGAGATGATTCTGAAAAATAACTTGAAATGATTTGTTCAAAGTATAATTTGGGGATACCAAAGAAATAATTGTTTTAGGTCACATTGGTTTTAACAGCCCACATTACAAATGGAGGCTCCACTGAACCTTGCTCATGAAATAATACTCTAGAATCTGTCTAAAAATCCATGTCAGTTGCTGTAAGATTGCCAACCTTAAAAATATCACCATGCCACGTAAGACTATTCTTTTCCATATCTTACTATTTTTTTTTCAAACTATTCTCTCCTCTACAGTGCTCTCCAATAGAATAAATAGACATGCAAGTCTTTTTGTGTTATCATCCTATCTTTTTGAAGCCATTTCTAAATTTTCTTCTCTGTTTCCAACATGGATTTCATATCTAAGATGACAATTTTCCACACTTTGGTTCTTGTTGCTATAACCTCTATTGTGACTGTTGTGAGTGGCAGGCACCATCCATTGGTTGATGAGAAACTAAATGACTCACTTGACAATGAACATCTTGTAACTAATTTGCCAGGCCAGCCAAATGTGGACTTTCGGCACTATGCCGGCTATGTGACAGTGAATGAAAAGAATGGAAGAGCACTCTTTTATTGGTTTTATGAGGCCACTACTCACCCTAATGAAAAACCTCTACTGCTATGGCTTAATGGAGGTAAGCACATTGAACATAATATCCATCATTTGGATAGTTCCATTTCTTTTTCCTTTTCATTGGGAAGAAATGAAAATTACTAATGAGCAATTGTCAGTAGAATTACTCTAAATTGTTTTTTCTTTTACCTGAGGAAAACATGGGCAAAAGGGGACTTGTTCCTGTTCCGGTGACCTAGCATCTGGGCCTTCAGATGGATGGAAATTGTGGATGTTGGCAGAACTAATTTGACAGAGTCTAAAGATAGGATTTGAGACCGGTTACGATGTCTAGTGAATTTTAGTCATCCATCAATTATTTTCAAGGCCATTTAGATTCCAGTACCAATCTTTTGACCATATTTATTTACTTGAATTTGTATAAAGAAAACAGGCTTTTTCTCATTATTTACATGTTGCCTCGTCCTTTGATAGAACCCCACACATATAAAGTCCTGTTAATAAACAATTAATTTCTTTAAGGATATCATACGATATTTCCATTTCTTAATTTCCGAGTGGGATATCTTTTTTCCGTTATTTTTAACTCATTCTGATAAAGTTCTTTTATGGCTTTTATTCTATGTTCTCAGAAAAGGTAACAAGATGCTTCATTTTTCAGGTCCTGGGTGCTCTTCTGTAGGATATGGAGCAACACAAGAAATTGGCCCTTTCCTAGTGGACAATGATGGGCATGGACTTAAATATAATCCATATTCGTGGAATACAGGTATACAAGGTCCCACAATTATTATCACACTCTCCAATATTCACATATGATATGTGATATTATGGCTGCACAATTACATAATAAAATGCTCCATAATGATTTTAAGATTGGATTTGTAAATTCTTTATACCAATGATGACTCAGAGGCCAACATTTTATTCCTGGAATCTCCTGTTGGAGTTGGTTTTTCATATTCAAATACCACTGCTGATTACAATGATTTGGGCGACGATTTTACAGGTTAGTTAACATGCCAATATATAATTATGCATGCATATTTTAACAGCTTTTATCGAAAATTATTACTTCTGTTCATTTAAATGTTTACACTTTACACATTTTATTATTAATATTTGAGGTTTGCTACATTTATGGTTGTGTTATATAAGAGTGATGGACCATTCCAGAAGGAGCAGAAAATCCTGAATCTATTACTTCATAATTCTTTAATTGTAGCAAATGATGCTTATGCTTTCCTGCACAAGTGGTTTCTCAAATTCCCATCGTACAGAACACGGGCATTTTATATTGCAGGGGAGAGCTACGCAGGTATTCCAAAGTTGCAACATTTTGCTTCAGCAATGTTCTTATTTGAATTCCCATTTTATGCTAATATTACCTTTAACATGCAATAACAGGAAAATATGTTCCGGAGCTTGCTGAGCTGATACATGATAATAACAAGGATCTTTCGCTTCGCATTGATCTCAGAGGCATTCTGGTATGGCCCTTGATATGGAGTTAATTAGAAAAATTTTATGCATAGCCACAATAGATCCTATTTCCCAATGAATTGAACCAGAACCTTTCTTGCACCATTGCAGATGGGTAATCCTGAAACAAGTGATGCTGAGGACTGGGCAGGTATGGTGGATTATGCTTGGAGCCACGCTATCATTTCAGATGAAACCCACAAGATAATTAGACAAAGCTGCAACTTTAAAAGTAATGATACATGGAGTAACTTTGACTGCAATGAAGCCGTTAGCGAATTATTTAGACAGTACAAGGAGATAGATATTTTCAGCATCTACACCTCAATTTGTATTGGCGACTCCCCGAGCTCAGATGATAAATATAAGCAACTCATGGTTACACGTAGATCTACAATGGTGAGTGATAATTATCAAATAAACTCTGAAGATAATGAATATTGATAATTATTCAATTATGGGACAAAAGCTAAAGATGATAGGAAACAAATTTATTCATAGATTCCTAGGATTATGGGAGGTTATGATCCATGTCTTGATAATTATGCAAGAGCTTTCTACAACAGACCAGAAGTTCAGAAGGCACTCCATGTCAGTGATGGTAGTTGGCTCAAGAACTGGAGCATCTGCAAGTAATGATAAACTCTCTTTCAATCTTTGCTTCTTTAAAATGGTTGCAACACTTGAATTCAAAGAATAATCTGAACAACTATTTGATTTGTTTGATTCAGCAACAAGATATTTGACGAGTGGTCAGATTCAAAGCCATCAGTTCTTCCTATATACAAGAAGCTGATTGCAGCAGGACTTAGAATATGGGTGTACAGGTCTGTGTACCCTGCCTTGCAACATTAAATTGTCGTATCCTATAATATATAAGCTCATGATATATCATTTTTTGGAGGTTCAGTGGAGATACAGATGGAAGAGTTCCTGTATTGTCCACAAGATACAGCTTAGGTTCTCTGGGGTTGCGCATCACAAAAGCATGGAGACCATGGTACCACCAGAAGCAGGTAATTATGAACTGAATTAAACGCTATCTTGTTTAAAGTTGATAATTACATTGCTAATAACGATGGTCACTGTTTAATCAGGTAAGTGGTTGGTATCAAGAATATGAGGGGCTTATGTATGCAACATTTAGAGGAGCTGGGCATGATGTGCCTAGCTTCAAGCCAAGTGAGTCACTAGCATTTTTCTCAGCCTTTCTTCAAGGGGAATCTCCACCTTCTTCACGGTAAACCACCGCTGCTAATTAATGGCTTAGCTGCCTATACTAGTTTGTTTTGCGTAGTAGAAAATAGTGAAATTATTAAAAAAAAAAAAGTGATGATGTGCTGCCGAGACTACCAGACAAGAAAAGAAAGTTCAAAGCTTTGGGAGAGCGTTTGGTTGCTGAGAAAGAGAGGAATTTTCATATCTTTGTCTTTGTAAACAGAGCAAATGGATATCCAATTTTTCAAAGTAAAATGTCAATATTGATGCCAATAAAAGCTCCTTTTGTGATGAAAATTATTGATCGTTCAGTTATACACAGAATAGTAGTTATCATGAATATCCAGAAAATCCATGGATGACAGCATCTGATAGAATCCAACACAGGAAATTGCCACGTTACACATCACGTTCTCGTACAATGTCATATTATGTTTAGCCACGTAATCAAACTGGAGCCACGTCAACAAGCACAAATACATCTCTGCCATGTGATTTATGTTGCAGTCACATCAGATATCAGAATTTTTCGTGATTCGTAATTACAACATGTCTATGTCAGATATCTGGTTGCTGGGAATTTGACGTGGCACTTCACTTTGATCAAATTCTGCCACACCATTATCCGTCAGCATGTTTTGGCAGACCAGACCACCATTGGCAGTTTATTTCTCGGCCCCATTCAGCTTTTGACCGAGACTCGCAATTGTTAGTTAGAAATAAATTTTTCTTCAATTAAATAATATTTCTTTAATTAATAGACAAAATTTTCCTTTTCATTACTTATTATTTTAATATATTAATTAATACATTAAATTGAGTTAAAAAAATTAATATATTAAATTATTATTATTATTATTATTATTATTTTTATTTTTAATATTATTTATTAAATTATTTAATAGATATATTTTATACATGAATAATTTTTAATATTATTTATTAAAAATATTTAATAGATATATTTTATACATGAATAATAAAATAAAAAATACATGAAAATTTATATTTTAATAAAATTAATTAATAAAAAAATATGTCTAACAAATTAAAAAGAAGAGAGTAATATTTATTATGATCTTTTTAAATTATTAAATAAATATAAATAAGAAAATGACTAATAAATCAAAATCTTACACATTATAAAAATTATATTGGATAATGTTAAAATAAAAATGTAATAATCCAATTTTTAACTAATTTTAAAATAATATTTTTAAAATATAAATAATTATTTTATTATCTAATTAAATTATTTTTATTAAAATTATGAAAATTTTAAATAATTTTGATATTTTATTTATAAAGAAGAAGAAGAAGAATTAATTATATATAAAAACGTGTGTCTTCGAAATAAAGGAAGAGAAAAGTTAATGGATGAGAGAGAAGAGTACGTGAGGGAGAGAGAAAGTGATATGGAGGGAGAGAGAAACAGTGGCCCGGTTAATTTTTTTTAGATTTATCGTTGCCAGATGGTTAACTATCAATACCGCTCATACCATTGTGTAACTCGTCATTCGACGAGTCCAACGCTGCCAAGAATGTAGCCATTGACGACCGTAGTACTATTTACGTGTCGTCCGATTAGTCCGCCTCTTGATATCTTTCGACAAAGATTTCGTATAATTTTGATATCATTTTCGTTGCGAGATTGATATTTTTGAAACTCTCTCTTTTCAAAATTCATTTTGGTATATCCTTTGCGAATTTTAGAGTATATTTTAAGTTGACCGAAATTCAGTCACTGTTTTTCAGAGACGACGATACTATTTTGATGACGAAAATACAGTTTCGATAATGAAAAAAATAAATAATAAATATAAATAGAAAAATAGTATAAAAGTAATATATAAAATAATAATAATAAATATGTATAATTAATGATTGATAGTTTAATAGATTGAAATTTGAATATTTAAAATGTAGTAATTTAAAACTAATTAATTGTTAAGTAATAATTTATAGAATTAAAATATATATTTAGAATGAATATATATAATTTTAATTAGTTATAATTAAATGAAAAATTTTATTAATTAGTATAAATTAAATGAAAAATTGATTAAAATAAATTAATAAGTTATAATTATTGTTTATTAATATAGAAAAATATTTAATGAGTTATATTAAATTAGATTATGATTTTATGTAAAGATTTATAGTTTAAAGATTATAATTTTAGTTGATTATTTAAAATAATAATTATTTACTTTGCTAATTAATTTAGATTAATTTAATTATAATTATTATTTATCAATATATATATATGTTCATATGAAGTTGATTAATTATAAAGTAATTAAATTAAATGGTTAAAGTATTATGTTTAAAATTTATAAAAACTAATTATTTGATTAAAATTAATATTTTTTATAATTAAAATAATCAAGTTATTTTTATTATAATTAATATTATCTAATGAATACATTGTGGTAGTTTAATAAATTATTGCGTTGGATTGAGAATGTTGATGGAGGCTCAAATATGGCAATTAAGTTGATGTTGATGGTTGTGAGACACTTAGAAGTGCTATTTCTTATTTTATTTCAAGAGAATGCCCTAGTTTTAAAAAAGACTCTGTCAAAATTTCGGCAGAATCATTAGAGTCATCAATTCGTTCATATTTTAATGATTTTTATTGTCATTTAAAATTAATTTTCAGATGTTTTCTATTACCAATCAGATGTTCCATGGAGAATCGTTGGATTTTTATATATCTGTGAGTTATATAGATTAATATAATATCACGTTCCCCTAATTTACGCTAATAGCCACATTTGTATAAATGTATTTGATTGATTGTGTAATATAAACATAATTATCATTATTAGCATTTGATTATAGAAGTATAATATATATCGATGCATAAGTTGAAGGCTTTTGATGCATATAATATGTGTTTGTTGGATAGAGTTAGGATAATATGAAACCACACATGATTGGAGTTACGAGTTAGGCTGTGATGACACTATATAATGATGAGATTAGAGTTGACATGACGGTGTAGACATTCTCATACCCAGCGCTCCTTGTCAGTCGGGTAGCGCTACTTGACTAAGGTCGTGACAGCGGATCCTACATATTAGAATATAAGAGAAATGTGTGGACTAAGAGAGTTAGATAGGAGGGATCGACTCCTCAAATTGAGGTTTAATGTGGCCTCATTGACTTACTCCTATCATTGTTTGATTATGTGATTTTAGTTGTTGGGTTGATATTTGCATAAGTATTATTCACATGGGATTGCTATATTATATTAATTTCTATATAGCTTATTGAGTTAAACTCTCATTCCTGTTCACCATTTTTTCCAGGTTGCATGTTGAGTATGGGAGAAATACTTAATCGAGTTAACATGTCTTTCGTTTCTCTGCAGGAATGTCACTTATATATTTTATTATATAACTATGCTATTTTTGTATGTTAGAACTTTGCATGATATTTCTTTATTTGTCTATTTTTTTATTTATTTAATTATGATATTTAGCCAAAAATGTCCATTAACTAATTTCTGATGATGATGATGCGATATTATACTGATTGTGCATAGTAGTGGCCTATGGGCTCAATTTGAGACAGTGATTATTGTCCCAGTCTATTTTCCTAGAGAAATAAATTGTCAGACTAACTATAGATATCGAAAGCTACGTATTTTCTCATTGCCTAGTGCCGGTCACGTACCCTTGGGTTTGGATCATTAAAAAGTTGGTATCAGAGCAAATATTTTATGTCTATGGTTGAAAGAGTTCTATTTGGTCTATATTCATATATCATGCTGAGTATAGGTTTTCCTTTCATTTTAATTGAGTCTCGATTGCCCCAAATTCAATGTGATCCGTAGGTAATAATTTAATGGTGGTTGTGCGTGTTTGTTAGTATGAGACATAAATTTTGTAGTTTGTGGTTTCGAAGTGTAAAATAGTAAGCTTTTAATAGTTCCCTTAAGCAAACTTAGTAACTCGAGAGACAAGATAACTGACGTAAGATAAATGCTAAATTGGTTTGAAGGATGTTTAGGAGTGAAAAATATAATATAAGATAGATGAAATTGAATATGAAGTATGGTATATGATGAAGTTAGGTTATACATGATGCATTAAAATTGTAATGTGTTTAACTTGTGAAATTTAGGATGTCAAGGACGATGAATGACTCTGAATAATTAAGCCAGACAAAAAAGTTAGACTAATAAGTAATAATATTCATGACATGTATAAATAATAGTTTTAGATATGTGAATCAAAGATGACATTAGGATTTGACATGAGAAAAAAAATGACAGATGATAGTTTATGGATTATAAGTACATAGTAAACTTAAAATTTTATTAGGGAGTGTGTATGATGAGCTTAGGTATGAAAATATATGTGATATCAAAATATAGAAATTTTAGTTGATGTAAATTATTTTGAATGATTAAAGAATTGTATGTCTATAATGTAGCTAGAGTTATGATGTTGGAAATAATATGGAGTACGCTGACAAGTTGGAGTGATAGAGAATGGTTGAACACTATAAACTTTTGGGTTTAATTAGTTAAATATATAGAATAATGTTATCAATTCAGTTAAGGTTTATGTGATACAGAAACATCGTTAGTAGAAAATGAGTGATTTCTATTTTAAGGTCCAATTGGATTAATTGATGAATTAAAATTTTGAGTTTTGATTTTGACGAGTTGATGATAAAGAATTAGATTTAATATTTGAAATTAAATTGACTAGAAAATGTATGCATAATGATTCATGATTTAAGAATAACTATGATATTGATATTTGAAAAGTGCAAGAGACAAGAGCTATAAAATTGCAAGAATTGAGAATATCGAGGTGAACATACAAGACTAAGGTCTAAAATAACTATTTAAACATTTGAAGATAAATTGTGGTAATAGCAAAGTAAGATCTTGAGGTGATAAAATAATCGATCTAAGAGTATTAGTTATAGTTATTAGGATAATATATATCAGAGTGATAATTAAGAAATTATATGAAAACGCTCTCGCCCAAAAATTAGGTTTATTCTCGCTTCCAAACGACGGCAATTTCTGAGGCTCCGGTGGCCCCCTCTGGGCTGCCTTCCCGTTCTTTTGCGGATGTTCTGAGTAGCAAATCTGCTCATCCTTCTGATGGGTTTCCTTCTACACCGATTGATGATTGTATTGTTCCCAAACAATCTTCACGTTATAAAGGAGCTCCTGCTATCAGCTTCTCTTCGGAAGAAATTGATATTCTTTCCCGTCCATTTCAATTCGCCTTAGTTGGGTTTTTTGCATCTGGTCGGCCGAGCATGAAGAGTCTGAAAAAATACTTAGATGCTATCGGATTTAAAGGAGATTTTATGATTGGACTACTAGATGAAAAGCATATACTGATTAAATTTGCTCTGGAGGAAGACTACCTGCGCTGCTGGCTTCGTCAACTGTGGTTCTTCAATGGATACTCTATGAGAGTTTTCAAATGGACTCCTGTTTTCAGTCCAGAAACTGACTGCCCTGTCTTCCCGGTTTGGATCACCCTGGAGGGTCTCCCCATTCATTTCTTTGCCAAAAAACCTCTTTTCCAGATTTGCAATTTAATTGGCAGACCTCTGAAGATGGATTCTGCCACAGCTTCTTTGATTCGTCCTTCTGCGGCTCGTGTTTGTGTAGAAATTGACCTTTCACGTGAGCTAGAGGAACGGATTTGGATAGATAATGGAGGTAAGGGTTTTTTCCAGCATATAAATTATGAAAGCCTCCCTCTATTTTGTTCCCATTGCTGTAAATTTGGTCATGCTTTGGAATCGTGTGTTTCTTCTAAGTCTATCAATGATTTAGCCCCTGCCCTGTTCAAGGAAGTGGCCCCTGATGCTTCTAAGGTAACTAATAAAATCTGGGTTCCTAAAAATGATTCTGCTAAAGTTGATTGTGGAGCTATTCTAGAACCAGTTGTAGAAAATACTGATGTGTTAACTGACAGAATTTATGCTGATGTTAATGAGAATAACGAACAAGTGCCTCCTGATACTCACCTTTCTGAAAATTTGCATAATAAAGAATCGAATACTGATGACATTTCTACTGGAGGCCCAGAAGAACAAATGGCTATGACTGTTGCTCCTGAATTTCGGCCATCTCATTTTGTTGGTTTGCAAAAAAACGACACTGATGATTTATTAAAATTGAACCTCAGTGATTCAGAACAATTACCGGGAGACTCTGATGTTGAATTGGTTTTTTCAGATGATAACCTTGCAGGTCTCGATTCCTTGGTTGGTGACACAGATGCCCCTGCTGTTTTACTAAAAGAGACAATTGATGGACAAAAACAGATTACTAAACGAGTTGGTCGGCCTCGTAAAAATCAGAAGGGTGCTTTGAAGAAGCATAATATCTCTAGCTCGTTTATTGCTCACCAATCCAATCAATGAATTTATTATTCTAGAACGTTAGAGGTATCTCTTCTTCCTTAAATCGTGTTCATAAATTATGTCAGTCTCATCTTCTGGGATTATTTATTTGTATTGAACCAATGGTGGATTCAAATAATAAGCATGTGATTGCATCTAAATTGGGCTTTCAAAATGTTTGCTCATCTTCGGATAATAAAGTATGGATTATGTGGCATGATCATCTTTTTTCTTTGAGTGGTTTTCATGATATTCCTCAAGTCTTTTCTTGTGATGTTATATATCATGCTACTGGTTTTCGCTTTCGATTATCTGCCATTTATGGGTATCACTCGCCGCAACGGCGTTATTCTTTATGGGAAGCCTTGTCAGTTTTTTTCAACTCTTGTGACTCTCCCTGGCTGGTAGGGGGAGATTTTAGCGTTGTTAAATCTCTCTCAGAATATAAGGGAAATAGTGCTCCTGATCTTAAGGGAATTCAAGATTTTAATGATTGTGCTAATAATTGTGGGTTGGTTGATGTACCCTTTCAAGGAACAGAATTTACTTGGACCGGTGTTCGATCTAATGGTCGTGTTTGGAAACGTATTGATCGGATTATTGCTAATATTCTTTTCTTTGATGCTTTTGATGTCATTAGCAACTCGCATCTGGGAAAAACGACCTCGGATCACTCCCCCATGGTTCTTCATTGTCAAATTTTATCTCATAAAGTGCCAAAACAGTTTAAGTTTCAACATATGTGGTTAGCCAACAAGTCTTTTCTTCCTTTTATTAGACAGAGATGGGCTGCTGATTTTCAGGGTGGAGGCATGAGAGGACTATTTGCTAAACTTAAAGATTTAAAGTGTGGCCTTCGTGAGTGGAATAAAAATACTTTTGGTCACTTGTTCAATGATATTGCTCAGGCTGAATTACAAGCTGAAGAAGCAGAGGCTGCCTATATGCAGGTTCCTATTTCTGAAAATTTATCTTTGTGGCAACAAAAGCAAGAGACCTTGGATAGCAAACTCAAACTTGAAGAAATATTTTGGAGGCAAAAAGCTCATGTTTCATGGATTCAAGATGGTGATCGAAATACAAAGTATTATCATAATTTTGTTAAACTTCGCAGAAAGCTTCATAGGATTGTCTCCATCACTGGTTCGGATGGTTCTACAATTACTGAGCAAGAATCTTTGGGCCGAGAGGCAGTCAATCATTATCAAAATATTTTTACCTGTTCAAATAGTGACTACTTTGATTCTTCTACAGAGATTTTGAATTCCATTCCTACTATTGTGACCGATTTGGATAATGTTCGGATTACTCATATTCTGGATGATGAGGAAATTAAAGCTGCAGTATGGCAACTTAATCCGAACAGTGCTCCTGGCCCTGATGGCTTCGATGGTGTTTTTTTTAGGCATTGTTGGAATATTGTTGGAAGTGTGGAGAAAAACCCTCGAGGACAAGGGTTTTAAATTAAGTAGGAGTAAAACGGAATATATGCACTGTGAGTTCAGTCTAAGGAAGAAGCAGGAACATGAGGTTAAGTTGGATGGAGTTTTGGTTCCTAAAACCAACCACTTCAAATATTTGGGTTCGGTGTTCCAGAATGATGGCCGTATAGATGAAGATGTGGCTCACAGAATACAGGTAGGGTGGTTGAAGTGGAAGGGTGCGACTGGGGTTTTATGTGATAAGAAAATACCTCTGAAAGTGAAAGGTAAATTCTATAGGACGGTTGTTAGACATGCGATGCTCTATGGTAGTGAGTGTTGGGCACCAACGGGACAACATTTGCATAAGATGAGTGTGGCAGAAATGAGGATGCTAAGATGGATGTGTGGACATACCAGACTGGACAAAATTAAGAATGTTCATATTCGACAAAAAGTCCAAGTAGCGGACGTCGGAGATAAGGTGAGGGAAGGAAGACTTAGATGGTATGGGCATGTTTTAAGAAGACCTCCTAATGCTGCGGTTCGTAAGTGTGAGAATTTGTTGATTGAGGGGGCTAGAGGTCGTGGCAGACCTAGAACTGTGTGGAAGGAGGTGATAGCAAGAGACTTACGTGCCTTAGATCTTGATGCGGATTTGATTAATGACAGACTTGAATGGAGACGTAAAATCCGTGTCTTGGAAGGGGCCTAAGGCTGGAGTTTTTTTTTTTGGTGTCTTTTGAGCTTATTTTGTTGAGAATCCATACAGCCGACCCCAATTTGTTTGGGATTAAGGCTTAGTTGTTGTTGTTGTTGTTGTTGTTGTTGGAATATTGTTGCTTGGGATGTGTGCAGTGCGATAAAAGAATTCTTCTTAGGGATTCCAATGCCTAATGCTTTCGGTAGTGCTCAAATTGTTCTTCTTCCTAAAAAAGACAATCCATCTTCTTACAATGATTACAGGCCGATATGTTTAGCTACTTTTATCAGCAAAGTTTGTACTCGGATTATTGCCAATCGCCTCTCAACTATTTTGGACTCTCTTATTTCTGAGGAACAAGTGGGTTTTATGAAAGATAGGTCCATCCATGCTCAAATCATGCTAGCCAACGAGATGATTCATGACTTAGATAAGAAAACCAGAGGGCATAACTTGGCCATAAAGTTAGATATGGCTAAAGCTTTTGACAGGGTGTCTTGGGATTTTTTAAGAGCTATTCTCCTCAAATTCGGGTTCTCATCTCAAGTGATTCATCTCATTATGAATCATCTTCATGCTACTCGTCTCTCTATTCTGGTCAATGGCTTGAGCTATGGTTTTTTCCAACCGACCCGGGGTGTTAAACAAGATGATCCCTTATCTCCTCTCTTATTTATTTTGGTTTCTGAAGCTTTTTCCAGGGGCTTAAAAGACTTAGTTGGGCGAGGCTCTATTTCTCCGTATAAACTGCATCGCCATTCTCCTATCGTTTCTCACTTGGCTTTTGCAGATGATCTTCTGGTCTTTATCAATGGTGATGTGCGCTCCATTAAAGCTTTCCGGAAATTTATGAATGTTTATCAGTCAGCATCCGGACAACTTATTAATTTTGCTAAATCTGCTCTTTATTGTTCTTCTAAAGTAGCCTCATCTACGATTAAAAAATTTGAAGACTTGTTATCTATTCGCAGAAGTTCTCTGCCTTTTACGTATTTGGGGGCGCCGATATACCAAGGTATTAACCGTCTCGAATATTGTAAGGAGCTTTTGAAGAAAATTGATGCTAAGCTTCAGGGTTGGCTGCAGCGTTTTTTGTCTCATGGAGGAAGACTCATTCTTATCAAACATGTATTAAGTTCTATTCCCCTGCACATTCTGGGTTCTATGCTTCTTCCGAAATCAGTTATCTCTCTTATTGGGCGTAAATTTGCTCAATTCTTCTGGGGTTCAGATGGTAATGTGCGTCATCGTCATTGGGTTAGTTATTCTAAACTCCATCTTCCTTGCAATGAAGGAGGCCTGGGTATTAGGTCTATTTTAGCTTTACAGGAGGCTTTCTCGATTAAAATTCTTTGGTTGTTCTTAAATGGCAAATCTCTTTGGGCTACTTACATGCGGAGAAAGTACTATAGGCAAGGAGACATGTGTTTTTTGCCCACTGATTCCTGTTCTTGGAAGCATTTATGCCATGCTTATGCTCAATATTCGGATTTATTTATTGTGGAAGAGGCGAATATTATCTGGTCTGGTAATAATCTTGGCATTTTCAAACTGTCTGAGGCTTATGAGCATGTCCGACCACGGAGTAATGCTTCTCTTATTTTTCAATCCATCTGGGGATCTTCGTTGCCTTTAAAATTCTCCATTTTTGCATGGAGGCTTCTGAATTCAGCTTTACCTTTACCTGAACAACTTCAGCGGCTTGGTATCCAATTGGCTTCTTTTTGTCCTTTCTGTTTCAATGCAGCTGCTAATGTAGAACACGTCTTTTTCCAATGTCCGGTTATTACAAAAATATGGAGATTCTATAAGATTCAGCTGTTTCCTTTTGAAAGAGGCAGACCTCCTACTCTCCGCCAAGAACTGATGCTTTGGTGGTTGCATGCAAGAACTACCAGCATAAAAGGAATTCTTTGCAAGCTTATCCCCCTGCTTATTCTATACGCTGTATGGTCAATTTATTGCAGGTGCTGTTGGGGAGGTGAACAGTTCTACTCTCTCACAATTGATCACTATATAACTCGATACATTCTCCATTGGGGTATTGCTCATTCTGCTGACAAATTCGCTGCTCCTACAACTGTTCTGAAAGATTATTTACCAGATAATTTTGGAGCTGGAGTGTTGAAACCGAAGCTAGTTTTCTGGAGGAGACCGGCTCCAGGCTCTTTCAAGATTAATATTGATGCTTCTCACGCTGGAATGATTTCTTCTGGGGGTGCCATTTTCGGAATGATGCTGGTCATTTTGTTATTGCTTATGCCTTTTTAATGCAGGCTGTTTGTGCTCTTGATGCAGAATTTAAGGCTCTATCACAAAGTCTTGAATGGTGCTTTTCCTTGGGATACACTAGTGTTGAAGTGGAATCGGATTGCCTGCATGTCATATCTGCTATCAAGCAAGTCTCGGTCACCAATTTGCCGAATAATTTGCGTTGGTTAAGAAATTTCTATGATAACATTTCTTTTTCTCATATTCATAGGGAAGGTAATCAGGCCGCTCATTATTTAGCATACTATAGTAGAATTACCAATTCTACTCGGATCTTTGAAGGCTTTAATTCCCTCCCGAGATTCATTAGAGGGATTATTTTGACCGACTGCATGGGCTTGCCATCAATCAGATATCAATGACTTTGGTTTCGCCGGTTTACTTCTTTGCTTCTTTCCTTTATGTTTTCCCGTTGCTTTTGTTGTCTTCGAACTGTTCTTCGCTTATTAAAGGATTGTACGCTTTGACTCTTGGGGTTTTCCCTTTTTGTTTTTTATAAATATTGCGGTGGTTCCGTCCACCTTCAAATATATATATATATATATATATATATCAGAATGTGAAGGGAAGCGTGAGAAGTTTAGTTTTTCACATGATCTTTTACCTTAGTTTAAAAAATTTAAGGATGAATTTTTATAAAAGGAGGGAAAAATATAATAACTCAATTTTTAACTAATTTTAAAATAATATTTTTAAAATATAAATAATTATTTTATTATATAATTAAATTATTTTTATTTAAATTATGAAATTTTTAAATAATTTTGATATTTTATTTATAAAAGAAGAAGAAGAAGAATTAATTATATATATGTGTGTATTTGAAATAAAGGAAGAGAAAATTTAATGGAGGAGAGAGAAGAGTCTGTGAGGGAGAGAGAGAAAGTGACGGAGAGGGAGAGAGAAATAGTGAGTCGATGGATTTTTCTCACATCTACTGTTATCCAGTGATCAACTATTGACACCGCCCGTATTACTGTATAGCCCATCGTTTGACGAGTCCACTGCCGCCAAGAACGCCGCCATCGGCAACCATAGTATTGTTCACGCATCGTTTAACTAGTCTTCCTCTCGAGAGATTTTGATGAAGATTGCGGCCGATTCCGACATCTTTTCCTGGCAAGACTGGTATTTTTGAAATCATCTATTTTCAAATTTCATTTTGGTATATCATTTGTGAATTTTAGAGCACGTTTTAGTTTGATCGAAATCCAGTTACCATTTTTAAGCAACGACAACACTATTCTGGCAACAGAGATACTATTTCGGAAATGAAAAAATAAATAAATAAAATAAATAAATGAATAATAAATATAACTATAAATAGTATAAAAGAAATAAATAAAATAATAATAATTAATATGTATAATTAATGATTGATAGTTTAATATATTAAACTTTGAATATTTACGACATGGTAATTTAAAACTAATTAATTGTTAAGTAATAATTTATAGAATTAAAATATATATTTAGAATAATTAGTTATAATTAAATGAAAAATTTTATTAATTAGTATAAATTAAATGAGAAATTGATTAAAATAAATTGATAAGTTATAATTATTTTTTATTAATTATAGAAAAATATTGAATGAGTTATATTGAATTAGATTATAATTTTATGTAAAGATTTATAGTTTAAAGATTATAATTTTAATTAATTATTTAAAATAACAATTACTTTCTTTGCTAATTAATTTAGATTAATTTAACCATTAATTTAATTATAATTATTATTTATCAATGTATATAATTAATTAATTGTGCTTATATATATGTATGTATGAAATTAATTAATTATTAAGTAATTAAATTAAATGGTTAAAGTATTATGTTTAAAATTTATAAAAACTAATTACTTGATTAAAATTAATATTTTTAATTAAAATAATCAAATTATCATTATTATAATTAATATTATCTAATGAATATATTGTGGTAGTTTAATAAACTATTGTATTAGATTGAGAATATTGATGGAGGCCCAGATGAGACAGTTAAGTTTACGCTAATAGCCACATTTATATAAATATATTTGATTGCTTGTACAATATAAACATAATTATCATTATTAGCATTTGATTATAGAAATATAATATATGTCGGTACATAAGTTGATAGCTTTTGATGCATATAATAGGGTTAGGATGATATGAGACTTAGAATGATGAGACCATGTATGATCGGAGTTACATGTTAGGCTATGATAACACTATATGATGAAGAGATTAGGATTGATATGACAGCGAGAGTATTCTCATGCTCGGCGCTGCTTGTCAGTCGGGTAGCGCTGCTTGGCTAAAGTCGTGACTGCGGACCCTATATATTGAAATATAAGAGAAATGCTTGGACTAAGAGAGCCAGATAAGGGGATCAGCTCCCCAAATTGAGATTTAGTGTGACCCCATTAACTTACTTCTATTATTATTTGATTATGTGATTTTAGTTATTTGGTTCACATTTGCATAAACATTATTCGCATGGAATCGCTATATTATATTAATTTATATATAACTCATTGAGTCGAACGCTTATTCTTGTTCACTATTTTTCTCAAGTTGCTGGATGAGCGCGAGAGAAATACTTAGTTGAGTTAACCTGCCTTTCATTTCTTGACAGGAGTGTCACTTATTTATTTTATTATATAACTATATTATCTGTGTATCGTAGAACTTCACATGATATTTCTTTTTTTATCTATTTTATTTATTTATTTTATTTTTGATGTTTAGCAAAATATGTTCATTAATCAATTTCTGATGATGATGATACGATACTATACTGATTGTGCATAGTAGTGGCTTGTGGGCCTAATTTGAGACATTGACTGCTGTTTCAGTCTCTTTTTCTCGAGAAATGAATTGTCAAACTGATTATGAATTTTAGAAGCCACGTGCTTTTTCGTTCTCTAGTGCCAATCACATACTCTCGAGTTTGGATCGTGAAAAAAATATAAAATATTTAAGAATTAACATGAATTTTTTTTAAAATTTATATCTAAATAGAGTACTTATTTATAAATAATTTTTATATTAAAATTACATATATTAATATATATTATAAAATTCTTAAATTATTTTTAAAACTAATTTATCAAAAAAAAATTAAATTAAATGGCTTTTATACAAAAAAAAAATTCAAATAAGTTTTTTCTCTAAGAAAACTATCTTATCTACCCTCATCTTAAGTCACTTTTTCAATTATATCACAATTTTAAAATTATATCAAATTAGTATATGAATTTTACTTTATGTTACAAAACTATTCAATCTCACTTATCTTAAGTCACTTTTTCAATTATATCATAATTTTAAAATTATATCAAATCAGTATATGAATTTTACTTTATGTTACAAAACTATTCAATCTCAGTTATCTATGTGAGTTTGATGACATGTCTTGATAACATGACTTTAAATAATATAAATAAATTAATAATATAGAAAAACTAAAAAAAAATATATTTATCTTCAATTTAAGCTACTTTTTTTAAATTCTATTATAACTTTAAAGATATATCAATTTGAATTATATTTTGTTCATCATTATTAATTTAATTTATAAAATTTAATCTAATTAATATGTTTGTACTTCTATATTTATTTTTATTGATAAATCATATTTTATTTTTAATATAAATTTTAAATGAATGAAAAAGGTTAAAATGATATTTTAATATACTATTAAGTAGTTAGCATAATGCAATTTTTTAATAATAAAATTCAAACTAAATATTAATTTTTTATACTTAATTTTTATAAAATAAAAATTATTAACCTTATATATTTTAAATATTTAAAAATATGTTTATACTTTGCTGAAAACTTTAGTTTTAGTTATTTTTAAATTGTAAATAATAATTTATTAGTTAATATATAATTTTTATTGTTTTTAGTAATAGAAAAAGAGATTAAAAAAAACTTATTATTATTAAAATATAAATTATTTTTTAAAAAGTTAGGTGTTTATTAACCTAAATATAAAAAAAATATTTTTAATTATATCACTAAATTAATTGAATTTAATTGTATTAAAAAATTATTGATTAATTTGAGTCATATATAATTTGGCATGTTTAAGTATTTCTGTTATTTAATTATTTTCTTGACTAAAAATTTAAAGAAGAAATTAAATTATATAATATTTTTTTATTTTTTAATAAATATTTTAAAATTAGAAATTAAAAATTAAAAATTAAAAATAGATTATAATTATAAAAATAACATAAGTTAAAGATAAATATAATAGTTTTCCTCTTAATTTTTTTATATCACCAATTTATCGTATTATTTAGTACCATATTATCATAATATATCAGCAAAATTTATATCAAGATAGAAGATTGAATAAATTTATAATAAAAAATAAAGTTTATATACTAAATTGATTCAACTTTAAAATTAGAGAATATAAGTGAATGTGTGGCTTAATTTTTTTTTTTCCTGTAGTCTTAATTTGCTCCAGTTTAGATTGTTTCTTTACATATTTGAATTTTAGAAAGCTTCACCGAATAATTTTCCCTTTTGCTTTTCCAAGCGGCTTTGACATTTTGGTTTCTTTGAGAACTGGATATGGTTTTATAAATTGATTCAATTTAGGTTATTTAAGTTTCACTTTGTAATCTTGCATGTGGCTTCTTACATGGCGAGCCCTCCACGCCTGTACCGGGACCGCACAAAACGGGGTAATTTGAATTTGTCATAACAGACTTCAAGATTTTATCTTCTTTTAATTGCAAGTTTTGTGAATTTAATTTCGACAAAGATTGCAATATTTATGATCTAATTGGGAGTTTGTCTTCTTGAAGTCTTTTTTAATTTAATCTGTGTTTGTTCAAGAACAACACTGAGAAAATTAAATAAAACGAAGGCTTGTCTTTTTAAGTAATTTATTTATAGTGGAGATGGATTCGATTTCTGAAATAAAAGGTTTGTTATTCAGTTTGGCACTTGTTGGTGCAATCTTAATTGTGGCCGTGATGGGTGTTGGGCGACGGCGATTGGCTATTGGACAATTGGAAAATGAGCATCTTGTGACTGAATTCCCCGGTCAACCTCCTGTGAATTTCAAGCACTATGCTGGTCATTTTACGGTGATCAAAGAGAATGGAAGGGCATTGTTTTTCTGGTTTTTTGAGGCCACTACTCAACCTGAGTTAAAACCTCTTGTGGTTTGACTTAATGGAGGAGACATTTCTTTTGTTCTTTTTAAAAATCCTCCTCCTCGGTTTTTTTTTATTTTTATTTTTTATTCAATGCTCTGTTTTCTAGAAAGTTGATAACTTGCTCCATCTTTCAGGTCCTGGGTGTTCTTCTGTGGGACTTGGAGCAACACAAGAAATTGGCCCTTTCCTACTAGACAAAAGATGGACATGGACTCAAATATAATCCTTTCTCTTGGAATAGAGGTATAAATCTGTGTGTGTGTGTGCAGGGCCAATGATTTGTGCCTTAAAGCCAATATGAGATGATCAATTATTGTTTAATTTACATACTTAATCCTCCCCATTAGGTTGTAGTATTAGTTCTGAAATTCTTTACTTAATGATGCAGAAGCTAATTTTTTATTCCTAGAATCTCCAATTGGAGTTTGCTTTTCTTACTCAAGTGCTAGCACTGATTACGACATTCTGGGAGATGATCTCACAGGTGAGTTGCATACAAAAGGTTGATAGACTGTGAATGTTGCTAATATTGACTTCCCTAGCTAGTATCTGGAAAATGACTAATTTTTGTATCATTGCACTGTTTGAATCATTTTGTGAGCCAATGATACTTATGCTTTCCTACATGAGTGGTTTATCGAGTTCCCATTGTACAGAACTCGTTCACTTTATATTGCTGGAGAGAGCTATGCAGGTATTTCACAATCAATGATGGAGGGAGGGAGGGCCGGGATAGGCTATGGCCCGCCCTTTCCAAAAGGGAATATCTTTTTGGTGTACAATTATTAAATTTTTGTCACATTTTGTTTTTAACCCCCCTTATTTTAGGTCAAAATTTATTTTTCTTTGGATATATAGAGATTAACTTAATTACATATACTATTTGAATATAAATTATGGTATAAAAAATTTGGTCCCCCTTAAAAAAATTTTCTGGCTCGGCACTGTTTACAATTCCAAGATTTTGCTGCGCACATCTTGATTAAATTCCAACTTTTGCTAACATTCCTCTTATTAATCTATTAACCGGAAAATATATTCCAGAGCTTGCTGAGCTTATAATTGACAAGAACATGAATTCGTTTCTTCACATTGACTTCAAGGGAATCGTGGTATGAGATTGGATTATAAGTTCAACAAAGCCAAGCCTTTATTTAGCTTAAAATTTTGAGGTTCAGCTACATGGATGCCTTTTTATATTCTATTTAGTTTACGACTTGCTTGCATATAGTTGCAATTTCAACGCATAAATATAGCTCAAGCTTGCAGTTAAGGTCCAATTATAGCTTTCATATCTACAATATGTCTCACATGAAGGCATACTTGTGGGTCTAAGAATATATTTCATATATATCTCTAATATGCAAAAGTCTGTTATGCTACATATGGATGAGTGTGCTCAATTTTTAGCTTATGTTGAAATTTAATTAAATCAGAATCATTCAGCATAGAAGGCGGGACAGTAACATTATGCAAAAACTATTGTATTACAGATGGGTAATCCTCAAATAAGTGATTCTGAGGACTGGATCGGCATGGTGGATTATGCTTGGAGCCATGCTATTATATCAATTCAAACTTACGAGCCAATAAAAAAAATCTGCAACTTTAGCAGGAATGACACTTGGTACGACTGTAATTGTATTCAAGCCATTGAACAGATGCTAAGCCACTACGAGAGGATGAATATTTACAGCATCCACACCCCAAAATGTCCATCAAAAAACAAATATCCATTCAAGTTTACTCCATCTATGATGGTAATAAATGATATTTTTAGTTTTCTTAGATCATGTATTGTTAGTTTTTGGTGAAGTTTTTGCAGTTAAAATACAAGATTAAAGATCTAGAATTAATTGATGGTTGATGTATGATTAGCAGATGTCAACAAGGATGGCTGGTTATGATCCATGCCTATCATAACATGCAAAAGTTTTCTACAACAGAGCAAACATTCAAAATGCCCTACATGTCAGTGATGGTTACCAAGTAAAGGAGTGGATTCCCTGCTAGTAACTAATGCAACTCTCCATGTTTCCTTGTGCTAATTATAACTTTAGTTAAAAATGTGTATCACATGTATGTTGATTTTATACTGAACAACTGACATATATATTCCTTCTTGGAATCAGTAATACAGTGTTCGATATGTGGTCAAATGCAAAGCCAACAGTTCTTCCCAAGAAGTTGATTGCAGCAGGAATTAGAAGATGGCTCTACAGGTCTGCATCCCTACCTTTCATAACCTTGTACAAACTGTAATCTTAAAAGTTTTTTCCCCTGAAAAAATGGACTAGCAAAAATTTACTAAAATGCAATTTTCTATTTCAATCTCACAAATATCACAGTGGAGATACAGATGGGAGAGTCCATTACTGTGTACAAGATACAGCATTCATTCACTGAAACTGCCAATTGTTAAATCATGGAGGCCTTGGTACCACCAAAATCAGGTAATTGTTACAATAGCATAAACCAGAACTAGTCTACTTTAGTTAATAGGATTATATAAATAAATGTCCATAAATTGTTGGTATTTTTCTTTTTATCAGATCAGTGGCTGGTATCAAGAATATATGGGGCTCACATTTGCAACATTTAAAGGAGCTGGCCATGGTGCGCCTACCTTCAAACGGGAAGAGTCCCTTGAATTCTTATCAGCTTTTCTTCCCGGGGCATCTCCACCGCGGCTTATGGAAAACAGGAAATGGTAAAAACACATTGTACATATTGTACATTTATCTTGACTTGCCTTTGTCGTTGTGGTAAGTGTTCATAATACAATTCTTTTACATTTCATCTGAGATTATTCATCTTTTTCTCTTTTTTACCAATTTTATACTTTTTTTACATATATATATGTGTGTATATATATGTATATAGTACACTATAAAATAAAAGCCACCAAATGATGGCTTATTGATATTTGAATTTCACAAACTTGCATGTAAGCCTTATTCACCAATGTATTTTTATTTGCAATGACGTGGAATAGTTTTCTTATATGAGACACATTTTGAAGTTTAAGGACATAGACACATCTGTGGATTGATTTTTTAAATGAGGCCAAGCAACAGTTTTAGCAGCATAATTATTGCTGTAATTCTTGAAACTCTGATCAGCTTGATATTTGACAATTGTTTGATGATGTCTCTTTCTTGATCTGGATGAATGCGGAAGAGCTGGTTCTTGAGGAAGCTTTAAGGACCTTGACGCTTCTACTTCTAAAGGTACATACATTGCCCTTTGAATGTCTTGAAGCATGTCTGTGTTGGAGTCATATCTATTGCTAGAGTCAAAGACATTTGAAATACTTTTAGACATGACAAATGAAGATGCCTACATTGTTTGGATAAATCATCAAAACTATCCATTAAAGCATGCTCAATGAACTCTCTCTTCTTGCCGTCCACCATTTCTTTAACATATGCTATTGAATCTTCAATTTTTGCTTCTGTATTCTTTTCCATGTGGAGCAAAACAAAGTTCTGTTTTCCTTCATTTTGCTCCTTCTGTGATTGAACGAGATGATTAATTAGCTTCTGAAATTATATAATATCAGAAGTTGGAAGTACATTGAATAAATATTGTTTTATTTACCTCATAACTTTGCATATAATTCAACAAGCGAGGGATGATCATGAGCAATTTGGTAATGTCTTCATATTGTGTTGGCTCGAGTTTATGTTTTGGTAAACTAGGGTTTAAGAAACAAGAAGCTAGAAGAACAAGAGTATATCATGCCAGTTTTTAGATACTCTTCTTCTGACGGTCTGAATCCACTTTTGCTCCACTTAGCTTCAGTAAACCATGCATTGAATGTCTCATACCACTTCATGAAACAAATTAATTTGTCAGAAATAATTTTAAGACTAAGCAACAAACAATCAACCATATATATTATATAGTCAAAGACTTGCTATATACTGAAGATGATTTGTTATATCTACTTCTTTGCGGTGGAGGTGAGTTGCAGCCATTTCTTTTACAAGATCATCAAGAGCATTAAAGATAACTCTTCTGGGGCCACTTAAGCCTGTAGCAGCCCATCTGTCAAATTCATTAAAAGAATTAGAATAATAAAAACTAATCTAATTAGTCTTTCAGATTTGTGTTATGTGCAATACTTTTGAACTGCATCAGTTAGGTTTTTCAAGTCTTCGATAGAACCTTCCATGTCATAAAAATCATCAGCAACTGTAATAACTGTTGCACTCTTTGCAATTATCATTCTTATATCAGAATCCTGAGGCAGTGAAGTACTTGCAGCAACTGCAAAGTAACAATATGTTGTTTTTTCTCTACCAAATCCGATATCAGTGAGGCCCCAGTCCTTAGGCCATCTGTCATACTGAACCTGTTAGGTTTTTGTGTTTCCTCTTATGTGAAAACTCAATGTTTGAGCCCACTTATTTTAGCTTATTAGGCAATTAATGTTTAGCATATTTATATACTAATATTACCCTAAGTTACAAGTGTGTGAGGGTCATTTTTATCAGCAATCAAAAAGAGAAAAGAGAGAGAGAGAGAGAGAGAGAGAGAGAGAAAAGGGAGAGAAAAGAAAGAGAGAAATTTCTGCTGGAAATTCTCAATAGAGCAGTCTTGGTTTTCCGGCGATTGGATGGTCATCTGTGATCCAATAAAGCTTAAATTTGGACAGAAGTTAGAGAACTCATCGTTCTTCATTCTGAACGGTGGAGATCCGTTTTTGACGATTGGATTTTCTGCATTTGTGGCTCGAAGTGTACTGTTTACGTGCAGTTCTGCAATAGCGACCAGTTGTCTTTCTTCGACGATCGGACGGTCATTTGTGGTCTGATTTGGCTGAATTTTGGTGAGCACATTTAGAATTTATTGTTCTTTAGTTTGGACGGTGGAAATCATATTTGAACAACCGAAGCTCATCCTTTGGCATGAACAGTAGCTATTATTTTGTGATTTTTCTCCATTCTCTTGTTTATTTCTTGATGTTTGGTTGATTTGGTGTTACTACTTTACTTGAGGGTTGTTGTAGCAGCTTGTAGTTGCTGTAAACATTGATTTTGATAGTGAAACTCTTTTACTTGGACCAAGAGAGGTCCCGTGGTTTTTATCCTTCACATTGAAGGGGTTTTTCACGTTAAAAATTATTGTGTTTATGTGTGAATGATTTTGTGCATCTTGGGGCAGAGTATGTGATATATGCTTGTTGATTTTACTTAGTCACTCCTCATAGATTCATTCAAGTAGGAAAGAACTTATCTCGGCTCCTTTCCCATCAAAGTGGTATCAGAGCTACTTTATTAGTTCATTGGTTGTTTGCTTGTTTGAATGATGAAGGTGAACGTGAGTAAAATAGTTTGTTTGGATGGCACAAATTATCATAAGTGGAAAGGAAAAATGAAGATTTTCTTATTGTGAAAAGATTGCATTTACCTATATTTGCTTCTCAAAAAACTGAGTCTAAATCTAATGAAGATTGGGAATTTGAGCATTTGCAAGTATGTGGTTTTATTAGGCAATGTGTAAAAGATAATGTATTGAATCATATTGTTAATGAAACAAATGCTAAGACCTTGTAGGAAAAACTTTAAACTTTGTATGCTTCAAAGACTGGTAGTAATAAGTTATTTTTGCTTAAACAAGCTATGCGCTTGCAATATAGAGAAGACAACTCTATACTTGATCATGTGAATGAATTTCAAGGTATCTTTGATCAATTATTTGACATGGGTGTCAAATTTGATGAAGAAGTTATTGGATTTTGGTTGTTGAATACACTTCCTGACTCATGGAAAAACTTTCGTGTATCTTTGACTAATTCTGCTCCTAAAAGTGGTGTAACCATGTCATATGCAAAGATTGGTGTTTTAAATGAAGAGATGAGAAGAGGAAATCAAGGGGCATCTAGTTCACATAAGAAATTTTGGTTACTGGAAACACGGGAGAAGTAAAAGCATGAGTAAAGATCAGAATAGAGGCAAGAGCAGGAGTAAATCAAAATCAAGGTGTAAGAAACTTGAATGTCATTACTGTGGTAAACCAGGGCATATCAAGAAATATTGTTTCAAGTGAAAGAAAGAGAACAAGGCAGACAAAGGAAAGCAAGAAAGGAGAGGCAATGATAATAATACTGATCGTGTTGCCACTACTACTTTAGATGATGATTTGGCTATAGTTTATCAAGAGAATATAGTCAATATAGCTTATGATGATACTGCTTGGGTTCTTGACAGTGGTACATGCTTTCATGTTACATCAAGGAAGGAGTTCTTCACATCTTATATTCCGGGTGATTTTGGAGTTTTGAAGATGGGTAATGATGGAGTGTTAAAGGTGATAGGCACTGGAACTGTTTGTTTGGAGACCCAAAATGGAACAAAATTAGAGTTGAAAAACGTTAGACATACACCTGACATTAGGTTGCATTTGATCTCTACTAGTAAGCTTGATGATGATGGCTATTGCAACACTTTTGATGATGGAAAATGTAAAATCAGCAAAGGCTCATTGGTTGTGGGTAGAGGAATGATGGCTTCGGGCTTATATTGGTTGCAAGCTTCAATCTCTGTAGATCTTGTTAATACAGTTGAATGTGATAGCTCTTTAGAATTATGGCACAAGATGCCGAGTCATATTAGTGAAAAGGGACTAGATTGTCTAGCTAAAATGAATTTGTTTTCGGGATTGAAAGGTGCAAAGTTAGACAGGTGTGTTCATTGCTTGGCTGGAAAACATAAGAGAGTTTCTTTCAAACATCATTCTCCTTCCAGGAAAAATGATTTGCTTGAGTTGGTACATTCAGATGTATGTGGTCATTTGAAGGAAAAGTCATTTGGTGATGCAATTTACTTTGTGACCTTTATTGATGATTATTCTAGGAGACTTTGGGTTCGTACCTTAAAGTCCAAAGATCAAGTTCTTGGTGTATTTAAAGAATTTCAAGCTTCTACTGAGAGAGAAACTGGAAAGAAGTTGAAATGTATTCGCACTGATAATGGTGGTGAGTATTGTGGACCTTTTGATGCATATTGCAGAGAACAGGGTATTAGACATCAGAAGACACCTCCTAAGACTCCTCAGCTGAATGGTTTGGCAGAAAGAATGAACAGAACATTGATGGAGAGAGTCAGATGTGTGCTTTTAGAGGCTAAATTGCCTAACTCTTTTTGGGGTGAAGCTTTGTACATTGTTGCATATGTGATTAATCTAACTCCCACTATTGCATTGGGAAATGATGTTCCAAATAGGTTCTGGTATGGTAAGGATGTTTTTACGACCACCTACGAGTGTTTGGTTGCAAATGATTTGTGCATGTTCCCAAATATGAGAGGTCCAAGTTAAATGCCAAGACTAGATAGTGTATCTTCATTGGCTATAGGCAAGATGAGTTTGGTTACAGATGCTATGATCCAATTCAGAAGAAACTTGTCAGAAGTCGTGATGTAGTATTTGTAGAAGATCAAACTATTGAAGATATCAACAAGGTTGAGAAATCAAAGCATGAGACTGGTGGTTTGATTGACCTAGACTTATTTCCTACAACTCATATGCCTGATGTAGTTGAGGTTCAGAATCATGGCGATGTCAAAATGATAATCAGAATGCATTTGAGGTTGGTGCTCCTGAATATGAAGTAGCTGATGATCAACAAGAGGCACATGTTGAGGAACCTGAAGTTTCACTTAGGAGGTCTACCAGAGATCAAACTCATTCTATCAGGTATTCACCTAATGAGTATATACTCTTTACAGATGGAGAAGAACCTGAATGCTATGAAGAGGCTATTGAGAGTGAGCAAAAGGCAGAATGAATTGTAGCTATGAAAGATGAAATACATTCTTTGGCTGATAATCACACATTTGAATTGGTGAAGCTTCCTAAAGATAGAAAAGTCTTGAAGAATAGGTAAATTTCTAAAGTAAAGCAAGAAGAGAATTTCTCATTTCCACGATACAAAGCCAGATTAGTTGCCATAGGCTTCAGTAAGAAAAAGGGAGTTGACTTTGAGGAGATTTTTTCACCAATGGTCAAGATGTCATCAATTCGTATTATTTTGGAATTAGCTGCGACTCTTGATTTAGAGGTTGAGCAAATGGATGTTAAAACAGCCTTCCTTCATGGTGACTTAGAGGAGGAAATCTACATGGAACAACATGAAAGTTTTGTGGTAAAAGGAAAAGAAAATTATGTTTGCAAAATGAAAAAGAGTTTGTATGGGCTGAAACAAGCACCTAGGCAATGGTATAAGAAGTTTGAGTCAGTTATGGTTCAACAAGGCTACAAGAAGACTATTTCTGATCATTATGTTTTTGTGCAGAGATTTTCTGATAGTGATTTTATCATCCTGTTGCTATATGTCGATGATATGCTCATTGTGGGTTCTAGTTCTTCAAGAATTGATAGCTTGAAGAAAGAGTTGAACAAGTCCTTTGCAATGAAGGATTTAGCGCCAGCAAAGTAGATTCTTGGCTTGAGGATCATTCATGATAGAAAATGCAAGAAGTTGTGGCTATCTCAAGAAAAGTATATTGAGAAAGTATTGCAGCGATTTAATATGGCTAAAGCTAAACCTGTAAGTACCCCTCTTGCCATGTCTTTCAAATTGAGTGGCAAACAATCTCCTTCTAGTGAGCAAGAGAAAGAATATATGCATAAAGTTTTTTATGCATCTGCAGTAGGTAGCTTGATGTATGCTATGGTTTGCACTAGGTCAGACATAACTCATGCAGTTGGTACTGTTAGTAGATTTTTGTCTAATCCAGGAAAAGAGCATTGGAATACTGTGAAGTGGATTTTGAGATATCTCCGTGGCACTACTAGTTTGAAATTGTATTTTGGGACTGGAAAACCTATTCTCAGTGGTTATACAGATTCTGATTTGGCAGGGGATGCAGATTCAAGAAAGTCTACTTCTAGATATCTGATCACTTTTGCATGAGGAGCTGTGGCATGGCAATCTAGATTGCAGAAATGCATTGCATTGTCTACTATAGAAGCCGAATTCATTGCAACAACTAAAGCATGTAAAGAATTGCTTTGGATGGAGAAGTTTGTGAATGAGCTTGGCTTTATACAGAAGAGATATGTCTTATTTTGTGATAGTCAGAGCGCGATTCATCTCAATAAGAATCCTACTTTTCATGGTAGATCTAAAACACATAAATATGAGGTATCATTGAATTCGTGATGTTTTGGATTCTAAGCAACTTGAACTTGAGAATATACATACTGATGATAATGGTTCTGATATGTGCACAAAGGCTTTACCAAGAGGGAAGTTTGAGACATGTTGTGGAGTTGCCGGTTTGACAAACTCCTTCACATAGTCGGGAAGGGGGAGAATTGTTAGGTTTTTGGGTTCCCTCCTATGTGAAAACCAAATGTTTGAGCCCACTTATTTTAGCCCATTAGGCAATTAATGTTTGTAGCATATTTATATACTAATATTACCCTAAGTTACAAGTGTGTGAGGGTCATTTTTATCAGCCACCAAAAAGAGAAAAGAGAGAGAGAGAGAGAGAAAAGGGAGAGAAAAGAAAGAGAGAAATTTTTGTTGGAAATTCTCAACAGAGCAGTCTTGGTTTTTCGGCGATCGGACGGTCATGTGTGATCCGATCAGGCTGAAATTTGGACAGCAGTTAGAGAACTCATCGTTCTTCATTCTGAACAGTGGAGATCTGTTTTTGACGGTTGGATTTTCGATATTTGTAGCTCAAAGTGTACTGTTTACGTGCAGTTCTGCAATGGCGATCGGTTTGTCTTTCTCCGACGATCGGACTATCATTTGTGGTATGATTTGGCTGAATTTTGGTGAGCACGTTTAGAATTGATTGTTCTTTAGTCTGGACGGTGGATATCAGATTTGAACAACCGGAGCTCATCCTTTGGCATGAGCAGTAGCTATTATTGGTGATTTTTCTCCATTCTCTTGTTTATTTCTTGATGTTTGGTTGATTTGGTGTTGCTACTTTACTTGAGGGTTGTTGTAGTAGCTTGTAGTTGCTGTAAACATTGATTTTGATAGTAGAGCTCTTTTACTTGGACCAAGAGAGGTCCCGTGGTTTTTATCCTTCACATTGAAGGGGTTTTCCACGTCAAAAATTCTTGTGTTTATGTGTGAATGATTTTGTGCATCTTGGGGCAGAGTATGTGATATATGCTCGCTGAATTTTACTTAGTCACTCCTCTTAGATTCATTCAAGTAAGAAAGAACTTATCCCGGTTCCTTCTTCATCAGAACTAACATACGATTTTTACCAAGAAAATGAATTACAAGGTGACATTTTCCAGTGACTTATTTATTTCTGTATAAAATTAAATAATTTTTACAACTAATCACCTTTTCAGATCCTCCAATTCTTTCCTGTAAATCGATTGTCGATAGTCAAAGTTAAGTTTTGCAAGTTGCACTAGCTTGTCATTGTGAAAGGCTTGAAAATCTGAGGTAAAAATTTTTTCGTTCTTCTAAATTTTATAATTTTCATTTCAGTCCTTTTCTTCAGTTATAATGAGATGAAATCAGGTATACCTAATAAAGGAGGTTTTTCCCATCCATGGAGTACTGACATTCTTTTCTTCAATCCACATTCTATTCTCTAAGTGGTCCATTCGAGTCAACCATGGAAACCTCAACTCATTCTTGATCTGTGTAATATTATGATTGCAACAGAAAAAAAAAATAGAATTAGCAAAAGTATATATATATTATATATCCATTATATATATTGTATATATTATAATTTCTTGGTGCTTATGGATAAAATTTCTCGTCCCATTATTAAACTGTCCGTTGACGAGAAATTTGGAAAACATTTTCCATATCTTTTTTTTTTTTTCGGTACAAAGCATTTTCCATATCTTTTTTTTTCGGTACAAAACATTTTCCATATCTTTAATCATCTCTTGACCGAAGAAAATGAAGTCAGTTGACAGAAAAGTCCAAATACTTGGACTTCTTTTTTCTGTTTCTTTGAAATCAAAAGTTTTAATATATAAATAGTAATTTCGTTGTTTATTAATAAGATAGAAATAGCTTTTTTCTTTGGTAAATTTGACACTAAATTAAAAAGCTCATTAGTATTACGATAAAGATATTTGATAGTGCTTATAAATAAAGTTTCTCATGTCCCATAATCATATTGTCCGTTGACGAGAAATTTGGAAAAACATTAACCGTATCTTTAATTATCTCTTGACTGAAGAAAATGAAGTCGGCGGACAGAAACGTCCAAAGACTCACTTAGTAAATAGTAATTACCACTTTGTGGAAATTTGGGAATTGAAAATCGTTTTGGTTTTTGAATTCCAATTCCATTTGTATGCTTTTCTCAAGTAAAGTCCTTGAAAATGATTTAGCCGCCTTTAATTCATATTCTCCCTAAAACATCAGGTCACTTGATTTGTGAACATTAAGCATTACACTTGAGAATAATTCATAGTTGTTCTGAATGTGATCTTTAATTTCTTCTTCACGTAAAAATCAACAAAATGTCCCTGAAAGTTCATAATTAAAAATGTTAATTAATTAATTGATCATCTAATTAAATAATTTAATCTTCAAGCACTAGGTCTATTACTCATACCTGGTGATACATCATATCCATACATCCGTAGAAGCCAAAATGCTAAAGAATCTTTGTATAGCTTTGAAGCAACTGAATTGATTGGTTTTATTGCATCTTGTTCTTCATTCATGTAATTCCTGATACAATCAATTTAAGCAAATTCAGAAGTTAGTAGTTAAGTAATTAATTAGTATTGTTTTTCCTTTTTTGGTATTAGTTATATTACCTATGAACTTGTTCCAATACTTGTTCAATGTCTTGCATGAAATGTTCAGCCAAACGCAGTCTATATAATTGGTTGACCATGCAAAGCTTTATCAGGTCTTCATCCATGGGATATGTTGGCGGAACTCTTATACAATATGATAAAATTAATTAATTTCCACAATAAATACAAAAATATTAATTGTGGGTTAACTTATATTATAATAAAAAAGAAAGTAACTAAAATAATAATAATAATAAATATATCTAACCTCCATTAGGAAATTTTTGAACCAGAGATTGTAGGTAATTTAAACAATGTTTATTTCCAGTAGCCATGAAAGAACATACTGTAACAGAGGGAGATTGGTCTTTTTTTGTATTGACATGTTGAACAATTTTCTTATATGAAGCACATTTTGAAGTTTAAGGACATAGGCACATTCGTGGATCTATTTTTTAATCGAGGCCAAACAATTGGTTTAGCAACATAATTAATGATGTAATTCTTGAAACTCCGATCAACTTGATATTTGGCAATTGTTTGATCATGTCTCTTTCTCGATCTGGATGAATGTTGAGGTGTTGGAAGCATAAATGGCCTTGGTTCTTGAGGCAGCTTTAAGGACCTTGACGCTCCTACTTCTACAGGTAGATATATAGCCCTTTGAATGTCTTGAAGCATGTCTGTGTTGGAGTCATATCTATTGCTAGAATCAAAGAACATTTGAAATACTTTTAGACATGACAAATGAAGATGCCTACATTGTTTGGATAAATCATCAAATCCATCCATTAAAGCATGTTTAATGAACTCTCTCTTTTTTTCATCCACCATCTCTTTAACATATGCTATTGAATCTTCAATTTTTGCTTCCGGATTCTTTTCCATATGGAGCAAAACAAAGTTTTGTTTTCCTTCTTTTTGCTCCTTCTGTGATTGAACGAGATAATTAATTAGCTTCCGAAATTATATAATATCAAAAGTTGGAAGAAAATCAAATAAATATTGTTGCATTTACCTCATAACTTTGCATATCATTCAACAAGCGAGGGATGATCATGAGCAATTTGGTAATGTCTTCATATTGTGTTGGCTCGAGCTTATGTTTTGGTAAACTAGGGTTTAAGAAACAAGAAGCCGGAAGAACAAGAGTATGCGTAGCAATAGATATCATGCCAGTTTTGAGATACTCTTCTTCTGATGGTCTGAATCCACTTTTGCTCCATTTAGCTTCAGTAAACCATGCATTGAATGTCTCATACCACTTCAAGAAACAAATTAATTTGTCAGAAATAATTTTAAGACTGATCAAGAAACAATCAACCATGTATATTATATAGTCAAAAACTTACTATGTACCGAAGACGATTTGTTATATCTGCTCCTTCGCTGTGGAGGTGAGTTGCAGCCATTTCTCTTACAAGATCGTCAAGAACATTAAAGATAATCCTACTAGGCCCACTCAAGCCTGTAGCATCCCATCTATCAAGTTCATTAAAAGAATTAGAATAATAAAAACTAATCTAATTAGTCTAAGATTTTTGTTATGTTTAATACCTTTGAATTGCATCGGTGAGGTTTTCCAAGTCTTCGATAGAACCTTCCATGTCATAAAAATCATCAGCAACTGTAATAACTATTGCACCCTTTGCAGCTATCATTCTTATATCAGAATCCTGAGGCAGTGAAGTACTTGCAGCAACTGCAAAGTAACAATATGTTGTTTTTTCTCTACCAAATCCGATATCAGTGAGGCCCCAGCTCTTAGACCATCTGCCATATTAAACCAACACATGATTTTTCATAACTTCACGAAGAAAACGAATCACTACGTGACATTTTATAATTATTTATTTAGTTCTATACAAAATTAAATAATTTTTTACAACTAATTACCTTTTCAGATCCTCCAATTCTTTCCTGTAAATCGATTGTCGATAGTCAAAATTATGTTTTGCAAGTTGCACTAACTTGTCATTGTGAAGGCTTGAAAATCTGATGTCAAAAATTATATTTTTAGTTCATCTAAATTTTATAGTTTTCATTTTAGTCCTTTTCTTCATTTGTGATGAATATGAAATCAGTTATACCTAAGAAAGGAGATTTTTCCCATCCAAAGAGCACTGGCATTGTTTTCTTCAATCCACATTCTATTCTCTAAGTGATCCATTCGAGCCAACCATGGAAACCTCAACTCATTCTTGATCTGTGTAATATTGTGGAAAATTAGAATTAGCAAAAGTATATATATCATATATCCATTATATATATTGTATATATTATAATTTGACACTAAATTAAAAAGCTCATTAGTAATTAGGATAAAATATTTGATAGTGCTTATAGACAATGTTTCTCATGTCTCATAATTATATTGTCCGTTGACGAGAAATTTGGAAAACATTTTCCATTTCTTATTTTTTTTTTCGGTACAAAACATTTTCCATATCTTTAATCATCTCTTGACTGAAGAAAATGAAGTCAGCGGACAGAAACGTTCAAAGACTGACTTAGTCTTCTTCTTTCTGTTTCTTTGAAATAAAAAGTTTTAATATTTAAATAGTAATTACCACTTTCTGGAAATTTTGAAATTGGAAATTATTTTGATTTTTGATTTCCAATTCCATTGTTATGTTTTTCTCAAGTAAAGTCCTTGAAAATGATTCAGCCTCCTTCAATTCATGTTCTCCTTCAAACATCAGATCACTTGCTTTGTGAACATTAAGCATTACACTTGAGAATAATTCGTAGTTGTTTTGAATGTGATCTTTAACTTCTTCTTCATGTAAAAACCAACAAAATATCCCTGAAATTTCATAATTAAAAATGTTAATTAATTAATAGATCATCTAATTAAATAATTTAATCTTCAAGCACTAGGTCTATAACTCATACCTGGTGATATATCATATCCATACATCCGTAGAAGCCAAAATGCCAAAGAATCTTTGTATAGCTTTGATGCAACTGAATTGTTTGGTTTTGCATCTTGTTCTTCATTCATGTAATTCCTGATACAATTAATTAAGGCAAATTTCAGAATTTAGAAGTTAAGTAATTAATTAGTGTTGTTTTTTTTTTCTTATATATATTTGTTATGAATTAAGTTACCTATAAACTTGTTCCAATACTTGTTCGATCTCTTTCTTGAAATGTTCAGCCAAACCCAGTCTGTATAATTGGTTGACCATGCAAAGCTTTATCAGGTCTTCATCCATGGGATATGTTGGTGGAACTGTCATACAATATGATAAAGTCAATTAATTTCCACAATAAATACAAAAATATTAATTTTGTGTTAACTTATTATAATAAAAAAGAAAGCATCAATAATAAAAAAAATAATAATAAATATATCTAACCTCCATTAGGAAATTTTTGAACTAGAGACTGTAGATAATTTAAACAATGTTTATTTCCAGTAGCCATGAAAGCAGCTGCTGTAGCAGAGGGAGATTGGAATAGGGAGCCATCCTTAGACAAGTGCCTAATAACAAGTTCTTGATCAATATTGTACGAAGGCAAGGTTTCAAGATAAGCCAATAATGGAGGGTATTGGTGCTTGTCCACAAGTTTTTCCCTGTTATTAATTAAAAGGAATTAGTTAATCAAACTAAAATTTGGAGTTTGAACTACTGTTAAAGCTTAATTAATAAAAAGTATATATACCTTTCAAGAATTTCATGCCTTCTATAAAATGTATCCATCACTACCCTTTTTAACCGGTCAGGGAAGACAATCTTAAGACCATTAGTCTGAGCAAGCTCAAGCATTGCAGGAAAGATTATGGAAAAACAACGTGGACATGATTCATTTATGTCTCCAATTAGCTTCTCAGCATTTGTTTGAATGAATGTCATTCCTGTGCAACACTCAAATAATCAAAATGTTAATTAATCCATTTGTATATAGAATTATCGTACATCAAATTTATTATTAACTAATACTATGTTAAAAAATCAAATCAAACTCTTTCAAAAGTTTAGTTTGGTTCACAAGTGCATATGATTCTTCTTTTTTTTTAATTTCTGAACAGATCATACACTAGTAAGGAAAATTCGTAGCGGGTATTTTTTTTAATTGAAAGTTGAAATCAAAGCACCTTGACTTGGACTCTGACTATAAAATGTTCGGTGCATTTGAAATTTCATTTCCTAACATTAATGTTTACTTGTGTATCTTTGTGATGTAAATGGACGTTTACTTGAAATTTTCGTGATTGCGCCACACACACACACACACACACACACATAAATTAATATCATCTCAGTCAGTTTCCTAAATTAATAATTGAAAAATAATTCTTAAATTTATGAAATAGATTGCGAACTCATTAGAGAAATTTTAGCAGTAAATGATAAATCAGAATGCAAAATATTACATATTTACCTTTATCAATAACTGTTTCTCCAACATTCCATCTCTTAAGAGCAACAATGCAAGCAATAGTGGCAGGAAGGCACTCAATAGTAGGCAAACCATCGCCATCGAAATCTCCCCAAAACCCATCTTTTTGGTTTTTAAGAATCCAATCCAAGCAATTCTTAAACATGGGTTGTGAAGGGTCACAAGAATCAGAAATCATGGCTAACCATGCAGTATCATAAGCAGAATTTGCGATGAGGGAATAAGGATCAATATCAGAAAACATATCTTCCTTGATATTTTGAATCAAAGCCTTATTAATGGAGGAATATTTCGATGAAGTCTCCATAATTGAAGTTTTTTCAGAGGAAAATTTTTGGTTAACGAAAATCAAAGTTAATAGGTATGGAGCTGGCGAGCCTTGAAAGATGAAAAATGTTTGTATAAATAGATTTCTTGAATAGATTGTGTTTTGCGTTGTGTAAGAATTTTTCATACTTTTCCACTTCAAGTGGGGCCTATAATACAAGAATTTTCCACTTGCTCATTTGACAATTAATGACGTAGCTGACTTTAGACTACAGTCTTCATCTTCCTGTGTTCTTTTCAAATCTTGAGCTTGATTTGATCAAATAATAACAATAATAATAACAACAACAACAACAACTTATTTCTTGTACTTATTTTTAGGCAGTTGTTGGTTTGATTGCCAAAAATTATAAAAAATGAGATAATTAAAAAGGGTAAAAGACATCGAAAATGTTAGACAATTGAAAACGGTGAGAGGCGAAAGAAAAAAAGAACTAAAAAATAAAAACTGTTCTGTGTGTTAGAAAATTTCACCTTTTTTTTAATTTTTAATTTTGACTTTTTACCAAAAAAAAAAAAACCTGCCCTAACGTATTAAGTTATATAAATATAACTAATTTAACTCTTATGCGTGCACGTTATAATTTACTTTTGTTAGTTGACTTTTGCTAATTAACTTAATTAATCTTTTTTTGATAGGAAATTAACTTAATTTTATTAGCTCTTAATTTTTAATCCAATATTAACTTGATATATGATTTTACGTAGGATATATCTCATTCCATTAAATATTCAAGTATTGTTTTTAGATTTTCTTTTTGGTTTTTCATAAAATTACTGTATTTTAATGCATAAATCACAGAAAAATACTATTTATTTCAGTCACTGAAATAGGCGACATTTTAACTGATATGAAATTAAAGCAATTATATACACACACACATATATATACATATCCTGCGGAAGAATAAGTTTAATTATATTAATTTTTAGCCCTCAGGATATATATGCATGCCCTATCATGAATTTGAATATATATAGTCATAATCCATACATGTATATGTGTACCATGAAAAGGAAAAAAAAATACTTAATATATTTATAACCCTTTATATTTAAAGAATTTTTATTGAGAAATATTAATTATAATCATTTTAAAAAGTAATTGTTTAATAATATTTTTTTATTAATTAAAAAATATTTATTATAAATTTATTTATTAAAAAATATTATAATAAATATTTTTTAATTAATAAAAAAATTATTAAATAATTATTCTTTAGAATAACTATAATTAATATTTTTTATTTTTATTACTTTATTATCATGTAGCCTTCGAAAAACCATATAGTTTTTTATAAACGTCTTTTCCCTTATGCAATTGCCCATTTCTTTAACAAAAAATAGATGTGATCTAGTGCTAGTTTTCAAAAGCTCTGACAATAACAAAAAAAAAAGACACATAAGAAAACTTTAAAAAAATTCCAAATCAATAGTTTTCAAAGATGAATTTTCCCCGAGACATTCTTAATTGGATCCTTCGAGACGTTTTTATCTAGATTAAATATACATGCATGTAACTAATAAGATTAGTTATATTTATTTCTACTTCAAGAATTCTAAGGACAAGAGCTATTGATTTCGATGTCTCTGTTTTAGTTGAAGGGCTATTGGATCTTGTATTATACACTGCTATTTTTTAGACGAATTATCAGTATACAATGTTAAAAATCAAGTCTTTTTCTCAATAAGAAAGGGGTCAAATTGGGTAATTCTGGGTTTTTCTTATTAAGATTTACTAAGATGTCTTTGATTTAAAATTTTCAATTTCAATTACTCTTTTGCTTTTATAATGTTGATTTCCTTGGAATTGTATTTGTAAGTTTCTGATATTCGTTTTTATGTTTTTGTAATTTTTTCTATCCCCTGATTTTAATTGAATTTGAATGCATGTAATTTTAGGTGGGTTATTCTATTTGAGGGAATTGATGATAACACTGGTCTTCGTGTAGGAATTTATTTTCCAGTCATTTTGAAGAAGAAGAAGAAGATTATAAGAAATTACCCATAATTCTTCTTTTTCATGGAGGTGGGTTTTGTAATAGCCAAGCTAATTGGTTTATTTATTATAATATATATACTACACTTGTCAAGTCTTGTCTCCGTTTACCTTTAGTTAGCCCTTGAAACACCGGTTACCGGCGGCTAGTGAGGATGGATTCGCCGCTCTTATCAGTAGAATTGCTAATAAGTATTGGAACGGGTCATAGTTTTTATCCGTAGAATTCAAAGCTAATAAATAAGTTGAATTGCTAGTTAATAATGGAGTAGGCTATAGATTTTATGAGTAAAATTCAAGGTTAACAAAATGACGGGTGTTATTGTTATTTTACTGCCTATATTTATAAGTTTTAGTCCATTTATGGGTGTGTAAATTTGTTGGATTTCACATAATTCAGTTAAATTAAGTATATTTTAATGGAATTCAATCAATTTATATTATATGTACAAATAAAATCTAATTTATATTTTTAAAAAAATTTAAATTCGATCGAATGGCTGGTTAAAATTTATTAAATAAATTATAAAAATATTAAGAATAATAACCTATTTTTAAAAGATAGTTCTAAATATTTCAAACTATTATGCCAAATTATATTTTTAAAATTTATTTATTTATTATATTATGATTTATAAATAAATATAATAATTTGTACTGCTATATAATATATTTATACATATTATACAATGAGAAAAATTATATTAAAATTTTACACATTTAAGATTTTTAAACATTTAATAAATTAAATCAATTAATAATTTAATATAATTTGATAAGAGTTAAGAGGACAAAGAGTGTGGTGAGGATAGGTAGAAATTAGTCGTGGGGACTAAGGATGATAGAGAAGAACATCCATTATTATAAATTAGACATCCTTCTGGAAAGTTCTTCCATCCATAATTTAATGGCTGCTAAGTCATTAAATTATGCTTTTAACTTAAGTTCGGGGGGTTGTTTTAAAGTGATTCCTTTAATATAATTTATATAAATAATATTATTTAATTTTTTAAATTTATTTTAATAAAAAAATTTTCATCAAAACCATTAATAAATACTGATATAATAGTTAACATGATACATAATATGCTTTCACTTAATCTTAAAATAATATGACAAATCATATAAAATTGACACGTCATTTTAATGCTAACATAATGCTACATCATATGCAATATCAACAATTTCTTAATCTACTAAACAAACAATAATAATTTTCATCAATAATCCCTTAAGTTTAATAATAATTTTATCCATAGTATTTTAAATTTGAAGAATATTTCAGCATCACCCCCTTTAATTTATTATTGAATAAAATTAACATAAAATTAATATTCTATGAAATACAAAACTAATTTTATTTAATAATTAAATAAAATTTATCAACTAAATTAATAAATTTATGTTTAAATTATTAAAAGAATTCAAAATTTTAAAATTATCTAATTTTAAAATTATTTATATTTGAATAATTCCAATGTAAATTTAAAATTAGATAATTTTGAAAATTTAAATTCCTCTCCAAATTTGAATTTTTCTCTCATAAATTTAAAAAATTAGAAAATTTTGAAAATTTAAAAATTATAAAAAATAATTTTTGCATTAGCATAATCTCAATTCTTCTCAAATAATCAAAATTTTCATTTTTATTGGTATAATTATTAATTATTAGAATATAAATTTTAGTTTTTAATTATTTAATTGAATTATTCAATTAAGTTAAATATTAATTTTTAATTATTTAATTTTTATTTTTATTTTACATTGAAATTATTCAAATTTAAAAATTAGATAATTTTGAAAACTTGAATTCTTTTAATAATTTATACATAGATTCATTAATTTAATTAATAAATTTTATTTAATTATTAAATAAAATTAGTTTTGTATTTTATTGAATGTCAATTTTATATTACTTTTATTTAATCATAAACTAAAGGAATAACGTTCAAATATTTCTCAAATTTAAGGGACTATGAATAAAATTATTATTAAATTTAAGGAACTATGGAGAAAAAATTATTATTATTTATTTAATGAAATTAAGAAATTACTGTTGTGGTATATGATGTGGTGTCATGTCAGCACTAAAGTAACGGGGCAATATTATATGATTTGCCACGTCATTTTAGGCCGACGTGATGTCATATCATGTATTACGTCAACTGTCACATTAATATCTGTTAACACTGTTAACAGAAAAATTTTATTGAAATAAATTTAAAATTTTGAATGATATTATTAATACAAATCATATTAAAACACGACTTTAAAATAACACATAAACTTAAATGGTTGCAGATGAAATTTACTCTAAAATAAGCAATTAAAGGCATGGTTTAGTGGTCTAACCATATGGAGTATGTCTTAAAGGGAAGATAATATTTGGATAATATTTTGTCATTAATTTCATTAATTTAAGATTCTGATAATTAATTTTTAAGTACATTGAAATGTAGTTAATGAAAATTAATAAATTAATTAATAATACTAGGTTTAATAGTAAATTATTTTCAATACAATTGCCTAATAAACACGTTTGAATTTATAAAAAAAAAATACATATTTGAACTTAGTAACACGCACCTTCTCTTGCCTATTTCAAATTATTCTAGAATAATTGGGTCAGTTTCTAATAAGTTGAACTTAATTTCTCAAATTATTTTTCTTAACTGAATTTTGATTAATATTAAAATTTTTGATACCATAATTTTGAATTTTCAAAGCCAAAATGTCAAGATTCAATAGTTATTTCTAATTTGACTTCAAAATCCTATTTTATGTGCTTTGGTATATTGAGTTTTGACCAACATTATTATTATTATTATTATTATTATTATTATTATTATTATTATTATTATTATTTCCTCCATGTTAAATTAATAATTTATTTTATTTTTCAAATAAAGAAAATTAGTTAATACTACGTAAACCTTTTTTAAAAAAATACTTCCTTCTCAATAATAATATATTATTTTTATATATTTTTATTTAAAATATATGCATTAATTATATACAATAGATTAATGCAATCAATAAACCAATGTAGAGAATGTTTTATAAAATTTATATTTAGTAATTAAAAATAAACTAAATTTAAAACTGATGAAAAAAAATATCCATTTGAAAGGAAGAGATTATTATCTTTGCTACTTCAAAGGATTTAATGGCGCGGAGCTTGCACTAAATGTTTTTTCTATAACAAATATGTCATTTTATGGTTCTTGTTTATAACCAACTTCTAGTCGTGCTGCAAAAACCTTCTAGTCGGTGTGTCATGGTGAGACTTTAGACTTGTAGTTCTGACTAGACTCGTTAACTGAACTCCTTATATATATATATATATGAAGAAAATTTAAATAATTAATACCATAAGTTATATATAAAACATATTTTTTTTTAATATATTGATGAAAGTTAAATTACCGAGAACTTTTTAACTTTCAACTTAAAATCAAGATGATTTTAAAATTCAAAATTAAGGGAAACAAATAACATAAATTATTCAATTATTTTTATGCACATAACTTATAATTTAAATAAATTAAACACTTCATTTTAACTTTTATTAACTGTCTATGGACATCCTTTTGTTTATAAAGAAGAAGAAGAAGAAGAAGAAGATTGTAATTAAGGATAGCAATCAATTGGGTATAAGGGTGGGTATTTTTGAATACTCGACGTGTTTTGATCCGTTTATATAGGTTATGGGTAATTTATAAATGTATTTAAGAGAATATGAATAATATTTTTATTATTCATGATAAATTTATGTTGGATTTAGATATATATTTTTTGGTACCCATTTTTCGAATCCAATATATATATATTATATTTTATTAAAATTAAAATTAAATATTTATTATATTTTATTTAAATTTTAAAATTATGTGATATAAAATTATTTTTAAAAAAATTATGTTAATATTAAATATTTATTTATATGAAAAATTATAATTTATATTTTAAATTTTATAATATTTTTAAATTTTTATATGTAAATGAGTAATTAAATAGGTTCTTGTAGTAAATTGGTTGTAGTAAACATGTTTAAAACGATAGAAGTATAACTATAATAAGGTTTAAATGGTTTCGAATAGTTTAAAAGTTAAAAAAATTTGTATTTAAATTCAGATAGAAAATTTTTTATGCATATCCTATCCATTTCTACACCTAATTGGATATTTTTGGATTATTGATCTATTTATATAATATGTGATTAGTTTATAAATAAATTTGAATAGATATATAAATATTTTTATTATCTGTTATGGGTTTGGAACGGATTTGGTGGATATATATCTCCAAAAATTAATTATCTAAATCCGGCTATATATTAGTTATATTTTATTAAATTTTAGTTATGTATTTATTTTATTTTATTTTTATTATAGAATTGCAAGTATAAAATTATATTAGTATTAAATTTTTATCTAGAATTATTTAGTTAAGAAATTATAATTTTTTAATTTAAAATTTATAATATTTTTAAATTTTTACACTTAACTGAATAATTAAACATGTATGAATAATAAAAAAAAGTAATATTAAACGAGTTTAAAATGAATAAGAGTAATAAAAGAATAATTATAATCGAGTTAACACGAATACAAATAATTTAAATTTAATCAGATTTAAATTTAAATTTGGATAAGACAATTTTCACATTTACTCTATTCGTTGAAATTCTTAATTATAATTAATTGTTTTCTCATAATAAGTTAATAGCTATATAAGATAATATTATCAAGCTTAACACATTTATCACTCCTTATATTTGATATATTTAGTCATTTTACCCTTTTATTTTTAAAGTAACCAAATAGCTCATTATACTTACTAATTGTTTAACCATTTAATCCAAGATTTAATATAACTAGATATTGAATGGTGCGTGCTTTCCAAATCCTGTTACATTACAAATATGTCATCAATGACATGTCAAAAAGATGATAAATTTTAATTTAAAAAATTTAAAAATTTAAAAATAAATTTTTTAACAATAAAAAATATTAAAATTAAAAAATTGAAAATTAAGAAAAATTTTGAAACCCGTCTTCCTCGCCAATAAAAAAATCAATGAACTTTCACTCATCGCCACCAATAGTTACTGATAGGCCACCTCTCCCTCTTGTCCCATAGCCACCATTGTTGTCATTTTCCCTCCCTCTTCCACTGTGGAATCGTCTCCCACTTTTTCCAAAATCACTTGAAACCCTATTGTCACCCTTTTTCCATCCTCTGGCAACCAAAAATCTTGACACTCTATTCAGAGGAGAAGAAGCAGAAGAGCTGGAGATCTAGCTACCCAAAACCCAATAGAAGTTGTTACAACTTTTTCTTTGTTGAAGAACACTACAAGCTCGAGTCTTTATACCCAAATAGAGAAAGAAAGTTTATGAAGATTATCAGTCGTTAATCATGGAGCAATCTCAGTGCATAGTAGATGATGGTAAAAAAAATTAGTAAAGCTCCTAGTTCTTGTATTTATATTTTGATCACTTGGTTCTTCAATCTCTATTGATTGTGAGGTTTGTGGTTTGTGGGGTTGGACTGGAGCAATGATGGTGAAGCGATACAGGCCATAATTTTTTTTAAAAGTTTTTTATTTAAATTAAATTTATTTATAATTATTATTTTGATATATAAATTTATAAATACAAGTATAGTCTAAATATTTTTAATTGAATTTTTACTTGTTTAATATTTTTTTTAAATTTTTAATGTGGGCTATAAAAATTTAAATTAAAAATAATAAAATTATTTTTACAAATAATTTAATATAATATTATAAATAAATTATAATATAATTAATTTTTAATAAATAATAAAAAAATTAAAAATAATAATTTAACTAATTAAAGGGCATTTTCTATATTTTATAATACATATCAACATATTTAGATGTATTTATATACTACTAAAAAGCAAACTATAAACATCTTGCCACATCAGTAATTAATGGATAAATGGTTAAGTAATTGACAAATATAAAAGACTATCTGATTACTCGAAAAATAAAAAAGATAAAATGACTAAATATGTCAAGTATAAAGAACGGCTCATGTATTAAGCCTATCATCATTGAAACTAAATATATTTTTCTAATGTATAAAATTTTTTGTCTTCTTAGATAATTTAAGTGAAGTAAAAAAGACCTAAAAATTTCTAAATAATTTTTTAAACAAAGCAATGACAATGAGACAAATATAAATTTTTAAGAGGAAATTTTAATTTTGAATAATATTATTGGCATGTACATCAAGTCTAATAAGAAAAATATATGGATCGTGTAAAAAGAATATTAACATTTTATACTTATAAAATACTCTCTCTGTTTTATTTTAAGTGTTGTGTAAGAAAATTTTTTTATTTCACTTTAAGTGTTGTTTTTAAAAATTCAAGAGAGTATTAATTAAAAAGTTTCAATAATACCCCTATTAATTGATAAAAAAAATAAATGAAGTGAGAAAGATGAAAAATGTTATTTAGGTAAATTATAATAAATTTTTTATAAAATTTATAATAGGTAATCATTTTTTTGATTTGTGCGCACCATTATTACACGACACTTGAAATGAAACAGATGGAGTAATGAATATAATCATATAAAAACTAAAAATACCAAAAATTGCTTTGCTTACAAGATCGTATTATATCCATAAGTGATAGATAGCAAAATTTTGTCATCATTTGTGAAAATATTTATGCCCATTATTATATGATTATGTTGATTTTACCCTATTTTTATATAGGATACAACTTAAGAAGAAAAAAGGAGCAAAACAAGAGAAAAATATCTAAATAGAGCATGAGATGACAGAGATATGCACAAGTAAATGCATGACCATGCGGATAGTCATGTATATTACTGCTGAAAATTCTTTTCAGAGTCTTAAGGGGCAAAAATATACATGGGCGAACACATGACCATACAGGTGGTCATACACATCAAAGTCAGAATTTATCTTTATAGAGTTTTGAAGGACAGAGATATGCATGGTTGAACGCATGACTATGCGAGTGATCATACTTGTTATTGTCAAATTTTTTCTCTATGAAATTTTAATAAGCCTATGACAAAGCTTGTGAAGAGCAAACTTGATCAGAAAAGAAAAATTACTATAGCTGGAATTTTCTATTTTTATTGGAATAGAGATATATTGCAATTTTTGAAAGATATTAAAAGATTCTTTTGAATTATAATCCCTTTTTTATGATAAGGATGACTATTATTTTGGGATATTTATTATATTTAATATTTTTTTATTTTTCTTAATTAGAGGGGAAGTATAGAATTTTATTTCTTAGAAGTTATATAAGGGTAGAGAAGAATAAAACCTTTTTTTTTTTTTTTGCTTCTTTCAAATTTGGATTTTCCATATTCTTTCTTTATACTTTATTCAAGTTTTCTTCATTCAAATCATGTATAATTAATTCATATCAATTGAAGGTTAATTGTTCATGCTCAAAAGAAAAAAAGGTTAATTGAGATTTTAATACATTAAGAATTTGTGAGATCTAAATATTATTTTTTTGTTATTTGATAAAAAAGGCCTATTGTTCGATTAGTTTAATAATATAATATCATTCAAAATAATTGAATCTATAATTATTTTTGTTATTTTGATATTAGTGATAATTAGATATAATACTAAAAAGATATATAATCGAACTTAAATAAATCATACGGTTAAATTATTAAATAGAATTAGGTCATTTTGGTCTTTAAGTCAATTAGTAAGTTACTAAGAGCGTTTTTGTAGAGTTATTTACCAGTAAGAATTAATTATATAACATTTTTTGATTAATTTAAAACTTAAAAAATGATTGGCCATTGCGAACATCTCTAACAACTAAAATTAATTTATTGAAAAATTTAGATGAATCTATTTTTGTATCAAGAATCAATCCAAGAATTAAAATTGAAATTATCATTTCAACTGAAATTACTCTCATTAATATTTACTATAATTATTTATTGTATTTAATTTTAGAACTTCTATTTTTGCATTAGTTTTGACTTTAGTTCAAATTTATAAATCTTTCTTTTTTTTCAAAAATTTTTATTCTAGTTTTCCTTCATATTCAAAAAAAAAATTTTAAATAAGTATCAAACTCCGTATCAATTAGACTCTATTCACCACTTCTACAATTAATTCAATTTAGAAATATGAGTTTATTTTTTATGGCTTCAATATCCACCAATAAGAACTTGAATCTAAAATTAATTTCTCATTTCTAATATATATTTTTGAAGCAAGTAAATTATTTATTCAATCATATTACAGTTATTTTGGAAATTGAAAAATTCTGAATTTGAATTCCAACCCATGCAATAAACTAAATTGAAACTGATAAGACATTTCAAAAAAAAAAAGAAAAAAAAAGAAAATGATAAACAATTTGATAAATTATAGTGTGGTGCACTGAACTTAGTGATAGTGCCGTGCACTAAACTTGTATATATTTAGTGAATACTGAATATATATAAAAATAAACATCGATTTTTTTATTAAATAAAAAGTAAATAAATTAATATATTCTAGGGCGAAGTTAAGATCTTAAAAAAAGGGGCAAAACTTTTTTTAGGCTTTACTCTCTAACTATCCTTTTTTTATTCTATTCTCAATGCTCATTATATCTTACATTTATTCATTATTTTATAAATTTATTAATCTATTAATAAACTATTTTTATTTATATAAAAAATTAGATTAATAAAAAATATTAGTATTTATATGTATTTACATGATTATTTATAAAAAATAAAATAAAAAGAAAAATATTAAATTATAAATATATTTTTTTAAAAAATAATTAAATAAAAATTATCGAACAATATTAAAAGTAAAAATAATAAAACAAAAATTAAAAGAAAATCAAAAGTAAAAAGAAGAAATTATAAAAAAAAAAGTAAAAATGAATTTAAAAAACAAGATTTAATTTTTTTTTCAATTTGTCCTTAATTTTTTGATTCATTAAATGAGTTCAAATTAATTTGATGCAAAAATTTGTATACTTGCTTATTTATTTTTTTATTATTTTTTATTTGAATAGTATTTTTTGTCAATTAAAAAAAGATATTTGTTTAGAGAAAAAATAATTTATTGAATTTTTTTTTTACTTTTTGCATAAATTAAAGAATAGTTAAGAGGATAATTTAAAATTTTAAAGGGGAAAATAAATAAATAATTATAAAATTTTTAAAAAATATACATATAAAAAAACAATCATTTACATTTACAATTATATATACATCCACTCATGTAATACAATTTTATTAATTGCATATGCCACTTTTTTGTATTCTTACTTAAGGACAAGTAATGGATACCACAAGCTGTTGGGAAAATCGCTATTTTCCCGCCCCTCAGACCGTCTTTAAGCAGGAATAAATGAGAAAATAAAATAACAATTGAGAAATTAAAGAGAATAAAACACAATGATTTAACGTGGAAAACTCCCGAATGGAGAAAAACCACGGTCGTTGTCTAACGACAACCAAGAAAAATATTCACTATGCGGCAAATTGTTACAACCACAAATTACAAAATATTTTTCTAACCGACACCCACAAAACAACCCCCAAATATTTATACTCCAAGGAACTCCAAGAGATTGATTCTCTAATTCCTAATATAAACTATTTGGTATTTAACCTATAGCTCTCCTTAAGCTATATTTTGTGTTTGCTTGGTGTATTTACAAATGGAGAGAATGAGCCTATTTATAGGCTTCAAATGCAAATAAATTGTCAAACTAAATTAGGTGAAAATTAGGCTAAATTAGGCACCTCCCATTTTCACCTCACATTTTTGACAATTTTTTCATTGTTAGGCACCTTGCATTTTTGACTTTCTTTATTTTTATTTTTCAATTTTGGTGTGCTACCACCAACAATCTCCACCTTGAAAAATAAAAACACAACATTGTCTGTTACCGACAATTATAATTCTTAACGTCAAGAATTAACATACTCCACCATAAAAGAGTATCGACACTTGGAATTATTTCGCCAACTCCAAGAATTTTTCATCGGCCATGTCGGATCCCGCTAATAGTTTATGGTGCAACCCTCCTGTTGACTTTCTGAGAGTTCATTAGCCATCGACATAATTTTTCCACCACGCACCTTGCATCAACTGTCAACCAATGCAGCGCGCATTTCCGTGGACCAGCTACCAATAATCAGTCCTCTTCCATGGCATCTCAACGGGTAGCAATCATGCCATGAGGACACACTTCTCTCAACTACAGAGACAACTCATCATCTCCTTCGCCACAGGAGATCACATTGGCAGCAACAACGTTAGAGCTTCTAGCCGAATCAACTCCACCGTTCGGGCAATCCTTCCTCACGTGTCCAGTTTGACCACACCCCCAGCAGACAACCTTCCTCTTTCCGGAGCCTTTATTCTTTTTCCTGATACCGACAGATAAAGCTGAATTCTCATAAGATTTATTTTCCATTTCATTCAGTCTTCTCTCCTCAGTAATGAGCTTACTAACCACATCCGCATACACCACTTCCTTACTACCATATTTCAGAACAGGCTTCATATGCTCATATGTTGAAGGAAGTGACAGGATAAGCCGGAGAGCTTTATCTTCATCTTCGGTTTTCACTCCAAGAGTTTCTAATTCAGAGATAATACCATTGAGGACACTCAGGTGATCGGACAGCTTTGTACATTCCGCCATTTTCAACGTATGAAATTGCTCTTTCAAATATAACCTATTGGATATATTTTTTCCCTGATACAATTCTTCCAGTTTCTCCCACAGCTCCTTTGTCGTGGGCAATCCAAGCACATTAGCAAGAACATTTTTTGCTAGACACATGCGAATTTGACTTGCCGCCTTGATATCCAGCTCCTCCCATTCTTCGTCACTAATCTTGGATTTTTCTGAGTCTCCACTGCCACCGCCTTTTTCTGAATTTCTTCCGCTGACTGGTTTACCCTGCAAAACCTTATGTAGTCCAGACTGTATCAACACGTCTTTGACTTGCACTTGCCACAGTGTAAAATTCATTCTCCCATCAAATTTCTCAATCTCGCATCTCATTGCCGACATGCTTACTTTGTGCTTAATAAAGGACCAGAAATAAATATTACACCAGGTCTCACTTAAAATCCACTTGCCTTAGACTAAATTCGTGTCGTTTGACAGAATTTACCTCGACATGTAATTATTTATCTCACCACCAATACTCAAGCACACCAAAGCAAAACGGCTCCACCTTTTCCAAAGCTCCACCAGCTTAAAAACAAAAATAATTTTTAACAAAAATCTTTTCTGATGTGGAAGATCAGACCAAGCTGCAACCACAGTGCATACTAAGATTTTTGACAAAAAATTATAACACCTAAGCTCTGATACCACTTGTTGGGAAAATCGCTATTTTCCCGCCCCTCGGACCGTCTTTAAGCAGGAATAAATGAGAAAATAAAATAACAATTGAGAAATTAAAGAGAATAAAACACAATGATTTAACGTGGAAAACTCCCGAATAGAGAAAAACTACGGTCGTTGTCTAACGACAACCAAGAAAAATATTCACTATGCGGCAAATTGTTACAACCACAAATTACAAAATATTTTTCTAACCGACACCCACAAAATAACCCCCAAATATTTATACTCCAAGGAACTCCAAGAGATTGATTCTCTAATTCCTAATATAAACTATTTGGTATTTAACCTATAGCTTTTCTTAAGCTATATTTTGTGTTTGCTTGGTGTATTTACAAATGGAGAGAATGAGCCTATTTATAGGCTTCAAATGCAAATAAATTGTCAAACTAAATTAGGTGAAAATTAGGCTAAATTAGGCACCTCCCATTTTCACCTCACATTTTTTGACAATTTCTTCATTGTTAGGCACCTTGCATTTTTGACTTTCTTTATTTTTATTTTTCAATTTTGGTGTGCTACCACCAACACAAACGACAACATAGTCATAAATCTAGTTATATATATAGAAAATAAAATATAGATCACTTCATGTGGTCTAAAATGATGAAGAATAATTTCATTAATGGAAATTTTTTCTGGACATGCTAAACGCATACAGAGTAGCTATTGATATAATAATAATGTATGATATAAATTATTGTGCGGTTTAATATTTATTATTATTATTTTTTATATAATTTTTTGCACCAGTTTGCATGGGCTGATTGTTTCTGAAACACTTGTCAAAAATGCTACCAAACAAAGACGACTAAATAATGTATGATATAAATTATTGTTTGGTTAAAAATCAATATTCAGTAATTATTTTTTAATTGCTATTCTATAAAATTAATTAAAATTTTAATCAAGAGTGAATATTGAATTCAATTATTTATTTTCTTTAACCATTCCTGTAACTTTCTCGGTGAAATGTTCGAAAAAGAAAGAAAGAAAGTGAGAGAGAATGAAATAAAAACTGAAAAGCAAATGAAAAAACCATATGGTCATCTCTAAAAGTTAAAGCAAAAATTAGTTAGAGGCATCATCTTTGTTTGGTAGAATTTTTGACAATTGTTTCAGAAAAAAATACCCCATCCAAATTTGTGTGAACATTTTAAAAAAAAATTATAAAAAAATAATAATTTAATACAAATCAAAATTTATAGTTTCAGTTTGTTTGTGATCAAACTAAAATTATAAGTTTCAGATTGTGCATAAATTTAAAAAAAAAAATTAAACTAAAATTTTGAGTTTTTATTTTATCTTTTAACTCCTATACGGCGATAAATATAAGAGCAAGTCTCGTGTATTTTAATAAAAATATGAAGCTTTCTCCCTCGTATTTTAATATTTCGACTCTTCTTTTCGATTAGTATATTCAATATGTCTTCGTAATTCGTATGCTGATGAGGCCCCCTTACTGTCTTTTGCGTTAATAATAAAAGCTTGAGTAGATATATCAGAGACCAATTTCATTATTGGAGTAACAGCCCGGGTAGACTTTTCGACCGCCTAATACGATTAATGCCACTGAATACTTGGGGTCGGATGTTTTGTTTTGGAACGCATGATCAATGACCTTTTTTGCTAAATGAGTGGTGTCTAACGTCTTGAGTCTAGACAATGAGATTAATTTCACATATTTTTTCAAAATTAAAAAAAAATTAGAGTGAGTTAATTATATATGAAACTATTGAACTGAAATAGAGAAACATATGCATAAACTATTGTACAAATATAAACATACAATTTGATATAAAGATAATTATTATAAATTTATATAAAAATATAATTTAATTCGTTAATTTTTATAGAATTTCTAAGTACTCTGAAGGATTTTATTTAATTTAATTCATCAAGTCTGTCATTTATAAATTTTATAAAAGCTTTATCTATAAGACTTCACCTATTATGAAATATTATAATTAAAAATATAATCAGTATATTTTTTCGAGTACACAATTTTTATTTTTAATTATTTCTAATTTATATTAATTAATTGTTAGTGAAAAATATTCTACTTATTCACACATATAGTGGATTTTTATTTTCGCTCTTCTTATTTTTACAACGACCACAAAATAATCATTTTGAACTATGTTATAGATATAGTCAAAATTTAAATTTGTAATGAAATAAAATATAATTTTCTCTTTCACTGTTTATTATATATTAAAAAATTGCTAAACTTTAATATAAAATCTTAAAAACTGAAAAGGAAATTAGAGAGTGAAAATATATTAAGGGCTTGGCCTTGGCCAACGGTAGTCCTAAATCTAAAATCTAAGTCAGTATTGAAACCTCAAGAAGAGAAGCAAACAATGGCCTTTACCCTGTGTGCAAAATCAAGCAATGATTCGCTAATTATTTATTATTTATTTTTAAATGTAATACGTTTGTCCTGTTTTGCAAAAATACATGAATATATATATATATATACACACATACACACTTAATCTTTTTTTACCATGCATGCAATTAAGGCAAATTAATACCTTTTAGGCATGAATATGCAAATTTTAATTAATTAAGAAAATTATAAGTTAATAGATCAAATTCTGAAAAAAAAATTAATGTTTTTCAAACTTAACTTCCATGAATCACCAATTTTTTTATATCACGAATCAATTACCAAATTAGAATGTCAATTTCATCCTCATTTGCCAATAGTAAAGCTTTGGAACTTTGGTATTATGGTAAAATAAAATTTGAAACCCTTAATTCTAATAGATTTACTTCGAATTTGTAAAACCCTTGATTTTTTTTTTGGGAAAATTGGAGCCTAGGGGCAAAATGGTAATTTTACCTTTAATTCACATTCGGGTGAATTTTATAACGTTTGATGCTTATTTTCATAATGTGGGTGTTGAAATGTTTGTTTTGAGTATAATATTGCGTTTTTGGCTTCGGGGGTATTTTGGTCATTTTGGCGGTCGAAAAATTTTTGGGTTTCGTTTTGCTGTTTTTGATGTCATTTTGGTGACCGTGATGTCATTACGGTTATTTTAAGTATAATTTTGCTAGGGTTTGTGTTTCGGAAATTTTTCGAGTATTTATTAATTTTTAATTAAAATAAATTAAATAATTCTGAAAATAATTGAATTTGTGGTTAGTTGTAAATTTTTATAAGCTAATTGGGGTATTTTTTTGAATTTTTAAAGAGTTTTAGGGTATTTTTTTTAAAAAAAATTAATCTAGGGGTATATTGGTAATTTTTCACCTAAAAATTGTATAAATATGGGTGTTAGGGCACCCATTTGAGTGTCTAAAATTATTTGCGCCGTTAGAGAGAGAAAGAGGAGAAAAATCAAAATTTTTTTTCAAAATCTGGGCAGTGTCGTTTCGGTCAGTGGGCGCGCAGTAGCTGGTGTCGTTCGACGTGTGGAGTGTGTCGTTCGGCGTGGAGCTGCGGGCTGGAGCATTGTCGTTAGGCGAGCTGGGCGTGTCTTTCGGCGGGCCAGCGCGAAAAGGCAGTCTGTCGTTTTGGCTTCTGTTTTCTGGCAGCTTTGATATTTGAGGTTTTTTTTTCAATTTCTTCCAACTTTATGGCATGATTTGTGTTGTTGGATATTTTTATGATGTTTAGGGTGTTATAAAATAATATTTTTGATTTATTTCGATTTTTTAATTAATTAAAAATAATTAAAAATTGTAGGATGATTTTAGAGGTTCTTGATGTTTAATATTTAATTTGGAAGTTTAAGTTAATGATCTAGTATTTTTGGCAATTGTAATCTGTTCTAGGGATGTTATACTTAATTTAGAAATTTATTTTGGAATTTTCATGTTTGATTTATATTTTTAATTCATTAATAAAGTGAAAAATTATTTCTGCTGTTGATTACTAATATTTCAGTAACTTTGTTGAATTTTTAAAAATTATTGGTAAATGATCTAGGTCTGAATTTTTGATATGTTTTAGGATATGATGTTAGGTGTTTATAAAAAAATATTTTGAGGTCTGGTTCAAATGTTTGTGTTTCGAAATAAATTTATTTCTCAACTGCTGCCAGTATGGTAACTGGTTGTATGAATCCGATTTAAAAATTAAATTGAGGGACTTAGAGGTTTCTAAAAATTATGAAATTTTGATATGTTGTTTATTAAGATGTTTTGAATCTGTGAAAAATAAATTGGAGTCTGGTTCTAATGTTTAGGGTCTGAAATAAATTAAGTATTGGCACTGCTGTTGGTTAAGGGTTTCTGATGATGTCTGATTTGAAAATTATTTTGAAAGTCTTAGATGTCTTGAAAAATTATGAAATTTTTATATGTTGTCCATACTGATGTCTATAATATGAGAAAATTATTTATATAATTTTGTGATAACGAAATGTGAGGAATTTATGATGATTTTTGCTGTACTGATTTTTAGTGGTTCAAACAGAACCAGAATGTTGTAAAATATTTTTGGAGGATCAAATAAATTTGGATTAATCTGAAATTTTGCACACACATTATTTTGATGTTGGAGAAGCTACTGGAATTTTTCCAGAGTTTTTGAATGATGGAATTATTTTCTGGAAATATTTGAATTATAGGGACGACTTAAGAATTTTATCGGTTTTGGGTGTTGGTATGGATTATGATTTTTGCATAGGGAATGATATGATATTATTTGATAAATGAGTTATAAAAATTGAGTTGAGGTTCTGGTTCTAATAAATTTTAATTAATTAATTGATTTTGTATTTTTGTGGTGCGATCGGTTTAACCATTGGGTTGAACTATAATTTTGAGTTGAGTCGGGTTGATTTTTAATTTTGGATTATCTTAGTTAATTGTTGGTTAAGTATTGATCTTTTTGCATTCATAACATGCATTGCATCCCTCATGATAGATGAGATAGTGGGTTTGACTTTTGGATTATGTAATTATCTTTCTTTAGGCAATAATCAGGCTGAAGCTCGAGGTCAATAGGTTGTAAGGATTTGGCTAAGCTTTCTTTGGATACCAAGTAAGTTCATGGGTGTATGTGAATTATTTGTGATGTGCTATTTGCTAACTAAACTAATATATATATAAGCCCTTCGAATATATTATTCTTTCTAATTTCGATATATTATCCTTTCTTGCCCTAGCCTTGCATGTGAATAGGAGACAGAGAAACTTGTATGCTATTTGCTAAATGCCTTGATGTGATATTGAATATTTTGTGATGTGCGATGGTGTGTCTAATGGGGACGGAGGATGTGGATTGTGATTATGGAGATTATTTTATATATCGATATCGATCTTGTTCTTGGGGCTTATGCCTACTTGCTTTTGGGGCCACGTGCCTACTTGTTCTTGGATATGGTTGGAAGAGGAGGATGTTATATTTTGTAGACCCCGATACACCATCATGTATGTGATTATTGTGGATGTTTACTTGATAAATATTACTTGTTAAATTGTATTAGTGTTTCTCTGCCTCTCATGAGCTTACTGAGCGTATTTATATCGCTCACACCCATATAGATTGACTTGCAGGTTGAAGTTATTTTCCTTAGTGAGCTCGGTCGATTTTTTTGTGGATCTTCTAGTTTAGTTGTGGATTTTGGTTCGTCCGCATATTTACTTCTCTCCATAGAGATTTCTGGATAATTTTGGGCGGACTGTGTCCGAACCCCTTTTTCTTGTAATAAGGAGTAAACTGTTTCTTTGTATCTAGTTTGAGTTTTAATTATCGAACTTGATTCTTTAATAGTATCATTTCTATTGATGACTTGATTATGGAATAAATTTATTGAATTTAGTAATTTTACACTTTAATAATAAATTTAAATTAGGTTTTTAAGGTTGTACTTAGGTATAGCCTTACGCCGGTCCCGGCTCCCATGTTTGGGTCGTGACAGAATTCATGGTAGATTAGAATTAGAATTATAATTAAAAAAGAACCTTGTGCAATACTGTGAGTATTTTTATTTTTCTGAATTCTATAATTATTTTAAATAAATAATTATTTATTTATAGCTATAAATAAAGAAAATAAATTAATACATATATTAATAAATCTAAACAAATAATTTATAATTATAAAATTATAAAATTTAAAATAATTATGTTCATCTCTTGAAAATTCACTATCATTTTTTTGTTTTAAGCTATTCACCATATTTTTAATATATTTTTATATAATTAAATAGTAATTAATTATATTCAATATCAAATAGGATATTATACTTTTATTTAGTTAGCTAAAAAGAAAAAGAAAAAGAAATACCGATAACTAATCTATTCAGTTAGTTGATTGTCCTATGTTATACTATTAAAAAAATATGTTGTTTTTGTGATGAAAAAATAAAAATAAATGAAAAAATAAATAAATAATAAGCTAAATAAAATATAAGAAAAAATATTAAAAAATAAAAATAAAAATATTAAAAATATAATTCGGTACCCGTGCAATTATGATTCATTAATAATTGAATAATAGTGTTATCAACGCTAACATCTTAATTTTATATTCCATCCAAATTAAGCAAAGCTTCCATAGAGCTAACTCACATAATTTATGCATTTTTTGAGTTCATACTCAATTTAATTGAAGTTTCTATCATTATCATAATAAATTTATATTTTTCATAATAAGAAAATAAAATTAAAAATCAACGGCAACAATAAAATCAAACGGTTTTTAATAAATTATTTATTTTAATAAACAATAAATTTAATATTTTATAAAATTTAATTTAAAATTTAATATAGGGATTTTTAATTTATATTATTAGATAATAATTAATTATTATCAATATAAAATAAAATATTCTAATACGATTTTGAGCTCTCCAAATATACATTTATTGTAATTATTTATTAACTTATTTTAATAAATAATAATAAAAATTATTTATTATTAATATCAAATAATATATTATAATACTATTTAAACTCTTCAAATAAATATTTATAATAATTAATTATCTATTTTAGTGAGAGATGTGGTGCAATATTTATGTTAGTATTATCTATTTTAGTATTATATATATAGATATAGCTATTTGATATAATATTTTGTAGTTATTAAAATTTGTGTTTTGATATCATATTCACTTTGTAATATGTGTGAGACTAATGCATATGATATCTCTCTATTGAAAAAGAAAAGATTGGATCCTTATTTAGAGATATGATTCAATTCATAAAATTACTATTTAATTAACAGATAATTAAGTAATTAATTTTTTTAATAAACAAAATATAAAGCGTGTGTACGTTACTCAATTATTTGAAAAATGACTTAAATCTCAATAAATTGCTAACGAGCTTTGATTATTTGAATAGCTAAGGGTGAGACTTTAAAACTAAAATATTTTAGATTCGAAGATTCGAAATGATAAGAATCTGACTTTTTTTTATTGTGAAAGGAATCTGATTTATAACTGTTAAAAAAAATTAAAAATTTTGTGAATTTGTGTTGTCATAAGTTGGACTTAATATTTCTAAATATGACTTATATTATTTTCAAATTTCAAATCAAAGTTGACGAAAAATCTACACTAAAAATGCATTATTATTTTTTTTGAAATCAAAGATGCAGTATTAATTGTATGGGTAACTAATATTTCTAGCTGTATTTGGTCTATAATGGCTGGCTTGCAATAATTATATGTGGATTGAAGAATGAAGAACGAAATAAAGCAAATGTCACATCTTCAAAAGTCTCAGTCTCCTCACAAAGTTTTAAATTTTAAGCCTTTCTTTTTTATTTTCTTGTATCTATCTACATTCTTATTATCACGACTCTATAGATTCAGTCTCCTCACTTTACACAAATCTCTTATTATCACGTCTTAATTAAATATTTTAATGAATTGATTGTAACAATGATTGAGATTCATATATAATATATTTTATTACATATAAATTATTATTATTATTATTATTATTATTATTATTACTACTACTACTACTACTACTATTACTTCTTTCCTAATCAAGTCAAGTCAGTCAAATATGTTACTAATTCTGTTCAAAAAAAAATATGTTACTAATTAATTATTTGATTAACATATACTGTTTAAATTTCTTCTTTTCAATTGTGTGTGTATAAATACACACATACACACAAAATTTTAAAACTCTAATTATATTCAATATTTTGATTTTTGTAATTTTTTTTAAAAATTTTATATAATTTTAAGTATCAAAACATTAAAAATAAATATTTCATAATTAACGAATATTTAATGTGAAAACTAAGATTTTTTATTTTTCATATAGTAATTTAATTTACATATGAATTAAATAAAGGAAAAGTAACAATATAAAAAAGGTATTATATGTATTTCTTATAATTTTTTCTTTCATTTAATATATTATTAATGATGATTTGAACTTTTATATTAATAAATAAAAATAATTAACGAGAAATGGTTTAAGAATAATAGTAATTTTATATTTATATACCATTTTGTTTAAAACAATATTTATTTCTTTTATATTTTAATTAGCAAATTAATATATATATATATATATATATATGAATTAGCGGATCGAATCTTTGTAAAATTTAATATTTTCCAAACTCTAGATATCAGTTTCATCCTCATTTGCCTATAATAAACTTTGGGATTTTTGTATTATTGTAAAACTGAAATTAAAACCCTAAATTTTAATAGAGTTACGTTGAATTCATGGTAGATTATAATTATAATAATTGATATAGTTATTATTTTATAGTCAGTAAAAGGCTAGTATATAATTGAGAAGGGCCAAGAATTTTTTATTTAAAAAAAATATTTATGTTTTGATATCATATTCAGTTTGTGATATGCGATACTATGATGCATATATATATATATATATGTATATGATAGACTGTGGTGAAAATGAAGCAGCAGAAAAATCCTTTGTAAGTTGAGATTTTAAGGTCTGAGGTAGAAAACCAATTAGCTATCAAAAGAATGGAGGCCAAAAATGAAAAATCAAGAAATAGATACCTCAAAGGCTTGGATGTTATTAGTTCTTTTGATGATTAATGAGGAAGAAGCAACCATTCGTCCCACAAACAAGAAAAATTAAGGGAAATCTTACAAAAACCTCGCCCATTTTTTGATTTCTTTAGGAGATGTCGAACGCCGAAATAATTTTTGGCCGAGATAGCCAGATTCACAAAAAAATTAAAAACCCTGAATTATTGACCCAACAAGAATAACTTCCTCACCTTTAGACAACATATGGTGAAGATAAAAAATGGGTCATTTACAAAACTAACATAAAAAATAAATTTTATTTCAAAAATACTATAAAAAAAATTTATACTTTTAAAAAAAATTAGAGTAAATTTTAAAAAAATATCTTACTCATTAAAACAAAATATTTTTTAACATATCTCTTTTTTCAATACAAATAATTTTTTATTTCAATTTTTATCTTTTTTATCTTAAAATTTCACTATTAAATAAATATATTTCAATAAAATTATAAAAATTAATATTTTAAATTATATTTTCGGCATATAAAATATATTAATTTTTATAAAAAAAATTAATTTTAATTACAAATAATAAATAATATCCATAAAATAATAAAAAAAATATATGAAAATATATTAATAAAAATAATTAAATTTATTTTTTAAAAAAATTTATAAATTATAGAGATAAAAAATAAAGTTAATTAAAAATATTAATTTTATTATGTAGATGTTTGTTAGATATTCTGTATATATTTATTATATGTTATATAAATATTGTGAATATTTATTAGATACAATGTGTATGTTATATATTTGTTGTGTATGTTATGTGTTTATTTTATTAATGTTGTGTGAATATAAAATTTTAAAAAATAAAGTTAAAAAATATTAAAAAAATTACGTAAATATTTAATAAATATTTTATGATCTTTGATAGATTTATAAATATTTAATAAATATTATATATTTGTAAGAATATAACATAAAAAAAATATTTTTAAATAAAAAAAATAAAAATAAATCGAAAAAAAAATCACCGTCCAAAACTTTACAAATGAAAAAAAAGAGGCTCGCGCCGTTTAGAAATGAAAAAAAAAACCTGTGGCTCAAACTTTTCAAAAAGGCAAAATGAATTGCCATAATTAGCGCAATTTTCTCATAAAAAATCCCAAACTTTGAAGCGGTAGAGCTTAGGGCTTCGAAATGATTGACTGGTTTGTTGAGAAAGAACGAGCCTAGACTAAGGTTACTTTGGAAAAATATGGGAAAACTCAGGGTAAGTGATAGAGATTGGGACAGTTTTGAGGATTCACAAAGTACCAACGGCAGTGATAGATTTTGTGATGAATGAAGAATTGCTCCTAAGAGTTGAAGAAAGAAGGTGCAGTAGCTACTCTAGAGATATCAAGGGAGTTTGATCGAAGTTTATAAGACGGAAGAAGAACTGAGGATGGTGTATCGTGTGGCCTGGGCATTTGGGTTTCTTGAGGAATGGGTTTTAAAGAAGATGAAATAGGATTATTTTTAAGATCAGAGAGCAACGTGAGCATGGAGGTGGAGTCAGGTAAGTCTTCCACTACCACTTTGAAGATGAATTTTGTGTGGGCTTAACAGACATTGGAGCTGGAAAGTCAGATTTTGTGATATTGTTAAGAGAGATGTTCGATAGAATTAAAATTTAAATTTCAAGTGGGATCAAGATTTGAAGAAAGAGTATTTATACGACGAAATACAAAAGAAGGAATGAGAAACCTTGAAATTTGGAAAGGATTGGAATCAAGGTTGAGGAGATTCTCCAGCGACTCTTTTTCTTCAACTCCTCTTTTTGCCAAAACCATTCATCATTTTCGAAGAATTGAACTTTGGGTCTATAGCGCTTCATAATAAATTGTGCTTGAGAAATGGAACTGAGAAAGAAGGGATTTTAAATGGGCTCTAAATGGTTTCCTTAACTCTGACTCTTAAAGCCGAAAGATATGCGGGGGATAATTGTTTGCTCCAAAATTCAAATGGACCAGGCCAACAAAAGAAGCCCAAATCCAAGACACATTTAGAACAATAACTAAGCAATCTGATGGTTTTGTAATAAAGAGAATGTGAAAAGTGAGGCTGAGGAAATTTCAAGAGATACACTCGAAAATCAGTTGAGTCATATGTTAAGGTCCAAACTAAAATTAAAATCCAAACAAAAGAAAAAAAAAAAGATGCCGCAACAAAAGGAAAAAAAATGGGCAGTAGGAGTAGATATGGAAACATGTGTAATCAATAGTTGAGAAAGTGTGGAGTTAGTGACTGACAATATAGCCGTTATAAATTAATAAGAGGAGAAACGGTTTGTTTTATGGTCACACACAGCAAAGTAAAACACATTGTTTTACTTATTAGTTAAGCACATCGTTTCATTGTAAATAACATCTTTTTTCTTACTCTTAGTTCATTTATACCGGAGAACTAACATAATAGGAGCTATAACTTGTGCGACTTGCATAAGTTGCTGACTTAGTTAAATGATAGATTGTACTAGAAGTTTCTGTAAAGTGTATAAGCTTCATCTCTTGTAACTAATTCACGTGAAATGAATTTTTTCTGTTAATTAGTCCTTTGTTGTTTGGTTGTTTGATTATTCTTTATGAACTCTTATTTCTAAACACAAGCTAGACGCTAGAGCCATAAGTGCAATTTGTGGGCACCAACAGCGCCAACAAACTTTGACCAAGAAAATCAAAGTTTGTTGGTGCAGCAATTGAAGAAAGTTTGCTGGAGGCGCCGAAATTGTTGAGCCGAAATTTTTGATTAAAAAAAAAGAAGGCAAAATGAAATTCTCATACACGTTTTCCCTTGCTTATAAATAGGCAAGGGATGTTAAGCATATGGACATCCCAAAAAAAGAGAGGGAGAGGAAAAATTGAGAGTTATATTGTAATTCCTATTATTTCCTTCTAATAAAATTCTTCTATCCTTATCCGTGATTTTTTACCTTAATTAGTTTAAGATTTTTCCACGTAAATTCTGTGTCTCTTTTATCTTTATTTTTCTCAAAATTTTAGCTGTGTTCTTGCTTTATCTGGTCCGTTTTTACAACAAGTGGTATCACAGCTGTGGTATTTTGAAAAACCAAATATACCACGAGAAAGAGAAAATTACGTGGAGTTTTTTGGTGTGATCCGTTTTAAAAACGGGCGTAAAAATGCGAAAGTTGTGAATAGTAACTCATCACTATTCACGTGATTTTTTGAATAGTTTTGTGAATTGTAATTGCATATTACTGTAGCAGATCATAAAGCACCAATCAAGTGAGCCTATAATCAGGAGCACTGTAGCAGGAATACTGTAGCGGGGGTACTGTAGCGGATCACTGTAACGGGCGGTACTGTTCACGTGAAAAATAGTGGGAGCTAATTTTTGAAGATAAAAGCGATGGCAGCAAAATTTGAGATTGAAAAGTTCAACGGGAGAAATTTCTCACTATGAAAATTAAAGATAAAAGCTATCTTGCGAAAAGATGGTTTGTCTAGCGGCAATCAGTGAAAGACCGCAGGGATTCACAGATGATACTAAATGGAACGAGATGGATGGGAATGCTATTGCAAATTTTCATCTAGCACTTGCAGATGAGATCTTGTCCAGCTTAGCAGAAAAGAAAACGGCAAAGGAGATATGGGATCACCTCATCAAACTGTATGAGGCCAAGTCATTACATAACAAAATTTTCCTTAAGAGGAAACTTTATACCTTGAGGATGTCAGAATCTACTTCAGTGACGGAGCACCTTAATGTCTTGAATATTCTATTTTCTCAGCTTACATCTTAGGATCATAAAATAGAGTCACAAGAACGTGCAGAACTTCTACTCCAAAGTCTACCTGATTCGTATGATCAACTCGTCATCAACTTGACAACTAATTATGCCTACGTCTCCGGAGCTGCTGCAGACTTCTATTAAGGAGAAAATACAATGTGTTTACAAACACTCACAACCCTCACTCAATTATGAACAAGAATTTTTCCTCACAAAATTCTCTCAAAGACACTCTCTTCTCTTTACTTCTTCAAATTTAAGGTGTATTCTCCAAATGAGGGAGATGGGTTTATATAGGCTTCAAAAAACATGGGTTGGTGAAATTAGTCAATAAATTAGGCACCTCCATTTTGACAATTACCTAAATTAGGCACCTCCATTTTTGACTTTGACAATTCCCCAAATTAGGCACCTCCACTTTTGACAATGTCCTAAATTAGGCACCTCCATTTTTGACTAAAAAAATGGTTGGTGCCTACTTCTTTGACAATCTCCCACTTGAAGACCGATTTCAATCTGTCTTCACATCTTGATCAATGCAACAGCTCTTCTACGACCTTGATACTAGTGTAGGCCAACTGAAGCTGAGCACAGCTTCAGTTTATCAATAGTCACCGTCTTCGTCAACATGTCTGCCGGATTTTGAGTTCCACTAATCTTCTCAAGTTTCAAAATCCCATCTTCCAGAAGTGACCTGATAAAGTGATACCGCAACTGTATGTGCTTTGTTCTGGCATGAAAAGACGGATTCTTCGCTAGATGTATGACACTCTGACTGTCACAATGCAAGATATTATTTTCTTGCTTCTTGCCCAACTCCTCTAAGAAACCTTGGAGCCAAACCATTTCTTTGCTGGCTTCCGTGACAGCGACATATTCTGCTTCAGTTGTGGAGAGAGCAACTATCTTCTGTAATTGAGAGACCCAGCTCACTGCGGTACCTCCTAGAGTATAGACATACCCTGTAGTGCTCTTTCTAACGTCAACATTTCCAGCTAAGTCAGCATCCACATAACCTGCTAGTGTCGTATCTCCACTTTTAAAACAAAGCGCCTTATCTGTGGTACCTCGAAGATATCTGAGAATCCATTTGACTGCTTCCCAGTGTGCCTTGCCTGGATTATTCATGTACCTGCTAACAGCTCCCACTGCTTGAGCAATATCTGGTCTGGTACAAACCATGGCATACATCAAACTCCCAATTGCTGAGGCATATGGCACCTTCGTCATGTGTGCACGTTCCTCCTCCGTCTTCGGTGACTGTTCTTTGGAGAGTCTGAAATGAACACCTAAAGGTGTGCTCACTGATTTAGCATCTTGCATGTTGAATCTGGCTAGTACTTTGGTTATGTACTCAGCCTGTGATAACATCAAAATCCCCGACTTCATGTCTCTCTTGATCCTCATTCCAAGAATCTGCTTTGCAGCACCCAGATCTTTCATTGCAAACTGTTTTGACAATTTCTGCTTTAAATTTTTAATCTCTTGCATGTCTGAACCTGCAACGAGCATATCATCGACGTATAACAATAAAATAATAAAGCTATTGTCAAACTTCTTGATGTAGCAACAATGATCTGCTTGGCATCTTGTGAAACCGCTGCTGCTCATAAAACTATCAAACTTTCTGTACCACTATCTAGGAGCTTGTTTTAGACCATACAAACTCTTCTTCAACCTGCACACTAGATTTTTCTTGTCTGCCTTAATGAAGCCTTCTGGTTGCTTCATATAGATCTCTTCCTCCAAATCTCCATGAAGGAATGCTGTCTTTACATCTAATTGTTCAAGATGTAAATTTTCTGTGGCTACAATTTTCAATACCAGTCTGATTGTCGTAAGCTTCACGACTGGAGAGAAAATTTCAGTATAGTCAATACCTTCCTTTTGTTGAAAACCTTTTACAACCAATCTTGCTTTGTAGCGTTTACTTCCATCATGCTCTTCTTTGATCCTATAAATCCACTTGTTGTGGAGTGCTTTCTTGCCTTGTGGTAGTTCAGCTAATTCCCATGTATGATTTGACATGAGTGAGTCCATCTCATCTTTCATAGCAGACTCCCACTTGATTGAATCCTCCACTTGTATTGCTTCATCGTAGCACTCTGGTTCACCATTGTCTGTCAGCAACAAGTAATGCAAAGAAGGCGAGTAATGTTGGATTGGTCTTGTAATTCTGGAGGAGCGTCTCAATTCCGGCGTGCTTGGCTCCTCTACTTCAGGACTATTCTGAACATCATTTCCAGAAATATCCTCGAACTCAGCAAATTCCTTATTTTCAACATCAATCTTGGAGCTATTTGATTCTGCATTTAATCTGTCTTTGTACATCACATTCTCATTGAATATGACATTCCGGCTTCTAATGATCTTGTGATTTTCATAATCCCAAAATCGGTAACCGAACTCATCACCACCATATCCAACAAAGACACATTTGTTTGACTTGGCATCCAATTTATTTCTTCCAGCAGAATCTATATGTATGTAAGAGATACAACCAAACACTCTTAAGTGTGAAAGGTTTACCTCTTTTTTGCTCCATGCTTCCTCTGGTATTCCACCATCCAGAGGTACTGAAGGCCCACGGTTGATTAGGTAGGCAGCGGTGTTGACAGCTTCAGCCCATAAATTCTTGGGCAAGTCAGCATGTATCCTCATGCTTCTGGCACGTTCATTCAGAGTTCTGTTCATGCGCTCAGCTACGCCATTCTGTTGCGGTGTCATGGGAACTGTTTTCTCCATCTTGATTCCGCTGTTTGCGCAAAATTCTCTGAATCTTCTATCTCTGTACTCTCCTCCATTGTCAGACCTCAATCGTTTGACTTTCAAACCAGTTTCATTTTCTACCATGGCCTTCCATTTTCTGAATGTATCAAAGACTTCTGATTTCTTCTTCAGAAAATACACCCATACCTTTCTTGTTGAATCGTCAATGAATGTGACGTAATACAATGAGCCTGCAAGAGATGGAATTGGAGACGGTCCCCATACATCGGTATGGACCAACTCTAATTTTTCTGCCTTGGGTGTCTTGCCAATCTTTGAAAAACTGACCTTCTTTTGTTTTCCAAAGATACAATCTTCACATAGGCCGACATTGATACTTTTCAGTTCCGGCAACTTTCCTTTTAACAAAAGTGTCTTCATCCCTTTCTCGCTCATATGGCCAAGCCTTTGGTGTCATAGGTTTAATTTTTCGTCTGCATCTGCTACTGAAATAACATTCTCTAAGTTTGAGGTTACATAGAGAGTGCCAGTTTTCTTACCACGAGCAATGACGAGTGCTCCTTTGGTAATCTTCCATTCACCGCTTTTAAAGGTTGTACCATAACCATCTTCATCAAGTTGTCCTACAGAGAGCAAATTCCTTTTAAGACCAGGAATATGTCTTACTCCTTGCAGCTTCCAGGTATTCTCGTTTGACAACTTTAATCGGACATCCCCTTTTCCTACGATCTTTAAGGTTTCATCATCAGCTAGATGAACCTTCCCGAAATCACCACTGACATAGTTGTCCATGATTTCTTGGCATGGAGTGGCGTGAAAAGATGCCCCAGAATCTAAAATCCATGATTCAATTGGACTGTTGACACTTAGAATCATGGCATCACCTGCTTCCTTAGTCACATTTGCAGATCCCTGTGCACCGCTATCTTTCTTTGGCGCTCGGCAATCTTTCTTAAAGTGACCATTCTTGCCGCAGTTATAACACTTGAAATCTTTCTTCCCCGATCTAGATTTGTCTCTTCTAGATTTTGATCTGCCACGATTTGAACTTTTTTCTAAAGTTCTCCCTCTAGATTCTGTGTGTAAAGCTGAAGAGGTAGATGCTTCACCCAATTCTCTTCGTCGAATTTCTTCACTCAACACCAGATCCCGAACATCATCGAATTTTAATTTGGTTTTTCCCGATGAGCTGCTAACCGCTGTAACGGTAGCATTCCAACTATCTGAGAGATGATAAGAGAATTAAAGCCCGAATTTCAGCATCAAATTCAATTTCTACTGAACTCAACTGGGTTGTGATTATGTTGAATTCATTCAGATGTTGGGCCACTGATGCCCCTTCTGCCATTTGCAAATTGAATAACCGCTTCATCAAATGAACTTTGTTTGAAGCTGATGGCTTTTCATACATGTTGGAGAGAGCCGCCATTAGACCTGCTGTAGTCTTTTCTTTGGCGATGTTGAAAGCAACATTTCGTGATAATGTCAATCGAATAACTCCAAGGGCTTGTCTGTCGAGAAGATTCCATTCTTCATCTTTCATGCCTTCTGGCTTTATTCCTGAGAGAGGTTGATATAACTTTTTCTGGTACAGATAATCTTCAATCTGCATCTTTCAGAAGCCAAAGTTCGCACCGTCGAACTTTTCAATTCTCACTTTTCCTTCATCTGCAGCCATCGCTCCCACTCGAATCTGGACTCCTTTGGATCGTTTCTGACTGTTTCTGCAAACCACTGTGTACTAGGACACCTTTGTCGACAAATCAGAACTGCCGACAGAATTTCACTATTTAAGAAATTCACTATTTATGTGAATAGTAATCTTACAAAAAATTGACAGAATTTATCACTCAAAGCTCTGATACCAGTTGTTGGGAAATTGAGGTGATTACCACTCTATTCCCTTAGACCAGATTAGTAAGAGAGCGAAAATAAATGCGGAATAATAACACAGAATTTGATAACGGAGTTCGGCCAATTATGCCTACGTCTCCGGAGCTGCTGCAGACTTCTATTAAGGAGAAAATACAATGTGTTTACAAACACTCACAACCCTCACTCAATTATGAACAAGAATTTTTCCTCACAAAATTCTCTCAAAGACACTCTCTTCTCTTTACTTCTTCAAATTTAAGGTGTATTCTCCAAATGAGGGAGATGGGTTTATATAGGCTTCAAAAAACATGGGTTGGTGAAATTAGTCAATAAATTAGGCACCTCCATTTTGACAATTACCTAAATTAGGCACCTCCATTTTTGACTTTGACAATTCCCCAAATTAGGCACCTCCACTTTTGACAATGTCCTAAATTAGGCACCTCCATTTTTGACTAAAAAAATGGTTGGTGCCTACTTCTTTGACAATCTCCCACTTGAAGACCGATTTCAATCTGTCTTCACATCTTGATCAATGCAACAGCTCTTCTACGACCTTGATACTAGTGTAGGCCAACTGAAGCTGAGCACAGCTTCAGTTTATCAATAGTCACCGTCTTCGTCAACATGTCTGCCGGATTTTGAGTTCCACTAATCTTCTCAAGTTTCAAAATCCCATCTTTCAGAAGTGACCTGATAAAGTGATACCGCAACTGTATGTGCTCATTCTAAATAAGTCTAATTTTTTAAGATTTTATTTTATTTTTTTCTTTTTTTTATAATTTTATTTTGATATTAGTAAAATTATTTTGGTAGTATCTGAGAACATAAAAAAATTGGCCGAACCTTATTAAATTTTGGTGTTCTCTTTATTATTTATTTAATAGCTATTTTAAAGTATAATTGTGGTGATATTTTGTGTTATTAATTATATGTCTTAGAAAAATTCTGTTTAAGAAAAGACTTAGTATTTAAATGTGTCTATTGTGGCCCATCTATTTTTTTTAAAATATTTTTAATATAATTATTAATGTAATTATATACACATTATATATATTCTTGGTGAAAAATAATCTAATTTTCACATCAACTAAAAATTTAACTCGTTTTAAGGAAACTACTCTTTGGCATGCCCGTAATTCAATTAAAGATCAAAGTTGACAAAATTACATCAAACTCCAGTACTATTTTATTTTAAAAAAAAAATGTTGTACACACATTTATATGTCTAACCAATTAAGTCTTTCTCATTATGAAATAGGTTAAATATAAAATCTTGAGGGAATTTCTAGATGGAGACTTCATAGAAATAGAAATGAGATGATGAAATTGATTTAATGATATTATGTATTTTCTAATAATAAGAAGAAATTAATGCTTAAGTATCCTTGGAAAGTCTTTTTGCTCTTTAACCCAATAAAGGAAATAGATTAGAGGGCTAAATTAATTTGGAACTATATATCAAGATGTATGATTCGTTTGGATGGATGGTATTTTATGGTCCCATAGTCAACTTGCCACACATTTCTGATATTGTCATGATTTATGACCTTTTGCTCACAATATATGCTTTTTTTTTTTTGGATTTATAAATCCTTGACAGCTGATAATGACACCCTCTCCTAATTAATTAAAATTTACTTTCATTTTGACATTTGAATTTAATTTAAGTTTTAAAAACTGATTTGTAATATCATTTAGTTAAAAAATAAAACAATTCATAATATTTTAAAAATTATATAATTATGAATTGAGATTTAAATATTTTACAATAAAAATTTAAATCTTAAAATACACTTTTTTTGAAAAAAAAAAATTATTATTTTAACCAAATTAAAATTAATTTTCTAATTGTATAAAGACTTATTCTTAACTCTTTAAAGACTTCATAAAAGAATTTTATATGGTGAACATTGAACTACAGATAAAATTAAAAGACATGATTATATTTCAAATCTAATCATAACGTTTGATTTATGGTGATAAAGAAAATACAATTAATCCTAAATAATAATAATAATAATAATAATAATAATAATAATAAAAGAAAATACAACAGCTAGATATAGTGGTGGTCTTATGAGCCAATACCATAACGTTACGCTCGCAAAAGAACATGAGACAATATTCGATTATGTATTATTAATTAAAAGCCCTCCCATGTTTACCATATTGTAATAATAATTGATATGATTATGATGTGAAATTTAATATTAACAATGTTTCATTTGTGTAAATTATGCTCTAATTAAAATATTTCTATCATATCCTTTACGTTTCTAATTCCTCATCAAAATTATAAAAATAAAAAAGAAAGAAAATGAGATGCTAAAAAGCTAATTAAGGTTAAATGCAATGAAAAAAAATAAGGGGAATATATATATATATAAGAATAATGTATCGATGGAAACAAGAAAATTAGGTACCTTATTCTTTGTCAATGGAATTAATCATCCTTCAAGCAACATTGCATATGGCTTTTAGTGTGCTTGCTAGTTTGTTATTAACATTAAAAAAGGCAAACACATGATAAACCCAATCGTTGCATACTATTAAAGAATAATTAATATAAACCTACAATATTAGTTAAAACAAATAAATCCCAAATATTTATTATACATTTATATATACAAGATACATTAGAATTCAAATCTCATTAATAATAATTATTTCTCTAATCGTTATTAAAAAATAAAGTAATAATTCAATTTATTTTTATCCCTATTTAAAAAAGATGATTAGTAATATTTCTCATTATTGCAACAAAACTAATTAATAGTAACTATGTGTGAAAATATACCTCCTCCTCCTCTTTTTCTTATTCTACTTGTTCTTGGATGGAAACAAAACTTAATAATATATAATAATAATAATTAATTAATAAAGGACTTCACCTATATCGTTACTTACACTGGAAATAACTCAAAATAAAGCCTTGTACATAAAATATTACGTGTATAATATATAATGCGTATACATACGGATAAACATGCAAGCTTATGTATGTATTTTTTAAATATATATATATATATACGATCATAAAATGGATGGTATTATTACTATGAGTTCCAGTTCATGGTGGGAAGCTGAAACTGTTGTCTCAAAACGCCATCACCAAGGGAACCAAGAAAGGTATTTGGGTGAAACGCTGCAGTTTCAGGAAGCTGACTGAGCAAAGAAACGAAGGAGGTATTATCTTCTGTGGCAGTGCTGCAACTATTAAGATCACCATGAAAACGCTTATTATTGTTGTCGTTGCTGTTGTTCTTGCCTGCAGAAGAGGAACCTCCCATGGAAGATTCATTATTCCAGTACGGATGATTATGAGATGATGGGAGTAGACGTTTTACTGGAATATTATTATTGTTATCACCACTGGTAGAAACTGATGCTGCTGCTGCTGTTAGTATCCCATCAAAGAAATTTTCTTCATTTTCAAGAACAGAGACGTTGAAACTTGAAGGTTTTTGATGGATTGACAGTAGTTGATGATGATGATGAGTAGCAAGTAAACCCTCCATTGATTCCTCCTTTTCTCTCTCCATAGGTCTTTGCGAGTTGCTTTTCTTGTAAATTCGGCATAAAACCCAATCATCAAGCTATAACAAATATATATTCATTAGAATACTTAAAAACCCAATTCAAAAGTACAAACAGAAGTAGAATTAATTAATTAAGAGTAACAAAACATACTCTTAAGGAGGCTTTCTTGTTAGCTGAATCAACACAAGGAGGCTTTGATGAGCTAGAATTATTATTATCAACAAGACGATATTCGTGCATAATCCAATTTGTTTTAATCCCTTTAGGAGGTTTACCGCCATAAAAAACCAGTGCCTTTTTCACTCCAACCTTTTGATTTCCATTAGATGTTAAAATAGGCTTATCTGTGCCAGTAGCTTTCCAATATCCAGAAGTTGCAGCTCTGTTTGGTCTTGCTCCGTTCGGATATTTCCTATCTCTTGGACTAAAAAAATACCATTCTTGCTGTCCAAACGTAGCCTTACCTATCAATTAAAATTAAATCCACAATTAAAAATCATTCTACATGTATAATTAAAAAAAAATTATAACTTCTAGTTTTAATTAAAATTAAAATCTAAAAAAGAAAAAGAAAAAAGAATTGATTGTATATATATGTAGAAGAGTATATTAATCGTACTTGGGAGCTCCCATGGATCAAACTTGTAAAGATCAACCTCAGCGATGATGGTGACTGGAAGCGGAGCAGAAGCAGCCTTCTTTTTCAGATAGTGAACTACAAGCTCTTCATCGGTGGGATGGAACCGGAAGCCTGGTGGCAGCTGAGGGTGTTGCGAGCCGGACGATGAATCAGTGCTCTCCATCAAATTCAATTCAAAATCCTTTAAGATTAAAGATTATAGGATTTGCAAGAATTTGATATTTGTTATTAATAATAATGATAATAATATTGCAATTAATTAAGGGATTTGGCCCATCTTGGGGAGTTATTATACTTAGGGAGAGGAGAGCGAAGGGAGGCTGTTCGGTACTTAGAAAAGGAGCCAAATGAAGATAACCAATCATGAATTGACACGTTGAAAAACAGAGAAAGAAGTCGACACGTGTTGCATTTTTGGGGACCACAGAGTGAGGGGGAGCCAAACAGAAAAAATGGGGGAACGGGCAGTGTTTGAGGGGTCGGAGGTTTTCAACTGCCTTATACGCTTTTCATGTCATGCTTTTCTTATGTAATACCCCCACACTTCTGTCCAAATATACGTTTTTTTTTATTTAAAAAAAAACAAGAGAGTGTGTGTGTAGATTTGCACGTGCGTGTGCACATGCTGCAATTTTTTATTTTAAATAAAATATTTATTTATGAACTCACTCAATAAAATAAAAATATATAATATGATTATCTTCTCACTAGAAAAAGAAAAAGAAAATTTCAAATAAGTTTTTTAGATCTTTTCCTTAGTTTCATTATTTGTTAAAAGTTATTTTGAAACTTATTTTGGGTTTTACATGAAAGTATGTACTATTTGATTATTTTTTAAAATAGAGTTAGATATTTTTTTTAGAAGTATAATGAGATGTCTTAATTTTATTTATTATATTATCAACATTAAAAAAAATAATATTTTATTTATCATATATTTTATCGATGTGAAAAAAAAGGATAATAATCTTTTCGAAACAAGGCATGTTTTCATTTTTTCTATATAAATTTTTATTATGTAAAATATGAAAAAAATAAATGATAATATATAAAACACTAAGCAATTTTATATGCTAAATTAGTAGTCAACATTACTATTTTTATATTTTAATCTCTACTATGTCTAAATAGTATTTTTTGGAAATATTTTTTTTGAATAAGTGGAAATTAATGTTTAAACATAAAAATTATAAGGAGAGAAAATGAACGTTTGGACGGTTTTGGAATTAATTATCCATGTGGTCAATATAAATATTGTAAGTGGTGCAAGTCATATTCATATCCAAATTAAGAAATTAAACCATGAAAGGCAATGTCACCCCTTATCATCTTTTGATTTATCAAAATATAAGATCTTTCATTAATTTTCATATAATATTGTCGATGATAACTTTATAAAATTAAATGACTTTCTGCTGAATTATGAATAATACTTACAAATAATTTAAAATTAGGTATCCTACATAATGTAATCATAAATGTCAAATTATTTAATATTTAATAAAAGAAAAATCTCTGATTTGTAATAATAATAATTAACTAAATCATTGGACTTTATTCCCTCCATTTCACTTTAAATATTGCGCAAGAAAAATTTTATTTACTTTAATTATTATTTTTATAAATTTAAAATAATATTAATTAAAAAATTTTAAATTTATATTTGTGTATTAAATACTTCTTAGATTAGTAATTAATAATTAAAAAATAATTAAAAGAAGTAGTTAAATAAAATACTATAAATTTTTTATAAAATTTATAATTATTAATAATTATTTTAATATATATAATGATCTTTAAAATGGAACTTGAAAATTTAACATTTAGTTTGGAAAATGAGGTGTGTCTTCGACTCTTCTTAGTATTCAATGAATCATGAAATTAAAACATCCAGTTGTTTATTGCCCCTTTCTTGTTATTGTAAAGAATAATTGACAAAATTACACACGTGCATAATTACACACGCACGTGCCATATTCTTGACTCTTCTTCTTTAAAATTTATCGAATTTGTGAAGCTGAAAATTTGGATTTTTTTTATTTTATTTATTATAAATTTGAAATTTAAAAAAAAAAACTATTCCTTAAAATTAATTTATAAAAGGAAACACAAAGTATATTATTTTTATAGCAGTGGTAGTATAGTTTCACATGGAAGCCCACTGGCTGTAAGCTAAGTGTATATTGTATTTGAATATAGACATATATATTATGATGTAAGAAAGACTTATAATGTAAATAATTGGTCAATATATATATAAAGATGGAAGAATTTGCATCACCTTTCGAACTTTCCTACTTCTTTTTTATTTAGTTATATGTAAATATTTAATCTTATTATATATATGAGCTCATCTTTTTTTATATATAAATAAATAAATTTAAATAATATATACAGTCCAAAAGTTATGTAACATTTTCTTTTAACTTGGAAAAAACAGCACAGACAAAACGTGAGGAGTATATTAATGAATTCTTTCTAAAGCTTGTTGACATTTTTATTTCCTTTTCCAAATCAGATATAAAACAAGTAGTTCCCTGTTTTTACACTTTCCCTTTCCATCTTGTAAATGTTAACAAAATATTACTCAACTAATTACTTCAGAAACCTAATAATCTCATTATTAATTATTATTATTACATTATCACCATTCTCTTACAAACTTATCCACTTAATTACATTTTTCTTGCAAAATTCTTAAACCACAAAGTCAGAACCTTCTAGAGACAACTATCATAGATCTTGTACCATCAACTCCAATTTTATTAGTTAATTTAAAAAGATTAATACAATTGATCTCTTTAAGTGAATAATTATATAATAGTGTTTTTTTATTAGTTTCCTGTCTTCCCATATTAGTTATTTACATTTTTCGTTGATGTGTATGCATATGATCAATAATTCAATGATTTATACCAATTTCATTTAATACCAATTTCATTTAATTAACTCATTAGTACTACAAAAATATAATAAGATGTCATAATTCAAATCTAAAAATTTCAAATGTAAATATGCAAACGTAATCCCATATGAATTTGGGATAAAAAAAAATATGAATTAATATATAATGAGAGACTATCACTTAAATATTTAGTGTTAAATATTTTAGTTTCGATAATATATAATATAACAATATATTTATTGTGACCTTAATACTTAGATATAATTGTTAATCTTTATCGATTCATAATAATAATAAAAAATTAATACGATATTAGAATAGATTTGTGTTGGATGTCAAGTCTTAATCGGTATATTTCTTTTTAGTTTCCCAAATTGAATGTCGAATATCAATCGGGCTAGTGTTCTAGGAAGAATATTTAATTTTTTTTTCATGGTTTTCCGCTTAAAATATTTGATAATGTATAGTGAGAGACTATCACTTAAGTGTCTAAGAGAAACCTAAAGAGGAGCCGGTGGGGGCTCAAGACTCCACTGACTTTTATCTCATTATATATATATATATTTAAAAGCTCGACTCTCGGAATACAATTTTATAGGAATCGAACCCCTGCCCTCTCAACTGAGAGTAACAGCATGTGGTGAGCTGAGTTACCCAACTGGTTATATATATATATATATATATATGATAGAGGCATGGTTACATAAACTTCAATAAATATATATTTATGGATGCCCCTAATGTATGAGAATGATAGGCCTAGCGTATTAATAAAAAAAAAATGATAAGCCTAGCTTGTATAGACTGCTGATTTTTTTTCAATATATGTATCACAATATGATAATAAAAATAAAATTATTTACATAAAAAGAGTATATATACCGAAATATTCTCACCATCAATTTAGAAAAAATTATTCATGGTCAAATAAAAAGTTACATAAATTTTTTTTTAACCCAATTAGTATGATTTTTCCTTATTTTAGTCAAATTTTTTATATATAAATTGCAAATATATTTTTTTGTCTAAAAAATCACAGTTACAAAAATTTTTCTTCATTTAATTTTTTCATTTTCTACCTCTTCTCTTTCATCTCTTTTTTCCGGCAACTTTCAATAAAAAGTTTTCTCATTTTCTATTTTAGTTTAATTTTGTTTTTATTTTTTTTATGTTGTATCTCAAAATTTTTTTATATTGTATCTCAAAATCTATAAATTTTTATATTATTATATTTGTTGTTTTTTTGTTATGTTTATAACTTGTTTTTTTTTCTTATCAATTTATATTATTGAATGGTGAACTAAAAAATATTATAAATCTAAAATTTATTATTTTAAAATTAAAAAATATATATTTTATAAAATTTATGATAAATAAAAATTTTACAATATAGATTCAATAAAAAAATAAGCCCCTAATGATCATAAATTCTGCATCCGCCCTTGTAAGTGCTAAAAATTGTATTGTAATTTTAATACTCTCCAATAATTATCAACTGCCTATTTATTATAATAATAAAAATTTAACTCAATTGAACATATTCCAACCTAGCTTTCAAAACTCAAATAGCTGATGTGGGTTCTATGTTACGCGTAACCCAATGTGATGTCCATCCAGAATGAGTTGATCTGTGTGTGTAATATAAAATCTCTGTTGAGTTGATATTTTAATTTGTTTTGGATTTTCAATTAGTGGGGGGATATTAAAAATTATGGTTACCAGGTCACTCATCAAGAAAGATATTGAAAATCACACCTGAAATTAATTACAATATTATCACAAAATTAAAAAAAAAAATTCCTGCATTGAAGTTTTTATATTCTATACTGTAAATAGTATTAGATTTTTACGTGTTTAATTAATTCAGCTGTTTTTAACTTCAATTGCTTTCGAAGCTAACTATCATATATTAAAACTAACTTGCTATGTAATTTCTTTGTCAAATAATTAGTAATCTGTTTCAAATGATAATTTCCCTTTTCATATAGGTGTCAATATTTACAATCTTATGTCATATGAACGTTATATTGACCGTCTCTGACGGTGTTAAATTTATAGATCTTAAAATATTAATGTTAAAAATCTCATATTCTATTTCATATAAAAAAATAATTATCAAACTCTAAAATAAAAACGATTAAAAATATAGGATATTTTCTACACTTTTCCGTAAATTAAAATCACTATTATAAATATTAAATTTAATAACATACTAGTTAAACATCATTTTTTTTTATCAAAAGTTAAACATCATTTGATACTTGCTATACTAACATGTTAATAGTATTACTCCATTAATGCTAACCTATAATTTGTTAATAATACTCTTAAATGTTTATAATAGTATTGCTAAATATTTTTAATTGGGGAACTGCCTTTTTAATAAATAGCATATAAATTCTGCTCATACCGTTAAAAAAAGGTTATTTATTTCAATACAAATAAATAAAATAAAATTAATGGCACCAAAATTTAATTAGTAATACGACAATTAAATACTTATCACAATAAATTAACAAGTTGATGGTGTGAACAGGGGTGCAGCTGTTCATATTAGAAAGGGGCAGCTGCCCCCTTCTATTTTGAAATTTTTTTATTTATATGTGTAATTTTATATATATATGTGTATATATATTATTAAAATTTTTAAAATGTTTAATTGTCCCCTTTAAATTTATAAAAAAATATATGATATTTTTATTTTACCTCTCTTCACTAAAAAGTCTAGCTTCACCCCTGGGTGTGAATGGTTCGACACTCTTATTTCTTAAGCAAGAAATCTCACATTTGATCCGTATAAATAGAGTTATCACTTGATGAAAACACTTTACCCATTAATAAGCCAATCCGATACAAATATGATTAGTCCTGATCTAATAAATTTAAAAATATTTATAGTTATATAAAAAAATTATCACAATAATGTGTTCCATGACACTTCAAGAAGTACCCTCAATATCAATGGAAAATTCCATTGATAATTCTAATAAATTTATGGACAAATATATATTTATAGATAGATTTTTGTCCGAATATTTTATATGCAATTATCTTATTGGTAGTAAATTTACAAGAGAAAATAGACTATTTGAAATTACTGAGATTGCTTACAACATATTTGGCTCTGAAAAATTTTCACTTTACTGAGAGATCAAAGGCTTTATTGGTAATTACCAACAACATATTCATCAGTAAATCAAATGTTAGATTTCGTACTAATTAATTTCAGAAAGTTATTGGTAAACGATGGATAAAATATTTTAATGTTATCTTTAAAATTTTTAAATTCAATAAATATGTCAATAAATATTATTTATATATGAATTTTTTATCGGTATTCGGTCAATAAATAATTTTTATTTTAACATTTATTGATAATCCATCTATAATTCGATCAGTAAATAATTAATATTTTATTAATATATCAATAATATGTTGGTAATTTTTTTAAAAAATATTTTACTATTATTTAATTATTTAATTTTAATCATTATATATTTTTAATTAATTTAATTTAATTATTTGTATTTTTCTTTTTATTAAATTATATATATAAATAAAAACTCTAACTAAATAAATAATACATATACAAAATTATTATAAAAAAATGTAAGAATAATACATACAAGTAAAATATATAAATAAAGTAAAAAAAAAACTAATTGAGAGGGGAGATGGAGACAGTCTATGTGGAGGCGGGTGCGGAGGTGGAGCAATACGCGTTCCTACTCAAGTACTTTTAATTTTTTTCATTGCACTTGGAGCTACTCGAAAGCAGGGGCGAAGCCATGAGTTAATTATAAGGGGGGTAAAATTTTTTTAAATTTTTTTTTATTTTGATACTTGGCCTTTCATATACAATAATTATTTTATAAATTTATTAACCTATTAATAAACTATTTTCATTTGTAAAAAAATTTAATCAAAGAAAATATGAAAAATAAATTTTAACATATAATATTGATGCAAAAATATTAAAGTATATTAGAATTATAAATAATAAAATGTAAATTTGAAGTAAAAAGAAGAAATTAAAAAATAAAATAAATAAAGATTTTAATTTTATAATCTTTTTTAATTTTTTTAATTGTACTTTTAATTTATTTTTAATCTCTTAATTGATTGGATGAATTTAAAATTAATTTATTAAAGACTTTGAAATTTTTTTTCTTAAATTGAAAGATAATTTTTAATTTTAAGGGGGGCAAATAAAAAAATTTAAAAAATAAATACATGTAAATATAAAAAAAAAAAAAATTAAGGGGGGCAATTGCCCCCCTTCCCCTCCCCTCCACCTACCTTCGCCGGTGCTCGAAAGGGTGTCTTTAATTGTTTTATTTCTTAATGCAACGCTGAAGACAAAATTAAAGATGAGATGTTGGCCTCAGAGATATGTTAAGACCCTAACCCATACACCTTCTTCTTCCTCTCCTCACCAACAACATCAATAAATAATTTAAGTCTTATCAATAGGCTCAATTATTTGAGAATGTTAGTCCCGAAATACTATAAAGTGGTTCTATAAAAAAAAATATTAATAAAATATAAGATATATAAAAAATTAAATTCAAATATTAAATTTATAAACATACATTTATATCTCGGGAGCACTAATCAATAAAGTTTGTCCATCATAATTTTTAGTATATGGATGAACACTTGGGGGAGGCTGCTCCAACTACTCATCCTAATAAATTAACAAAAAAATAAAATAATATATTGTAGCAAAAATAATAATTAATAACAAAAGATAAAAAAAAATAAACAATGGAAGTACTCATAATGTGTTCTATTGTCTCCCTATGTATGGATAGGCTTTTAAAATCAATAACACCGTGAAGCTTGTTATGGGAGGTAATTTCAGTACGAGCCCGACCCTCTAAAGATGTTCAGTGTGTTTGAAGGGTGGCTTATAACTCGTCACTAAAATATTTAGGCTCTTTTTCTCTCCTTTATTTTTTTTATTATATTATTATAGCAAATAACGGCGTTCTTTTCAAATGTGATTTCAAAAAGAGTGGGTCTCTTTCTTCCACTAAAAATATTTATAAAATAAAAATTAATTAAATAATTAAATTTATAATAATATAAGGTTACTTACTAAATTATAATTAAATTAAATACTTCTTATACCTTAAATTTTTCAAAATAAAAATCTTTGATTTTTGTAGAGATGAATTTTCTATTGATTCCACTTGTCTCCAATTTCTCTTGTATTATCTTCCTAATCTTCCGCGAGCACGTACCAGATGACTTCAACTGCTTACTATAACTAATGAAAAATTAATTTATTAAGTACAACTTGATTATTAAATTAGTTTATTATTCTAAAAAAAAATAGAAAATGAATATCTAAGGTGTCACGCATATTCGGTGCCGATGCTACTATACTAGCATCAACACCTACAGAATCTACTTTTGCAGGTGGTATGGCGAGAATAGATAGAGCTGAAGTTGAAGTCAGTATCCGTCAAAGTCAAATGAGCAGTCTCCAACGGTGCAACATTACTCAGTGGGGGTGATATCAATAGTAGATATAGAGAAATACTTTCTAGTAGACCTATTCCCTGCAAGTCTAAATGTTTGACTAATTTATATTAATATAACTTTATATTATTAACTAGTTATTCATTTATATTATATTACTTAGATAAAAGTAGAATATTTACTTCGTTAATTCTATAATTTTAAGAATTCTATAATATTATATATAAAGTTATTTAGTTTTTATTCTTATTTTCTATAATATAAATTTTGTTATTTTTAGAACCATTTTTTTATCAAATGTATTAAAATTTATACAATTTTTGTAATTTTTTGTGAAATTTTAATTTGTTTATTTTATATTAATTTTTTAATCAATCGTTTTAAAATTCATATAATTAAATTAAGCCAATAATGACTTTATGTGTTAACTTAGTAGTCATATCTTTATATTGCAATTGTATGTAGATAGAAAGCAAGTGCCCATTAAAAGAATAATCATTTTTTTAGTCAAATGTATTAAAATTTATGGAATTTTTAAAATTTTTTCAATTTTTTTTAATTTTTTATTTCATATTATTTTTTAATCAAATATTTTAAAATTTATGCATTTAAATTGTAAAAATCCTAGTTCAATTAAATATATTTTTTTAGGAGAATTCAGTGGAATTATCTCTACATTAATATTAATCTTTTTTTTATTTAGATATATTAAAATTTATACAATTGGATTTTAAAATTCAATTTTAAAATTCTTAGTTTTAGTTCAACTAAATCTATGTTTTTAGAATAATTCGACAGAATTATACCTATATTGACAATTATCTTTTTTTATTAAGATATATTAAAATTTAGGCAATTAAATTTTAAAAATCCTAGTTTGACTAAATTTATTTTTTAGGAAAATTAGACAGAATTATCCTTATATTGACAGTTATCATTTTTATTTAGGTGTATTAAAATTTATACAATTAAATTTATATAACAAATTTGGTAGAGTTTTCCTTTATCTATCACTAACAATCTAATTTCTAATATCCATGCAAAGAGAAAAAAAAATACACTTCCAATATTCTAGCCTTATACCATCCAGACTTTATCAGCAATCAATTAATTTCACAAGAATTTCATATTTTACAATACATATATACTTTTTTTTAGCAATAAGAATATAATATATTAAAAATAAAACCCACGATATACGAAACTCTTCATCTAGGTATGAGAAACTATAAAGATGATCAAACCAATTGAAAAAAAAAAAAAAAACAGAGGCAACATTATCTGTAAAAGAAGAACCTAAGAAAGCAAGGAAATTTTTTCTCAAAAAACAAACGCAAGCTATATAAAGGATGGGTTGGCCGATAAAAACTCCAGCACCTAGAAAGATAAAAAAAAAAAAATTTATAATCACAGTGTCAGAAATTATGATGAGAAAAAATTCTGAACATGAGCCATAAATCTTCTACAAATTGAGACTCCAAAGAAAATCTGAGAAGATAGAGAACTATCATCTTTGAAGAACAAGGTCTAGCAAAACTCGAAGAGTGGAAAGCCACCAAAATCCAAAGTGCCTCAAAAGCTTTCTTGATGAACATAGATAATTGTTTTGTTTCTGTTGTTTTGATGACATAAAATATCACTGTATTAATCAAAATTTTAATTTTTTACCTAATTATCAAAAAATCTAATTTTGTCATAAAATACTACTATATTAATGAATTACAATATTAAATTTTGACCAAATCATTAGAAAATCTAGTTTTGACATAGCATACCACAATATTAATTACAATATAAAAATTTCTTAACTAATTATCAAAAAATATATTTTTTACCTAAAATATCAATATATTAATTAAAAAATTAAAATTTTTTACCTAATTATCAACAAATCTAATCTTGACGTAAAGAATTTAATTTTACTCTAATATATAAAGAATTAAAATTTTAACCCTAATTAGCAAGAACTCTAATTTTTACATAAATTACCAATATATTAGTTAAAAAGTTAAATTATTTTACCTAATAATAAAAAAATCTAATTGTCTCCTAAAAAATTAATTTACATCCTTGATTATCAAAAATAGTAATTTTGTCCCAAAAAAACCACTATACTAGTTAAAAATTAAAATTTCAACCAAAATTATAAAAAAAAATCTAATTTTTTACATAATTAACCAAAATTCATTGACAAAATTAACATAAAATTACAACATAAAATCCCAATCATCAAAGGTTGTCAAATTTCAATGACATAAACAGAAAAAATCTAAGCATAAAATTACGATAAAAAATATATAGAAAATTATAACAAAAAATACACTAAAAAATTATAAAATATACATAGATTTTTTTTAAAAAAAAGTCTGTGAATATACACAAATTTTCCTTAATTACAAATAATATTAAAATTAATAATATTTTATAACAAATTAAATAATAAGACCTAAACCTATCCAGATTAACAAAATAAACTAAAATTAAACCAATCCGAAATCATAATAAAAAAAACCTAAAAGAACAAATATAATATAACATATCCGGAAAAAGAAGAGAAGAAATGAAATGGAGGAGAAAGCACCAATATATATATATATATATATATATATATATGCTGAAAATGGTATGATATTGGAAAAAATGAAAATGCAAGAGTAAAAAATAATATATATTTATATATTTATATAAAAGAAGGAAACATGTTACTTGGTGGAAAAAGGGATCGGAGATGGCCAAAGATTTAAATAAGCCTCTAAAATATTATTATTATTATCTTGACTTAGCTTTTAAATTTTTTTAATTAAATATATATTTTTTGAAATGGACCATTTAGACCTTATAGTTAGAAAAAAGTTAACTTGTCGTTAAAATGCTAAGGCGATACTACGGGACTCATTTTATTCATTTATATTTTTTAAATAATTAAAATATTAAAAAATATATTTTAACTAATTAAAAATATAAAAAATATAAAATTAAATTAAATAAAAATTAATATATATCAAAATTAATATATATTTAAAAAATTTTCAAATAAAAAAAGTTTATTTTTATTAAATTAAAAGCATATAGAAATCATAAAAATTATTATTTTTTATTTTGTGACTCAGACCAATGAATACAATCATATTCTATTTATCAATATTTAACAATTTATAAAAAAAAAACAAAATTTAATGAATATCAAATTATAAATTGAAAATTGTGAAATTTAATTTTTTATCATATAGAAATTAATATTTCAATACAAAAATTATTATTTGTAATTTTGATTTTTTAAAATATGATGTAGAGTATAAAATATAATTTGTTTTTATAAAATGTAAAAAATTATTAAATATTTTTAAAATATATTTTAATTTTTAACTATTTAAAAATATTGTTTAATTATTTAAAAAATATATAATAAATAAAGTGGATTTCATAGTGCTATCTTAACATAACAATGAAAAATTAACTTTCTCTAATAATATATATCTAAATGGCTCGTTTTTTAAAACAAAAAGCATATTTGGTTAAAAAAATATTTAAGAGTTGTGATAATGATAATATTTTAGGAGTTTATTTAATCCTTTAACTGAATGGAGATGAAAGAAGCAAAAGGAAGAAAAAGAAAAAATATGAGAAAGTTTCAAAAAGTGGTGGAGAAGAAGGAGAAAATTTGTTTAGATGCGTAAGGTAAATTTAAGAGACACGAATTTTTCTTATTAAATTTCTTTCGCTTATTTGATTAGGGTTTTCTACTAACCATTCGGCACGAATATCTATCAACAAATGAGGCTTATGATGTACTACTCATTAATTCGTTTACCAAGAAAACTAACAATCACTTTGTAAATTGGCTCTTAAAATATAGTTGAAATTTAATATTTTTAAAATTTATCAACAAAATTAGATATCTCTCGACAACAAGCAGCTTTTGATATGCCACCTATTAGTTCGTTTACCAAAAGAAATACACATCTCTTGGTAAATTAGTGCTAAAAATATCTTCGAAATTTTATGTTCCTAAAATCTATAGACAAAATTAAATATCTCTAAGCAAATGCGGCTTCTAATATGTGCGCCTATAAATTCGTTTGCTGAGAGAACTATGCATCTCTCGGTAAATTACAACACTTAAAATGCTGTATAAATTTAATATTTTTAAAATTTACCAGCAAACCTAAATATCTTTTGGCATATGTAGTTTCTGATGTATCACCATTAATTTTTTTGTCTAGAGAATATATATTATTTCAGTAAATTGTGGTGTTCCAAATACCATTTGATTTTAATATTTTTAAAATTATTGACTAAATAGTAGCTTTTGGTGAGTTTTGGCGCAGCGGTAAGTGCTGTCGCCGTATGATCTGAGGTCACTAGTTCGAGTCGTGGAAACGGCCTCTTGCAATTAGTTGTAAGGGAAGGCCGCGTACAACGACCCAATGGATTCGACCCTTCTCCGAATTCCGCTCATTGCGGGAGCATTCGTGCACCGGGCTGCTCTTTTTATTGACTAAATAGTAGCTTTTGGTGAATAAAATTTTTGATATGCTACCGGTAATTTTTTTATCGAGAGAATGCATATTTTATCAGTAAATTATGATACTCAAAATGCCGCACAAATTTAATATTCTTAAAAATTTCCAACAAAATAATAGTTCTCTCAGCACCTTTGATTCTTGTACAAGAGAATATATATACACTCTCTCGGTAAATTATAGCAAGCAAAATGCCATATGAATTTAATATTCTTAATATTTAGCGACAGACTTAGATATCCCTTAGCAAATACGACTTCTAATATACCACCATTATTAATTCTTTATCTTGAGAATATGTACTCTCTTGATAAATTATGGTGCTCAAAATATCACATAAATTTAATATTCTTAAAAGTTATCGATAGAACACTGGTTCTCTCAGCACATTTGATTCCTATACTAAAAGAATATACACTATTTTGATAAATTATGGGGTTTAAAATACCGTATGAATTTAATATTATTAATATTTACCCACAGAACAATAATTTTTTTTGGTAAATTACCGATAGCGTATCTCAGCCATCAACGCGTTGACGTGCTAAAATAGTTGGCACCATTTTGCGTCATATTTACCGACTAACTAATTATTCGATCTGTAAATTAGCGCCATATTTTTTGCGCTATCTTTATCGACCAAATTTCCTTTGGGGTCGACATTTTGTTTCTAATTTTTTGACAATCTTTGTTTATATTGTTTCAATATCGTGTGTTTCTTGTAGTGTTATATTACTTTTAGAAGAATTGGATTTAACTCTAGAAAAAGATATGGAAGCTTGTATGATGTTTGCTGCTAGGTAAGATCCTAATCAAATGATCAGGCTGTAGTGTGCATAATTCTTGGTCGACTCAGAAGTTGGGATGCTTGTGACAATACATGTTACAAAAAGGGTTTGAAGTCTCAGGGTGTGCTTTGTAGGGACCTTAAAATATCTAATTAATTAGAAAGGGAGAGAGAATGTATATGCGGAGGAGAATTTTTTTTTCAATCTTTTTATTACTTAACAGTTTGCATTTGAAAATTGCTAAATTTTCTAAAATTTAATTGGTGAATTTATAATTTTCTTCATTAATCGATATTCAGTCTGATGAATAATTAGATCTAGTGACTAATAAAAAAATTGATCCAATTATGACATCCCAATCTCACCCACAAGCCAAAACTGCTCTCCAAATTTTGACAATGGAGGTAGAGATATTGTAGCCTATTGATTTCGAATACAAACAAAACAGAAGGAAACTTCAAGAAAATATGTTTTCATCTTTATAATCTCCTATGGAAACCAGAAAACAAAACAAATTCAGTTGAATTTTGGTACAAGAAATCTTCAACTTATTAGCTTATCATCTTCTTCATATTATAAGGAATGGTTAATTTAACTTCTTCTAGGATGGAGTCAGAATATACATCTTGCAAGCATGAGGAGCAACATATGCAGTTAATCCATAACGCTTGTTCATAGAAATGAATGAATGCTGCAATTTAAATTTGAACACGAGAAAAAGTTAATTTATATGGTTGATCAACAAGCATGTATAGCCAGTTATTAGTTCAAATTTATATTTTACCTTCCACAAGTCTCTAACAGCGACAGAACTATATGGAGAAAGTCCAATTTCCCTCCATCTTACTGATATAGGAGCTCTGGACCCACTTCTATTCAATAGTAATACTACCACTCTTTTCCTTGACAATGGCCCTGCCCAAATCTGCATCAATTTGATGATCCCTTTATATATATATGCATATACATAGTTTTTAGCTACTTTTGTTTGTATGTTACTGACAATGAAAAACAATAATTCTTAAAGAAAGCAACTCGTACCTCTAGTCCAGCTTTTGATCTTATTTTCCTTCCTTGAACTCCTAAAGGATCCTGATTAACTTCTATTACCTCTTTGTTTCCAAGAATCCCAATAAGAGTCTGTCTGCTTGCAGATCGAACATCGCATCCAATGAGCAGAGGAGCCTGTTACAATTATGGTTAGGAGAAATAGTTATCTTCACTTGCTGGAATATATAGACATTGAAAAAAGAAAATTCACAAGATTGGAACCCACTTTCATTAAAGCCCAAATACTAAAATGAGAGCGGTATTCCTCTAGGCTCATCCCTCCATTGCCCACCTCTAACATGTCAGGATCTATCATGATCCAAGTTTAAAGGAAGTAAGCTATAAAAGATTGATCATTAAACTGCTAACCGAAGACTAATACTAACTGAAAATTTTGCTTTGTTACCATTCCATCTGCCAGGTCCTGCATATCTTCCCCAAATGTTGTTTTCATCTGCAATTGAGATGACACTGAAACAAGAAACTATAAAACCTAATTTTTTTTTTCTTAACAAAAGATAAGAGGCTAAAAATAGTTGTAGGACCTCTCCCAGGTGTCTTTGATGTCCCATGTAGTTCTCCAAGCATTACCATACTGGCCAGCCCATTTTGCTGGGTACTTTTCTCCCCTGTGAAAATGTCGCCTGGTTAAAAAAATTCTTATCTGAAATCTTTGTATTACTGAACAAACAGAACATGCCCAACAGAAATTTCTGTATAAATAGATTGTATCAACTAGTTAAACGACTTACCATTCGCATATTGAGTAAAGAATTGGCCTGCCTACCTCATGCAATGCGTAACTCATCCTGGAATATCTGTTGCCAGAGGGAAAATATTTTTATTGATACAATCACTACATTAATGAAAATTGGGCAAATTATTATTTTATCCCTGAGATGTGATCTAATTAATTAAAACATTCATGTTTTTTTGAAAAATTTAGGAGTCCTGAACTCTGTTTCTGCTAGCACTCCATTTTTTTTCAGTTAAATCTTACATTAAATAACTACAATACTCCTCATTTATAATTAAATTTTACATTTCTATCTCTTTTTGCAAAAAAAGAAAGAAGGCTAATATGAACAAATATGAAAAAAAAGCCCAAATATGAACAAAGAAAAGAGAATATAGCAATTGCTGGTGGTCGTTCTTGAAATCTAACCAAACCAAAACAATTTCATAAAAGTCACAAAATAAAAATCCAAAACGACAAAAGCGAAGATCGATGAAAACATATAGTAGATATCAGATAACTAAGCCAAAAGGAGAATAATTCCCAACTCAATTTAGTTAGCTTTAAATCTTCTTAAATTTCCTACATCCATATATTTAAGTCTGGATTCTTGTTAAATTTCCAACTTCGCATATGGTCTTCACCTTTAAACCTGCTGAATTCTCGGTAGCTAGCTAGTGAGAAGCCCATGAAACGCATAGCTAGATGAGTACTTTCAAATGATATCTAAATAGCTAAATGGCCAATATGTACAGCATTCTGAAACTTGTAAATGGCCTATTATTACTGGTGTTTGAATTTTCCTCTTCTTTGTTGGGTGTTCTGTTAACTCAGAATTAATCTTATTTATTCGGTATGTAAAGAATAAAATAAAAAACTGGATAGAATGACTAAATAGTATAAAGAATTGAAGGAGAGATTTCTTAATAAAGTAGTAATTTGTCCAAGAAAATTTCTTTATAGTTTAGCACAAAATTTCAATTAGAACACAGCCATTTCCATTAAAGCTGGTATGCAGCATTGTATCAGTTTATTGACAAATATGGTACCTGTATTGTGGTTGGGAGCCATCATGGTAGCAATTATCATACTTCAAGTAGTCAACTCCCTGTAATAATCCAAATAATACACAATCTTATGTATAAATATATCCATCTTTTCAGCTGTTTTAAATTGAAAATCAACCACTATCATTCTGTGAATAAAGCATTAGCAGACACAGACACACTACTAACCCACTGGGAAAATGTGCTAGCATCTTGCTCTTCATGTCCTAGTGAACCTGGCATTTTTTTGCTGCAGGTTCTAAAACTGACCAAATCATAAAGGAAATTGAAAATTAATTAATTTTATTGGTCACATTGGTCCTGGTTAATCATCACATCAATTTTTTATATAATTTTATAGAGATATATACCCTGCATCAGAATATATTCCAAGTTTTAACCCTTTAGCATGAACATAATCGGCCAGGGCCTTGATTCCAGAAGGAAAAGTTGAAGATTTTGCCCTCAAATTGCCTTTCCAGTCTCTAGCCTCTTCAGCCCAACAATCATCTGCCCTTTTCAGAAAAATTATTGATAGTGACCTTAATAAAATACTTAATCCTTAATTATGATCTTTTACCTAACCTTGAAATGGACATTGAAAAGGACATTTGCATACCAATATTAACATACTTGTATCCAAGTGCAGCTAGCCCAGTTGAAACAAGAGCATCAGCTGTTCTCAGAAATCCAAAAAATAAAAAGACAATATTATAGAAAATTAAGAAAAGTTACAGATTGGACATGAGTAGTCAACTTCTGGACCAAATTAAAACTATAAAACAAAAGGAAGTTTCCATGCCAAATTACAAAAGTCAGAACAGCTGATTGTATGATATGACTATTTCTATGTTGATTTTTTGGATCTTTTCCTCTTGATAGACCTTATTAGTTCAATTAAAAAAAAAAACTTTCTAATACAGTCATTTAACTAATCTATATTATTACACATAATTAGGAAGTTTTCAGTTTGAGTACAATACGGGTAGAGGTCACTGGAGTACGGAATTAATTAGATTATATTAATTAGTATCAATAATCTATAAAATAAAATAAATCAAGTTGATACCAAGAAATTAACTAAATAAATAAAATATTATATATGCTTTGAAACTTTGAACAATATGCATAAAAGGGGTCAATACACAGAACATTCAAAGTCATCTTGACAATGCAATAACAAAACCAACTAACAAGGCAATGAACCTGCAGATGCATTAATTTAATAGTAAAAGTTGTGGACTGCAACTAATTTTTTGTGATGGAGTTTGCCATTTAATAAGACAATCGTTTTGAATAGTATAATTAAGTACTTGGCGGTCATGGTCATAAATATTTATAAATATATATGGCGCAACAACAATAATAATAACAAACAAGAACTATGTGTCACTGAGTTGAATGCTAATATCAAAAGAGGGGAAAAATCAAATAGTCAAAATTATAGATGAAGAACCAATCAGCTTTTGCTTGAAGCGGTACTTGGAGTCCTTTTTGGTACTGAAAATTAAATTCTTAAAGTTCAGTCTCAATCGAAAACCAAAGTGATAATGAATAAATATATATAGTATGTGTGATTTGAATAATTCAATTTCTAAATCGTGACTAAGAAAGAAAAATGGAGAACATATTTTTCAAAGTAAAAACTTTTGAGTATATATTACATACCAGTAGCCTTAACAGTCCACTCATCAATATTGCATTGAAAGTGATTCCAGCTATTCCAGCTTCAAACCATGAAACAAACCAAAACCCAAGAATAATAATTTCATTTATAATAATTATATATAGCATCTTCAAGATTTGACAGAGTCACCAACTTGAAATAAATTAATTCAACTTACCCCATTGGCGGTGTACGAGCTACGCCATTGGCAATCAAGAATTCAGTGTAATTTTGATGGGTATCGATGCTGACATTCATAGAAATTGAGGACTTGCAGATGCAAACAAGAACGATAAGAAGAACAAAAAGAAACCCAGTAGTTCTAAGTCTGCTAGATGCCATTATGTATATCTCTTTATTTGCATATAATTAAGAACGACTGAACAAGAAACACTTTCTTGTGTTTTCATATATTGAGAAGTTTCAGAGTCGAGAGTGAATTGAACAAGAAAACTTTTACCCATTTATCAATGGAGGTTCGGTGTCGGTGGGGAGACTTAAATTTACTTTGCCTGATCAGGGTTTGTGGGACATGTTATTTATCTTTATTTATTAGAAGTTAGGATTGACTTTTACATTTTTTTTAAGTAAATTGATTTTTTTTTAAATTTAGTTCAAATTTTTTTTGACAAAATCGTTAAATTTAGTTGATAAAAAAATTTAATTTGGACTTTAGTTAAATATTGGAGTCAATCTAAATTTTTTAAAAAATTTAATATATAATATTTTTAAAAATTTATTTATTAATTAATTAATATTTTTAATATCAATAATTATAATATTAATGAATATTTTTTTATAGTTTTATAATTTATAATAATTTAATCTATAATTTAACAAATAATTAATAATTTAATAATTTATAACAATAAAAATTAAATAATTATTAAATAATACAAATATAGTAAAAATTAAAATTGTTATAATTTTTAATATTATAAATTATAATAATTTTTAATATAAATTATTTTTATTAATCTTTTAACTTTCTAGGAAATATTACAAAATAATTTCAAATAAATATAATTAGTAATAAATTTTATTTATTTTTATATTAATTAAAATTTTAATTTTTAAACTCAGTATTTATGAATATATAAATCAAACACGATAATATATTTTAAAATTTATTTAAAAATATTAATTTTTATAAATATAAAAATAATCTAAAATATTTTTAATCAAGTAAAAATTTAAAATAAAATACTGAATAACTTTAAAATGTTTAGTGCCTGTTTCTCAAATTTAGTGTCCCTTGTGATAAGTTTGAAAAAGTTCTGTGTCAACGTAAGACGTAATCTTTTTATTGGTTCCAAACCAAAATTAAGAATTTTGTGCAATTTTTAATATAAATTACTTTTGTAACATAATTTATATTAAAAATATTATAAGTTATAATATTAAAAATTAATTAATTAATATTATAATTTATAATTTTAATAATTTTAATTTTTTAATATGTTTCATATTATTTGATAATTATTTAATTTTTAATCTTTTAAATAATTAAAATTTTAATTATTTGTTAAATTATAGATTATTAAATTATTATAAATTATAAAATTGTAAAAAATATTTTTAAATATTATAATTAAAGATATTGAAATATTGATTAATAAATGATTTTTAAAAGTATTATATTAATTTTTTTAAAAAAATTTAAATTAGCTTTTAATATTTAACTGAAGTTAAAATTAAGCTATGCTATTAATTATTTTAATAATTTGTTAAAAAAAGAGATAATTTATATTAAATTTGAAAAAAGTATATCAATTTGGTTTAAAAAAAATATAAAGATTGACCCTAACTTTTTGAGATATTATATGAGCTAAATTGGACCTTAGCCTTATTATTATTATACAATTTTGAATATATCAATTAAAAAATATATGACTAAAATTAAAAAATATATGACTAATTTTATTATAAATTGATTGAATAACAATGATAATAATAATATATTATATATATCAATTCGTATGTAAAATTTAATTGCAAAAGACAAATAAATACACATAATAATAATAATAGTTTTATATAAACAAGTTGAGCCATATGTGCATTGGTGTGTGCCAATTATCATGCCACCTAATATTTTCGGTGGTGAGAGCAAGATTTAATTGAGGGTATCAAAATTTTAAAATATAAAAATTATATTTAATTTATAAATTTATTATAAATAAATTTGAGATAAAATTAAATAAAAATAATTTTTTAATATTATAATAATAAAATAATTAATTTTTATTTTTAGTTTGATAATAATTAAAAGATGGTGATTGTTTCTTACGAATCTGTATATAATATTTTAGTATTTTTATATTTTAGTTGGGTTGTTAATAAATTATATGTTAATAATTTAAAATGATATAATATAGGTTTAATTATAGAAAATTTATCTCCAAAAAATTAATTTCATATTATTATTCTTTTTTTAATATGTGTTATTTTGAAAAAAAAAATTATTTATGCAAGAATTAAAATATCTATGAATAAAAAAATTTTCATTTATTTATAATAAAATTACGAGAATCAAATTTTCATTAATAAAAAATAATAAATTTTTTTTCTAATCATTCATGAAATATAAAAACTATTGAATATATATTAAAATATAGGATGACATCATTCTAAAATTAAGAAAAAAATATCACATTTAAACAGTGAAATTACATAGTTTACAAAATATATTCTTCAATTATTTAATATAAATACATATAGATTAAAAATAATTGAAAATAATAAATTGGTGGAGAAAACTTATTAATTTAATATATAATTAATATATATTGTACATATTTAATATTTTATATTATAATATATTATAATATATGTGTGTGTATAGAGTCGATGGAGTGGGAAGAAGGGGGTTCATAGACCACCCATGCCTCCCTTAATTCCACATCTATTAATATCTTTAATTTTCTATTACATTTTCTTTTAACTAGGGATGCACAGTCGTTAAATTGATCTAATTTTAGTAGTTGGCCAATCTCACTACTAATAATTTGTCGAAAAAATTTCTATTTACTGATAAATATATAATTCGAAACCAACCAACACAATCGATTTAAATCGATATGGTTGATTGAGTTAGTCAAATTTTAGTTAAATTGGTCAGATTCAGAGAAATTTGTATATCCCTACTTCTAACCAAGTAGTAATTATTTATTAAGCATAAAGAAGGGAGATAGAAACTCTCATTGTATAAGATCTGGTATAAAATTAATTGTTCTACTAAATTTATGATCAATTTGAATTATAGATCCATCAACATATATATAATCTTGACATTAATTAATTATATTATGTTAAAAAAAATTTTAATCATCAATAGTAATATCGTGATTATATTATATTTAGAAAATTTTATTTTGGATACAATGTATGCATATCCGATCAATAAAAATTAAGTACATATAATTATTATTTTTTTATATCTCATTTAAAAATTTATTATTAGATAGATGCATATGCACAAAATTTTTAATAAAATTTTATTTATTCAAAACCAAAAATTTTAGTTCTAAAACTTTCAAAAATTTATAATACTTTCATTAGATAAGACTAGCGAAATACTTTAATAATACAGTAAATTTTTACTCCTCAACTTAAAAAAAAAACCTTTAAATATATTATGAAATTATAATTATACCAATTTTTGTTATTTAATTTGCCCTCGTAAATAAATTAAAGTTTGCTGTCAAAACCATATATAAATTTAACAATTTTCATCTTTTGTCTTGTAAAATCATATCTTGTCCAATCACATCTTTTTTTATTATAATAATACAATTTAAAAAGTTATACAAAAAACTCATGTACAGAATAGAATGTATCTCAACTTAAAATAAAAGAAAAATCCCAGTCTCCTCCACCTGTAACACTTCAAGTTTCAAAAAAAAAAAAAAAAAAAAAAACTTCTTGCATCCTCCACCTGCAACTTTTCAAGCCCAAAAAGAAAAAAAAAAAACTAGAAGTTGAGATTAAGCTTTCTTTATATCTCAAACTTTAACATATAGGTACGGAAATCGGTTTATTTTTTTTCATTTAAACTATTTAGTAATTAATTATATTAATTATTGGATTGTTTGTATAAATAAGGCTATGGAAAGATTTCTTAAGAGAAAGTTGCCTGAGTAGAGTGAAAATTGCCTGCGTTTGTCTTGGGGTCTTAGCTCTACCTCTGGTATTTATTAATAAAAATAAAATTGAGATCAAGAGATAATTATATTTTCAATTTATACATTTATCTATGCTAAATTATAAATATTTAATTTAATATATGCTATAATTAAATAATTTTTTATATTAATATAAGAAAAAAAAATCGATTTGGATCTATTACTCAATAAAATATTTATATATTATTAGACTATCCTTCAATCTATGATATAATTATATAATTAGAATTTATACTACATGTAATTAGGGTTGGATATAGGATTTGAAGTTAATGAAGGCTAATTAATAATAAAATTAATTCATCATATAAAAAAAATTTTCAATAATTATTGTTATGACAACTAAGGTTAAAATTAATCTTATTAGTGAATATATCAATAAATAAATGTGATTTTTTTCAATTGAACTAATATTTGATAGCTCAAGCTAAAATCTATTAAATCCATTTTACATCTAAAGATTACAAGAAATATAATAAATTTATAATAAGAAATATAATACAACCAAAATAACTCAGATTATTTTATATTGTAAAATTTAACTTATTATAAGTTTAATATATTCTAACTTACCAGAATTACTATTTGATTACTATATGATTTACTACGATCCTATAAAATTTGGCAAAATTCACCCAGTATGAAATTCATATACATTAAACTACAAAACACCTAAAATTTTTAATGAGATTTTCCTAAAGATGATTAAAGCTTTTCAGTTAAATTCTTTAAAAAAAATAAGTATTGAAGCTTTTCACTGAAATTTTTAAAAATATAAAAAATCTTTTCATTAAAAATAATCACACATATCATCGAGTATATAAATCAATTGATAAAAAATTATTTTAATTTAACTAGATATCTCAAATTTAAGTATTTAAATATATAACTGCATTAAAATTTAGTGAAAAAAATTTTACCATGTCCTTATCTAGCTAGACCTTAAAAGAATAAATTATAAAAAAATTATGAAATATTGATTATTTTTGAACTGAATATGAAATATTGATTATTCTTCCTAAGTTATAATATGATTTAACGCCTCTTAAAAAGCAGATGGTCAATGGCGTGTAATCTTTAAAACTTTCGGTGATGATGGGTCCAATAATTTTCGAAATTGGTTTGCCAAATTTTCTCAGCTGTAATCTAAGTGCTAATGCTATGAAAACAAATAGAAGTTTTCTAATTTATTGTTTAATAGGAAAAATCTATCTATTATATATATATATGAATTATTACTTTGGATTGTTCCAGTACTTGATTTATGCAATATATTTTTTTATGATTGAAAATAATTATTTAGTGGAATCATTATCCTTTTGAAACCAGTCTGATCCACCAAACAATCTAAATCTAGGAGAGATTAGTCCAGCAGCTCACCAATTAAGATTTTTCACTTCATTTCGGGCTTATGGAAGGGTTCCTCTCAGAATACATCTAGAGCCTTAAGCTTTGAGATTAAGAGTATGAATTCATAATTAAAATTTTATTTTAATTTTTCAAAAAAGAATGACACATCCAAATGGTCTACAATGCCTTGTAAGGTCAAATGCGCATTGAGATGCAATTATTGATAGGAAAAATTTTATTTTGCATGGAAGTAATTGAACAGTTTATTCAATTATTACTATGGAAGTTTGAAACAATGTTAGGTCCATGCATCTTGGCCTACACACATTGATAAGATAATTAAAGAAATTATTTGAAAGCGATAAAATAAAAAATATCACACCAAATAATATAATGGACGAAAATGACTAAGGTAGTTCAGCATAAATCTATTTTAGAAATAAATATTTAAAAAAATTAAAAAAATAACTACTAATTAATAAGTCATTCAACATTTTGGATAGCTATTTTATTTTTGTCATTAAATAAAAATTTCAATTATATATTCAAAATAAATAATGTTTGAAAATATTTATAAAATAAAACCAAATTTATATGAATATAAATATTAACAATTGACACAAGTGGTAAAAGACTTATAGCTCCTTAAATAAATCTTGAATTAGAGTCTTATAAATAAAAAAAATTTTGTTGAGAGAATCATCTTTTTCAAAATTCGACTGTTTTCGAATATAGATTAATCGGATAATGTCTCGCATACCGTATAGTTCAACAAAAAAAAAAATATTAACAAACATTGAATATTGAATTCTTTATGGCATAATAATAGAGCGAGTTTTCTCTCTCTCTCAAAAGCTTTTCTATCTTTTTGAGAACTCTTGTGTTTCTTCGGTTTTAGATTTAAAAGGCCAACATTAACTTTAGATGTATCATTTTTCTCTGGTTTCTTTATAATTTTTTAGGTTTTATGTTTTTTGGTTGTTTCGTTTTCTAGATTTAGCCTTCCATACATCTTTTGTTTGCCATTTCGATGTGGCTTGTATTTATTTTGTAGATCCAGCAATAAAAAGCGTTCTAATCTTCTCATTTTTCTTTCCAATTGCATGGGGTTAGTATAGTCTCTTTTGGACTTTTCTTTCGGCTTTGCGGAAGTTTGGGTTTTGATAGTGTCATTATCATGTGGTCGGCTATTTTAATTTTCCATATTCAAGCTGCTTTTTCAAAGCCCCTGCAGAGGAGACTTTAATCCCCGTTTTCCTCGCTCGCTTCTTTTTATGCTTTTTAGGCCTTTATGTGCTGCAGTCTCTTTCTTTTTAATTTATGATATTTTCTTTGATTGCTCAATAAAACGAATTCTGTCTGGCGTCTGTCAACCGACCTGCGGTGCTAACGGCAACATTTGAATCGTCGACTCGATCAAACTTCTAGAATACCAAACAAAATCTCATAAAATCAGAGAAAAACTGTCTATCGAAGTGTAAACCACTCAATAGTGTCGTGGCCAAGTACAATGCTTCATAAATTGTTATTTTAACTTAGAAATCTTTCTCCCTAGTACAATTTTTATTTTTATTTTTGATTTAAATATATATGTATATATAAAGTACATATAAACACAGTCAATTAGTTAAAAGAGGAAAAGCAAAATAATAAAATTGGCAGCACACATGCTTGATGCTTCTATATATTTTCTTCTTATCCCTAACAAACAACTAACTCCAAATGCAAACATGTCGAAAACTTCGTATTAAATTAAAGGCATAAATGTCACTCTCCATTTCAAAAGCAACATTTCAAAGCTTGTCATTACATATATATATTGGTGTTATCCCTCCTTTAACTGAGTATGTTAATTGAGTTGCATGATTAATTGCCCTTTGGACGAACTCTCAAAAAGACTGGACCTCGGCTCTGTACACCCTCATCCTATCGAGCTTTTTCGACATCCTCTAATACAGTAGGCATACAGTTTAGATGTGACAGGCACACCAACACAACTTTTTAAATATTTTTCGATACATGCAGGTTTGTCCCTCACATACCATCTATATATAGGGGCAGACCCGCACAAGTAAGAGGGCTTTATCTCCTCCTCTCTTCTATCTGTTTACTCTTTTCATACAGATCGAGCACTGACTTAGGCATCGGAATCATCCCCCTAATGAAGCACAATCTGTCTCTCTCTTGTCTTGCAGGTTGGAGATCGAGCGCAGCCATAGCCCTGTCATCAATAGTGATAGTACTTTTCCTAGCTCGTGCACCGAGTACTATTTCTATCTCATGCACCGAGCACAACCTCTTTATATCGTGATCAGTATAGTTACCCAGTACTCGTCCAAACTCCCTTGTGTGGCACCTTTACAGCTAATATAAATGTCAGATAACTTGAGGGGTCTAGTGATGCTACCCCTCATTTAACCGAGTATGTTAACTGAGCTCTATGACTAATCACCCTTTGAACGGACTCTCAAAAAGATTGGACCTCAGCTCTGTACACCTCGTTCTACCGAGCTTCTTCGACATCCTCTGACACAATTGGCATACGGTTTCGATGTGACAGGAGCACCAACACAACTTTTTAAATATTTTTTGACACATGTTTGTCTCCTACACATCATCTATATATATGGATAAACCCCTATAAGTAAAAGGGTTCTCTCTCCTCCTCTCTTCTCTCTGTTTACTCTTTTCATATTGACTAAGCACTGATTTAGACATCGGAGTTTTCTCCAGCGAAGCTCGATCCGCCTCTCTCTTATTTTGCAGGTTAGAGACCAAGCGCAGCCATCATTTGAACCCGAGCTCAAAGTGCTAGGCGGACCCTCCTGAAGTAGCCCTGTCATCATATATATATATATTGATAAAAATTAATAAAATTATTAATAAAATATTAAAAATTTTAAATAAATTTGTTTAAATAATTTAAATAATTTTTCTATTACTAAATTTTCTTAAATGAAGTATTTAAAAAAAATGATAATATAAAAGGTAATTTTTCCTCTGCAAATACAACATATATAAAGGAAGAAAAGAAAATAAGAAATAAAACACAGACCTTTTGTTGCTTTTACCCATTGAAAAAGAATTTGAATAAATAGTTATGTACGCAATTAACGAGTTTTTAATTCAACTGATACAAAAGTAATTTTTATTTTTTAATAGGTTTTGAGTTGAATTTTAATTGGATTTAAATATGTTTAATTACCTTTATTTATAAATATTTATAGATACAATTTTCAAGCAAAAGCTCATAAAGCAACGTAAATACATACATACATACATACATATATATACATATATATATTGAATATCTAAGTTATTCATAAGCCAATACTATAGTGTTTCATGAAAAATGCATCATATTACAATTGCTAGCTGAAGGAGAAAGGTGAAAGTTGCTATGCACTGTATTAATTAATGCTTATCTAAAGAGCTTTCATTTCTCCTTTAAAATACTATGGAGAGAAATCTGTTAGAGTTGGCTAAAAGTTTGTTATTGGTGCTTTCTAGATTTTTTTTTTGTTAAGTGAGTTTTTTTTGCTTTCTAGAAACTAATAGCAAAACGTTTGTATAATGTAATTAATTCAGTTGAATGAATATGACATTTTTTCCTCATTTCTATTTCTAATTATGTAATCAAAGCCTGTTGTTTTTGGCTAACTCTTCTATACTCTACTATAGTCTGCTCTTCTTAATTCTTGATCATTGTGATATTGATTAGAGAAAATGGAAGAAAATACCAGACAAAATACATGTAAATTAGAAAATACAAGATCCTCCATCAATAAAGACCTTCTACATCTTCAATCATTAGACTATCTAGGCATGGTCCCGGTGTGAAACCAGTGGCGAAACCAGAATTTTACTGAGGGGGTCGGCGGCGTACACTGACGGTGGCCTGATGTTGCCGGCAGTAGGGGCTGGTAGTGGCTGGCTGGGTTTGGGAGAGGGAAGGCCTGATTTTTGGGCTATGTGAGAGAGAGGGAAGAGGGGGCTGCATTTTTTTAATCTTCTTCCGGCGATCGATTTTTGTGGGGGCTGGGTTTCTAAAACCATGTGACCGGCAGCTAGAGAGGGATACCCTTTCCCTTTTGACCGTCGATGAAGGGGGGTTGTGTAACCACACACGACTCCATAGTAGATCCGCCACTTAATAGAAACAATTATCTTAGTTGAAGCTGATTTATGAAGATTGCGCTCAAGGCAAAGAATTAACTTAGTTTTGAAGAAGGATGTCAGGTGCCAGGAGAGAGGGTACAGAAGAATATAAACAATGGATCATAATTGACTTGATGGTGACATCTTGGATCTTAAATGCGATAAGAAAGGAAATATATGAAGCCTTCATATACGCTTCATCAACAAAGGATATCTGGAAGGAATTGAAAGAAAATTATGAAAAGTGTAATGGACCACGAATTTACCATTTGCAAGGAGAAGTAGTATTTGTGGAATGAGAAAATCAGTCCATTAACACTTACTGCATGAAATTAAGGAAATTGTGGGATGAATTGAATTGTTTAATTCTAATACCACATTCTACTTATGTGAAATGTATGTTTGGGGCAGGAAAACAGATGGATGAAACTGTTTCTTTGAATCAGCTCATGAAATTTCTTATGGGCCTGATGAGATTTGATCATTCAAAGAATTAGATCCTCATGCTAGATTCATGACCTTTGGTTAGCAAAGCACATTCATTGGTGCTTAGAGTTGAGAGACAATGTCTGGTTCATATAAGAATAAAGGATAATATAAAAGGAAGTGTGATGAATGCTAGGACCATGAGAAATGATAAATGGGCCGATACAAAGAATCATGGAAAGAACCATGTATAGAAAGAGAGATTTTAACAGAAATGAGGATAAATTCTGTGATTATTGCAAGAAGCTTGGGCATGTGAAAGAAACATGTTTTAAGTTGGTAGGGGTACCAGATTGGTATAATGAGTTGAAATTGAAAAGGCAAATGGAGGAGAGACGATTCCAGGTTAATTTAGTTGAGAACTGTATAGAAGGTAGGCATCTCACTGAGGAATAGGATGGAAACCAAAACAAGATTTTGCAAAGATGATCAAATTGGAAGTTTTGAAATACATGAAGAATCAAGCACAACAAACAGCTATATGAATTTTGCAAAAGTTGAGCAGTTTGCATGTATAATGGATAACTCCTTTTCTAAAACTCAAACTAATTCCTACTATATAGATACTAGATAGTGAAGCCTCTAGTCAAATATGTGCAGATCTAGACATGTTCATAACCCTTTACCCTATACCACAACTAATCAAGGTACATTTACTCAATGGAACCATTATCAATGTAGACAAAATAGGAGCCATGAACCTCACTGATTAATTGATTTAACAAATGATTTGTATATACCAATCTTGAAGCACAACATACTATCCATTTGCAGACTAACAGCCCAAAACCTTATAACAGTGACTTTTACTCACAATGCTTGTCCATTACAGGACTTAAGGACTAACAAAAAGCTGGCCTTTAGGAAAGTGGTAGGCAATCTCTACATTTTGGAAACCAAATCATTACACAGTACTCATAATAATCTCGTCCACCTTATTGTAAATACTTTGCTTTCTGTGAACCAAGTCTCCACTCTTTTGTACATATTTGGTATAGTAGATTAGGGAAACCCCCAAATGTTGTTCTTTCTCATTTACAATTTATGAATAAAGATTTTACTTTGATTTGTGAAATTTGTCCTTTGGCTATACAAGTTAGACAGCCTTTTCATTTAAGCTCTTCGAAAATTGAACACTCTTTTGATATTTTACATACTGATATTTGGGATCTCAATATACAAAAAACTATTACACGCACTTGTTACTTTCTAATTTTGGTAGCTGACTATGATAGAGTTGAATGGACTTTTTCTAATAGTCTCAAACAGTCCCTTTGCTTAAGAAATTTTTCAGAATGATTAAGACACAATTCCAAACCAAGATTAAGATGGTTAGAACAAATAATGGGTTGATTTCCTGAGTAAGTCCTACCAAAATCTACTAAAATCACCAAATGTTGTTCATTAAATCCCTTAGGATGCTTGCCTTCCATTCCTATATATTATATTTCTTACTTTTTACACATTTTAAAACCAACAAATGGTATCAAAGCGATGGCATGCTAAGGGACTTATAAAGTCTCTACAATCATATATACCCATAACTATAACTACAACCACATCCATAACCCATAACTATAATCATATATAGCCACAACTATAATCATAACCACGATTAGAACCACAGCCATAAGCGCAAATGGAGGGGCAATCAAACTTCATTATGACTCCACCAAAATTTAATGGAGAAAATTAGCAAGCTTGGGTAGTTTAAATAACTGCTTATCTCGAAACTTTGAATCTTTGGGAGGCAGTGGAATAAGGCTATGAAATTTATCCACTAGGAAATGATCTAACAATAGCTTAAATCAAAATCCATAAAGAGAAAAGGACTAGAAAATATAAAGTCAAGGCTTTCTTATTCCTTGTTTCACCCTCAATTCTCACTGAGATTATGCAAAAGGAATATGACGCAGATATTTGGAAGTATCTCAAAGAGAAGTATTAAAGTAATGGCAAGACGAAGAACATACAAATAATGAATTTGATACATAAATTTAAAATGCAAAAAAAATGAAAGAGTTAGAAACAGCCAGAGAATATATTGACAACCTACTTAATATAACGAACAAGATAAGACTACTTGATAAGAAATTTTTTGATAAAAAAATAATTCAAAAAATTTTGGTTACATTGCCTCAACGATATGAAACCACAATCTCTTCTCTAGAGAACTCTAAAGATATATGAAGTATTACCTTGGCAGAATCTTTACATGTATTATAAGCATTTGAACAAAGAAGATTTATAAGGGAAGAAGGTTCTATTGAAGATACTTGCTTAGCAAAAACTCTGAACAAAAAAAAAAACAAAGTAGAAAGTCATCCGTCATACTCATACTGCAAGAAGGCAAATCTTCTACAAAATAAGTGATGGTGGAGACCTGATGTTAAATTTAACAAATGTGAATAAATAAGTCATATAGAGAGGGTATGCAAATCTTAACGAGTAGAAGCCAATTTGTTGTGCACCAACAATAACAACAGAAGGAATAACTTTTTTTTTAATAAAGTTTGATTCAAGGAAGAGCATTGAAAAATTGAATAACTCCAACTACTGAAACAAGAAGTGTTGAAGATATGCCTCATTAGCTGTTATTTGAATAAAATAGCTATTATTTGAATAAGTCTTTAGCTGTTAGACAATCAATTGCTATTCTTTTGGTTAATAGGACCTGAATATATGCAACGTCTACTTATTTTTATGGCTAAAATCATAAGTCATTTATTACCCACTTCAATGTACATAAACCTTTGGCTACTCAATGAAAAATAGCTTGCTTCCCATTACCATACACTATATTTCTTACTTTCTACACCTTTTAAAACCAACAATTGTTCTTTCAAATTGTTGGAATCACAATCATATATGAGACTCGACAAAAGCTTGGTACGATAGATGCCTTTAGTTCTCCTATTCAAATTTGGATGTTAAAATACCAACTTAAATCAATTAATGAATGGTGGTACCAAAAGTTTTGATTACAATATGCAACAAGTAAAGAAAATTGTTGGTTAATAATTGCATTACAAAAAACTATTTGTGATGAAGAATTGTTGAAGCAATTATGGATGGTCTTAGAAATATTCAAAGACTCCATCCATTCTATATAAGCAAAGATAGAGCCAAGAACTTATGATGATATTTAAGAACTATTGTTAAGCGAGAAAAAGCAAATAGTTAAGTAAGTACTCAGTTGTTGTAGTTGTACCTCCTATTGCATGTTATGTCACTTATAATGCACATTATGTCAATCATCACTTTTTTCTCAGAATCACCAATTTCAATCACCTCGAGGTGGTGGTTACTCCAACCATAGAGGTAGAGGTATTGGTTGTTATATTTCTGGTTCTTGATATTCATCTCAAGATAATAAAATTCAATACCATACAGTGGCGGAGCCAGGAGGGCTGAGAAGGGGGGGCTAAGGGCTGAGAGAGGGGGGCGGAGGCTGAGGGCTGAGCTGCTGAGGGGCTGAAGGGGGGCTGAGGCTAAGGGCTGAGCTGCTGAGGGGCTGAGGGGGGGGGGGGGGGGGGGGGGCTGAGGCTGAGGGCTGAGCTGCTGAGGGGCTGAGGAGGCTGAAGGGGCTGAGGCTGAGGGCTGAAGATTTTCACGTCCGGCGGCCGGCAGGGGGGGTCGTCAGCCCCCACTCGACCCCACCTGCCTCCGACCCTGATACCATACATACTAAGGCTCTGGCCATATTGTAAGGTAATATCTATCTCATAAGCCTCCTTCCTAATGTGCTCAATTAAATTCAACCTATACTAGTAATGTATTCATGAGGCTTGGATTGTTGAGTTGGGTGCTAATCATCACCTGACTGCTAATGATTTGGAGAAAGTAGATATTGGATTGGATTATTAGGCAATCGAGGATGCCATGGTTAGAAATGGATTATCAAACCTTCTTCCTGATTCATGTCAAAATCCACTTTCTATTAGTGCTTTATTAAAGCAAACTCGATGTCAATTAAATTCTTCCCATCTTATCTTGTTTTTAAGTACCTCCACACAAAATAGATTTGTACATAAGCTTGAATAAGATGGACTCTTTAATATGCAGCTGAATTGTTATAAACCACCAACTTGTTATCTTCATTGCTTCACTTACATGGCATGCCTAACTTGGTCATATCGATATTCATGCTATAAAGAAAGCTTTAGCTAGCAATTTTATTTCATATTTTGAGTATTTTTCTTCATATAGCTTGTGTAGCATTAGCAAATCTTATTAGTTGCCTTTTTCCAATTCTAGTTTTATAGCATATCAACCTCATGGACTTAACTATTTAATGACCAACACTTTAGGGATAATTTTTTTATGTCTGTAATACTTATGTCACTCATCAAGACATTTCTTTTAAGGTTCATAAAGTATATCTTAGTTTCTTCATGCACCAACTGAAGGACATTAGTTGGCTATTAAGCATATGTTGTGCTATCTTCATGCAAATGTCTCTGATGAATTGTGGCTAACCAAATTGTCAATTTTTGTATTTATGCCAATGCATAAGCTGATTAGGCTAGCTGTCTTAATGATTGCAAGGCCATCAAAGGTTACATGATATGTTGGCACTAATCTTGTCTCTTCAAAAAAATTAAAAAACAATTGCAAAGTCATGCACTAAGAGTTCGAGTATATATAATAGGGGCTACCATATCGGAATTAACTTGGTTGTGATCTTTTCTTGGTGAAATTGGCTTTCAATTGTTCGATATTCTAAAATTATCATGTAAACTTTTGCCGCATTCATGCTTGTTAATATAAATTTCACTCTCGTATAAACAAGGGCGAATTTAGGGGGGGTTTTTGGGTGGCCCATGAACCCCCTTCAACTATATATATATATATATTGGCTTAATATATTCGTAGCCCATATTCTTAATATGATTAGTCACTTTGCCTCATATACTCTTTGAGTAACTATATAGCCCCTTATACTCGATCATTTACTTATCCAACTACCCCCTCATTTAACACAAGCATATATTTGTCAGTGCATAATTCTCAAATACACTAACAGTACAGACAAATGGATGTTGTAGTTATTTTGGGACTAGAAAAGTCTAAGCCCGATATTAATGGAGTTACCAATTGGTGTAAACAAATTAATTTATTAATTAATTAAGATTAAGATAATGTTAACCAGAAAACTTGAAAAAATGGCAAAAAAATATAAATTCAGGCCGTAACGAATTCACCACAGCCCTCCGGTTAATATTTTTAACTCCTGGTTAATGCTTTTAACTCTAATTTTTTAATTATGTTTGAAAAAAAAATAAGTAGAAAGGGTTTATTATTTTTGAAATATAAAAACTATATTTAATTTTTAAAACCACCAAAACTTATCAGGGTTATTTGATCTTTAATTTTAAAAAGAAAAAACATAGATTAAGGAATGGGAGAGAGAAGAGATTACACAAAGAGAACGACAAAGAAAAAAGAAGAAAAATACACATAGAATGAAAAAAAACAACAGCATAATAAGTGAGAAGAACCAGACTCAAAAACCATCCAAAGTAGACTTCTGGACTAGCTTTAGTAAAAAAGTGTGTTGATTCAATTACTAAGCCTTGACATCAATAAAATAAATATTTAAAGGAACTAGCATGTTATATGAATTCTTAAACTCAATAGATTTTATTGGATTAATTTATGAGTTTTCTATTTATATATTTTGCTATGTGTTTGTTTCTTCCTTTAGTTTGTTCCCTTAAAATTTCGTTTTGATATCAATCAATATAATTATAGGAATACACTGATAGTATTGTGTTGTGTCTTTGTGATTAAATATGATAAAAGCTGTTCTTAGTTAAATGGTTTATTAGCTAACATTAATCAATCCGAGTGTTTTGATTTTTTTGTGCTTTTAATTAACGTCTTATCTAAATCACAAAGTCATTAATTTATAAAGTGTGCTTAAAATCATTTTATAAACAAAGCTTTTTAGAATGTAAAATAATTCTTTTTTTGTTTATTTTAAGATACGATTATGAAAATAAAATTGGTTAAATTAATATTTGTTTGAATTTTGTGCTTTTGTTCTATTTTATTCTTGTGTTTTTAAAATAGCTCAGAAAATGGTTTTGCGACTGCATCTCAGCAAAATAAGTTCAGCGAGTTTGCTTTATATTTGAGTCTTGTATCTCTGGTTTTAGGAAGAAGATGAAGAAAGAGAGTAAAACAAAAGTAAAAAGATTGGGGTATTTGTGATTTTGGAAAGAAGATGAAGAAAGGGAGGGTATTAATGTAATTTTATAATCAATATTAGCAAATTTTTTTTTGTATTCAGGCGAGGCAAGAGTTTGTATTACATGCACTCTACTAGCTAGCAAATAAAGGTGAGATAAGTATGAAAAAAAAGAGTTAAAAGTACAAATATGATTTAAAGTAAAAGTAAAGGGCGTAAATCCAACAATCATGCCAAGTGTAAGAGGCTCTTAAGAATTATTTTTATTTAATTTTATTTTAAATTTTGTTTGTAATAAATTAATATATTAAATATAATTTTTTTTGTTTCAAAATTTTGATCCTCTTTTAGTTAAATTTTAATTTCGCCATTGGGTTCAAATATTTAGAAGTTGATTTTCAATTTTTGCATGATAAGGTGGCGAAGAAGGAATTATCTCATTTGCATGTCAAATTACAAACATTTTTATTAAACTTGTCTATAACTCAATTATTCCTTTGAGACAATTTTTCAATTCACTACAGGGGTATAATAAGGATACTAATAATGATAATTCTCATACAATTCATATGACTTAACTATTACATATGTATTACGTAATTATTACCTTATATTATTCTTAGTTTTTACAACTTGTTTGAGAGACTGAAAACATAATTTAGTAATGTATTACTATAATATGGCATTATATGACATAATATAATAATAATTATTTATCATGTTTGAAAAACTTTATGGCAATAATATGGTTAAATAATTTTTTTTTATTTAATTTGATGATATTTTATAAGATTTTAATAGGTTATAGAAATAAAAAAAATATTTTATAAGTATATATATGGTATTTAAAAAATTTATTGGGACTTTTTTTGAAAAATAAGATTTTCAAATTATGGATAATCATCGAAATCTCTTTTGAATTTTTTTTTAAATATATGAGAATAACCATATGAAAGTTACCATTTTGTTAAGTACTTGATTACATTATGAAAGGGTATACCATGAAACAAACAAGTACCATTTTGTTAAGTACTTGATTACATTATGAAATGGTAAACTATGAAACAAATAAGTACTTAATAAAATTCATAAGCATTATCTTGACAAATTCATATATCTTGACTAAAAGCAAACTTTGACAGTAATTTAGGGTTGCTAAAAAAGGGATTAAGCTGAAAACTTAACCAAAATTGATCAAATTGAGCCAAAAACTACGGTTAACCAATCTAATATTTTAGGTTTAGGCTTTTAGTTTTTAAAATTTTTTGTTTTGGTTTCGGTTTTGATTTTTATTATCGAAAAACCATTCAGTTCCATTAAAACAGTTAACCATATATTATATGAATTAAATATATATAAATAATTCAAAATTTTATAATTATATTATATTTATATATTTTAATTATGAATTATGTATAAATTATACATATAAATTATAAATTATATGCATAATTTTAAATAATAAATAATAAATTATATATATTAAATTATTTTGATAGATTATATTTGAACTTACAATATGTATTTTGTATTTTAGTTGTATATTTGTGTTAAAATTTATTGTTGCAATAAGTTATATTTGAATTTTTTTTATTAAATATGTATGAAATTTTTTAAATTTTATTTTTATTTTTATGTATATAATGTAATGATTAAAAATAAAAAATATAAATTAATCATCCATTTTATGTAGTTAACCGATAATCAATTAATTATTTATTTATGGTTCATTTAAAATTTATAATTTTTCTAAATTAAAATCAGTAGACCGATTTTTTTTTTCATCTTCACGATTCTATTAATCAAACCGTGAGCACCCATACACAGTATAATAAGTTATCTTTTTTCCTCAAATGCTTAGAATAACTTCTTAAGGATTTTTCCAATCCATCTTTATCATTTCAATCTTCAAGAGAAAGAGAGAGAGGAATTGCACATTCATCAAATTAATCAAAAAACGAAATTGAGAAATCGATGAAGTAGAGAAATTCAATCGATAGTGGCCAAATAATTAAGAAAAATTAAGAGATCACTTAATTTATTCAAACTTACATTATGAAAATGTTACAAAATAATAGAAAATATACATATATGCATATGTATTTGCACCTGAATTAAATCAAACACACAACATTGATTACATAATGAGAAGGCAACAGTTAATTTTACAATTTATTGAAGAGCCTCCTACAAAAACATTTCAATTTAATGTGTTAGCTCCTGCATCCTTCTTTGCGTGAATCATTCTATACAACACCTCCAGCCCTCAAGGATCAATTGGTAAAAAAAAAATTAGACCTTTGAATTCACAAATTGGTTATTAAGTAATTGACAAAATTAACAAATGAAAAGATACGCAAAGATTCGTGTTTAGGCGATGCATGCAAGTAATTATTGACTTGTTGTGTATTTATGTTAGTGTCGTAAATTTTTCACAAAGTATTTACGGTTCTTCATCAGTGGTCTTTCTCCATCCACCTCGATCAAGTTCTTTACAATTGCATCAGTCGCCGTCGTCAAAAATTTCGACCAATCCCTGCAATGAAAAATAAAAACCAGATCAAATTAATTAATTGTGCTAGCTAGCTAGAATATTGAAAGATTAAAATGAGCACACATCAGAGATTTTTTCAGGAGAGAATTACTCAATGCAATTAGTGCACATAAAAATACTGTAACTTATTATATTTATAGTTACCATGTAAGATTTTCCTAACATTATAGAAATAATTGTAAGGGATGTTCAGTGATTATATATTTATGGTCAAATTGTAAGATTCGATACGTAAAAATAATATATATATATATATATGTATGTATTTATGTATGCTGGTTGGACTTGGACAGGTCAGGTTAAGTTTTTTTCGAACCATGCATGGGTATTAGACGGGTTAGGTCTTTATCGACCCATGAACGGGTCTATTGTGCTTAATAATCTCCAATCTCAGAACTCAAATAATCTACAAACACGGTATTGTAAGAATTAAAAAAAGAAAATCAACTAAAGATGAGTAAACATACACATACCCTGTATAGGAGTCAAATGTGAGTCCCACCGTGTACTTTGCCTGTTCAAGAGCATCTCTAAATCTTTGAAGATCATGGAGACGACAGGTTCCATTGTCCTTAACAAGAAGCTGAGAAGGTTTGACATCGCAAAAAATGGGAATGACTCTTTTTTTAGCCTCCATGATCAAAGACAGTTCATGAAGACAAAAGTAAGAGTCACAGTAACGTGGAGAAAAAACAGCAACTCCTAACTTGGACTCAAGAATGGCAGAATTAATTTTATCAAATAATTTATCTCCAGGCTTCATGATCTTGCTATCCAAGAAAGGGCTTAGCCCCATTCTTGAAAGATGATCATAAAGCAGTCCTGCAATTGTTCTCTTTGTATCAATTCCTCGGTGATTAATAAAAACATCACATTTTGATGGTGGTTTAGGGGCTACGGAGATAACTCGGTGGAGGAGTTGGTGGTGGTAGTGGTGGTGCTGCAAGATTTTAAAAGATCTTTGCATGGCTTGTGCTTGAAGAAATGAATTAAAACAAATTAATATTTGATAGTGCAAAAAAATAATAACGTACGACAGTATATATTTAAATCTTGATTGATATGATATGATAAGTTTGATGTTAGGTGAGGTTAATTTATATATATATATATATATATGCATAGATTAATATTAACAAATTTATAAGAAATTAAAACGACTTGAATATCTTTATTTTCAAGGCGAAAGAATTCTAAATTGGACCAAAAAGCAAGAAAATACCAGGTATTTGTTTGGCCGAGTGACAACAGAAACCAAAAAAAAAAGTAAAAAGGTTTGAAATTATTGACTTACTTGGGCTGAGATTTACAATTGTATAATCCTTCAAACACGTCTATTCTCATATTTTATTTTTAGATCTTTCCTAATATTTAAGCATCGCTGAAACAGTCACAAACTATAAATTTTTGCTGTTTTAGAAATTTATAAATATACTTCTTGTTGGGTTCTTGACTTGTTGATTGTTTAATTTCCATTTCACGTTTGTTACATAGTTCTCATTTTAATTTGACATTTGTAATAAAAAATATATCTATATATTACATCTATAATATATAATAAAATGAAAATGTTATATTACTATCTCCAATATAGTTGCATATTCACTCACCTCAAACTCGTTATATTGTTTTATTGTGAAAACTTTTCCAATAAATTTCTTTTTTTTTAAACCAAATAATATATTAAATCAAAGTTTAGGAATTGCATCAATTACTGAATTTCCTCATTCGTTAATTAATATTTGACGTATCAGCTCTCACAAAAAATGAAAACAAATTAAAATTATTAAATAAAGAGAATTTTTTTACTGAATTTTTTTTTTAAAATAAATTGGACTAGGCTTAGTTACACCATGAGATTCCAACCCTATTTATTCATTATGTATTTGGTTCAATACTCTCAAGATTCATATAATTTTTACAATATATATATATATATATATATGCATACGCATACACATCTTAGGGCTTGTATATATGTTGCACAAAAAAGAAAAGCAAAAAGTTAAGGGAAATAAAAGAATTGCAGAAAAAACAAAAAAAAAACTCGTTGGCCAAAATTTTTGACCCGATTGATTTGATCAGCCCAAAGCAACCAGTCTATCCATTCTTAAAATTAAATTATGCGCGAAACAAGTAAAGTCCAAACTGTGATGGAATTGAGCTATAGGCTAGGAGTAAATCTGATAAATTCTAGTATGAATATACATCTCTATAGTATTTTTTTTTCTGCCGTAGTTACAAAATCTTCCAAGGAAAGTCTTGGCGCAGCGATAAGTGCTGTCGCCGTGTGACCTGAGATCACGGGTTCAAATCGTAAAAATGATCTTTTGCAATTAATTGTAAGAGAAGACCGCGTACAAAGATCCAATGAGTCCGATCTTTTTTCGGACCTCGTTCATTATTGGAGCATTCGTGTACCGAACTGCCCTTTTTACAGTTATAGAATCATCGCAATAATAAATACATAATAACAATTTTTTGTTAACCGTCGTTAAAATACCGACGCTAATTACCAGGTTTTATGCAGTGAGTACATACCTATAGATGAGTATTCTACGAATCAAAATGCTTATAATCTATCCAAACATTTGTTAGGCTAAATGGAATGGGGGTAAAGAAGTCCCCTCATTATAGCAAATGCGATTGGGTATGATTTATCTTAATAATAATATTTTATTTCAAAAAAAAAAGAAAAGATATATTCTATTTTTTTTCTTTATTTTTATTTGTTTAACTTATTTTTAAGATACATTTAATATTTAAAAAAATTTAAATTAAGTATATTTTTTTGACAGTAAATTAAGTATAATTATTATCTTATTAAGAATATAAAAGATATTATTTTATTTATTTTATTTTTAATTTTTATAAAAAATGTAATAATTAATTTATAATATTATATTATTATTATATGAAAGTGATAATAAGTAAAATTGATGAATTAAATGTTGTGCTCAATTTGGTCCCTGCAAAAAAGCGAAATTAAGCTTCAAAATATGCAAAAGTATTAATCGGAACCTCGTGAATTGACAACGCAGGCCTCGACTGCGTGAAAAAGTCAGAAGACGTTTTTATTTTGGGATTTTTACAAAATTACACCTAAATTTTTAATATTACAGAAAAATATTTATATTTTTTAAAAAAGAATTAGAGTAAATTTTTAAAAATATTTCACCCTCACCAAAATAATTTTTTTTTTCAAAAATATCTCTTCTCCCATTAGATATAAACAGTATTTTACTTCAATTTTTATTTTTTCAAAATTTACTATTAAATAAATATATTCTAATAAAATAATAAAAATTAATATTTTAAACATATAAAATGTATTAATTTTTATAAAAAATTTTAATTTTAATTATAAATAATAAATAACACTCACAAAAATAAAAATAAAAAATTAATATATGTGAAAATATATTAATAAAAATCATTAACTTTATTTTTAAATAAATTTTACATATTATACACATAAAAAATAAAATTTTAAAAAATATTAATTTTATTATGTAAATTTTATATAGATATTGTGTGTATGTTATGTAGTGTTGTGCATATAATGTGTATTTATTGTGTGTATGTTTGTATGTATAAAAAATTTTAAAAAATAAAGTTAAAAAATATTAAATAAAATATATAGATTTTTGATAGATATTATGTGTATATGTAGTATATGTTGTATAAATATTATTATTTGTTGTATGTATATTTATATATGTTGTATATATATTGTGTATATATTTATATTTTTATAGTGTACTTTGAGAATAATAGAAAAAAAATTATTTAAGAATAAAAAATATAAATAAAAAATTATCTAAAAACAAAAAATAAATAAAACAGGAAAAATAAACAAAAATCATCATCTAAAAAAATAAAATAAAGAAAGAGGAACATGCAAACATGAAAAAAAAATTTTTGATGACTGTAAAAATAAAAGTTGGCCGCTAAAATGATGTAATAATAGAAGATAATTATTATATATTAAATTAAAAATGAATCTCATAAATAAAAATGGATATAGAGGAATTGGGACAAAACTTTTACTGGGAAGGAATTTTAATTTTTTAATTTGAAAATAAAAATATAAAAATTATTATTCAAAATAAAAAATATAAAAAATTAGAAAATAGAAGTAAAACTAAAAAAAGAGTTCCATAACTAAACAAGAACTTCATATCTTATTAATCTTGGTTTAAAGTTTTTGATAAATTAGACTTGAAATTTCTCTCTCATTTTAAGTTTTAACCTTCTAAAAAGCTTAGAAATTAATGTTGAAATTTCTTCTAAGTTCCTGATCTTTTGACTACAACTACAAATGTAAAGTTTGTCCAATTCAATATATATAGTCGTTTCTCGAAATTCTTGGACTGCTTTTTGTCTTTTTGTTTTAACAGTAAAAATAAAAACAATCATATAATCTTACAAGATCATACACTAACGTGTAGTCCTACCAATTTGAGAGAAACAAAAATATTTTTTACTCTAAATCAAATTTTAATTAAACAGAGAATAAGAAGAGTGCAATCTCCAACAGACTTTCAATTTAGATTTCCAAATAAAGAACTTCAATTAAGCACAGAAGATCAATGAAATAAATTAACTTCAATTTTTCTTGGACTGTTATTACTCTTCTTATGTTAGGTTTTTGTAGGGCAATTTACTTATTTAGATTGATTTTGTTTGGCGTACCATATTAATCAATGAGTTAGGTGGTATTTTATAAAACTAAAAATTAAGAGTTGATTAATAGAATTATCAAAGTGTTATTTGATAGTTAAGAGTATGTATTCTTCTAGTCTAGATTTAGAGTTCAAATCTTAAGTATTTTTTCTTTCCGTATGTAATTTTTCAAAACAGAGTTGAAAGATAGAAATGGTTTCGAATATTTTTAATTATTTATTGTAGTAATTGTTTTTAATTTTGAAATTCTGATAGGCTTTTTATTTCTTAGTTTAACTGAATCTGCACATTTTTACAGCCCCCTCTTCTCTCTCTCTCTTTCACAGAGTCTAAATCTCTTTTCCTCCAAACTCAGCTAGCCACTATCATCTCCCATCGTCGGTAACATCAAGCTACCATCAATGTATGCCGCTATCTTTTTTAGTAAAATTCTGATTCTGTCACTGATTATAATAATAATGACTTTTATGCATCGAAATGTAACTTTGATTAAATCAAACTGGATAGTGCAAATTTACTTGAAGTAAAAGGAAGAAAAACTTTAATATTGTGATATTTTTTTAAATGGCCATTGCTTTTAAAAATTCTCTATGCAATATCAAAGTAAATTGCAAAGCATATATAAATTTGGCAGATTCTTGAGTGGAAAAAAAGGTTATATATATGATTGCGGTTTGGTAATTTGAAGAAGTATATATTATACACAAAAACAAAAAAAGGGTAACCCCACATGTCTTTTTCCAGCTAAGTTTTGCTATATTATACAATATAGCTGTCTCATGGCTGGCTTCACATCCAACTACAATATCATGCATTTGGAAATTCTTCTCAATTCATAATTGAATCACTTAATTTCTAGATATTTTTATGTGTTAGTGGACCTTTTTAATTAATTTTGCTTAAAAATATTTTTTAACATTAATTAAATAAACACAATTATTAGTCTATTGTGTAATTGTCATAATTATTAAATTATTAGTGAATTATTTTATTCTTTGCTTTAGATCATGATCATGATTAATCATGATAATGCCATAGTTTCATATTTCATATATAATTTCATTACACATATAATATTTCATTAATAAGAAATGTGAAATGCTAAAATTACAGCTTTTTCAGAAGAAAAGAAAAATGGATGTGATCAATAATCAATGTATAGTTGATCATTATATTATTAGATATACAGAATGAAATTTCCTTTTTACTATTGAATTAGTATATTATTTTAATAATTTTTAATCTTTTCTTTTATTAATTTAAATTCATTTAAAATTTTATAATTTCAAAGTTTCTAATTTTAAAAATGATTTTATTAAGTTAATATTACAATAATCTATTGAGGAAAAAAATTTGAGAATGATTTTATATTTATATATATATATATTTGAAATGCAGTTTATAATTATTTAGAGTGAAAAGAAAATTATATTACGGATTCCAATTAAGTAGAAATCAAAATTTAGTTTTTTTCAATCAGAGAAAAAAAAAATTAGTTGAGTTTTGGCAGTATAATAACCTATAACGATAACGCTTTAGGGGTTGGTCCAGGGCCGAAAGCGAGCCAAATCAAGAATCACTTTTCCATGTGCAAAGCTTCATCATCTCCCGCTGTCGTTTTTACTTCACTAAGCTCATCTATCTCTTTGTCCAGTTAAGCTTCAGCTAAGCCACGGCACATTCTAAAATGTGATGCCCACGTTCCCCAACTTCATCATTTTCTTCTCAGTTTCCTTCATATAATATTCCAAGATTAAACTTCAAGAAACAAACCTTTATTGCTCTACTCAATTAATATTATTATTATGTTTTCTTGATTTCTCTGTTTCTCAATGGCCTCATCATCTACTTTTCTTGATTATGCTCTGTTTCAACTCACCCCAACTCGAACTAGGTACTCTCATTGTTAATTCTCTTATATTTTTATTTTTTTTATGAATATTTTTTTGAACATCAATTATCATGAATTTAAGACTAAATAATTAATGTTGGTTCTGGCTTGTTTTGAATTTGAAGATGTGATCTAGTGCTCTTCTATGGAGGCAAAACTGAGAAATTGGCTTCTGGGTTATTTGAGCCTTTCATTTCCCACCTTAAATTTGCTAAAGATCAGATTTCCAGAGGTGGGTATTCCATCAAACTCTGTCCACCAACCACCAATGCCACTTGGTTCACCAAAGCCACTTTTGAAAGGTAATTGATCCATTATAACTATCCTCTGTTTTTATTTGTTCCTTCCATTTCCTATGTTGATATTATTTAGATAATAAAAGTTTTGGATCAATGGCTGTTGAGTATGATGGACTTGGCTTAATTTTGAACTATTAGTGAATTTAGTCAGGTTATCACATGAAATGAATGGACCCCTGCATTTCAGTTTTTCTTGGACATAAAAATTGTATCTTGTATGGAACAGAGTTATAATGCTATGGGGCAATTAGGAGCATAGAAGCATTAACTTTCATTGCCTAGAATTTAAAATTCAGTTTCTAAAACATACTTTTATCTTCTATTTGAGCAGATTTGTACGTTTTGTTAACACACCAGCAGTACTAGAGAGATTTGTAAGTCTAGAAAAAGAAATTTTGCAGATTGAGAGTTCAGCTCAAGCTAATGAATATATGGAAGGACAATTACACGAAGGTACATATCCTTTATAAGAATTTTTTTTTCGACTTCCATTTTTTAGAGAACATAAATTAAACAAGATTTTGTAATTGTGCATACTAATTAGTCGTTAGCTCTGTTTTTCAGGGAATAGGTTAGCTTTGGAATCTAATACAAGAAAGTTAAATGATTCCTCTAAGGTAAATCAGTTTTGTAAATAAATTGTTATGCTTATTATCTAGGAATCAAATTAATGATAGAATTATTCTTTGGAATTTGCTTCCAGGTAAAAGGGAAGCCTGAGAGAACTGCGCCAGAAGAAAACTCCAGGTAACTATCCATCTTTTTTTTTAATGGCTACACTTGGCATGAAGTTTGGCTTTCTATGTTATGTCATTAATCAATCATTTGTTTTGACATGGTATGGTAGGACTCAACTTCAAAGGCTTCTTGAAACACGAAAAATGTTGCTCCGCAAAGAACAAGCTATGGCTTATGCTCGTAGCCTTGTTGCTGGATTTGATGTGGATAATATAGGTGATCTTATTTCCTTTGCTGATGCATTTGGAGCTTCGCGATTAAGGTATGATTTGGTTTAAACTCATCCTGATGATATTCTGCGGTGTTTTCTGACTAGGAAAATTGACTAAAATAGTATTCAACAAAGGTTCAGGCAAAGAAAAAAAAACTTTTGCATGCAAGAAAGAGAGTTCTTCTTATACTGGTTGAATCAAGTAGAAATCATTATCAAACAAATAATTTAAAATTTTTTAAGCCTTATAAATTATTAATTTATCCATAGGCAATGGCTACATATCTTCAAGAAGCCAGTCATTAAATTTCGTTCAAGAATGTTGCCAAATTGGGCATGCCAATATTATTCAATGGAGTAAACTTCGTTAATATGTAACAATGATTTATTTCTCTTCTTAATTTTAGTATTTATAATCTTCTTTAGGAAAAGGTCACATAATATTTCAGAACAGAGTGTGAATCACTAGGAACAAATTAACATACGTTGTACGTACCTCCATCATCCTAGAGTTTCTTTTGATATTGATCCTGCAGTCCTGAAATCAACTAGTATTATATGCAGAGAAGCAAGCATTAACTTCAAGGAATTACGTCAAAAGAAGCGTGGGGATGGCCTTTGGATGGAAGAATTAGCAGCAATGCAGGCATGCCCACCATCAGAATTGTCATTTCTGGGAACATCAGGAATAGTACTTAATAATGATGCTAGCTCCCTTAACCCAAATATCATGCTAAATTTGTCCAAAGGTGATCTTATGCCAAATGGATCCTTAGATGCATCAAGATCTGATTCAACAGCAAGTCATGCAAACTCTGACGGAAAAAAGGGTATTGTGTATTCGTATCTATCTTCTCTCTTTCATTTAAGTACGTTGTCTTTATCTGTCAGAAGTCAATATTTATTGATAATAAGCTTGCTGCTGACGTTTGAGTGCATTGCTCTGTAGATGATAAATTGGCAACATCAGAACAGACTCCAACAACAACCAACAAAGTTCGAGTGTCAATGTCATGGCCAAACCAGATGCTCCAATACATGTACAACTTCCAGAACCCTATGCAACAGTTTCCTCCATATCAGGGATATCCATTCCCTATGCAGCCTATCCCTCCTCACCATGCAATTAACATGCAATGGCCTCCCAGTCTGAAAGAATCTAATTCAGTAAAAAAGGAGAAATTTCTGAACAAAAAAGGACTTGATCAATCAAGAGAAGGCAGAGAAAACGAATCCAGCAACTCTGAGGTAGGGAGTGATTCAGATTCATATATAAAGCAAGACAAAAAGCATTCTTCTACAGATGCATCGGACAGGAAAAAGAATAGGAAGAAGTCCTCTAAGACAGTTGTTATCCGTAATATTAACTATATTACTCCTAAGAGAAGAAATGGAGAAAAAGTTGGAGTCTCTGATGAATCTTCTTCCAATGAGGATGGTTTTATTGATGAAGATTCGCTCCAACAAAAGGTAAATGGTGTTATTGGATCATTGGAGAAATTGCATAAGTCAAACTCAAGTAATCATAGGAGAAAAGGTTCACATAAGAGCAACAATATCGGCAACAGGTCAAATGATGCCACTGCCCAAGATTTTGATAATGGTCTTGTTTCAAATCCTTCAGAGGGAGGAAAGACAAATGAGAATTGTGATGCTTTCCAAAACATCTTGATGAGAGATGAGGAGGCAACAGTTAATGGAGGAGAAAGGTTGCATCCAATGGATGTTCGAGATGAGCATTTCACAGTCAAAAACATAGGAGATGGAGCTGAATTAGCAATAAAACATGGTATGGACTTCGAATCTGAAACATTACCAAAGCAGAGGATGGCTGCAGGTGATTCCTTTGCTGTGATTCAAAGGGATGGAGGATCTGAAGATAGAGATAGGAGGGAAGCTTTTAAAAACTTAGGAAATCTTAGACCAGCCATGAAGAAAAGGGATTCTATTGATGGGGATTTGGTAATTCCACAGAGAACAGAAGAATCAGGAAGTGCGCTCAGGGGTATCCTATGCACAACTGAATCATCCCTAATTAAGCCCGGAAAGGGAGAAGATTGGTTTGTTATCAACCTTTCAGGGGAACCGGCAAATCAGAATTCAAAAGATGATGACATAATTATTAATGGTGATTGTTTGGAAGTTGAAAAGGGTAGGAAAACTGTAGTTGATGATTCTTTCATGGTACATGCTCGACCAATAGCTGATGATCCATATGATTTTCAGTGGAAATCTGACATAAGTATGGCTGCAGATCTTAGTCTATCTTCACAGCCAGAAAATGGAATTGTAAAAGAAAACCATGAAAAACTGGCTACCAATGAACCAACTGATCTTTGTGTGGTTCTTGATCTAGATTCTGGATTTGAATCTACAAGGGAATCCTGGACTACAGACCATGGAATTGACATATCATTTATGGAAAATAATGATGTTGTGAAGAAGCTTCCTTCAAATTGTGATAACACCATTGTCAAGAAGAAGGAAACTAGTGGAAAAAAAGTTCCTGAAAAAGAAGTTAGGCCTAAAGTTTTCCCTAGATCCCCTGGGAACAACAAACTTGATGCAGTATCTAAGAGCAAGAAGCTATCACCAGCAAGTAGGCCCCTTAGTCAGAAGAGAAAGCTTGAAAAGGTATTAGAAATATTAAACTGTTTAATCAAATTATTTGTTTATTGCATTTCCCTTCTAATTCAACTTATGAGATATGCTTTTGAACAGGAAGAAGAGATTCGGAAGAAGATGGAAGAATTATTGATTCAACGCCAGAAAAGAATTGCAGAAAGAACTGCAGCTAGTGGTTTTGCTCCAGCAGCAACCAAGAAAATCCCATCAGAAAGTAAACAAGTGAAAGGGTCCATTAAACTCAACAAGAATACAACACATTCTGTGACTCGAGATACAATAAGGTAAGTTCCATCAGAGTCAGGGCAGCTTAAGACAGATCAGGAAGTAAATAATGTTGATGATGGATTACTTGTTATTGTTGCAATTAGAGATGAATGGGGAAGTATACATCACATATCCAAATAACTCAATCCTAGAGTCTGAATTCTCAATATTTTTCAACACTATGTTCTCTATTAAGTTCCACAGAATATCGATATGGTGTTATAAAATAAACTCATAATGTATAGTTCTCACATTCTTTTTTTATACTATTGGTAGCAAATAGAGTGAAGACTAAAGGCATCAGGAAAATAAATACCTATTAGCAGAGCATCTTGTATTGGCTTGTATGTTCCATAAAAGTAAAAACTTCATTATTGCTATACACATTTCATTATTGTTTGTCTAAGTTCTACTTCCATATAGTGACTGCAAATCAGTATTGAGTTTCATTTGATCCAAGTTACAGCAACTGGAAAGGTAAAAAAATGAAGCTCAAAAAGAAAGAAGATAAAAAGAATGCAAGAAAGAATGTGAGCATTAAGCATTGATGTATTGAAATCCAACACTATAAATTAAAGGTCATATCTATCTGTGACAAACTATCTTTAGCCAAAGCCGCTCCTTGGCCTGTTAACTATTTCCATTTCAGTATTATGCCAAGCAGAACATGCAAATCAAGAATAACAAATACAAGCAATGTAGTTTAGCAAACAGCAGGAGTACTTTCATAATCAGTGCTTCCAAGATTGCGTGTAAAATTCGGGGAATTAGTATTTTAGGCAGTATCAATTTCATAATCTACTCAATTATTGGTTTCATCATGTATATGATTCCTCTAAACACTGAGCCAAGGAATTCTACCTTCATTTCAGGGCCACCAAAATCCCAGACTGAGCGAAACAAAGAGGTAGCAATTGCAAATAGAATGTATTGCAGGTCCAGCCCCAAATCTATTCCCATTCCATCACCACCCTCATTACCTCCATCACCATCACAACTAAGACCACTAGCACCCCCACCTGCACCTCTATTACTACCACCTTGCCCATTAATATCGCCATCAAAACCATGGCTGCAAAAAGCAATATATGCATTACATCAAATTTTTTCTGAAAAATGTAATTAATAAGTAAAAAATAATAATAATAAAGAATACCCAATATCATTATTAAGTCCTCCAGGGGTGACAGGACCTTCTTGTTTTAAAGAATCATAAATATTGTTTACATGCGAGGAAGGTTCTGCAAAACCTGTTAAACCTTGAATGGCAAGGGTGAAAGAAATTTTATAGTTGTACCAATTTCCATTATTAAGAAAAAATTTTGTTGCATAAGTAATGAACCCAGATCCTCCTCTTCCAGCAATCTGTGTAGGTGAAAACTTGCACGCACTAAAATGAGACAAATATGATGAGTGTGGCGCCAAAAAAGTGAAGGTCGACTTGATTGCTGGTGTTCGTTTGCAATTACGATTGGCATTTAAGAAATGGAACTTGTGAGTAGATGTCCGGCATTGGAGTGAAAAAACATAGGTATTGAATGTTTCAATTTCTTCATCGATTTGATGAAAGAGCTCAAATCAACGCAATAATAAGGATCAAACAGATGGAGTTGGTGAGCGGAGCATCTGGTTGTTCAGATTTCGGCGGCAACAGTAGCCGAATGCCAGTGTTAGGGATGCAAAAGCATTTTCCTAAATTATATTGTTCGCATATCAAGTATCAGCCCCCTTTAGTTTTAAATTATCAGCGTCAGTCTCATATTTATTTATTATCTCTTTACTACCCATTTTCATTCCAAATTCATAAAAAAAAAAATTATTCATATACTACCCTTATCCATTTAAATTTAATAAATTTAAAATATATTATTAAAATCTTCCCAATTAAATAATTATATGAGAAAATATTAATAATAATATAATTCTATAAAAATAATTTCATACCATAAAATTTTATAATTAAAATATTCAAAAATATAATAAAACAAATGCATAATTAAGGTTCAATAAAATACAATTAAAATAAACCTCATTATATAATTTATTTCGAATAGCCAGTGCTCCAGTTCCATAGACAAAGATGGAGCTTAAGATGAGGGAGCCAAAATCATACATTAGCAACACAAAAATAATAATAATAAATTTCCACAATAATTTTTTTTTAAATTTTGTTAATAATTTCTACTAACAAAATAGTATATATTATATTTTTGACAAAGTAAATTCTATATTATTATTTTTATTATTAATTTAGTTGTAAAAATAAAATAAAATTCAAGTTTATATCACAATTAATCATATTTTATTTCCATTTAAAATTTTCGGCCGGCCTTACAAATCACTATAGTTTATTAAAAACTCATGTTTAAATAATTAATTATAATCTATAAATAGATATAATACAAATAAAATTCAATGAAAGTGAAAAATTAAATTAAGAATTCAACAGTGAAATTTTAAGGTTTAAAATTATATTTTAATAATATAATAAATTTTTAGCAAATTTTTTTATTTTACGATATTATTGAATATATACATGTACATAATATTTATTTAGCTGTCCAACTCATCAATCTGTATAATGAGTTCTGATTGGCCAATTCAAGTGTATATAAACTCTTTGTACAGGTTGGAAGAAACACAATAACATACACAACAGAATTAATTCTTTCAATAGAAGCTCTCTGAGAAAATATTCTTCACTGATTCTTTGATTCTTTGATTCATTGTTTGTTAGTCAGTTTCAATCTTGTTCATGGTATCAGAGCAGATTAAAATTGATTCTAGATCTCCAAATAATTGTTTGATTGGTGTTGATAATCAAATTTCTTTGTGAAGATGTTATCTGCTGAAGATCTCGCGACGATCCTTGCTGCGATTACAGCGAAGAACCACGACAATGATCCCTATCATGTCAACAGCTCAGAGTCTCCAGGTTTTAGCCTAGTAAGTTCAAAGCTAACTGGACCTGATAATTACTTGTCTTGGAATAAGTATGTAACTATTGCTTTAAGAGCTAAGAAGAAATTAGGGTTCATAGATGGAACTTTGAAACCTCCTGAAACTGATTTGGAGAATTATGAGAAATGGCTACAAGCTGATAGTATGGTAGCTTCCTGGTTGATTAATGCAATATCCAAGGATATCTCTGAGGCCTTTGTATTTTGTAAGAGTGCAAAAATCCTGTGGGATGATTTGAAACAGAGGTTTGGGGAAAGTAATGGCCCTATGATTTACAAAATAGAGAGAGAAATAGCTAGTTACAGACAAGAAGGGGAGTCAGTGACTAGTTACTACACCAACCTTAAGAGAAGATGGGATGAACTATTATGCTTGGCTCCTTTACCTGCTTGTTGTGACAATCATAATGTTGTGATTGATTATGATAATAATAGGAGACTTAAGCAATTTCTTATGGGCCTTGGTGATGAGTACGATAATGTGAAGAATCAAGTGTTGCTAATGGATCCTCTTCCTTCAATTAACAAGGCATACTCAATGGTTTTGAGTGTTGAAAAACAGAGAGAAGTTCAGGTTACTAAACTTGAATCTAGTGAATCTTCTAATGTAATGCTGGCAAGAAGAAACAATAACTATGGAAGTAGCAATTCTAATAACTATAGTTCATCAGGTTATAATTACTCTAGCTCCAACAGATACAGGAGTAAAAGGGAGGACAAAAGGGATAGATATTGTACAAAGTGCAAGAATAATGGCCACACCATTGATACCTGTTTCTCCATCCATGGATATCCTGACTGGTTCTTTGAGTTGCAGAAGAGAAAGGGAAACAAAATTGCCGGAACTGCAAGTGCAAATAATGCTCAAGTAGAGAATATGTCACAACAACAATATAATGCAAACTCAAAAGAATCTGCAGCAGTTGACAAAGACTTATCTGAAATGATACAGAAGCTGATCAGGGGGAAAGCTGTTGCTGAAAGTCCAGTGGACAATGACATTAAAAATGTCAATTTTGCAGGTACACTACTTAATTCTGTCATAACTAGTATTGATTTTAGTTGCAAAAGTAATTGGATAATAGACTCTGGTGCAACAGACCATATTACCTCTAAACTTTCTTTCTATAACCTTGTTCATAAACTAAATCCACCTAAAACCATAAGGCTACCAGATAATTCAACCAAGACTGTTACACACATTGGAAACATAAGACTCAATGACAGGATAACATTGTATAATGTACTATATGTGCCATCTTTCAGCTGTAACCTAATCTTTGTGAGTCTTCTCACCAAATCCTGTCAATTATCAATTCACTCATTTCCTGAATACTGTTTATTCCAGGATTTACAGACTAAAGATGTGTTAGCAGTGGGAAAGGTAATTGAAGATCTCTACTACTTAACCAAAGAATCTTTTGTGAAGCCTATGAAATGCAATAATGTAGTTAAGTGTTCTAGTCATAATAAACATCTAGCTATGTTTTGGCATGCTAGATTAGGACATATATCAAATAAGAGATTAAAGCATGTATCTGGTATGCAAGAATGTGATTTTGCTGATATATTATGTCCTGTATGCCCTATTGCTAAACAATCAAGGATTCCTTTTCCAACTAGTCATATATCTACTTCTAAACCTTTTGAAATAATACATGTTGATCTGTGGGGTCCTTACAGTGTTAAATCCATAACCAATGCTGTCTATATGCTTACAATAGTTGATGATTATAGCAGATACTGTTGGACTTACATGTTAACCACCAAGATTCAAGTGCCATCTGCCTTGAAATCTTTCTTCAAATTCATCCAGACACAATTTAACCAAACCATTAAAATTATCAGAACCGATAATGGATCAGAATTCATAAATTATGAATGCCAAATGTTCTTTCAAAATCAGGGAATATTACATCAGAAAACTTGTGTCTATACTCCACAACAGAATGGGGTAGTAGAAAGAAAACATAGAACTCTCCTCAATACAGCTAGAGCCTTACTACATCAATCAAAATTACCTACTAAGTTCTGGTCAGAGATTTTGTTAACTGTTACACACATCATAAATAGGCTGCCCTCTGAAAATCTTAATTGGCAGACACCTTTTGAAAGGCTTCATCAACAACTACCAAAGTATGATCATTTCAAAACTGTGGGTTGTTTATCCTACTCCACTAACACATTGCCTCACAAATCAAAATTTGATCAAAGAGCTCATCCTTGTGTGTTTCTAGGTTATTCCCAACAACATAAAGGATACAAGTTGTATGACATGACTACAAAGTCATTAATACATTCTAGAGATGTGGTCTTTATTGAATCTATTTTTCCTTATCAGTACATCACACCAGAGTCAGTAACCACATTTACTTTACCAAATTGCATATCTGAAACCACCACTTTTGTATCTTCCTTTCCTGATAAAAATCCTACTGATACTTCAGTAACCACTGATCAAAATGATGATTCTCTATTCTCTAATGATATACAACCAACCACATCTGTCATACCATCACTCATATCACCACCTACACCTGAATTAGATCAGGTTGTAGAAATTCCACTTGTAAGAAGAAGTACTAGAACCAAAACTGCTCCTCCTTGGATGAATGATTTTGTCATAAACACTTCATAACCAAAACACACAATAAATTTTAGCCCCTCACACCTAAACTTTGTTGCACAAGTATCTAAAATCCAAGAACCTAGTAACTATAATCAGGCTAAAAATGACAAAAATTGGGTAGATGCCATGACAAAAGAATTGACAGCTTTAGAACATAATAATACATTGATCATTACTGATTTACCTGCTAATGTAAAACCTGTGGGATGTAAGTGGATTTACAGGGTAAAGTACAATGCAGATGGTAGTGTTGACAGGTTCAAAGCTAGATTAGTAGCAAAGGGGTATAACCAGTTGCTTGGATTGGATTACAACCAGACATATTCTCCAGTTGCTAAGTTAGTAACTGTAAGAGTATTCCTCACAATTACAGCAGCATATAACTGGTATATTCAGCAGTTAGACATCAATAATGCTTACTTGCATGGCTCAATTGATGAGACCATTTACATGGAGGTGCCTCCTGGTTACAATAAAGCTCAAAAGGGACAAGTTTGTAAACTACAGAGATCTTTGTATGGATTGAAACAGGCAGGCAGGCAATGGAACAAGGAGATTTCTAACAGCCTTAAATCTCAGGGATTTCAGCAATCCAATAGTGATCACTGTCTGTTCACTAAAGGACATGATAACACTTTTATTGCTATATTGATATATGTAGATGACTGCCTCATCACAGGTCCTTCAATCAAGTTGATCAAACAACTTAAAGACTATCTTCATCAACAGTTTACCATCAAAGATCTTGGTGATGCAAAATTTTTCTTGGGACTGAAAATTGCAAGATCCACTGATGGACTATTCATCTCACAACACAAGTTTATTACTAATATTCTGAAAGATACTGGAATGCAGGACACCAAACCTACCAAGAGTCCATATATTCAAGGCATCAAACTTACTTCCAACATGGATTCACCACTCACTGCTCCAGATGTATATAGAAGACTTATTGACAGACTTCTATACTTATCTTTAACAAGGCCAGATATCAGTTTTGCTGTCTAGCAACTGAGTCAATTTATGCAGGTTCCCACACAGCAACATCTTAAATCTGCCTTAACAGTAGTTAAGTATTTGAAAGGTACTAGTCACAGAGGATTATTTTTACCTATTCAGAATGATATGAAGCTGAGTGCTTTCTCTGATGCTGATTGGGCATCCTGTGCTGATACAAGAAAGTCAACAATAGGCTACTGTATTTTTCTTGGTACAACACTGGTTTCATGAAAATCTAAAAAGCAAAGCACCATAAGCAGATCATCATCAGAATCTGAATACAGAGCAATGGCTGCAACAGTTTGTGAAATTCAATGGCTCACCTATCTACTCAAAGACTTCAACATTTCTGTGAGTACACCAATCCCTCTTCACTGTGATAACAAAGCATCTATTCATATTGCTACCAATCCTGTATTCCATGAACGAACGAAACACATTGACATTGATTGTCATGTGGTCAGAAATCAGTTACTATCAGGCTTCATGAGCACACCTTACCTTCCATCATCTATGCAAGTAGCTGATTTGTTCACCAAACCCTTGCCTCCCACGCAATTCCAGACATTTATTTCCAAGCTTGGGTTGGTTGACTTCTCCCCAACTCCAACTTGAGGGGGGGGGGGGATATTGAATATATACATGTACATAATATTTATTTAGCTGTCCAACTCATCAATCTGTGTAATGAGTTCTGATTGGCCAATTCAAGTGTATATAAACTCTTTGTACAGGTTGGAAGAAACACAATAACATACACAACAGAATTAATTCTTTCAGTAGAAGCTCTCTGAGAAAATATTCTTCACTGATTCTTTGATTCATTGTTTGTTAGTCAGTTTCAATCTTGTTCAGATATTGATTCACCTCTACTGGGATTCAATTTTACAAATAATCTAAGAAAAATTTAAATTTAAATCAAATATAAACTAAGGGGCTATTTGGTTATAAAAAATATTTTCTATTTTCATTTTATAGTTTTCCTTTTCTATTTCCTAATTTTCATTTTTTAAACTATTTTCTAATTAAAAAATTGAAATATATATTTATTTAATCTTATTTTTAAATTTCTATTTTTTTATTTTTAAAATAATATATATTTATAATCTTAAAATGGGAAGAATCAAATTATAAAAAACTTTTCTTCCTTCATGCAGTCTTTCTCTTTCTTTTTCATTATAATTCTTTATCTTTCAAAGCAACCCAGTAATGACATTCCTAGCATGATCAGTCATTGCTACATGAAGAAGTTACAAGCCACCTTGCCCTAAGAATAAATGAAATCCTTCAAATTAAACAAAAATCTCAATTTTATAATTTATTAATTTTGAAATATTTACAAATAAATATAAATTTACACCATAATGAGAACAACTAAAAAGTCATCTTCCAGAGTTTGAATCAGTCCAAGAAGCCCTAATAGTGCTTGATTCACCATAATGACATCAAGGAATTAGAATTTTGGATCAGCATAGATCCATTTCGAACGAATAAGATAAAAAAGAAAAAAAAATAAATATCAGTTAACACATAATATAAATTCATGAGGCTACGTGATTAAATTAAAGAGTATAATGCCTAAACACATAAAGTTTAAGGAATTTCGTATGTATTTAACCACAAATATATAAAAAATATACACAATATATGAACAATATAAAAACAAACATATAAACAATATGTACAACATATAAATAAACATATAAACAATATATAAATAAATATATAAACAACATTTATAACATGATATTTTGTAATATTGCTTGATTGAGTGTTTTTGTAATTGATTGTTGTGTCTGTATCTTCGAAAATTTTTTTTCAAACCTTCATATTCCATTAAAAAAAAGTTGACCCAAAATTCAATCTAAAAATTTGAGTGATTTGAATTCACTCGAAACTATTTAAACCATTCATCAAATGGAGAAATTATATGATGTAACTATAATTTTAACTAGATATTTAGTTAGAATATTAAATTAATTGGATAATGATATGTGAGGATATTTTTTAAAAATATTATATAATTTATTTAGATGAATCTTTTAATTTCTCTAATTATAAAAATATCAAAAATATATTATTATTAAATTAATTTATCATTCTAAATAGGATGTTTAATTAAAATCAAAATTGAATTTGGTAAATTTTGAGAAAATTACACTGTAGCACTATTTTAACTCTTTTTTTTAAATACTTTACTTTTTTTGTATACCTTTAAATATTAAATATGTACCTAATATATATCTCTCAAAAAAAAAATATACCTTTAGTATACATTTGTATACTAAAAATATATCTCTTAAATTAGATATTTTTGAAATTGAAGATTGAAAATGGATATTTTTAAAAGAAAAAAAAAGAAAAGTATATATTTTTTAAAATAATTTTTTTAGGGGTTATTTTTTAAAAAATCCCAATTTTGAGAAGCCTAAATCCAAATTCAAATCCTTCTCAAACCGGGACGGGAACACCCGTATTTTTCACACGGAGAACAAATCAATATATTGTTGTTTCAATTTTTATAGCACTTCCATGTTTATGATCAACCTAATATTTAATTTAATTAGTCGATAGATTTATTTTTTTTTGTTTTTGCTTTTGTTTTAATTGGACATCCAGTTATAGGAAACCTCAAACCACTAAATAAAATAATAGAGTAATTAAATTGAACAGAATTTTAAGTCAAAAACATTAATTAAATTAAACAAATCAAAGAACCACAAACAATTAACAATTAAAAAGCACTCAAAAGTCAAAACATTTCTAATTTTTGTAATAACTATTGAAAGTTTTTTGGTAGCATAATAACTGTTGAAAGTTATCGGATATGTAATATAGTTTTATATTTTAATTATTTAAAATTACTGCAAAGTATTGTTGTAGATATATCTTCCATATGCTGAATCGAACGTTAATTAAACTTCTAATAATTTATTTGTCAAGTGAATTATGCCTTAATTTTAAACTCAATTCATTTTTTTTATATACACAATAGAAGGAATTTTAAGGACAAAGATAACTGATAGTTAGCTGCAAGTATGTCTCTTTGTACTAAAAAAAAGGATGAAGTTCCTGAAAATGATATTATAATTAGACAAATATACAAATTTTAGAACAGATGAAGAAGGAATGTTGTTGGTTTGATTTGTTTCAATGACAAAATTAAATAATATATTACATATTTAGAAAAATAAACTTAGCATAGATATTATAACATTAGCTGGCCAATTCTAAATTAATCCTGCAATAAAAGAATTGAATTGGGTTCAGATAGTTGCTTAGAAAAAACTAAAGAAAAAAATTGAAAAAAAAATAGCTAAAACAGAGAGCTTCAATCCTAAAACCTTTTGTTACCAACCAGGAAAAGAAAATAATAATAACAGAAAGAATTAAAGAAACAAACAAACAAAAACAGCAGAACAGAAAATTTTTATTGCATGGGATGGTAACAATAAAAAGGTTAAGCTATCTTCTCTTTCTCCTTGGCTCTCTCTATTAGAGAGTTCCAGAGATGGAGTTTTCCCATTTGAAAAGATATTGCACTTCTGCACGTTACTGTTTTTGTTTAAAGACTTTGCCTTTGTACTTTGAATGTTTCTTCTCTTTTCCTGCAAAAAAGTGTTTATATAAAATTATTTTTTTTTAACAAAGAATTTAAAAAAAAAATAAAGAAAAGTTGATTTTTTTTTAAAAAAAAATCTGTTATTTTCTTCATCAAACAAAAAAACTTATGGTGATTCATCACCAACCACTATTCCATATCTTTATATGAGTTCTGGAGTTAGCTTAAACAGCTATGGCAGCTGGGAATTTCTGTGGTTTGAAACTGTAGTTATTCGGTCGCAAACCTTCAAGATTTGAGGTAATGTTCTTTATATACATATGCATATGCATATATGATATGATTTATATTGTGTATAGGAAATTAATTTTGTTCCAATATCTGTTATGGGTATTTAAAACAGTGGTTTTTTTACCTTCATGTTCCTATTCAGCAATGCTAAATGTGATTTTTTGTTCTGATACAGCTATATATTGTATATAACTCTCTTTTTAAGTCTCCAACAATGATTTTGGTTTTGAAACAAATAAAAAATCTATCTGTTCCTTTTTCTTCATTATCATCAGGATTTCTATTCCTGCCACATATTATCCAAAACTGTTACATTAAAAATGTTTCATGAGCATGTAATGCGAGTCAAATAGAATTTGCAGTGAAGCAAGAAATGCAGCTTTTATAGGAAGACTATATATTATAGCCATTTAAATACCTTAGCAATGATTAATCAATTCCTTTGATTGATCATCATGAATGCTACAGTTTCATTTTTCATTTTGAAATGCAAAAGATTGCACTTTCTCAGGAATTAATTCATCCTGAGAAGATCATTCAAACTTGGAATTGATGTAGTTTAATAAGATTATGAAATTAATAAATGAAATATTAAATCTCCTGTATAAGTTATGTGCTTAGAATAATGACAGAAACAAGGATATTGAAAAGTGCTCGCTTACCAAGGAGTCAGAAGAATGCATTAAAAGGACCAAAGATAGAACGTTCGCGTCGATGTACAGGCAACTTCATCCTGATGATGGAACTTCGGAAGAAGATCTTTACCTTCAAGGACATCATTGACCTGCCACCTTCTGATGGTACTGAGAGCATAACTGAAGTATTAAAACTTTCCTTCATCTTCGCAACAATTCCATTGAAAATATAATTAGAAACTACCTGTTGAATCTCAAACCGTTTGTACTCTTGCAGCTAATCACAAGAACCATGAGGGATCTGCACAAGGTTCACCCTGAAATCATATCCAGAAGTCAGCTATCAGAAATTAAAGGAGCAAGCAGCTATAAGGTTAAACCATTTTGATGCATCATGAATGAACATCGGGTAATCATTGAATACTTAAATGTCTAATTCAATCATCAACATGCATGCTCAAACAGGTCATCAACTGCTTTTGTGAGGCATTGAGATCTACTGGAGATTCATGGATGCTGAATCAAGAATGGTTGGACAAAGTAACATCTGAAAAATTTAACAGGAATGACAAACTCAATTCAGAAAAGCTTGGTAGGTTGTGTAATTTATCCAGGATGTAGTCGGCACTATCATTTTAATTTTTTTGGATCCTGAACAAAGAAAACAATCTCGTTAGAAAATTTAAGAAAGAAAGCATTGCAGAATTTCAAGAGTCGAGCGTCTTTCATTTCTTTCTTCTTGAATTTCACAGCATCCAAATGAAACTTATATAATTTTGAATATTGTTAGTCGATTGTGATGACATTTATTTGCCGTTGTTGCTTCTCTTGGCAGTACTTGATATGGCACTGAAAATGCTCAATTGCATAATTAACATATTGAAAGAAAAATTTCATATAATGGATGACGATGATAGACCAAAAAATATTTTACAACATACTTCATTTGGTAAACTTTTAGTTGGGACATATTCAGAAAGCAACTCCTCATGTTGTGCTTCTCCTGTCACTCCGACATCCATTCTTCCACCACATTTTATAGGTTCTCCAAGTTCCGATGAATTTGCAAATAGTTCTACTTCGTCATCTCTTCTCTGGTCATTGAGAATTCAAGCTGTGGGGAAACTGAACACATTCGGTATAAAACGCCTCTCGTTCCATGTGCCTCAAAATGCCAGAGGCCAACACTGCAACACGATGAACTTAAAGAATAATGACGATGAAACGGTGGCAGATGTAGAAACAGAGAACAATCAGCAACTCTGAAGTATGCAGATGAAGAATTAATATTTGAAATCGAAGCAAGCACCAGCCCTGAAGTAACAAAAGCTTTAAATGTTGATATTGCTAGAGATTGCAGTACCAAAAATGGATTGCTACAGATTGCAACAACTGAGACAATTGCAACCACTGAAGTAAGCAGAAACTCTGATGTAGTGAAAGCTGCAAATGTTGATGATGCTACAGATTGCAGTATGAGAAATGGATTACCAGAGATTGCAACGACTGAGACAATAGCAACCTCTGAAGTCAGCAGCGACTCTGAAGTAAAAAAAACTGCAAATGTTGATGATGCTAGAGATTGCAGTATGAGAAATGGATTATCAGAGACTGCAACCACTGAGGCGACAGCAACCTCTGAAGTTAGCAACAACTCTGAAGTAACAAAAGCTGAAAATGTTGATGATGCTAGAGATTACTGTACCAAAAATGGATCATCAGATATTGCAATGACTGAGACAACTGCAACCCCTGAAGTCGGAGAGTTGTTAATTTCTCCAGCTACATTGTCACCCGTTGGGAAATGAATATTATCACTCTATTTCCCTTAAACCAGATTAGTAGGAAAGCGAAAAATAAATGCGGAATAGAAACACGCAATTTGATAACGGAGTTCGACCAATTATGCCTACGTCTCCGGAGCTGCTGCAGACTTTTATTAAGGAGAAAAATACAATTTGATAACGGAGTTCGACCAATTATGCCTACGTCTCCGGAGCTGCTGCAGACTTTTATTAAGGAGAAAAATACACCGTGTTTACAAACACTCACACCTCACACCCAATTATTCATAAAAATTTTAACATAAATTCTTTTAAAGAAATTCCTTAATAGACGTGATCAAGAACACAAAAATTACTTAATTTTTGCTTGACCCGCTCTGATCTTCCTCTCTATTAATTTTCTTTCTATTCTCTCTAATTTTTTTCTCTCATATATAACAATGGCCAAAGGGCAATTTATATAGGAAAATTATAACATGTGAACATAATGGTTGGTGAGATTTGTCAAAGGTTAGGCATCTCTTTTACCTAAGTTAGGCACCTCCATTTTTGACCACCATCACTTAAGTTAGGCACCTCCATTTTTTACCACTATTACTTAAGTTAGGCACATCAATTTTTGACATTTTATTAACAATCTCTCACTTGAAGACTGATTTCAATATATCTTCACACCTTGATCGATGCAACAACTCTTATACGATCTACTTCTACTGTAGGCCAACTGAAGCTGAACACAGCTTCAGTTTGTCAGTCGACACCGTCTTCGTTAACATGTCTGCTGGATTTTGAGTTCCACTGATCTTCTCAAGTTTCAAAATCCCATCTTTTAGAAGTGACCGGATAAAGTGATATCGCAACTGTATGTGCTTCGTTCTGACAAGAAAAGACGGATTTTTCGCTAGATGTATGGCACTTTGACTGTCGCAATGCAAAACATTGTTTTCTTGTTTCTTGCCTAGTTCTTCCAAGAAACTTTGGAGCCAGATCATCTCCTTGCTGGCTTCCGTGACAGCGACATATTCTGCTTCAGTTGTGGAGAGAGCAACTATCTTTTGTAATTGAGAGACCCAGCTCACTGCGGTACCTCCTAGAGTATAGACATACCCTGTAGTGCTCTTTCTGACGTCAACATTTCCGGCTAAGTCAGCATCCACATAGTCTGCTAGTGTCGTATCTCCACCTTGAAAACAAAGTGCTTTATCTGTGGTACCTCGAAGATATCTGAAGATCCACTTGACTGCTTCCCAGCGTCCTTGCCTAGATTATTCATGTACCTGCTAATAGCTCCCACTGCTTGAGCAATATCTGGCCTGGTACAAACCATGGTATACATCAAACTCCCAATTGCTGAGGCATACGACACCTTTTCCATGTGTGCACGTTCCTCCTCCGTCTTCGGTGACTGTTCTTTGGAGAGTCTGAAATGAACACCTAAAAGTGTGCTCACTGGTTTAGCATCTTGCATGTTGAATCTGGCTAGTACTTTGGTGATATACTCAGCCTGTAATAACATCAAAGTCCCGGACTTCATGTCTCTCTTGATTCTCATTCCAAGAATCTGCTTTGCAGCACCCAGATCTTTCATTGCAAATTTCTTTGACAATTTCTGCTTTAAATTTTTAATCTCTTGCATGTCTGAACCTGCAACGAGCATGTCATCAACGTATAATAATAAAATAATAAAGCTACTGTCAAACTTCTTAATGTAGCAACAATGATCTGCTTGGCATCTTGTGAAACCGTTGCTGCCCATAAAGCTATCAAACTTCTTGTATCACTGTCTAGGAGTTTGTTTCAAACCATACAAACTCTTCTTCAACCTGCACACTAGGTTTTTCTTGCCTGCCTTAATGAAGCCTTCTGACTGTTTCATATAGATTTCTTCCTCCAAATCTCCATGAAGGAATGCTGTCTTTACATCTAACTGTTCAAGATGTAAATTCTCTGCAGCTACTATTTTCAACACCAGTCTGATTGTCGTAAGCTTTACGACTGGAGAAAAAATTTCAATATAGTCAACACCTTCCTTTTGCTGAAAACCTTTTACAACCAATCTTGCTTTATAGCGTCTACTCCCATCATGCTCTTCTTTGATCCTGTAAATCCACTTGTTGTTGAGTGCTTTCTTGCCTTGTGGTAGTTCAGCTATTTCCCATGTTTGATTTGACATGAGTGAGTCCATCTCATCTTTCATGGCAGACTCCCACTTGACTGAATCCTCCACTTGCATTGCTTCATCGTAGCACTCTGGTTTACCATTGTCTATCAGCAACAAGTAATGCAAAGAAGGCGAGTGACGTTGGGTTTGTCTAGAAATTCTGGAGGAGCATCTCAATTCCGACATGCTTGGCTCCTCTGCTTCAGGACTATTCTGAACATCATTTCCAGAAATCTCCTCGAACTCCGCAAATTTCTTATTTTCAGCATCTATCTTGGAGCTGCTTGATTCTGCTGTTAGCCTATCTTTGTACATCACATTCTCATTGAATATGACATCTCGGCTTCTTACGATCATCCGATTTTTATAATCCCAAAACCGGTAACTGAACTCATCACCACCATATCCAACAAAGACACATTTTTTAGACTTGGCATCAAGTTTACTTCTTCCAGCAGAATCTATATGTATATAAGAGATACAACAAAAAATTCTTAAGTGTGAAAGGTTTACCTCTTTTTTACTCCATGCTTCCTCTGATATTTCATCATCCAGAGGCACTGAAGGCCCACGATTGATCAGGTAGGCCGCGGTGTTGACAGATTCAGCCCATAAATTCTTGGGCAAGTCAGCATGTATCCTCATGCTTCTGGCACGTTCATTCAGAGTTCTGTTCATGCGCTCAGCTACGTCGTTTTGCTGCGGCGTCATAGGAACTGTTTTTTCCATCTTGATTCCACTGCTTGCGCAAAATTCTCTGAACCTTCTATCTCTGTACTCCCCTCCATTGTCAGACCTCAATTGCTTGACTTTCAAGCCAGTTTCATTTTCCACCATGACCTTCCATTTTCTGAATATATCAAAGACTTCTGATTTCTTCTTCAGAAAATACACCCATACCTTTCTCGTTGAATCATCAATGAAGGTGGCGTAATACAATGAGCCTGCAAGAGATGGAACTGGAGATGGTCCCCATACATCGGTATGTACCAACTCGAGCTTTTCTACTTGGGGTATCTTACCAGTTTTCGTGAAACTGACCTTTTGTTTCCCAAAGATGCAGTCTTCACATAGACTGACATCTACACTTTTAAGTTCTGTCAACTTTCCCTTTGATAGAAGTGCCTTCATTCCTTTCTCGCTCATATGGCTAAGCCTCTGGTGCCATAGATTTGAATCAGCATATGCTACTGAGATGATGTTCTCTATGTTTGAGGTTACATAGAGAGTACCGGTCTTCTTACCACGAGCAATGACAAGTGTTCCTTTGGTAATTTTTCATTCACAATCTGTGAAGGTCGTACAATAACCTTCTTCATCAAGTTGTCCCACAGAGATCAAATTCCTTTTTAAGACCAGGAATATGTCTCACTCCTTGCAGCTTCCAGGCAGTCCCATTTGGCAACTTTAATTTGACATCTCCTTTTCCCATTATCTTCAAGGTTTCATCATCGGCTAGATGAACCTTCCCGAAATCACCACTGACATAGTTCTCCATAATTTCTCGGCATGGAGTGGAGTGAAAAGATGCCCCTGAATCCAAGATCCATGATTCAATTGGACTGTTAATGCTTAGAATCATAGCATCGCCTGCATCCTTGGTCACGTTTACAGATTCCTTTGCGCCGATATCTTTCTTCGGAGCTCGGCAATCCTTCTTAAAGTGACCATTCTTGCCACAATTATAACACTTGAAATCTTTCTTCCCTGATCTAAATTTGCCCCTTCTAGATCTTGATCTACCAGAGTCTGAATTTCTGTCTGAAGTTCTCGCTCTAGACTCTGTGTGTAGAGCTGAAGAGGTTGATGCTTCTCCTGATTCTCTTTGCCGAATTTCTTCACTCAATATCAGATCTCGTACATCGTCGAATTTTAATTTAGTATTTCCCGACGAACTACTGACCACTGTAACGGTAGCACTCCAACTGTCTGGTAGAGATGATAAGAGAATTAAAGCCCAAACTTCATCATCGAATTCAATTTCCACTGAACTCAACTGGGTTGTGACTGTATTGAGTTCATTCAGATGTTGGGCCACCGATGCCCCTTCTGCCATTCGTAAATTAAATAACCGCATCATCAAGTGAACTTTATTTGCGGCCGATGGCTTTTCATACATGCTAGAGAGAGCCGCCATAAGACTTGCCGTGGTCTTTTCCATGGCTATGTTGAAAGCAACATTACGGGATAAGATTAATCTAATAACTCCAAGGGCTTGTCTGTCGAGAATGTTCCAATCTTCTTCTTTCATGCCTTCTGGTTTCGTTTGTGAAAGCGGTTGATACAACTTTTTCTGATACAAATAATCTTCAATTTGCATCTTCCAAAAGCCAAAGTCCGCACCATCAAACTTTTTAATTCTCACTTTTCCTTCGTCTGTGGCCATCGCTCCCACTCGAATCTAGATTCTCAAAAAATTTCCGACAGTGAATAATACCCCCGTACAGATGAATAGTATTTTTGCCAGATTCCAATCCTTGGCTCTGATACCAGTTGTTGGGAAATGAATATTATCACTCTATTTCCCTTAAACCAGATTAGTAGGAAAGCGAAAAATAAATGCAGAATAGTAACACGCAATTTGATAACAGAGTTCGGCCAATTATGCCTACGTCTCCGGAGCTGCTGCAGACTTCTATTAAGGAGAAAAATACACCGTGTTTACAAACACTCACACCTAATTACCCCCAAGAATTTTAACAGAAATTCTTTTAAAGAAATTCCCTAATAGACGTGATCAAGAGCACAAAAATTACTTGACTTAATTTTTGCTTGACCCGCTCTAATCTTCCTCTCTATTAATTTTCTTTCTATTCTCTCTAATTTTTTTCTCTCATACATAACAATAGCCAAAAGGCCATTTATATAGGAAAATTATAACATGTGAACATAATGGTTGGTGAGATTTGTCAAAGGTTAGGCATCTCTTTTACCTAAGTTAGGCACCTCCATTTTTGACCACCATCACTTAAGTTAGGCACCTCCATTTTTTACCACCATCACTTAAGTTAGGCACCTCCATTTTTTACCACCATTACTTAAGTTAGGCATCTCCATTTTTGACATTTTATTAACATCACCAAATGTAGTATCAGCTATACCACCTGTTCCCTTGCTGGTAACACCACCCATTGTATAGGCCAATGTAGGAGCATCATTGCAACCATCTAAATCATTACCACCACCAATTCTGCAACCAAATGTAATACCCCCACCTTCAACTCCACCACCTATTATGAGACCAAATGTAGTAGTGACACCTCCAACTCCACCACCTATTCCACAACCAAATGTGGTAGCGATGCCTCCAAGTCCACAACCACCACCGATTGTCCAGCAACCAACACTAGAAGCCCATCTATCACCTTCCCCGCCACCCCTACCGCCACCACAGCCACCCATGTTACATGTTAACATAGCAATAAGAGGTGCCCCACCACAACTATCACCTGTGCCAGACCAACCACCAACACCACCGCCATCCCCTGTGTCATTACATAATAGAGCAGCAGATGCTCTAGCAGCAGTGCCAGCCCCACCTCCACCACCATCAATGACATTGGGAACAGTAATAGCAACACTTCCACAAACAATGCCTCCATCTAATACATCAGGAATTGCAACAGCATTACCAGCTCCACCACTACTATTTGTGATGTCTGTGACAGGATCAATGCCATTGTCACCACACACGCCACTTGCAAATGTAGCTGCTCCACCATCATCCATGCTGCCTGCAAATGGAGCTGCACCACCACCACCTCCACCTGGTGCAGGAAGATCTTTACGTCCCAAGAAAGCACAAACAAAATTGAGGAGATCAAGCCAAATCGGTAATTTGTATTGGGTTCTCAAGGGGAAGGTAGAAGGAGCAAATCCAAAAGCTAAATCATGCAATGGAAGAAAGAGTTCAGGTTCAAACAGTGGTGGTGGCAGAAAGGGAATGGCTGATGCACTAGCAGAGATGACAAAGAGGTCTACTCTTTGAAGAACTCAAACACTAGATTACAATACATTAACTTTTATTTCATGGTCATTATTTAAGAACTTGAGCTACAGATGTTAACCCCCTCTTTTTGTGTCTCAGATCAGCATATTTCCAACAAATCGAAGACGACGTTAAAAAGTATGCAAAGCCAATAGCACAGCTAAAGACTGCCATCAGTAATTTCAATACTAAGGACATGACAGAGCTGATAAAGTTTCACAGAGATGTTGAATCCGTCCTTGAGAAACTAACTGACGAAACACAGGTAAGCGTAGAAAAGACTGTCCATTTCAGTTCCACTGTCGCTCAAAAGTTTTATATTCCATTCCATAATCAGATAAGCAATTCTACATGTCTCAGGTGCTTGCAAGGTTTGAAGGTTTCCCTGAAAAAAAGTTGGAAGCAATTAGAGCTGCAGTTGCACTATACGTAAAGTTGAATGGAATAGTGACTGAACTACAAAATTGGAAGATAACGGCTCCCTTGGGGCAAATCCTGGACAGGATTGAACTTTACTTCAATAAGGCAAGTCTGTCACAAGCCTTAATAAGAAGTTATCTTTTCAATTTCCAAAAAATCTTATTAACTAAATGAAAGAATACCATGCATATATACATTCAGGTTAAAGGAGAAGTAGACGCCTTGGAAAGAACCAAAGACGAAGAAGCCAAGAAATTTCAAAGTCAAAACATCCACTTTGACTTCCATATCCTTGTACAAATCAAGGAAGCAATGGTTGATGTTTCCTCCAGCTGCATGGAATTGGCACTCAAGGCAAGTAACATTGTGTTGTTAGGAAGAGCAACAAAAGGAGAACCTACAAAAGCTAACACTAAATTGCTTTGGAGAGCTTTCCAATTTGCATTCAGAGTTTATAGTTTTGCTGGGGGACATGATGAACGTGCGGACATGTTAACAAGAGAATTAGCTCATGAAATAGAGAATGATTCCCAGAACGAGTGATTGTTTAATATAACTTGAACTAAACCCATTATAGCATGTCTCCAAAGAAATTTTTTTTTTTTTGTAAAAAAAAAAGGAAAAAAGGAAGGAAACCCATTATAGCAAGTGTTATACATTACACACTGTGAGAAATATTTCCAGTAAAATGATGTCAATGAAGCATGATTTAGGCTTTTCTTTTGTTTTGATTTTGAGTAAATAGGACTTAATGTCTACCTATAATATTCCTTGTGTAATATGTATATATATTTATATATGTAAGTGACATTACAACTAGTTTCTTAAATAGTTTTTTTTTCAATTTATAAATATTTTATATTATAATGAATTATATATATTATTTACTAGTATGTAGAAAAAAAAAGGATATATAACATAAACTTTATTCATATATTTAATAATATTAGTATTACCAATTTTTAGCCAATCAATAATAAATTATTAATATATATATATTCAAAGAATCTCATTGTTAAAAATAAATTTAAAAAAGAGGAATGTAATGAAATTGTATTTCTCATTTTTCAAAGTCAAGGTAAAAAATATTAAAATTTAAATATATATCTCATATTATTCTATAAAACTAAAAATTATTAGCATATTTATATCAAATTATTAAAAGAATTTTTTTTTCAAGAAAAACTTATTAAAAAATATAATGAAATTATGTTTGCTCGCTACTTTTTTTTTTGTCATGCAGACAGACTAAAAAAGAACAATTTTAAATTCAAAAACATGTCTCATTATTTTCATTAAATTAAAAAAAATGACGTAAAACTAAATAAAGAATAATAAATAATAACTGAATAAATAATAAAAAAAATAACATACCAAATATAGTCTAGTTGTATGAAGATCACAATCTTATCTTAAAGTGATGATTAATTAAAAATAAAAGATAAAATGAAACATAAGACTGAAATTGAAATACAAAAGTTAAAATGTATAATTCTAATTTTTGGACAATTATAGATTTTTTTTAATATAGTATAATATAATTCTATAGATTAACGTTCAATATCTAAAATTTTAACTTAAAATAATTAAAGAAAATGAAATCATACTTTCTGTTAATAGTTAGCATGGTATACAATTAAAATAAATTATGAAAAAATATATCTGACTTGAGTTTAAATAAAAAGAAATAAAATTAATATTAATATTAATTTTGTTATAATAAGATTTGTTTATTCAATAATAACATTGATAATAATAAAATAACAACAATATTTGTCTAATTTAAAGAATATGAAAAATTAATAAAAGCATTTTGATATTTGCATTGCAGCACAACTACTCTTACATGCAAATTATAGTTGCACAATAAATCTTGAAAACTGAAATTAAATTTCAAAAATAACAATTTATAACTATTCCTCCAGAAATTTATCGTTTATTAACAAAGCTATAAATCACCCACGCCCAAAAAAAATTACGCGGACACAGAAAATGTAAATAACCAGCCGAATCACTAATTCCCAATGAAGTCAACACAGAAATACAACAAACCATGAACCCAAATATAATTAACAAGCTGAATCTGATTTTCTCTATAAACTGAAACCCAATTACAGCTAAAAAAATTAACACTTGAAAAAACCCAAAAAAGAAAAGAAGGGTCTCTCACCGTTCTACCATCAATGGTCTCATGCTTATCTTGGAGAACAGTATCAAGGATGGAAGGATCTTTGAAAACGACAAAGCCAAAGCCTTTACGTCTACCATTAGTCTTGTCTCGCATTACCACAGTTTGCAAGTCATCGCCATATTGTTAAAAGTAGTCCTGCAACTTCTCCTCAGTCGTCTCCCATGAAATCCCCCCAATAAATAGCTTTCCTTGATCTGAATCCATAAATTTTAAATCCTTTTTTTGCTATAAATATATAATAATATGTACCAAAAATATGGGTATTGAATCCTTCTCTTTAAAGCTTCGGGTTTTTGGAATTTTATTTTTGTAGGGGCTTTGGTTTTGGCGGAGAAGCAAATTCAGAGTGGGTTTGGCAATTGGGGGCGACCAGGGAATAATAAGAGTGTTTATTTGTGCAATCAAATGGTGCAGTATAAGATAAATTAATATTTTTTCAAAAATATATCTTCAAAAATAATATTTTTATTAAAAAAATATTAATATGTGAATTATTAAAGCCTTTCAATCTTTTTGCTGGATAAAAATGATGTTGATGACCCATCATTTCACAATTAAGATATTCAAAGATTGATTCAGAGTTATTATTTTACATTTACAAGTCATAGTCATAGTACTTGATTCACTTTGGATATTTTGAAACGAGAATGGAAATAAATATTATATTTAAATTTAAAAATTTCTATTTCAAATTTATTTTCGAAATAAAAGCATAAAATCTATTAATTAGATTAAGAATACATTTAAACAATATATATTATTTTAAAATAAATTAGTCTCTAAATTATATATATATAATTGCAACTTTGTACTGGAAACATAATTTTTATAACATTAATTTATTTCTATTTGATGGTACAGTACATATATACCTAATATAAAGTGATAAATTATTTGCAATTGAAGAGGTGATGGTTTGTTATTCTTTGTCAACTTAATTAAAATTACAATGCAGTATAGTCAAATTAAGAAAATTCCATATATTAATAAAAAAACAAATATATATCAAGATTATTATTACATTCATAGAAAGCTTTAGAATAACAACAATCTCTTTTTCTTTTCTTTTTCTCAATCTCTCCATACTCCTATTATTATTATTATCTTTTAAAAGCTCGACTTTCGAAATACGGTTCTACGAGAATCGAACCTTTGTCCTCTCAATTGATAGTAATAACAGGTGGCCAACTGAGATACCCCAGCTGGTTTATTATTATTATTATTATTATATAACTAAGAAAGAAAATCAAAACACCAATTAATTAATTAATCTTGAGCAAAGTCAATTTTGATGGCAGCAATTTTGACAAGAGCATCACCATACTTAGGAACCAAAGTCACCACAACATTATCATGCCCTAATCTCAAACATGTCTTCATTTTCTTTCCATGTTTATGCTTATGAGGCACATTCACAAAACTTCCAGCAAATTCAGACTTGTCAGGTCCAGCAGTAGGCGAATCATCTTCATCATTCACATATACATCAAATTTAACACTTGTATCTCTTTCAAATTCAATCCCATCAATAACTAATACTTCCTTTTCTTCTTCTTTCTCTTTCTTGCTTCTTGATTTCTTTGGTCTTGGAACCATAACACTTATCACTTTATCAAATACTATAGGAAATGAACTTAATGGTGTCAAATTTTTATTAATTTCAGCTGCTTGTGCAACTTGCCCATGATGATGAAAAGCCTTTTTAAATTTATCAGCCGCTTTCTTGAATGATTTTTTGGGTTTTGGGCTCGATTTAAGCCATGGAATTTCAACATATTGATAAACATATCCGAGTTTTTTATTATCGATGCAATCTTTAACTTTAACACGAACAAGATTAGCATTTTCGTCGTAGAAAAGAAATGCAGCGTTAAGCCAATCAGGATCAGTAAACTCCTTTCTTTTGCTTCCTCCTAATGTTTTCCATATAGATCACATTCGATCAACATTGGAATGATGAGAAAAGAAGATTGGATCTCTTCCAGCTGAGTAAAAGTTGCCCATATTTTCAAGATTTGGCCGAGTGCTATCCCCAGTCCAGATATGAACAGGACCATGTGGGATGTTCTCAATGGAACTAGCTCCAGGGTCAGGTTCATCACCAGCACGATAAGCATTACCAAAGAAGAGCTTAGCAGTCTTGCCATTAGACACCATTTGCCTATACATTATTGTAAGGTTGCTAGAAAATTGATCTTGTTTGGATGTAGGTTTTTCAGTGCCATTATAATCAAGATCCAGTAGAGTTGGAGGTTGATGATTCTTGTTGCGGTATTGATCATAAAGTGGAGAATTTGGATCAGCAAATATTGTTAGTAATTGCAATCCTGATGGAGAATCCCAATTCCAAAATGGTAATGCGAAAGTTGGATCATTAATTAATTTCCCTAAAAAATTTTCCATAGAAATGAAGATAATATCTATGGAAAGGAAAGAAAAGCCAAGAATTGTGAACTTGAAGGTCTAAGTCTAGAAACCCGACTTGCTGATAAGCACCATCACAATAAGCACAATGAACATTAGCCTGTTGTTTAAAGCTACGTGGATCATCATCAGGAAAAGCTTTCATCAGCTCCATAGCTTTGGAATATTTGGCTAAGTAGTCTTTATCAACTAAATGAGAAGCAGGTCTAATACGTAATGGTGAATTTGAAGAAGGGAATTTGAAATCCAAGATTCTTGTGGAAGAAGGAGGGCAACAATCTGTAGGTTTTGCACCGGCTGGCAAGTCTGCTTTGCCATATTTGCTCAAGTCAGGGGCTGAAATTGGCTTGGCAAAGGCAAATGGGTCATTAGCAAGAGTGGTTGCACCATATCGGCCACCTAGACTTATTAGAATATCTCTTCTAGTCGTGGGGTTTTGGCTATGATTATCATTTGTGACTTTGCATGAAATTGGAATTTTAGGAATTGGATGGTGATGGTTTCTAATTTTTTTGGCTATGAACAGTTGGGATGATTTGGGGCAAAAAGAGGATGTGGAAAGCGTAGGGGTGGTTTTGGAAGGAGAGATGGAATTCATGGTTGGATAATTTTGGGCGTTAATGGAACCCTTAACAATGGTTTTTATAATGAAAATAAGGGTGTAGATCGTAGAGTATTTTTATATAATTTCCAAGTACTTCGGTATGTATTCTTCATAGATATCTTGTCAACTATTCCAAGTTGACGAAGATGTAAGAATGACAGATACCACGTGGGAAATAGTTTTCTTCTTTTTTTTTTTCTTTTCAGAAAATTACAGAAATTACAATTGGGTTTTGATTTAAAATCACTTCACCTTAAATTTGAATTTTAATTAAAGCTATATATATTAACAATTTTATAATTCTAAGTCAATATTATTACAATAAATTCAAATCTTAAATCAAATGTTTTTAGTTTGAAAATTTAAGTCAATGGCAACTGTATCATAATGTTTTTATTATGATTTAATTTTTATTTGAGGTAAGCATTATAATTTGGTTTAAGTATAGTATTCTATAATTAATTTGAGGAAATTTACGCCATTTATCCTTATTTTAATTTTTTTAAATCCTTTTTATTTTTATTTTTACGCAATTGTTAACAGCTTCTTATGTCCGTTTTGATATTTATTTTGTATTTCTTTATTTTATTTTTTAGGTCATGTGTTGAATTTAGCACTTAAAGTACAGTCGGTATTAACTTGTCACTTAATTTAAAAAAAAAAACTATTTACACATGTTTTTCTATTAAAAATGGAGCAAATAAATTCTTAACATTATAAAATCTCAAATTTTAGTTAAAAGTTACCCATTTGGCAAGATGAAATCAACTAATTTTTTTTATAATAGTTAAAATATCTAAATTTAAGTAAAAATATTAAAAAAATTTCAAATTATGAGAGTTCCACATGAATTAAACACAAAAAGTCTTCAAAAAAAACCTCATCAGATAATTCTACATATAGAAAATGGGATGAGAGTCCAATAAAGTAACCTTAGGTTTATAATATGTAAAAGTCAAAAGAAGAAGAAGAAGAAGAAGAAGAAGAAAAACTTTTAGCCCCGTTATTCCATTGGCTAGACTATAAGCCAATAATTTTCTTTTTTTTTCTTTCTTTTTTGGGTGTGTATTCTCTTGTTTGTTATAAAGAATTGAAATTAATGTTTCTTTATTTCAAGATTTAGAGGGTGTTTCTCAAAACTGAAACTTTTCAGCTTATTATGAATAAGTGATTTTTAGATTATAATCAGATTAAAAATAAGCGGTTAAGCGTTTCTGTAAACTAGTTAATAATCAGCTGATAATCAGTTTATAATAAGTTAAGTGTTTCTGTAAAATCAATTTTTAATTGCAGAAACCGTCAAAATGACCAAACTGTCCCTGAATTTATTTATTGTATAAAAATAATTTTTTAAATGTCAATTCAAAATTTAGTTTGCAATAATAATAATAATAAAATTTATTTAAGAAGAAATGTAAAAGAATTTTGATGGGAACTAATAAAAAACAAATTGTTGGATATTCAAGATCCAAGAAATAATAATTTTAAAAAATAAATTTTTAGGTATTTTAATTATTATGAGAAAAATAGTGTCCCATAATAAAAAAAGGCAATTTTTAACGTCGATTTGAGATTCAACGACATCATAAACTTATTTGCTCCATTTAAAAAAAAAAAAAAGGTGTAAACTGTTAAAAAATTATGTTAAGGGCTAAATTGCTACTGTAATCATATTTCAGGGATTAAATTGAATTTTGGCCTATATTTTTATTCAGAAATAATTTTTTAATATAATGTTCTTACAAATATATAATATATAATATCTGTCAAATATTTATAACATTTATATAACATCTATCAAACATATACGTAGCTTCTACTAAATATTTATAAATTTTATTTAATATTTTTAACTCTGTTTATTTTAATTTTATATTCACACGATATTCACATAACATCTATATAACATACATATAATATGTACAATAAAAACTTAACATACATACAATATTTACCAAACATCTATAATATCTACTAAATATATACAAAATATTTATCAAACATCTATATAATAAAATTAATATTTTTTAACTTTTATTCTATATTCTTCTAACATACTTAAAATATCTATAAAAAATCAACACTTTAATTATGTGTTTTTAAAATTTTTGCTTTTCGTATTTTTTTTTATTATTGATTCATTTTTAAAACAAAATTTATATTTGTTTGCATGCAATATTTTTTTCGATTTACTTTTAATATGAATTTTTTATGTTCAAAGCAAAGTTTTAGATCTAATTGTATGAAAAATTCTCAAATTCGATTGATTATCCATATATGATTTTTTGTTGACAAATTTTCTATTTTTATCCTGATATTGATGAAAAAGATGATGAAAGTTTTGATAAAGAAGATAAACATTTGTTTCTAATATGATTTTTTTTATTTTTTTATTTATCTTAATTTCTTTCTTTTCAAAGTTTTTTTTGAGTTTTGATCGTTGATTATCCATTATAAGAGTATGTCGGATTATCAATGTCGATTGATGGTGTTGAAGAATAAGAAGATTTAATTTTTAATGGCGCTGTCATTTTTGCAGTAATTTTATTATTTTAGAAGCATGTTTTTGAGATATGTAATTTTTTCTTCTTTTTGCCTTATTTATGTAAATAAAAAACTTTTTTGTTAGTTTTATAGAAAGCCCATTAATTTGAACCCGCGAATTTGATTGTTTAATTGGGTCTGGTCACTTAAATTAGGCTTGGACACCATTGATTTAAACCCAAGGCAATTACTCTTTCATATGACAGTGCTACAATTTAGCTGGTACATGTAAGCTATAACTCTTTTAATGATTTTTTTTATATAAATTACATTCAGGAAAGATGAATATTTAGAACTTGAATTCGAAATATAAGGAAGAGCAATAACGTTAAGGATAATCAAGTGAAGACTTGACTTGTGGTTAACTCTTTTAATGAATGTATTCTGCTGAATTGATATCTCTGATTTTGAAGCAATTGTTCAAGCAATTAATCCGATGATTGGCATATTGAAATGTTAAAAATTTTGTATTCTGAAAACTTGACGCATGGCAATACGTCACATTCATGTAATAGAATCCATAGTTCATAATATATATACATATATGATAATTTGATAAAGGTTAAGCATTTTCTTTTCTTTTGATTAAAGCTATATGTAAGTAAAAAGAAAGATTCCTTTCAATCCAACAACATATAGATGCTCAAACTGTATATTTATTCCTTCTTGAATTTTGTTAGCAATTTTTCAATAATATTTGTGCTGACATTGGATTCTTTATGCCAAGGTTTTATCCTATAATTAAGTTCTTAATTTAACAACAGGTGTAGTTTGATACATGCAGCTGATACAGAAAATTTAAAGGAATGTACAAATGAATCTAAAAAATACGAGAGGATTATAGCTGTGAATGAATATCAATATTTATGAAACCTCGGCACAAATTAATATGCCAAGGTTTTAGTTACCAACTTTCTTCAGCGATGAAGCCAGTAAAATTTGCTAAATTATTTAACTAAAATAAGGACTAAATCTAATATTTGCCAGATTATATAACCTTTGCGTAAAAATAAATTAAAAATTTTTTGAAAGTTAAATTTATTCATAAATTGTGATTTACTATGCATCCACAGCAAGTCAACAAATCTAGTTGGCACATAGAAGTTATATAAAGTGGGTGGCAGTTTGGTTTATTTAATTTAATAAGGCAAGTATTTAGATGTCAGGTTTTGACTTATAAACTAATTAAAACGGATTTGATTTGGTAAAAAAGAGAGGGTACGTAGTGAATGTCTTTTACGGTTGTGTTTCACATGGTTCTTCTTGCCTTGCGGGACTTTTATCCACTTTTCTTTAATTTAAATCACACAACACATTTCAAATAGTTTTTCTGGACATTCAATGAAACTTCATCTGCATATGCACTTTGGTTAGCTCCAAATTTTGTGTTGGCCACTTGTCATAAGGACTGATTAATTGAATTATTAATTTAATAACATAACAATTTGAGATTATTCTTATTATTCTACAATTAAATTTCAAATTACAACTTATGATTAATTAAGAAATAAATTCAAAGTTAAGATATTATTGTAGTTCACACAAGTTGATTTTACTGAAAAATGACTTTTTTTCCGTGTTTAAAGAAATAATCCTATTTATTCTTGTATACATATTATAAAAAATTAATTAATTTAGTTAAAAATATTGTGTACTTTTTATTTAATTTATTTCTATTTAGTATAAATATTTGTGTCATTAATATTCTTCGAAAATAATTATTTTTTATCTTTTAGTTAATGTAATTAATATTTTAAACTCAACTAACTAAATGTAATTACCAAATTAGATAATCATGAAAAAAGTTTTTTATGTTTAATTTTAAATCTTCTGTATTTGCTAAAGACAAATTGTGGGTATCTTGTCATTTCTTGTTTAACAACATTGAGTAACAGCTTTTTTTTTAGTAAATTTTTCCATGAATGAACATTAAATAGAAATATATTAGAAAAATTAACAAATTAATAATCTTCTTAAATACAATAAAAAAAATTCAACGCAATAATCTAGTCACAAATGTACCCTTGGACAGTAGACCCAAAACCAATTTTAAATATTTTATTCAAATTATTTAAATAAATTTATGTAAATTTTTAATTATTGTTATTAATTTTTTAATTAGTAAATTCTTTATTATTTTTTAATTTTGAATTATTATAAAATTCTTTTTAAAATTTTAGTTATTTATTAATTCAATTATTAATTAATTTAAATTTAATATATATAAATTTTTAGAAATTATTTTCTAAATTAAATTTAAAAATAAATAAATTTTTATGATTTAAATAATTTAATTTTTTTTTTACTTTATATCAGCCTAATATTTTGAGATCATATACAGTAGAATTTGCCTCCATTTAGTATTGTTCTCGCGCCTCACACAGAAATAGTGTTATACCCCCTCATCGTTATAATGCTAAAAAAATCAACTATAATTAAGGATAAATGAAAAAGAAAAAGAATAATGAACGCTGTAGGCTGGTTAATTATATCATCCCACGTAACGTCACAATCACCATAGTCTTTACTTTTTCTTTTTTTTTTTGAGCAAGTAGTAGATGAAATATCATTAAGAGAACCCACAGTATTGAAAGAACTTTCTGGATGTGGAAAGCCAGAAAAAGGAAGGAAGCCAACAAGAAAATTACAAAAACAAAATAATCTGAAGTAAAAGCATCTAAGAAAACAGTGGAGACTTTTCCAAGAGACCAAATGAAAGGATGAGATGGTCGAAAATAACAAACAAGCACTTACAATGAAAATTAAAACAACAATAGAAATCATAGTGCCAGAAAACAGGATGAGCAACAACCCTATCAAGAAGACGTAGATGATTTGCAGAGAGAGGCTTCTAAAAAAAGAAGAAAAGAAAGAACATAGTCTTTGTTTGTTATCGTGAATAAATGTATATACTATTATAACTATACTATACCATAAGTGTACGGTATTATTTTTTATAGTAAAGTGTTAGAGTGAGTGTCATATCTACAGAAAATGTATATTTAATTAACTTAAATTCAATATTACTATTATCTTAAAATTAGCAATTTGTAATAATTAAATTTTACCTAATTAATCAAAATATATCTTAATTAATTACTCTAAATTAAGTGTTCAAACAATCAATAATAAATGAATAGGATAAGGTTTCATCGGAGTTTTATTATGAGTTTAATTAATGAAGTATTAAAATATAATTCTTAAATTCAAGATATTTAATATCACTCAATTCATCCACTTCTCTCTCAAGCAAGGGGAATATAATTGGACAATGATTAAATTACTATTCTCATATTAAATAATTAATTTCCAATTTAATTAAATCAATATATTAATTCTAGATCCCCAGACAATTAATTTATCTATAAACTAATCACTCAAGATTGATAATTTCAAATAAAAAATCATACTTAACTCTCGTATTTTATATAATTATTTGGATTGAACAATTTGTGGTCAAACAAATGCTAATCAATTAAACCAAAGTCATCAAATTAAGGATAAAAGAAAATAATCAATGTATATTAATAGATTTTAATCAAACTCATAGTTCAAATATCCAAATCCACTTAATCTCACAATAGGATTAGTTACCCATTAACAAAATGAAACATAATGTAAATACTCATTAACTAAAATCAAATTATCCATTAATCTAGCTAAAACTAAGTTAAAACAACTAATACAATGGAAAGAGAAATAATAGTTAAAACAACTAATACAATTGAAAGAGAAATAATAAACTAAAGATAATCCCCTAATCTTGCTATAAATGCCATTAAATATCATAAAATCTATCAAATCTGCAGATTCTTCCCTTGGATGATTGATTTCTTTTTTTCCTTTGGTTAGAATCCTAAAACTTGCCAAGAAAGGTAAAGAATGAGATAAGCTCCCTAAAAAACTCTAAAAAGTTATATTTATAGTCTGCTCCAAATGTCCTCTTTTGTGCCCTCGGGTAGAGAGAAAATTTCTTTAAAAAATTTGCCAGACAACCAGGTACAATTATGCATGGGCGTGTGGGATAAAAAACACGGGTGTGTGGCACTGTAGCTCTCCAAAATCTTGAGTTGATAAACTTTGGCAGACTCTGAAAATTTCAAACGGGCGTGTGGATTTGGGTGTATAAATTCAACATAGGCGTGTTAGGCAATACTTACACGGGTGTGTAAATTTTTCAACTTCTGTCTCTTTTTCTTTTCTTCTTCCAGTAGGGCTTTGATATGCACGGGCGTGTGGCACTCATTAGACATGCACGTTTGAATGATTTTCCTCTTGTTTTCTCCGCTTTTAAACATCAAATTGCTCCATTTTCCTTCTTTAAGACATTTTCTCCATATATCTACAATTAAAACATAAATTCCATAAAGATAGGTAAAACATCCACAAAAACAATAAACAAATGAGCAATTTATCATTATAATTAAATGGTATATGCAATATTATCAACTCTCTAAAACGTAGAATATTGCTTGTCCTCAAGCAATGTGCAAGACTCAATTAAAGAACATCATGGACTCTTTTCTCGGATTTTTTATTCAAAATGAAATTTCATGGTATGCATTCAACATCCATTCCTCAATTCAGTAAGTCACAAATTTCTCAATAAGTCTTTTCTCCAATAGTATACTCAATTCTAAGATAAAGAGGTTGCACTTCAAATAGGCATATACTCTCGCATTTTACCAAGACTTCCTAATTCTTAGAGAACTAAACATGTCTCATATTCATGCTTGTTTAGTCCTCTCCACTAATTTATTTTTGCTAATTCAAAAAGAATTAGCAGGACGTTAAAAGCTTGTAACTTGGCTAAATAGGGTTTTGGCAAAAGTGAAGCTAAGAATTTTCAATGGACATGAATTTTCTAAGAAAACCACATATTTGACTAGAGTGAGCTTCAATTATTTCACAATTTGCTGCAACATTCCTCCAGTATTTTTGTATTCAATTTAAGTTGGGGTATAAAAATATTATTTTAGATTTTTTCCTAAACTCAATTTTTGACAATAGGAGGGTATCACTTAGCTTTAAGCAGCCACAATAACTTAATTAACTTCATCACTCTTTAATTCTCTATATATCAAAATTTCTTAAAGAAAATTCACATCCAATAGGGTTGGAGTTTACGGCTTCAATTATATCAAAGAAAAAGCAAGCCAAAAATATAATTTAAAGCTCAAAGGGGTGACTAATGGTAGATTTTAAAAATAGGTGGATATATGAATTGAGCTAGCAAAAAAATGCTTAAATCGTTTTCTTCTATCCTTAGCAAAAATCTTATTTCGCCTCAAAGACTAAACTAAGCATGTTCTAGGCTCAGGAAAAAAATAAAGAATTCCTAATAAAAATATAAGGAGCAAGAGCCCTCTCTAAATAAGCATTCACCTCTAAAAAAACTAAATTAAATATGCTAAAGGAGAAAATTTAATGAATAATGAATTTATAACATCCTTAAGGTCTATCAATCAAATGCAAATAAAAATTTTAAAATTTTAAGCAAAATGTCAATCATTATTGAAAAATAGTCCATAATGAGATCAAATCCTGCACAATACTCTATAAATAAACAATTTAAATTTCATCTCCCAATCACATGGCAAAGTTAAAATCAATTCAAGTGCCAATTAAATTCTATCATACTTTCATAAAATTCAAATTCCAATCACAATAATCCCAACAATGGCAAATTTAGTTTCAACCCATCTTTCAATCATGAAATTCATCCCAACAACCACAAAATTCATCCAAGCAAGTACAAAATGCAAATATTCAAAGTAAACTAAAAATTTAAACTAACAAACTAAAACAAAAATAAGTTCAAAGTTGATAATAGAAAGATAAAAGAAACTTCACTTCGTGAATTGCCCCCAAACTTAGAATGGACATTGTCCTCAATGTCTAAAGGGAATCACATATCGGATTGTTGAAAATGCGGTGCAGGCGAATCATTAGATGAGGATGGAACATTTGGATTGCTGGAAGAAGATGGAGCACTAGGATCCGTTGGAGGCTATGGAGTAAATGGATGATATGGAGCTGATGGATGTTGAAATCCCATATAAGCCATAAATTCTTGCATGTTCCGCTCCATCCGTTCCATATGGCTAGATAGTGTTGTACTGAGATTGATCATATGTGTTTCCACAAAGTTAAATCTTTTAGTTGAATGGATTTCCAAAGCATCCATTCTTATAATCAATTGATCTACACTTAGGGTTTCTACTGGTCGGGGGGTCGTTCTATCCTGTGGCAACTATTCATCGGAGGATTAGTCTCTTGAGACTCTCTTTTCTACCTGCTTTTGTTGTATGATGTATCCAGTGAGTCGGACTTCCACCAATTTCATGGAAACAAGGCTTGCCATGTCTATCCGTATAGAACCTGCAACTGGCACTAATGGTGAAAGATCAATACCCAAAGTTAGAGTAATTTTTGTAATATATTCCCTGATTAATATAGAACCCTTCTGATGGTTAGCTACATTCTTGAGTTTCCTTGAAAACCAAACACCAACATTGTATCTTCTTCCATGTAACATACAAAACAACAGAAAAATCTCAGAAGCGTTCATAACACCAGTACTATCCCCTCTACCATATACTGAATGAGCAAGCACTTAGTGAATGTACCTATGTGCTGGGTTTTTAAACTCAGTAGATTTATATGAACTAGAATTTTATTGACTTGTGCCTCCTAATTCAACACAAGTGTCATGTTTCACAAAATCATCATCTTTTTCCATATTTCCTAGATGACCCTTAATTTTTAAAATTTCATTCAATCTGCCAATGGTGAGGGTGAAATTGTGATTGGCTAATCGGAAGGAAATATGTCCTGATATTCTAAAAAGTGCATCATGAGGAGTGTATTCAAAAGAACTCAGAAATTCACACACTAGCTCAGAATAAGTAGGGCAATTAATCAACACAAACTTCCCTAAATTGCATTTCACAAAAAGAGCCATGACTTCATCAAACATTCTCAATTTTCTCAAAGTATCTTCATCAATATAATGAGTAGGAACAATTTTGCGGTGCTTGAGAATGTCATACCTTTTTTGTTCAGCATCATTTTCAAAAACAATTGGAGGAAACTGATTTACCAGAGGTGATGGTTGCCTTGATGGAGGTAGTGGTGTTGGAGATCTTCTTGGTGGTGATGGAGGTGGAGATAAAGGTGGAGATTCCTCCTCTGATGAAAAAGTTGGTGGAAGAATAATGTGAGCTTTCTTTGGTGGTGCTTGCCTAGAAGAAGAAAATTCTCCTCCTCTTTAGGACTCTCTTATGCGCAACGGATTTTATTCTTCTTTGTGGTGGCATTTTGTCAAACACTTTGTGGGCTCTTGGAAATTCTCAACACAACAAGAAATTTCTTGAAGGATTTTTTTAAAATGATAGAGAAAATGGGTATTTGGACTCTAAATCTTCAAACTTGAGGAAAAAGTAGCAAAACCCACACTTGAGTTCATCAAAATTTGAAACTTTATGCAAAAACCCAAAAATCTCTAAGCTTGAACATCAAATACCAAAAATCCAAGATGATAATCTCAAAAACTCAAAAGATTTTTTTACCAACAATCATTGCCTTGAGTGAGATTTGAAGAATGTTGGTGAGAATCTTAGAGATTTCTCGAGTTTGGGTGAAGGTGAGAAGGAAAAATGGAGAATTAGAGTGAAAATATGGCTTTTCAGTAAACTTGGAAGATGAAGAATGAGGGGTGGCGTCAAGGGTTTGAGGTGGAGAAAAATGAGCACCTTATATAAGGTGCAAGTTGACAGGGGCATGTGTAACTGAAAACACACGCCCGTGTGTTATATTCTAAATCTGTAGGTGTTGCGCTTTTCAAATCTGCAGGTCGAAATGGGCGTGTGTAGGGTAAAGTCACACACCCGTGTTACAGAGTTTCAAACTGTCAGTTTTCATGCCTTTCCATCACAATATCAATCTGTAAGCCACGGGCGTGTGGATATGCATAGACACGCCCATGTGTTTGAATGTAAACCTACATGCAATGCTGCTTCAACGTCCAGTGGCTGCCACAAATACACGAGCGTGTTGGTAATTATTTACATGCCCATGGAAATGTTGAGTCTGTTTATTTCTAGGTCTGGCATTTTTTATTTAGCACATTGAAAATTCTACAAACATAATTAATCAACCCATCAATTCAGAATATCAAACAAATACAACAAGAATAGGGGAAAAGGTATTAAAAAAAATAAAAATTTAAAAACATTAAAGAAATAAAATAAAAAAATAAAAACTTGGGTTGCCTCCCAAGAGTGCTTGTTTAAAGTCATTAGCTCGACTTGGTCAATGAAGAGTAACTACTTAAATAACAAATTGATGCCTTTTCAATTGGATCACCAGTGAAGTAAGGCTTCAATCTTTGTCCATTCACAATAAATATTTCTTTCAAATCATTTTAAAGTTCAACCGCTCCGGATGGATAAACTTTCACAACCTTGAAGGGTCCGGACCACCTAGACTTGAGTTTTCCTAGGAAGAGCTTAAATCTTGAGTTAAAAGGAGTACAAGTTGGCCTTCATGAAAGGTTCTATCTCGAATATTCTTATCATGCCATGCTTTTGTTCGTTCCTTGTATAACTTAGCAGTTTCATATGAATTGAGTCGGAGTTCTTCGAGTTGGCTAAGTTGAAGTAGCCTTTTCTCCCTTACTGCTTTCATATTCATGTTCAAATTCTAAATTGCCCAATAAGCAAGGTGTTCCAATTCAACCGGAAGATGACAAACTTTCCATAGACTAACCTATAAGGAGACATCCCAATAGGTGTCTTAAAAGTAGTCTGGTATGCCCATAATGCATCGTTAAGATTCATTACCCAATCTTTTCTAGAATTACCAACAGTCTTCTTCAATATCCACTTGATTTCTCGATTAGAAATTTTCACTTGACCGCTTGTTTATGGATGATATGGAATAGCTATCTTGTGATGGACTTCATATTTCTTAAGAAGTGTTTCAAAAATCTTATTGCAAAAATGAGATCCACCATCACTAATGAGAGCTTTAGGTACACCAAATCTTGTGAAAATGTTCTTTTTCACAAATCATATCACAACCTTTGAGTCATTGGTTGGACTAGAAATGACCTCAATCCATTTTGAAATATAATCCACCACAATAAGTATGTATTGGTTTTCAAAGGAAGATGGGAATTATCCTATAAAATTAATGCTCCACATATCAAACAACTCAACCTTTAAAATTGGGTGCAAAGACATATCATATCTTTTATAAATATTTTCCATCCTTTGGCAACGATCACATCTTTTAATAAATTCATGGGCATCTTTATACATTATTGGCCAAAAGAATCCCGATTATCATATCTTAGCTTTTATTTTTGAAGAGCTAGAATGTCGACCATACTCTTTAGAATGGTAAAACTCTAGTATAGGTTGAAATTCTTCTTTTGAAACACATCGACGGACTATCCCATCACTACAATGTTTGAAAAGCAATGGATCATCATAAATATAATGCTTGACTTCCGAGAAAATTTTCTTTTTTGGTTTGAATTATATTTGGAAGGAACAACCTTGGCAACAAATAATTCACGATATTCGTAAACCATGGCTATTTTCCTTCCATTGAATATAATTGCTCATCCGAAAAAATCTCATTTATTGGCACATTCTCTTTATCCTTTGTCCCCAACTCTAACCTTGAAAGATAATATGCAACAACATTTTTTACTCCTTTCTTGTCCTTTATCTCAACATCAAACTCTTAAAGTAATAAAACCCAACAAATTAAGCATTGTTTTGCCTCCTTCTTGCTCATTAGATACCGAATAGCCGTATGATCAATGAATATAATCACCTTAGACCCAATGATATAGGATCGAAATTTGTCTAATGAATATACAACCGCAAGCATCTCTTTTTCAGTAGTAGCATAATTAATTTGTGATTCATCTAGTAATCGACTTGCATAGTAAATGACATGACACTTCTTGTCATTCCTTTGACACAATACCGATCCAATAGCAAATTCACTGGCATCGCACATTATTTCAAATGGCAATGACTAGTCTGGTGAAATGATAATGGGAGCAGTAATCAATGTCATCTTCAACCTATCAAATGCAATGAGACAATCATTAGTAAAATAAAATTCAGCATCCTTGCTTAACAACTCACACAAGGGTTTAGAAATTTTAGAGAAATCTTTGATGAATCTCCTGTAAAATCTGGTGCAGCCTGGAAAACTCCAGATGCCTTTAACATTCGTTGGTGGAGATAACTTCTCAATCACTTCAACTTTGGCTCTATCAACTTCTATGCCAGCTTGAGAAATCTTGTGTCCGAGAATTATCCCTTCTTCCATTATAAAATTGCATTTCTCTCAATTAAGTACAAGATTTATCTCTTTGCACCTTTGAAGTACTTGTGCTAAATTCTGTAAATAAATTTTAAAAGAATCACCATAAATAGTGAAGTTATCCATAAAAATCTCCATAAATTTCTCAACAAAATCACTAAAAATGGCTAGCATGCATCTCTAAAATGGAGCAGGTGCGTTACACAAACCAAATGGCATTCTTCTATAAGAAAAAGTATCAAAAGGACATGTAAAAGTGGTTTTATCTTGATCTTCAGGTGCAATGGATATTTGAAAATACCCAGAATAACCATCAAGCAAACAAAAATAAGAATTTTCGGCTAAACGCTTAAGTATTTGGTCAATGAAGGGTAATGAAAAATGATCTTTTCTGGTTTCTTTATTGAGTTTCCTATAATCGATGCATACTCTCCATTCGGTGACAGTTCTTGAGGGAATCAACTCATTTTTCTCATTTTTAATAACTGTCATCCCTCCTTTCTTTGGTACCACATGTACCAGACTCACTCATGAACTATCAGAGATTGGGTAAATAACTCTAGCATCTAACAACTTTGTTATCTCTGCTTTCATAACCTCTTTCATATTAGGGTTCAACCTCCTTTGTACATCCACAACCGATTTACAATCATCCTCCATTAATATCCTATGCATGCACAAAGATGAGCTAATCCCTCTAATATCAGATATAGTCCAACCAATAGCCCTTTTAAATTGTCTAATCACTCTTAAAATTTGTTCTAACTGATCCTCAGTCAATTTAGCATTTACAATTATAGGAAAACTTTCATTCGGCCCTAAAAAGCATATTTTAAATGGGAAGGTAATGGCTTTAAGTCTAGGGTTGGGAAAACTTCAATGGATGGGGGTGGTAGTGGTGTAATTCTAGTGATCTCCTCATATCCTTTGAAAACTATTGGAGGCATGGATTGTAGAGCATAGGCATATGCTGTAATTTCTTGGTTATCATTTTCAAGAGTTACACTATTAATTAAACAAGCTTCTAAAGGATCCTCCCTAAATTCTTTCTTAAAAACTTCTTGTACCAAGTCATCAATAACGTCGGCCCTAAAATAATTATCCATAAAACTTGGTTATTTTATTGACTCATTAAGGTTGAATTCTACCATCTCATCCCCAACTTGCAAAGTCAACTTTTCTCCCCTAACATCTATCATAACTTCTGCAGTAGCCAAAAATGGTCTTCCCAAATTCAATGGTATTTCAAAATCTTTCTCCATTTCTAGAATCACAAAATCTGCAGGAATGTAAAATTTATCACCCTTCACTAAACATTCTCTATAATCCCTAAGGGTAACTTAACAAATCTATCGGTTAATTGTAGAGTCATCCTAGTGGGATTTGTGCAAGAGCATCTGCAAAAGGAATATTGATTCTCAATTTCCTGAACACTTCAAGAAATTTCTCATATTGCTTCTCTATCTTTTGCTTTTTGAGCCGTTGAGGAAATGGAATTGGCATAAGGCTTTACCTCAACCTTGGAGTGAATTGGTTCACTTTCCACCTTTGCCTTCTCAACTTCTTCTTCTTTCAACTCTTCTTGAATTCCTTCATCTTCTTTGCTTGATTCAAATTTCTTTGGAGTGGTATCTTGCAATTGCTTACCACTTCTTCACATAACCATTTTGCAATGCTCCTGTGGATTAACTTCGGTATTGCTAGAAGGGTACCTTATTTTCTTAACCCTGAAGAACTAGTGATTTGCCTTATTTGCATCTCAAGACTTCTATTTTAATTGGCAATTTGTTCCATCCTTGCTTCTAACCAGTCATATTGCTTGTCTAGCTTATCAAACCTCTCACTATACACAGAAATGAATTTCTCCAAAGCACTCTCATAAGCCGGTTTATTGTCTTGATAATGTCTTTGGCCTTAATTCTGGTTCTGAAATGGTGGTTGATATGTTCCCCTTTGATTATATTGGTTCCTCTAGTTGCCTTGATTCCCTTGGTTACTACCTCATGTCAAATTTGGATGGTTACGCCAATTGGAATTGTAAGTGTTACCATATTGAGGTTGAGGTGCCCTAATTTGATTTCCAAGGAATTGAACTTGCTCATACCCTTGGCATTCTATATTTTGGTGACCTCCTCCACAATTTTCACAACTAGCAAGGTTCACATGCTCAAATTTCTTAGCTAAAGCATCAACTTTAGCCGCCAAAAGAGATATCCCATCAACCTCATGTTTCCCAACTACTTTCTTTGGAATTGATCTCTCACTATACCAATGATAATTATTGGTAGCCATAACTTCAAGAAGTTCCAAAGCTTCAGCATGACTTTTATTCATTAAAGCTCCACCGACAACAGCATAAATGGTGCTTCTCAAAGAACGAGTAACTTCATTGTAGAATGTCTGAATGATCATCCAATCCGGAATCCCATGATGTGGACATTTCCTTTGAAGTTCCTTGTATCTTTCTCATGCTTCATACAATCACTCACCATCATATTGAGAAAAATTGGCAATATCATTTTTGCACTTGGCAGTCTTTTCAGGTGGAAAATACTTAGCCAAGAAAGCCTTAGACAAATCATCCCAAGTTGTAAAAGTTCCTGTAGCATGTCTCAATAACCAACTCTTTGCTTTATCCTTTAAGGTGAATGGAAAGAGTTTAAGATGGATAATATCATCACTAACACCATTTATCTTAAGAGTATCACAAATCTCAAGAAAACTTTGTGAATGACCAATTGCATCCTCATGATCATGCCTATAAAATAGAGTCTGTTGTGCAATGTTGGTCAAGGCTGGTTTAAGCTCAAATTTATTTACATTTACCATGGATCTAGCTATGCCAGAGCCTACTTTTGCAGTAGGCATAACATACTCCCCAAGAGCACGGTTTGTTGGTCCTTCTGCCATATCTTCTTCACTATCAGTCAAAAAGTCTAAACCAATTGCTTCTTCAAAAACTTCTGGTTCTTCTTGTCTTTCCCTTTCTTCTCTTTCCGCACGCAGTCTTTCCCTTCTTTCCCTGTTGTTTGCCCTATACTATCTTTCAATTTTTGGATTGCAATCTTTCAAAATTGCGTGTGGGTTACTATACATAAATGTCTTATAGCAAAAAAGGAAATTAAAAACACATAAAAGAAAAACTCCAAATTAATAATATCACTGAATTTTAATGTTATCAAAATACCGGCAACGATGCCAAAAACTTATATGTTTATACTATTATAACTATACCGCAAGTGCACAGTATCATTTCTTTTAGTAATGTGATAGAATGAGTGTCGTATCCACATGAAAGGTGTATTTGATTAACTTAAATTTAATGTCGCTATTATCTGAAAATTAGCAATTTGTAGCAATTAAATTTTATCTAATTAATCAAAATCTATCTTAATTAATTACTCTAAATTAGGTGTTCAAACAATCTATGATAAATGAGTAGGATTATGTTTTATTGGAGTTTTTACTATGGGTTTAATTAATGAAGCATTAAAGTGCAATTCTTAAATCTAAGATATCCAATATCACTCAATCCATCTACTTCTCTCTCAAGCAAGGAGAATATAATTGGGTAATGATTAAATTACTATTCTCATGTCAAATAATCAATGTCTAATTCAATTAAATCATGATATCAATCCTAGATCCCTAAGCAATTCATTTATCTCTAAACTAATCACTCAATGTTGATGATTTCAAATAAAAAATCATACTCAACTCTCGTATTTTATATGATCCTTTGGATTTAATAATTGGTGGCCAAATAATTGCTAATCAATTAAACCAAAATCATCAAATCAAGGATAAAAGAAAATAATCAATGTATATTAGTATATTTTAATTAAACCTATAGTTCAAACATTCAAATCCACCTAATCCCACATAGGATTAGTTACCCATTAACAAAATGAAACATAATGTAAAATACCTATTAACTAAAACCAAATTATCCAATAATCTATCTAAAACTAAGTTAAACAATAAATACAATAGAAAGAGAAAAAAATAAACTAAAGATACTCCCCTAATCTTGCTATAAATATCTTCAAATATCAGAAAATCTGTCAAATCTGCAGATTCTCCCCTTGGATGATTAATTTCTTCTTTTCCTTTGGTTAGAATCCTAAAACTTGCCAAGAAAGATAAAGAATAAGGTAAGCTCTCTAAAAAACTCTGAAAAGTTATATTTATAGTCTACTCCATATGTCCCCTTTTGTGCCCTAGGGTAGAGAGAGAAAATTTCTTTAAAAAATTTTCCAGACAGTCGGGTATAGTTATACATGGACGTGTGGCACTGTAGCTCTCCAAAATCTTGAGTTGATAAACTTTGACAGACTCTGAAAATTTTACATGGTCGTGTGGATTTAGGTGTATAAATTCAACACGGGGCATGTTGGACAATATTTACACAGGTATGTAAATTTTTCAGCTTCTGTCTCTTTTTCTTTTCTTCTTCTAATAGGGCTTTGATATGCACGGGCGTGTGACACTCATTAGACACGCCCGTGTGAATGATTTTCCTCCTGTTTCCTCTGCTTTTAAATATCAAATTGCTCTATTTCCCTTCTTTAAGGTATTTTCTCTATGCATCTACAATCAAAACATAAATTTCATAAAGATGGGCAAAACTTTCACAAAAACAATCAACAAATGAGCAATTTCTCATTAGAATTAAAGGTATATACAATATTATCAGTCTTCTCTAAATAGCCAGGTTTGGGTAAAACCAAAACCCTCTTTAAATAGATCTTGGGAATCACCATAAACCAAACTGGTATTTGAGCCTTCTTGAAGTACCATGAGAGATCAAATTGTTTTGCTTCCGATTTTCTTGATGCTTTAGATCCATACCAAACCCAAAGTATGTTTGGTAACAAAACAGGAAGAGCTAACTCTTGGCTAGAATGGAAGACTAAACACACAAACTATAAATTATTATAGGAAAACTAAAAAAAAGAAACTAGAAGAAGCATACATCTTAAAGAAAAGAGAAAGATTTAGGGCTACCGTCGATCAAAAGACCAACGGCATCCCTAGATCTAAGGCAACACTGTAGGAGCTACGCACAACAAGAGAGAAGGGGATGTCTTTTGAAAACTCAGTGTTCCCATCCAAAAGCCGAAATTAGCAACTTTTTTTTTTGTTGCAAAAACAAGGAAATAGCATTAACAATAAATCCACCTTACAATTTGATTATTATTTGGATGTCAGAAATCAAATGATAATCTTAAAAATAATTAAAAATATAATCACCTACAATCTATAATCAAAGAACCCTTTAAAACAAAGAAAAATATATAAAAAATAAATATAAGTACCACATAGGTCAAATGGATTATTACTAGTCGATAAACAATCCTAGCACAAAAGAGAAAAAGAAGATTCAAATTTATAACTAACGTGTCAAGAACCAAGTTCATAGAAGATTTTAAGAGGGAGTGATAGATACACTGCAAGTTGAGGCTCCAAAGGGAGTTGGAGAAGATAAAAGTCTATCTTCTTGAGAGGACCTTGTCTTATCGAACTCGACAAAAATGTGTTTTTGAAGGACAGAAAGATAAAATATTGATTAGTATTAAGGTAAAGATGAGTGAAAATTCTAAAGAAATTAGTTAAATTTAAAGTTGCTTTCGGCCAAATTTAGGGTGGCCAAGCTGTGAGCACCCACAGAGAAAGAAAAGCATAGAAAGAGGAGTATGAAGATTGAGCTAAAATTAACACTTTGTTTCTCATAAAATCCAAAGTGAAATAAACAGCCAAGATTGAAATTATAAAATGTGAATCATGAACTCGTCACATATTATCAGCAACTCCCACTCCTCCAACAAGTGCATGAATTCTGGCACCCTGGTATTATCGAAAATGCTAAATGCTAAATCTTGAAATAGTCAAAGCCATTCCCCATTATGGTCTTAATCCTCAGTGATTAACTAACCATTTAGCTGTTTTAGATTATCTGTTGTACTTTGTTTCTTCTTCTTCTTCTTATTATTCATTCTAAAAAAAAAAAAGCGGTCAACATTTCAATATCCCTATCCCTATCAATGTAATACTTCATTTATCTATCTATATCGCCTTCATAAATTTTATAATGACATTTATATGATATTTTCTTTTATTATTTTTCTTATTTTTTACAATTAATTTCACAATTTTTTTTAAGACACCAATTACTGTATATAATATTCATATTTTTTCTATTAATTAATTAATTTGGTTTAGTCACTATTACTTTAATATAATTACCTAACTAACCAAATATTTCGTTTTTTGCACTATTTCATATATTTTATAATAACATGTAAAAAATGCAAAATAAAAATTATTTTGTACGAGAAAGAATAAGAATATAAAAATAAATACATAATTTTTTAGGGTATCATTATTACATTGGCTAAATACAAATAATTTGAATCTTTAATTGCATATACCCTGTAGCAAATAAATTTTCTAAAATTTTTGCTTTTATTTCACCGCCTATTTTGTATTTTTGCTATAAAATGTAATTGCTTTCGTATTTTTTTTTTCAGTTATCATTTTTTTATTATTTTTATTTTATTCATAAATATATAATAATTATTTATTTAAATATTCTTATATGAAACCTGAAATTAAGTTTCTCTTTTCCAATACTTAAAAAGAAGTGTTATAAAATTATTTTTGTGAAATTGCAATAGCAATAAATTACAAAATCAATTAATATAAACAAAAATCATTATTTGCACATTTTTTAAAAATAAGAGTTTTAATATTATTCTCTTCATTTTTTTCAAGTGTCATATAAGAAAAAAAAATTATTTTATTTTAAGTGTTAATTTTAAAAATTTAAGAGACTTTTATTTAAAAAATTTTAATATTATTTTTAATTAAACTCTTTATTTAATTAAAGAGAATAGATAAAATAAAAAATATAAAAAAAATATTTTGATAGATTATAATAAATTTTTTTATAAAATTTATAATTATTAATAATTTTTTAATATGTGTTTTGTTATTATAAAATATTTGAAATAAAATGAAGGAAGTGTTAAGTTTATAATTATTTGATAGGATGATTTATTAATTAATAAAAATTCAAAAGTTAGATCGCGTGAAAACCACGCGACACGAGGTCCAACTAGTAATCTAATTTAAAACAAAGCAAAAGTCAAGAAGACTAGAAGAGGACTTTAAACTTATCCTTTTAAGTTTTAACTCAGATTTTTTTTAAAGGTATGATACGAGCCATGGATAATCAAGGCTGCAGCTCCTCCTGTAATATGTTACCGTCTGGGTTTTCTAAAATAACTTCATAATTTGTCTTCATTTCCTTCCTCGAGAAGTAAAACCACTCGATCTCAGAAAAAGTTGCATTTAGTATTTATTTATTGCAATTAATAATCTGTTAATATACTACCAAGTTATCAACTTTCTTGTGCTGCCTTTCTCTAACTCTTTGGTATCTTTTTGTGTGCGTAGAGAAAAAAAGGTGAGATTTTGTGGTGTAGGTTTTGGAAAATGGCTTCGACTCTGTTACTGGTAGTGGTGTTTGTCCTTGATATAATTGCTTTTTCACTTGCTGTTGCTGCTGAGCAGAGGAGGAATACTGTGAGTTTTTTTCTTTTATTTTGCTCTGTTTTTTGCCTCTGAATTTTTAGATTTGAGAAAAATAAATATGCTGCTCTCTCGACGGGTCCTTTATGTTGTTTTCTAGATGGGTCCTAAGAGCTGTTGTTGTTTTGTGGGTAAATTACTGCAAATTAAGAAAATGATTTTAAATGTTTATTTCCCTATTTTAGTCAGTTACTTATGGTACCCAGTTGCTGATATCAATTGATGAAATTGAAGTGTTTGCTAATTCTTGTATAGATTTTAGTATTAATATGCTTAATTGTGCTCGATATCAATTGATGAAATTTAAGTGTTTGCTATTTCTTGTATAGATTTTAGTATTAATATGCTTAATTGTGCTCTCTATTAATTTTTTTTCGATTCAAGTCAGTCTTGAATAGCAGAGAATAGCTAAGATATGAGCAAGATGATTCTGATTGTCTTCTTGGAAGAATTATTTAGAGTGAAAAATCTTCCAAAATCTCTTTCTTTGGCATTCACTAACCTGCAAGTATGCTAGGAAGATGTCAAGGTTTAGTACTTCCAATTTAATATGTTAAACCTGCTATGCCTGTATGTTAATGCCATGCTTGTTAGCATTCACTTTGAATTCGGCATCAAATGCAATTCTTGGAATAGGATTTCATATTCTGTTTTGGTTCTTAAGGAATTTAAATATTTTTGTGTTTGAATAACTCCAGTTTGTATTGAAGTGATATATTTTTTGTTGGCATAATTGTTAATCTAACCAACAAGTTCTATTTATTGATTTATTTAAAAATTAAACTTGGGATAGTATTCTTTAATCTATTTCCAATGCTCATTCCAATTCAAAGCGAACCGAGAGTGCTTCGAGAGTGTATTGTGGGTTTATGTGTCTTTGATTCTGTCAATGATGTATATGACCAATGGCAATCCCTTGCTTTTGGAGTAGATTATTTCATTTTTTGCTCTCTCTCTCTTTATCTCGGGGAAAAGGAGGTTCGAGAGAGGGTTAGGGAATGGAGGGTGGGAAAGGAACTTTTGCTGTTGGTCATAAAAGGCTTGAATAAGAGATAAGACTTCAATTTATTTATATCTCCATATTGTTGATTTCAACTTCAAGGACATGTACATGAGAAGGTTGCAGTCTATCCGTAGGTTGTGTCTCAAACTTTTGCATTGCTGAAGGGCTTGTGCCAACTTATCCTTTTTTCATCTTCTTTTACAGGCAACAGTGAAAAAACAAGGAAATCAGAATTATTGTCAATATGATTCAGATATTGCAACTGGATTAGGTGTGGGTGCATTATTATTGCTTTTGGCTAGTCAAATCCTAATTATGGTGGCAAGTCGATGCTTGTGCTGTGGAAAGGCCATGAGACCTAGCGGGTCTAGAACGTGGGCAATTGTTCTATTTATCACCTGTTGGTATGTGCTCTTTGTAGCTTATTAAAAAGACATTTAAGTTTATTACCATTCATAAACCTTTAAAGTTTATTTGCACTAATTTGCTGGTTGCATTCTCACATTAGGTTTTTCTTTTTCATTGCCGAGGTCTGCTTGCTAGCGGGTTCTGTTCGGAATGCCTACCACACCAAGTACTACTTGTCAAAACACTCGCCATCATGCCGAGAACTGAGAAAGGGGGTATTTGGGGCTGGAGCTGCATTTGTGGTCTTAACAGGCATAGTATCAGAGCTTTACTATGCAAGCTATTCTAGGGCAAATGATAGTCAGCTGTCGTATAGCAGAGACACTGGGGTGAGAATGGGGAACCTGTAACTTTGGTATGTGGACATGACGAGCAAGAGCTATATATTTCTGGTGTGTAGCTCATTGTTCGAGTGATCTGCATGTGATGAATGTGAAAATTTAGGAGTTAATATTAGTATAAATTAGTTGAGGTTGATGGCATTACATTGAGATTCTCAAGTGCATGTTAACTTTGTGTAGTTTATTTTGGCAGTGGTTGTTTCTTTGTAGTCTACCTGCTCCATTAGCCTACAGTTCAAAGAAACAAGCAGAAATGCTGCAACCAGAGACTCTTTCACCTCTGTAGTGTCTCTCAACTTTGTTATTGCAATGTTTACATGTGAGGAATTTCTAATACTCTTAGAAATCTCGAAGAAATTTCGCTTCAATTAATTTCCCAAGTTTGAATAGAAAAAGATTTTAATCCAAATATTTGGCTTTCAACTTTGCTGAATAACTTGTTCATGATCTCTCTTGCGTGGATGCTGCTGTGATGGGTCCATTTGCCTCCAAAATAAAATCCCAATGCCCAAGTCAGTTTTGCCAGAATCGAAATCTTTTTATGTGGTGAGATCAATTCTCCGAGTGAAAGAGTTGCAAATAGATTCAATCCAAGTAAAGAGCTACTCCGCGTCAACAGGGCAATGCGATTTTATTTTCCCAGGTTCAAAATTAAACAATATTAAAAATAAATTTTTATACGCATATGAATGCAATGCGAACTGAATAAGACTTGGAAGAAAGCAAAATTGAAAACGTGTGAAGCTGGTCTTTTTTTTTTTTGTTTTAGCATTTTTTTAAAGAAAAAATAAATAAAAACGCCTTAGTAGTATTACTGGTTTTTTAGATTTTTTTTTCATTAGACAGGAGATAGTTTTGAATAAATATGAAATTTATAAAATATAATTTTTTGAATTTTAGTATCAGTAGTTTTTTTCGCTATCATTTTTTTTTATTTTTTACATATATTTTTTATTCTTTTTTATTTTTTTTACAAATTCATTTATAAAATGAGAAAGTTATAATTTTATTTTATTTTAATAATTATCTATAATATCTAATTAATATATTTTTTTTTATTTTGCTAACGAGAAATTTTAACGAAACTCTATCACTAAGATAAATTTTGAGGAAGCTAGTCCAGCAACTCATTATTAGAGACCTCAACTTCAATACAGTCTTATGAAAGGGTTTCACACGTAGTGTATTCAGTACCTTAGTATTTAGAGATGTTATGAACTTGTGGTTCAAACTTGAGACCTCATTGACGTACTTTCGTATTTTACCAATTATTCTACTCATGATGAATAATATCTAATTAATATTATAATATATTATTAGAATAAATAATATAATTTTTTAATAGATAAATAAAATATGTGTTTATATATATTAAAAAAATTATGATATAAAAAAGAGCTTTAACTTGAGCAGGACCAAGCAAGTGGGTGAAAAATACGAGTTTAAATTTTATTAAATACTTTCTTAGAGATGAGCAAATAGTCTTAATTTATAATCTATGCCCCAAATAAAATTGGGCATATATCAAAACCGTTAAATGAATAGGGTGGGGAAAAATGTGATGAAAACAAAAAAAAAATTGATATAGGAGTAATTTTTAAAAATATAAATAAAAATTGAAAATAAATTTTAATTTTAAAAAATAAAAAACTAACAACCTTAACGAACATGATTAAGCAATTGGTTGTTTGTTTCAGTAATAAATCAAACTATCAATTGCGAAGCATTAAGTAAAAGAAAGAAGTGCAAGAGAAAGCGTCCATTTTCAGAGCTAGTGGCTAAGAAAGAAAGTCTGTTGCAGTGACCCACTCTGCAAAACGAAGAACCAAATTGACAAACATCATTGTCCACATAGGTGGAGCCGACTGAAACTCGCATGCAACCCCACCGTTATTGAACCAGAACCACCACATATGGTTTAGTCTTATCATGCCTGGCAAAAATATCAGATCTAAGTTTATTCACTTCAAATTGCAATAAATTCGAGTTATTTATTTAGTAATAAACCAGTGATTGCAAGTGCTGGCTTTAAAAAAACCAGGAGGAGTACGTAAAATAGTAGTAGTACCCATTTAGTATTTTGAGAGGCATTTCCTTGAAGGAGGCCTGAAGAATTTGACATAAGGCATAGAGAACATGTGCAGTGTGCACTCAAAGAAGTTCAAAAAATGATGATGATTGCAGACAGTATAAACCCCACAATACATTATAGGATCGACCAAACAAACAAATAAACCTGTCAGAGAGAAACATCCACAATGTTTAATCAGTAGTTGCATTTCCCAGAAAGATCAAGTATTCTTTTATACATGATTTAACAAGTTGAGTCAGCCATTTTAACCTTTTTGTAGCACGTCATTAATGCTCTATCAAAGCAAAAAAAATTGGTAAAATGTAATATCTGATTGAATGTAATTCTTTGTCGCCTTCTGTCTGGACAATTAATCCACCACTATGGATCATTCAAGAATCAACTATGTCATGATTTTTCTTATTTAATTTTCATGAAACAAGAACAGTTTTTTCTTTCCTTATAGTTGACATTTGCAAATACAATCAACTGGCTTGATGATATATACTTTAAAAACTTGATACTCAGTCCATAAAAATTAAGAGTATTTAATAGGTTGCTTATGGATCTATTTTAGCATAAAAAAGAAACAAACTTGAAGCTCAATCCAAATAATTTGATAGACTGATTCAGATTGTGCATAGATTGAATTTAGAACTGATTAACAAGTACAAATTTGAGAGAATCAACTTTTAATTAAAATGTAATAATTAATAATAAAAAAATTCATTTTTAGATCAATCTTTCAACGCTTTATATTTAATATTAAGTGTGAGATTTTGCAATTGCTATAATGTTAAAGCAAACTAATATATAGTTATTACATGCATATCTTACATATAATAGAGTTGTCTAAAATCTTCAATTTGTTTTTTATTTTTTTTTAACATGGATGAGTTCTTTTCATCAAAAGCGGAACTACGACTCCCCCTCATTGGTGGCCAGAAGCTTTTATGGAGGGTCTTTTGGCAACCAACGATTGCTACCCCTAGAGGTAGCCCCCATCTGGCTGCTAGGGTTTGCAGGAATCAGCAGATGGAGCGAGGGCTTAAAGACAACCTCTCATTCCACTCTTTATTTTTTTTAAATATTCTAGCGAAACGACGCATTTTGTCATAGTATATTATTTTTTTAAAATTATCCCTTTGAAGATATTTTTTTAAAAAAAAATAAAATGGTGAAGAATAAATCTTTTTTTCACCAATCACAAGGGAGCAAGCAATTAATTTTGCATATCCTTCATTCGTTCGACAAAATAGAAAAGCCAAGTAAGAAACCACCACTCCACCACCAAACCAAGCTGACAATTTTTTTTAGTGAAAATTTTGTCTTTCTTAAATAAATTTCTGATTCCGCCGCTGTTTTTCACTTTAGGTTGATAGAATCCATTTAAACCAATTGCTTTCTAAGAAAATTCTCTCTTCTATTCTAAATACCAAAACTCATTTTTGAGGTCGTGGTTCAACTAACAAGACGACAACAACAAAAAAATTACAAAATTTTAAATTTTCATTGATAGATATTAGATTTATTTCTAAAATCATGATATTATTAGAATTAGACTTGAATTAGTATTTATAAAATCATACATTATTCTTTTTAAATTTAACTTTAAATGAGATTCGAGTATGAAATTTCATACCTATAGACGGGAACCTAATATCAAAGAGACATTTCGCACAAACTGAAATCATTCTCTTGGAATCTCAGTGGAAGGTAGCATAATCCAAGTGGATAAACTTAGAATTAAGATTCTAAATATAAAAAAATATGGAAGAATTATTGGAAAAAACAACTTTACAGACAGAAATCATGGGTGTTGTCAGGACTAGGAAAAAAGAGAATGATTCTGTACAAGTGGTGAACAAACAAATCCCCATGAAAATATTATTAGTTGTTCATATATCCAAAAATATACACATCCACAGGAATCTTCCATCTGATCAATTAATCCTGCCTAGCTGGAACAGGCCCTCATCATATTACTGCAAACCCACCAGAGTTATATGCCAAAATCTATCAGAATTTTGTAATAGCATTGCAATTCTATGAAGAAATTTTATAAATATTATTAGCCTGAAGCTGGAACTAAAATGGACACCAGCTTCATTTGTCTACATACCATTAATAGTTACACTATACATTGCAAATTAAATCACTTGAAATGGAAATCAACATGAATTAGGACTCTGACAATACAGCAAAACAACACAAACTCCTTGATAAGAAAAAAAGGATTAATTTTATACACTCTCCTAATTAATAATGGTTAACTGAAATTTTGAAACCCCATAATGTAATTATGGTTTCAGCTCAGAATCATCCCAGGGCATATTGAGATCAGTAGAGGCAAAATTATCAATATCATCCCAATTCCAGTAGCTTGTATTGGGTGCTTGCCATAGCTGGTTATGAGTGATAGAACTGCTAATTGTGGTAGGCATGATGGTTGTGATGGTTGAATCTTCCATATCTCGATCTCCTCTGTAATCATAAATATTTGAGAATTGAAAGGAGCTGGAAATTGAAGATGGGTTTGGGTCAAAAGAGCAGCTGGATGAGATTGAATAAGGAAATTGTAATCCTTGATTTTGAGGAAGAGACCCCAAAAACACACCATTGTTGTTGCTGTTGTTGATAGAACTCTGTTGCAAAACTGAAGAAGATGGTGGGCTAATAATTGCTTGGCGCATAATTTCAGATACACTTTTTTGCTCACCAAGTGCTCCATCAAAATTATGATTCAACTTTTGCTGTTGAGCATGAATTACCATATTGGGATTAACTCTATTGATGATACTACTTGTGGTGCTTCTTGTTGTTGTTGTGGTGGTGGTGGTGGTAGTGGCGGCGCCGGAGCCGGAGGCGGATTTGGAGTTGCTTTTTGAGTTTTTTAGCCGCTTATTTTTTCGGCCGCCACCTACAGGAACATTACGCAGAGTGCCCCCTTTAGTCCAGTGCCTCTTGCAGCTCTTGCAAAAATGTCTTGGCTGTGATTTGTTGTAATTGTTATAATAACAAAACTTAGTGTTTGTCGAGTCACATCTTGGACACTTCAACGGCGGCTCTGAAGATTGCTGCAGGTTTTGCTGCTGATTCTGCCTCATAAAAGTAGGTTTAGGCAATTCCAAAGTCTGTGCCTGCAAAAGTGTCTGATTCCAATCTAAACCATCACTAGAAATTACTTGCTTAGAACTCAAACCCATTTCTTAAAGCACTCTAAAACAATAAATCCACTTCTTAATTCCCTGTTTGATCAAATATAATTAAAGAAAATGTACAAATCAAAATCCCAGCTAGCCTTTTGATCGTGAAGCAAGAAGAGAGATGGGTGTGAAAAAAAACAAGAGAAAGAGATTGTTCCTTGTAATCCAAATTGTGGGGTGAAATTTTAGCAAGTCGCTAGGAAGATGATGTGAAGTGAGCATGTCTCTCTTGAGTCTCTTCTATCTAAATTCTACTTAAATATACCTATCTATACAAAATTACAAATACCCAAAAAAAAAAAAGAATTATCTGTAAAAGGCAAAAAATAATGATTGATTATAAGAATTTAAATTAAGAAGATGAAGAAGATCAATAGAATCTGACGATTGCTTTGTGTTTGTGGTCCTAATTGAGGAGAGAGCTCTATTTGATTTTATTTAGTTTAAGAAATGTAGTGTTGGTAACAATAGTACCATTCCCTTGCCCTCTCCATACAATTTTATAGAGAAATTATTATGGGATATTCATATTTACTTAGTCCTTAAGGTGAAGATGGGTTATTTGACACGTGTATTCTGTTTGACCGTCGATAGTGCCTTGTGTGCATGAGCATGAGTTGTAAAGAGGACGTAGATGTTTTCATGCTACTATCATACCAATAATTTAGTTTGAGCGTCCAAGGTATTATATATATATATATATATATATTTGTATATATGTATGTATGTATGTATGTATATATGTATGTATGTATGTATATATCAAACTTAGTTTTATATCCATGTCAGCGATATGATATATTTTCTAAAAATGATTATATTTCAATATCTGATTTTTTTTTTAAATAATGAGTGGACAAATGGATAAATAATTTCTTTTTAATTAATGTGTTCCTATTGACATTTAATTCAAAATATTAAAATAGACTATTTCTATTAAAACTCTACCTCCTCAATTAATTATTTTAAGTTTTTTCATTTCTAAGAAAAATTAACAAAAATGGTATGAGAGATATTTGATAAAGGGAGTAATTAACAAATTAAGAGAGATGCATAGGTGGGAGACGTAGGGCGAAATGGTTTATTTTTATATGTCGAAATGAAATTTTTTGACAGAATTTACATAATTTAAAAGGTTTTATTCGTTAACATGTTTGCATGTTAAATTTGTATTCACAACTTAATATATATACATCTGTGTAAATCAAATTTATTAAGCTAGAATCAATAAAAATATGTTAATTTTAAAGAAATTATGAAATATAAACATTATAGTTAATTAATGTTTATATTTTAATTAATTAGTAAACACAGTTGGCATCACGTGATTATGGAGTGAGTATATACGATAATGTGATGATAACCCCACGAGGCTTAGATACATGTGATTACATGTTGCATAATTTAGGCTTAATATATTCCTGGCCCCTCTAACTTAGCAGTTTTTGTCACTTAGTCCCTTATATTCTTCAAGGAACCACTTGATTCCTTTAACTCGTTGGTTTCTATAACAACCGACTCCTTAAAAAAATATAAATAAGAATGCTCTTACCGTGTTCAACACTCACTCTAACATAAGCTCCACATAGATGCGATGAAATAAAACTCTTCACATGTCATTTTGAAAGAAACATATTGTTTCCTTTAGCTCCTCTAACTTCGACATCTTCTCCCATAATTCCTAAAATCGATTTTCCTAAAATTTAAGAAAATCAATTGTAATATTTTTGGTATCTAGTATAAATTTGATGAACTTTATCATATTTGAATTCCAGTAAGCAAAATCGAAGAGTACCAGTTGCATCCTTGGGTGAAGATCGATTTGTTCATGTATGAAGAATTTTGGACCCTCGACCTAAAGCGCAGGTGAAAAATCTGAATCTATTATTTCTTTCGTATAGAATTAGAACATAGGGTCGTATAAAATGGAGGACAAGGTAATTACAGTTAGATGAAATTATGGTGGTAAGTTCAAAACTGATAGAAGAGATAGAAAAAATTATATGGGAGGTTTTGTTAAAGTTGCAGATTATGATATTAATCTTTTATCAATTCCTGAATTGGTACATGATATTAAGTAACTTGGGTTTGAAGGGGCTGAAATAATTTATTACAAACATTCTAAAAGTAGTTCTTTAAAGGCTATTTCTATTGATAGTGAGGTGTATAACCATGCCTTAAGCCTAAAAAATAATGAGTTGTTGGCTTTATACATGTATAATGGTATTGACAGAGCAGAAATGGTAGAGACAAATGGGTTATATTTGCAAGATAGAAATCTCAATTCTAATAATAATTTAGATGAATGTGGTAATGTGGTCCCACCATGTGCTGGTCAATGGCATGAGAATGTAAATCTTGGGACAACTGAGGGTGAAAATATAGTCAAAATACCTCAAGTAAATGAGTATGAAACTGGTGGGTATGATGTTGTTAATGTAGATGTCTGTGTGAATATTAAATATGGTCAACATATTGAAGAAGGAGATGTAAGATTTTCTGATAAAGTTACAAATGTTGAGGTAGAAGAATCTAAAAAGGTTGAAGGTTATGACGTAGATGAGTCTGATAAAGTTGAAAGTGTTGATCTAGAAGGGTTTAATAAAGTTGAAGATGTTGAGCTTGAAGAGAATGATGAAGCTGAGTTAGATCCAAATTTTTCAAGTAGTGAAGATAGTGATACAAATCCTGAGTTTTAGCCCCATGTTGAACATGATAGTGAATATAGTGAAGATAATGATAAATTAAGAGCTGCAAGGGAACAAGCTAGGGTATACAAACAGAGAAAGAGAAAGAAAAATAGTCCACAAGCAGAAGAATCGATAATTGATTTTGGAGAAGCTGGTATTGATGTGGGTTACCATAATGGTTGTCAAAGATCTGAAAGATTCCAAGGGAAGGTAGGTGGGGATGAAAAGTATTTTGATAGTAGTGATGATGGTAGTATGAAAGCAGTGATGATTAAGATGATGAAGAAGATGATCTGCCTAAGAGAAAGCAAGCGCTAGAGTTAAATATGATCTCAGTTGTAAGGTTCCTTTATGGGAGAATGACATAGTATTTGAGAATGCAAAATAATTTAGGAAGGCTTTTTTAAGCAACTACGCAATTGTAAAGGGAGTCCACTTGAAAATCAGACCTAATGAAAGAACACGTGCTAAGTGCAAGGAGAAAGGGTGTAACTAGCTACTGTTTAGCAGTATTAAAGGAGATAGTGGTGATTTTAGGGTGAAAACTTATAATCTTATGCACAAATGTTATAGGAAGAATAAAAATAAACTTTGTACTTCCAAGTTCATTGCAAGGGTATTCAAAGACGGGATTATATCTCAACCAGGGCTTAAGATATGGGAGTTGCAGGAATTATGTAAGAAGAAACTGAAGGTGAATGTTGGAAAGATAGTGTGTAGAAGAGTTAAAATGCATATCTTGAGTAAGCACATAGGTGATTACAAGAAAAAGTATGGGAAGTTGCAATGGTATATAGATGAAATCCTAGAGTCAAATTCAGAAAACACTTGCACAGTAAGGACTGAAAATAAAAATGAAATAGGAACATTGATATTTGATAAGTTCTACATATGCTTCCAGGCAACGAAGGAAGGGTTTCTGCAAGGTTGTAGAAGGGTTATAGAGCTAGATAGTTGCTTTCTCAAAGGGATATGCAAATGGCAGATTTTGTGTGCAGTTTCAAAAGATGAAAATGGATAGATGTATCCAATTGTTTGGGCTGTTTATTAAAGTTGAATGCAAGGAGACTTAGAGTTGGTTTTTAAGAATTCTTAAAGTAGACCTGCAGCTTTAAGAAGGAGATAGTGCAGTCATCATGACTGACATGCAGAATGTCAAAATATAACTTTCTTATAGCTAGGATATATTGTGTTTTTATTTTTTTGAGTACATATTTAATATGTATTTGATTTGACTTTTAATAGGAATTAATTCCAGCTATAGGAGGCTAAATAATAAAAACTATGAAGTTAGAGGGGTTAGAAATACATTAAGCCTTTGGTATATTATGTGTGCTTATTGTGCGTGTCACTTCTTGTCTTTTGTATTTTAGAATTTAGAGTATGATATAGTATCGTTTAATATTTTATGTTATATTATAGCTAGATTAATTTTTTTTATTTATTGATGATATATTTGATATTTAAAAATTTGTTGAAAATATTTTTATTGAATGATAAATTTTAAAATCATATAAAATCACTAAATCGATGATATGAAAAACTCATTAGAATTTATAATTTTCAAAGTATAAAATTATTATATAAAAATAATTATACCATAAAAATAAAAAATTAAATAAAAAAATTAAATTACATCATATACTATAAAATTATAATAAATTTTCATTTAAAGTGTAATCACTATAGTATAATCTAATGATTAAAAATATATATTATTTTTGATATCAAAATCGAGTTTAAATGCTTCTCCTTATATGTAATTAATAAAAAAAATATCCTAAAGTGCACCTTTTACAGCCCTCTTTTGTTTTCTTTTTTTTTTTTTTTTGGTATTTCGCCAATGTCAAGCAATTAAAACCAAATCCGGAAATTTGTTGCTCTTTTTATAAAATAAAATTCAAAATTTAAGATTAATAGATAATTTTTTCATTTATTAATTCTCTAATTAATATAAGTCTTCAAGAAATATTAAATTAATAATATTAGTTTAATATATAAATATAGCCAAAAGGAGATTGGTTAGTGTCAGAACCTGATTTATTAGGGCCATAACGATCTATTTATATTATAAGAATTTTTAAGTAGTCAACAAGACAAAAATTACGTTATTGATATTTTTTTATAAGAATTGATATAAATTAAAGTACAATGTGTCACAAAAATAGAGTACAGAAGGTTAAGAATTTAAATTGTTAAGTACTCGAATCTCTTTATATGTCTTTTAATTTTTACAAAGAATTATATTTATTTTATATCTGTCAACTTCATATACAAAATTTTGTTTAATTACTTTGATCATAAATGAACATTTTTCTTACTTAAATATGCCAACTAACAGTTTTTTTTTTTTAATACTTTGCAGGTTTATTTGAAAGCAATAAGTAATGTACATTACTTTTGATGTTTATTGTCTTGTTTTGAATATTTTTGGTAACTTTCAGATATCAATCATGAAAATTTTTCTTTTGGGCTAAAAATACCAATTTGATATTCAAAAATAAGCATTATTTCAACTTGAATGCTCTATACTAGTGATAATTATTTGAATTATTGATGAAGTATGAAAATAACGAGTGTGGAAATTCAATAATAAGTTTTAAAAGTTTAAATTTGTTCTATGTGCCAAATTCCTTATTTTTAATTAAGGTAAAAAATGCATGTAAGATTAACATTGTAAGAGAAAAACTTTATAGATGAATACATAGATTTTCATTTTCCATGAAAGAACTAATTAAAAATCATAAATATGGGAATATATTATACATATGAAGATGAAAAATATAATTAGAGAAATATTAATTATAGTTATTTTAAAAAATAATTATTGAATAATTTTTTTTCTTAAATAAATATTAATTATTGATAAATATTTTTTAGTCAATAAAAAATTATTTAATAATTATTCATTAAAGTAAAAGCATTTAGTATTTTTCTTATAATTATTGCTTGTTGTACATAGATATGTATTAATAATAATAATAATAATAATAATAATAATAATAAGGTAAAATGATGATGATGCGATAGGGACGAAAACAAAGGGGGCATGAGGTCTATTGCTCTCCCCTTTACTCTTATGTACATATACATATACATATATATATTTTATAAAAAACTGTGTATTTATATACATATATAATTAATATACTTATATTTATATAATATAAAACTATAATTAATTTTATATTTATATAATTTATAGTATTTATATATTAAAATAAAAATAATAAAAATTTTATTATTTAATTATTTAATATAAAAATAAAATTGAATATAAATTCATTTTGAAAATTTTATCCCCTTTATTTTTGTACTAATTTCGCCGCTAGATACGATGAAAACGAGTGGCAGGGAAAGATTAGAAGGGAATTATTTCGGCAAGTTGAGCCGCGTATAAAATTGGACCACGAGATACACGTGCACATAATTACGCCACGAACCATGCACTTTAAAACTTAATTAATTAATCTAAATTACCAAATCATAATTAATTAATTTTTGTAACACACGTTCGCATATACTTTGGTTAATTGGCAAGCTAATTAATCCATCGCCGGTTTGGTATGTAACGTTCAATCAAACGCTCCAAAGATATTTAACGTAAATTAATAGTAATATTTAAAGATATTGTAAAATAAATTTAAGTTTTCATAGCCCTAAAAAATTAAAAATTTTATCTTTTTTATTTACACCAAAAAATTATCATCTTTAATTTTTTTTATCATATTATTTTAAAATCTAAAATCATTTTCATATTATTTGTTAAAAAAATTATTTTATTTAAATTTTTTTAAACTATTCTATAATTTTTTTTCTATAAAACTTATATTTCTTATATTCAAAGCTCAGGTCAGATTTGAAAACATTAAATATTATATTATACTATATAATAAAAGGAAATATCATGTTATTGTAAATAGAAATTGATAAATATAAGTTGGTCGGTTTGGTTATGTAGATAAAGTGACTTTCATAAAAATAAAAAAAATAGGGCATTTTCCACATTATCAAAAGGACAAAACAGAATGTCTTTGTGGAAACAAATTTGAAAGCGACCATGTCCTCTAAACATATATATATAGAGAGAGAGAGAGAGCTTAATAACTAATCTAACTTAATTTAATTACTATATATTAGGACCCAAGTCTTACTATGTCCAACTAAGAGAATCTTTTGTGTATGATCACACATTAATATTTTAATTAATTTTGACTAATCAAATCAACAAATTAAGGTTTGGTGGCTCTCTTTTTCTAGGGCTGTTTAAGGTAACAGTATCATTGTCGTCCACATTAATTAATATTTAATATCCTTAGATTTTAATTAATTAATTATATGAGATATAATGACCCTTCATCACTAATTAGAGTAGTACACCACTCGTGCGATTCCAGGTTGGAATTTGGATTTAAGGTAGGTTCAGGTCGTGGTTTATTATAATTTTGTTTCGAGAATTCACTCATTTGGTTTATATGGCGATGCATCATAAGTAATAACCATAATATATATAATCAAATTAATTAATCTCTAATCTTTTGCTGTAGCAGCCTCAAGTTCAGATACGTATTGTTTGAATATATATATATATATATATATATATATGAATAAATTGCTAAAACATAAAAATGCAGCCTTTGCTTCTTTTTAACTTTATCGGTGGCTTTTAATATTCAATGCCAAAGTCTTCTCTAATTTAAAGAAGCAAATCTAATTTGTTTACCCCTTCTTTAGCTTTTTTTTTTTTTTTTTTTCTGATGAGACCAGCAACGGATGCAGAAAATGTTCAAGGGGGCTCAATTTCCACAGAAAAAAAACCTTTATGAAATCAAATGAATTCACTCAGTGCCAATCAGAATCTCACTAACCATTCAACCGAAATCACCAAATGATGCGCCCAGCAATGCTTAGAACTAAATCTCCAAATCAGATGACAAATAACCATTACAATTTAGGACATTCAAGATTATGGGTCCAATCAACCTTGATTCTACAACAGAAGCAACAAAATTCTGTGAACAGATTTAGAAATCCAGAGCAGTGATACTTTTATATGATATTTGACATTAGCAAGTAATTACAATTGAAATTGTAATGGTCACTGCCAATGTGACTATTAGTTTGGCACTTGCAGCTGGCAAGTCAGGCAATTTCTTTCAAAAAAAAAAGGTAAACACTTAGACAAGAAGGACATGATCTTGTTAGTAACTAAACTACCAATCCCTTCATATTCCGAAACGACTATAACAGAATCATTTTATCTAAAAATAACAATCTAAATCGCTACCGCTTGACCACTAATGGTCAAGTGGGAACAAATCTAGCTAAAATAAATCACTTCTGTACAAGTGATTGAACCAACAATTTCTTCATAGTTCCACGCACTAACTATGAACAGATTAATATACAAGTGATTATGGGTCTTGGTGAAGCTAGTTATTGGTATAGATCTGGCCAAATCATTAGGCAGTTACTATCAGTTTGTAAAGCCGAAAGAAGCACATTATTCCAATCTTGGGGTAAGTTTCTTAGATTATGCCTTTATATATTCAGAGCTAGCCAAAGGAAAATTTGTTCAACTTAATACAGAAATTGCGTTTGATTTCAGAAAACCCTAATCACAAAACAAAACAAAAACACAAATTAATTCAATGATTCAAACTAATCACAAAACCACAAAACATTTTAAATAAATTATTAACTTAATTATTATACAAAACAAACTATATTCTATGTTTTAAATAAAATCCCTAAAATATCTAATTAAAAAACCAAACAACACAAAAAAAAGAAAAAAAAATATAAATACCTCTCCGGCTGGCGGCGGCGCAAACGGTGGCCCTCGTTGGTCGTCGGCTCATCGTCGTTTCTGCACAGCTGCCTGCGCTCGTCCCAAGGTTTTAAAAATCAGCAAATTCCTAACAAAACGGCCGATTTAAATCGGAAATCAAGCCTCTCGTTACGATTTTTTCCTCTTCAGATATAAAATTTTCAGTGGGGATTAAAATCACAAAGAATCATGGCTGAGAATCGGTGAATCGACGAAATGAACGTGTCATCGCCGATTCAATTGACAGAAACGGTAAAGGATGAGACAAAGTACATACACCAACATCCAAAACTAAACTAGACTTGGCATCCAAAACTAAACTAGACTTGGCATCCAAAACTAAAAATTACATATCTGTTCGAGATCTTGAAAAGAACCCAGAAAAAAAAAAAGTCAAAGAAAACCATGAATTGCAAGATTTTCTTATGTATTTCACATTAACCATTGTCACAGTGGCTTCTTTAAAAGATCATCCATTGAAAAGACCAGAGAAGATAAATAGAGGGAGAAGCAAGAAGTTTTCATCATAATCAAAGAAGAAGAAAGATGAAGAAAAGAAGAAGTGGGAGGGAGAAGAAGAAGAATAGGGTAGAAGGAAGAGGATAAAATAAAATAAAAAATTATTATTATACAATTCAATAATATGATTTTAATTAAATAATAAATTTATATTTATTCATGCTAAAGTAAAATAACAACATATATTTTTAATTAGATAGTAGATTTATATTTTATTTTTTTTATTTCTCATATTAAAATAAAATAAAATTATTATATAATTTTATGCTAATATTTTTTAATTAAATAATAAATTTATAATTTTTTACATAGTAAAATTTATTTTGTTTTGATTTATTTTCGTCCGATTCACTTCGATTCATCTAATTTTATGATTTACAATGCATTCACGATAGCGATAGATAATTCAGACCAATTCATGATGATTCAATCCATTTTCATTTTATCGTAGTCGATTCTAATTCAGCAACCAATTTTGCGAATCAGAACTCAACTTTCATGTCCATACACTTCACCTCAAAAATGGTAGAGCAGAAAACATAGCCATGTTGTGGAAACTGAAACTTGCCACCGATGTTCGGGATATAATTTTGGGTGAAAGTAGAGATGGAAGAAAATTTTGGTCCAATACAAACAAAATATTAAAAGTTCAAGAGCCCCTTCTAAAAGTTTTGAGATTGGTTGATGAGGATGACAAGCCAACAATGAGTTTTATTTATAAGGCAATCAATCGAGCTAAACTAGCAATTAAAGAAAATTGCAGTTATTGGAGAAATTATTGAAAAATCATTGATTCAAGATGAAATTTTCAATTGCATTATGATTCACTCCAGTGGTAAGTGCTTATATATATCAACAAATTTTGTTTATTTTTTAGTATTTATTTTTCTTTTATTTTTAATCATTGAGTAAATAATTATTATAATAATTATTATCATTGTTATTTCTATTTTAGTAATTTTTTAATGCAATTTATCAATGTTATTATTTAAAAAATTATAATATGTGTTTAATTATTGTTAAAAACTATTTACTTATTGTTATATTGTTATTTTTAATTAAGTTTTGATAACAATTTGATCTTTATTATTATTATGGATCAATTTTAACATATATTATTAATTTATATATTGTAAAAGATTTATTTTTTTTATTTTATTACGGTCCGATTCATTTCGTTTCACCTATTTTGTTACTCGATTCGTCTGATTCCACGATTACATTTTTATTCACGATAGCGGTAGCCGATTCAAGCTGTTTCATACTGATTCAGTCCGATTTTGTTTTATCGCGATCAATTCCGATTCCGTGACCGATTCTGCGATTTAAAACCCTGGCTCGTCCACTCTTTCCCCGTTTGCCTCTATGTCCATTGCTCGTAAAGAAGCAGCATTTATTTTTTTATAAAATTGCCCCTAGATAAAACGACGCCGTTCATCCAAAGACTATTTTGTAAAACAAATAAAAACACTAATCTTCAACCTCGCGCGTCCCTCTCTTTTCCTCTTTTCTGCAAAATCAGCCCTCTCCCCTCTCCCATCCTTGATCTCTCTCATCTGTAATCATTGGCGGCCACATCCCTCCACCCTATAAGGGCTTATCGCCGCCAATAAGGGGGTCCAGTAGGTCCGCCACTAAATGAGACTTTGGCCTATCAGTAAAACTAAGCTGCGATGCTGAGTTTCATAACCAAAATAATAATAATAATAATAATAATAATAATAATAATAATAAATTAAATTAAAACTAAACCTTTTTAATTATTATAATCTACAAATGCGTGGGCCAAATTATACACGCACAGACACTACCCACATACGAGGCAAAACAACGGCTGTCGGTGGCAATGTCCAACGTGGGTTCATGAATTTTTAATATAAATGACTATAGTCTACTGATAAGAAAGATAGAAGAAGAACTAAAAGGAATATTTTATTCTTCTTTCTTTTTATTTTTCCTCTTTATATTTTTTAAATAATTATAAAAATATAATTGTTAAATAATTAATTATTTCATTGAATAAGAAAAAAATATTTTTTATTAATTTATATTCGATTTCGAAACTAATATTTGAGATATTATAATTTTTAATACATATATATATATATCAAATACTAAAATATATTTTTAAATTCACTAAAACAAATTATTTTTTAATATATAAATTAATTCGAAAAATATTTATGTGAATATTCACAACTATATGTTGGATACTTAGAGATTTAATAGAAAGAGGATAAATTTAGGGTAAGAATAGGAGGGTCCTATAAATAACATGCCCTAATCCAATTAAGTAGCCGTCCTTTTCTCTTTTTTTTTTTTTGTTCTTGCCCCACATATATTTATATGTTATATGTTATATATATATATATACATATATAATTCGTCTTCACTATAATAATGCATTTTATGACATTTTATTTTCTTTGTTTTACTTAATTAATCAATTTTCCTTCACGTAGGATTAATTAAATTGTTATTTTGTGGCAATAATGTCAAACTGTCAAATGATAATTGAGTTAGAAAGTAACCAAAATTTATAATATTCTAAATATTAATTTTAGATTTGATGGAATCTTATTGATATCAAATAATTAGACTATGCTTTAGATATTGATATAATAGTCCCTCTTTTCTACATTCATAAACATAGTTTCTATTTCATAAAAATTAAAAAGAAATAATTAATTTAATTAAAAATATAAATTTATACTCCTGTTTTAATATCAGATATATTAATTAATTTATCATCAATTAAGATAAATTAATTATCTAAGATTAGTTAATATTCATTGAAAATAAGCTAATAGTAAATATAACATCAAAATGTAAAATTTTATCTTAATATTACACATATATTTTTAATTTGTAAAGTGTTTATTAATAAATAATGGCATTGGAAAATAAAAAGTAATTGATAAACATATAAAATTCATTTTTTGTTTAAATTATTCTTTTGGGATTAAATTGGATAAATGATAAAATTCTCTCTGCCAAGTTTTAATGTAGCTATATATCCAGAATTCGAATTTAAAATTTTTTATTTTATATATAATTAATGAAATTAGATTAGAAAAAAAAATATGAATTGACGAGTTATTCTACTCAAACCAATAGATTTATCATGTACATCTACAACTAACTTAAAATATCTTCGATTAAATTAAAATAATTTCTTATCAAACTTAAAAATATATTTTTCTTTAAATATTAATATGTTAAGGTGTGAATTAAATATTTTGAATTGGAGGGATATGAATGAAGCTATCATCATATATAGGCTAATAAAATATGGTGCCTTCTTACTTAATAGCGAAGAAGCTTTTGGGTGGTGTTGTGGTCATATATATTACACTTCAAGAATCTTTCATTGATTTTGCTTTTGGGTTGGATTTCTTTTTTCTTATATCGGTTAAAAGTGAATTTGCGCCGCCTCATCATCTTCCTCCTTGTCATTAAATAAAAGAAATTAGTATTACCCTATATCAGAACCTCTGCCTGCTAGCCAGGGATTTGCACAATTGATAAAATATATATATATATATATATTTTAAAAGCTTGATTCTCAGAAATTATGTTTGGAGAATCAAACCCTAATTTTTTTGTGAAGAGTAATATCAGGTGGTCACTGGACTAACTCCGGTGTTTATTATATATATATATATTGCAAATCCAAAAAACCTTCATCTTTTATTTTTTCGTCAAATGGTCCTCTAATTTTTGATAAAATTTTAAATTAAATAATACTGTTTAAAAAATTAAATCAAATCAAGTAATGATGTAATTTGATTCAATTTAACAACTAAAATTAAATAATTAACAATCCTGCTACGTACAGAATCCCGAGTAAAACTTTGTTCAATAAGAAAGAGAAGGAAAAATAAAAAATAAAAACCCCCGAGAGCTCTTTAGGGCTCTAACCTTTCGATAGGTAATTTACGAGTTTAGATGATAAAATTTTACCATTTTGTCTTTATAAAGTTCGGATGTTTACATTTCTCAATATATATATATATATATATTCATATGTTAATAAAAATTATGACGACTTATTCACTTTTACACATTAATGTGTGTTTTAACTTTTAAGTTCTTTCTATATTTAATTTTACCACAATATTAATAGTACACAAAGCACTCACTTAAATAATGAATTTAAATTAATATATACATATATATATATACTGTATGCTAAATCAATATTCATTATCATAATTTTTTTATCATATATTTCATTCTAATTTTATTACAAGTCATATTTTTAAGCAAATTAAAAATTTTTATTTATTAAATTAAAAATTTTCATACTATATGGTTTATATAATTAAGTAGCACATCTTGGGGAGATGCTTAATAAGATTAAAGTTTTATCAACCCACCAAACTTCATGTGAAACGTGGGCTACATGTATGTTCCAATATAACTTAAATATGGTTTTTGAAAGGCCATTTGTGCATAGTTTAGGCCGCAAATTTAATACTTTTTGTTGGTTTATTTCTATCAAGGACACTAATAATTGTTTCAATAACCAAAAAGGAAAAATATATTAATAATTAAGGAATTTTTTCCCATCAATTTTTTTTGTTTGTTTTTCAATTGTTAAAATATTAAATGTATATTACTAAAGTAAATTTATTTTTAATACTTCACTTATAAAAAAATAATGTCTTAAAAAAGAAATATGTTGTCAAAACATTTAAAAATGAGAAAATTATAGTGTATGATACAATTTTTAACTCTTTTTTCAAAAATGTCTTATTTTTTTTACATATTTTTAATATATTAAATATATATTTAATATATATCTCTGAATATAAAATATATTTTTAGTATATTAAATATATGCAAAAAATAGTTATTTTGAAATATTAAAAATTAAATAGTGATATTATTTTAAAGAGAAAAAATATTTATTTTTTTTAAATAATAATATTTTTGGGTTATTTTTTAATAAATCCCTTTAAAAATCACAAGGAAAAAACTCTTGTATAATACTAAAATAGATAACATTTGCACAATATTATGCTACATATCTAATTTTTTAAAATTTTAATTAATTTATTATTTAGAATAATTTATTGCTTTTATTATTTAGGGATTGCGAGTCATTATAATAGATATTTATAATATATATATATATAAAGAAGACCCAAATAATGGAAAAAATCATAGTTTATAAAAATAACTAAAATTATAAAACGAAATTTTAAATTCAATTTTATACAAACTAAAATAATTCATATAAATCTAAACATGGTGAAAAGTCTATTATTTAAATAAAGAAAATAAAAGATAATCATTGATATTGAAGAGTTCAAATAAAATTAGAATATTCTATTTAATATTTATAATAATTATTTTATTTAAAAAATTTAAATATAATTAGAATATTATATTTAATATTAATAATAATTAATTATATATATTATATAAAAAATACAAAAAAAAATGCATAACTATTACATCAATATTTATTGAATAAATTTTAATAACTATGGATAAATAATTATTTATTTAAAATTATAAAATTTTAAAAATAAAAATACCTGGAAGCAGGTTAAAGTAGTGACTTGAGTCAGTCTTGCCAACAACGCTTCACAACTAAAAATTCTAGTTTATATGCGCGTGTGACATTGCTTTAATTTCATACTTCTACATTTGCTTTAAGTTCCAGATTACAATGGGAGATTCACAAGTTTGACAGGTCACAACTTCAAATTGAATTTTTTTTTATAACATTGTTAACAATACATGATCATACAATCACATAATGATCATGTATGATCATATAATCATACATGTTCCATCTATCGACTCCAGATATCTTAGAAAAAAAAAAATCTTAGGCACATCGAAGCGTCACAGTTGATCCCCAGCTGACATTATGCGTTTAATAAATTTTGACATAAAACGTATGCGCGCTAGTATATTTTATTACCGAAGCCTATATTAAGCAACCAATTCACAAGAACAAATGTGCAACCTCATCAATGCCAGCTTTGAGAGTATGCTTATTCTTGCTTAATTGCAATCTAATAATCAATATATAACTAATGCTTTTAATTGAATACTGTCGTCCATCCTTTCATAACAACTCCAATCCAGTCGGTAGTATATATTACTAACCATCACTGCTAACGCATTCTGTATTTAAGAGATCATGCATCAAAGCTACGGCACCAGTAAGCAAAATTCAGAGATCATACATCAAAGCTACGTCACCAGTAAAGCAATTATCAGCATCTAAAAATACATGCATTTTTCATGGAGAAAAAAGGACAGCTTTAGTTCTCCTTCCATGATGCCTCCTGATAAACCAAACAAGACCATCCTAAAATTTGAAATCCTTTTTCTTTGATTTCCCCTCCTTTTCTTGCATCTTGCGCTTCCGTTTTTTCTCATTCTGCAGAAATAAAAGCTCATTTTCAATAATCAGCATTTAATAAATCATGAATTTGGATAACTGGTTAAGAATGCAGCGCACCTCAGCAACCATGTCACTGAAATCCTCACGTTGGCTACGCAGCTTCTCCTCCTCTCTTGCTTCTTCATATCTGTCAAATTCATCGTAGTTAGTTATTTGATTGTAAAGAGCAGTGTACTATTCAGATAACATTCACAAAGACTTAAAACTTACTTTGCAGGCAAAACATTGTCCATAACGTCCAATTCTTCGGGTTGTAGCGTGACATCAACTCTATCTGTTTTCTGGCCCCGTAAAAGATCAACCTACAAAAGATTGAAATGATTGTTAGCATTCACAGATCCATGCAAATTTTGTATCTAACTGATCTTACTAAAAAAGTGCTAGAAAAGGACATATTTGATTCAATCAACAAATTTTGCAACTATCCCGCCCCAAAGCTAGATATATAACAGCTCATCTTAGAACTTGTCTGTGTTGCTAAAAGTTGAACAGCCAGTTCCTAGTAGAAATGGAATTCTATATTCACAAGCACGTTTACTCATACCCTTTTGGCTGCTGCTGCCTTATCTTGTGTGCCACTGCCAACCACATATCTGAAGGCCAAAACAAGCTCTAGTGTAAGATCATTTTGAAAAAGAACTATTCAAAGAAGGGGTAAAAAAGAAAAAATTAAGGAAGCAGAAGGTATACGTGTGTGTTGTTCCAAGTAAAGTTCCTGGAGCAATCCTCTCTTCTTTTTCTTCGAGAACCTAAAGGAAATAAACAATGAGTATATTAATGTTATCACAAAGAATCCCAAAAACCAGCGCAGCTTCTCAAAACAATACTCACTTGGTAAAGAGGCCTGTCAGGTTCCTTTCTCTGCTGCTTACGGAGGTCGATAACATCAGGAGTCTCAACACCAGTTGGCGTGCTGGATAAGAGAGGTAAAAGAGAATTTATTAAACAATTTTAATAAAAAAAATAACTCCAGAATAATAATCAAATGCCACACTTATAAAGTTAGGTAAATAAACATAATTCTAGGAATAGACAGCAAGACATGAAGCAATGGCATGCAATAATTAAAAATCATAGTATCAACCGCCAGACAAGAAGTTAAAAATGAATAATTGGCTGTTAAAGCACACAATAACAGTCCTTTGATTAGCAGGGCATAAAACCCACCAAAGCACTTGTATGCATGCATCAATAGAGAAAAAAAAAAGAGCAAGGAAATCAACTCTGTACCTTGAGAGGCTATCCACAGATTGAATGCCATCCTCCAACTCCTCTTCCTCAATCTCTTCTTCCTCTTCCTCTTCTTCTTCCTCTTCCTCTTCCTCCAAATCACCCCAATGCTTGGTCTTATCAACTGGCTCTTCCTGAAATGGTTGTCAATATAAAAGACAAACAAATCTTAGTTCAGAAAATTTACAACATTACCCAATTGGAAGTAGGACAATTGGGACAAGAAAGTACCTCATAATTTGGCTGTTCTTGTTGCTGAACTCCAAAAACATCTCCATACAAAGGACGCCCATACTATTATAAATACACAAAAGTGAACTCGTTACAAACTGAAAACAAGTTATCAATTGTAGATGTATGAAATGATTTCAGGTGGACAAATAAATACATTTAGGAGATAACAAAAAGCTTTTAAATCCTTTTAGTCAACAAGAAAAGCAACTTACTTCATCAACAGGAGGCTTGCCCCAGCCGCCAGGATGGTAACCAAAACTAGCTCCAGGGGGGATAGGAGCATTGAGTCCAGGGATTTTCAGGTGTGGATAAGATGGTGGAGGGCCATATCTCTGCAGCAGAGATTTAATCAAACATCAAAATAAGGGGAAAAGGCCCAAATAAAAAATTGATTCTAGAGATGCATGATTGCCAATTTTACCTGCATATTGATAAGCCAAGGAGGAGGAGAACCATCTGGCATACCAAGGGCTTCTTTAAGTTCTTGTGAAAGAGTGCCTGGCTTCATCTCCCTAAGCTTTACCTGCACAGCATGTGAAGGAAGGTAAATCATGAATGGAACTGACAATTAAACAACATCCAACATCCTCATTTCTCATGTAACTTGAACCTGACCATATACTAAACTGATCACCATGACTTTCAAATTTCAAGTTTATATACAACTTTTTGAACACCAAATTCATAGACCAAAAATTTGGGCAGCTTTGAAATCTTAAAGCAAAGAACATTTTATTCATTAATTAAAGCAAAATATTATCTCAGCATGTTTGGTACAAATGACACAATATCCTAGGCATTATATGTATAAGCATCCTAGAAGCAAGCAGTCTTGACAGGTAGCAATTATGATTCAAGGGACTTAAAACAGGAAAAAAAAAAAGCATGTGCACGGAAATAGCAGCACATAAGTAAACAGAAATAATACCTCAAATTCTTTCCCTTCATGATACAGGTCACCATGAGTAGTAAGCTTTGGCTTCGTTTGGTACTTAAAAAATGCATCATGGAGAACCTAAAAAGAAAAATAGACCCTTTGTGTTATTAGGATAACAGAAATGGAAGAAAAAATTGCCACATCATCTTAAAACAATTCAAAGAAACTGACAAACCTGATAGTCGATATCCATTTTTCCCATCTTTGGCTGCATACGTTCACGTTGCTTCTGTTTTAACTTTTTACTGTCCTCTTTTTCAATGTAAGCCTGCATAAGAAGATAATGCAGTAAATTATCAAGCCATAAGCAATAACAAGATCTTTAAGTTTGATCTCCAGTAGATCCAACTGAACAAATGCCACATAAAGAGTATGGCAAGCACACTGGCTATCAAAAAAACTTTTTTAATGGATGATTGTTCCAAAATCCTAAACTAGAAAGGCATGACAAAAAGTTACCAAGGGAAATCAAAAAATAATTATATTTGCTAAAGGATCTGCTCATTTCAACAAGAAAATTATATGCATGTGTGTGTTTGAGAAAGAAAAAGTGTCCAAGCAATGGTAAGACCTTTTTTTTATGGAGAAGCACAAACATGTAAAAGATTAATCGCATAATAACCACCTGTCTAATTTTCTCAATGCCAGTGGCTGCAATGAAATCAGGAAGCTGAAAAGGTTGCTTCTCAATACCACGCTTTCCCTGCAAAATAAAATGAAGATCTGATGAGATACACGTTCTCACAAGATAATAGAATATATAGTAGCTGTATGATTTAGCAATCAGCCCAAATACTTGGGATTCAAAACTATAATTAATATTAAATTTAGACGAATCTAGCCCGAGCATTTAGCACAATGTAAAGGCATCTGAAAATTCAAAGCAGATGAATTAGCACTTCAACAATGAAAAATCCCCAATATGTAACATGCAAATATAAGTCATGATTCAAATGGAGAAATAAAGTAAAATAAATCATTCAATATCTAGATCCCCAACCACTAGCAAATTATATTATATTAAAAGAGAAATCATTCAAGGGTCCCTTTTGCCAAACACATACAAGTCCAAGGCTCCATCACTGTCACAGCCGCTCCCCTGCAAGAACCACATATATACGTATAAGACAAACCTTATGGACTTTATCTTTCCTCACACTCTTTTCTACATCTCTAATGATGCACAGCACCCATCAGTCATGCATATGTTAAACAATATTTTTACTTCTACAAGGATATTGCTAACCTGTAAAAATTTCCTTTTCTGACACCAATGCCTGGGCACAGGAACAGTATTTCTGTATGATTTCAAGAACACTAGCAACTTTGGATCTGCTGAAGTTGCATCCCACACCTGTAAAGATCGTAAATGATAAGAATACCAAAAAACACGATGAAGAAATAAATAAATCAAAAACTAAAAAATAATGAAATAGCAAGATATTCAACATCCATCCTTACCTCAACAACATCAGGCCTCGAGCATATTTGTTTTAGTTCTGCAATCTTCATTCGCCGCAAGAGCTGAAAACAAAGAAATATTATTTTAGAATCATAACAAAACAATAGTAATATGTAATTAGAAGAATTATACCAAATGTAACAACAACAGTAGCATGACAGTCCAGAAAGTTCATATATCCCTACCTTTTTCTTCTTGTTTGATACAACTTTCTCCTTCTGTTGATTATCTTGTTCTTCCTCTTCTGAGTCAGAGTCTGCCTTTTTCTTTGAGTCGGCATTCTGGGCAGACTCATCTTTTTTATCGCTCTCCTGGTTTAAATACAATAGACCCAAGTTTCAAAAAACTCATTAACAGAACAATCATGATAAGTAACATGTACTGCTTAATTATCAAAGAAAATAACAATCATACCTCAGAACCAGCTTCTTGAAAACTAAATTTCTCAAATATCTTCCTGAATTCCTCATTCATCTCGTCTTCCAACTCTGCCTTTTCTGGAACATACTCAACTACAACTTGTTCCGCGACCTATAAGATTGTAAACAACAATTAAAGTAAGGCCAACTTACTTCTCATGAACCAAAACTACCATTTTAGAAAAGAAATGTATAGAATATATAATAAAACATAAAATAGGAATATGTAAGTAGCACATATTATAATTTCATCACATTATGCCAGGTCAAATAACGAGCATAATTTATACCTAATCAAACAGCGCAATAAAACCCAAACTTAACCAATTAACGCCAATTCTTCAACCATTCAAGTAAGCATATGCATAAGGTCAAATCAACAAACAAAGCATGAATAAACCTAAAAAAAATAATTCCTACCGGTTGAGGATCGGCGTTCTCCTTAGCGACATCATTGTTAGCAGCAGAGGAGCCATCGTCGCTTTCATCCCCGTTGGTGGAAGAGTCAGGATACCGAGAACCAGCCTTATTATTCTTCTTCTGTTTGCGCCGGCGACGACGCCTTTCGCTATCCCGGGACTTCTTGGCGGTGTTGTTGTTAGAGATAGGATTTGAGGTCGCAAGATCTCCATTGGAAATAACGCCGTTTTTGTACGGCAGAGTATCGACGGTCATGTTTATCGCCAAATTGTATCTAAATGAGAAAAAATCAGTTAAAAAATGGGGTTTTTGGAGGAAACAGCGAGTGGCTTATGAGTCCTGGCTATGGCTTGTGGACCTACGTGCGAAGTTGTACAAAATTGTAATATGGTTGCGCTTGTATGGGATTTTATTACTTGCTGAGATGCCGAAATTTGGGCCAAAGCCCAATTTTATTCGGTTTTCAATGAATATCGATCCGAGACGGAATTTGAGTGGGCCTCACTATTTATTTAAGAACATTTACAAAACTAAACATAAAAATAAACTTTTTTTTTAATACTGAGACATTTGCAAAACTAATTAAAAAATGAATTTTATTTTAAAAATACTATAACAAATAAAAATATTTATTCTTTTAAAAAAATTAAAACAAATTTTTAAAAATACTTTACTTCTTAATAAAATAAAATATTTTTTTTAATTTTCAAAATAGTGAAAATACTTATTTCTGACTGTAATTAATATTTTATTTCAAATTTTATTTTTTAAGTTTTTCTATTAAATAAAAATATTTTATAACATAATAAAAATTAATATCTTTAATTAAATTTTTAATATAAAAATTATTATATTTTATTAAAAAAATTTAATTTTAATTATAAAAAAATAAATAATACTCATAAAAATAATAAAATATAATAATAATAATCATTAAATTTATTTTTAAACTAATATTATATATTATACACAAAAAAATTAAAATTAAATTTATTATATAGATATTATATAGATATTTGATAGATGTTATGTGTATATTTGATTATTGCCGTAGATGTTTGGTAAATTTGTAGATTTTTGGTAAATATTATTTATAAGTTATATTTTTGTTATATAAATTGTATGAATGTTATGTAAATATTGTAAGAATAAAAAAATAAAAAAATATTAAAAATATTATATAAATATTTAGCAGATGTTTAGTAGACGTAGTAAATATTATTTATTTTATTTCATATATATTTTACATATATTATATATATGTTATATATATATATATTGTATATATATTGAGAATATAATCTTAAAAAAATATTTTTTAATAAAAAATATAAATAAAGCGAATTGTAAAAAAATAAAAATAAAATAAAAAAGAACATGGAAAAAAATTATAAAAATAGTGTGTTTTAACATAATTAAAAAAAATATTAGGCCAATAACTTTGGAAATACAAACAAAAAAAAAGTTAAGTGGCTTAATTTTCTCAAAAATATATATGCTTCTAAAAAAAAGTTAGACCAAATTTCAAAAAAATATTTTTTAAAAAAATATTTTATTTCTCAGTATAAATAATATTATATTTTAATTTTTATTCAAATTTTACTATTAAATAAGTATTCCAATAAATTAATAAAAAATAATATTTTAAATTATATTTTTAACATATAAAATATATTATTTTTTTATAAAAGAAAATTTGAAATTTTAATTATAAATAATAAATAATACTAGCAAAAAAATGTAAAAATTAAAATATATATAAATATATTAATAAAAATTATTAAATTTATTTTAAATAAATTTTACATATTATACACATAAAAAAATTAAAAAAATATTAATTTTATTGTGTAGATATTGTGTGAATGTTGCGTGTATATTATGTATATATTATATATTTATAGATATTGTGTAGATATTATGTGTATGTTATATATTGGATGTGTTTATATTATATGCATATTCTGTGTAAATAAAATTAAAAAATATTAAATATATTATGTAGGTGTTGCATAGATATTATATATATTTAATGTATGTTATATATATGTTGTGAATATTTTACATATATTGTGAACATATTTATATATTTTATATGTATGTTATACATTTGAGAAAAATAAAATTATTTAAGAATAAAAAATATAAAATAAAATAAAATACAAAAATTATTGTGGTTTTACGGTAAAAATTAAAAAAATAGAAATTTTATAAATGAAAAAATAAACAAAGCTTGTATAATTACAAGTTGGCCACCAAATAGAAGTATATGGTGTAAATTCCCCTTGAAAATAATTAATAATAAATTAAAATACATCCATTTTGTTAATCTTGCTAGATGTAAACTCAAAATATAATCTTTTTATTAAACAAGTTAAACAAGTTGATTCATATAACTCATATATATTCTATAAAATCGTCGTAATTTTATAGTGAAATGTGTCATATCTATATCCTTTATAGTATTAAAATATATATATATAACTCACATATATATTATAAACTATTAAAAAATTACTAAAATATATATTTACTTATTTCTCATCAGAATATTTATTTTGCAGTTCATAAAGTTAGAGGGTTTCAACATCACCATCTTAATCATAAAGTTAGAGGGTTTCAACATCCCCATCTTAATCTACTTCAATAAATTTTTATTTTTAAATAATTATAAAAAAAATAATTACTTAACAATGTAGACAAAGACGTAAACAATAATAAAAGCTTATAAATGTTAGCATTCACAGTATATATATAAATGTATTATGTTTTATTATGTGTATATTTATTTTAAAGATGTATGCTAATTTATGAGATAAAAGTCACAATTGGATTAGCCAAGATCACTCCACTTATTCACATTTTAAAGTATGTCATTAATGGGTAATATGTTTGTAAATCTACATATTAATGTCGAATTTAATTAACCCAATTTCATAATTGTATTTGTCATTTAAAATGGATGGGGTAGGAAATTATCAATCTTAGCAATTATAAGAACTAGAAATTTACAACTATATAACAATATTGGTCTCATATTTGAGTCTTCTAAAATATAAAAATTGTCATTAATTTAGCAAGAGATGTTAAAGGAAATAGTTGTTGCCCTTCTAGGTTGGAAGATGTAAGATATTATTTCCTTTATTAAACTCACATAATTACATAACTTCATAAAATATACCATCTTAATAAAATAAGATATTTTATCTTAATAAAATTCGATATTTTATTTTATTAGAAAAATTATAATAATGGTATCTGAACTTTTTTTATTTTTATAATTTTAATATATGAATTTTTTTTTATTTATTTTGGTATCCAAACTTTTATAAATAGAAATAATTTGATTATAATGACCTATCGGCATAAAGCAAATCGGCCAGAAAAATTTGACAGAAATATATAATTTATTTTTATTAACAAAATTTGAGACAAGGAAGTGAAAAAAAAAATTCATACACCATAATAGCAAAAAATAAAAAAATTAGACACTATTTACATATTTTTTCCGTTTTTATTAGACTTTATATTAAAGAAATGCGTAACATTTTAGGTGAATAAAAACTACTACATAATACAAATTAATAAAGAAAATTCATGAATATAAAAATATCTTTTCTTCTATTAAACTCACATAATTATATAATTTCATCTTGAATTTTTAACTTCAAAATTACCTTTCAATCTGTAAAATGAATTTACTCATATATCCTTAATCAAGATTCAATTATTAACTTACATTTATGAAATAATTTTTAAATTTATAACTTAAGTGTGGAGTATGCCAAAAAAAAGGTTCAATTTCTGTTAACACACAAAAATAAATATATTATATTTATAGTTCGATTATTAAAAATAAATTCAAATTAAACTCATATTACTTAAGATGTGGCATCAAAACTAATGTTAAATATATTTTTTTTTTGAGCAATAAGGAAATAATATTAAAAAATAAATTCATTATACGTGAAACCCTCTCTCTAGGTATGAGAAATCAAATAGAGATAATCAAACCAATAAGAGCAAGCAAAGATAGAACAATATATAAGAAAACAAGGGAAATTTTTCTAGAAAACAAACACATGCCAGATACAAGGATAAAATTAGTCGATAAAACTTCAGCATATAAAAAGATAAAGAAAAACAAGCTCAAAATTAAAGTGTCAGAAGTCAGGATGAGAAAAGATCCAAAGCAGGAGCCGTAGGTCATTTGCAAAGTGAGGCTCCAAATAAAACCCAAGAAGATGGAGAACAACCTTTTCTAAAGACTAAGGTCTAAACTAACCCGAATACTAGAGAGCCACCAAAACCCAAGGTGCCTCGAAAACTTTCTAGATGAACAAATAGAAAAAAGATTATTTTGTTTCTGTTTTTCTTGATGCTTCAAAACCATACCAAATTACCAACTAAAAATTTGGTATCAAAATAAAAAGAGCCACTAAAGTACTTGATCGAGAAGCTAAATAAGTCAACCTATAAATTATTGAAAAAAAAAACTACAATAAGAGGAAGAGGAAGCAAGAACCCTAAAGAAAATGAGATAGATCAAAAGCAACACAAAAAACGCTAACTCTCACAATAAGAGAGAGATGGAAGAGAAAGAGAAAGCATGAACTAATATAATGCTTAAGTAAATTAATCATAACGGATACAATACATAGTTTATTCCTTATCAACAATAGAATTTAATTTGATTTTGACTTTTGAGAACAGTTAGTCTTGGCCTTAGATTTTTTTATTTTTTTTAATATGAAGTGGCAATGTTTTAAAGGACTTTTTAGTCTTTGTTTGATAAGTGGATCCACTGATTATGCATGAAATTTTAAATCACTGTTTTGAGTCTTTCTTTTTGTAGAATCTAGATAAAAAAACAACATCGTTTGTTTTTTAATTCTTCATGTTTCAATTGCTCTCTTGGCTTTTGTCTACACATGTTTTTTCCTTTTCAGACGGATTTTCCATTGTGCCGTTTCTTTCATTTTTATTTTCTAAGGTTGTTTGATTTTCTCATCCTTTTTTTTATTTAGTTGTGACTCAATTCTATTTAGTTTCATTTTCTTTGTTTTATTGGCAGGATGATTTTGTTATTTAGTTTCATTTACTTTGTTGTGATTTGTTTTTTCCCATGGTCTTCATTTATTTTGTTTTTTTTTTCTTTTATTTTTTGTTTTTTCATGTTCCTCTGAATGTCAATGTGGAAATTTTTGGATGAACTTCCTAAATGAATAATAAAATGTCCAATCTCCACATTCTTGGAATGGAAGCTCCTAAAAATTTTCTACATAAAAGAACATTAAACGTGCAAGAAATTCCTTATATATTTGTGTGTGTTATGTTTCTCTGACTTATCAGTGGAAACATAGCAAGCACGGCAAATATTACTCTTCTCAAAAGCACTAACAAAATCATAGAGAAAATCTTATTAGAATTGGATAATAAGTGAGAAAGCACTCCTCAGATCATTTGATGATGAACTTAAAATTACTAGATTGCAATGGGCCAAGAATGGTCTTTCCCTGTTCTATTCAGCGAAATCTAGATCTGAGTTTTGTTCTTTCAATCAAATGGCTTCAATTGTTGAAATTAGTAACATTAGAATCAACTATAAAACTCATTTTTCAAGAGGATCAATTAGCTAGCCTTGAAAAACCATGTTAATGGAGTGAGAATAAAAATTGAAGTTCATTATAAAATCAGAATTTTTGTCCTTGATATTTGGGCTGATGTGAAGTAATTGGATAATAAGTGTTTTGATTCAATGCATGTTAGCGCTAGAGCTTTTGAAAGTTGCCTACTCTTACCTTAATTAGTTATTAATACAAAAAGATTATGTTGCTCATGTGATTCTATTATGCAGAAAATTACTCTGCAAAAATTATGTAATATATATTTGAAATTGTTTTTATAATTTCAAGTCAATTTCAATGGAAAATTTTATTTGCTTTATAATGTATAAAAATTAATTTATAAATGTATAAAAATTAATTTAATTTCTAACCAAAAAATATTATTAATGTTGTACATATTAATTTAATTAAGAATCCCGATAATAAATCAAATATGGCCTCTAGACTTTAAGGTGATAATATGAAAAACATTTCCCAATCTTTCCCAGAAATAAAAAAAGTAGTATGGTGTTTATGCCTCAATCACATTTTTTAAGATGGAAATAAATGCCAAAACTTAATCATTGGCTGCAATTTTAAGATGGAAATGTACGCCAAAACTAATTAGTCTATATTTTTAATTGTGTATTTATCTAAATAATGATATAAACTGAAATTGATATCGATATATATTAACTACATTTGTAATCATTAACACAATTTTTAAGTGTCAAATTAAATTATTTTGGATATTAAATTAAAAATATTCATATCAATCTTTAAGTTTCAAGATTCAAAGGAAAATTTCGGTGGTGAATTGTATTCTATTTCTGTCCTTTTATAATGTCAAAAAAAATTAAAATTTTAGTAATATTAAATTAAAAATATTCATATTAACTTTTAAGTTTCAAATTAAAAATATGTCAATCATTAAGTTTCAAATTTCAAATTAGAAAAGGACCTTTGCAATGTTTTATGTATTTTACTTTTGAATTAAGGAGATGATCGGTGAAGGTAAAGTTTATATTTTTTTCATGCTTTTCTTCTTATTAATAAATAATTAAAAATATTGAAGCATCATTATAGAAACTGTCATTTTAATACATATTTATACTTTTTTTTTTACACTTTGAATATGTTCAACTAAATAATATGGTCAAAATTATTCACGTAATGATCAAAGAAATCACAAATAACATGTTGATTTCTTATATGTATTGTCTTTGCTAAAATTTCTTAATAATGTTGCAAAAGAATCAAAGAATTCTCATAATATGTTTAAATTTTAAAAATACCAAATAATAATAATACTGAAGAAAAAATTAATTTGATTATATATATAGTTTTCAGTGTAAATGTAGAAAACTCTTTATTTAGTTAATTATAGAGTTTGCATTTATTGGCCTACATCGTAGAATTTTGTGAACAGTGTAGTTTAATTTCCATTTTAGCTCTTGATTTTAGAGTTTTTATCATTTTATCTCATTTATGTTATTTTTGGTTTATTTATTTTATTTTTTATCTTAATCATTCTTTAATGTTTTTTAGTTATATTTTGAAAGGCAATTATTGACGCATTATTTAAATTTAGTATTTTTTTATTAATAAGAAATAAGATTTATTAAAATTAATAGAATCAAATATTAAAATCAAATCAATTTAAATCAAATTTTTATGACTTTTAATAACATTCATATTGTCGTGCAAGTTTTTTTTTCTAGTGTTAAATATTGATCTTGACTTAGTTAACTCTCAATATTAATATTACTTTTAATTCGCATCACATTAAAAGTTTAAAATGACAACACCGTAATTATTTGTTAGTAATCTCTTATGATAATATTGTGCAAGGTAAATTTTTTAAATAAATGGTGGCATCATTTGTTTACAATTATTATTTTGAATATAATAGATTCTTTTATAATAAATAATGTATGTTTATTTTAAAAATGAGATTTGTCTCTTTATATTATGGGATTTAACCCAAAAAAATATCCTTTTAGCAATGGTTAATATTAAATAGATCATGTTAATCTTAAATAGACTATCATTTACTATAATATCCTCGGTCATAAAAATAAAAAAAATTGGATCTTAAATTTAAACAAAAACTGGTCCCCGCTTACATTTTTTTATTCAATTTTTGTCCTCCATTACCGATAAAATCATTGTTTAAAAATCCTAATGTCTTATCAAAGTTCATATTGCATCATCTGAAGGAGGAGAAATCGAGCAATTGAAGAATAAATCCATAGCGCATCAGTAAAGAAAAACACAAAAATCGATTTCTGCTTCTTCTTCAAATCAACCAGCAAGTTTTCTTTCTTTTAAAAAAAAAATTGCTTTTGAAATGAATGAGTTATATTAGATTTCAAGTGTATTTTGATGGAGAAACAAAGTGATACATTTAAAAAAAAAAATAGATATGTTGATGATATATTGATGGGTGTTGTTGATATTGCTTTTAAAATAAAAGAAAAGTGTTGTTCATAGTTTATGATTTGTCTTTCTTAACAAGGGATTACGAGTTTTTGCAGGTAACATATACACATTATCCATGATTTATCAGTCTAAATGGTTATTTCTGAGTATTATTATTGTCGTTATTATTTTTTATCTGTGTGTATATATATATATCCTTTGGTGTATCCAATGTGTGTTACTAGACTACATCTATCAGCAGATCAGTTTGGTGTAAAAATCTTTTAGATGAATGAGAAACAAAAACAATAATGTTTAACAAAATATCTTAACTGTTGTAAAGTATTAGTAGTGAAAATTGCAGCAAAGATGTGCAATAATATTATTAGAGTGCTTCAATTATACCTCTTAGTCTAAATTGATCCCAAATTTGAATGCTAAAGTGATAGAAATATATTTTCTCTATTTTTTATTCTATATTTTGTCTAATATACTAGCAGAGATTGTTAGTATACTTTGGGAAAGCAGGTCAATGAATGGCTTTGGTTTGATATACTAAAGTGTTATTGGATGATGTTATTAATTGTTGTTAGGTAGTAATTGTCCTTTGCTTGAAGAATATACATCTAACCTGAAATCATATGAGCGAACATTCCTTATAGTTGTCTATTATATAAAGATTTAGTTACCAATAATTTTTAATTTAATCTGGTTACAGTAAGTGAACAATGTACTTATGGCTAACAAATTCATGGATTTCAAAATATTTTGAATCTTAACTTTAGAAAATTATATCATTGGGGAAACATAAAATCTAAAGCAAGATGGAAATAATGTGTTCCCAATAAGGACTTGAGGGATGAGAATTAAGATAAGAAGTGAATTTTTGTGATAGGCAATCATATTTTTCTTTTGTGGGTATAAAACCACAATTTGAAAAGGTTGAAACTATGTTAAAGAAAGAAAATGTGACTCTGTTTAGTCCTTTGATTTTAAGGACATTTCTTGCACTTGAAACCAAACTAAGGGTCTTGTTTTTTAGCCTTGTATTGTTATAAACGAGTTTAATTTCAATCTAATTTGCATTGGTATTCTCTAAGACTATGTATGAGATATACCTTTCTCTATAAGAAAATTGTGGAAAGGGACAAATGATACTTGTAGAAAATACTTATATTATAGTGTTTTGCAATGTAGTAATTGTGATTGAATAAGTTATTGAAGGTCATAAAATAGAAGTAGATTACAATTTGAATTTTTTATATTTTTTCAATCTTGAACACTATTATTCACTATACAGGATCATATAACAACTTATAATAACATATGCAAACATTATTTGAAAGATTATTGGTTATTGTTAGGGGAGTATAGAGGCTGTTACGGGCTGCTACCCTATCAATTAATAACAACCCCTATCATCCTCAAACAGCCCTTACAACCCCTAACAGTCTATAGCAATCTATACCTATATATGTAATCAGAGATTTAAAAGATTTGTATGGGTTGTTAGAGCCTATTAGGGGATGATATGAGTTGTTAGTTATTAGGGAGTTTTAGGATAATAGCACCTAACATCCCCTATTAGCACTTAACAATAACCAACAATGATTCACATGATGTTTACAGAAATTATCATTAGTTGTTATAGGCTATTAGTGGATGTTAAGGGCCATTTTTGGATAACAAACCTTAACAGCCCCCTATCAACCACTAATACCCCCTATCAAGCGCTATCTTTATTAGCTTGTTATAAGTTTATACAATATTTTAATTTTTTTTTTTTGCAGATTACATGGCTTTAAATTCTCCTTCTAGCAGTGAACAAAGTGAGCAATCTCCCATTACTGTGAAAGAAAACGTAGATATTAAAATTATAAGTCCAGGAGTGTTATCCACTACCGCAAGGCATATAATGCTTAATTGGAGAAATGTTGAGGGGCCACCGGATGAGGAGGATAATAAGAAAAAGAGATTTGCAAGATTGAAATTGTGTGATGAAGATAGTGATGATATTGACGATGATGACAAACTTGCAGCTGGTGAATAAAATGTGGATAAGATGGGTGTGAAGGATGTAAGTTTATAATTAGTTAATGATGAAATTAATCATTTTGAGTTAATAAGTAATTTATGATTGCCTGTCATTTCGCAGGATTTAGATTACGTCATCCCTCCATTTGATTGGAAGCACCGCCCAGTTAATTTTGTCAATGGGTTTGAATGACTGTATTGGTTTGAAATTATAGTCACATGTTTGTGTTGTCCTAAAATATTCATTTGTGTGATTATTCACATGTTTATGCTTGTATTAGTTTGAAATTATAGTCATATGTGATTATTCATTTGTGTTATGCTTTACATTTGTGCAGTTGGCAGCATTTCGTAAATACAAAGTTGGAGACTTTCTCAACATAGATGAGCATAGATTTGTTCATTGGCCTGGCTTAATCACATATATGTTCTTAAAGTGCACCGTCCAGTGACAAGACAAGTTATGGTTTAAAATAGACAATGATGTGCTATGAATGAGAGTCGACGAATACTGCTTAATAACCGGCTTACCTTATATTAGGATAGATGAGATTGAGAAGATGGAGGAGGCCAACACACCCCTAGTACAATAATATGGGACATTTAAAAGGAAAAGATTATTGGATGCATTCCATGAGGCACGAGACAATGATCTTCAAGTCAAACTAGGTGTTGCCTGCCTAGTGAAGCTTCTGATAATTGAAAAATCTAGGGGTTTAAAGGTTGATTCAACCATTTTAGCACTTGTTGAAGATGTGGAAGTATTCAAAAATGTTGCTTGGGGAAAACTTAGTTGGAAGTTCTTATGCTCTAATTGGAAAGATGTTGTAAAGAAGTTGATGACGAAAAAAACTGAAGGATTCTCATTGAGTAGGTTCTTTGATGCAATATGTAACACCTTTATATCCTATAAATGTATAATATATACACTCTTAGTATATGAAATACGTATATACAATATAAAAATATCACAATCTAGTTTAATAAAAACTTACATATTCCCTTATTACTCAAAATATTTATATTTATACATATATATATATATCAGAATACATGATACTTCACATTACTTCATTATTTAAACATCTTTTATAATTTACAATGTCTATACATATACTCCTAAAACATAATATAATATACATAATGTCAAATATACTATAAAATAAAATATGTACATGCTGATAAAGTGGCACTGATCTTGTTGTAGCACAAACACTTGAAGCTCCAATAACACAAGCCTAGATCCGATCTAGTCTAGTAGAACTCTTCAACTCTACCGGATCACCCCTGTCACCTACGCGATGAATTACAATCCCGCTAAGCCGATGCCTAGTGGTATAAATTTTGATAATAATAAAATTCAAAAATAATGCCAATGCAGAATGTTTATATGCTATGTCATCATATGATATTCAATATCACTTTTGGATATATGCTTTCATCACTTGATAATTCACATAAACACATATACAAGCATGAGCCCAAACAACTAATACATCATTCAATTCTCAGAATTACTATTTTGGTCCACAATGACATAATGTTTCTAGCCACGAAGATAAAATATCAATGTCACAGTCCAACTAGGCCAGGGCTTACGGCCCGGTCTTTTCACCCAGCCCTGCTTCAATGACCTATTTCTGAGGCTTACTATTTGGTCTTTTCACCTCAAAAATATTTTTACAGTAACACCAAACATCTAGCCCCGTAGGCAAATATAGACATGTCGCCAAATACAGAACTCTGAAAATTGAATAACATACTAGGCACATAATTATTTTATAGTTTCATTATCAATCTCTTTTCTATTTTCCCATGATCAAACTAGGCACTTTGCCTCATTTATCTCATTTATATCAATGTTATTTCTTTTCAACATTTCATTCTCATTATAGGATATTTCATAACAAAACCACATCACCCAAACACTTTGGGTCATTTTCATATTATTCATAATTTATTCAATCTAGTCATTAACAATGGCTTTTTACAATGTATAATAATGAATATATAGCAATTCACATATTTTAGTATCATGTTCATAAATACTTAATGTATCAAGTAGCTTAACACATTTTTCATCCAAAATATGTTAAGCCAAATGTAATTAAATCGCATTCCATTTATCAAGAGTTTGTACATACCTTAGAAAACACTCCAAAACAAGCTTTAAAACTTCCTCAAACCTTCTCTTTCAAGTTGCACTTCAACACTAGGGTTGGGCAAACTACACTCTCTCAATGCCTATACCAAATGTGATCATAAACAACTATTTAATATCACATTCTAAGGTATTCTCAGCATTAAATCATATAAATAGGAATTACAAATGAAAAATAAAGAAAAAAGTTATTCTCAAGTGACATGTCTAACAACACGGATGTATTACTGACCATGTCATTAACTCACTCATATAGAAGCATTGACACGTCTAATGATATGGACATGTCACTGTCGTGTCATTCATTATGCCTCACTGAACGTTTGACACACCCAACAATACTGGAGTGTTAATGGCCATGTCAATTATTTTGCCCTACAGAAGCTACGACACGCTCAGGGACATGGCCGTATTAATGGTCGTGTCATAAACGTTGAACTCAGTACCATTGATATGCCCAACGGCATGGCCATGTCATTGGTCATATCAGGCAAAAATCCTACATTTTGAACTCTCAACCATATGAACACAAACATTCTAAACTCAACACTACAACACTCTTAATCATCATCTTAGTTTATATCCATAATTCACCCATAAATTCAACACTCATATAACTCCAACATATCATAACTATCATCTTATTCAATCAATCATCGCTTTCTCTCATAACACATTCAAAGAAGAAGAAATAAAAGAAATCTCATCTAATCTAAAATTTGTATCACTCTTTCTGATTGTCCATTTGTCTGAGAATAGAAAGTTGTACTAAAATGCAATCGAGAATCCAATGCATTATTCAAACTCCTCTAAAATCTCGATATAAATCTAGAATCTCGATCTGACACCAAAGATACTGAAAATCCATGTAACCTCACTATCTCACTGATATACAATTCAGCCAATCTCTTAATAGAATAATCCATCCAAACTGGAAGAAAATGAGCTATTTTCGTCATCTGATCAATCATCACCCAGATCGCATCATGCTTCTTTTGGGTCAAAGGCAGTCCAGTCACAAAATTCATCGTTACTCATTTCCATTTTCACTCTGGTACTGACAAAGGCTAAAGTAATCCTAAAGAAAGTTGGTGCTCAGTTTTCACTCTTTGACAAGTGAGACATCTGGATACAAACTCTTCAAATAAAAAATTATGGCTGCTAACTCTAAATTATAAGTCGGGTAATTCAGCTCATACGGCTTCAACTGTTGATAGGCATAAATAATGACTCTACCTTCCTGCATCAGAACACAATCTATACCACTATGTGAAGCATCACTATAAATCACATAAAGATTTACCTTCCACAGGCAGAGTAAGAACAGGAGCCTGAGTCAACGTCTCTCTCAGCTTCTCAAAACTCGCATGACACCGATCTGTCCACATAAATCTAACTCATTTTCGAAGTAATCTGGTGAGTGGAGTAGCTATTATAGAAAAATTCTTCACAAACCAACGATAATAGCCTTTCAAACCTAGAAAACTTTCAACCTCTGTCACAATCTTAGGTGGACTCCAATTCAAAATAGCCTTAACTTTACTTTGATCAACTCTAATACCCTCTGTTGATACCACATGACCGAGAAAAATTACCTGATCAAGCTAGAACTCACATTTAGACAACTTGGCATGCAACTGTTTCTCTCTCAGAGTCTATAATACAATCCGCAAATACCTGTCATGATCCTCCTTATTACCCGAATACATCAGAATATCATCAATAAAGACCACCACAAACTAATCTAGATAGGGTCTGAATACCCTGTTCATCAAATCCATAAATATTGCTGGTGCATTCGTCAATCCAAAGGGCATCACCAAAAACTCATAATGCCCATACCTTGTGTGGAAAGTTGTCTTAGGTACATCCGCATCTCTAACTTTCAACTGATGGTACCCTGATCTCAGATCAATCTTAGAGAATATTGTTGCTCCCTTTCAACTAATCAAATAAATCATTTATCCGAGGCAATGGATATTTATTTTTTATGGTCACTTTATTCAACTACCGGTAATCAATACACAATCTCAAGGTGTCATTCTTCTTCTTCACAAATAACACAGGCGCTCTCCACGGGAACACACTAGGGTAAATGAACCCTTTATCCAACAATTCCTACAACTGCACCTTCAACTCTCTCAACTCAACAGGTGCCATACGATAAGGAGTAATAGAGATGAGAGTGGTACCAGACAACAAATCGATACCAAACTCAACTTCTCTTTTAGGGGGTATCCCTGGTAACTCCTCAGGAAAAACATTTGAAAACTCGATAACTGTAGGTATACTGTCAAGCTGGGATCCTACTACTCTGGTATCTACCACGTGAGCAAGTTATGCTTCACATCCCTTCCAGATCATTTTTCTAGCTGAAACAGCTGAAATAAACATGAATGAAAGATGTTTATGCTCACTAGATACCATCACATCTCTACCATCACGTGTTCTTGGAGTAACACGTTTCTGCTGATAGTCTACCATAGCTCCATGCCTAAAATTAGATCATACTCCCTGAAAGGCATCTCAATCAGGTCACCGAGAAACTCCTCATCCTGAACCACAACCGGGCTATTTCGGTACACTCTGCTAACCACAACACTATGCCCTAAAGGATTTATTACCAAAATATCAAATCCTAGGGACTTTGAATATAAATCACTCACAGGCAAGATGGATGCACTAATGTATAAATGAGTTGACCTAGGGTCTATCAATGTAAGAACTGAAGTACGAAATAAAGAAAAAGTACCAATAATAACAACTGAAGCATATGGCTGTCTCTGCATCACATAGACTCATTGCGATGGCCCTACCTCATCTGGTCTACTTCTGGTTGTAGAACCTCCTCTCTGAAAAGACCCAGATCTACCACCCCTACCAAAATCTCTGCTACCACGACTCCCTCTAACACTGGATCGAAAAGCTCCAGTATATATCTATCTATCATCTAATGGCTCTAGATAATTTCTAATAAAATGATATGGTGATCCACATTTGTAGCACACTGCTGGTGCACTCATCTTCTAGCATACACCTCTATGTGTCCTACCACAATGAACACAGGTAGGTGGATCAAATCTCTAAGTCACTGGGGTTAGAGCACTAGCCACTGAAACTGCAAGCGTCTGCATCTGCTATTGTACTGACCTACCAAACTATATCTGACTCCTACTGACCCTTTGAAAATATGCCCCTCAGCTCTCTTCACTGATGAAGATCCTGCCTCACTCTGGGGTCTCCTAGCTCTGGTCTCCTAAATCCTAGCAGCTGCTGCAAGACCCTATGCTCTCTCAACACTTCTGGCAGCTGCAACTAACTTGAAAAAATTCTGGTATCGGAAGCCTGCTATAATGCACATGATAGAGGATCTCAGCCCCTCCTCAAATCTCCGACACCGGTCAATCTCATCATAAATTATCCCTACCAGTATACTGACTCAACCTAATAAATTCTATCTCATACTCCGATACTGTCCTGGTATCTTGCCTCAAACTCAGAAACTTTATCTTCGTCTCATCCTTATACTCCCTCGGAGTATACTTCTACTCAAATTTTCTTAGAAAATCATCATAGGTCAGGACTGGAAGATCATCCAAAGCATGTGGAACTGACTTTCACCAATTATATCTATCCATCTGCAGAATAGATCTAGAATAATCAAACTTCTCCTCTGGAGTAGCTCGCAGCTGGATAAACACTCTCTGGACCCTGTCTAGCCACTGCTCTGCTACAACAGGGTCTGTAGTACCAACAAAATCCTCAGCTTTAAACTTCCTCAACTTATCATATTTTCTCATCAACAACTACAGTTGCGGCTGCTGAACTAAAGCCTACCTCAACAACTCCACCATATGTCATACATAACCCTACGGAATCTCATCAACTGCTGGTCTCTCCGGCACGGGAACAGGTGTCTCTCTAGCAATCTCAGCTCTAGCTCCATTTCTACCCTCACCAGGAGCCACACTCTCTGTATTACCCCCTGGAGACTGATGCGTCGGAGATGAAATAACTACCTATATCTGCAAACACAGCAGAAATTACCACATCAAAGATGAAAAACTTCCAATACCAATGCATGTATCATAATTGAAAACCATATTTAAAAATTCATATTTCCTTTCTCTCATAACCCATCTAGGTTGAGAACCTCAAACCTAGGCTCTGATATCAAAATAAATGTAACACCCTTATACCCTATAAACGTATAATACACACACTCTTAGTATGTAAGATACGCATATACGGTATAAAAATATCACAATCCGGATTAATAAAAACTTACATATTCTCTTATTACTCAAAATATTTATATTTATACAGATATATATATATATATCATAATACATGATACTTCACATTATTTCATTATTTAAACATCCTTTATAATTTACAATGTCTATACACATACTCACAAAACATAATATAATATACATAATGTCAAATATACTATAAAATAAAATATGTACATGCTAACAAAATGACAATGATCTTGTTGTAGCACAAACACTTCAAGCTCTAATAACGCAAGCCTAGACCCGATTTGGTCTAATGGAACTCTCCGGCTCTACCGAATCACCACTGTCACCTGCGCAATGAGATACAATTGCGCTAAGCCGAAGCCTAGTGGTACAAACTTTGATAATAATAAAATTCAAAAATAATGTTAATGCAGAATGTTCATATGCTATGTCATCATATGATATTCAAGACCACTTTTGGATATATGCTTTCATCACTTGATAATTCACACAAACACATACACAAGCATGAGCCCAAACAACTAATACATCATTCAATTATCAGAGTTACTATTTTGGTCTATAATGACATCATGTGTCTAGCCCTGAAGGTAAAATATCAATGTAACAATCTAATTAGGCATGGGCTTATGACCTGGTCTTTTCACACAGCCCAGTTTCAAGGACTTATTTCTGAGGCTTACGACCCGGACTTTTCATCTCAAAAATATTTTCACAGTGACATCAAGCATCTAGCCCCATAGGCAAATATAGGTATGCCGTCAAATACAGAACTCTGAAAATTAAATAATATATTAGGCATATAATTATTCTATATTTTCATTATCAATCTCTTTTTCATTTTCTCATTATCAAACTAGGCACATTACCTCATTTATCTCATGTATATCAATGTTATTTCTTTTCAACATTTCATTCTCATCATAGGATATTTCATAACAAAACCACATCACCCAAACACTTTGGGTCATTTTCATATTATTCACAATTTATTCAATCTAGCCATTAACAATAGCTTTTCACAATGCATAATAATGCATATATAAAAATTCACATGTTTTAGCACCATATTCATGAATACTTAATGTATCAAGTAGCTTAACATATTTTTCATCCAAAATGTGTTAGGCCAAATGTAATGAAATCACATTCCATTTATCAAGAGTTTGTATATACCTTGAAAAATACCCCAAAATAAGCTTTAAAACTTTCTCTAACCTTCTCTTCCAAGTTGCCCTTCAACACTAGGGTTAGGCAAACTACTCTCTCTCAATGTATATACCAAATGTGATTATAAACAACCATTTAATATCACATTCTAAGACATTCTCAACATCAAATTATATAAATAGGAATTACAAATGAAAAACAAAGAAAAAAGTTATTCTCAAGTGACACGCCCAACAATGCAGCGTGTTACTGACCGCGTCATTAACTCACTTATACAGAAGCATCGACACATCCAATGACATGAGTGTGTCACTGCCCATGTCATTCATTCTGCCTCACAGAACGTTTGACACGCCCAACAATATGAGCATGTTAATGGCCGTGTCAATTATTTTATCTTACAGAAACTACGACACGCTCAGGGACATGGCCATGTTAATGGTCGTGTCATCAACATTGAACTCAACACCCGTTGACACGCCCAACGATATAGCCGTGTCACTGGCCATGTCAGGCAAAAATTCTGTATTCCAAACTCTCAACCATATGAACACAAACATTCCAAACTCAACATTATAACACCCTTAATCATCATCTTAGTTTATATCCATAATTCACCCATAAATTCAACACTCATATAACTCCAACATATCATAACTATCATCTTATTCAATCAATTATTGCTTTCTCTCATACCACATTCAAAGAAGAAGAAATAAAAGAAATCTCATCTAATCTTAAAAAGCATCATTAGTTATTCGCAATATCTTCATACATATCCAAATAAACCATTAAAACATGCTAATACAAAATCTCCAAAAATTCAAATATTATGTTCTTCCATAGAATTCCAAAGAAACTTGTAAAATGATAAAGTTACTTATCAATTGATGAAGAATCCTCTAAATCTTCACTCGAATCCTTGAAATCCCTTATAAAATTGGTGTATAAAAGAAGATCAAACTCTCCCTTACTCTCTCTCTCTAACTCACAGCAAAAAGGAGCAAAAGAAGAAGAAGAAGAAGAAAATATCTTCTCTTTCCATCCTTATCTATCTATCTATCTATCTATCTATCTATCTATCTATCTATCTATCTATATATATATATATATATTAAGCCATTATTCAATTCTTTATACAATATATATTTAATGTATGTCTTAGGTATATGTATATGTCATATTGCTATCAAATATATTTCAAATATACATTTTACTTTTTCACTTAAAATCCTTTCATTTTTCATTCAAATCATTTATTTAATTTATCCAAATTTAATTTATTTTATTTAATGTTCAAAAAAATTAGAGGTATTACACAATATCAATTTTTGTGCTCGAGGTTTTTCTAACATTAGAATGAGTTGGTGCAAAGAGAATATTCAATGGGTCTCCAAGGATGCTGAATTAGAGAACAGACTTAACCAAAAAGACGTCATATCAGAATATTGAATCCAAGCTTGTAGATCAGGTATCTTAGGTACTTTTTATATAATTATGTATGTTTACCTATTGTATTATATTATTAAACTTAATAATATTTTTGTTTTAATAGGATTTGATGATGGCTCCAATGTATATGTCTGCCGAAGAAGTTAGTAATCTATACTTAGATGGATTATCTTTAAGTGAGGATGTTAGTTCACCTGATGAAAAGGTGAATGGGACCCACAAGCATAGAAGAAAGGTTCATATTATTGGAGATTCGAGCATTCTTGCTTCTGACGTGAGTAAAATCCTTGACCGAATTACTCTTATTAAGACACAATGCAAAGCATTGAAAGATGATAATAAAGTACTTTTGGAAGAAAATAAAGTACTGAGACAGAAAAATAATGATCTTCATACGCACTTGCATCTTCAAAATCAAGAGATCCTTACAGAAATAATGTCTTTAATTGTGAGAATGAGAAATGTGGAGGGTAAAATTAAAGAGAATAAAATATAATTTTCACCCATGATCTTTCTCATCAGAGTACACCTCATGAGACACTCAAAGCTGCGTACGTATTAATACATCAACTCTTTACTTTTTTTTGAATCTTACCTTTATATATATAGATTTTTTAATCCATATTTTATAAATATACAAAATATTATAGAAAGGACAACACAAATTCTTGCGGCAATGGCGATAGTGACGCACCTGCTTACTCACTTATAACTATAAGTAAAACTACCTTTGAAGTAGGTGTTGCACAAAAGAGGAAGACGGTTTCCAATCCAAAATACATAGGAGGTCCTTAGATGCCCGATGGCAGAAGATGGGAGAGACATGCAAATTCCCAAATAGTCTTGCGAAGGATGAAAAATGACAAATCTTATACTTCTATGCTTCGGCTGGACCCACTGCACCCTCCTTCTCCAACTGAAGTCACATGTTTTGAAGAATGGTGGATAAATAATTTCAAAGATTACCAATAATGAGATCCTATCAAGCAATGTTTATAATTCTTTATTACATACGCCAATTGACTATTGCTATTGTATTAATATTGTTAATACATTATATACAGTGATAAAGATATCGATCAATTGTTACCTAGTGGTGAGACATACGACTTCACCTTTCATAAAGTCACAACTAAAGATTTTTGATGTCGTATGGAGACAACCGACGTTTGGCTAACAAATGATGTAAGAATCAACATCTAATTAATCGTAATACAACTTCAACTCACAATATTAATACTTTGCTTTATATAATATAATTGGTATATGATATTTTATTGCAGGATATTGATATTATATTATATTACATAAGGAAAAAGCAATATTATATTAAAAATTCCTTTGACTAGCGTAAGACGTGCGATGACTGTTCATGTAATTATTATTTTATGTCTGAATATGTTGCATTTAAAGAGAAGATGGAGAACAAGCATAATTGGGAACCTTCACATAACATCTTAAAGTTTTTAAGAGGTGATCTGCGATATGGGAAGCTGGTGCACAATGTAGATACTATTTATCTTCCAGTAAACCAACATAACTCACACTGGTTAATTATTGAAATTCAGGTCACACAATGGATTATTAATATTGTTGACTCACATTATTCTCCGAACCAAAAAGGTGCAAGATAATAATGCTTGGTCCCAATTACTAAAATGCTTCCAGCAGTGCTTGACCATGTTGGCTTCTTCAACCATAGGCCAGAACTGGAGAAGAAAAAGAATAAAAAATTTAAAATTGTCTGTGACTAGCACAAATGTCCACAATATGATAGGTATTCTTTGTTAATTGTGTTTAATATGTATTAAATATATATGATATTGCCTCATTGATAATATTTTAATCGCTAATATTTTTGGTTTACAATATGGATTGTGGTTACTTTGTCGTCAAGTTTATAGAGTTTTTTTATGACTGATGGACTTAATATTTGAAACTGCACACAAGATTGCATGGCTGATATGAGATACAATACAACAGTTAGCTTGTGGTTCCATGTTGCCAACAAGAACATGGGCTCTTGGTGTAGCGATTATGACTGATGATTGTTTGATGCTAACATTAATACTTTTAATTACGCATGTACATACAACAATATGTCTGTATATAAGTTCTGTTTATGTTAATTATTGAAAAAGATAATTTGATAATTTAGTTATGGTTTATAATCATTTTGGACAATGTTGTAAATTGTTGTTATGTGTCTTACCAGTTCTGGTGTTAATGGTTGATTATTGTTATAAGCTGATAGTGCATAATACTGGCTAATAGGGGATAGTATAGGGATGCACCCCCGAACAACCCCTAACATCCCATAACAGCTCTTATTTTTTTATATTCAATAATATGGACATTATCAGGTATGCTTGATTGTTGTTATAAGTTGATAGGGGATAAAATGGATTGATATGGGATAGTATGAGGATGCATCCCCAAACAGTCCCTAATAGCCCCTAACGACCCCTAACATCCCATAACAGCCTCTAACAACTCTTATTTTTTTTATATTTAATGATATGAACATTATCAAGTATGCTTGAGTGTTTTTATAAGCTGACAGGGGATAAAATAGGCTTATGATAATGAGATATTTTGGTTTGCACTCCATAATGGCCCCTAACAAACCATAACATCACATAACAGCCTCTAACACCTTATTTTGACCCTAACAGACACCATCATCCATGTAAATCTGAAAATAACTTATATATATCATGAGATTAAATTATTCATTTGGTGCCAACTCATGTCAATAGTTCAAAAACTTGTCATGATAATTTGGCGAAAAAGGCACATTTTATGCTGCGGTTGAACAACCTATCAGTTAACCTAACAACATTCAATAATTAATCATTAAATAATATATGAATACAACAAATAATACAACACATTATTTTATTCTTTAACACTTGTTGCTCTTGTCACAGTGTGCAAAGAGATGGAATTCTGATAAGTAGATCTATTATGGTCACGCTCCCGGCAACGACTGTAGGTTGAGATTTTTTCTCGCCCAAAGAAGAAATTTTGTATTTTTTTTTGCCTATCAGTTGATGTACGCACATCTGGTGGCAGCAAAGTGACATTGAGTATATGCTCCAGAATAGATCAGTCAGTAATATAAGAAATTGAATTTATAACTTTTTTGTATATTTCATACCAAGACTCATGCAAATAATATGAAGAACACAACTTATAAGCATCATAGGTGCTATTTCTAGCAACGACAAGAGCATGCACACACGAGAGTTTATCTAATTGAAACTTCTTACAACAATAACCGCTCAGGGACATATCAACAATTTAATTTTTGTCTGCTTCCTTAACATCGTATTTGTTGTTGCTCGCATGCTCCATCTGCAAAAAATCATTAACAAGGATATATGAAAATATCATAAAAATGACAAATGAGGAATAATAAATAAAGAAATTTCACATTGAAAAAATAAAGAACTTACATTTATTTTTTGTGCTATCATCATTCTCTTACTCATTTTTTTTCAACATATGTCATCATTTTATCCGTGGACTCCTCTGCTTTCTTTCGACATTCATAAAATCATCTTTAACACATCTTTTTGACATCGTCGATAAATGCAGTAATTGAAAGATCTGGAGCATTTACAAGGGTAGCATTAACTGATTCAGAAATATTAGTCGTCATGATGTTATACCTTCTTCTAGGCATATGAGACCGCATCACCTTTCAAGATCAACATCTTCTAGATATTCTTTAGCACTAGGGACGAAAATGCAAAAAATTACCAAACAGTGTGATGAAATCACTTATTTTGTATGCTTTAGTTGTTTTTGTAGTAGTGCTTCTCAAGGTCCTTCGTTATATGTTTAAATTTGCACTTTAAGTTTCCTAACAAGTAATACATGTAAATCCCATTAAATGTATTTGGAAAAATATCTGCTACTTCCTTCTGGATGCTTTGGTGTCTGTCAAAAATAATAACATGATCCGGTCTTTCACCAAAAGTTTTCTTCAACCTCATTAGAAACCATGCCCATGATGAGTAATTTTATGAATCACCAATTTCGAAAGTCAAAGGGAATATCTGTTGGTTTGCATCATAATAAACGACAGTAAAAAGCACACCTCAATACTTTCCTTTTAAATGAGTATCATCAATAATAACTATAAGTCTACAATGTTTGAATCCTTTAATTGAAGCATTTAAAGCGAAGAAAATATATAAAAATATATTGTTATCAAAGATACAGTAATCTATTATCATCACCGCATTATAGATGTATAACTTAACCGGAATTTATTTTGCCTAGCATGTGCAAATATGCAGGCAGAATTGAGAAAAATTATTCTGGAGTACCCAATATGATATTCTCATATGCATACTCTCGTTTCCTCCATGCGACAGAATAACTAATCTCAACATCAAATTTATTACGCATATCATCAATCACATCTTTTAGTTTGAAAACCCTCCCAAAATTTATGATTCGCTTCTTAACACATTCAGCAACAACCCAACTAGTTGCTTGTTTGTGCCTAGTCTGTTCAAAATCATTCGGACATGTTTGTTGTGTCATATATTTTGTCATCATCCAACAACTCTTCGGATCTCCAAGACTTTTTGCTCGCAATCTCCATGTATGGGTTTTATTAATACAATGCACGACGAAAAAAGAGGTATTGGACTTGAAGACCTTAAGCTGAAATTTCTTCCTAATTACAATGAGCGACACGGTTGTCTTAATATCATTCCTTAATTTAAATATTTTTCCCTCCTCAATTCTTTTAGATATATAACTTTCACCTAATAACTCTGGATTGCTTCTGGATGCAAATTTATGTTACAGTTTCTTTATTGTATGTAGTATATTCTGCCATATTACTACAATCAAAAGCAATGGAATTATTGTGATCATTATTTGTAGAATGTTGAAATTATGCATCATCATTATTAATAGGTTATGCCCCGACATTACGCTCTTCCAAAATGACATCATTATATTTTGTCCGTTCCTCTGCACATAAATTTGGCCCATCATATTCATTGTCATTATATTTTGTGAATACATAAAAAGATTCAGTCACCGGTGAAAACCTTACATCTGCATCTTCTGGCATTAAATTATTACCCGGTACTGCTGCTTGGATAATATTTTTCACACCCTAAGATTATTACTATCATGTCCTGATTTATATGCACTTCTTTAACACTAACAATCAATAGATGTTTAAGTTTATCCTCCATAGCAATGCTTATGAATATTCTAAGTGACCTATCATCTATGACATCATAAAGCGGATGTTCATCATGACCAGTAATAAATTTGAATTCAACTTTTGATGTGCTGTCAATATGAAGTACTTTGGATACTGATTTTTTAAGTTCATTAAAATCAATCATTCTACTCAAGCAAACATATTCAGTACCCCCACCAACATGCCAATATTTGAATCAAATTTTCTCCCATATTGGATGAGAATTATAATTTCTCCCATGTTCATTTTGGTTGCTATATTTCTTATTGACAGAGTGGGAAGAAGACCTTTGCTTTTTGTAAGCACAGTTGGAATGAGTATCAGCTTACTCATTCTGAGTCTTACTCTATCTTTTATGGGGGATAGCAAACTTGGGATTGAATTGGCAATTTTATCAGTTTGTGGGAATGTATCTTTCTTCTCTATAGGACTTGGACCTGTTTGTTGGGCTGTATCATCTGAAATATTCCCTCTTAGAATTCGAGCTCAGGCAGCTGCTCTTGGGGCAGTAGGAAATAGAGTTCGTAGTGGTTTGGTTTCTCTGTCTTTCCTCTCAGTATCTCATGCAATTACCGTTGGAGGAACTTTCTTCATCTTTTCAATTATTTCAGCTCTTTCTGTTGTTTTTGTACACAAATGTGTTCCTGAAGCGAAAGGGAAGTCTTTGGAGCAAATTGAAATGGTGTTTCAAAATGAGGGAGAGTGGCAAGGAGGTGGGTAGAATTGGGTGATGTAGAACGATTAGTACTGAAAGAATGAGTATATTTGATTGTCAATCCATAAACTTATATAGGATGTAGAGCTTGGTATTGTAAACGGAATTAGATGGAGGATATTTTAACTATACAATTCAAAATGATTAGGTATTATTTAGGATTTTAAAACAGTACGGTATTATTGATGGTTACACACTGACTGAACCAGGACAATTGAAGTTCTCATATTATGAGTTTCAGTGGGCTAGTGGCAAACTGGATGTCTTTGGTAAGAGTGGCTTGAAAATTGCAGAAGCTTAATTGACACAATTTGCTGTATTATTATTTGGTTCTGTGAAGATGGAGATTGAGGTTGTATTTGATTCATCCAAAATTTATGGATTAGCTAGTCCTCTGCTTGTGCCCATGCAATGTTCTTGAAGATGTTACTATCCAACTGTTCAGGAAGAAATACATTAGAAGAAGATACATTTGTGCAATAGTGAATTGTTGAATTGAGCAACTGAACTCTAAAGACTAGATATAACGTTCATTCTCATTATGATTCAGATGTTAAATCCCTTTCTCTCTCCATATATGTGTGTGTGTGTGTGTATGAACGGGCATTTGCAGCTTAGTCACAGGACTGAAGTCTTTTAATTTCTAAATTTTAATAAGAAAGTCTTTCTTTTTCAGCAATTATTGTACTGAACCCTAGTGTTTGATCAATAATAGTTTGTATGATATTTCGATGCACAAAAAACAATAAAGAATCGGATATTTGAACAATTAAGTTATAATATTTCTCAGTTGGAAATTCTTGTGATATACAATAACTATGCAAAAATAATTGAGTATGAGTGATATACAACAACATTGAGTACTTGGAAATAACAAAAGCTTTTTTCCCTGGTTTGTGGATCCATACAAGACAATGATTTTATCATGTATTTACCCATTAGGTCTCCTTCTGAAAAGCTGGCAAGGACCCATAGAAAGATGACATATTATTGTACCATATAATAGCATTCAATAATGAAATTAATTCATTGCATGTAATATGACTATATTTATACAATTTAAATGTTGGTAAAGATTAAACTTTAATTCTTACCAATCTTCTAATCCTAAGCTCTAATATCTCCTGCTTTGCTAATTTAATCCTTCGGTATCAAGGTCTGGTTGCCCGGTTTGATTCCATTATTGCGAATGAGACATGAGGACAAATTTTCTTTAAAAAAAAAGATACATCTAAAAGTGTAAATTGATGGACTTGTATTTGAACTAGATAAAGAAAATAGATGCTTCATTTTTTTTATAAAAATTATTAGTGTTCTTTGAGATTAAGTCTATTGGCTTACATAAATATTAAAATGGATAATATTCTGAGAACGATTTACGGTTTTTATAGATTAGGTTCGGTCAGGTAGCAAACACAATCAAAGCAAAATTCATACCATAAAAGTGAATTTTCTTGGTAAAATTAAAAAGGAACACGGAAAGGGGTCCATGAAAGAATGTAAGGTGAAGAACAAAGAAATTCACCCTTCAAAAGGGACCACGCTAGTCTGTGAAAGCAGAAAATACTACAAAATATGTGGGCGCAACATTAACCCGGTATTGTTGGGTACTTGGGGGATTTTTGCCCATTCCAACTCTATTAGTTATAATTTCTCCAAATCAAAATTGAACATTATATTTAATTTTTTATTAATAAATGAATTCAAACTTCAGCTTAAATAAATCCATCTGTATTGGTTAAAATTTTAACACGCATTATTACTAATTTCATATGAATAAATATTAAAAAAGTATAGATCCATCATTTCAATATCGACATGAAAAATAAAATATAAAATGTTTATATCTATATATTTAGTAAATATTATTTTTTTTATCACAATCTTATAGTTTAGGAGATAATTTTAATATCATTACACCAAATTTAATTGATAAATTATTCATGCATATGATCTTATGATAATTAATAATAAGAAAAAGTTTAATCAATGTTTTTAATCTAGCTGCAAAATATATAATATAAAAATACTATATGAATCAAATTTATCCGGATCAAAAGTATTTATGCATTAATTGCATTAGAGAAATGGTTATACTAACCTTGTATTTAATATTATTTTTAATAATAAATATAAGATTATAATAGTCATTTTTCTAATATAATTAATGCACAAACACTTTTAATTCGGATTAATTTAATTCATTTAGCATTACTTTATATAATAAAATTAACATATTAATTACGAAATACTTTCTAGAAAGTAAAAAAGAATTAAAAAGAAAAGAAAGAACCCTGTGAGTTGTGAAATGAGAAGCTCTGGCAGATAAATAAATAATTAAATATGGAGAAGCGCAATTACATATTGTATTAACTAATAAAATTTTGTTTTTAGGAAGTTACATCACACAAGTTTCATGGGCTAAACCTCCTTAAACACGTCAAATTTACATGGGTTTCCAATTAATTACTCGATATTAATTATCCCAACTCAAAATTATTACAATTCCAGAATTTGTTGAAAAAAAAAATACACTTCAAAAATATACTTCTCGTTTTATAAAAATTAAAAAATATTAATTATTTTTATTAAAAATATAAATTTGCATATATTTTTTTATTATATTTTTATTTTAACATGAGATATAATTTATAAATAATATTAAATATGGATATTATACAGAATTAATATAATAACTAATTTATTAAAATAATAAATGGACTATAATTTAAAATAAATAAAAAAGAAAAATGGATTATAATTTAAAATAACTAAAAAAAAGTAGGCACAGACAAAGAAAATAGTAATAATAAAGAAAATTTACTCTATATATCACATTTTATTTAAAAAAATTCTTACTATTTTATTATTCTTTTAATATACCAAATATATATTTTTGAAAATAAAATTAAAAATTTAAAAATGAATATTTTTAAAAGAAAAATATATATTTTTGAAAATAATTTTATTTTTTAGGTGTTTTTGAAGAAATCTTTAATAATAATAATATATTGCTATATGTTATAAAATTAATGATAAAGTTATAGATGATTAAAAAAATAAAGAATAAAAATTAATTATTTTAAGAAGTAATTTAAAGAAAAAAATTTATAAGATTATCACTTCTTTTTTTTCATATCATTTAAATTTTATAAACTACTTTTATTTATAGAGTTAAAAATTAAATTAAATATTACATATTAATTATTAAGATAATAAAATAAATAAAATAATAAAATAATTTAAAAGGCTAAATAATATGATTAAAAGATAAAATAACATAATTAAAGTGATAAAAAAATATCGTATCTTATTATTCATAATACTATGTTCATTGACCAAATATGGGAATAGTCTATAGTTTCTTAAAAAGTATTTGTAATTCTAATAATCGTGCAAAGTAATGGCAATTTGTTTTATCAATAATTAATTGAAATTTCTTGTACGCCAAGAATGCCAAAATATGCAAGCAATGCACATGGGAGTATATAATAGAATCAAGAATAAATAAAAAAGAATGTGTACAGTAAGGCCATAAGGTAGGTACCCATATTGAATAGAAGATTACAAATTACTTTCACAACTTATTTTAATTGACATAAAGTTCCAGATTATTGCACTTCCCTCAATTCTTGATTAACAATTCATCAAAATACTTTCAAGATTACAAATTTAGTAAACTAACTTTCAGATGATTATATGGGTATTGAATGCTAAACTTCTTTCAAATGAAAAATCATAAAAAAAAGGTTCTTTCTTTTTTGTTAATCATTCATTTCATTTTCAATGCAACAAAAAAGAAAAAAAAGGGAACTTTTATTAATGGAAGATAATGATAATACTAATTATAAGTTCTGATTAGAAACAAAAGGTTCAAATTATATTGCATTATTTGAATTTTTCAGATCTTGAAAAGTAGATACAAGTGGAAGGGAATCTGCCAAAGAAAAGATTCTCCTTTCCTTTCTCCTTTTTCAATTTTTTTTTTCCTTTCTTTCTTAATTCAACACTATAACGGTGGAATGGACTGAGCGAGTCCATAACCAAAAATACAACGCAGAAACACAAAAAGGGCTATTTGCAACTGTCATTTTTCTTACTGTTTTATAGAAAAACTAAAGCTTGAAGAATTGCAGAAGACGCAAGACTTCACCATTATATGATTAATGATGCTTCCACTTTCAACTTTAATCTTTCTACTCTGCTTGTTCCACAAATGGACAGCTAAACTTTCCCTTCTAATCTGGTCAAGTTTTTTATACAACCATTTTGAATGTAGCCCATCTCTTGGTCCTCTGAACAGACTCCTAATTCTGCTCCAATTCACTGGATAAAATGCAGATGGAGGCAACACAGTGAAATTAAAACCAGGCCTACCATTGACTCTTGAAACAACTCTTGAAACTAAATAAGGACCATTATGACCCCACTTGTTTCCATTGAATGTGAGTGCAAATTCTTCAATGAATTTGAAGAGTAAAGGATGCTTTTTATCAAAAATCAGCACAGCATTATTCAATCTGCTCCAATTCCCAGTTTCAAGATCAATAGTTTGTGCCCCTATAACATTTCTCAATTTACTAAAACTCTTTAACACTACAACATCAGTATCCAAGTAAGTACCACCATACTTATACAATAATACAAGCCTAAGCAAATTGGAGAGATTTTGACCCAAAGAAACATCTCCAGGATCAACCTTCCCTTTCTTTAATTCATTAAACCATGACTCTGCTCGAGTATTCTTCACTATATCTTCAAAATCAGGCCTAATTGCATTCACTTTGAATCCTTTATCCAAAAATGGCCTTAAAAGAAGTCTGCCTTTTTCCGAATCCATGGAATTGGAAACAATAATTAAACAAGCATTTGGGTGAGACTTGAACAAACTCTCTATACTAAACAACTCTCTATCACCAAATGACTCTAAAGAAGAAATCCAAGTCATAAAGAACCGAACCTTACAAACATAACTCTCAAAGAAGGTCTTTATCCTTGTGGAAAACTTCTTTGATTTGGCACCTTGACGCAGAACCCGAATGACAGATTTGCGTTTGTGAACTTTATTTGGCCTTAAACCCAAAGAATGGTTGGTGGGTATCATTGAAATAGCAGGGTTTTGCAAAAGGGGCAAGCGGGTCTTCAGAATTATTGGTGGGTTTTCTTCTTTTACTGCATACATGACTGAAACAGAGAGCTTTTTGAGGGATTGTCCATGGAGATTATCGGGCGAGACAGTGGGAGATTCCGGCATGGATTTGGCGGGAAAGGAAGGGCGAATGTAGAAAACACAGGAACCATTGTAGACTAAAAGGAGAAGCAAGATTAGAGCAAGCGAGGAAGTGGGTAAGCAAGAGAGCAAAGCAAAGATAGATCTTTCAATTTTGTTCAAGTGACGAAGAAAGAGAAAGTAAAGTTGAGAAGATTTGGTGATTAAGTACATATTTATACAGTTCGTTTATGGATAAAATGAGGTAATGGGTTTTGGTTTCTGGTTCATTATTGGGTTAATGAGAAGCTTAGCAGAGAGTCAGAGAGACAGAGTGGAATTTTAATGGGGGAGGCGGCAAAATATGGGAAAATGAAAGAAAATGTTTTGGGTTTTTGGACATTGGGAACCAAAAACAGCCATTATTAAACAAAAGTTTTCTTTGCTTCTTGAAATTTAGCTCTGTCCACTTGTACTGTTAGAACTGGAGAAAGAGCCTGAAACTTGCTTTTTTGTTATTATTGTTACTATTATTATTATCAGCTAGCTCACACATTAAATTACAATAATGCCATTTTCTGAGTTTTTTAATATTAAAATTTTTTTTCATGGTTGATTGTATTTATTTTCATTGACTTGAATAAAAATATGATTGAGCCATCATAATAAGAGTTTAACTTATAAAATATAAAATTTGATTAGATAAAATCAAATTAAGATAGTATAGCACCATTTGAGTGATGCATAAGTTTATTAAAATATTCAAATTTTATGATTTTTTAATAATATTCTATATTATGATATTTAATGTCAAAAGTTAGATACAATCTAAAACATTTGCAAAATTTTTATCTAGACTTTAAAATTTTTCTTAAACGAATTTTTTTTTTTTGTCAAAAATCAGATATTTTGATTCTCATTGTTGCCGAAATCTAATTTATGGTTAAAAACAATACTAATCTCGACAAAAAAAAAAAGGTCAATATTCGATTTGAATGTTATATTAATAAAAAAATATTTATTTAAATTGTTAATACTAATAAAATCAAGTAAAATCTAATTTGAATACTCAAATATTTCTTTACATAAAAAATTAAGTTCAATCAATTTTTTTTTTATTGGATTGAATACAAATGGTACCTCAAACTCAATTTGGTTCTCTTCATAAACTTAAAACAATAACAAAAGAGTTAATAATTCAATATTTGATCATTTTATCTTGTAATTATGTAAAATATATTAAGAGATTTAAAATTTGAAGTCCCAATAACCTTCTTTCTTATTGAAATTTTGTATGCATAAAAAAAAAATTAGAAGTTGAAAGTTTGAAGGCATAGCAAAAAACCGTATTAATAATGGCTATTGCCCAATGAAGTAATGCATATTTTTGGCTAAAATTTCCGAACAGATTTTGTATTTTTCTTAAGATATTTTTCTTGCATGTTCTGTCAGCTTTTATCTTGCCTGAAGAATTTGCTCTTGACTTTTATTTATTTTTTTATTTTTTAATTTAGTTATTAAATGGCCTCACATGCTATCCCACTTTGATAAATCCTATTTTATAATAAAAACTTTACGGAATAATTTAAAAAATATTCATAATTTGTTATTGTACAAAATATTTTGACTTTTTTCCCTCTATTTTTTTTTCTCTCAAATATTGATAAATTTTAAAAAAGGAAAAAACATTTTTCCAAACTTTGTTCGTTTATTTTCAGATTAAGAAAAACAAAATTGCACCTTTTTCTCCTAAACAATTCAAATTTTACATTTTTCTCTAAATTGGGTATGATACAGTGGGAAGATTAAAATTATTATATTAGGAGATTGTTGGTTTATCTTTTTTAGATTTTATTTTTTATTCATATTAAGTTGTAATGTTTAAAATAATTATCAATTCATTTATATTAGATTATAATTAAAAAATCTCTTTAATAATAATAATAGCATTACCTTTTAAATTAATACCTTTCTTTTTCTTTTTTGCTGTTTTAAATGATTCCACAGGCTTCCTCTACCATTATTTTACTGACAAGTATATGCATCCATACTGTGTTGCAGTAATGGAAAACTACCGGTGCTGAAAGCATAAGAAGCAACAAGCCATTTCAATCAATTAAACTAAAACAGAAAGTAAGTCAAGTACATTTATATACGTAAACTTGCAAATTTTCTATTTTAAGAACAACAAATAATTATTTAACATAATGCCAATATATCTGTTGCAGAGTAGTAAGCAGCACCTCTTTAGTCCTCATCAGCCAACAAGTGTGACAGCTGAGCGGACACATCTCCATTATCATCTTAATAACCATCTCAGTACTTCTTTTTACTGCGTCATTGATAAGAAAAACAACTGTTGGTTTTTATTGCTAGCCCTGCATTTGGCTCATTGCCTGTGAAAGATCAAAAGTCAGGCTGTTTCTCGATTTCTTAAATTAATGTTCACGAACACCCATTACACTAGTTAGTTGAGGTTGGTGAAGAAAAAAACAAAAAATAGAAAGAAAAACAGGGAAAAGAATTGCAATTCAGTCTCTGCATCTGACTTTCTATATATATATACACACACACATAGTTAAGTCACTTGATTAAACAGAAATGCGTGGTTTTAAACAACAAAAAAAAATACAAATGAAGTTAACCGACAAAATGACAAAGGAAACCTGAGAATACAGACCCTATAGTACGCGCGAGACCTCTAGCAACAACAAAAAAACAACAACAACAACAACAAAGCCTTAATTCTAAATTAATTAGAGTCGGCTATATATATTCTTCCTTTTTACTCAATACGATTTAAGATTATCTCTTCTGATAGATGTAACATCATAAAGATCATTTTGGATCACCTTTGACCAAGTCAGTTTAAGTTTACCTCTGCCTCTCTTAGCTATATCTACTCTAACTTATTCGGTTTTTCTAACCGGCGCATCGTTAGGTCTTCGTTTCACATGGTCAAATCATCTCAATCTATGCTCTTTTATCTTATCTTCGAAAGGTGCCACCCCCACTTTTTCTTTAATGCACGCATTGTGGATTCTATCCATTCTAGTATGATCACACAACAACAATGACAAAATAGCTCAACTAAAGAACTTTATTTCATGAGAGGGATGGCTGCCTATAATAATAATACCCAACTTATCCATACAAAACTTCAACAGCTGCATTTATCCTATTCATTTAATAAAACATCATAGTCAGTCAAAACTTAGCATTTAGATAAAGAAACAACGAAGCCAAACCCTTATAATATTAAAACTTCAGACACAATGAACCTGTTTTTTTGGACAGTGATTTCCCAATGTCAACCCCTACCGATAAACTTTTACACTCACAAGATCAACACAATTCAGAAGAAATTTGATTGATTGCTTTAGAACCTGATTGATGCGTTACTGCATTTCATAGAAGTCCTCTTCTTCTCTTGTAGTCACTAACAGTCAAAGTTAGAGCATGCCTCCTCCCATCATTCTCAGGGACCCGGCATCCAACAGTTGCTTCTATACGTTGTTTCCTAGCCATGAACCCTGCCTGGGCTCCCTGTGCTCCACCAAACTTCTGAAGTGCAGTCAACGAGATCAGAAGCTCAAAATTATGAAGGGTATTTGACTCGGTGCCTTGATCCACTGGAGCAGCTGTATCAACCAATTTCCCTGCATCAGCTGCTGCCTCCAAGGCTGCTGCTGTAGCAGCCATGCCAGCCTCAGCTGCAGCCCCATTACTATTCGTAACAGCCACGGTGCCATTGGCCTCCTTACTTGTTTCTGCAACTTCGCCTTCAGTGGGATTTGCCACATAGTAATTCCTTGACCTAGTCCATCTCCTTGAAAATGGATCATACCCGGCCTCCCCTGCTTTCAGACTTGTGTTTACAGGTTTCAGTTCTGATGCATTTCTAAAATTCTCAGCTCTGTTCTTTCTGTTCATCTCTGCCAGTCTGATAGCCTTCTTATCTTTTTCCTGAGCTTGCCGAGATGCTTCCAATTCTTGAATCCTCTCCCTAATCCTCTCTACCTCTGCATCATCATTCTTACTTTGTGCTACTTCCAACTCCCTCCTCAAACGGTCCTTCTCAGCAGCAACATTTAATGGCCTTGTTGAGGCAGATTTTTTCTCCTGCAACATTTGCTTCACAGTTGCTGCTGAGTACACAAATGTATTTGTCTTTTTTATCGACTCTTTCTTTTCCAAAATATCCTGTCTGGTTGGCATCCTACCACCACTACGCTCCACCTCCTTGACCCACTGTTTATACTCCTCCTCAGTTGGCGGAGAGTCAGAAACCATAGCCATCTGCCACCTGGCTGCAGAGGCTTCATTGCCCCAAACAACATTCAGATATTTGTATGTTGTTTTATTCTCTAGTTTGTATGGGCGGTCAGGGTCTGCAGCATCTACATTCCGGACTAAGCAGAGCCTGTAGATTGGCCCAGACTTTGACCTTCCAATCCCAACCCTCACAAAGCAACCCACAATCAATTCTTCAAACCATGGCTCCATAAACCACTTAGCAAGTTTTGACCTCCGGATTGTGATTTCCCTTATATCGTCGTATGTTGGACCCTCAGACCCAGGCTCCCTGTCCTCATCACTGTCAGCCATTCCACCATCACCAGTTGATCCATCATCTTCGCTGTGAGATCTACTTTCACTCTCACTGCTAGAGCTACTCAGACTTGCCGAAGTGAAGCGTTTTCGCTTGACAGGTGAAAAACCCCGTCCACTTGAAGTTCCTCTAGATACATCCCTCAACTTACGGTGAGCCTCTGGGTCCTGCTGCTTTAAACGTTTAGCTCTCAATTCATTCAATGCATCATCTTTGGCAGCTGCCCTATCTGCAGACCTAGCCGATGTGCGGACTCCACGTGATGATGGAAGAGGCGGAGTCTCTTTTCTGGATCCGGTTGCCTTCTCACTGTCACGTTTTGATCTAATTCTCTCAGTTAAATTCTTATCACCTTTCTTGTCTGCTCGTTCAGATAATATCAGCTCCCTTTCAAGTTCGCTCATTTGAGCAAGCTTCCTCCTATCATCCTCATCCTTGTAAAGATCATCACCAACATCAGATTCATCACTACTGTCACCTTCACGATCAGAACCCCCGTCATCATAATTGCCTTCTTCCTGGCTACCCTGATCATCATCTCTTTCAGCAGGATCCAGTCTTTTCTTCAAAGGGACTTGAGATCCAGATGGCTTCCTGCTTGCATAGCCACGGCCATCATCTGAATCATCATCTCTAGAGTCACTTCCACCATCAGAATATGAACCCTCACGTCGCCTCCTAGATGATGGATGCGCATTTCTGTTTCTTCCTGATGCACCAGTTCTACCTGCCGCCTCCAGAAGTAAATTTTCCAAGTCCGCCATGGTTCACAGCAACTCCCTGTATGCTATGATATACAGCCTCCTTAATAAGTCTCCAAGTGTTAATCAACTAGTTGACCTGTCAACAGTTTAAGGGGGAAAAAAGGCAGATTACGCATTCAGAATACATATAGCAACATGTTCAAGAAGATTACAAGCAATTAAGATCTTCATGTAATACATACTTGGTTTTAAATATTGGCCGTTACATTATGCATTACATTACGTATTGTCCTTTATGTACTAGATTTTTCACCTACCAATACAATATTATGCATTCAGAATCTACATAGCAATGTGTTTAAGAATAGTACAAGCAATCAAGATCCTCATGTATAGCCTACAAATATGATATTATGCATTCAGAATATGCATAGTAATGTGTTGAAGATACTCACGCATAGCCTACATATATAATATATGCATTCAGAATATATATAGCAACGTGTTCAAGAATAGTATAAGCAATTAACATCCTAATGTAATACATGCATGGTTTTAAATATCAGCCCTTAAATTGTGTATAATCTGCTTATTGGTACGAAATTTCCCGTTATGATATAAGCGACTGAAAATGACAATGTTTTTTAAACAAAATTTATAATAAATGATATTTTTCACTATATATTTCAAATTTGACCTTCCATAGCTCATAAAGAACATCATTTACTCATTGAAAGCAAGAAGACGCAATTCATTTGGTATTAGCTAGCCCGCCAAGAAGATGAAATGGTTGATTCTTTGTAACGCTCAAATAATCCACGACATTCACTATTTCAGAAAATGCCCAAATGAACAATTGTCATTTAGTTTGCAGAAAAAATTACCCAAATAAACATTTCCCTTCCACCAAACCACCCCAAAAACTTAAAACACAAAAACTCATTACTCCAAATCCACTAATATTTATATATTCAAAACAGAAAATTAACCAAAAAATCCACTATTTCTCACCTGAGAGGTAGTCATTTGCCAAGAGAGCGCCAATTTCGGTCGTGACGGCGATAGCTCCTCTATTGCTACGAATGCGATAACTGGGTTGAATATATGACCGTGCCTGGTGGATCGGTGATGGATTGAGGGTGGTTTTTTGGGTTAGCGATGAAATCAGAAATTGTCTGTGAGCTTGAGAGTTGAGAGGCGCAGGTAAGCTAGGGAGTAATGGGCAGCGGGCTGATCAATTTTTGATTTAGGGTTCGAGAGAGAAGTGTCAAGTGTTTGAGATTTTGAGATTTTGGGTGTTTTCTTTTAAATTTTTGGTCAAGAAAAAAAAAACTATTAATCTTTCTTTCTCTTCTATGATCTATCTATTCTACCACACCTCGGTGATTTTGCCTCCTTTTTACTAATTTTGCCCTTTTATTTTATAATTTTTTTCTTTTTCTTAAATATATTTTTATTATTTTTCTTTTTATAATTTAAAATTCAAAAAATATCTTTTAATGGTGTTTCTTATTTAAAATTAAAAAATTATGTGTAATATTATTTTATTGCCAAAACAATATTTATTTATATGTAAACATAATAATAAATCGGTAACATATAAATTTTAAAAAATTTACTTATGTACATACATATATATGATGAAAAAATTATCATATATATATTAAACAAAATTATAAAATTTTAGAGGAGCTAATTATATCTATTTCACAAAATATGTAGTCTAAAATATAAAAATTAAAAGATTGAGAGAGCCAGTGTAATATATTTTTTAAAAATACTAATTTGCATATGGGTGTAAATATTAATTTTTATATATGATAAGGATGTGCTTCAATAAAAATAGAAAAATAAAATAAAATTTGTTACAAAAAATGACTTAGTATTAGTTACTTATATTAGATTTTTTTAGTATTGTTATTTTTGTCACATTCTATATTAGAAATTAGCTATTATCTATATTATAAAATATAGATTTTTTTATTTTTTATTTATTTTTAAAATATTATATGAATTATATCATAATTTTTATTTAATTATTTAGTGTCTTATAATTTAAATATTACAGACTAATATGATTTCACGTAGAATAGACCGATTAAGAAATAAAGCGCCCATATTAAATTTTAAAATTACGCTGTATCTATAATTTGAAACTTTTAATTAGTGAAAATTAAATTCCTACCATTTCATAATTTAATATAATTTATTTTTATATTCTTTTGCATGATAAGAAATGCTCCATAAGTTTATTATATATCTTAGAATTACATTTTTTTATTTATATCCTAAAAAAATTAGATTTTATTTAGAAAAATGATATATATAATTTATACTATAATGATACCATCGCCGTGTTTTGAAAAAATATATATTTTATTTTTTTATAAATAATATAAAAGATGATTAATATTATTTTAAAAGATGAAAAAAAGTAAATCATAAATTAAAAATAAGATATTATTAATTAAGTGTAGATAAGTAAAATATTAGTATGATTTTTATAAGATATTATTAATTGAGTATGAATGAGTAGATAGTATAACTATTTTATAATTTTTTAAGTGTAATTATTTTATAATTTTTTAAATACCATTTTTATTTTTTACATATTTTATTTGCTTCTAGATTCTACTCTTAATTATTGTAATATATTTTAAATATTTATTCTATGTAACTAAATTATTAAGATTATTTTATGAAAAAATAAAATATATATATTTTTGAAGTAATGTGTGGGCGTCACTCTAGTAATATTTGAAGAAAAAGTGAAATCAACGTTGATAAATCTTAATGTTATTCCAGTAAAGTAGAAGAAAAGGAACCTGGGACCAAAACGACAGTTGGCTATAGAATAAGAAGTTGAGAAACTTCTAAAGGCGGGCTTCATTAAAGAAATTTTATTCTCGGACTGGTTATCCAATGTGGTGTTGGTAAAAAAAACTTAATGGCAAGTAGAGAATATGCGTAAATTTTACTGATCTAAATAAAGCATACCCCAAAGACTCCTACTTGCTCCCTAATATAGATCGCCTTGTTAATTCTACAGTGGGCTATACAGAGTATAGTTTCTTTAATGCTTCTTCTGGTTATCATCTGATCCCTTTGAAGGAAAATGACCAGACTAAAACCTCTTTCATTACTGCAAAGGGCACCTATTATTATAAGGTCATGCCATTTCACTTAAAGAATGCGAGAGTCTCATATCATTAATAAGATCTTCCAAAGTCAGATTGGTCATACTGTTGAGGTGTATGTTGATGACATGATCATCAAGTCCTGAACTTCAGCCGAGCATCTTAAAGACCTAGCGGAGATCTTTGCAATACTCTGGCAGGCGAATATGAAGCTCAACCTGGAGAAATATGCCTTCGGAGTTTAGTCTGGTAAGTTATTGGGATTTATTATATCTAAGAGGGGTATTGAAGCTAATCCCGAGAAGATCCAAGCTGCACTAGAAATGGAGACACCGAAGAATATTAAAGAAATGCAGAAGCTGAATGGTAGAATTACCGCCTTAGGAAGATTCATATCATATTCAGCAAAAATTTCCTACCATTCTATAAACTTTTAAAAAAATTTAAAAAACTTTCAATAGACCGAGGAATGCCAGTAAGCCTTCATCAAATTGAGACAATTCTTAAACTCGCCCCCATTATTAAGCCAACCTATTCAAGGTGAACCACTTTACTTGTATCTCTCAACATCGCCTAGAGTTGTGGGTTATGCTTTAGTTAGAAAAGAAAGTGGTTAGTAATATCCAATTTACTACACCAGCCATGTTTTGAAAGGACCCGAACTTTAGTATTCCTCATAAAAAAGCTGGCCCTCGCCCTCCGAAATGCCTCGCAGAGACTTTTTTTCGTACTTTGATGCATATACCATCATTGTATGCGCTAACTCATGTTTGAAGAAAATCCTTCAGCGATCAAAAACTTCAGGCTGCCTGATAGAATGGGCGACCCGGTTAGGTAGATTTGATATAAGGTATGAGCCTAGGCAGGCCATGAAAGCTTAAATTTTAGTAGACTTCATCATGGAGCTATATGAATAGCCTTCTGATTCACCCCTCATAGAAGCTTGGACCATTTATGTAGATGGGACCTCGGGGGATGAAAGAGCTGGTACCGGGGTAGTACTTTAAAGCCTAGGTAGAATACGAATTAGATATTTAGCAAATCTTAGCTTTACAGCTTTAATAATATGGCAGAATATGAGGCAATCTGTCTGGGCCTGAGGCTTGCTCTCGAAGTTTGGCCAGAATTCTTGCAAATCTTTTCAGATTCTCACTTGGTAGTCAGCCAATTAACTAAAAAGTATGAAGCTAGAGAGTTGAACATGGTCTGCTATAAAGAGCACATAAATCAAACTCATTACGACATTGGACAAGCAGGGTTGCTCTTGGAATATTCACCAGATAGTCCGGGCAGAAAATGAGAAAGCTGACAAGCTAGCTAAAGCCACTGATACCAACAAGGGAATCCATGAACAAGGAGTTCTCTTTGAAATTATTGAATGTCCAAACTATAAAACCCTATATGTATCAGCAGTTGAACTATTAGAGGGATGGAGACTTCCAATTTATAAATTTTTGGATTCTGACATACTGACAGAAGATCCTATGGAAGCCAAGAAAATTGCTAGAAAGTCCAGTTTATATGTCATCCATGATGGACTCTTGTACAGAAGGTCATTCTCTAATCCATAGAGTAGATGTGTATTTAAAGATGAAAGTAATTATTTGTTAAGGGAGATCCATGAAGGGATATGTGGAGCACATGAAGGAGCTCAGACGATAGCTTAGAAAGCTTTGCTACAGGGTTACTTCTAGCCCTCCATGAATAATGATGCAAAGAACCTAGTCGAAAAATATGACAAGTGCCAGAAGTATGCCAATTTACAACATCAACCTTTCCATCAAGAAAAAGCCAATCAAGAGCCCATGACCTTTTGTCCAATAGGGAATGGACATCTTGGGTCCTTTTCCCCAAGCCACGGCTCAAAAAAAGTTCATAGTGGTTGCAGTTGATCTTTTCACCAAGTGGGTAGAGGCAGAACCTCTTGCTTCTATCACTCCAACTGCGATCATTAAGTTCTTCAAGAAGTCGATCATCACTAGGTTCGACATCACTCACACCCTAACCACTGATAATGGTAAACAATTTTTTTATAAGCAATTCAAGGAGTATTGTGCTGAGCTCAAGATTGACCTCCGCTTTACCTCGGTCTACCACCTTCAAGCAAATGGCCAGGTTGAAGTCACAAACGGACAATTTTAGCAAGGCTAAAGAAGAGACTAGAAGAAGCTAAAGGGTTATGGGCAGAAGAACTGTATAATGTCGTCTAGGCATACTGTACTTCTCTACAGACTTCCACGGGAGAAACCCTTTTTGAGTTATCTTATAGTACGAAAGTAGTAATCCCTATTGAGATATGGCTGCCATCAGTTAGAACCCTTAATTTCTCGAAAGAGCAGGAATCAGACTCTAGATAAAACTTGGACATGCTGGAGTATAAAAGGAAGCAGGCTAGCATCAGAGCTGAAGCATATAAAGCTTAGGTAGCTAATTTTCACAATAAGAACCATAAACAATTAAGAGAGGGAGACTTGGTTTCGAAGAGAGTTATCACTACACATGGGACAACTGGACCAGGAAAGTTAGGAGCGAACTAGGAGGGACCATACAAAATTGTTGAAGTACTCAGAGGAGGTGCATACAAGCTGTATACAACTGACGTCAAAGAGGTTCTGAGGACATGAAACGCTGACAATTTGAGGAGGTACTTCCAATAAGCCCCTTTGAGTATTTTGATTGTGAACTTTTGTATATTCACTTTTCTTATATTCCTTATGTACGCAAACAACCATTGTATTTGTACTCATGGAAAGTAAGAAAGTGAAAGCGGGCACCAGAAAAAATGCCAATGTGCAGTTATAATTCAACATCTAACAATGACATATGCACATGCATGGACACATAAACACTTAGTTAACCAGCTCTTATATTCAAATCAGACACATATTCAAGCCTTTGTACACGCATATTCAAATATTTAAATATTTAGATAACACTCGTCGTGCAACTCGCCATGCCATATGCACCGAGCTTTGCAATGCCAAATGGAAAATTAAATTTGAGTCATCATATAGCACATTGTGCCTCGCACACTGAACTCTGTTATGCCCCACCGCACATAAATCTAAGTACATTGTAGAGCTTTCATAGTATAGCTCACCGCGCCTCACACACTGAGCTCTATTATGCTCAGCCGTACATAAATCTAAGCACTTATTGTATAGCTTCCATCGTACAGCTCATTGTGCCTTGTACACCGAGCTCTGTAGTGCTTAGTGGCATATAAATCTCCTACAGTAAAGCTCTAACTAAGTAGTTTACCATGCCTCGCACATCAAGCTTTGCAGTATCAAGTTGCATAGATTGCAAGCAATCTTGCAGTTCACCATGCCTTCAACACAACTGCAGAATTCCCTAATGGCACATCGAACTACAATTAAAATCACATTATGAGTCCAACCGGACTAAGTACGTAATCTTGAGTGATGGGTTCAAATAAAATGAATGTTCCCATAGTATATGCTCAATTCAACATAAGTGAATGCTCCAATTCATATATTCTAAATTTTAAAATTACATGTATGGGAAGGTCTGCCTTTACATTAAATTCAGGCTGCTCCCGAAGTAATTTTTATAGCTATAAAAGGATTTACAAATCAAAAAGTAGTAGAGCTCCATACCGAGCCATTGAAGCTCCTTTCCAAGCTTATTTAAGCTCATTATCAAGCTATACATAGTGAATGAAATGCAAAACAAAATCATAAGCAAACTAAACTATAAATTAGTTAATACAACAAAAGGAGCTTTACAAAATTCAAAAACAAAAATTCAAAAGCAAGTTAAACAACCCTGGACTTCATCCACTTTATATCGGACCTCCTCCTCTTCCAGGTTGATCGGTTGATCATCTGGAGCCTGGTCAGGCTCCACATTAAATACCCAGTCATAATCCCCAGCAGGAGATCTCTTCTTTATTTCAGACACAACGAGCTCTTGGAATTTTACAATTCTATGAGTTATCCGGTAGTCCATTTTATCCTTGAGTTCGACCGGGGCTTCTTGATCCTTAGCAAGCAACCCTTGAGATATAGAGAGATCTCCCTTAGCTTGGCTGAGCTATTTTTTTACCTCGTCCAATTGTCGTTCCGCCTCTATAGCTTAGCGGTAAGCCTCTATAGCCCTCTACTCAACCTTAGCCAAGCATCACTCGGTGTCCATCTATTTTTTTCTGCAGTGACTCGAGCTCCTCATTGGTCTCCCCATAAGCTTCCACCACCCCAGCATACCGATCTCCCATGCTTTGACATATAAGATCAAACTACAAAAAAAAGTAGGAAATCAATTAGCATCCATTCTCATAATCAGCATAAATGCACTACAGTCTGAGCTCTTCTCACCTTTGTCATGGTAGCTCAAAAAGAGTCCAAAAATATTTTTAGGCTCATCTTATCAAAATATTTATTTTCTAGGGGCACGCTTCTCAGGTACTCTCTGCTAAAATAGCCGATCTCAGACTCCTTTAGTGAGAAGTTGTCATCGTACCGAGAAATGAACCCTTTGACTAGCACTTGTATCAACTCTTTGGGTTCAAGCACATGCTCATGCTCATGCTTCTGACCCTTCTATTAAGTTTTTTCTCTCCGAGCTTCTAAGGACCCTCCCCCTTCTCGAACCTTCAAATGGACAAGCTCCCCTCCAGTTCCGGCTCCCTCGACAGCTTGGCTCACTTGCAGTAATGGGACATCGGTATCCACCCCGGTCGTAGCCTTTTTTCCTTTGTCCCTACTTCTTCTTTTAGAGGGCTTCTCAGCTCTTCCACCGGAAGGAGAATCAACACTTTTCCCCTTCTCCTTAGCAACTGCTCAGGAGGCCCTTTCTGCCTCTGCTTTTACTTTTTGGATTGCCTTCACCCGATCCTTCATTCCACCTCTCTCCATTTCTGCATATAAACAAAAAAATCAAAATATTACTATCGAATAAACTTACCAGAAATGTTAAACAGAAACTTTACTAGCTCTGTCCTCAGGGCATGGCTCAATCGAATCTTTCCTCATAGGAAAATATCTCGCAATTAGGTGCAAGACATTCAACTTCCCTCTTCGAATGTCCCGCATTATCTTATCAAAGATAGCCCAGTCATGAGCACTCGAGTTTTTTCCTCTTTATGTTTGGCCAAGTCCTACCTTGACTCCACCTAGTAAGATAATCAAAACCTCCGGGTTTCTCTAAAATGAACAACCGATCTTTTCAACCTTTTATAGAATCTGGCTTTCCGACAAAAAGTGAGAGTTTTGGCCGAGCCTTAATAATGCAAAAGGACGCGAGGATCCTGGGGGAGGCTTCTACGTCTAGCAGCTTGCAAAGTAGTTCAAATCCCACCACAGTCCGCCAAGCGTTAGGACTAAGTTGTCCTAGTGAGATACCATTGATGTTTAGAAATCTTATTATATATGGGCGAAGGGGAAACCGAACTCCTACCCTCAGGTGCTCCTTGTATATTATTATTTGGTTCATCCCTGGGGTATCATGACTCCTAACATTATCCTTGGGCGATAGCATCCTGTGATCTGCGGGTGTTCTATACTTTTCGCAGATTCCCCCCAGATCTTCCTCAGTTAAAGTACATGAGATATCCTTAACGCGAGCCCTTCAGCCATAGCCTGGATATTAGAATCACCTTCCTCTTCCTCCATCTTCTTATCTAGCAGAGCTGGGCCTACTATTGCCATCCTACACTCCATGGCTTTTTCCACCTCTACATATATCGTACCAACCCTATGAGATGAGCTCCCAACTCTACCACTAGACTTAAAAGAATTACTATACTGCACATATCCCTTACTCACTCTCTGTTCATCTATAGACACACTCTCACTCTCCGAACTCATCGTATTCGAACCAAATGACAATTAAATATAAAATTCAAAATTCAAAAACATTACTCACCGATTATTATCTTCCTTAGACCTCAGTCAATTAAAACTCTAGTTTACTCTATATCAAACCTCATCGAATAGAATAAAGTCTGCAGTCTATCAAAGCAACCGAACTCTCACCGACTGAAATAAGTGACGAATGATCGATATACGTCCCTTTATTTATAGGCCTTATTGCATTTATTGCATGTAGTGGGAAAATCAGGTCTCGTCTTCTACCCATTTGATTGCTCAGTAACCAGACTGTCACTTCTTCTGATGGCTGACACATATCTTTCCAAGCTCTGCCACTGTCACCTCTTCCTGACATAAATGTCAGTGCACTAGGGGGGACTATTGATACTACTCCTTCTTTACCGAATTCTCTGATCGGACTCCGAACTATGGGCTCTCATATTCTACCAAACTTGCCTATAGACCATGGTCCCGAACACTTGTAAAGACTTGGATGTGACGGAAAGCATTACGCTGACATTCGAAAAATCTGCTGATCTTTGCAGATATTGTCCCCCACTCATTGACTATATTTATGAGTAGGCCCCACATGCAAAAGATCTTCTTCTTCCTTGAACTCTTTCTTTTCTACCACTTTCTATGCTCGACTATTCTACAAACTATTGACTTAGGCATCAGAGTCTTCACCTCGGAGCTCGGTCTCATTTTTTATCTTGCAGATAGGTGAAGCTTCACATTTGTTGAGATACAACACAAATTTGTTGAGATAAAAGGAGTGAAGCTTCACATTACAGAGATTGGAACTGGTTTAAATTAAGTTTTTTTATTTCGATTCTGACATATACAATTGTTGCTTTCATCTTTTTCAGCAATCTCTCTTTTTTTTTTTCTCATTTGTAGGCTCTTTAGTAATGGTATTCATACATGGGTTTCCATAGATATGATGTTCATGGAGACATCAAATGCTTGCAGTTGCTAATGCTGGTTACCGAGTAATAGCATCAGATACACCAATTTCTTGCAGTTGCTAATGTTGGTTACCGAGCAAAGCACCAAATTTAAGAGGCTATGGATTATCTGATCAACATCTAGAACCTGAAAAAGCATCCTTCAATGACTTTGTGGAGGATACCATTGCTATCCTTGATCATTTTCAGATTCACAAGGTAGAAATATAAAAATACAATTTGGTTTCAGTTTTTACCTGCAAATCTTTTTCAAATCTAGTTATGCATGTTGATCATAGGCTTTCCTAGTTGGAAAAGATTTTGGTTCTTGGCCTGTTTATCTTCTCTCCCTTTTCCACCCAACAAGAATTTCAGGAGTTGTATCATTAGGCGTGTCATTCTTTGTTCCAAGGCCTTAGCTATACAAGGACCTTCTTCCTAAAGGTTTCTACATCTCTAGATGGAAGGTACTCCATTAACAAACTATATGATACATTTTAGGTATGTTTGGTTCAATTGTTGGCACTTGGCCGCTAATGGGGTTTGATATTTGAGTTGTAATTTCAACAGGAGTTTCAATTGCTATGTTTATCAAATACTTTGAAGTTCAAACTGCTAACAGTTAGAAAGTTCAGATGCTAAAGAATAATAACTCCTAAGTGCTCTTCCAAACATGACTTTTAGTTTTCTTTTTGAATCATATCTAATTCTAGGAACCCGGACGAGCTGAGGCAGACTTTGGCAGATTTGAGGTGAAAACTGTGTGGAAGAATATTTACATACTTTTCTCGAGAAGTGAAATTCCTATGGCAGAGAGAGATAAGGAGATTATGGATTTAGTTGATCCATCTACGCCTCTACCACTGTGGTTGAGCAATAGGATATTGGCGTCTGTCAAACCTCATATGAAAAATCTGGATTTGATTCTCCAATGCAAGTTCCTTGCAGGTATGAATTTTTTATCTAGTTCTTACTGAAACTGAAAGCAACATTACCTTGTATATTTATTGATGATTTGGCTGAGTTGGAGCTGATATGCAATATTATCTGGCATTATTATAGAGGACTGAAAGCAGACTTCTGCTTGACTGATCCAAAAATTGAAGTTCCAGCGCTGCTAATAATGGGTGGGAAAGATTATTTCCTTAAATTCCCAGGGATTGAGGACTACATGACAAGCGGAAAGTGAAAGATTGTCTCTAATTTAGAAATAAGGAGTTTCCCAGAAGGTACCCATTTCATTCAAGAGCAATTTCCTGATGAGGTGAATCAGCTAATCATCAGCTTCCTTGCAAAGCATGCTTGATCAAGTTTGATTAAAACAAATCCATCTCCTTGTAGTACTCTTATATTGGGTGCTTGACACTTCCAAAGTGCTATGTAACATTTTAGATATCATAAATGAATACCCTGGCATTTTAGGTACAGCAATGGTATATATAAATTAGAGCACAAATTTCACTTTGACAATACATAAACAGTGCAACTCAGATAAAGCGTAAACGCCACCTTTTTCAACTCATACTATAGGAACCAAAACAAAAGGGCATGTCTGCAAACAGAAAGCAAATGGGTAAATAGGAACAATTACTTAGGAGAGAAAGAGATTACATATATAATTCACAAAGGAATATAAATTGCTTCTGCTATCATTTCATTTTCGTATACATGCGTCTCAGCCTACACCATACAAAAAGAATACTGTATAAAAAGGGTCAAAAAGAAATAGAGGTAAAAAAAATCACGTAAGGTCAATCAGACAAAGTGCAGGCCGATTTTCAGTTATGACGGGTGAACTGCTGCAATCTAATGTCAATGTCTACAACAAAGGAAGTTGATCTGATAGGAAGGCAAGAGTCTGTACAGAATTTGAATTTCTCAGAGTTTTCACGGGATCCTACATGATTCGATTACTTCACTCACAGCTTTATGAGTCTCCGGTGAAATCATATTTAATGTCAAATGAAATGCCTGCAGAAAGAATCATTAAACATTTATTAAGCCAATGCATAAATTTTTGATGATTTGGAATTTGGAATTTAACATTATACTAATTTCTTTAGATAACTGTACACTTGAAACTCAAATTTAAATCATTAATCATTCATTAGATAAACTCAAATTTACACTCGAAACTCAATTTTAAAAAGCCATCAAAATGGATCCTAACGTGAACAATTTCTATTCTGATGTCTGGTTCCTTATTGGATGCCCACACAAATTACAGTATCCTGTGCTAAAAAGAAACTGATGTAATCACTTTTAACCGAAAATGGATTGCAGGTCATAAAATGAATTCAGCATACTAGGAACAAACAATTAAGAACAGTACACATACCACAAATCTCTCCAAGACAGGAACAAGAACAGCTAGGCTGTGATTTGGAAGGCAACCAGCAATGGAATCACGAATGCCCTTACTGTCATGCAACCAAAAATAACACTTTGAGAAAATAGTAGACCATAATAACTAAAAAAGTGAGGAGGGGGGGGGGGGGGGGGGGGGGGGGTGTTAAGTAACAATATACAAACCTTTCCGTTGAAAGGAATGCAAGTAGGAGTGCTGCATAAGCTTCTACAATCATCTTCTCAGCTTCTTTCTCTCCTTCTAGCATAGCTGCCTCATCATTCTGTCCAAGGCAATACCATGCATGTTCCAGACATTAGTTACAAATTTATTTTCTCAAGTTTAACAAAAGATGATCCTAGGAACAGAGATAACCAGTGCAACTGTCAAAATACTAATCTCCCATTCGTTCTTTGAATATATTACAGCACCGTGCAACTGTCAAAATACTAATCTCCTATTTGTTCTTTGAATATATTACAGCAACCTGAATATAGTAAAATATACATACACCCCATCTATACGCTCTTATCAATAAGCACAAACATGCAGAGTGAAAAAATAGGGGGGAAAACATTGAAAGGAATCAGCATGACTAAATATTCCATAATTGATAGCAACATTACTCACCCATGGCACAATATTTCCTTCTCCAGATGCATCACCCGCTCCTTGGTTGGCTAGAAAGATCGAACAAAGTAGTGGAATTACATCCCTGTGACTCCCATCATCTAACTCATCTGTGCTAGGTAATGAAACAGTTATCGCAGCAAGCCTTGATCTGCAGTCAACATTACTGTAAGTTCTGATGAGCAATAAATACATTGCTTGTAATACCAGAAACTATATATGATGACAAAATAAAAGCCAGGAACATCTACTTCAAACACAGGAGAAGAGAATCCTTAGATCAAACAAGTAACTGGAAAGATCCAAATTCCACCAACAAAGAGATCCAGCTAGATGTTCAAGGCATTGCATAAGGGACAATTGCCAAGAGTGAATCTGACTATAGACACACTGATGATTTCACATTGACTAATCCCAAAAATTAACAAAAGGAAAGGGTTAGGCAAGACGCTGGAAGTACATCAAAAAATCACACAAAGATCCAAGATCTATAACTTGGCTCGTGAAATTGGTGTTGCATAATACAAGCAGTATCAAATATTTTTTAAGAAGTTATATAGTTTCCTTCCATAAAAAAGATTTAGTATTTCTAAGATGTAAAAATATAACATTGAATTTTAAGGGAGTGATAAATCATTATGGTAAGAAAAGGCAGATGCAAAAGAGAATAAATCAAGGGTTTGTGAAAAAGGTAGAACATAAAAAGAAAATGCACCAATTTGCATGATATATTCTGGAGGATGAAAACTATTAACAAGTAAACTTTAACCTGTTATGACCATCCTTCTCCACAAGGTTCACTAGTAGACCTAAAATGGCAACAAGGAAATCCAACTCTTGCTCAGTAAGACGCTTATCATTCGGACTTTCAAGTTCAACAGTTGAACTGCCCCTTTTCATCTCAGTAGATGAGCTGAATGAAGGGAAGTGACCAGCAATCAAAGAAGACATAGTCTCCAGCCCTCCACATGCAGCAATTTGTTCACAGCCAATAGGGTTGTCATTTGTCAAATTCATCAGAACCTGCCATGAAATACATTAATTTCAAACATCAAATGAAATGTTATAAATCCAGTATAGTGGATTAGGGGAACACCTTGACAGCAGTAAGAAGACAGTCAGTCAGAAGACTGGAATATTCTTCCTCAGCAGCACTGCAGCAAGAGTTTTTCTGTGAAGGATGATGGTCCACATTTCTTGATTTATGTTGGTAATTTTCACCATTACTTGATTCCTCTTGGCTCATTAGCTGGTACTGAAGCCTAGCTTCAAGCTCTCTCGAGGTCAAACTATGACTTTGAGATTGAGTTTTTTTCTGTTTTCCAGATAGTAAGTCCCATTTCGAGGGCTGAAACTCATCTTCATCAAATGCATAAGGATCTTGGCTCTCCTCTAAGAGCTCACAACTGGAACTTTTAGTACCATTAGTTCTCTCAGGAGGCCCAAACTTTGTACTCAAACCATTACTAGTTTCAGGGATTTCACTACTAGATCTCCTTAATGTGCTACATGGGCTAGAAATGGAAGAATGGATCCTCATCCTTAACTGGCATGAATCATTCGTCAATGTAGCTGTAGTTTCAGGAGTTGAAGGAGAAAAACTGAACTGGGAAATGGATTTTTGAGATATGTTAAAGCATTTCTCAGAGGAGGTCCTCTCTGCACCATAACAATCTGTTGAAGAACCGATGGAAATAATTTCATTGCCTTTTACTGCAAAATTAAATGATCAATCATTAAAGGGTGAAAGAGAGAACAAGCTTCAGGAGGCAGAAATAACCAAGTACCTCTGTGGTCCGCAACTAAATCCAAATCAGAAGCCCGACAACTACCATCAGAAAGACTGTAAGGCTTTCCATCATGAGATTCAGAGGCAGTGGCAGAACTTTTGAGTAAAGAAAGACCTATACATCAAGACCATTTTTCATTACAATGAAACCATATCAAAACTAATCATCTAGACCCCTAGACCTATTAAAGAAGTAACAGGAATATTACCAGATAGAATCTTTATGCCGCTTATGATAAGTTTTGTAAAAGAAAGCCTGTATCCATAAGAATTCATATTTCCTTTCATTCCAAGCAAATGGCTCTACATTAAGAGGGAAAAGAAAGTGAATTAAGATCCAAAAGTTCACCAGCAAACAGCAGTTCATCAACTTTTCTTTTTTCTTTTTCTTCAGGGGTTGTATAGGAGGATAATATTAACAACGCAAAATTGCATTAAGTTGTACCTGATTATCTTTACTAAGGAATGTAGCATTTTCCATGATTTTCAAACATTTTAATAGTAGCACAAGGCTCTGCAAGCCTGACTCATCTTTTGCATCCAGAATGGAGGGTGAACTATGTTTTGTCCAACTCTGCAAATCACAATGATAAATAGAATTTCTATCAGAGAAATTATCAAAGGGAGTGCTACCATATTTCACTAACTCCTCTGCAGTCTTCAGGCAAATACATATATCAGGAATAGAATAGAATATTCTGTTACACTGGTTCAAGAACTGGGCATAAGAAATGTTTTCAATTATTCAAACATCAAGCAACATAATCTATCGACTTTCCCACTCGAGATATTTCCATTTTAATTTATACAACAAATCAATAATGAGATTATACAAACATACAAGCTCACACCTCCATAACAGAATGGCAGTTCATCGCAACCTCAAAAACAGCATCAAGTCCTCCCAGTTCCCTTAACTTCTCCTTAAAGTTGCCCCCTGTCTTCCTTACCATGCCAGATGCATCTGAAGGAATGCAAGGCACACCATGGAATAAACATTCAATCAGCAAAAGCAAAAAAGGGAGGAATGTGTGTGCACACACATCGAACCCATATCATGCATGATGCATCCCATTTATATATATGTACCAAACCATATCTAGCTTGGACAGGTACACTGTGTGCAGCATGAAGTCAAATGATATAAAAGGAGTTACACTAATAAGCTCAAGTAACTATTAACATAAAAAATAATTAAATGAAAAATAAAAGGTAGAAGCTCTCAAATAGCACAGATAGAAAACTGGAAATTAAGGAAAAGCAACGTTACTATAAAGTGACAATGACACATCCAAAGCAAATAAAATGTGTTTCTGGAAAATAAGCAAAAAGCAATGCAAACCCAAAGCAAAGGTGAATGCACAAAGAGTATTTGAACCACTAATCTGAGAGAATGAAATTCATAATAGATTATAGGCAATAATTGATAATAAGAACATTTGAACAACTCATGTAATATTGTTATATTTAAATGGTCTCAGGTATTTAAATTCCATACTTTCAATTGATAACATAGGTGCTACTCATCCCTTGATTAAATTACTCGGTAACATAAAATGTTACCATTATCTTATCTCAATACAAAAACATATAACAGAAGTGAACAAATATCAGTTTCTTATGCATGTAGCAGAAAGGATGATAGCTATACCTTCAAATGATATCTTGGATAAGCAAGCTTTCTCCATGGTCAACAAAGCTATCCACTTTGGGCTCAATTCTGGCCTCTCCATTCCATTATCATCCCCAGAGTATGACTTCATGTCCTTACAGCTAACAAGAATTTCTTGAACTTTGGAAACAATGGCAGTAGAGCTGGAACATACCAGTCTAGTTGAATCTCTTAAGATGTCAGAATCTTTGCGTAACGATAAAAGCTTACTGCCAATATTTCTAGATTTGTCTTCAGCAGCAGTAGAAATGACTGGTTTCAACAATTTAATTAGAAAACGAATGCAACTGGACGATTCCAAAAGATGATCATCCTGACTCTGAAAAATGATTGATATTAAACATATTCAGTAACCTTCATTATGGAAACACAGTGTATCAAAAAAAAAAGTTGAGAAGAAAGAAACAAATAACTTGACAGTAAACAGTTAAATATCAGACTATAACAATAAAAGAAATAATTCAATTTTATATCCTAGAGTATTTGTAAGAAGCATGAAAGACAAAAAAGAGGCTCAGATAAAAACTAAGCATAACACTAATTACTGACATAATTTAAGAAGATACAAAGACGCTATCAAATTTGGACAAAATACTACTGGCAGGCATTTTTTCTCTCCATATTGAACCACCATATAGGAATTATTCCTGGTCCTCCCTATAATAGGAATTTTTCGGTCAGCTCTATTATTACATATACAGCCAACTAATTGCAAGACCGGAGAAGAATTAGCCATTAGCATAAGACTTGCTCTTCCAAGGGAACTTCTGGAACTTTACAGGAAATATTATCTTTAGCAGTTGCCTTTCTATCTTCTTCAGGCAAAACTTTGATATCATTGCCTCCATTTTGCTCACAAGCTGTTCATTGCAAATCATCAATGTCCATTATCCAGAATGTCAAAGCCAATACTCCCATATCTAAACACCAAAGGAAATAAATCTTGCGTTCCTGGTTGGTTTCATTTATTGGATTTCAGATTATCCCCTCTGGGGGTTTTCAAACACAAAAAGTAAAAATATAAAATATCATTCAATGGAGACAACACATTTTCATTCTACTCCTTGCTTTTGCACACATATCTTGCATTATCTTTTCTAACAAACAGCATCTTTGAATTCACATACTGACACCTTGAATGATTTTTGAAATACTATAAAAGAAAAGAAAACCATTAAAGCCTTAGGATTCAAGTATAGAGACCAACCAAGCAGAAAAACTTACATCACCCGTCAAAACATAGAAAAGAGTAGCAGCGGCTAGATTGCTGGACGAGTCATCAAAGCTGAGACCCAAAACAGCATCAATTATTGTCTTTGCCAACCTGAAAGCAGGAAACTTCAAAGGCTTAGCATACACAATTAAATTCCAAAATCTGTAAGCCAACTATAAGATATATGCACATATATAACCTTAAAAATAAAATTAATTGAAAAGACAACAATGCTGTTACTGCATATACACAGGTAACAACGTCAAACATGCAAGCTTTGGTTTAATTTCTTTATATCGTCAATTCACGAAATTTTATAGACTAGGAACTATATATTAGAACTACTTTACACAGTCCAAAATCGCGCTTCAAAAATTCAAAATCCGGGACGAACTTCTCAAAAAGCAACTCCTCCTCCAAAATACAAGTTCACTCCACATCCAAATCTTACAAAAAATATATCCCACCACCCTATATCTCAAAAAATCACTAAAATTCCAATGACGCAACTTTGAGTTAATGTTTAAACTTTAAGCACAAATCAATCAAGATTATTCAAAATTCAATAATACCACATACCCTTGAGTCCTCAACAGCCGTCGCTGGTGCCCAGTGCCGCAAATCGACAAAAGAGACAGTAAACTAGCTCTCCTGATCCTAACAGGTTGGCCTATCCTCAACCCATCGAGCGCAAAATTAACCTCATCAACATGCTCCATCATCTCCCCAAACTCCTGCGTCTCCATCAAAGTCGAAGTCACCGGAACCAACGACCTTGAATTACTGTTCTTGCTGATGGGTCTGTCCAATTTGCCATTTCTTGGTTTCTTGGCCTTCCTTGGTCTATCTAGAGCATTACCTTGAGAAGGATTGAAGCTGTAGGGATCGGGATCGAAAGAGGGCCAGAGACACGAAGATTCTTGAGAAGAAAAAGGTAAAGTAGAAAAATCTTGGGATGGATTTTCTTGGGAAAGAGAAAAAGAGTCTTTGAATGAATGGTCGGGAGCTGTTTCGTCGTCAATAGAATCAGAGTAAGTTCTGGTTAAGTCCCGGTTTCGTCGACCATACGTTCTAACAATCATGTTTGAATTTTCTTCTTCTCGTCTTCTATCTTGAAGATAATATAATTGGATTTGTCATTGCTAGAAAAGACAAGGGCTTTTTGGGAAGAATATAAAATTTTTGAAAATTTGAATATCTCTTAATTCAATATCTGTCTCGCCTGCCCAATCCTAAGCTTAGACTGCAGCCAAGCTTCAGAAACTATGGAGATGGCGAGCTGAAGATGAAGAAGAAGAAGGATGCTGTTTGTTGGTTAAGTGGGTTTTGGGCTTGGATCCGCATTTTTTTTTTTTAATATGCGTGGTTGGGGGTATTTTAGTAATTTAAGAGATTGAGCTCGTAGATCAGATGTTAAAAGCTTTCGATGATTTCCAGACTGATCTGGACGTATTATTGAGATTGGCTGAACTGTACCGCCTAGGAACTGCAGAGAACAATAATATTATTTTTGAATTCAAAATTAGAAATTGCACGTAAACGGACAAAACTATAAATTTACATCTGAATAAAAACATATTAGACTTTTGCTTTTTGTATGAAAAATTATAAAGAGTGTTTTTCTCAAAATTTAAAAGTCGATTAAAATTAATTATAAACAGTTTTTAGATTATAAGTTGTTTATTTAAGAGGGTATTTCTTAAAACTGGAGCTTTTCAGCTTATTATGAATAAGTGATTTTTAAATTATAATCAGATTAAAAATAAGCAGTTAAGCGTTTCTGTAAACTAGTTAATAATCAGCTGATAATCAGTTAAGTGTTTCTGTAAAATCAGCTTATAATTAATTTTTAATTGCAGAAACTGTCAAAATGACCAAATTATCCCTGAGTTTATTTATTGTATAAAAATAATTTTTTAAATGTCAATTCAAAATTTATTTTGCAATAATAATAATAATAATAATAATAAAATTTATTTAATAATAATAATAATATTGGTGTTATCAATAAATTATACAAATAAAAAACCACCATAAATTAATTAGAATCCTAAAAATATTAATTAGAATCCTAAAAATAAAAGAATTTTGATGGAAACTAAAGTGTATAGGGTAGGCAAATTTGAAATATTGAAGATTAGGTATGGATAGTATGGTCTTTTATTTAGTCAAAACTGCTTAAAAAATAAGTGATTAAAAAAAAGTAGCAAAACCCAACTTTTAAAAAACTGATTAAAATCAGATTATAATCTACTATTTAAGTTTTCAGAAACACTTAAATAAACAACTTATAATCTAAAAACTGCTTATAATCAGTTTTAACCAGCTTTTAAGTTTTGAGAAACACCCTCTAAGTGTTTCTAAAAACTTAAATAGTAGATTATAATCTGATTTTAATCAGTTTTTTAAAAGTTGGGTTTTACAACTTTTTTTTAAGCACTTATTTTTTAAGCAGTTTTGACCAAGTAAAAGACCATACTATCCCTACCTAAACTTCAATATTTCAAATTTGTCCACCCTATACACTTTAGTTCCCATCAAATAAATTTTATTATTATTATTATTATTAAATAAATTTTATTGTTATTATTATTATTATAGTAAAATAAATTTTGAATTGACATTTAAAAAATTATTTTTTTACAATAAATAAACTCATGGACAGTTTGGTCATTTTGACAGTTTCTGCAATTAAAAACTGATTATAAGCTGATTTTACAGAAACACTTAACTGATTATAAACTGATTATCAGCTGATTATTAACCAGTTTACAGAAATGCTTAAGTGCTTATTTTTAATCTGATTATAATATAAAAATTACTTATTCACAATAAGCTGAAAAGTTACAGTTTTGAGAAACACCCTCAAAATGTGAAGATAACTTTTACTAAAAAAGTAAGATTCTTCAATAGTATTTTAATTAATTTTTAAATATAAATAAAAGAATAAAATCTCAAGTTTTAGTTTTTTTATTTCATATTTTTCATAAAATTTATTAATAGTTTTAATCAATAAATTTTAAATTTAATATAATTATCAACTAGTATAATTATATAAAATATATTTAAAATATGATATAGTTTTTTAATCTTTATATATATTAATACTTTCATATAATAAATTATTCGATAGAAATAGTATATAAAAAAATAAATTATTATAATATATAATATTTTTGTATTATATATATATAATCTACTTTTTATTTATTTTTTAATTTTGGTTAATAAATTTTTTATATATTAAATCTATGATCTTTTATTTTTATATATATTAATAGTTTCAGTTAAAAATTCATTAATAATTATTAATTTATCTTATCTTTATATATTATTAATAGTTTTAGTTAAAATATTTATTAATAATTTATTAAATATATGATCCTTAATTTTTATATATTAATATTTTCAATTATTAAATTTATACTAATAATTTATTAAATATATAAATTTTTATTTTTATGTTTAATAATCATATATATTAATAATTTATTAAATATATTATTTTTATCTTTATAAATTAATAATTTATTAAGTACATGATATTTTATATTAATATATTAATAATTTTTTGTACTAAATGCAATAAATGCTATTTTTTCATATTATGCACATATATATGATGTAGCGTCATATAATAATTTTATTTTTCTTGACTTATATATATATGTATGTATATATATATATAGGAATATTATAAATTATATATTTTATTATTTAATTTTTAAAATTTTTAAAATATATAAATTAATTATTATTATAGATAAATTATTTAATTTATTATTAAGGTTTTAAAGTCATATTTTTTAATATTTCAAATTTCTACAAAAATATATAAATCAATCAATATTATTAAATTAAATTACATTAATATATAATTAATTTATAGAATATTAAAAGTTACAAATATAATTTATTAATTATTAAATTTTATATAAATTATAATAATTAATTAAAATCTACCCTAAACCTTAAATCCTAAAAGAAAAGAATAGCTTTTTCAAAAATAAAAAGAAAAATCGAAACATCATTGTATTGTGAAATTTTGAGAAATTGTGAAATTTGAGTATTCTTAAAAATTAATAATATGATATGCCAAAAAAATAATTTATTTTTTTAGCTTTTATATATATACTAGTCATATACTCATGTATTGCACAGTAATAAAATGATAAAATGCAAATAAATATATACTTAATAGTAAATAAATATAAAATTATTTATATAAATTATTTAGTAGCATGTAAATTAGTGATAGATTTTGTTGTAAAAATTAATAAAATATTTTATATTGATTTTCATGACATTAGTTTTGCTGAAATGTTATAAATAAATATATAGAGTTTATTGATTTCATAACTTGATATCTTAAAGAATAAAAGTCATATAATAAATTTTCACTGTAAAAATAAAGTTATAAACTCGATAGAAAAAGAGAAAAAATTAGAAAAAATAAAATAAAATTTTGTGCAAAATTTTTAAAGAGGAAGAAAAGTATGAGTAATAAGGTGAAGAGTCATATTTTTATATTGTGTAAATTTAAAACTATTATTATTATTACTATTATTGTTATTATTATTATTAAAGTATAATTAATATATTTAGCAATATTAAAAAAATTAAAAGACAAATATTAAAGTATTTAATTTTTTAAATCTCTACAAAAATATGAAGTAAATTATTAAAGTATTCCTAGTAAGTTGGGAATTTTTTTTAATATTACATTGGGAAAGGAAAATTGATTATTAGCCTGTTAACTTCATGAGAAGTATACTTGCTGCTGAGCTATATCTTAGTATATAATATGTTAGGAATATTAAAATTCATATATTTTTAATATATAACTTTTTAAATTTATAAAAAATTATAAAAATAAAATTATTAATGTGTAATTAATTTGTTAGGAAAATAAAAAATCACATATATTTTATTGTTTAACTTTTAAAATCTCTAAAATAATTATACAACTCAATAATATCATTAAATTAAATTATTGACATATAATTAATTTATGAAGAAAATTAAAAAATATATATAAGGATTTAATTTTTCAAATTTCTACAAAAATATGAAGTAAACCATTAAAGTATAATCAATATGTTAGGATAATTAAAAAGTCATATATTTTTATTATTTAATTTTTAAAATTTCTAAAAAAATTATAAAAATAAGATTATTAAATAAATTATTAATGTATAATTAATTTATGGGAAAAATTAAAAGTCATATATATTTTATTGTTTAACTTTTAAAATCTCTTTAGAAAAGTTAACATAAATCAATAATATCATTAAATTAAATGATAAATATATAATTAATTTATAAAGAAAATTAAAAGACAAATATTAAAGTTTTTAATTTTTTAAATTTCTACAAAAATATGAAGTGAATTATTAAAGTATAATTAGTATGTTAGGAAGATTAAAAGTCATATATTTTTATTACTTAACTTTTGAAATTTATAAAATAATTTTAAAAATAAGATTATTAAATAAATTATTAATATATAATTAATTTGTGGGAAGAATTAAAAAACCATATATATTTTATTGTTTAACTTTTAAAATCTCTTTAAAAAGTTTAGATAAATCAATAACATCATTAAATTAAATTATAAATATATAATTAATTTATAAAGAAAATTAAAAGATAAATATTAAAGTTTTTAATTTTTTAATTTTTTACAAAAATATGAAGTAAATTATTAAAGTATAATTAGTATGTTAGGAAGATTAAAAATCATCTATTTTTATTATCTAACTGTTCAAATATTAAAGTATTTGATTTTTTAAATTTCTATAAAAATATGATTAAATTAAACTATAAATTTCGATTAAAAAAATAATAGTAAAAAAGTGATGGCATAGCCTCCTAAGAGGTAAGAAAATTCATTAACTTTTATACATATAAAGAAAAATTAAAAGACAAATATTAAAGTATTTAATTTTTTAAATTTCTACAAAAATATGAAGTAAGTTATTAAAGTATAATTAGTATGCTAGAAAAATTAAAAGTCATATATTTTTATTATCTAATTTTTTAAGTATTAAAGTATTTAATTTTTTTTTAAAATGATTAAATTAAAATATATTTTTTTACAAAAGTAAAAAATAAAAAAGTGATGACATGACTTACTAAGGGCTAAGGAAATTCCTCAGCTTTTATATATGCAAAGGATCGATAGATTTCGTTTTGCACAAACAAACACAAATTATGTACCATCTCCTATTAATTTTTAAATTTGCCATTCAATTTTATAATTTTATAGTATTATAAAACCATTTCATCGTATTATTTTATATGCATGAAAATGAATGAAATAATAATAATAATAAAATTTATAATGATATTATATCTTGTATTGGCAGAAATTTAAAGGCACGACTTGTCAAATTAGCTTATATTATAAGCAAATTAACTTATCCGCGCTATGCTGCGGTTTATAAAATTTTATATTATTTAAATGAAAAATAATTTATGTAATAATATAATTAATACTTAAAAAATAATATTAAATATATATACAGTATTAAAAATTTTCATATTCACATATTATAAAAAAACTATAATAAGACATATTTAATATATAGATTTTTTAATTGATTTGAAAATTGGTTCTAAAAAAATTAAAATATTAATTTTGAATTTATTATTTTAATTAAAAAGAAAAATTAAAAAATAATTTAAATTAGTAATTTAAATGAGTGAAAATTTATCACTTGTTAAATTTTTTTGAAGAAAAAAAGTATAAATTTACTTCAAAATAATGAGAAAGAAAATATTAATTTATCTGAAAATTTATTACATATTAATTTCTTTTTAAGTAAAAGTGTTTATGCATGAAAAAATGATAGCAAATATTGACCATTAAATTTATATAACAACATTTTATTTCTTTTAACAAACTAAATTAAATTTAATATACATTTCAAGTTTTTTGTTATAATTTCATAATTATACCTTTTCTACTTTTTATTTACATAAATTATAAATGAAATAATAATAAAATATAACCCTTTCATCAAACTTTTAATCAATCAAATTTTAAAGTTTTATTAAACGTTTTATACATCATTTTCATTTAAATTCAAGTATAATATATATTTCATTATTTATATTAATTATATATTATAGTGATAAAAAGTATTATTTCATTTTTTTATTTTGATTATTTATAATTATAATTTTTAAATATTGATCCTCTTTTTATATAATTATATTATATTATAAAAAGTCTATAAATTATGTAGGAATTAGAATGTATGTAAATTTTAAATTTTACGAGCGAATAATTAATTTTATTTAACATTTAAAAAATAAAAATTATTTTTGCATTGATATTTCATATGGCTTTACATTAGGTTTATAGTAGCAATTTTTCATATTGTTAGTATCTATTAATATTTAATAGCAAATTATTTGAAATTTAAAATTATGATAAAGTTATCACCAATATATAAAGATCAAAGCGAAATTAATGAAAATAAAAAAAGTTATCATATTATATAAAAGAAATTATTAGGAATAGATAATTATTTTGTCATATATTGTGGTGTCAAAATGAAAAATGCATCACAACTTATTTCTAATTTTAATTGAGCAATTTATGATAATTTATTAAAATTTTAATTTGATTTGGTCTCACATGCCAAGCAGCCAACTTAATTATTTTAACAAGAAAAGGATGTTAAAAAAAATAAAAGCAAACAAAAAAGATAAAATTGAAATTTCAAAAAAAGTTTGTATGGTTTATTTGGTAATGTACTATTTATTTTGAGGGTTATTTTTAACAAATAGAAGGATGTTTTTTTTTTTTTGAAACCAATAGAAGGATGTTAAAAAAAGCAAAAAAAAAAAAAGATAAATTAAAATTTCAAAAAAGTTTGTATGGTTCATTTGGTTATTTACTATTTATTTCGAGGGTTGTTTTAGCATATATAATAATTTGGCTTATAAAATAGTTTATATTATTCAATAATTATTTTTTTAATATTTAATTCATATGTTTTTGGGTAAATCCTCTGTTTTAAGTGCACCTACTGTTTATTTTTTTAATGGATTCCAATCATAAGTTTATGGAGTGTCAAAATAGATTGTTGGGTCATATTTATAGTGAATTAGATTCATTCTAATAATATGATTAAGGTCAATATAAATATAACTATTTTATTAATCGTGTCGATATAAATACAACACGAAAATTAAACGGATTATATGAATACGACATATATAATATGTTTACTTAAACATGTTATATACATATCATATAACTCGACCCAACTCATTTAATTTATATAATATTTTTAATTTAAAATAATTTTACATTCTTAAATAATCAATTAAAAATTATTTATACAATAAAATTATGATTAAAATAATTTTAAAATATCAACGTATTAAAAAATTCTTAAAAACATATATCAAATATATATAAAATATAATTAATATAAAATATATAATGAGTGTGTATTATATTTTAGTATTAGAGCTTAATAAGAACAACAATTAAAGAGATAATATATAATTGTCAATACAAATTTTGCAATAAAATTTTTAAGAATTTTATTTTATTTTCTATATAATTTTTCTATTGTATTTATTTTTATAAATTTTAATCTAAATTTTAAATTAAAAAATTATTCGATATAAAATACAAAAGATTGGATTATTTAAATTATAAAAATTATTTATTTTTTAATATTTGATTTAGAAAAATAATTTATAAAATTTATAAAGAATTAAATTTAAATTAATTAATAATTTAATTAATAATATAATTAAAAAATAATTTAATAATTAGAAAAAAATTAGTAAATTTTCAATAAGAATAATTAAAAAATTAAATAAATTATTTATAAATAAATAATAATACATTATACAACAATAAAATTATAATAATATAATAAATATATATTACACCTATTTTTATTTTCTTAAATAAAATAATAATAAAATGACATAGTTTTAAATTGTATAAAAGTTATATCGTTTTAGTTAAATATATTATAATAAATTTATGCATAATATGCTGCATGGCCCGTTTAAAGTCATATTATAAATGGGTTGACCTATTTTTGATACTAATTTATTTAAGGTCAATATTAATTTACTAATTTAATATATTTTACGCATTGTGTTTACATATTATGACCAATTTTGACAATCTTAATAAGTACTACCTTTTAAGGAGCAGGCAAGCGTAGCAAAGCAAAAATGATGATTAATTATTAAAAATTTTATTAAATTTGTTGACAAATACAAATATTATTTTTATAATCTTAAAATTAACACTACAATTATTATATGTTTCAAAAAAATTTTGATTTATACTAATGCTTTTAGAGTTGGATGTTTTCATTTTTCTCTCGGAAAACTTTGTAATTTTTTAATTTTCAAGATAATGCATGAAATTATATGAAATAATTGGGATCCATAATCCATATTATAGTAAAGATAAAACTAAGATTTTTTTATATAATTTACCTGCTGAGTAATGAATAATAATGAATTAGGTGGATCTTGAATTACCAAGGCAACCTTCCCCCAAAACAAAATAAATTAGGTGAAAAGGGAAAATAAATGTATGAAGATATTAGTCAGACAACGTTATTATCTCTACCACCTGAAAATTAAGAGGTTTAGTTGTGAAAAATTGGCCACGTTTTTCAAAAAAAAAGCTCTAAGAAAATCTAAAAAAAAAGAAATTGATGTTTAGTTGAGATAGTCTTAATTTAAAAAATTAAAAATTAATTTTTAAAATTTTCTAATTTAAATTACATTTTACATAAAAATTCAACTAAAACTACTTAAAAACCACTTATACATGTGAAAATGATCTGTGGCATTTTGAAATAAAAGTAAATACCAAATTTTATAATGTTTGTCAAGAAAGTAACAATTGCTTCAATTTTCTTCGCATTTTCTTGTGTTGGACGATCTCCTCAGCATGCAGGACGAATAATAAAATTTTTGAGTAAAGGAAAGGATCAGGTCATGGCTCACGTGAAAGCCGAAAGGTCGAAGAATCTGAATCCACAGCCACAAAGTTCTTATACGCGGCGATAACATTTAGCCCAGCCACGTCATATTAAGTCATACATATGTCACGACGTCGTATCAATTTTTTCCAATTCCACTGCCTTGTACGGCCGGCTTTCTCCATTAATCCTAATTTCATGTCTCCAAAGATCATATTTGTAAAAAAAAAAATCGTAGTTATATTTTACAAAGTCAACTAATTCATGGAGTTTTTTTCATTTTTAAACTTTTATCACGTTAATGAATGTAAATAAAAATTAAAAAGTAAAATTATATCATAGATCAATTTTTGCACACTACATATTAAGTCATTCTCTTAAAATAGAACCATGCATCAACGATAAAGCTAAAGCATTCGTAAATTAATAACTAATCACGGAAGGTTATAGGTGTTTATAAATTTTAAATTAAACTTGTTCCTTACTTGCACGTTATACAACAAAAAAATATAAATAAACATAATTAATAATAAAAAAATATTTTTTTGTAAAAATAAAAAATAAAATATTTATCTCAATGTTTATAACTATTTTCTAGAAATAATACGAATACGTAAATATAATATTTCTAATTTATATTGACACTTTTATTAATTAAGAATAAAATATACACATATTTATACTATAAAAAAACACAAATTCTATATAAATTAAAAAATATAAAAAATCAAGCTAACTTTTTTTTAAATAGGAAAGAAATATGGATAGGATAATTTATAATTATAGATTTATATTAAAATTATTATTAATATTAATATTACTTAAATTATTAACATATAATTATTTTTTTTAAATGTTAAAAGTAATATCTTTCATTGTTTAAATTTTTAAAATTTTAAAAAGTATATAAATTAATTATTATAAATAAAATATTTAAATAAAATATTAATGTATGATTAATTTATTATAAATGTCAATAGTCATATATTTTATTTTTTAATTTTTAATTTTTAAAAATATATACATATATTATTATTATAAATAAATTATTTAATTTAAATTATTAATATATGATTAATTTATTGTAAATGTCAATAGTTATATATTTTATTTTTTAATTTTTAAATTTTAAAAATATATACATATATTATAAATAAATTATTTAAATTAAATTAATTTATTATGAATATTAAGAGTTATATATTTTTTTTTAATTTTTTAAATTTATAAATATATATATATAGATCAATCGATATTATTAAAATATATTGATGTGTAATTAATTTATAAAAGTTAAAAGTCTGAAATATATTTAATCAATATTATAAAATTATATTATTATATAATTATTTATTAGAAGATTAAAAGTTATAAATATAATTTATTAATTATTAAATTTTATATAAATTATTAAAATTAATTTAAAAAAAAGTGGAATAACTTTTTTCAAAGTTTAATTTATGATAATTTCAAAACACTTATTATTTTATCAACTTTTATATATATATATATATATATATATAACATCTTATTGTCAAGCTCTAAGTTTCAATTTATTCTATAATTTAAAAGGGGATCAAAATTACTGTTTATCACTGTTTTTCAATTTATTATATAATTTAAAATAAAGCAAAATTACTGTAGATAAATAGTGATTTTACATTTATTTTACTAATTTTACTCTTATTCTTATATATATATCTTTATCCTTATCCTTATATATATATATATATATTAAAAAATAAAAAGTTATTTATTTAACATAAAATATTAGTCTCTATCATTAATTTTAATTTATTTATCTCTATAATCAATTATAATTTATATTAAAATAACGTTTTCCGGTTGCTTTAGGGATATAAATATTTTTATTTTTTTATAAATAATATAAAAAATAATTAATATTTTATAAAGTATAAAAGTAAATTATAAGTTGAGAATGAGATATTATCAATCGATTAAATAAAGTATTGATATAATTGTTATAAGATATTATTAATTAAGTATAAATTAATAAATAGTATAATTTAAAGGAGAACCCGAAATTACTATAGATGAACAATTATTTTAGGTTTTTTTTATCCATTTTACCCTTTGTTTTTATAAATGCTATTCGTTTTTAGGTATTGTTCTTACTATTAATTATTATTTTATTTTAATTAATATTATTCTTTTTTAGTCCTTACTCTTATTATTGATTACTATTTTATTTTAATTAATGTTATTCATTTCTAGCTCTTACTTTTGCTATTAATTATTTTTTTTAATTTACTTTTTTTATATATTTGTATTTTATTGGTATGTGTATTTTTAAGAATTTATGTATCTAACTGTCTTTTATATAATGTTAGAATTATAAATGACTTTAACACTCGCTTTTTTTGCATATTTTATTTACTTTTTGATTTTACTGTTACATGTTGTAATATATTTTAAATATTTTTTTGCACGACTAAATAAATTACTATGAACATTTTATAAATAAAATAAAATTTATATATTATCGAAGTAACGTGAGAGCGTCGTTCTAGTACTATATTAATAAAAATATTAAAAGAAACTCAAGCCGTTTTATCATACTTTTTAATATATTTTATATTTTAAAATATAATATTTTAATTATAAATAGAAATTCATGATATTTTCTACGAAAAATAGATTAGACTAAATCAAACTTCAATATTGTTAGTCAATAGGTTTCAAATCTTTTGATAATTTTGAGGAGATAAAATTTAAATTGAATTTAAACTAAAATCAATTGAATTTTAATAAATTAAAGCATGTCTACTCGATAACACTTAAGCAGATCGCGAGTTTAAGTCTCAAACTTATAATTTTGTGTATGCAGCTATCTCTATTGAAAGACTAATTTACTATTATTAGGTACGTGAAGTGAATCGAGTTTGGATTAGTTGAGGTCGAATATCTGACGGGCACAGAAAAAAAAAATTAAAGCTTGTCTGCACATAAACACTTTTTTCTTTTTAACTGACTACACATAAACACTTGCTTTCATACCTTTTAATTAATCTAAATAATACCATCACATTAGATATTTTTATATTTTTTATTCATTTTGCATTTTTCATAGCAGTATTGTTAGAACAAAAACTTTATAGTAGTACATAACATTACTTGTATTAATATAGTTTTTAGAACTATAAATTGGCAAATTATATAAAAATATGAGGAAGAATATACATGTAATGTAATAAATAAAAATGTATTAAATTTAATAAAAAAAATTATATGTATAATCCGAAAGCCTAAAAAACATTTGTATAAATTTTTGCCATTTCATCAATTTGATCATTTAAAATTAATTAATCTTAATTGAATGCGGGGCTTTTTTTTTTTTTTATAATATAATTGGAGAATGGAGAAATCGATCACGAGTTATTCAAAAAATGTACGTTTAATGCTAAGCTATATTTCGGTATGCTTAATTGAACGCAGTTAAGGAGACATCAATAAATCAAGTAATGATGATAAGTTTAAATAAAATAATAATAAATCATTTTATAGACATAATCATATATTTAATTATAATTTATACAAGTAACAATGATAAGTTTATTAAAAAAAATGATAAATCATTTTATAAACATAATCATATATTTAATTATAATTTATAAGCATATAATATATATGAAAAGATATATTATGCAGCGAGTAAATATAATTTCACATAATATACATATATGTTATCATTTTGCACAAACACTGAAATAATGGCTAGTACGTAGAAATTTATTTCAATAAATAATCAATTAAAATTTATTTTACAAATAAAATATTTTTTTAAAAGCAAAATGGGAATCAAAGTCTAGAATAATAATATTTTTTTGACAAATTAATATATATACAGAGGTGGTCATATAAAAATTAATATAAGTATATAACCACTATATAATGTAAATAAATTAAGTTGAAATATCCGTTATCGATCATTTGAGTTTCAATTAGAGTACTTTTTATTCACAGTGCCCCTGTTTTGAAAATTTTTCTATTATCGCGTCTGAATTTTAGTTTGTAATACAAAATTTCTCAAAATTTTTAATCAACTTCTCAGTAAAATCGCAATTAATATCTTCCGTCCAAAGTACTGTTAAAACGATGATAAAATATTATGTCATTGACTAGAGGCTTCGTGTTGGTGCCATTTATTTTTTATTTTTTTATTTTTCAGATTTCCCATGGGGTATCCACGGCCGAAGCAGTGACTAATCCCCACCGTCCTGTTGGTGCCATTTATTATTATTATTATTTTCTGAATATAGAGAGTTTCGTTGATAAAACAAGAGTTTATAGTTTGTACAAACAGAGGGGAAATAGACTGAGGATTGGCCTTCTTTCCCATAGATGTAAAGGCATCATAGCTCACACAAAGGTATCCCTGAAACAAATGCCACTTATAAAACAAAGAAATGCCAAAGATTGCAAAAAGAAGTAGAAAACATACAAAGCAAACCACCATTAAAAAAAATAAAAAGATGAAGTCCTTTGATGGTTGCACACCTCCAACCTCCTCAAATATTAAATCAACTACGGGAAAATCAAAAGCAAACATCCTGTACATGGGCCAAGCAGGAAGTCAGCTGAAAACTTCAAAGGTGCTGGACCAAACTGCAGTAGCAACTTGAAGCTCTGCAAAGGTAACATCCTTCATCAGTAACAGAGAAACCAAATCAGGGGAGTTAACTCTTAAGTAAAATCCAGAGAAGAGGAGGGTAAAAGCTTTTGTTTTTTGAGAGAAAGTCCCTTGTGTGTGCATAAAACCCTTTTTTTTTCCAATAAATGTCGTCAGCCTCCACGGAGAATGAGATACCAAACGCTGGATCTCGGAACTAAAAAATCTTCATGGAGAAGGAGGATACAAAAAGCCTTAAAAAGGCTAAAACTATAAATAGTCTAAAAAACTAGAAATAGTCTAACTCAGACGATGAGAAAAATACTAAAACTAGAAAGAAGAACAGATCTTTTTTTTTTTTTTGAAAAGAAAAGAAGAACAGATCTAAAAGGTAGATTTAGGATTGTCGCCAATGAAGAAGCTGACAGCTGTCCTAGATCTACAATCAGAACGAATAGAAACCCTAACAAAGAAAAGGAAAAGAAAGGGAAAGAGAGAAAGAAAAAAGATTGGTGTTGGTGCCATGCCAACACTATCTCTTCCTTATATATTTTTTATGATTTTAATTTATTAAAAGTGATTTTTATTTTTGAAGTTTTGAAGGCTTTCATATTATACTCCCAAATTTTTTTTAATTTATGACTCTCCAAGATTTTGGGGCACTCTTCTAATATGCTAAGGTCGCATAAATTGGAGGTAGTATAATTTTAAAAAAAAGAAGAAAAAAATTGATTTTGAAGCCTACAACCTTTAGAAGGAGGTTAACAATCAAGTATGAGTTTAAAGATGCCTTAAAAATTGTAGAAGAAATCCACTCTGCAGCCCTGTTATATTTTTTAAAAGGGACAAAAGTTCAATTTAAACCATGCACTATGCCATGAAGTCACGATTAGATTTTAGATTTTTTTTGGACCAAATTGAATTTTTTTTATTCAAATTTAGAGTAAATTGAGACTTTTTCTTTTAAATTTAAGTCAAATTAAAATTTTTTAATGGATCCATTAAATTGAGTCAATTATAATATTTAATTTGGACTTCGGTGAAATATTAATGTAATAACCTAATTTTAAAAATATTTTAAAATATAATTTAAAGATATATAAATAATAAAATATTTTACATAATTTTTTGAATTATTATTTATTAATATAATAAAAAATAAAAATAAAAAATGAAACAATTAAATATATATAATTAAATAGTAATAATAATAATAATAAAGAATTTTGAGAGGGAGTTTGATTTGAAAAATTAAAAAGAGGAAAAGAATTAAACTTTTATATGAAAATTTATAAATTTTAAAATAAAATAATAAAATAATATATAATATAAAAAAGAGTGAGCAACCAACCAGAGATTGCCACATGACAATCTCTGGTTGGCTGCCTAGCTAATCAAAAGAGCAATGGCTCCATTTGAGGAGAGGGGATGAGGAAGAGAATAAGATATGAAAAGAGAGAGAAAGAGCAATCTATTATTTTTTTGCTATAATTTCATCATAGAACCTCCATTCATGAACCGTCAGTGCCATCAAAAAGCTAACATTCATACGAAGCTAACGACACTAGAATCATTTTGATCAAATATATATAATTAAAATAGTAGTAATAATAATAATAAATAATTTTGAGAGGGAGTTTGATTTGAAAAATTAAAAAGAGGGAAAGAATTAAAAGTTTATGTGAAAATTTATAAATTTTAAAATAAAATAATAAAATAATATATAATATAAAAAAAAGAGTGAGCAACCAACCACATGACAATCTTAGGTTGCCTGCCTAGTTGCTCAAAAGGGCAGTGGCTCCATCTGAGAAGAGGAGGGAGAGAAAAAGATATGACAAGAGAGAGAGAAGGAGCAATATATAATTTTTTTTTCCATAATTATGTCATAGAACCTCCATTCATGCACCGCCAGTGCCATCAAAAAGCTAACATCCATATGAAGCTAACGACACTAGAATCACTTTGATCAAATACCGAACAATATCGGATGCGCTTTTCAAAGTTGCTGCAACAAATTCTAGCAATTTTCAGCAATCTAAACTTTAAATGGTCATATCTCCATCATATGAACTCCGATTCAGGTGATTCAAAATGTGTTGGAATCCTCTCTTCACAAACATTCATTTGAATACTGTTGAACCATCAATGAATCATTATTACAAGAGATAATTTTCAGTAAAGACAAAAAATTTTTAGTGAGATTTTAGTTATTCTTTGATGAGTTAGTTGACACCTCTAGCATATTTGGACTCTTAATTTCATTATATTTCCAATGAGACCAACCATGCTTCATTTGGATACTAGGAATCTCTCAAATGATGATATAAGTGATAACTAGAAAAATCTTACAGTTATTCCGGCGATCTAACTTTGACAGCTTTGTCTTGACGCTCCTATACTTTTAATGATCTCAGTTGTATTGGTAAGCTTGGAATTCTTGAATTTTAGTTCCAAATAAGATTTTTGATATTATTTAAATTCAAATTTAACTACGTAATCATTTTTGCTTTTATTTTAATTGATATTTCAAGTTAGTGAAGTAATTAAAAATTAAGATACCATTATTATTGTGATTGGGGCCCAGATAGAGCAAGTAAGTTGATGTTGACTAGTGTGGGTTATTTAAAAGTGTTCTTTTTCAATTTTGATTCAGGATAAAATATTCTAATTTTGGAGGAGACTCTACCGTAATTTTGGCAGAATTTTTAGAGTTATCTCTTTTTTCATATTCTAATAAGTTATTGTCTGTTGTTCAAAATTAATATTTTCAATTCCCTTTCAATTTTGGTTAGGGCCTTTAAGAAGAGTTGTTAAATTTTAATATTTTTTAAATCAATGAGTTATAAAGATTAATATAATATATCGCTTCCCTAATTCATATTAATAGCTATATTTGCATAAATGCATCGATTGTTTATGTAGTATATATAATTATTATTATCAAATTAGATTGTAGAAGCATAATGGTATTGGTGCATGTATTGATTGCGTTTGATGCATATTATTTGTGTTTGTTGGATAGGGCTATAATAATATAAGACCACATATAATTTGAGATATAAGGTTATGACATGATTATATTATATGATGATAAATTAGGATTAATGTGACGGCGGAAGCTCTTTCATGCTCGGCGCCGCTTATCAGTCATATAGTATTGCTTGGCTAAGGCCGTGATAATGGACCTTATGTGTTAGATTCTAAAATACCATAATAGACGAAGAAAGCTAGATAGAGGATCGACTTCCTAGTTTGAATTTATTGTGGCCTATTGACTGACACATATCCTTGTATGATTATATGGTTTATTTGCTTTGTTAACATTTGCATGAAAATTATTTACTTGAGAACGATGTTTTATATTAATTACTATATGACTTATTGAGTCGAACACTCATTTTTATTCATCATTTTTTTTTTCATGTTACAGGTTGAGCCTATAAGGAATGCTTATTCTAGTTATCTTACCTTTTATGTCTCGGCAATAATTATTTATTTATTTTATTATATAAATATTTCATACTTATTTGTATTTTAAAAACTTTTCATTGTGTACCTTTTGCTTCCTATATTTTTAATTAATTGTTCGTTGTGATGTTTTTGTTGAGCAAATATTTGATATGATTTGAAATAATTGTCCGATTATAGCGGCGATGTATAGATTTTGCTCAACAAGTGGGTCCATTACCCTTATTGTGTGACAGTGGCGATTGCCATAGTATTGTTTCCTCATATGATAAGTTGTCAAACTGATTATGGATCCTAAAAGTCACGTACTTTTTTATTTTTTAGTGTTGGTCACGGGCCCTCGAGTTTAGATTGTGACAATTAGGGTTCAATTTGGATTTCGAGTCCAAATTGAACTTCATTTTTAATAAATAATTTTGTAATTATTAATAATTTATAATATCAACAAATAATTTTATAATATTTTAATGTATAATAATTTTAATAATTTATAATTTTAACAAATAATAATTTAATAATTTATTATTATTATAAATTATAATATTAAAAATTATTTTAATATAAGGGCCAAAAAAATTTTTTATATTAATAATTTATCATATTAATAAATAACTTGTATAATACTATTAATATTAGAAATTAACATTAAAAATAAAGAATATAAAAATTAAAGAAAAATACATAATACATAAATAAATCAAAATAAAATTTTATAATATTATTAATATTATAAATATAAAATATAAAAATTATAAAAAATACACTAGTATATTACATCAACAATGCAACAATATATGGTTTGATGATAAGTGTGATTTACCGAGTTAGTACATATTGCATGGTTGAGCTTCAATAGGTTGTTTGTTGAACGAGTTTATAGTTATTGGCGGATGACTGAATGTGATGGTGAAACTTTAAGCCGATGATCATCGTGATCATACTGATCGGCGATGATGGTAATGAGATTTGGAATGAAATGTGCACAAAGAAGAGAAAGATTAAAAATGTCTTTTTATTTTTATATTTTATAATTTTATTTACAAATATTAATTTATAATATTAATAATATTATAAAATTATTTATTAATATTACAAATTATTAATATTGAAAAATTTATAGGCCCTTATATTAAAATAATTTTTAATATTATATTATATAATATTAATAAATTATAATAATTTTTAATATTATAAATTATAAATTATTTGTTAAAATTATAAATCATTAAATTTATTATATATTAAAGTATTATTAAAAATATTTATTAATATTAAAAATTATTAATAATTAAAAATTAAGTTCAATTTGTACTATAATATTTAACTGAAATTCAAATTGGACAATATCATTAGCTAAATTTAACAATTCCATTAAAAAAAGATTTCAATTTGACCAACATTTAAAAGAAAAAAGTTCATATTTTGAAAAAATATGAAAGAAAAAGTTTTCATTTGGTCCAAAAAAAAGTTTAAAATCTAATCCTGGCTTCACGCTTCAATACAAAATTTAAATTGTACCTTTGTCCTTTCTAAAAATATAAGAAAAGGAATATGACCCAAATCTCTTAGTTTCTCTTTTAATGTTTAGGACTAATGCTTCAATTTTCCACGAGCTAGGATCAATATCATTGATTGCATTTATTAAGAGCATGTAATCTTATTCAAAACAAACATAATCAAGCTTCAAGACGAGTGCTTTTTATACCGCTATCAAAAAGGTTTGTGTTTCATTCTCAATGGCCAAATATAAGTTCATAAGGCAAGCCAAAAAGTCGAGGATCTTCCCTTCATGAGATCTAATAACCAACACAACACCAGTAGTCCTTTATAAGGGGAATATGAGTAATCAAAATTAATTTTGAATCAATCTTGTGAAAGAGGTCGCCATCTATTTAGAGAAAGAGCTAATTGATTTTGATTTGACAACATCCTAAAAGCAACAACATTAAAAGATATTGCATTATTGGCTTCGACAAAAGAAAAAAAAAAAAAGAAATCCATGCTTTAGCCATAGTCTCCTTAGGTTGGGGAATGACTCCTTCAAAATAAAAGTTGTTTCTTGCCTTCTATATTTGCCAATACAAAAAAAAATCAATTCTTGCAAGCCACAAATGATTGTCCATACCATTATATAATCTAGGACTATAAGACTACCTTGAGATGCTGAACAGAAACTAATATTAGAGGCAACAATGTAGTTTTTGCATGTTCACAATTAAAATTAATTCAACTTCCTGAGAGCATAGGCGACATATGTTAGAAATCCTTCATTTCCTTTTGAAAATATTATCCAAAAATGGTGAAAAATTAGCACACAATATCCATAAAAACACTTAATTTTAGGCTGCAAATTCAAATTCCAAATTTTTTTCCCACATAAGAGAAGTATTATTGGAACATTCAGGACTTGAGGATGCAAAAACTGTGTTGCACAAGAAGTGTTAAATAGGCTTGGTTGAAATCTTTCCTTTCCTATCAAAATGCCAGATTCACTTATCAAAAACATCCTTTAGGCCAATAGGAACAGACTGTATGGCTTGCCTTTCAAGTTCAGAGAAAGGAGGTCTATTCCAATTTCTCTTAGGGCGAATAAGATCCAATACCTGAAGCAAGTTGCTACCAAATATTAGTATCTCTTTTACTTCTGACTTGTCTTCTAATAACCATGACAATATGATCCTTAATTAAAGTTCTTCTTGAACTCTAAGAAGCATTACTACCTAACCTTCCTTAGAGGAAAGGAAAATTAAGAATAAATAGATTTAAGGATTTGATTCCAAACACTGTTAGAGCCCTCAATCAGCTTCCAACATTGATAGGTCAAAAGAGAGATATTGAAAATTTCAAATTATTTGAAACCTAAACCCTTTTAAATTTAGACCTTGCAAGTATATCCCACCTTCTCCATATTAAATCTTTTTAGGCTGCCACATTATTTACTAAAATTCCACGAGTCATAATCATTTATTTTAAAATTTGTAATTGATAGATCATGTGTTTAATTAATAAATTTTTAACTAAAACTATTAATATATAAAAAATAAAGATCATATTTAATAAATTATTTATATATGAAACTATTAATATATAAAAATAAAAGATTATATATTTAATAATTTTTATTAAATTACTAATAAAAATGTATTAATTAAAAATATCAGTATATGAAAATAAAATATTATCTATTTAATAAATTCATTAAAATTTTAATTATTTTAACTAAAACTATTAATATATGAAGATTAAAATATATTTAATTAATTATTAATAAGTATTAATAATTAATAAATATTAAATAATTTTTTAATTAAAATTATTAATATATGAAAATAAAAGATTATATATTTAATAAATTATTAATATATGAATATAAAAGGTTATACATAGTAAATTATTGATTGAAATTGAAAAATAAAAGAAATGTAAATTATTACATTATATATATAATATAAAAATGTTATATACTACAATTATTTATCTCTTTATATTGTTTGTTTCTATTATAAATTATTAACTAAAATTATTTATATATAAAAATAAAAAATTGACTAAAATTTTATTTATATTTTTCATAACTTTGTCAATGATTGCTAATCACATTAAACTCAAAAATTATTGATTAAAACTATTAATACATTAAGATAAAATTTTATGCATTAAATAAATTATTAATATATTAATATTAAATATTTTATATATTATAAATTTATTATTTGATATAAAAATTAAAAATAAATAATTTAAACTTTCACATTTACAGTGAAATTATATATTTAATTTTAGTCTTTTTCACAATATTTTTTACAATGGAATACAATATTATATCGGCACAACGTGTGAATTTTTGACTAGTTTTAATTAAATTTAATAAAATTTTGTATTATAAATTAAAAAATTAGGGATGAAAGATGAGAAAACTCCAAAAATGAAAATTACTCATTCCAAACAAATATGTTTTTTTTTATGCCAATTGCGGAAAATTTTTTCACAATACGTCACCTGTTGAACAGCATAGAATTACACTGAAATAAAAAAAAATGGATAGAATTACACTGAAGTCATATTTAATAAATTAATGAAAAATAAAATTATGCCGATGTCAGGTAAAATTCAATTACAAGAATAATAATAAAAAAAGAATATTTTCGTTTTTGTGTTTTAACACGTCAGAATCCTATAGACCACATATTAAGAAGTCGTGATTAAAATAGGAAACCTGCAAAATCAATAATAAAATTTTGAAAATTATGAGTTTTTGTGGAAAAAAAAAGAAAAATTCTTAAATTAGAGATTGAAAGTTTTAACCTTTATATATATATATATACATACAGTATTTTGAATTTTTAATTATTATCAACCATTACGCAGTGGAGTACTATTCTTGACCTTTCGCAATCTGGATCTAGGGTTCGCTTTTTTTTTTTTTGAGACTCGTTCTCTGCCATTATCTAAAGATAATATTAGGGGAAAAAAGAGAAAAAACCAATTGAAAAACAAACCCTAGCACCGCCTTTCACTGCTTTATATTACTTGACTGGTAAATCTATCTATCTATCTATCGATCAAATTCAATCAATAAAAAAAAAACATATCACTCGTTGATCGATCTTTGTCGAAGCTAGATTTGGTTTGGATTTTTTTGGATCATCTCAAAAATTTATAGATCTATTGTCTTAAAATCTGAGCAAACAAGATCCCTAATTTGATTTTGGTTTTTTGGGTTTTTTCCTCTTAAACCTGGTTTAATTTCACAAAAATCGGATCATATATCTAAATCTTGATGACGATGATGATGGATTTTGATGGAAATTGTTGTGATATTGTAAAGCTGAAACTTTGAAGCTAAATACAAGAGATTTATTATATTTTATTTTTGGGTTTATTTTCTTTGGGAGGTAAGGATGTATAAATTGGCAGTTTATAAAGGGGATGAGTTGCTGGGAGATGTAAAAATATATCCACAGCAGCAACAACAACAACGAGAACAAGATGATGAAGAACACCAGAACAAGAAGAAGAGAGTTATTGATGAGATATTGACAGGGAAGGAAATCAGAATAAGCCATTTCTCGCAACCGAGTGAGAGGTGTTCTCCACTGGCAGTGCTACATACCATTACATGTGGGATGTGCTTCAAAATGGAGTCCAAGACCTCGCTCTCTCTTGACACGCCGCTCAATCTTTTGCACTCCTCCTGTATCCAGGAAAACAAGGTATCGCATTAAAGCACAAACCTAATTTCAGGAAACTACCAAATCTCAAAAGAAAAGAAATTAATGAAAAAAATAAACCAAACTACAAAACCATAAATTTTAAGCTTTACCCAGTTCAGTTTGTTGCACAGGGGACTCTGGACTAATGGACAAGTGCCTGTTTAAATATTTGAATTTTTTAAACAATTTCCACTGAACCCTAAATTTAAGAACTATGTGAACTTAACTAATTTGGCTCAGATAACATGAACTTTTTCTTTAATGCATATGTAATTTTGGGGAAGTAATTGGTGGCACTTGTATGATCATGAGACCTGCAGTTAATTTACAGTTCCATTGACTCAATGAATATGTCTTACAAGCAAGCAGGGCAACCCTATCTTACTAGTTACCAATCTGCTGAAGAATACTTGGAAAATTTAGGGTTTTGGCTGAAAATGCTGGAAGAATACAAGTCTGCAACTATGTAAAATTTCAACAATATTGTTATCTAACTGTGGGTGGTTGGGTTGTTGGTGCTTGCCACATCTTGGAGGATGCATGATGTTATATGTAAAATGGGTTCTGCATGCAAGTTATTTTTATTAATATATATATATTTTTGATATTTCCTTTATAGATTATTTGAGAAGAGAAGTGATAAATTTGTTCTAGCCTTAAGCATTAAGAAGTATGACTTAAGACTTGGATATGAATGGAAACTTTTGTAGTTTGTCTTTGTGCCTTATAATTTGAAACATGAGTTCTGGTACTTGTTATACCTCTGAATTTCAAATGATTTCATTGTTCTTGTAATGCTTGCTCGTCTTGTCTTATTTTTGTGTCATGAAAATGGACAGATTTAAGTTATCTCCCTATTATGTAAATTTCTGCTGGTTTTTTGTTTTGGTTGATGTTAATTGTTATTAGCATTATGGTGTTTATAGACTGCAGTAGTGCTCCTGGGAGGGGAGGAGCTCCATTTGGTGGCAATGTGTCCTAGAAATAACGAAGGACAGTATCCATGCTTCTGGGGATTCAATGTCTCAGCAGGGCTTTACAATTCATGTCTTGTTATGCTGAACCTCAGGTGTCTTGGCATCGTATTTGATCTTGATGAGACTCTCATAGTTGCAAACACTATGCGCTCTTTTGAAGATAGAATTGAGGCTTTGCAGCGGAAAATAAGCACTGAGGTGGACCCGCAGCGTATTTCTGGTATGCTGTCAGAGGTTAAACGTTACCAGGATGACAAGACCATTTTGAAGCAATATGTGGAAAATGATCAAGTTATTGAAAATGGAAGGGTTATCAAAACTCAGCTTGAGGTTGTTCCCGCCTTGTCTGACAACCATCAACCTATAATACGCCCATTGATAAGGTTACAAGATAGAAATATTATTTTGACACGCATAACTCCACAGGTATGTGCTTCATGAATCTCAGAATCTGCATTAGAATTCTTATTTACTGTTGCGTCTATGAATCACCTGGTATCATTCATTAAATTTCTATTACTTATTTTAGCATGATTTGTTTTAACGGGCATGTATGCATAAATTGATATGACCCTTTTAGTATTTATAGAGTCTACCATCTGCTTGCAGACTTTTGTGTACTGTTTGTTCATGGGTTTGATTGCTGTGTTCAGGTCACTTTTATACTGCGACGAGCTTGAAAATTTTTTAATTAGGGCTAAGATTTTCATACCAGAATTTACATCAAGGTCATATATATAATTAAGCTAATTTCTATATATTTAACGGAAATTTTCACCAAAAATAAAGGTTCAATTATTTAACACTAAAAAAATATTTGCATTGTTAGGAGTGGCCATGGCCCCTTCTAGTCCCCCTCCCTCCGCCAGTGCTTGCATATTTATTTCTTAGTTTGTGTGTGCAAATGCAATGATTTTCATCCAAGTATCAATTAACTTTTCTGTTCCGTAGATTCGTGATACAAGTGTTCTTGTGAGGTTGAGACCTGCATGGGAAGAACTGAGAAGTTACTTGACTGCTAGAGGCCGTAAGCGTTTTGAAGTTTATGTTTGCACAATGGCTGAACGAGATTATGCTTTAGAAATGTGGAGGCTTCTTGATCCAGAGTCAAATTTGATAAACTCGAAAGAATTATTGGACAGAATTGTGTGTGTCAAGTCTGGTAAGTGATATGGTCCTGTTTGCTGATGGCTTTCACTCCTTTCAGCTGGCTTTTGAGTTGAAATAATCATGCCTTTAGTTTTGTAATTTTAACCTATTCAGTTGTTGTATTTTCTGCCAGTGCTTAGTTTCTTTGTTATGCATTTATAGGCTCAAGGAAGTCATTGTTCAATGTTTTTCAAGATGGAATATGCCATCCTAAAATGGCGTTGGTTATTGATGATCGCTTAAAAGTGTGGGATGAGAAAGATCAACCTCGGGTGCATGTTGTTCCTGCATTTGCTCCGTACTATGCTCCACAGGCTGAGGTATCATTATTGTTATTTCTATATAGTTGGGAACTGCAATATTTCAATACCGCATATTCGTATGCACTCTAAAATATTTCTCCATGCCATAGCAGCATGTGCTCATCTTAATTCTTCATGTTGTAGGCAAGTAATGCTGTTCCAGTTTTGTGTGTTGCAAGAAATGTTGCTTGCAATGTCAGAGGTGGTTTCTTCAAGTAAGAATGTTAACACAACCTTATGTGTCTGATCATTATTTTTACAGTCTAATTTGTGTGTGCATATGATGTTCTTTGGGCATGACATGACATTGAATATGATTAACAGAGAATTTGATGAGGGTCTTCTACAAAGGACAGTTGAGATTTCTTATGAAGATGATTTTAACGACATTCCTTCTCCTCCTGATGTGAGCAGCTATTTAGTTTCAGAGGTTAGTTGTCTTTGATATTATGGATATCAAGAGTTATTGGCACATCCTCGTAATTGATACCTTTACATTATTCCTGCGATTTTGTGCTCTTTTCTTTCCCTTCTCTTCTCTATATTCTGATTTTTTTACAATTAATATTTTTGTTGCATATAGGATGATGCTTCTACTTCAAATGGGCTCAGAAATCCACTTTCTTTTGATGGCATGGCAGATGCTGAGGTTGAAAAACGTCTAAAGGTAAATAGGATCCTCGTGCATCAACTTGGTATGTATATTTTGATGTGCCTTTATTAAGAATCATGCAAATTTGACCGAACAATCTTCTATACTCATAATGAATCAAAAAGGTCCATGGAATGTTGATGTTGAGTTCCGGTGATTGATCATATTTGCATTTATGTCTTCCTTCAAATTAGAATTGGTTTCATATTTATTTTTATTTTTGTCATTTTTCTTTTATGTAGGAAGCAATTTCAGCTTCTCCAATGTTCCCTTTAATGGTCACCAATTTAGATTCTAGGGTTGTTCCTTCTCTTCAGCATACAGTGACATCTTCTAGTTCAATTCCAGTTTCAACATCACAGCCTTCAGCGATGCCCTTTACAAGCATGCAGTTCCCTCAGCCACCTTCATTAATTCAACCATTGGCTCAAGTTGGTCCTCCAGAACCAAGCTTGCAAAGTTCTCCTGCTAGAGAAGAGGGCGAGGTGCCAGAATCAGAATTGGATCCAGATACAAGGAGACGGCTTCTTATATTGCAACACGGGCAAGATATGAGAGAGAATACGCCAACTGAATCACAGTTTCCTGTAAGACCTTCAATGCAAGTTTCAGTCCCGTGTGTTCCATCTCGTGGAAACTGGGTTCCAATGGAAGAAGAAATGAGCCCTAGGCAACTGAACCGAACAGTACCCAGGGATTTCCCTCTGGAATCAGAACCAATTCACATAGAAAAACACCTACCTCATCATCTCTCCTTTTTCCCCAAGGTTGAAAATACAATTCCATCTGATAGAATTCTTATGGAGAATCAAAGATTGCCAAAAGTTGTAAGTAGTTTCTGTGTTTGTCTGGTACACAATTTTTTGTGTTGTAATTTCAAAGTGTAGAGTTGCCAATCCTTGATATTGCATTCAAGTTGCAGGCACCTTATCAAGATGATCGGTTGAGGTTAAACCATACTATTTCAAATTATCATTCTCCCTCAGGTTAGTAATAAGACAGAAGCTTACATTGTCAATCCCCATGTGTGCCCATCAGCAAGATTGGGCTTCACCATTTTATTTCTGCCTCCCCTATTGGTGTGTTTGAGATGGATACTGCAAAGCCAATTCACACTGTTATTTCTGTTGACACATTGATTTATGAATTTATGCTAACATGATAATCACAAAAGCACTCCTCATTTATAAACATCTTCTGAATTTTAAGGGGAAACTAGTCAGCTTGCAGGGTATTGCTACCCTCCAATCCTGTCTGTATGATCTGTTTTCGTGGCATTCTTTTACTTGACTGGTGCAATATTTGGGTATTTTGTTTTGAAGGGGAGGAAATTCCATTGAGTGGATCGTCTTCCAGTAACAGGGATCCAGATTTTGAATCCGAAAGAACTGTTGCAACTGCAGAAACTCCAGTTGGAGTGTTGCAGGAGATTGCAATGAAGTGCGGAGTCAAGGTAATAAGGAAATGTTGCATTTTGAGGTAAAAAAAACCAGGCTTACAATTCATTGGTATTATTACCCTTGTATTGCATTATTCCTTGTGCATATTCCCCTTTTATGTGTATGTGTATATAACTTTTAATGTGAACTTACAGGTGGAATTCAGGCCTGGATTGGTTGATGGCAGAGATCTGCAGTTTTCCACTGAGGTTTTCTATGTTTTTTGGCTCATTTATTTTTTCATAAAGTTTCATAATGCATGCCATAAATGTGAAATAATCTACTTGTCCAATCAAAACAATTCATGTGTGCAATATTTTATTATGGTGGTTTGGTCCATAAAAGAAACTTGGAGCAAATTTCTAGATATGTGACCCTGACCTTTTTTATCTGAGAGGAATTTTGCTACCAGACAACCAAGAAAGCATGCATTTCAACTACATACTGGTTTAAAAACATAAACACATTTAAAATAAATAGGAAGGCATTTTATGATTGAGCTATTACCGGCATATTTAGGTTACCAATATATCTAATAACTGTATATGAGTTATCAAGCTTGACAAGGAACAAATCCTTTTCTAATATGTAATGGGAACAAATGCATGCATACCAACTGCTGGAATTGGTGCTGCTGCTTATCCCATTCATTATTCTTGCAGGCTTGGTTTGCCGGAGAAAAAGTGGGTGATGGAATTGGTAGGACGAGAAGGGAAGCCCAACGTCTTGCAGCTGAGGGTTCTATTAAGAGCTTGGCCAGTAAGTTTCTCCATTCTGCTTGTGTTATTGCTTAGCGTATAAGATGAGTGTATGGTCTAGTTGCCCATGTGTTTATTTCTTTTATCATCGACTAGAGCAAGTGTAATGCCTATCTAGTGTAAGAGGCAACTGCTCAATTAAGCTTGGGTCTATAGAATTATTCTTGGCAGATATTAAATTATTACTTTTATATTTCCTACATGCACATTGGATGGTAGTTCTGAGGGTCTGTTTGGATGATAGGTTATCATAATTTCATAAGATATGGTATGATTTGATTTCTTATTTGTTTTGACTTCTATCTACATGACATAGTTTTCTATGTTAATTTCATAATTTTGAAAAACATGAATTTTAATGAGTTCTTCAAACCATCGATTTGGTGGTTATGGTTTTAAAATTTTTTCTTTGAAAAACATTCTCAACAATTTGTTTCAAGTACCAAATTTATCCTTGTAATCTAGTTTTCATTTCTATAATCTATTGAAATTTTACGAAAACCATTAAACCAAATGCAAAAATTTATTTAATTATACTATACTATGTCATCTATTCAAACATGATAAACAACATTTATAGTACTATACCATATAGTAGCGTAAAATATCATACATTTCTAAACCATACTTCTGGTCATCCAAACAAAGCCTATTGGGTGCTTTGGCTCTGATTGAAAATTCCAAATTAAGCCAATTCCATGTTGACACTCTATATACATTGAACTCCACATGTCATGTGAAGTTCACTTAAAATGTTAGCTTAGCATATTTGTTGTGCAGAGTTTTATCAATGCTGTTCTCTTAAACGTTGTTCTAATTCCTATCATAGTGAAAAATTATCTCAACCATTATTGACAATTTTGAAAATATTTTTCCAGACATATATATGCAACGTGCTAAGACTGATAATGGGGCTGGGCATGGGGATATGAGCAGATATTCTAGTGTAATTAACAATGGTTATTTGGGTAACGTGAATTTTGGGATTCAGCCATCGCCCAAAGATGAGCCTGTCTCATCTTCAGCTGCCTCAGAGCCATCCAGACTTTTTGATCCGAGGCTAGAAGGCTCTAACAAAACAATGGGCTCAATTACTGCACTTAAAGAATTTGTAGGTTCCAAGGAACTGTTTTATCTTTACTGAGATATTTTTTTCTTCTTCCTGCAAGTGAGGTTTTCTGATTGTGGAATTACTATTTATTTCAGTGCATGACAGAAGGCCTTGGGTTAAATTTTTTGGCACAGACACCGCTTTCATCTAATGTAGTCCAGAAAGATGAAGTACATGCACAGGTTTGTTTTTTACATGAATTTGTTTGGTTTTACAGTGAATTTTGAGAATGTTCTTAGACTCACAGGTTTGCATTTGACGTAGTTTTGTTTGGTTTTATGCTATAATGAATTTTGAATTCTTAGGTGCTTGTCTTGACTGTTCTAAGCAAGTCATACAAGCAATTTTCTTTCCAACTTAGGTTTCATACTTCGATTTTTGAGAACGTGTTTCTTCCTAGGTTCTTATCTTGACTATTCTAGGGAAGCAAGTCATAAAAACAATAATTTCAGCTTCTTAGTCTTGAGGAAACAGGAAACTTGATCAATGACAATGAATTAAAATTATGGGGGAAAATCATAGGGATTCCTACTTTTAGCGGTGATTAAATTTGGAACCACAGTAGCATTGAGCTTAGCTTAAGATTTTGAAGATTATGCCTGTCCCTAACTTTATTTGGCACATCTAGTTTGTATGATTATTCCTCTGATGTTTTGGTGGTTTGCCATATCTGGAATGAATTAATGAATTGGAGCACAAAAGAATTGAAAGATATATATTGACAATTTAAGGTTTGTATTGTGAGAGTTTAAGCTAACTTGCATAGCTTTCGTTTCTTTTTGAGTGCTTGAGCTGTCAAAAAATGACGTTAAATAGAAGCAGGATGGCCTTCAGTTCTTCCCCTTTTGTTTAAATAAGCATAATGCTTTATTGGATGGCTTTCTGTTTTTATCGATTCTGTTATTGTAAACAGATTTTGTTTTCACTTGTTCTAGGTTGAAATAGATGGTCAGGTTATGGGGAAGGGAATTGGATCAACGTGGGATGAAGCTAGAATGCAGGTATCTCTTTTATTTTCAAAATCTTCTTTTCTGGGGCTGAGAATGTTCTCTTCTTGTTTAAATATTTATGGACCTTAATTGATGCATTTGAGCTTCTGAATTGGTTGTTCCTCAGGCTGCTGAAAAGGCCCTTGGAAGTCTAAGAACAATGTTTGGCCAATTTACACCAAAACGTCAAGGATCCCCAAGGTCTGATTTTGCTTGTGCTCATGTTGAATAATTAGTTTTTTTCCTTGCATTCTTTCTTAATTATTGATCGTGGAATAAGATTATGACTTGCCCAAACTTGCAAAAGGCAGTTTTAAAAACGGAAAAGGGATATTCCAACTTTTGAAAATTTCACCTGTTGGGATGATAAATTTGCATATTGTTATTGCTTTCCCCAACAAATTGTAGAACAGGATGAATTATTATAACAAAAACGTGTATAATTCTTGGCATTCTGCCTTGTCCTGGAGCTTCCAAAGTTTAGATAGCTTTCTGATTTACAATTGGATAACAGTTGTACTTGTGAGATACTATTTCAGAAACGGAATTCTTTATGTGCACTTGATTTTAGAGTTTTCCTTTTTCTTTTCTATCCCTTCTCTCTTATTTGTACTTCTGGTATTGTGGATAAGGCCAATGCAAGGGATGCCAAATAAACGTCTAACGCCAGAGTTCCCACGAGTTCTACAGCGGATGCCTTCCTCTGCTAGATATCCCAAGAATGCACCTCCTGTTCCTTGAAGACCATGGGACACTTTCTGATCCAGACTTTGATATAGAGGACTGCAGGGCTGTTTAATCCTGACTCAACAGTTGACTCTTAACTATTGAGACAACTTAAATCCATGCGAAATCAAGCCAAGTGGAACAACAGCCTTATTGCAGATTTGCCCAGTGACTGCTTCCTATGATGTTCATATTTCTGGATTTCAAGTCACTTTTGTCTCACCTTTCTGAATGCACCGTCGAAATTCTGTAATACACTGTATTAAAAATTCTCCCAAACTTCCTGGAAGCTTGACACGGCAAAGCAGGGTCGGAGCTGTCCCCAGTTTTTTTGTGGTTGATGCTGCAAGTAACCTGGGAGAGTCGACTTGGTATGGAATTGTTAATATTGTTGATATGTGTAAGCGGAAACAGAAAGGGGGTGGATCAAAGAGCAGCTTCTGGCTCTGGTATTCTGGATCTCTGCATATACTAACTCATTGACGGTGTTACTGTAAGCTAATCAACCAGTTTCATTTGGAGTTTGTCCTCGTGACAAGGTGAAGCTGCATCCTGACCTTCACATAACAAATGTACCACAGTTTTTAACTTGTGAAATGGGTAGGAAATTTTCATCTCAGTTGTGGATTTTTCAACACCTATTGATGTGAGGTTCTTTTTCACCCTTAAATGGGAAAATTACAGATACATATTTGAAACAAGGCTTTCTTGTTTTTTTTTTTTTCACTTTATAAAAGAAGCAAGTTGAGTGAGGGAAAGCGGTTCAAAAATTTTTCCTTTTGGTTTCAACTTAATTTCTTAAAATTTCTTCAAAAAAAAAAAAAAACTTAATTTCTCAAATTATTCAATTTTCTAAGGCATGGTGTCATTGAAAAAAAAATAAAAATGAAAGTAAATCCATGTCACCAAGGCTTCAACCATTTTACATTGAAATAAATGAATGTAATTAATAAAAAAATATATAAATTTAGATAATATGAGAAAAATGAAACTATAATAGTAAAAAGAAAGTTGCTGCAAATATAAAATTAAAACACAAAAATAAAAAGTTAAAATATTCTCTCTATTGGTCTATATCTCATTTCATTTGTTCTAAAGAGTTCTTGGTATCCCCGCAATTTTAGATCTAGGACTGTCTTTGGCTTTTTGGCCGGTGACAGTCATAGATCTATTTTTTTCTTTGATTTTCTTGCTAGATTTTTAAGTTTTTTAAGATTTTAATTGTCTTTTTTTCTGGATCTAGCTTTTTATAGATTTTTGTGGTAGTTTGTGTTTAAACTGGAGATCCAATAATTGCTAGAAGTGTAAAAATCTTCTCCTTTTTTTTTGTTTGCTTGGGTTAGCATCGACTCCTCTAGGCTTCTCTCATGGATTTGCCATGAGGGAGCTTTGGTTCTCACAGTGTTAGTGATTTTATGTGGTTAGCTCTCTTTGATTGGTATATTTAAGCTCTCTCTTTAAAGATCTCTGCAGAAGAGCCGCTGCTTTTTTTTTTCTCACTTTCTTATTCAACAATTGAGGAGAAGCAAGATCTATGGATGGTGCCGTGAATTCTCTTCATGTTTTAGCCATATAATCTATGAATGCTGTACGAACTGAGTTACTGAGGTGTCATTCTTTTTTTTTTTTGGTAGTAGGTCGTTTCTCATTCTAGCTAAGACTGAGATTTCACAAATGGATGCTGAAGATTTTGTTTATAATTTGTGGTTAGTGAAGAGAAGTTTGCTTTGTTCGTGTATTATATGTCTTTGGCTTCTGTTTGTTGTAATTTTTGCTTAATCTATAATATTATTCTCTTTTCTGATAAAAAAAATATAATTAAATTAAATCATAATATTTTAAAAGGGAAAATAGAGGAAAGAGATCAATATCACTACTACTGTACAAGGGGCCGTGGTTTGGGGAGACAGAATCTATCGCATTGCGGAAACGACGTCGTCTGTTTCTGAGTTAAAAGGTAACAGTAAAAACTAAAAACTCAAACGTAAAAGTAAAAGTAAAAATCCATTCTTTTTCCTTTCTTTTCTCTTCCGTTCTGGTATTAGCGTCACCGGCAAGTATATAAAATGGTCAAACAAACAAAAGCCTTTCAAAAGCAACTCTTGGGCACTTGGCTTCGAAGTTTGAATCTTCCTCTCTTATAATATTCTCACAGAGAAAAACATAACTCCGTTTCTACAGAATCACTTTTCATTTCTAGAAAATCTGAAGCTCGGAGGAGAAAGAGAAGATCGCATATGGCTTCTTTCGATTCCTTTGGCATCGACGGAGAGGAGATTCAAACTTCAAATCACAGATCCTTCGAAGAAGACGACAATGAGAGTTACTCCAACTTTGCCCCTACTGGTACCGGCGACTTCCCCGGTGGTGATGTCTCCGTTGATCACGTATCCGCCTCTTCTCCTGATTTTTTGGATTTGGATCTTCCTCAGCTGATGTGGATCCGAACCCTAGCTATTCACAGAGTCCGTTTAGCCCGATTCATGTTGAGAATGGCAACGGCAACGGTTATAATGTAGACGGAGATGGCATTTTTGCATCGGATGGTCCGGTGCTTCCTCCACCTTCTGAGATGGAGCCTGAGGAAGGATACGCTCTTCGCGAGTGGCTGCGGTGAGGGTTTTGATTTCTTTGATCTCTGTTCCTTTTGTTTTAGATCTGATGTTTTTTTTGCTAATAACTTGCTGAGATCCATTATGCACTTTTAGTTAGTAAAGCTTATTCTTTTTTCTTCAGATGAAATGCAGAATATGAATGTTGTTGTTTGATCTGTTCTACATGAATTATTTTAATAATTGGGATACTTCATTCAATTTCATCTGTCAGAACTTATTAGCTAGTGTGTGCATATCTCAGAAGATTCGTGTTTTTGTGACTTCGTTTGTACGGCAAGGTTGATACTCTCAGTTCTACCAGGAGATTTTGGATCTATGCCTCTACATTTATAACCGTGGGTATTTAGGGTTGAATTTTCAGATAAATTTTGGTGTAGGCTTGGGATCTCCGTCATGAGCCCTCAAAAGTTCAAATTCATTGGAAGGGTGAGGGCTTTATCGGTTGAGAAATATATTGTTACTGTGTAGCTTATCTGATCCACCAAAAAAAAATCTAAATGGTTGTGTGACTAAAAGATTTTAGGCACCATTGGTGTGAAATTGAAATTGAATTTTTGAAAGGCCATTTAGTTGAATTTATTTCCAATGGAGTTATAGGTGATATTGCAACTTGCTATGGGCTTATTCTCAATTTATCCACTGATTGATCCTAGGAATGAAATAAATGAAGTGCTTCTTTTAAATATTTTTGTATTTTAGATGTCACAGTACTCTGGATTTTACAACTATATGGTGATTCACTTTGTTAAGGACATGGAATTTGGGTTTTTCAACCACTCCAATAAAGTTGGATTTAGTCCCAGAAGTATCATAGAATTCAGTTTAGAGGTCATATGTCTCAAATTGCTGTGATGCTTGATTCATTTGGTATTCTGATATCCCGAGATTTATCTGATAGCAACTGTTACATAAATCTGGTATAGATGTGAAGATTCGTTGTTTCTTTGAGATTTTTGCCAATTAGATTTATGATTGCGTTCTCTTTATTTTTGCTGGACAGCCAAAATGCCTTGCATCTCGAGGAGAAGGAAAAGAGAGAAAAGGAAATGAGGCGACAGATCATTCAAGAAGCTGAGGAGTATATTATTGCTTTCTATGAGAAAAGAAAGCTTAATATCGAGACCAACAAAACTACCAACATAGAAAGGGAAAAGGCAAGAGTTTACAAGCCAACAATCATTTTTGGTAGATTTTATGTATAATTTAGTGGTTGCAGTATTTAGATGTTGGGGTTGTTTATGGAACAGTTATACTTGGCCAATCAAGAAAAGTTCCATAAAGAAGCTGACAAACAGCACTGGAAAGCAATAGCAGAGCTCATTCCTCGTGAGGTTCCTAATATTGAGAAGAAGAGAGGCAAGAAGGATCAAGAAAAGAAACCATCAATAACCGTCATCCAGGGCCCAAAGCCTGGAAAACCGACTGATCTTTCAAGGATGCGCCAGATACTTTTGAAGCTGAAACACACGCCCCCACCTCACATGTTGCCACCTCCACCAGCACCAGCAAAGGATGCTAAAGATGGAAAGGGTAGAAAAGATGCAGCACCAGATGCTGCAACTAAGAAGGAGCCTGCTCCATCTGCTAAGGTTGCCACTTCGCAACCTCCCAAAGAAGAGGTTCCTTCTTCTGGCGACCAGCCTACCACAGAACCCGAGTTAACACCAACTGCCTAAGTTGCTTCGATTACTTGGCTTTTATAATTCTATATTTTGTATGATCTTGTCTCAATATTTTGTTTTCTTATTCCTTATCTCTGTTTACTTATGGCCTATGCTTGGCCCTCTTCTCTTGTGCATGCTTGCAGATTTGACGGTGAGTTTTGTTATTCTTTGTATTGGCATATTGCATAAGCTGGAATTTTGGCGTTACTGGACCAGCTTGTTTTTTCTTAAAGCTTTGCTTGCTGATTGCTGCGTGTCGGAGAACAGAAAATTGTCTACGTGGTCATACAAAAATTTATATTTGCGCTTCATTTTATTTTATTCTTTCCGGTGTAATCGATACAATTATCTTATGTTTTTCAAAAGAATAATAATAAAAAAAGAACTTGTAAATAAAAGAGAAATCAGTACTATTCTAATTAATTGGCTTAAGTAATGCATTAATGTGTTCGCTTGGCATTGTTGCATTTAATATTTATTAGATATGATTAAATTTTCAAATAATTTTTTTTTATTTTGATTATAAAAATTCCAAAACCTAATTAAATTAGGCAGCATTTGGTTTAAGGTGAGAATGAAAATGAAAATAGATGTTTTCATTGTTACTGTTTGATAGGACAATATTGATAAATAATAAAAATCTTAATATCCTGTGAATAAAAATGAATTATTCTCCATTTAATTAATTTTAGTTTCTAGGGCATTTTCAGGTTTGGGTAGTTTCATTTAATCAAGTTATCTTTCTATTTATGTTTGAATCTATTAATAAAATATGGCAGTCGCAATATGCAATGTATATTAAATAGTCAGCAAATGTTTCCAAAAAAAAATAGTCAGCAAATATCTTTCACCCCCTTAGTTTTTATATTACCATCTATTTGTTAAAAATTCAAAAAATTAGATGTCAAAGTACTGAGGTAAGATTATTCTCACTCCTCCAAATTCTTCTCACATTTTCATTGAAAATTATCTCTTGGAATACGTGTTTTCTCTTGCACCAAAAAGAGATTGAATTAATGGCACTTTGAATTCTTTTTTTTTTCTTTGAAATTTAAAGAATAGAAAAAAAAAAAAAGAAATCGATATATGATGGCTTGGATGTAAATTCACCCTACTCCAATACCCGACAATTTAATTAAGATTTTTCCACTAATAATGGAGCTCGTATTTAATATTTGATTACATTAATTTTTATTCAAAATGTCAGTTTTAAAATTTTTTACTTTTAATTATTTATTATTTAAAAAAATTAAGTTCCATAATTTATGTTACTGTAATTCCAAAATATATAAGATTTAAAATCTGTATGTTCAAAATAAAAGTTATGATCAATTAAAATTAGAGTAAAACTCCACTGTTTTTAAATCCTGTGTGTTCTCCATTGACAAAGAGAAGAGCTCGAGTCAATGCTCGAGTGGCTGTTAATGATATTTTGCACAAGAACTCTCTTTCTTCTTATTTGGTTCTAATTATTGGTGAATGCTTAAATTTTTTATCTGATTTGAGTGAAATAGGAATAAGTTATACTTGAAGATTTGTGAATCAAGTTGCTCATTTTCTTGCTCAAACTTCTTAATTTAGGTTAGATATAAGAGTGTGGAGGTATGTTTTCTCTCCTTTCCCTTGTTGATGATTCATTATTGTTTGATTTATAATAAAACTTATTGTTTTCTAAAAAAAAATTATTTTACTATTTCATTAATAAATATTTTAAAATTATTTATGAAATTGTATTCTTAATTTTTTAAAAATTTTTCATACGTATTTAATTTTTTTATATATTATCCTTATGATAAATGTTATATTGTTGGTATGTTATAAAAATAATTAATTTTATCATTACATGAAAACACATTATTTTTATTTTTTTAAAATATTATATTATTTATTGAATTAAATATATTATTTTATAATGATTTTTTTCTTTTTCTAATTTTTTCGATTTATAAAAAGAAATAAATTCTTAATCGATAGAATTAAGATATATAAATTAAAAATTAACACAAATTTACCATAATTTATACAAAAATAAATTTTTATTTGAATATAACCTTATTTTTATTTTTAAATTTATTATAAAAAATTTTATATTTCATTTTTACATCTTTCATTATTTTAAAAAATTTATCAATAAAAGGAAACAAAACTTATAATATGAAAATAAATTTTTTTACATACGTACGTTAAAATTCACATAAAATACAAAGGTTAAAATTCACAATTTAAATATTCTATAACTGACAGTGAAAAAAGAAAAAAATGGAGCGAGAATAGACCCCACCCAGAATGTTGTAAAATAAGTTAGAGATGACAGATTGTTCAATATATATATATATATATATATATATATATTAAAAAAAAGAACGAATTTATAAACTACATGTCAATCAACAACAAACAATATACTTTTGATCTTTGCAACATACATAACATTTGTGAATGACGGATGGTTACTGCTTCTTATTAATTCAAGGCTCTGCTTGAAATAATTTGATTCTTTCTTCAAAAAATTCTAATATGAACCGGATATATAAATATCTGTTCAATAAATTGCAGATGAAATAATAATAATAAAAATAATTAATTTTATTTAATTTTTATTGACTCACAACATTGTAAGTTGCCACTTCAATTTGGCATAAACTCTGCTCAATTACTCTAAAATGAAAAATATAAAATCTATATATGCGCATGATTGGAGAAGATGACCTTGCAATAAAAATGCAAGCAAATGAAATACATGAACGTGCATCTTGATAACAATAGAAGACCATTCTTCATCTAGGAATTACCTCAGTGATTGTGACAGGAACAGAACTCATCTGCTGGCTAGTAGAGTCAATAGATAATTTTTTAGTTGAAGATGGTTGGCCACAGAGGCTCTCAGAATCATGGAAGAAACCTGGTGCTGAAAGGAGCTTCTCATTAAGCCGGATGTTCTTCGAGAGCATGTCCACAACCTGGCTCATGAGTGGCCTTCGATTTGCTGCTCCCTGGGTGCAGAAAAAGGCAACTTTTATGTGTCTAATGACTTCTTCCTCTGGGAATTTCCCCAGCTCTGGATCCACAAGCTCTAAGTGTTTTCCCTCTTCATGAAGCTGCCATGCCTGTTGAATCAGACAATGGTTGTTAGATAGATGATTGATCTATCTATATTATTTTTTACCATGAATGAATATGTTGATCACTTGCAGCAGAAATGCAAGTTTTCTCAATGAGAAGATCTGTTATATAATAAGAAGAATACTCATACTAGAATTATTTAAGGAAAAATAAAATGTACAAGACTGACCACATACTGATGAACAAAAGAATGGAAAAAAAAAATCTGAACTCTGAAGGTACCAGGAAGCACATAGAGAATTGGGAAAAGAAAATACACACACCCATTCTAGAAGGAACTTCTGCTTTTCTCCATAGCTGGTCTTTACACTGCTTCTGCCACTAATTATTTCGAGGATAAGAACCCCAAAGCTATATACATCAGCTTTCATTGTTAACCGGCCCCCCAGTGCATATTCTGGCGCCAAATAACCACTGCAAGATGAAGAAGGAAAAAACCAAAGTTCATTTCTCATTTTTTCATTTTGATTCAATGCAATAAACATTTTGTTTGTACAAGAAAAATACTGCTACTGCAAAAACATGATTCACTGTGATTTAATGAGTTAAAGGGCCTAATGGTTAAATGCCATTTTCAAGGGAAAAGGTCCAATTAACAAAGTTCAAGAAAGGGAAAAATGCACAACTAGATTTAAACAAGAATTAAAAATCTACTAATTCTACTGAGGTAAACAAGTAAAATTCAAGTTTCTCTTTACCATCATATCATGAGGAGATAAATAAACCATCTTTTTCCAAACTTTAGCTCCTTTATTGACCAAAAAACAAACTTATTTATTATGAAGATTTATCATGACAGCAAAACCACTCAATTGTTTGTCCATAGCAACTACTTAAAGCAGCAAAGATATTAAACAATGAAAATAATGAATGCCAAACAAGTATAACCATCAATAAGAAGTTCAAAGGCAGCATACGTTGTTCCTGCTATTCTTGTGCTAATATGCGTGATGTTTTCTGGAAAGAGTTTAGCCAACCCAAAGTCTCCTATCTTTGGGTTAAACTCTTCGTCGAGAAGTATATTACTAGCTTTGACGTCTCTATGAACAATACGTGGCACAAGTTCTTCATGAAGGTATGTGAGGCCCTTAGCAATCCCCAAGCAAATTGCAGATCTTTTTCTCCAGTCCAGTTTAATGCATGAATTCTTTGAACCTGCAAAGACAAGGAAAAGAAATAATATGACAATAAATTTCAATCCTGTAATGTTCAGAAATATCTGAGTTTTTATTTCTAATAGAAATTTACATAGCAACGCTTGATCAAGGCTACTATTTTCCACGTATTCATATACTAAGATTCGGTTAGTTCCTTGAATACAGCAACCCAGCAACTCAACAAGGTTTGGATGCCTGACTTTAGAAATAGTGTCAATCTCATTCAAAAATTCCCGCACCCCTTGCTTTGATTGAGCAGCAAGAGTCTTTACAGCAACATGTCTTCCACTTTTGAGGGTTCCCTAGCAACATAAAACCCAGAAAAAAAGAAAGCAAACAGCTTTATAAACATCAGACGAGCCAAAAAACAATATACATGCACAGATACATATATATATACACACGTACATACATAAATACATATATATATATATATACGCAAACATACATAAATACATATATATACATTTATATACACAGATACATATATATATATATATATATTTGACAAAAGGGTCAAAATTATTTTAAGGACAAAGAATTGGCGAACAAAAAGATTCTTTGAAATGGTGGTTTGTGCACTTTCAAGAAAATTTTTCATAAGCTTAATTAAACATGTCATAAAAAGCAACATGAGAACCAGAAAATCTCTTTATTAACAGTCATACATCAAAACAACGCCCATCAAACTTGCATAAGAAATTGTAGGAAGTAGAAAACACTATGAATATAGTATTTTTGAGTGAATTAAAACTGTTAATAATTATTGAACTAAGTATGATATACTCCATTAGACAAAACATTCCAAACCATCCATAAATTCTGAGCACCTTATAAACAGTCCCAAAACCTCCTCGTCCAATCTTATTGGCTGAATGAAAGTTATCTGTTGCTGATATTAATTCATTATAGGAGAAATGATTAATATCACGAAGCAAATCCCCTAGCAACACAAAAATGAAGCAAAACACAAAAAAAAAATTGTGAGGTGGAAGATAAAATATGTTGATGCGTGATGAAGTATAAAAAGAAAAGGAAAACAAAACTGATCAGTTGCACATCATATCCACTGGCTAAAAGTATATTAGAACTATTTGCAACAAAATCAAAGTTTATAACTCCCCTAAATAGAAACTAGATTGAGATACAACTATGTGTACAGAGCATGGTAGAAGACCCAATGAACTTTTATCTTTTATTATTGTTGATAATGAGGAAACCATTTGAGGTTAACTTGGCAAGGACCAAAACCTGGGAGAATGAAAATCCGTCTGGCCCCTAATGAAGGTACAAAGAAATATATCTGAACAATTTCCGTCCATGTCATAATAAAAAAAATCTGGACCATCATGCAATATACCTAAGAATGAACATGTAATACAGTAGGTAATCATGGCACACAGCAATTGCAGACACATTATCATTTTCTGCAATTATAATTGGGTAAAGTTTTTAAAATAAGCTGCTTGCCAGACAGAGTTTCCAAATGCTAAACCAGCCAGAGTGCAGATTTTGCAAGCTAACTAACATGTCAAGTAAAACTTACCAATTTTTCTTTTTAATCAAAAGCAGCATAGCACCGAAGCTGAATGCATATGTTAGAACTTTCAAGCTAACTAACCTCATGCTATTATTTATGCAAAAATAATATGAACTTATGGATATGTGTAAACTACTCAAAACTGCAGATAGTTTCACATTCTCTGTTAGAGAGAGAGAGAGAGAGAGAGTAACACTACTGCATATAGTTATTCCTTAATCAAGAACCAATAAAACAAATAGAGCAGATTATGCAGCTATCCCAATACCCGTAATTCATAAAGATGAAGATTTGCAGCATCTTCCATAAAAATAAATGAACTTCGTTAAAAACCAAAAATCTCACCATCTGTGCCACCATAAGCCCCATTTGCTTTCTGTTTTGTACCAAAACAGCTACACCTCATATCTGCCTGCAAATTTATCTGCCACTATTTTCCAGATCACATATCATACCTTTCAAAAACAAAACAGAACACCAGTATATTGTTATAGAGATAGAGAGAAAGGTCAAATAGGGAAAGGGGGATTCAATTCAATGTACTAAAATTCTATTCTACCTCATCAGATTAAACATTGAATGAGCAGTCAATTCTTAGAAACAGTTAATTCCACGTTAAATTTTAAAAGTAAACCCCTCAATCTTCCATAGTGATAAAAAATCATTATCCGCCCAAAAATTAAATTAAAAAAAATTAAATAAAGAACTGTTCGCACCGAAATATTAATTGCAAATACAAAAAAGTTGACTTGCTAAAATCATCTAACAACTACTTACTATAACAATTTACAGTTATATATGATTAATTATTAGAAACCTGATTATGACTTTTCTCCAATTTGAAAATTAACACCTGATTAATACGACGAACAATTAAAAAATTACAAAAAAATAATGGGAATTGAGAACTAATTACCTGGTTTCTGCTACAAAGAAGAAGCTGATTAAAAGTTCTCGGTCGACTTTCTGGCAGGCCGCTATCGGATTTTCTTTATTTCCAGTGGAATGAAGAGCTAAGAATTTTGAATTTTTTTTTTTCAAAAAAAAAAAAAGTTTTGGAGTGTTAAAAATAAAGAAATACTCAAATAGAAATGGCTGACCCTGCGTAGCTCGACCTGGTCAACCGACGAGTGATAACGTAGTAATAGTATGCTAGCCGCTGATTCTTGTTCGCAAGCTTTCATTTTTATGAATTATGGAGTGATTTGAAGAAAGCGACTTTTTGGCGTGGAAGACAGAGAGAGCGATTCAACTAACACATCTACTGTTACGGTTTCCTAATGCAAACCTCGTTCACATTCATGGCTTTGAAAGAGTGCGTGTTTTCTTCTTAATTAGTCTAAAGTAAACACCTCGTTTGCATCATTAGCGGCCTGATTTAATATAATATATAAATGTATGATATATCAATAAATTATATTATTAATGTTTGAAAATACGTGTGATATAATATAACTAAATAAGATAATTTTTTTTATCAGTAAAGGTCAAAGGATTAAATTAAAAAAGAGAAATACAAAGTCTCAAACATGTGGGGGCGTTAAAAGAGGTACGAGACTAATAATAGGAGATGCAAAAGCATAGCAATTTAAACCAACAAAAAATCTAAGAACCTCCCAAAATAAAGAGCACGGGCCCGACAAAACAAGCATAATAGCCTATACATAAAAGAGACACTAAAGAAAAAGATGAGTATTTTTTTTTTATCGGAAAGATAAGTAATGAACATTGACATAGTATCTCAATCCATCAGAGCAGGGACTCAAATAACGGTTATGAACTCAAGCGTAAAGATGAGGATTAAACAGCCATAATCCTCTTGAAAATACAGTCTAATAAGACGCAAATCAAGGAAAGGATATATCCAAAAAGCAGAGGCTGACTCGAAGACAATCTAGGTCAAGGGCATAATCAAAGCTCTTGTGTTGAGAGGTTCACAACACTTCAACCAATGGTTGAAAGGTAAAAGGGGCAGATATCTGCCACTACGTAAGTCTCCAGATGTTCTCCAAATAGAGCTCTAAAAACAAAAGAGAGACACTTATCTGTAGAAAATCCCATACACTGATCTTTGCTAAAGATGTGTCTGACTTGAAGTTTTCCTGCTTGGACAAGTTCACGCACAAAATAAAAAGTCTAATGAAATATGTTTCATTCGTGAGTAAAACACGGGATTAGCACATAAGTATGTAGTCCCAACATTATCACAGAATAAAGTCGGCTTGTAGGACACTGAAAGCTAAAGTTCATGTAGTAAAGACTGAACCCATGACAATTTTGATGTAGTCGTAACGGCACGATACTCGGTCTCGGTGGATGAGCAAGCAATAGTGTGTTGTCACTTTGAGGACAGCGAAATTAAAATTAAGCCAAAGTAAATAACATAGCCACTTGTTGAATGGAAGGTGTCTGTTAGAAATTTAATTAAAGAAAAGTTGTATATTTTATTGAATAAGAAACACTGCTTAAATACAATACTAACATAACTGAAAATAAGTATCATGGATAACGAACTTCCTAAAATCCAACCACTAACTGAAGATTAAGTCTAAAGACAAAAAAAAATAGCAACTGACAGATTATACTTTGACTAAAAAATTGATTTGCAGTATTTGAGACAAAATCTAACACTCCTCCTTGTCTTCTATACTGCAATCACCCATCTTAGCTCGCAAAACTTCAAATTTAACTTTAGGCAGAGCTTTAGTGAAAGCATCAGCAATCTGATCCTCTGTTTTGCAATAAACTAAGGACACTTCTTCTTCTTTTTGAATTTCCCTTAGAAAGTAAAATTTGATCTTAAAATGCTTTGTCTTCCCATGAAATACAAGATTAGAAGAGATTGAAATGGCTGCTTGATTATCAACAAAAATTTGTGTAGACTCTTGTTGCTCTAAATCAAGATCTTTGAGAATTTTTCTAAGCCGCAAAGCATGGTTTGCTGCAGCAGTTACAACAATGAATTCAGCCTCTGCAATAATTTGAGCCACAATTTCTTGTTTTTTGCTACTCCAATTCATTACACCTGACCCGAAACTGAAACAAAAACCTGTAGTGCTTCTCATATCATCAACTGAACCTGTCCAGTCACTGTCAGAATATCCAATTAACTTGAAATTTTGACAATGGACATACTTAACTCCAAAATGAGTTGTTCCCTTGATGTATCTGGCGATACGCTTTGCAGCTTGCAAATGTTCCTCACTAGGATAGATCATAAATTTGAAAAGGAGGCTAACCGCATGCATTATGTCTGGTCTGGAGGCAGTAAGATACATGAGGCATCCAAGTAAACTTCTGTACTGATTTTCTTCCACTTTGGCTGCATCATCGTCTTTGCAAAACTTTACTCTAGGCTGCATAGGAGTGTCAATGGATTTGCATCCTTCCATATGGAACTTCTTCAAGATTTCTTTTGCATATTTGCATTGACTGATGAGGATCTCATTTTTTCTTTGCCTCACTTCAAGACCAAGAAAATAGGACATCGGTCCAAGGTCTGTCATCTCACACTCTTTCAACATTTCTGCCTTGAAACCATCATTAAGCTCTCGATTGCTTCCTGTAACAAGAAGATTATCTACATAAACAGAAACAATGGTTATATTAAAGTAATTCTTCTTCACATACAAAGTTGGTTCACTAAGGCTTTTTACAAAGCCTAAGCTCAGCAAGTGATCATTTATACGACTGTACCAAGCTCTTGGCGCTTGCTTAAGACCATACAGAGTCTTCTTAAGTAAATACACCTTATCTTCATGTCCTTGCACAACAAAGCCTTCTGGTTTCTCAACAAAAATTTCTTCTTCTAAGAAACCATTCAAGAATGCAGACTTGACATCTAGCTGAAACACCTTCTAACCTTTTTGAGCTGCAATAGCTAGCAATAATCTAATAGTATTGAGCCTTGCAATGGGAGCAAAAGTCTCAGAAAAATCAACACCAAAGACTTGCGCATAGCCTTTCACAACTAGTATTGCCTTATGCTTATTTATTGTTCCATCAGCATTAAGTTTTGTCATGAAAACCCACTTCACACCAATAACTTTTCTGTTTTAAGGTCTTTTAACAAGCTTCCAGGTCTGATTTTCTTCAATCATCTGGAGTTCTTCTTTCATGGAAGACTTCCATTTTTGCTCCTGCATTGCTTCAACATCATCCCCAGTAGGCTCTTGTATACTTGAAAATTGACCCTTATCACCTGCACTCCAATCCCATTGATCTTCCTCCATGAAAACAACGTCTCTACTTATTATGAATTTCTCTATTTCTGGCTGAAATATTCTATAGACTTTTGAAGTATTGCTATAACCTATAAAAATTTCAGGCTCAGATTTTTTGTCTAATTTGTCTCTCTTAAACTGAAGAATGTAAGAGAAACAAGGGCATCCAAACACTTTCAAATTAGAGAGAGAGGGTTTGCAACCATACCAAGCTTCATAAGGAGTTTGTTTTTGAAGAGCTTTAGTAGGCAACCTGTTCAACAAAAAAACAGATGTATTAGCAGCATCTGCCAAAAACTTTTTAGGCAAACCTTTCTCATGTAGCAAGTAACGAGTGATTTCCATTATGGTTCTATTCTTCTGCTCACTTACTCCATTTTACTGAGGAGTGTAAGGAGCAGTTAATTGATGTTGAATACAAGCCCCTTCACAGTATTTTTTAAACTGATTTGAAGTGTACTCTTTGCCGTTATCAGACCTCGACACCATGATCTTGCATCCACTTTCATTTTCCACCAATTTTTTGAATCCCCAAAACACTACAACCACTTAAGACTTGAAACCAAGAAAATATATCCAACACATTCTGGTTAAATCGTCAATAAAGGCAATATAGTACTTACTTCCTTTGAGTGATGGTGTTCCAAATGGGCCCCCGAGATCAGTATGTACCAGCTGAAGTTTTTGCGAGGCTCTCCAAGCCTTTTTAGGAAAAGGCAATCTGTTTTACTTGCCAAATTGACAAGTACTACAACTTGATAACTCTTCCTCAAGTGAAATTATGCCCTGTACCAACTAATTTTTCTGCATAAACAACAAAGCTGAGTGATGAAAATGACTCAACCTCTTGTGCCAAAGGTTGATGGTTGTGGCAGAAGCTTGATGGATTGAATGCTCCTCCTCTATTAAATCAAGAGGAAAGCTTTTTCCTTTCATTTTGATTTTGAACACCTCCAGCCCTTTTGCATCCTTGATAATGCAATATATGTTCTCAAAACACACTTTAAAGCCCTTTTTAATTAACTGATCAACACTCAAGAGATTTTGGTTAATATCTGGAATGTACAACACATCAGTGATGACTTTAGTTTCAGAATTGCTTTCAATTGCAACTGAACCTTTACCTTTCACAGGTATGTAATCTCCATTTGCAACTCAAACTTTCGTGATTGTTGTCTTGTCAAGATCCTTGAAGAGTTCAATATTATTGGTCATATGATTCGTGCAACCACTGTCCACAAGCCATGAATCAACCATATTAATGTTAGCATAGCAAGATGCCACAAACAGTTACTCTTTTTCTTCTTGATGTACAGCTTTAGCCTCCACTTGTTGGTTGCTTTTACTTCTACAAATTTTGTCAACATGGTCCATTTGGTTGCACTTGCTGTATTTAGCATCAGGTCTACTCCAATATCTAAAATGTGGATGATTAGTTCTACCACAATGCTTACAAATATGATAGTTACCTCCTTTATTGCTTGTTGCACCATTGTGACTTATTTCAACTCCAGCATCAGCACCTAGATTACCTTTGTGCTTTTTTCCTTTTTTCTTATTGCCCTTCTCAAATTCTTGAATTTGAACTTAGCCTGCATTGCGTCTTCAATTAAGCCATCCTCTCTAATTTGCAGCATTTAGCAACTCGGCCAAAGAAATTTCTGTGAGATCTCGGACTTCCTCCAATGCATAAATTTTGGCTTCAAACTTTTCTGGTAATGAGACTAAAATCTTCTCAACAACTCTGCTGTCAAGCATACTTTCACCAATAAGCCTGAGTTTGTTGACAATTTCCAGCAGCCTATCAACATACTCCTTCACATGAGTCTTTCATCCTCTGCAGTTCAAACTCCCTTCTGAGATTCAAGACACGCATGCTACAAAGCAGAATATTTTACAGACTTTAGTTATTATTATTATATAATCTTTTTATAATACTAACCAACAAAGTGAGCAGACTGGGAAGTAGAAATCTAGGTGCTCCTACCTGTATATCACTAATCTGAAAAAAATGGTGATAAGGGGTGATCCGTCAACTCAATGAACCATAACCTAACACGCGGCTAGGTGGGATAATCAATAAAATCACTTAAGCAGAGGCACATACAAAGTGAGTGAAAGAGGAATCAATATATTCAAAATAATCAAGTATCAACAAATACCACAAATTTATATAATGATAGAATATAATATAACAACTGTTATATACAATAACATATTGTGACATTCAGAACAGAGCAGTCATTGGTTGTATATTAGGGCGATAACTTTCCCCTTTTGCGTATAATAGAATACCAATGCACACCGTCTAGCGGTTTAACCCCACCAGAGTTGGACTATGTCACAATATCAGATATCAATAATAATAACTTTTAAGTAATCTTAATAGAATAATCAAGAAGTCAATAAATATATGTAACTTAACATAAGAGTCAAAATCAATAATATTATAACTACAGATGACCAAAAGAGTGGTTAAACAATAAATAAATTAACAAAAATAGATATATCAATAAATTATTTAATCTGAAGCAAAGGATGTTCCATTGAATATAATACAATACAAGGTATTGAAAAATGGGTTGTAAATAGAATAAGATATTGTTTAATATAAATTAAACAGTGTCGTTCAAGATAAAATAGGTAAGAAATCACATTAGATTATCACTCACATGTAGATTCTTGAGGTGCCTTGCCTTTAAAGCCAGATGATTCTCATATCTCCCTTTTTTCTACATTATTTACGAAATTTGCTATAATTATACCATAATATATAATCTAATTTGTGTACATATGTTCTTTACTATTTTTTTTTGTTTAATTAATATTAATTGTTCTTAATTAATATGTCCTTATAAAAGGATGACATTTATTGTTTACTATTTTATTTATTTATTTATTATTATTATTATTATTATTATTATTATTATTATTATTATTATTCACGTGTTGCATGGAAATCCCATGTAAATTGCCATCTTTTATTTAACTTGTCAATTATCAACTATATCTTCTTTATTATTATTATTATTATTATTATTATTATATATATATATATATATATTCAACATAGATTCTATTATAGCTCCAAATTAATTTTAAATTAAATCTTAATTTAATTATTTTTGTCTTGATTCAAGATTCATTTTAATTTACTCAATAAATTTAAAAATTCTAGCTAACTATAATATAATTACATAAATATATCTTTAATCAAAATCTGATTTTGATTTAATAACACATTAATTAACTATATGTATATCGTAGTATTTATTTATTTTCTAAATCATATATTTTTTTTGTTGTTATAGAAAATAACTAAATTAAAATTTGATTTTTATTTTAATAACACCAATTAACTAAGCCAATTTGGTGTGTGTACATATATATATATATATATATATATATATATTCTAATTTTTCTATAGAAAATAACAAAAATTAATATAGTTATTTAATCAACCGACTGTTTATCCCAATATATACTTTATTTTGTTTGTTTCTTCAGAATTTCAAATTGATCAATCACTGTTTAAGCTTTACTTTATACTTCTATATTTTAGTGAGTTGGACATTGATTTTGTTAAAAGAAAGCACAATAAGCTTTTATAACCTTAGTAAAGAAGATGTTGCTAGTTGTGAAATTAATTTTAACACTTGTTAAGATTTAAATTGCATACTTACACGTGCATGTTGATGAGCAGATTTTCATTCATTATTATTATTAATATCATTATTTTAATAATAATTGTTGTTACACCTATAGATTTAGGTAATAATTTTTTATTCCTTTAACTTTGCATCATCATTTTATATTAATAATATCACTATACGTTACTTAGCCTTTAGAAAAACATAGCAACACATGTACTTATAATTTAACATATCTCATACATTTTTTTTCCTGCCTTCACATAATAATGCTGACATATGATTTATGTACACATTAAGTCACATGTTGAGCTTTTTTTTTTTTTTTTGGGCTTGCTTTATCTTTTAACATATAAGCTTGTATTATATTTATTATATATATATCTAATCCCAATTGTATATTTCATTAATTTTAGATCTAATGTTTAGTCTTATTAATTATTAGTTGCCAAATTAAAGTGTATTTGTAATTCTTAGTTATATGAAAATTACTTGCAATATTATTATTATTATATTTAAATCCTTTAGTGCAATTATTAATTAAATATTCTAATAAAATTTTATTACTCTTATTTATTTACATGGAGTGTTACAGATGTGCAACCGGAGAAGATGAGATTGTTCCTTTAAGCCACTAGTATATGCCATCGGTGTTCCTACCTTGAAATACTTTCACCAGAGTGGTGAGATCCTTGACAATAAAATAAAAAGGAAAAAAAATTCAAAGGATATGTTGTTAGATTGGCAAAACTGTGAAACATATAAAATGGTATTCATGTAAGGGACACACAAAACATTAGATAAGCTAAAAGTGGAGTTTGAATGGTACAGTTGAGAGTGATCCATTTGAGTGATAAGTAAACTTGTCCCATTGTCGATTAGAACCTCATCATACATAGTCAGTGGCGGAACTAGCGACTTATTAAGGGAGCAAAATTTTCACCGTCATTGCCAGAATTACTGGCCGGTCGGTTATCGGAGACAGAGTTGGTGAGGCTGTTTAAAAGAAAAAAAAAAGAAACCAAACCAGCAACCAAGGAAAGGGAGGTTCTGTTGCAGCGGCTATATAATCAGCAGCCAAGAAAGCTCTCCGTTCTCTCTCACATGTGCTTCCGGTCGGCCAGTCAGGGGATCGTGTGACTTCATATGACCTCACCTAGTTTCGCCATTGTACCTAGTGTAGTCAGAGTGAATGGAGAGGTTGCGAAAATCGCCGGTGATGTTGTGAGAGGCGCCATTGTCTATAAGCCAAGTTTGATTATTAGTTTTGCTGACTGTCGAAACATTAGCACTGGGAATTGTTGGCAGAGGGTAAGGTGTTTCTCCTGTTACATATCCAGTGAGGGCAAAACTAGTGAGGAGTGCTGTAAACTGAACTCGCCAAGATAATGGGTGAAAGATTTAATAAGAGTTGGGACATTTTATATTTTATAAAAATTTAAAAAAATTAATTAATTTTATTATACATATAAATTTTATATATAAATTTTTAATTTTTATTATTTTAATATGAGATATATTTATTAAATATTTTTTAATAAGTAATTTTAAATATTAATATAATAAAATTTAATTTATTAAAATAGTTCAAAACAAATGAAGAAATAAAGTATACCTAATGCAAGTGACGCTCATGATAAATTTTGACCCATTGCATTAATGATTATTTGAGTACCTAATCAAATAAATAACTTTAAATATTAATATAATAAAATTTAATATATTAATTAATTTATTAAAATAATTTAAAACAAATGAAGAAATAAAGTAGACCTAATAATCAAATAAAGTGATGCTCAAGAAAAAATTTTGACCCAGTGCATCAATGATCATTTTAGTACCTAATCAACTCGCCGCAATGGTAACAGTGCGAAAACCTAGAGTGTATACAGTAAAATAATGACTCTAGTATATAGTTAAAAAAATAGAGATAAAAAAGTCATAATAATAAAATATTTTTAAAAGTTTTTCACAATAAATAATTAATAAAGAAGACATGTGGTCAGCTAAATTTTGAGCAACTCCCTGTTGTCAAAAGTCCTGAAAAAAATTTAAATAAATTAAATTTGACTTTTTATTATAAATAATTTATAGGTATTGAAATTGATTAATATGAGATCTTAGTAGGATGGCAACGGATTGAGTTATTTTGAGTATTTAATTTATTTTAATATGCTTATATAAGGTGTGAATAATTTATAAATAAATTTAGATAGATAAAAATAATTTTTTTACTATTTGTAATAAATTTGGATTAAATTCGAATATAGACTATCGAATAAAATATGTATATTAAAAAATAACAAATTTTATAAAAAAATTAACAAATTATTTATTTAATAATAATCAAAGGGGAAAATAATTCACAAGATAAATATAGTTACAAGCTGACCCTAAATATTAACTTGATTATTAATTTTTTGTTAACTTAATTAGAGTCAATTTTAAAATAATTTTTAAGTAAATATATTGAAGTTAGAGTAGCAATGGATAGGGTATTCGCAAAAATTACCTTATTCAAATCTAAATCTAAGTCCGTTTAATTTTTAAACTATCAGAATCTGTTTAAATCATATTATAGTTATATCCATATCCGTTTCAAATCTGTTTAATACTATCCGTTTATTATCCGAAACCGTTTAAATATAAAAATTTAAAAATATTATAAAATTTAAAAATATAAATTATAATTTTTTTAATTAAATAATTATAAATAAAAATTTAATATTAATACAATTTTATTAAAAATAATTTTATATCACATAATTTTATAATTAAAATAAAATATACTAAATACTCCTTCCGTATCATTTACATAGAAAAAGTAAAATGGACACGAAAATTAAGGAAATTTTACTTTTTCCATCTCTATTTACTTAAATAACCCTAAAAAAATCCCTCAAATTAAACTTTTAAGGCAAGGGTATAAATGGTATTTTGTCTCATTTCACTTCCCAAAATTTACCTAAAATGGCATATTTTCTATATAAAAGATACACCAAAAAAGAAAATTTTTCCTATGTAAATGATACGGAGGGAGTATATAATTAAAATTTTAATAAAGTATAATTAATATATAATCGGATTCAGATAACGAATACCTATTGATCTATATCTGAATCCGACCTAAACTCGTCACAGATAATAAAAGTACTATTTATATTTATCCAAACTCATTTATAAAATATTTATATTTATATAAATTGATCAGATATCTAAAAATACTCGACTCATTGTCATTTCTAACTGAAATCATAAATTTATTTAGAAATTAACTTGAAAAAAATTGACTTTTGATAAAGAAAATAAAATAACAACTACAAGTTTAAAATATTATATGTCGATGTTGAGCATTTAAATTCAAACCATTAAAAGGAAATGTGAACTACTAAGTAATGACGAATATTATTCCATTCAAATATGCCAAGAATTTCCAATTCAAAGTTTTGGAGACTAGTGGAATATGAATCAATTGATTGGATTTACAAATTATAAATGGAAAAGTAAAACTTAAAAAAATATTTTTGCGGGGCAAAGTAATAATGGTCTGCAAGTCCGTTTGTTATTTTGAATAATAAATAAGAAAATTACATTACTCAAAAGTTACTGATTGGCTGATTAGAGGTGAGAATTTGGCAAAAAAGGAAATCAAAATCAAAATTCTTAAATATTGAAGGCACTGTTGAAGATCAACTTCAGCACCGGTCAACATATTTGGAGTTCGTGTCTAAATTATTTGAGTAAATTATACTCGATCATTTCATTTTTAAAATTCATTTTATAAGGATACAATTTCTTAAATTATTACATTTAATATTTAAATATTTTCCAGCTCATTTTTCGTGAATGCTATTATCAAAAACTAAAGGGGTGCAATAGATTAGGATTTTAATAAATTTTAAAAGAGTTGATGATTTTAATGAAATTTAAAGATTTTAATGAAATTTTATAAAATCTGTCATAATTTTATATGAAATTTAATATAGTTTATTGAATTTTTATTATAGATTTTTATAAATTTTAATAGAATTTTAATTTTAATTTTGATAGAATTTTAATTTTTTAAATAATTAATATTTTGATAAAAAAAAATATAATATATTTTATTGGAAATATTATACTATAAATTTAACTTTCATGATATTGGACAAATGAATAAATATTATAAAATTTTACAGTAAATAAATAAATATATAGATATTAATTTTTTTTCAATATTATCATTATAAGATAAAAAATATAAAAAATAAAAAATATAAATATGAATTGAAATATAGCATTAGATAAATATACCTAAATATTGTATCATCTCCGGTGTGTTCTTGACGAGTGACATGAAAGGAAAGCATATGTGCAGAAATGTCTATGACACTCATAGTCTTTTAAATCATTCTAGTTGGTTCAATCATGGTAGATTTTTTCACTCTTTGAAATTCTATTTTATTAGTTTAATTAAGCACACTATATAAAATAATATAAAAATAATATTCATAAATGTAGTTATGAAATAAACAATTAATTAAATACACTATAGAAACTACAATCATAGAAATGCCAACCTACCAGTCATTACATAGCATAGAAAATATATTCAGAAAACAACATAAAACAAATAAAATTTTCAAAATATGCCCTCAAATACAGTCCTTATTTGTTTCCAAAACGGGAATAGTAAAAAAGCTTGCAGTTTTCCATCTTTCCAATAAGTTTTGTACTTGTATGCATACAACATTCTATTTTCAATACCTAACTTGAAAGAAAAAAAAATATTGTATCAAACAATCTCAAAAAATTGGAGATTTAACTAACGTTGCATGATATTATTTGTCATCTGTATTCAGTGAAGATATTGGCAATTAAAATTCCGCCAAAGCTTGGAACACAACTAACTCCTCTAAATTTACACACCTTTTTTTTTTTAAAAAATAAATATTAGAGATTTTGACAAATTATGATAAAGTTATTACTTTCATTCCAAAATTTATGATTTTTTGACTTAATTTTAGAATTTAAAATTCTTTTTTTTTTTCAAAATAAGTAACACATGATAGGGTTAGCTTTAGTAAGCTAACATATAATGAGTTTGAGTGTGAAGGTTAGCTTTAATAAGCTAACGCATAAAGTATTTGAGTGAAAAAGTTAGTTTTAACAAGCTAACACATAATATATTTGACTGTGAAATTTCTTTCACTAAATCTTGTAATTTATATTTTGTCAATTAATAAAAGTTTGAGTATTTATTATTGAATTTGCTCTATCTTTAGGCAATTAATTTAATTGCCAACATCTGATATCATAGCCAAAGTTGAATTGAGATGGCTTCAACTTCAACGTCCAGAGTTCAAATTTAATCAACAATTTTTAAATTTGATGAAAAAAATAATTTTGTGATATGGAAGCATTTAATGGAGCTATGCTTAAAAAGTAACGGTTATGGAAAAATTTTAGAAAAATATATTTTTGAAAAGGAAAAGCTATCATTTGAAAACTTACAACAATTGGATCGTGATCGTTCGTTAAACGAGAAGGCTTTATATTTAATTTGTCAATCTGTGGAGCTATCGGTCTTGAAAAAAATATTTCATGCCAAAATAGCAAAGAAGACTTGGAGTATCATGTTCAAAACATATGAAAGTGCATACTCAGTCAAACGAACAAGGCTGCAAGGATTAAAAAGACAATTCGAGCTTATGAAACAAGAAAAAAAATGAAAATATTCGTGACTATTTCTTAAGAATGGAGAAACTAGTCAATGAAATAAAGAATAATGGTGATCAAATAAAAGAGAAACACATCATATAAAATTAATTTTATTAACTTAAAATATATTTCTGCTAGTTGATTTAGTGTTGCATAACTAAAATTAAAATTTTATCACATCTAATTCATTAGTGCAATAATAGATTTTTTTATTTAAATTTATAGTGATAATTATTAGTCAAAATAAAAGAGGGATAAAACATAGATAATTGTTATCAAAATTAGAAAATAAATAATAACCATTTTTAAAATTATAAATGATTAATTTGCAAAATTTTTGTTTAAATATTTGACCAATAAGTATATACTGTAGAATAATTATATTGTAAAATTTTATGTTAAGATATAAATAAAAGTTTGGATGGTGACTTTTAAAAACTTTGAATGATAATCGATTTGGCCCCTTTGATGTTCAATCCTGGATTGGTTACTGATTATAACCACCATTAATTATCAAGAATGAAAATAGAGTGAAATAAGAAAAATCTATTAATCCATATTTTTGTCTTTAGGAATCCAGGCGTGCTCTGACATAATTGAAAATATCATTGTATATTAATTAAAAATGAACACAAGAGCCTTTTTTTCATAATTTCTAATCATCAATATGTATGTATTAACATTTTAAAAAATAAAAATATTGATATTGCATTAGAAATAAGAAAAATAAAGTTCCAAGTCATAATTTTCTAATCCAAAGGCTAGAGATAAACAATCAAGACCATAGCCAAGGGTCATAAGTAGCTATTCAGGTAGATAAAGTAGAGCATGCACTGCAAAAACAAACAATAGCATCCAACATCACAATTCCATAGCAGAAAAAAAAACATTGACAAGAAAAATATCGAAACAATCCAATATATGTCCATATTTAAGATAAACCCTAATTAGTAATTAAGGCACCGTCTTAAAACACTATAAAACCTAACTACTACAGCAATTAGCAAGAATGCGCATAAAAACATCAAACAACAAAAAGCCAAGATGGGAAACCATATCAACTTTATCGAAATTATATTAGAAAAATAAGAGCAAGTACATTAGACCTGAAAGAAATGATATATACGAAAATAAATTTTGCAGACAAAGAAAGCTACGTAGAAGAAGATGAAGCATGTTTTTTCACTGGGATAAAATCTCTGGAATAGAGGCTAGATTTGTAAAAGATTTTTTATTTATACCCAACATTCTAAAATCCAATAAAATTCAAAAATTTATAAAATCCACCTAAATTAATGACTTTTTGATTATCGTTATATTTTAATATACTTTTAAAAAATCACTGTTGAATGTAATCATATTTTATAAGATTCTAATAAATCTTAATTGAATACCATTAGATTTTTAAAGCCAATTAAAATCCAATGAAATCCTAATCTAATACAACCCTCTAAATGTTAGTACAGTTAAATTATTGAATAAATTTGGTACACCAGTCCAGAGCAAAGGTATTTATACATCTGTATTCATAATAGAGCTTTCCTTGTGAAGTTTTTCCCTCTTCCTATAGTCTTTCTTCTTTCAATTTTTTGATCTAGATCTGGGGTTGTTGAAGTCGTTAAAAGCCCTAGATCATTTTCCTTCTCTTTGTTTAAGCTTATATTTTCATTCTTTTTGTGGCTTGTTTTCTTTTTTCCCTATAAATCTAATATTTGCAAAGCCATTTTGGCCTTCATAGGCCAAGGTAGTACGGCTTTTATGGTTCTTTCATGAAGTTGTCGGCCTTTGGGATAGAAGAGCTCTTATTGCTCTTCATCTTTCTAATTTGTGTTTCTTATTCACTTTAAAAAGATCTCGTGCTCTCCACTATTTAAAGCCCTTTTCCCCTCTCAACAGATGCTCTTTTACAAAAGTATCTTACAAGTTTTCATCTATATTAGTGACCTTAGAGACCTCATATGTTTTCTATTATCAAGCATGAAGTTTGATGCATACGTATCAATATGGTTCTTCTAATTAATATGTTACACGCAAGATCATTTTTAATTTTCAAAAATTACATATGTATCAATTTGACTTGCATATTATAAATATATGCACAAATGATTAATTTTCTAATATTATGAATATTAAGGAGCTCTCTAAAAAATTAATTAAGTTGAAAAAATATCACATTTACTTATTGGTAAATTATTTGCTAGTAATTTTGATTTTACTTTTTGCAATAATAAGTGTAAAAAGAGTTTTCTTATTTTAGAGATAAGTTAATGATTTGGTTATTTATATTGCAAAAGATATAAATTTCATTAATATTGAAAATATTATTCAAAAATTTCAAAATAAGAATTTTAAAAAATGTTATTTATAGTAAATATAACTATAATAATTTTTTTTATTATTTTTCATATGCTTTGAACTTTAAATAAATATTATTAATTTTATTATTTATAAGCCATCACTAATTATAACTCTAGGAGTTGCAATGAATAAGGTACCCGTAAAAATTATCCTACCTAAACCCGTTTTCGTTTAATATTACTTGTTTATTATCCGAATTCATTTAATTACCCGTTTAAATATAAAAATATTATAAAATTTAAACTATAAATTATAATTTTTTAATTAAATAATTATAAATAAATATTTAATATTAACACAATTTTATTAAAAATAATTTCATACCACATATTTTTATTCTTAAAATAAAATATAATAAATATATAATTAAAATTTTAATAAAATATAATTAATATATAATCGAGTTCGGATAATAAATATCCAATGATCTATATCTAAATCCAATCTAAATGAGCACGGATAGTAAAAATACTATATGCATTTATCCAAATTTATATATAAATTATCAATATCCTATATAAAAAAATTAAAACGGGTGAGATATCCAAAAATATCCGCCCCTTATTTTGTGCCCATTTGAGGTATCTTGATTTTACCTCTACGCAGGTGCTCCTTGTGAGCATAGTTGGGGTAGCTGGCGGTTTCTTTATCTATGTGAGTTTCTTATATCTTTTTTTTTTGTTACAGAGTACTAGAAAAGAATTCTAAGCGATGTTGCGTGATTTTTTTGAAATCTATGATAATTTAAATAAATAATTTTTATCTACAATTATAAATAAAAAAATTATTATATATATTGATAAATCTAAATAAATAATTTATAATTATTAAATTACTTACAAATTAAAAGAACAAAACTAGCACCTTAAAAGAATAATCACAATAAAACTCACTATCAATGACACCCAAAATCTATAACATAAAAAATATCCAAAAACATAATATTGAAGAATCATAAGTATCAGGATGCAATAAATATACATTATTATTTACAATAAAATTGTAAATGAAAAATGCATAAAACAGGAAAAACAACTGGGCTAAAAAATAAGCTAAGAAGGCTTTACAATAATAATCCAATTGATAATTGTTGAGATTTTAGAAAGAATTTCTACATGTAGTTTTAAACATTCTGCAACTTTTGATATTCTAGCTAAAGATACAGAGTTTGAATAAAAAAGATGATGAATGAAGCTTATCTAAATGATTTAATTTAATTTTAAATTTATCTAAAAGAATTTAATTTTATTTGAAACTTATATAAAGAATTTAAATTAATTTGAAACTTATCTACATAAATTTAATTTAATTTTAAATATATTTAAAGAATTTTGATTTAATTTAAAAATTATGCAAAATTAATTAATTTTAATTTAATATTTAAAAATTTTAATTAAAAAAATTTGAAGGAGAGACATATGGTACAATGTTGTGTTGATGACAACAGTTTTAGTGTAATGTACAGATGCTTGTAGAAATAGTGTAGTTTGGCCAGCTCCTGGCCTTTGGCTCCTAGGGATGTTTTTAACTCTCCTTGGATTCTTGTAATTGTTCTTTTGTTTTAATGAAACTTCTATTTCTATTGGCTCATAAAAAAAAATTCAAAGCACAGTAACTTAAAACATCTCCAATGGGATGCAATTTCATGATACCAGTCATATTTCTATTAGAAAAGTGAGACTGGCATTGTAGCAAGCCCAAAAGTGGAACAGTCCCTTTAAAGAGGGACTGTCCTACTATGCTCTTTAAATTTTGAAGGGCTATTATGTTATTTTATTTAGAAAAAACATATTTCAACGATAAAAAAAATAAATATTATACAAATTTTGGCAAATGAGCTATCAATAATTTTTTAATAAAAAATTTATTATTTTTTAACTATTTATTTTGTAAATTTTTACTTAAAAAAAAACCAACTCTTTTCAAATCACTTTCATACAAAAATCTACTACTCCCTCACTTTACAACAATTCGTTTACAATTAAATTGCCCCTATAGTTTCACCAAAAAATGGATCCAAATCAATGCCAATTCTTTTTTCAATTATTTGCAAAATTATAACTTCCTTCAAAGTCTAAATTTTCAAGATTATCAACCTGCAAATTCTAACTTACTATAAGTTTCAAATTTTTCACAATCTCAAGCTACAAATTCAAACCTACCTCAAAATCTAAAATTTTAAGTTCCTTATTTTCTTAATAATTAAAATCTACAAAGATATCAATTTTCATCTTCTCCTATTTTCTCCTATTATACTCTTCACAATTTCAAACCTAATCTAGCTGTGGATGATAGAAATCCGCCAATATTAGGGGGGTTATCTAATCAAACTCTTTAAACGCCCATAAGTTTAACTTAGATTCACCATATACATCGTTTTGTAATAACAATGTTGCAAATGCGATAAACATTGGTGATAATGACTTTGACATTGAAAATGTGCACGAGAAATGATAAAAATGATAGAAAAATGAAAAATGACTAGAAGAATACTAGTCAATGGCGATAGAAAAATAATAAACTCCTCATAAGTCATGGTCGAATGTGTTGATAGATCCTACTGTCAGCACTGATTAGAAATGTGTTTCGTTCTGAAGTTGCATCCATTAGTATTGTGAAGATATCAATTCTGACATTATCAAAAGAGGGCTAAATGTTATAAAAAAGCAATGATATATGATTAACCATAAAGCTCAGTTATTTAATAGATATTACGATCAGGCATCTCGATAGATAGAGAGTGGTTCAAATATGGATAATATAAAAGAGTTGGCTCATCGGCTCTTGTGAGGCATTAAAGTGAGCTGCGAATGGAATAAAAATGGAGAAGTCCTTCAAACAATAGTGGAGATTCCAAGAGAATAAAAATAAGTGCTATTAGGATATACTCATCATCATCAAATTTTGAAACGATAACGACCAATGATGCTGCTGTAGAGTAGTTTGTCTAAAAGGCACCAAAATAGCTAAGAGAATGGGTAAAAGGGAATCAAAAGCGACTAGTGTTAGAGACTTTGTCAAGAAAGAGCGACCCATGTTGGAGACTTCATAAAAAAAGAGTGATCGGTGTTAGAGACTTCGTCAAAGAAGAGATTGAAGCAATTCTCCATTGGTAATGCTCTTAGTACACTAGCACGACAATAAAATGTTATGGCTTCTATGAAATAAAATCTCCTGTTAATAATAATAATAATAATAATAAATAGATTCATTGGTAACATGACAAGACAAGGCATTTGACACTACCAGGAAAAGACTAATAGCTGCGTGGTGGTGGAATTGCGGTGAGGAGGGGAAGTTTTTTGACTGGGCGGTGATAGCTCAGATGTTTTTATTTTTCAGTCAGAGAGGACAAAAAAGCATCACCCCTACCCTCATTGCCAAGCTTTTGCATTCTTTTTAAGGACCATACTTTTCTTTTCTTTTATTTATCTTCTCATATAATAAGACTCCATATTGACATTATTTGACCAAATTGATTTTCACTTGGTTACTCATAATTAATTGGTCTGCCAATTCAAACCACTTGCTATTATTTTAATTTGGCAATTCCTCAATGGAAAAAGAAAGAGAAAATAAAATCCGGCAAATAGGCTCTCCTTAAGAATAGGCTAACACGAACCAACCACTATTAGAGTTGCAAGTTTTCAATTTTTTTTCTTTTGTTTTGATAAGAATTGTACTCCACAAATTTTCGTATTCATGTAAACTTATTCTCCCTTGTAACATATAAATTTAATTATGATGATAATAATAAGATTGGATTAAAAGGGATATTTAATAAATTAATACTGTATTTAACTTCAAAACCATGAAATGTCTTTGATATTGTGAAATTAGGATTTGAAAAATCGTTTTTAATTGACAGACAAAATTATTTTAATAGACAAATGGATGAATTTTAACTTATTAATATTGAAAATATTTTCACTATGAATTTAAACTCACGTCAACCCTTTTTTTTAATCAAAATAAGAAGATTATATTACAACAGAACCCCATATAATAATAAAAGCTCATTCATGGTGAGGGGAACCATGAAGAGGAGAAGATTTACAGTCCAACATAAAAAAAAAGGAACAATCAAAGACATAAAAAAGCTAAGTCTTGCAAGATCTTCTTAGAAAAGAATCTTAGGCCTGATGGATTAGTGAAATACCTATAGAAATCCTATTTAAAATAGCCCAACAAAGAAGCTTAAGCTTGAAATAGAAAGTGAACATATCTAAGCCTTCGTTTGATTGGAAGTAATTGGAGGTAAAAGAGGAGAAAGTAACTATAATTTTATTTCTTTTCTCTTGTTTGGCATGAGAAGCAGTAGAGTAAAAAGGTGTAAAGTGAAGTAACTTCAATTTTTTAATTTCCTCTCTAATCTCTAAAATATTTCTGTTCAAAATGGAGAAAAATGAGAGGTTCGAAAAAGATGTGGATGAGAACCAACGTCATCTTGAACAGTAAGGATCCGAAAAGACCTAAAATTGAAAATATCCCAAAAGATACAAACGCAAAGGAGATGAACAGGCGATTCCGAAGTTTGAACCACTTTATAAGATGAACCGAAAATTGTACAGCTTCTATCCATGAACTAGGCAAAGAGATAAGGCTTCTAGATTAGGCCAAGCCACCATGAAGGTGGGGAGCAAAAGGCACCAAAGAAGGCCAAATCTCAGAAATTTACTAATTTGAAAAAAAAAACTGGCAGCCTTATTAATTTTAGAAGAAAGAAATGATAAAATCAATTATCCAATGCAGAAATAACAGCAACAAGAACATCAGCCTATAATCTGATTTCCACGCACATCCTTTTTGTCTCCTCACGCAACCAAAAAGGAAAATAAAAAACCCTAAAAGGCCAAAATCTCTCTGTCTCTCCCTTAATTTCAATTCCAAACTCACAAACTAACCCCACTCTCTCTCTCTCTCTATATCTACAGTGATACCTGTCGCCCTCAATTGCGACTTTTGCACCACTTGGATTCATTTAACCTTTCTCTCTTTCTCTCTCTTTGTCTTTCTCTATCTCTCTCTAAAGTTATATATATAGAGAGGTTAGGGTTTTTTTTTGCGAAATGAATAATCAACAACAGCAACAGCCACAGCAGCAGCAGCAAGTGGGCTCGGGGGGTAGTAAGGACCCTGAGGAGGAGAGTGTGGACCAGTCTCTGGAGATAGTGGCCAAGGCGGCGGGAGCCGCGGGCGCGGAGAAGCCCGAACCTGTTAGTAGCGAGGAAGAGAGTGTTGAGAAGCCTGACGATCCTATGGAGGAGGACTCCGTCAGTCCTGCTACCGTGTTTTGTATTAGGCTTAAACAACCTCGCTCCAATTTGCAGCATAAGATGAGCGTCCCTGAACTTTGTCGCAATTTTAGGTAAATTTTTTTTGGCTACAGATTACTGACCAAGATTTTTCCCCCCTTTTCGTTAATGCGTCTGAATTGCGTTGATGGAAGTAATTAGGCTTTTGAAATCGCGGTTTCGTGGAAATTTGATGGGGCTTGAGCGGTTTTTAGTTGTTGGCAGAATTTCTGGGTGGGAATTGAGTTTCTTTACAACGACTTGAGCATTATGGTATTCGTTTAGCGCTCAAATTGCGTTTAAAATTTGATGGAAATTGACAATATCAGCTGATTCTGTTTGTCTTTTGGATCTTAGGAGGAAGTTAAGTTCGTTCTAGTAAAGCTTACGGCCAACTTGCTTCGGTAGAAGTGAGTAATAAAAATGAAGAGGAGCAGCCTTTATATGCGAATGCTCGAGAGTTCTTATATTTATATGAATTTCAGTTTCTTTTGGTTCTTCAAGGTTATGATACTACTTGTTCTGAGTTTCAGATTAGTGGCGACAGTTACCATGTTCAATTTTGCTTTAGGTTCTGATTTTTCTACCATTTCTCCTTGTTCATTCTCGGTTGGTCCATACTCCCTTGCTCCTAGCGTTAAATTAATACACTCATACGGTCAGATACCGGATAATTGAGTTTTATAGCTACCAAAATCATACTATTGGTAACATAAGGTGATATTGATTAACATTATTCCATTAGTTAATCTGCCTGTTGCTTATCTATTCTAATTTCTAAACTTTTGCCCTGATAATAGGATGGCGTGTTAGAGTCTTGTAGAAATCAGTCTGATATGCCTTATCTTATTTATTATACAATATGGTGATTCTCTTAAACTAAGTGACATATTTGCTTTACGAGTATGATCCTCTTATTTTGTCTATATACCACTTTAAAGATATTTGTGAATTTTTGTTCTTATTCTAATGTTTTTCTTTTCAGTGCTGTTGCTTGGTGTGGAAAATTGAATGCTATAGCTTGTGCATCAGAAACTTGTGCAAGAATTCCCAGGTCAGTGCAATTTTTTCTGGAATGTGGGAGCTTTTTCGATTGACTTGAGTTGCAGTTTGGAATTTTTCCCATCAATCTGCTAATGTGCTAAAGAGATGATTTTGAAATGACCCATTGAGTGAAAACCATGTTGTGTGCCAGTTAACTCCCTGGCTAGTGACATCCTTTTTAACATGCAACATTTAACTTTGTTGAAAAAGTAAATATTTCAATGGAAGTTAAGAATTCATGAGCTTGCTTTACCACATAAGTGTCTTTGTGACATGCTTGTGGAGATGATTCTGATACCTGTTTTCTGGTTTGGCCTTAAAGAAATAATGTTGAACCAAGATGAATGGAAGCCTCATTTTATTTTTTTTCTTTCATAAAAACCATTCTGATCCCCTGTGTTGTTCTTGTAGCTCCACTGCAAACCCACCATTCTGGATCCCCATACATATTGTTATCCCTGAGCGACCAACTGAATGTGCAGTTTTCAATGTGATAGCAGGTAGTTTGATTCAAGCTGCTGCTTTTATTGGTCCATCTAATTTTTAGAATTGTTTAAAGGCAATTTGATACTTTTTGTGTCAACGCATTGTTTTCCATTTACATTGGATCTTAATTTTCCAGACAATGAGCAGTTGTATTGACTTCCTTTGCAGATTCTCCCCGTGATTCTGTTCAGTTCATTGAATGGTCCCCTACTTCTTGTCCTCGTGCCTTGCTAATAGCTAATTTCCATGGGAGGATAACCATCTGGACTCAGCCTTCTCAAGTAAGCTAGCATGCTGCATTGTTTTGGCCAAATTTATAAGTAGAAGCCTTGTTCCTCTCACAATTTTAATGGTATTTTCATGTTTTACTCGATTGTGATTATATTTATCTGTCACTCTATTGGTTATCACCGTTGTTCTTCTTGCATTACCAGTTATAATTTGTTTATCAATTCTTCAAATCCTTATTTACCTTATAACTTGTCTTTTTATGCAGGGTCCGGCTAATTTAGTACGTGATGCTAGCAGCTGGCAGCGTGAGCATGAATGGCGTCAGGATATTGCAGTTGTTACCAAGTGGCTATCTGGGGTCTCTTTGGTATGCTGTTATTATTATTGTCATCGCTTCTGTGATTCTGAAATTAATATTGTAGTTTTGTGCTGTATTTATGATATTGTTTTTGCACTTGAGGTGTTAGCTTCACATTCACATATTGGAAAAGTGAGAGGAGAACTTAAGTTATTATGGGAGATATAGTACAAATGATAGGAAGGAGACATAGGTACTATTTTTTAGAATCAAAGATTTTAATCTGTTTTTTTTTTTAATGTAGAAACAACTTAATGATGCAGAAATAAATTCCTTTGAAATAAATAATTAATTCTTACTACTTTTACAGACATATGTTTCTTTTTTTTTTTTTTTATTTTGTTGTTCTTTCTTCATTTTCAATCCAGAAAGGAGAACTACGTTTGCCTTTTTATTAAGTATTACTTGGCTTTGTCTAATTGTCTATTTTAGTGACAAATGATGTTAGCCAACAACTTCATTGATTGTTTGAGCATTCTTGGTACACCTAGCTTTTCCAAACTAGGTTGGAATCCTCTTCTTCTATGGTTGGTGAGTACGCAGAGTTCTCCTAATATGTCAATTTTTCTGGTTGTTTGGTTATTATATTTTTGACAGTTATCCCACCCATCCATCTAGTGAACTACTTTATCCTTTCCTATCGTATGGAGCATTATGCTTCAGATGCTCAAATACTGTTTTGAAGTTCTTGTTTGAGGGTACCTAATATGGAGCTCATCCCTATTCAGGTTCTGCTTTATTTTGCTACTTAAACCATATTTTCTGATGTGTTCTTGTATGATAACTTGCATTTATGTTATTGGATAAACGTTTGATGCAGCGATGATTGCTTTGATTTCTCTTTAAACCTTGGGCCAAAAGTGGCGGTGGTAATTTTTGTCAAGATGCGTAGCTTCTCAAGTTTCAAAAGTTTTTAGTTAATTTTTTTAATTTAATTGTAATGGTGAAGTTAAAATTGTTAATCTGTGCATTTTGGTTAATGTTTGACCTCTTCTCAAAAATCAGTATAGGTGGCTTTCATCAAAGTCCAGCAGTTCTGCTAATTTGAAGTCGACTTTTGAGGAAAAATTCCTTTCACAGCAGTCCCAAACTTCAGGTTTGTCTTTGAGGTGTTCTTGGTAAGCTCATGTAAAAGTTCTTGTTTAGAAGGTTGTGGTCATGGCTTACTGAATAGCATTTTTTCTTCCCGGTGATTAAATCACATTTTTCAATGTTTTGAAAATGAAATGGTCAATCTAATTCCAGAATTGTAGATTTAAAATCCTTGGTGAAATGGCTTTTGCAATGATTTCATTCACATTGAAATGGCTTTTGCAATGATTTTATTCACATTAGCTATGTGGTAGCTTGTGAATTTTATGTGGGGTTGTTGCAGTATCTCTTGTGGCCTTCCAATTGCACTGTTTTCGTGTCTGAGCATATTTCCTGGTCCTGCTGTTTTTTAGGTATATCATTATTTTTAAGGTTACAAAATGGATTGTTACTATTATTTTTGATAGAAAACTTCAATTAAACATGCAATTACTTGTATATCTGATAATTTTTAATTTGAAATGAATATTAACCAAACAACTAAAAAGGCCAAAATACTCGTTCTTTTGCATAAATATTATTAAAGCATCATCTATAAGTGCTAAACTAGAATCTAGAGTGCTGACTTGAAAAAGTGAGGATAATCTTTTTTATACCTGGCAGGCAAGTAAGAATGAGGCTGCTGGCAGAAAAAAGAGTTTTTTGGATTTGGGTCTTTATATCTATAACATCTGTTATAGTGGTTATGTAATGTGTGCATCGGCCAATGTCAGTTTGTATCTGTATCAATCTGAGGTGGTTTGGTCTGTAATTTCCAAATTCCAACCCTGCATTTTGAGAGGAGAAGTGGGGGGTTGGTTGTGGAATTTAGTTGTTGCATTGCATTGAAATGATTGATCATATGAAAGGTTATACTGGCATAAACATACTTATCTTGACACACTCGAACAGAACCATAATTGATGCAGTAACTGGTTTTATTTCAGCTAGGTGGCCAAATTTCCTGTGTGTTTGTTCTGTTTTCGCATCAGGCTCTGTGCAACTTCATTGGTCCCAATGGCCTCCTAGTCAGAGTAATGCAACACCAAGGTGGTTTTGCACGAGCAAAGGACTGTTGGGTGCTGGGCCTAGTGGGATTATGGCTGCTGATGCTATCATAACCGATAGTGGTGCCATGCATGTGGCAGGTGTTCCAATTGTAAACCCGTCTACTGTTGTTGTTTGGGAGGTTACTCCTGGCCCTGGGCCTGGATTTCAAGCAACTCCAAAAACAAGTGCCAGCACTGGGGTGCCACCTTCTCTTAATCCACCTACTTGGTCGGGTTTTGCTCCTTTGGCTGCATATCTGTTTAGCTGGCAAGAATATCTAATATCAGAAGCAAAGCAATGGAAAAAGCAAGCAGACCAAGATTTTAGTGACACTGTATCTCTTCACTGCTCCCCAGTTTCAAATTTTTCAGCATATGTGAGTCCTGAGGCTGCAGCTCAATCTGCAGCGACCACTACGTGGGGATCTGGAGTTACTGCAGTCACTTTCGATCCAACTCGTGGTGGTTCTGTGATAGCTGTTGTGATAGTTGAGGGTACTTGTTCTAACTTCAAATTTAGTTTCTCAATTAAGTTTCATTCACATTCTCTTATTCTTTTTTGTCCTGGTCTAATCTGCATAAATAATTACAGAATGCCTTATGACTAGACATACTGGCTTGAATGTCACATTTGAGTCAGATGAAATCTGTTCCATCTCATAAATGCATTTAGGATATTAGTAATGTCTTGCATATGTGCAGGGCAGTATATGTCTCCTTATGATCCAGATGAGGGTCCTTCAATTACTGGATGGAGAGTGCAGCGTTGGGAATCATCTCTTCAGCCTGTTGTTCTTCATCAAATATTTGGAAGTCCTAATTCGAGTTTTGGCGGGCAGGCACCCATGCAAACTGTATGGGTGTCCAAAGTGGATACAAGCATACCTCCAACAAATGATTTTAAGAATCACCAAGTAGTCACAGCTGGGCATACCACTGATGCAAGAAAGGCATCTGATTCTGGTGTTGAGAAGGCTAAAAGTCTTAGTTTTGATCCCTTTGATCTGCCAAGTGATGTTAGATCACTTGCTCGAATTGTTTATTCTGCCCATGGTGGTGAGATTGCTATTGCTTTTTTACGGGGTGGAGTCCACATTTTCTCTGGACCAAACTTTGCTCCTGTTGACAGCTATCAGATTAATGTTGGATCTGCAATTGCTGCTCCTGCATTTTCTTCCACAAGCTGCTGCTCTGCTTCTGTTTGGCATGACACTAGCAAGGATCGAACGATGCTGAAGATAATACGTGTTCTTCCCCCTGCTGTTCCAAGTAGTCAGGTGAAGGCTAACTCATCCACATGGGAACGCGCAATTGCTGAGAGGTACTTGGTGTAGTTATTTTGTGCGTTAGAAATTACATCAGTAGTCTACATGTAAATGCCAATAGCGTTTCTTCTTCGTAAGGTCGAAGTGATGCTAATTAGTGTTTTGTCTCAGCAGGTTTTGGTGGAGCCTTTTGGTTGGTGTTGATTGGTGGGATGCTGTTGGCTGTACGCAGAGTGCTGCTGAGGATGGCATTGGTATGGATATTTTCTTTGTTATGGGTAATAAGAGTGGGCAGTGATGGGAAAGGTGGATGCTTTATCCTTATCCTCTGTTTAGAAGGATACTGGATGGTAAAAGCAGATAAGAGGGAATTGGTTTATTCTCACTGATTTTATTCTCTTCACATAACCGGTGGAATAAATATGCTTTCCTGAATGTATATAAATTTTTCTGTTATCAATGACTGTTGCCCCTTTGCTTTCATTTCCATTAAATATCAAACACAAAATAATGAATATCCTTTCTTACAGTTTCACTGAACAGTGTCATCGCGGTATTGGATGCGGATTTTCATTCTCTTCCTTCCACTCAGCATCGGCAACAGTATGGTCCTGTATGTTATTGTGGAATATTCCATCCCAACATCATAGTATTTTTTCTCTTGCAATATCCAATGTCATTTTGATATTTTGAATTGGAATGTTGCACCAAGGAGTCTAGAATTTTCATAACCACGGATTGTTTCTGTGGACTATGCCATCTCTAAATGTTATTATTGGTTCTAAAATAATTTGTGATGTGATTTCTTTATTCTTAACTACTAATTGTGACAGGGAGCTAAGGTATCTATGCTTCTCATTAGACAGATTTTTCAATTCAAAATTGACAGCTTCTTGTTGCTTGATCTTGGGCTGTCCAAAGCTAATGCGACGAACCTAGGCCTGTTCAAAGTTATCTTTTAAATATTTTGTCTTGAGCATGCTAATCTCATTTTGTCCTGTTAAAAAAAGCACCAGTTGCTAATTTGCTATCCAAAGTGGCCTGCTGTTATATGGATTGTGATATTTGCTTTACCTATGATAATTCATGCATATTTATTACTTGTGCTGATTTTACAGATTGCGCTTATTTGGTTGAATACACTTGGTTTTGTCGTGCAGAGTCTAGACAGGATAAAATGCAGGCTTCTGGAAGGTACAAATGCTCAGGAGGTCAGGGCAATGGTTTTAGATATGCAAGCACGTTTACTCCTCGATATGTTGGGCAAAGGCATTGAATCAGCTTTGATAAATTCTTCTGCTCTAGTTCCTGAACCATGGCAGGCATCTGGGGAAACATTATCTGGCATTGATCCTGAAGCAATGGCTGTTGAGCCAAACCTTGTTCCAAGTATTCAGGTTTGCTTTTGGGTCTTTACTGACTTTCCTTTTCCTGTGTTTTCTCTAACTTGATGACGTGATGCAGGCCTATGTTGATGCAGTTCTTGATCTTGCTTCACATTTTATCACACGTTTACGGCGTTATGCGAGTTTCTGTCGCACATTAGCCAGTCATGCAGTTACTGCAGGAACTGGCAGTAATCGTAATATGGTGGCTAGTCCCACTCAAAGTTCTGCATCTCCTGCAACGAGTCAGGGTCAGTTAGCTCCCTGTTCTCTCATTCTGATCTGATTAGAATATCATCTAATAGTGGTATTACATGCTTTTCAGCTGGTCAAAATGGTACTACAAGTTCTACAGGAAGTACTCAGATGCAAGCTTGGGTACAAGGTGCTATTGCTAAGATTAGCAGCACAAATGATGGAGTTTCCAATTCGACTCCTAACCCCATAAGTGGTCCATCTTCTTTTATGCCAATAAGCATTAATACTGGAACTTTTCCTGGAACTCCTGCTGTTAGGCTTATTGGTGATTGCCATTTTCTTCATAGACTATGTCAACTTTTGCTTTTCTGTTTTTTCTTTCGGCGGACACAACTGCCCCGCTTTATTGGGGGCACGCAGAGACATGCAGATACAAGTATGCAAAAACCTCAGCCTGGTGCTCCTGGAAAGGTGGAGGAAAGCAACTCTGTTTCTTCTAAAGCAGCTCCAACAATGGTCAGATCAGATGAAGGTCAAGCTGCTCGAGGGGGTCAGATTGTGCCTGGAGCCAAAGGAGCTGAAGATGGCCCTGCTGGGCGGTCTAGATTGGGTTATGGCAATGCTGGTCAAGGATACACTTTTGAGGAGGTGCTCTTTGATTACTTCTACTTCTGCTACAGTGTAACAAATTTGCATTGGAAAATTTATTTTGTTATCTGGCTAAATAAGTGTCTCTTCATTTCTAAGCTTGAGAAATTTTTGTGTGTCAACCTGAGGTGTGGGCATCACAGAAGTTTTGGATGTATCAAGTAAGGAGCAGATAAATTTACCCTTTAAAGCTTCATGCAATGGTTTTGTGCAGGTGAAGGTCCTTTTCCTCATACTCATGGATCTTTGTCGGCGAACATCACCGCTAACACATCCATTGCCAGTTTCTCAAGTGGGGAGCAGCAACATTCAGGTGCGGCTGCATTATATCAATGGAAATTATACTGTATTACCAGAAGTTGTAGAAGCATCCCTTGGTCCACACATGCAGGTATTTCATGTTTATGAATTAATTTTGAAGGGCCATGGATTTTCAGGGAGCAAACTGTATTTGCTCTCTCTTCTGACTGATGATTTGCTATTTTGATTGACATGGCAAAAGATTATTTGAGTTATCTTGCAATCAGCCTTACTTTATATATTTTTACCAGGGGTATAGATGTATGATAAAAATTCTAATTTTCCCAACTTCCTATTCTATGAAAATTTTAGCTTGTCGGATTTATTACTATAAACTAATAATTAGTAGTTTAGTACCCTGAGTTAAAATTGGCTATAATACTTATCCTTGCAAAATTTATATTCCATGAGGATAGCACGGATTATTTTGGAAACATTTATGGTTGTAGTGTCTTGCATCCATTAGTTAAGCTTCAAAACATGGTCACATATTTGGTGTTAGGAGTTATGGATACATTTGTATATAATATCTTATTAAAATGATTCTCATACAACTTCCAGAGTGATTTTGTTTTGAATTTCATCCCTAAAAGATTGTTCTTCAAATAGTTCATTGCTTCATTTCCTAGCAGAATATTGGCCTTGAAAAGGAAAATAAGTAGGCAAGTCTACTTGGTATGTCAGCTCCCATTTTTCTTGTCAATCTTATCTTTCTGTTTTTAAATGATGTGCACAGAACATGCCGCGCCCTAGAGGTGCTGATGCTGCTGGTCTGTTGCTCAGGGAGTTAGAACTCCACCCTCCTTCTGAAGAGTGGCACAGGAGAAATATGTTTGGTGGCCCCTGGTCTGATTTAGAGGATATGGGTTCTGCTGATGATACTTCTAGGCTCAGTGGTTGCACAGATTCTCTTGATTTAAGTTCATTGGAGAGTGACGTGCACTGTGGGGTTAATGGCCTATGGCCAAAGAAGCGCAGAATGTCTGAAAGAGATGCAGCTTTTGGCTTGAATACTTCTGTTGGATTGGGAGCATACCTAGGGATTATGGGATCTCGCAGGGATGTTGTTACTGCAGTGTGGAAGACAGGTCTTGAAGGGGTTTGGTACAAGGTTAGTCTGCTTTTTCTCTTGTTCTTTCATCTTCTTCTTCCTTCTGTTCCTTTTTGTCCCTTTGATTTCATTTATTAGTCTCTTTTTACGTATGTTCTTTTATTTTTCTAAAATATTTTAGAGTGGGAATGAAGAATTCATAGCCAACCAATTAATTTTAGGACTCAGTTTGAATTGAGTTGAGTTTTATCTTTTGCCTGAGAAAAAAACTACCCCTTCATAAATTTTTTTTTATCAAGTGCGTGAATGGATGGATATAGTGAACTCAAAGGTAAGTCTGAAACAATTAATATAAATCTTTTTTCTGATCTGCTTTATCCTGTGCCACATTTTCCATGTTGTTTCACTTGAAATTAATTCACCTTTATTGTCTTCGCAACTGATTATTTGTCCACCATTGACAAAGTAGCAGTCATCATCTGTCAGCATCAATTTGGATTCTACAGTTAAACCGCTCTATGCATATGTTTCTACATCTCTGGTCTTTATCTATTTATTCTGCTTATGTTGATGCAGTGCATAAGATGCTTGCGGCAGACTTCTGCCTTTGCTTCGCCAGGTGGTACAAATCCGCCAAATCAAAATGATAGGGAGGCATGGTGGATCAGTCGCTGGGCCTATGGCTGTCCTATGTGTGGTGGAACATGGGTTCGGGTTGTATAGATGAGACTGTTAATTGTTGTTAGTTAACGTGGGGCTTGTGGGCTTGTACACCCTTGAATCACATCATAACTAGCTAATTCTGGACTTGTGTGCATATAGTATCTGATTGTTGATGATCCAGCAGATCAGCATTCTCTGCCAGATGTTTTTATGACACATTGCTGCTGTCCTGCCCAGTGTATATTGTTCTCAGCCCTACAGTTGGTGGTTGGAGCTTACCAGTGATACTAGTTCTACAAGCATAAGTCTTGTCCTACTTTTAAAAGTTCATCAGAAACAACTGGTAGTTGTACAATGTACACATTTCTCTTCCCGTTATTTTTCTTGCAGTTCATGTACTTTTCTCCGTTTTCAGCGAGTAGTAGTTGTACATTACTGAGAATGAACAATTTAGCGAGGGTAACAAGTGTAGGATTATTGGAGATTACTGATGCAAATTTTGCAGTATACATGACATTATTCTACTTTAGTCTGCAGGGGTTTTTGATCTAAATGCACAATTTTGTTGATAATTCTGTTGCATGTAATCGACTCATGGGTGTAGTTTGGCAAGATGCATTTGAATTTGATTTAGTCAAATAAAAATCCAAAAAGAACAATTTAACAACGAATTTATAATTATCTGATTATTGTTATATATCGGGTGGTAGATTGAAAATTTAATTGATAAAATTAAAAATTTTATTAACTATTAAAAAAAATTAAAACTGTTAAGATTTTTAAGTGTTGAAGGATATAAGTTGATAATTTTATTTATTATTGTAATAAGTTAATAATTTTAATTTAGTATTGAATATTTAAAAACTGTAACGGTAAATATTGACCGTGCGATTAAATATGAACCTCAATAAGTAGACGTCCGCTCGTCATTTAAAATTTTCCACCTCAGTCCAAAATTGCAGCAACTGTTCAGCCTTTAAGAAAAAAAAACAGAAATAGTAGCAACAGCATGTTTATTCTATTTGATAAAAAAAAAAAACATGGTTATTCTACGTAGTTACTGTGTTTTACTGATAAGCGAACAGTGCCGTTTTACTTTCCTAGCTAAAATACCAAAACTGTAGTTTAAGTAAACGAGAGGGTGATCAATTTGAGTAAATGACTGAAAATTAAAAAACGACAACTTGGTTTACGGTCATCTTATTGAATATTGATTTGAGAAAAACTGACTGTTTGAAGTCTGGGAGATCTTAAAGTCTGTTGAGACAGTCTCAGCTCCTCCTGCATCTCCGGTCGCCCAGTTTCCTAATCAGTAATTCAATTTATGAAATTTCGTTTGTGTGTGTGTGGAACGGAGAGAGAATTATGAGCACAACACAGGGGACGCACTCTCTAGCCTTTCGAGTGATGAGGCTATGTAAGCCGTCATTTCACGTCGACGCTCCGCTCCGTGTCGACCCCGTTGATCTCATCGTCGGCGAGGATATCTTCGATGATCCAATTGCAGCCTCACGGCTTCCTCCTCTCATCGACGGCCACTTTACAAAGGTCACCGATTCATCCGACCTCACTTACCGCACTAGATTCCTCCTCCAACACCCCTACGATTCATTTGGCCTCACTGGTCTTCTCGTTCTTCCTCAAGCCTTCGGGTATTGAATTTATATTTTCTTCACTTTCTTAAAATTCCTTATTCCTTTTTTCAATGGCTAATTTAATTTAATTTTTCAGGGCTATATATTTGGGGGAGACTTTTTGCAGCTATATAAGCATCAATAATAGTTCTAATTTTGAAGTTAGGGAAGTTATAATTAAGGTGAGTTATAATTTTGATGCTATGCTCCATTGAAGTTTAATCTTTTGCTCTAATTGAGTTGAAATCACTTGAGAGTTGAGAAGTCTCTCTGGATGTCAGTTTATCTTTGACATTTTTTGTTTTTCTCATTATTTGAACAGCCTTACAAATTAAGTTTTTTGAACCCTTTTTTTTAATTACAATGTATTTATATATGCGAGATCTAAGGAAGATTTTTCTTTTATATGTAGGCAGAAATTCAAACAGAGAGACAGAGAATCCTCCTATTAGACACTTCGAAAACCCCTGTAGAGTCAATTCGTGCTGGAGGACGTTATGATTTCATCGTGGAACATGATGTTAAGGAACTTGGAGCTCATACGTAAGTTGCATCTAATTAGCATTTGATATTTATGTATCCAGTGTCTTTTTAAATGCAAATTGCTTTGTATTTGAATCTTACAATAGGTTGGTATGCACTGCACTTTACAATGATGGTGATGGTGAACGGAAATATCTTCCACAATTTTTTAAATTCATTGTTGCTAATCCACTTTCAGTTAGAACGAAGGTACAGCGCCTACACTTTTGTATTTATATGATTAGCTTATCATCTTGATGAAAAACACTACACATAATTAATACCAAAAATATCATTATCTCCTGGCATGCCATTTTTGTGTTTTTCATTCCCCGTTATATTTTGATTTTCTAAATCCCAATTTAATAAGCTTTGGTTTTCATTATGCAGGTCCGTGTTGTAAAGGTATGTTCAGCTTGACCGCATGTTGTATTGTAAGTTTATGATTTTTTTCAGAGAAACATTCATTGATAAAGATTGAAACTGAAATTAACAACAGAAGTTAAACATTAGGATTGAATTTCACCATTTCATAGTGTGGGTCTCGGTAATTTTACTTCAGTTTTCGAAATCAAAAGTTCTTGATTTTTGTTGTCTATTCTTCCGGGTCTCCCCTAATTTTCCTTGGAAAGAAGAGGGAAAAGAAAAAATGACGCCTGGGCACTTGTTGAGTAGCAAGGGATGGATTGTCAATGATGCATGTCTCATATATCTGGCTGACCTGCAAATTCCCATGGTAATAAAGTCTGTAGATGTAGTTCTAGATCATGGAAAAGAGAAATCCATTGAGTGCCATGTTTTGTTTAGTAAATGTTAATTCTGGACAAATGCAGCTAGATTTTACTTCATTAAAAACCTCACTGAACTCTTATCCTACTCTTGACCTTAGGTGGCTTGCCTAAGGTGGCTTAGTAATGTGATTTCAAGCTGTGTAGAGTAACAGGCAGTTTGACTTGAGTTCGTTTATCCTTATTGCTTTAACTGTTTTTGCGTTGATATGGTTCGATATTTTTTAAGGGTCCATTTATAGCTAGTCATTTGAAAAAGTTGAATTTTTGTTTTTAGCACCATGTTGATGTTTTGTTATTTTACACTTGAAACTTATATTCAAATTCACATTAATTTCAAATGACATCTATCTGAACAGACTAAGAAAATTTTAAATGATTTTTAATTACATTGGCAGAAAACTTTTAATTATCTTCAATTACATTGGCATCTATTTGAATTCTATCATAAATATCAAGTTCTATAAAACCAATTTGGACATTCATTGTATTTCTTCATCTTTTCCATAACTGCTGCATGATTCATCTCAGGAAACTACATATTTAGAGGCATGCATTGAAAATCACACTAAAACCAGCCTTTATATGGATCAAGTTGAGTTTGAGCCAGCTCAGTATTGGAGTGCAAAATTACTGAAAGCTGATGAACACCAGTCTGAGAAAGATTCTCTAACCAGGTGTGCATGGACATAACTGTTGGGATGAGTATTATCAATTTAATATGTTATGGATAAGTAGTATATTTAACATGTTTTTCTTTTTTTATTTCATTTTGAATAATTGCATTTGTTCATATATATTTGACCAGTATCATCAATTTAACACATTATTTTCATTTTGAGCAATCGCGTACTTTCTGATTAACTTTTGTAATTATTGTTGCAATTGATCTTACCATATTAACATTTTTTGTTGACCATATGTTGGCAGGGAGATATTTAAGCCTTCTGTCCTCATTAGATCAGGTGGAGGAATTCACAACTATCTTTATCAATTAAGATGTTCTTCAAATGGTTCTGCACAGAATAACGTTCTTGGTAAGCTTCAAATAACATGGCATACAAATTTAGGTGAACCTGGTCGACTGCAGACACAGCAAATTCTTGGCACTGTAAGTAGGCTTCTTTAATTATAAAAACAGGATAGCTTCACCATTCATGTGCTAGAAGGGCTATTTAAGAATTCCATTTATTTTTGTAGTTACAATCTGTCTGAGATGTTCTGTTCTTTTTGTTGCATAAATTATGACCTATATAGTACAATGTAATCATTCATCAAAACATATTAAATTTTGAGGCATGATTGTGCTTTGGCTGTGCCAATTACAGTTACCGGGATGTGAGCCAAGTAGGAAGCATGTAACACTATTCTGATTAACTGAAATATTTTTGGCTGTCTGCTTATAATGTCATGTTTTCAGACTCTATCCAAATATTCCTCGTATATGTACTGTTATCCTGCATGCATGTGCAAGCATGACATATCTAGACTTATTGGACGTATCTGATAACTTTCTTCTACAGCCCATCACACTTGAAGAGATCGAGTTGTCCATTGTGGAGATTCCTTCAGTCATCAACTTGGATAAACCCTTTTTGGTAATTATAGTTCAATATATTCATTTTTTTCTTGTTAGGTGCCACTTGGATAAAATCCCAAATGCAAGGCTTTGGATTGTAACTTGTTAGTTCAAATATACACATTAAGATTTGGACTTGTGAAAGATGAGAACAAAAATATGTCTCAATTATCTATTGAAATAATGACACCTTGTAGGGTGACTGTATTTTCAATGCCATTTCTGCAGTTCATCCAATGGTGGTTGACCAAGAAATTTTCATCTTTTTTTGTTAAAAGATGAAGTTACCTTATAATTTCCCTAAAACAAATATCTCTAGTAGTTATTTCAAATTCATCTTCATTTAAATGTTCATTTAGATTCATGGATCTAATCTCCATATGTTCTCAATCAAAAAAATACAGCCAATCAAAACAATCTAAGTAATTTAGTTGCTGCTAGGAGTTCATTCTCTTATGAAAATGTTCTTAACTTAACCATATCATTTCACCTATAATCTCTAATGCTTTAATTGTTCTATCGATGTAGTTCACGTTGTTTTGATTTTTAGGTAATTGATTGATTTGGAACTGAAGGGGAGAGTTTTATGCAGGTTCGTTTGAACCTCAAAAACCATACAATTAGAGAATTGGGCCCATTTGAGGTTTGGCTATCACAAAATGATTCACTCGATGAGAAGGCTGTTATGATCAATGGCCTTCAGACATTGGTAATGCTTTTCAACTGGGATCTCAAGCATCAATCTGTTATAGTTTTCTGAATCAAATTTTAGTTAAAGGCGTTTTGCGACTACAAACTATGTTTATTGCTCATTGTAAAACTTACTAAAATACTGCTTTAATTGCCGTCAACCTGCATGCTTATAGTAATTCTCCACCCTTATTTCAAAATGGGTTTGAACCTTGACCTCAAGCTTGTAGTATGCTCTAAGTATGGATTTAGCTTTGGGCCTAGGAGAAACATCAACTTGCAGTATTCCCACTTAACTGTTTGAATATCAGGCTTGATTAGGATGAGTACATGGTCTAATTTGATAACAGGTTGTTGGTAACAGGGACTGTTGTGGAAAATTTTTATATTGGGATAAATATTTTCTAATTGCTTGGAGGGTCTTATTTCTTGTGTTACTGATATGTGGATGTGGCACCTGTGCACAGGAACTACAGCAGCTGGAGGCATCGGGAACAACTGAATTTCACTTGGTATGAAGCATAATTTTGATCCTTTCTTCCAGATCAGTTCTCTTTTTCACACTATGATCGAATGTTTACTTTTTTGAAAGTAAAGAATTTCATTGCTTCTTCATGATGTTGGCCATGGAACCATTCAACTCGTATTAGGATTTGAGCTCTAGTTTTGACCTAAATTGGTAGGTTACATGATAGAAAATTGTTTGTAAAACTTCATGTTTATAGACAGCATATGTGGTAACTCATGCAATGTTTCTCTTCCTTGACTAATACATAACCTTTATTTTTATTGAGGATGGAGATGAAGTTTGATTTGTTGGTGCTGCTTTTATTACTGCAGAACCTGATTGCTACTAAACTTGGAGTCCAGAGAATAACAGGCATTACGGTGTTCGACAAAACGGAGAAGAAAACCTATTATCCATTGCCTGATTTAGAGGTTAGTTTTCTACACTTTGCTAATTCCATGAGATGTTGGAAGTCCAATTTTGATGAATAATATAATCTCTGCCATTTAAACCCTTCAGTTTCTCATTTTATTTTTGCCTTTTATAGATTTTTGTGGACGTGGATTGATTCACGGTTAGTTCTGTATAGTTTGGCCTGTATCTACCCATGGAGTGAAAGGTGTTGATATGTCAAAAGTGTCAACTGGATAGAGAAATCTATACCCTTTGTGCTTTTTGATCGGAAGAAATACTGAAAAACTCAATGTTAAAAATTTTATAATCTAAGCAAATTTAATGATTTTAGACTAAGAATTTCATTGGGACTAACTTTTGAAGTTTAAACAGGAAGTTCTAATAAACTCCAGCTAAAGTTCAGAAGAGGTTTTTCAGAAACTAAGGAAAAGTTCTGATTATTTTCTCTAAAAATCTACATAGAAAATCCCCCCTTCCATGGAAGCAGTTGAATTCTTAAATATGCACAATCGTAATTCTAGTACGATCAAAATGGCAGGAGAGATGCTTAATGAAAATTGTTTTTAATTAATATATACAAGCAAATGACTTTGTGGTGCTATGCTGTGGTTTGATATTTTATATAATGTTAAATGAAAAAATAATTTATATATTAATACATAATTAGTATAATATAAAAGATAGTATTATGTATGTAAATACAAAGAGATTTAATAATTTTCGTGTTTATACGTTATAAATATTTTTATAATAAGATATCATCTAATGTATTAAAATAATTTTTAAACTGATTTCAGAATTTATGTAAAGAAATATCAAAATACTAATTTTAATTCTATTGTTATAATTAACTAAAAGAAAATTTGAAATTAGTAATTTAAATTTGAAAAAATTAAGTGAAAATTTATTATTTTTGAAATTTTTTGAGAGAGAAAAAAGTTATAAATTTACCTAAAAATGGTAAAGAGAAATATAATAATAATAATAAATAAATAAATATAATGAAATTTAAATTGATACAATAAGAATACAATAAAAAATCAATAAAAATTAAGTTAAATAATAAAAAATCTAAATCAAATTATAATTAATAACATATATTTATTTAAATTGTTTTTAAAATAATTAAACTTATATTGATTATTTAAAAGCTAAAATAAAATAGTAATAATAAAAAAATTAAACATTTGAAAAGTTGGTTTTATAAAATTTATAACTGACAATATCTATAAAAAATTAAAACAACAAAGATAATAACCTGATAAATCATCCCTAATGAAGTGGTAACTTCTAAAGTATTTTAGTTAATAATAATAATAATAATAATAATAATAATAATAATAATAATAATAATAATAATAATAATAATAATAATAAAAATTAAAGGAGAAAAATAAAATTAGTTAAAGGGCAAAAATATAATCCTCATGAATTATAAAGGGAAAACAAAATCAATTAAAAACAAAAGCATAAATGCATTGCCTGAAAGGTATTAACTATCTAAAAAAAATTTATCTTAATCCAAGTATATTTAATACTTTAACTTAATGTTGTGCTTAAATTATTAGGCTATTTGTTTTAATTAATAAAAGAGTGGGATAAAAAAAAAATTAAACCTATACAATTAGTAGAAATAATATATATTCTCTCATTGTTTTCAAAGAAAGTTACAATTGTGATAAAGATTATACATTGTATAAAAGAAAAGAAATGTAATTCATGGATTTTATAAGAAAAAGAAAAATATAAATAAAATAAAATAAAAAATAGAGAAAACAATTTAAAAAATTAATAACTACTTTTATTTATACTCGTAGTTTGTTTTGATAGTAATTTTGAGGAATTATAATATTGTAAAATTCATAAATATGTACTGTTTATTTTACTAATTAGTAAATATTCAAATTTATTTTAAGTAAAAAATTCAAAATTTTTACTTTTTTTTATTTAAAATAAACTTATAAAATGTAAATATAAAAAGCATACTTATTAATAAAGCTAATTAGATGCTATTTTGGGAAGTTATTATAAATAAATTTATATTGAATTTGGTACATATTCTAAAGTTAAGTTAAAAATTATATATATATATAATATAAACTTTAACATAAATTCACTTCATATATTAACATCATAACTTTTTTTTTTAATAATTTATATAATTTTATTGATTATTTCCTAAGAGTTTCATATTCAACTTGAATAACTTTTACAAATTATAACTTGAACAACTTCATAATTTTTGAAAGTTTATATTCCAAAAAATATAATAAATTTATTACTATTATTATCATTATTATTATAAAGATAAATTTAAGAATACATACTAAAATTTTTTAATAAAAAAGCGTGATTAAATAAAAAATGCAATACCTAAAAGAATAATGTTGCTTATCTCACTTTTATATTCTCTCTGTTAAATAAATAGATTTACTTTTTTTTATCCACTTCAAATAAATAGATTTACTTTTTTTTTTTCATCAATTTCAAATTATAACTCACTTACTCAATTAATTAGGTAATTGACATATTAAATTTTTATAATATTTTTATTTAATATTATTTATTAAATAAATTTCATGATAAAATAAAAATATAATAGAAAAAATATATATAAATTTATATTTTTAATAAAAATAATATATTTTTTTAATTTTTATAGAATGAGAAGTATGGTTTTTTTTTTTAATTTTTATAAAATGAGAAGTATGGCTATTTTTATGTGACAAAGTTGGTATATAATTATAATTTTGGCTCTGACTGTGATACAATTTAGCACTGGTCATGCTATTTTCAATTTTTTTTTGTAGAAAGAATCATTTCATGCTTTTTTTTTTTGAAAAACAAATTTCCATTGCATTTGCAGAGTGGAGAGAGAGAAAATAAGTTAATATGTGTTTCCATGTGTGTGTCTGTACTGTGTCCGAGTGTGAGAGGAAGAGACTCGAAAAGAGATACAAGGATACAAATACTATAAATTTAAATTATCAAAACATAATAACAAAGAAAAGATAAACTTCGAATTAACCAAGCATTTAGAAAGTATAAACAAAGGTTCTTAGAAAAGATACAGAAAATGAAAATAAAAACATGAAAAACAACAAATAAAAGGATGGGAAGTTCGTCGCAAGGAAGGTCATGATATTTAACCCAGTTTGATTAGTCAATGTGATATATTAATATTTTGAAAGGTTAGGCTTGGAAACTCTTCAAAGCCCAATTGGCTTCGCTACCTACACGAGGCATGGTATTGGTGGAGATCCTTGATTGATTATCAGCCTTGAAGTTGGCGCCACACATCACTCCCTCACTATCAATTCTTGGCATTGCCTTCATTTTCCTCATTGGATGCTCAAAACTCATCAACCCTTGTTCACTGTGAAACATACACCCTGTTGGAAATGGTGCAAATGACTTTGCACAGCTTCCTTTTATACCTTCCAAGTTATCAGATATTACCACACAACCATCACCTCCAATTCCCCAATAAAGCCCCACCCCTTCATTTGCTCCCTACTCAAACAATGACACATCAAATAATCAGTTTGAAATAAATCACCCAGCATGTAAATCCGTTGGGAATGCAATAATTAGAAGTCTCCAATTTGAATTATGGATATGCAGCCACTCTTGTGACTTATCCGATTCCAAAATAATGACTTATAAAAAAAATCGTAAAATGAGACCATACAGTATATAAATTTATTCTATCTTAACCAAAAGCTCATTAGAATTTGAATCTTAATATGTAACTGTATTCAAATTAGGCATAGCCAAAAGCCTTAAAATTTGAATTTTAATATGTAGCTGTATTGAAATTACGCATAAAAAAAGAGAGTTATGGCTTTTATATAGTTCGGTCCTAAAATGATTTTTTTTAAAAAAAAAAGAAGAAATTGTAGATGAGAGAAATAGGTTACCAGAGCAGCAAAGACATGCCCAGCCTTGGAATCATAGACCACAAATCCAAATGAACCCTCTAGATCCTGAAGGACCTGATGGGCTGGATATGGTCCACGGTCTCTTAATGTCCTATAAGCTTCAATTACAAACATTGCCTCATTAGTTCCTTTTGATAGCCCATATTGTCTATTAAGGCTACATAAGTTGTTTAAACTCCCCAAGAAAATGCAGTATATATCATCCAATCCACAGAACAATCTGCAATTACATCATAACAGACAAACAATTACAATTATTTCCAAAAAATAAACAAATCCCACAATTTCAAACAATGATTAAGCTTAGCTAATCACTTCTTAATTACCTCTGGTGAATGGGGTTAGGATTGTGAGGTGGAAAATAGGCAAGGGAAGCCATATCCCCAAAGCTAATAGAGAAAGCATCATTAGAAGTATTAGAAGAAACAAAATCTTGCAGGATTTGATGAGCAAGCTTTGGCTTTCTTGATGATGCTAATGAAGAAGAAGCTGGGCTATTCAATTCTTGTGGTGGATTCACTATCCATTTCTTGAATATTGCCAACATCTTTTCCTTCTTTCTTTCTTTTTTTCTTACCAAAAATTAACACTTAAAATCTTGAAAGAAACTTAGAACAAGTAATAATGGAAAATAAAAGATACTTAATAATGCAATATACCAGAAAATTAGTATTTGTAGCGTTAGTAAGAGAGAGAAATAAAAATTTGTTGAATAGCGTGGCAACATTATCCAAACTCGAGGCTCGAGGCTTAGATGACGTGTTCTTTCCACTTTTTTGTCAAATTTTTTTATTCCATGCGGTTGTTTTTACGCGTACATGAATAAAAGATCAATAACTTCTCCAAATCTAACGGTTTATATTTATTATGGCAATTTAATAATTTTATATTTAATTTAATTTATCTGTTCTAAGGCAGTTACGTGTGACATTTTTGAAGAGTGGTCCCCAAAACGGTACAGCGTCTGATCAAATATTCTTTTTTAGATTCTTTTTATTTATTTTCTGTTGGGCTGAATCATTATTTTTAAAAAATTTATTCTTATCAAATTATTACTTAAATTATTATTTTATAAAATTAAAAAAATTAATTATTTTTTAATTTTATTATTATTATTATTAATTTTATTAATAAAATAAAAATATACTATTAATGAGTTAATAAAAAATATTTTAATTAATTTAAAATAATTTTATATAAATTTTTTAATAAATATGTATGAAATAATAAAAATAATTTTGACAGGATAAAGACTACTTATTATCTGAAATTTTTTAATTTAATTAATTTATAATAAAAATTTTTAAAAAATAAATATATATATTTAAAAAGAGTATTGGTAAGAGGGTCTTATCCATGACAGTATTCTGAGTCAGCGTATCCACGTGACGGTGTCATTCACTTCTTTGACTGCGTAGTGGATAGGATCAATTGCCACGTCCATGCCATGTTTGTTACTTGTTTATAAATTACAACTATTTGAGGAATTAATATGAAATAGTCAAATGCCTTTGGTTTATGATAATACCACTAGCTATAAGATGAAGATAATTTTCTTTTTTTCTTTTTCTTATTTTTTTTTCACTTGAAAGAGACTTTTTAATTTGATTATTACACGATAAACTTCTAATCTTATAGATAATAATCCTTTAATATTAGAAAAGAGATTTTGATAGATAAATTTATCTTACAAATTTTATATATTTTTATTATTATGTTTTGTTCTCTTTTTTTTTATGCCAATTCTCTCTTTAAGTTCAAAATTCAGTTATAATTCTAAATTTAGGTACAATTTTATCTTGAATCATGACTAGAAGAAATATTTTGTTAATTACAATATCAAAATTTATTAGTTTTAGATTATAATTACTATTAATTAAATTATTTAACTTTATAGATTTGACTAATTCAGTAATTTATGGTGATTAATATTCAAAAAAATTAAAATTTTAATTAATTTTTATCAAATGCTAAAGATCAAAATAAAAAAGTAATGTAATATCGAAATCACTTTTATCTCTGTAAACCAAAATGAAATTATTATCATTTTTTTTATTACTATTGTCAATTTCATTTTAGGATATTAACTGTAATTAAATTTAACAAAATTACTAAGAAAAAAAGAAAGATATAATTATATAAATATGTAAAATTTACCAATCAACTTAGAAATTTAATTTAATTTTGAAATGCTTATCAAGTTACTCCGCAACAACAATATAAAAAGCAAATCTAATTGGTAACTAAATCCCCCAAGTGGTTGATTATTTATTGACTTGTGGGACTTAGGTTCGAAGCAGGTAAGTCTTGAGTCTTCTAGGGAGAAGACTTGGGTATTTTAAGAAAAAATTAAACCATCCATCATTTTTTTTTTAATTTTTATTTTTTTTATAAGAAATATTTTAATTATTTTATTATAAATTTATAATAAACTTATTATAAACTATGTAAAATTTATAAACTCATGATAAATTCATTATAAACTCTTTATAAACTAATAAAAATATGATATTTTGATAAATATTTTGATAAATTTTAATATTTTAATAAATATTTTATAAATATATTAAATTTAAAATTATTTTTAATTTTTCTTGTATTTTTATCAAAAACTCTTCTTATAATTAGCCCACCTGTTGTTTACAACCATCCCAATGGGCTGGAGGTAGCATTCATGGGCTTTAGCAGAATTTGCGAACATTGTTTTAAATAGTAGGCTTTGACATAAGCTTTTTGCCTTGGACATGGATAGCTCTCTTTTACTAAACCAAACTTAAAATGGTTGATTTCACGTGGCTTTTAAATTAAGGGTTTTTGTTAAAAATATTAAAAAAAAATTATAAATAATTTTAAATATATTATATTTATAAAATATTTATCAAAATATCAGAATTTATAAAATATTTACTAAAATATCATATTTTTATTAGTTCAGAGAGAGTTTACAATGAGTTTATAATTAGTTTACAATAAATTTATAATGAGTTTATAAATTTCACACAGTTTATAATGAGTTTATAATAAAATAATTATAAAAAATTATAAAAAAATAAAAATTTTTAATAATACGGTGGAGGGTATATTTTTTCTTCAAATTACATAGGTCAAGAGCGGAAATTGTAAGAGGACATATAGATTACTTCTCCGGAACACATATATACAATATATATAAATCTAAAAAATTATGAGGCTTTTTATGGGATGGTGGCAATTTCATATTTTTGTAATTTTTCAACTTTTTGAAGTAATTTTATAATTTTTTTTTCTGTTGTCGTATTTTTAAAAGAGTTTTTCTTTTGATTGTAGTTTTGTAAAATTCCCTTTTTATATAGTAAATTAAACGATATATTTCATTTTAAATTTTTTTTACTATTGTTAGTTTTTTTTTCATTTATATATTTATTTGTTTTCAATTTTAATTTTTTTAAGTTTTAATTTTCAAAAATACTACTCTTTATTTTTTCATTTTTTTCCATCTCTTTATTAATTTTGATATTCATTTATATATTGGTAATCAAACATATAAAAACTATATTCATCTTTTTCACTTTTAAAGAATAAAAATATATATTAAATCCAAATCCAGATCCAAATCTCCTGGAACTATAAAACTAATTATTTATGTATACATTAATTATCAAATTTCCAAACCAGGTGAGCTATATCCAAAAGCTCATCAAAACCTGAAGAAACTATTGCGACAAGCAAATATTTTCACAGGGCATAAAGATAAAGTAAAAAAAAGAAAGGAGCTTGTCAGTATTACTTTAAATTTTGTAAATCATATTCGCGTTTGTTTCTCTATCAATTTTACTACTTTCACATTAAGGTTCAGTCCATTCAGTGGCGGAATCAGGATTTTAGCGAGGGGGGTCAAAATTTATACAGAATAAAAATTACAGACGAGTTCACAATAAAATTAAACATTTAATATTACAGTATCAGTAGTTCAAAAATTAATTTGTGCTATCAGTTTGACTACGACTAAGAGACGATAATTGTATCATACGAGTCTGCATTTTTTGAAAACGTTGCATAACAGCCTCATTTTCAATTTTTAAAAAAATTTCTCTCTCCACATAACAAATCAAACAGTCACTCAAAAATTCATCTCCCATCTTATTGCGCAAATCCGTCTTGATAATGTTCATTGCTGAAAAAGCTCTTTCGACAGTAGCAGTTGCAACAAGTAAGACTAACGCCAACTTGATAAGCAGATAGACCAAAGAAAACATAGTGTCATAACCTGTCTCAACCATTTTCTGAGCAAGAGCTCCAATATCATCTAGATCAGAGAAAGCTATATTTCTTCTTTAATCAGCAATGTAAGTCTCAAGTTGATCTTCAAGTACCATCCGATCAGTACTCGTGAAATCATATGGATATAGTTCAGCGAGATGAAGTAATTTAGAAACTTGGAAGCTGGAGAATGAGTTTCTAGGAGAAAGACAAGCAATGCATGAAAGCAATTCCGTACTTGATTCTGTAAAGCGATTTTCCATTTCTTGAGCAATGAAATCAATAACCTAAAAATTGGATGAAAAAATATTAGGTAATAGCATAATAAAAAGTTAAATATATTATTAATTAATAAAATAGTACCTGACAAAAAATTTCAACTCGAAAGTGGTGGTAATAAGTAATTGGAGTACCAACACGCTTAGATCTTAGATAACCTGCATTATCTTCCATATTAGGTACTGCGATATCATGATCTATATAAAAATCATTAACAACGTCCAGTAATTTATTCCATCCATCCTCCCTGAAGCTTTGCAATGCTTGTTTAACAGTTGCAATTAAATGAATTGCATTAACAATATTTTGATCATTTCTTTGTAAGGCTTGAGATAAATCATTTGTCATTCCTAAAAGTTTTCTCATCAAGAAAGCAATGAAAATAAATTCATAACTTCCCATTTTATCAAGCAAGCCCACAACTGCCCCTCGATTTCTCAGATCAGAACCATCCTCAAAAATATTCTCAAGAACCTCTTTCACAGGAGACCACATGGAGAGAAGACGCACAATTGTTTTATAATGAGAACCCCATCGCGTGTCACCAGGTCGAGCTAAATTTGTTTCTTGATGCAAGCCTCTTCCAGTTTGAATATCACCACTTTCTAGACGCTGAACTACTTCATCATGTTGTTTTTGACGGAGAGCATCCCTCCTTTTACATGAAACTCCAACAATGTTTGCAATCATTGCAACATAATCAAAAAAATGACTTACAAATCTATTGCTCCTTGCTGTTGCAACAAGTACTAATTGAAGCTGATGAGCGAAACAATGAATGTACCTTGCCGAAGGATTTTCATTTAAAATGAGAGTTTTTAACCCGTTGAATTCACCTCGCATATTGGAAGCTCCATCATAACCCTGACCTCTAACTCTGCTTATTGAATATTGATAACCCATGTTTTGCCAGGAAATCATCAAGTGCACTTTTCAAAGACAAAGCAGATGTATCACTCACGTGTACTACTCCAATTAATCGCTCAACCACTTGTCCCAATTTGTTAACATATCTCAATACCACAGCCATTTGCTCCTTTACTGAATTATCACGAGCCTCATCAATTAATAAGGAGTAGAAGTCATCTCCAATATCATTAACAATGGCTTGTGTCGTCTCCAAAACACAAGCACTAACTATTTGCTTCTGGATTAATGGAGAGGTGAGTTGATTATTACCAGGAGCATTTGAGTTAACTGCATTCTCAACATCAACATTGCGTTCGCTGTACCAACTAAGAAGTGAAAGAAAATTACCCCGATTTGTTGAATTCACTGACTCATCATGCCCGCGAAAAGCCAACCCTTGAACTAGAAGAAAACGAATGCAATCAACAATAGCGGTCAAACGAGTGCGGTAAGTAATCTCAATCTCATAACTATGAGAAGATAAGACATGAGACACACTTTGTCTCTGGTTTTTAAAACCAACATATTGCACTCTAGCATAATTGTGTGGACTATTTGGACCCCCAACATGTTCATTAAACCTCTCCATTGCTTTTTTCCAATTGCGAAATCCAATATCTGTGAAAACATTATCCCCATGCTTGGAGCCTCTATTTGATCTAAAAAGATAACACCAAAAACAAAAAGCCGCATCCTTACTAAAACTATATTCCAACCACTCATATTTAGAGAACCAGTGATCTCTAAAGCTTCTCATAATTTTTGAAAAATTTTTTTGTGGAAAATTATGCCCAATTGGTTGACAAGGTCCTTTAATCACATATTGTCTCCTAACATCATCTCTAATCCCAACATCAAACTCATCAATGGGTTTACACAATGCATGATCACTAATAATATCATCTAAATTTAACTCTGGACGTCCTTTTTTATTGCTAGTTTCTTCGCCAATTGCGTGACTACTTGATGTTGAAATTGGTTTGGGAATATTTGAAGATTCACCACATTCATTCCGCACTCTCTTTGTCTTGATTAAAAATTTATCCATTTCTGTTATAATATATAATCAGTATATATTAAATCAAATTTATAAGGAAATCTCAAATTGCAATAATAAAATCAAATTAAATCAAAATTAAATAATCAATAAATAAAATATATACAATTTTTAATAAATTTTATCCTATTATATATTTCTAAAACAAATCTCAAATTACATTAATTAAATCAAATAAAACCAAAATTAAATAATCAATAAATAAACTATATATCATTTTTAATTATTTTTATTCTATTATATATTTCTAATAAAATCTCAAATTACAATATTAAAATCAAATAAAATCAAAATTAAATAATCAATAAATAAAATATATATAATTTTTAATTATTTTTATCCTATTATATATTTATAAAACAAATCTCAAATTACATTAATTAAATCAAATAAAACAAAAATTAAATAACAAATAATTAAACTATATATCATTTTTAATTATTTTATTCTATTATATATTTCTAATAAAATCTCAAATTACAATATTAAAATCAAAACAAACCAAAATTAAATAATCAACAATTAAATAAAACAAAATAATCAAATTACAATAATAAATTTTAATTAATCTAATCCTATTAAATATTTCTAAAAAAAATAATCCTATTATTAAATATTACAATAATAAACAAAATAATCAAATTACAATATATATTTTAATTAATCTAATCCTATTAAATATTTCTAAAAAAACTCTCAAATTACATAAATTAAATCAAATTAAAAATTAACAATTATTAAATAAATTATATATAATTTTTAATAAATCTAATTAATAAAAAAATTAAAAATACAAAAAAATAAACATCAATCTAATTAAATTAAAAAAATCACAAATCACATTACAACAATTAAACACAAAACAAAATTAATATTTCATAAAAAAAAATTAGAAAAAAATTAGAAAAGAAAATTTGACAAAAATAAAAAAATTATAAAAAAAATTAGACAAAATAAAAAATACCTGCTGGTGGGGGCGTGGGCGGCTTGCTGCTGCTGCGGGCGGCCGGTGCTGTGCAGTGGGTGGCGGCGTTCGGCGGTGCGGCTGGCCTGGCTGTGGCTGGTGCTGCTGGGTTACTGGTTTGGGGACAGGGAGAGGGGGCGGGCAGTGGCTGAAGATGGAGAAGAAGGGCTGCGTTTTAACGCAGCCCTTTTTATTTTTTGAACCGGCCCAAGCGAAACGGCGTCGTTTCGCTTGGGCCGGTTTAATTTTTTTTTAAACCCCTGGCGAAACGGCGCCGTTTCGCCAGGGGTTTATTTATAAAAAAAATTCGTCCCTGGAGAAACGATGCCGTTTCGCCAGGGACGAATTTATAAAAAAAAAAGAAAATGAAATTGCAGCGAGGGGTTCGTCTACCCCTCGCTGCAATTTCGTCTGAAACTCAGCGGGGGCTGAGTTTCAGACGCTTGGGCCGGCAACAGGCAGCCTCCACGTCTGGAGGCCGGCGAGGGGGGGTCGTGTGACCCCCCACGACCCCATGGTCGTTCCGCCACTGAGTCCATTCCATGAAATTCTCGTCATAGAGATTAGTGAGAAAGTGGTTAGCAAAAGGGAGAGTATATTTTATATACCATTAAATTTAAATGCTTTGACATCTTCATGTTAGACTATATATGTAGATGATTGAGAACCAGAAAAGATATTTTGATACGTCAATGCAAGATCATAATCTATACAATATAATTAAGAAACATTAAAAATATATATATATATATATATATTATCAATTAAAATTCAGCATGTACAAAATATATATGCGACGTACACATAATATATATAGATAAATACACAATATACATAATATATATAATATAATTAAACAATATATAAAAAAAGTAGGGTGTGCAAAAATGGAGGAGCCGATCGAACCTGACTGATCTACATGCTTTTATGCGGGTTTGGTAGGTTTAAAGGTTTTTTCGGACAATGGATGAATTAATTTTATTTTATTTTTCGAATAAACCCGCGCTTCATTGAAGGTTTTAACATATATAATGTAATATTTTTTAATATAAAACGACATAGTTTTGCAATGCATATATATTTCAAGGCAGTGTTTGAAATTCGTAATATGCTTCATGTGAATTTACAAAAAAATGCAGCAAGCAGAAGAACAAGAGCTATGAAAATTATGATGAAAATAATTATTTTCTTTTAATGTTAATTCGCTCCAAGTAATATGATCATTAGCACAAATATAGATAAATTAGAGTAGTATTTTCTTTCCATTGTCGTTCTCATCTATCTATCAGATAATTGAGAAGCATATTTATATAACAATAAATGCTTAATCATAAAATTTCCTGAAATTGAAATTTGTGCCAACCAAATTACACCTCAACTCGTAAATAGCCTGAAAATAGAAAGGGAAAAGTTCATTCTTGCTGCTGACGTCCAAAATTCTAAAGACTACTTATTTGACGTGTTAGATTGTTCATTACAGGGGTGGGCGATTGAACCACAATTTAATTGAATTTTTTGATAATATATTTTTTTAATTGAATTGCCTGAATTTTAATTTTGATTTATTCGGTTAATTAATCGAATTAAATCGATTGATTCTTTTAATCCTAAAGTTAACTGAATTTTTTCTCTCTAATTTTGTTTTTTTTTTCTTCTTTCAATGATTTAATTTCTATTGGCCATAAATCTTTAAAATAAAAATAAAGTACCATGAATGTAGGCCTCATTTTCTTAAAATTTGAGTATCCCGTAAGCGAATAAGGCGTTTTATACGAACATATGTGACATTTTTATTTTTTTAAAAAAATAATATATTTTTTGGTTCAATTAAAAATATTTTTTTAATAAAAGAATTTTTTAATATTTTTATCAGGCTAATATTTTAATTTTAGTGAATTATTATAAATGAGTTTTTTTAAATTTATTATTACTTTGATTATTATAAAAATGATTTATTTATTAAAATTAAAATATTAAATTAATAAAAAAATTTAGATATAAATATTGAAAAAATTTAGATATCAATAACGTAATTCTTCTTTTATTTTTTTTCCCTCAAGATTGTCTTCTTCCATAGTCACATGTCTAACCTCAACAACTTGCAGAGTTTCACCAAATAAAAACACTACTCAAGCTCAAGCTGAGAAAGAGCGAGAGAGTTGATCTTGTTTGTTGGCTATCGTGTGGAGCAGAAACCATGTATTGGTTGGGTTCACAAGTATTTTAAATTGTCTTGCAATCTAAAAGATGAATATTGTTGTGGAGTTGCTGAAATCCCTCAAATTATCACCAATTTTCTTTCAATTTGTTTTATTTCAATTAAGAGAGTTAACTGATTAATTGACTTATTTAATTGTTAACCGATTGAAAATCGTAATCTCTCCTATTTATCAATCGACCAAAACAATCATATTTTTAAATAGTTAATTAATTAAATTAAATTTTAGATCGATTAATTAAAAATTTATTCAGTTAATAATTTAATGCTTACCCCCTAATAGATCACATGCATAATGCATTTAGGAACAAACAACATTATTCCGTTAAATAATGCATTTGGGTTATAGAGTACTCTTATTTTTTTTAATATATTTTTATTATACTAAATCTATATTCAATATATATCTTTAAAAATAAAATATATCTTTAATATATTAAATATATGTCAAAAACACAAAGGGCTATTTTTTAAATTTAAAAATAAAAAATAAGTATTTTTGAAATAAAAAAAGAAAAAGTGGATATTTTTAAAAATATTTTTATTTTTCTAAGATATTTTTTAAAGAAATCCCATTAAATTATGTTTCTTTCTACAGAGCCTATATAAGGAATTCTACATTGTGTGTGATGGTATCTTTTCCATTATTTTTTAATTATTTTTGGGATATAAAATGTGGTGCTACAACTTTAGTTCTGGGCTAAGCACCAAGCATTATGTAAACCGTGTGAAACTTAAAAAAAAAGAATAAAGCATTTTGAGCCTCTAAATTTAACAATTTTTTAATATTGAGTTCTGAATTTTATTTTAATGACATTAAACTATTAAAATTTGCCATTTATGAATATTAGATAATTTTCTTAACGAAATTGGCTAATAATATAGTTTAATATCACTAAAATAAAATTCAAAGATTTAATGTCAAAAAGTTTTCAAATTTAAAGGCTCTAAAATACTTTAAAAAAAACAAACCGCATAGACCCTTATATCATTCCCCTATTTTTTAATTACTTGTAAAATCTTGAAATTAGGAAATTCAATTTCAACTTTTATGCTATTGTTGCTTTGATTATTATTACTATTATTTTGTTTGTACGTATTTATATTTTATCATATAAATATTTTATATAAATATTTTATTTATAAAATATTAAATTGATCAAAATGATATTACTGATTATATAATATTGTGTTTATAACAGCTTGTGATGCATGCATGAATCATGAACCCTAAAAATTTTGTTCAAATTGAACTCAAACTTGAATAATTTACTTTGCTAATCAATTGCTAAGTACAAATATTATTTTATAACAGCTTGTGATGCATGCAATACGAGTGTTCCACAAATATATTGAATGCTAAAAAATTTTACATAATAGTTTTAAGCTATTAAAAAACTCTTTACAATAATTTTAAGGCCTAATAAAAAAAACGAAATAAAATCTTTTCATAAAATACACGATTATACTCAAATACTTCAAAATAAACTAATATTTTATCATAACTTTGCATTGATTGTATTTGTTGATCAAAACTACATCCATTATTGTTATAATTAAGAATAAACTAGAGGATTATGATAGAACTGAATTTGATGATGAGGACTGATAAAAATGATATGAATAATCAATTATTTTTCATTTCGATTTTAATTATATAAATATAACAATATATATGTGCTAATTTTGAAATGTTAGAATAATAAAGTATATTTTAAGAGATTTAGATGTAATTGTAATTTTTGAAAAAAGTTTGGGGTGTATTCACTTGTATAAAACTGAGCTTGTTTTCTATAAAATTTTTATGTGAAAAAAAAATGTTCACATAACATAATTTTCTAAAATTTAAAATAGAAAACAAGTTTTCTGTTTTTTAAAATTTAAAAAGAAATTGGAAAACAAATTTTATATGTTTTTCTAGAACTATTAATGGGCAGGACTAGGCCGAATTTAGCCATGGCCCAAGACTCAGCCCGAACAGATTTCGGACCATAGAATTGGGCCCAAATTTCGACCCGTGGCCTGAGTCCCTCGGGCTAGCAGATCTGCCCATTGGGCCCAATAATTTTTTTTGTTATTTTTAATTTTTTAATTATTTTTTAAAAAAATTTTTAAATTACTTTTACAATTACTTGATACTTTTAATCTAATTATAATATTTTTATTTAACCTTAATTCTTAGATTACATAAAATAAGTTTAAATAATAAACATTATTTATTTTAATATAGTAAATATATATTTTTTACATTTGATCTATATTTTAATTATTATATTTATAAATATTCACATACTATATTTAACAAATACATAACACAAACTAAAATAAAAATAATTTATAAATATATGCTATCAATCACTTAATTTATTTTAACTAATCTAATAAAAATAAAAAAAAATAATATAAATTATTTTAGATCGGGCTGAGCTAACCCAAAATTTTTTACTTAGAGTTGAAGCTCGACTCAAAGTATTGGAGTTCCTTAAAATCAATCCAAAATTTGACCCAACATTTATATAATTCAGCCTAATTTAATCGAACTTATCCAAATCAAAATAAATTGATCAGATTCTTTGAACACCTCTATATTTTTCAATGAAAACACACATTTTTCTAAAATCGGCGTCAACGAGCCGCAACATACAATGCACAGTATAATTTAATTCTATAATAATTCATAAATCAATGACCCAACACACAGTATCTAATCTACTAAAATAAATAATTGTTTGGTTTTAATTTTATTTTTGCTTCTAACTTGATCATTGGTTTACTATTTATTTATTGAAATTTGTATGAAATCTCATAACCATAAAAATTATTAAATTTCACCATCATTTAATATATATATATATATTAATTATAAAAGTTTGAGAAATAATTTCTTATTTTTATAAAATTTTCATAAAAAAAATATTTTAATTTCCTTTAAATAAAATAATTTTTATTTTTATAATAAAAAAATATTTTCCATTTTTATCAAATAAACCTATTTTCTAATTTTTTTAAAAATAAAAAGAGTTTTTCATTTTTACTAAATGAACTCATTTTCTAAATTTTTTATAGAAAATAAATACTTCAATTTTCTTAGAAAATTGAAAATAGAAGATAAAAAACTATTTTTTAATAAGTAAATTTTTCTTTGATCACCAATACAGTTTCCTTTTATAATTCTCTTATGATTCTTGCAAGTGCTTCACATGATCAAGTGAACAATATTCTGTTGAGGTGTAACTTGATGTTCAAGTTCATTTATGGTGGGCTATGGCAATGTATTTTTCTTTATTTAAGTACACTTTCCTGATCCTCTATTGTTTTATTTGGGTCAGGATCAACTTAGTAGAGATGAATTATATACTATCATCAGTGACTCCAAATAGGATTTCCTAGTTGGAGTAGCAAACCAATTAACAATTGACACTAATTATTTTATAGGACTCATATACCTTACAAATTAAATATTACTTGTCTGTAAAGGGGTTCAAATAACAGAAAATCCTAGTTGATATCACGGTGGTGTTAATTAACTTGAATAGAAATAATACAAATCTTATTTAAAAATAATTCTAATTACTTAGTAAAAAATAGTTAAATTTTTTTAATAGGTCTTCCTATATAATAGCAAATTATAAATATTAACTTCCAATAAAAAATCAATTTCAAATAAAGAAATTTAATTTTTAAAATAAGAGTAATTGAGAATAACAAAATTTTTTAAATAATTTAAAGTTATACCTACAATTTTGTGTTCATTCTCTATGTTTGTATGTAGGGGTGTAATTCGGTCGGTGTGGAATGGAATCGCCTCTATTCCAATTTCATTCCAAAATATTTCGGTATTTAGAATTTTATTCCATACTAATCTAAATATTATTCGGACTTAAAAATTTCGTTCCGTACCATTCCATTAAAATTCGGTATGGTATTCGGTAATTCCAAAATTTTTTCATCAAAACTAAAATTAGAATAGATTTAAAATAAATCTGAAAATGGAAACATTATATAAGTTTAAATTTCAAAGTAGCTAAATAAATTCATAAAATTATATCATTCAAGTTAAATTACTAAATAAGTACTTAATAATATTCTTTTTAAAAACAAATGCACTTAATAATTTAAGAAAAGCTTTTAATCTCAAGTAATCCTTTGAACCTCTATATCTTTCCAAAAAATTTCTTCACCGCATCATGGTAGTCTTGACAAATCTGAATATTGAAAAAAAAGAATAAATAAAAGGTTGTTAAAATTTGTATTAAATAAAATATTTAAATTAAAATTATGAAAATTATTATATGTACCTTTCTCAAGTTGTTGAATATCTTCTTGTGATTCTTCATAATTGATTGGAAATGGAGAAACACGAAGCCAATCTTGTGCACATATAAGAGCCTCCACGACTTTAGGACTCAAAAAACTTCTAAAATTATCAAGTATACGACCTCCAGCACTAAAAGCAGCTTCAGAAGCAACAGTAGAAACAGGAATGGCTAACACATCACGTGCCATCTCTGCAATTATTGGAAATCTAGAACCATTGTGCTTCCACCAAAGTAAAATATCAAATTCATTTACATCCTCAATGCAATCTTCTTCAAAATATCTATCTAACTCAGATTTGATATACCTTGTATTTTTCTCGCATTTATGCTTATTGTATTTTTCTTTCATTATTTGTCTTATTTTTTGAGAAGATTGAAAACTATCCACCATATCATTAGAATGCAGATTTATTTCAGTAACTTGTGCCCCAACCTCATTTGTAGGTGAACCACCAGCACCCTTATACTCTTCAAACATGCAATTAATTGTCTCTCTCACTTTTTTAAGAATACTAGATGAGGTATAACAATCAAACAAATTGATTAAGACCCCATTCTAATAAGCTCATTTTGAAGCGAGGATCAAGTACAACTGAAATAAAAATCATCATGTTCATTTTTTCAGGCTTTCCCCAATACTTGTAGTACTTATCTTTCATTTTTTCAGCCATAAAACTCATGTTCAAATCATAGCTATTATTCAACTCATTCAAAAGAGCATCTACAGCAACCATCTCATGAAAAAATTTATTAGATGTGACATAAAAAGAGCCAGAAACACGCAAAGTCAACTCATAAAAATTTTCTAAGAAAGTCACCAACCTACCAACATTATCCCAATCATCATCAGAAGGCTTTCCACCCCCATCTCTATCTTTTAACTCACTTTCATAACGAGTATCCTCTAAGTCATACATATCAAATGCCTTTTTAAACTTGTAAGCAGCATCCAACATCATATAGGTAGAATTCCATCTAGTAGAAACATCAAGACACAATAATTTTTTACTTTGAATTTTCTCCTCTAATGCACATTTTTTGAACTTTTCCAATCTAGATGGAGATTGTTTCATATATTTTACAGCTTGTCGAACACGGAGAATTGATTCTTTTGCCTCATTCAATCCATCCCCAACCACTAAATTAATTATATGAGCCACACATCTCATGTGAAGAAAATCACCTTTCAAGACACTACCACCCCAAGTATTAAGTCTAGTTCTCATATAATTGATTGCTGAATCATTCGAACTTGCATTATCAACTGTGATAGTAAAAACTTTTTCAATGCCCCAATCTAATAAGCATCTCTCAATTATTTTTCCAATTTGCTCACCCTTATGACTAGTAATTGGACAAAAATTTATAATTCGCTTTTGTAATTTTCAATTGTCATCAATATAATGTGCTGTGAGACACATATAATTGATTTGTTGTATAGAAGTCCATGTATCAGTTGTGAGACATATCCTCCTTTGGGGTAAGGCTTTTTTAAGTTCTATCATTAAATCACAATAAACTTGGTAGCAATCTTTAGCAACTGTTATTCGTGAAGGAACACGAAAAGAAGGATCCACAACACTAAAAAAATATTTAAAACCTTGTCCCTCAACACATTTAAAAGGAAGTTCATCCACAATTACCATGTATGATATAGCCTTTCTCAAAGCAATTGGGTCTAAGCATGCTTGAAACTTTAGATTACTCACACTATCATTTTCTTTTGTGACACAATGAAAGTTAAGTTGGGTTTGCTTACGATCCTTAGGCCTAGTATATGGATATTTAGGACATCTGTCTAAATGTGCCAACAAACCGCTTGTGCCTAATAAGGAGGTGTTATATCCATATTGTAAATTACAATGTTTGCATTGAGCTACCATACTTTTTTTAGGATCATTTTTTCGAACAAAGTGGTTCTAAGCTACAGATCGAGAGGCCATCTTTTTTCTTTTTGTAGTAATCTCTTTAGAATGAGCATTTACTTCATTAGTAGGTTGAGGGTTCGCACCTTCTCCGTCTATGAGAATTGGTTCGCTATTTTCAGTCATCTGATATTGAAAAATATATATACATATATATATTCAGTAATACTCACAAAACATTTAATAACATAAAAGAAAAAAAATTATTACCAGTAACGTAAAAACAATTTTTATTACAATATCATAATGGTTGTTACAACTTTGGAGGAAAAGCATAATATAATCCTATATATATATATATATGGATCTAATGATTCTAAATAATATACTATACATATATAAACTGATGCTAGCAATAAAAGTTGATGATTGTGTCAAGAACCCTAACCTATATAAATATAATCCCTAAGCCACCATTAGTTGTAAAGCAAATAAAATAATAATTATCATAGATTGTGCCAATAGGTAGGATGAAAAGCCAAGAAGAAAGAGTCAGTATTCTAACCTTTAGGATTTGTAGCAGACTAGCAGCTTTCCTGTGTTTTTTGTTTGTTATCGGTATTCACAAAGCAAAGCTGCCAAAGCAGGTAATGAATATATATTAAACGAATATATATTAAACCTAATAGGGTAGGGTTAATAAAATATTGTATAAAATTGAATTACATATTTTAATATTAATATTTAATGATTTTATTTAAATATATATTATTAATTATATTATTAAAAATCTCATAATAAAATTTCGGTATATGGAATGGAATTTGGAATTTCATTATAACATTCCATTCCATATTCCATATTGCAAAATTTTAGAAAATACATTCCATTCCATATTTCACATTCCGAAATTCCAATCCAAATAACAATTTCGGTTTGGATTTCGGTTTAAATCGGTAATATTCCAAACCAAGTTACACCCCTATTTGTATGAATGTTTATACCATTAATTAAAAAATATTTAATCGCAATCAATATTTACAAAATATATATAAAAAAATTAATATATATAATATTAAAACAGATAATATTAACTGATCCTACAAAAATATTCGGCATTTGCGATGGAAATCTGCGACGGACATGTTTTCGTCGCAAATTTGCTACGGATCTGCGACGGATTTGCGACGGAAGGACAAGTCAGAGGAATTTTGAGAAATTGGTCGCAAATCCGTTGCAAATCCGTCACAGATCTGCTACGAAAATCATTCCGTCGCAAATAATCGTCGCAAAAGTTGGCGCGGAAACTAGGCGCGAGAGAGAAAACACTAAAAAAACCAATTTGCAACGGAGATCTGCTACCGTCTATTGCCGTCGCAAATTTCACTATAAAAATATTCGGAATTTTGCGACGAAAATCTGCGACAGACATGTTTCCGTCGCAAATTTGCTACGGATCTGCGACGAATTTGCGACGGAATGACGAGTCAGAGGAATTTTGAGAAATTAGTCACAAATTCGTTGCAAATCCGTCGCAGATCTGCGACGAAAATCAGTCCGTCGCAAATAATCGTCGCAAAAGTTGGCGGGATTACTCCCGCCGAGAATTTTTGCTGAAAATGTTACGTCGCAAATCCGTCGCAGATCCGTAGCAAATTTGCGACAGAAACATGCCGTCGCAGATTTCCGTCGCAAATGCCGAATATTTTTGTAGTGAAAAATTGAATTTGGCTGAGTTTAATGCCGTATAATTTTTTCTTTCTTTTTCATGTCACTTGATCTTGGCTGAGTTTATAGCATTCTGGAAATTAGAAGACTAGTGCAAGAGGTACAGGGAAAGAGACAGAGATGATACGCATGCTTTGATTTGGGATCGAAAAGTAAGAGCCACCTCCCTTCTTCTCCTTTTCTAGGAACTTCTATATGCATATATTATAAATAATTATTATGATTGAGAGTTGAGACCCACCGGCCACTGCACAGCAAGAAGGGAAATTGATCTTTGTTTCTATGTCCATTCATGAAGTAGGAATGACAATAATTTCTTTTGATTTGAGTGAAGTTGGATTTTTTTCATGCATGATTGCATTTACACTGCATGCTTGACCAAAGAAAATTACAATTTTCATATAATTCGTGGACATGATAGAAGCACATGATTATCCTTTCAATCACATGGTTATCTGACAATGCTCTAGTTAAGGACTAGTAAGGATTGCAGAAGCTTGTAAAATCATCGTATGGGTCAGAAAATCAGAACATATGCTTGTAGTTTTGGATATGATTGTAGAACGCGGATTTAATTTCACAAATTGAATGTCTGAATATAAATAACATCACATGTTGTGTTGTTCATAGAATTTAATACCTTAAATTTCTCTATTCCCTGGTTCTGTAGATTAGACAATAAAGATTTTATTTTTTAATTATTTTAGTGTATATATTATAACTAAAGTTAAAACCATGATTCTGTCTTAAAATTTTTTTTATTGTAGGTGAACTTCTAAAGTTTCCCCAAAGTTTCCTTGGAATTTTTTTTTAATCTATGAAAGGAAAAGAAACAAAAAACAACACAGCTCTAAGGCTTACAATACCAATAAGCTATCCTTGCACCAGCACTCCCATACACTCTGACGAGGCCTATGGTACCAAACAGTCCGCTCAGTTTGAGTAAAAGCAAGTTTTGTTATCCCATTAGCAACCAAGTTTTGAGTCCTTGGAACAAGCATCAAACGAACTCGCCAAGCATTCTTCAATAACAAACAAATATGTTCTAAACACTGATGTTCAGGACCAGCGAAACAAAAGGAGAGCAAATTGCATTGACAGCTTCCAAGCAATCGGACTGAATAACAAAATTTCTCCAACCTTTCTCCCAAGCCATTGCAAGACCCCATTTGATAGCCAAAAGCTCCGCTAAAAGAAATTATTAACTCTGCCTACTTTAATTTCGTTTCAATTTCTTTTGTATTTTTTGATTTGAATTCTGGAACTTGGTCAAGTAGACCTTTCAAATCCCTCTAAGAGGAAAATGGATAGAGATTCTTTAACCATGAGGCATTAACAATTTTTTATCTTTTTTTTTTGGATGAACACAATTTTTGTATCTCAATCCTATTTTAAAGCAATTAAGGGCAATAAGCTAATGTCCTAAGCATTGGGTTGAAGGCTTTGTGGGCACTGGTGCACCCTTTAGGCTATTTGAATCTGTACGATTTAGAATCCTGTGGCAAATAAAACTTCCCACCTTTGCCATTCCATCTGCATGTACATTCTATCATTTAGGGGTGACATTCATGCTGTTTGTATGTTGTAGTAAATCATATTGGAATTCTATTCAACCCTGGGTCATGATGGCTGTTTATTGTGATTGCAAGCATGCCCTCTACTTCCTTCCTGGCAGAGATGGGTTAAGTCATTCTGCTAATAATTCAAATATTGTTTTGTTTCATTTTGTTTTTCTGTTGCTGTTTTTTTTTTTGGGCATTTTGTTTATCTATGTTTGTGTTGTTCTTAGTTGCTGCAAGAAATAACAAATCCTGAACCCCAAAAACTTTTTAGATAACAATGATCTCTATAACTTTTTATTCATACTCTCACGATTTATGAATAATATGAGATTTCTAGGCTCCAAGATACCATTACTGATACCAAAACCTTTTGGCTTCTTATCAGGTCTTGTGAGATTGTACTAAAATCAATATGGTTCACCACCTTTTGTTGATTTTTTCTGTTCAATGAAGAGGTGCAGATCTTTTTAGCATAATGTTAATATATTTGGCAATTGGCATCAATAAAAAGCAGTAATCTGCACCTGTTTAGAATTGTTCATGTATGTGTATAAAATTTCAAATGCAACAGCAGTTGGGAAGGCGGCTGATTGAGATGATACTAAAAACATCATTTTATTTTCTTTCTTTGCATGATTTCTTTGTTTAACACTTTTTAATGGCATTTCAACTTTTTGCAGATGCGATTAAGACCTGTTTGGCATAAATTATGTTATGGATATGTTATAGGACAGAATCTCATGATTGTAACATTAGTTAAAAATATTAGTTACTATTTTGTTTTAACATTTTCAGGTAAAGATATCAGATGAGGCTTCTCTCTATTCACTTTGTCGATCATGGTTGAGAAATGGATTTCCAGAAGAAAGCCAGGTTTGAGTCATGTTTGGTTGGAATTGCCTTTTATCCCACTCAGTTATGGCTTGCTAGTCCCAATTTGTATGGATTGACTTGGATGATGTTGACACCGAGAAGAGAAATAACTTCTCTGTTGTAGGGTTCACTTTACTTGAGATTGGAAAGGTTGTTCAGTTGATGGTCACCAAAAAACTTAAGTTTATATGTTTGATGTGTGCTAGCCAACTGCATCATAAAATTAACCTTCCAGGGCATTACGCATTATTGCCTTCTTGTTAGTGAGGGTAACCATTCAAGCTGTATATTATGCTGACCAACTTTTTGACTTTTGTTTGTGCTTTATATGGAAATTGCTTTACCTGAAACTGGGATAGATCCTACATTCGTTGCTTATTATCCCATATTCTTTGTTATTTTACTTTTTGTCGCAGCCACATTATGGGGATGTTGTAAAGTCGCTCCCAAGACCTTTGCCTATGCCTGTTGTAGGCACTCACTCACCAAAAAAGGAAGGGGAAGAAGCAGCAGAAGAAGAAGATGAGGAGGTTGGTAGTACTTGATTGTTTTTCAACAATATTGAATTATGAGTTTGTTGTCATTTTTATATGTGTAGTTCTTCTTATCAAGTTGTCTTGTGCAGTTTTATATACTATTTACATAGCATCAAGTTAGTTCTCTTGTGGGATATTATTAGTCTATTCTATTGGTAGTCTATAACATGTGTGACTTTGTATGATTTGCCAGCTTAGATTATTCTGATGTCTTCTTGCATCATCTTTTGCAGTAGAAGTTTTGATTCACTGTCATCTTTTTGCCTATTCATGCTTTCAGGATGAAGAATCTGTAGATCATTTATCAGCACAAGATCTCTTAAGGAGACATGTTAAGCGTGCTAAAAAGGTTAGGGCACGGTAAGTTTCTATTATTCAACTGGCACATTTGTAATTTATCTTGAAACTACTGACACTTAAGTGTTTGGTCGAATAGTATCTCAAGTTCTATCATTATTACATATCTATTTAGAATCGCATTTTTAACCTCAAGTATGTCTTGCAGACTCAACCAGAATTCAGGCCTCCAATGTCTGAAGTTGTTCAGGATCTGAAAGACGTGATAAGGAGAGAACGCCCCAGCACTATAATTTAATATTGAAGATCTATATTGTTATTTTCAAGATAGATTATTTATAGTAGTGTTCTTAACACTTGTATAGTTAAATTGTAAAATATTTTATTCTATTGAAGATTAATAAAAGAATTATTTTTATCAATGTAATTAGTGTTTTTTTTAGATTGTGTTTAAATGTTCCAAATGTATTTATAAAGTTCTCATAAAATTAATTGATAATACAAATAGTTTCAATAAAAATCAATATTAAATTACAACGGATTTGCTACGAATCTGCGACGGATATTTGAAATCTATGACGGAATCTGCGACGACAATCTGCGACGGAATATGTGACGACAATCTGCGACGGAATCTGCAACGAATTTGCGACGGAAATCTGTGACGAAATCTGCGATGGAAATCTGCGACGAAATCCGGGACGGAATCTGCGACGGCTGCCTTTTACCCGCGAAAATTTAAGCGGGAGATTTGCAACCGCCGAGTGGTTGCAAATTCGTCGCAATCTGCGACGGCCCGTCGCAAAATTGAAAATTGCGATGCCTTTTTTATTAACGGATCGTATCCGTCGCAGATCGGTCGCAAATCTTGATCTGCGACGAATTTGCGACGGATCTGCGACGGATTCTGTCCGTTGCAGATAACGTTTTTTTTGTAGTGTGACACAATATCATGACACGTGATATAATATTAATATTTTTTAATTAAGTATTAAATTAAATTATAATTTATGAGAATAGGTAATTAATTGATTATTTTATATTTATTCAGAGAATTCAAATAAAATTATAATATTTTATTTAATATTGATAATAAATAGTTATTATCTAATAATAAAATTTAAATTTTTAAATAATTAATAGGATATTTATCTAAATTTTAGCTAATAATTAATAATTTATCTAAAAATATAAATTAATTTTTTAAATATTAAATTTATTATTATTTGGAGAATTCAAAAAGAATTATGACTTTCATATTAATAATAATTAATTATTATATATTATATAAAAAATTAAATATTAATAATAATATAAATTCATTATGATTATTAATTTTTTTTATTTTTTTACTTAAAATTATTATGATAAATATATATATATATATATATATATTAAAAATATCTGTAACATCGCTCGTATATTATCCTAATAATATGCTAAAATAAAAATATTTTTTAAAAAAAATTAGATCTCGGCGCCAACACCCGTTTACCGCTACTATAATCGTTTTTCTGATCACAATATAATAAAACAAAAATTCTATCACTCTTTTTTTGTATTAAGGAAAACTTAAAATTTACATTAAAAAAAAACTATGGTCTGATGCTACTTATAAATAAATTATAATTAAAAAATATAAAAAAAACTTATAACCTATTTGGTAATTATAAAATTAATTACTATTTAGTTTTGAAGTTAGCATCATAGACATAAAGCTTTTTAAACACACAAGTTGAACATGGAAATCTTTTTAGTAATAGAAGACATGCAAATTAGATGAGGATCAAGTAAAAAGAACAGAATAAAAGTTCATAATATGATATTTATATATATAAATTCTTAATTACATCAAGTGGATAGTTACCGTCAAATATTGCTTGCGGGCCACTTGCATGGAAAAGTGGAGGCGATTTTTTTTTTTAACTGTAAAGCGAAGACAATTTGATAACCAAATTTTCCAAGTGGATCGAGTCCTTCGGTGCTTGCTTTGGGAGATTTTGTGCTGAGCTTTGGTTTATGAAATTAATATGAAAATAAAATAAGTATTTCATGAGCAAAGATATTTCTTAATTTTAAAATTTAAATATGCAATGATTAATTATTTTATAAAATGTTAAATTTATGGTTACTTGTTTTAATTCCCTAATATATATATATTTTTAAAATATAGTAAATATTTTTTAAATTTAACAGGTGTTTATTAATTGGATGTTTTAAATATGAAATTAAGAGTCATGATAAAAAAAAAAAAAGAAATCATCCTTATTGTATACATAATTCATAAACATAAAAGAGGTATTTTATTCCATTAGTCAAGAAACTGCTGAATTTAAAAGGCTAAACTTATAAATAAGAGTTCAAGAATGGTTTATAACTTTAGAGAAAAATAAATATTCATTAATTAAAAATAAAAATAATATAAAGCTATAAATATATATTAGGATGATAACAACCTTTGATTTAAAATTTTTTACTGTATTTACTGAAAAAAATTCTTTTCAACTATTTTGAATTCATTTTATAAATCAATAAGTGTAAATTTGATATAAAAATAAGATTTAAAATTCAAATAATAAATCAATGTAAATTATATGCACCACAAAAAGAATAGGAAATAAACAAGCAATAAAAAGAGAATAAACATGAAGAATAATTTATAATTTTGAACGTTTACTATTGCATGAAGTTGTGACACATAGAATGAGATTATTTAGAAATAATCTTTTAAATTTAAGGAGTACACTTGCAAAATTTTCAAAAATTAAACTAATAAAAAAATCTATAGAAAAAGTTGTTCAAAATTTAAAATTCAAAATTTTTATCAAAATATTGTGAAATAATAATATTTTAAATTTATAATGTCATAACATAACACTTTTATTCCTTTCTTGTTTCAATCAAACCTTAATTTTATTTCCTTAGCTTTTGATAAGCGCTTTTCTTGCTTAAATACAAAACAAATTTATTAAGAGCAAACGAGAAAGAAAAAGTTTCATGTTGTTTAAATACAAATTATATAAATGTTTAATATAAAAATAAGTTATTAAATTTTGATAGCTAATTTTAAGTTTGATTTTTTTTTAAATTTATATTAAAAAATTATTAAAAATAAAAAAAAATATTTAAAAAAAGATTTTGATTTCATTCTACTGATTTAAAAAAGATTCTGATTTCATTCCACTTTTTAGCCGTCAATTATTTGTTTTTTCTTCTTTAAAAAAAGTGAATTAAAACACATGTATATCGCTTAAAGAGGAATTTGAGTCAAATTTGTCTATTGACTCTAAAAGTTCGCATTTCCATGCAACTCCATGTAGGCTCGTCCTACACATTGTACCGTTTCGTACCCAAAAGTCACGCTCGCACGGACAAAAATGATAGCGACTCGTTTGTCTTCTTACTAATAAATACACTACCTCTACACTCCTTATATCTTATCGTCGTATCGTCTTATCTAATCAATCCAAACGCGGAATATAAGCAGAGTGGATATGGAGCGCACACGTTTCCTTTTCACTGCCAGTACACAAGCCCATTGCTCTGCTATTGTTTTTTGCCTTTACATATTTTATCTGCCACATGTGAACAACATGGCAGGACCACAACATGGGGCCATTACACGCATCTGCTGACGTGTTATTTCGTGGAATTGTGGCTCTTGCAGCCTCGGGGTGGTATCCCCAGTTTGAGTTACGAAGGAATTAGATCTTTTGCTAAGATAAGAGGAAAATATTAACAAATAACAGTAATGATAATATATAAAAAATTAATTTTAGATCAATTATTTAGAGAAAATATATTTTACTATTAGACTATATTTTAATATACCAAAATATTAATTTCTTAATTTTTAATTTTTACATTTACTTTTTTTATCTAATTGTTCTTTTATTCAACGGCGGACACACTTTGAAGCGGGCGGGGCTCAAGCCCCCAAGTCACATTTTTCTAATTTAATATATGTATATACATATATAATATTTTCTAATTTAATATATAATTACATTTAGTCCAATTATTATAACTCCCACTATTAAAAATATATTATTTTAAATTTATCACCTTCTTTTTTAATGAATTTTTCTATACAAGACACAGTTGCAAATTTTATTTTCAATAATTATATCTCTTTATTTCTATGGGTGGTTTCAAAGGGATATAATATATATATATATATATATGATTTTATTCAAGAATTTATATGTAGAATTATAATTATATTATTTTTAAAATATTCATCTTAATTTAATTCATATTGATGGTGTTGGAGATAAAAATTTATAAAATTTCAAAAAAAATATTATTTTTTTACTAATTTATGTAATTGATGGATGAAACTAAAACATATTAATAAGTATTAAATCTATTATTTCAAAATAAAAAACTAATTTACAAGAATTATTACTAATAAAATTTAAGAAATATTAGTTCAACAAAGAGTATACTTATTTATATATAATATTGTGGATCTCAATTAGTAAAAAAAAATTACAGCCTTACAGATTTGATCTTTGAAAATTTTAATATTTTTAAATTTAAAATTTAAAATATAAATAAATATAATAAAAAAATAAACTTTTACTGACTTAAAATTCTGCCTCGGTCTCTATTTTCATAATGGAATATACCTGTAGTATAATATATATATTAATTCTTCATTAATGCAAGAACAGCGACTTATAAACGAATTATATCGTTGTAAATTAATTATATATATACGTCCTACTTGAAAATATCAATATAGTGAGGCCAATGGATACCCATGAGAATTAAATCCTTTTTGTTTCTCAGCCAATAAAATTGATGTAAACTTGCTTGGAGTTTCTCCATATTATGGGATTAATTTTTCACCACTTATTTTTTTTAAAGGTATACTGAAAATGCCATATCAAAATAAAAAATTTAATAATTTATTTTTTTCTTTTTTACTTTCCATTAAGATTGTGAAAAATCAAGAAAATATTTCAATTAGTTCCGAACTAGTTAGCATATATAAACATTTTTATTGGTTTAATTTGAATTATAAAATAGAGAAATTTTTTTTTCCAAGAATCTAATTGTACCTAAAAGTGAAATTTTATTATGATTTTATTTTATTTTAATTCACTGAACTTTATGTGAACCCACTCAGAAGAAAAAAGTGGAAGGACTATTATCTGCCAAATACAAAGTTTTAAATGAAAAGGGTGCTAACTGCTCAAGTTGGAATAATAATTTTAAAATAAAATAATTTAAATGAAACTGCTCTGAAAATACAATCTAAATTAAAAATAAAATATAACATTTAATTTTCACTCTAAACTCTTAAATTAATAAAACTCAAATGTTTCCTAATTGATCATTATCTACTTAGATATTAAATTTGAGTTTTAAATATTATTCTTTATTTATATATAATTAATAAAAAATTGCCTCCTAATTCTCTCTTTATTTACCTTTTTTTTTAATAAAATTTAAAACTATTTTTATTGAATCCTTATATTTTTGCATCGTTTTTTTTTTTAAATGTGAACTCAATTAATTACATTCAAACAACTCCCTAATTTGTAGTATTGTAAATAAATCGTACAACTAAAGTATTGTTATAAAACTACCAAAAGTCTAATTTTGACTGTAAAAAGCCGCCTCAGCCTGGAAAAGTTTTGAATTTAATTATTTTCTTCTTTTATTAATTTTTTTAATCCACTTATCAAAATAAATATTCACGCCATCTTAAATTAATAAATACATTATTTTAAATTAAAAAAGCTTTTTGTTTTTTCTTTTTTTTATTATAAAAATTATGTGTCGATTTTCAATTCAAAATATATTAATTATATTAAGCTCATGACCTGAATTATTTTAATTGATAATGTTAATGTTCTAATAATATTAATATATTTAAACTTGAGCATAAATGGTAAAATATCGTCAAAGCAGCATTAGCACTGAACAACACATCTGAAAATCTAACCAAAATACTTTAAAAAAATCTAAATCTCTCACCGTACAAAGTCGTGAATTGGGAGTACAATAGATTGATGGCATCTACGACGGTCCACATGGGAATATACCCCCATTTATCGAAATGGTTTGCCCAATGAGTAATTACTATCAATCATCGAACAAAAATCTACCCCTAACTAATCTGTCAAACAAATTGAAGAAAAGCTAACGTTGAAGTCGAAAATATTACTGTAGAGGATATTTGTGATCATAGAGAATATGCTGATGCTATACGTGAAAAAAAATTTATATGTCATTCATAACATCAAAAATCAATATTTTTTCCTGAATCAATTCTCCCTCAAATGTATGTAGTATTAATATCTCTTTGAGTTTTTGTACTATAAATATGTCATTTGTAATCTTTGGTCTATGTTTGTCTTTACAATGGCGACTAATTACTAGCTGCAGTTTAGTTTTAATTTCTCTATTTCTCTTCTTCTGTTTTCTCTTTTTAATCTCTTCAATTTTAACTATGCTTTTTTTTTCTTCACTTCTTTGAATTTCTTCTTCGCTTATTCTAAAAAATAGACAGATTTTATGCGTTGTTTTTTTTTGTAATGGATTTTAGATTTGTGAAATGTGCCAATAAAAATTGTTAATATTTTTGTTTTGATACTAAATTTGTTATTTATTTAGTAATAATTGAAGGAAATTTAGTTTGAATTTAGGAAATTGTGACAATTGTTGATAAAAGAAACTAAAATATTGTATTTTTGTTGGTTTGAAAAAAAAATGGTCATTCATTTTACTTGAAATTTGCATATTAGGGTTTTCTATTTGAATTTTAGGAAAGAAGGTGAAGAAGAGAGTATTCAATAGAATAAGCCGTAAGTTTATTTAATAGTTATATGCCTGTATCGGCAAAAGATATATGTCTTCATGTGTGGTAAGCATTGTGTTGCATGCTTTATGTACTTTAGTAAAGAAAGGTCAGTAAAAGATATTTATCTTTATGCAAGGTAAGAATGGCATTAGTGTTTGGTTTGGACAAGGAAACAAAATTAGATTTTGGCATGACCCTTGGGCTTCAGACACCAGTTTGGCAATATTATTCCCCCGTTTATACTCTCTTTCTGTGAACAAAGAAGTAACAGTAAATAATGCCGGGGCCTTGAGTTGGAAACTCATGGTCATGGAACCTTACATGGCGTCGCTCTCTTTTTATGTGGGAATTAGATCTTTTGCAGTCCCTCATGAATCTGATATGCAACATCTATCCTAAAAGGGAAGCTGACGATAAAATCATTTGGCGATTCAACACATATGGATCCTATACAGTCAAGTCTTTATGTAGTCAATTGGAATATGCAAGATATACTCAGTCTCTTACTCATAAAACAAAAAATTGGCGCAACTTGTCACCCTCCAAAACTAAAATATTTACGTGGATGCTTCTCCAAGGGAACATAAATGTGAAAGCCCGCTTAGCAAGCCTGGGATTATTGAATTCCGAAGATATCTCATGCCTACTCTGCAATAGTTCGGAGGAGAGTGTTGATCACTTGTTCTTGCATTGTCCCATCTCATGGAAATTATGGTGCCAACTACTTCGATGGCGGGGATCAGGTTGGGTATGCCCGAGATCTGTGGTAGAGTTATATAATTCTTTGGTTTCTTTTGCAGCAAATAATTTTCAACTAAAGTTTTGGTTTTCAATTTTCTTCTATGTCATATGGACTATATGGTTTGAGAGAAACAAGGTAGTCTTCAAAAATCAAACCTTAATGGAGGGGAAATTGTTTGATATTATTCTTTTCATAGCTGCTTCCTGGATTAACATTTTGGATCCTTCCTTCCCTTTTGATTGTAATGTTTTGCTTGAATCTTCTACTTGCATAAAAAATAGTGGAAAGACTAAGCTATCTAGACCACTTTATTTTTGGCAACCTCCCCCTCCGGAGACCTTTAAATGGAACGTTGATGGATCCACATTTGGAAAGCCTGGACCGGCAGGTATAGGTGGTGTCTTAAGAGATTGTTTGGGTAATTTCATTACCATCTTTTCTAGTAGCATGGGCTTTAAGGACTCCGACGAAGCTGAATTGTTAGCCATACATAAAGCTCTTGTTGTCTCTAAAACACATGAAAGGTTTATGGGTAGTAAAATTATAGTAGAGTCATACTCAAAGAATGCCACTGGGTGGACACATGGAGAGCTTGAAAATTGCCCGTGGAAGTTTTGGGAAATTCTATTCAAGGTAAAGGATCTGGTCAAAATTTTTCCGTTGGTAACTTTCTCTCATATTCTGAGGGAATGAAATTCAGTTGCAGATAGTCTCACTAAATCTGGTGTTGTAAGAAATGCTTATTTAATGGCCTGGTTATGAATCAATTTTATTCTGCAGCAAAGCACAACTAGTAGCATCAGTGATTTCAGAGAAACTCAAGGCATGGTAACATCTCTCTCCCTCTCATGATAGTTTTTAATCTAACTCAGACCTTGTTATTGCAGATTTCAACTTTATTTTTTAAATTGGGATACTCTCAATTAGCAATGATGATCTGAGGTTAAATTGAAGCTTCGATGAAGGTGAAGAAGCTTACTCAAACTTGTTGTGTTTTTAATGGCAGCAAGTTTGGTTTATAAATCAAACTAGTGGTCGATTTGATTTTGCTACTCTGATAGGTTGTGCTTTTCATCGGGTACAAAGATAAGAAATTGGGAAACTTTTATCTCATTATGTTCAGAGTTTTGAGGACTAAATGATGTTACAATTAAGCCTTCAGAACAACAATTAAAAGACCTAAGCTGCTATGCTATGTTTTGGCAGAATTATGCTTCATTAAATCTCGGTAGCCCCTCAAACTCTGCTATTGTTATGCTTTTTGTTAGCAGATGATGCTAGTTTGTGCTTTTAAACACCAACAATGAGTTTTATGTCGCATATAACAACCTGGTGCTCTGCTTCCGTTTTATCTTGGAAAAGGACAATAATTTGGAAATGTAGTTATTGTCAACAGCAGCAATAAACAATATGCATAGGGAACTTTTAAGTTTGTTTCATCTCTGTTGAATGTACATTGAGATTCTGGAGTTTTTTATATACTTATGGATTGGTCGGTAGGTTGGGGAATACATGGGTCTCGGATTTCTTTTTAGGTAGTTTTTTGATTATGTTTTTCCCCATTAAAAATTGAATATAACAAATAATAATACATAATTTCTATTAAAGAAAAAGTATCGTGCATGCATGCATTATGCAGTTCAGTCGAGAAGGGTCAGTAACAAGTTAAGTTGAAATGCTACATGGTCAAACTGAAAGTAGATAATATAAAATGACCAACATGCTAAGTAACAGGGACTGCAGATGTGTTAAGTGGTTTATAAATAATTAGACTCTTTAACTTTAATAGCTGATTTTTGTGATTAGCACTCCCAAAATCATATGAATTTTCAATATTTCTATATATATGGTACCGAAGAAAAAAAAAAAATATCTGTACCCTTGTTTTATCGTAATTTGAATTGAAATTTTACTTTTAATTTTCAGTATGCTTGCAGTTTAATTTTATTTTAATATGGATTTTTTTAACTCAATACGCTTTAATTATTTTTTATCCGACGTAATATTTTCTCAGACTCTCAATTTTTTTTTCTTAATATGAGATATCTTTATGCTTTATATTTTTTTAAATCGATTTATATCATAAATTTACAAATGTTAATTATATTCATAAAAAAATGTATTAATTTAGTACTATTAAGAATAATATATAATTAAATATAAAATATTTAATAGACTTATATATAATCAGTCTTTTTAATTTTAATAGCCGATTTTTCAGATTAACATTCTTAAAATTATATAAGCTTTCAATATTTTATACATTATATGTATTTTATATTTGATTCATGAAATCAAACAAAGTAAAATCAAATATATATTTTTTTTAAAAAATCACTTCTCAAAATAACGAGTGCATTGTCATACAAGTATTTAGTAAAATGAGAAGTTTTTCCTTTACTAAAATATTCCCTGAGAATTAACAAAGATATCACAGAAAGTCGGTTACAAGTTTTAATATGTTTCTATTTTATATTTTAATAAATGATGAGTTTTCAAATTAAACTCGTTTTAAACTTATTTATTAAAGATATGTTGAAAATATTAAATCTCATCACTTTGAAACTTGCTCTTGTCGTTTTTTTCTTAATATTTAATGAGTCGTTATTGAAATATTAATTAACTCGATCGAGAATTCAACTTATATATACACTAAAAAATTGTTTGATTTATTTGAATCTCGAGTTGAAAGCATTTTCTCAAAAACAAAATATTCATATCTCACTTACATTTTGTTTTGCTTTTAATATTCATATCTCACTTACATTTCCAAAAAAAAAAAAAAATAATTTTTTTTTACAAATTTCATTTCTACGTATATATATATATAAATAATCTAAAAAAAATTAAATTGCATTCACCTGAAAAAAACTAAAGAAACTGCAATAAGTCGTTGAATTTTTATTTTTTTATTATATAATTATAACCAAATAAAAACAATTTTTATTTTTATAATTATAACAAATAATAAAAATAAATAAACAACTGGAGCTAGCCTAATTTTATTTTAGCTAAAATAAGAAACAATTAATGAAGCCAAATTGTTTTTTGTTATGCAAAAATAAAAGAGTAATAAATTAATTAATCAAAATATAATATATGCGAGCAAACAATACAAGAAAATTCAACTGATTATTCTATTAATATATAAGTTTTCTTTTTTAATTTTATCCTAAATCATAAAAAAAGAATTTATTTATTTTTTAATAAAAAAATTGTCTAGTAGGTCCAGCTGGCAACATACCAAATTGAAATGAAACTAAATGGTAAACCCGTAAAAGTAACCGGGTAAACTGGTAAATCATGGTCTATAAATAATCACAAATATCAAATCCTCCGTCGAACAGAACCACGACTGACGTTTCTGCCTCTTTCCCAAAGTTTCCTCTGGTTCTCTGAACAGAACTCTCTCTGTTTCTTCAATAACTCGTTATAGTTTCTTCTGTGCATGGCAGTGAGTTTATTGGCTCGTGCGGTATCTGACCTATGCCTCGGAAAGCCTCCGCTGAGATCTCTATCCATTTCTGCAACTGTCGGTGACGCGTTGGCCGCTCTCAAAAGATCTGATGACCCGTATTTGAGTATCTGGAGCTGTGATCACCACCGTCACGGTTCGAGATCTAAGGTTGATGTTAATGAATGCAAGTGCATTAGTAAGGTTTGTATGGTGGATTTGATTTGCTTCTTGTGTAAAGAAGAGAATTTGAAAAATCCGGCGAGCGCTCTTCAAGAACCAATCTCTGTTCTTGTTCCTAATGTTTCTGGCCTTGTTAGGCACTTGGAACCCCACGCAAGGTAATTTTTTCTTAATTTTTATTGTTTTTGAATTTTTGAAGTTCTTTCATTTTTTATGAATTAGATTTTTAAATTAAATTCAAATTCGCTGCTCTTGTTCAACTCTTTTATTATTTTTTTGTTTTTGCGATTTAGATTGAAAGCACAACTGATTTTGATTATAATTGTTTAAATTTATATATTCTCCGACCTTGAGCTTGAGCTTGAATAATTTTCATTTCTGAACTGAAACATGTAATTTAAATAGTATTTTGTACGGTTTAGTCTGTTTAGTTTAGGTTAAAATAAAAACTGATTTTAATTATAATTTTGAAAATTACAGTCAATTTAAGCTCGAGCATGAGCATGTAATTTGAGCCGTTATATCTCCTAATTCTTAGATTTTATATTCATAAACGCGTTTAGATGCTTAATTGTGCAATTTATTTCAAAATAATTATGGATAAGTTTAATTATCTGAATTTTCTAACTCTGCTTTTTATGCTTATCTAATGGCTTTATCTTTATCTTGTTTTAGCTTGTTGGAGGCTATAGATCTGATTCTTGAAGGAGCACAAAACCTTGTGATACCAATTCATAGCCCTTACACAAGAAAAAAGCTGATACATAAACCATCCTCTAACTCTACCCTTCACAACAATCGTGAGTACTGCTGGCTCACCAAAGAAGACATAGTTCGCTACCTTCTCAATTGCATTGGCCTATTCTGTCCCATTCCTAATCATACCATTGAGTCTCTAAACATAATTGACAACAAATCTAGCTTGGCCATCTGCTATGATGAGCCTGCCTCCTCAGCATTACCCGTAATCTCTCAATCCCTTGTCAAGCAAACATCTGTTGCTATTGTTGACAATGATGGGAAGTTGATTGGTGAGATCTCACCTTATGCATTGAACTCGTGTGATGAGTCAGTGGCTGCTGCAATTGCTACACTCTCTGCTGGGGATTTTATGGCTTATATAGATTGTGGAGACCCACCAGAGGATTTGATTCGGTTGGTGAAGGAAAGATTAGAACGGAGGAATTTAAGCTCAGCTCTGGAGTTAATGGAAGAAGAATCAGGAATATTTTCATCATCATCCTCATCTTGTTCATCATATTCATCCTCATCAGATGAAGAATATGGAATGGGACCACTAGGAAGGAGTGGAAGAATAGGTGCGCACTCAACAAGAGTAGTGAGAAGAACAGATGCAATTGTGTGCTTTCCATGGAGTTCCTTGGTGGCAGTAATGGTTCAGGCTCTCTCTCATCGTGTGAGCTATGCTTGGGTTGTTGAAGAGGATGGCACTTTGGTCGGAGTTGTTACATTTGCCGGAATGTTGAATATTTTCCGGGAACGTTTGAAGTCAATGATGTAATGGGATTTGAAAACTAATACAACATAATGAAATAGCAATGGCAAAACTATTTCGAAAGCCAATTTTTCTATTGAAAGATTCTTCATTTTTTAATTTTCAGTTTTTGGGAGTGTGGTTTGTTTAAAATTAACTAGTCACAAGCTCGAGTTTAGCTTGAAGTTTTATTAAATTATTTGTTATTAATATATAAATTATGAAATTAAATTAGGCTTATAATAAGTTGGGCTTTATAAGAAAATTATTTAAATCATTTTAATTGGGCTGTCTTTTTTATCATAGGTTGTGGGATCTTTGCGGTGAATTTTGACCGCCGTTGTTTTCTCGTGGAATATACTAGTTTTCCAACAAAAAGAAAGTTCGAATATAGATTGGTAAACTATATAACAGTTCAACAATATTCTAATGGTAAAAAATAGACAACTATGTTAAGGTGTGCACAAATTTATCAACTTTTGTAACAATTTGTCGATCTCTTAAAAAAAAAAAAGTAAAAACTTGAATGCTCAATGCGAAATTAAAAAAATTGGAGAATAAATAGCGCCGGTCTGTTATCTTTGGTCCAAGAAAGCGACAGCCTTTTCTCCACAAAATGCCGGAGAAAGCTTGTTTGAACTTCAACTTTCTATATACTTGGGTCAGCTGATTTTCCAGGGATGCCATCAGCGTCGTCTCGTGCGTGTATTTATTTAGCTTGAGAATTTAATTATCTACTCTCTTTTTTTGAAAATATGTACTTCTATGCATCATTGTTATGTACTTATAACTGCAATTTTGAGAGATTCAAACTCAGTATGAAACAAGGTTTAAGAACACAGAGTCTGCTACAGCCCTTGTGATGTGAATTTGTGAACATAGAGTTCACAAATCAGCTCTATAGTCCCTCTCAGCTTTGCCATATCTACGAAATTGCTTCACTTGTTGAAATATATATAAAAAAGTAGTTGCTGAAAGTGATTATTTGCCATATTAGGTTGTAAAAGACTGAATTATCAGAAGTCCAATTATTACTTAATTCATATGATATACAGAAAAACAAAAACACAGTAATTGAGTAGAAATGAAATGTCTACTAGTAATTATAGTTACACATATAATTAATTTCTTCATCTTCATATTTCCTCCATTTTTTTACAAACCTATAATCTATCATTCATGAGTCCATTCCTTAACCAAAGAGAGCAACAACAACAATCTTCAATGACAAAATATCGTCCAAGGTCTCATTTGAACTCAAGCGTACTCTGAAAGTTGTGGGAGATAACCCAAAGGCCAATATTAGTTCAATGGGTTCCATAACTGATGAGCAAAACTATAAGATTTGTTTGTTTTATTCTCTTCTCCCCAATATTATTCTCTGTACATGTGAGATACAAGATGACTAGTGGACAAAAGAATGGAAAGAATAGAAACCATTGGAGGATTTATTCATCAACATTGAAGGTAACCTATAACGAGGGCTCAGCAGGGAACTCAACGGAAGAAGTGGTCATTGTTCAAGTAAGAAAATGAACTCTTTTCTCGTGGTATCAAAGGAGCCTGTGATTAAGTTCAGCCACACATGAAATTAAAGCTTCTCTTACATGAGGATTGTCAGAGTCCATATCAAGTGCATTTTCGTATAGTTTTTTTGCTTGCATCAGTAACTTCATTTTCTCTTTACTATTCCTTGGACGTAAATGAGATCTTTGCTGCAGCACCACACCCCATCTAAACAGAGCTGTAATCCATATATGTAAAAAAGTTCCAGTTTAGTTACAATAGTTTTTTGTGCATTATTGTTACTTGTATAACCATATTGCATTCCATGAAATAAAACTTGTTATCAAGCATATAGGAAGTTTTGAAAATTATGAGAACAAATAAATGTCCTCAAAATGACTTCAAAGACATGGATGTTTGCAACTTGTACATCGCAGTACGGGTAAGACTGGAGCCTCCTTATCCAACTAAAATCTAGCTGATAGATTTTAGCTGATAAAGATAGGTTGTAGTAATCAAGAGTATAGTAGAATAAGAAAAATGCATTGGCTATTCCAACTTTATGTTTGGTTGTAAAATAAAATGTAATGCAATCACAGTTTATATTCCATTAATATAGCATATTTGGTGGGGGTGATCTGGAGATGGTGGCAGTTCTTCAATGCTATCCAAGAACTTTATGGCTATGAGCTTTCTGGAAAAAATTCATTTGAAAAATATTGAGCGGAGAGTACTTAAGTTCCAGTTGTATTAATTTCAATATCCCATACAGGAACTTTTAGCCAAGGGGCAAAAAATAAGCTTTACTTACCATCTGGTGCATAAACATTGCCTTTAGACATCATAGCGTCAAATTTATCAATTGCAGCCAAGAACACTTTGTCAGCATCAAAAGAAGCTTCCTAAAATTCAAGCAGACACGAACTTGTGAGATTCAGCATCAAATGTTAAATTGCTTAGAAGTAAGTTGACTAATTGTGCTAATTCTATTGACAATCATACAATCAGGCTGATACAAATGCCACATTAATAAGCATCATGCAGTTTCATATAACTACTACAAAGTGCTGATAATGCCCTTTGAGAATACTTACTGGTCCAATATCTGCAATCAATTGAGCACGAAAAGACAGAGCAAGGCCCCAATTATACAAAGCTCGTACATCGTTCCCATCAATTGATAATGCCAACCTATATTTTCTGCCTGCTTCCACAAGAAGTTCTTCACATTCTTCACACACATTACCAAGAGCAGATGCAATTTTATCTTTATTTGTTACTTGCTCATCTGCCCATTTGAGCGCTCTAACTTGATTCTTGACTGATATAGGGCCCCTTCTTGAGAGGAGCATTCTCAATTCACGACTTATCTTTAGTTTCAGTTCTCCATGAAGGAGATATGTGTTGCCTAATAGGCCAACCGCCAACAAACTCATGGGCTTCATGGCTAGGGCTTTAGAGAGTAACTTGGCAGATTTGTACAATATGATCTCTGCATGCTCTTCACCATGAGTTCCACTTGTACATTCCTTAGCTTGTTTCAGAAGGTTGTTAGCTTCAGTAAGGTACCTATCAAAAACCACATCATCTGAAACCACTGAAGAGGAAGAGGAACTGACTTCACTCTCTAATACAGATTGACTATCAGCCAAATAGGAATCGCCATTCAGCCCCTCTTCTCTGAACTGAGATCTATAAGTTTTATCTTCATTATTCTTCCTGCTGTGAGAAGACACAAAAGCTCCACTAGATTGCTTAAACATCTGCTCTCGTACAAAGGAAGCCTCTCTTTCCATGTGTTTGAAATTGAAATTAAAATCCATTGAGTCTCGCAGATTGTCACTGGTTCTCCGGATCTTGGTTTCATTATTTTGGTTCATCTTCCAAGAGACACTGTGATTATCCACAAACTGCAATCTACTGCTTCGGTAAGAATACTCTTCAGCATCACTAAACCTCTTCCCACTCCCTGAGTTCCTTTCTGAATTTTCTGAAATTATTCTAATTCTTCGTTCACTGTCCCAATCTAAGGCAGACTTATTTGTTAAACCTTGAGAAAACATGGAAGGGTTATTTCCTTTATCATTATCAGCAGCATTAAGAATCCCCTTTTCTATTTCCAGAGTTGAGTTGTTTCCTTGAGTCTGATCATTTTCTGACCCCTTATTGTTGCCTTGACTTTGATCATTTGCTAAACCCCGCACATTCCCTTGCTTGACGTTGTCATTATCTTTTACTCTATTAGACCTTGAGTCAACCAGTTTCTCTCCAAACAAAGCCCCAATAGATTGCAACATTTCAAACCCAACTTCTCCTATCGCTTTCTTTTTCCTGCTAGATGATTTCTGGTTTTCAGACACACTGCTAGAATTTCCTACACTATCGATGGTGGCCTCAACAACATTTCTAGAATTTAAAGCTGATGACTGTATTGATTCAATGACAGTGATATAATTTTCCAAATCAACCAATTCAATCTCTTTAGTATGAACAACTCTTTGTATAGCATTCTTCAAATCATTAACTTTAGCATCAAACCGATAAAAAAAACCCACCAAAATACTCAATCGCTCACTATAAACCCTAAAAAATTCTTCTTTTGCCCTCTTCTTGCTTGCATTGACATTAAACTCACAGAAACTCCCTCCACGAAAAAACCCAAGTGAAAACCCGATTGCAAAAATCAAAACAGAAGCAGGAAATACGATAATTGACGATACCCTAACTCTAGACATAGCAAAAGCGCAGATAATTCCCAGTAGAAACGTAAAGACATGTGTTTTATCATCAATTCCTGTAGAAACAAGAAAATCACGAAGCTGAGTTGACTCACCCGAGCTGACCAAATCACCATCGACTTGCAAATCATCCCAACCACCGTAATTAGCCGAATAAGAGGTCGCAGATGCTTTGATGGAAGAGAGGGTGGCGGGTTTGGGAATGCAGAGGGGTTTTGTGTGAGAAATGTGAATGAATTTTTTATTTCCTGGAGAAAGCGATGGAAAGTGAAACAGAAAAAATGAAGGAGATAATTGGGAATTTGTAAAGCTAATAGGGTTTAAGGTTTTCATTGGGATTAATTCAAAGATGGAAACTGAGTTTCCCTCACGTTAGCAACAAAAATCAGTGTCTGCTCAAGCGAAGCATATCAACTTGGAAGCGAACGGTGTTTTGGTAAATAGAATATAAACCTTGGTTGATTTCATAATTTGCCCATCCCAACAAAAAGGATTGCATTTTTTTTCCTTTAAATATAGGATTTTTAACACAACTTAAAATAAATATTTTTATAATTATAAAAAATTTTAAAAATAATTTAATAAATATTTAATAAAAATTCTATATGTTTAATAAATATTTAATAAATACAGCAGATATTTAATATATGTTATATATCTATAAAAATATGATATTAAAAAAATATTTTTGAATAGAAAAATATAAATAAAAATAAAAAATTAATTAAACTAAAAAATTAAAAATACTGTGCAAAAAGGGCATGAAGGAATTGTTACCGTTATGTAAAAATGAAAAAAAAAACCCTGAAAAATGATGTATATTGAAAAACAAAAAAAATTGTATATTTAAAAAATAAAAATGAAAAAGTGGTAAATGACGTAAAATCATCTTAAAAGTATGCCATAAGCCTTAAACCCAATAAGAGGGCCAAGTCCATATAAACAAGTTAAAACTTAGGAAAAATTACATAATTAACCTAAAAATATATCTATATATTTTTTTCAAATATGCGAAGAAAAATTGTTGTGTATATCTTAAAAAAAATACAGCGCGATCATCTCACAGTAACTTTCATTTTTTTTTTTTGCAAAACATATATATTATATATATTATAAAATTTTAAAAAAATATATAAAAATTGGGTATATGTCAAATAGTATTTTTTAAAATACTAATTTTAAGAGAAAATACTATTATTTTATGAAAAGCCTTAAAGTTCCATCATTTTTATGATTTATATATATTATGTAAATATTAGTATGTATTATATATATTATAAAATTCTTTCAAAAAAATATAAAAACCGAGTTTATTTCAAATTGTGTTTTGTAAAATAATAACTTTAAGAGAAAATAACACCATTTTATAAAAATATCTCAAAAAATAGTCATTTCAAATATTATATTATATATGTTTTGCATATATTATATTTTAATTAAAAAATATGTACAATCTTTAGATATTATTTAATTATAATGTATATTCGTATATATATTGTGGATATATTATTTTTTAGCCTTTATATATTATTTAATTATAGTATATATGTTGCAAGTGTATTATATATATATATTACAAATATATTTATAGATGTTATTTAATTACTGTATATATATTGTGCTCCAGCTTTTATATGTTGCTTAATTACAATGTATATATACGTAAATGTATAGATATTACACATATGTTATTTTTTAATATTTATATTTTATTTAATTATAGTATATATGTTACTGAACAAATACACAATATTTACAAAAAAAATTAATATATCACAAAAAAATTAAAACACAAATCAATAAAAAAAATAAAACAATAAAAAAAATCATAGAAAAAATTTGCCAAAAAATATTTTTTTAAAAGTATTTTATCAAATATGTAACATGCATTATATTTCAAGGGAAAAAATACCAAAACATTATAGTTGAAGGACTAGAATAGAAGAAAAAAAAAAGAGAAGAAAGAAAATAAGAGACTTCAATTGCCAAGCATACAATAAAATAAAATAAAAAAAGAACAAAGAAAGGAGAAGATGTGAGAAGTGTAAAATGTTAAACAACCGCCAAATGCTTTGCATCTTAATAAAAAAAGAAAACATAAAAAAATGAAAAAGTCAAAAAAAGAAAAAAAAAGAAAAAAAATTGCCATATTTTTACAAACAAAACTTTAAAAATGATATATTTTGTAATTTTCTCTAAAAGTCAAGTTAAAATTAGCCTTTTTAAATTTTTTTTATTATATCTATTAAAAGTATATTTATTTTTAGACATATATATTTAGTATATTAAATATATGTATAAATTATAATATGTTTTTTTAAAAAATAATATATATATAGTGTAATTTTTTAAGCCTATGTTTGGATGAGAATAACTAGAGGTAAAGAGGATAAAATAAATAAAATTTACTCTACTTTTTTTTTTTATTTAGTGTAAGAAGTAGTAAAATAAATAAGGGCAAAAAGAAAAAAAATTCATTTTTCTAAATTACTCTTCAACCTTCAAAATATTTCTCTCCAAAAATGGAGAGAAAGGAGAGTAAATGGAGATAAATAATAGATTAGATAGGTGAAATGACTATTTTAACTTTATTTTCTTTATTAAAAATAAGAGAGAAATTATAATTACTAGCTCCTTTATTTAAACTACCAAATAATAAAAAATTATGTAGAGTAAATTTTTTTTATATTACTTTCATTTTCTTCATTAAAGTAAATTTAATTTCACCTCTAACTTATCTCCATCCAAACATAGGCTAAGAGAGTTGAAATTAACTCATATCATTAGCCTTCATAAATGAGTTCAGAGTATGAAATATGGGATATAATTGATCGAGTCAAGCTGAATCCTGTAATATTGATTGGTTTATTTAAATGTAGTTAATTTCGATCAAATATAAGTTATACATTGGATAAATGTTCAATTCAACTTTAAACTTGTGAATTAGGTTTAAATTTGTGTTTAATTAAACTCATTAGGATAATTAAGAATAGATTTTATTTTGACCTTCTACGTATAACTCATTGCATAATTTTAGTGCGTGAGTTTATAATCTGATTAATTTAATCATTTAATGTGGCAAGCAAAAAATCTACACTAGCCACATTGCTTTTGTATATAGGATAATAGGTTCAAATTTAATAAAAATTAGAAAATTTAATATACAACAGATAAATTAAATTAAAACGTTATTGATTTAAAATGTTTTTTGAAATTTAAGACAATATTTGCTTAAAAAAATTTAAAACGTTATTTGAAATTAATTTATTAACTTTTCCAGAAAGTTCGAACAAGTTTATGAATTTAGTAAACCAATCAATATTATTGATTTTAACATTTTTTTGTGGTAATTCTGTAGATTTTATTACAAAAAAAAAAAAAGTTGTACAAAGAATGTCTAATTGTCTTTACAACCCAAAACCAGAGCAGCTAAGAAACAACCACTAGCCTAACAAAACAGTTATCCAAAGAACCACAAACCTAACCACAACCCAAATTGCAGTTACCCCAAATTACAACATACCAAGCATATACTTCGACCTATCCAGCAATAACTATGCATCTTAACCTTGGTCTATCCCACCAAAACAATGCATTATAATAAAGAGGAAATTACATAGTATACTATTTTTTAATTTTTGTTTTTCACTGCTCTAACTTTCTCTTTTCAATTTTATTTTTTTTTATCTTTTGATTTTATAAAAATAAGGAAGTTTTTTCTATCTTTTCTTTCAAGTTAAAATCATCATCGTCGTCATCTTCTTCTCCGATGTTTGCTTAGTTTTTTTTTTTTTTTTTTAAATTTTGTATCTCATTATTATCAGCTATTATTTTTATTTGGATAACAAATTCTCATATACATAGCATGTTCTAACTATGTAGTCAATTTGATATTTTTTCATTTTTTTTAAAACTATATTAACTAGATCAGAGATGTGTTGACTGTTTTTGTGGCTGCTACTACTGACTGGTTTTTTACTGATAAAAATGCTAGCTGAATTTGAGCTGGCTTGGAAGATAATTACAGAGACAATGACTATCAAATTTGTTGTTGTTGGTATAAAAGTGAATGTATTTTATTTTGCATTGTGAATTAAAATTTCACTAATAATTTTAAAAATCTAAATATTAAAAGAAAAAGGACTCAGTCCTTTTAATTTAATTTTTTCTGTCATGGAAACGCAAAAAACAATAGTTTCACGTATTGTGATATTTTTATTTTTGTTTTTTATTGTGTAAATTTTTTAATTTTATTATGAATATGATTATCATAAAAATTACTTTTGATTATCAATTGACTACTAATATAAAGAATAAAAATAAAAGAAAGAGTATAGAATATATGATTATAATTAATTTGTTACTGTGAATTTTTTTTTTAGTTTTTGATTGATTTTTGTGTTTCAAATATAATGATTGGGGAGTTTGTTACTCTTCAATTTAAATGCACACTAAATATTCGATAAAATATTTAAAATAAAGTTTATATTACAGCTGCATATTAAGTTATAACAGCTGCATAATAATATTCTTTCTTTGAGACAATGAGTATATACAGGTATATGTTATATATACCTTCATATATAAAAATATTACAATCATATATTGATTTTTTTTAAAGATAATAAATATATGTAGTAATTATAATTGGTATATACCTTAATATAATAAAATATAACAATTACATACAGATTTTTTTTTAAACATAATAGGTATATATAGATATATGTTACATATACTTTCATATACATTGATATTATTGTTGCATTTTGACATTCTTTTTTAAGATATTAGATATATAGTTATAATTATTATATATCTACAAATACTAAAATAGAAGAGCTACATATTGATATTCCTTCTTTAAGACAATAGGTATATGCATATATATATTATATATACCTTCATATACCTTTATAAATAATGTCATTTTTTAAATTATTAATTCCGTACTTTCAAAGTTCCAGTTGTTACAGTATATTTATAATTTGAAAACATAATTGTCGTAAACTTAAAAAAAATGATGTTGCAGTATTTTTGTAGTATATATTACATATACTTTAACTAAAGAATGATATAAATAGATATATAGGTACATATTATATATACTTTAATTGAAAAATGATATATATATATATATAGGTATATGTTACATATACTTTAACTGAAAAATATTATATATGTTGATATGTGGCCATACATTACATATATTTTAATTAAAAAAATGATATATATGGATATATATAGATATATATATTATATATATTTTAACTAAAAAATTCTGTTTATAGATATATGTGGACATATATTATATATACTTTAACTAAAGAATGATGTATGTTTTATATACCAGTTAAATTGAAAAAAAAATATAAAAGTGATATATATTTAGTTATATATTAATATATGATTTATATAATAATATTATCAATATATATACGTTAAATTAGAATAAAAATATAAAAATTACTATATATCTAGTTATATGCCAATATATGTAATACAAAACTAAATTTATATAAATTTTTATTTTATGAAAAACAAATATAAATATTTTTTATGAAAATTACAAAATCATTTTATTCTCTTTAAAAATAATTAAATTTAATAATTTTAATATATGTTTATCTAATAATGGCTATTTTATAAATTTTTAAATTTTATTTAAGATTTAAATAATTTTTTCATAATAAAATTTATAGATTTTTTCATAATAATATTATATTAATTATTTTTTACTTATAAAAGTTATATTGGGTATTGAGTGGGACCAAAAATTTCATAATTTTTTACCAAAATTTTGGCTAAAATATGTTTGAGGTAGGACCATCATTTTATAAACTCATCACGTTTGTATTATTCACGTAAATAACTTAATATGAGCTCTACTTCCATTTGTACCAATAATGTATATAAAATTGGATGCAATTAACGTTTCTGACTTTTCGTATTTTTGAAATTAAATATTATGTTCAACGTAAAGTAGAAAAAAATTTTTAGAACCGTAAATTTAAAAATGATTTTAATTTTTAGTATAATTTTGTAAATATCTCTATAATAAATTCTGCAATACACAGCACACATCAATCTTGGCTCCAAACAGAATCAATCTCAAACTGAACTATCTTCATATAACCCAAGCATCATCACACCATCCCAAACTCTGTTATCAACAGAAACATATATCCACCAGCACAAGCATATTATATATTAGCAGAAACACATCCCGACGGGACGGAATCAGGTGGAGTCGAGTGGGGGCTGACGACTCCCCTGGCCGGCCACCGGCATATATTCTCAAGGTAAATTTTCGCCGGCCGAAGCAGCAGAGGTGGAGGTCTAGCTCTCTCAGCCCCCATCTCCTCCTCACCTGTATTGAAGATAAATTTTGCCCCCTCTCCTCAATGAGCTGGTTCTGCCACTGCATTCCGACCATCTTAACAATCCATCACCTTCAAGCATAAAATCAAATTCCAATGAAAGACCCAAAATAGCATCACAAATCAAAAGTCCTACATCACCTTCCAACCAAAAGCAAGTTACAAACACCAAAAGCATATATCCAGTAGCACAAGCATATATAGGTACACAGGTAGCTTTCAAACAATCACCCCAAACCAAATTAATCTCAATAATTCCATACCTCTAACTCTTGGCTTCTGCTGCTACCCACAAAAATACTCTTAATAGAATGCACTATCTTTTTACATACCCTTGATCTGCTAGCTTGATGCTGATTAAAAATAATCTAGTGGGATTTCTTTTCCCGCCAGATAAAGTATACTGAAGCACGTAGGGCACCTCTTCTCACTCTTGCAATAAAGCTTTTTCCCACTGATTTTTTTTGAGAACTAACTGATGATTATCCACCAAGTTCCCAAGGGACTATTAAAACCTATCCCCATATGCAACTGCTAAAGAAGCATTCAAAGAATAAGTGCTCTATTGTTCCTGGCATGTTTTGGCTGAATGGACACCTGTCATCCTCAGTTATATTCGATCTATACAACTTACTTTTCACAAAAATCTTCTTCCTCAATGCCAGCCATAGGATAAAACTGTGTTGAGGAATATTCTTAACTCCCATGCACTCTGTATTGTCAAAGCTCCAGATTTAGTTAACTTCCAACATACGCTGTCTTCTTGGTCAGGCCTCCCTCTATGCTCCCTCACTTCATGCCAGATTCTTTCAGTTTGGTCATCAATTGGCTCCGGAAGACACCACCCATCCCTTGTCCAAAATCTTTCACCTTAGCTCTCTTGGGTATCCAATAATAATATTTTTCTCAGAATAATCAATGTTAATATTTATTTTACCTGTTTAAATTTTATTTTATATAATAGTTCTATTTCATAGTATATTTCACGAAATATTAAGAAAAATAATACTTCTAAAAATATTAGTACATTATTTTTTAATTTTATGAGATTATTATATTGTTTTTTTAAAATATTAATCAAATTGCTCACGTGTCTAAAAATAATAAAAATTATTTATAAAAAATAATTGAATTTCCTTTTGTATTTGTTTCAATTCTTTTTATATTTGTGTTTGGTTTGTTTAAAATAACGAGTTCTACTCATGAAAACAAAAGTTCCACTCAGCCCACAAGGGCTAATGTATTGTGAGTGAAATCTATTGACCCACTCAATTTTTTTAATAAGTAAATATATTTTTATATTTATACAATGCTTTTTTAGAATTTACGACATTATACTATATAAATTGACTCCACTAAAAAAATTTAAATTTATTCAATAAAAATAAGTCCAAAATTAATAAATAATTTATAGCCCAAGAAAAATAATAATTTATAGTCTAAAAATTAGACTATATTTATCCATTCTCTATTTTGATACTTTCAAAATATAAAAATTCATATAAGATATTTGTAAATTTGGAAGTATTTTTTATATATATTATAATCAAATATTATGATAAATTTTTATTATTTTATTTTGAATAGGTCTTGTTTTATAGTGTTAATTTTGACCCACTCGATAAAATTTTTGGCTACTTCCCTGTCAGCCCAGTTTATTGATAATATTTTTTTTATATAATATATATTTTTATTGCATTTTATTATAAAAATATGTAAATAAGTTCAATACATGTGATATAATAAATTCAATCTACTTTTTAATTATGTGTAATATAGTTAATTTTCTTACTACCTTTAAATTCTGGGTTAAAAAAATTATGTAATTTTGAATTTAGTTGAATTTAAATCTTTTTAATTAATTGAGAAACTTATTAAAAGATAAAAAAAAAAAAATGAGAATGACCTCGTGTTGCATAGCCCCAAATCAACAATATTAGCTTCATTTACTGGCCTCATATATCAGGAAAATTGAATAATGGGAAACGTTTTTTTAATTTTTTAAATATTCTATAATTTTTTGGAAATTTTAAAAATATGTATTTTTAAATTCAATTAAAAATATATTTATGATATACAAGATGTATATAAATATATACATTAATAAAATTTATATTTTTCAAAATAAATATTTTAAAATTAAAAGTGAAAAAAGAGTATTGTTTAAAAAATATATATTTTTGAAAATACTTTTACATTTTAGAAAGGAAAATTTATAAAAATAAGCAATGTTACAGAATCGCATTACAAAATCATAATAGTTGACTTACCATATTAACTAGATTAATTATAGGCAGATTTCTAGATGAAAATTTAGCTAGTTTTCTTTGTGAATATATTTGTATCTGTATATATCTGTGTAAATTTCTCCATACAAATTATCAAAAAACATTCTTTTCATATTTTTCTGGACTATTTCTTTACATAATATCAGAGCTACTGTAATTTTTTTGTCCCATCTTTGATTTCTTAGGTCACTCCTTCAAAGTGACAAAGTTTCATCACCTCTTATCAAGGAGTGTTACCTCTCTCTAATCAGTGTTTTCCTGGAGTCCGGTGATCGGACGGTGTGCATGTGAAGCTCGCACGCAGTTTGAAGGTTCTGTAATAGCCACCACGCGCCGGCGTGTGAAAGCACATGGGTTGCTAACGATTATTCTGATCTACTTCTCCGGCAACGCTCTTTACTTCCCAACCAGGTTTCGGTGGTTGTTTGATCATTCGATCACCACTTTGAGAGTATTGCGACACAAAGTTTCTTTGATTTTTTTTCTCTTGTGCAAGAAATTTTTTTTGGGCATTGTCAATTGCCCTTGATTTAGTATTGGTTATTCCTTTGTGTTTGGGAGCTTTAGTCTTTGGAATTCAAATGGCTGAGAATAAGGATACTAAGGATTCTGTGTCTGAAAATAAAATTTCTATTACTAAAATTGTCCCAGCACTGTCAAAAATTACAAAACATAAGTTTACTGGATCCAATTATTCAGATTGAAGTAAGACCATTAGGGTTTATTTACGTAGTGTTGATCAAGATGATCATTTAATGCATGGCCCTCCTAGTGATAACTCTAAACAGACTTGGATGAGGGAAGATGCATTATTATTCTTGCATATTAGAAATTCTATTGATAGTAAAATTGTAGGTTTGATAAACCATTGAGTTTGTTAAAGAACTGATGGAGTATTTGGATTTCTTATACTCTGGCAAAGGGAATATGTCTCAGAATTATGAAGTATGCAGGGTATTTTATAATGCTGAGAAGGAGGTTATCCCTCACAGCATACTTTATAGACTTTAAGAAAACTTATGAAGAATTCAATATGCTTATACCATTCAATATTGATATCAAGGTACAACAAGGACAAAGAGAATATGGCAACAATGAGTTTATTAGTTGGTCCAGCAATAATGAGTTTCTTAGCTGGTCTTCCTCCTATATTTGAGACAGTTAAATCTCAAATTCTCTCTAGTTCCAAGATCACTTCTCTTCAAGAAGTATTCAATAGGGTATTACGTACTGAGTATACTCCATCCACTCAGCAAAATAATGTTCTTATCGTCAAAGGGGGTAGGAATGATAACGAAAGAAAATTTAACAATATGGGAGGTGGAAATAAAAGTACCGATAGCTGCAATAGTGATTCGAGCAATATTGTTTGCTATTATTGCCATGAGCCAAGTCACACAAAGAGGCACTGTAAGAAGTTGCAAACTGTAATCAAATAACCCAGACTTCTAATGTTGTTGCTACTACTTCTAGTTCATCTTTTGAGAAAATAGTTATAATCTCAGCTAATGAGTTTGCAAAATTTTCTTAGTATAAAAAATCATTAAAAGGATCCACTCCAGTTACTACTATTGTAGAATCGGGCAATACATGTCTTATCTCCTCCTCAAATAAATGGGTGATTGATTTAGGTGCCATAGATCATATGACGAGTAATCCTAATATCTTTTTCTAGCTTTCAATCACATAAAGCTCCCTCCCCTATTACCATAGCCAATGGGTCAACTATAGCATTATAGGTTTCGGAAATGTTAAACTAACCATGTCCATTACCTTGTCGTATGTACTGAGTTTACCAAAACTTGCCTTTATTTTAATTTCTATGAGTAGACTTACCAAAGATCTCAATTGTTGTATCTCATTTTTTCATGATTATTGTCTTTTTCAGGATCTTATGAAGAATCAAATTATTGGTATAGGACATGTATCTAATGGTCTCTACATCCTTGATGATTAGGTACCTCGGTTGGTTACATGTTCCAATGCTCTCTCTCCTTTTAAAGCACATTGTCAATTGGGACATCCTTCTTTGCCTGCATTGAAAAAGTTATGTCCTCAGTTTCATAATGTATCTCCATTGGATTGTAAGTCTTGTCATTTTGTAAAATATCATCGTAGATCATTAGGTCAAAGAATTAATAAACGAGTTGAGTCTATTTTTGAACTAGTTCATTTTGATATTTGGGGACCTTGTCATGTTGCATCTAAAACTGGGTTCGGATATTTTGTCAATTTTGTGGATGATTTTTCTCATATGCCATGGATTTATTTGTCTAAAACTAGGTTCAGATATCTAAAGTATTTTCTAATTTCTGTACCTTTTTATACTGAAATTAAAACCTAATTCAATGTATCAGTACATGTATTATGAAGTGATAATGATAAAGAATACATGTCAGACTTGTTTCAGACTTACATGACTCAATATGGGATTCTTCACCAGTCTTTTTGTGTTGATACTTCTGTTCAAATTGGGGTGGCAGAGAGAAACAATAGACATCTGCTTGAGACAGCCCGAGCACTTTTGTTTCATGCATCTGTCCCTAAGCAGTTATGGGCTGATGCTATTTCTATAGCTTGCTTTCTGATTAATTGCATGCCATTTAAAGTGCTTAATGGTGATACTTCATACTATGTTCTTTTTCCAAAGAAGTCACTATTTCCGGTGGAGCCACGAGTGTTCAAAAGCACTTATTATGTTCATGATGTGCAGCCAAATATTACTAAATTGGACCTAAAGCCTCGAAATGTGTTTTTTTTTTGTATTCTTGCCTTTAAAAAGGGTATCGGTATTACTTTCCCAATCTCAAAAAATATCTAGTATCAATAGATGTGGTATTTTCAGAGGATACACCATTATTCTCCTCTTCATCCACTTCTTCAGATCAAGGGGAGGAAGATGAATGGCTCATTTACGAATTCATTGAAAAGATGGATGATTATACCTTTTCTGTTCCTTCTATTGAGCAACCTCCTACTATAACAAAGCTGCCTCTGCTTATTACTGAGTTTACTCTATAAGATAAGAAACCACTAATACATGTCTTGCATCAGAGACTTCGTCATATGATCCTTTGCCATATGAGACTACTAATACATGTATTGTACCAATCCCTTCATCTTCTAATCCTCCTAATGACCTTGACCTTCCTATTAGTCTTAATAAAGGTAAACGTTAGTGTAAATCAATTTATTCCATTGCTAATTTCATTTCTTATGATCACTTATCTCTTGCTTCGAATGCTTTAATTTTCTTTTTAGATTCTATCGAATGCTTTAATTGCCTTTTTAGGTTTTATCTCTATTCCCAAAACTATCAAGGAGGTCATGAATCACCCTAGCTAGCATGATGCAATGCTTAATGAGATACATGCTTTAGATGAAAATCACACATGGGAGTTTGTGGAATTACCTGGTGGTAAAAAAAGATGTGGGTTAGAAGTGGGTTTTTACAGTCAAAGTCATCCATACGGCTCTATAGTAAGACTCAAAGCCAGACTTATTGCTAAAGGGTATTCTTAGACATATGGGGTGGATTATTCAAATACTGTCTCTTCGATGGCTAAACTCACTTCAGTTCATCTTTTTATATCCAATGCTGCTTCTCAAGATTGGCCTCTTCACCAATTGGACATCATTCATGGTGATCTCCAAGAAGAGGTGTACATAGAGCAACCATCTAGGTTTGTTGCTTAGGGAGAGTATGGGGAAAGTGTGCCATCAGAAGAAATCACTATACGGCCTAAAGCAAAGTCCTCATTCCTAGTTTGGCAAGTTCAATGAAGTAGTTCAAGAGTTTGGATTGAAGAAGAGTGGGTGTGATCGCTAAGTTTTTATAAACAGTCAGCATCTGGATTATTCTTCTTGTTGTCTATATTGATGATATTGTCATTACAGGAGATGATTGTGCAGTTATCACTTCTCTTAAGTCATTCCGTCACACCATGTTTCATATAAAATACTTGGGACAATTGAAGTATTTCCTAGGTATAGAAGTAACAAGAAGAAAAAAAGGAATTTTCTTATCTCAAAGGAAGTATGTACTTGATTTTCTTAAGGAAACTAAAAAGACAGGGGCCAAGCCATGCAGCACACCAATAACACCCAATGTACATCTCACAAAAGATGAGGGTGATCTTTTTGATGATTCAGAAAGGTACAGAAGGTTGGTTAAAAAATTAAAAGACCTTACAGTGACTTATCCAAACATTGCTTATGTAGTGAGCATTGCAAGTCAATTCATGTCAGCACCTATGGTAAAATATTGGGTCCTTGGATCAGGTCCTATGTTACTTAAAAGGAGCTCATGGTTTAAGCATGGTGTATAGGAATTGTGGACATACCAGAATTGAGTGCTTTGCAGATGTTAATTGGGTTGGATCTAAAATTGATAGGCAATCTACTACAGATTATTGTGTCTTTGTTGGTGAAAATCTTGTATCTTAGAGAAATAAGAAGTAGAATGCCATATCTAAGTCTAGTGCTAAATCAGATTATATAGCTATGGCCCAAGCTACTTGTGAAATTCTATAGATATATCATCTTTTGTATGAAGTTGGATTGAAATCTTCAATTCCAGCAAAACTTTGATGTGATAACCAAGCTGCTCTTCATATTGCCTTGAACCTAGTCTACCATGAGAGAATAAAACATATTGAGGTTGACTGTTATTTTATTCATGAGAAAATCTAGGAGAATTTAATATCTACCGGAAATGTAAAGATATGAGAGCAACTTGGAGATATTTTTACAAAAGTATTAAGTGAGACTCGAGTTAAATGTCTTTGTAACAATTTAGGCATAATTAATATCTATGCTCTAGCTTGAGGGGGAGTGTTACAAAATCACATTACAAAATCACAATAGTTGACTTACCATATTAACTAGATTAATTATAGGCATATTTCTAGATAAAATTCTAGCTAGTTTCCTTTGTGAATATATTTGTACCTGTATATCTATGTAAATTTCTCCAAACAAATTATCAAAAAACATTCTTCTAATATTTTTCTAGTCTATTTCATTACAAGCAAAATAATAATAATTATAAATATGTAGATCATTAATTTTAGTCTTGAACAAATTCAGTCCCAATTAAAAGGCTAAAATTAAATTCAATATAATTTTAAAAGCTTGAATTGAGTCCGGTTGAATTGTAAAAGCCCAATCCAAGTCTAGTCCAACTTCAAAAGCCCAAATCGACTTTGGTCTGATTTAAAAAAGCTAAATCAATCGAAATGACAAATGGGCCAGGCCAATTTGAATGAGCCATTATTCCGGGCATTTTTAAGTCCTAATTGTGTTTAAACTCAAATACATGCGGATAAACAACAGATTTTCTAATAGGATTAGGACTTTTAATCAGGTTTAGCCTTTACTAAAACCATAATTAAACATTATAAAAGTGAATCCACAAGCAATCAAAGAGACCACCGTTAACAATTAAACAAAAATAAAGAATTGAGAATTAGCAATTAAAAGAGAAACTGAGAGCAAGAAAAAAAGATATATCAAGCAGCCACAATTAGCAAAGCAAAAAAGCAAAAAGATGCAGCAATTAAGAATTAGCAATATCAACTCATAAACAAAGAAAGAAACCGAGAGTGAGATAAACACACATAATACTAGAGAGGCAGAAAGCAAACACAAAGACTTGGAATCTGTTAGTTCAACCAAACTTCAGCTGATCCAGATTATCCAAGGCTAAAAGAAATCGTGCAACACAGATAGCTAAGCTTGGTTCAACATTAATATTTTAGTGAAACCAACAAATGAAGATATGATTTTCTATACTCTTATTTATTTAATTTAATAAACTAATATCTTTGCTTTTTCTGTAACTTTGTAAATTTGCTTTACGTTGCTTGATCTTGTTTGATTGCAAAACCTTAATTTTGGATGATTAAATCTTAATTGCATGTTAAAACCCTAATTATATTACCAAAATAAAACCCTAATTCTATTACTAAAACCTTAATTGTATTGTAAATCCCTAACTTTGCTTGTTAAACCCTAGCTTTAAGATTAAAACCTAAATTATGATTTATTAGTTTATATTTTGGAGGCAGCAACTCATTCAATGTATATGGTAAATCGTTTACCTTTTGGGGACACTGTCCCCTTGACCCCCGCCCGCTAATCAACAAGCGGAACCACCGTGTGCGTTGTGCCTTATATTTTGTTAACGAGTTAATATTAAAATATATTTGTGGATTGCAATTTTTTATAATTAATCTTAATTTTTTTTAATTAAACCTTAATTTATTATTATTTGTGTGATGATTAAATATATGTTTGGATTATTAGTCTTGTTATGAATGGTTAAATGCTGTTAATTTTATTATTTAGATTTTAAGAATGCAAAAGTCACGTTTTCACTTGTGAGTGCCTTATTTATTTAATTTATTTAGTTTGTGTAATTTAATTTATTTTAAGGACTTTGGGACAATTGCAAGGGAAACATTTTCATCTTTTGGTGGGTGCCTTATTTTATTTATTTTTATAGATTTTGGATATTTATAAGGACATATTTTCATCTTGTATAATGTCCATTTGTTTGATTTATAATAAGATATTATTTATTTTAATAATTGCTTGTAATATGGGTAACATCATAATAATTTAAAATTTTAATATTATTTAGACTTAAAAATGAGGCAGGTTCCAATGAACACGACGTTATGGGAGTATTGGATCATTTATCACATTCTCCATACGTACCTAACTTTTTGAACCCAGTAGGGGTGGGAGAATTTCTTAAAAATCGAATCATCCACCCCTTCAATCTTCTTCCTGGCCCGTTCGAGTGGCGACTCTAATTCTTCGGATTTAGGCCCATATTCTATAAGGCCCCAAGCCTAATAGTATCGAAGTCACAAGAACCATTCCACTAAGAGTAGAGACGAAAATTTCGTCTCATAAAAAATACGATGTTAAAGAATAAATAACAAAAATATGTTTTCTTTTGAAAAATTTATAAATATACCGTCTTACCCAAAATCTTTATCAATCCCTATCACAACAAATTGAATACTCTCATATTTCTTTAATAGACAATTTTTCAAATCAAAATTGATTATCAAATAAAAAAGCATAGAAGCCAAAACGTTTTTTGTGATTCTATATTTCAATTAACAACATTTAATTTTTTTTATCACATTTAATTTTTGTTTGTTTTCATCCAATTTTATATTAAAATTGATGAATCGATATGGTTGATTTTGGAATTTGAGATTTGAAAAACATAAGTAAACCAAGACCCATATATTTGGTTTAAATTTTACACAAAACCTCATGAATTTTAAATGTTTAGTGTATATTTTTTATATTTTACGGTTCATTTTTTTTTATTTTAGGCTGTCAGTAGCGCTGTTGTTATGGCAATGAAAGAGTTAAAGCTACAAACTCATGAGATTTCAATTTTATTGTCTTGTATTATTAATATGTTTCTTTTTATCTATGGCTGATACACACTAGTGGAATCAAGATTTTTATAGTGTAGGGTTCTCACTTTAATGTCATGGCGAGCTAAGCATGGCTGCTGTGCACAAATAATGTGATGAATATGGCTCCTGTATAGACCAAAGAACACACTCTTGTTTATTTTCCCAAACCACAAAAAATATAATTGTATAGAACTTCATTTTTTTTTAACTTTATGATAGGATAATATTATAGCATCTCAAAAAGATATAAATATAAATATTATAATATAAGTATCAATTTTCATATTTTTAAATTTTAAATATAATTAATCTCACAAAAATATAAATATAAATATTACATATAGTATTGTATGCTAGACCCATTAACTATATTATTAATATTTTTATCCCTTTTGAATTGATAAAGAACGACACATGATCCATTTGATTAAAAAATCATAGTAAACATATTAGCAATATATGGATTAAAAAAAACATATTAGCAATAGAGGCAGTACTCTTTTTTTTTTTTTTTTTGCTTCATGGCTCTTGCACCCTAATTTCAAGCAGTTTGGCTAAGAAAAGTTAGGATGGTTCTAGAAACATTGCGACAACAATTAATTATTTTACACATAAAGTTAAAATCTAGAACAAAAAAGTTTTTGGAAATGTTTTTTTGAAAGAGAAAGAAAACTTTTAGCTAGAATTACAGGCATCTAAAAATTCTTATTGTTAGAAAAATTACATAGATTTTTTTATAAATCAGATGAGTGAGTATAAAATAATGGCGAAAAATAATACACACACAAATTTAATAATGGAGTTTGGCCAATTGTGCCAACATCTCCTAACCTCCTAGAGATTATTTTATTAAAGAAAGAAGTTATATAAAGTGTTTACAACACTCACAACTTACAACGTACACTCAATTATATAAAAAAATTTATTTATAGTGGTTCGGATTCAATAATCCTACATTCACTCTCAAACCTCAATTGGGTATTACACTATACTTAGAGTTTTGCAAGTTCACTCCCAACTTAGTGTTTTCATAAGCTCACACCGAACTTTACAAGTATTTTTCTAAGGCTAACACTCAAACTCCTTATAAGAGTTTTTCTAAGCTAACTCTCAAACTCAACAAGTGTTTATGGCTCACACTAAATCTTACAATAGTATTTTAATGTCTAACACTCAACCTTAAGCTTTTCTCTCAAACTCTTTTCAATTATCTAATTTTAGGATAATTTTCAAATGAGATCTTAAGAATTTATATAGGCTTCAAAAAATTGAGTTGGTGAAATTTTGTTAAAGGTTAGACACCTCTTTTATCTAAGTTAGACACCTCCATTTTTTATACCATCACTTAAGTTAGACACCTATATTTTAGACTAAGAATTACCTAAATTAGACACCTCCATTTTGGACCAAAAATACCTAAGTTAGGCACCTCCATTTTAGACTAAAAATTACCACTCCATTTTGTGGTTAGACACCTTCATTTTTTACTCTAAAAATAGTTGGTAACATTTTATTAACAACCTTCTACTTGAAAACTGATTTTAATCTGTTTTCACACCTCAATCTGTACGACATGTCTTTCCAGTCTTGTTACTCTTGCAAGCCAACTGAACTTAAACACAACTTCAATTTCTCAATAGCCACCGTCTTTGTCAACATATTTGCTAAATTCTTATTTTCTTGGATCTTCTCCAGTATTAACACATCATCCTCTAACACAGTTCTTATGAAGTGATAACGAAGTCCAATATGCTTAGTTCAAGAATGAAATACTGAATTTTTTGCCAAGTGTATCGCACTCTAGCTATTACTGTATAAGACATTCTTCTCCTGTTTGAATCCCAACTTAGTTAACAAACATTGAAGCCATATCATCTTTTTACTGGCTTCAGTCACTGCTACATAGTCAACTTCTATAGTGGATAGAGTGACAATCTTTTATAACCTTGACATCCAACTAACAATTGTATTTCTAACAGTAAATATATAACCGGTGGTACTTTTCCGGTGATCAACTTCACCTCCAAAGTCTGTATCTATATAGCATTGTACTTTTAACTCTCCTTTACCAAACTACAAACACTTTTTCTGTAGTGTCTCGTAGATATTTCAAAATTCATTTTACAGCTTCCCAATGAGTTTTTCCTAGATTTGACATAAACCTGCTCACAACTCTTGCTGTATAGCAAATGTCTGGTCTTGTATAGACCATTGTGTACATCATGCCTCCAATGATTGAGGCGTAAGGAACCTTAGCCATGAGTTCTCTCTCTTCCTTCATCTGAGGGGATTGATATTTAGATAGACAAAAGTGATTAGCCAAGGGTGTGCTAGCTAGCTTGGCGTCACTTATATTGAATCTTTGCAAAACACAGTTGATGTACTCTGTCTGAGATAACTGTAAAAATTCTTTCTGGTTATCTCTTGTGATTTGCATTTCAAGAATCTTCTTTGCTAGACCTAAGTCTTTTATGTCAAATTTCTTTGACAATTCCTGCTTCAACCTTCTGATATACTCTATATCTGAACCTGCTACTAACATGTCATCGACATAAAGTCGTAAAATAATATAACTGGAGCTATATCTCTTGAAGTAACAACAATGGTCGACATTGTACCTCTGAAATTCTTCCTTGTGCATAAAGCCGTCAAACTTTTTGTACCAATATCTTGGAGCCTAACTCTTCTTAAGTCTATACACCATATTTTCCTTCATTTTTTCTAAAAATCTTATAGCTGGTGCATGCACATCTCTTCATCTTAATCTCCAAGAAGAAATGCGGTCTTCACGTCTAATTATTCAAGATGAAGATCTTCAATGGCAATAATGTTCAACACTGATATGATAATATTGAGCTTCACAGCAGGAGTAAAAATATCGATGTAGTCAATTTCTTCCTTGTGCCTGAATCCTTTGATAATTAGTCGGGCTTTGTATCTTTTAGAAACATCATAGTCCTCTTTTACCCCGTACACTCATTTATTGTGAAGTGTCTTCTTCCTCATAGATAACTCAGTCAGTTCTCATGTCTGATTAGAGATGAGAGACTTCATCTCGTCTCTTATAATAAGCTCCCACTTGCTAGCATCTCATTTTCTCTCCATAACTCCTCTGGTATTTTATGCTCTAATGGAACCGATGGACCTCGATTGATCAAGTAAGCTGCTATATTGACTACTTCTGCCTAGAACTGCTTCGGTAGACCTGATTGTATATGAATGCTTCTGGCTCTTTCTATCAACGTTCAGTTCATACGCTCTGCTACACCATTGTGTTGAGGCATACTTGGCACGGTTCTCTCCATTCTGATACCGTGCTCATAGCAAAACTTCTTAAATATGGTGTTTATAAATTCACCTCCATTGTCGATTTTGAGCCTCTCCTTTTTTTTAGAGTTCTGCCACTTGTTTGAAAGTTGACCCTCTTCCGCTTTTCAAGTATGCAATTTTCACAGATGTCTATCTCAATTGAACGTAGACTTGAAAGTTTTCCATTTGAGTGAATAATTTTTATTCCTTTCTCACTTATGTGACCAAGTATCCAGTGCCACAAATTGAAATTTTCATTTTCTACTGCAACTGCAATTGAACAGCATGCCCCTGCTGTCATGTAAAGAGTACCACTCTTTTTGCCCCTGCCTTCGCCTCTGTAGTCATCACTCCCACTCGAATCTAACTTCCTTTGGATCTTTTCTGACAATTAAAAAATTGACAGAATTCTCAACCAACAGCTCTGATATCAGTTGTTGAGAAAATTACACAGATTTTCTTATAAATCAGATGAGTCAGAGTGCAAAATAATAACGAAAATAATATACACACAAATTTAATAATGGAGTTCGGCTAATTGTGTCTACGTCTCCGAACCCCCTAGAGATTGTTTTATTAAAGAGAGAAGATATACAAAATGTTTACAACACTCACAATGCACAAACAATTATACTAAAAATAAATTTATAGTAGTTTGGATTCAATAATCCTGCATTCACTCCCAAATCTTAATTGGGTATTCCACTATACTTAGAGTTTTGCAAGTTCACTTCCAACTTAGTATTTTCACAAGCTCACACTGAACTTTATAAGTGCTTTTCTAAGGCTAACACTCAAACCCCTTATAAGAGTTTTCTTAGGCTAACTCTTAAACCCAATAAGTATTTATAGATCACATTAAACCTTACAATAGCATTTTAATGACTAATACTCAACCTTAAGCTTTTCTCTCAAACTCTCTTCAATTCTCTAATTTTTGGATATTTTTCAAACGAGATCTTAAGGGTTTATATAGACTTCAAAAAATTAAGTTGGTGAAATTTTGTCAAATGTTAGACATCCCTTTTACCTAAGTTAGACACTTCCATTTTTTACCACCATCACTTAAGTGAGACACCTACATTTTGGACTAAGAATTATCTAAGTTAGACACCACCATTTTAAACCAAAAATACCTAAGTTAGGCACCTCTATTTTAGACCAAAAATTACAACTCCATTTTATGGTTAGACATCTTCATTTTTACTCCAAAAATAGTTGGTAACATTTTATTAACAATTATAATCCTGGGAAAATTTATTTTTGGCAAAATTAGAGGAGGATTTGAGGCTTGAGTATGAAACCATTCTTCAGCAGGAAGAATCGTTATGGAAACAGAAGGCGGGTAGTGGCTAGATTCAACTTGGGGATAGAAACACGATATATTTTCATATTAAACACAAGATTATAAAGTAGACAAAAGAAAATTGAGAATCTTCAATTGCCTTTAAGTGAATGATGTTTCGATATCTCTGTTCTTCAATAACATGTGATGGAGTTTTGTAAGAACCTTTTCACTGATGCCTTAAAGGTATGTCCACCTCACCTCATGTGAGGTCTCTTTCCCCATTCTCCTGTGAGGAAATATCAAGTGTTAGCGGTGTGGTAACTCTTGATGAAGTGGAATCCACACTTTCTTAGATGAAACCTCTTTAGGCATTAGGAGGTGACGGTTTATTGCTGCATTTTACCAGAATAATTGGAAAGTAGTCAAAAACTCTCTTCTTAATTTTATAAAGAATTGTTTTTTTTTTTCTGGATTTTACTTTCGAAAATAGCTTTTCTATGTATTAACCACCCTTATTCCAAATAAGACAAGCCAAGTAAGATTACTGAATTTCGACCTATTAGTCTACTTTCAATGGTCTTCATGCTTTTAATGAAGGTAGTCAAACAGAATAAAACCACTTAAGTCTAAGTTGGTTGCTCATATCCAATCTGTGACATGAAGACAAATAGTGGATAACATAATTATTGTCTAAGTGGTGGCTCACTCAATACGTAATAAAAAGGGTAAAGATGGATGGATGATGGTTAAAATTGATATGGAGAAAGCGTATGATAAGCTTAGATGGGAGTTTATATATGATACACTTATAGATATTGGTTTCCCGAACACTATACTTTCTTTGTTGATTCAGAGATAGAAAGTAAGCTTAATGAGTGTTCTATGGAATGGGGTTAAATTGGATGCTTTTTTTCTCTCTCATGGTGTTAGACGAGGAGACCCACTTTCCCTATATCTCTTTGTTTTTTGGATAGAACAAATGTCTCAAGGACTTAATAAAATGGTTGCCGAGAGATTATGGCAGCCTATTTGAATGGGAAGATTTGGATACCATTAGCACATTTTTTTACCAATGATACAATGTTATTTGTTGAAGCATCATTTGAGCAAGTTAATAAGGCATTAAACATACTTGAGGAATTTTGCAAGTGCTCGAGTTTAAATATGAACAATCTTAAAACTTCTTTTATTGTTTCTTGAGATGTGAACAAGGACATGGTTGTAGCTTTTAAAGAAATTATGGGATTTAACTAGGTTGACAAGATGGGAATGTATTTGGAGGCTCGTATTTTAAATGGAAGAGTAGGAAAGAAATGCTATGTATTTAGTTGAGAAGGTTAGGAAATGGCTATGAAATTAGAAGGCTAACACACTTTCACTTGCAGGTCACGTTTCCTTAGTTAACCTGTTCCTCATGGTTATTCCTAATTATATAATGCAATGACCATTGCTGTCGGTAGGGGTTTATGATAAAATTGAAGGGTTTTGTAGAGATTTTGTTTAAAGCGCTACGACCAATGAAAGAAAGATTCACTTAGTAAATTGGGAAAAAGCCTACCTCCTGAAAGAATTTGGTGGCCTGGGTATAAGAAGTATTAGAGCTTACAAATTTGGAGGCACTCTGGATAAAAATTCCATGAAAGAAGCAAGGTGTTTCAAGTAATATATCTACAAGTTAACCTTAGTTGGGAAAAGGTTCTTTGGTGTAGAAGACAATTAGTCGATAATGGGGCTTTGCCAGACAGAGTATGGAATTTTACAGCAATGTTCCTTTTACTTCCTTGAGAAATTTTAAAGACTATTTCTTTCAGCCGTCTTCCCTTATTAGAAATAGGCAATTATGCTTGCTACTAGAGACATTCGACAAATGGAGTATTCACTAGGACTTCAGCTTACAAGTTATTCATTGGAACAGAGATTTATGAGGGAATGCGAAAATTGGCTTGAGGAATCCTCTATTAGATTGGGCAATTGTTGTGCTTATAGAGTGCACTTAGAGAAGGTTGGAATAGAGGCTGGAGGAATGTTATCTTCGACGTGGATAATTTTAATGTCATTCAAGTGATCACAACTAATATAGATTCAGTGCACCAACATGCAAATGTAATTAATCAAATTCAAAGAGTTCTCTCTCAATCTTGGTCTTCGGAGAGTAGGAACAATTCTTGTGGCATACTTCAGTTCCCTCTCAGATTCAAATGCATCTCTTTGGCGATGTTGTAGGAGCGTGTTTCATTAGCTTTGTGATTAACTAATTATTTTTATTCCTTCTTAAAAAATTTACAATCTTTTGATAACAAACTATCCAAACCATGAAATATAATTTTTTGTATTTTCTTCAAAATCAGATTTCATTGGAGGTGTCTAGATTTTATATTTTAATTATAAAGAAGAAATTTTAGATTATATACATCCATAAAACTTTTACCCTTTTTTTATAATAATTTATGAATTATTAATATTCTTTATCGAGGGAAAAAGAACAAAAACAAATGATTGATGTTGATTATTATTTTTAGTGGTGAATAAAAGAAAGAAAAAAGGATGATATAGAAAGAGACAATGCATTGATGAATGTTGTTATCCATGAAGTATACAGAAATAGATTGTAAGTTATTGTTAAATGATAAAGTGGATATTAGATAATAATAATAGTTGTGATGTTGGCTGCCCAATTTGACATCACATATATAATATCTATGTGCTGTGAACCTAACCTACAACACTCCACCTTACTGCACTCTTTCGGTTTTAACTTCTTTTTATAAAAAAAAAAAAAATCTTTTCCCTTTTTCTCTTTATCTTATTATCATTTCTTTATATTATACAAATTTAGAAAATTTATTTATTTTTATTGACAATATAAATTTAACTCCTCAATTCGAATTGACAAATACATTTTATATTTCACAAAAATAAAAAAATAATTATTTTTATTAAAAATTTAAATTTAAATAAATTTTTATTATAATTTTATTTTAGTATGAAGTATATTTATTAAATATTTTTAATAAGTAGTACTAAATGTAGATATAATAAAAATTTAATATATTATCTAACTTATCAAAATAATACTGAATAAGTTATAATTTGAGATAAATGAAAAAGAAAAATATATTTATCAATTTGAAACATGGTTAAAAGTTTAAATTTGTATATTTAATTAATAATTCTAAAATAAATATCAATATTATTTATAAAATTATTATTGGTTTTAAATTGTTTATCCTACCATAATCATGTGTAATTGGTATTCAACAATAATAAAATTTTTTAATGTAAAATAAATTTTTATTAATAAGTCAAAAAGTATATTTATAAGGTACAAAAAATTTATAAAATTTTAAAATACATAAGATGTACATAACTAATGAAATTACTAGAATTGGTTATCCGTAAACTTTTTTGATACATAAAGAGATTAGTATATTACTATTATTTTCAATATGATTTCAAAAATTAAAATTTTGAAATCCTCGACTTTCAATACAGTTCTAAAGATTTGCAAATCTCTAAATTAGACCGAACCATGCATATACAAATTCAAAGAGTCACGCTGATAAATAAGGTTAGTTGTATATATGTTGGCTTTTAAAGTGGCAATAATATGATATGTTTTTATTTGTGTAATATGCAAAATAAAAGATAAGCATATTACTATTATAATGATTCTTACACTTAATTAAAGAATAAGTGAGTTATCAAATGATGAATTAACTCTAATTCTATTATTCCATCGCAAGGTTAAATCCTCTAAGTTTCACCATAATAGTTATGCTGTTAATTTATCACTTTGTCAAGGTTCAATGATTAACAAGCAACTTTGCAATTATTATCATGGGAAGGATTGATAATTTGCAATTAGAAGACTAATCCATCTATCAAATTAACTAATCCAATTAGGTTAGGTTAAGTAACATGCTACTTTCTTGCAGATACAGTGTTGAAGAATAAAGAAAGAAAAAACAAAAGTGCCAATAAAATATGGGAAGGCTTGGCTACGGTTCAGAAATTTTTGGTTTCAGTTTTCGAGTTGAACATTCTATTAGATAGTTTAAGAACAATTCTAAAATCGCCAATTTTGGTTTGAGTTCTGGTTTAAGAGATGATTTAATGTGACAGTTCTAGAAAGATGATTTTAATGCAATTATAGGCTCAGAAGACAGTTTATAAATAATTTTAATTAGAAATTAGTGAAAAAATATTCTTTAAAATTAAGATTGCAAATATTGAAATTAATTTTTTTTAAAATAAAGAAAATATTGAAGAACATAAATTGTAATGAGTACTGGACAGTAAATTAAAGAATATTTATAGTAGAAAAATGTTGGAGTGGAGAATATAGGAAAATTGAGATAAATTAATGCGAGATGTATCTATAAGAGAAATTATAAATATATTTATAATTTATAAATAGGAAAAATTATTAATTTCTCTTATTTATAATATTGTTAAATAGGAGAAATTATTTAAGAATATATGTACTAATTAATACATAGAAGTGCATATTAATTTGAAATCATTTTTTTTATAAAAATAAACAAAATACTAAAGAATATATATTGTAGAGAGTATTTGAGAGTAAGTTAAATAATATATATTGTAGAGAATATTAAAGAGAAAAAATATTAGATAAATTAAGAGAAATCGATGAGAAATATATTCATAAGAGAAATTATAAATATGTTTATAATTTATAAATAGGAGAAATCACTTAAGAATGTATATATTAATTGTTATATAAGATCATATATATTAATTGAAATCAATTTTTTTTAAAATAAATAAAAAATATAGAAAATATAGATTGTGTATGGCATTGGAGAGTACATAAACAAATTTATAACTTATAATGTATAAATAGAAGAGAAAGTTATTTAAGCGTGTGTGTGTCTGTGCATAAGAAAAATTATTAATTTTAAGAGCAATGATATAGAAATTTGTATATCTTTAAATAAAAAATAATTAACAATATAATTGAAAAACTTACAAATGCAAAGGATAATGCAATACATTTATATCCTTTATACATAAAATATATATACCTCATATATATATAATCTATATATAGAATATAAGGGTATTACTGTAGTTTACAGTAGAACTGCACTTATTTAATACCAAAAATTAAAGATTTTCAAATATTTTAAATATTATAAGCATACTAAAATAAGGTTATATAACAATTAAACAAATCAATTTGAATTGAAGTTTAGTTAATTTATTAAAAAAATATGAGAAAATTTCACCAGAGCTTCGTTTGTAATTTCATAAAATCTCAAATTACAAAATTACTCAACTTGCATTAAAAGTACACTCCCAAAATCATAATTTCTCAAAATTCACCATTTATCTAATTCTCTTCCAAACTGTAAGTGAAAATTTTCGCCCTCACTGTCAAGTGAAATGGTTCTTACTACTTCAGCACTGTTAGGCTCAGGACCTTAGAGAATACGGGCTTAAATCCGAAAAAAATGGAGTCGTCATCCGGACTAGCTGGGAAAGAAAAAATGGGTGGGTGATTCGATTTCTAAGAAATTTTAACCCCCTAATGGGTTCAGAAAGTTAGCCACTTATGGAGAAGGTGAGAAATGACCCAGCACCCCATAACTCCCGGTTCATTGGAACCGATCTCCTTTTCAGGTCTATATATTATTAAATTCTTAAAAATTAAAATATCATCCATACTACATACAAATAAAAATAAATATTTACTGTATTGAAATTAAACAAATAAATAAATAGACACCCATCGATTGATGAAAATATGCTCTTACAATATCCAATGTCCAAAAGATAAATAAGATAAATAAATAAAATAAAACACCCACCAAAAAGGAGAAAACATGTCTCTTACAATTGTCCCAAAGTCCTTAAATATAAAAAATAAATTAATTAAACAAACAAGATGCCCACAAATGGAAACATACTTTTTACAATCTTAAAATCTCAAATAATAAGAAATTATAATCCATAAGCAAATAAATCATAATAATGCACATTATCATTAAATAATAATGAATTAGGACTTAAATATAATGAAATCATAAAAAATGTACAATACATAATCAAACATTAACTCCCTTAACGAAATATAGGGCGTCACACATACGTCGATTAGCAAACAGGGGTCAAGGGAGCAGAGCCCCTTGCGGGGCTCGGGTGCAGCTCCCCTGAAAGTTAAACAATTTTCAAAACAAGTTTAGGGTTTTCGAGTTTCAGAAAATAAAGGTTTAGGATTTTGGATATTTTAAAAACTAGGATTTGAAAAATAATAAATTAGGGTTTTGGAATCTAGGGTTTAAGAAAATATGATTAATATGGCTAGGGTTTTAAAGTTTGAAAACTGATTTTTAGAGTTTTGAGGTTTTAATAAACGGGCTACTGAATGATTAAGATTTTAAGGATTATTTAATCACTATGACATTTAAACTTTGGTTTAAATAAGTTATTTTGGAATTCCATTAAATAGCATAGTGGACAATAAACATACCATCACAGGAATCAATTAAAATTAATATGAATGATATTTAACTAAGTGGATAATATTGAGTCATACTAGCTGAAATAAAAAAATGCAAGAACGAATTAAAACAATAAAACAAGAATGAATGGATTACTTTAGGTTTAAAGCAAATTGGATAAAGAATTGTAAACCTTCGTTGTTGGTTCCACCAATACTTCACGTTGATCAAACTTTATATTTATACCAGTAGCAAAATCTTAGTTGGACAAAATGAAGACAGACGTATCCCTGCCTTCTGGTTTGATGGTTTAATGTTTCTTCTCCCTGCACACTCAAGTTGCTAGGTTTTGTTTGCTGTTTCTCTTTTTAATTGTTGTTGTTTTGCTATCGTCCTCTTCTTATTTTTAAAACCTGTCGTGAATCAATATGTTTCTTGATTAAGCACGGTGTTTTGAGAATTAAAATAATTTGAATTTTCAGATAAACCGTGATTATATCAAACTAAAAACAACTGAATTTAAGGCTAGACTTGACCATATCAAACCAAAAACAAATTAAGTCGTCATGGAATAGGGTCCATAATGAACTGGGCATGCCTCAGTTTGATAAAGAGGGTGTCCATATCGACTTGAGGCTTTCCCAGGTCGATATGGTGTCCATATCGACTTGGGGTCTTCCAGTTCGATATGGTATCCATATCGAACTGGTCATGCCCCAGTTCAATATGGACACACCTATATCGAACTCGGAAGTCCCAGTTCGACATGGATGCCCATACCGAATTGGACAGGACCAATTATACATGGACAACCCATTATCGAACCAAAATGACTTCCATACTATTTTTTTTAGGTTTAAAAACTCTGTTTTGTACTAAGTCGGACTCATTTGAGGCTTTACAGAAATTAGACCAATCAAAATAAAATCTTAAAATAAACTTAAGCCATTAAGATTGGACCGATTAACACCTAGGTTATCTTTAATTAGGACCGAACTAATTTGAGGTCAAAATTCAGGGTCTACACAAACTTATAATATATACAAATAATGTACATTTCAAGTATTTTTAAAACATATAGAATATTGTTTTCTAAAACATATTTATAAAATGTTTATAATTTACATAGATAAAATGCTTTAGAACTAAATTATACATGAATGCAGTGCGACATCGGCAAGATGGTCTTATAGCAAGCTTCTTTAACTTTAATATCAACCACAAATCTAGGCCTACTCAGATCTATCAGGACCTCCTTGTTCTGTAATTCTATCACTTGCGCAATACAATCTAACCATGCTAAACTAAAAGTTTAGTGGTACATACTTTAATAAGATAAAAAAATAATTTAGAAACAAAGTATTTTCTTTATGGCATGCTATACATTTCCTTAGATTAAAATACAATGCTCAATTAAATAATTTATTGTCTCATAAGTCATATAAACACATCACAGCAACACACATTAAGCCCAATAAATTTCTAACTAAACGTTTGACATCGGAGACTAAGTGCCGTATGATATCAATGTATCTTACCCAAAGACAGTCTTCTCAACACTAAAGTATTCGTTACCAATGTATCTCACCCGAAGATGTAATAATAGAAGTGATACCAGTGTATCTCACCCGAATACGTATAAAACATCATGATGCATTGTTAGCATGCCAACTCGACAGTACTAAATTCAATATTCTTGAACAAGTAATTATGCAGGATAACTAATCACACAATGTCATATCACATTTCACATTCTCATTTCATTTCATAATTTTTTCTACATTTTCCACATATTCACCACTTTCTATAGTCATTCTCATAATGCATATTGCATTCATAACAGTAATGTGCCCATTATAATATTTAAAATATCCATAACATACTGGTTTAAATTTCAAAACAATATTCAAATCACATTTTAAAACAATGTTTAGAATTTATAAGTAATTCATTTAAAAGTAAAACAACAATTGTTTAAAAATGCCAATGTGATTATGCCAAATATGAATATTTAAAATATATGTTGTCAAAGTTTGTACATATGTACAAACTTTATTTAGCTCCCAATTTAAACTATAAGCACTTTCCTAGCCTCAATTTCAAAAAGCCCTAAACTTCACCAAACTTCACCACTTGCTTCAACTTGGCCTAACCTCTCCTAAACTAACAACAAATTCAATTCTTCAATTAAAATCATATTCTCACTTAAATTATTCATAATAACCCTTAATTATACTATTTTTAACAAAACCTCTACTGAAACCCTAATTTCAATATTTTCATAAATTCCAGTTTCATGTTTAATTTCACTTTCATTAATTAACCAATAAATCAACATAAATGCATCTCATTAGCTTCATAACTAGATTCTTTTTCAATTAAAACCAACTCTCTCTCTAACCCAAATTATCACATAACCTAAAAATTAAGGAAAACTAAGTTTAAAGATAGAAAACTTACTTAGAACCTTGATTTTCCTTCGAAAACTTACTTGGAATCTTGGTTTTCCTTCAAAATCAACTTAAAATCCTTGGATTTCTAATGAAATTTTATGTGTTTATGGAAAAAAAAAATCCTTCCCCTTATAAGCTTGCAAATTCGGCTATGGTGAAGATAAGAAGAAGAAGATGTGTTTCTAATTTTGATTTTCTATTCCATCCATATATATTATTAATTTATTAATTATTATATAAATATTATATATTTTATTTTTCTTTAAATTCTAACCATAAATAATTTCTTTCTTACTTTGACTTTTATTTATTTATTTATTTTACTTTTCTAGCTTAAATATGTATATATGTAGCTGTGTAAACATTATGTATATCTTGTATATATATTATATATCTAATATATATATATATCGTATATCTAATGTATATAGTATGTATCTCCCTTCCAACACATTTAGTTATACCCTCATATTAATTATTTTTATATATATCAAAATTACAAATATTACAGATAAAGAAAATGCTCTTCCATCCCTTTCAAATGACAAAAAGCAAGAGAAAAAAATGGAAAAATGAGAAGAAAAATGACAGTGGCTAAAGATTTATTTTTTGTTCTTTAGTCAAATGTGATAGAGTCACATTTTTTATTAATATTTTAGGATATTCTAACTTTATTTTTAATTATTTTTAATTGAATTTGATGATTTTTTTTATTTGAATTAGAATTTCTCTTATTTTAGCATGAAAAGTCAAGATATAATATTTTAATTAAAAGTGGTATAAAATTGAAGATAGTGTAAAAGAATTCAATTCCCATGCCCGTGACTTCAAATGCCATGACCCTGGCCTTTAATTTTAACTTGCGAAAAAGAGAAAAGAAGAAAAAGAGAAGATTTGAAATTCACGATTGTAGCAATCAAAAGCCATACTCATAGGATCAATTTGCCTACTGTCCAAAAGAGGAAGAAGAAGAAGCTAGAGTTCTAGAAGCAGAACAAAACCCACGACTGTAGCAACCAAAAACCATGATCATGGGAATAAAATTGTTGCTGTCCAAAAGGAAAAATCTCACGAGTAAACTCTTATCCACTTAAGCCACGACCATGACATAAACCGCCACACCCATGGGGACATAAATTGGTTGGTAACTTGATTTTAATTATTTTCAATTGAATTTGATGGATTTTCTTTGTTTGAATTAGAATTTCTCTTATTTTAGCATGAAAAGTCAAGATACGAGATTTTAATTAAAAGTGATGTAAAATTGAAGAAAGTGTAAAAGAATTCAATTCCCATGCCTGTGACTTCAAATGCCATGACCCTAGACTTTAATTTTAACTTGCCAAAAAGAGAAAAGAAGAAAAGGAGAAGATTTGAAATCCATAGTTGTGGCAATCAAAAGCCATACTCATAGGATCAATTTGCCTACTGTCCAAAAGAGGAAGAAGAAGAAGCCACAATTCCAGAAGCAAAACAAAACCTACGACTGTAGTAACTAAAAAACACGATCGTGGGAATAAAACTATTGTTGTCCAAAAGGAAAATCCTCACGAGTAAGCTCTTATCCACTTAAGTCACGACCATAACATAAACAACCACACCCATGGGGACATAAATTGGTTGGTAACCTGATTTTAAGGAGAAAATCTCTCCATATTTCAAGGGAATTAATTAAAATAATTTTGCTCAGTAAGAAAAGTAGCCTCCAAACTTCTATATAAACATGCATTCTCCAAGTCTCAAATCATCCATTTCATCCAATCAAAGAATTCATTCAAGAAATAATCATCTATTTAGTTTTCTTTAGAGCTTTAAAATTTCTTTGGAAGGAAGAGTGGAGTTTGGTTCAAAGAAGATAATTTAAATTCCAAGTGGAGTTCTCACTCAATCTAAAAAAGAACAAGAGTTTAACTTTTCTTGTTCTTTAATATATAATGTTTTCAATTATTGCCTTTAATTTTTGCACTATTTTCATTTTTATTATGAATAACTAAACTTTTATTTAGGGTTGTCCCTTTATTTTTATTTAACTATAGTAATTCATGATTATTTAATTTAATTAAGTTTATCCTTTGTTAAATTTGTTATCTTTGATCTTAAGGTATTAATTATCTGACCAATAATTAATTAATTTTTTTAGTGAAAGATTGGAAACAAGAATGCTGAGAACCCAACCAGGCTGGTATATTCATAATGAGCTCAACAAATATCTAGGTCCAAGAGCAAAATTAAATTAAGATAAATTAAAGAGAGGTACAACTGATTAATCAAGTCTATCCTAATGAGACAGAAAGGGAAATAACGTATTAGCAAAACCTATAATTAACTTTACTGCTAAAATCCTCATATATAATGGAATTACAGAATTCAGGATCTGAATGCCACCAATGCAGACAAGAGAAAGATACTCCAAAACGAGCTAATCGATCTGCCACTCTATTACCCTCTCTGTAAATATGAGAGACATGAACTTGCATATTGCGCAGAAGTGACAAACATTTAGCCTAATCTCATATAATCTTTCATGGAACCTCCAGCGATTTAGATTGAAAAAGATGAACAACAAACAGAGAGTAGACATGTTATGTGATGTTATATGATGGAGCGAAAGTGGAAGTATGAATTAGTCTAAAAAGATAACAATTTTAAGTAAGTTTTTACTTAGAGATAATATATACACTTAAGAGGTTAATATAAGATCTTTACAAAACTCAATGAATTGATGTAATTACTTATGATTACGAGAATAGATGTAAGGTTAAATTTAATATTATTTTTAATACTTGAGAGAGACTAAAACTTGATTTAGGAAGATCGAGCCATTAATCAAAGGGAAACTATAACTACATCAACACTTTAGAAAGTCCATAGTTAATCAATTAAGGTGGCCTAAGCCTAATTTCAAAAAAAAAAATTGATTAAAACTAAAAGCAATTCATTCTTTTAATTAATTCTCTTAATCTCAAATTTAAATTTCTTTTATCCAAATAATAACGAGTTTAATTATTTGGTACTTAGAATTACCTTAATCGTGGCATGATACTCAACTCACTACTTTGGTACTTGTTGCAGTTAAGACAACAATTATTAAGGCCACCAACAAAATATAACAATAAATCACAATTTGACTATGCCACTTACAATAAAAATAACAAAATAAAAAAGAAAATTGATGAACTCTCTTCATAACTCTATAAAAAGGAATAATTGTTATGACATATCAAAGACTCTTTGGAAGGAATAATTGTTATGACATATAAAAAAGAATAATTTTTATGACCCTTCTCTGGCCTTGCAACGTATCAATAGTGGGTTGAGATTTTGGAACTCCCTTGCCTTTGTTTGGGCAGATATTAGTAAAGGGTGTAGGCGGAACATTGGTAATGGGCAAAAAGTGAAGTTCTAGACTGATGTTTGGGCTCTGGATCACGAGCCTGTTACATCTGATCTTCAGTTGAAGAAGTTAGTGCATTATGTAACAGAAGAGGGTCAATGGGATTGGTCTATTCTCCAATTGTGCCTGCCCTACACAATTCTTGTTCATCTTGCGTCCATTCCCACCCAAAGCCAAGTTTGTAAGAGGAAAAAATTTGTTGGGCTTACAGCTTGGGAGGGTGTTTCATGACTAAATCAGCTTATCTTCAAATCTTAGGCTTGCATGATAAAGATAAGGATAAGATTTGGAGGATCATCTAGAGTTGGCAGGCACCGGAAAGGATTCAAACCTTTCTTTGGCTAGCTTACAAGAATAGGCTGTTAACCAATGAAGATAGTGTCAAAAGACACTTGCCTGCTTCGGATATGTGCACTTGGTGTAATGGTGAATGTCAAAATATTCTTCATGTTCTTCATGACTGCCCTTGGGCACGATACATCTGGAATATGGTGGTTCCAATTGAGGTAAGACAGCTTTTTCTTTTCCATAGATGTTCATAACTGGTTTTTTTTTAATCTCCTAAACAAGTTTAACATTCAAGAGGAGCACAACTGGCTGATTACTTTCGGTGTTATTGTTTGGTGTCTTTGGAATTGGAGGAATAAAGCTTTATTCGACAGTGATGGTGATTGAAGCGGGAGTCGCACGACAAAAATCAGGAATTGAGTCAAGGAGATCTTGTTGGCATGGACCTTAAGGAACTAGTGTGATGATCCACTTCTTATCTGCAAAAACATCCCTACTTGTTGGACCCTTATTTGCCTGGTAGTTTTAAAATCAATACAAATGGGTCGTATAACCTTAGTACCGACTGGGCAACTACTGGAGGAGTATTTCGAAATTATAATGGTTGTTGGGTTGGTGGTTTTGTATATAATGTGGGAAAATGCTCAATTATAAAGTTGGAGCACTGGGGCATTTATCATGGCTTATATCTGGCTTAGGATCTTGGTATTAGACAAGCTGTGCTTGAAACGGATAACCTTAGTGTTTTTGAGCTGATCAGGAAGCAAGAACATGACACCCATGCACACTCAAGGCATATAGATGATATGAAAGAGCTTCTTTCCCATGATTGGCGTATGGAGATCAAACAAGAATTCAGGGAGAGTAATTTTGTTGCAGATCATCTCACTAAGATTGCTTTGCAGTTCCTAATTGGCCTTCATAGATTGCAAGTCCAACCGAGTTCTATGGATTATTGGTTGAAGCATGACTTACATGGAGTTCAGTGGCAGAACCAGGTGGGATCGTATGGGGTCGCACGACTCCCTTGGCCGGCCGACCGGAAGCTAATATACGTGAGTCAGGAAGCGCGACTCCCCTCTCCTCTGGCCGTCCGCTGCAACAGAGCCCCACCTTGCAGTTGCACCGGTAAAAATTTTATCCCCCTCTTGCACAGTCGCTGATTCCGCCACTGATGGGGTTACATACTTCCGTCAAGTTCTAGCTCATCCTCTATATTTTGTTATCTCTTTCGCAAAAAAAAAAAGGACTCTTTGTATAGAAATGGTAATAATAATTTTCTTCTTTCCATGTGGATGAAATTTAAAGAAAGATGTCAACCTTAATTTAATATTTTACGAAGCAAATAATATGAAGAAAATGCATACTTTTAATCACACAATTAATCACTAATTTGGCTAATACCATATCTCAAGTTAGAAACTAAATTTGAATGCCAAAATATAGCACATCGGAAAGTATATTTTCCTTGGATAAATTGATCCAAAATCGATTCTTCCTTCTTCTAATTATGTAACATTCAAAAAAAATTAGAAACTAAATTTTATACGTATATATATATTATAGGCGAAAAGGCAATTTAATTAATCTATATATATATATATATATAATAGAAATAATAGTGCTTATCCAAACTAAAATTCATATATAGCCATGTTGTTTAGTTGCTATCGTTTCAATTAAATCAGTGAATCTTTTGCTACATATATATAAAAATGGTATAAATAGAGTGCAAAATCTTTGGAGTATCTTTTTATCAAAATATGTAATGAATCCGAAATTCATTCAACTCAAATTATTAGTGCATTTATCATGTGAATCTGGATATGATAAACCACATATAAATAGGATGAGAATACTATTTTATCCTTTTATTATGTGAATTTTTAGTTCAATTTTGTTAATTTTGATTTGATTCTCTGTTTAATCGGATTCTTTGTCCATCCCTATTAAAAATAATAATTATAATATATTTTTTAAAATTAATTAATGTAGGTCTATTATTATTAAATATATATTAATATAATAAAAATTACTAATTACTGTCACTTTAGAGAGTAAATGTACAATAATATCTCTTATCGGTTAAAAAATATTTATTACTCCATTCGTTTCAAAATATATATCATTCTAAATTTCTAATTTTATTTAAAAATATTTGATGTTCAATAATATTAAAATAAAATTTTAATACTATTATTTATTATTTTACCTTTTATATTTAACGTTGTTATTAATAATTCTCTCTCCAATAATTAAAAATAATATACTAAATAGAGAAACAATTAATTAATAATTAAGGATAAATTGATAATTTTAGTTAACTTCTTAAAATTTGTGAAATTCTCTAAAAACGTCAATTAAAATAGAACATATGAAATATATATTATAATAAATATTTTCTAGTTAATAAAAGAGATTGTTGGACTATCACTTTTTAAAATGTATATAGCATTAATAATGTTACATTATTGTAATATTTTTTTTTATTATTATGAGATATTAAATATCAAAAAATAATATTATTTTTCTTGCATCTTTCACAAAAAAAATTCATTTTCTTAAATAAAAAAATCTTATTGTCTTTTCTTAATTAGTAACTAATTTTTTTTTCTTTTTATTAAATAGTAAATTGTTGTTAATTTGAGTTTGAGATAAATAATCAATTGTATTACATTAATGCAAGATTTTTTTTTTGGAGGATATAAATTTTTTGAAAAGGAATTTCGAGGAGACAGCAATAGTATTTATTGAAATGGGGTTTGTAATCCTGATAAAAAAAGGAAAAGGTTTTGTAACATTTTAAAAAATATATTCTCTCTCATAAATATAAGTCTATTTTTTATTTCACAAAAAATTAAAATTATTAATTATTTTTATTAAAAATATATATTTATATATTTTTTTCTTATTATATATTTACTTTAATATAAAATATATTTAATAAATAATATTTTCTTAGTCCTAAATAGATATACTTTTCTTTTTATTTGACTCAAATTATAGTTCACTTACTCTTTTAATAAGTTAATTAGTATGTCAAATTTTTATAATATTTTTATTTAATGTTATTTATTAAATATATTTTATAATAAAATAAATATATAATATGAAAAATATATATTTATATTTTTAATAAAAATAATTAATTTTTTAAAATTTTTGTGAAATAAGAAATAGATTTATATTTATAAGATAAATGAGTATTAAATAAGAATATAATAAAAAATTTATATAATAATTAATTTATTAAAATGATGAATGAATTGTAATTTAAGATATTTAAAAAAGTAAATTTATTTTTATGGAAATATTAAATTTTATTAATTAGAAAAATTTAAGGGACAGATTATAGTTTAATCGTAAGAAGGATAGAAGGGATAAATTAGTAAATAAATGAAAAAGGAAGAGCAAACAATAAGCAACAGTACAAGAGCCACGTAACGATCATAAAAGTGCGTGGAGGCGAAGCTAAATAAAACCGAAAGTTAAAAAAAAAAAAAAGAAAAGTAAAAAAAGAGTGGCAGACAAAAACAAGTGCTACACCGAAACAAAATTTCTTCAATGGATAAGGCAAAACCAAGAGAAAATACGATCACGGTTGTTTGGCTCGCTCTTAATTTTATTTTATTTATTTTCTTTCTTTTTTTTGACATTTATACCCTTGTAATTATTATATTTACCACATATATATTTATATTAATTAAACCTATCATTTAATTTCAACGCTCCACGACATCATTTTCTTGATCCACGTGTACACTTCTCTTATCTATCGGCTTCGCTTTCATGAACAGAATACAAGCACCTCCTAGAAGAACAACCCAACCATAGACAAAGATAAATATATATATATATATATATTTATATATTTATATAGAGAGAGAAATAAAGAAAGAGAGAGAATTTGGGGTTTTGGTGGAGAGATTCAGAAGAAGAAGAAGAAGAAGAAGATTTGGGTTTTGGGAATTGGTTTTTTTTCTTTTTTTTTGTTTGAGAAAGAGAGGAAGAAAAAAAGGAGAAAAAGGAACCTGATTGTTTAATTTCTTGAGTGTTGAAGGAGATGTACGTAGCTTCTATGAGAAAGTCCTTCAAAGACTCTCTCAAAGTTCTCGAAGCTGATATTCAACATGCTAATACTCTGTGAGTATTGAAATGTTTTTGAATTTTGGATTTTGGGTTTTTCAGCTTTTTTTTATGGGTTTTTATTATTTTTTATTGGGAATGAAATTTTTGTTTTAGAATTTTTTAATTGTTTTAATCGGTGTTTAATGCGAATGGTAAAGTATCCAATTTTTCATTTTTTATAGCTGTTTTGGTTTGTTGGGTTGTTTTGTTATTGGATTATGATTTTAGGGTGAGGTACACTCTGAAGCTTCTTTAGGGCTTCACTGAAATTCCCTAGACAATTCTATTTTCATTCTCTGTCTGTCTCTTGACTATTGTAAGTGTGGAATGATCATTCTTATTCCTGCAAAATTTATTCTTCTGGATGGCTTTTAATTTTAAAGGGTTTGGTGCTGTAGTCCAGATTTGAGAAGTGTTTAACATTGATGCACTTGGTGTGATGGGAATACCTTTTTTTTTTCTGATTTATTGGTTCTTATGTTAAACTTATAGTTTTCTTGGTACTGTGTTTGTCCTTCACCTGAAATTTATTCAAACATTGTCAAATTGGGAATTTCTCTGGTGATTTTCATTTTTAGTCATTAGCAGAATTCTCTGTGAGTATGTGTGTGTTTATGTTCTTATTTATTTGTTTATTTTATGGAGATGGAGAAGAGTGGCGTGGGGATGAAGGCTGTGGGTCTCCTAGAATTGTCGTTATTATCATCTTGATAAATTATTCAACTCACTTCACGTGGCCAATGGGTTCCACCTGCTTGTGCTTTTATGACATTGTTTAGCGATATGACTAATACAATTGGCATTGAATTGCTGCAAGCTTCAGACATTAAAAGACTCTTTTCTACAAATCTACAATGCTTAGTGAAAAAGGCCACCGCCCAAATGTCCATTAAGACTATTTTTTTTTTCAGAATATTTCTGAGGTTTTCACGGGTTTTGAGATGACATAACTCGTCTAAATTGATTGGGAAAAGTTACTTTGGTGTTTACAGGGAGAATACTGCACTTTGCTACTTTGGTCTTGGAAAAACTAAATCAGCCACTTCTGTAATGGGGGTTTTTGTTTGATTATGATTTGACGTGTGTTTTATTGGGTATTTTGCCATGTTGCTAATTTGAATATGTTACTGAATTGCTTACCTGTAATTTCATGTGCAGGGCGTCCGATTTTCCAAGGGAGTATGATGGTGCTTGCCTTCAGATGAGAATGTCTTATAGTCCAGCTGCTCACCTGTTTCTTTTTCTAGTTCAGTGGACAGACTGCCACCTTGCAGGCGCACTTGGACTGTTAAGAATCTTAATCTATAAGGTTGAAATTTGTTTCTATAGATGGTAGTCACCCATTGTTGACACTTTTTTTGACGTTGCTGAACGAACATGGATAAAACACGAATTAATGATTTATTTCATACCACAGGTTTATGTGGATGGCACGACCACCATGTCTATTCATGAAAGAAAAGCAACTATTAGAGAGTTCTATGGTAAATTGCTATTTTCTAAGTGTTTTTCTCATGTATTTATTCATCTAAGCCTGTCCCTAATTCTTACCATGATATCTGCTTTCCTTATATGGCCAGCGGTTATTTATCCCTCTATATTGCAACTTCAAAGAGGTGTCACTGATACAGAGGATAAGAAACAGAAGGCAGTATGCCTGGAAAGGTACCGAAGAAGAGATGAAGAAGAGTATAGACAACATTCGGATGTGGACTCTGAAAGAGAAGAGGAATGTGGAATATGCATGGAGATGAACAGTAAGATTGTACTGCCTTACTGCAACCATGCCATGTGCTTGAAGTGTTATCGTGAATGGTAACCTCTTTTCTCTCTCTAATTCTCTTCAATCTATCTAACTATGCCTGCTTGCTTTTTGTTGTTCTTGGAATCCTGAAGAATCTCTGCACCTGTTTTTAGTTGCCATATTTTTTTAGGCAATATTATTTATTAACCATCACATTCTACTATACCCTTTTTAATCAATCATTGTGGAAACATGAACTTTATTGTTACACATAAACATAACTGAAGTTGCTTCTACTGTCTCATGAATGGTGGATTTGTTTCATTCAACAAGTTTAGAATTGCATAATCTATGCCTTTATAAATCCATAATCAAGAAAAGATTGTCTCTTTGCAAATGGCAGTGCACTGCTTTCTTGAGCTTATACTCCTTGTGTATTATTTGTTGATGGTTTTCTTTTTCAATTGATGGCCCAACTTTGAGCTGTATATGTTTTAACAAAGCCATCTATTTTTCATTGATTGCCCTAAAGCACCTAAAGTGTATGCCTATGTTTGAGGGTGAGAGAGACAACACAGTAAGAGAGGATAAGTGACTGCATGATAATTTTAGTTTGTTATTTGTTGCATTGTTGGCATTCCAATTTATTGAATAGTTAGGGTTGCTTGTTAAACGTTTGTGTTGGAGAAGTTAGCTGGATTTGTCAGGTCTGACATTTTTCAAACATGTTGACTAGAAACCTTTTCTTTAGTCAATGGAAATTATGTTTCTTCTGTTCTACTCGTTAGTTGTGTTGTAATTGTCTAATTTTTAACCATTCTCAACTTTTTGTTGTCCCCATAGTTACTGGCTTCATACTTGATGTGGATCTGTTTTCTGTCTCTAGATGTTGATGAAAGTATCTTCAATTGAAATCTGGAACAAATTTGTCTGTCCACTGTGGTCCAACATTGTAGGAAATTTATGGAATGTGTTTAAATTTTCTTTCTTTCTCATCTTCCCTGTAAATTGCTGCATGCATCTAAGCTTACTCTTGTGAAGGGTAATTAGGAAACTCATCAGTTGCTTTAAACTTTTATGCCTAAGATTGTTTGTTCTGTCCCCCTTGTTCTTCTTTATCATCTCCCTTCTCTGTGTGCAATGTGCATGCGGTGCATTTTCAGAGGTTGGAGAGAATAAAGAAGGGAAAACGATCTCTGTTTCATCTCATCACTGCTGAGATGATCATTGATTAGTGGATGGCTCTTCTAATCTTGGGTATTGGATGAATCACTATTTGATTAACAATTACTATCTATGCAGCATTCTTGGAAATTGAAGTTTATCCTTGCTTTATTGATATGTGGGTTGTGGAGATTCTTGATAATGTATAGAAAGTTCATCTGGTAGAGATTTGCATGTGTGCCTGTGTAGTTTAAAGGAAATGCTATAATAATGTTATTCTTATAATAGTGCATTGAACAATATGATGTGATTGTGGTATGCTGAAGTTATGTATTTCACCAGTGCTGTAAACTAACTCATTTAGAATAGATTAGTTTTGAATTTGATGAACTAAAAAAGTGACCCATTAGCATCCGTTAGTTTTCTTTTACAAATCTCTTCTCTGGCTTGATGATATTAATTTTTCTATTTGACATTAAAGCACATTGAAAGATGGAGTGCATTGTTTTTTCAGCTTTATTGGGGGATCAGCATATGCCTATCACCATCACATACCTTCTCATATATCAGAATATGGTTGGTGCACTGGTGTGGTGATTGGGGGTGTCTGTGGTTATATTTTTTTAATTGCCATATTGCCTGATGCCTGATGATACCAGTATAGTTTGTTTAGCTTGTTTCTTGATGCTTTCTTCTTGATTCTAATGCTTTCTTCTTAATTCTAATGCTTTCTTCTTAATTCTAAGTGATGACAGTAAGGATTTGGTTGGGTGAGTGCAGGCGATCAAGATCACAGTCATGCCCCTTCTGTCGCGACAGTCTCAAGAGAGTGAACTCAGGAGATCTGTGGGTGTTCACTGACAGTAGGGATATAGTAGACATGGCAACAGTGTCAAGAGAGAATCTTAGAAGACTGTTTATGTACATAGACAAGTTGCCACTCGTTGTTCCAGATTCCCTTTTTGACACTTATGATTCTCACCTTAGGTAGGTACAAGAACTGCCTGAAGTCTCCTATCTCTCCCCAACATGTTTGGATGATTAGTATTTTTAATTAATCCCAAAACCAGAAAGAAAAATTGAAAAAAAAAAAAGTGGCTCTGCATGAGGATTGAGCAGTAGTCTCTCTTTCTCTCTTTTTGTTTTTTACATTGAAAAAAGGCAGTGCTTTTTCTTCCCACTTCTTGTCAGAAGAATCCAACTTGAGAGTTGTTGTTTGTGAGTTGGTAGGTGAAGTTGAGATTTAGATTAGAGATGGGGTTGGTTAATTGTATCCAAGTACATTTGTATATTCTTGCATAGCTTCATATTTACTCATTATTAAAGCTCTGCGAAGTCTCTCTCTCTCACTCGCTTTTTCTGGTAAGCTATCAAATGTTCTTTTCTTCTTAACTTATCCTCCAATATACTGCTAAAATTTAGAGGAATTTTCTTTTATAAATAAAGCAAGAATTAAAATTACAAGTAGCATGTGCATGTTCAGCAGTAGGAGGAGCATTTGGGCAATAGATTTAATATCCAGTTTTTATGGAAATGTATTGAACAAAAAAAAAGTTTAATTTTTTGAACTGTAATTAGATATATATATATATATATGTGTGTGTGTGTGTGTGTGTGTTTGTATTTATATATGTATATATATTATAAAACATGAATGTAGCCTAATAATTGGGGCGCGGTAGCAAGCTTCTTTTTTTTTTTTTTTTTGAACGGAGTAGCAAGTTGATCTTCTTCTTATAAACGTTGATCTCAGCAAAGCACAGATCTAAAACCCTGCAATTTGACGCGCATGTATGGCCCATGGCCTTTTTCAATTTGTTAATAAGTTGCACTCCCTGCATGCATGTGTTGACACTTATAGCAAACGATGTCGTTGAATAAAAAAAAAGGTTCAATACCATACCGTTGGATTACAGCTAAAAGCACGTTAATATAAACGAGTACACATGGACGTCAAAACACTAGATAATTTATCAAACCCCGTTAATGTATTTTCGCATTGGTAGGCGGCAGCTATAATCAAAGATAAATAAGAAATTTAAAAATCTTTTTTTGGGGCGGAAGAGAAGAAAAAGGAAGAAAATGGGGAAAGGAGGAGAGAAGAGAGAGGAAGGAGAAGAAGGAGTAATGGCAACAAACTTCTTTTGGTCATATACAGATGAGCCTCACGCTTCTAGAAGAAGGCAGATTCTTTCTCAATATCCTCAAATTAAACAACTCTTTGGCCCTGATCGCTTCGCCTGCTTCAAGGTCTCTTCTTCTCTCTATTTCTTTAGATCTTTGATAATGTAGCTTTCTGTTTTCATTATTAATTTGAGTCTTTTCATTCTTTATATATTCCAGTTGATTGCATTCGATATCTGTTAATTCGAATCGTTCCTTTTTTAAATCTATTTTATTTGGTTTGTTAATTTGAAAAAATAAGATTTACTGTATTGGATTCCTTCATTGCTCCATTTTCATGGTCAGTGTAGGTCTTGTTTTGCAACTCTTATATGTGGTACCTGATATTAATTTAGACTTGTTTTCTATTGAACTTGGATGAATGAGAATCTCAACCTTTTTTTTTTGTTCCCCTGTTGGGAAAATCGCTATTTTCCCGCCCCTCGGACCGTTTTTAAGCAGGAAAAAATGAGAAAATAATAAATAATGACTGAGAAATTAAAGAGAATAAAACACAATGATTTAACGTGGAAAACTCCCGAATGGGAAAAACCACGGTCGTTGTCTAACGACAACCAAGAAAAATATTCACTATGCGGCAAATTGTTACAACCACAAATCACAAAATATTTTTCTAACCGACACCCACAAAACAACCCCAAATATTTATACTCCAAGGAACTCTAAGAGATTGATTCTCTAATTCCTAATATAAACTACTTGGTGTTTAACCTATAGCTCTTCTTAAGCTATATTTTGTGTTTGCTTGGTGTGTCTACAAATGGAGAGAATGAGCCTATTTATAGGCTTCAAATGCAAATAAATTGTCAAACTAAATTAGGTGAAAATTAGGTGAAAATTAGGCACCTCCCATTTTCACCTTACATTTTTGACAATTTCTTCCTTGTTAGGCACCTTGCATTTTTTACTTTTTTTTTTCATTTTTATTTTTCAATTTTGGTGTGCTACCACCAACAATCTCCACCTTGAAAAATAAAAACATAACATTGTCTGTTACCGACAATCATAATTCTTAACGTCAAGAATTAACATACTCCACCATAAAAGAGTATCGCCACTTGGAATTATTTCGTCAACTCCAAGAATTTTCAATCGGCCATGTCGGATCCCGCTAATAGTTTATGGTGCAACCCTCCTGTTGACTTTTCCGAGAGTTCATTAGCCATCGACATCATTTTTCCACCACATGCTTTGCATCAACTGTCAACCAATGTCGCACGCATTTCTGTGGACCAGCTACCAATAATCCGTCCTCTTCCATGGCATCTCAATGGGTAGCAATCATGCCATGAGGACACACTTCTCTCAACTACAGAGAAAACTCATCATCTCCTTCGCCATAGGAGATCACATTGGCAGCAACAACGTTAGAGCTTCTAGCCGAATCAGCTCCACCGCTCTGGCAATCCTTCCTCACGTGTCCAGTTTGACCACACCCCCAGCAGACAACTTTCCTCTTTCCGGAGCCTTTATTCTTTTTCCTGATACCGACAGATAAAGCTGAATTCTCATAAGATTTATATTCCATTTCATTCAGTCTTCTCTCCTCAGTAATGAGCTTACTAACCACATCCGCATACACCACTTCCTTACTACCATATTTCAGAACAGGCTTCATGTGCTCATATGTTGAAGGAAGTGACAGGATGAGCCGGAGAGCTTTATCTTCATCTTCGGTTTTCACTCCAAGAGTTTCCAATTCAGAGATGATACCGTTGAGGACACTCAGGTGATCGGACAGCTTTGTACCTTCCGCCATTTTCAACGTATGAAATTGCTCCTTCAAATATAACCTGTTGGATATATTTTTTCCCTGATACAATTCTTCCAGTTTCTCCCACAACTCCTTTGTCGTGGACAATCCAAGCACATTAGCAAGAACATTTTTTCCTAAACACATGCGAATTTGACTTGCCGCCTTGATATCCAGCTCCTCCCATTCTTCGTCACTAATCTTGGATTTTTCTGAGTCTCCACTACCACCGCCTTTTCCTGAATTTCTTCCGCTGACTGGTTTACCCTGCAAAACCTTATGTAGTCCAGACTGTATCAACACGTCTTTGACTTGCACTTGCCATAGTGCAAAATTCATTCTTCCATCAAATTTCTCAATCTCGCATCTCATTGCCGACATGCTTACTTTGTGCTTAATAAAAGACCAGAAATAAATATTACACCAGGTAAATTCCCAGGTAAGAGGAGGAGTCACAATGGTCTCACTTAAAATCCACTTGCCTTAGACTAAATTCGTGTCGTTTGACAGAATTTACCTCGACATGTAATTATTTATTTCACCACCAATACTCAAGCACACCAAAGCAAAACGGCTCCACCTTTTCCAAAGCTCCTCCAGCTCCAAAGGCTCCACCAGCTTAAAACAAAAATAATTTTTTTTTAACAAAAAACTTTTCTGATGTGGAAGATCAGACCAAGCTGCAACCACAGAGAATACTAAGATTTTTGACAAAAAATTATAACACCTAAGCTCTGATACCACTTGTTGGGAAAATCGCTATTTTCCCGCCCCTCGGACCTTCTTTAAGCAGGAAAAAATGAGAAAATAATAAATAATGACTGAGAAATTAAAGAGAATAAAACACAATGATTTAACGTGGAAAACTCCCGAATGGGGAAAAACCACGGTCGTTGTCTAACGACAACCAAGAAAAATATTCACTATGCGGCAAATTGTTACAACCACAAATCACAAAATATTTTTCTAACCGACACCCACAAAACAACCCCAAATATTTATACTCCAAGGAACTCCAAGAGATTGATTCTCTAATTCCTAATATAAACTACTTGGTGTTTAACCTATAGCTCTTCTTAAGCTATATTTTGTGTTTGCTTGGTGTGTCTACAAATGGAGAGAATGAGCCTATTTATAGGCTTCAAATGCAAATAAATTGTCAAACTAAATTAGGTGAAAATTAGGTGAAAATTAGGCACCTCCCATTTTCACCTTACATTTTTTACAATTTCTTCCTTGTTAGGCACCTTGCATTTTTGACTTTTTTTTTTCATTTTTATTTTTCAATTTTGGTGTGCTACCACCAACACCCCCAACCCCAAGAATCTTATTTCGATAATGTGAACAGGAACTGTATTGTTTTCCGAATTGACTTGAATTTGTTTTTGCATAAGGTAGAAATGCACCGTGTTAATTTTTTTTTGTATGAAATCAATAGTTCAAGAGTTATCAATAATTTTCCATGCGTAGTTGTTCAAATGTCTCTACTTGTGCTTTTCACCTTCTTTAGTTGGAACCAAACAAAAGTAAGAGTATTACTTTGGATCAAATTTATGGAAATTGAAATATCTTAATAGATGTCCTCAAGCACTTATCTTCCATATCTTTTGCAAGAGAACAATAAAAGGATTCTTTTTGGTTTAGTCTTTGCAATGCCCTGAGCATTTTTCCTTGTGGGGATTGGTTTAATAGGTCTCTAGTCCATATCTTAATAAGTAATGAATAACTTATAATTTTCTCCCATGCGTTATTTCATTTTTATGTTTAGCTAGAAGAACTTTAAACTAATTGAGAAATTAGAGTTAATTTGTATGCATAAATTGGGAATGTTCAAGTAGAGTACTAATGTAGAGATGTAGGACGGATTGCAATTCTTTGATTTACTGTCTTATTGAAATTGTGCTTTTTAATTGTTCTTTCCTTTTATTATTTTTTTTAATGGTTCATAATCTCAAGCTCAAGCTTTGTGCTGTTTCAGGTTACTTTAGTTGTTTTGCTTCAGCTTTGGACAGCTACATTACTTTGTGATGCTGGCTGGCTGAAGATACTGGCAATAGCCTACTTCTTTGGTTCTTTCCTCAACCATAATCTTTTCTTAGCCATCCATGAGCTAAGTCACAATCTTGCCTTCTCAACTCCAGTCTACTACCGATGGCTTGGAATTTTTGCTAACCTCCCTATTGGCGTACCCATGTCTGTAACCTTCCAGAAGTATCATCTTGAACACCATCGCTGCCAAGGGGTAGATGGGATTGATATTGACATTCCAAGCCATATTGAAGCCAACTTTGTGAAAAATGTGGTTACAAAATTCATATGGGTTATTTTCCAACTCTTCTTTTATGCTTTGAGGCCTCTATTTCTTAAACCAAAACCACCTGGTTATTGGGAGTTTATCAACCTTTTGATTCAGATAGCTTTCGATGTGTCGATGGTTCATTTTTGGGGCTGGAGATCTTTCGGTTATTTGATCCTATCCACATTTGTTGGAGGTGGAATGCATCCAATGGCTGGTCATTTCATCTCAGAACATTATATCTTCAAATCAGATCAAGAAACATATTCCTATTATGGTCCCCTGAATTTTCTTACTTGGCATGTGGGATACCATAATGAACATCATGATTTTCCCAGGATCCCTGGGAGCAAGCTTCACAAGGTGAAACAGATTGCACCAGAATATTATGAATGTTTAGACTCGTATAAATCCTGGAGCCAAGTCATATACATGTATATAATGGACCGGACAGTTGGGCCCTACAGCCGAATGAAGAGAAAGATGTCGACCACTATAAAGAAATCTGAATGGCTGCTCCCCATCTGTCATTCTTTCTTTATACCCTCCTTCCCCTGTTTGCTATGGGATACCGTTCTACATCTATTTCTGAAAAAAAAAACTATAGTTTGTAATACTTTTTGAATTTTTCTTTTAGTCTCGAACTTAAATATTGAAATATTAATCTGATTATTTATTCATCCAAATTAATTTGCCTTTTTTTCGTCCACATTAAAAATATACATATGCATTGTCATCTCACCGCAGAGGCATATTTACAAAGCTTTTTCTTCCAACAACAAAAAAAATTATTTTATTTATGTACATTGTCATGCCACCTCAGAAGCATAGTGCAAGAGACCTCATGCTTGTCTAATGTAGTAACACTACAAATACTACTTCAACCTAGAACAATAGATATAAAAAATCCTTTTTAGAAGTATCTCTTGTTGAGTCCAAGCTAAATTTCACCAATGGTGGAAATCTTATACAATCATCTAACAAATTTTGATGTTTTGACACTCCGAGAAACTTCATCTTGGCACCCCCAAAATATCATAAGGAAAGCAATTGAAAAAACTCTCCTCTTTTTCATCTTGCTCCAATAAGAATTCATAAATTCTTATTGTTAGATCTTCCAGTGTCAATCTCATCTCACAGTTGATTCTCCCATTCAAAGAGCACAAGTCTAGCTAGAGATGAATTGCTACCATGTAAATGACATACTATATATATATATATATATATTTAAAATCATCTTCTTCGTAAGAAAGGACATTCATCAATGTTCTAAATCGAATCCTCTCCTCAGTACAATCATCATAGTTGATCAAGACTTCATAAGGGCAACCGACCATATTCAACTTTTATTTGTTGGAATTCCCTTTTACAGCCCTCTACGATAGTGTCATTATCAAAAATAAGTTTAACCCTAGATGAGGAATTCAAAGCACCATACCACATCCTTATCAACACTTTACCAGTCATGTTGCAAATTTTTACCTATTTGCCGATACATTTGAACATCATATCAAAATTTCTATGGGTACTATCAGCCATCACTCTTTAAGGCGATTTTAACCCGATGTAATTTTCTTAAGGTATCAAGATCTGAAGAAGATGATTCAACTTGTAGAGGAAGTAGACTCTTTGCATCATCTATCAGTTTTCCATCTAAGCTTAATAAAAAAACATCAGTCTCATCTTACACAAAGGGCATCCATAAGTCTTTGGGAATATCACAAGAGCTGTGCAAAACCTGACACACTAGGTCAAAGAAAGTATTTGTCACAAGGCCTTTTATTGATATAAGGTACTCGCTTTTTCCTGCACTAATGTAAGCATTGTGCCACCAATTACTTAAAACACTTTTAAGTAATCCAGTTCATGCAATGAGAGTGAAATACTTCCTATAGATTTATAACCAAAAAAAATTTGCTATTGTTTCCATACCTAAAGCAAATGATTTGACTCTTTTTTTTTGTCGAAGACATCATTTACCTCCCCATCATGCTTTCTAATGGTGACATTGTTGAAGACTATGAAGTCGTCGTGAGACTTTACAATAGACAGTTGTTTCATGTTCTAGGTGAAATATTTATTGAGAATTTTGGATACTATTGTGACTGATCTACAATCTTCAATATGGAAACATAATCAGTTCCATAGCTCTTTTTAGCGAAAGAAAAATTCATAACAACGCCTATCAAATTCACCTTCTGGTTTAAAAACTGAGCTCTTGATTTATAGTAACTGTACGCCAGCCTAGGTTTCTACCCCTTATTTTTCTTTTTCTTTTTTGGGATAATGATTTGAGAGCAAAAGAACCCCTTTTTTTCAAGTATAATGAAATTTGCTCATAATCTCTCTCTATAAGCTAACTTTTCAATAAGCTCCTGAAAACGCCATAATTGATTTGCCTTTTTTTACATTATAAGACTTCAAAGAAGTAGAATTACATGTACAATCTAGAATGATTGCCTCTATTTCCCATTCCCTGTGGTTCTCTGGAATATTGAAAAGCTTGTATAACCTCTAATGAATTGGAACCTTTGTTGCTCCCATTTTGTGAAGTGAAAAGCTTCTTTGGTGATTTTGTTTGGTTTATTATTGCTAATGTATTCCCTATATTGTAGTCTTAGGGTAAGTCTTACCCATATTTGGCGTATATCTAAATCTATGAGATAATTAATAATATAGAGTGAATTAATTTCATTCTTGGTGAGATTTCTCTGAGTATAATGTTTAAGTTCAATTGATCTCACTTGAACAATAGAAAACATTAAAAAAAAGACTGCATATTTATAGACCTAAGTCTACATTATTTGACCTAGTTACCATTAATTCTTACATTAGAATACTTCTCCAAATTTTAATTGGCATTGTAGAATAGGAGAATGAACTCTGTTAGAAAGAGTTTTGACCCAAGTGAAATGTCTGCCTCAACAAGTTGCCCTCATGCTGTTCTCCTCATAATTTGTTGCTATTCTCTTGACATAAGAGTCTGTCTTTTTTTCCTACAAAGCACAAAATAAATAAATACATAAAATTGTATGTTAAAAGAAAAAAAAAAAAGAACAATCTGATTACTAAAATATGGTCGAGAATGCAGAGAAACTAATGACTCTTAGAATGAATGAAATCGCGTACATTCCACGCATCGTCTGTAGAAGACAAATTAGGATGGCCAACAACATATGAATGATTGATTAATGAAGAGTATTCATCATAACTTTCATAGTTGGAGGATCCATAATCTATTCTCAGAGATCTCAGAGCCATTGCCAACAATATACAACATCCCTGCAACATATTCATAAACTTTTATTAATTAAGCTAATTAGAAATTAATCTGATTGAATATGCAAGCAAATTTTAAATTAGTTGAAAAATATACCTGAGCTAACATAATCAACAATCCCATCCATTTGAAGATATCAAAATTTGACTCAACAAATTCTTTAAAATCATGAAATCTTCCTGTTGGATCCTCTGGTAAATCCTGATAGAAAAAAGAAATTAAGAAAAGAACAAGTATGAATTTTAAAAAAATAAAAATAAAATAAAGGGTTAATATATATATATTACCTTTTCCCAATCAGAATTTAGCAGTATATCAGCTGCTATTGCTATTTCCAACAGGACAAGGAAGAAGATGGTGATTGTATACTGCATTTTCTATTAAGGTAAAAACAATTATTTATTTCCATAATTTAACATTAATTTTATATTTCCATGCTTAATCAGCATGAGATATATTAATTATTCAATCATGATAACAATAATAGTTATAATAAATGAAGGGTATTAAAAGAAGGATACACAAGAAAGGCAGAAACTGTTTGAGCTATTTGCAGAAATATGGCCTATGCATGTTATGAGGCAAAGGGTGACGCCAGTGCTAAGAAAAGTGTATATAAACCTGCAAATTTACTAATAAAATCAATAAAAGTTGAAAATTATATATGTCTAGAAAAAAAAAGTGTACTATATATTGAAAAAGAGATTAAACTAATGAATTTTTAGTTTAATAATACTGTGTCATTGTGATAATTATGAAATATCAACTTTAGTGCATATCAGGTATAATAGATTTAGAATCGATTTTTTATATTTGTACTCGTAAAAAACAATAGCAAATTTTGAAAATAATAATAAAAAAAAAGAAAGAGGAAGAGAGATTAAATGTTTTTTTTTTAACTTGGAATGTTTGGTTAAGAAAATAAATACCATGGAGCAGTAGAATCAAAAGCATGAGAAGATGAGCCTTGGGTGTCTCTCAGCCAGACTCTGGCCATCCAAAGACTATATAAAATCATAGAAATCCCAACCATTCCCATTACTGAATTTACCACTTTCAGTATTGACCTTAGCAAAGTCTTTGCAATGCTTCTCCCCATTTTTCTTTCTTTTTTTTTTCTCCTCCTAATACTCCAAAAACTAACAGAAGTTAAAATTTTTCAAACTACTAAGAGTCTCAAATCCTAAAATATAAAATGGGTTTTGGTGAACTGATTGATCAAGAATCAGAAATTGATTCAAGAAAATTTTTCTGGCTCAAAATTGCATGAAAAATGAACCTATGTTCGTGACAGATAGGACGAGGAATGTATAGATTTTGAATATCAGAAATGATATTCGTGACAAGAAGGAAGTTTCCTGGTAACTGCGGTGTGTGTGTACTGTTTATGTTTTGGCAAATAATATCGATCGCTAAATCCTTGTTTTATTTGTCGTTTGGTGTAGAAACTGGAAAAGATTCTTATGTTCTAAATAAGAAGAAAAAAAAAAGGATTTATTTGATTTAGTCATTTTCCTGGAAATCGTCTAAGTTGTTTTCATGCTTTGGTTATTAGTCATTAAATGCCTTAGGTTCCATACTTCAATCAATTATTTTAATTAAAGAACTTTCTAATGTTGGAAATGGCAAATGCAACCAATATTTTATTTTATTTGAAAACGTTTATTTTTAATTTATTTTTCAAAAAATTAAATAACATTTATTGATTAAATTAATAATTATATATAAAAAATATATATTATATCTGTAAAAATTATTCAAATAGAAAAAAAAAATTATTGTATTAAATATATTTTAAAGCGTACTAAACATGTCTTAGGTTTAATTATTTTGTAATAATATCTCGGATTCAATAATATTTGATTTTTAAAAAATTAAAAATTCAGTTAATTCATGTAATAATGTTTGGTTTTGAATTTTTTTTTTCATTTTGATATGATTTTGGACAAAATTCAGTTTGGTTTTTCTTATAGAAAAATTGGATTATTTTAGTTTTATGAAAATTTGAATAGTATTGACTGAATGCTCAGCGTAGCATGTGAGATGATAATAAGAAAGCAAAAATGAAGTAATTTCGGAGGAATTAGAACTGTGGTGGAAAATGAGTCTCAAGCACAGTGAGGTCATATTCAATAAGTCAGGTAAGATAATGTCAAAACACAATTTGCGATGACACGCATTTACATTAATCTGAATATCTGATTTACATAATAAATCTTTCATTTAGATAATAAAATACAAAAACTTTATCAGCATAGAATTAGTACCACTGAAGATTATCTTGTGGCCAATGTTGACCCAAAATTCATATCATATGGTCTATTGGCTTATTGGTTTAAAAGGAAGCATAAAATATTTAACTTTAACAAAAACTTTAAACTGATTATTTATTAAGAAAAAAAAAATAATGAACTTTGAAAGATTTTAAATTTTTAAGTGTAACACAATGTAACAAGATGATTGATTCTTTCCTTTCTTCCGGGATAATGCATTTTCTCATATTATGAGAGATTTGGAATAAGTTAAATTCATCTCGTTGGTTCAATATTCACAGTTGAGCTCCTACTTCTGCCCACGAAGAAACTCTCGCATGTTCATGTGAATTTCTGCCTTGACTGCCATGCGCATTTTCTTTGAATCCTCCCATAGTAAACCACTCCACTCTCGTGCAAAATCACAAGCAGCCTCGAAGACCTCCTGCCAGGTTAAGATAAAGAGATACAACATCACAACATGAAGAGGTATCACCAAACTAACAGTCAACATAAGATGCTTGACATACTCTAGACGGGAATTCATCATAGAAATGTGCAGGGGTCATCTCAACCCTGTTCAGATCGGATTCCCAAAGTCTTATCTGTCACAAAAGAATGCATTTGAAAACACAAAGAAATAAAAATATAATATAAATCCCTTTATACTTGTATTTATGAAATAACAAATGGTTTTGATGCAATGCAAGCCAATTAGTATTCAAACTTTAACATAATGATAGGAAGCACAGGATATTTGAATTGACATGCATTTGAACATAGAAAATCTTAATGACCTGATCTGTTACATTTTCAGGAACAGAAGGTATTCTCTCTGCAACCCGAGGATGAGCATTCTGCTAAAGAAAAGAAATTATCTGCTAAAGGAAAAGATTTAAGAATTAATGTTTCTCAGAATGGCAGATCAGGAACAAACAAATTTTGCAACATGTTAAACACCCAATCTTTCAGGATCTATAATCACTATAATCACCCTGAAAGAAAGGCCTTTTTGCCTAATAGAACACTCCGGTTGATGTATAATAGTCAGTACAAAGATGCTATCTGAAAGTTGCCACGTCCTGAATTTGGCTTTCTTTACCAGACTCTTGTTGATCCAGGTCACGTTCTTACGGCATAGAATAAAATATCAATCTGCTGGGCTAATTCATCCAAACTAAAAACTCACCTGCTCCACTGTGATGCCATTTTCAAAAGCAGTATACAAGCTTTCTTTTGTTATTGCTCCAACAATAAGGTTTGGAAGTTGATATTCCACCCTGCATATATATATATGCAGAAAGCATATCTTTTTAGCTTCACAAATCAATAGCAGAGAAAATTCATATATGAAATTAAGAAAGTAGAAAGTGAATTTAATAAACAGTTACATACCAGTTTGATGAGAAAATTCAAATAGCTAGCCTTTTATTTTAGAGGTAGATGCGAATACCTTGAGAAAAGGCACAGAATTTCACAATGGAGCTTAGATTGTGAATAAGCATACATTCTAAAGTTTGTTTCCACAACAACAAATCCCTAAAAAGATGAAGAAAAAACCAAGAGAATGGAGCAAAAATAATCCATCTCTCTCCCTCCTTCACTCTTCCCTCTTTCTTTTCTCCGACAGGACCAAGTCCAGCAAGTACTGTGTCGGTCCTCATTTGGGAGATAAAATCCAACTCAGCACAATATCCCAATTTGCCCAAGGGTGACTAATAACTTCAATTATTGCATATTAATCAGTATATTTAAACCGGCATTAAAGTCATATTGTGGTACACCATTAAATGTTACAACAATGACCAGAAAATAGATGCAAGCTAAAATATTAAACAGAAATAACTAAACCAAAAAATTGAGTTGACATCCAGATATTCATTTTGTGCATAGACTTCACATTTAGCACACCAGTTTCCGTGATGACGAATCTGCCAAGCTCATTGAAAGATTTGTAGCTAGTTTAGTAGGTATGAACCAACTCCCCTTCCTGCCCTGAAAATCTATATATAATAAGAAGTGCAGAAAAGTAGTACTCGTTACGTAAGAGGTCATTATCACATAGAAAACGTAGAATAGAACAGATACATAACCTGCTGAAGTTTAACCAATCCCAAGTCTGCAAGGTCCTTTATTGTATTCCTCTGAATATTGCTCAAAGTATTCATATTATATGCCTAAACCACGGAGTAGAAAAATTTTCACACTGTAAGATCCTTTGCAAACAGCTCAACAATGTACTAATCAGAAAAGGTAAATAGTACTCAATGGGAAATTTTTAACCAGATAAATGTTTATCAGAAAGTAATTATAATGAGTGCAGCTGTAAACTTAAAATTACATTCATACCTCGCCCATGATATGAAAACTAAGTTCTAGCAGAAAGGAAATCAGATCCGCTGGATCAATATCACACTCCTAAATCAAAAGGAGAAAATGTTAACAGAAGATGGATGACAAGCTAAACAAAAAAACAAAGAAAAAAATGGAGTTACAAAATCATTGCAGATAAACCAAAGCAGATATCTGACTGTTTTGAGCTTAGCTCGAGTTCAATTTAAAGTCAGATGGGCTTGAAATACTCAATTGTTAAACAAGCTCACTGACATAACTTCAGCCAGATTGACAAGTGGAGGTGGGGGGCTTTCTAGATACATCAATTTTTATCTCAAATATAGTCATTACTGCTATTGTTCAGAAGTGCAAAATGGACTCAATATTTGAAAATGATGCCTCAATTTTGTGAAATATATTTTCTTTCATGTACCAAAAAAAAAGAGTAGTGTCAAATAATCATCTCTCAACAATTATTAATACGATCACTAAATATGCCACCTTCATACTATGAGGTGCTTTATAAAATATTTAATTTAGTTCTCATGGTCAAGAATTGTCGAGGATTGTAAGCCCAAAGTTGTAATGGGTAGGTCATGGTGATTTTACCAAGCAAGCTGCTTAAGACGCATTTCAGTTGTGCACCAAGCTGTTCAAGGATCTTGGATCATCAATGATCATCATTGTTATGATATAAAACTTAAGGAGAATGATATAAAAATCAATAAAATAGTTTCAATAAAAAGCTAGATGTATTTGTTAACAGCCTAAACATGCAATAATATGAAAGTTGAAGTTCTATGTATGATCAGACGCCACAAACATAAGATTTAACATATAACAATTCTGATTTAAAATTCTTCTCAAAAAGTTCTCCAAACAACAAAATGGTTTTCCATAAGAACAGATATCCAGGAGAGTTACATCAGTAATAGACATTATCAGAATTCAGAAATTTATTACCACATGGAGCAAAGTCAGAAGGGAAAGCCACCTGGAAGAATTTACTGGGTCCTTTCCTCAGAGTTAGAGATATATTCTCAGACGATGTACCACAGTTGTGCATTTGTATCCATCAGCTGTAATTGCACATTTTCTAAAGAATTTTAAATTCCAGTAGTAAATTATAACAAAGTGAAAACTTATTATGATTAACATGGTGCACACCAAAAACTGGAAACCACTCTCAGTTAAGCGTGGAGCCTCTTTATCCCTACAGAAAAAGGCACAAAAGGCATGACACAGATGTAATATGCAGGATTTTTTCATTGTTAAAACTAAAAGTGTAAATTTGTGATAAGGAATAATACCTTTTACTCAAAAGACCCCTCTGGAAAATTTTCATCATTGAAGAGCTAAAGTTAGTTAGCTTTTCTGCTTGTGTCGAGTTTATAAGTTGCAGCAAGAAACATTGGTTTAAAATAATCACAAGTGAAAAAGAAAAAAAGGCAGTCTAACCTTAAGACCAAATCAATGAGTAAGAGGAAAAATTAGTGATATCATTTAAAATCATAGTGGTTAACATGATAAACATGAGCTGGCATACAGTTTCCATAAAGACAGATGTGCGTAAAAGAAGTCAATAAAACGAAAATACATTGATGAAGTTCACACCTCCCATTGTCCAAGAGCATAAGTCTCAAGTTCTTCCAAACTTGGGAGTTTTACAATATTTGGAGGCATGGGTTCGTTAGGCAAAACTTCACTGCAGCATTCCAATTCAATTAAACATCAAAATTAAGAAAAGATTATGTCGTAAAGCACACATATATCATTAATATGAACTTATCAATATTGAGCTTGGCCACCTCTGTCTAAGCAATAAGTTCATTCAAGCTAACAAGTACAAGAAGGAAAAAGCCACAAATATGAACATAAAAACTTACCGATCAATTAAATGTTTCTGAAGATTAGTCTGAAATGTTGGATTTAATCTGTAGCTGGTTTCTTTTTTTCCTGCCATTTTTTACAATATGAACAACTAAAGCAGTGACTAAGGTTTTTCCCACATAGCACATTCTTTCTTTTAATCTCTGTAATCAGCTCTGAATCTCAAAAAAATGGAAACTTTAAACAAAAGCAAGTTACCTGTCAACAGTTTCAGCAAAAATTCTAAGCTGAATCATGCGATCAATGGAAACTCTGTGCTTAGAGGATCCATCAGCAAGCACCCACTCCTCGAGCATCTTGGCTGTTACTGGACCATCTATAAACAACATTCCAAGAACATACTTCTTCGCTATAGGAGGCAGTGACCTGAGAATAGCTTGGCAGATGAAGGGATTGGCGTAAAGCTTGTCGAGCTTTATGGCGGGAAGAGACGCCACCATGTCCATGAAATTCTTAGCAATGATTCTCACTTGAGGCATTTTGTATTTTTCCACGGAATTTCAATTCCTGTTTTATCTGAAAACTGGATTTTTCAGTTTTAGGGTTTTTGATTGAAGAAGCTTTAAAATTACTGGTTCTTGTATTGTAGCCAGTGCCAGGTACATGAATAATGTGACGTCGTTTTAGAGCATTAATTCTGCTACTGGCTTTTGATCAGCATAAGGCTTTGAGCAAGGGAAGAGAAGAACGCATTATTTTTTCAATTTTCAATTAGAAAATTTTTATTTGAAAAACGAGGATAAGTGCGGTCTTACTCTTACATGTCAAACTCATTTGAAAATAAATATTAGAAAAAAGAAAATTGCTATTTCAAAAATAATTATAAATTCTTTTATTTTTTAATAAAAAAATTATTCACAAATTAAAAAATACAAATAAAATTAGATAATATTAAAATATATAAAATCTACACAATTATAAAATATTTTTCTATTTTGAAATAATATAAAAATTTATAAATTTTAAAAATAAACTTTGAGAACCTTACACAAAAAAAAATTATATTAGAGAAAATTACACCGAATGGTATAATTTTTAATTTTTTTAAAAAATATTATATTTTTTAATATATCTATAATAAATTAAATATATACTTTTAAAAATAAAATATCTCTAAAAATGAGTAATTTAAAAAATTAAAAGTTAAAAAAGAATATTTTTGAAATAGAAAAAATGAATTTTTTAATAATATTTTTATTTTTAAGAATTTTTTTGAAGAAATACTTTTTTATTATTTCAAATCATACAGAGAAAGAGAGAAAAAGAAGAAGAAGAGAGAATTAGTTTTTTTTTTTTTAAATTGTAATTTGTAATATCCGTTACTTTCTTTCTTCACACATTTTTGTGACTCAAACGATTGGAACTTCACATGCTTTACATAGCATAGCTTTCGAAACCAAAGAATTAAAGCCATGGAAGCCGAAAAAAGCAACTTTGTAATTTTCCACCAATAACATCAGTAATATTAAGAACAATCCATCCCTTGAAAATGGGAAACAAATATATAAAGAGAGTCAATGGTGAATTATATTGCAAATCAAGAAATTTATTCAATTTAAGTGACAGAAACAAGAACAATCCATTTGAAGTAAATGAGAAACAATGAGAGAAACTGGGTTTTGACAATGAATTGCAAAATGCGATTCATACAATTTAAATAACAGAAAAAAAAATAACATATGAGACTAAAAGCTTCATTATCATAATAAAATGATGTCAAAACAGCTTTAAAAATGAAATCACGAAGAGAAGAGAAGTACCTGACAGTTCCATCATGAGAGGATCGATTTAAAAACCAGAAAGATCATATGGATAGCAATAGAAGCTGATATAAAAATTAAAAAAAAAACATTGTTTTTTTTTCTACTATTTCTTTTCTAGGTTTTTTAGAATTTTCCCGCTTTCTCTGTCTCGCAGTATATGTTTTCTTCAGGTTTCAGCTCCTATGCCTTTTTCGGATACAGAAAAAGGCCAGTGAGAGAGTAACATGTCATTATGATTTGAGGAAATATAAATTAATAAATGGCCTAATTAATAAAGAAAGTTAGGGGCGTGCAGTTCGTCCTGTTTTTTCTTTTTTTTTTTTTTAATTTTTCAAAAATGGCATTTTTTTATATTCTCATATTTTATTTAATTAAATTGTGTTTTTTTTTAACTAAATTAAATCATCAGCAAAAACCGACATGCAAGATGCAATTTTGTCCTGGGAATAGCCGCAAACGGGTCGAGTCTTTGATGGATGCGGAAGAAGGCACGGATCCAGGTCGGGTATGGAAATAAAACCCGAGAAACGGATCAACAAAAATCATTTTTCACTGACTTGGTCACCTTCCTTGTGAAGGAATAATGGAGGAAACTGGCAATGTTCCTCAATCATCTTCATTCATGAAATTCAATTCCCTAATATACCCTTCAAAACCCCTTAAATTCTTTTATTCTCTTATCTCTATATCGCTTTATCTTCTTCTCCTCACCGTTTCACCAGTGGTGGCAGTATCAACAACTTCAGTTTCATCCTCAAATTTTCTGGAGTATTATGGCCCTCACTGTAACCATATCGTCGCTGAATCGCCATCTGCTGAGACCCGCATGGACTTTGCTCTCGGCCAAGACAAAACCCTCCATTTTGATTTTGCTTATTTCACCGGCGGCAGTCATCTCCTTCCCAAAAGGGCTTTCAATGCTGTGGATTCATCTGCCGTTTCGCTTTCCTTTCACCCAAGAAGAAGTACCATTTTCTTTACTCAGACTTCTCACGTGCTTAAGCTCCAAGCAACTCTCAGATTCCACCTCCCTGTCCATTTTAACATGACCCGGAAACGTAATTTGAGGGAGATCCGATTCCGGCCACCGAGAATTCCTATACGGGCAGGGTATTTGGGGTTTGAGTTATATGGGTTTTGGTCCATGAATACTGGGAAGCTGTGTTTGGTGGGATCTGGATCGAGTATTGCAAGTTTGGGTGTCGTAAGTTCTTCGAATGTTGTTTTAAAGCTTAATTATCCAGTGAATTTTAGTAATATTAGTAGTTTGATTACTGGGAGTTTAGAGAGTTTGACTGATAAGAGTAGTTCTGGTTATTTTGAGCCTGTTTCTATTCTGGGGATACCTAATTTTGATGAATATAAGTATACATTGATAAACAGAGGTATCGGAGATGTATGCGTTGGAAGAAGTGATGGAGAGAATGAAAATTTACATTTGGAGTGGCTACATCCTAGTTCTTGTTTAACTCAACTGTATAAATATGCGAGGAACTTTGAATTGGATTACGGGAGAGGTTGCGGTGATACATGCGACCCTCTTGGTGGGGATTTGGGGATTTTGCCCAAGTTTATGACAATTCAAGGAATTAGGTGTGAATATGGACGGGGATTTCAACTGTTGATAGGATTTTCGAACTCTGCTTCTTATGTCTCTGGGCCTTTTAGTTACGAGAGAGTATTTGATCCTAATAGAATGTTCATTGGCGAGGGAATGTGGGATGAGAAGAAGGATAGACTCTGTGTGGTTGCTTGTCGAGTTCTGAATTTCAATGATTTATTAGTTAATGCTTCGGTTGGTGATTGCTCAATTCAATTGAGCCTGAGTTTCCCTAAAGTCTTGACAGTTACACAGAGGAGTACTGTTGTGGGGCAAATTTCAAGCAAACTGACTATGGGTGAAACTGGATACTTCAATAAAATCAGATTTCATGGTTCTGGAAATAGGGTAACAGGTCTTCCTGGTCTGAAATACGAGTATACCATGCTCAATAGGGTAAGTAAATCTTGTCCAAAGCAGAATATCATGAGAGGCAGAGGAAATACGTATCCTAATGCTTATTCTGCGGACATGAGATTCCAAATGTCAGTGAGGAATGGTAAAGGACAGATAGCACAGGGTTATTCATCTCCTTTATTTGTGGGTGATCAGTTTTTTGAACCTTATCAAATGAACAACAATCACAGTGGTCTTCTAAATATTAGCTACAAGATGAGCTTTGCAACATCTGATTTCAAGTTGAGTGATAAGCTTATATCGAATGATTCAGTAGAAATTTCAGCTGAAGGGACATATGATAATCAGACTGGCGTTCTGTGCATGATAGGCTGTTCAAATCTGATAATACATACTGAAAACTCAGTAAGAAATGAATCAGTGGACTGTGATATTCTAGTCAGTGTTCAATTTTCTCCACTAAATGCAAAGGGTGGGAATAATATCAAGGGAACCATTAAAAGCATTCGGGGGAAGTCAGACCCTCTTTACTTCCAGCAACTTGAGATATCTTCAAACTCAATCTATACAAGCCAAGCTGCAGAATCCATCTGGAGAATGGATATGGAGATTATTCTGGTCTTGATATCTAATACTCTTGCTTGTGTCTTTGTGGGACTGCAACTCTATCATGTGAAAAAGTATCCAGATGTGCTACCCTTTATTTCTTTCTTGATGCTTATTGTTCTTGCACTAGGTTACATGATACCTCTACTGTTGAATTTTGAAGCCTTGTTCATTTCAAATCATTCCAGACAAATTGATTTTCTTGAGAGTGGTGGATGGCTTGAAGTAAATGAGGTAGTAGTAAGGGTTGTAACAATGATAGCCTTTCTTTTGCAATTCCGCCTGCTCCAACTCAGTTGGTCTGCCAGGCAGAGTCATGGCAACCGTAAAAGTTTGTGGGTTTCTGAGAAAAGGGTTCTTTTTTTGTCCTTGCCGCTGTATGTAGGTGGTGGGCTGATTGCTTGGTATGTTCATGAATGGAAGCATTCCAGCAGGAGTCCATATTTACATCTACGCCATATGCGTTACCAGCAGAATTATCACTGGAGAGACCTAAAGTCTTATGCTGGTTTGATTCTGGACGGTTATTTACTTCCGCAAATAATGTTCAATGCATTCTTGAATTCTAAGGAAAACACCCTTGCCTCTCCCTTTTTTGTTGGGACAACTATTGTCCGCACACTGCCTCATGCGTATGACCTCTACAGGGCTCATAATTCTGCCTGGTCCCTTGATTTGTCATACATATATGGAAATCACAAACAGGATTTTTATTCCACTGCATGGAACATCATTATCCCTATAGTTGGTGTGCTATTTGCTGCCTTTATTTTCTTGCAGCAGCGATTTGGTGGTCGTTGTATTGTTCCTAAGAGATGTAGAGGAACTTCTGAGTATCAAAAGGTTCCTGGCATAAGCAGCAGCGAAGTGCAAGGGGAAACTGTTCACTGAAGAGTTTATATTTCGTATAGTGGAGACGGGGGACTTCTTTTGATGCATGCTGAAATAGTTCTGTTAGTATAGAGTTTGTGTATCAATTTGTTGATTCAATCTTCTGGAAATATAGGAGCCCTTTGTCAAGATCCCATGAAACTCTTTTCCATGATAAAAGCTTTTGGCATATGCTTTATAAAAATATTTTATACATTTTAGGTACGAATCAATTCATCCTTATTTTCCACTGTAAATATGTCGTTAACCAGATATGGCCATTGCTTCTTGCTTAATGATGCTTGTTCACAGCTTTTAATAGTACCATATTGTAAATTGAACTGCATTACGGCAAGATGTATGCACATGCTCACTAGAGGGTTGATAGAGTTTATTATTTCCTATTCATAATTATAAATAAATACAGCAATGTGGAAAAGGATAGCTTCTTGTGGGCGTGTTATTCATGCGAGTAATGTTTTTACCAAATTACCAGACAACAATATTGGCGTGTGATTCTCTGCAAGCTGCAGGTTTTTTGGGTCAATAGTTTGTACCTTGTAATTGACAGAGATCTCAGCTAATATTTTTGGTATTATAAAAGCAGCATTTTATGTTTGGATTTGATATTATATTCTTGTAATTTAAAGATTCATGATTAACGTTTCATTCCAGAGGGAAATGGTAGAGGTATAGCCGAATCGAGCAGAGTTTTGAAAAATTTAAGTTCGGCCCATTATAAAAATAGTAGAATTCGAATTCGAACTCAAACCGAATTTGAACATGCATCGAGATGCTTATATATCATGTATCTCGAGTTTAAATTTGGACTTTATTTAAATAAATTTAATGAGCTCAACAAATTTATTTTAGTTTTTATTTTTCATTTATTTTTTTATATTTTGATAGAAAATATATTAAAACTAACATTTTTATGAAAGATGAACAACATGATTATATATTAATAAAAATAAAATATTATATTACTATAATTTTATATTTTATTATAAATTACTAAGTTATTTTATCTTTTGTATTATTTAATTTATTTATTATATATATCATATATTAATAAATTATATTAATTAAATTAGTCAAAAAATTAATATATCCATATAAATAATTTAATATATATAAATTAAATTATATATTTTTAATATAACATAATAAACGAGCTAATTAATGAGCTTAATTCACGAGCTTTTTAAATTCATTAGCTCGCGAGCTAACGAGAGGAATATTTTTTAACATGAACTTGACTCATTTAACAAATAAATAATTCGAGCTCAAACTTAAACGAACTTTTATTAAACCGATACTTAAGTCAAATTCGAGTAACTTAACTTATTTACAGCCCTAAAAATAATAACAAAAGCATCATTACTAGGAATTAGTTTAGTTGAACTTGATTTTTGCATCTAACTCTGAAATAATATTATAGCATGTTGGTTCCTAGTATTCAAAAAATGAAAGGGAATAAAAGAAAAGAATTTCTTTCTTGGGAGGACTCAAAATATCCAGCAAAAATGTTCTCAGTTTCATCCCAAAATCCTATAATTTATCATTTTTTGCCCAACAATTTGCAAATTGTGCAGGATTTGTTAGTCAAATGGCCAAAATAGAAATCTCCAATATCATGGCTTTGCATACCTTGTTGTTAAAGCATACTAAAGATCACCGATGTGAGTTGACATAAGTAGAAAAAAGATTTATATCTTAAACAAAATTTCGAATTTGAGCCTTGTAAATGAAAAAAAAAACTCCACTAAAAAAGACACCTTCTTCGAGACCCGACAATGCTCAAATCTGGATTAATTGAGTAATGTCTCAGGATATTATGTGGGTAAAAAAAAAAGACTAAAGATCAAATTTTCAAAGGTGAATAAGCATAAATCGTGACTACCAGGAAAAAGAAAAGGGTAACAAAATATTGTTGGCAATTATTTTTAACAAGCTAGCAAATGAACAAATATGTACATAATAATAAAGTGAATGAATAAAGATCACCGATATTTGATGAGCTCCTTCGCAGCAAATTTGTCCTGAGCATATGATATGCTAATATAAATTCCAACAGCAGCAACCATGTATATCCAAGATAACAGGTAAACAGCTATGCTAGTGTTTCCACCGGTAATGTTCAGGTGATACACAACGCCATGCTGGAAGAAGAAGAAGCGAAGGTCTAAAATTATTTCCAATAGCTTTCCCCAGAGACCTGTTGTTCTCAGATGGTCCTGCTCCTCATACCACTATGTTTCCCAGCTTTGTTCTGCTTTTGCCAACACTCCCCCATACCATATCCAGTTTATAAAATCTTCAAAATCATATACAGTCTTCAGCCAATCAAAGCCAGAAGGGTTGAATACAAAAGGGGCCATTATCCATGAGAACACAAGGAACCAGGAAGAGAGTGTCATGATTATGTAAAGAAAAGTATTAGCAGCCAGAGCGCTATTGGTAGCATATACTATTAGAATGACTCCAAGCTCAATGGCCTTCACAAAATGGCTTCTAGCAAATAGTCTAAAATTATCAGCAAAGCTTTTGTGCTGAACCACAAAACGACGTCCAGTGGCTCTGTATTTGGCACCTCCATGAAGAATAGTCCGACCAAAGAAATGAGTGCGAGTTCCCATGGAGAACGTGTAAATAACTGAGGCTAGCTGCAACTGCATTGTCAAAAAATCCCAAATGGCAGGAAGAAACCCATGCTCGAGAGAGTTCTCCACCACCATAGGAAGGGCAGTGAAGAGGCCTAACTGGATAACAAACTGCTGATTCAGAATTGCACCGAGGGCCTTATTGTTACTATTGGCTGCAGCTTGTTGCTCTATACCACTGAGAGCAAGATAAAGGCGACCCCACAGAAAAGTATAAACAGTCATTACCACAATCATTGTGTTGAAGTAGAATCCTACAGTTGTATAGTAAAATGAGAGCATACGAAAGAAATCCAATCTGTGGCCCAAACGGTATACATCTCTGCTAAAAACCTGCTCACCATTGCCACTTGCAACCTTTGCCTCAAACAATGCAACTTGATTCAGCCCAACATCCCTTCCCTTGCCTACCTGTATATATTCATGGTGTGTCACATTGCCACCTCGAAGTGTGCAATTGAAGCCAGCAAATATATCCTCACTGACATTCATCAATTTTGAAGCTTTGCTGATTCCACCCCGAGACAAGAACCAAAACCTATCAAATACATCTGGGTGGCCATAGTGCATCAAACCTTCAAAGGGTTTGCAAGAACGTGCTGCCCAAGTGTCACAAAACTTGTTTCCTGAGCAGACATGAACCAAGCAAGTGAGGACACTGAACCTGTGAAGATTTTCTCACGGACACCTAAAATGGTTGGCCTCCTAATTCCATAGTGAGTCTTAAATTCCTCCAGCAAATTCTGCATTTTGAGTGCCTCCTCAAAATAATTGTCTTGGTTCAAGTCAATGGTCTGAAGTGCATCACCCCGCGTGAAGATTATGGCATGGTTCTGATTTTCAGGTTTGCCTTCTCCCAGTTTCAAGGGACCAGGCAATCTGATCCGATAGATCTCTACTTCCTTCTGCAGCTGCTGATCATACTTTGCAAGAACAGAGTAGTACTCAACCTCATCCCTCCCCAAATGAATTTCATCAACGTATGCAACTCGAAGGGCCTCATTGTTTTTCATCAGATATAAAACCTCCTCAGCTCGAGGATCTCCCCTGGCCTTATGCTGTCCATACACTTGGCAGGAGATTACATACGTGAATTTCATCAGAGCACTCCCATACTCATGCCCTTTAAACAAAAGACTTACACTGCTACTTGCTCTGCCAAGTTTAGGTGAAGATGGTGGCATGACTGAGTTTAGACCATGCAAACTGTGGTTTTGCCTTGACGAGTGATGAGAAGCAAGTTCTTGTGCTCCTGCCCTTATGTCCACCTCGGAGGCAGAATCAAGATAGGAAAGCATCTTAAGAAACCTGTAGTAATACATCATTCCTCTCACAGTGCGGGCTAAAGTCTGGCCCCTGTATGAAGCCCAAAGGCGAAGATCCCTCGACTTGTTTACCCAGATATCATCCTCATCTTCCAACCCCTCTCGTTTCATTCTCTCTATGACACTGTTCCACTCATCTTCATAGATCTTCCGCAGATAAAAGATGGTAGAAATGCCATCTTCATTCGGCCTTCGAAGCATGTCTTTAGGAAAGCACACTTCTTCTTCATAGTAAGGGGTCAAAACACTGAAAGCCATCATTTTCTCAACATTAGGAGCAAGGGGCTTGTTCATGAAGAGTGAATTGCTAAAGAAGGTAATACGCCGTCTTGCCTAAATATTCTTGGGGACATTGTGCATGGAATCTCTGGAGGTAAGAATTGTGTGCAAACGCCGTAAATGCCTGTTGAATAACTCATCTTCAGCATCTGGGAAGTCAATAGCAGTCACGAAGAGGAACCCTTCATCAGCAGCACAACTATGGGGTGCTAGACCTCAGCAGTTTTCTTTCCCCTTGGAAATTCTCAAGCACAAAGCTCATATAATGCCTGCAATATATTCGCTGTCTTACTCAGGTCCTTCTTCTGTTCCATCAAAAGATAAACAAGTGATATTAACTTGGGATGGAGACGTTCCAGTGCTTTCAAATTGTAAGCCTTAGTCACCTTCTCAAAATGAATATTGTTGTCTATTTCTTCAAAAAATTTTAGAACAATAGAATGTTCTTCACTGCCATATCTGACAATTGTAAGAAGTAAATACTTGATGCTGTCATATGCTTCAATTACAGCACACCGTCTATATTCATTACTGCTGATCTTTGACCAAATCCACCTATCTGGTGCATCTGACAGCTCTATTGCCTGACGGAGAGCAAGCAATAGCTCATTGCATAGTAAAACACATGGCCAGCGAATAACCCTGATGTTCCAACAATTAGGTGGTAATTCTAAGAGCTCAAACTCTCTATCACTGATGATATCTTCTTCCCGGAAAGTTGTGATAATCTCATTCCAAATCAAGGCAAATCTGGTCGCCTCCACTTGATTGGACTCAATCTTTTTGTAAGGCTGACCAAGTCCGTATCTTAGTTTCAATCTGTGGATTGCATCATGGAGCTTCTTCACCAGTGTCATCTTAGGACCAAGCAACTGTTCTTCAGGCATGAGATTAAACTGCAAAGCACTGGCAAAGAATGGAAACCTAAGCCGAAGCTGTCCAATATTCCTAATTTCACCCAAGTGGGAAAACAGCCCAATTGTTGCACCAACAAAGGAAGAGAAAATAGAATACCAGATTTGCAAATCCATAAAATATATTAAAAGAACAGGTGCCCAGATCAACGCAACTGCAATTCTGTTACTGCTACCAAAAAATTCATGCCATTTGTAATTGACAACCTTTGAATTCAAAAGAGTCTTTGTTGGGGCAACCAGAGGCTTGATTTGAAGGAAATAGCTGAATATAAATTTTGAAAGCAATATCACAACCCAAAACAATGTATACTTGATATTGTTAACAAGCCCCTCCCTCGGTCCACGCCCCACAAAAATTGGAGTATGAAACCACCATGTTAACACATACAAAATACTCCAGTCTAATTCCTCAAGTGCATTCCTAATTCAAGGAAGCACAAAGAACGCCAAAGCCAGCAATTCCGGGATAACAAACACAAAGACAACCTCAAGAAATGTTATAATTCTGCTATTTGCCTCATCGGACCAAAACCCATCAGAATTCTTTGCACTCCAAATCCTCCCATAGAACCACTCCAAACACAACAATCCATGTTAAAGCAACCATACTTTTTAACACCATCCTCAACCCTAGTAGCATTGTCTCCCTCGAGATGAAGCTATACTGAGTCCCTGCGTCAAGAATAGATTGCAGAAATCTAAGCCCACTCCAGGTGATGAAACATGTCGATAACTCAACCTGTACATCACGCTTCTCCAATGCCCACCACGGATACTTGGTACCATCCCAAGCGACAATAAGACTAGCCTGCAAAAACAAAATCAGCAAAACCCAAAGCTTATCAAAACTCCAAAACACATTCCAAAACGACCTCTGCTCCACGAACCCCGTCTTGCCTACTCTCTTAGCCTTCTCAACAGTACCAAAATAGTTACTCGCTAAATTAATAGGCCGACCCAGCTTTCTAAAACACCTCCTACACCAAAAGAACTCATTTAGATCATCATAATTCCTCCAAGCCGAATGTGGCTTTGTCCCATTATCGCTACTTTTAACTTCAACCTCAATCGTTTGGTAAAAAGGCATGAAAATGCTCTTCAAAAACGCACATTCACCATAAATTGAAGGCAAAAAGGGCCTACCAGTGTTGGGGTCAGGCCATTCATCAAGAACTTGATTTAATTCCATGGCCATATGGTGATATATATAGCATAAACACTCTGGCATGAACCGGAGAATTGCTTATTCGCCCCAAATTAGAAGGTAGAGAGCAACATAAAGCAGTTCCAGCCGGAGCTCATTGCTGTTATTGCTGCGCTTAGAGTGAGCAGCTTGGGATTTCCGGCCGAGGTAAGAACACCAAGAGGTGTAATTACTCAACAACTTGTTCCGGAAACAGCGAAGTACCCTCGGGTCTAGTTCGTCGGGAATCGTCGGCGGCGGTTGCTGTCGCATTTGGGAATTAGCCAGGTGGAGCACCAAATGCTCTCTCTGGTTTCTTACGTTATCTCTCTGAAACCCAAAAAGCAATCCCAGCCAGTCCATCGAGTCCACAATCTGGTCCCAATTGACAAAAGGCAACCTCGGTAAGTTACTGATATCTCGCAAAGCGGCAGAGGCGGCTCGCACCTCCGGGTACCGGAGAGACGGGTGGTCAGATAGGAGGTCATGAATAGGAATTATATTGTAAACATCCGGCAGCGGCGGCAGCGGCGGCAGTGGCGCATGGGGACCATTGCGAGCGCGCGTGGCCGCAGCTGGTGGCTGCCTTAAACTCATGGAAAGAAAATGAAAGAAAGTTGGGCAACAAAATTAAGCTTTTCTTTCACTATGAAAACGTTTTTGCCTGTGTTTTCATTTCCAGTGCTTCTGTAAAAGAAAGCGGCAAGAAGAGGAAAGAGTTGGCTCTGCTCTTGTTTATCAACTTCAATAAAACCTTTTTTTCATTTTAAGGATAACATAAACACGACACAAAAGCCTATGACGAAAGTGAAGTTCAGAGTTTTTTTTTTTTCTTCAGAGTTTTGTTCTTTTTTTTTTGGTCAATCTATAAACGTTGAGGGTGAGTGTTGAACACGCGCTTTGAAAGGAGTGGCGACACGAGGCAATCACTGAGGTGAGAAGTAGCGATCATGCAGGATCCCGCCTAAGTTTTTTAAGTATATCTTGACGAAAAATTCTATTATCAAGAAACAGAAAGGACGCAACGTTTCAATAATTCAATTGAATATTCACTGCCTTTTTTTTCTTGAAACGACGCCGTACAATTCTATGAAGTAAGATACAGTCAAACTTAAAAATATGGACGTTAAGAATGCTTTGTAGTTTTGTGGGGTCCTGGGTTTGCGTTGCTCGAGTGATTAAAATTTTTATAAACGGATCAGATTCTCCCTTTTATTTTGTTGAAATGATGCAGTTAAATGACTGTTTGATGAGGTAATAATGGCATTAAAAAATAAAAGAGAGAATCTATCTGTTTTATGATTGGTTGTATGTTGGTGTAGTGTAGGGTTGTGTTGAGATCTTGTGGTGTGGCCTACTTGGTTTCTTTTCATTGATTTTGTTAGGTAGAGTGACAATTGCGCAAAAAAAAGATAAAAAATAAAAACCCTTGTTTTATATTTTTGCATACATACCACTTTACACTTAAATTATGCCAATTGTGCCATTTCACACTTATAAAAATCATTACGTTACGTTACGTTACACTTGTTTTACATTACGTTCAATCTCAAGTCCAGCTCATGTTAAATGTTACGTCCAGGCTTCTTTTTTGAAGGTCCCAATATGAAAATTTATGCGTTTCCAGTCTTTCAATCACTTCTGCAACATCATAAGAGAGGCAAAATCTATGAAATATTATAGTCTTTATTCTCATTTTGACTACTGTCTGTGAACCCACCAAAGGTATCTCTTTTCCTTTTATATGTAGGCCTTAACCTAACTTATCTTTGGCCGTGGTGTAGTAAAAGGTGTTAATGTTTTAGTGGTAGATCTTTGCACATTGTAGTGAAGGTTGCTTTAGGGTTATCTTGTGCCTACTGGATCTTTATTTTCTGTATTTCCTTTTTATATTAACGAATTTTCTTCTTATTGCTCAAAAAAATAAAATTACCTTCAATCTCAAGTTAGTTCATGAGAGTTCCATTTTTTATTGAAAATGATAGAATAAATAACTCAACTCGGTAACCTGTTATTTCATGAAAATGACATTTATAAAACTATATGGAATCTTAGATTGGAAATTATATGACAGAAATCGCCTTCGAGTGAAATATGTAGCGTTATCATAAGGTTTTGATGTGCTAACTGACTCGGTATGGTTACTTGAAAAGCTAAAATAGAAAGCCTCTAGTACTAGCTAGTTGAGATGATGGAAAATTGACTACCAGACCAACAAGCATCAACCCATGTTCGGTTAGTTGATTTCTGGATATGAAAGTTGTTTGGAAAATCTCGCTGGGTTGCCTAAGGTGCAGCAACAAAATACTAGAACAGATAGATTTTACTAGATATCTGCTATCAATGCTACCTGCAGAGATCTTTATGTCTCAATAAATACTTCCAAAGTTGAATGTAATGCAATTTTCGTTTTAGTTTAACCCCAAAAACGATGGAGGACAAAGATAATAACATCACAAGATTGTGTAAATGATATTTGTTAATATGTAGTGGTTCAGAAAATGTAAAATTTTAGATACCAAATGGTAAATATCACCAGTAGTCTTGACATGAACATGAGCCATCCTTGAAATGGTGGAAGCGAAACTTATCCCTAACTATAATTTCTCTATTAGCAACAATTGAAATGTACTTAATTGCCCAATGGCAATCCTCACACATTCGGAGATTCTTTATAATTCTGATAGGAGTTCCATCATTTCTTGTTTTCAATAAACCAAATGCTATAGCAAGCTTTTCACTGTGGTATCTAAGTGCAAATTCCCTTTCCTCCTCTTCCAATTCATGCATCACTGTCTCAGGAACTGCTGCATAACCTAATTCTCTACATCGCCACATTAGTTCATCTAAAAATCGATAAATTTCATTCGTCTCAGGGTGAGACTTGTCGCCCATGCTAAACAAATACGTCTTCCTACCAACTTCTATTGTGCTACAGCCAACTTGCTTCTTTAAGCGTTTTCGCATCATAATATTTCTGACCATTTCCACTCTGTCCATTCTACCTGCCAAAGCATATATATTTGAGAGCATCACATAGTGACCAGGATTGTCTGGTTCAACATCTAACAGATGCTCGGCAACTTCCACACCAAGTTCGAAATTCTTATGCATCTTGCAAGCCCCAAGCATAGCCGTCCAGACAGCTGCTGCTGCCTTATTAGGAACTTCTTCAATGATAAATTTATATGCCTCATCAACAAGTCCAGCTCGCCCAAGCATATCCACCAAGCAAACATAATGCTCCGTGCCTGGCACCAAATGATACTGCTCCTTCATTATTGCAAAAATCAAGCGACCCTCTTTCACTAGCCCTGCATGAGCACATGCAGCCAAAGCAGAAATAAATGTAATGCCATTGGGACATGGACCACTTCTTCTCATTTCATCAAATAACTCAATAGCTTGGCGACCATAGCCATTCATTCCATATCCAGAGATCATTGCTGTCCAAGCAACGACACTTCTTTCCTTCATGGAATTAAAAACTTCCCTCGCATTACTCGCATTCCCACACCTTGTATACATGTTAATCAACGAACTGCCGAGCACCACATTCAAATCCAAACCATGCCCAGAAATATATTCATGGACCCAACACCCCATATTAAGCGCCCCTAATTGAGCACAAGCAGATAACACACTCACAAAAGTGAATGCATCCGGCTCCACACCCACTTCCCTCATTTTCTTAAACAACCCAATTGCCTCTTTCCCACGTCCATTTTGCTCGTATCCTGAAATCATTGAAGTCCATGCTACAGTACTTCTGTCAGTCATTTTATCAAACACTTTCCTCGCATAACACAAATTACTAGACTTGGCATAAAAAGCTATCAAAGCAGACTGCACGTACACATCCAAGCAAAACCCATTAACAAAAACATGTCCATGGATGATTTTACCGAGTTTCAAGGACGATAAATCAGCACAAGATTTTATAACAGAACTGAAAGTATAAGTTGATGGCGAGATACTAGAAAGGAGCATGCAACTGTAGAAATAAATAGAATGCATGGAGAAATTATGAAATTTGGATGTGGATTTTATGAGGGAATTGAACAGGAAGAAGTCAGGTTTTGTTACAGAGAGAAAGATTTGGTGAGCGTAGGCAATGGAGCCAGCAGCACAAGCTAGATTGAGAAGCTTAGTGAGAAGGGATCGGCTGTGACCACAGCCCAAGACGATAATGTGGGCGTGGACTTGCTGGAGAGGTTTAAGACGAGGACCGGCTTTAAGAAGAAAGTAGTAGGCTGGGGTGTGTGGGAGTTGATGGAATTGTTTTGTTTCCATAGAATCGTGAGAAAATAAAGGAAAATTTGGCTCTCAAGGTGCTGCCGTGAACTTGAATTTTTAACCCATAAGTTCAAATTTTAAGATAAAAATGAAATTTGCATTTGTTTAAAAAATGTGAATTTGTTGCCAAGCCCCCACCTGCGAATTTTCTAAAATGCAATTTTGATGACTCAATTTTTACAAATGTGGGAAAAGTAGGTTATGGCTGCATACTTGGTGATTATAAAGGAGCAGTAATGGCTGCAAAATGTGGAAAATCTTGGCAGATGCCTGATCCTAGCGTAATTAAAGTAATGGGGTTTAGAGAAGCATTGAGCTGAGTAAAGAGTTTGCAGATGGAGAATGTAATTTTTGAAACAGATGCTGTGGTCTTAACCATGTGAACAACTCTTACTTTAGTCAAGTTATTGAAGACTGCAAATTTTTGCTTATGGAATTAAAAGATTGTAGCACAGTTCATGCTAAGAGCTGGTCAGGAACCAGTATTATGCTCATCTTTAGCAAGCATAGCTGATTCTGAGTCTGGCCATGGAGTGTGGGGAGCATGTGTCTCCTCTATTTTTGATATTGTGATTTGTAATGCAATGTTGAATAAATAGAGTTCATTTTATTCCAAAAATAAAAAAGTAAATTTTAAATTAATATAAAATTTGAAAAAACCAAATGCAGGCTGTGGGGTTCGAACCCACGCGTACTTATGTACAGAAGATCTTAAGTCTTCCCCCTTAACCTCTCGGGCAAACCTGCTGTTTTGCTTGTGTCATCAAAAAATAAATAATTTAAATAGAAAATTTTCTGTGATGAATTTTTTCCTTGCTGAACTCAACTATCAAAACTACTATTTTCTGACAAGTTATTGCTTTGCTTTAGTCTTTGGGCTCCAAATGAATTATTGGAATCCCTTATTCTATCATCTTAGTTTTAAAGTAATCATAATATCATAATACTATTTTAGTTTGTTACTGAACTTGGTCAGTTAGCTCTAAGTTAAATGCTTTAAGGTTACATAATTAAGCCTTGCAGATCAAATTTCTAGTTTGAGAATCTTTGGTCAATCCAATGAAATTATGATAGCTTGGTTTAATTTGTAAAACATGGCAAATCATTGCCCTAAGATTTATTCAGGGCTTGTGACCTGTTTATTTTTGAAAGAGAGTAGTTGAACCTTGATTGCCTACTTGCATATTGGATTGCTTACTATTTACATATATTATAAAGATTTAATGGTAATTCGTGTTTACATATTTGATAATGTTTTTAGGGAGACTTGAATCCGGAAATTTTCTCAAGATGCACTACTGCTACTTTGCTATGCTAAGCCAGCAAGTGACATAGTTGATGAACTTTTGAAGGAAGGGGTCTTGGCAATGCAACAGTTGGAAGCCTCCAAGATATCAGATCACATAATATATGAATACACCAACATCAAAGTTATACATTGATATAGCAATGCAATTCCCAGTCACTTATTTGGTTTCTTGCACATTCTGATTTCAGTTTGGGATGAACAAATGGAAACATTGGAAAGAAAAGGCAAATAGAAAAGATCTTTATTCAGATATTTAAAAAAATGTTATTTAGCTGAAGATTATGTGTTTCTAAGCTCAGGTCAATACCAAGTGAATTCAAACTCTTTACTCTGCAGTCAGCTCATCATCACTCCATGAGAATTGTGCTTCTGGTTTTTGTATATGTTCTAGTCAGCAGAATTAGCTTCTTTCTTGCAACTCGGTGATACCACAGCAGTTTCAGTATAGATAGACATGATCACTGTACATGTGGGCTGTCAAATTCAAAGATTGTAGCATTGCTTCTCCTTTTCTGTTGAAATTAAATACTGATATGCCACCATTATTCACATCAATTGCCCGGAACCTGCACCAGCAAAAGTATTTTTAGGACTGAATTCTAATAAAATGCAGCAGGAATGTGTCATCGTCATCTCATAAATTTTAAATACTGAAAGTAGAAAGAGAATTTATTTATTCCATATTTTATTCTGAAGTCTGAAATGTTTTGTTCTGATCTGTGAATTGGCTCTATCATGTGACAATCATGGCAATCACAAGTGATTGAACCAAGGCAGACACTCTTCGTAAATAATAACTGTCCAACTCCAATAAATGTGTTAAAGCCATAGTTCAGTTGTAGTTGTATCTCAAAAAAACCAATAAACCATATAATTTTCATGTTAAAGAACTTGTAAAGAAAACAATTTCAAGAGAGTATTAAACATCTCACAATGACCACCCAAGTAACTGTCTTGTCAACTCCAATACAGTCACATACCTCTCCGGGCCTAGCCCCAGAGCTGTGCAGATTAATGCCCTCAAGATTGACTTGTGCGTGATAACCAAAAAATTTTGTCCCTGATGCATGAGAAAGATTCTCACATCACTTGTATTATCATTTTCAGAAATAACTAAAGTAATCCTCTCAGGAAAAGATAAAGAAAATAACCATAGGAAGGAAAAGTAAAGAGCTCACAGGTGATAACAAGATTTCCCTCCACGCTTCTCTGGCTGTGCCCCACAGTTTTCGCACAGGGTAGACACCATTCACATAAAAATTAGCAGGATCTTCTCTCCATGTTGTGTACTCCTTTGGATATCTCTCTCTAGCATCCACTGTCTCCAAAGACTGAACGTGATTTAGTCTTAGAGAAATTGTAGAAAGAATAATAGTTTAGTGCTGTTCTCGAGCTTAGCTTGCTAATTAATATAAACAAGTTTGAAGCTAGCTAGAAACATTCTCTTAATTGAAATCAACCAAGTTTCTAAGTTTGGCCTAGTTATAAACAAGTCAACATCATAATAAACTAAAACAAGTCTAATTTGTCTGACTATGAATTAAAATACAACAAAAAAGGAGCAGCTTATCACATAAGTACAGTTCTCAAGTTCCAAAACTAAATGAACAAATATGATAAAAGGAGACAGACCATTTCTCATGCCTTCAAGGAAAAACAGATGAGCCTCCTTCAGTGAATCAAGGAACACTAGAGGCTCTTCTCTCCCTTTCCATATGACTTCAGCACTGGACTGCAAGAACACCCATGGTTGTAGTTTGATAATAAAGTTTTCAAAATAAAATAAAAAGGAGAAAATGAGAGTGAACACGGTCATCATGATAAACAAACCTTGGCACGAGATACTGGACTTGAAAAGCACTGATCAAAGTGTATATTTGCTAAGGCTTGCCTACACCACTCTGCTTGTCTAACTCCAGTTTCAGTTAAGACAGATAAGTTTGAGCTTCCCTAGCCATGCATATAGCAATTAAATAAGTAGCTAAAATTTTAATGGAAGTGTGGATAAGAAATGAGTAATCTACAGCAGACATACAAACCTGAACTCTACCCTCTTCATTCCAAGAGCTAAGCCCATGCCTGACAATAGTGACCTTCTTTGATGATGACAACAATTTCTGAGTAAGTGATTTGGTTGCACTTTCAAAACCATATGCACCGCCAGTAATAGAAGCATCATTTTGAAGCAAATCTGTCAAAAACCCATAAATAAAATCAAGTGGGAACTACACAAATTGTTTAAGATAACCACATGATTGGTGGAGGGAGGAATAATATAATTAAAAAACCTTCTTTATGCACGCCAGTTGCCACTGTGTTTATGTTTAAATTCCATATTCCATTGTCATTCAGACAAAATATGAACATGTAATTCCTTTTTCAATATTTTCAACTAGCAAACACTATACATTCTTTAACAAGTAAAAGTCTTGCCTACTGAATTGAATTCAGCTACTTCCTCAGTTACATATCATCAGAACTCCAGAACCTTTCCCTTTGACAACGGTTAAAATGACCCCCGGAGAAACAATCATGAGGTCTATGCTCTAGTTTTTGCATAAATAATAAGCATCCTCGGCGCCAATTTCTTAATATGCTAAGAAATTACTATTAAATGCATCAATAGACCTCTCAATTCTAAACCATCCAATGAACACACTTTCCTGGAAATAATATATCAAATGGGTTCTCACAATTAATCAAGAAAACTCAATACTTACAACATTGGACTCTTAGATTGATCCTTGAATTAACAAAAGAAAGCTCAAGAAAAAAAATACTCTGGCAAAGAAATGAAAATTAAACTTACCAGTTGCAAACGGCATGTCAGAATTGGAATTTGAGCATTGAATTCCAAATTTGATAGTGTATTTAGTGGGTCTTCTTGAATTAGGAATGGTGTTGAAGCTTGAAAACAGAGGGATTTTAAAGGTGAGGACTTCACAAACCATCTTGTTTTGTGAGGGTGGGTTCAGAACTTTCAAAGCAAGCTTGTGCTTTTATGGAAAGGGTAGTTGCTTCTTTCTAGCTTCTTTTGATTTTGCTTCCACATTTGGCTATTCTACCATGTTAAGGAGATAATTTCTATTCGTTTGGAGTATTCTTTCTTGATCTGTCGAAGATGTGGAGTGGGGACAGTCTTATTTATTTGATTTTTGGAGATGGATTGGCTAAAATCCTGGATACTTGGTAAGTGATTTTTGTCCTCACAATCTCACATTAATTTTCATCGTGGATATGCCACCATGGAAACGGAAGATTCATGTCCTTTTTACAAATTTGCCAAACATATAACATAAAATTACGAATTTATCAATTCAAAAAATATTACTAAATTTATCAAAAAAAATTTACATGCAAATTTATGAGCTTCATATATATATATACATATATATGCTGAACTTATTATTAACTTATTATGAGTTCAGATATGATAAAATTATTATAAATTTATTATATATTTTTATAAATAAAAGAAATATGGGTTAGAAAAAGAGAAGTAAAATAAATAACAACAACAACAAAGTCTTAATCATAAGTTACTTGAGTCGGCTATATGAATTATTCTTTTTCACTTAGTTCGATTTAGGACTATCTCTTCCAATAAATATAATAAAGTAAGATCATTTTATACCACTTTTGTCCAGGTTAGCTTCGGTTTACCTTTTCCTCTCTTATTTATTTTGACATGTTCGATCTTTCTAACTGGCGCATCACTAGGTCTTTGCTTCACATGACTAAAGCATTTCAATATATGTTCTCTTATTTTATCCTCAATGGATGCTACCCCGCTTTTTTTCGAATGCATTTATTGCGGATTCTATCTATCCTAGTGTGTCTACACATCCATCTTATCATTCTCATTTTTGCAATATGCATTTTACTTATGTGTTGTCATTTTACTGCCCAACATTTATTATCATACATCATTGCAGGGCGTATAACAATGCGATAAAACTTTTCTTTCAATTTAAGTGGTATCTTTCGGTCACATAAAACTCTTGTAGTAGCTCTCCACTTTATCCAATCAACTTTAATCATATGATTTACATCTTCTTCACACCCTTCATCCTTTTGGAGAATATACCCAATGTACTTAAAAAGATTACTATGAGGTACTGTCACTCCTTCTAAAATAACTTCGCCTCCTCCTTCATTCATGTTCTCAAATCTACAATGCATATACTCTGTCTTAGTTCTACTTAACTTAAAAAATTTAGATTCCAAAGTACTTTTTCATAACTCCAACTTTTGATTTACCCCTACTCGAGTCTTATCTATTAGCATAATATTATCTGCAAATATAATGTACTAAGAAATATCATCTTGTATATGCCTCGTTAGCTCATCCATAATCAAGACAAATAGATATGGGCTCAAAGCTGAACCTTGATGTAACTAATAAAAACTGAAACATCATTAATATCCACTCCAACAGTATGAACACTAGTGATGGCTCCATCATATATATCTTTCGAGACTTGAATATATCTTATAGATATCCTCCTACACTCCATGACCCACCATAAAAACTTCTCTAGGAACCATATCATAAGCCTTTTCTAAGTTAATGAAAACTATATGTAAATCCCTCTTCATATTTCTATACTTTTTCATCAAATTTTTAATAAGAAAATAGCTTCCATAGTGGATCGACTAAGCATAAAATTAAGTTGATTTGGGGAGATACAAATGTCCAAACATAAACGATATTTCACAACTCTCTCCTACAGTTTGATAGTGTGACTCATCAACTTTATACCTCTGTAATTTGAGCAATTTTGGATATCTTCTTTGTTCTTAAAAATAAGTACCAAACAGCTTTATCTCCATTCATCACACATTTTTTTTTTGTACTAGAATCTTATTAAATAAAGCCGCCAACCATATAACTCCTACATCTCCCAAACATTTTCAAACTTCCATGGGTATTCCATCTGGTCCACATGCTTTATCAACCTTTATTTTCTTCAAAGCTTCCTTAATTTCAGAGGACTTAATCCGTCTAGTATACTTCATATTTTTCTCAATTTTATCATCCAGACCATCAATGTATCTACTACGATTACCATTAATAAGATCCTCAAAATAACTTCTCCATCTTTTTTTAATATCCTCTTCTTGTACCAAAATTTTATTCCCTTCGTCTTTGATAGACTTTACTTTGTTTAAATCTCGACATTTCTTTTTTCTTATTTTAGTTAATTTATAGATAGTTTTTTTCCTTCTCTTATTCCAACTCATACAAACTCTCCAAAGATTGTGCTCTTGTTTGACTAACTGTATTTTTAGCATCATTTTTTTGCTTGTTTATACTGTTCAAAAGTATGATCATCACTACACTTTGGCAAATTATTATACCATTCTCTTTTATTTTTTACCGTTTTTTTGTACTTCTTTATTTCACTACCAAGACTCCTAGAAGGATGTCCACATCCTTTAGATTCTCCAAGTACCTTTTTAGCTACTCCTTAAAATGTTGTAGACATGTTCACCTACATATCATCCGCCTCTTAATCTCCAGCTTTGACCAACTCATCTTTAAACATCAATTATTTTTCATCATTTAAAATTCATCACCTAATTTTGGAACTTCTATTTCTCTTTAGTCTACTTGTTCACCTCTTAAATGTAACATCAAAAACCATTAATCTACGTTGAATAAGCCTCATCTAGAATAACCTTGTAACCCTTGCATCGGGTTCGATTGATTTTTCTAGTAAGAATATAGTCAATCTCACTTCTATTTTGCCCACTTTTAAAAGTTACTATATGAGATTTTCTTTTTATAAAATATGTGTTTATCAAAATTAAATCATAGACTACTACAAAATTAAGAATAGTCTTACATTTTTTATTTTTAAGTCTACTTCTATAAAGATATTCTCATCATTAAGTTCATCCGTATCCTTTCAAAATTGGGAGATCTACCATGGAGGCTATTTCTCTTCTAAGAAGACTAATGGAATTGTATCAAGAGAAGAAGAAAGATCTTCACATGGTATTTATTGACTTGGAGAAAGCCTATGATAGAGTACCAAGAGAAGTGTTATGGTGGGTTTTGAAGAGGAAAGGAGTCAACGGCAAATATATCAACATCATCAAGGACATGTATGAGAATGCATCCACTAGTGTGAAAACACCTGGTGGAGACACTGATGCTTTCCCTATTACTACCGGATTGCATCAAGGTTCGGCAATGAGTCCATATTTATTTACCCTGGTTATGGACGAGCTAACCAGAAACATACAAGACGATGTTCCTTGGTGTATGTTGTTTGCTGATGACATTATTTTAATTGATGAGACTAGTGCTGGTGTAAACCGTAAGTTGGAAGTGTGGAGAAAAACCCTCGAGGACAAGGGTTTTAAGTTAAGTAGAAGTAAAACGGAATATATGCACTGTGAGTTCAGTCTAAGGAAGAAGCAGGAACATGAGGTTAAGTTGGATGGAGTTTTGGTTCCTAAAACCAAGCACTTCAAATATTTGGGTTCGGTGTTCCAGAATGATGGCCGTATAGATGAAGATGTGGCTCACAGAATACAGGTAGGGTGGTTGAAGTGGAAGGGTGCGACTGGGGTTCTATGTGATAAGAAAATACCTCTGAAAGTGAAAGGTAAATTCTATAGGACGGTTGTTAGACCTGCGATACTCTATGGTAGTGAGTGTTGGGCACCAACGGGACAATAATTGCATAAGATGAGTGTGGCAGAAATGAGGATGCTAAGATGGATGTGTGGACATACCAGACTGGACAAAATTAAGAATGTTCATATTAGACAAAAAGTCCAAGTAGCGGACGTCAGAGATAAGGTGAGGGAAGGAAGACTTAAATGGTATGGGTATATTTTAAGAAGACCTCCTAATGCTGCGGTTCATAAGTGTGAGAATTTGTTGATTGAGGGGGCTAGAGGTCGTGGCAGACCTAGAACTGTGTGGAAGGAGGTGATAGCAAGAGACTTACGTGCCTTAGATCTTGATGCGGATTTGATTAATGACAGACTTGAATGGAGACGTAAAATCCGTGTCTTGGAAGGGGCCTAAGGCTGGAGTATCTTTTTTGGTGTCTTTTGAGCTTATTTTGTTGAGAATCCATACAGCCGACCTCAACTTGTTTAGGATTAAGGCTTAGTTGTTGTTGTTGTTGTTGTTGTTGTTGTATCCTTTCAAAATTTTTTCTTAAAGATATTCTCATCATTAAGTTCATCCGTATCCTTTCAAAATTTTTTGTTGCTCTTCTGTCCGATCTAATTTGAGGAGCATATGTACGAACTATTAATGGTAGGGTTTTGTAAAATTACGACGAGCAAGAGTACGATCAGCCTCTAAACGAGGAGGAAGATGAAGGAGACGAGGATATCACTCAGGAGGACGCATGGGCTGTTATTTCTGCGTACTTCGAAGAGAAAGGTCTGGTGCTACAGCAGCTTGATTCGTTCGACGAGTTTATTCACAATACAATGCAGGAAATCGTAGATGAGTCGGCTGATATTGAGATTCGTCCTGAGAGCCAGCACAACCCCGGCCACCAGTCCGATTCTGCTGAGGTACTTTGGGGTTTGGTTATTTGATTTTTAGAGTTTGTTTGCGTAAATGCTCTGTGCATTGTAATTGGTTCAAGCAGTTTGGTCTATTACTTGTAATAGAAAATTTTTGAAGTTCTGGCTTGTAGAAGTTTGTTAAATTACTTAGTTTGATGCCAAAATGTATGGAAAATTCATTTTTCTGCTTATTTGGTTTCACTGTGTAAGTTTGCCAGAAGCATTTTTCTTGTGAAATGGCCTTCTTAGGAATAATTCTGCTCTCAATATTGCTCTATTCAACTTTGTAATCTCTATGACTGATTATAGAACTTTGCTTGATTTATGGATCCGTTCAATTTGGATTCGGCAAAAACATATTTATGTTATAAACAACTAATTTATTATCTTTAATCGGACATATTTATGTTATAGACAACTAATTTATTATCTTTAATCGGATTTCTTTCTTTCATTTCTGCACGTTATAACAAATTTGACCAGTTTGCTTTGCCATCTCTTGTGAGATGCATATGTAAGACTGAATCGCTTCTGCCCATTGTTATAGCACTCTTTGTCTTAAGTTTAAGAAGGATTTTATTCTACCATTTTTGAAATGATAAAAACTTTTAGACTCCGCATATTAAGTGCAAAGTGTGCAAATTACATCTCTTTTGCTGCATTATGCTTGGTTGTAACTATTGGCATTACCTGTAGACCATCTACAAGATAAGCTTTGGTCAGATATACTTGAGCAAGCCCATGATGACCGAATATGATGGAGAAACTGCAACTTTATTTCCTAAAGCTGCAAGGTCGAGGAACCTAATATACTCAGCCCCCTTGTACGTAGATGTTACAAAGAGGGTCATAAAGAAAGGGCATGATGGTGAAGAAGTCACTGAAACTCAGGACTTCACCAAAGTTCTCATTGGGAAGGTGTGGACAAAAAATTCTTCATTGATGAGTTGGTAAAATATAATTCTGGAAATGGAAGGCCCCTCATTATTTTTCTTTTCTATTAGGTCCCTATAATGCTTCGGTCAAGTTATTGCACATTGTACCAGAATTCAGAGAAAGATCTTACAGAGCTTGGGGAGTGTCCTTATGATCAGGGTGGGTACTTTATTATCAATGGAAGTGAAAAGGTTCTAATTGCACAGGAGAAGGTGAGCACAAATCATGTTTATGTGTTCAAGAAGAGGCAGCCGGACAAATATGCATATGTAGCAGAGGTTCGATCTATGGCAGAATCCCAGAATCGGCCACCCAGTACCGTGTTTGTGAGAATGCTTTCTCAGACTAATGCCAAGGGGGTAACGTCTTAACTCTTTTTTTTTTTTTTTTGCTTATTCTCTTATAGTAGTTATAGCTACTTATATTTCTTCTTGTCTTAATCTTTATTCAGGGTTCTTCGGGGCAATATATTCGTGCTACTCTTCCCTATATTTGAGCTGAAATTCCAATTATTATTGTGTTTCGGGCACTGGGGTTCGTTGCTGACAAAGACATACTAGAGCACATATGCTATGATTTTTCTGATACTCAAATGATGGAGTTGTTCCGGCCTTCTCTAGAAGAAGCATTTGTGATTCAAAATCAACAGGTTCCTTCTTGGTATTTTGTTTAATGTTTTCCCCTCATCAGTTTATGAATGGAGGCGCTTTTATATTTTTCTGATTATGCTGTTGTTAATTTAATGAATGGGTACTGTTCTTTCTGCTGAGGTGATATTGACTGATGTTCTTTGTTAAAAATGCACAATTATTTCAGTGCAGCTCTGTCCTCTAGGCAAGTTAAAGCAGTATTTGTTGTTCTGAATTTCTTTTCAAGTGTCATCTAGTCATGTTCAATCATTAGAACTTGAACATTTTCTATGCGAACTGACTTAGTATTTTGCTTTCCTTTTTTTGTGTCTTGCTTTTAGTTTCCATGAGCATTAAGATTTTTTCCCTTTCGTTTTTTCATTGCAACATATGGCCTGGCATACTCTATAAAAATTCAGGATTTAACATTTTGTACTGGCAAGATTTATTATTCTCAGTACATGTTTTGCAGTGCTAGTTTTATAGAAATTTGCCTTCGTCTTTTTTCACCAAGAATGTAATGTATACTGTATTTCTAGCAGTGGAGCTTTTCTGTTTAAATGCTGTTGTTTTCTGCAGGTTGCACTCGACTACATTGGTAAGCGTGGAGCTACTGTTGGTGTTACTAAGGAAAAAAGGATCAAGTATGCTATTTTTGCTACTTTCTTCCAGCAGCAAGATATTTTTTCTGAATTTTTGTAAATGCTAGATGAGTATCTTCTGTGCATCCTCCCAAGTATGCTAAAGAGATCCTTCAAAAGGAAATGCTTCCTCATGTTGCTATTGGAGAATATTGTGAGACCAAAAAAGCTTACTATTTTGGGTAGGTTTTGTTTTCGTAAGATCTGGATCTTCAATGTGGCTTGTGGGTGACAAATAACTGTTTTTGTGCCAGGTATATCATTCATCGGCTTCTACTTTGTGCACTTGGCCGAAGGGCAGAAGATGACAGAGATCATTATGGAAAGAAGAGGCTTGACCTTACTGGTCCTCTACTTGGTGGACTCTTTCGAATGGTTTGTACTTAGTGTGATGTGTTGGAAGATGCATTGGAGTTCCCTGTTCATTATTGCTGTCCATAGATTTTTTGAACATCATGGATGGTACAGTGTGTGGATAATGGAAAGGATGTCAATCTGCAATTTGCCATTAAAGCAAAAACCATTACTAGTGGTCTTAAATACTCACTTGCCACTGCGAACTGGGGGCAAGCAAATGCAGCTGGTACAAGGGCTGGAGTGTCACAGGTTGGAGCGATTACTATCTTCTCTGTCGTGAATTTGTCCAATATTATATTTTCTCTTCATTTTCTGCTTGTTTGCCCCTTATCATTTCCTGAAATGTTATCTCGTATTGCTTATGCCAAATGATGCTTCTATTTTCTTTTCGAAAGCTTTTTAATGCAGGTGTTAAATCGATTGACATATGCATCTACGTTGTCACATCTGCGAAGATTAAATTCTCCAATTGGACGTGAAGGTACCACTCTTGAATGATTTTATCATTATTAGTGTTGAGGTTTGGGTTGGACAAATTGGTGCAATTTTGAGATATCCTATTCCAGTTCTTTATTTTTTCTGTGGCAGCACTGCATCAATATTTTCTTTGTTGTTATCTCCTCTTTCTTTGACCTCAATTGAGGCTTTTTTTACCAGGGAAATTGGCTAAACCCAGGCAGTTGCACAATTTACAATGGGGAATGATGTGTCCAGCTGAAACACCTGAAGGACAAGTGAGTGTGGTATCTTTTGCATGATGTAATTTGACTTTTTAAGAAGCTGGATGTTTCTAATGGGTGTATTCTGTTGTACCATTAGGCCTGTGGACTGGTGAAGAATCTTGCATTGATGGTGTATATAACTGTTGGATCAGCTGCATATCCTATTCTGGAATTTTTAGAAGCATGGGGTACTGAGAACTTTGAGGTGCTTACTTTTGCTCTCATGAGAACATATGCTTGATTTTCTGCTTCCCATTTCCTCTTTTAACATTTCCTCTGCATTACAGGAAATATCTCCTGCTGTTATCTCTCAAGCTATAAAATTTTTTGTTAATGGTTGCTGGGTTGGCATCCATCGCAATCCTGATATGTTGGTCAAGACATTGAGACGACTGAGAAGACGGGTGAGCATACTCATTCATTATTTATCAGCAGTTAAGAGAGTCTGTTAATTTGCAATGAGTCAGTAACTGAAATATGAGCTTGTGTGAAGTGGCATCAAGCCCTACTGGGCATTGCAGAATGTGTCTTGTATGATCCTTGTTTGGGGTTGAGGAATTGGCAATGGAGTAGTGAAGTGTGAGATCATAAAAGCTTTATACTTTCTTGGGTAGGATGTGGTTGCATAAATCAATATAGCAATAAGAATTAAAATGCAATTGTGGCTCTTCAAACTGGAGTAGTAGTAGAACTTTTTTAGTTAAATTTAGGTAGTTGTTAACTGCTTGTTGCCATCAATTATCCCAAATTATGATGTGTAGCTTGACCTTTTGATCTCTTTTAATCTAAAGTGCATGGGATCTTCCATTTAAACCAGTTAAATCTTGAACGTTGTGAGCAGAATGGAGGATTCTTGTTTTTCTGAAAACTGACAGTTGTTTTGGTTTAATTGTTACTTTAATGCATTTTTTAATATGTTATTTTGGTTTTATTTAAGCGCAGAAGTTTGTTTTAGAATGCTGATTTTCTCCTCGTATACAGGTTGATGTCAACTCCGCCTATACATGAGTTTCTTGTGTATAGCCGGTCCCAAGCCCGAGTAAAGGAGGAGGCTTGCGGTATGTGACAACCAGCGTAAAACTTTTGTCACATTTCATGATATGGATTCTAATAATAATATCGTTGGGGCGTTCCCTACTTGCGACGCGCTACATCGGAGCCCGGGTGTAGTGAAGAATAAGCAAGGGTATAGGGCGTTCCCCGAATGCGACGCTCCATGTCAGCGTCCGGATGTGGTGCATAATAAACAAGGGTTCTCACATCATGGACGGGTGTGGGTAAAGAAGTTAGTCCAAAATACGAATAATAAGAGTAGTACGGGAGATACAAGTTTAGATAATGGTAAAAGATTTTATAGGAAGAAGCATAAGAAAGAACAATTAGGGAGTAAGATCAGAATAGGAACTTGGAATATTGGATCTCTTACAGGTAAACTGAGAGAACTTGTTGATGCTATGGAGAGAAGGAAAATTAGTGTTGCTTGTATCCAAGAGACTAAATGGGTTGGAGGAAAAAGTAAAGACGTTGAGAATACTGGGTATAAAGTGTGGTATACAGGTACAGATAGAAGTAAAAACAGAGTAGGTATAATTTTGGATCGGAACCTAAAGGAGACAGTTATATCAGTGAAAAGAGTAAGCGATAAGATTATTTCAATTAAACTTGTGATCCAGAATGATACCATCAACATAGTTAGTGCATATGCCCCTCAAGTTGGATTGGATGGGGAGAACAAGCAAAATTTTTGGGATGACATAGATGAATTTATGCGAGGGATTCCAAATGATGAAAATATTTTTATAGGAGGAGACTTAAATGGACATGTAGGAAAAGACAAAGTAGGTTTTGAGAAGGTACATGGAGGGTATAGTTTTGAAATTAGAAATGAAGAAGGTAAGAGTATCATTGATTTTGCTTTAGCCTGTGGTTTGATTCTGACAAATACATATTTTATAAAAAGGGAATCACATCTAGTGATCTTTAAAACTGAGCAAAATAGAAGTCAAATTGACTTCATACTCACAAGAAAAGCCAATCGAACTCGATGCAAGGATTGTAAGGTTATTTCAGGTGAGGCTTTGACCACTCAACATAGGTTAGTAGTTTTGGATATCAAGTTTAAGAGGTTGACTAGTAGGCCATGGAGGAACAATAGTCCTAAGATTAGGTGGTGGACTTTAAAAGGTGAAAAACAATTGTTGTTCAAGGATGAGTTGGTCAAAGCTGGAGTGTGAGAGGAAGATGTGAGTATGTCATCAAATGATATGTGGATATGTATGTCTACAACTATTAGAAGAGTAGCTAGAAAGATTCTTGGAGAATCTAAAGGGTGTGGACATCCCTTGAAGGAGTCTTGGTGGTGGAATGAGGAAGTGCAAAAAGCGGTAAGAAATAAAAGGGAATGGTATAAGAGTTTGCCCAAGTGTAATAACAATGATGTTTTTGAACAGTACAAACAAGCAAAAAAAGATGTTAAAAAGGCAGTTAGTCAAGCAATAGTGCAATCTTTAGAGAGTTTGTATGAGAAACTTGGAACAAAGGAAGGAGAAAAAGCTATCTATAAATTGGCTAAGATAAGAGAAAAGAAGTGTCGTGATTTAAACCAAGTTAAGTGCATTAAAAATAAAGAGAATAAGGTTTTGGTTCAAGAAGAGGATATTAAGGAACGATGGAGAAGCTATTTTGAGGAACTTCTTAATGGTAACCATAGTGATAACATTGAGGGTTTAGACTTTAGGCCGGAGAAAAATGTGAAATACACTAGACGGATTAGATTTTCGGAAGTTAAAGAAGCTTTGAAGATGATGAAAGTTGGTAAAGCCTGTGGACCAGATGAGATACCTATTGAGGTTTGGAAATGTTTGGGAGATACAGGAGTTACATGGTTGACATCTTTGTTCAATAAGATCTTAAGTTCAAAGAAAATGCCTAATGAATGGAGACAAAGTAATTTGATACATATTTTTAAGAATAAAGGAGATATTCAGAATTGCTCAAATTATAGAGGTATAAAGCTTATGAGTCACACTATGAAATTGTGGGAAAGAGTTGTGAAATACCGTTTGCGGTTAGATACTTGTATCTCCTCAAATTAGTTTGGTTTTATGCCTGGTCGATCAACTACGGAAGCTATTTTTCTTATAAGAGATTTGATGGAAAAGTATAGAGAGATGAAGAAGGACTTACATATGATTTTTATTGACTTGGAAAAGGCGTATGATAGAGTCCCTAGAGAAGTTTTATGGTGGGTCCTAGAGCGTAGGGGAATATCTATACGATATATCCAAGTCTTGAAGGATATGTATGAGGGAGCTACCACCAATGTCCGCACCGTGGGAGGGGATACTAAGGATTTTTTCGTTTCTATTGGATTATACCAAGGTTCAGCTTTGAACCCTTATCTTTTCGCCTTGGTCATGGATGAGCTAACAAGACATATACAAGATGACATTCCTTGGTGTGTGATGTTTGCAGATGATATTGTATTAATAGATGAGACTCAAGCAGGGGTAAATCAAAAGTTGGAGTTATGGAGAAGCACTTTGGAATCTAAGGGTTTTAAGCTAAGTAGGACTAAGACTGAGTATATGCATTGCAGATTTAATAGCGAGAATAGAGAAAGAGGCAAAATTATTTTAGACGGAATATCAGTGCCTCATAGTACTTATTTTAGATACCTTGGCTCAATTCTTCAAGAAGATGGGGGTTGCAAAGAAGATGTAAATCATAGGATTAAAGCTGGTTGGATGAAGTGGAGGGGTGCTACAAGAGTTCTATGTGATCGAAAGATGCCAATTAAATTAAAAGAAAAAATTTACCGCACTGTAATACGGCCTGCTATGATGTATGGTAGTGAGTGTTGGGCAGTAAAAGGACAACACATGAGTAAAATGCATGTTGCGGAAATGAGAATGATAAGATGGATGTGTGGTCATACTAGGATGGATAGAATCCGCAATGAGTGCAATAGAGAAAAAGTGGGGGTAGCACCTATTGAGGATAAGATAAGAGAGCATAGATTGAGGTGGTTTGACCATGTGAAACGAAGACCTATCGATGCGCCAGTTAGAAAAACCGAACAAGTTAGAGTAGATATAACTAAGAGAGGCAGAGGTAGGCCTAAACTGACTTGGTCAAAGGTGGTCCAAAATGATCTTATGATGTTACATTTATCAGAAGAGATAACCTTAAATCGTATTGAGTGGAAAAAAAAAATCCATATAGTCGACCCCAATTGACTTGGGATTAAGGCTTTGTTGTTGTTGTTGTTGTTGTTGTATACAGGTTGATGTCAATACTGAAGTTGGGGTTGTTCGAGATATTCATTTGAAAGAGCTCAGAATATTCATACACTGATTGTGGTCGTTGCAGTCGTCCTTTATTTATTGTCAAGAAACAAAGGCTTCTCATTAGAAAGAAGGACATTCATGCCCTGCAGCAGAGGGTGAGCAAATCCAATTTTTAATGATTATATTGTCCAAAGGTCTGTCTCCCCATCTTCCGCCTTTCTCCAGTGGTTACCACTGTGATTCTTTTTTAACAGGAATCCTCGGAAGAGGGTGGCTGGCATGATCTTGTGGCAAAAGGATTTATTGAATATATTGACACTGAGGAAGAAGAAACCACTATGATATCTATGACCATTCATGTGAGTGAAACATTTATGATTATCTACTAGCTGTGTTGTTAGGAGGTCAAAAACCACATGAAATTATGACCGCAAAATACTTCTTCCAGGATCTTGTACAAGCAAGCATCAACCCAACAAAAGCTTATTCTGATACTTACACCCATTGTGAGATCCATCCTTCGATGATTTTAGGTGTTTGTGCTTCAATTATTCCTTTTCCTGATCATAACCAGGCAAGTTTGTCATGTTTTGGGTAAATTTTTTTTTGTTGCAATGCTTCTATGTTTATTTTGTTGTGCTTATGTATTGTTGGTGCATTTAGTCTCCACGTAACACGTATCAATCTGCCATGGGAAAGCAAGCCATGGGAATATATGTCACCAACTATCAATTTCGAATGGTAAAATTTTGGCCCTTACCTCTGTCTTTTTGAACATATTATCATTAGGTGTGCTCTGATCCATCCTTGTATTGGTTCTTTTGCTACTTACAGGATACATTGGCTTATGTTCTTTATTATCCTCAAAAACCACTTGTTACTACCAGAGCTATGGAGCACCTTCATTTTAGGCAGCTTCCAGCTGGCATTGTAAAGACTTGGTTTTATTTTATTTTTTTGTTTCTCTTACTTCTTACCCTTTTCATGACATTTTTCCGTGTCTTACTTTCTGTGCCAGAATGCTATTGTTGCCATTGCTTGCTATTCTGGATACAACCAAGAAGATTCTGTCATTATGAATCATCAATTGACCATGGATTCTTTAGATCTCTTTTCTTCCGATCATATAGGTGTGTGCTGGTAGCTTTTCTTGGCTTAAGTGGTTCTCATTACAAGTAGTTGCATTGACATAGTCTATTCCTCCCAGGGATGAGGAGAAAAAGATGGGGACGCTGGTCAAAGAGGATTTTGGGCGTCCAGATAGAGCTAACACAATGGTGCTGACTAGTTTTCAACTTTATCAGTGTGTATTATTTGCTTCCTAAAAAATATTTGCCCATTGAATTCAGAGTTTCTTTTGCAGGGTATGCGGCATGTTTCTTATGATAAATTGGATGATGATGGTCTTGCGCCTCCGGTAAGTATATTGAGTTCATTGTACTGACATTGGGTCTTTCTAGTTATGAAAAATGTTATTTTCTTTATTCATTTTCTGAATGCACTCTATTGTGCAATTGGTAGGGTACAAGAGTTTCAGGTGAGGATTTAATCATTGGAAAGACCACTCCTATTTCTCAAGACGATGCGCAAGGGCAGAATGCACGGTACACGAGGCGTGATCACAGCATAAGCTTACGTCATAGTGAAACAGGGATAGTGGATCAAGTAAGCTTTATTTTGGATTGAGTTTAATATATCAACTTTAGCTTTCTTTGGGTTGAGCTTATTATAGTAACACTTTGGCCTTGTTCATTCCAATTTAATTATGAGAGTATAAATTGTTAGCAGATTTGAGAGGTGAACTTATTGCAGTTTGCTCACAGTTTTATATTTGCTTGCTATAATTTAAAGTTTGACATCTCTATGACCTGGCTTGTTCTGGGAGCACAGTTCATTGTATCCCATGGTAGTATCTCTATTCAATTCGAGAGCACAGTTTGTATCTTATGAACATATGAACTTCTTGTACTTGCACATAGCATACTTACGTTTATGTCCCTGTAACTTCTGAAACTTGAATTGTTATGATGACTTGGACTTTTGTAGGTTCTCCTGACAACAAATGCTGATGGGTTGAGGTTTGTTAAAGTAAGGGTGAGGTCTGTTCGCATACCTCAAATTGGAGACAAGTTTAGCAGTAGGCATGGTCAAAAGGGAACAGTGGGCATGACTTACACTCAGGAAGACATGCCTTGGACAGTGGAAGGCATTAGCCCTGATATCATTGTGAACCCACATGCTATTCCTTCTCGAATGATCATTGGTCAGCTTATTGAATGTATTATGAGTAAGGTTGCAGCTCACATGGGAAAGGAAGGGGATGCTACTTTGTTTACTGATGTCACTGTAAGTTGCATTAAAATGCACGCTAAATTGTTAATATAAATAGTTACTGGGGTTAAAAGCTCTATCCAGATGCTTCTTCATATCCACGTGACTAATTGGGGAATTTTTCAGTGTTTTTATTATATTTTAGTAAGTGAAGACTAAGGTCAATGGATTACCGATGATGTTTTTTTTTCTTTTCCAATGAATGATTATTCCTGTTACAAGATTGAAGCAACAACAACAACAACAACTAAGCCTTAATCCCAAACAAGTTGGGGTCGGCTGTATGGATTCTCAACAAAATAAGCTCAAAAGACACCAAAAAAGATACTCCAGCCTTAGGCCCCTTCCAAGACACGGATTTTACGTCTCCATTCAAGTCTGTCATTAATCAAATCCGCATCAAGATCTAAGGCATGTAAGTCTCTTGCTATCACCTCCTTCCACACAGTTCTAGGTCTGCCACGACCTCTAGCCCCCTCAATCAACAAATTCTCACACTTACGAACCGCAGCATTAGGAGGTCTTCTTAAAACATGCCCATACCATCTAAGTCTTCCTTCCCTCACCTTATCTCCGACGTCCGCTACTTGGACTTTTTGTCGAATATGAACATTCTTAATTTTGTCCAGTCTGGTATGTCCACACATCCATCTTAGCATCCTCATTTCTGCCACACTCATCTTATGCAAATGTTGTCCTGTTGGTGCCCAACACTCACTACCATAGAGCATCGCAGGTCTAACAACCGTCCTATAGAATTTACCTTTCACTTTCAGAGGTATTTTCTTATCACATAGAACCCCAGTCGCATCCTTCCACTTCAACCACCCTACCTGTATTCTGTGAGCCACATCTTCATCTATACGGCCATCATTCTGGAACACCGAACCTAAATATTTGAAGTGCTTGGTTTTAGGAACCAAAACTCCATCCAACTTAACCTCATGTTCCTGCTTCTTCCTTAGACTGAACTCACAGTGCATATATTCCGTTTTACTCCTACTTAACTTAAAACCCTTGTCCTCGAGGGTTTTTCTCCACACTTCCAACTTACGGTTTACACCAGCACTAGTCTCATCAATTAAAATAATGTCATCAGCAAACAACATACACCAAGGAACATCGTCTTGTATGCTTCTAGTTAGCTCGTCCATAACCAGAGTAAATAAATATGGACTCATGGCCGAACCTTGATGCAATCCGGTAGTAATAGGGAAAGCCTCAGTGTCTCCACCAGGTGTTTTCACACTAGTGGATGCATTCTCATACATGTCCTTGATGATGTTGATATATTTGCCGTTGACTCCTTTCCTCTTCAAAAACCACCATAACACTTCTCTTGGTACTCTATCATAGGCTTTCTCCAAGTCAATAAATACCATGTGGAGATCTTTCTTCTTCTCTTGATACAATTCTATTAGTCTTCTTAGAAGAGAAATAGCCTCCATGGTAGATCTCCCTGGCATAAACCCAAACTGATTCTCCGAAACTCTTGTAAGCTTCCTCAATCTGTGTTCAATAATCCTTTCCCATAATTTCATAGTATGACTCATAAGTTTGATGCCCGATAATTTGTACAGCATTGAATGTCTCCCTTATTTTTATATATGGGTACCATGATACTCTTCCTCCAGGCATTCGGCATCTTACGTCCTTTCACAATAGCATTAAAGAGTTTAGTTAACCAGACAACTCCTACCTCTCCAAGGTTCTTCCAAACCTCTATAGGAATACCATCCGGGCCACAAGCTTTACCAACTTTCATATACTTCAAGGCTTCTCTTACTTCACTATGCAAGATCCTCCTAGACCAGCTGATATAATCATTTGTTGCATGAAGACCTTGAAAATCTTGTTCATGTTCAGGGTTGAATAACTGCTCAAAATAAGCCTTCCACCTCTCCTTAATCTCAACATCTCCTGTCAACACCCGTTGATCTTCGTCCTTTATACATTTGACTTGGCTTAAATCTCTGCTTTTCCTTTCTCTCATCCTTGCAATCTTATAAATGCCCATTTCTCCCTCTTTAGTACCTAACTTTTGATAAATCCCTTCTAAGGCTCTGCCACGAGCTACACTAACAGCCTTCTTTGCCTCTTTCTTAGCCCTCTTATATTCCTCAAAGGCCTCGCTATTAACCGCATTCGGTAACTTTTTATACCATTCCCTCTTAGCCTTAATAGCCTTTTGAACCTCCTCATCCCACCACCATGCATCGTGCGGTCGAGGCCCTGCCCCTTTAGAGATCCCAAGCAATTTACTACCTGCTTTCTTAATGCCACCTTCCATTTTTGTCCACAAGTCCTCTGCACTAGCCTCAAGGTTCCAAATTTCTTCCTTTAGTAACTCCTCCTTAAAGATACCTTGAGCTAGGTCTTTCAATTTCCACCATCTTATCCTTGGTTCCAATATTTTCTTATCATTCCTCCAGCTACTTTTATTCTTAACATCTAAAACCACAATACGATGTTGCGCCGTCAATGCTTCACCTGGAATGACCTTGCAATCCTTACACTTACTTTTGTCCCGTCTTCGAGTAAGTATGAAGTCTATTTGACTTTGAGTTCGTCCACTCTTAAAGGTAATCAAGTGTGACCCCCTCTTTTCAAAGCAGGTATTCGCCAGCACTAGATCATAAGCCACCGCAAAATCCAAAATGCTCTTTCCCTCCTCATTCCTGTTGCCAAAACCATAACCCCCATGGACCCTGTCATAACCATTACTGTCCTTACCAACATGCCCGTTAAGATCCCCACCAATGAAGATTTGCTGATTATCCGGAATACCTTGCATGATATCATCCATATCTTCCCAGATTGAAGCAAATTTTAATATTTGTATTTAACAATGGAACTTCTCATTTGGCGTAAAAATAACCAGTAGATGATGATCTGGTCTTTTTAGTTTCTGAACAAATAATCTTTATACAAAGTTGTTTGATATGCTAAACTGGATCTCTCCAGTTGGCTCGAGTTGCATTTCACCTGTTTTACTTATTTGATGTTTTAGGTGGACAATATTAGCAAGGCTCTTCATAAATGTGGGTATCAGATGCGTGGATTTGAGACTATGAATAATGGTCACAGTGGCTAAGATCCATTCACGTGGAAGGGGCCCTGTGCAGATCCTTACAAGGCAACCTGCTGAAGGACGGTCATGTGATGGTGGCCTCCGTTTTGGGGAAATGGAACGAGATTGCATGATAGCACATGGTGTGGCACACTTTCTCAAAGAGAGGCTATTTGACAAGAGTGATGCCTATAGAGTCCATGTTTGTGAACGTTGTGGATTAATAGCTATTGCAAATCTAAAGAAGAATTCTTTTGAATGCAGAGGATGCAAGAATAAGACCGACATTGTTCAGGTGATATTCTCTTTATGTAGTATATACTTGGTCATGTATTTCCAAAATCTGTCTTTATTTACTCACTTGTGCCATTTTTGTCCCCCAATTGAGAGGTTTTAATGTGTTTTTTAAACCTTCTGCTGCTGATTGAATATCCAGGTGCACATTCCTTATGCTTGTAAGCTCCTCTTCCAAGAGCTCATGGCCATGGCCATGTCACCGAGAATGCTCACAAAAGAGGTTAAACATACCAAAGACCAAAAGAGAAAAGGAGCCTAAGTGATACTAATTAGGAATTTTATTGGTCTCTTACTTCGCGGAGCACATAGCTTAGTTGAGCACACAAATATTGGGGCATCAGGATTATGATTTAAGGGGCACTGAATTTAATCTCTGTTGGAAACAGAAGCTCCAGCGTCCTTATTGAGAATACTGTAGGGTTTCATTAATTTTTTGGTCTTTCAGAGATTGGGATTTCAAATCCCTACATCCATTTTAGGGATTTGATATGCGTGGATGTTAAGCAAAGACGAGCATTCATAGCAGCCCTCGAGATTGCAAGCTTTGAAGGTGGCTTATGGGATGTTTGTGATCTCTATGAATTAAAAACAATTTTCATTAAAGTATTTCTCCTGCGATTTTGATTGTAATAGAATTATGATTGTGCATATAATAATTCAACTACTTTCAATTCATGGAAAGGTGATCTTTGTAGATTTTAATAAAACAAAAAAAGATTTGAACTTTTTCATAGTTTTTGAAAAAGCTCTTCTCAACTTTGGCTTGAGGTTATTAGAACTTCCTGTTGAAATTTCAAATGATGGTCCCAACGAAAGGTGTATGTATTTGTTCTCTTCTAAATACGATCATTTGTGTTCTATTTTATTTTATAAAATTTTCTCTCCTTTTGTTTCGAGATTTATGAAACTGCATGTATAATCCGATTTCAATTACAGTTATGAGAAAAAAATTACAATCGATAGGCTTTGTGGATTTAATTCTTATAATTTATAGAGGCATGGTTGATATTCTTGGAATTCAGTATCTAAGCTAGTAATGTATTGAAAAAGGCGGCAATCGATTAGCGTTTGTCATTGCTGATGATAAATCTTTTATAAAAATAAAATTTTCATTTACATGATTTTTTAAAATTCAATTAAAACAGATAAATGTTATAATTTTATATTATCTCATGTAATTCAAGTAAAAAAAATGTAAAATATATATAGAACGAATTATAATATTATTAAGCATAGTCTTCATCAATAACATCAATAAGAAATTTAGGAATAAACTCCAAAGTTAAAAATTAGCATTAGAAATGACAGCTCTTGCCAAGCGATGGGCCACCATATTAGCTAACCTGGGCATCCACTAGACAGACATTGGAGAATTTGCCTTTAAAAGATGGTTATAATCAGATATAAGTAAATCAAACTCTGAAAGATCCATGACAAAAGAATTTATAGCATGGGTAATTTCTTTTGCATCCACCTCTATAACTCCTACTCCTTGTTGAAATGAAGAGAGCTATAAAATAGCTACTCTAAGAGCTGCAGCCTCGGCAAGTTTTGCACCCTCCTAAAGGAGTTCATATTTCTGATATAAAGGTCACGTTTCATTTCTTTTATGAGGCAGATACTGAACGTGTAATAGAGGGAGGGTCGTGGTCCTTTAATCGCCATTTTCTGGTTATGCATCGATTGAAAGAGGGTGAAACACCTGCTATGGTGGAACCTAACCACTGCTTTTTCTGGATTCAAGTCCATAATATTCTGATATGCTTAATGTTTGAAACTCTAGCAAAGAATCTTGGCAATTTGTTAAGTATTCATGGACTATAATACGAAAGCTATGGTTGTGGAAGCTCATCATTTCATGTGAATACAGGTTAGAATTGATGTTCTAAAACCTTTAGCCAGAAGGAAGAAGTTAATCATGAAGAATGGTGGGATGGTGTTTGTTGATTTCAAGTATGAACGACTCACAGCCTTCTGCTTTCTGTGTGGACGGTTAGGACACATACTGAAAGTTTCTGTAAGCTATGTATTGCTGGGAATCATGAATCACTGAGAATGGAGTGGGATTTGTCTATCAGGGCAGACTCTCGTCGAAACACTGAAACAATGAAAGGAAATTGCGTGTTTGGTGGCAGGATATGCGGATAAAGAAAGATATGTGGATTCAAATTTAAATATAGTACTTAAAAGGAAAGAATCCCATAATCCCAGGATCCACTAGTGGTGAAATTAATGTTGACAGTACTGCCTATATGGAACATGATCATGATGCGAGGGGTGATGTGCTTGGAGATAAAGATAGTCGAATTGATTGTGATGAAATTAAAAAGAGATCAAGGCCCAACAATGTCGATTTTTAAACTAAACAAATTGTTAAAGATGTTGTTATGACTACAGATAAGAACAATATATTATTGGCTGTAGGTCGCCATGAATACTCAGTTGGAATTGCATGCCGGGGGATGGACAACCCTCAAGTAGTTCGTGCACTCCGGAACCTTTGTTGAAGAAACAAGCCTAATGCTGTCTTTCTGATGGAGAAACTTGTGGTTGAAAGTAGAGTTGAGGAGATTAAAGTGGGTATCGAGTTTAAGTATTGTTTTTCAGTGGATAGATTTGGATGTTGAGGTGGCCTTGCCTTGTTTTGGAACGAAGATGTCGATCTTAGTATTACCAGTTACTCTTAGAATTGTATAGATTTAGTTGTGTATGATGTGAAAAGTGGTGATTGGCTTTTAATAGGGTTTTATGGCTTGCCAAAGAGACAACAACAACAAGCTTCATGGCAAATTCTAAAACAATTAGTTACATTGAACTCACTTCCTTGGGTTTGCATGGGAGATTTTAACGGTATGTTATCTCCTTTGGACAAAGAAGGCGGGAATGATCATCCAAGCCACTTATTAGAGGGTTTTCAGGAGACTTTGGAGGTTTGCCAACTTTATGATTTTATGTTTCCATGGATATCAATTACGTGGGAAAGGATTGGGGGCGGTCAAAATTGGATCAAGGACAGATTGGACAGTGGTTTAGCCAACCATGAATGGGTTTTGAATTTTCTAGATCACAAGTTATCTAATCTAATGTCGAATGTATCAAATCATTCGCCATTATTGTTGGATACTACATCTGAATTGTTCTTTCATTGTAAAAAAGGCTTCAGGTTTGAGAATTGTTAGCTTCTTGATAAAGGTATTGGGGCTATTATTAGCGATTCATGGGCTGCTTCTAGTGTGGAATCATTACCAAATAGAATTTATGCATGTGCAAAGGCTCCGCCCGAGTAGGGATAAAGTGGGTAGTTATGGAGCTAGATTAAATGAAGTTCACAAGCAACTACTGAGTTGTAGAGGTAATGGAGATAATCTGGTTGTGATGCATGCATTAAAGCAAAGATATAACCAGCTCTTGATGGAGGAGGAATTCTATTGGAGTCAACGATTGAAAACTCTTTGGCTCCAAAATGGTGATAGTAACTCTAATATTTTCATGCACAGGCTTCAGCCAGAAGCAAAACTAATTATATAAAGGCCCTCAAAGAAGAAAATGGTTGCTAGGTTAGTATGGAGAAGGAGTTGGATGAACTAGTGGTCAATTATTTTATGAGAGTTTTTAATGAATGTGATGGTGATTATGGTCCCGTAATTGATAGAGTGCGTAGAAGAATTCCTAATGAGCAAAATGCAGTTCTCATGGCACCTTTTAAGGAAGAGGAGCTTAGGCAAGCAATTTTTCAAATGTACCTAGACAAATCACCAAGCCCAAACGGTAAGAATCTTGCTTTCTATTAGAAGTTATGGCACATAATTAGCAGGGATGTCTAGAAATTGTGTTGAATGACTTGAGAATGGAGTATATCTAGAGTCTCTGCCTACTATAAATATTATATTAATTCCTAAGAAGATAGAACTTGTTTGTATAAAGGATTTGCGCCCTATATTCTTATGTAATGTTATTTATAAAAATTATTACCAAGGCCCTTGCTAATATAATGAAGTTAATATTGCCTGAGATTATTTTTGATTTCTAATCAGATTTTGTGCCAGATCGCTTAATTTCAGATAATGTGATTATTGCATTTGAAATTTTACATGCAATGAAAACTAAGACTCATGGGAGTTCTAGGGAAGAGGCCTTGAAGATTGATATTAGCAAGGCTTATGATGAGCTGGATTGGAAATTCTTAGAATTAATGACGCTAAAGATGGGTTTCAATGAGAGATGAGTTAATCCTGTAATGTTATGTGTGAGGTCTGCAAGGTACTCAGTGTTGCTGAATGATTCAGTGGTTGGGCCTATTATTCCTCATAGAGGTTTGAGACAAGGGGATCCCTTGTCTGCTTACTTATTCACTATTTTTGTGCAGGGGATTTCTGAATTGTTAAGAAATGCCAGGATTGATTCATGGGAGTAGGATTTGTAGGAGGGCACCTGCAGGTCTCATTTGTGTTTATAGATGACTCATTCTTCTTTTTTAAAGCCACATAAAGAGAGTGTAGTATGGTGAAGCATATCCTGCAAACCTATGAAAAAGCTTTAGGACAAGTAATTAATTTTTGTAAGTCTGAAATTTTTTTTCAATTCTAATGTGCCTGAACACCATGAGGTATGCTATTTCATCTAATTTGGGTTTTTTTTAATCCTCTTGATACAAGCCATTACTTAGGGCTGCCATCTTTAGCTAGGAAGAATAAGAAGTGTGTGTTTTCTTTTTTGAAAGATAGGATGGTGAAGAAAGTAATGCATTGGTAGAGTAAATTTCTTTCTTGTGCGGGTATAGAGATTTTGATAAAATCAGTAGCACAAGCAATTGCATCTTATTGTATGGGTATGTTTTTAGTGCCAATATCTATATGTGAGGAGCTTCAAAGAATGATGAACTTTGTTTGGTGGAGTTCTAGGATGGATGGAAAGAAGTTTATTCATTGGTTGAGTTGGGATAAACTTACTGTGAAGAAGAATTGTGAAGGTATGAGTTTTCATCAGCTATATCATTTTAACCTAGTAATGATTATTAAGAAAGGATAGAGTTGTGTCACTAATCTGCACAGTCTTCCTAGTAGGATTCTCAAAGCAAGATATTTCTCAAAAGGAGACTTTCTTTTAACTCAGTTGGGTCACAATTTGAGCTTTATTTGGAGAGGGCTTATTGCTTCACAAGAGTTGCTAAGGAAAGGTGTTAGGTGGTGTGTGGAAGATGGAAATACAATCAAAATTTGGCAAGATCATTAACTGCCAAGGTCAAAAAATTTCTTTGTATCAACCAGGGGTAATGAAGATATAGATCATTTTCATATTAAAGATCTTTTGTTGGATGATAGGAGAGATTGGAATAGAGATAAACTTGATAAGTTGTTCACAATGGAGGAAACTAATATAATCAGTACTATTCTTCTTAGTTACGGAGCTGTGGATGAGAAAATCATTTGACATTATGATAAAAAAAAAAGTGTGCATATACAGTAAAATCTGGTTTCGATACTGTTTGTTTTTTTGTTATCACCTTTGGTTGATACTAATCTCTCTAGGAGAAGATGGGATAGATTATGGAACATAAATCTTCTAAGTAAAATTAAAATATTTATTTGGAGGGCAGTACGTAATTTACTTCCAACAAATTCTAGATTGGTCCAACCAGGAGTAGATTTGGAAGAAGTTGTCATTTTATGGTGAGGTGGAGGATATCAATCATGTTTTTGTTTTTAATTACCCAAGAGTCGTAGGCTGTTAGGATTTATGGGATATGGGTAGTAGATCTTCTCAAGGATATTTTGTGAGTTTTGAAGAATTTTTCTTTAAATTTCTTGATCAGCTGTCGAGCGATCAAGTAGTTATGTGGTGTTGTATCCTTTGAAGGATTTGGTTTGCTCGAAACATGTATGTGTGGAAGGATGAGATCATTTTTAATTCGGACATCATTTCTTATGCTAAAGATTATGTCGAATCATGGTTTTTTTTCAAAGACTAGAGGTCGAGATGAGCTGACAAACCATAATTAGGTACGGGAGGCGGACATATGTCGTTGGGTGAGGCTACCTCAAAGTGTAATGTAGATGCTATCTTTGATCCATCATCATCTTCTGTGAGCTTTGAAGCTGTTGTGTTAGATAGGGATAATTACTGTATTACGGGAGAAGTCTCTAAAAATTACTTAAATATGAGACTTCTCCCAAATATTACCAGAATATGAGAGTCAAACCGAAAGTCATACTTTCTGTAATGTTTAAAATTTTAGATACTAAACTTTTAAATTAATAGTGATAATTAATAGAGAATTGTGATATAAGTGGTATGGATAAGTAATGTAAATAGTGGATCTCAAAAATTTACTGAAGCAATTAATTATTTTTACGGTCTTATGAGAGTTAAAATCGAATTAGAATAACGGTTAAGAAAGAGGGTGCACCATACCTAAGATGAGATTAGCCACACTAGATTGAGCTGTATATATATGTGTGTGTGTGTATGGACAGGTGTAAGAGTGTAGAAATTTCTTCTCTCTTCATCATTCACGTTCAGCACCACCTTCACCATCAAAAGTCCTTCTTGCTTCCTTCCTTCCAAGATTTTGATTAAAAACAAAGAGCAAACAATGTTTAGTTATAAGTTTTGAGAAGATTAAGATAGAAAGTTAATATTATTAACAAGTAAGTAGAGAAAAGAAGAGTTAAAGAGGTATGTATTTATGTATTTTAATTTACAAATATTTATTTTTCTTTGAGTTTCATGTTTAAATTAGTTTATTGGGTCATTTAGAGGAGATATTTCCTAAATATTGGATAAATGAATTATTGTGTGATATAAGTAGAAATTGAAGTTGTTGATGTTGTTTTTCTTAATTTTGAATGATGATTGTGAAAGTTGATGAGTAGATCAATTGTTAAATACTTGATTAATTAAAGTTTTAGTAAGGTATTAGATATAAATTCTTTTCATGTCAAAACTTTGATGTTGATTCATTTTTATCTTCGATCTTTATTATATTTGTGTTTTATGAAGTTACAAGTGTAAAATACATGATTTTAAGATGCCACGGGAGTGGTTTTAAGGTGCCATAGGCGTGGGATCGAAGTTCGGATTGTTAGACGAAGAATTACTCCGAAAACAGTCTCAAAATCAATGCCTCGGTCGCGGCCACTAAGATGCCACGACCGTGGAATTGAAAGTGATGCTGTTTCTTCAAAAATTTTGATAAAACAGAGGAGTTTTATATGCCACGACCGTGGCCTTGGAAGGCCACGACCATAGGGGTCTTCAACATCATTTTACAGCTTCATTTTGTATCCCACGGGCGTGGGGTTGAGTTGCTACGGCCGTGAATACCTAATTTATGTTTTTGACTTGTATTTTGTGATATACGGGCCTAGTATGAGGCTACTATGTTTATATTTATTACTTTTGTATTGTGTAAGTGTTGAAAGTATGAAAAAGAGTGATACATGTTGAAATTGTGATAAATATATATAATATTAAATGTTGATGAAAGTATTGTTTCATTGAAATGATATATACAATTCAATGTTAACTACAGACTAATGAATTGCCCTAATCATACTGATTTTAGATCTAGCTTAGGATTGAATGACTAGCCAAAAAGGGAGGATATCCAAAGTGTTAGTGGGCACTCTGTGCCATCAATAGACACTCGGTGTCATCATATTCAGTGGGCATTCTTGCCATAGTGGGCCATTGGCCAACATTCTATACAGCGGCATTCAATTGCCATCAGTGACCCGTTATCCAAATCTAGAATCTGAGTTCAGTGTGTTTGGGCATAATTAAAATAGTTATCTATAATGAACATAACGTGTTATTCAATTGTCGATAAATTAGTTAATTCCGAATCTAATTGTATTTAGTATTTCAATTTACAATGAAGTTAGCTAATTGCTTTATTTAATATTTGGAAAGTTTGAAAGTCGATGTTTCTAAATTACTTAATTGCTAGATCTCTTTTTATTAATTTCTTGTATATTATAAATACATAAACACCACTAAGCTTTGCTTAGCGTGTTAAAATTATTTTCTGACGCGCAGATCAAACAAGGAGAGTTGAAACCGTAGAGTGAGAGACTTACATTCTTGGACAACTGCATCATCAAGGTTCAATGAACAATATTGTAAATATTGTACTCATTATGGTTCACATAGCAAATTTTTATAATTTCGTATGACAGTTGTACAAGTTTGAGTGTAGTTTGAGAATACTTATCATAATGTAAGTTTTTGTTAAGAGTTCTTATAAATATATGAATATATGTGTGTAATATAGAGAACTTAACAGTGACATTATTGCTTAAAGATATTATGACTTTATTTCTTTAGTACATACATAGATATATATAGAACAATTATGAATGTTAGGTGACATCTCATATGTAGGTAAGTGTATGGACTATATAGGGGGTGTTACACTTTCGGTTTGACTCTTTATTTATTTTTAATGTTTTGCACTTATAAAATTGAAACTTTTAGTTTCGATTTTAATAAAACCAAAACTCAAAGCTTCAGACAACTCAAAAAACTACAGTTTTTTGCATCAAACCTCAACTATGCGGTTTGGAGATTTCTGGCGTCATTTGAACCAAACCACAACTTAAAGTTGCAATTTGATTCATAATTAAAAAAAAAATTTTGAACCAAACCACAACTCAAAGTTGTGATTTGATTCATTATTAAAAAAAAAATTGCACTAAATCGAAACTCAAAGTTGTGGTTTGGTGCATTTTGAAAATAATGTCATGCCAATCTAAGTCTTTGTATGTTTTACAGAAAATAACTTGTTTTTGAAAATATTTGCAAGTAAAATATTTTCTAAAAAAATAATTTCTATGAATTTTCTATTAACTGTTGACTAATATTTTGAAGCATTTCGAATGTTAGAAAATGCAGAAAATTCATTTTTTCAAAAAATGTTTTACTTGAAAATATTTTAAAAAACAAGTTATTTTCTGCAAAACATATAAAGTCTTAAATTTCTTGACATGACAGTATTTTTAAAATGCACCAAACCATAACTTTGAATTGCGGTTTGATGCAATTTATTATTATTATTATTTTAATAATAAACTAAACCGCAACTTTGAATTGCGGTTTGGTTCAATTTTTTTTAATTGTGAACTAAACTGCAATTTTGAGTTGCGTTTTAGTTTATTTTTTTTTTAATTATGAACCAAACCGCAATTTTGAGTTGCGGTTTGGTTAAAATGACTCCAGAAATCTCCAAACCGTAACTCATAGTTGCGGTTTAGTGAAAAAAAACTGTAATTTTTGGATTGTTCGAAACTTTGAGGTGCAAAACTTTAATTTTTAGTTTTAGAGGTGCAAAATATTAAAAAAAATAAAGAACCAAACAGAAAGTATGACTTTCGGTTTGACTCTATGACTTCTATATTCTAATAATATTTGAGAGAAGTCTCATATTTTAATAATTTTTAAGGACTTCTTCTATAATACAGTAATTATCTCCCATAAATCAGCCATAGTATTTTTTTATTAGATCAAACTTTACTACACTATTTGTCAAAAACCTTCCAACCAAACAAAACTCATAAGTTTCTTCACAAGATTCGCTATCTTCATCGAGGGCAATCTTTCATCTTCTCTTGCCTCTTACAGAGAGAGCTCAGCAAAATCATCCTCCATAATAAATCTCAGTGAAAACTATGGCCAAAATAAACTAGGACAAATTTGCTATAGAAGCCATATGGCTAGAGAGAAAACTTACATGCCATACGGCAGACCTAACTTCTAAAGTAAAACATGTAAAATATTTTTAGATATAATAATAAAATATTTAATATCATATATGAAATTTTTATACATGTAAAATTTTACTGTATAATAAATAGATAACTTTAATTGAATAATTTTAATATATTTTTTTATTCTTACAAGTAATTTTAAAATTTTATCGAAATTTCAATTTTAAGATAATATTTCTGTAATGTATATATATTATATTTTTATATGTAATATATATGTAGGTTAATTATATAAAAAATTAATATTAAATAATAATTTTAACAATAAATTGATTAAAAAATAAATTGGTAATAAATATATATTATTAAAATTTTGATTTAATTTTCTATAATAAATTATTTGGTATTAATTTTCAATAATTTAATCCATTTAATTAATTTATGATCTCATTAAATTAATTTTCAATTTTTTGAATTAAATCAAATCATTTTAGATTTTAATCGAATCCGTTTAAATTTTCATCATAAAGTTTTTGAAAATTCAAATCAATTTCTTTTTATATCAGATCAAAATTTTTATCATGTCGGCATGGATTTATAGTGAGTGCTTGCTATATTTACTGTGTAAAGAGTACCACTTTTGTTATTTATTTATTTATTTATTTATTTTTAGGAAATTGTAGATTGAACGACGTCATTTTGATCTTTGTGACTTGTTTGCGAGTTTGCGAGCGGAGAGCTGAGGCCGTGTGGTGCGAGATAAAGAAAGAGACGGAGGCCGAAGGAGGAGAAGCTATGGAAGAAAAACAAGGGAAGGAAGGACCACCGCCGGGGTGGCATTCTATTCCCCCTCCAGAACCATCGGCACCGCTGCAGCCGCCTCCATCTTCAGGTGAATCGCCTATACTTGCATTTCAGTTGACAGTATTATGTTCACTATTTCTAAAGAGAGAAATAAAATGGAAAAAAAAAAGAAAAAACTTCTGTTGCCTTACAATTTGAAGTGATGCCAGTGACAGTCAGCTTCTCATTCTTTTTTGTTAAATTTCATGGCAAATTGTTGAATTGATTGAAATTCAAGGAAAACCAAGAAATTCTATGATTGAAATTATGAATCTCATCACAGTTTAAGAGATAATGAAGAATTTTCTGATTAAAAATGCTGATTTAGTAGTAAAAGGTTTCAGCTTTCAAGATATTGGCCTGTATTCAGTGGCGAGGCCACCCATATTAGAAGGGGGGCAGCTGCCCCCCTTTTGTTTTGAAATATATATATATATATATATATATAAATATATGTATATATATTACAAAAAAATTTAAAATACTTAATTGCCCCCTTTAAATTAAAAAAAAAATATATATGATATTTTTATTTTGCCTCTCTTCACTAAAATGTCTGACTTCGCCCCTGCCTGTATTTATAAATTACAGTCCTTTTAGTGACTTCGGAAATTTTATCTTCGAATATAAGACTCAAATTATCTCTGATAAAAAAAAGGGGTTCTTTTTTTTTCTATATTTATTGTTTTCTACTTTTAAAAATTTACTCACGGTTTACTTCTAGATGTGTATGAATCATAATATTTTCACTGCAATGCTGCAAGAACTTTGATCCTATGCTGTTAAGGTCAAACGTATCTTGTAATCCAAAACATGACAGCTTGCTGTAAATTATTCTCAATTCAAATAAAAATCAGAGTACCGAGAGCTTCACTGAGTGTTGCTATCACCTAGATTGGGGAAGGGAGCTAGGAACCATCATCATGAGATCGAATTCGATATACTGATATTATTCATGGATGGTTGTAGTATATAATTCACATCACTCTCTGCTATTTTAGATGAATCCTTATTTTGTCTATCTGGTCAAATGGTTTGTGGTTCTTGTCGAAGCCTGCTTTCATATCCCAAAGGAACTAGACATGTTCGATGCTCGAGTTGTCAAATGGTGAACTTTGTTTTAGAAGGTAGTTCCTTTCTTTTTTCTACATTTGGCTAAGGGTGTTTGTTTTCTGGCGTTGTGACAGGAAGTCTTAAGTCCTAACTGAAGTTACATTTATTTTTGAATTGCCTATATAGAGCCCTGCATTAGATACTCATACCTCTCTCTCCGTCCCATTTTTTTTATCTTTCTGTGACTATTATACCTTAGGTATTATGTTATTCTGCAGACAAATACATCTGATTTTGTCTCATTTTGTCATGGATGGTAAGAGATTGTCTACTTGAAGGACTCAACCAATCTGCTCTTTTATCAGATGATGAACGTATCTGGAGTGAGACCCTAATAATAATTGAAGGACTAAATTAGCCCAAATCTTGTCAATGGAATAGTTTATTTGTCTAGATTTTTTCTTTTTTACTTATAGTGTGATTGTATATATATCTGTATTCCATCTTGTAAAAAAACAAACGGCACAATTTAATATATTGTGATTTAACTTGATTGTTCATTTCAGCATATGAGGTCGGGCAAGTTAAGTGTGGTGTATGGGCGATATTGCTGATGTACCCATATGGAGCTTCATCAGTTCGATGTTCCTTCTGCCGTTCTGTAACAGAAATTGGGGTATGTGAACAATTTCATACACACACACTCACACATATATTATATCATTTTTCGTATGATTAATTATGGAGCGGATGCCATTTATAGTGCTAACTAGGACTTTGAATTCAAGATAAAGACTCATTTACATGAAAAGTTGAAAAGTTGTTTAACTGTAGTCATTGACGAGATGAACCGACGAATCATGATGCTAGTATTTCTTATCATGTGGAATTTGCTTTTGCTGTAAAATGTTGCAGATATGATGAGATATGATGATAATGGGATTTTTTTTTTGGTGGGAATTGATGTATCTATGTTCAAATACACTCTTTCAGGGGATGTTTTTATTTTGTAATATTTAGAATTGTATTGATGGATGGTGTTGAATTGTTATTAACAAAAAAGGAATAAGCAATCATCTTTTCTCTATTCTTTGTAATATGTATAAATTCTGTGTAGTGGTACATGTCATCCAGTGCTGATGTTGTAATTTCATATTCTATAAGATACATTTTATTGCATCTGCGGACATTGCTAGACACTAGAATACATTCATGATGATAAAATTTGACATAATTGAAGCCAGACAGTTCCAGATTGTTGTTTATTTTTATTTTTGTTGCAGAAAAGAAATAGAAAAAGGACCTCTGGAACACAATATAAATTAAGACATTTCTGGACTGCTGTGTGGCCTTCATGTAAATTTTATATGCAAATGTTAATCTAGAAACTAACAAAGTCGATGGTTCCTGTGTAGGATCACAACAGGTGCCCACCATGGTCTGTAATCCAAGGGTACCCTCCCCCACCTCCAAAACTTGTTGGGTAAGACCTGCTAAGAGTTCTCATCTTCAAGACTGCATAGACGGAACAATTTGGTGCCAAACTGATGTGGATGATAGCTTGCTGGCCAGAATGTAATTCATCAGAGAAATTTCCTTGGATGTATATGAACTAGTGGACTAATCGATAAGTGGGGGTAAGGCGTTTTTGAAACTCATTAGGAATGAGACGAATAAGACTATCCCGTCCTCTGTATCTTAATTGTTACCTAATTCATCTAATTTATAAATACATAAGCTGTATTATGAGCTGCCTAGTAACCAATACATTTATGATATTTACTTGCAAATGACCTAATATGCTTTGCCTTTTCTCTTTGCCTAAATTTTTGGATTTGTATATCAATTCAAAGGTAAAACTTCACAAGAAGGCTAAATTATCTTCTCGTGTTCCAGGACCAAATTCGCTGGTGAGCGAGTGCAATTTAGTGGCCATTGGGCATTTGGGCTTTTAAAAACTTTTGCTTGAGAACATGTAAAAGAGAAAGCTGCGCCGCTTAAACGGTACTTAATAAAGTTACAATTAGTTCATAGATTTAATATGGAAGGTTCGCGATGTGTGAGACATATTTTGAAAGTTCGATCATAGCTAATTTTAGATTTCTTAAACACAGGAACAAAAGAAAAGAATGAGGTGACGAGTGCTTGGAGAGAGGACCTAAAACCATTAAAGGCAGCAACATCAAAGTGGACAGTAGCGTACGAAGAAAATAACTAAAGAACTAAAGCGAGGGAAACCATATCAGGGAGGTCCCACCGATACGTCACCTAAAAAATCATATACCCTAAATTCGTAACCAAGTTCTGAAGTGCGAAGTAACAACTAAAATGCCGAAGATAAGAAAGAAGATAAATGATTAAATGCTTGCAGGCCTTAGACAAACAGGATTTCGTAAGAAATATTGTTTTGGGATAGGAGGACTTGGCTATATCCACAGTAGAATGCTTGCAGTACTGTCTTTTCATGCTCTCAATCATCTGGTGGGAAGTCCTCATCCGAAGCATTTTCTAGGAATGAGCCAAGCGTTTTCCTCAGAATACTGAAAGTTTTGTCATCCTGTGTTTCAAAGAAGAAAATGCTATTCATCACTGTTCACATGAGGGAGATTACATCCAACAAACAGTAAATTGATTTCTATTTCTCAATTGTACCTGCTTCTTCTTTTTCAAGGACTCCTCCAATCTAGCAATTTTATCAGCACAAGCTTTCTCTTGTTCAGATATCATCTTTTTCTCTTTCTTCCCTGATATTGATCCATTGCAGAATTAGTGCAATTATGTTTCACTACAAGAAAGGAAGAACTATGTTAAACAAAGCTCACTCATTTGTTCATATCGTCCAAACAGCCTTTCCTTGTCTTCTTCAAATTTGGAAAAGGTATCTGTCAAACAGCATTAATAATTAGCCTGTAAAACAATCACTTGGTTTAATGATTTATTCATCATATGGTTTTCTTAAGTTGTAAGATAATCAAGAAAAACATTAAATTCAAACTAAAATTGCCAAATATAACAGGCACAATGCCACCATGCTTAAACATGTAATATGCAGAGTTGATATGGCTTAATCCCCAAACTCCATCACAGATTACAATGATGAGCGACAGCACAAATAAATCCACCTTTTAACGCCTGCAAATGAGATGCTTTCTCTTTGCAAAATTTGTCATAGATCTCTTGAAACTTGGCAGTTTCATTACTCAAGCAGCTCTCACACTGTATATGCACAATCACAAAATCAAAACATATTTCACTCAATTATCATATCAAACTTCTTTCATCCCAGTCATTAATACCCTAATTGATCTCATCAAACCTCTTTTGAGCTCTTTGAAAGCGCCTTTACAAGACTTTGCCTGAAATTGAAAAAACTTAAAAATGAGTTTACACTTTTAAATCTGGCATGTAGACAAATCTACTAGAACTATTTACCTGTCCTTTTCAATTTTCGATTTCAACTCATCAATCATTGACCTGATCTCAGAAGCCACACTGTCACCAAAACGTTAAGTCGTTTCATAAATCAAATGGTGAAACTCAAAATCAAAGTCAATGATCTAGTACTTCAATATTTTATGGAGAATTACTCAAATAATAGACATCGTCAATAATAAAACGACATGAAAATTCTTCAAGCACTAAATTGACGTTTTCGAGCAAAAACAAACAAAATAAGTAATCTCGCTGTTTAAGGAATTCAATCAAACAATAAATAGAGCTACTCGAATTCTATGTCACTGTTCAGAGTCTGCAAATCTCTCGAAATACTGCAAATCAGTCATTCATTACTTAACGATTTCATTTAACAAAAAAAGAGTTAACTCACCTGGAAATAGTCTCCTCGTTCTTTTTCTGGCCGTCTTTTTGTGCTTTCTCTTTGATTTGTTGCAGCGCTGACATGATCCCCTTGATATCGCTGCAATTTCACCATTGCTAGCACAAATCAGAATATATAAAAACAAAAAATCAGAGAAACTGAAAATGCATAAGAGAAAATGATCGAGAAACAGACCTCGAGAGATCGACATCGAATTCGTCCTCGACTCGAAATTTGGAGTCCGATTTGGTGAGTACAGACTCGGCGGCTCGTTTCTTGGAGCTTGTTTTCGCAGCCGACATTGTTTGTTAAAGTTCTTTCTATAACTGAAATGAGAATGAGAAAGTGATTTTTGTGAATTTGGATTTCAGAAACATGAAACGAAAATATCAGAGCTCAAAGTGTCTTCCTAATTTGGCGCTCCCGATTTCTCAATTCAATATTTTTTTAAAAAATAAAAATTGCCTGCGGTATCATTGATACAATTCGTTCTGTTGATCTATAACAAAATGCCACGAGGTCGTCTACATGATTTTCTTTCATTGCTTCCAATTTACTCTTATTATTATTATCTAACTCAATTTATGTTAACTTAATTATATTTATTTAAAATAATTATTTTATAATTCTATTTTATCTGAAATAAATATTTTTTAATCAGTATTTTTAATCATAGATTAAAAAATTATATGTGTACATAGTATATAGACTTTTTTTTTCATGTTAATTGATTTGATTGGATTTAAAATGGATATAAAGTCTTGTATTCTTATTAAGGGGGTGTTTGGTTTAGCTGTTTGATGTAGCTGATAGAGGTTTGAACCCCAAACAGCAGCTGTTTGGTAAAATTTGATGTTTGGTAAAATTTTAAAACAGCAGTTGATAGCTGTTAGGAACTCCAAACAGCTGCTGTTTCAATAAGCTCCTACTCGGAGCTTTTTCATATCAGCTGATAGCTGATTTATATTAAGACTATATTAACCCTATTAAAATAAAATAAAAATTAATATTTATTAGATAATGATATTTTTATTGGTAATTTTACATTCAAACTGCAACAGCTATTGTATTTTTACCAAACACTAACCCGAATCAACTACCAGCTATCCGCCACCAGCTATCAGTTATCAGCTGCTATGAACAGCTAAACCAAACAAACCATAAGTCTTAATGAATAAGCAATAGATCATGGGTAGAGTAAAGCAACAGCGTCATAAAAGAAAATTATCATTAAAAAAGAGGAGTACAAAATGTCTTGAATCACCGTAAATAGATAAAGAAAATTATTATTATTATCTAACTCAATTTATATTTAACTTAATTATATTAATTTAAAATAATTATTTTATAATTTCATTTTCTCTAAAATAACTCTTTTTTTAATCAGCATTTTTAAGCATAGACTAAAAAATTATGTGCACATATATAGTATATAGACTTTTTTCATGTTAATTGATTTGATTGCATTTCAAATGGATATAAATTAAGTCTTTTATTCGTATTAAGTCTTGAATGAGTATAACAATAGGCCATGGGTAGAGTAAAGCAATGGCATCATAAAATAAAATTATCATTAAAAAGCGAAGGGAGTGCAAAATGTCTAAGGCGCAAAAAAATACAGAAGACTACCAATTTTTTCTTAACCTCTAGAATCTTGGAGCAAAAACAAAACAATCATAAACAGGACATATAGAAATAGAGTAATGACCTACATCAAAAATAAGAACTAAAACCATGAAACAACTATCAAACATGAGCAAACTAGCATAAAAAAAGGTAACAATATTCCTAGACCAAACACCCCAAATATCCTTAGATACAAAGTAAACTGATGGAAAAGAAAGACTAAACATCCTTATAGGGAGCATCTGAGAAAAAAGCTCTAATAAAGCAGTGGAGATGAGCTAGAAATGAGTAGCTTCTAAAGAAACCAAGCAGCTACCTTTCCCGGACACTAGCCAAGGAATACAAAAACAAGGAAGCAATACTCTCAAAGATTTGCGAGAAAAGCCAAAGATAGATCAATTTACTTTTGAAAGGAGAATGATAACCTTGAAGCACCTAAAGATACATGAGGAACTAAAAGTATAAAAAATTTAAACATAATGAAAATAAAAGAAAAGAGACCCTGACTTCAAAAATATCATAAAATGTAGGAACAACCACCCACCAAAAAAATCAAGGGTTGGGTGGTGTCGAACACATAAATCGCTAAAGCACTTGCTGGTCAAGGCCCATCTCCTTCCTAGACCAGGTCTACCAAGGACATTCATGTCTCCCTTCAGCCACCAGTGCTGTCCGCAAAGACCACAAAGATCCCCTCTTCATGATCTTCTTTCTTCTTTCTGGCTAAAGATTTCCATCTCTCCGAAGGAGAAAGACAATTTAAGCCCAGAGCTTCTTTGCTTAAAGTCCATTTGGATGGAAGAATAAGACTCATCTCCTCAAGGGAAGGTGGTTTGGGCTCCAGATGGGGTCAACACTGGGTTAGTAACCAAGCTTCCAAAAGAAGCATTCTTGGGCTCTTTTGTGGAGTATGAAATCCCAAAGTAAAGTTTCTTAAAGGAATTCCAAATTCTCGAAAGAAAAAAAAAATCAGACTGAGAAAATGGTCAAGGCTCTAATTCCGTAATAACAAATGAGAATTAAATATGATGAACAAAGAATTGAATTTGTTGAATAGGAAAATACACACAAAAGATTATGTCAGTCTATTTCACCCTCTCACCTATATAATGTACAAAATATCATTATATATAATATTTACATAATAACAACTGTAATTTCTACATAATTCTAGCCTATAATCTCATTACATTATCACATAATATTTACCCTTATTCTTGTCATAACAAAGAATATTTTGTTTCCATAATTTTTTACATTCTAATTATGTTCGCACGTGTGGATAATTGGTGTTTAGTATGATAAAGAATAGCAGGAAATTAGGGGGTTTAGAGAGACAACGTAAAAATGGAATAGAAAGGGAGAGGAAGAGGAAGAAGAAAATGCACCATATTTTTTAAAAATAAGTGAAAGAAAACATAAAATTAAAAAGTTAAAAAGTTAAAAATAAAAAAATAAAGAGTAGGAAAATTGTAAATAAAAAATTAGAAAAGTAGTAAATGGTATAATTTTCTTTTAAAATTGATCGTTTCATTTACAAATAAATTTATTTATAAATTAATTATTAAATATATCGAAGGAGAAAACAAAGGTGATCTTGGGCCGGACACTTTCTTTTCAGTCTTTTTCAGTCTTGCTAAGTTGCCACCAGTCTTTCAAAACAAATGTCTTTTTTTATGGCAAAAAAAAAGTTATTTTTTTTATAATTTATCTCTATTTTATGTTAAAGGAAAAAGATAAAAAAAATCTCTATATTTTCATTTAGGTACATATTACTCGTTTATTTTTATTTTTTGGCACATTTAAGTATAAAAAAGTTGTCATTTAAACCCCTTAATAAATATAAATTTTAAATTCGTTACTGATTATACAGATTTGACCTAAAAAAAAAAGTGGAATGCACTCTTGTAATAAATCATAATAATATGTGGGACCCATAATTATGCAAATTCCTCTTTTCCTTGTTTTTTTAAGGAGTTGAATCGTAATCTATTCTAATAATTAAAAGATGTGCGAAGTCGCCTCAATTTTACTATGTCATTTATAAATTTTTAGCCAATTATTTTTTTTGCTGAATGTTAAATTTTATGGCCAAACATATACTAAGATGTTAACAAGTGTCAAAATTTGTATTATTTATCTTTGTTGAGGTTTAAGTTTACATTAAATACATATATAAAAATAAATAAATAATATATATATGGTTATTTCTGTATTTATTTTAAAGGAACACATGTTTATATTATTAGGTATGTTTTTATCTCATTTCTTATATTCTTTTTAAAATTTTTTTTACTATATTCTATAACTATAGTTAATATTTTTCTTTCAGTATCTTTTTATAGATAATTTGATATAAATAAATAATTATAATATTTTGACAGACAACATTTTTTCTACTTAAATTAATATTTTTAACTTTGAATATATATAGACAAGTACAGTTTTAATAAAATTGAGTTAAAATTTATTAATATAAAATATTTTCTTATTCCCGCATAATAATTTTTTACAGTAAAATTAAAAATGAATGGAATTATTCATTTTTAATCTAATACGATCATTCTGTTTGTTTAAAAAAAAATTTTCACAGTGAAATTGTTCAAAATTTTTATATGAGAAATCAATAATTTTAATTAAATTTTAAATTTATAAATAATTTTAATATATTTATATTGAGACTAAAAAATTATTGTAAATTTTAAATTTTTGTCATCATATCTGCAAGGAGTGATCTGTCCCCTTTTATATGATCATTGATCATTTCTCTACGGCATCGATTGGTCACTAACTGCCCTTAACCAACCACTCATACTTTTGGACTTACAGTATTAGATGAATTAAAATATTTTCCATAAATAAAAGAGGAATCATAATAATCAATTTAACCATATGGAAAGCAAATATATTGGCAATTTCTCATAACGAAAATTTATTGTTGCCAGAATGATTTTCTTGGACAAATTTTTAAAGCACTTAGAGGAAGATGAATGTCCAATTAAGTTTTGATACACATAAGTTGATTGTCTTAGTCAACACTCCATCGAATAATATGCTCACGGTATCTCTCAAAAAAATCACAAATTATTGTGCAATTTTATCAAAATGAAAACCATATGGAAAATCATAAACTTGCACCCACATATCAATGTGATTGAATTTTACATATTGTGAATCCTCACTCTCCTTAAGGTGATGCATAGTAATATATTGGTTATGATATGACCATGGACCACCACTGAGAACTCTCTATAAGTCTACTTCATAAAAGAATTAAAAGAGAAATAAATGAGTTTCCAATTTTTTTATGAAACAAACATGAGGTAGCATCAGCTTAAAGCATTGGCATTAACTCTCCGATCAATCACCATCCTGCCAATTAGAATGAACTCATTCACAATTTCCTCATCAACAATGTGATTGACCTCATGCCTCCTCTTCGATCTCTAAATCATCTTGCTTATCTTCCATGGGAGCTAGTTCAATCATCAAGGTATCTATAATGAAATGATAGAATCACAAACAAAATAAATCTGATAAAAAGAATCCTATTAGAAATTTAGAACATTGCCTTAGGATAAAAAGAATCCTATTAGAAATGTAAATTTATTTAGTGCATCTCTTGATTCTTACATTGTCGGTCTTTATTAATTAATAACTTAATTAAAATGAAAGATAATGAATTTTTCATAAATCTTTTTAATTTTTCCTTTATAAATTCTTTCAAACTAATCAAAGATATATATATATTGATTAAAATTAATTTTTTTAAAATTTTAAATTAAAAATTAATAAATATATTTTTTTTTATTTTTCTAATCAATTTTGTCTAAATTTTTAAATCATTTTAATTTCAATTTCACTTGATTTTATTTCAATTATGCCTCAAGATATAAAATTTCAGTCAAACGGGACCTAAAGTAAATGGTGATAAACCTGAGGGCACTGTACTAAATGCCAACTCAAATTATATATGTATCTATCTATAAGCTATACTTTTTTTAATGTAAATTTATATAATGTATCTCTAGATTTTTATGTTGTGGGTCTTTATCAATTAATTACTTAATTAAAATGAAAAATAAAAAAGAGAATAGAACTTAACATGATATATTATTTAGAAAAAAAAAATAAAAAATTACTTCATTAAAAATTATTTAATTTTATTATATGTCTAAACATATATATATTTTTAAAAATTTTAGTTAAAAAAATCTGATCTAACACTTTTAATCCCAAAAATAAATTAACCATATTTATTAAAATTAATGTATTTAAATTAAATATAATTATAATATTATACATTGTCAAAATTATATATATTTATATATTTAGATATCAAAAATTTTAAAAAATTAAATAATAAACCCTAAACCTATTTAACTTTCTAAATATTATGTATTATTTAGATATCAAAAATTTTAAAAAAAATTATGGCAAACTTATAAATAATTATGGTATACCCATAAAAAATTATGGCAAATCTATAAATAATCATGGCATATCCACAAAAAAATTATGACATACATATAATATTCATTTTGGGCTTTGGGTTTTTTTTTCTATTACGTATTTTTTTTAATAAACTATTACATACCTCTATATAATTTCTACAATTACATATTTTTTTGAATAAACTATTATATACTTATATTTAATTTATAATTAATAAATTTTTTATAAATACTTGAGTTGTTGGTCTTTATTAATTAATAACTCAATTAAAATAAAAGATAAAAAAAGACTAAAACTTAACATGAAATATTATTTAGAAAAAAAAAACAAAAAATTATTTCATTAAAAATTACTAAATTTTATTATATGTCTATACATGTATATATGTTTTTAAAAACTTTGGTTAAAAAAATATGTTCTAACACTTTTAACCCCAAAATAAAAAATATGATCTAACACTTTTAATCCCAAAATAAAAAATATGATCTAACACTTTTAACCTCAAAATTAAATTAATCATATTTATTAAAATCAATATATTTAAATTAAATATAATTATAATATTATAAATTTCCAAAATTATATATATTTATATATTTAGATATCAAAAATTTTTAAAAATTAAATAATAAACCCTAAACCTATTTAACTTTCTAAATATTATGCATTATTTAGATATCAAATTTTTTTAAAAAATTATAGCAAACCCATAAATAATTATGGTATACTCGTAAAAAATTATGAAAAATCCATAAATAATTATGGCATATTCATAAAAATTATGACATACACATAATATTCATATTAGGCTTTGAATCTTTTTCTACTATTATATACTTTTTTTTTAATAAACTATTACATATATCTATATAATTTCTACAATTACATATTTTTTTTGAATAAACTATTACATACTTCTATTTAATTTATAATTAATAAATTTTTTATAAATACTTTTCTATAATATATAATTAATTATTATCATAACTTGATTTATTTGACATGTAATTTGTCCTTTTTTAATTCCTTCAATAATATATACTACATAATTCCTTCAATGATATATACTACACAATTCTTTTAATGATATATGATATATAAATGGTTAATTTATTCTTACTGTGTACTTCTATTTAATTTATAAATAATAAATATTTTTATAAATATTTTTCTACCATATATATAATTAATTATTATCATAACTTGATTTATTATTTAATATGTAATTTGTCCTTTTTTAACTTTTTCAATGATATATACTATACAATTTCTTTAATGATGTATAATATAAATAGTTAATTTATTCTTACTGACCCAATAAAAAAGTAGTTAATTTATTATTAACTATTTTAGAACTTATTGATTCTATATTATGGCATTTATTGAAAAAAAAAAACTAGAAGGTAAATTTTATGGTGGCATATGGATATGGATAATCTTATCTCTAATTGGAATGCAAATTTCATTTGTTGTGAATTATAGTGAAAGCAATCAAATGACATTCCAAATAAAAAAAATAGTAAAATAAACTTTTTAATTTGATTTATATTTGCACGTTAATGATTTTACGGCGGTTTAGGTGCTTATAATTATACATTGCCAAAATTATATATATTTATATATTTAGATATCAAAAATTTTAAAAAAAAATTAAATAATAAACCCTAAATCTATTTAACTTTTTAAACATTATGCATTATTTAGATATCAAATTTTTTTAAAAATATTATGACAAACTCATAAATAATTATGACAAACCCATAAATAATTATGGCATATCCATAAAAAATTATGACAAACCAATAAATAATTATGGTATACCCATAAAAAATTATAACATACACATAATATTTTTATTGGGCTTTGGGTCTTGTTTCTACTATTTCATACTTTTTTAAACAAACTATTACATACCTCTATATGATTTCTACAATTATATACTTTTTTTTAATAAACTATTACATACTTCTATTTAATTTATAATTAATAAATTTTTCATAAATACTTACATTCTGGATTTTTATTAATTAATAATTTAATTAAAATAAAAGATAAAAAAGAGACTATAATTTAGTATGATATATTATTTAGAAAAAAAGTAAATGGTATAATTATTTTGTAATTTTTCAAAATATCACTTTTATTTTTTATATATTTTATATACTCTTCAATTTTATCTTTAATTTTTATAATATATTTTAAATGTTAGTCATGTGTAATTAAATGATTAAATTTTTTTATAAAAAAATAATATATATATATATATACATCTCCAAAATAATGCGAAAATATCATTCTCGTTTAATATTGAAAGCAAGAACACCGTGACAACCCAAAAAAAAAACCACAACATCAAAATTAGGAAGTGTCACAATTCTTGAATGAAATGAAGGTACAATAAACTTGTCTTCGGTTGAAATAAAGAAAATAGTTGCTTTTTCTTGATGGTTGAATTTCTTTTTACAGTAAAAGATGGAGACCAAAGTTTTAATTTGTAGCGAAATCATAATTTAGATAAAAAGAAGATTTTTTTTAAAAAAATTATAAATTAATTTTTATTTTATTTTATTTTTATATTAAAAAAATTAAGATAAATAATTAATATTTATATTTATATTTAATTTAAATATTATATTAAATATTAAAATATTTATTATTTTTATTTTAATATTCAAATGTCACTTTAAAAATTACATAATATATATTATTTTTTAAATAATATTTATATTTTCTGAGATATTTTAAAAAAATATTTAAATTAATTATTTTTAATAAATTCATATGATAAAATATTTTTTACAAATAATTAATCTAATTGCAAAACTCCTAAAACCCCAGTTTATAATTAAAATACAAAATAATTAACCAAATCACAAAATTTCAAATTCTTAATTCATATTATAATCAAATTTCAAAATAATTAATCTAATTATTAAAATAATAAATTAAAACCTATAAATTTAAATTTAAATTAAACAATAATTATATATATATATATTATACTCAATAACATTATCAAAATAATAAATTAAAAATTAATTTTAAAATTTTAAAATAATTAATATTTAAAATTAATTTTAAAATATATATATATAGAGGGTGTTTCTCAAAACTGGAGCTTTTCAGCTTATTGTGAATAAGTGATTTTTAGATTATAATCAGATTAAAAATAAGCAGTTAAGCGTTTCTGTAAACTAGTTAATAATCAGCTGATAATCAGTTTATAATCAGTTAAGTGTTTCTATAAAATCAGCTTATAATCAGTTTTTAATTGTAGAAACTGTCAAAATGACCAAACTGTCCATAAGTTTATTTATTGTATAAAAATAATTTTTTAAATGTCAATTCAAAATTTATTTTGCAATAATAATAATAATAATAATAATAATAAAATTTCTTTGATGGGAACTAAAATGTATAAGGTAGGCAAATTTAGAATATTGAAGATTAGGTAGGGATAGTATGGTCTTTTACTTGGTCAAAACTGCTTAAAAAATAAGTGCTTAAAAAAAAGTAGCAAAACCCAACTTTTAAAAAACTGATTAAAATCAGATTATAATCTACTATTTAAGTTTTCAGAAACACTTAAATAAACAACTTATAATCTAAAAACAACTTATAAGCAGTTTTGACCAGCTTTTAAGTTTTGAGAAACACCCTCATAGTAGAACCAACAGGATAATGAATCCTCCATGCCGCCTGATCCCGCCCTTGATTTCTAGGAATGGACAAAAGTCTCATTCTAAAACCATTCGAATTGATATTTGTACAGAGTGAAAGAAAGTGATACAGAAAATAATCGATACAGTTTTTCAAGAACCTAAATTTGAAGAATGCCTAATTAAACAGAGGAACAATTTGAAGAAAATTATATACGTATAATATGACTATCCGAGTTATAGATATTGACAGGGGTGGAACCAAGGGGAGGCATGGGGTCCATTGCCCCCCTTAGTTCCTGTATATATATACATATGCATATGTATATATATGTATATGTATATTTATAGATACAAAAAATTAATAATACTAATATATATATAATATAAAATTAAGCCCCCTTGTTCCTATATACATATACATATCTGTCTATATTTGTATATGCATATGTATATTTATAGATAACAAAAAATTAATAATACTTATATTTATATAATATACTTATATAAATATAAGTATACCTATATACATATACACATTATATACTTATATTTATATAATATAAAATTAATTTATAATATAATATATAATATTTATATATATTTGTGTGTGTATGTCTATTTATTTTTTTAAAATTAATTTTTAAATATTAATTATTTTAAAATTTAAAATTAGTTTTAATTTATTATTTTGATAATATTATTGAGTATTATAATTATTGTTTAATTTATAAGTTTTAGTTTATTATTTTGATGATTAGATTAATTATTTTAGAATTTGATTATGAATTGAAATTTGGATTTTGATAATTAGGTTAATTATTTGAAATTTGATTATGATATGAATTGAGAATTTAAGATTTTATAATTAGGTTGATTATTTTGCATATTAATTATAAATTGGGTTTAGATTTTTGTGATTATGTTAATGATTTTGTAAAAAAATTATATTATATAAATTTATTAAAAAATAATTATTTTAAACACTTTCTTTAAAATATCTCAAAAATATATATGAATATAATTTAAAAATAATATATATTATGTAATTTCTCAAAGTAAAATTTAAATATTAAAATAAAAATAATAAAAGTCTTAATATTTAATTATTTAATAAGAAAATAAAATTTAACATAAATATTAATACTAAGTATTTATATTAGTTTTTTAATAAAAAATAAAATTAAATATAAATTTATTTATAATTTTTTTCCTTCAAAATTTTGCCCTCCTTCATCTGAATCCTAGTTCTGCCACTATATTGACTTCTAGCATCGTAAGTGAATCAAAATTTTTTTAACAATATTCTATGAATTTTTTCAATTGGAAGAAAAAAAAAATTGGAATTATATTACAGAAATCAATTTCTGTTGGGTTCTATATTCTCTCCTAGTACCATTGCTGAAGCAAAAATGGCGATGATGGTGACAATAAGCAGGCTAAGTTGGCGATAATGGTGAGCAAGCTTAGCTGAGAAGACTTCCTGAAAATGATGGTAAGAAATGGTGTGAGAGGAGCAAGACGACTGTGATGAGCTTTCTTTTTTCATTTTTCTTCTTCAAATTTTTTTTTTTTAGTTTTTTATTATTTAAATATATATTTTTAAATTTTTTTTAATGCCAAATTTGCCCTTCGATTGACAATAAAGCAGCTGAAATTTAAGGCACGTTAAAATAGGAGCCAAAATGCTAGTTTTTCTTATATTTATGCATAAATGAGCAAAAAAAAAGACATTAAGTGCCAATATATACTTCAACAAAAACATAAATAGCAAATTTATACCGTCTACCTAAAATAAATTAATAGGCACCACAAAGATTATATACATAGTGCTACAAATTAAAATCGGATTGATTGATTTCTTTCTTTGTTTTTTCTAATATTTTTTTATACATAATATGGAATATCGATTATGTTTTATAGATAATTGAAAAATGCATTGTCATTAAATACATTTTTTTATAGAATATAATAAAGTATGATATAGATTTAAAAAAAAAAGGCAAACACAAGCAAATTAAATTTCTATAAATAATTTGATGAATCTAACATAGATTTGAAGTCTCAATTTTAACCGATCACGCAAAATAGCGATATAAATATATTTGCCCAAATTATTTTGTTAAAAAAATACTAATTGTAGTCATTTTAGAGAGTGATTATTGGGTAATTTTTTTCTATTAGTTAAAAATATTAATTATAATATCTCTCATCATAAATAAATTTATAATAAAAAAAATTTAGCCAATACTGAAGAAATTGTCCAACAATCACTCTCTAAAATAACTGCAATTAATATTTCTTTTTTTCAAAATATACAAAATCAACATGCTATGATTTTCCGTAAAAAAAAACATTGTAGGATATGAAATGTATTTATTACCCTCCATTAAAATATGAATAATTATACGCTACAACCGTTGTAGCAATAAATGCTTACAACGGACCAATGAGATTCTTACACTTTGAATAAATGCCTACAACGGACCAATGAAATGAATCATTTAATCTACGTGTAAGAATCTCATTGGTCCGTTGTAGGCATTTATTGCTACAACGGTTGTAGCATATAATTTTTCATTAAAATATAGCTAAATTAGCAAACTATCAATTAATGTGATCACTGATTACATTACATGGGAAATGCAAATACTTTTTAATTTCAAAATAATGTTTTGAAAACTTCAAAAGTGAAAATTAAAAATTTAAATAATAAATGAAAATTTAAAATTGTAAGTGTTTTGACAAAAAAGAAAATTAAGTATTGAATATGCATAAAATATTTATTTTTTGTAATCAATACGGATAAGATATATAAGATTTATACTTCTTTTTTTTATTTTATTAGAGCAAATTGTCCGAAATAATTGTAGAGTGTACATCAAATTTTAATTTTAAAAATATCCAATTTTAATCTATAATAATTAATATATCAAAGTATATATTTGATATGCAACTGCCTAATATACAATATACCGAAAGTGTATATAGAACATATTTTCAGTTAAAAAAATATCTTTAAATTTTTCTCAAAATTATAAAAAAAATAAAAAAGTGATATATCATGAAATTTTCTCATACTTTAAAAAATAAAAAAAAATATTAGAATGAATATTTTAATACTAAGCCCGTCATTTTTCGTGTACTTGTTTTTTTTTTTTTGCACTCTTAACATACTAATTTTCGAACTTATTTTTTATTTTTTTTTGTTACATCTCTAATATTATATTGAAATTTTTGGTTAATTCGCCATGTTATTAATATTAAATTAGTTATAAAATTTCATATTAATAAATCAGGCTTATCAGTGTTTTGGAATATAATAAAAATTATTTTTTAAAAATAAATATTAAATTAAATTTTCAATAAATTCAATTCTAATATGAAAATTGATTAAAATTTGATTTTAATTAAGACCTAAGCCTAACCAATTGTATTCGTCCTAGAAATAACACTAGTACCAGAAATTAAAGAGCGTTGAAATTTTAAATCTTGATGGGAGCAAAATATACCACCAATTCAACTTTAAAAAAAATAAATTGAAAATTTCTTGTTTATGTTAGTTAATTAAGGAGCAGCTATATTGCTTTAATTTTCACTGTAGATGTTAGTAGGTAGAGGAGGAGGGTGATTCTGCGCAATTATATATCTTTTTGGTGATTAATTTGGGTCTCAACTACATAAAATAATTGAATTGTAATTCAATTGTTGTTAGTTTCTTGCTTTTTGTTCTTTAGAGAATGACCATTAATTAAGATCAGAGACCAACTGGGATGAATCTATGATTATTTCATTGAAAGGGTCAAAAATATTTTATAAGAAGTATATATAATTTTTAATAAATTATTATTTGAAATTAAAAGATAATTTAATTATTTATAAATTAATTATATATAGTCATAATTTTTAAAAAAATAACAATTAAAAAAAGAATATTTATCCTTGCAGACGAATGTAGAGTCATAATCTACCATAAAATTCAAGCAAACTTTACAAAAATACTAGAAAAAAAAATTAAATTTACCATATTTTTTAAAATATTTTCAGATTTAGCATAATTTATAATTTTTTTATAAAAATATCATATTTAGATAGCATATTATGAGTTTATTATGGGTTTATGAATTTATATAATTTATTATGAATTTATTGTAAAATAACTAAAATATTCGTAATAAAAATTAAAAAAATTATAAAATATGGTAGAGATTGTAATTTTTTAAAATTAGGATTAGGAGCCATTATATTAAAATTACAAGACTTTATAATGTTTTTAATACCAAAAAAATATATAAAAGCTAAAAAAAAAATTTTAAAAAAATACAGATGTAGTAAATTAAAAAAAAATCGTGAGCGACCCTTGGTCAGCTAATTGTTTGAATTTATATAATTTCGAAAAGTAATTAACTCATATATAGTAATTGAAAAGTAACACTATTTTTTACCGGTTGTACCACTATTTTATATATGACGTATGAAGCACCACATAATTTACCTGAAACTAGAAACAATTTAGCATATGAATCAACTGAAATCTAATAGACCAATAATAAAATTATGAAATTGTCACTGAAATTAAATCATATATAAAACATTGAGAAGTACTGTTACTTGGAATTGGAATCAATGGACCACAAATAAACAATAGAGGCGAAGCCAAACTTTAAAATAAAGAGAGGTAAATATTTTTTTTATAAATTTTAACTTTTTTCGTATTTATTTATCTATTCTTTTGTTTTAATAGTATTTTATAAATTTATTAATTTATTAATAATATATTTTCATTATTAAAAAATTAATTAATAAAAAAATATTAATATATATATATGTACAGAATTCTAAATTTATAAAATTATTCATAATAAAAATTAAATAATGAATATAATTTTTTTAAAAAATAATTAAAATTAATAAATTATTTAATTTATTAAATAAGTTCAAATTAATTTAGTTAAAAAATTTATCCATTTTTTTATTATTTTTTTATATTTATATATTATCAATATTTTGTCAATTTTTTAAAAAAGAACTATTGATTATAGAATAAATAATTTATTATAATTTTTTTAACTTCTTGTAAAAAATAAAAAAAATGGAGTAATTTAAAATTTAAAAAAAATTAATAAATAATTCAAAATTTTTTAAAAAATATTATACATATATATATTTTTAAAAAGAGTTGTCCCCTTTCTCATTAAGATATCTTTGCTACTGACCACAAATTTAGGGTTCGAAATCAACTGAAACTATTAGATTTAACATATAATACCTTAATACAATACCTATGAAGCACCACATAATTTGCCTGAAACTAGAAACAATTTAACATATGAATCAACTGAAATCTAATAGACCAATAATAAAATTATGAAATTGTCACTGAAATTAAATCATATATAAAACATTGAGAAGTACTGTTAATTGGAATTGGAATCAATGGACCACAAATTTAGGGTTCGAAAAAATTCTTTATTAACTAAAACAATATATATATTGTGTTCCCCAATTATTATTTCTATCACATTAAATGAAAATTTTTAAGTTATTATTAGTGTAACAGTATTTTTAAATAATTGACTTTATAATTTTCATTATAAATTATTTTAATCATTATATAAATATTAATATATTTCTATAATTACATATTATTTTATTTATTGGATAATAGATATAATAAAAATTTTGAAAAATCCTTTAGAATTTAAATCCATATGAGATATTAATGAAGCATGATGAGGTATTGGAATTAGTATACTTTCATTTCATCATTAATTACATCAAGTAAAAGAAAAGAATAAAGAAAAAAAAAACTCACTAATTGACAATTTTTTTTTAAATTAAGGAAATAAAAGCACCCTTTTTTTTATGTTTTGTGATAAAATTTTTTCTTTGATTAGAATAAAATAAATACTTAGCTATTGGATTGTGCGTGAGAAAACATAAGCATTTTATTAGTGGAAATCATGTTAAAAGAATCAATTTTGAAACGAAACAAAAGAAAAAAGTATGTCACTACAAACAGTTAATGTTGTTGGAAACAATAAATAAATAGATTAATAAAAACACGAACACTTTTTGACTTTAAGGTGGAACGAGCCCATTTACTTTTTATTTTTTCTTTTTCCATTGTTCTTGACTCTTAAATCTTTTCACCTAATTTCTACTGATTTAGTGCGTCAGATTTCCTTCTAGAAAAGTTTCCACATAATAGAAGTATCAAAACAGTTTGGCAAATGGTATAATTTGACATAACTAAGATGATCATAAATATAATCTATTTATTAATAATATCAATATAAATATAATATTAAATTAAATGAGTTATGTAAATATAATATACATAATATATTTATTTAAATGAATCTTATACGGATCATATAACTAAATACGATCCATTTAATTTACATAATATTTATATAAAAAAATTATATTATATATTATATTTTTATTTTTAAATTTGACGTTGTTATTATTATTATTTTTTTATAATCTTTTACCTTTTCAATTTAGCATTTTATTGTCTTTTAGTTTTTTAATATTACCTTAACATCTTTTTTTTTTTCATATTTATCATCTTCAGTAATGCATCTCTCTTTCAACATATATATATATATCGACTTTATTTGTCATTTTTAATAGATATTGAAGTCTAGGTTCTTTATGTTTTTCAAAAAATATTACATGTATCAAATTGATTCGGATCAAAAATATTTATACATTAATTACATTAAAGAAATGACTATTTTAACCTTGCATAAATTATTAAAGTGAACAATAAATGCAGAATTAGAATAATCATTTCTCTAATGCAATTAATGCATAAAATACTTTTGATCCGGATCAATTTGATCCATTTACCATTACTCATATATTTTTTTAATTTATAAATTACAATCTAGTGTTTATATTTACAAGAATATCAAGCGGTGGATCCAGCGCAAATGTTAGATATTTCTTCTTGGAGTCTGTGAATCTCTGCTTGTGCACCCTTTTTTTCTGCAGCAGTTGAGTTTGAACTTTCTCTAAGATTTGATTGGAAACGAATTTTTAAATCATTGCGATTGAAAAATGGAAATCTAAGTGCAATGCTTTGTGAAACATGAGGGATTGTTCTTTTCCATTCCAACATATGATAAGATCAATTTAGATATTAGGCCTTCCTATTTGTGATTTTGTTTTCTTGTATTTTTGTTATGTCCTAAAGAATCTGGTTTTCCAATTAGTTTTGGTTGTGTGCCAGTGATTATGGCCTTGCCATACCTACTTTTGCCTGTGATGGAAGATTCCTCCACATGCATTCATGGCTTAAAGTTTTAACATTTTTTATTACATTAAACCAAATCATTTCCTTTATGGCAGTGGTTTAAAATTGATTTGCATGTCTTAATTTGAATATTTTCCTAATTGTAAATATTTTTTAATTTTTTATTTGTTTGAATTGTATTTTGGGTTTAAACGGTAAGTATTAGATATTTTTTTTCTTCAATCTAAATACACACTAACAAACTCTAAAATGAGAGAGAAAGGAAAATGATCGAAGAAGAGAAAATGAGAATTCTGTTATTAGTTACTTAAGAGCTACAGTATAATTGGAATATATATACACAGAAAATCTAACAGATTTGTAACTAACTGAGCAACTTGCTAATAGTTGCAAAATATCTACTAACTTCTACAACCTTCTACTATTATTAAGAAGAAAATATTGAGCAAGTATAATTCTAAAACTGTGTCGTATTAGCCCTCTTTAAGCTGGAGCATATATGTTATGAATGTGCAGCTTGGATATCGAATGAAGAAATAAAAAATCAGCTAATTGATTGGCTGAAGATACTGGAAGAAGATGAATGGGCACAGACCTGATCTTTTCAGGCACAACATGACAGTCGATTTTATTATGTTTAATTCGCTAGTGATATATTGGATTTTGTGCTGTATGCATAGCACAGAGGTTATCATAGTATATGAGTGCTAGAGAAGATAAAGGGAGTCCAAAATCTTTCGGTAAATAAGCTAGCCATTGAACCTATGTTGTTGTAGCAAGAGCATGATACTTAGCCTCTGAACTAGATCTTGAGATAGTAGATTGCTTCTTTGATTGCCATGAAACCAAAGAGTCTCCAATAAATAAACAGTAACCAAAAATAAATCTTTAAAAATCGGGATAGGATGCCTAATCTGAGTAAGAGAAAGCCTTAAGCTAAATTACCGAAGTAGAAGGGAAGAAGATGCCCAAACTAGGATCCTTCTTGATATATCTAAGCACCTTATTAGCTGCTTGAAGATGAATAGTAATAGGTTTTTCAAAAAATTACGATAACTGTTGAACTGCAAAAGAGATGTCGGGTCGAGTAGTACACAAATACAATAACTTTTCCAGTAGTCTTCAATGGAGAGTACCATCTGGTAAAAGCTCACCCATAATAGTGAGTCTCTGAATCGAAACCATTGGTGTTGCAGCTGGTTTGCTTCCTAAGAACCTCATATCTTTAAGCAAATCTAACGCATACTTTCTTTGGCATAAAACTTTAGCTGACCCAAATCCTTGATTTGAAATTTTTGATGGAGAAAACCCTTAACAGCTTCAATTTCTCCCAAATCATTACTGGCCAGTGTTACATCATTAACGTAAATCAAAAGAGCAATGAACATTTTAGCATCTCGTTTAAGAAATGAGGAATCAACATTTGCTTGAGAGTAACCCTGAGTTACCAGAGCATCTGTAAGTTTGGTGTTCCATTGACGGCTCACTTGCTTTAATCCGTAGAGGGAGTTCTGCAATTTGCACACTTTGCCTGAATTACTTGAATCAAAACCCTAAGGAAAATTGATTCGTAAAGGAATTTCTGGATGAGCTAACAAGACATATATAGGATGACATCCCTTGGTGTACGATATTTACAGATGATATTGTATTAATATATGAGACTCAAGCAGGGGTAAGTCAAAAGTTGAAGTTATGGAGAAGCACTTTGGAATCTAAGGATTTTAAACTAAGTATGACTAAGACTGAGTATATGCATTTTAGATTTAATAGCGAGAATAGAGAAAGAGACAAAACTATTTTAGATGAAATAGCAGTATCTCATAGTACTTATTTTAGATACCTTGACTCTATTCTTCAAGAAGATAGGGGTTGTGAAGAAAATGTAAATCGTAGGATTAAAATTGGTTAGATGAAGTGGAGGGGTGCTACAGGAGTTCTATATGATCAAAAGATGCCAATTAAATTAAAAGAAAAGTTTTATTGCACTACAATACTGCCTGCGATGATGTATAATAGTGAGTGTTGGGCAGTAAAAGAACAACATATGAGTAAAATGCATGTTGCGGAAATAAGAATGATAAGATGGATGTATGGTTATACTAGGATGGATAGAATCTGTAATGAGTGAATTAGAGAAAAAGTGGAGGTAGCATCTATTGAGAATAAGATAAAAGAGCATAGATTGAGATGGTTTAGCCATTGGAAACGAAGACCTAGAGATGCACCAGTTAAAAAAACCGAACAAGTTAGAGTAGATATAGCTAAGAGAGGCAGAGGTAGGCCTAAACTGACTTAGTCAAAGGCAGTCCAAAATGATCTTATGATGTTACATCCATCAGAAGAGATAACCCTAAATCGTATTGAGTGAAAAAGAAGAATCCATATAGCCGACCCCAATTAACTTGTGATTAAGGTTTTGTTGAGTTGAGAGGAATTTCTGCATGTATACTTCTTCATTGAGGTCTCCATAAAGGAAAGTGTTATTGATGTCAAATTGATAAAGACGCCAGTTCTAAGATGCAGCAAGTGCTAAAAGAGTTTGTACTGTTGTCATTTTGGCAATAGGAGAGAATATATCAAGAAAGTTAACTCTTTCTTACTGGGTATATCCTTTTGCTACTAGCCAAGCTTTACACCTCTCAATTGACCCATCTGCGTGATATTTTACTTTTTAGACCTATTTACAATCAATTGGTTGTTTGCTAGGTGGTAAATTAACAAGAACCTAAGTATCATTAGCTTGAAGAGAATCAATTTCAGCTTTCATAACATCTCTCCAGCATTGGTGAATGATAGCTTTTTTGTAATTTTTAGGTTCTAAAATGGTTTCTAAATTTTGGGTAAAAATTTTATGGTCAAGAGGTAAATAGTCATAAGAAAGAAAAACTTGAATGGTATGAGGTGTGGTGGTCTTAGTTGTATTAGTTTTTGGTGCAGGTATTTGGTAATCTTGAAGGTATGAAGGAGCATTTCTGGTTCTAGTTGATCTTCTGTGGTTAGTAAGGTTGTCTTGAGGTAAGGTACCTGATTGTGTTTGGTTAGTATTTGGTTGAAGTGTATGATTTGGTTGCATATCAGTTGGTTGATCTGTTGTGTTAGGAATTAAGTCAGGAGCAGTTGGGGCATGCGAGGATGGTTTTTGTGTATTTGCTGTGATTTGAGGACTTGATTGAGTAATCTGGTTGAGCTGAAGGTCTGAATTGGAAACTGAGCTTGGTTGAAAAGAATAATCAAGGTCCTTTGTACAAAAATCATTAGAGAAAGACAAAGGAAGCACAAACTCATTATTGTGTACTAAAGTGATATAGCTCTGAGTGTTAGTCTGATTAGTGAAGGGAATTATATTTTCATGAAGAATCACATGTCTAGAGATGAATATATGTTTGGTATGAAGGTTAAAAAGTCTCTAGCAATTAGTATAGGGTGGATAACCAAGAAACATGCAAGGCACTGCCTTAGGATCAAATTTAGATTTGTTGTGATCAACTATTGATGCATATGCTAGAAAACCAAAGGCTCTTAAGATTGAGTAATTTGGATTAGAATTGTATAGGAGTTGAAATGGAGAAGAATTGTTTATTATGGGAGAAGGGATTCTATTAATGAGGTAGACAACATGAGAAATACAATCAGACCAAAAAATTAATGGGAGATTAGCTTGAAATATGAGGGCTCTTGCAACATTGAGGATATGTTGGTGTTTTCGTTCAACTATTGCATTTTGTTGACGTGTATATTGGCATGAAGTCTAATGTATGATACCTTTAGACTGGAAAAACTATGGTATATTGATTTCCATGCCATTATCTGCTCAAACAACATTGATCATGGTTTGAAATTGAGTTGAAACAAATTGAACAAAATTTTGGATAATGCCTCGTACTTCTGATTTTAGTTTTAATAAAAAGACCTGGGTATCTAGACTTGTCATCAACAATGGTTAGGAAATATTTAGATTGATTCAACTTTCATTGGGCCCCATATATCTATGTGAGTAGATCAAAGCAATGAAGAACTGTAGAATTGCTTAAGGGAAAAGGTGATTTTTTTCTGTTTTGCTAAATGACATACATCACAATGATGAAGATCTGGTACATGAATGTTAGAATCTACATTCTGAAGCAATTTTAGTCTAGGCACAAAGAGATGAGCTAGCCTAAAATGCCATATATGTGAAGATACAATAGAGTTGACAGTAGGTGCATATGTTTGATTAATTGCTGAAGAACTTGGTTGTGGATGAACAAGCTGGTAAAGACCATTAACCTTTTTAGCTGGCCCAATCATCTTCGTACATTGGGGATCCTTAATAAAGCAGAAATCAAGATGCAACAACAAACAGAAATTTTTAGAGGCAGTGAGTTTACTTGCAGAAATGAGGTTGAAAGTAAAGCTGGGAACAAAAAGCACATTAGTAAGAATGAAATTTAGTGATAAAATGACAGTTCCAATGTGAGAAACTAAGATTTTATGTTTGTTAGGTAGGTAAACAAAGAGGTTTGCTATTGGTTTACACTCAGAAAAATAGGACTTAGAGCAGACAATATGATATGTAGCTCTAGAGTCCATAATCCAACATTTTGCATTAGATTGTGAACTGATGGGTGTCGAATCCACCAAAAATAATAAACCTGCTCTTCCTACAAAAGAAAACTTGTAAATAGGGTGAGAAGGGTCGAACCTAAGGGACTAGCCTTGCCCAAGGCTAACCAAAACCTGACCTACTGTAACTTAAGAAAAATAAAATAAAAATGGAGGATTTTGCCAACTAAAATATAAAAATGAAAATTAAATAAAATAACTGAAGGAAAACAGAAGTAAAATAAATTTAAGAAATAAAATTCGGAAACAATAGGAAGCGAGTTCAGTCAAAGGTAATTCGCGGTATGAAATTCATTTGGATTGATCATCGATTTTAAGATAGCTTTTCAATTCACTATTGTAGACAAGTTATAGTCAAAAAGGAACGTCCTCCCAACCAATTCTACCTTAGTATTAAATTATTAAGGTACGACCTAATAATAATCCCTAATTAACTAGCAACCCTAAGTACGACGAAGGATTTAACCGTTAACAGCATTAAAAACTAGTAGAACCCTGCCCTGACCAACAGAAACTATGAGAAACCATTTAGATCAGATTGTATTTTCCCACAACATAACCCCAAGGCTTTGACGCAATTGAATTATATTGACTACCACTTTTATCAACTCGGATTAACAATTACGGATTAAACCTAATTGATTGGTTGTGCAGAAACCTATTAGATTAATAACGGGCCCTGTTGAAACAAATAATAGATATCCACTATGGATGATTCTCACCCCAATAATCAAAGAGAAAATACAAATACAATATGAATCAAAAAGCAAAGATAAAACACATTAAATCTCACAATCCATTAGAAAATCAACGTTGAATTAACCTTTGACTGAAAGAATGAGTTTAGCCACACATGGCCATGGAAGAACAACCAAAATTCTGTCAAAGTAAACCTCAAATTCGTATCAATCAAAGAGGAGGCAAAAAGTGTCCTCCCAAAACCCTAAAAATAACTTAAATACTTAATAAAGGGTGGGGCAAACCTAATATAACAAAAAGGCCCACTAAAAACTACTTAAATCTTATTACAAGTCGGTTTAAAAGTCCTCAAATACAACTAAATTGCGTGGGCCCGTCACTTAATTAAATCAGCCCGTTCAGGTCTGCCTGGCCGTTAGCCTTGGGCAAGGCTAAGGCCTCTGCTGTCAATCTGCCTCCACAAAGAAAATTCAGTTCCATGCCATTTTGCTCCAATGCTTCCAATCAAACTCCAAATAAGCCTCTTTATTGCAAATCCACCATTCCTGCCCAAAATAATAAAAACCAAGTAAAAGCTCTTCTTTTCAATATAAATAACATCAATTAAGCACAAAAACAAAGTAATAAACATGTTGGATTTGCAGCCTATCAAATATCCCCACACTTATCCCATGCTTGTCCTCAAGCATGACTCAAAACTCAAAATCAAATCTATAAGGAGACCACATACTTCGCCTAAGAACCCAATCAAACACACATAAGCTCCCCAAACAACTCAACATCGCAATTAAGAATCCAACCATCAACATCATTCCATCATTATGAACTCAATTGAAAAAGGGTACACTAAGAATTCTTAAAACACGCACACACACATTCGAAGTTTGAATCAACAAGTGTTTTGTCGAGCAAGTAACAAAACATATAAAAACATTTTCATAGCTTCATTAAAAAAAAATTAAAGAACAACCATAGGCTCCCATCTAAACTCCCTCTCCACTAATGTAGGTCAAGTCTCAACCAAAGATCATTAGGTCTTTACATGGGTTAGGCTGGGTGATGGTTACAAAAGATAGGATAATGTAAGGCTAAGAATAACAAGAAAATAAGTCTTTTACAATTAATTTCAAAAGAACAATGCACGAACTAACTAATGGCGACAAATGCGACTTAAACCAGAGAAAAACTTAAACTAGAGAAAAACTAAAACTGAAATTGAATACATTTTTTTTTCTTTTCTTTTTCTTTCTTTTCTGATTTTTTTTTTCATTTTTCTCTTTTTTTTTTCACATTCTGTTTTTTTTTTAAGAAATTCTAAAACATAACTAAAGTACTTACAACCAACTTAAACCCAACAACTTTAAACACATAAGCCACAAGGACCATTTATTTTCACAAACTAAACAAAGTCAATGACATTAAACAAAAATGCATTTGCGCCAATTATTAATAACATACACGTGCATGCTCAAGAACAACTAAAAAGACCATTTTCTTGTTCAAGGGTGGTAGGCAAAGGGCTTTTGGTGTATATGGTTATATTGTAGGCTAAGAAAAGAAATTAGAGTACGCATTTAGCATACTTCATAGGCTAGAAGGGGTGAAAAGAACGGTAACGTAAAGGTGGGAAAAATGTAAAAGGAATGATGAATCGACCAAAAGAACGCCTAAATCATCTCAAAAGTTGAGACTCGCCTAGGATTTCGCCTCAAGGGAGCGTAGAAAAGAGTTCTAGTGTTCGAAAGCTATCCTAAATTTGGCTTCGGAAATTGCTCTCAAAAACACCTATCCAAAGAAACTAAGTTTTGCAATATAAAACTTTTAGAATTCAAAGTGTAACAGTTTGCAATCAAGATTCACAAGTGCAGTGATGGTCAATCTCAAGTCAGAACCCTCGCTCACTAGTCTCGTCATCCAAAGTTCTCACATGCGTTCAACCGAGTTATAAAAACAAAGTACTCCTCTCTAGACTTCCTAAAAGCTCTAAATCATATTCAAGGACACAATAAACCCATTGAGTAAATCCCAAAATCAGCATATAGTATCAACCAAACAAAAATTTTACTCAAAAATATCATGGGACAAGTGTCTTAACTTTTAACTCATTAAACACAAACTGAACAGCCAAGTTTAATTTGAAATTAAACATATGGCAGCAGCAAAAACACATGAAAAATTAATCAAATGCCATTCATATAGCTGAAAAACTTGACCAAAACGGAGCATAACCAAAGAACAAAATAATGGCAGCAGTTATTAATCAATAGAAAGCTCAAAATTTCAGCAATATAACATCAAAATTTCAGCTGCTCAATCACATAAATCAGTCCCAAAAATTGCAGAAATTTCAGTTGTCTCAATAACATAAATCAGTCCCAAAAATTGCAGCAAAAATATTCTCATATCAAATCCCCTCCCCACACTTATTTCACACATTGTCCTCAATGTGGACATATCACAATGAAACACAAATGGAGGATCTCAAGCAAATAAAATTAAAAGAGAGTAGGAGTTAAGAAGTACTGCCCTGTTGGTGTTTTTGGGTTGTTGTGATTGCTTATAAGCAAGCTTCATGGGTGGTGGATTAGGAGTAATTTTTGTTCGAGCCATATGGCAAAATTACTGAAGTGATTACCTGCAAGAGTTAAGTGCAAAACGCAACCAAAACAAACAACGAACAGGCACAAACAGGTGCAACGATAAGTAAGCTCCACGTTCAACAAAAACTCTCAGTGGAACCAATATGAATTTCAAGGTACAGCAGCAACTAGATAAAGATGAGAACAATCAAACTTCACAATGCAATATTAACTAAGTTCCAAGTTTAAAACAACCAAGCATGAGATAATTATAAAGTGTCTTTGAATGCAGAATTTCTACCTCAAATCAAACCAAACTCATCATTGTTGCTCAATATCAGCAATAAACATTATAAATTCATTCAATTGATTCTCATTACGGCAAACCAAAAGTGAACCTAACTGTAATCATCAAATCTTATTCTAACACAGTGTCAGCATCCAAAAATTCACAATATTCAGCTCATCCATAGCAACTAATCTCAATACTCAATAAAAATGTCAACAGCTTGGCCTCCAAATAAATTCAATTTGCGCATCAAGGAAAACAAAACTCAGATTTCAGAATACCCATGGAAGAGTGACGGGAAAAAAAATTAGAAACTCACCTGAAACGCAGGAAGAGGGAGGTCTGGAATTTTTGGTTTGCAATTTTTGGTTTGCAGTTTCTGGTTTGCAATTTCTGGTTTGAAATTTCTGGTTTGAAATTGAGATGGTGGTTACTGCGATTTCTGGTTTGCAATTGAAATGGTGGCTGCTGGGTTTTCGATTGAGGGAGAGAGAGAGAGATAGATGCTGGGTTTTCGGGAATGGAAAGGGAAAAGGGGGCTGCTGGATGGTGGCTGGTCGTGGTCTTGAGAGAAAAGGGTTGAGCAATGGGCAGCGGTAAAGAGGGAACCGTGAACCCTAGGTGGAGAGCTATCTTGACTTGAGAGAGAGCGAGGTGGGTGGGGTTATTTAGCTGTTACTGAGCTGCAAAATAAAAAAAAATATTAGGAGAGTAAGTTAAAAGAGAACAAAGCTGATGGTTAAAAATAAATAAATAAAGAAATAAAGAAATAAAATAAAACTTCCTACTTCTTTGAAGCATTGTAAACACGTGAGTAAGAAGTTTACTGCCAATAACATAAAACCACCATTAAAGACCAACTATTAACTGAACCTTACGCAGACATTAGACAGAAAAATGAATGCCAAGGAAGAAGATGACACTGTTCATGGCAATTTTTTTTTGAAAAATAAAAACAAATGCAGGAAATTCAAATAAAAAGAAAAAAAAAACATAAAATTTATTAGGCTTGGACAAGCCTAGCTGGGTTGCCTCCCAAAAGTGCCCTTGTTTAATGTCTTAGGCTCGACATTTCCGAATTTTCAACCGGGCTCCATCCAGGTTCCATAGGCAGCATGTCCTGCCTTTCTACACGCATCTTTGTATTCATTGCACACCTGAATTAACCTCTTTCCTTGCCCACTACTTAATCCTTTGGGCACTATCAAAGCAATTGGGTCTTCATCATCAATAAACAAATATTTTAAGCGATTCGGCAATCGCCTCAAACCCAATTTCATTGCCTTCTTCTCATTCTCAACCTGCAACTTCTCATCAAACAAAATTTTTTCTTTGAACTTATTAGTACAATTAATATCAGAATTATTGCAAGAAACCACATTTAACTCACTTTTATCATTCAATTGAGAAGAGTTTTCAATACCAGACTCAACATTAGATATAGCATTCACATTTGACACAACACTAACATCCTTAACTTCACTATACATATTAAATTTGACAACTTCACCGTCCAGCTCCATGGTAAGAATACCATCAAAAACATCAATTTTAGTCCTAGCTGTCCTAAGAAACGGTCTCCCTAAAATGATTTCAGAAGAATTTGAGGATTTAGGATCCTTCATATCAATAACATAGAAATCAGCAGGAAAGATAAGACCATCTACTTTAACTAACACATCTTCTAGCACCCCTTCTGGATAGATTACGGACTTATCCGCCAATTCAATGCAAATACTAGTTTTCTTTAAAGCACCTATATTCAAAGAAGAGAAACTAGACAATGGCATAACATTAATTGAAGCGCCTAAATCACACATAGCTTTCTTAATTTACACATTGCCTATTCTACAAGGGATAGAAAACATACCTTCATCCTTGCATTTTGGTGGGAGTTTTCTTTGTAAAATCGCAAAGACATTCTCCCCCACACTTACCTTCTCAACCTCAGCTTGTTTTCGCTTACTTGTGCAGAATTCCTTCAAAAATTTTGCATAACGAGGTATTTGCTTAATTAAGTCAAGTAAGGGAATATTTACCTCGACCTTGCGAAAGACTTCAAAGGTATCTTTCTCTTCTTGTTCCTTCTTGCATTGCTTCAACCGCTCGGGAAAAGGAGGTGGAATGACAATTGGTTCGGACATCCATCCTTGCACTTGCTTGGTAGGCTCATCCTTCAAAATCTCAACCTCTTTTTCATCTTCTTCCTTGGGCCTGCTGCTGTTTTTCTTTGGAGCTGCTGTATTTAGCTCTTTTCCACTACGTAAAGTGATGGCACTTACGTTCTCTCTTGGGTTGACAACAGTTTGAGAGGGAAGCTTCCCTTGCGTTTCCAATCTGCTCACGGAGGAGACTAGCTGGCTGATTTGGCTCTCCATATTTTGAATGCTCTTCTTTGTTTCGCTTTGAAACTCTTGCATGTTTTGCTGGAATGCTTGTTGGGTAGTGGCAAGTGATCTAACTATGTCTTCCAAAGACATGTGTGAGTTGGAAGATTGTTGAGGAGGTGGCCTAACTTGCTGAAAATTCTGCTGCCTATTCCCATAGTTAAGATTCGGGTGCCTCCTCCAACTATCATCAAAAGTGTTGGAGATGGGAAAGTTGGATCTTTGAGGCTGCCCGAAAAAACCTCCAATAGCGTTGACTTGCTCTTGACCCTCTTGCCAAGATGGACATGCATCGGTTGGGTGGTCATAAGAAGTGCATGCTTCACACGCTCTTTTATGACTATTAAGTCCTGCAACAAAATTTTTAATCACAGAAGTTAGCTCATTAAGTTTAGCTTCAACGGAAGAATTACTTACCTGATAGAGCTTGCGTGATGGCTCTTCAACTTGTCCAAATTGTTGCGTGTTTGCAGCCATGGTTGATATGATCTCTCTTGCTTGGGCTGGAGTTTTGTTAACAAGAGCTCCCCCACTTGCAGCATCGACCATTTTCCTTTCTATATCCAGCATCCCTTCATAAAAATACTGGAGAAGTGATTGTTCGGACATCCCATGTTGTGGGCAGTTTGCACACAACCTCTTGAATCTCTCCCAGTAATCATGAAGACTTTCTATATCTTTTTGTTTGATCCCACTAATCTCCCTACGAATGGTGGCTGCTCTAGAGGCGGGAAAATACTTATCCAAGAATGCATGAGCCATCTCGGGCCATGTGGTTATAGAACCCGGTGGTAATTTAAGTAACCATTATTTGGCAGTATCTTTTAATGAAAATGGGAATGCTCTTAACTTGATTTGTTCTTCCGCCACACCTTGTGGCTTCATGCTTGAGCACACACCATGGAACTCTTTCAAAAAGTTGTGTGGGTTTTCATTTTTCATCCCATGGAAGGTAGGGAGCTGATGAATCAAACCAGATTTCAACTCAAATGGTGCATCCAAGTTTGGAAAAGTAATACACATGGGCTGCTGGTCTATAGGGGCTGCCTGTAGCTCTCTAACGGTGTGATTATCAGCCATCTGTTCCTCTCTTTCAGATTCTGTTGAAGTTTCTTCTAATTCAGGATCAAATTCAGTTGAAGATTCAACTAAATCAGTAATTATAATTTCTGGATCAGCTGTAGAAGCAGTTGCAGCCCTTTTTCGTAGCCTGGTTTCCTTCGTCAATGTACGGGCTGTCTTTTCTATCTCAGGATCAAATTCTAATTGCAAATTTTCAGATCTGGTCATTCAAAGAAGCAATAACAGTAATGTAAACTAGTCCCCGGCAGCGGCGCCAAAATTTGATGGGTGTCGAATCCACCAAAAATAATAAACCTGCTCTTCCTACAAAAGAAAACTTGTAAATAGGGTGAGAAGGGTCGAACCCAAGGGACTAGCCTTGCCCAAGGCTAACCAAAACCTGACCTGCTGTAACTTAAGAAAAATAAAATAAAAATGGAGGATTTTGCCAACTAAAATATAAAAACGAAAATTAAATAAAATAACTGAAGGAAAACAGAAGTAAAATAAATTTAAGAAATAAAATTCGGAAACAATAGGAAGCGAGTTCAGTCAAAGGTAATTCGCGGTATGAAATTCATTTGGATTGATCATCGATTTTAAGATAGCTTTTCAATTCACTATTGTAGACAAGTTATAGTAAAAAAGGAACGTCCTCCCAACCAATTCTACCTTAGTATTAAATTATTAAGGTACGACCTAATAATAATCCCTAATTAACTAGCAACCCTAAGTACGACGAAGGATTTAACCGTTAACAGCATTAAAAACTAGTAAAACCCTGCCCTGACCAACAGAAACTATGAGAATCCATTTAGATCAGATTGTATTTTCCCACAACATAACCCCAAGGCTTTGACGCAATTGAATTATATTGACTACCACTTTTATCAACTCGGATTAACAATTACGGATTAAACCTAATTGATTGGTTGTGCAGAAACCTATTAGATGAATAACGGGCCCTGTTGAAACAAATAATAGATATCCACTATGGATGATTCTCACCCCAATAATCAAAGAGAAAATACAAATACAATATGAATCAAAAAGCAAAGATAAAGCACATTAAATCTCACAATCCATTAGAAAATCAACGTTGAATTAACCTTTGACTGAAAGAATGAGTTTAGCCACACATGGCCATTGAAGAACAACCAAAATTCTGTCAAAGTAAACCTCAAATTCGTATCAATCAAAGAGGAGGCAAAAAGTGTCCTCCCAAAACCCTAAAAATAACTTAAATACTTAATAAAGGGTGGGGCAAACCTAATATAACAAAAAGGCCCACTAAAAACTACTTAAATCCTATTACAAGTCGGTTTAAAAGTCCTCAAATACAACTAAATTGCGTGGGCCCGTCACTTAATTAAATCAGCCCGTTCAGGTCTGCCTGGCCGTTAGCCTTGGGCAAGGCTAAGGCCTCTGCTGTCAATCTGCCTCCATAAAGAAAATTCCGTTCCATGCCATTTTGCTCCAATGCTTCCAATCAAACTCCAAATAAGCCTCTTTATTGCAAATCCACCATTCCTGCCCAAAATAATAAAAACCAAGTAAAAGCTCTTCTTTTCAATATAAATAACATCAATTAAGCACAAAAACAAAGTAATAAACATGTTGGATTTACTTGCAGAAATGAGGTTGAAAGTAAAGCTGGGAACAAAAAGCACATTAGTAAGAATAAAATTTAGTGATAAAATGACAGTTCCAATGTGAGAAACTAAGATTTTATGTTTGTTAGGTAGGTAAACAAAGAGGTTTGCTATTGGTTTACACTCAGAAAAATAGGACTTAGAGCAGACAATATGATATGTAGCTCTAGAGTCCATAATCCAACATTTTGCATTAGATTGTGAACCTTGAATACAAAGGGCAAAATAGTTACCTGAAATGTTTGTTGCAAGAGATACTTGAGAGGTTAAAACAGTATTGACTTTTGGGTTGTTGGCAGGAGATAATGTCTACTGGATAATGCTCATCAGCTGAGTTAATTGTTCTTGTGCGAAAGCCTGTTGGATATCAACTTGTCCTTGTGAATAGACTTATTATGGTTATAGAGATCTGTTGGACTCAGTAATATCAGGATTAATGAAAAAATTTTCTGCAGAAGGAAGATTATGAATATCCTCGTTGTTTCTCACAACTTGATTAGCAAATCTTCTAAATTTGGGTTTATAGCCTGGTGGGTATCCATGCTTCTTGTAGCAGATATCAACTGTATGGCCATTATAGCCACAATAATTGCAAATGGGTTTTGACTGATTGAAATTATTGGTGCTGCTGTAACTTCGTCTATTATTGAAACTTTGTGTTGCTGGATTTGCTACTGGATTGTTTCTTCTTGGATTAGTTGAGGAAGAATCAGAATGATTTTGAGATGCTGCAGAATTCTAGGCTGATCTTGTGTAGAAAAAACTTGGTTCAGCAATCTTGGTAACTCCGGCATAAACTTGTCTCTCATGCTACACTGCTAAAGAAAACACTTTGTTAATAGTGGGCATGGGTTCCATCAACATAATCTGAGACCTAATTGTTGAAAAATTATCATTAAGCCCTTTCAAGAATCTGATAAAATAATCATTCTCTCTTTGCTGCTTCACCATTTTCATCGCATCACATGAACCCTGCGGTATGCAAGTACATGAGGGAATTTGTCTGAGGTTAGTTAACTCATCCCAAATAACCCTCAATTAAGTAAAATAGTCTGTAACAGAAAGAGTGTTCTGATTATAAGCATATAATTCTTCTTCAAGATTTGAAATACGAAATACATCTCCTTGAGAGATTCTTGATTCTAGTTCATTCCAAACATCAATCGCATAATCAAGCCACACAATGCTCTTGTGTATGGAAGGAGAGACTGAATGATAGATCCACGAGAGTACCATGGTGTTACATCTCTCCAGGGCAGCAAAGTTGGAAGATTGTTTGGAAGGTATTGGAATTGTTCCATCGATGAATTTCAGCTTGTTCTTGGACAACAAAGCCAGTTTAATAGCCCTGGCCCAAGAATGATAATTTGTTCCTGACAAGACTGGGTTAACAAGAATTAATGAGGGATTTTCGTTGGCTTGAATGTAATAAGGACTGGAAATTGAATTAAAATCTTTTGTTCTTGTGGTGGCACTTATTTTTGCACTCGCACTTTATGCCATTGAAATGCTATGTTCTCTTGATCAAAAGAACAAATGAAAAACAAATGAATTGATTTTTTGTATCATGGACAAAAAAAAAAAATGAGAATTAGCGACGAATTTGATGTTGTCGCTGAAAAAATAGAATCAAAATTTTAACTCCATCGATAATCCGTTGCTAATTATAGCTACTTAATTTTACCGTTCTTTTAGTGAAGATAAATTCAGGGATGAAAAATTCATTGCTAAATTATTAAATTATTTAAAAAATAAAATAAATTATTTTTTAAAAAATAAAATAAATTATTTTTCTGTCGCTAATTCCTTCACTAAATTATTAATTTATTTTTTAAAAAAATTATTTATAATTTCGTCTCTAATTAATGATAAATTTAGCAACGAAAATATATTTCGTCGCTAAAATTCTGTACAAAAATCTTATCCATCCTTCAAAATATTAAAATTAGCGAAGAAAAATAATTTCGCCACTAATTAGTGATAAAATTAGCGATGGAAATAAATTTCATCGCTAATTAGATCATAAAAAATTTTGCACTTACTTTTAAATAATTAAAAATTAACGACGGAATAGTTTCGTCACTAATTCAGATGAAATTAGCAACATCTGTGTTGTTATGTCGTTATTTTTATTTATTAGTGACTATATTTAGCGATGGATATTGAATATCATCACTAAATGTAAGGCGTCAATAGTTGGTATTAGATTTAGGGACCAATTTAGCGACGAATTTATTTTGTTGCTAAATTCATTGCTAATCTGTCGGTAAATTATCGCTAATCCGTCGCTATATAACGATGAATTTTTATTCGTCGCTAATTTATTTTTTTTTTGTAGTGTAAAAAACAGTCAAAAATTAAAGAAACAAGTAAAAAATCAATCGAAGAATAATGGAGAAAAACAAATGTAAATGCCTCGGTACCGTAACAAACTTTGAAATGAGAGGAAAAGAAAAATGATCTTGGAAGATAAAATGAGAATTATGTTTTTAGTTACTTAAGAGCTACAACATAATTGGAGTATGTATATATACAGAGAATCTAACAAATTTGTAACTAACTAAGCAACTTGCTAATAACTGTTTACTAACTAATTTCTACAACCTTCTACTACTAAGAAGAAAATATTGAGCAAATATAATTTTAAAATTATATTATATTACACACTATAGATATATGTTACATATAGCTAAACATATGTGTTGATTTTAAAAAGAATAAAAATTTATAATTGCTTTGTATGTTTATTTATATATGAATATATATTAGAATATGTGAATATAAATTGATATATATTAGTTATAAATAATTGTATATTTGTGTGTATATTGGTGTATATATATATTTGTTATATAATAATAATAATATATAGATATATATAAGTATATATTGATATATATCGCTATATGTTATATGTAATTAAATATATGGAATACAAATCTAGTTATAATTAATGAGTAATAAGTAATGAAATAAAAAAATTAATTAATTAAATACATTTATTAATCAAATAGAAAAAAAATCATAAAACTTATTTTAATTTAAATAGTTTATACTTTTGGAAATTAAACATTTTGTTAATAATAATCAATTGATTATAATATTATAATTATGTCATCGTGACCGAGGTTAGAAACGGAATCAATATATATATGAATATTGATTACTGTCTTTGTGGTCAGCATTGCATATTTTCATTTAAAGATGGTTAGCTCCTGGATTTTTTGTGCCTTTAATAGTCTTTCTCAAGCCATTTTAAGGTTTCTATCATTCTACGTGGTACCCTTTGTTTTTAATGAATTAAAAAAAAGAAAGAAAAAGAAAAAAACGAAAAGAAAAATTTTACAATGGGATATTTACAGGGTTCCAAAATATCAAAAGTCAGTAAATTTAAATTTAAATTTAAATTTAATCAGATCGCTCATTGTTTGGTGGAGTACTCCAGCATTTACAGACTTGATTTGATTGGTTTCTTTTACTGCTTTTGGCTTTTTTCAAAGGATAAATACATTTTTGAGTTTTCTTTCTTTCTTTCTTTATTTATTAGTTTAATGAGATTGGAATTGGAGGACCCACCCCCCTCTTTGATAAGCAACTTCAGAGAATCAGCCGTTCATAATACGCAAGTACTATATAAATAATAAATAAATAGTCAGCAATTTATAATAAATAAACCTGGTGGTCCCTATTGTCAGATGCAGAACACAAGTTGCATCAAACAGCGTCTTATAATAAAAAATCTTATTGGAGTTTGTAATGTATTCCCATTATTATATACTAATATTCATCATCTTAATAATAAACTGAGTTGAATAATTATTATTTTTAAACAAAATCCTGCTTTGTTTCGAGTATTTAATTAAATATATAAACCCACACACGTCATTTTTGCAACATGTTTGCATTTTATGTTATTATTTATATTATTGTATTTGTATATTTGTCCGTGCATCACAACATAAATGTTTAAAATATAATTTCCTAATGAAGAAAATAATATATTAGGATATATAAAATTATCACTATTATTATACAATTTATATATATACATATAAAGCAAATTTCATGATGAGATTGAATTTCAAACTTTTTTATTTATTATGTAGTGAAATTTTTCATAATTTTATTTCAAATTAATTATTAAAGATTAAGAGTTATTATTTATTATGATAGTTATTTAGATTGGTTTTTACTCCTTACATATTTTAAAAAAAAAACACACACACACACACAAAAGACACATTATAATTAATAAATTTCGTTGAATTTTGTCTTCTAGAAATATAGAAGATATGTGCATTTATAGTGGACGGTGTGCTGCTGTTTATCTAGAAGGTTTTGAAAATAAAAGAATCTCCTTTTTCATTCTTTCAAATGCAACAGGCACTTGAATGATGATTATTTGATTGATTTCCCTATCTAATAAACAATCTTAAATTTATCTCATCAATAAAAAAAACATAATTATTAATTATTGGTATTATATAATTATTAATTATTATTATTATTAGTTATATAATTATTAATTATAATTATATTATTATTAATTATTTTGAGTTTAAATAAAATTATTAATTATATAATTATTATTATTAATTTTATTATTAATTATAATTATAATTATATTTTAATTATTAATTATAATTTTATTAATATTAATAATAAAAAATAATTATAATTAAAAAATAATTATAATTATAATTAATAATAATAATTAAAGTTAAAATATAATTATATAATTATTAATAATTAATAATAACAATAATAATAATTAATAACAATCAACAATAATAATTAACAATTATATTGGACTCAAGTAATTAATAATTTTATTTAAACCCAAAAATAATTAATAACAATATAACCATATTAATTTTAATAATATATATATGACATAATTAAAATTAATAATTATATTTATTATTAGTTATATAATTATTAATTATAATTATATTGCTATTAACTATCTTTGGGCCCAAATAAAATAATTAATTACTTTAGTCAATATAATTATTAATTATTATTATTATCGTTACTATTAATTATTAGTATTATATAATTATTAATTATATTTATTATTAGTTATAATTATTATTAATTATAATTATATTACTATTAACTATTTTTGGGCCCAAATAAAACTATTAATTACTTTAGTCAATGTAATTATTAATTATTATTATCGTTACTATTAATTATTAGTATTATATAATTATTAATTATATTTATTATTAGTTATATAATTATTAATTATAATTATATTATTATTAATTATTTTTGGATCTAAATAAAATTATTAATTACTTGAATTTAATATAATTATTAATTGTTATTATTATTGTTATTATTTTAATTATAATAATGATAATAATAACAATAATAATAATAAAATGGCCAAACATAAATTTTGGTTTGGCCATAGACATAATTTATTTTTGAATTGTGTCCAATGCATAGGACATACACGTGGAAAAAATTTATTTTTACCAAACTGAAACTCAAAATTTTAGTTTGGCAAAGATTATGAAAAAAAAAAATCAGAAACCGAAACTCAAAGTTTCAGTTCGTGGTTTAACTCTCATATTTGAGTAAATATGGGATAAACTCCTATATTTTGGTAAAATATGGGAGTTTCTTCAATATTTAAGTAAAAAACTCATAAAAATTAATCGAATTATTGCTTTAATTACATACACATATTATATATATATAAGTTTATTGTACTTTTATATTATAATTAAAACTTACAGTTAATTATATAGATAAAAATTTTATAATTTAATTACCATAATATTTTATGAATACTTATTTTCTTTATAATTTATAACTGATACTTTCTATCTTAATTTATGATGATATTTTGAATCATTTATTGTATAGAATTAGAAATTCTTATAATGTAATTAAAGTTATAAATTTATTGTCTATTTTAAAATTATTATCTCTTGAAAATATATTTTAAGCTATTTTTATTTTTTATGATATTTGTTAATATTAAATAATAATATATTTAATGTTGACTTAAATATAATTTCTAATAATATTACTAAATAATTAGTTTTTATATATTTAGGTGTGAGTTTACTTATTATAAAATTTTATTAATTGATTAATTTGAAAAGTTTTACTGTTATATATGAGAAAAAAATCAGTTAACTAAAATAATTGATTAATTATATTAAAATATTTTGATTCCATTAGAATTTAATTTTTTAAATTATTTGATTCAATTACTATTTATAAAATTTAAAAAATTTTGATTATTTCAAGTTTGGACTAACTAAATGCACACTTCTACCGAGAATAAGGATGGAGAGGAGAGAGAGAGAGAGAGAGAGAGAGAGAGAGAGAGAGAGAGAGTTCTTGGTAGTGTTGACCAGCCGATAAGATTTGGACTAGAAAGCCACTAAGGGTGGCGGGCACCATAAATGGCACATAACTCCACCAACAAGAGAAAAAACCCTTTTCGTTTGCTAATTCTATGGAAATCAATGTTAATATGTAAATTTGACACAAGTCTATTTTTTCTATTTTTATAAAGTTAGTTAATTGATATTCAAAAATCGACTTCTTCCAACATTAAAAATAATTTTAATATTACTAAATAAAAAATTTATTAACAGTAATGGCATTTTTGTCTTTCAATTTTATAGGGTAAAAATAACTTTCCTAAAACAATAAACAATAAACTCCCAAGAATTCATATTTTGATTATTTTTCATATATCGCTGCTAAATACACTCACCTTTCCACTAAAATAAAGCACTAGTTAGATTTATATAGTTAGTCACTTAATTTAATTCATATATCATTCAAATAACATTGTACTATTTTAATTTAGAGATTTTTATTCTTTAAATTACTAAGTCAAATTTAAATATATTGATAACATAATTAAATTAATTGAAAAAACAATAGGAATGCATGGAATTATCCATTTCATATTTTTTTAGAAAAATATCATAAATTTTTATAATTAAAAATAGTAATATATAAAATAAATATATACAATATTTTCAAGAAATATAACAAAACGAACTGCCACTTGTGACTATTAAGACAATAAATTAATTATTTTTATATTTTTGAAAAAAAGAGCATAATAGTTTTACAATAAAAATAAAAGACTGGTACCATAAAAAAACAAAACAAATTCTTAAGAAATAAAAAATTTTACTATGGTTCTTCTAATATATAAATATATATATATATATATATGTATATAACACTTAAACGACTGTCGCTAGCATAATATTACACCGTATATTTTAATTAATTAATTAATTATTTTTTAATTAATTTATTAAATTAATTTATTATTAATTATAATAAATATTTATTTATGTAAATATAAATATCTAAAGAGATAATATATGAATTTTTAATAATTTATTATCTTATTGAATAATAATTATTTATTATTAATATTAAATATATAACATTATAATCATATTTAAACTCTCAAAATAAACACATCTAATAAAAAATAATTATCTATTCTAATAAATAATAAATTTAATATTTATCTATAATATTATAATCATATTTAAACTTTCTACATAAATACATCTAATCACAAAATTAATTATCTATTCTAATAAATAATAAAGTTAATATTTATCTCTAAATTATGTGACCAACACTTATCCAAATTTAATAATAAATTTTACCACTAATTTATGATAATTTAATATGATAAAATTTATCATATTTAGAATAAATCAATATGATATTCTAATTTTGTTTAAATTCTACAAATAAATATCTATTATTATAATAAAATAAAATTAAAATTAACTTATAGAGTTTAAATAGAATTATGATATCATATTCATTTGTATTTCTTTGAAGAGTTTAAGAAAATTTTAATATCATCAATATTATTATTAACTTTATTTTATTCAAATTATAATTAATTTTATTTTATCTATATGATAGTTGCAATCTTTTAATTATATGTTCTTATATAAAATTTATTTATACCACTTTATATATATAATGAGTTATGTATGAGGCCGCAATTCATAAATTAAATAGTTAATATATAAATAAAGTTATTTATAATTATATGTGCACAATTCAGGAATTAAGATATATTTTTGTTAACGTAACTTTTCTGGAATATCAATTTTACAGTTAATATAATAATAAATCAAGTAATTAATATATAAGTTAATTTTTTAGTTGACTCAAAGTCGCTTAAGGTATAATTTTAATTATTATCAAATTAATATTTTAAACTCGATGATATTGCTATTTTTATTTTTTATATAAGTATTTTTTTATTTGCTATTGATTGTGTTGAGTTTATTCAATTTAAAAAATAATTTCTATTATTTATATAAAATATTATCATAATATCACGGTATAATGGATCTTTTAGTATTTTATAATTTAATAATTATATATATATTTTGCTTATATTTATCAATATATATATACTAATATTATTTTTTATAATTACAGATAAATAATTACTTATTTAAAATTTTCATATAATTTGAAAAATAAAAATATCTGCAATATCAAAGAGAGTTCTATTTTAGTTTAAGTAAAATTGATCGTGGCCTTATCAGATTAGATTCTAAAAAAATAATTTATATTCATAAAAATTATAAATAAATAATAAACGAGATGAATAATAATAATTATATGTGAATAAAAATATAAATTAATAAATTTAGAGCGGCTTATATTTATTAAAAAATATTTAAGTAAAGAAAAAAAAAGAATCACTAATTGAAAAACAAAAATTGGCTATGGATAATTTTTTTTAATTGATACGGAAATAAAAACAAAGAGAGACTACTAGAGTTTTGGGATCCTATCCATTTCACAAATCAGTATTTAAACAACTCGTCCACAAAACAACATATCATTTAAACATTCAAAATTATTATTATTATATAAAATTACTATATAATAATAAATAATACAAATTAATCCATCCAGGATAAAAATTAAAATGATGATTAAGAAAGTGAAAAACACGCGCGGAGAAGGCAGTGGATAGCGCCACCACGTCAGTGAAATGAAAGAGACAAAAGCCGAAAGCCGGTCCACAATTGCTCTGTGTAGCTTTCGATATTGAAATGGGATTCCCTCTATAAGAAGTAAGAACCTCACAACGAAAGCCACGTTCTCCCATTCACTTTCAATTCCCGTTTAACAGAACATTTTCATATTTCTCTCTCTCTCTCTCTCTTTCGTTCTTTTTCTTTGCCTGCAATCTCCATTGAAGCTCCTTGGAGCTTTCAATCAGCCAATCCACAGACAATCATTTGTTCATAATTTTTTTTCTTTTCCGGTATGTATTGACTTCGTTTGATTGATTTTCTCACTCTTTATTTATTTGAATCCTCATTTGGCAGTTATGATTGTGTATTGATTTAAAAAGAATTATGGATCTTGTTTGTTTTGCCACCGTTTGGTTATTTCTACTTTGTTTTATCTCGAAATGCTTATTTTATCGTTGTGTTTGGTTTCCCGGAAAGAGAGAGGGAAAGTCAAAGAAATGATAGAAATTTGACATGTTAATATGTGCGTTTTGTTTTGTTTTTCTGGTTTCGGGAAAGAATTAGGGAAAGAAAGAAATTGATTGAAAATTATCTTCTTCTTTGAGAAATTTAAGTGTAATGGGAGCTAGATTGGAGGATCAGTTTTACCTTTCTTTTTTATGATTTAATTTTAATTTTCTGCAGAAGTGAGAATCTAGATTGTAGTTTGCAATTGAAGGGAATAAAAACTAATTTGGTTCAATTTGGCAAGGGTTTATTCAAATTCAAGTTCTCTTCATGACAATTGTATTTGCAATTTTATTGTGGCTTGTTAAAGTTTGGAGTTCAGCTTTGAGAATGGTTATGACCTTTTTCTACTGTGACATTTACTTGATTTTGTTGAATATGAACCTCTTGTTAAGCCCTTTTATTCGATTACTAGGTATAATAGAACAGAATGGTCTTATTGAGAATTTCTTCCTTTCCATACATCTCAAAAGCAAGCTCAAAGTGCACGGCGACTTAATTATCTAAAACAATGCTCAAAGCCGGTGTTATTCTAGTATAAGAAGATTAAGAATTGAAGACACGCTTTAACTGGGTATCGTCCCGTATCTTGCTTTTGATAAAAAATTCAGGAGATTTAATAGTTATTCTCAACTTGCTCAAAAGCAGAAGGCTTTATTTTTCTCCGCCTTGCTTATTTCCAAGCAGAAACAAAGAGGCTCTGCCTTCTTCAGTTGAACTTTCCCATTACAACACGACATGTTCTTTTATTTCTCATATAGTCTATTGGTACTGTTGCTTGACTAGGCATCTTGGACCTCTTTATTTTAGGCTTTCTAGTACCTGTGACTTCCTTTCCATCCATTGAAACAAACATTGTTTGTTCTTTTTAAGGGGTGCTTTTTTATGCTTGTTAGTTGAAGATGGCATTGAGAATTGTTGTAGAAAATAATAACTGGTCCTTGGGGTTGTGTTAGAATCAAATAGACATGAAAATTGTCTCCTGTATGTTTGGGCAGTTTGAGAATTGAAGTTGTAGGATAGGAAAGTGAGGTCAGGGAATCGAGACTGTTATCTTGGACAAATGCCATATGGTTCTTAATTGAAGTAAAGAACTCTTAGTTAGAGGAACGCATTCCTAATCTATTGTGGGATTCTTATTTCTAGCTTGTACTTGTAGATCTGTTTTTCAATTTTCTAAATATATGGAATGGCGAAAATTGTAGATCCATGTTACTTTGTTAGGAACATATGGAATACCAGAGAGCAAATTAGTGGAATCTATCTCCATTACAATTGCATTTTCTCATTTTTAACTAGGTGTTGTTGTGCCCTTGTCTTTATGATTATTGAATTCACCTGTTTTGCCATTTTGCATTGGTAAATCTTAAGTATATCCCATACAATATGAAACAGGTGTTCATTATTTCATTGCTTCAAAGCTAGTATATTGGACTGTTGATGTGGTGGTGGTGGAGTTCTGAAATATATCTCTAAATTTTTGAATCTAGAATTTGACGTAAAAGAAGGTCTAGGCTCTTGAATAACGGGTTCAGACGGACCTATTTGCTTGAATTATTGAATAACAGGATTTGTCTTCTAGAAGGGTTAATAGTTGATTGTTGCTTGAAAGCTTCATATTTGTCAAATAAATACTTTTTTTTTTGCTTGACTTTTTCCACCAAACTTAACCTAATGAAATAGACCCTAATTAATTATTTAGGGAATAGATTTTTATTTGAGTCCTCAAATAATGGATTTGCTTATTATTGAGCCATTTGTTGTAATTATCACTGCGCATAAACGGGTTATTTGCATTTGGCTTGAATAGCATTAGTCAGAATACACTAATCAACGACAAAACATAGGAAGCTCTCTCTCCCTCTCTCTCTCTCCTCTTTTTTCAAACATATTTTTCTAACAAAAATACAGAACCTTGTGCTTATATAAGTGGATGGAAATATGGAGTACTTCAAGGCTTTACTTTTTAAATCACTATCTGAAAATACATTAAACTTTTTACCAGAAAATCAATTCATTGTGATGCATGAACAACGGAATTAAGCCATACATCATCCAGCCTTCTCCAAAAAAAAAAAAAAGAATTTGGGAATTTTAAATGGAAAACACTAAGCACAGAAGATATGGAAAAACTTCTTTAGAATTGAGACTTCTGAAATCACATGTTACTATTGTTGCTAGTACATCATCTTTATCTGGTTTAGATAACCAATGTTATTGATCGCTGGGTGTTCTTGCTTAATTTTTCTATTTGATAGATGGGATGCCTTAACTTTGGGCCTTTTGGTGAATATTGAATGATGATGTGGGGCCTTTTAGGTGGTTATTTATTTTTATTTTTTTGTGGTGAGTTGAAGCAACATAATTGCTCACAACTTTTTGCGATTCTTAGGATATGCCTTGTACCTATATATTTGTCTTGTTAAGCTCTTGTAATATATTTATATATTATTATTTTCATGCTGCAACTCCTTCCAAGTTGTGCGCTCCATATTCTTTTGTATTCGCATATTAAGTTGTAAATTACTAAGACTTGGATATGTTTTAGTAACCTTTCGTTGCTAATCTAGTTTCACTTTTCATTTATCTCAGTGTCAAAGGAAGACTGGCCAAAACAAGCTTTAAGAATCAGATCTATGGACTTTGAGCAATATTTTGCCCACGAATGGAAATCAGTTGCTAGTACAGCGACTGGCTCTGAAAGTTTTAGTGGTTGCTTTGACTGTAATATCTGCTTTGATTTTGCACAAGAGCCAGTGGTCACCCTATGTGGCCACCTGTACTGCTGGCCTTGTATCTACAAATGGCTTCATGTGCAGAGTGCATCCCTTGCTTCTGATGAGCACCCACAATGTCCAGTCTGCAAGGCTGATATATCTCACACCACTATGGTCCCCCTTTATGGTCGTGGTCAAGCCCCAGCTGAAGCAGAGCTTGAAGGGAAGGCACCCAATCAGAGCATGGTAATACCTCCTAGACCATCAGCTTGTAGCGCGCAAGCTTTGGTATCTAGTACCTCTCATACTGGCCAGCAACTTCCATACCGTAATCCTTATCAAAACCAGAACTATAATCCTGATGCGCACAACAGTTTTGAAGATGCTTCATCATCGCCTTTACTTAATCTTGGAGGTGCTGCAATGACTGGTTTCCACCACCCATTTGTTGGGATGTTCGGAGAGATGGTTTATGCAAGGGTGTTTGGAAACTCAGATAGCTTATACACTTATCCAAACTCATATCATCTAGTGGGAAGTAGTAGCCCCAGGTTGAGAAGGCAGGAAATGCAGGCAGATAAGTCATTGAACAGAATCTCAATTTTCCTCTTCTGCTGCTTTGTTATATGCCTTGTGGTATTTTGAGAATATATGTTAGATAATTAACCATTTGCTTGGCTTGTATACTTCTGTAAAAATCACGGATGTAAGCTTATGAAACATTTACTAGAATGAGATATATAGTCTATATGTTATATATAATAGATATTTAACATTTGAAAAAACATATCCCGTTTTTATCTAATAGAATGTTTTATTGCTGGGCTTAGCTGAGCTTGTTTATGACTTTACCATCCTTCGTTATCAACGCCAAGATGGCGTACCAACTTGCTTTGTAAAGTCGTTTACAATTGATGGGTTTCAACTTCCTTCTCAATCCCCCAATGCGCTATTTGAAAAAATTCATTTAAAATATTTGATTTTTTCAATAAATATATAACAAAACTGAATTGAGTTTAATCAATTTTTTATATTAAAATTATTTTAAATATCTTAATAATAGATTGTAAATTCATTATTTTTTTATTTTTTAATTATCGATATTTATTTCAAAATAATTATTTGTTTTAATAATATATTATATTTTTCATAATAAATTAAATATTTGAGAAATGATATATTTTTTATTTTTTTTAAATTATTTTTTTTATAAAAATTATTGAATTAGATAAACTATATATTTTAATTAAATATAAAATTAATGAAATAAATTCATTTTTTTTTGTAAAATTTAAATTTTGAAACAGAAATGATGGGACTGTGATTTAGATATTAGTGGGAGGACTCTGGATATTGACTTGTAATTTGTATGAAATTTTCCTTTTTTGAGCTATGTATTGGCAATGTTTCTTGGAATTGATTGCTGTTGGTTGTTCTATGAACTGTAAGTTGATGAATGTGTGTGATGTTGACTCCGCCAAGCCAATTACTTCATGTCCCCAATCATTATTTCTTGTCGGTGGTGAATAAACTCATAACAAGTTTGGTAAATTTCTTAAAAAAAACTATTATACAGTGTTAGAAAAAAAATTATATTATTATGTTTAAAAAATCTAATGGAATATTAAAATTTGAGTTAAAAATATTAATTTATTTAATTATAATTTTATTTTATTAGAAAAATTTAAGTAATATTTAATTTATTTTTAATTTTTTATTTATTAAATAAATTAAAATAGAAATATAATTACTTTTTGAGATGAGATCTTTCAATTTTTTTTAATAAAATATATTTTTTATTTTTTAAGTAAAATATTTTATTAATTAATCAGTAAAATTTAGTGAGATTAATATTTTATTTTATATAAATTATTTATAAATAAATATAATATTATTGATCAAAGAATATTATATACATAGTCAACTTTCTAAAAATTATGATTCAATCAAATACATCATTAATCTACTAAAAATAATATATGCTAACATTTGCCAAATATGATAAATTACTATATTATTTTTAAAATTTATTATATTTAATTCATTGATCTCTATTATTTCAAAATTAATATTTTAATTTTTAAACTAATTTTTATTTAAAGTATACTATTTGACGACTACAATATTTTATAATGTAATCATTTAAGAATTAAATAAATTATGTTTTTCAATTTTAAGAATAGAAGTATTATGTATATTAAAATTTTAAAAATTAAAATATAATAAAAATTTATAATTTTTTGAATAAGAATTTAAAAAAAATCTCAAGAATTACAAATAATAAAAAGTTTAAAATAATTAATCATATCTCTTAGCAGTTATTTACCCTTGTTTATATAAGTGGAAGAGGGGGCTGGTGTCCTACTAATAAATAACAATAGGACCCATAATAAATTTGCAGGCAAGCAATGTCTCTTTCGTTCTAAAAAAACTTATCTTATCCTGTTTGTCCATTGTCTAAGCCTAGCTAGCTATCTAATTTTATTTTTTTTAGAGTTACTGTACATTTATTCTAAACATGGCTTATTGGCATAAAAAGCAACAGCTTTACGAGTTATTGTATTTTTATCTAATTTTTTTTTAAAAAAAAATTGTAATCATTTCAAATTTGAAATTTTTTGGTAATGTTATTTGGAGTCATAATTTAATCAAGATATCATGTTAATGTGGATTAAGATTATAATATTTAATAAAAAAAATGCCCTTTAAACATCAAACATTATATATAAATAAAATTTAAATTCAATTGAATAAAAAATAAAATTTAAATTATATTTCAATCTCAATCAAAATATCATATGCAAACATAAATAATATATATTATTATTTTTATATAAATTATTTTTTCAAAATCGAGTGAAATAAAATTATAAAAATGGTAAAATTTTTTCTATAAAATTTAAGTACAACTATATATCAAGAACTAAGACTCAAAAATTTTAATTAAAATAAAACAATATCAATTTATCTAATTACTTGGTAGTATATAGGTGTATATATTATTGAAATTGAATAAAAACAGTTACATGGGAGAGTGGTGGGTACCAATTAGTTGCATAAACTAGTCAGCCATTGATTAGTCTTCATTGGTTTAGGCATTATACTCTTTGTTCTATAGCACATTCAACAATACTTCTTTTTTAAAAAACTTGGAAGTGGTAGACAAGTGTGTGTGCATATAAATACGTACATATGTATATGTATGTAAATAAAATTGCGAATCTTTCTTCATTTAAATTTGTGGATTTGGAGTCACAAGTGGATAAAGAAAAAAAAAGATGCTTTACGAGTAATGCTCTAATAATGGTGCTCCTTTGTCAACTTCACTACCTAATAATATATTAGTAGTTCACTAGTTCGTCTCTTGTATTCTAATGCCCATGATTAGGGCTTTCTGCAATTAAATAAAAATAATATTAATACTAATTATAAAAATATTAATAACATATTCAGCCATAATTTAGGATAAATATATATTTCTCTAATAATAAATTCAAAATCAATTTTTTTTCTGCATTAATATTAAAAATATATTAATATTAATTTTATTTCATATATATATATATATTATTATCATATTAAATCAGATGTTTATATCCATTATAAGAAAGAATTAATCACTCTTATTATTATTAAGAATACCTGTATGGAAAATGAAAAATAATAGTCAGTGTCTTTTGTCAAAAAAAAAAAAAAGTTAGTGTGTTAGTGCAATCTCCAATAAAAGTCTTATTCCCAAATCTCTATTTATTTGCTTTTTAAAAAAAAAATTCAAAATTTCGTTTTTAATTAATTGAAGTATAATTTTTTAGTATTGAGATAACATGTAGGCTCATCAGACGCATGCAAAAGGCTGGAGATTTTCAAATAATGATCGATCGGTTCCACATTTAATTCGTAGGAAAAAACACATGAAAACTTCTTAATTTTTCTTTTTATTTTTTTCTTCATTTCCCCTTTTCTTTATTTTTCACTTGAAGATATTTTAGATATAATCTCAGTCTGAGCTGCATTAAATTTGTATATTATTCAGGTAAATGCGTAGCTAATCTTAAATTACACAAGCAAAAAAAAAAAAAAAAAAAGATGCATTGCTGCTTGATATATCTTAAATATCCCTAATCCTCTTTCAATGTATCGATATGTTTTATGTGGATATGAAAGAACTGTAAACTACTAATTTCACATTCTTCTTAAAGGTTTGAAAAAAAAAATTTATTTATTTTATTCCATCTTTCCTCATAGTTACAAAACTTATAATTTTCCTTTTCCAATGTTTGATGAAAAAAAAAAGATTGAGGAGTAAATAATTAATATTTATTAAAAAAAGAATTTAACAGTAATAATTAATGTGTTTGTGGCTCGAGTTTCAAATATTAATTGAGTAGTATTAAAAATAACAAGTTGAATGAGTTGAATTTTTATCAAATTTAATATTTTTTAAATTCATACAGAACAAAAACAAAGTTTATGGGTGATAAAAAAGAACCTTTCAACTTTTAATTTCTATAAGAGGTTAGATTACAAAGAAAAAATAAGAAAAAAATTAAAGGTGATTATAATTTTCATGAGTTGAATTTTCGACTTAAAAATTACAAATATAGAGTGAATTAAAACTTAATTTTGTACATATTTACTAAAAAAAGCATACAATGTTATAAATTTATCCATTAAAAAATATTATTAAATTTATTAAAAATTTTTATCTAACTTATAAATTTATCTAACTTATAATATATATAAAATTTATTATTAATTTATTATATAGGAAATTTAAATAAAATAATTTTTGTAAATTGATTATTATATTATTATAAATTGATTATATATTTTTGTAAATAAAAAAACCTCATAAACAAGTAAAATTTTTTGAAAGATTTAATAAGGGATATAATTTTTTCATTAAAATTTACTATGTTGGCAAGGAAACATAGATGGTTTTGTATATAATCATTAAGGTGAAGTTTTATGATCAAGAGTATGTTAATTTTATTTAAATTTTAAATTTGAGTTTTTTTAAGCATTTTTCTTTTTATATTCTCCTATGTAATTAATAAAAAAGGGTGGTTTTTGTATATTGAATCAATTGTCAATGTCATTTAGTGGAGGCTTGGCAAAGTATAATTCAAATATGTTGCTAAAGCCAAGAGAGAAAAAAAAAAAAAAACCAACGACGATGTTGTTGGATGCAATATTGTCAATTGCATGCTTTGTTTGGTACGTAAATGTAAGATAATAATGTTAGCAAAATTATGTATATAATGTCTGATCATCTCACCCAATTTTAAAAATTAGTTTTATAATAAGAATTATATAAATTATTATAAATATCACACATTTATTATATTTTATCGATATAAAATATTTAATACGTCATCTCAAGTCCAATTCTAATTACATACGAAAAGTTTGAAATGCAAAATTTATAAAAATAAATATACATAGATGATCTAATATTGAAAGATTAAATTATGACTATGATATTATATTAAAAAATAAATTTATATTTAATTAAACTTTAAAAATTAATTCATAAAATAAAAATTACTCAAAATAAAAAATAAATATTTATTATAATTTATTAAAAGTACTTAATAAATATTATATTGCTATATAAATTTTTTTATTAATTTCTTCGGTGGAAAGTCTTATATGCAATTTAAAATTGGAAACTTTCTATCAAATAATAATTGTATCGCATTGTCATTTTAGAGAAGTGTGAAAAAAGAAAAGATCAATTTTTGGAAGTGATATGATGGGAAACATAGGCAGCGGTGTGATGATGAATAATGAATTGGTCATTTCTTAGTCATAGTAATTTTCCGTTAGTGCTAGCCAAGTGTCATGATCACCATTTTTCACCATTGCCATTCATTGATTTCATTGTTTTAAATTATTAGTCAGAATTAATGCTCTCCACTATTATAATTTTTTTTAATCAATCAAAGCTTAAATGTCTAATCTGATTATTATCTTCATATTATTATTATATCAGTTTTTTTGATAAATCGTAAAACTCATTCAATTATTATTTTTCAAATTATTATTTTAAAATTAAACCAAATAAAAATACAAAAATAATAAAACTCTCCTCATTAAATTTTAATACAATGATAAATCAAAGATTTAAATATGAAACATTCTCAGTAAACTCATCCAATTATTATTATTTATATGCTCATTCTGTTTCTTTAACCTAAAGGCACATTTTGACATTTGTAACATAAATGCAAGTCAATTTAATTATCTATATTTAATAATAGGATATCTTTAAAAATACCCTTAAAAATAAAATTATTTTAAAAAAATATATTTTTTAAAAATATTAATTTTTAATTTTTAATTTTAGAAATATCTCATTTTCAAAAATATCTAGTATAATAAAAGTATAATCCACTTTTAGCTATATACAATTAATTATATTTGATATATTAAAATTATATAAAAATAATAAAATATTTTTTAATAAGAAAATAAGAATTAAATGAATAAAAAAATCCCAATAACATGGGATACTCATTCTTGGAGAATGGAATCCGTAATGAGAAAAAGCTAATGAACAACATAGCGAGAAGTTTTATAATCAATAACAGTAAAAAACTATAAGCTGCTCAGCCTTTCCGACGAAGGAGAAACATGCTAGATAAGATGTATAAATCGCCTAAAACAAATCTCCTGAATATTAGGGATTATTTTAAAAAAATACTTTAACTTTGTACATATTTTTAATTTTATCATAATTTTTTTTGATAAATTAGTACTTCAATTTTTTTTTAATTTTATCTTTTGATCGGTTGAATATTTTGTGATAAAAAATCGTACTGACGTACCAGTTCGTATTTATTTTTTTATTTCGATTTAATTCTTAATAAGCATTAACATCATAAATTAACATAAATTAAAAATTTTTAACCTCCATTAATACCAAAAATTAATATAAATTAAAAAAAAATTAACGTCCATTGAACATTTTTAACACCAATTAACATTATAAATCAACACAAGTTAAAAATTTTTAATGCATGTTAAAATTTTTTAACACTTATTAACATCATATATCAATATAAGTTAAAAATTTTTAACGTATGTTAAAATTTTTTAACGCCGAAATCAACATAAATGAGCAAAAATATAGATTTGATTGTTCTAAATTCTAATTCAAAATTTTACTGGCTTAGAATGATAAATATTTTTCATTGATATATATTTTTATAATTTATTTGTTATATATGATTCTCTTATAAGATGTAATGAGATTAATTTTTTTTTTATTCTAGTTGGACGAGATGACAAATTTAAATAAAAATGATAAAAAATTTTAAATTTTTAACTTTGTACAAATTAAATTATTAATAGGTGTTAATAACTTTGTATAAATTATTAACTAAAAATTTTTAATTTATGTTAATTTCTAATATTAATGGGGCATTAAAAATTATTAACAGATGTTAAAATTTTTTTTCTTATATTGATTTTTAAAATTAATAGACATTATGAATTCTTAACGGGCGTTAAAAATTTTTAACTTATGTTGATTTATGATGTTAATGAGTGTTAAAATTTTTAACTTATATTGATTTTTGATATTAATGGAAGTTAAAAATTTTTAACGGGTGTTAAACTTTTTTAATTTATATTAATTTCTAATTTTAACGAACGTAAAGAAAGAATTATTAACACTCTTTAAGAATTAAATTGAAATAAAAAAATAAACACGAACTGACGTGTTGATTTGATTTTTTGATTTTTAATTATGAAATATTCAATCGATTAAAAAATAAAATTAAAAAAAATTAAATTTAAATACTAATTTGTCAAAAAAAAGTTATAAAATTGAAAATTTAAATATTTTTTTAAAATAATCCCAATAATATTCTAGGAACCAAAAGGTAGGAGTGGACGCAGTAAAGAGTCCTTGAATAATCAACAAAGAGGGCAGCCATAGATAAATAACCGTGAGAGGCTCCAAGGAAGTGTGCAGAATGACCGACCATATCTCCAAAAAAGGGTGTCTAGAAAGACCCCAGCCAACTGATACCTCTGACTAAGGCACACTAAAAAAACAGCCGAACATATTATCAACTGAAAGGACAAGGGTAAACCCAAGCAAGATAAACAAGGCCACCACGTAATAAAGACAAGAAAACCACTGCTAGAGATTGTGATCCTTCTGACCATGACCCAAAATCATTAAAATCACAAACAGAAGCAAAGATTTGTAGTCGGCAACTTGATACAGCAGGGCAGAGGCTCCTCATAAAATTGAAAGGTCTCTTATAGAGCCAAGACCAAACTCTAAAGAGCACAAAAAACCACAAAAATAAGGCGATTAGAATACTCGCAATAACCCCTTAATGGATCATGGCTTGCCTTCAACCATGATCATACTTACTGTTCAACATCATGGCTCGGAGGTGGTCTTAAACAAGCCACCAATACCTAGGGACGAATCAACCTCAGTTGACCTATTTAGAAAATAATCCTTATTCCTAGATAGGGCTTTTCACTTTGAGCCAGCCTTTGAACGAGTGGGTGAAAGTGGTAAGGAGATAAAGCCCAGTTGTTTCTTGGTTAAGGGTTTAGGAGACAAACGGTTTGAATAGCATGGATCAAAGGAGTCTAGAACTGGGCCTTTAATAACTAAGGGTCTAGGCTCACTGTTAGAAGGATTTTCAGCTTTGGGTTTTTTTAGTAGGGGAGCTTGGGCCCATCTCAGAACTCAGGGATCTTTTAAAAAAATGGCTGGATATTGAGTCTGAGAAGAGGCTTAAGCCATTCAGGGCTTGGGTTAGTTGGGCTGGAATCCTGAAGGGTCAAGGGAGCTTGGGAAAGGTCTGAATATTTTAGGACCAGTATAGCACAAGATAAGCCTAGAGTGGATTCTTCATTAATTTCCTTAATCTTTTCAAAAAATAACCATATTTTAAAAAAAAAAATTCTTTTTTATTAAGAATATTTTAGCCATTTTATTATAAACTCATAATAAATTCATTATAAACTATGTGAAATTTATAAATTTATTATAAATTTATTGTAAATTAATTATAAATTTATTGTAATTTTTTTGTAAATTGATAAAAATTTGATATTTTGATAAATATTTTATAAATTTTAATATTTTAATAAATATTTTATGATATATTTAAATTTTTTTTTTAATTTTTTTTATGTTTTTGATAAAAGTCCTAATCTTTCCTACAGCTTCCTTGGCTCAAGGGCTGACAATGTGGCTTTGGACATACAACCATCTAATCCACAGTGATGGCAGTCGCCTATGTAGGGACTGCATGTGTGCTAGATGCTTAGGTCCCGTTGGGGCTAATGGTTGGCTTTGTAGTTATCTCTGAGGTGCTTGATTTTGTATCACCGGTGACAGAGTGCGACGTCGGAAGGCTCGAATTCTCCATATTCTGCTTAGGGGCATCCTTTAAAATCTCCAAAGAGTTATGGTGAATTTGAGGACCCCTAAATGGATCCTTAACATTTGCTCTTAATTCTAAACCAAAGTAAGGATTTTCAACTCGAAGCACCCCTTGGGGTTTCTTTCCATGCAAAATCTCATAATATGCCCCAATTTTCTATACAAGTAGCAACAATCATACAGTTTTTCATACTTGAAATCGACCCAAACTAGATTACCTTTGTGATTTTTATAGTGAACGCCAACCATCAGAGGATGTTTCACATTGACAAGGACCTTCAAACGAAAAATAAGTTTCCCAGCCTATTCTCTTATGAGACTTGTCATCCATCTCTAGCAAACCACAAAACAAGTCATTGATTTCGGTTGCATTCTCAAGAGTCATAAGGTTAGGTGGGAACTTGTACACTTGAATCCAAAAAGGAGACTTGGTTACGTCTAGGCTTTCTAAAGTCTCATTAGGGTTCCAGTAGGTCAAGATGAGGAGAGAGCCAGTGATATTCCATGGAGCTCTCTCATATAACCAAAAAGCCTCCGCTTCAAAGTTGAATTCAAAGACGAATGTATTGAAACCTTTTTTTTAGTAATGTTGAAACCATTTGTAAGTCTCCATGCTTTATCAAGAATGGTCTTGACTGACCTGATATGGAACGACCGAAACGAAAGAATTTTCTAGCTAGCACCACTTTCTCAGAAGAAGAGGTATTTGGGTGTGGCTCGAGGTCTAAAACTACATCAGAACACGCCAAAAGATCAGTTTTCTCAATAATGTCTTCAATGTCTTTGGGGGTGGAATCCATGTTAGTAAATGGAGTGAAAGAAGGGTTGGTGAAGGAAAGTAAAGGTGGATTAACAGAGGTAGACAGCAGACAAGATTAACCACTAAAACTACAATATCTAAAAAACCACAAGGGCAGAAAGGAAAACTCTATAGAGAGAGCAGGACTTTTCAAGAAAATTAAAACAACTCCAGTGCATGACTCACTGATCTTCCAATAATAAAATATTTTAAAAAATGAAAAAGTGAATTGCATATTTTTTTTAATAAGAAGAATAGTGCAATATTTGTGAAGTTGTAAAAAGTAGGTGTTGAATAGATAGTGGCTTCCGTTGCCATATGGTCTCAATAAGCCCACCCTATTCCTACGCAATAAATTATTGAGAAAATTATGCCATATATTTTTTTTCTTAAAAATATGTTATTTAATTTTTTCATTTTTATTCTATTAAAATTTTTCATTTTTATTCTTTTTTTTTCAGTTTTATATTATATGTATTATTTTAATATACATCTCTCTTTTTCTTTCCTCCATCTTTTCTCTTCTCTACATCTCTCTTTTCTTCATATCTTCTGTTCACTTTTTCTCTTCTATCTCTCTCCCTCTCCTTCTTTATTTCTTTTATTTTCTTTTTTATCTGCAGAAAATTGATTTGATCTTCTATATTATTTAGTCTTAAATGCAAATTTATATAAAAAAAAAGAAATTTTTTATTTGATTTGCATTTGTAAATGTATTTATATTATTTATATTTTATTATTTTTCAATTGTAATATTAAAAGTTTTATTTTTTTGGTAATGCATTTTACATGTTTGATGAAATACTTCAACAAAAAAAAAATTTTATGAACTTTTCATTTATGCCTTTTAATCTATATTTTTAAATATATTTATATTTTTTTAAGTTGTATTTATTTTAATTTAATGTTAGTTTGGGTGAATTTTTTTTTATTTCAATGTGTGTTTAATTTTCTTAATATATACATAATATATTCACAATAACATAATATATTAATAATATATACGTAATATATATGCAATATACTCATAAATATTCATACAACGTATGCACAGTATACATATAACATACACAATCATATAATATATGTGCATGTTATGTAGATATTTTTTTATTTTTAATATTATATTTTAATTTCTAAATCATATAATATGTTTTTAATATGATATATATGATATGTGTTTATGTTGATATATGTGTTTGTTTAATTTTCTCAGCATATACACAATACATACAAATATATATTTATAACATGCATTCAATATATATATAATATACACACAAAGTATATATAGTATACATATAATATATAATGTGTGTATATTATGTAGATATTTTATTTATTTATTTATTTTTTATATTGTATTTTAATTTTTAAATTATATAATATTTTTAATATGTTATGTATATTATATATTTATGCTTATATATATTGAATTATAATTGTTAAGAAGTATAATTCTTTTTTAATATTGTGTTTAAGTTTTATATATGTTACGTAGATATTTTACTTTTTAATTATGACATATTTTTAATACCAAATTATATAATATTTTTTTAGTGTGATGAATATGTTATGTATTTGTATTAATATATGTTGAATTTTAAATGGTGAGAAATATAATTCTCTTTTAATATTTTGTATCAGTTTGTATAGATGTTGTGTGTAATTTTTTTATCAATAATTTTTTTTAACAGCTAAATCATATTATAATATTTTTAATATGATGTATATGTTATATATTTATATTTACATATATTGAATTTATTATTAGTAAAAAGTATTATCTTCTTTTATTGTTGTGTATAAGTTATGTGTACATTGTATAGATTTTTTTATGTGTTGTGTATTTTAACTATTAAATTATATAATTTTTTAATTTAAAATTATAAAATTATAAATTTAAATTATAAGAGAGTGATTATTTAACAGAATATATATATATTAATTCTCTTTATTAATATATATATAATGTTTACTTAATATATACATATAGTATAAAAAGAGGAAAAAATAATTGTAATTTTGCAACTTTGATGCTCGTTTCTATACAACTGAAAAAAATAATAAAACAAATTAACTTTTGGTAATTTTCAAATCAACATTTTTTCAAGGATAGTTAAGTAAAAATCTCTAAATATTGTCCCGTTGAAAATTTTGGATTCTAAACTCCAAAATTATTTTCACTTTACATTTAGAGAAAATTACATAAAATACTATTTTTTTAAATTTCATTTTTACTATTTTTTAGTTCAAAGAAATATTATTTTTTATTTTTAATTTTTTATGACATATACTAAAAATATACTCAATACATATAAAAATATTTAATATTTTTTTGTAAATTTTGGTATATGCATAATATTTTTTTTAAATTTTTTTATTTGCACAATATTTTTCATTTTTTTTCCTTTTAAGTTATTTTTATAGATTTCCCCTGCATTTACCTTATATCTTTCTTTTTTTAAGTCGCCCAAGCGTAGAGCTAATCAAAACATGAGCCGGGTTGAGTTAAGTGTAAATCACACACTTTATTATATTTTTTAAAATTTTTATTTTTTTATTAAAAATATTTTAGTTATTTTATAATAAAATCATTATAAACTATATAAAATTTATAAATTTATTATAAACTCATGATAAACTCATTGTAAACTCTTTATAAACTAATAAAAATCTTTTATTTTGATAAATATTTTATAAATTTTGATATTTTAGTAAATATTTTATAAATATTATAAATTTGAAATTATTTTTAATTTTTCTTGTATTTTTGTCAAAAATCCGTTTAAAAAATAAAATTATCATTCAAATATATATATATTTTTTTATTTTTTATAAAAAAATAACTTTTTAATTTTAAAAAAATCTCTTTTTAAAGATATATATCCACAATATACTTAAAAATATTCTACTTACAAAAATATACATATAATACAATATATTGAAGATATGTTAAATTTATGAATATTTTTAAAGAAAATACCTAATCTATTTTCCTGTGAAGTTTATTCTCTCTCTTTCTATAATAAAGTGTTTCACTGCTTTCTGCACTAAATAGGACTGCTTCCAGTCATTTGATCAACGACGACCCAAAATATTTCATATTCACCTTCATCTCATCTTTCTAATAAGTTTTTTGTTGGAGATTTTCTGTTGGTTATGTTTTGGTATTTCAAGGTTCATCCATGTTCTTTAGAAGTGAATCAATTTATTCCTATCAGTCTTTGCTTGTCTTGGTTAGCGTTGCTTCCCCTTAGGCGCCATCCTTGTCTGCTCCTAAGGAAGGTGTTTCGATGGCATTTATGATAGCCACTTTTATCTAGTTCACCAAGGACGATATATGAAAACTATTTTTCATGTGGTTCCTAAGGAGAAGGTTGAGTCTTCCTATCCCTCATTTATTATCGTGCTTTTATTTGAGAAAGAGCGAGATCTAAGGATTTAAAGATTATTTTTTTTCTTAATCCTTCTATTGTTATTGCGTGAGATCCTTTTAATGGTTCCCTATCTTTTTTTTTTTTTCCTTTGTGGGCCTCTTTGTTGTTTATATATGGCCGTCGTCCGGTATAGGGTAAAATTTGTATGCTAAAAGAAACAATTGACTAGAGTGAATATCGGCATACTTTTGTATTATTTTGTGCCTTATGTGTTTAAGGCATTTTGTATTGGGCTAATAACAAAACCTAACATCAAGTTTTATTTTCAAAGATATAGAATCATCTTCTTTTTTTTTTTTTTTTTTTTATGGAAAATCAAGTTTCCAAATTGCAAATCTACTACAATAAAAGTCATCTGAAATTGATTCCCTGCTTCTATTTTTCTATTTTATAAGAGTAAAGAAGAAGAAGAAGAAGAAGAAAAACGAGCATCTTTGTTATTTAACAATTTATTATATAATGTGACTTTTTTTTTTTTTAAAAAAAAATGAGTCTCATTTGTCCTAGTCATCACCTGAGTGATGGGCAAAGTGGCATGAACCACTGAAATATAATTACTTAATAAAATTCAGATATTAAATTAGCAAAAAAAAATTATAGACACCAAAATAAAAAAAAATCAAAAAATTTAGTCACCACTGGTATAGTTTTTTCTATTTTTTAAACTAATGAAATTTCAGCTTTTTTTTAAAAAAAATTCTAATGCAATCAATAAAATTCATTTGACGTGAATTTAATGTGGAGTGTTTAATTAGATGGTTGCGATGGCATTAACCATTTTAATGGGATTTTAGTAAAAAAAAAATCCAGATGATTTTTTAGTAAAAAAATAAAAAAAATAAAAAATAAAAGTTGAGATATTCACTTGAATTTCTTTAATGAGCACATTAAAAAAATTATAAAATTTAAAAAAAGAAAAACTATGTACTCCTATATTATGTGTACTCTCCTAGACTAAATTATTTCAAAACAAAATTGCCATATAATTTAACATTTGAATTTTAACAAAATTATTCATGTGTTTTGATAGGTAGTGCATAATCTAGGAAATAGAAACTTGAATTTCCATGCTATACTCATTATTCTAGTATTCTTTTTTTTATTTATTTTATATTAATATTATTTTTATGTAACAAGCCGAGTTTGACATATTAGGTTGAGATGTATTTTTATAAATAGTGAGCCTTTTGAATGCCGACTCAGGTTGGATTTTAAGAATCTAAGTTTGATATTTATATTGTTCATATTGGACAAAAATTGGACATGTAATTATATCTTGTAAAAAATTATTTAAGTTAATTTACCAAATGAATTTAAGAACGCACCATAATCTATACGTTTAAGAATAATTTACTGGTATTAATTCCTGAAGATTGTAAAACATGACTGTACAGGACATGCACTTGCATAATCTACAGTGATACATCTCTCAATTTGACAATAAACTCATTTTTGAATCCTCCATTTTCCCATTAATATGTTAAAACTTGGTGGGAGCATTACTAGCCTTGCCATTCTACCTGGCTCGATTATAAAAGTACAATTTGTACTAAAAAAAAAAATTTCCACTCAAGCAAGATTTCATACCCTGAGACACCATCAGCGACAGCAATTACTCCTCCAAATTGAGGATTGCGTTTAGATTTGGAAAACATTAATTGAATATTGATTGCGTGGATAAACTATCCTAAATGCACTTTATATAATTATAAAATGATACTACCAAAATTGTAACATATTAAAACGGTCACAGCCAAAATAATTACATCTACAAGGCAAATGAAAAAAAGAAAGTAACTGATGAAATGTTGCTGCCCAGGATCGAACTGGGGACCTTCAGTGTGTAAGACTGACGTGATAACCACTACACCACAGCAACTGAATTGTTAGGAGCAACAATATTAAGATATTTAGTCAATTAACTAATTCAATTATTGTTAGTTCTTGCACCCGTAAAACTGGAAAGACTTATCTACCTATATATCCAGTCAATAAAAATTATATAATTTTCTAATAATCATTCTTTTAGTGATTTGTCATTGGTTGGATGTATATATAAAAATTTCTTTTTAGATAAATTGAATACTAATTAATTGAAAACTCATTTTTTTAGCATTATTATTATTATCATTTATAATCTTACCTTGTGCTAAAAGATAATTTATAGCCAATAATATCTTATATATATTACATTAACATGCATGTGATAGGAAATAAATAGTTATTGCCTCAAATTTCCACTAGATAGTATAAAATATTGACTAAAAATTCACTATCTATTTGTTATCAATCATTTTAGCTTGTTATCAATCGTCAACATCTTTGCCCCAAAAACAAAAAAGAAAAATAAAACATGCTGCTTGCAAATTGCATTATTTTCAGTTTTAGAGGAGAAATTTATTAATTGTTGAACAATGCATATGGTTACTTTTCTATCCAAATGGAATCTTAAGAATAAAGGAAAAAGATAAAAAGCATAACTTAACACCTCATTATTACTTAATTAATTATTTTGTAGTCAAATCAAGTTTGCTACCAACTCTTGTAGATCCCATTATTATTATTATTATATATATGATCTAATTAATAACAAAATAAATTATTTTAATTTTTAATTTCAAAAAATTATTTACAATTTTACTTAATTTGTTTGGCCAGAATTTACAATTTTACTTATTTATTCAAAATAGAAACGGAAACAATATATTATATATATAATATTCCCCATTACTTATTACTAAACTTTATCATAAATTTTTATTAATTTCTTATTGATTGAAAAAAATACTGATATAAGTTTGATTGAATAGGTGTAAATTAAAATTGAATTAAAAAAAGGTGTAAATTAAAATTAAAAATTAAATTATTTTATTTATTTTAAATTCAATCTATATTTTAATGATTAAGCTTTATTTTATTAATATTTATACCTCCAGAAGGTACCTTCCATGAACAAAGAAGCATGTCTCAACCCCAGAACAGCACATGCCTAATGCTCGTCTACTCATCATTGCTCATATTAGTGGTCTAATCAGTTCAACAGTTTGTCTAATATAAATTCCTACTAAAGAATTAAGATTAACCTAAAAATTTCCATTACTTTTAGTATGCTAGTGTTTTTTTTTTTTTCAACATTCTAGTTCTAATATTTCCTACTAAAGAATAATTATTGATTTTATAATTGTAAAAATCTAATTACAAAAATTTTAAATCTTTTTACAAATTTAGTTCGAATTATAGTAAAATTTGGTTTCGTATATTAATGAACTCATCATTTAGTTTAATTTCATAAAAAAAATTTGAGTTTTTACATAAATTTTAAAAAGTGAGAATATTTTTAAAAATATTTTTTTAAAAAGATTTTTATATTTTAATTTTTAATTAAAAAAAATCATTTTCAAATATATAATATCAGAAAGATATATATAATATATCATTATTTGAATATAAAAATATATTATCTTTAAAATTTTTATTTTTCTAAAATTAAAATATCATATAATATCCTCTAAAAACTTTTCTCAATCAAGTTGTGTTAAATTAAGAGAAGAATACAAAATGAGAATTTAAATTAGAAGAAAGTAAAATGATTTTGTGGACTAATTTCTCAATACATGTGGTGTGCCTGCAGAAAGAAAGTTGATAAAATTATAGAGAGCAGACATTAGAATTTGCGAGAGAGTTGTAAAGTAAAGAAGGGTCAGAGATATCGGCTCTTCTTTTTTTTTATTACATCTTCACATTAATTAATTTACTTCAGCTTTTTTATAATAATAATTTATTTGACCAATATTATTTATTTAATGCGCCAAATTTTTATAATCCACTGTTAAAGGCTTCTCATATATATTTGCAAAATTTTGATCACGTGAACAACTTGGAATATTACGAGGGATTCATAGAATCAATAGAAGCTATGTCTTTTAGTAATATATAGAAACAATTTGATTTTATATTAAAATTAAATTTATTACAAAATTGTTAATTACATATAAAAAAAGTTAATAATGATGTAAACGAAATTTACTATAATTGATAGTTGGATCAAAGAGGTTTCATGCAGTGGCGGAGCAGGTGGGGTCGGATGAGGACTAATGACTTATCTGCTAGCTACCGGACATATATTTTAAAGACTTGAATTGAAGACTCGAAGCCTCAGCCCTCGGCCCCCTTAACTTCAACTCCCAGCCCTCCCCTCCCCTCCCCTCCCCCCCTTCTTCTCCTTTAGCCCCTCTCATAAAGGGCTGGCTCCGCCGCTTATTTCATGTTTAAATTATGCGAAAAATGTAAGTTATTTATACCTATTTTTATTTACTACAAGTCGCTAATTTGCATTATAATATGTATCTTCATATCATAATTAATATCTGACTTGCACATAAATATTGATATATGATTTATATAAAAATATCTTTTAAAAATATATATTACTATTGTAATACTTGTAACTCATTTTACCTCTTTCTTTTTATAATGAATGATTAAATTTTATAACTCAATGTTGCAATTTTTTCAATTTATTTTAATGTAAACAGTAAACTTTTAAAAAACAATTATAATATTTTATAAGTTTATGCTGTTCTACTTTTCCAATTAGCAAATACCAGTAAGTTTCGTCTAAAAAGAGTTCTATAGTAATTTTATAGTTTCTATTTATTGCGATTCAATCAAAGAATTTAATTTAGAACAACATATTACTCTATGAGAAAATGTTTAAAACAAATAAAACAAACTTTTAAATTGCATAATTTTATTCCATTCCAACATTTTTTACTTTTGTAATATTGTTTTTGCATAAATGTATTTGAAATTTTAATTTAATCTGTGTTATTATGTAGTAGGTAGTGGATCATTTTTTTCTAATTTTCTTATCATTTTTTCTCAATGTTGTCTGTCTTACTTTTTGAATAAAAAAAATTCATGACCTAATAGTTTGAAATATCTTAATTTTTATTTTTATTTTGTAATTCTTCCCATTTGAAAATAGTATATTATTCTCAATTTTTTAAAATTTGCTCGCAGTTATATTTGATATCAATATTGGTTATTTGAACTTTTTCTTTCACAATGCCATATGTTAAAAATATAAATAATATATATTATTATTCAGTCTTCCACAATTAGCATTTAATTAAAGTTCGTCACTCTTTTTTAAAGAAATGAATTAAATAAGCTCTCAAATTAATTTATTTTACAAATAGTTATCATGTTTAAAATAATTAAAATTTTTTTAAGTAAATAAAAAACTAAAATATTCTTTATATATATTATGTGGGTTATAAAATCTAATTTTCTATTATTTCTAATTTTTCATTTCTTTTGAATAGAAGCTCAAATTATTTTTTTAAAAATTTTTCACCTAATATTTTCTAAAAACATAAAAATATTTTTTTAAATAATAAAATATTTTTAATGTAAATAAAAAATTATACATTATAAAAAAAGATGTATCATTTCATTTTTTTGACATTTAATACATTTTAAAGAGGGGAAAATTGATATTAGATCTACTATTAGATTATATTTTGATGTGCATATCTTTTCAATTTTTATATTATTAAAATCTATAGCTATTTTTTAAAATTTTTAAAAGAAAAATTACGTTTCATTGAGCCAAAAACTAAAAAAAATATATTTTTTAATTAGTATCAAGACTAAAACAAATAATAAAAGATGGGAAATTTTAGCCGTCTCATCTCCAAAACAGGACGCTAATGTGTCAAATTTTCAATGCCCAAATTTAATGAATCTTCCACACAAACACACGACAAACCTTTTGTGAAAAATGTATTCATCACATCCTTTTTTTTTTCCCTGTTGTCATGCTTAAGATATGCTCTCTGTCAGTCTGTTTTAAAATATTCAACGAGGCCTTGTTGTACAAATCAGATTAAGTTGGCTGGTCGAACCAATTAAATTAAATTTTAATTAATTATTTATTTTTTTACTCATTTTTCACATTAAAAATCTATTATATTTCTATTTTTTTTAAATTGTGTTTTGATTAGCTTCCAAGTAAATTAAACCGATATTAATATGCATGCGAAACTAGTTACCATTCAATCAAAATATAAACAATTCATACTGGACTTTATAAAAAAATTGTGTAATACAGACTATTAAAAATTAAATTATATTATATTATTTCCATCTCAAATTTATAACATAAAATTTTTAATTGTTTTGAATTATAATTAATTTATCATTTTAATAAGTTTTTTTTTAAAACAATCGTTTTAATAAGTTAGGTAATGTTTAAGTCTACTATATATATATATATTTTTAATGTTACTAGTCAAAAATATTTAATAAATATATCTCAAATTAAAATAAAATTTTAATAAAAAAATATATAAATTTATATTTTTAATAAAAATAATTATTTTTAATAAATTTTTATAAAATAGAAAGTTTGTTAATTAATTTGGAACAATGGTTAATAGCATAAGAAATAAAATATTTAATATTAAAAATATCAATCAAAAGAAAACTGCGCAAAGAAAAAAGTCAAAAAAGAAAAAAAAAAGGAAAGGAAGACTGGAAAACAAAGTAAATGACAAAAAAAGAAGAAGCAGTCCACCCTTCCACGGTACTGCTAGTAGTTTCCATGTTGGTGCATGCAGATATAAGCCGCAGTTTCTGGCCAATATATATATATATATATATATATATATATATATATATATAAGAAGCAGCCCACAGCTTTCAGGAAACTTTTGGAAACCAAAACTCAAACCCAAATTAAAGACTATGGCAAACAGTTCATCAGAGCTGAAAAGAAGCTTATTCATATCCAAAAGATCATCTTCTTCATTATCAACCTCACTGTCTTCATCAAGCCAGCAGTCTCCCAAAACGAAAAGCCCTGCTCCATTTTTGTCCAAGACTTACGATTTAATTGAAGAAAATAATAATAATAATGGACAGTTAGGATTATCATCATCAACATCATCATCATCAGGAGCTGGAGAAAATAATAATATTACTGATAATGGCACGAAAATTGTTTCCTGGAATTCTGAAGGAAATGGTTTCATAGTTTGGCGTCCTGCTGAGTTTTCAGAACTCACCTTGCCTAGATACTTCAAACACAACAATTTCTCTAGCTTCGTTCGCCAGCTTAATACTTATGTAAGTCATTATTATTTTTATTTAATCCTAATTAAAACATTGCATTATTATGATATTATTTTGGATTTTCTTCAACAACAAATTAATTAAAATGATCTCTATGATTAGTATAATCTGTGATTTAAGATTGTTTTTCTTTATTAGTTTCTCCTTTGGTTATATAATTTTTTCCTTTTCTTTTTCTATAATTTCATCATGATAGGAAAATTATTGCAAGTTATTTGGAAATAGTAGTATAGGGCTGTTATAGGACTGGTAATTTAATATAATAATCGAATGTTTATTTCATAATATATAACATTAGAAGTTTAATTCTTCGAATCCTCGTTTCTTAATATTATTATAATATTATCAGAAGTTGAATTCTCACAATCTTTTCTCTTATTTTCCTTTTCTCTGAATGATGCAAGGAATGTTGAGAATTCTCAAGAAACTATCAAATTAGTTATAATTTTTTCAATTTTGACTGCTTCAGACCTCACGAGTTTTGTCAAAGTAAATGCTAATGTAATGCTAGAGCCTAGAGAAACTACTTATTTTATAAAATATAGTATTATTAATTATTATCAATCAATTAAGCAGCCATGATTACTTAATTAGTCCAAAATTTTCTTTGACAAAAGCATAGATAATTAATTTTGTTCCTTCCTTCTGCCATGTTAATTAGTCAAACGAAACTCAAAATATAAAACGCAAACTATTAATATAAGTCAAAATCTGGGAATTTTTAAATTTCTCGATTTAGTCACAGTCAAAATAAGCACACTATGATTATAAACTAATTAATAAGCCTTGAATATGAATGCAGGGATTCAAGAAAACATCATCAAAACTATGGGAATTTAAGCATGAGAAATTCCAAAAAGGTTGCAGACACATGTTAGTGGAGATTACAAGGAAGAAATGTGAGCCGAGTGTTTTTCCACCATATCTGAAGGCTTGTAATGAAGACAATAATAACATGGAAACAATTGAAAATGATCGTTTATTACTTCTGGAAGAGAACAGTAACCTTAAAAGAGAGAATTTGGAATTGCAAACGCAATTGTCCCAAGTCAAAGCTTTAGAGTTCAAGTTGTTGGATTTCCTTTCCCAATACGTGGGAACTCAGTCAAGCAGCCACAACAAAATTAGGAGGCTTTGTTAGATTTCTTGGAAAATTTTCTAGAGAAATTAAACTTTGTTTTTCTTTATTCTTTCTTTCTTTCTTTTCTTTAAAAAATATGGTTGAGCTATATCATAATAAGAGTAGCTTTCCATCTTTCTGTAAAATTCCTTGTCATAATTAAGGAGTTTTACCAAAGAATATAGTTACTTTTTTCTTTCGGTGATTTTTCACCTTTTGTATAATAAAATTGACTTTAATTAAAATTTATGTTAATTTCTGTATTTCATAGCTTTATAAATGATGCCAATATTATATTAAATACAAAAGTTCTTATTGAATATATATATATATATATATATGTATGTATGTACGTATGCATATATATATTTATTTGCTTATGGCCTAATCTTAAAAATTTTAAAGTTTTACCCAATTTTTTTTAATCCTATCTTAATTTATAGTTTTCGTTGTAATTATTTTAAAATCAAACAAATTAGTTAAAATTAGAATTGAAAAAATAATAGTATAGCCATAATTAAAAAAAATAATTATATTATTTTTTTCTCTTATAGCCATATTTTTCAGTTTGCATTTTAGAAAATTCATAGCTTTCTCTCTTACTCCTTTTCATTTTAAGAAATCCAATTCTTTTTCATCAAAATCACACTTTGAAGCAAATAGAAAAAAGAATTCTGTTTATCTTCTTCGTTTTGCCTAAAAAATCTAATGCAATTAATGTCTAATACATTTCACAAAGAAAATAGTCTAGTCCATTACATTTCTTATAATTATTACATATGATATTTTATTCCCACAATCATTTTATGGTTTAACACTCCCTTACTGTCCATTTCCTCTCATTAAAAATTACAAAAATAAGTCTAAATCAACCAATTAGAATTTATTTGGATGATAATTTGCCATAATGTACATGACAAGATTTAATTTTTTATTTATCTTCATGTTAATCTCATAATTTAAAAACCGTGAATTTTATTAAGTTTTTACAATTACTGATTTGGTAGTTTTCTATAATTTAAAATTTTATCTTTCAAAAAATATACTCAATAAATTTTCTAAATACTAAATATATTGTTGAAATCTATTTTTCATTTTCATAATCTATTAAAATCTTATAAAATGCATCAAACTAAATAAAAAAAATTAATTGATTATATTATATTATAAAATCTTTTCAAACATTATAAATAATATTTACAGTCCTATATCATATATTACTAAATTATATTATCAGTTATCTAAATAAAATATTATATTCATTTAAAAAAAATAAAGAAAATTACACATAACACTGATTTTTAAGTTTTGTTTTTAAATATATGAAGTTTGCATCTTTTTTTAACTTTTTTTTTTCATTTTTTACCTTTTATTTTTTTCATTTTTTGTTTTCAAATATACCTTTATTGATGGTTTTCTTTCCCACTTTTTCACAATTTCCTTTTGCTCTTTAGTTTTGTTCCTTTTTTTTTCTCTCTATTTTCTTTCAAAAATTCTTTTTTTTATATGTTTTCTGTTTTCTTCTATTTTTTTCCTTTCATTTGTTATTGTTTCTCTTTGCTTAGTTATTAAATTCTCTATTATTATTATTATTATTATTATTATTATTATTATTATTATTATTATTATTATTATTATTATTATTATTATTATGATTTTTACTATTGGATAGTCATTTGCAATTTGATAATATTTTTTTAATTTTTTAATTATTTTTTAGCTGCGTCGAAATTAGTTGAAAAAGTCATTATATTCGCAACATATGCATAACCTATTCTTAACATATACAACACAACGCACTCACAATATATACAATATATTTATAGTTTTTATTAATAGTAGTATAAATATTCTTATTTGAAATTTGATATATAGATGTCATTAATGATGATATAAAAGTAATACATATATTTTCATATAAAACTCAATATATGCACAAACATATGCAAAGTATATTTACAACATATACATTATATTTATGTTACAGTTAATAATGGTATATATATTATCACTTGAAATTCAACATATAAAATACATTTATATTATATATACATTATATTTAAAAAGATATAAAATTAGTATATATATATATTTAGTTGTAACTCAACATATACAGATTATATTTGCAATATATATATATATATATATAACATATGGACAACATATGCAGAACATATATAAAATATATTTATACTATTAATAGTAGTGTGTATATTCTTACTTGAAATTAACATATGAGTTATATTTATTCGATATATACATCGTATTTAAGAAAGATATAAAAATAGTATATGTATTTTATGGGGTGGAAGGAGGTTAAATAAAGTAAAATAAGATAAAGTAAAGCAAGATAGATTATTATTATTATTTTTTTTTTGTGTTTGGAAAGAATGTAAAGTTAAATAAAGTAAAATAATGAATTTGTACTCTTATATTATTTGGGTGAAAGGTAAGTGAAGGTCAAATCTAATATTAATTGACTAAAATATTTTATTTAATACCTCCTAACACTCCAAAATGAGGTGTCAGGATTTTGTAAAAAAATAACACTCCTTAACCCTTCATTAACCTTATAAAACATTTTCCTTTAATCTATTCTCTTCACAAACATGATAATTTTTCATGTTTCTCCTTCCTTAACCCTACCCACCCCTCCTTCACCTGTTCCCAAACATAGGCTTAGTTAGAACTAAATATATGTATAATCTATGCATAACATAGATACGATTTATTAAAGTTCAAAAAAAATGATAGTCTTTATTGGAATGAAGACATACCATATTTTTATAATTTTGAAATTTTTTTTTTGTAATTTAAATTTTTTTAACATCCATAATTTGAAAAAATATAAATATTTTTTAGTGTAGTTTTATAGAATTCGCAAAAACTTAGACCTTGTCTTTTAAAATTAAATATTTATTTAACACTTCAAAGTTTAAACCTCTGATTCATATCTTTTCATAAAAAAAATAAGAAAAATTAAACATGGTCTTCGAATAAATTAGGTCTTGTATGTAGGGGTGTTCTTGGGTTGGGCTAAATCGAATTTCACCCTAACCCGTAGCTTGACCCGAAAATTATTTGGGTTGCTCTTTACAACCCGTAGTCTGACCCTAAGCCTGGTTAGGCTGGGCCACTTCGGGCCTGACTAGGCTAGGCTTAGGGTCGGGCAGCACAACGAATTTTTATTTTTTTTAATTTCAAATTTTTAAATCCTAATAAAATTAACCTATAAATATTTCTTTAAAAAATTATTATACCAAATTATATTTAATAATATATAAATTATTATATCAATATTTAGGATAATAAAATTATCCAATTATTTAATTATTTTATTATTTAATATTTATTTTTTTATGTAATTTAATTTTATTTATGAACAACTATTAAAAGATATAAATTATGCTCATCAATAGGAATAAAAGATAATAATGAGCAAAAATTTTCAAACTCGACCAAAATTTGACCGATTACGTCGATTAAAATTGATTGAGTTGGTTAGTTTCTAATTTTATATTTATCAATAAATCTGACCGAACCTGATCAAATCTGATGAACCCGACCGAACTGCCTCCTAATGGTTGGTTTTTAAATTTAGATTTTTTCAATTGATTATTAGTAGTGGGGTTGGCCGACCATTGAAATTTGACTAATCTGACCACTGCATATCCCTAATAGAAGTTGAGCAATATTACTAATGGATATCCTACCGCTGAAACTCGACCAACCCGACCATTGCACATTCTTAATAAAAGTTGAGCAATATTACTAGTGGATTGATGAGTGTATTAGTGGATATATGCTAATATATATACTTTAAAAGTTTTATTAAATTTGTCATTTTTTTTTGCAAGAAAAGATTATTTTTCTTAAAAATTATTTATTTTTTCGTTGATCCAAAAATTATTTTTCATCGATTAAATTTTTAAGTGTCCTAAACATGATAAAATATATATAATATTTTGAATTAAACGATGGAGCCACCAAAACCTTTTTATATAAAATTTGAATTACCAAAATATATATTTTTAAAAAATTATAAAAAATATAAAAAATATCTCGACCCGAGGATTTTTAACCATCACTTGAAATTCAACCCGAGCTATGGCAGCTTGCTACCCAATTCTATTAGGGGTTCGGGTAAGCCCAACCCAGATTTTTCAAGTCATAAATTTTTTGAAAACCTCTATTAATACGCAACAAAAAAATTATTTTTCATTTAAAAAAAAGAAAAATTAAAAATTTATTTTATCTACATAGGCCAGTCTATACATGTGATATATATATATATATATATATATTCAAAATAAGAATTCAATTGAGGGGGTTAAGAATTTGAAACAAAAAAATTACATTTCATATATAAATTCACTGTAAATAAATTCAAGATAAAATTGAATAAAAGTAATTATTTTAACATTATAATAGTACAACAACTAATTTTTATTTTTGATTTGATAGCTATTGAGATGTGACAATTGTAGTATACAAGTTTGTATTTAATTTTTAATATTTTTATATTATCGGTGATCTTTTGATAGATTGTATGTTCATTATTTAAAATAATATTATGTAGGTTTAATTTTAGTAAATTTATTTTCATAAAATTAATATCATATTTTTTTAATATTTATTATTCCATAAAAAATATCATTCATGTAAGAATTAAAATATTTATAATAACAAAATTTATTTATTTATTTATAATGAGACAATAAAAATTAAATTTTAATAAATAAAAAATAATTTTTTTATTAATTGAGTTAATTTTTATAATTATTTTATTTATTATTATTCATAAAATAAAAAAATAAAATATATTAAATATATTAAAATATACTATGATATTCTCTTAAAACGATAAAATTGTGACAAATCAAATGGGAGCATTCCTAATTAATTATGTCAAAGGGTTTTTTAAATCATTTGGAAGGAAAGAAAATTTCAATTGAATAGCTCATTGAGACAAGCCAAGAATAAATTTAAAGCACACTGAAAAAATAAAAGGGACAATAAAACACATTACTATCACTTTTTATTTTCATAAAAATATTCTATAATTCTTAAAAATTTTAATTAAAAATATATTTTATATATAGTTCTCATATGTTAAATGTACACAAAATGCAATATTTTTAAAATTTAAATCAAAAAATAAATATTTTTGAAAGAAAAAAATAAAGAAAAATTACATGAAATACTATTTTTCATGTTTTGTTTTCAAAAACACTAAACATATTTTTTTTTCTCATTTTTTCATTTTTCATTTTTTCCTCTTTATCTTTATCATTGTTTTTTCCCTCTTATATGACTTTTATCTTCGTTTGACATATTCATGTTTGTTTTTGCTCCTATTTTCTCTCTTTCACGTTTTTTACCATTTGCATGCTATTTTTCTTCAACTTGATAACTTTTTATTCTCATTTCCTCTTTGTTTTCTTCTTTGTTCTCCAAGCTTGTTATTTTTTTTGTTTTATCCAATTACCTCCTTCCTTTTCTCATTATTTGGTTATTCATTTATATTTTACTCTTCGTGTTGGATTTTCTATGTTCTTTCTTTTCTTTTCTTTTTTTTTCCTATCAAAACTATTTTTCTCTTCATGGTGGCATAATCTAGCGAATGAGATTCACTTAATTATGTTGTAACTTTTTTTTTTGTTTTAATTTTGGTGTTGTTTAACTATAATACTATAATTTTTTTTCCTTGCACTATATTGCTTTTTACATATTTAAAAAAATACTTCAAAGAATAATGTTTTACATTTTTAATTTTTTTCTTATCAATTTATATTTCTTGCATTGATTTATATCATTTTTTTGAATTGCTTTTGTTTTATTTTGATTTGCATCTTTATTATTTATCTATATATAAAGTTTAGAATATAACATATACATCACATATCTATAACATATACACTATAATTAACCAACATACAAAGGCTAAAGTCTGAAAGAAAATATATTCATAACACATATATTATAATTAAGCAATACATAAATATTATACAATATATAAAAATCAGATGACAACGTATATATAATATATTTGCAACATATATATATATATGTAAAATATAAAGACTATAATACAATATATATGTAATATATATAATATATTTACAACATATATAGTATATCTGTAATACATATGCTGTAATTAACCAAAATATAAAGGCAAGAAGATAATATATTTATAAAATATATTCTATAATTAAGCAATATGTAAAGGTTATACAACATATAATGGCTGAAACACAACATATTCAAAACATATCATCAATATGTACACAATTATTAACCAACATATAAGAGCTAAAAAATAATATATCTGTAATATATCCGCAATATATATATAACATATATAAATTGTAAAAATAATGAAAGTTTTTGTGCAACGACGATAAACAATATTTTTATAATTTTGTAAATTTTTTTTACGTAAATTTAAATTTATTTTGTAACTAACGTAATTTTTATAACAAAAAAAATTTGCTTTATAGGTAGTTTTGTAAAATAAACTTTTTAAAATTATTTAAAGAGAAATTTGCATCATCTACCCTTTATCCAATTTTTCTTTTCAAATATACTACACAAACTTTTTTTTTTTTTTACAATTATATTTCTTTTTTTTTTATTTTTTGTTGATGTGTTTTATTTTTACCTTACTGTGAATAGCCCCTAACTTTTCTCACTTTCTCAATGGTATCTTTTCAACACGTTGATTTTTAATTTTTTAATTTTGTTTTTAATTTTTTTACGTTTTATTTTATTTTAAGTAGTTTTATCCATAAATTTTTTTATATCATATTTTTATAAATATATAACATATGCAACACATTTATAATACATTAAAATATCTACCATATATTCAAATTACATCAATAATCTTATTTTGTATTTTTTTAATACATATAACATATAATACATTAATAATTTTACTTACATATAATATTTATAATATATCAATATTTTTATTTAGTATTTTTTTACATACCCAAAATATATACAATATATCTATAATTTTATTATATTTTTTTAAATATGTAAAATATCTACGATATATCTATAATTTTATTTTATATTTTTTTTAAATACGTAGCACATCCACAATGCATTAATAATTTTATTTTGTATTCTTTTTACATATGCAATATATCTACAATACATTAGTAATTTTATTTTGTATTTTTTTTTATATACACAACACATCAATAACACACCAATAGTTTTATTATGCGTTTTTTTTATTTTGATGATTTAAATTAATATTTTTTTTAAGAATGTGAGTGTTTGTTAAAGAAAAAGATAAAAAAAAATGATTTTGTTGGCGACGAAGAATAAGATTAAGACTAAATTCAATATGAAGATGAAGATTAACCTTTTTGATATTCTTCTTTTATAATTTTTTCTCGATTTGATTTTTTTTTATTTTTGAAGCAAAACTTTTTCATTCGATTGCATGTAATTCTGTTGAGCTTCAATTAATAATTTATATTTTCATTTTTTGTTGAGGAATTTTTTTTATATTGATATTGATGAAGAAGATAATGATATATATCTTTTTATTTTTTTATTTTGATGACGATGAAGAAAGAAGAAAAAGTCGATGAAAAAGAACAAGAAGAATGAAGAAGATGATGACATAGATTTGATTTTTTTTTTTCATTCTGATGGTGATGAAGAAGGAAGAAGAAGATGAAAAAATATAAGAATGATGATGAAGAAGAAGTGATTAATTGCATTTGAGAGAGAGAATGAGAAGAAGAAGGAGAGCATGTATTTTTATTATTTTGTGGCTAGATTTTATAAATTTAAAATTACCGTATTTTTTATTTTTATTTTTTCTGGTAATTTTGCATAAAGCCCTTGTTTAAAAGCTCAAATTTGATACCCAATAAACCCCTCGTTAGAAGCCCATTTTTTTTTAAACCCTTTTGTAAAATCTCTCGGACCACCCGCTAGTTGTCTTCCCCAGAGAAAGAAAACCATAAACATGAGCTCGAAGCTACTCTCAAGAACCCTAATTCAGAATCAAAATGCAAATATTAACAGATTTTATTACACTAATAGGAGAAAAAAAGTTACCGTGTACTCCAAAATCAGTCCTTTAGGAAATCCCGGCACTCGTTTGGTGCCTGAGCTCGATAATTGGCTCCAAAATGGGAACAAGATTCGAGTTGGCGAGCTTCAGCGCATTATTCGTGATCTTCGTAAGCGAAACCGCTTCACTCAAGCCCTTGAGGTCTGTAATTTTCGCGCATCTTCCGTGTTTTCTGGTTTTGGTTCTGTTTGATTGCGAAGAAAATGTGGGAAAGGAAAAGCGAGTCAGTTTTGAGAGTCCAGGGTTTGTAAGCAAATATTATATTAGAGTTGTTGAGTTTAAAATCCATAGCCTGAGTAATCCTGTTGTTTGGTGTATGGATTAATGGAGCTGAGATTTCTATCTGAATTTAGAACACTATAATTTTAGGCATCAATTAATGGAGCTTAAGATTTAAATGTTTTATTAGGATTTCTTTTATTCAATTTTCGTACTGAAGGTGGAATTTCATTGGTTGAAAGTGAGAACTGCAAAAATAATACTCAACAAAGGCATTAGCTAAACTTGATTATCTGATCTTTTTTTTTCTAAACTTCAGCTTAAGCTTAAATCTTTCTTATTTTATTTGATTCCATCGTAGAGATGATAACTAAAAAAGACTTTTGAAGCTTTAAGTTTTGTGGTGCTTGTGAACTCATTAGGTTGGTTATGATTTTCATGAGGCTTGATGATTGGGTTCAATGTTAAATATGCCATCCAGGTTCGTGAAGGCTGATGAGAATTCAGCCAGCAGTAGGACTTACCTCAAAATATCAAGCCGTTTTTGTCCTCAGAACAAGGCCAGGTAAAAATTTGCTCTGGAAGGAGCAAGAGAGGAGAAAAGCAACTTGCTTCACCTGGCGATTGTTGTGCTTGTTAATCCTTTCCCAATAATTTAACGAACTCTGTAGTAAAACTTGACAGTTGGTACAGAGCGTATTACCAGATATTTTGCTTTTGTGGTAAATGGAGATATTTCATCATCAAACATGTCAATGTCAATGCTTAGTTACGCTTGCTTGCTTATATGTTGTACCATGAACACCAAACAACATGCATGCACGTGATACACCTGTTTGGAGTGCTTGGTGAGATATTTAATAAGTGTTATTTATTTGGAAGCGATGCATATTTTGTTTCAAAGTGTAAATAATGGTTTAGCTGCTATAACCTCCTAATTTGTAATATTCCAGGGCTGCAGGTGTCTGAGTGGATGAATAAAAGGGAGATTTGCATATTCTCCCCGACTGAACATGCTGTTCAATTAGATCTGATTGGTAGAGTCCATGGGTTTCTTTCTGCTGAGAACTATTTCAATAACTTGAGGGACCATGATAAAACTGAAAAGACATATGGTGCTCTTCTAAGTTGTTATGTTAGGCAGCGTCAAACTGACAAGTCAATCACACATTTACAGAAAATGAAGGAAATGGGTTTTGCCTCGTTGCCACTTTCTTACAATGACATAATGTGCCTCTACACAAATCTTGGCCAGTATGAGAAGGTTCCCCACTTACCAACTGAGATGAAGGAGAACAAAGTGTCCCCCGACAACTTCAGCTACCGAATCTGCATCAATTCCTATGGTGCTAGATCTGACCTTGAGGGAATGGAGAAAGTTTTGAATGAGATGGAATGTCAATTGGGCATTGCCATGGACTGGAACACATATGCTGTTGCTGCCAATTTCTACATAAAAGCTGGCCTTGCTGGCAAGGCAATTGATGTGCTAAGAAAGTCTGAAGAAAGGCTGGATAAGAAAGATGGGATTGGCTATAACCATCTTATATCACTTTATGCAACTTTAGGGTATAAGGCTGAGGTCGTAAGATTATGGGACCTGGAGAAAAGTGCATGTAAGAGACGCATAAACAGGGATTTTATCACCATGCTGGAATCTTTGGTGAAGCTTGGTGAACTTGAAGAAGTTGAGAAAGTAATGAAAGAATGGGAATCATCTGGCAACTTCTATGATGCTCGTATACCGCACATTGCTGTTGTTGGGTTTTCCAAAAAAAGAATATATGAGAAGGCTGAAGCGTTGCTTGTAGAATTGATGGAGAAAGGAAAGGCTACTACCCCAAACAGTTGGGCCATTATTGCTGCAGGATATCTTGAAGAAGCTAAGATGGCTAAAGCTTATGAATGTATGAAGGCTGCCCTCGCCTTGCGTGTGGAGAACAAGGGATGGAAGCCGAGCCTTGGAGTGATCACAAAAATTGTGAGTTGGCTTAGTGATGAAGGTAGTGTTGAGGATATAGAAGCTTTTGTGGCTACTTTGCACACTGCCATTCCAATGAACAGGCAAATTTATCATGCCCTGTTGAAGGCAAATATAAGAAACGGCAATGATATATGTGGAATTCTGGACCGCATGAAAAGTGATAAAATAGATGAAGACGAAGAAACTAAGAAAATTCTTGTCACGAGGCAGAAGTAAATTTGATTGGATAATTTGCTCAATTCATTGTTAAGCGAAAAATGCAATCTTAGTGCTTTTCTTTGGTTGCTTCGAGGAATCAGAGTCAATTTTTTAAAATATATTCTGTGAAACATAACTGATACGAGCTGCTCTACATATGCTTGACAGATGCCAAACCATATTTTAACGACGCAACATCAGTCCTGTTTGGATCAACTTTCTTGCGTGTTCTCCCAGATTCCTTGCTGAAAATAGCTACTAACGATCTCCGCCGATCATACAGTTGATCTCAGATTTTTCCGAGACCAAAATATTTGATCTTCAATGCATGAATTAACCGTGGCAAGGACATATAGCATAAATTAACCTGACAAGTTATTGGTTAGTTGAGCAAAGATGAAAATGCCAAAAGTTTCAGTTAAATTCTCTGTTCCGCAAATCTGTCGCACCATTTTTGTATTAGAACCACATTTGAAACTTTCAGTTTTACAAGAACATACTTGAAAGGGATAAAGAAAAGCAAGCTAACAAACTTCTAAAGAATTAACAATTACCCAAGTAGTGCAACCACGTAAAAAGCTTTGCAAAAATAGTTATTCCTTGCTCCAACCACAGATCAAGTTGCACAATATAGCTTAGAATCATCAAACAAATTTCAGAGTTGGAGACAATTAATACTAGGCACCATATCAAAGGCATCAGATCATCAATGGGAGTAAAATCAAGCAAAATTTAGTCTCGTGTATGACATCCAGAGACACCAATCACATGACTGAAAAATACAAGCCCATGTCTGTCTGGCATTATTTGATCCTATTCAGATAGGGTTGATTTCAACTCTGCATTGTTTCGCAGCTCCATTATAATATCACAACCTCCCACGAGCTCGCCTTTGTAATAGAGCTGGGGAAATGTTGGCCAGTTTGAGAATACCTTCAGTCCCTGCCTCACTTCTTCATCGGATAAAATATCAAAGGACCCGAAACTTATACCCTCATCCATCAAGGCATTTACAACTTTGGAACTAAAACCACATCTGGGAATATCAGGGGAACCTTTCATAAAGAGCATCACTGGTGAAGAAGCAATCAAACTCCTCAAACGATCTTCAAGGGACTCTTTTGGAACAATCCCTTTCTCAGCCAAAACTCTTTTAAGCTCTCCGCATTTCTGCATCTCCAGCAGGATGTCAGATCCACCCATAAGCTCACCTTTAATATATAGTTGAGGGTAACTGGACCAGTTTGAATAAATCTTAAGACCTTGGCGAACTTCTTCATCAGAAAGAATGTTGAAACTCTCAAAATTCACCTGTTCTTCTTGAAGGATTTCAACTACCTTACCACTGAAACCACACTTGGGTTCATCAGGTTTTCCCTTCATGAATAACATAACTGGACTTGAATTGATCAGGCTTTCAAGACGGGAGGTCAAGGTTGCACTCAAGCCAGTGGATTCTGAGATGCCACCCTTTCCATTTCCACCTTCACACTCTCTTGCCCCTTCAGAATCATTAGAATTAATCCCATGATCTCTGAAAACATCTTTTAGTTCACCACTTTCGTGCATTCCAATTGCTATGTCACATCCGCCAAGAAGCTCTCCTTTGCAATAGAGCTGAGGAAAAGTTGGCCAGTTAGAGAACTTCTTCAACTCCTCACGTACCTCATTGTCAGATAGGATATCAAAACTTCCAAACTCTACATTTTCATTCTTCAAAATATCAACAACTTTCTGGCTAAATCCACACCTAGGTGCTTCAGGACTCCCTTTCATAAATAGCATTACTGGATGAGAGTTAATCAGCTGCTGTAATCGCTTTTCTAATGCATCATTGTGGCCAGGTTGGACTTGGCTTGCCACTTGTGAAGAGCCATTTTCTTTTGCCAACTCTTTGATTGTTTCAAGAATACTGGGTCCAGCTGCCATTCCAAGGCTGGCAGGGGCTGCAGGTTCTCCAGGATTAACAGACCCAGCAACTTTGGCAACTTTGTTGGCCAGACTGGAGGGATCTGCACCTTCCAATGTGTCAACTTTCTTGCCATCCTGATGAAGACAATGCATACATTAGCACCAAATTGAGAACTGTGTTTCAAGGCTAAAAGGAAAGAAAAATCATTGTACAAAATGGAAATCTCCAGAGAATATTCTACTTTTGAATAGCAGAACAATGCCCTCAAAAACATGTCCAACCATAGTTGTCAGAAGCGCGAGGCGCAAAAAAGCGCAAAGGGTCCCGGAGCCTAAAGCGCGAGCCTCGAGGCTCAGGCGCGGGCTTCATCGAAGTGAAGCGCAAACACTCATGAAACTCTATAAAACTAATAAAAACATAAAATAACTACAAAAATACAATGTTAACCATACTAAAGAACATATCACACAAGTATTATCATACCACATCATATAAAAACTATGAAACACATAAAAAGCACACAAAAAAGACACCGCATAATAGATATTTCACACAAAATGTCTCATATGATATGACAAAATAGTTTAACCCAATAACTACTACTACTAATAGTTTAATTAACTTATTACTAATATTGTAATACCACTAAGGCATGACTTTAAGACTAATTGTTTTATTCCTAGTACTACTTTGTGACTAATTAGCCTATCAAATATTACTCTATCACTCTTCTTCATCATCAAAACCTTCATCAATATCTTCATCCTCCTCCTCCTCTTCCTCCTCCTCCTCATCATTGTTTACAAACTCTTTTTTCTCTAATCCCTCCTCATCTTCATCATTTTCAATTTCATCCTCATCTCTAAAAGCAAAAGGACTAGGAGTATGTTTCTTGACCCTAGAATATACATTTCCTTTTCCCTTTCCCTTTGCCAAATTACTACTAGGAGTGGGATTAAAACAATAAAGAAGAGAAAGTTCAAATACATACCAGGTAAAATTTCAGCAAACACTCTTCTTCTTCTTCAATGGAACCAGCCTCTGTACTCTTCTTCTCCCTCTTCCCTTTTTTCTTTTCGGTTTAGAGAAGAGAAACTAGTCTCTTCATATCCAACGTTTAGTGGTTGGTGTTTACGTAAAATCTCTTACGTATCTGACTCTTCTCTTTCCTTTTTTTTAAATTATTTTTATGTTAACCAATCACTAACTAGGAAAAATACTAAATAGGAAATAAAATATTTAAAATCCTAAAATCACGCCTTATTTATGTAAAGCGCGCTTTTTCTGCGCCTAATAAATCGGGAAGAATCACGCCTAAGCGCAGAAACGCGTGGCTTTTGAGAAGTGCGCTACGCTTCAACTGTTGAAGCCCTAACGATGGAGCCTCACCCAAAGCGCGCCTCAGGCGCGCCTAGAGCGCGCTTTTAACAACTGTGTCCAACAATAATATAAATTATTCTCGATGGGCAAGATTTGTTGGTCCCTGATGTCTAACTACACATGTCAATTGACTGAATTTAAAAATTCACTAGAGATTTAATGACTAAATTTTCTTATTATCCCAGAGAATGATATGCTTCAATTCGATCAATATGATCCTTTTATGGTCCTAATTACAACTTGATATTGAAATGGCGTGACGCGATGCAATAAATGAGGATTCTTATTAGAAAAAGAAAACAAACATTAATTGTTGATTGCTATCGTAAAGAAATGATGTACACCCACACATGAGGAAAGAAGGGTATAGCAAACACACACAAAATGCACACTGGCCAATCAAGTGTGTCCAGCCTGCCTGTAAATTCAGAAGCCTCACTAACTGGCAAGAATGAAGAAGCAAAACTATATGAATGTTGGAACCAATGCATCACCACCCAGAACTTCAACTACCACTACAGGTAATTCAAGGTATTTCTACACGGTAAATATGCAGTCATTACCAAATTAAATCACACACACACACACATATATATAATATTGAACCTATCCAACTCTACAACAATCCAATTCTAATGAGCCTCAAGGCCTCTCTTTAAATGGAGTAGAAAACTGCAAATAGTTATTGCACAAAGGACTGATAAAATAAAGTAAATCTAGAAAACTTAATGACCATTAGATCAATTTAAAGCTTTTCTTTACCCTCATGAATCTATCAAGATTGTGTTTCCAAATTTAGGCCTTCCTCTTAGACGCAACTTATGCAAAAGCATGTGTTTTCAACTTTACCCAACAACATCCTACTTTTCCATTGGAAACTTACCAAAAGTTTTGGGAAGAAAAACCTTTCTTACCAACTTTAAGTTGCTTAACATCTCCCATATCATGTCTTTCAGCCTAAAACAAATACAGAAATCAGTTTAAGTGGTAACATGCTGTATAAACCACCCATTCAAAATACAACATATTCTAGGTTTTCCTAGCTTTTGAACACATCCGTATTGTATTTTCACAGTTGAGTTAATGATATAGACTAAATTTACCAAAAAAAACCCCCATACAAACAAATAAAAAGCCGGACTAGTCACATTATTACATCAATCACTCTCATTCAACTAGAGAGCTCAAGTGGTTCTTTGGCCAACTAGGTTTCACCTTTTGTCAACAATCATTCAAGTCCACATCCTGAATGAACAAAAATAGTTCTAGATATCTTATTCTTCCTGTTACATCAAATTCTGCTCTGAGTTTTCTACGATACTAAGGACTTACCCAATTGGCACAGACAGCCTAGCTAGCATTGTAAGCACCACCACACATCACAGATTTAATGTATAGTCTCACATTCAGAATTCTTTCCCAAGCAATTATCAAGTGATAATGAAAGTTAACTCATACTAAGGTGACCTGGATGGTTCTCACAATACATACCCTTAAGTAGGATTCTGACAAGAAAATCACCCTATTGTCTGTATTTCATTATCTTTTCTCCAAAAGCCATAAAAAAAAATCCTCTTCATCTAGTCTAAAACCAGTATAAAGAAAGTTACTCAATTTAGTTGAGTAATAACACTAACCTAAAAAAATCCAATAATGAACATCAACGAAAACAAGCCAATGGGTTAAGCATTTACATAATTGGATATCATTCATACGCTCACAATCAATAATTTTCACAATACCTAAATTTGATAACGTAATACAGTCCTATATTCACTGAGGCTAATAATCCAGCAAAAACAATTATAACCTAAATTTTTTAACTTTTAGCCTTAGAACTCTTTACAGACAATTGCAATGAACTTAAATTCTTCATCATAGTAAAGTTCAAAACTTTCATTGCTCCAACTAATCCAAAACCCAAAAAATTCCCCAAATTTTGTAACTGGGAAAATAGTAACAAGCAAAGACCAACTTACCTTAAAGAAAACAAAGTAAGGCACCGCAGAAACAGAATATTCCTCTGAAATCTCCGGTTTCTCCTCAGCCTCAACCTACGATAATACCAATCACCGATTCAAAATCCCAATACATAATTATAAACATAAATATACATATTTTGGTGGCGAGATAAAGAAAGAACCCTGAGGAAGTGGGTGTTGGGGAAATCGACGGAGAGGTGAGAGAAGACTTGGTCCATATGCTTGGAGGCGTCACACCATGACGCCCAGAAGTGAACGGCTACCGGAGCGCCACTGCTGCATACGTTATCAAGCTCCGTCTTAGACTGAACATCCTTCACTGAACCACCCATTTTTCTCTTGGTTTTGCTCTCACACTTGCACAGAATACAGAAAAATAAGAACCTAGAAATTTTAATGCTACAATATTTTATTTTATTTCCCCTACTTTTTGATTTATTTTATAGTATATATATATCGTATGTTGGTTTCTTTTAGAGTTTTATTGGGTGGAATCATGAACATCTTGGGAGTTGAGTTTCAACACAGGATACATAAGTATCCATCACCGTCCACCTTATGGGTCCCACAAAGGTTAAACACGTGGCTGTTAGTAAGTAAATCACTGGCTGGGTTTAAGGATAATAACAATATTTTTATCTTGATAAAAAAACAATATTTTTATGTTTCCTCAAAAAAAAAAATTATGCCACTTATAAAATTTTTAATTTTTTATCAAAAATTTCTTATCATTAAACAAAAATATATAATAAATTCATATTTATTATAATAATTAATAATAAATTTATAAATTTAATTATTTTTTAAATTGATGAATTTATAATATTATAATTTTTTTGATAAATTTATATTTTTCGCTCCTAAGGTCCCTGTTATTTTTCTTTGGAACAATTATATTATTTACAGATTTTTGGAGTTTACTTTTCATTTGTACGTTAACAGACTTTTTTTTTTTTCAAAGCAAAGCAACTCTTGTTTTTACTGTTTATTTTTAAAATTTTCAACGTTACTTTTTATTTATTTATTTTTTATTCAGAAATAATTTTTTAATATTATATTTTTATAAATATGTAGTATATACATAATATTTATCAACTATTTATATAACATCTATTAAATATATATAAATATTTATTAAATATTTATAGAATTTATTTAATATTTTTTAACTATATTTTTTTAATTTTATATTTATATATTATACACAGAACATCTATATAATATACATATAATATACATAATAAATACATAAAATATATATAATATCTAATAAATATTTATAACGTCTATATAACATAAATTAAATATATATAAAATGTCTATTAAACATCTACACAATATTTATATAATTAAATTAATATTTTTTTAATTTTATATGTTTATAATATGTAAAATTTATTTAAAAATAAATTTAATAATTTTATTAACATATTTTTATATTTTTATTATTTTTTAAAAAAAATTATTTATTATTCAAAATTAAAATTAAAATTTTTTCTCTAAAAAATAATACATATTATATGTTAAAAATATAATTTAAAATATTAATTTTTAAAAAATATTTATTTTATAGTAAATTTTAAAAAAAAATAAAATTTAAAGTAAAATATTATTTATTATGTGAAAAAAAATATTTTTTTAAAAAAATATTTTAATAAAAAGTGATGTATTTTTAAAATTTTAATTAAACTCTTTTTAATAGTATAAATATTTTTTTTATTTTATATTATTTTTATAAAAAAAAAATTTGGGCAATTTTGTGAAATCCCCTTTTCCTTTTTTCAATAAGAAGCCCAATAATTTGATTTGTTTAATAAAACAAGGTATGACTTACTTTTGGTTTCTAAATTGACTTCCAGAAGTCATTTTTCTATAAATAATAATAATAAGAATAATGTTATTGGTATGACATGATCATCTCTATTTTCTTTTAGCATCAGGAAAATACAAATGTGACTCACAGAATACAGGTAAGATGGTTGAAGTGGAAGAATGCGACTGGAGTTCTATGTGATAAGAAAATACATCTGAAAGTGAAAGGTAAATTCTATAGGACGATTGTTAGACCTGCGATGCTCTATGGTAGTGAGTGTTGGGCACCAACGGGACGACATTTGCATAAAATGAGTGTGGCAGAAATGAGGATGCTAAGATGGATGTGTGGACATACCAGACTGGATAAAATTAAGAATGTTCATATTCGACAAAAAATCCAAGTAGCGGATGTCGGAGATAAGGTGAGGGAAGGAAGACTTAGATGGTATGAGTATGTTTTAAGAAGACCTCTTAATGCTGCGGTTCGTAAGTGTAAGAATTTGTTGATTGAGGGGGCTAGAGGTCGTGGAAGACTTAGAACTGTGTGAAATAAGGTGATAGCAAGAGACTTACTTGCCTTAGATCTTGATGCGGATTTGATTAATGACAGACTTGAATGTAGACGTAAAATCCGTATCTTGGAAGGGGCCTAAGGCTGGAGTATCTTTTTTGGTGTCTTTTGAACTTATTTTGTTGAGAATCCATACAGCCGACCCCAACTTATTTGAGACTAAGACTTAGTTGTTGTTGTTGTTATCAGGAAAATACAAAAGTCAAATTTGAATTCAAGCGATGAAGATTAATATAAGCAAATAAAAGTACGCAATTGTATATTTTTAAAAAAAGTTGTCTTCATAAGCAAAATGTCATTAAATTGAGTTATTTAAAAAAAAAGCAAAATGTCATTAAATTAAACCAAAAATGGCTTGCAAGCGGCTTAAATTTACAAGTTTTGACATGAATTTACCAGTTAAAAGAAAACCAGGAAACTCATCAACTTGCCAAGTGCATTGGCTACCACACTGCATCCTTTTCCATTTCTCGTCACAATCACCCTTCAATAACTTGCGAGCTGGATGATTATGAAGTCGACAGTTTCCAAGCTGCATACTTACTATCTTTTGGCAAAACTCAAAAATTTTCGATTTATGTTATCCAAACGAATTAATATTGTCCCGGTGCTTTGTCCTTCCGTCCACTCGATTGATTCCTTCTCTAACATCTTCATAACCTATGCAAAACAAATACATACATATAAGTTTGGTGGTATCCCTATAACTTTTATCACAAACAGATTTTTAATCAAAATAAAATTTGAAACTCATCGAAGATGTTTTCGAGTGAAGTATTGAACTCAATTTTGAGTGATGTAGTTGACGCTCCATTTGGCTGGTTAATGCTATGATCTCAGTGTTTCCCATAATATAAGATAAATAAATGAATAAAAGAAAAAGGAAGATCAAAAGAAACTTTGGAACTCGAGCACCAAAGCCTGCTGATTAAAACCATGCTTATTTCACAACACTTTTATAAAAGCTATCAGCACAAATTCGACATAGAAGAAGTTAGATAAGTTGGCAGGATGCAGCTCTTGTCAACTTTCATATTATTTTATTTTACACCCAGCAATATTCAAGGCATCAGTTCATTCTGGGATATTCAATTTTCAATGTCTCAAAACTAAAAAAAAATGAAAACCTTAGAAAAGAACTGAAAGAAGCGCTGTACAAATAATACATCCCATTGAAATCAAAACAGATGAGGAAAGGTTAAATCAATTAAGTGAACTTACTGATCTTCTACGAGCCCCTTTCGTGGTATCTTCCTTGTTGGTCTCAATGATGACCTTCAGATATTTAAGTGCTGATACAAAAAGTGATTTGCATAATCTCATGTTATTTGACATGATTCTATAACCAATATAAAGAACAAGATAACTATACATACATGAGATGCCTGACAGTGATGAGAGATGACACTTCAGATGATGCATTGCCTCTTTGGCACCATGGTCATGTAGGTCAAGTGTTACTTCGTCTTGTGTATCTACAATTCTGGTCACATTGAAGATAGCAAATATCAAAGAAAGGAGAAGCAAAGAAATACAACAAAAAAAGAGAAAGCTCAAAATACACAATGATTAGTCACAAACACCAAAAGAAGGCAGTCACTATCTTGGTTTCAAAAATCTTATGACTAGACACTTCATTTGCCTTGCGAGCCTTTTCACGAAAAAAGTGCCCCAGCAAAACAAACAGCATTTACAGCTAAAAAATATTGAACCATCCAATAAGTAGATCTGAAATTTGATATATCTCTCATATGAAATCCCTTCTAGGATTTACAGCTTAAAGATTGTTCAGATAACACTACCCTTTGGAAACATTTAAAATTTTGCTACTGTAGCACTACTAATTGAGAACAAAAATCCTTGAAAAATCAGCAGGACAAGTTGATTTTTATCTCGAGGTTCACCCACATTAACAATTGAGAAAAACAAGTAAGCCGAATTTATTTTGAGTTTCTTAGTCATTGATACTGGTTATACTCCTTTTTTCATGAGTTAGAGTCCTTACCTCATCCATAAGTTTGTTAGCTAGATCATATCTCCCTTGGCAATTGCATTCACAGCCTGACATGGGACAAACACGCTTATTTCATCATATCCAGATAAAAAGATCAATAGGCACAAACACTATAGTGGATCATATATGTATAAACAAGTGTGACCAAGCTATGCATAGCAGAGCCTCAACTAAATGAATATTCAATGGGAGATAAATTTTACTAGTCAGCAAATATATGTTCCGTCTTTTTTTTTTCTTTTGCACCGCCAAAAATAACAGTTCAGTTTATGAAAATTACAAGCACATATTAAAAAAGTACAGATATAGAAAGCCTTACTATCTATAAAAGAAGAATTAAGGAGAACAAAAATGGGAGAAACAACTTACAGCTTTATAATATTCCTTCATTGTGACCCGATATTCCTTTACAGCTTTTCGAAGCTGTTCATAACTATCCTCTTCTTCTTCATCTGCATTTGATAATAAACTGCTTAGGATTGAAGGAAGAAAACCATGAAACAGCTGATAAACTGAATCATCATATCATTTGAAAAAGAAGAAGGAAATGGAGTAGGCAGTGACAACAGAAAGCTAGTCTCTATGATACATTACTCAAAAACAATTTGCCAGGATTCACATGAAAAGATGAAGTCTATTTTTGCAGCCCGTTTAGCAAGCATATACTTCTCAAAAACAATACACCTAAACCCAAAATAGTAACAAATGAACTAAGGTCTACTGGTTGTTCCTTATAATGGAATTGGAAAGCAAAAGTTTCAGAAAAAGAAATTTCACACTTAATAGCTAATGTAATTGCAGATTTGATGACCATAATGGCTGAGACTTGTAATCTAGATACCAAACAACTCCTCAACAATAAATAAAACCCTATTAAAGTATAAGATTCAAAAAGAACCAAGTAAACAAGGTTGAAATTGTGAATCCCAAAATATAAGATTCTGATGCCCATAATGGATGAGACTTGCATTCCAACCGCTTTTTTTTAGTACATTGGATGAGATTTGACGCGTCTTGTTTTCTTTTATTTGCACATAGCCGCATATGGCTTTCCCCCACAGGCTCCTTTTGTCTGCATTTTTATTTTTGGCGCGTGGTGATAAGGTACATAGTGCAAACCCTCCTTACGAAGTTTTTTTTTTTTTTTTTGTTTAATATTATTCTCAAGAACCCTCCTTACGAAGTTGTTGTGTTCATTCCAATTTTCGTAATTACAGTAGATTTAGTTTCTTATTTTTTTATTTTATTTTGTCATTAATATAGTGAAATTTAAGTTTTAATGTGCTCTCAAAGATTTTCAGACTAGGCATAATCCCTCAGTGTGCATAATTGTGGAGCCGCGCATTAGCGGTCCCAAAGCCGCCCATGTTATTAAGAAACTGGGATTCTCACACTTCTAATGTGAAAATGCCCAAGGATTTGCTGGGGGAATTTGGTTAATTTGGAATGGATAAGAGGTGAATATCACGATTAAAGAATCTAATAAACAGTTCGTGCATTTTGAATGGGGATCCAAATGCAGCTTTAGTGAGTGTACAACAGTCTATGCAAGTCCTAGTCCCAGTATCAGAACAGAATTATGGAATAATCTTCGCCGAATCAGTGCCTTGATGGCTAAGCCTTGGGTTTTGATTGGTGATTTCAACTCTTATCTATCAGTCGATGAAAAGAGAGGAGGAGCTCGTTTTAATGTTGCCAAATGCAGGGAGTTCAAGATGTTCATTGATGACTGTAGCCTCATTGACTTAGGATTCCAAGGCCTAAAATTCACCTGGTCTAGAAAGCCTCTAACTGAGCGTCTAGACAGAGCCCTTTGCAATGAAGAATGGCACACTCGGTTTGCTGATGCGGTAGTGATACACCTTCCCCCGTATTAAGTCTAATCCCCATCTAATTTTGTTGTAGCTTAAGGGGTTTAAACCTCCTTTTACTCATCTTAGACCTTTTCGATTTCAGGCTGCCTGGCTTACTCATCATGGCTTTCGAGGATTTATGACAGACAATTGGGACCGTCAAATGGACTTCTCTTCATCTTGTAAAGCCTTTGTGGAGAATGTCAAAGTGTGGAATCAGGAAGTTTTTGGTAACATTTTTAGACGAAAGAACCAACTGTTAGCCAGGTTAAAAGGAATTTAGAACAACCTGATCCGTTTCTATAATAAGGACTTAGCTAATTTGGCTGACACCCTTCCCAAAGATTATGAGCAGGTTTTGTTTCAAGAAGAACTTCTATGGTACCAAAAATCTAGAGTGAAGTGGCTTCATCTAGGAGATAAAAACTCCTGCTTCTTTCACTTGTCTACACTGGTTAGAAGAAAACAGAATCGCATTGAGGCCCTCAAGGATGAATCAGGCAATTGGATTACAGATGAGAAGCAACTTCAAAATATGGCCATTCAATTCTATAGGGAGTTGTTTTATGATGAAAACCCAGATCAATGTCAGCTTCAATCCAACGTATCCTTCCAATCCCTCCCAAATGAGCTTACCAATGACCTACTGGGGACAATTACCAAGGAAGAGGTGAAGAAAGTAGTTTTTGAGATGGGGCCCTTCAAAGCTCCTGGTCCTGACGGCTTGCATCCTATTTTCTTTCAAACTCAATGGGAGATGGTAGGGGACAATGTGGGATATGGTTAGCAACTTTTTTCAAACACGGCAAATCCCAGAAGTGCTTATCCCTGAAGTGAAACATCCTGAACTTCTATCTCAATTAAGACTGATTAGCCTCTATAATGTGGCCTATAAGGTCATCACTAAAATCATTGCCAATAGAATGAAAGGTTTGATGAATGACTTGGTTCAAGATACCCAATCAAGCTTTGTCCCATGAAGACAAATAACTGACAACATCATTATTGTCCAAGAAGTTGTTCATCCATGAAGGTAAAAAAAAGGTAAAAGAGGTTGGATGGCAATTAAAATCGACTTAGAAAAGGCATACGATCGTCTAAAATGGAGCTTTATTGAGGATACATTAAGACATGCTGGATTACCTCTAATTCTTGTTGCTAGGATCATGAAATGTGTCTCCACTTCTAGCATGAAGATTTTGTGGAATGGTGGTGAAACCCATAGCTTTACGCCTTCTAGAGGTGCTAGGCAAGGCGATGCCCTATCTCCCTACTTGTTTGGGTTATGTATGGAACGGTTGGGGCATGTCATTGAAGATATGATTAGCAATGGAAAATGGAAAGGTATCATACTGGGGAGAGGAGGGCCCCTCCTTTCTCACCTGTTCTTTGCCGATGATCTCTTCCTATTCACAAAAGCCTCCCTTGACCAAGCAGCTGTGATTCAGAGATGTTTGAATAATTTCTCTAATGCCTCAGGCCAAAAGGTGAGTCATAGCAAAACTAAAATTTTCTTCTCTAAAAATGTCTCTTCTGCTCTTGCTACAGATATCGAAAAGAATTTAGGCCTCTCTAGAACTCATAATTTGGGGAAGTATCTTGGAACTCCAGTTGTACATGAAAGGGTTACAGGGAAAACATATAAGGATATCTTAGAGAAACTAAATAAGAAATTAACAGGGTGGAAAGCTAAGCATCTGTCATTGGAGAGTCGAATAACATTGGCGAACTCTGTTTTGCAATCCATGCCAATATGTACAATGCAGACGGCCAAACTTCCAGTGGGTATTTGCGATGAAATTAATAAAGTGGTTTGAAACTTTATATGGGGCTCAACTCAATAAAAGGAAGCTGCATTTGATCGGTTGGAACAAGATTTGCAGTCCTAAATCTCAAGGAGGACTCGGCCTTAGGAAAGCTACGGTTAGTAATGAGGCCCTCCTCATGAAACTTGGCTGGAATTTACTTACAAGATTAGAGTCCCTCTGGTCCAGAGTGCTTACTCAGAAATACTTGGGAAATGCTAAGGTTTCATCTCAAACGCAGGCAAAGGCGAACTCATCCTCCACATTGCGAGGGATTTGCTCTATCTGGAATAGAATCCTTAAGGGCGTTAAATGGTCGATTGGAAATGGACAATCAGTTAATTTCTAGTCAGATTGGTGGGTCAAAAACCTTGGTCCTTTAGGTAGCCTTGTTCAGGGAGATATTCCGGCTAATCTCAAAAACCTATCGGTGTCCAACTTTATCACTGCTTCGGGCGAATGGGATTGGATTAAATTCCAACACCTTTTAAACCCCGAGACCTGTAATGCAATAACAGAAATAGAACCTCCCAGCTCGCTTAGAGGAGAAGATACAAGAGTGTGGGCTTAACTGCAAATGGCAATTTCACTGTCAGTAATGCAGCCAACCATATCAATGAACACCCAATTATCCAAGAGGACATGGATTGGAAATGGAAGTGGAAGGGACCTCAAAGAATCAGATAATTTTTATGGCTTGCTCTCCATGATAGACTACCAACAAATAAGCTGTGCACTGACAGACATATTGGCACTCTGAATGCTTACCCCAGATGTGGTGTTTCAGCTGAAACTACCCTCCATGTACTGCGAGACTGCCCATTTGCATCCATGATATGGCGTCATCTAATTAACAGGCAGGCCAGGACCCTCTTCTTTCATCAGAATTTGAGGGAATGGTTGAAATTCAATTTACAAGGAAGAGGTATGCTACGAGGTGAAGAGATCCCATGGCAAGTTGTCTTTGGGGTAGCAACATGGACTTTATGGTATTGGCGAAACTCTTTGATTTACAATTCTGGCGAAAATTGCAACAGGGAGCCAACTGCACTTATATAAGATCTCGAGCAGCTGAGGTTCACTTTTCAAATGACTTAGCAAAAAAGTTTGATGGTTCTGCAAGTCACAGAGAAGGATACTGGAGTTGGTGGCATGCTCCAGGGAAGAATTGGGTCAAGCTTAACTGTGATGGCTCAAAGAATGCAGGTCTCGGTTTGTCCACTGCAGGAGGCTTAATTAGAGATGAATCGGGCAACTGGATCTCTGGTTTTTTTCAAAAAATAGGAAACTGCTCTGTATTAGAGGCTGATTTAAAAGCCATTCACACTGGCCTACTAGTCCTTCAGAATCTGGACAGTAAATGGGTTGTCGTGGAATCGGATTCAAGAGAAGCTCTTAATTGTATCTCTAAAGCTTTGAATGGTGCCAGACCAAATTTAAATATTGTAAAGGATATCTTGACTCTGCTTGCAGCTATGGAGAGGTATGAAATATCGCATGTTTTTTCGAGAAGCAAATACCTGTGCAGATTCTCTGGCTAAGATGGCTCTCTCTTCAACGGACAATTTCCATTTGCTCAAAGACCGGCCCCCAGATTTGCTTGACCTGCTTCAAGCTGATTTAGTGGCAGTGACTCACATCAGAGGCCCCCTTTAGCTTCTGCTTTGCTCTTTCTTTTCATACCAAAAAAAAAATGTAAATAATAAGTTAGTAACTCATGTGAGGTCAGTTTAGGATTGAATTTTCAAATTTGAGTTTGAAAGTACTTTTTGAAATTATATTTGATATATATATTTTAATTTTTTTAGTTATTTTTTTTATAAACTATAATAATTTAAAAAAAATAAAAATATGTATTAATAAAAAAAAGATATATAATAATATACAATATGTTATGAGATGACAGACGATATGTTAAATTGTTGCCTTTAAACGATAGCTAGTACCGTAGTAGCAGTCATTGTAGGAGACAGGAGGGTATTCAATGGCTCGCAAATTCGATTTAGTTCCACGCCATTCGGTCAATTTGTGTTGCATTGGATTCGAATTTTATAGGATCAAAAATATAAAAATGTCGGATCCAATTTTGGATTGGATATAATTTTTAGAAAAAAATTACAAATTTTTTTAAAAATATCACATTTTTAATATATATTTTTTGAGGTATATTAAAGAAATCTTTGAAAATAAAATGTATCTTTAATATATCAAATATATACTAAAAATATACTTCTTAAAAATAGTATTTATTAAAATTAAAAATTAAAAAAATTATTTTTAAAATTAAAATTAAAAAAATCCTTCTTTAAAAATATTTTTATTTTTTAGGGTATTTTAAAAAAAAATCCTAATTTTTATTAGACCAATTCCACCCTATATGAATTATTATTATTATTATTATTATTATTATTATTATTATTATTATTATTATTATTATTATTCAAATAACGTCATTTTAAAACAAACATATAAACAAAAGGGTTCTTTACATCATTACTAAAAAAAATCATAAAATTACATATTTTATTATATATATTTTTTAAAAAAATTAAATTTATTAGAAATTTTATCTATTTACTACATTCATATATTACTTGTATTTGATTATTTTATAAAAATAAATAATAAATTTATAAAAATTATTATATATATGATTAAATATATAAAATTTTAAAAATATTGAGAGAAGCTCAACTTTCTAAAAAGAATAGCTTGAATTTTTATATGAAAATTACCCAATCTATTATATTTTATATTTTTTTTTATTTTATCAGGAATATTTAGTCTTTTATAATAAATTCATAATAAATTATATAGATTTATAAACTCATAATAAACTATATATATATATGATAATAATTTAAGATTTATAAAAAATTAAGTAAATTAGTCACCGTGAAACTGATAATTTTATATAAAAAAGTATATAAATTATATATCTGCAAAAAAGATTGGTTCAGATATGATTTTTAATTCTTTTCTTTTCATTCAAGAAACATGAATTAATACAAGATGCAAAATAAGCATGATGAGCTTATTGATTGAGGTTCAATTTTTACTGATCTTTAGTACTCATTCACTATATATATATATATATATATAGAGAGAGAGAGAGAGAGAGAGAGAGAGAGATCCAACTCCTTATAAGCCTATTCAAAGTAAAAAATGGGAATGAAATTGGTTGTTGTAGCTTTTATTTACTTATTTCAGTAATATTATGGCACCAATATACTGAGTCTGAGGGTATTCATGAAGACATGAGTGAACCATGGCCTGATGCTGACATTCATAAATACAGTGCAAGGTCTTCTGATATGGGCATTCATAAAGCTACACCAGCACCTGGAGGTGGACCAAGGTTAATTATCAAGAAACAAGTGAATAACTAAGGTCTTTAAAAGAACAACATTCAGTCATATTTCTAAATAAAGATGACAAGGTTTTTTATTTTATTTTTATGAACTAACATATATATAGACATTCTGTAATAGTAAATTGCAAGAAAATTAATTGCTTCCTTTTATCTCAATAATAATATATTAAACTACTAACGTTCATTACTCTTATCAATTCAAGAACAAGTGTACGTACTATATTCCATAAAAGCATCACATGATAAAGAAGTTAACCAACATACGTATTTAATAACAAGGTCACTTTACTATAGAGTGTTTTAAATTTGAGTATTCGGATATACAGTTATATTAAAACTCAATAAAGAGAGTTTTAGCATTCTTATAGTTCTACCTCACTCGATTCTAACAAAATGATTTATGCAAAAAATAAAAATAAAAAATAAAAGGGACACTTTAATCTATATTGCTATTCAACTAAAGCAATCTCATTCTCACAATTAATTAAGGAAAAAAATTATACAGTATACCACTTTTTAAACTTTTTGTTTTATGCAATATAATGTAGGTATTTGGAGTTTGTAATGGTAAATTGCATGAAATTCCTTTTATCTCAATAAAACTATACTAATTATATCCAAGACTCTATCATTTTAAGAACAAGGGCACGTACAATTCCATAAAATCATCACACTAATAAAGAAGTTAACGGACACATTTAATACGGTCACTTTAATATCTGTATTGCTATTCAACTAGAACAATCTCATTCTCACAATTGCTTACGAAAAAAATTATATATTATACCACTTCTTATTTTTTTAAAATATTCATCAATTTTTAAGAAATTTCAAAAATATATATTTTATAATTGTAACTAAAAATATGTTATGTATATTACCCTGTTTTACATTAGGTTGGATTAGCAAATTGTGTTATCCATGTTGCTAGTCAAATTACATACTGTTGATTGGCTGGAAAAATTATTCTTGTATCCACATTTTTCAGCATATCCCACAAGGCTTGAAAGTTTGTCTTCATAATAACAAAAAAAATATACTGCTTAATTAAATTGTTTAAATTGTCTTATCGCTATTTACTTTATTCATTGATTTTGATATAAAAAAAATTAATCTTTGATATATGAATTTGATTAAAAACTAAAATAAAAAAAATAAAAAGAAAATTCTCAACTCTCAATTTGCTGACCTGTCAATCGAATAATCAATACCATTTCAATTTCAGCTTTTATAATAATTTTGAAATCGAGATTAATTATTATTTCCATTATTATTATTTAGTAGGATAAAATAAATAAAAAAAAATTAACTTATTACTTTAAGAAAGGGAATGAGTCATTTCTAAATACTCATCTATTAATAAGTTTTAATTTTTAACTGTAACCAAAAATTAAAAAAAATATATATTTTTAGAATAAAATAGAATCAAAATCTATTTTAATTTTTAAAATAAAATAAATATAGTTAATTTAATTTTTTATTTTTTTAATAAAAATTGATTTTTCTAATTATAAATAATTCTGGATTTTTAAATAAAATAAAATAAAATTTTTCTTTTTCTTACTAAAATTAAATTAGATTGTTAAATAAAATATAATCAATTTAATATTTTGTTATTATTTTTCTAATTATAAATTTTTGAATTTTTTAAATAAAATATATTTTATTTTTCTTAACAAAATTAAACTAATTTTTTAAAATTTTAAAATAAAATGTAATAAATTTGGTTTTTTATTTTTTTCAAATCATAATATTTTTGAATTTTCTAAACAAAATAAATTTAATTTTTTATACAACTAAACCATTTTTATTTTTAGAAAAATTTAAATAAATTAAATGATAATGCATTTTAATTGCTTATTATAATATTTTTCAACAGTATTTATTTATTTTTATTATGATTCCATTTTAATCTAAATAGCTTCAAAGAGAATATAATTTCAATTCCATACAAAACCAAATAAAAAGAATAAATAATTATTTCAATTTCAATTTTAATTTCAATTCCAAAAAATGAACCAAACCTCACCTTATAATTAATTTATCTGGTAATTATATATAAAATTAACTAATAAGAAAATAAAACCCTAATTTTAACCTCACACATTAAGACTATATATTTTATAAAGTATAATAGTTAAAATATAATGAAATTAAATATATTTTTAAATATCTATTGATTTACGATTTATTTCTTACTTCTAAATATTGTTTTTTAATGATATGCATCTCTTGTTTAAACCGTTCTCCCAAATTTGATTATTGCATTTTATTTGTTAAAATAAATACCTTTTAAAATGTATATTTCTACTAAATAATTATTCTACAAGTAATTAATTGGTTCAACTTCGCTTGTTATAACAAACAGCAACCGGCTCAAATTTACTTGTTTAGCTATCGGGTTTATTCCTCAGTTTTCAATATAAGAATTACATGCGATTGATTCGACTGTGTAAAAAGATTATTATACTAATATTAGCTACCTATCAATAATTTTTTTTTTAAAAAAATTTATTGGAGATTTAAGTAATTTTATTAATGCATTAACTTAATTAACAGCATAAGAAACAAATATTCTTAGTTCATGCAAGAAAGATGAATTTAACTGCAGCAGCAAAAAATACATGAGTTAGATTTAATTATTAGTTAATTAGTTGATTTTGAAGCTAACTTAAAAGAAATAATTAAAGAAATTCCATGTTTTAAGTTCATCTCATCACTACATATATATATATATATAAACAATTAGCAACAAAATCAAAATGGCAACAAAATGGGTTTATCTTACTTTACTCGTCTCATTAACAATGTTGGGAGTCTGTTTTGCTGTTGATAATAAGGTCACCTAGTCTATTATGACGCTGCCGCCGCCGCCGCCGCCACCGGTTGGTATGGCACATTGGATTCGTCAGCCTCCTCCTGATGATGATAAAATTCACAAAGACATCACACGGCCATCTGATAATAATCCTGACTGTGCAGGTGTTAAAAGTAGTAATGCAAATGATCCAATACTACCACCTATGGCAGGTGTTATTGTCAAATTTGATGGCTTTGGTTGGTGTGGCTTAATTTGTTGCAATCTCACATCGGAAGTTTTAAAGATAGGGGTGAGTTAGTTGCCTTATAAATAACTCATCCCTTCCAAATTATTTGTATCCCAAAATTAGTATACATTTTCAAAAATTTGTATATTGTAAATTTTGGTCTTCTCTTCCCAAATTAATAAGAGCAGGCTGCCTCAAGTGGTGCTCGGAGACGTAGGCATATTTAGCCGAACTCCGTTATCAAATTTCCGGGTGTGTTCTTTCCTTGTCTCTTTTATTTATTCCGCATTTATTTTGTTTCTTTTCTGTATTAGTATAGTATTCAATATTTATTTGTCGGGTTTATTTGTAGTGTATTGTACTATTCATTTGGGTATATTTTACTATTCACGTGTACGGTACTATTCATATATACACGGATTTAGGTTGTGATAATATACTGTGCAAGTAAGTTCTGTCTAGGAGACTGGGTTTTAAGAGGGACCATTTGTGACCCCTCCAGCCTTTCCTGGGAATTTATTTGGAATGGTAATTTTGTCTAAGGAGACTATTCAGTAGTCTTTCCTGGAAATTACCGAATCAGTGCAATTCACTAGTTGTAGTTTGAGGGAAAATTACCCTATTTTTCCAACAGTTATTGGCCTAGAACCTAGTCCTCCTTTGTGCGAACCAACAAATCCTCCATTATGCGCTCCTTGTACTGATCTTCCACTATGCGTTAATAGATGCGGTGGATACCGTGCCCAAGGGCAGAATCAGAACAGAGAGATGAAGGGAGACAAAATTTTCAGCAAAAAAAAAATTACGGACGAATTTATATTTAATTCAATTTTCATATTAAATAATTAAATGATGAAATTTTTATTATTTTTATTTTAATATATAAATAATATAAATATAAAATTAATTATAGTTTTATATTATATAAATATAAGTATATTAATTATATATGTATATAAATACACATACTTTTTTATAATATATATATATATATATGAATATATACATAGGAGCCAAGGGGGAGCAATAGACCCCATGCCCCCCTCGGTTCCGTCCCTGCCTTGCCCTCCAAGTAATGCATCTGATGGATGTGGTTTCATCGGAGGAAATAAGGGGATGAAGATGATGAAGCGAGATCAAGACCATGCCATTTGTGATGATAACACTGTGAATAAACTTATTGCTGCTATGCAATAACTGACTAAAGTGATCGAGAAGAAGGCCTGATCGAGCAGTTCTTGAAACTATACGGTAGCAAATAAGGGCATAAAGACGAATAAATTAACGTCTTTATGTAATTTTAATAAGATGGGATAATGTTAAGTTAATATGGAGTTTATCAGCTTCCTTGTAATAATAATAAAGTCTCAAGCATGAAACTGATTCCTAATTAATTTCAAAATCAATAATATCTCCTCCAAATTATTATAATAATTTATTGTCAATTTAAATTAAATTAGTGCAATGTTATAACACCAAAGTCACCAGTGAATTTTTATACTTGTTTTTGTGAGTGTAAATGAACAAGTAATTAGAAAGGATTTAAAAGGCTAATTTAATCTTAAACCTGCTAGTATCCATTAATAAAACAAAAAAAAAGAATTATATAATATTTCTTTAATTGACTTATATATATTTTTTATATTAATATTTAAAGTTATCATAAGGTAATATTTAAATTGATAAAAAAATTAATAAGGATCGCTAATATATTAAGATATTTTTTAAGTGAAATATATGAATATATATATAATTTAATTACGATAAATTTATTTATAAAAAAAATTATTATTGTTTGAATCTTGATAATTCATCAGTTCTTGTCCACTGTTACATCAGTACTTTTCTAGTTAACTTATAAATATATTTCTACGAACTAGTATGATGGGCAATTAACTGTGCATGTACGATAGATAATTATTATACATAAGATATCAAAATAAACTTCTTTTATTTTTGTCTCTCTTTTTTTTTTCAAATCTCGATTCTTCTACAGATTAATAGTTGTTTAATTAAATTGATTAGCTAAATTATTTTTTATGAATGAATCTCAAAGCTTAAAAATTTTATACATATTTTCAATTATATAAACCAATGAGTAGAAGCACATTCTTCTTCTTCTTCTTATTATTAGCAAACACCAAATGATCTTAATAAAAAATTATCAGTACCCTAAATCTAAAAATAAGATTGAATATATATAGTATAAATTTATATAATTTTTATTTAATTTCAAATATAATTAAAAATATATTTTTTATTTACTTTCATTTCCATTAAATAAGAATTTATTCTGTTATTCTTGCAATTAACAGCAAGAAATAAAGTCTCAAGGCTCATGCCATAATCATGAATTCATACTTAATTAGATTACAATAACATAGAGCTATAAACATATGAGATTGATCTATTAGCTTACCAAAAATTTCTAAATGCATTATGTACTTTTGCATTGTTATATAAACCAAGATATGAGGCCTGCACACAAAATATATACACAATTAGGCCTCCAGAAAATGGCAAGAATTAAATGGGTAAATCTAGCGTCAATATTACTTGCTTATCTAACTCTACCAAGAGTGTGTTCTGCTCGTATAAACCCTTCAGAGCCTGATCCTGACCGGCCAGATCTAGCCAGTGTAAGCAAATTAGCCATGCAGGCCAAGAAAATGGCAGATAGCAGGCTACCTGTAATTAACAAGGCAATAAATCGATCAATCCTACCATCAGAACCAGTGAAACCACCACCGCGTGATCATGTATAATTATGATCGAAAAGAAGGCTACTGCTTCTTCCTCAAGCAGTCCTTGATACTACAGTAATAAACAAGTGCATAAAGACGCCAAATTAACGTTTTTTTTATGTAATTTTAATAAGATAGGATGTTAATTAAGTTAATGGAGTTTAATTATCAGCACCTTGCAATAATAAAGTTTCAAGCATGAAACTGCTTACTGATTAATTTGAAAATCAATAATATCTCTTCCAAATTATTATAACACTTTCTTATGATCAATTCAAATTAAATTAGTGCAACATTATGACACCAAAGTGACCAGTGAATTTTTATATTTGTTTTTGTGAATGTTAATATATAATGGGCAACTAGCTAGCTTGATTTGGAAAAATTAAAAAGGAATTAACTTGGATCCTACAATAGTTTTACCATGTTATAATCCTACCCAACCCAGTTCAACTACGAAAGAATAATTAATAAAAAAAATATATAAGAATTAGCATGTTTAAACTTTGAAAATTCAATAAATTTTATGTTTAGATCCGGTAATGGTCAGATTTAGCTAATTTCTATGCATATATATAAATCCTTGTACTTAATTAATTTCTAGTAGTTGAATTCAGATGATTAAGTTTTATTGATACACTCGCACACGGTGGATATGATGGGACGAAAAAATTTTTACCTGCAAGCATTTTGTTTATGTTCTTATTTCACATATATATCATGTCCAAGCCAGTATAGGTGAAAATAATTATTTTAATCAATTGAAACTTTTCTTCATTTTTTTTTCTTAGAAAAAAATATAAACTCATATTTTGTTTACTCTAAATCTACTATTACAATATTATTGAATTGGTCTATACATTAAGTATTAAAAAAACTTATTCGGGCAAAAAAATTTTAATTTAATTTTAGGAGCTCAGATATATACATATATATTAATTGACTTATATGTATTTTTATATTAATATTTAAAATTATAAAAAAATTAGATAAATTGATAAAAAAAATTAATAATAGTGGTTAATATATATTAAGATATTTTTAAGTGTAATCTATATATAATACTAAAAAGATCATTGTTGGCACAAAATAGTGCCCCATGTTTCAATTAAATTTTTTTAAATTAATTTTTTATTTTTTATTTAATTAATTTATTAAATGAATTTTTTATTTATTATAATAAATATTTATTTATCTAAATATAAATATATAAAAAGATAAGAGATAAAAAGATATGTTTTTAGCATATTTAATATAAAATCTTAAAAATATAAAATGACTGAAATAACCTTGATTGTCTTCAAAAATTAAACTCTCTCTCTCTCTTTAATTAATTTCTTCTATTCCCAATAACAAATTCTTTAATTATTTTGGTTAGGCTTAAAAGAGGTGGCTAAGACTAATTAATAACCAAATTTCCTTCAAATTACTCAATTTGTTTTGGAGGTAACGTAGCTATAGTAGTGGGCAGCTCTCCTTCATTTAGCATTACTCTTTTTTTTAAAATTATTTTTTTTAAAATACTTTATGAAATTATATATATTTAATTATTTTTAAATTTATTTATTTAAACATAAATGATATGAAATTTATTTAGCATATTAAAAAAAATATTTGCTGATAAATTCTATTTTTTACATAGATTAATATCAAATGTAAAAAGACTAAAAAAATAATTATAAGATGATGAGCTATTAAACTTATTTAGCACACTAATAATTTTTTTATTTTTTTATTTTTGAATATAATTGTAATAATTTTTAGATTATAATAAAATTATATATTTTAAAAAATAAATTATAATTGCAAAAAGTATAAAATTCTCCCCAAAATTTAAAATACTTTAAATTTTTACACATTAGATGGTATTTAGTTTGGAATGAAGAATAGGAACTATTTAATTTGATAAAATAGATAGGATAATTTCATTATCCTGGTTCATTGTGTTGTGTCTCTCCATATCAGTTATGGAAATAGGAATATTAAAAGATTTAAATATTATATAATATATATTTTAGTAAAAAAATTATTGAAGTAAAAATTTGCTAACTACAATATTTTAGAATTTTAAAACTAACTTTTGATTGAGCTATAATAAGGATATATTAAATCAACTCTTCAAAATTCTTTTACTTTTTTTAATAAAGTTTATATATTATTATTATTATTATTATTATTATTATTATTATTATTATTATTATTATTTTATGATCCTTTTGGTTTGTTCATATATAATAAATTTGGTCCATATATATTATTTATTAATATTTAAAATTATAAAAAATAATTAAAAAGTATAAAAAGATTTTTTTTTATTTCATCTATGCACTGCAAAGATTCTAGTATTTACAAAACTTATTTCACATTTTTGTCTTTAAAATATTATAATAAGTAAAAAAGAAAAATAAAATGATTCAAATTTTAAAAATAAAAAATTTATAATATGTGTTTATATGTATATATTTTAGTTAAAAATATAAAAAATTATCATAAACAATACAACTATAAAGAATTAAAAATATATAGAGATCTTCATAAAAATTGAGATAATGAGTTTCTTGTAAAATAATCTTATATGTTATCATAAATTGAAGAAAATTATTTAGAGCTTAACAATTAGATTGAGACGTTTGATACGTGAGATGAATGAAAATATTATTATATTAATGTAAATAAAAGTAAAAATTATAAAATATAACTAATTTTAATTCTAATATCAATTGTAATAATGAACTAATAGTATTTATAAAATTGTTAATATATGGATGAAAATTTTATAAATCTAGAGTACAAGGCATAAGCCTCAGCCTAACCCACTGTGGCTAATAGAGAAAAATCATATCTCATACTTATTTCTTAAATAGTTAATCTCTAGAGATTTTAAAAGTAAATAATATATGAATATAAAAGATATAAAATCATTATTATATTTATTTTCAGCATACCTCACATCATATTGTCCAAAAAAAAATTGTTAAGAATTAAATTTCTATATTTTATTCTCACTTATATTAAATGAATTCTCTAGTACAAAAAAATATAGTTAATTGATCATTATTCCCTTTTATAATATGAAAATTTATCTGAAAATTATTCCCCTTTAATAATATGAATAATAAATATTTCTGATTCAATTATATTAACAACTATAAATTTAATTTGAATTTGTGTCACTGAAAATTATTCAATTGATTTTATTTGAGATGATATTAATTTGATTATAATTGAAAAGGTTATTAAAAAATCAATGCGATGAATAATCTCATGCGTGCACTATGAAATATATATACAGCTTAATATGAAAAATAATAAAAATATATATAAAAGAAGAAAATAAAAATTACATGTCATAAATTATCCCCAGTTATATTCAGCTAAAATAATGAATTTGTTATTGAGAATGAAAAAAAATAATTAAAGAGAGAGAGTTTAATATTTCAAGATAAATAAAATTATTTCAGTCTTTTTATATTTTTAAGATTTTAATTTTGTACATGTTGTATAATTTTTTTTGTACAAATAACAGTACCCTATATATATATATTTGATATCAAAATGAACTTCCTTTTATTTAAATGTTATTGTTTTTAAAATCTCAATTCTTTTACACATTAATACTCCCTCGTCATGCTAAGATGGTATACAATTTCATTTTGAGATGTTCTAAAATAATTATTCATTTTTATTTATAGTATATATTTAAAATTAATTTTTATATTTTATACTCTAATAAATTTATATTTTAATTAATAAATTAATATTAGTTTGTACTATTTTCAAGATAAATTTAAAAATAATTTATTATATAAATAAGGATTAAAAAATATATAAATTATCAATGTATTAATTATATTTTTTAAAATTTATAAAAAAAAGCTGTGACATTCTTTTTGGGATAAAGGACATAGTTTAATTAAATTGATTCGGTAAATTATTTTTATTAATGAATCTAAAAGCTTAAAAATTTTATACATTTTATCTAATTAAAGTTAAGTCAACCAATAATTTCAAATGTATATATATATATATATTAAACATGTTTTCAATTATATAAACCAATGAGTCGAAGCACATTATTATTTAGCGAACACCAAAAGATCTCAATAAAAAATTATTAGTGCACTACGTACATATAAAAATAAGATCCAATATAGTATAAATTTATTTTTATTTAGTTTCAAAAACATATAATAAAAATTTATTTTTATTTACTTTCATTTCCATAAAATTAGAATTTATCCTGTTATTCTTGCAATTAAGAAATAAAGTCTCAAGGCTCATGCCATAATCATGAATTCATACTTAATAGAGAGCTACAAACGTATGAGATTGGTCTATTAGTTACCGAAATTTCTAAATATGTTAGGTACTTTGCACTGTTATGTAAACGATGATCAGATCGAGGCATGCTCACAAAATATACACACAATCACGCCTCCTGAAAATGGGCAAATCTAGCTTTATTACTTGTTTCTTTAACTTTACTAAAGAGTGTTTTGCTCAGTGTTGTTAAAACCGGACCGGACCGGCCGGTTGGACAGAAAAAACCGGGAACCGGCTGCTTGTCCGGTCCGATTTGTAAATTAATCCGGATATAGGATGAAAACTGGGTTGGACCATGAAACCGGATAAAATCGGTGAACCGGACCGGACCGGTTTGAATTTTTATTCTAAAATTAATTAGGTTTGTTTTAAATTTTTAATACCCAGAGAAGACTCCTCTGCTTCCCAAAAGTTTGTGCAATCAATTAAATAATGCATACTAATATATGTTTTACACAAATTAATGCATACTAATACTAATAGTTAAAAATTAATTTGTGTAAAACATATATTAGTATGCATTATTTAATTGATTGCACTAATTTTTAGATCAAGAGGAGAATTCAATTCAAGTTGGAGAAAAAGAAGATGATGACATTGAGCAAGATGAAAATTTCGGTGTTAATTTAGATGATATTGATCTTAATATTAATATTTAAGACGTTAAGTATTTAGTTTTTTTACTTAATTATATAATTTATATGTTATCATGACATAGTTTTATAATATAATTTAGTTTATCCTTAATTTTATATTATACAAATTGGTCTCCTTTTTAGAATTTTTAATATTTTTATGTGTAATAGTGCCGGTTCTAAAAAAGTCAAAAATCCGGTTGAACCGGTCCAACCAATAAAATCAGTGATCCAGTCGGGATGCAGATCCGATCTCCGATCCGGTTCTGAAAATATTGATTTTGCTCGTATAAACACTAACATTTTCAACAGCCAACTTTCCTCGGTCGTTGGATTGAAAGGGAGTGACTTCTTCTAAAGGCAAGCAGTTACCACCTCCATAAATAGTGCATGGTGGATTGTCCACAGGCGGCAACGATAACATATCAACAAAGCGAACGTCATCATCAGCAGGCCAGTCATTATTAGGATGATCACATGGCGGTGATAGTGGTAAGTAACAAGGCAAATCAACTAGAATCAACCACCACGTGATCATTATCCTAATTATGATGATTTAATTAGTACTCGTAATCATCGCTCTATAGGTTCATTAATGTGGAAGTCATTTAAAACACCAAGCAATCTTTCTAATAATAATTTTTATTAGTATTGATGATGATGATCGCATTGTTGGCATATTATCGTTGCCACCAATGGATCATCCGCCATGCGCTACTAATGGAATTGCTAGTCCTTCAGAAGAAATCACGCCCTTTCAATCCAACCTCTGAGTAAGCTTATCAAGCACAAGATGTGTAATTTGTAATCTTGGGTGTAGTAATTTGTTTAGATAGAATTTTTTAAAAGTTTTTTCTTGAGTTGTTACTGTATTATATATTATGAAGTCTTGGGATTTTTTTCCCATTTTTTTTTTATGTTTATCGGAAAAGGATATTAATTGGGTTCTTGGTTTTCTTTTGAGTGATTTATTTTTTTATTATTATTTTTTTATATTCTAAAAATATATATATATATATATTTTTTCTTTTGAGTGATGATCAGAGGTAGACTTATGGAGGATCATGCAGGGGCTAATGAACTCTTCGCTGATAACTATATACACTAAAATAGAGGAAGAGATTAGTCGGCCGGTGATTTTTTTACAGGAAATGATGTTGAGAAAGATGTTGTGCGAAAGAGAGAGACAAGAAAAAGCTAAATCAAGCTCTCAGACCGACAGAGATAGCCAAGCCACACCGGTAAACTATCAGCCACCCATTCTTTATCCCCCTTCAATGAACGGCTAGTTCCATCACTGCTAATGATAGGTGAACTTACTAGACTTTAAAGCTCGAGTTCATATGTCAAAGATCGACTCATTTAGTTGCAAGATAAGGAAAAGAAATTAGGCTTAAGCGGAGGTATTTTGATATTTAAACTAATTTAATTTGTTTGCTGATAAAAAAAAAAGCAAAAAAAAAATTTATCTACGATAGTTTATCCTTATTTATAGTTAAATAATATAAGATAAAATTTAAATGTGGCACTGAATTTCTTAAATGTATCAGTTGTACAATGGCTGTGATAAAAGCCTATCATCTCTTGATAGTTCAATCTTCGAGAATTTGATGCTAGACTTATCATCTCTTGAGAGTTTAATCTTAGAGCTAGCAGAGCATGGGCTTAGTTTACGTGTCCGGTAACTAGGAGTAGCATAATTTCCCATTAAAAATTATAATAATAAAAGTCTTTAATTTTATATATTAAAAAAAAAAAAAGAAAAGGTTATCAAGCCCAAGTTGGTTGTTTAAAATGGCCGTGTTTTTTTAATAATATTACTTTACATGGTGCAAATGTACATATCCTTACTTGTTGCGTTAATTTTCGCAACGAAAATAAATAAATAAACAGTTTGAAAAACTTTAATTACTCATTCATTACGATTACGAGGGTGTTTCTCAAAACTTAAAAGCTGGTCAAAACTGCTTATAAGCTGTTTTTAGATTATAAGTTGTTTATTTAAGTGTTTCTGAAAACTTAAATAGTAGATTATAATCTGATTTTAATCAGTTTTTTAAAAGTTGGTTTTTGCTATTTTTTTAAGCACTTATTTTTTAACTAGTTTTGACCAAATAAAAGACCATACTATCCCTACCTAATCTTTAATATTCTAAATTTACCTACCTTATACACTTTAGTTCCCATCAAAAAAATTTTATTATTATTATTATTATTAAATTTTATTATTATTATTATTATTATTATTATTATTATTGCAAAATAAATTTTGAATTGACATTTAAAAAATTATTTTTATACAATAAATAAACTCATGGACAATTTGGTCATTTTGACAGTTTCTACAATTAAAAACTGATTATAAGCTGGTTTTACAGAAACATTTAACTGATTATAAACTGATTATCAGCTGATTATTAGCTAGTTTACAGAAACGCTTAACTGCTTATTTTTAATCTGATTATAATCTAAAAATCACTTATTCACAATAAGCTGAAAAGCTCCAGTTTTGAGAAACACCCTCTATATATAATATGCTTAGAAATACCAATGTTTATAAGTTTAATTAAGAAATGTACTGATTAAATATCAAACATTATGGCGTTATTTTTATTGTTATTTACTTCAGTTTTATTGATTTGATTGTTATTGGACGAATTAATTAATAAGCAAATATTGGTAACTGGAGCTTCAAATCCCTTCAAAAGAATTAACAAGAAAAATGAAATAAGACTCAATATGATTTCAAAGAAAAACAAAAAGAAATAAGACTTGATATATATTAGAATGAAATAAGACTGAAAAAGTATAAGCTTAAAATTATTTTGAAATTAACTTCCAATTTTGAAATACCGTCTGTATGATTATATTATATAATGATGATTCCATCTGCGTGTACATTTAAGTGATTATTAACAGTATTATAATGAAATTAATTATGATTTTTCTATCAAGAACTCTAAAGTATTTATTAAAAATAATTATTTTAGATGCAATTTAATTAAAAAAATAATTATTTGTGACAAAAGTTAGAACATTTTTAACAAAAAAATAATGGAAGAAAAAAATTATGACAAATGATAGGAAGTTATATTTTTAACAAAAATAATTAAATTACTTTAAAAATGATTTTAAATGAAAAAAGTGAAGATTTTTAATAAAATTACGTACATTAAATTATAATCACTATCTATCATTTTAAGTAAGATTTAAATTTTCACTTTTCACTCGTATAATTTACTTTTAAATGTATTTAACTCTCTCCCTATATACATGTGTGTGATGTATACATGCATTTAACTCTCTTCTATATGTGTGTGTTCGAGAAGCATTAATTAATTAATTTTGAAGCAAGGATATGGTACTTAATGAGAACACCATTGAAAAATGCAAAATTGGAGTTGAATAATGTCCTCTTAGAGGCATGCTAATACTAGGAACCATAAAATTAAAAATTAAAAATTAAAAAATTTTATATATATCTATATATCCAAAAACGGGAATTAACCAGAACGATTGAAGCTTTTTGAATACCAATTACACAAAACGCAACGACTGAAACTGGCGCTCTTGCATGTACAAACTGTTTCAGTTCACACAAGTACTATAACTACATATCTCAAGGACAGAGTTTCAGAATATTATCTTCCTTCCTTCTAAGTATTATATCAACCAATGCCATTTTTTATGCTTATTTACAGCCAAAAGCAACTAAACCTGTTTCACGAAGCCATGCAACCTTTGCATATAAATTAATTAGTCCTGTGCATGCTTGGACCCATTCAAGGACGCGCAAACGATCCAAAAATGGCAGCATTGCAGTGGGTTTATGTCATCGTCTTGATTGTGTTAATGTTTGAACTTAGCTTTAGTTTTAGAGTCCTTACTGAGAATGGTAAAGGAACTTACAAACCAGATGATATTGGCTCCCCGGCAGGATCATGGTCATTGGGAGGCATTCCCTATGTAAATGTTGGACCAGGTGGTGTCTTCCTTGGTTTTGGTAATGGTCAAAGTAGCAGCTATGATGATCCTGGTTCTGAAAATTTAAACATTGGACCAGGTGGAATCTGGATTCCAGGATTACCCATTCCGGGATTTGTTACTGGACAAGGAGAAGGTGGTGGTTGCAATTGTGACTCTTGCAGGACTGATGGAAGGCCTACTGTTCCTCCTGGGAGCTATGCTGGTGGAGGCACAGGATGTACTAATGCTGACTGCGACAGTCCAGTTGACAGAAGTATCCCTGGCAGTAAAAATAATAGAGCTGATAAGCCCACAAAAGCAGCTGCAGGGCATGAGTAATCACTATCAAAAGAACACGGTCTCCTGAAGGACAAATGAAGTTTATTTCCCATCAATAAAATCTATGCATATACTTGGTAGCATAGGCTAGGGATCTTAACTGATGTTATAAGGCCTTTGGAATTACAACGGCAGCTAATTTTAATTGCTTGAAAAGTTTCATATTTATGCACTAACTGTTGAGTACATGCAACATGGAGCAAGCATGTGATCTATGCTATTCTGTGAAGTTTTTAATTCCACTATGCAAATAATTATAATTTCCATGTATCAATGAGTAGTGAACACCATGCTATTAGTACAAAAGTTGCCATTTTCATGATGACACTAAAAGGAAACAGAACCTACGATGCTAGATCTCTCTGAAGAATGTTCACTGTGCATCTATAATAACTGAAAATATGGAACTAAGATATCTAATTAAACAGTTTGAACTTCATCATCAAGCATCAAAATTGGTATAAATTATTGTTCCATACAATTGCATTCATTCATCAAAGGGCAGAGTTGGTATGCAAATCACGGAATGAATTGCTTCAAATCATAGACACCCAGTAAAATAAATATAATAAAACAGTCTGATGGCTTAGAGGCACAAGCTAAACTATACATACTTGGTGTTGTCTAGGTAGTCCTATCTTCAGGCTTTGGTTCAGATAAACTTGGATGTTCCAAATATAATTGCACAGATAAAGGCTCACTACTCATTGACTTGATTGGGGTTATTAGGGGAGGTTGTTGCCACTGCTTTGTGTCCGTAGGGATCCATAACTCAGCATCCTTGCTTGTGCTAACCTGAGGAATGGAACGAAAGTAAGCTGTTATCTCCCACCTGCAATCTGGCAAAAAGAGAGAAGTTCACATATCCTTCTCCAATCTCATGATACTATCAAAGAATTATCAGCAATTAAACAATAAACCAACACCAAGAATATATGTTAAAATGCCTGAATCAAATAAATAAGACCAACTAAATGCAAAATCCATTGTTGTTCAATTCCTACTAAATGCATCATTTACCACTTGGAATAGCCTTGGTAACAGGTCCTGAGATTGAAAGTTTCATTAAGAAAGATCTAAGAGAGAATTCCAGGTCACTCTCCTCCACCTTCAAGGCACAAGACTGGTTCACTGAGAGCTTGAAAATGAATCTTTCCACCGGGATGTTATCAGTGCTAAAAAAAATTACTGCCACTCTTTCAACCAATTCCTGTTTTGTTTAAAAAAAATGATCATATCACGTGAAAATATAATTACAAAACCTAAATACTATGTCTATACAAACAAATAAAAGATAATGATTATACAAACAGGTAAAAAAGTAACACCAGTAATACAGATTGTGGTAAACCCCTGCTATGGCATCACATATAAAGGTAATAAAGTATTATGCTAAGTATTTTAACCGGTTAATCCATTAAAATTAGACTGCCTAATTGCTTACAATCTATTCACCGAATAAGTAATTCCAGGAAATTTTCAAGAACGTCCATATCCCAATAAAATACAAATCACCAGAAAAGATTTTCACCCCAGTCAGATGGAAATGTAGAAAATAAAATGAAAAGGGCAAGTTATGAAAAAAACCAACCTTCTGGATAAAAGGAAGAAGCCCATTAACAGCGGAGTGAATATAATCTCTAAGCTCTGGGTGCTTAGCTCTTTGTACCACCACATTCATATACCTTCTCCTCTCAAATGCACCTGAAGGGTATATTCCTTTGAGGAAAACAATTGATGTAATGGCTACTTCCAAGAATTCAACTAGTATCCGAACTCTATCATCTGAGATTTTGGAGAAATACAAAGATTAAGCAAAAGAAAATTGATCTGAAACAATTGAAAATCATGAATCGAACCTTGAATAGATTGATTTTCTCTGCGTTCCATCGGTGAATTATTATGTGGGATGTGATAATTTGCAAGACGAACGGGTGAGGAATCTTAGGGCTGGAGCTGGAGGACACAGGCTTTGAAAAGATTCCCCCCAATCTTAAAAACACCGTTGAGTAAACAAGCGGCCGTTTCGCCGATGACTACGTGAAAGAGTTCGTGGTCCAGTGCTGGGTAAGACGTGTCGTTTATACCTTTCATGTCGTTCGTTGATATTAAATAACTATTGACTATAATACGACCAGTCGTTTGTTCGACGATGTGAAATTCAGAAGGAACTTCAATTTGAATCATTTTTTAAGGCGAACTACAGTCACTCGTTTCTGCCCTTATATATTTTCCCTTCCCAGTTGTGATTATTTTATCATTTTCTGTCTTCAACGACAGGCTGTTTTGCTGTTGGAAATTTAGTGTTTCAATATTGGCATTCATTTGTGCAGCCTTGTTTTTTTTTTTTTCATTGATCACACTGGGAGAAAACACTAAAAACAATAATTTTACTTCCACAAATCAATTTAATCTTTCTGTCCATTTTTTTTTAACTTTTATAAAAATTATACAAAAAGTCTACAAAAAAACCTGTAAAAAAATAGATTTCTGAAGAATGCTTTCCACAATTGCAACCACCTCAAAATGTGAGCTAAGATTTCTAATCATAAAAGAAAAAGTGACAGATTAGTTTATTGCCTCGTAAATTCACACATGAAACTTCAGAAAAGAACGTGTTGGCAAATAAAATGTTTAACCTGGTAATTTTTAAGAAACTACCAATAAGAAAAAGACAATTACTTTATATATGCAACTGTACAACCAAAATTCGTAGGACTGTCAGGTTCATACTTGGCCACGCGCGGATGATTTCCTAATATCTCCAATGCTCGCTGCTTAACAGCCCCGCTACCCATCCCATGAACAACAAAGATAACAGAATGTGGCTCTCTAGCAGACAATGCCATGTCGAGATGGAGAGCAGCTTCTTCCACTCGCATACCACGTAGGTCTACAGTGTTCTTCGATGTCTGCACCCTAGCACCATAAGAAACCTCCTTATTTGTATTGACTTCTGAATGATTCTGCTGACCCTGCATTATGGACCGAAGCGAATACTATCAGCATTGTTGGACTATAATTTAAAAGTAATAAATAGCCAACCACTGGCCAATAGCACGTCTTGAAGTGAACATTGTAAATCGAACAAGTAAAACTTGCTGCTCAACAAAAAATCATGGCTCAAGTCTTACTAAATTAGCATGCATTTCCAGAGCATACACCAGAGGTCCAGAGTTGTGTACTTAAGTAAAAAGAATTGTTATTAATTGTCTGTTTGTGCATGTGAAACTCGAGAATAGTACATAGGAGATTTTGCTAAAAATGAAAGCCTTTCTAGCTTCTTGGGAACCAGCTCAAGGAAATGTACGCATGGGAGAGTAAGGAATACTTGCTGCATACTAAAACTATTGAGACTTTACCAGAGCAGTATGAGGTACATACCTGCCTCCTTAATTTTGGGACTGACTGTGTTGTGTCACTCCTTTTGTTACCTCGAATAGATCTAATATCACTTTTCTTCACACGAACTCTTATTTTACCATATTGGACTAACACTGCCTCATCATTTCCAGGTGCTTCAACTACAGTAGCTATCTTATCTCCTAGTCCCTTCACATGGACCTGTTCTCCAAATTGTGGAGTATATGAACTATCTGCTTCACTGGCAGGAAGACTGCCGCCAGGACAATGAGCTTCAACAATAGAAGCAATTACAGATTCAAACTTCCTAATCAGCGAATTAAATTGATCTGGACTGCCTTTTCTAAGTTGTTTTTCAAAGTCATGCACCAAATTTTCTAGCTGAGACTTCGAGGCCTTCAGTTCCTGTTGGACCTGCTGGGTTTCTTTTGCCATGAGTGCAGTCACACGCCTATCAAGATCCTCTGCCTCATTGTGAATCTTCATCAATGAAATTAAGGGCAGAGCAGAGAAAAGGAAAACAAAGAGAAAATAATTAGTACCATTTTTTCCTATTTGCAGGTAAAATATCAATTCAAATTTCTAAAGCACTAATGCAGCAAATTTGGGAACCATTGGAAAATTCATTTTTGATAACCTTGACAGGGAATTACTAAAATATGTGCAACCACATGCAATAGCAGAATTAAATGTTGATTCAAGGATTCATCATCAGGACCAGCTAACTAAACTGTGGCAGACTGCAAAAGTTTGATTGGTGATGATTCAAGCACAAGTCAAAGCTAACACTAGAAAGCCAGATCTTATAGGGGCTGCTAAATGATGCATTTGCATTTATTCCACTATCGTTGATGAGCATGTAGCTGAGACAAAGATCTTGACTCACAACACAGACACAATGCTCATTATAAAAGTTAGGCAACAAATGCCATCCTACGATAGAATGTCTAAATTATACCTCATGGTAGATTTCCATAATTTCTGTATGAAGAGATACAGCTTTTATGGCCTGGGCTTCCAATCTGTTTCTTTCTTCCACTAGTGATTGATACAGCAAACCTTTACGCTGCTGTTGCTTTTCAGGCATTAACTTCTCAACCCACTCCTGTGCCCGCTCAATAATACAACTATCAAAACCAATTGTTTTAGCTATGCTTAATGCATTAGAATCACCAGTACTCCCCCAGAGGATCTGATAAGTAGGTTGTAAGGTTTCAAGAGAAAATTCCACGGCTGCATTCATAAATCGGGTATCCTCATCTTTCAAGCGACTTAAATCCGCATAATGAGTAGTCACAACAGCTAAGTTAACCCGATCTCCAAGATATTTTAAGATGCTGGTTGAAAGTGCCACCCCTTCAGAAGGATCAGTTCCACTACAAATTTCGTCAATAAGGACAAGTGAATCTTGTGAGGCCACTTCCAAGATCTTACAAATGCGTGATATGTGCCCGCTAAAAGTTGAGAGATTTTGCTCCAGTGACTTCAATAAAAGAAAACTAGAGTCAATGAAATGGACCAACCAATTGAGGTGAGAACGCATTTCCCATAGAGAAGGGAAACTATTACCTGGTGGTCCCCAATATCTGCCAGAACAAGATCAAACCATGGAATCCTTGGCGTGTTTTTAGCAGGCAAAAATAAGCCAGCCTTTGACATAATGGATGCTATACCTAGAGTTTTCATAGAAGCAGTTTTCCCTCCAGTGTTGGGTCCTGATATTACAGCCACTCTGGTCCCCCGTTCCACTTTGATGTTTATTGGCACAGGAAATTCAGATACACTTTCTGACAAGCTTTTGGTAGCAACTGCACTATCTCTGTCATCCAATTCAGCAGAATCCCCAGAGTTGGACCCAAGAACATTAGACAAACTTCTCTGAGATGACCCAATAAGTAATGGATGTCGTAGACATTCAATATCTATTGACAGTGCATAATTTGCTTGAGTGGAAAGTTCACTTTCACAGCTCTCTGAAGTCAAAATTGGACAGACCCCATTCATCTGTTGAGCATAAGCAGCTCTTGCAAAAGCAAGATCAACTTTAAGAATTCCATCCAATAAATACCGTATGTCCCTCTCTGATTCTGCTATTTCAGATGTTAGCAAGCTTAAAATGGCTATTTCCTCAGCTTTCTCAGAATTTGAAAGCATGACTTCAAAGTTATTCAATTCCACTGCATCACAAGGCTCCACAAAGTATGTTGCACCAGAACCACTAACATCCAGAATCACACCATCTGGAATCAAATATCTGTGGGTAGCCCTAACTCCCACACACAACCTAGAACGGCGCCTAGTTACCAATGGCCTGTCAACCCCTCCAGCCTGAAAAATCCGAGCTGATATTCCCTTCAACAAAGTATCCACATTTGCCATGTTTCTCTTCTTTTCAGACCTAATAATTTCCAATTCTTCACTCGCTCTATCAAGGATTATTGAAAGATTACAGTCTATACAAAATTCTATCTTTTGCTCCAACTCTCTTTGAAAATTGCATTTCTGTAGTATTTCCAGAAGGGGGGAGTACCTATTCAAACAAAACAGTATGCTATTTATCAGGTAGAAAGAAGCCTGCTATAAATAATATGGAATTCAATGCCGGCGATATCTGCTTCAAGTCTTTTGAGTAGATGTTAGCAATAAACTCTTTTGCAAAAAGTACCTTCAACATTAGGTTTATTTGAGGGCTTACTGAGAGGTGAGAATCCATGACTATCATACATTTATGCCTGTCCCCAAATTTGTGTCAAGCAAAAGAGAAAACTTATTGAAAGATGCATCAGATGTTTCTTATGCATAAAAAATAAGATCTTAATAAAACCTGCAGAGCTTAAGATGCCTTGAACAGAAAATTTTTTCCTATCCGTTATTGTCAATAGATTGAAAATACTAGTCAATAGAATAACAAGCCATTTTATTGCTAACAAATGAATAAAATATTTCACGGGAAAGAAAATATATACCTCTTCAAGCAATCTCCACGGTCCTTTAACCTCTCCAAAACGGCCCTCGAAGCTCTCATCGTCCGCCTCACAGCACAGAGCTCACTAATCGTAAGCAAGTTCCCAGAAACAGCAGAATTCACAATTCCCGTTATATCTTCAATCCCCGAAAAATCTAACGGCCCAGATTGCATGACGGCCAAGGCAGCAGCAGTCTGGTCCAGCAACTTACAGCTATCCTGGAGGGTTTTCCCAATGGGAATGGTTGCATTTCGAGTCACTGAATAGCCCATTGAAGTTGAAGTGAAAGCAGAAAGCCGATGGCAAAGCGAGGTCCATTCTAGGGCTTTAAAGGTTTCAGATTGCAGAGAGCGGGACAGAGACGAGTTTTGGAGGGAAAAGAGAGGTTTTATGGTGTTGAAAGTTTTGGACAAGAGAAATGGGGAATTTTTTATGGAGATGAATCGACTGGAGATTTCCATATCTCAGGGGACCGTTGTTACTTGTTGATGTTAGGAATCGAGTCTTATCCACTATATATATTTATAGTGCCATGGAAATACAGCTCAGGTTACCATTTTTTTTTTTCACTGAAACAATCCAAATGCCATTGTACCCTCGAATCTATCTAGCAAGATTAGAAAAAGGGGCAAAAAAAAAAAAAGAAGAAGAAGAAGAAGAAGATAAACAGCACATCTTTTCCAGCCTTTTCACTATGAACCATATAGTAGTCCGTATAAAAAAATAATTATTATTTCAGATGATTTTAGTAGAATTTTATACGTTGTGTTAGAATTTTATAAAAAAAAAATAATTATTATTTCAGACGATTTTAGTAGAATTTTATACGTTGTGTTAGAATTTTATAAAGAAAATAATTATTATTTCAGGAGATATTAATAGAATTTTATACGTTCTGTTAGCCTTTCATATAAAATTTAATGGTGTTTTTTGAATTTTTATTATAGATTTTTAAAAATTTTGATAGAATTTTAATTTTTTATATAATTAATATTTTGATAAAAATATAATATATTTTATTAAAAATATTATATCATACATATAACTTTTATGATATTAAACAAATAAATAAATATTATAAAATTGTAAAATAATTAAATAAATACATAGGTATCATATTTTTCTAATATTATTATTATAAGATGAAAAAATTATAAAATAAAAAATATTTAGATGAATTAAAATATTAAATAATATTAAATAAATATATTGAATTTATAAAAAAAAATTTAATTTATATATTGCATCATAAAATCAAATAAAATTTATAAAATTCATCTAAATTGATAATTTTTGAAATACCGTCAAATTTTAATAGATATTTAAAATTTATTATTAAATATCATAAATTTTATGATATTTTCTAATAAATATAAATTAAATAGCATTAAATTTTTAAAATCAATTAAAATCCTAATTCAATATACAAGCTAAATTTCTGCATGTCCATCAGCAAAATTCACAACTCACCAACAGTTAAAAGGTAGCAAACATAGACCATCGGATGAAATTTAATAGAAATTTTTTATAATTAATTTCTTTCTAAAATAATATTATCAGGGGGATTAACTAAAAATTTTCTTTGATAAAATTATTTTTAATTATAATGAGACAAAAAAAACACCTAATCTATTAATTTCTTTTTCTTATAATTATCTTTGGATCAAAATATTTGAAAATTATTCGCTGGCAATTTATTTCCCAAGGAAAACTTTTTTTTCTTAATTGAAGAACTCAATAATCAATATGACAATGTATTTTGGCGTCTAATATAACAGAAGTAAACCATTTTTTAATTCCCTCTATAAAGTCATGCATATAGACAAACTTTTAATACTCTTACTGATCTTAACTCAACCAAAGCTTAAACAACTCTACTGATCTCTACCAAATCCTGAGAACATGATAAAACAAGCACATAAACAATTGCACAACTGGTTATTAAATAATTTTCAATCATAACTAGTAAACCTACCATGAAATTTTCACCTATTTCATCAAAATGAACAGAATCATGGTATCGATTTCTCTCCAAGTCATTGAGAATACATTTTGACAGTATGCTACTTCTTAAGCCATATGTGCTGGTATGTGTCATCCACCAAAAATGGGAAGAAATTGACTTTACAACTTGGTTGTCCGATTAGGAACCAGATTTCAACTACCATGAAGCTTCAACAAACCGACGAGGGGACAAAACATAGATTAAATATAAGCTACTGCCAACAGGAAAAGGACCTAAGGCTGTAAAGATTCATAGCTGAAACCCAGCAGCAGTAATAATCTTATGGGACTACATAGCTAACAAAATTGATAGGTCATTGTTTACTAGTAATTTTCTCTTTCTACCTATCTTCCATTTTTTCTTGCTCTCTTTCTCTATGCCGAAGTGCAAGGTATATCTTTAGTAGGTTCGCCAGGTTTAGCAGCTTGAGGTGGCTTCCGAACACAGGGTGGCTTCACAAGGGGGGGAGGCTTGCACGGCCTGTTTGGACGAATCTGATCAACTTTCTCTGGTTGAATTTCAAACTGCAACCCAGAAATAACTAGCATTGCATCAATGGGATAACCAAAATAGTACATGGACATATGAATTGTTTATGAATTTAAAGAGCACACAATCAATCTTAAAAGAACCACAAGTGATTGAGCTTGGGTAATAATTTCACCGTGCTAAATTGGTTAATTCCATCATAATATCTAGAGAAGCTTAAGAGGTAAAAAGATGTGGCTGATGGACTGGACGAAAGAATATAGAAGGGAAATCTTTCTCTTTGAACAACTTAATCAGATTTATGACAAGATTAACAAGTATAGTTGTCATAGCATAAGTTTCTGAATGCCACTTCAAATCCATATGTTCAAAATCAACACAAGTAGAAAATCTTTTCATTTTTCATACTGATGTTTGCTAAAGAACATCTACATAATCCAGAAACAAAAAGATTTTTAGAAAAGGGTCCATCTCTTACGTTACAAATGATAATCAGGATTGATGAAAGTCCCTTCTAATAGAACTTGTGCATCAACTACAGACATAATCAACAAAAAGCTTAAACATAAGAACAAACTTACCTTGTAACCACAGCCAGCTACGCAGGCATGGAAGCACTCCTGTATAAAGAGGGGGAGAAAAACATTAATTGCGAAACATGATAGGTAAAATTCAAAAAGACATTTCAGGTCCACTTCAATATACGTACACTTGAAAGAAAGGTCAATATGGATTTGAGTCTCAAGTGAAAATCATAAAAGAATCAATATGATATTTGATGAAAATATCCATTTATTTTAAATGGGTACCAGTTTATCCAAATGGAACTGGAAGATTATTTTATGAAATGTAATCATATTCCAAAAACCGTCTTATGCAAGTGAAATAAATAAAGAAGCTCAAAAGGATTTGATCCTCAAAATTTAACCAACAAATTAATTGACTTCATTTATTAATAAATTAAAAAGGTTTCACTTAAGGGCACCTAAAAGAGGCAACCCAAGTACAAAAGAAGAAAATCATTCGCAGGATAAGTACCTACAAAAAATCATATAACATTTAACTACAGCCATATGCTTCCCATTTATGTTCTGTCCTATCATCAAGGAAAACTACAAGGATGCTAAAAGAACACCAAGTTCCACCATAAAACTTAATCAGCTATGACCATTACTTATACTTTTATGGTTTATATCGTTAAATTCCAACACCAGGTTCAGTCAAATTTAGTTTTTTTTATCTTGACACTAGCTTTTCTTTCAGATTTAGATAATTAAGTTCACTGTAAAATATTTATGTTCAGTTAGAAGTTAAAAAGTGGGTTAACTGCACCATCTCCCAACACAAACTACTAATGACGTGGCTGCTGTTCTTCCTTGAAAATGTTGTCAATAGATGAATGGTTCTTATTGTGACTTTTGACCTGTAAGATATATGGCCACAAATACTCTAAGCATTCAATTTTGGCCAGAAATTCAGAAGCAAGACAGAGAAATCACTATAATTTAGGGGCTAAGGAAGCTCTAGAGTCCTTTAGCTTGGCAGAGCTCAACCTTGCTGCACCATATGTCCCTTCAGGCTACCACTGATGGTTTAACAGTGGACTTGTAGAATTCCTAATTAACACCAAAATCAAAGTGATACAAACTTAAAGTCTACATTTGAAGTCATTACATGATTACTTGATTAGAACCTTATTTTCACAGTAGCTAAGTTCAAGGCAATAAAGCCAGAATCAACATGTGAACTAAAACCATCCTCTTTGAAGAGATAAACCGAATGAAAACTAATATGATAAATTACAAAATTAAAATCCTAAGTGGAGCACTCCAAAAACCCAGGACAAAAGAAGGTCAAGGATTGTTCCTAACAGGAATTTATCATAAAGACTTCAATCATATCAGCTGCAAAATGATCAAGTCTGATAAAAAATTTCAGCACAAAACAGTAATTGAAAAGTGTAAAAAACAAAGGAAAAGGGGAAAAAAGGGAACGTGTCAAAAAGATAAAATACCTCAGAATAACTGGCAGCTCCAGGAGACCGGTCTATGTAAGCACTCCAGTTTTGATCCTTTAATACAGGGTCCTTGTAGCATATTTCATTGCACTCTGACAAACCTGAAGGTTCAAGAAAATCAGAGTTAGCAATCAAATTAGCATTAGTCCGAGACAGTGCTTTGATATCTACTTCCTTTAGATTATGGTAGTTAATTTTTCATTGTTATGTTGGCATTTGGCCTTGATATGCAGCTGTAAAGTTAGCTAAACTGAACTAAGAATGAAACTTGAACACATTATTTTGTAAAGCATAAGCCAAAACAAACTCCACTCCCACACCTCATAAGTTGAAATAGATAAAACTAGTAAGCCGATTTTCTTATGGAAGCCTAAGTCTGAGATGGTCTATTGAGGCATTGGTTCTGACACAATAATCTTTGCTGCACTGGAAGTTAGAAGGGTAGGAAAATAAAACTTTAATGGTACTATAGTCCAGCACATAAAACAGAAAGCTCAACGATACTTCCAAACAACAAAGCACAAATTTACATCTAAATTGATCTATGTGCAAAAATGGCAATAGAACAAGTGAATGCTCACATTCTTCCCATGTTTCTCCATCAGCATCACATCCCTTCTTGCAAAATACTCTCCCTGCAAAAACCAAAACATAACATCCATCAAATGAATAATTAAATGAATAAAGGCAGGAATTTCACCACACACCCCATTACACATTTTAAAATAACTAATAGTTGCTTATGCAGGGCTGTATTGGTGTTGGGTATAATCAGATGCTATGTGCCTGGCTTGCTAGCTGGTGAGAGTGTTTGCTTGTGTTGTGGTGTTGGGTCTGCCATCTGCTGCAGGACCTGGATTTGGTATACTGAGGGTCAAGCTGGTCAGCTAAGCTAAGTAGGAATTCTTGCTTGGTACTGATATGAATGCTGACTCCACTAGCAGATGCTAAGTGTGCTTGGCTTTGTTGTACTTGGTGAGCTGCTGTGATCAGCTGCAGGGGCTTGCGGGTTAAGTGAACAGAGCAGCAAAACACCATACTATCACCAGAGGCTTGGGTGGACGAAGGCGTGCTGGTTGCTGCAGTTTTGTGTTGTTGGATTGCAGATCCTGCTGTTGGTTGTTGTATGCAGGAATGGGTTTGGTTTGCTGCTAGAGGCTGGCTATCAGCTGCTGCAAGGTAGATGAGCCCTGCTGTATGCTGCATGCTGTTTGCTTGTTCAGTTATATGTGTTTTTTTCTTGTGTCTGGTTTTGTCATGCAGTGGAGATGCAATTGTGTGGTGGACCTAGTGGTGGGTCTGCTACCCGTGTTTGGGCCTGGATTTTGTATATTGAGGGTGGCTGATAGCTGTTTTTGGGACCTTGGAGCATTGGGTGTATAGAATAGTTGAATAGTGATGACAATTCATTGATTGTATTTCTCGTATACATCTCTATTGGAGACAAAAAAAAAAAAAAAAACTATTTCCTAAAGAAACATTCAAATAGACCACATCCAAGAAAGCATTGCCCCATTATTCTTAAAAATGAATAACCAAACACGCTAACAACTCATTTCTTATTTTTCTCAAGTCAATTTCTGCTCTATAAATAAAAGGTTCAATTGCACAAACTTTTGAAGGGAAAAAGAAAAACAATTAAAAGGATACCAAAATTCTTTAATAACAAAAAAATAAACCACATATACTCACACATAATCTTCCCCTCCCCTCCCTTCCCTTCCCTTGGACCAAAAAGCATATATACACACATAAACATAATCACAAAATCTGATATATAATTTGAAAATCAAGTGAATTAATAAGAAATGCAACACTAGTCATTAAGAAAAACCAAATCTAAAGTGCAATATACAAGTGCTATTGGATAATTAACCAAAAAACCGAGAAAGAGCAACTAGAACTAAATTATATTCAATTTTGATTAAGCGATTGAAGGAAAGGTTACATACATGGAATTTGGGTGAGAGCAGCGTATTTATGAGTGCATTGATTGCCACAGGGTTGAGCCCATTGCTGGGGTAGCATCTTTTTGTTCTTACAATCTCTCACAGTTCGTTGTTCTCTTTCTCTCTATTGAGAACACGGGAGAGGAAATTGGAACAGTAGACCTTGAATATATATGTAGGGGTAATTTCGTCATTCCGTTCCACCTCAAGGTATTCGGGCAGACAGGCACCCTTCGTTTGGCTGCAATCACTGCCTCTGGCTTGCGCTTTCGTCGAGCCGGTCGAGGCAAAGCTTCAAATCATCTCCTTTCTATTCACAGGATTAATTTTGAAACTTCAAAATTTTAATGGTCAATATTTTGCAATTTAAATATATATATATATATATATATAAATTCATTGTATTTGTTTAAAGTTTAAATATTATTTTTGTTTTGCAATATACTTTTAAAAGGTTAACAAACAAAGCTTAGCTTGATGAATAACTTTTTGTTTGGTATATCATAAAATTAAAAATGAAATAAAAATTATTAAAGCTTGAATTTTTATTTTTCTATTTATGGATATTTTATTATTCAACCGTTAGTCCATTGATAAAGATTTAATAATTTAAATATATTTTTCATTTTAATTGTCATGCAATTTAATTAAAATGCATTCAATTATATCCAACTTGATTTTAAACAATCAATTTATTAAAATTTTGATTTATGATATTTCAATTTTAGTGCATTTGGGATGACTTTTGTTTTTTTATTTCAATTTTTTTAAAAAAAAATATTTGATGATAGTTTTAGATTTTTTTTATTAGATAAGAAATAAATTTGAATAAATATAAAATTCATAAAATATGATTTTTAGAATTTTGATTTTAAGAATAGATTTATATGAATAAAATCTTTTTTCTCTTTACTATTTTTTTTTCATTTTCTACATTATATTTTTTGCTCTTATTTTATTTTTTTATAAATTCAATTATAAAATCATAGCTTTATCTTTTATTTTAAATTTTATTTTTTAATAATTTTATTTTATTTTAATAATTATTTATACTATCTAATTAATATTATGATGCATCATTAGAAAAAATAATATAATTTTTCTAACAAGTAAATCAAATGTGTCTTTATCCACATATAATAAAAACATTATGATATAATTTTTAAAAATATAAAATAAGTTTTTAAAAATAATTTTTATTTTAAAAAATAAAAACTAAAAACTTACAATATAAATCAACATGGCCTAAATTTTATTTTTTATAACATTTTAATTTGTTGAATTAGATTGATTGTATGTTATAATAATTTTTTTATCAATATCATAAAAGATTGAAACCAAGATAAAATTAATCTTTTGTGAGACATGAAGATTGTCCATAAAATGAAATGATTTAATGGAAATTTTTATATTTTTAAATAATTAAGTGTAGATTTAATGTTTTGTTTAATTTTTTTAAAATTTTATTTAAAAATTTATATTTAAAAAATTAAGAAATATAGCATTTCATACTAACCACCACACGAAATGGGCATTAAAAAAATGCTAAATAAAAAAAAAATGAATAAATAAGAAATTCAAGAAGACTACAACGATTAACATAAAAAATAAATGAGCCGGCTTCATATTACAAGTAAAGAAATATATAGTCTTTATATATTTTTTAATTATAATATATATAAAATATAGAAGTTGTATGTATACTGTCTTCTATATGAAAAAAATATAAATTTTATATGTTGTTTAATTATAGTGTATATATTAAATTTAAAGAGAAAAAATATATAACTTTTATATATTACTTAATTATAGTATATATAGCGTATAGATATTCTATATATATTAATTTCTAAGTGACAAAAAATGTATAGGTTTTATGTATATATTATATATATATGTTATGTATATATTATATGTATATTTGTATATATTGTATATATGATGAGAATGTAAATAAAAGATTTGCAAATGGAAGGTTTGCATATCACTTATATATAGGGATGGGAACGGGGCAGGGCGGGAGCGGAAAAACATTTCTTAGCCTCGTCTCCATTTGACGGAGAATCCCCGATGAGAATTCTCGCCCCTTAAACGGGGACAATTCTACTCCCGTCCCCATGTCCGCAGGAATCTTCCTCCCGTGGAGATTTTTGTGGAGAATTTATTTTTATTATTTTTATTTTTTAAAATTAAAATATAATAATATTAAAGTTATTAATTTATAATAATTTTATAATTAATAACACAAATAAATTTAGTTTATTTAATTTTAGAGTTTAAATATTAAATATTATTTTTATTTATATAGATTAATATAATTTATATAATATATAATATAACATAATATATATAAATATAATATATACAATATTATATATTATATATTATATATTTTTATATAAAAAAATTAGATTCCTATAGAAATGGAGAAGAAGATTCTCGCGAAGCGGAGAGTACTCTCTCTATCTCTGCTCCATCTCGGCAGATAAAATTAATTTTCTCTTATTCGTATTACAACGAGGAGAAAAATAAGGAATTATCATTTCGTTCAGAGTCTATTTTTGCGGAATTTGAAAATTCCCCGCCCCCAACGCCATCTCTGCTAACGCGGCATATAAATCATTTTTCTAAAAAAAAAAAAAAAAGTAGCATATCAAATCAAGCGAATGGATAATTTACCACATGAGTAATTGTTAATGTTTTCTTGCTATCGCTTAGTTACATTTCTATTGTAACAATAAATAGATGTGGGTCTTGAAAATTTAATATAGACAAGAGGATACAAATAGAGAAACAAATGAAAGTCAGCAAAAATACAAGAATAGGAAGAGAGAGATAAAAGAGATGAAGAGAAGAGATGATAAAAAAAATGTATATTTTAGGAAAAAAATACATGAATAATGAAAATGTAAAATAAATAAAAATGAAAAAAAATAGCTGACATAAAATTGAAAAAAAGAGAAGAATACGGTGCAATTTTATCTTTTTTAAAATAGATAATATTTTTTAAAAAAAATTAATTAATTAAGAAATAAAAAAAAGCATGGGTACACTAAAAAATAATTGAAAATTTTATCATGTTTATATCACAGCTCATAAATCTAATAAATCATAAATTTTCATTTAAATATAATATTAAAAATTAATTTTTATTTTTAAATTATAATTAAGTGAATTTATGAGCGGACACATGCACCTTCTTGCGTTGAAATTTGCCTAAAACAATAGAGGATGATCTTAGTTTTAAACACAATGGCATGCGGCTCTTTGTTAATGATTTATAAGGACCTGACATCCTACTTAACGAGCTCAACTCACACTCACCAGTCACGACACGAACCAACGAAAATGAACTGGATATAGTGATCACAGAACTTCACAATTAGAACCCAAATAAACACCACTCACACCCTTACACCCCACCCAAAATTTCCTAGCGGCCCCACTAGGCCACTACTGGCCCGTGATCAACACTGCCTCACTGAGTCGTTACGGCAAGAGAGAGAGATGAACAATCTTCAATGGCGTATATTACCTCTACTAGCACTTCTCGCTTCCTTTCTCTACTTCTACTTTCAGAATCCTGCTAAGGTAGAGTTTCTGTATTCAAATTTCCATTGTTATTGATTAATTTTGTTCCTAACGAAGCTAATATGAATACTATTTTATACTATTGAGTTGTGTGCAGTTGTCTCGCAGTGACTGTAGTCTCCTTCCTTACAACCATTATTGGATAAGTAGCAAGAATATTGTAACGCCACATGGAGTCATCTCCGGTGCAGGTGTGCTTTTGCAAATAAATATTGTTTTGCTTCTGATTGATTTCTGTTTTTATTGCTTATTTTGGATTAGACTGTCATGATTCTGCCAATTCTTTGAAATTCGTTGTTTGATATTGATTAATTGCTATAAATTTGTTGTTTTTTGAATTTGTGATTGAGCAGTGGAGGTTAAGGAAGGGAATATTGTATCTATAGTTAAGGAAGAGGATTGGCAGGGAAGGTCTAAGAGTGGACATATATTTGATTATGGAGAAGCTGTTGTTATGCCTGGCTTGATTGATGTGTAAGATTTTGACTCTGCCATTGCCTTTTCTGTTTTATTTTTTTTTATTTTCACTTTGTTATGAGTTAATATAATGAAAATTGTAATTTAATTACTTCTCATTAATTTCCTCTGCTGTATGAATGAAATAAATAGAAATAAAATAATTATGCCCTTATGATGAAGTGCTTTTGGTTTGATCTTGGCAGACATGCACATCTTGATGACCCTGGAAGAGTTGAATGGGAAGGATTTCATTCAGGAACTAAAGCAGCTGCCGCTGGTATATTTTTCTTCTTATTTGAACAAAGCTTGAGTAATTTCATTATAGGGAGAATCTTCATAGGTCTCCATTAAAAAGAACAATCCCAGATGTCTCTGCATTTCTGTTTCTTTGCTTCTTAGAATTCTCAGCAGCTTAAAAATGATGTTATGTTTTGTGATATGGGACATCTATAAACACACAAATGCCAGATTTATTTTCTGTTTCTTTATTTTTTCCCCCTTTTATGGTATGCTCGTCTTTCGGCAGTATTAGACACTCTGAATACACTGCTCCAACAGAATCCCTTTATGTTATTTTAATTTTGTTTGCTCTGCTGCGAGTGTGATCTAAACATTTGAATTATCATGCATGTACAGGAGGCGTTACTATGTTGATTGACATGCCTCTAAATAGCTTCCCCTCTACTGTTTCTGTGGAAACTTTTAGACTCAAGGTATGAATGGTCAAATGAGAAATCTATACTTTGTTTCAAAAATCTGCAGTTGCTAGTAATTTAAATATGATAATGTTTCTAAACAAAATAACCAGTACGGGCGTGCCTTTTGCTTTTGCAATCTCTAGGGTGATTGCAATTCATTTCCTTTTATTATTTTCTTTACATCTGTTATTTGTTAGTACTCATATATTTACTGACTACTATTTCTTTTAATGTTGGATGTTCACGAGTTAGCTTGAGGCTGCAGAAAAGAATATCTATGTTGATGTTGGTATGCTCTTGAAACTATATCTTATGATGCCAATATCTTAAAGACTTGTTTCTTAATTAGACTATCACCAGGTTTCTGGGGAGGCCTGGTTCCTGAAAATGCTCAGAATGCAAGTTCTCTGGAAGCTCTCCTAGGTGCTGGTGTTCTTGGTTTAAAGGTAATTATCAAAAATGTTTTTTTTCACTTCTAATATGATTGGGCAGAACATTATATCCATGCCTTGCAAGACTTTTCCTGATCGAAATCTTAGTATGTAGCTAATAATAACAACCTGTCAATGATATTTTGGCCATTATTTACTCAGATGGGATACGGTTGTTTTTTGTTATACAATGAAAGTGATGTTTGCCCTGTCAATGGAAAGCCTTGAAGAATTTTTTGGTTATTTTGCATTAATTGCAGTTTGCAATATAATCACTCAAGATGTGATTTGACCTTTTTCTTATTTTTAAGTCTAGTCTTCTATTATTTTTGGTTATTGACATATCTTCTTACAGCTTCCCTTGTTTTTTTTTGTAGTCTTTTATGTGTCCTTCAGGGATCAATGACTTTCCTATGACCAATGCCAGTCATATCAAGGTCTGTACTTGGAGCATCGTTCAAATTCTCTGATACAAAAATGTACTCTGGCCAAATAAAAATGTAGTTAGAGTTTGTAACTTACCAATCTACCCTTAATCCACAATCTGTTCTATAATCCTTTTTTTTTCATAATTGACTTATACATAATGTTGCCATACTCTGTGAAAAATTTGGCATCCCTGATTCATTGAAATCATTTTAACAATTAGATGATTTTTTATCCCATTTTAAACTGCTTTAGTTCCTTTCTTATGATTTGATTTTGTTGATTTTGTCTATTCGCGTAAGGTTTTTACCATATGCTTCTGCAGGAGGGATTATCTGTACTGGCAAAATATGGAAGACCTTTACTTGTACATTCTGAGATTCAACAAGATTCTGAGAAGTATATAGAAGATGCTGCAAATGACCCTCGACATTATTCTACATATCTTAAGACAAGGCCGCCATCATGGTAAGTTATTGCAATAGTTATTGCAATTTTCTTGGAGTTAGAGCTACTAAAGGACAGCATAATCATAGATTCAGTATTTTGGATAGTAATAGTCAAAATTATAACCAATCATTTTCTTCATTCAGATGTAAACTAATGAGTCTCAATTGATTTGTACTGGCTTGCAGGTCTTGTTGTTTTTAATGATATCTCCTGGATATCATCCATGTAATGTTTATTCAATGCATGCTTATTTGTAACACACTGGCAAAATTAGAAGTTCTATAAACTCCAATTTCCTTAGAAAGCTGTGTGATTCTATATGTTTGAAAAGCTATTAACATTTTCATATAAGTTTAGTCATTTTGTAACAGCAATATGTTATCCATTTACTTGTTGTCAATAAATAGTTTGCTGTAGCATTTTCGTGTGAACTTATCATATATTTTCAATTGGTATGACCTCTTTTAGGCTGATCCTATAACTAATCAACTTGGTTGTTCATTATCAAGGGAGGAGGCAGCTATTAGAGAGCTTGTGACTCTCTCAAAGGACACAAGGATTGGTGGTCCTGCGGAAGGAGCTCATCTGCACATTGTTCATTTGTCTGATTCAGGTTCTTCCCTGCAACTTTTAAAGGTATGCAACTAAAATGTTCATGTGTGTTCAATCTCTGTGCATGGTTTAAACTATGCCCATTAATCCTCCTTTCATTGTTTCAATTGAATTCAATATGGGGTCTTCTTATTTTTACAGCAAGCAAAAAGAAATGGCGACAGTGTGACTGTTGAGACATGCCCCCATTACCTAGCCTTTTCAGCAGAAGAGATTCCAGATGGAGATACTCGTTTTAAATGTGCTCCACCCATCCGTGATTCAGCCAATAAAGAAGCACTATGGAATGCTTTGCTGGTATTTGTGATTCCAAGATCCATCTGAGTCCTACTATCCTTTGTTCTTCTATCTTATACTGATACTTGACATTTTTCTGTTTCAGGACGGAGACATTGACATGCTAAGTTCTGATCATTCACCAACAGTACCAGAACTTAAACTGCTCATTGAAGGTAACTTCTTGAAGGCTTGGGGCGGTATATCATCTTTGCAGGTTAGTGTTCTAAATTTTTTTTTTGTACATGTCAGACTTTTACTTGTTATTTTCCTATAACTAATATCTTCAGGAGCATGAAATGTTCCCTCACAGCAATAAGTTGGCATGCAGTTGTACTATGATAGAGACTGCATAGGGCGCTCTGCTGGAGTGTATTGTTAAATACTGTTTGATTTTTTGCGTCCTAACATTCATGTTTTTTCTGCCAGGGTTTTTCTATTATCTTTCATGTTATGGGGTAATTCTGAAATCATGTTTGCATTTGTAATTACAACCATGACTTCATGTCAAGTCCTTGTACAAAGGATGGAAAAAGGAACTAAGACTTGATGTTGACTGATTGAATTTGCCTCACCATGCATAAGAGTTCCCCTACATGGATTAATAGATTCTAATAGTCACCTGTGGGGCAATGATTTATGATGCGGGAATTTTTCATGGCTGTCAGACAATTTCAGGGCTGAACATGCTTTAGAACATGAATTTATGTGCAACCATGAACCAAAAGGGAAAAAAAAGGGCCAAAATTTTAGGATCAGAATAGTGTATTTACATCAGAGTAGCAAGAATTTATGATTTCTTAATTTTCATTAAAACAATATATTTTTGCTCCAGTTTACTAATTTCCTATTACTGGTTCTGGAACTCATAAGCATTCTCTTGAGAGCATCTGCAGTTTCTTCTTCCTGTGACATGGTCATATGGACGAAAATATGGAGTAACTTTGGAGCAATTAGCATTATGGTGGAGTGAGAGGCCTGCAAAGCTTGCTGGACAAGATTCAAAGGTGAATCGAATTCTAGCATTTTGGATTCCAGCTAATTGACCAAGGCTGTGGTAGGAAAAATGACTAGATGATATCATCTCAGCTGAATCCATATTCCATTTTGCAGGGGAGTATTGTTGTTGGAAAGCATGCAGATATTGTCATATGGGAGGCAGATGCAGAGTTTGTTCTTAATGAAGATCTTCCTATTTACCTTAAACATCCGGTATGCCTTCTGGTCTTTCTTTCTATTTCTTTTTTAAATTCAAGTAATTCCACTAGCTTCAAACATTATCTTCTTCTTCTTCTTTGCCTAATGACTTCTGAAAGTTGTACCATTGGAACCAATTGTCGTATTTGAAACAGAGCATCTCAGCCTACATGGGAACCAAACTTTCAGGAAAAGTTTTGGCAACTTTTGTTAGAGGAAACCTTGTCTACAAAGATAGAAAGCATGCTCCTGCTGCTTGTGGTTCTCCTATCCTAGCAAAATAAAGGGATGAACTGGAAATGTAAGCCATATAACCAATTTCAAATGTTTACATGCCTCATTTTTCTTTGTTCAATCTAATTTCATTTTCGTAGTACTACACTTGAATTGTCTGGTTCTCTTAACTCTTCTACTGATATTCTTACTTATGTAGGTTTTAATCAAGGTATCCCTACTGATTGCTTTTACTCGGAACATCTGGGCTTGGACTTTGGTAGTTCAGTACCTTCAACCTGCCATGAAATATGAGCCATCCACTGCTAAATCATAAGCTCACTTATAATTGTTATCCTGACTGTCAATGTTGTCAATGACTAGTACTAAGTGGTTTGTTTGTGCTGCTTTGTAACTTATGTGTGTGTTATGTAGAGAACCATGTAAAATTTTTTTGTAAGAGTTTTATTGTACTACAAGGAACAAATATGTCTGGCGAAAACGCTTCTACATCTGTGTTATAGAGAAAAAAGAAGTTTCGGATATTGGGCTTACTGCTTTCACAAAAAGAGGGAAATTATCTGAAAAGCAAATTTTGTATGGGAATTTTTTATTATCTCAATTTCAGTTTTGATTTTCTAAAATTTAAAAGAACGCAGCTTTTACATATTTTTCATATTTACGTTAAAATCTTTACCAAAATAATGCCAGCCTAATTTTATTGTATTTAGTTTCTGCATTTAGTGTCGAATAATAATGGAATTGCAAAATATAATAAAAGGTAAGGGCCATAAGCAAATCTAGTAACACTAGAAGTTTCAAGGTTAAGCTTATATTAGCAAATCTCTCTTTACTTTTAAGTTTCCTTCTTGAAGATAATTTATTTTTTCCATTTCAATTTATTTTTTCAAAGAATTTCGGCTTTTCTAAAAAGGAAATACAAATGCAAAGAAATCTTTTGTTTGTTAAATTTGTAAATTCATTGAACATTAAGGTGTTCTTATAGTTTGATAGTTAAGAGTATGTGTTATTTCCGTTTAAATTTTAGATTCGAGTTTTATGTAATTAATTAAAAAATTTATAAATTTCTTTAATAAATAAGCAAAAATCAATTTATGAAGATAATTTTTATAATGTGATTTTAGTTAAATGTGATTTTTATAATATGAATTAGTTTTAGAAATTAGTCTATATCTGAACTGAATAATCGAAATAAGAATCGATTTATCATTTATAATATAAATAATATTTTATTATATTAATTTATTATTTAAAATTTAATATTATATATAATTAAATTGTTGTAATTTTCTGATTTAACTAAAATATAAAATAAATATAAATATAATTAATAGTTATATATATTTTTTAATTTATTAGCTAATCAATATTGATTTACATGTTTTACAATATTTTTAAATTAATAAAATAAAAATTAAACTTAAAAACTTTAAGTATTAATAAATTATTAACTAAATATTTTAAATTAAATTGATATTGAACATATATATATATAAATAATTGATACTAAATAATTTTTTATAATAATAATAGTAGCTATTAATAAAAATAATATATACAAATATTAATAACAATTAATAATCCTAGTAATTGTGAAAATAAATAAATTATAAATATATTGAAGAATAATATAAATAATATAAATACTAATTTAGATATAAGTTGGATAAATTGTTAAAATTTTATAAGATGTATTAAAATTATTTTTTATATTATGTTATGTAATATATTCACTTTGTCATTTCTATTATATTATATATTAAAGATATTAAATGTTGATATTTATAATAATTTTATTATATATATTTTAAACTATTTTATTATATAATAATTTTAATTTATTACTAATCAAAAAGTTTAAAAATTAGAGTTAAATTTTTGAATATCCGAAACTCTGAACCTAATTTTTTTAAAAAATTGAAGCAAAATAATAGAGTGATTTTTTAGTTTTAAAGAAATTCCAAAAATAACATTTTGAAAATACCTGATATTTCATTTGGTTTTGAAAATTTTTCAATCTTCTTGTTGTTCCGAGTCATTACTTATCCTGATCGACTAGGAGAATTGGAAACCAATACGACTCGAGAATATTGTGGTCGTTTTTAAGTTTCAAGCTTTCGAACGGCAATGACAATTTTCATACGACATATCGGTTTAAAAAAAAAAACTTCTATCCACTTTGCCGTTTACTGTTTATATGTTAACGGTTACTGACTCCTACCAAATTTCCAAAATCTAAAAAGCCGACTGCCTTGTCAAATGAGCAGAACTTGCAGAGAGGTTGAGCGCAAGATCTTGCGCTTCCTCCACGGGCACAATACCCGAACCCAACTTCACCAAATCCACGCCCATGTCCTTCGCCATGAACTTCACCAGTGCAACCATATAATTGCCCATTTCGTTTCCGTTTGTGGGTCTCAAAACAAAATGGCCTATGCAAATCGCGTCTTTTGCCAATCCCAAAATCCCAATATATTACTCTTTAATGCCATGATCAAAGGATATTCCTTATGTGGGCCTTTTGAAGAGTCTCTCAGGATTTTTTTCCTTGATGAAAAATCGAGGCATTTGGCCTGACGAGTATACTTTTGCGCCATTACTCAAGGCTTGTTCTAATCTTTGCAACCTTAAACTTGGCCAGTGCTTTCATAAGGATGTTATTATTTTTGGGTTTGATTGCTTTAGCTCGATACGAATTAGGGTTGTTGAGTTGTGCACTACTTGCGGGATAATGGAGGATGCAAAGCAAGTGTTTGACGAAATGTGTGAGACGGATGTACTTGTTTGGAATTTGGCGATTCGTGGGTATTGTAAGCGGGGAGATGTTGATATGGGTCTGTATTTGTTTAGGAAGATGAGTGAAGGAAGTGTTGTTTCGTGGAATACCATAATTTCCTGCTTAGCACAACGTGGACGGGATAGTGAAGCTTTGAAGTTTTTTCATGAAATGCAGGATCAGGGATTCAAGCCTGACGAGGCAACTGTGGTCATAATTTTGCCAATCTGTGCTCGTTTAGGAGCTGTTAAGGTGGCGTAATGGATTCAGTCTTATGCTGAATCAAGTGGACTTTATCGAGATTTTGTCTCTGTGGGCAGTGCATTAGTGGATTTTTACAGCAAATGCGGTAATCTAGAGACTGCTAGAAGAGTATTTAATGAAATGCCTAGAAAGATTGTGATTTCATGGAACGCAATGATCTCAGCTATGGCTTTTAATGGGAAGGGTGAACTTGGGGTGAACTTGTTTGATGAGATGATAAACACCGGCATCAATCCTAATGATGCGACCTTTATAGGGGTTTTATCATGTTGTGTGCATGCAGGATTAGTAGAAAGAGGAAGGAACTTGTTTGCTTCAATGACTGTAAATCACCAAATTTAGCCGAAACTTGAGCATTATGGATGCGTGGTTGATCTTCTTGGACGTTGTGGATGTGTCAGGGAGGCTTATGAAATGATTAGAAGTATGCCTGAGACATCAAATGCTTCTTTATGGGGGTGCTTTGCTTAGTGCTTGCCGTACACATGGTGATATGGAGATTGCACAACTTGCAGTAGAAGAGCTTATTAATCTAGAACCATGGAATTCTGGTAATTATGTGCTATTATCAAAAAATGTATGCAGAAGAAGAGAGATGGGACAAAGTTGAGAAGGTTAGAGCAATGATGAAGGAAAGGAGTATCAAGAAAGCGCCAGGGCAGAGTGCAGTTGGATAGTTATGCAATGCTGCTTTATTTAAATCCTTGTTTAGGCTGGTTTTCATGATCTACCACATTCTATTCTTAGCGAGACTTGCAATTTCATGAGTGAAGTAACTGGTGAATCTCATTTCTGCATAAATGAAACGAAAGTCACAGCAAATCAGAGTCTGCAATTTGATCCATCTAGTGATTTGTTTGATTTTGGCTGAAAGCCAATCGATAAGAATTTATTAAATCTGAATGCGAAGCTATAGGAGGTATCAAGGGTACCAAGATAAATAAATTTAGATTTAAGATATCCTGCTTGTTCCTTTGAGAACACTTAATAATTTTTCGTTGTTGGTTTACAGGAGTAACCACGTTCTGTTCATGAAAAAGACTTAAATGGTGGGAAGTGCTGTCGGCAAAAATGGAATAGAAGCTGGACTGAAGCAGAGGTTATCTTGCTGATCCTAGTAATTTGTTTTGATATTGGTCATGTGAGTGCAAGTTGACGAAAAAGAATGTATTTGGAGCTATAGCCATGCTGGAAAAGTAGTAAGGGTACTGAGATATATTAAAGATTTAAGTTATTCTGCTTGTTATATCCCTTACAGTCAAGTGAATTATTTAGAAAGTGAATTAGAATTACTGCGAGCTATTGGTATTGCCATAGAAGTACATCTTGTATCATCAATAAAAATTAGTTCTTTTGACCCAAAAGACAAACCCAGGTGCCTTTCTCTTTTTTCCTATTTTTTTTTTATTGTAGGTGGTAGGAGAGAACCTTTTCTCTGTTTGTTTTGTTCTTTGGCGTGATTGGTCACTTTTTGTTCTTGCTTAAAGAAATCCAACACTTGGCAACGCTTTTATAATAAAATATGATTTGTGTATTTGAAAAGAAGATATGCTAAATGTTTGATGCGAAGATATGCTAAATGTATAATGGTTGTCTTCAAAATTTAATTGACCAACACCACCTGGGAAATGTATGCGAAGCCAGTAACTGGTAAACGCTCTATTAAACTGTTGGTAAGCAATAATACAAATACCATGTTATGATCTTGCTACACCAAACATTGGATACATTAGATCTTGAAATACTTACAATAGATTATTAAAATTAATACTTGAAAGATAACTGTTATTGAAATACGTGTGCCTTGTTAGAGACAAGATATGTATTATAATGTTTCTCTAATACTTATTATCTGCATTATATTGCATCGCCAATTATATCCTAACTATGATGAATAAAAAACGAATGCAACCGAGTTCTCTCCCTTTGTGGAGAAGCAGACCCTGTCTCTCTGTCTACCAACCTTTGTTTGGTCCAAGGCCTAGATCTACCACTTTCATATCTACCACTTCACCATCTCTTATTCTTAGTGTTTTTATTTTGACTTTGGTCTTTTTTGGTTTTTGGTAGAAATCCTTTTCAACTAGGATTTACAGTAGACAACACCATGGATCCTTTAGCTTCTAAGCTTTTTCAAGCTTCCTGCAGGGTGTCTCTCTATCAGAATGGGTGGTTTTGGAGCATCAAGGTATTTTTCTCTTTGCCCAGATTAGCAGCTCCCAAGCAAATAGCTCTTCAACCTCTCCCTGATTCTGATCTAGACCACTTACCCCCTTATTCTCTCTGTGAAAGTCTGAGGAAGGATTGTGTTTCAATCTTTTTGTAGCACCATCGATTGGTTTTTTCCTTCCTCTTTGGCCCCCTTCTAAGATGTTTTATCTTAGCTTTGCCTCAACCGATTCTATATCTGAGGATGTCTGGGGTATTAAGCACTTCAAATCTCCATTTTTCGTTCAACAATCTTTTTAAAGGTTTCGCAGATGCTTAGCTTTGCTGATTTGCACGTCTTTCAACCTCTTCCAAGTTCTCCTGTGGCTGGTGTTGGGGGTCTTGCGTACTGAGGCTTCTGTTGGTCTTACTTCCATGGGTTTTGTCGAAGATCTAGTTTTTGTTGTGGTGTTGCTTTTGTTTATATATTATGTTGCTTTGTTGTTTCTGTTATTTTTTGTTTTGTTGCATTATGGGTTGCCTATGTATTTTCCTTTTGTTGTACTCTATTCCGGTTGGGTTGTTTATTCAATCCTTCTAGATATGTGTATTTCTTGTCTTAATCTATGATACTTCATCTTATAAATTAAAAAAAACCTATGATGTCTAAAAAACTGAAATTAAAACTAGAATATGTCACAAAACAACATGAATCATACCTGAGACCAAGGATATACCACAATTTAACTAGAGCGTCTAACACACCTCAACAATTAGTTATAATAAATAAACATGGAATACTCCTAGCCCTTTCTTTTTCTAAATTTCTATATATTTTTCTTTTTTTTTAATTTGAATGTGGGGTTGCTGTCAATTCATTAACAGGCAACAGTCTTATCTGTCTTTTTTCGTTTTTTATATTAATATAGATCTGAAATTTAGTGTTTATTTTTATTTTTGTGTTTTTTTATTTATTAAAATAAATAAATTGAATGTAATTTAATTTATGTTATTGGGTCAGAATGTTCAATGTGCTAAATGGGTCAAGTTGTCACAAGTGCAGGGGAAACGTAGACAAATGCATCCGAATCGAAAATATTACACCATTTAGCCACTTGATTGAAAAAATTGAAATATAGAAACTCAAATAGGAAAACTGAAAGTTAGAGGCATTTATCTTTTCATCAGTTTTCTATTTCATTCTGTGAGAAAATTGGAAAGCATACTCTATTTCAGAAATGAGAGCATTTTCTCAAACTTAGATGGAAAAAGGCCAAATCCTAAAACATTCCAGAAGTTTTCCGTGGTTTCTCCCCCCCATCGATCAAATGCTAAGGAACTTGCAAACCAAGAATGGAAAGGCAGTTATCAATTTCGACAATGAAGTGAGTTTTTATCCAACCAAATAAAACAAAACTTGCATATACATCAAAACAACCTTGAATTTCTCTCATTTTGATAGGTTATCTTGGCTTTCATTCATTGCTTCTCTCATTCCTTAATTGGATGCTTAATTTTTCTCATTTCATTATGATTTGCTTCTTTAGTCCTCTTGTACTTGCGCTTAACCATTCCAGGGGAACTCATGGTGGTGCTGTGCATCCATAACTGATGTTTCTTGCAAATTCTTGATATGACAAAATATACTTTCACTTTATGGTATCTGTGCTTATTTGTATGATAAGCAATATATGTTTCTTCATCAAGGAAGTCCTTTATCTGTTCCCCTCATTTGGGGTGGGGATATAGAGGAACTGCGGGACGGGGAGAACAAAGGGATCCAAGGAGGTTTTTTTTTTAATTGTAGTATGTTTGAGCCAAAGCATGCTACAACATATTTTTGGCCTAAGATATTCTGTTGTATTAGCCATTCTAGATTCCTCTTATTCAGCTGAACACATCATTCCTTTTGATGGCTGTCAATTGCAGCAATGGTCTTATGCTGATATGTGGGCGGTGGATGATTAGCAGTGGGGGCTAACCTTACTGGTGATTGTAATATGATATTTGTAGATCTCTGTGTTACTGAATGGTGATTATAGATCCTGAGGTCAATATATGTCCTGGATTTTATTTTGGAGTTTGGACCTAAGAATGTTTTCTGTTGAATAATGGGTTTGAAATCAATGGTTCCTGGTTAATATGAATTGCATGGACCTGCATCTTAAAAGCTGCATCGCAAAGATTTTGCTTAGGAGAACTTCTATCACTACTAATGTGTCATTCATGCTGGCATTAGTTGTAGAATTGGTCAACAAGTGTCTTGAATGGGTTGCTTTCGTTGCAAATATGTCATGCTCGAACTGTGAATATTTGAATTTTTCATAATTCTCGATGACATGCTAGTTTGTCTGGTCTCTAAACAGTTTTACCCCTTGCAGGAAGAGAATGCTACAGGCGAGTTTCAGATTGTTTGAATTAGATTCTAATATTATTGGAATTATTCTACACAATAAGCAAATGCGCAAACTCGAGTCTCAAGCTAGGAGTCAATCAACAGTTGTCATTTTTCAGGAAACTTTCATTCATTGATAACTTATATTTATGCTTTATTCGGGCGGCTCTTACATTTTTCAAGAGAATGTATGTTTCTATAATATGTTTTTATTATACAATATTGTATGTATATATATACAAACAAACAATATTTTTACTATTTTATCTCATTTGTTAAAAATATCCAAGTTCAAGATCTAATGTTCGGTGTAGAAAGATCATAACATGGTATTTGCATTATTGCTCGCCAGCAGGCTTCGTGAAAAAACTGTTATCTCTGTTGATAATGAGTGGCTGCAGTGCATGACTAATTAATCGCCGTGCATCATTTCTCTAAGAACTAAGGTTTATTTTCTATTAATAAAATCTATGCATATATTATAATCCTTTTATCATGTTTTTTATCATTGGAAATCATCTGGCCTTAAAAAGGATTTTGCTTGATTACTAAGAATTTGATTACATTATGCTTTAATTATATTTCTGTGAAGTAATTGTTATGCTTTAAATAAATAAATAATTACACAAAAAGAGTTTTATTACTTATCATTACAGCACAGGATTATGAGGAGTTTTATTAATGGTTTACATTCAACTCTTTAAATTTTTTTTCTCTAAAGACAAACATACTTTACGCACCATTATATTTTTAAAAGACTTTTTTCCCCCTTCTTTTATGGGAAAAACAAGCAAAATAAGACAGACACAAAATACTATGCTTTCTAGAGCATATGCTGATATAATACAGATTTATTCACATGGGTATTGATCTGCACATTTACTGTGTTAACAATCGGAATTCTGAATTGGCTGCATCCTTTAGCAGAAAATGCCTCTTCCAGCTTTAGAAGATGTATAACTCGGATATCTTTAAGGATATAATTGAATCTATATATAATACTAAAATAAATAATACTGACATAATATCGTGTCACGTTTAAAATTTTTTGATGGAACTCTAATTTTTTTATATAACTAATATTTTGATAAAAATATAATATATTTATTAGAAATATTATACCATCAATATAACTTGATATTGGATGAATGAATAAATATTATAAAATTTTACAATAAATAATAAATACATAGGTATTAGATTTTTTCAATATTATTTTTGTATGCTAATAAATTATAGAATAAAATAATAAGCATGAATGAAAATTTAAAATAACAATAGATAAATATATTAAAGTATTGTATTATCTCTAATATTTATTATTATCATACGCAGAATAAATTATATGAAAAAACTCACGTATAGTGAATGAAAATTTAAAAATACTAATGAGTTTTTTTATGCATAATTAAAAAAATCCATTTGAAATTAAAATTTAAATAAACTATGTATTTTTAAACTATCTGATGTTGGGGCGTACTTCAGGGGCGGTCCTAGCTCCTGAAGTTCGGGTTCGGTGTTACTGTTGTTATGGTCTCCCATCTACAAGACAGAAAGAGAGAGGACCAGGCTCCCCTTGAAGAGGCTCCGATGCCTAAGTCGAAGTTCGTTAAATCTGAGTAAAAGTGAGAGTTGAAGAGAGGAAATACCTATGGAGGTGACTCCTATTTATAATTGGTGGAGGGAGACAACTTCTGATGTGGTGTCACAGTTTATTGCGGGTATGTCAAGGTCGTACGACAGTTGTATCAAGAGATGTCTAAAGAGCTCAATAGGACAACGGATGTCCAGGACCGAGGTACAACAGTCATAGAAGGCTTGACCAAAGGAACAACCGGACATGAAGCTCATAGGCGAGCTCGGTAAGTAGGGGCACTATCACTAGTCCCCCTGGGTTATTTAACATTCATGTCAAACAAGATAGAGTTTGAGGGGCTCGAAAAGCCCGGTTGTAGCTATTGAAACATAGTGCAACTAACTGATAGAAGATAGAGCTCAAGGAGCTTGAGGGCTAAGCCCGATTTTTCAGGGATAGTACCACTAGTCCATCTCAGAAGTCTTGGCATTTATGCCAATAAGTGTCAGTTAGGATTTTGAAAATGGCACTTGTCAAGCAATAGTGATTTGACGCTTCGAAAACTAACGGTTCAGTCTGAAACTTAAAAAACATAACTCCTGCATCATTAATTAATGACATCGATTCAAATGGCTGAAGCTCTCTATAAATAGAGGGTGGGGGGTAGATTATTATGCACTTAACTCAAAAGGTTTATAGCTCGGTTTGTCTGACTTAAATCAAATAGAGCTTGGTTTATGCTCATACAGGTGACTTGCATATCTTCCTTTTCAAAAGATGAAATGTGTCCTCATGTTTCTGAGTCCAATGAAAATGTTGATTTGCCTTTGTTAATTCATGTAATAGAGCAGCATTCATAGAAAAGTTCTGAATAAACATTCTAACATGCTGACAAGCTCCTATATAAAACTTTAAACTTCACTGATATTTGAAGGACAAGGCCTATCTTGTATGATTTTCACCTTCTCATGATCAATTTTTAGTTCACCATTACCCACAATAAAGCCAAGGTATAATAATGAATTTTGTCCAAACTCACACTTCTTTTGATTAAGTTAGAGTTCAAGTTGTTGGAGCAACTCAAACACTTGCTTAACATGATTAAGATGCTCCTCCCAAGTATGATTATAAATGAGAATATCATCAAGATAAACAATGACAAATCTATCAATAAAAGGTCATAGAATATCATTCATTAACCATATAAATGTGGTAAGGGCATTGCAAAGTCTAAATGGCATAAATAGTCATTCAAATAGACCTTGTCTTGTCTTAAATGTTGTCTTCCAAGTATCTTTTTCTTGGATACGAACTTGATGGTATGTAGATTTTAAATCGAGCTTTGTAAAATAGTTAGCATGTTTTAATTAATCTAAAAGGTCATCAATTTTGGGAAAAGGATATTGATTCTTCACCGTGATCTTATTTAATGCATGATAGTCAATATACATACGAAAACCACCATCCTTCTTAGGAACGAGAACCATAGGTAAACCACAAGGTGAATTACTTGGTTTAATAACACCATTCCCAAGTAATGCAGACACTTATTTTTAATTTCCTCATTCTCTAAAATGGAATAACGGTATATGCTAAGATTTGGAAGTGATGAATCTTAAATGAGTTGAATCTCGTGTTCCACCTCCCGTTTGGTGGTAGACCTTGAACTTCAGAGAAAAGGCCTATGAATTCACCACATAAATTTTCAAACTCATTTTTTTTCTTCTATTTGAGATTAATTTACAATAGGGGCATGAGGTTGTCTAAGAACAACTTTGCATAACTATTTATCAGTTGTCCCGTCTTCTTGTTCTTTAGAGGTCCGATTGAAGAGTAATACAAATTTCTTTGATGTATTGATCATCCTTTTTGCTTGACATGCGGCGATCAAATCAGTAGTTTGTTTATTTTTCTTGTTAGAGAAAAGGTACTTTTGTCCATCTTTAATGAATTAAAATTTTTGGGCTCAACGATAATAAATAGCATCCTTATCCCATAAATAAGGACTCCTAAGTATCACCTGGCAAATACCAAGTGGAACTACTTCACATGTTACTTCATCAAAGTTTTGACTTGTAACTGTAAAATGAAATGTGCTTTGTCTTTTAATTTGGAGCCCTACATCCTTATGGATCCAACCTAGCAGGCATGGCTTAGGGTGAAGGGTTGTACACAATCCTAATTTTTGAACTAATTGCTCAGAGATGAGATTTCTTTGGCTTCCTGTGTCTATTATGAGACTGATCACCTCTTATTTTACTTGAATTTTTAAAACAAACAACTCTTCTCATTTATCAGGTTCAGGAAGTGTCTCCAAACCTATATCCTTTGGCATTGCCATTAGAGATAGGCTTGGATCAACTTTTTCAACATGATTAATGATTATAGACTCATTATCAATGACCATCATCGCTACAATCTTGCCTTTTTGCCTTTTCTTTGGGTGTAGTTCCAGGTGCAATTTCTAATACTTATTCTAAGTATGACCCTCAATCTTGCAGTGGTCATAATATCCCTTAACATTTGGTGTTTGTGGAAGAAGATGATGAAGCTGATGTAGTTTTCTTTACATTCTTTAGCTTTGTTGAACCTGAATTAGGCCCATCAAATGGTTTCTCACCACAACTATTTTTCTTCTCAATTGTCATAGTAATTGTGCTTGCAATTTATAGATATGAATTCGACCATGCCAAGGCATGACTTGTCATTTTTAGTCTTGCAAATGAGAGACCTTATCTTCACTACTATATTTGTATAAGGTGAAATAGGTTTCAAGTTGATTGATCCAAGAATCAAGCTTCTTGGCATCAATAAACCTGTCATAAGATGATATATCTATTTTAGCCTTGACCTTAAAAGGTCTTGGTTCTCTCTTAATCATCTTGAAGAGGTTGCTCCTTTTTCTTCTTTTTAAAACTTGTAGAGAGACTTTTAATTGTCTTCATAGAGCTTCTGTCAAAATCATCACGAGATTGATCTTCCATCCATGATATAACTTTTGTCATTTGTTCAGATAGACTAGCAATTTGTTTGGCCAAGTTGGCAGAGCAGGGTCTTGTGTCATTTTAACAGAATTAGCAATTATAGTTTTCCTTGAGGGTCTTCAGAATTAGCATTTGAAGGGTAAGGACAGAAAACTGTTCGCCTGTCTCCTTATAACCACTTCTAGTTTTAACCATGCACAAGTAGGATCAAAATGCATTTTGATACCAAATTGATCCATATGGGAGTAATAGAACTTGACAACTCTTAACATATACTCCCTCCGTATCATTTACATAGAAAAAGTAAAATGGACACGAAAATTAAGGAAATTTCACTTTTTCCATCTCTATTTACTTAAATACCCTTAAAAAAATATCCCTCAAAACCTACTTTTAAGGCAAGGGTATAAATGGTATTTTGTCTCATTCCACTCCCCAAAATTTACCTAAAATGGCATATTTTCTATATAAAAGATACACCAAAAAAAAAAATTTTCCCTATATAAATGATACGGAGAGAGTATTATTTAGAAATTGAGGGAATAATATAAAATATGTTTTTATTCTTCTATGTCTAATCCTTATAATGAAACTCTCTTATATAGTCATGAGAAGTTTCTTATAATAGTTATGTATAAAATAAGTTACTACTAAAAATCTACATATAAGATTAATAACCTTACATTTTTTTTACCAAATTAACTAAAACCTCTTATATTTTGTAACTTAATTATAAACCATTAATTTATTTAATAAATTTACTATAATAACCAGTGACTCTGATGAATAATTGCATAACTAGTTATTAAATAATTTTAAAATATTTACAAATGGAAGACATATCAAATCAAGTTTCGGCATATAGAAAATTTACTACATTTTTTGATGTTTTCTTTTTATCTCTTAGTTAAATTTTTATTGTAACAATAAATAGACGTGCATCTTGAAAATTTAATATAGACGAGATTATAAATGAAGAAATAAATGGAAGACAGAAAATAAAAAGAAAAATAGGAAGAGGGAGAGAGATATAAGAGACAAAGAGAAGAGAAGTGATGAAAAAAAAACATATTTTAGAAAAAAAATATATGATTAATAAAAATATAAAAGAAATAAAAAGAAAAAAAAAAAGAAGAATATGGTGCAATTTTGTCTTTTTTTTAAAAAAAAATAGATAATAATTTTTTTTAAAAAAAATTTACTTAATTTTAAAAAAGTGTAGGAGTTCACTAAAAAAACAATAAAGGATGACCCCGTTTTAAACACGTGGCATACGATTATTTCTTAATGACTTTTAAGGACCTCCATTATTTTTTAAGTGACATCCTAGTCAATAAACTCACTCCCACAATATATAAATAATGAAATCATAATTTAATTACTTCTCGACGATTTCCTCTGCTGGACGGATGAAGTAAATAGAAACAAAATAATTATGCCCTTATGATGAATTGCTTTTGGTTTGATCATGGCAGACATGCACATCTTGATGATCCTAGAAGAGTTGAATGGGAAGGATTTCCTTCGTAAACTAAAGCAGCAGCTGCTGGTATAGTTTTCTTCTTATGTTAACAAACTTGACTAAATTCATTATAAGGAGAATCTTGATAGAATCCTTTTATATTATTTTAGTTTTGTTTGCTCTACTATGAATGTGGTTTAAATATTTGAATTATCATGCATGTACAGGAACCTCATGAGTTATATCGAAATAATTCTACTATAGAAGACTCCAACTAAGTCATGCCAAAAAAAAACTACATCAATAAGATAATATTCATCAAGAAGAAGTTTCTCATTGGCATGTAAGTTTTTAATTCAACCCCTTTTTCGTCATTGGCATTAACGATATGTTTATCACTGTTATTATAGAATTGTCGTATCCATTTCCCATTATATCTTTTCTTCAATAGTATCTATTGTGTAACGTCGGACTGTAAACCACCATCGACTTTAATCGACAATATTCTGATGGAAAAAAATTGAGATAATTTTTTTTCTACTTGAATGAATCCATGAAGAGTGAAACTAAATAAAAATTCTACAAATAAATGTTGTAAAATTTGCCCTAAGATGCACAAAATCAATCACATATAGACATAAGAATTTTTAATGTGAAAAACTCCTTCAATGTAAAGGATAAAAATTACGGAACCTCTTTTGGTACAAGTAAAAGAGTTTCACTATCAAAAATTAATATTTACAACAACTACAAGATACTACAATAACCCTCAAGAAAAGTCTCAAAAATCAATCAACCAAATAACAAGAGATGAACAAAGGGAATAAAAATATCATAAAATAGCTATTGTTCATGCAAATGAATGAACTCTTATTATTCAAATATGATCTTTACTATCCAGATCAAAGAATAATATATCATGAATGTGCTCACCAAATTTCAACTTAATTAGACCACAAATGACCGTCCAATCATAGGAGAAAGTTAAATTGGTCGTTGTTGCATGAAAGCACATAAACAATAAATTTCAAACCACAAATACCAGAAATTTAGCCTTCCAAAACTGATCTCCACTGTTCAAAATAAAGAATAATGAGTCCTTTAAAGGCTTAACAAATTTCATCTTGATCAGAGCACGAATAATTATCGAATTGCCAAAAAAATGAGACTGGTCTGATGTGATATTTTTTAAAAAGAAAAACTCCTTTTCTTTTCTCTCACTTTTCTTCTCTTTTTTCTTTTGATGGCTAACAACAATAATGTCTCATATGTAACTTGGGGTTAATATAGATTAAGAACATTAATAGCCTTAATGGACCAAAAGAAGTAGGCTCAAACATAAATTTTTCACATAGGAAGGAATCCAAAACCCAATAATGCTCCCCTCCCAATTATGTGGACGAGTTTGCCAATTCGATAACCATACAACATGCCTTAAATTTTACTCTTAGTAAAATTTTTGTGCATATATCAGAACCATTATCATTAGTATATATTTTCTTAAGTTCTGTCTACTTAGAATCCAAAACATTATAAATCCAATGCTAACTTACATCAATGTGTTTGGATCTACCATGAAAAGTAGAATTCTCAAGATGAATATCACTCTGACTATCACAAAATAAGACATATCTCTTTTGTGTAAAGTCAAGCTCATTCACAATCTTCTTCATCCATAGCAATTCTTTACATGCTTCAATTGCTACAATGAACTTAGCTTATGTAGTCGATAATACAATGCATTTTTATAACCTAGATTGTTATGTCACAGCTCCCCCTGTAAAAGTAATATGATATACAGAAGTAGACTTTTTTGAATCTGTATCCCCTGTCAAATCAGAATTTATATAACTACTGAGAAAAGGCTTTCCAGTCCTAAAATACAACTTCAAACTAGCAGTGTCATGGAGATATCTCAAAATCCACTTCATAGCATTCTTGGATTAGATATAAATCTACTAATAGTACTAACTGCATAAGCAATATTTGACCTAGTACAAACCATAGCACATCAAGCTACCTATTCAGATGTATAAGAAATTTTCTACATATATTTTCTCTTGCTCACTAGAAGACTGTTTGACACTCAATCTGAAAGACATGGCTAAAGGTGTACTTATAGGTTTAGCTTTAACCATATTAAACCATTGCAATACCTTCTCAATGTACTTTTTTTAAGATAACCACAACTTTTTACATTTTCTATCATGAATAATCCTCAAGCCAAGAATGTGTTTTGCTGACCCTAAATCGTTTATTGTAAAATACCTGCTCAACTTTTTTTTCAAGTTATCAATTATGAGAGAACTAGAACCCGCAATGAGCATATCATCAATATATAACAACAAGATGATAAAATCACTATCAGAAATCTCTGCATAAAAATACAATGATCATAAGTAGTCTTCTTGTAATCTTATTGAACCATAACTAACTCAAACTTATTATACCATTGTCTAGGTGCTCGTTTCATCCCACACAAACTCTTTCTCAACTTGCAAATATAATTTTTTTTTCTTTCATCTCAAAACCTTCATGTTGATCCTTGTAGATTTTCTTCTCTAAATCACCATGGAGAAAGATTGTTTTGATATTCATTTACTCAACCTCTAAATCTAGACTAATAGCTAACTCCTAAATAACACGAATTGATAACATTTTAACTATCTATGCTCTAAAGGCTAACCCCTAAAGAGAGAAGCAAAAAAGGTTTGACTGAGCCCGTGACACTGAGCTTCTCATTCTTTTTTTTGTTAAATTGGTGAATTGCAATTCAAGGAAAACAAAGCGATTCTATGATTTAAATCATGAATCTTATCACAGTTATTGAATAGATAATGAATAATCTGCAGATTAAAATTATTTTAGTGCTGATTTAGTATTAAAAGTTAAAGAAAGGTGGGGGTGTATACTTTAATAGCAAAATTATATGTGGCTAAATAAAAAAATATTGTTCATCTTTACATTTGATAAAAATAACGGACATTTGTAAAAAAATTTCTAAAGACCAATAAAGTGATTAGTAAAAAATAATTGAACAGCTAAGAATTTTCCTGCAAATTATCTATAAGTAGCGTTGACTCGCATTTTTAAAATATTAATATATTTTAAAAATTATATGCTTTTATTTATTAATATTATCTAAAAATAAGATAAAATAGTAAAAACGTTGTGGGTAAATATGTATACATTATTGCATAATAAAACATACTATAGAAACATACATTCTTTTTACATCTTTCATAATAAAAAATATATTAACGACAATAATGTATAAAGAAATTTAGCATTATTAACAAAAATGTTATTATTGATTAGATATTATCTTCTCATTTATTTTTCTTTCCACATATATATTATCATATGCCTAAAATACATTTCTATTTATCAATGTATACAATAAATTGTATGTAAAAGTTAGCCTTTGAAAAAAAATTACATTATCTATCATATTTTAGAAAACCTTTATTTTTACCAAAATATTAATATATACATAATAAACTATGTAAATTTATAAGTTCATAATAAATATATAATAAACTCATAATAAATTCAAAATAAACTCATAATAAACTATCAAAATATAATATTTTTATAAAAATAAATTATAAATTCTGGTAAATCTGAAAATATTTTTAAAAATATGATAAATTTAATTTTTTTTTATTTTTCTGATATTTTTGTAAAAATTTCAAAAAAATTGTTATAAAAAACAATTGTTAGACTTATTTTATAATATAGAATTTAATAAAAAAAAATGGATGTGTGTATTGTAAATATGGAAAAATATTTATAGCTTTGTAGGAATATGGGATGGAAATATACAGTAAAAAGAAAAAGATTTGTATCTCATATATATTTCAGGATATAATTAAATGTTAATTATTAATTTAAAATGTGATTGTAAGTAAGATAATATGCTCGTAAGATTACAATTAATCAATTGAAAAGGTTAAGAACAAATTTCAAAATATCAATACTTAAATTGAAACTAAAAGAAATAGGAAGTTATTTAAAAAAATAAAATTAGAAGCCCAAAAGAATTAAGATTATAGGGTACTAAGAATAACTTTTAAATGTCATCCGGGTAATGACTTATAATGTAACAGTAAAACAAATATAAGTTAAAAAACGGGGCGTTTTTAATAAAACATACCTTTCCTTTTTTCTTTTTTTTTTTTCATAAACATACCTACCTAATGCCAATAGTATTATACCAAAATACCTCTCTCTCCCTCTCTCTCTCTGGCTCTGTCACTTGTCTCTTTATTCCGTCTTCCATGGAAGGACTTTCTAAAGCTTTTTAATTTTTAGCATACTCTTGAGAAAGTGTGTGTTAGAGATTCACTGGCTTTTTTTCACCATACTGGAAATAAAAATAAAAAAGAAAAATGAATAAGCTTACTTCTTATTTGAATTATTCAAAAGGATTATTTAAAAGGATGATAGGGATAATGACACCATAACAGAGGAAAAGGGACTGAATATTTTATTCTCATGCTCTCAATCTAGTTCCAGGTGTTCAAAACTAAAGAAATTAATTTTATAAAGTCTAATTGATATGCTTTAATTGAATAAATAAATACATGAAAAGAGTTTTATCACTTACCATTATTATTATTACAAGTTCTATTAATGTTTTACATTCAACTCTTTTATTTTTCTCTTTAAATACAAACATACTTCACCATGATATTTTAAAAGACATTTTTTTCCTATTTTTTCATACTTTATTTTTTTTCCTTTTTTTTTTTGGGAAAAATAAGCAAAAATAAGACAGACACAAAATACAATCCTTTCCCAATCACCTGCTGACATAATACAGATTTATTCATATTGTATTAATGCATTGATCTGCACATTCACTGTGCTAACTATAGGAAGTTGCTGCATCCTTTAGCAGAAAATGCCTCCACCAGCTTTGGAAAGAGCTTAGCAAGCATGATTTTGAACCCAGTAGAAGTGCCCCTTTCACTTTCATGCTCAATCTGTCCCCATCCAGATAGGCATGCTACTGGAGCTCCTTCCATGTATGCTTTACAAGCCATTAAAATATACTGAGATCGCCGCTGCACGTGTTCCTCTATCAATGCTTCGAAATGCTGCACAAATATTTATCAATACCATTTAATGACTTAAAGTTGGCACATAACAGATAAATTCAGGGTTTTAAATTGCAGAATCTTTAGTTTAATTTCTGGTTTTCTGCTAACTTTTAACTGCTAAAAGATATAGGATATCCAGTACAAATTGTTTTTCCATCAGGATTTCTTATTTAAAAAAAACATATAATCTTCATCCAAGTCATCAAGCAGGATAACCCTTGAAAAACACAAATTCCTCAAATGTCTAAGCTAGGCTATGGAAAATGATATGTAATAATTACTCAGTTTGCACAAGGAACAAAGACATTAGGATTCATTTCATGGACTAGTCAAACACATTACTCTGTTTATTCCTGGGACATCCAAGCACTCCTTTGTTGCTAGATTAGACTAAATGAAAAATTGATGCAAACAGGCTGCTACTTTCTTAAAATGCCCTATGGTTGAAAAATAATTATCAGCTTAGCATTAATAGATCGATTAGAGAACTGTGTATTATATACCTTTGGGGGGTGGCATAGCAAGTAAAGCATGGACTTCCAGGTCATGAGGAATGCGTTTTCATTATAGCTCACGGAGTTTTTCTCTCCGTCGGCTCTTCCTATTTGCTTATCATACCCAGCCTCATTGAAATAAGGTTTTGCATTAAGCACAAGGGCCTGGAGGGATAGAAGAACTTGAAGAATATTGGAGCTCTCTGGATTCCACAATTCAGTACCTGTTCCCGTCCATGTATTGAGGAGACTAAGGCAGACTTTTCCCGATTCATATAAATTAGGATTGACACGAAGCCCGCCAGAATGGTAGTATACCAACTGCGTGAGAGATTACATCAACAAATAAGTTAATAATCAAATATAAATATGTACATCCAAACTTTGATTAGACAGCGTAAGAATGACATATGCAGCTGTAATGGACACCCTATTTTCATCAAATTGGATGCCCCGCTTGAATAAGGTCAATAAAGCATTAGATATACCCCTTTAACAGCATTACAGACTGTGTTGGCTTAGTGTTGCCAACAATGCACTGCGCCATTTGCAGCTCACCGTTTATTCAAGGTTGATTGGTAAAATTTTGGTAGTCTAGATTAAATAGCTTACCAGGGGTCCATGAGGATAATCTGGAGGAAGATATATATCAAAGAAAAACAGCCCATCATGATAAGGAGTTCCAGCTGCACCAACAATCGCTGCTCGAAGAAGATCCATCCTTTCCTCATAGATGCGGACATATATTGATTCTGCTGAGATCATCAAAAGTGTTAATAAAAATATAAATGTTGACGAATGTGCCAACTCTCAGAATAATGCTCCCAGGTAGAAAGAAGATAAAGTGCTAACCAGGAAGATCTTTCTCTAGGGTACTCCATTCTTGTTGGACCCTCTTCAACCAACTTCTTTTCACCTGTCAGGTGTAGAGATGGATAAAAAAAAAGAACGTCATGACTGTTTAAATCTGTTAACTGATACAGTTTCTTTAGTGAAAATGGATATAAGTTTCTTACTTGAGATATTGTCAATCCCCTGCCTGCACCATCAATAAAGTGGTGATCAGAGCAATCACTGACCATTTCAAATTGCATGAATTGTTCTACATTGTTGCTGGCTGATAAAGGTTCAATTTCTTCATTCTCCTGGATATGATCCACTGCAGTCTTCAAACTTGTTTTTTCACATCTCTGCATTTCACTTGGTATTAGAGCTTGCATCTCTGTGCAGAGATCACAGTTTTCTAGTATTCCCTTCTCTTCAAGTGCCTCAGATTGACTTCCATCCTTGGAAATAGAGTCGCATGATAATGGACCGGACAGTGATGTAGAACCAAAGGTTCCAAGTATACTTGCTGCAATGCCCGTGAAAAATCCAATAGCAGACTGAGGAAGAAAAAAGGAACTAGATCTCCAAGTGCACCTTTCACGCTCACTGTTGCCATTGGAATTTAGCAAATCCTAAGAATTAAACAGTAGTTCAGTATCCAGCTTTCAATGAAAAAAATGCAAATAATAAAAGTTTATTTGGTGATCACCAGTACATAGAATGTTTATTAGTTCCAAAGCAAATAATTTAACTATAATTTATTTTAGCTTGCAGTCTAGCATTTTCAATAAAACAAATGATACATTCATGGACAAGTTTGCAGTGGGCATGTGACTTGCCTCAATGATTTCATGATTTAATTCATCGATTTTAGAATGTTGTCAGCATTATAAAAATCCAAAACTTGAGCCATCACCCTAAATATCTAATACCATGTTCATAAATAAGAGGCATAATTGATATTACCTTTCCTTTCAAGCTGGAGGATTGTTTGTCGAGATCAATCAGCTCATTCATATTCATTTCATGAACATTTTGCTCATTCAGCACAGAATTTGTTGAACTTCCATATTTATCAATTCGAAAAATTTCATTAGGTGCAATCTGTAATAATGTAAAACAAATTGTTAAAAATTGATGCTTCATTCAGTCTCCAACAACAGATGAAAATAGAATAGATGGTCTCCTAAAAGATGATTTAATCTAACATTTATAATCAATAGTTTACAGAGCTAAATTATTACATATAAGGTACCATATTGTTTGATGGAAAGGAACTCCATCAAGCTTGCAAAATTATCCCACTCTTCCAGCAAAAATTATAAATCTTAGTTTTAGATAGCAACTCAATACTGCTTTAAAAAAAAGATAGCAACTAAATACAATCAATGACAGGAAGTATACAGGTGTTCCATGTACCCTTTTTTTTGTGTTAACTGCAGTCATTTCAATAGGCTGGGAGGAGGGAGAGGTGGGAGGTAGCATGGACTATTCTAGAAGCCTGTCATCTGAATTTTCATAAATCATCCAGAATTGTATTTATGAATGGTCTAAGGTTGAAGAAACTTCAAAGCAATCCTATAATTGCTCATAAATAGCAAAAATAACAACAAAAACGGTGTCTTGAATGTGTATAACTGTACGTGCTAGTGTGTATCTTTGTATTTTTTCAGGCTGTGATTGAAGTCCATGACTTGCAAGATAAAAAAAACAACTGAATGGAAAAAAACATCAAGCAAAAATGTCTCAGAAAAAAACTAACCAAACTAGATTGGCAAATATTGCCAGCACTGTTGAGATTATTTTTTGTCAAAAGTTTAAACAACCACTGGGAATTGAGCACTAATCCTTTTTTTATTAATTACATCATTACATAACTAGAAACCAATTATAGAGAAATGGCATAAACGGCATGTGACTAATGACTTAACCAATGTAATGTGAAAACCCATACAAAATCTCAAAATATGATGAACCAGTAAAACTACTAGTCTTAACCTAAAGAACTTTTGAATGAGCAATGAAAATGGTTAGAGCCCAAACCTTAGTTTCAAGACCAGAAGCCCATGTCACCTCGACATCACCATCTTTGAAGCCTGTGACATAGCCAATATAGGACAGGTAAGCATAACAAGGACAGTGATTCTGATCTCCATTACAGTCCTCACGATCCACATCTTCACCCATGCTAATGTCTTTGCTCAAGTGATATTTATCATCTTTGTCTACATTTTTAAATACAATATCACCATAGCAGTAGGAGTAGTCTGGGTGCTCAACCAGTTCATAAGCACTCACAGTTTCCTCCACCTGGTTGGCCTGCACATCATTAGTCTGATTCACTATGGTAGATATCCATTTCACTCTGACGGTACATTCCTTTGCATCCACAGCACTCACAAATCCCCATTTTTGGTCGCCAGAAACATGTGGGTCATCACAAGTGCCCTTCTCAAGAACAAACTGCCCTGGCCAGAATTCATGAGAATTAACATTTATGGGGACTAGAGACTGTGAATCTAATTCCAGTGAGCAGCTACCATCTTGCCATAAAACATCAACTATGGTCTTTGTCTTCACAATAACAAAGATTTCCTCAAAATTTGACTTTCCTATCTTATCATGCTCTTTCATAAGCTCAAGGTTAGAAGAGTCGAAAACCATTTGCTTCTTTGTACTCTTACAATCAGTGGCACAAAGTATACACCAGTCACCAAGCTGCCAATTTTCATATGACAAACATGGCAACAAAGTCAAGTTTTTTGCATCCTGCACACGCATGGGAGCAGGCAAACTTGAACCACAACCAATGAGACCACAAGCAAGCCAATCAACATCAACTAACCCTGCTTTTACAGAAGAAACAGTCCCTACATCTTGATATTCCTTCCAAGCACTACATAACCATTTAGTAGACTTAACACCAGAGAGTCTAGCCTGAACTCTCTGTCCTGGATAATACGGGTACATTGAATCTTCTAGTATGTTAGGAGAAATAGGCAAGAGCTTTTCTTTATCTGGTGCAATTACCTCACACTTCGTCCCATCATCAAAGATGACAGTGACATTATCCTCAATTTTATTGATCCTTCCTATCCATGGTCCATTGACCACGTAATCGCCCACTGAAATGGAGCGAATCTTCAGAAGTTTCTTGGAATCAACATTTTTTGTGATTTTTCCATAAACATTTTCCAAGTCAACCAAAATTTTTATATTTATAATTTTTCCTATTCGTCCAGAAGGATCAACAATAGAGGAAACAATGTCCCCATGCACAAAACCCCTCTCAAATGAGAGGAGGTCATCAATTTTTCCTATGCTTTCCTCCAGGCTTGACAAAATGCAATGAGCCTGCCCACCATATGAAAAGTCAAGCTCACTGTCACTTAAACTTTCCCAATCAGAATCACTAGAGAGCATATCCATCATCTCTAAGAATATATCAACACTTCAATTCAACTCTCCTTTTACTGTCTTTTTTTTTTTCCAAGTTTTCCTCCTCCTAGAAACACTATCTGCACTGGAACTTCAACAGTAGAATTTCTGATAAAGCATGTATACCTGGATAGGATGAAAAGAAAACTTATTTTAGTGTTTGAATCAATTTAAAAGAGAGGCCTATGCATCATTAATATTAAGCGCTATTTTTTTTTAATATCAAAGTAACTTTGAGCTACTTTGGTTATGTAAACATAACATGTGAAGTAATAATGGTGAGGATGAGGAGAGAACACACCGCTAAATCTGCACTTTCTTAAACAACTTGAAATCCCAAAAGCTGTGCCAATGTATTGCTACACTAAAACAAACTGCAGTAAATAATGAAATGGTGGTCTGGCAAAGGATCAGACAACAGTATCAATGCAGTAGAATGAGTTCTGATATTAATTCGTTTTGCAAAATTGATGCCAAGCTGCTACATAGATATTCCAACAAGATATCTTGGCCTCTAAAAATGGATATAAAATACCAAAGCCTTTAAAAGGGATAACAAGGAGCCAATTCAGGACTCCCAAATGCCAAAGGAGATTTGCCCTACCAGGATAAGGGGATCCAACCCAAGATTCCCGATACACCACAGGGATAATAGGAGTCAACTTGGACTCCAGATGCCAAAGGAGATTTGCCCAAAAGAGCTGAACCTTAATAACTAAATATGAGTAACAGATTTTTTCCCAAAAGAGATTCACTTCTTTCAGAGAGAAAATATGTATTGCCAAAGAAGATTTGCCATTCTTCAAGCCAAATTTTCTACCACTTATGTCCAATCCCAAAGAAGATCTGCCTCACGAGAAGAGTTCATTTAACCAGTAGAAGTCTGCAAGAAGACCAGGTCAAAGAGGCATGTCTATCACAGCTTGATTCAATAGCCAATTTTTTAGTAGTAAAAAGAAGGTGCTTCTCCTTCTAGTTTAACATTTCCATGCAACCTGCCATGACAGCAATTATTAATGATATCATGTACAGAAATACAAACAATAAATCAAATAATCAAGCTAAGATAACGTCAATTGCTGCAGCTATGTCCAATAGAATATGAGTGTTGCTGAAAAGTAAAAGACAGAAGGCAAAAAACAGTGGCCATATGATGAAGAATAAAACAAGAGGTGATATTGAGAACTAAATAACTAAGCATTCTTCACTAGTATAATCATATTCTATCAAACATAAAGAACCACCAATCCACCATTACATGAAGAATAATATCCAACGGCTGGCTTTAAAATTTCAGGAAAAACGAGAAGAACTAGAATGGAATTGTGAGCTTTTTTAAAATATAATGACCTTCAAATAATAATCCAATGATTAAAACTAGGATTTATCTATCTCTGGGAACTAGATATGCAACCTAATATGAAGGTTCTTTTCTAGGAGCCTATAAATTGTGATTAATGCAATTTAAGAAACTCCATAATTCCTCTTTCATGAATCATTCTTAATCAACATCAAATCCAGCAACCCACAATTCTCTGTACAAAAATTCTCAAGACCATTTCCTTCAATAACAACATAAAATCAAAACATAACTTCACACACAAACATGCGGTTCCCAAAATCTTCCACTACTACCCAATAGAAGAGCCGAAGTCCAAAGTAATTCTAACAGTGTCACCATCAGGTTTAGGAAAATGACAATTAGAACCAAGGAATCCAAAACTTAAAAAATAACAAGAATTTACAATTTCATTAATATTAAGTCCTCAAGAAGCTGAAAATCATGCATTTTTACAACAAACAGAACTTTCAAAGCTAAATATATAAACTAATAGACAATTTATTTGCATATTATGTGCATGCAAATATCAAATTGCTCAAAAAAATCATATATAGGAAAGAAAAGTTTGAAAACTGTACCATTTGCCGCTTCTATATATCATTAGAGACACGAAAGCCTTTATTACAAAAGAAAACCAACAAAGTATCTACATGAGCCAATCAAAGGAACTCCACCCAGTTCACAATTTGCTAAGAAAACCACGTTCCTCTGATTGTCTCTCACTTTATTTGCCAAGAAAATTTATTTGGGGATTCAGAGAGGCCAAGCTCCTCCCTGAACCCCACCCATTATTCCATGAACAAGGCTCGGAAACATTGCACTGTGAGGCAAACAAAGGATCGTCTTTCACTCTTTCTGCTTCTATACAATTTAAGAGTGGCCTCTCCCTCTCTCTCAAAAATAGTAGACGTCAGAGGTTTAAGAGTGGCCTTCGCATCCAACGAAATGTAGAAACTATTGTATATGGATACGGCACAGAATATACCAACAGTATCAGACACAAATACTCTGCTCTTAACTTTTAAATGAAAAACTTCGTCTTTTTGTCATTTCCACATATCTCTAGTCTTTGATTTTTTTTATTTAATTGTACATTATTTATACTTCTTGGTCATTTTAATATATATATATATATATATATAATAAACTCATAATAAATTTACTGAAATTATTATGTATAAAATAAATTTTAGAGAAAATTATATAAAATATTACTTTTTTAAAAAATATATTTTTACTATATTTTTTTCGGTTTATAAAAATATTATTTTTTATTTTTTTTACATTTTCTCCTATATATCAAAAATATATTTGATATATATTAAAAATATACTTAATATATATTATATTTTTATAAATTTTTAATATATGTACATAATATTTTTGTAAATTTTTAATACATGTATAATATTTTTTTATAAATTTTGATAAATTATTAATATATAAAGATAAAATATCTTATATATAAAAAATTTATTGATCGAAATTAAAAGATAAATAAAAAATAGATTATATATAATATAAAAATATTATGTGTTATACTTATTTACCTCTTTATGTATTATCTGTTTCTTATAATTTATTATATGAAATTATTAATATATAAAAATAAAAATTTAGATTATATTTTAATTTTATTTTTTATAATTATATTAATAATTACTAATTATATTAAAACTAAAATTTATTGACTAAAATTATTAATATATGAAGATAAAATATTATATATTTAATAAATTATTATTATATAAATATAAAATGACATATATATAATAAAATTTTTATAATAAGATAAAAAATTATACTAGCGTACTGTGCAGGCATGCAACTAGTCTTTAATATTTGTTGAGAAAATATAGCACTTCTTTGCATAAAAAAGTGACCATAGAATCTTTTTTCTATTCAATCTATTTCAATTAAAATTTGAATTTAAATTTGTGATCTTCCCATCTAAAACAAGACTAATACTACTATTCTGTAAGTTTTTAAACTAGTGATGAAAATCAGAGTCAAGAAAAATAATAGTGAAAAAATCTATTTGTATATATAAATTGTAATAATAAATATAGACATAATTATTAATATATCTTTAATTCAGTAGTATTAGAAGCTGAGACTCTTGAGTTTAAATTCAAATGAAAAATACATTAAAAAAAATGGTATGGTAGCTAGCTTGAATGGTCAATCTAGGAAATTCAACAAATGCCATAAAATTAAAGTCTTTCCTTTTATTAACAAAGCAAATGGCTAATAAGGTCAAACTTTAATTTGCACTGCAGAAATGATCAAAGCACTAATTGGTTTATTCTAATTATAATAGTTTATAACCTAAAGAATATTCTGAATTCAGGTAAAGAAGTAAAGAACCAACCCATTTGGCACAAGCTTCACTTTAATAGAATTCATTTTATTTATATCAATAGATAAGCTTGGTGCTGTGTTTTTTTTTTCTTTCAAATTTTTTTTTGGCAAAGTAGAAGTAGTTTGCTGGCTTATTGTAAGTTGTCTGTCATTTTTATGGAAAAGCCATTGACCTCTAGGCACTAACTTTGTTGATTCTTTTTTTTTTTTTTTTTGTAAGTGGAAAAAATTTTGATTTACCCAAAGAGCACTAATTCACTATTATCTAGTTGGAAAGGCAAATATATAATGCTAAAATAAATGGCAATGAAAATGACAAATTCCTAACTACCTTTTTCCACTTGGATGAATAAAGTTTAACACAATATTTTATGTCTTTATTATTATTATTATTATTATTATTATTATTATTTTCTCTGTTTTTAGTTGGATAAGAATTGGTAATTGTTTCTTGTTAAATGCTTGGATGTGATCCCAAATTTCAGACTATTCCATACTATGTGGAATTTGGATTGGGGCAAGTGTCAGCAAATTAAACACTCAAAAAAGCAACTTTTGGAGCTAAAAATAATTAGATTTTGGAGAGATTTTTCAAGTGTCGTGTTACTGTACTTGAAATTCAACATCACTCTTTTCTTCACAACTTTTGCACACCCAAACTACACCATCCTCTTCTTTAATTCAATTGCATTCTACTAGAAATTCAGTGATACAATGTATATTTTATAAATTATAATGCAAAAATATTATCGGATATCCAAATTTCAGAAACGTCCCTTTTAATTTTTTTTTTCTATATAAAACAGAACTAGCACGTAAATAATGTGCTGAGGGCATATTCCATGTATGTTGTTAAACACATCATTCTGCTAAAATACAATACTAACCACCCAAATTAAAAGCATATTTCGTCTTAAAGAAAGCTATTAAAAGAAAGAAAATCTCTCTTTCCTTTTTAGAAAATCTCTCTTTCCTTTTTTTCATTTTGTTTCCTTAGTTTTGCTCCCAACACAAACATACAATTAATTAAATTATTTTGCATTATTGAGCATATAGTGGATTGCACGCATCAGAAAACATTATAACATTAATTACACAATTTGCAATCAAAACAAATGCATAAACATCTTTTAATTAAGCATGTATAATTAACTCCCATATATAATTGCTTGCAGTTTGCACTAAGACAATCTTCTTTCTAAGCGTTTAGAATAAGGACTCTAATCTCATGCTAATGACTATTCATTATAAATGGATTTAGTGAGAGAAATTTTAGTCGTTGAAAAGTGTTTTTCTGATAATAAAAAGGAATAATAATTATATATTGATGTGATGGTTAGAGTCTCTTCTCATTTAATTAAATATCTCGAATTTCAATTTTAAATATAAAGCACCTTTAAAATTTAAAAAAGAGTGCTATCCAACCCAAATTTAAATTAATATGTAACCTCTAAATAGTAAGATATTAAATTATTAAAAAAATAGTTAATTATAAGATGCATTTGAAAGAAGTTTAATAACTGATGAATGTGGGATGAAGATCAGTATTTCTCCATACCCTCCACCATATAAGATCATGAAATAAAATTAAAATATATATACATGTATATGTATATGTATAAGTATAGTGGAAGAGTCACTCTCTTTTTTGAAGAAGACTATGCGCTCACATGCAGAATGAACGAGGAAAGTTTTGTTCTATTCCATATATTATCAATGGGTGTTGTTATTTGTACAAACTCATATATACAAAATTTATACAAACTAAATAAAAAGTTAATTATACCCTTAGTATAAAAAATTCTATTAACCATTTTTTTTTCCTTTCACTTTATGTAATTAATGAATTCATACTAATTCCAATACCTGATTAATAGCACACAAAGATCTAAATTCACAAGATTTTTTCAAATCTTTAATTGCATTTACTATCTAATAAATAAAATCATATATAGTTTTGAAAGTATATTAATATTTCTAAGTTGAATAAAATAACAGATATATATTATAAAATTATAAAATATATGCTAATATTTTTATAAAATATATGCTGAATTTTACATATCGTTGTCATATAATTATACATACATTCTTTTGGCAATAAAAACGTTTATTAACAATATATATATATATAATATAACTATATGATTAATTTATTATATAAAATTAATGTTACCCAATAATAATTTAAAATTGTTCATTTGAATGGTAGACACAGTAATCAAAGGATACAATATATATTACTTAATTAATTATATTTTAACTTAACTACTTTTGGATATATAATAAATTAATAATCTAGGCAAAAGAAAAATAATTAATTATAATTAAATAATTTTAAAACTATAGTAAAATATATTATTTTTTAGTTGAAATTAATTTGAAAGAACATGAAAAACCATTTTCTTTTAATTATTACCAATGCAATTACTTAATATAGTTTTCTATTTATAACAATTCTTCAATATAATTTATTAATTTTATTGTGGATAAGTCAAAAATAAATTATCAATGAATCATTGGAAAATAAAATTAGAATTATAGATTCAATAGATTATCACTCTCTTTGCATTCTAAATCCCTAAAATTCACTCTATTGGTAAAAATCAAGTGATTTATAATATCAATTACTCTGTATATGTTCAAATAAAACTAAGAGCACCATGACTTATTCTTTTATACATGGTCTATTATTGTTAATATAGTAATTAAACTTTTATTATAGTTTGTAAAATTTCAATTGAGAGTTGACCCCATTCAAGTGGAAAAAAAAAATTTCAACCATCCCATTTATTTTTTTTCCTTCCTTTTAACTTGGTTACATAATTAGAATTAAATGTCTAATTAATAATTTAATTAGTTTATTTATAAAAGTTCAAAGAATGAAAATAAGATGTTCAAAATTTAACTATTAAATGATATATATAAACTATGATAAAAACTAAAGATGTATACAGAATTATTAATTCACTTTTCCTTAAATATATTTATTAAGCTTACAGACTATGCAAAATTTCATATTAATATTAAATTAATTATTCAATTTTATTAAAAGATTCAATTCTAAATATTTTTTATATTTAAATTAATTGTGAAATTCATTTTTAATGGTTAATTTTATTAATTTGTATTAAAATTTTATTTATTTTAGTAGATAAATCTATTATTTTAAGGGTATAATTATCTAAAATAAAAATATTTGATTAAAATAATAAAAAGGAAAAAGCTTCGAACATTGTTATCATCATACTATATATATTTTTATGAAAATAATTTTGAGCATATACCGTTAAAAGATATTATATTTAATTTGGGTCTTGTAAGGAATTTTGACACTTTATCAAATTAATTGAATACTAGCTAATAGTTTATTTAATTTAAGAATTTAATAAATTAATTTTTAAATATAAATAATGATGAATTTCTTAAATTAAATAATAGTGATATGATTAATAAAAATAATTAATTAATAAATTATTTTATAAATGTACTAATGAGTTTGGTATATTTAGTTATATAATTGTAGTGAATCTAAAAATATTAAAACAAGTTGCATATAAAAAATATAATATATATATATATAACATATGATTTCATATAAAGTTAAATAAATAATAGTAAAATTTTATTTTAATAAATAATGAAACAAAAAAAATTAATTTTTACATAAAATAAAATAAAAATAAAAATAGTTAAAAATATCTAATTCAAAATTATTTTATACATTAAATAATATTAAAAAATAAGTTCGTCAATGCAACATATATCAACATACTTTTATGTTTTATCATTCTATTTCTTGCCATTTATTAGTTCTCTTTTTTTAAGTACAAATTATATTTTTAATTATTTATTGTAATTTATATTATAATAGTAAAATTTTGTTATATTATTATTTAAAATTTGATGTACACTCTATAATTATTTTATTATCACAATAAAATTTGAATAAAGGTATAATTTTTTATTTTATATCTTACTCATAACTGGTAAAAAAACAAATATATTATACATATTCAACACTTAAAATCTTAAATTTTCAAAATCTTAAATTTTCAGTTATTATTTACATTTATAATTATTATCTTTAATAGGAAAACATCAATTTGAAACTAAATAATACATATTTTATGTGTAATGTAATTATTAATCATACTATATAATGTTATTAATGATCATATTGATAAATAATAGTTAATTAGATTATTTTTTAACTAAAGATAACAAAGATATTTTATATCCTATAATAGGTGAATTTGTACGTTTTGTATAAAATAGTTTGTACAAATATTTTTATCCATTATCAATATCAACTCATAAAAGTGCTTTGTAAATTATGCTCAATTTGACTGCAAATCTTTTTTTTTTTTCGGATAGAATTTCAATCATAAATTTTGTCATATTTGAAAATTTTTTGCTTATAGAGCCAGCCAGCCCAAATTTCTTGACTTCTCTTATGATGGAATTTCTATGCAAATGTAACTCCCTTACTTTTAATTATATTTTGCTTTATATATATATATACACACATACGTATATATCTATTGTTTATATATTATATTCTTTGGAACAAAAAAATATTATATTCTTTTTCTAAAAGGGAAAGTTTCCTTAAAAAAGAAAGAAATTAACAAGGAAAAGCCACAAGATCCAGTACCATTTCTGAACCATGCAATTTGCAGAATAAGTCTCCTTTTTTAATTCTGACAAATATTTATCTCATTGCTCACTTTGCATAATTTTGCCTTTGATTTAGCAAGTTGAAAAAAAAAGGATTAATTTTGATAAAATATATTAATGGACTAAAAAAGTTTTCTAATTTAAAAAAAAAGTATTACGACTTAGTTTACTATTATATTCATAAACTCTAATTTAGATCATCCACTTTGAACAAGAAAAAAGAAATTTTATAACACAACTATGATTTTAAAATAAATAAATAAAACTATGACATATAGCAATTACGAGTTAAAAACTTTTATTTTTTTAAGAAAATTAAAGAGGAAATCCAGCCTTGAGCACTATCTTTGTTTAGTACATAAAAACAAAATAAGTTGGCCTAACAATACTAATACAAATCAAAATAAATTGTTCCAATTGCATTATGAATCACTAAAAGGATTTGTTAGATCTTAACAGAACTGGGAAACGTGTTAGACTTTTGCATCCTCTTTTTTTGCCCCTTTTCCCCTAAAGCTGAAAAATACATGATATTTTGATATTTTCACGTTTTAAAACGTATTGTAAGAATTTTTAATTAAGTTAAAAATCAACTAAAAATCATCAGTCAAATTTTCTAATTTAAATTTATATTGAATATAATAAATGTGTTACATTTTTAAAAAAATTTATAATTTAACTTACATATATTGTTTATCTTATTCAGAGCTTAATTTTAATTTTAAAAGTTTTAATAAACATTTTTAATTGTTTAACACTTCAAATTTATAATATCTAAAGTTTCGATATTTAATTTTTAGTTTAATTAAACATCATTGGGAAAATATTTTAAATATAAGTAAAGATATTAAATAATGTCCCCTATAATAATATAAACTAAAAATAATTAAGTACTTGTAATGCGGCCATGAGAAAATTACTTTGTGTGTTTTATTATTATTTCCTTTACAATAATATTTTATTTTCATCAAAAATTTTAGCGCGACATTAATTAAATACTTTCATGTGTATTGTAAAAGAAAATCAATATCATGTGACCATATTAATATTTAGTTATTATATGGATATACACAACTAGAATTTCGAACTATTAACTTATTGTTTGATCTAAAAAAAACATTACTAAAAGAAATATTTTAGTTAATATTTTGATAAATATTAACAACGAAAATAAATTAAAATTTATATTCAATTTATCATTTTCGTTAATTTATATTTAAAAAATAAAATTACTTTTAGAATCGAAATTTTTTACATTTTACAATAATGAGTAAAAAAGCGTATGTGTGTGAAGATAAAAGCAATTATAACTTGATCATTTTCTTAGGAAAAACAACTAAGACTTATATATTAATTGTATGGTCGAGGTTAACTAATAATTATCATGTTATGTCATTTTCATTAATTTACATTAACCGATGATTTTACCGTATAGAAATGAAGGTGTAATTGGGAGGTGGTGTAGTGGAGAAACTATTGCGACTAGAAATTCTATTAGCATAATCATATTTAAAACGAAAGTGGTGCAATAAAGTACATGCCTTAGAAGATTCAAAGTCTTTATTATTATATTTAATTTAATTATATATTTGCGCAATGGAAAGATATAAAACTGTATTTCCAATATCTAAATTGTCTTCTTTATATATATATATATATATATGAATATCTATTTTATTTTTTATTGTTCAAGTATTTGAATCGATAGTTTAGGTTTTTTTTATTGGAAAATTAAAATTCATCATGATTTCGTACATAAATTTCTCCTTCATTGATCTCTTTTATTTATACTTTTATCTTTTATCTTATTTTTTTTCTTAAAATTTTTAAAGTTTTCCTTTAATTTTCTATTGAAGTTTCAATAAAAATAAGAAAAATAAAATCAAAAGGGAATTCTATCGTATAAGTTAAGAAAAAAAAATGAAGTAGAAAAGTGAAGTAAAATTATCAGAATATTTTCGGCAAAAATTGTGATAAAATGACAGCCATTGATAAATTAATATTTATCTATTTAAATATTTAATATGCTAAGGAATAAAATTAAAATATTGATAAAATTAACAAATTTCAAACATCACTTTTATAATTATTCATAATAGAAAATAAGATTAATAGAGGCGGCAAAGAAAGAGAGTCCACTTAGAGGCACTTTGATTCATAGAATATTAGGATCGATATTCAATCATATAATAAAACACCATTTCCTTTCAACCACCCATAGAACACTTAGAATGATTGTCATACTGTTAATTATAGAAAATATAAAAAAAAAATCTATAAAATGACCTCTTATTTAGTTCCAGTTGTCTATAGGCATTATCCAAACTTCCCTCAACAATTATTAATTACCCATTTACTTGGCATTTTCAACAGTTGATTTTCCATTATTTGACATGATGATAGTAGAGGGAGAGGAAGACAGAGCACTTCATGCTTTAAGAATAGTGTAACCGATTAATAGTTAATTAAGTAGTGGAATTATACGTAAGATCCAACTTTTACATTAATTAAATATTTATATAATCAATTATTTATGTTACTTGATTACTAAAATAGAATGTTTGTAGTATATTATAACATATTTTAAGGTTCATATTTATCGGTTTTTTTTAAGAATTTAATACATAAAAAAAAAATAGGTGGGTTCTTAAGCTAAATTTACCTAGGAAATATAGTAAAAAGCCTTTATGATTCAAGGATATATAATGGGCGCCTTCGAATATTAAAAAAAAGCGAGGAAGGCCAAGGCTTGAGTCAACCAAAGCTTTTAGATATAGCATATTGTATACATGTGTAGTTGTTTGCCAACAATTTGATCAATTTCCATCTTTCATGATCAATTTGGGGGTCACTTCTGGTGGAAGTGATGAGATGGAATGCTATGTCATTGTCTCTATCCAAATGTTTTAGCCCATTTAATTGAAAATAGTTAAAACGTGTGTATATCATATTGATTAGTGTAAGCAATCCACTTTTTTTTTCCTAGTTTGTTTGTATTAAAGCTTTGGCCTCAGCACCCTAATAGGAAGACCTATATATTCTCAGAGAATTATTGGAGACCGTTCGAGGCTTTTCCTTGTATAATTATGAGCTAATTATGTTTATGTTTATGTTTCAAACTTGATTTAACAAGGATATGGAAAGCTAAAAGGATTGTTTTTCAACACTAAACGTTTTTAAAGGATAGATATATAGGAGGGTGAAACATGTGATATGTATAGTTTTTCCATTGGGAAGACTCGCGAATTTTGAATGAGTAGGAGTTTCTTTTTCCTAGAGATTATTAATAATTTGAGAGTCAAAATTACGCCTTTTTTATATCTTAATTTTATCTTTTCATTGAATCAAATCATAATTGGTGATGAATTAGAAGTTGAAACAAGGGGACTAAATTGATGAGGAAATTACACCCAATACCCCCCTCATTGACTTTTGGTTTTCAATTGAGTTGGCACAAACAAAGTTTTTTTTTTTCCCTTCTATGAAAACACAGCATTTTTTTTTAAGTTTCTTCAAAAATATTCTAAAAAATAAAAATATTTTGAAATACCCACTTTTCAATTTCAAAAATATTTTTTTTTCAATTTTTAATTTTAAAAATATCCTTTTTAGAAATATTTTTTATATATATTTATTATACTATAGGTATACTATATTTTTAAAATATACATTATATATATATTTAGTATATCAAAAGATATACTAAAAGTAAAATATTTAAAAAAAATTAAAAAGTGTGCTATAAAGTGTAATTTTTTTTTCTTTTTCATTTTTATATTTTAGGTGTTAGTTTTTATTTTTTTATTTTTTTTTTGATTTTTTATTTAAAAATAATTTTTTATATTATATTATTAATATAACACAAAAAAATAAATATATACACAACATATATAAAATGCATACAACAATATAAATAACATCTACCAAACATCTACTAATCATCTACTAAATATCTATAATATTTGTTTAATTTATTATTTTTGTAGTATCCACACAATATTCGCATAACATTCAACAACTTCTACATAAAATACATATAACTTAAATGATAAATACATAGCAGACATATAATTTTTACCGAACATACACAAAATATTTATTAAATATCTATCTAATATTTATATAATAAAATTAATATTTTTAATTTTATTATTTATGTGCGTAATATATAAATTTTATTTTAAATAAATTTAATAATTTTTATTAATATATTTTTATATATTTTGTGAGTATTTATTTGTTATTTTTAATTAAAATTAAAATTTTTCTTTATAAAAATTAATGAGTTTTATATGTTGAAAAATAATTTCAAAAATATTATTTTTTATTATTTTATTAGAATATTTTTATTTAATAGTGAAGTTTAAAAAAATAAAATTTGAAATAAAATATTAATTATAGTGAGAGAATAAGTATTTTTTTAAAAAAATTATTATTTTAGTGATGAGTAAGATATTTTTGAAATTTTGCTCAAATTTTTTATAGAAGTGTAAATATTTTTACTTTTGTAATAATTTTTGGAATAAAAATTATTTTTTTAGGTAGTTTTGTAAATGTCCTTAAATTGAATTATATATAGATATATACTTGAGAAATTTGAAGGGAAAAGGTAAAAAAAAAAAAAACTCCATAGTCTATAAGGCTTGAATCAACGAATCATGGTTCATGCTAATTGTCCTTCTCTTTCCTTCTCTCTGTCTATGTCATTTGTTTCCACATTCCAAAAGTAACAGTAGTTTTTATTTTTATTTTTATTTTTTTAAAAAGAATTAAAGCAAACATTGTGTGCGGATGGAAGAAGATATCTTAAAAATAAAACTCTACTGGCCCTTCTTTGTGTTTCTCCTAATAGTCTATTGGTGTTGATTCCACTTTGAGTATCAGACAGACTTGTGTAGATCAAGTGAGGGCCTTTCAAGCATAACCCAAATCCCAAAATAGTCTTTGATGTTACATCAAAATTATTTAACCAAAAGATTTATCAAAACATGATTATTGCTAATAGTTGCTTTTGCCTGGGTATGACCTATTGCAGAAAAATGAAGGGGTGTTTGGTTTAGCTGTTTGATGCAGCTGATAGAGGTTTGAACCCCAAACAGCAGCTGTTTGGTAAAATTTGATGTTTGGTAAAATTTTAAAACAGCAGCTGATAGCTGTTCGGAACCCCAAACAGTAGCTGTTTCAATAAGCTCCTACTCGAAGCTTTTTCATATCAGCTGATAGCTGATTCATATTAAGACTATATTAACTCTATTAAAATAAAATAAAAATTAATATTTATTAGATAATGATATGCTTATTGGTAATTTTACATTCAAACTGCAACAGCTATTGTATTTTTACCAAACACTAATCCGAATCAGCTACCAGCTATCCGCCACCAGCTATCAGCTATCAGCAACCGCTATCAGCTACCAGCTGCTATGAACAGCTAAACCAAACATGCTCGAAAACAGTTAAGAACCAGATTCATATAATTTATATTAAGTTAATAACATATCCTTCTGCCACCCATTACCTTCTTGTTGCACAGGAGAGTAGCCAAGTAGCAACTAGCCACCCAAATTTTGTAATTGTAGAAAGTTAATGATAACTTCCAAACTCCAGAGAAAGAAAGAAGCAAATTAGAATGGAATAGCAATTCAAAGATGGCCTAAGAATCATCTTCCCTATCATACAATATCAACCGACATGCCATTGTAACTTGTAAGCAATTCATGATGGTGTACATTTAGTTTAGTAAAACAGCAACAAACTCCAATAAATAATTAAGTGCAACAACAAATAATTAAAAAAAATGATTAATCCCTGGGAATAACTCTATTTAGAGCAAAAGAGTTCTACCAACCTGTTACAAGTATTGCATGAAATACAAATAAAATTTCAAGAGATAATTTTTAGCAGGATAATTCCCACATATGCCAATTGGGGATTTATTACAAAAATATGGGAGAAGTCCCATATTTTGGTATTTTATTTATTTATTTTTATTTTATTGCGTAAATTGAAATTTATAATTCGGTTTGAGCATGACAAACTACTTTTCCTGTGTTTTTATAGAAATCCCTGCGAATCAAACAAAAGGGAAAATCAGAAATCAGATGATGCCATCAGATAGCATCAGAAAAGTTGCAGCTTCAACTATAATCATGGGATGTGTGATCATGGAAAAATCCCAATTAAGCAGCAACTGCAATCTTTTCTTGTTTCTTTGCTTCTGCATGCCCTTTTAGGCTTTGGGAGGATCAATTCTTCCATTCCTGGTTTCTCAGTTCCTTGAATTGAATACAAGTTGCTCTAAATTTTAGTAGTTCCTAAAAAAGCAGAGGACCACGGAACGAGAGAATATACAAACATACTTGAACTTGGTTCTATGGTAATAATTCTCTCTCTTCTTCTTGAAGATAATTACTTCTGCATTTTGCATCTAATGCCTGAGAGGAAATGAATGAACAAAGTACAGTGGTTAAACTCCGCATGCATAACTTAGCAAGCAAATCAAAATACTGACCATTAACTTTACTTTTGCAACCAAAAGATAGATCATAATTCACCAGCATATCACAGTTAAAGCAACGCACGCCGCGTTAAAATTCAAGCTAAAATTTCCAGTTATTACGACTATATCTCATTCAAACATATATTTTGCTCTCTACTGCCCACGCCAACAAATAGCACTTTTACAATGAACCACAACTACTCTTTCACATGAATTAAAAGAGGAAGTGAATTGCACCTCAAACTATACCAGAGACATTTTAAAAAAATAAGAATTAAAAGCAAAAAAAAAATTTGATAATTAAATTATTTATAAACTCTTACAAATAAAAAAAATAAATTTAAGCTGATAAGCTGGTATTAATGTAGTTATCACTTAGCAATCAATACTTATAATGCGTAATAAAATAATTTTTTATACTCTTAACTTTCAGTAAGTTGAAAGTAAAAAAAAATTCATTAAACGACAATTAACAACTCCACATTGACAAACGCAACTAATTCTAATGTCGTTCACGATTAAGCGACAAACGGCATTCGAATTACAAATCTCGGCTTTCATTTTGGTCATATCGTCAAAGGACGCTCTTAACTAACCAAAAAACTTCCAGCGATAAACGTTAAATTGCAAATCGCTGCTTTCATTTTGATCCAAAACTAATTAATCAAGTCCAAATTTCTCCCGCCCAAGAATCAAATACTTAACTGCTACGATTTCATTTTCATTTTCTTTTCTTCACATAGAAGCAAACCCCTCCACGTAAAATACCCTTTTTCCCTGAAAAAGTACCAAAAACAGAACTTCACAGGAAACGCCACAACAGGAAAAAATGGCGGGCCGGTCAGGGTCTGCAACAAGAACGATGATCGTAACCAACACTCCGGCGTCGGATCTCGCTCTCACTAACTTCGCCTACTGCTCGGTGTCCGATCTCCACAAATTCGCTGTCCCCGGAACCAAGCTTTTCATGGCTTTAATTGGCGACTCCTTTGTTCTATCTCTTTCATATCCTTTCGTGCGCATTATCGCCTACATTTTATCCGTAGATTAGCTTTGTTTACTTTCTTTTTTTCCTTGAATTTGAGTTTTGATTTTTAGATCAATTTTGTTGTCCATGATTGGTGTCAAAGAATCCATGCCATTTATTCAGAATTTATGTAATCGCGATCGTGCTGTTAGGGTTTTATTTTATGTTGTCTTTATGTTTTGACACGGGTTGTCATAACTTTTCTAGAAATTTTTTTTGCTGATTCTACCAAAATGGAATAGGTTTTTGATGTTTTGGTAACAGTTTAATCAAATTCAGTATTGAAGTGGAGCAAGTATTTGAAATGCGTTTTAATAATGTAATTTACTTTTTTTTTTTATGAGTACATTTGTGTGGCCTTAACTAAGAATTACTCCTCATGAGAACATTCGTCCTGGTCATGTTGCCCTCAATGCTATTCAGCGTCGGCATGCTAGAGTTTCTACCGGGGACTCAATTTCTGTGAGCAGGTTAATTTGATTGTACCAATGTAGATTTGGTTTTTGCACTTGCTGTTTCTAATTATCTAACCATTATTTTGGTAATTCTTTTAGGTTTTTTCCTCCTGATGATTTTAACCTTGCATTGTTGACACTTGAGCTGGAATTTGTAAAGAAGGGCACTAAGAATGAACAAGTATGCAGATTCACAATTTGATTCCTCCTTTTGTGTTATCTAATTTGTAGTTTAGGGTATGATGATTTTGTTTTTTGTATCTTCTACCTTTAGGGGATAAAGCATCCATGGAGTCATTACAGTTGGCATTGCTTACTTTGTGGAGGGTAGTTGATTGAAGGATTTCTTTTGGTGATGTAGGTAGATGCTGTTTTACTGGCCAACCAAATCAGGAAGAGATTCATTAACCAGGTAGAGTTATTCTGTCTACCATGTAGCTTATTATTACTTGGTTGCAAACTGGCTGATTTTGACTTCAATTTGGATTGCTGAAGTTCTGTAACTACTAAAGGAAACTTTGAAAATGTGCTTATGCCTATTAGATGATTAAAACTACATTACACTGGAAATGGAATACAGATGAACCTATTCATAAATTTACTTCAACCGAGTTTAAGGAAAATCATGAGAAGTTAGAGCTTGCATCTACTGTGAACAAGATATACCTCTTCAGTGTCTTGATTGTGCACGATAAGGTTAACTGTATAAATATACAATTGCAATGAGTTCTTTATTTTGTAGGATATGACATGTGAATGAAGGGAAAGATGTGGTTCGAATTGATGATAAAGAAAAAATATGACGACTTATGATTTACATATTATCCTGATGGAATTGTTTCATGTGGATGATGCCAAGTAAAATTAGAGATTTTTTACTTATACAGATTTCTAGCTCAGGCCCTTGCTTATCCAGATTGTTTGGTGTTTCTATCACATGGCCAACAAGGATGAATAATGAAGAACTATTGGACTAGTCAGAATGAAAAAAAAAAATGTATAGAAATGATTGAATTTTTCATTATGAATGGATATTGAATTATGAGTTTGGTCTTTGCATCTTCTTATTTCCCATCACATAAAGTGGCTTCTGTGATGCAGGCAATTTCTGTCTGTAGCTGTCAAATTATAGAAAAAATATAGGTTTAAGATTATCATATTTTTTAACATTGAAAATTAACTGCTGATTTGGCTCCTGTGAAGGTGGCAATTTATGATGGTATGGGAAAATCATAGAAAAAAAATTCTAGGATTGGATATGATCACATTTTTAAAATTGAAAACTAAACGCTTGATAAGACCTATAATAATCTTCTTGTGTCGTTATCATTGCCTTTCTTTTTCTGTGTCTCTAATTAGATTCGTCTTACCCAGACTTCATTTTTCAATTTTGATCAGATCCTTGTTCTGTTTCTTGCTAATCTTTGGGGGCATTTTTATTTTTGTTATGGGACTTGTTATTATGTTATGCAGGTTATGACATCAGGACAAAGAGTATCATTCGAGTATCATGGAAATAATTATATTTTCACAGTGAATCAAGCTGTTATAGAGGGCTGAGAAAAATCCAATGATCTCGAAAGAGGGATGATTTCAAGTGACACATACTTCATCTTTGAAGCATCAAATTCAAGTGGCATTAAGGTCAAAATTTGATATTTATATTGTTTTATTATTGTTTCTTCTTGTTTCTCAACATTTGTTATTAGTACTCTTTTATATTGTAATTTTAAGTTGGTGAAAATTTGTTTTGTAGACTTTGATGGCATGACATGAATTTATATATGCGATGCTCCTTCCAAACTTCCCCCCCTCCAAATTTATTGTTTGGTTTCTCATTATTTTTTCCCCAACTTTTGCATTAAATTGTTTTGCTATGTTGTCAATACCACTTATCTCTATATGTTTGTAATGATTTTCAGCCCTGATGCTTTCACAATAGTTTCTATATAATGCATGAAACAGTACAATCCTAGATTTCAGAGAATTTGCATCTAATAAGCACATGCTAACTTAACATGGTGGTGAAGGTGTTTGAGCTGACATACTATGATGGACATCTGTCAAAATTGAATTTGTTTGCCAAACTTTTCTTATTGCTAGTCTCCTTTTCATAGTATTTCTTGTCAATTTGATATGATGACCTAGTGTAGAGAATACATTTTGTACTCATCACTGATTCTAGTTGTAAACTCTATTGGTCATCTTTGTTTTGTTATGCAGATTATTAATCAACGTGAAGCTGCCAGTAGTAACATATTTAGGCACAAGGAGTTTAATCTTCAGTCACTCGGTATAGGTGGCTTAAGTGCGGAGTTTGCGGATATATTTCGACGAGCTTTTGCCTCTCGAGTTTTTCCACCACATGTGACAAGCAAGTAATATGACTAATTCTTGAAGTTAAATGTATATGCATCTTGGAATCTTCAAGTTTATGTTTTCAATAACAATGGAGCTCTTGATGTTCTAGATTGGGGATTAAACATGTAAAAGGAATGCTGCTTTATGGACCTCCTGGCACAGGAAAAACTCTCATGGCTCGTCAAATTGGGAAAATGTTGAATGGAAGAGAACCAAAGGTTTGGACATAACTCCTCCCTTTTATGTTTGACTTGCTAGAAGAGGAGCATAAATTATAGCCTTTTGTGGTTAGTGTCATATGAAATTTGCAATAGTCTTGATCTTCAACTTTAAGAATCAAGAGGTTTTCTTTTTATTTTTGGTTTCTAGAGCTTGATGAATGTTGCAAAATTGGTTTCAATGATATCTTGGACTAGTCATATGGTGATTATTATGTTGTTATTTATTTTTACGAGGCTCTCTAGCGCATTGAAATGATTAACTTCTTCGCTACTTGTTGGTTCCTTATTGTGTAATGCTGTTTGCCCTTCCAACTACTGATCTTAATGCTAATAAACTGTAATCAGGTTTAAGAAACTAACTGAACATCCCATTTTTTTTCTGGCATGGGTTGATAACAACCTGTTGTGTATTAGTTACTGTTATGCTAGCAATCATAATGCCTTTTTTTTCTGTTTTAAACTGTGGTAGATTGTCAAGGGTCCTGAAGTCCTAAGCAAGTTCGTGGGTGAAACTGAAAAGAATGTCCGGGACCTGTTTGCTGATGCTGAAAATGATCAAAGGACACAGGGTAAGGACCTTTGTTAGTTGAGTATAGTTTAGGTATCTTTTTGTTTCTTTAATGATAATGGCACCACTTCCTTTTACTTTTCAGGGGACCAAAGTGATTTGCATGTTATCATCTTTGATGAGATTGATGCTATATGTAAGGTATGGGATTTCTCATGTCTATATGAACAATAAAGTCAGCTAAATTTTGTGATAGCAGAAATATCACATTTTTTTTACCTAAATTTTTGTGGCTTCATTGAAAATATTATTACTTAACCTCTTTTATCTCTCATGTGATTTCATGTCTCAATAGACAATTATTTTATATGGCTATGTTAAATGACCATTTTTTATTGTAGCAAGCTTGTAATTCTAGCATATGTGGTAATGTTAATTTGAGAATTTGTGTGCTCTTGGTGTTCTCCCTATTGATAATAATGGTCTTATATAAAAGTTTGCCACAGATGGAGATTCTACTGGGTATTTCTTGTCTGTTTATTGACTAAAGTACTTGTTCAAAGAGGAAAAATGTCCTTTTCCAGAGAATGAACCCATTTTATTATATTCTTTAAAGGGAGGTTTTGATGTGGTATGAACTTCTTCAGATTAGTGAGACAGTTACAAAAAAAATCTGAAACTGTAGTAAGGGTGAAATGGTAATAGCATCAAATCTGAAGAAGATGAAATAGGAGGGGGAGAAGTAGGGGCTGGTCTTCTGGAGAGAAAAGAGATGGTTAAAAGAGATAAAAATTGAGAATAAGAAGTTGAGAAAAAAACCTATTGCAAAAGCCAATTCAAGTGTGAAGAGCTTGTGTTAAGGGGCTCTTCTTGAAGAATTGTACTTTAGGAGTTGTAAATGAGTGGAACAGACACCATTCCATGGAGTTTCTTGAAAAAAGACACACCTAGTTTGGATTCTAATTCACAACTTAACCTGTAAGGAGATACTGCATGTGCTAATATCTTAGTGCTTAAAACTTCTCCCAATGTGTTCTAGTGGCGGAATGCTTGGTTTTTGCATGAATACCGTGTCATTGAAACCATGCTCTTGATTATTCAATTGAAAGCTCTTGAGCTTTCATGTACACTGGGTTCAAGATAGTTTGCTTGGTTTCTGGAATGAATACACAATGCATGCCTTTGTTCCTTTTTTTTAATGCAGTCAAGAGGATCAACAAGAGATGGCACAGGAGTTCATGACAGTATTGTGAACCAGCTACTCACAAAGGTTAGTACGGAGTTTTCAATGCCGTCTTAACTAACCATTGTCGATTTTACTCTTTGTTTGTGGGCTTTGATGTCAGAATTTACATGGAATGGCTTTAGCATAACCAAAAGATTGCTTGCTTTTCAGATTGATGGTGTGGAGTCTCTGAATAATGTATTGCTTATTGGAATGACCAACAGGAAGGATTTGCTTGATGAAGCACTTTTGAGGTTATTATCTCTCTTTTTCGCTTGACTCTTATTCTGTTGTGGTTGATCTCTCACACATTGCATTAGAGTGATTGGTGAATAATGGTGGACGTTTGTTGGCATTTGCTTTAAAGCTTTAGTAGAGCTTCGTATATTTGTTGGTTCTCATGGAAGATTAATGTCATGTTGGCTAAAAGATGTGCAGAGCTTAAATTACTATCTGTCAGTATAAATTGTGGAGGATATGTTGTAATTATGAATTAACTAGTGTGTTTTATTTTCTTACTTCTCATATGTTGGGTTATGAGAAATAAACTGATCTACTTGAAATGAATATCGTTGACAAATTCCTTGAGTATGTGATTGAACATTCTGAATTTTTGGTTTTTAGACCTGGTCGATTAGAGGTTCAAGTCGAGATAAGCCTTCCTGATGAAAATGGTCGTTTGCAGATTCTTTAAATTCATACAAACAAGATGAAGGAGAATTCTTTTCTTGCTCCTGATGTGGACCTTCAAGAACTTGGTATGCGTTCCCAATGCTTGTAGGATTTAATTAATTTTTTTTTTTAAATTATATACTACCCCTACATATTTGGGTATTGGATCTAGAGAAAATAAGATATGAAAATTCTAATGATTTATGGGTGGGACAGTAGATTATCAGAAGTTTCAAATAGTTAGCTATTATTGAGAAGTCAAGAAATTATTTTGAGAGGGGGCCTGGAGGCACAGGAAAGGTTCTGGCGCTGAGTAGACAGGTGATCATATGAAGGTACTTGTAGTTTTTTAGATTTATCATCTTGCAAGTTCTTCCTGATAATAGGATGAGAATACTTCAAGTTGATGAAAGGTGCTTTGAAGAAGAAAATGTTGAATTCATTTGAGCTAGTCTACCACTTCCCAGTTTCCAGTGGATTTGTTTAGTCTGAGCTAGCAAATAACAAGATACCAAAGAATTATCCACGTATGAGATCATTATTCTTGATATAGGCCTTTTCCACTTAAAAGGGGAACCTTTTTTCAGAAAGGTAATTTTGTTGATATGGGCCCATGTCACATTGGTGGATGAGAGTAATTCCTCAAATCTGAATTATGCTTATTCTTTTAAAGTTTCTTTGGCCAACTTTTAACATTTGACAATAATTTGAAATATTGAGCTGAATTGCCCATGAAAAACTGATGAATTCTTTCAATGTATTCGTTTAGGCTGTAAGGGCTTTGCTTATACATTTGTTGTATTTGTGCACAGCTGCTCGGACCAAAAATTATAGTGGGGCAGAACTTGAAGGTGTTGTAAAAAGTGCAGTATCTTTTGCTTTGAATAGACAACTAAGTATGGATGACCTTACCAAGCCAGTAGATGAAGAAAGTATTAAAGTTACAATGACTGATTTTCTAAATGCACTACAAGAAATTGTACCTGCATTTGGAGCCTCCACTGATGACCTTGAACGATGCAGGTAGAGTTAGAAATAATGGAAGGCATCAAGAAGTTTATCTACTTTATAGTTTAATCTATTAGAAAATCTTTATTTTGCATGGCAAACTTTCACAAAGTCCTCTCTCCTGATAATGATGGTGTGAATCTTGTTTCAGCCTTTGAATATTTCAGTATTTTGAACACAAAGCTCTGGCATTTAGAGTGAAATTATTTATTTTGTTTGCTCTGATAAAAATAATTTCTGCTAAAACTAATCTGATAGCTGTAAACTAAAAGAACGAATCTTTGTTGATGCCTAAATTTTTACCACAAAACGTGACTTCCAGACTTAATGGCATGGTGGACTGTGGTGATCGACACAAGTACATTTATCAGAGAGCTATGCTACTGGTGGAGCAAGTAAAAGTTAGTAAAGGAAGTCCACTTGTTACTTGTCTTCTGGAAGGCTCAAGTGGCAGGTAGGAATGGTACTTAATTTTATTTTCGTTGTTTTATTTGGATTAAATTGAATGTATAAATTGTAATAATGTAATTGTTTTGAACAGTGGTAAAACTGCATTGGCAGCCACTGTTGGCATTGACAGTGATTTCCCATATGTCAAGATAGTAAGTTCTTGCATTATATTCATATATTTCAATTCTTATTCTTACTTTGTACATTTATATATTCTTTGTTTCTAATTTAAGTTTCTACTTCTAATTTGGTAGGTCTCAGCTGAATCAATGATTGGTCTTCATGAGAGCACTAAATGTGCTCAGATTGTTAAGGTTTGTCAATGGGCGCTTTGTATTTTTTTCTGTCTTCCCCATCCCTCTCCACACGCCCTCCCCTCTGTTCTTCTTTCTTCTATTCCCTTTTTATATTGGGAGTTTCTCTTTAGGCCTGCACTGATACTTAAGGACAATTGTAGTCACGTATGGCTAATTAATGCCTTTACTATGTAAAGCATAAAACATTTTATAACTTCTTACTTTTATTAGGTGTTTGAGGATGCATACAAGTCACCACTAAGCATTATAGTTCTTGATGACATTGAGAGGTATATGCTTCTAAATTTGAAATTGCATCAAGTTTAATTATTTGTTTCGGCATAGTTCTGTGTTTTAAAAAATGTTATTCTATGATTATATGATACTTTAATTGTTGCAGACTACTAGAGTATGTTGCCATTGGGCCACGCTTTTCAAACTTGATTTCTCAGACATTGTTGGTTCTCCTCAAACGTCTTCCTCCAAAGGTTTTACTCTCTCTTGCTTTTATTGGCTGCAGTTGAAAAAATGTAACATTTTATGATTATGTCTCTTTTGCAGGCTACATGAAATGTAAAATATGCAAATTATTTTAGAAAAAATAAACAATGAGAGAGAGAGAGAAAATTCTCCTTGGCTCTGAAGTTAAGACTGAATTTATGTACAAATACAATACCATGTCACTGTCTGTCTGAATTAATTTCTTTTAAAAAGTATGAGAGAGACATGACGAATTCCTCTTGGCTTTAGGTTTACTAGATTTCATGTATGATATTCTGTCTCTTTCTCTGTGTGTTAGCATTTGGACCTGAGATCCATTGAAATGTTCATGACATCAGTGTTGCCTTTTTATCATGTGCCTTATTCTCTATATTTTCCTTTTTGGCCCTATGGTTGATGATGTCAGTCCTTGCCAAGTTGCTCTTGAGTTCTCAACAGAAGGGCAAATTCTATGTTGTGTTTTATGCAGTTCTAGATGGATTGAAATTTCTTGGAGCAGTTTGGGTGTTGCACTTGTTGGCTGTGTAAAAGCACATACTGGCACAAAAATGCATAATTATTCTCTATGTGTTGTGTTCCTTTAATTTATCTTGTGATGTATCGTCATTTGGTGATTTTCCATATCTTGCCAAACCTGATCTTATATTTTGAACCATATATTCAGGGAAAGAAACTTCTGGTGATAGGAACAAGAAGTGAAGTTGGCTTTTTAGATTCAATCGGCATTTGTGATGCCTTCTCCGTAACTTATAGTGTTCCCAGATTGAAGGCTGATGATGCAAAGAAGGTAAAGAATGCATTTCATACTCTTGTTTTTTTTTTCAGCTCAATACTATTTTGTTATAATTGTGTCAGGCAATTGGAGGGAATCATAGGGCATGATAATATGCTGGTTGATGTTGAAATCTTACTATTTTGGTCTGATGCTTAGTTTTATACCAGAAAAGAATTACTTTTGTGTTCCTTTGGATCATTAATTTTGAAATTTCCTAAAGGTATATAATCACATGGAAATGCAAACTCCCATTCTTTATTTGATGGGTCTGGATTGAGACTGCACTTATATGGTTTTTAACTTGTAACTATATCTATATGGGCCATCCATAAAAAAATAGTACCTTCCATCGCTTGATTGACTTGCTTCTAGCTTGACACATTCTAACACTCCTATCCTTTATTTGTTGGTTGAGATATTGCTCATATGGTTTTGACCTTGTAATTATGATGGTTCATTGGGCCATCCTTAAAAGAATAGTGCCTTCCGTCACCTTTTTGTTTGCAATGGAAATTTATTTGCTTGTAGCATGACTCATATTTTGACAAATCTAAATAACAATTAAGCATGGGGCTGACAATGGCTTATTTTTCACTGGGAGCACCTCACAATGATATATTCTGGATGCCATGGATATATTGTAGTTTCTTTCCTAATTAAGTTTATGGTTATTGGATGGAAGTCCCGATGTTGCAAATGCAATTCACATCTGGCAACTGTTGGTTGAGAAAATACTTCAGAATATGGACTTGATTGAGAAAATACTTCAAAATATGGTCATTTCTTTCTAAGTTTTAACTTAATGTAAATTTCATTTTCCTGTCTAGGTACTGCAACAACTAAATGTTTTTGCCAGAGAGGATGTAGATGCAGCTGCTGAAGCACTGAATGATGTAAGAATGATCTATCATTTTCATTTTTAGTTTACAAATTAATTTTTTTTTTCTTTTTATGCTACCCCTGGACTGCAGATTATCTCTGGAAATCATAGTTTGTTATTAAAACAACGTATACATGTACAAGGTCATTTACAAGGGTAACAGACTTTTCTGCGCTGATAGAGATTTATTAACCTTGTTTTCATTGGATTTCTCTGTGTAGATGCCAATCAAGAAGTTATATATGTTGATTGAGATGGCAGCCCAAGGTAAGCATGTAGGAGCTGCAGAGGCAATCTACTCTGGCAAACAGAAGATCAATCTTGCTCATTTTTATGATTGCCTTCAAGACGTTATCCGTTTTTAGTTTGGGTGTCTCTTTTTCCTTTGCGTTACCAAGTGCAGTCTTCCCTCTATTTTTTTTTTTTTATATTTCGACTGCATGAAGGGGAGTCTTGGCGCAACGGTAAGTGTTGTCGCCGTGTGACCTGAGGTTACGGGTTCTAATTATGAAAACGGCCTCTTGCAATTAATTGTAAGAGAAGGCCGCGTACAAAGATCCAATGGGTCCGACCCTTTTCCGAACCCCGCTCATTGCTGGAATATTCGTGCACCGGGCTGCTTTTTTTTTTTTTTTTTTATTTCGACTGCATCTATGGAGAGGTATTATTTTCTTCTTCTATTTTGTAATTTAACATGTCTTTCTCAATCTTCTGAGACTAAAAATTTGATTTAGGCTTGTCAAGCTTCATAATGTTTGAATGTTGAGAATGATATACCGAATAATAGGGTAAATATTAAAGAAATTGTTGTGCTTGAAAATTTTAATGGGGGTGCTTGTTTATTTGTGTGTTATCTGTTTAGTGCAGGTAAATCTAGCAGCTTGATGTGTTCAGCTGAATGCTTTTACTTAATTATTTTTGTGGAAGTTTTTAAATTTCTTAATTATTTTAAGCCTTAATAATTTATGTATTATTTTAAGAGAGCTTTTAGTTTATTTGGAATTTTTACAATAAAGTTATCAAATAATTTATAATTACAATTAAGTGAAAAACCTTAATTTGAAGTGTTAACATACGCTATTAAGCAATTCAATTCTGCTTATTGATTAAAGAAAAAATTACGCAAAACACGATGAAAAAGTTTGATTTTTACAAATATACGGTGAGAAATTTTTTTTTAATAATATGGCAGCACTTATTTTTTCTCTTTTTATACTTTTTAATGTTAGTTTTTCTTATATATATATATATATATATATTTCTTTTTTTTAAATTTTTTAATTATATATATATTTTTTATTTATAAATAATTTTTTATTTTTATATTGTCAATGTACATAAAATATATATATATATAACATATGTAAAATATATATAAAATAAATAGAGATATATATAATATATTCATAATATATATGTATGCAAATATATACATAATATATTCGTAATATATTTACAACATGTACATCATAATTAAGCAATATATAAAAATTATATAATATATAAAAATTAAAAAATAATATATATACATAATATATCTGTAACATATACATAATATATCTAAAACATATAAAATTATGTATAAAAAGTAATATTTTTAAAATCTTCTTTTAGAAAGTTTTATAAAATCACGTTATTTTGTCTTAAATGTATTTTTGTATAAAATAATATTTAAAATTAACTCAATTTTTTATTTTTTTTAAGAATTTTATAACATTTATATCATATATAAATTGTAAAAATATAATAATATAATGTATTTTTGTAATTTTATAAATTTTTTAGATATTTTTTAAAAAAAATTATATCAACAATATTTTTGAAAAAGGTTTTGGTTTTATAGTTAGTTTTGCAAATAGCCATTGATAAAAATATTCAAGGGCTGGTTGTTTTAGAGATTTTCACGGAACTAGTGGTAGAACGAAAGGACATTTACATAACTATAAAAAAAATAACTTTTATTTTAAAAATATTTATAATTTTATAAAAATTGATACAAAATTTTAAAAATACTTTATTTCTCACTAAATTTTTTTTTAAAATATCTCTTCCCTCATTAAAATTAATATTTTACTTTAAAATTTTAATTTCTTTTCAAAGTTCATTATTAAATAAAAATATTTTAATAAAATAATAAAAATTAACATTTTAAATTTTTTTCATCATATAAAAATTATAATTTTTTTAAAGAAAAATTTTTTTAATTTTAATTGTAAAAAATAAATAACACTCAAAAAATATAAAAAAATATATTAATAAAAATTATTAAATTTATTTTAAAATAATTTTATATATTATGCACATGAAAAAATACATAATTTTATTATGTAAATATGTGTGTGTTATGTACAACGTATGTGTTTTTATTAAAATATAATTAAATAAATAACAATGAATGATTAATAAATATGTTGGATGAATAAAATGATTATTGTATACTTGGTGTATATGTGAAATATACATAAAATATAAATTTAATTAAAAAGTCAAAAAGTCAAAAAGTAAAAGGTAAAAATAATAAAATAATTTTTAGTGGAAGATGATAAATATTGGATATTAATTATTAATTATTAATTAATTATTATATATATGTGGTTAAGAAAAGAAGATGGAAAATTAAAAATTATTTTAATCTTCTTCTTCTTCTTCCTTCACTCAACTTGGCCAAAATTTTGATAGTGGGTAGGGAGAATTTTTGTTCTTTATCCACAAAAAATTTCATTAAGTTTTCAAGGAATTCAAAGTAATTTTGAAAATTCTTCAACAATAGGTAAGAATTTTCTTCAATTTAAAGAGTTATCTTTTAGTTTATAAATACATGAAAATTTGATTTTTGATGGAGGTTTAGATAATTGTTAGAATGAATTGTTATGATGTTATTTTGATGTGAAATGGATGATTTTAAGGTTGAGTGGTTGAAATGATTGGATTTTGTGAAAGTTTGAATGAGGTAGTGAATGACTTAGGATTTTGATGGGGTTTTTGATTAGAATGAGTATAATGAAATTAATTAAATAAAATATGTTAGAATGAATTTTTAATGATAGATTTAGACTTATAACTTAGTTTAGGATTGAGTGGAGTATAACTGCCAAGTTAAAGTATTGAAGGACATTTGAAAAAGTAAAGGTTGGAGATGGAATTAGCGTTAGATTGTAGCATTTCTAATGTTAGTATATACTTTGATAGCATATATATTAATTGTATTTGATTTTGCCTAGCGCATTGTGATTTTTGAAAATATGCTAATCTACTTTGTCATTGGTATCCATAGTGTAAGTGTATTACTTCATATAATAATGAGTAAAATGCATGAAATATGCTATGTTAAACCATTATGTTATGGTAATTCTATATGTTATTTGTAATTTGTGAAATTTTGATAAATACATAAGAAATATGGTTGAGAAGTCACATTGTAAATGTGACTAAGAAAAGGTAAAATGTGTGTGCAATATACTAAAAATATAGAAATTATACATGGTTATGGAAAAAAATATATAAATGGATAGAATATGATAAAGTGTGAGTTTGGTATATTTTGCATTATATAATATCCAATTCTAGAGAATTGTATTTAGTATTATTGGATTGGCTTGTCATTGTTATGTGATAAGATATTATATGTTTTCGGGCTAAACACAATGGTGTCATTTATATTGTTATATTTATTTATCTTCGGGGCTAGACACACCGATGTTAATAAGAGATGCGTCTTTGGACAATATTATTGGACGATATTTACCTTGGATTGGCTTGTCATTGTTATATGCATCTTTGGACGATATGTTATATTTACACATCGGTGTTAATAAGGGATGCATCTTTGGATGGTATTATTATATATATATATATATATATATTTTATATATAATTCATGATTTTCACCAATGTAAGTCATTACTATCATGATCCAAGTCAAATCATTTTAGACATGGAGTTTCAAGCTTGGTATAAGCAATCCACCAACTTGGGTCATGCTGATCATCACCATGCCAGTTAGTGACCTGAACTTGCAACTCCAAAGATCTTACATCTATCTCACCACCCTTGTATGAATTGTATCAGCAAAGCATGCAGCAATAAATTTTGGGCAATATCCCTTTGGAAGGTATGTGTCAATTCAGCCACCATTAATGCAAAGACTAGTACTAATGGAACTCGATCTTAAGTACGAGAATCTCCTCAAGTATCCAGAAAGACACCACTACTCATCTTTGCCAAGTTTGCTTCAGGTTACAAATTACATTGCTTGATATACTTTTTCAAGACATGAACAAGAAGACTATCTTGGTAATAGAAAGACCTGTCAACATGGTCTGGAGAACCTGAGTTCATTGAGGCATTTCATAAATTTTCAATAGAGCTAAAGAGGGTGGAAAAGAAGATTGAGAAGAAAAATGCTGATCCAACCCTTAAGAATACATGTGGAGCATGAGGTCCACCATATGAGCTGCTCAGGCCAAGATCACAACAACGATTTAGCTCTAGAGGGGGGCCTAACAGTGTATCCAAATGAAGCAAAGAACTCAAAGAACAATATAAAAATATTATTCTGATATTCTCGGCAAATTCAGATTACGGAAAGCATGATAAAATATTTTAAAAAGCAATTGAAAAGGATAAAATAAGATGCACAATGTATCTACTCATACAAGAATATCATTTGTAAGTGCCCAATCAAGTTTCAAAACATACATGCCAATCTCATAGATTGGCTACGTTAACATGGCTTTACATCTATCAGACTAGCTTTTTTTGTTTTTCCAAAAAATACGCAACAAGCTTGTTTGGTACACCTAAGAAAATCTTTGGTGGGGTCATGGGTTCAACACCCAACCGTTGCATTTCCAAAGAACCAAAAAAAAAGTGTTTGTCTGATGAGTTAAATTAGTTAAGTTCAAGTTGCTCGTGGTAATGCAACGAAAATAATAACCTAGATAAAAACTACAACAAGACATTTCTATTAACAATTGATTATACAACAATATGCTTCAAGAAATCATATAGAGAGAGAGAGAGAACACCATGGAGAATATATAGACGTTCTAAAAGCAAACATGTACAACACTGAGAAAAATCAGAAGTAGATTGACAACTTGAAAGTGTATTGAAATGAAACAGCAGAAATTACCTTCAGCTGTGGCTTGCAAGCAGTCCTGAAACCTCTTTTCTTCCTGAGAAATGCACCAATGTGGGGATAGCTTGGGATTTTTCACCAATCCAGATATGCACTAAACACGTAGTTCACTTCTATATTTAATAGAATGACACTAAAATGTTTTAAATGATTGTATAGAAAAATACCCCTTTATAACATTAGGCAATGACTTTCCAATAACCAAAGGGGCTATTTTTCTTTTTCTGAACAGCATTACCAACAATAAGTTAAAATAACCAAAAAAGAACAATAACAAAATTAAAACAGGGGAGTAATGTCTTCTATTAATTTAAGCTAACAGCCAACCAAAAAACTCACCAGTTTGTAAAATTTTTTTATTTACAAATACATATAAATTAATGGCATTACTCTACATTTTAAATCACAAGGATCCATCGAAACTCATGTGCTGCATTATTCATTGACAAAAACTGTTCAAAAACAACTAAACTTTCTTTAAGGTAGTATATATCTTAATATTAGGCCTGTTTGATTTAGCTGTTCATAGCAGCTGGTAGCTGATTCGGGTTAGTGTTTGGTAAAAATATAATAGCTGTTGCAGTTTGAATGTAAAATTACCAATAAACATATCATTATCTAATAAATATTAATTTTTATTTTATTTTAATAGAGTTAATATAGTCTTAATATGAATCAGCTATCAGCTGATATGAAAAAACTTCGAGTAGAAGCTTATTGAAACAACAACTGTTTGGGGTTACTAACAGCTATCAGCTGCTGTTTAAAAATTTTACTAAACATCAAATTTTATCAAACAGCTGCCGTTTGAGGTTCAAACCTCTATCAGCTACATCAAACAGCTAAACCAAACACGAGGTAGTATATATCTTACCTTTAAAAAAAAAAAAAAAGCAGTATATATCTCTTCAAATGACACTACATACCAACAAAAAAACAAAAATTAAAAAAAAAACTCAGGCAATATATTAATAAATTGAAATAGGGACTAATCATACTTGTCTCTCCAAGAATAAACAAGAAAGAAAACCCAGGAAAGAGCCAACAAGATATCGCCAACAGTCTGTCTCAACCAATCCCAAGCTAACACATCAACCCTTCTCTCAAAATAAACCCTCCAAAGAGCCATAAAAACATGGAGAACCGTACACCCTTTGGCGAAGAAAGACTGAAACTCTCGATCCTTTACAAAAGAGACCATGAATATGAGAAACCCAATTGCAAAAAGTAACAACCCAGAAAAGGAATCAGAGGTCCGGATCAGCAGCTGGTCATGTGGAGTGGAACCCAAGAGCTTGGTCGCTGTATCGAGGCCATGAGTGAAGGTGTAGATTTCTTTCATATGAAACATCATGAGACTGCCACTAGTGACGGCGATAAGCGAGTGGAGGATGCAGATGACGGAGAAGGCAGACGACGGCGATGACATCTGGGAATGAAAATTCTAATCGTAGGGTTGAGATTTGATTGGGAGGGTAGGCATGGTGAAGAAAAGAGAATTAATTATTTATTTATTTAACGAAACATTTCGAGAGGAAGAGGAAGAGGAAAAGGAGAAAGAGAAGGAGAAGGAATCAATAACGGTGTAGAATTGTAAATTTGAGAAAGAATTGAGATTCATGTTTTCCTATAGGTTTACGATTTTGGATATTTTCGTGGGGCCCTTCTTTGGTATATCGTACATAACAAAACTGAATTACTTGAATCGTGTATTAATTTGATTTGACTCCATTTGGATCAACGGTTCAGATTTAACATTGCTGTAACGAGTGAAGTGCAGCCTAATTTTAAAAATTTTAAATTTAATTTATTATAAAATAATTAAAATTACGTCTAAATTTATATCAAGCTAGATTATATATTATATATATTAAATTTAATTTAAATAAATTTAATAAATTTATTTTAATTTTTAATTTTTATTTATTTTTTTAATATTATTAAAAAAATATATTAAAATTAATATTTTTTTATAAAAAATTAACAATGAATTATATATTAATAAAAATAAAATATTATATTATTATAATTTTATATTTTACTATAAATTATTAAAATATTTTATATTATATATTATTTAATTTATTTATCGTATATATCATATATTAATAAATAATATAAATTAAATTAATCAAAAAAATAATATATTTTGTTAAAAAATTAATATATTTACATACATAATTTAATATATACAAATTAAACTATATGTATATTCAATTTAATATATTAAATGAACTAGCTCACAGGGTTAGCTCACGAGCTTTTTAAATGAGCTAGCTCGCAAGTTAACTACTCGAATATTTTTTTAATTTAAATTTGACTCATTTAATAAATAATCAGTTTAAATTTTAGCTTGAATAAATTTTACCAAGCCGAAATTCAATATGAGTTCGAGTTGGGCAAATATGATAGTTAATTAATTAATTAATTACAATAGTTTAGGATTCAAACATCACTAATTTAAAATCATGTGGGAGTAGTATTTTTTTTTTAACAAAATAAATTTATGTAATTATTTAAAATTACTATTTTTTTAATTTATAAATATGAAAACTGTGTATCACAAAAATAAATTTAATTCTTATATTTTAAATTATGATCAAAATTGAATACCTCTAAATAATAATTAAGTTATTATATTATGGATAAACAAAATTTAACATTAAGGATTTTTTGGTATTTAAAACTTAAATAATCTATGATCAAACAAAAAATTTTAACAATTATTTTTTAGGAAGTAACAGTCATTAACAATTATTAATTTCTTAATGTTAACAAACGATTGCAATCTTTAAATTAATTAAACAGAAAATATGGACTTCATCAACCATGATTTTGCTCTTTATTTACTAAAAATTGAATAAAATATAATAATTTTTTAAATATTAGACGAATTATAAATATAATAATTAAATAATATTTTAAAATTCAATTTTTTTTAATTTAAAATTATAACTAAAACTTGAATATTTAACCTATTAATAATTAATAACTAGAGATTAAATATATAAAGAGTTTTCATAAATTTTTCTTCTTTTTTATTTTGATGGTGAGGCTGCCGTTAAATTTATTAGCGGACACTAGCCTCGTCAGTTTTTATTTGCTTTTATTTTTGTCTTTTTAATTTATTACTTAATTTTATATTGTTCTTTTTCTAATTTGGTGCTTTCATATTTGTAATTTATTTTTAAAATAATTTTTAGTTTAATATAAATTTAAAATTTATTATTTTCGTCATTCCGCTGAAATCGTTACTTTTATAAAATAAAAAAAATTTATTTCTCTAAAATTATCACTTTATAGAATTAAAAAAAATTAATTAGTTTTTTTTTTCAACTATACCGTTATAATTAATGATTCAATTAATGAAATAAGAGTATAATATTAATAAATTAATAGAGAGCATTTTATTCTATTTAAATTAATTTTATATAATATTTAAAATTTTTAATAACTTTTTTAATAGGTGTGCATAAATTAAAAGCGATGATTTTAGTGGAACGGAAAGAATATTTATTTTATTTTAGTGTTTTGTTATATTTTACAATAAAATTAAATATAATTTGAGTTTTTATTATGAAAATTTGCCTTTCTTTATTTAAAAATTATGTATCAACTCCAAATAAAGGCTTATCTTCCTTTAATAGAAGTTGTCTGTCCTTTTTAAATAGAGGTATCCTTATTATATAAAAAGTGTGATTGTGATTTAATATATTAATAGATGAAATGAGTGTCATTAAAAGCCAAATTATCCACTATATATTACCATTATTTACTATTTATGTAAAAAAAAAATTCAAAAAATCCATTAAGAGATCCGGAAACTTCATTAAAATTATATAACTTTGTTTATACCTTATAGATGTACTTTTTGATTTATTAATAAAAATTTATTAGGCTAAATAATTATGAAACTCTTGAGATTTTATATATTATACTAGTCAGTCTCTATATTTTCAGTAACTATTTGTTGCCTTTTTGTATTTTTAAAAATTAAATTATTTAGTTATTTTGTCAATATTTTTATCTCAAAACTATTAGTTAATTACTTTGATATTATAAAATAATTTTTTTTGTCTTTTATTTATATATATTTATTTTTATTACTTGTTAAGTCACGCTCATTTTTAATTTTATTTATATTTTTTAAACATTATTTATTTTATTTTATAAATATTAATAAAAAAAAATAATTTCAAATAATATGAATAATATCTTTATTATTTTATAGAAATCCACACACATTTATTTTAATTTTATAACTACTACTAAAAATAATTTTAAATAATATAAATAATATCTTTTATTATTTTGCAAACGATATATATATAAAATAAAATAAAAAATGAAATAAACTAACAAGTAATAAATATATAAAAGAAAGGCAAAAAAATTATTTTATAATATTAAAGTAGTTAACTAAATGTTTTAAAATAAAAATATTTATAGAATGATCAAATAGTTTAAATTTTAAAGCAAAGAAACACAAAATAAATACTAAAAATATAAAAATTGACTATTATAATATGTAAACTTCATATATTTCATAATTATTTAGCTAATTTATTATGCATTAAGAAAAAAAATAGTTATTAAAGATATTGAGGCATAACCTAGCTAGCTATTAATATTTCAAATATGCATTGTTGCAATCATTAAATGAAATAAGCATTAATGAAATTATTTAAAAGAAAAATAAAAAGAATCTGTAATCTTCTTATTAATTATAATTTCTTTCTTTAAGACTAAAAACTAAATAAAATAAACAAAATCTAAATATGTCATTAATTTCAATTTCAACCTCATCAGGATTTTATTGTCAAAAGATTATTAATTTTAAAGCAGAAATAATACACAGATAAAATATCAAGAGAATGAATAGATTGTCCAAATCACTGTCAAGTTAAAAGAAAAGGAAGTTAAGGCATTAGCATCAAAGTCCTTATAATAGTTGCTGTCAGCCTATCACTTGAGCATGGTTGGGAAACAAAGAACAAAGATAGTTTCAATGAATCAGAACTTTAAACTTTATTTGCTACCAATCAAAATTTCAGATGGGATTTTAAACAGTAATTGTACCTTTCTCTTTTTCTTTGTATTAGTTAATCAGAATAACTGTCCAATAACAACTCTGTTAAACTGGCTGTCATTGTCCCTTACTAATTTAAAAAGAAGAAGGAGAAGATATATTCATAGTCCTAAACATTACAATGGAAAACACTATTAGTGTGTTTAAGGGTAGCATGTTATTTAGTAATTTAGGGTAAAAATTAGAAACAGCTTTCTCAAAAGTAAACATTATATGCAATAATAGTGGAACAAAACTTAATTAAAGCCAACACAAAGTCATGTGCAGAAGCTGGATGGTCGGTTCCAGCCACTGATTGTCGCATGCAATGCCTAGACTAGAGCAATCAAATGATATGATTTTGCCTTTGTTTTACAGCACAAGAGTAAGGCTTTCTTTTTGTACCAAAATTCCATTCTATTAAGTTCTTTCAAGTCTATGTTTTTAGCATGGAGCAAATCTCCAAAAAATCATTCAGCTCCATATTGTTGAACAAACAATGCAGCATTCTCAGACTGTTTATATCAATCTAAAGAGCAAGTAAAAAAGAGCGGTTAATTTAGGAATCCGGCTTTGCTGTCTAACTTTGCAGACAACAAAATTTTTACAATAATTTTAGCCAAATTTATTCATCCTCAACGATGAAAAGAGATAAATATTGTATTAACCGAGTCCCAGTACAACCTTGCTATACCAATGAACAACAAAATGGGTTACTACATTTCAGGACTTTGGCAGCAACCCAATAACATAATTATTTATATATATATATATATATATATACAACAAAAAATCAATAAAAGAAAAAAAGAAGTCAAAACTAGAAAGACAATGAAAAAGAATGAGAGAGTGTTCTCTGTGGTAACAGAACTACAACACTCATATTGCACAAATCTTCCACCCCTGCAAATGAATGATTGTTATGAGGGAAGGAAAAAGAATAACTTTCCCGAACAAAATTTTTTAACTTGAATCAGTGTCCTTGCCACCAGCCCCAACTTTGCGGTGCCGCCTAGATCCAGGCTTCCTCCCTCGCCTTGACCTCCGAACCGAAATACTCACAGCCCTTTCAACTGAAGTTTCAACTGATGTTCTATTTTGCGATTCATGAGCCAAAACAGGCAGCGATGGTGGTGGATAAACAGGAGGAGGAGGAGCCATGCGCTCTAAAACATCCCTATGGTACTTCTGCAGATAGTAACAAGAAGGCAGGGATTACAAACAAATACATCATACACTCACATAATGCAGAAGAATTTGGCCATAGATAGACTAGTCAAAAGTACCATTGATATAATTTGTGGGAACCAGAGTTAGCTTTCAAACAAATAAAGCAATTATATTAAGGATCAAAAGGAGGCAACTAAACCAATAAGAAACTTTTGCCAAATGAGATACCAAGAAAACTTAAAAAGACCTGTGAGAGAGCATGTTAAGAAATAATAATAATCACCATCAGAAGAAATATTTCATTTGATGATTTGCTAAAAGTATATATATTTCTCACAATTTTCAGAAACACTTTATCTAGAGCTCCATGTGTTTTTTTTCTTTTTTTTCCTTTTTTGCAGGCTTCAACACAAGATTTTATCACCAGCCAAGTGTATCGTCCAGCAATTTCAACACGGACAAGATGAAGATGTAATGTGTTCAGTTAGTCATTTGGGCATATATATCAAGTATCAACAGCACTATAGAGATGCTGCAGAAAAATTGGTGATACGGGATAAGTTACAGGACAGTGTGAAATGCAGATCGTGCAAGTCACAACCTTTTATGAAGGCCACCATGAAAAAACCGGCATGCTTCATGATTGTAGTGTATAAACATACAGCCCAAAATATGAAGCAAAGACAATCACCACAAGAGTGAAGAAACCGTGATAAATCATGCAGTTAATAGAACAGAAACAAACTAACAGTTTAATTTTACATTTAGAATTTCGTAAAATAGTGCAACTTAAAAAGAAAGGGTATAAATTCCTAAGAGACAGGAAAGTGCACCTTAAGAAATCAATCAGTTAAAAAATATCAGAATGAAACACTTTATTGCTAACTAACATTGGAATGCTTTGAAGGATATTTTAATTTGAACAAGCATGATCCGCAATGCACAAAATTATTACCTGAACCACAAAGTTGCGCCTTTCACAGTCCAAGAACATGTTGACAGTCCAATTCGTTTTTGCCTGAACCTTATCCCTTACAGTAGAAAAGCTGATTTGATCTCTCGAAGTAAATCGATCAACTTCATTGAACCAAAGACAGGTAAAGAGGTTGCTAATAGGAATATGCTCCCTTACTATAACACATCCTTCAGGAACATCTACATATATATTGATCAATAGAAAATCTCATATCCACAATAAAAAAAAGTGCACTGTATATCAAAGAAAAGAAAGAAGAGGCGCAATGAAATAGAAAGAAAGAAAGGAATATTCAGCCCACCACTTGTGATAGGAAGTTTGGCGACAGAATATGGAGTTAAACCCTCCTTTTTATAAAAATCAATCTGAAAGTCGATGGAGGCATTATCATACTTTCCAGCCGCTTTATTTGCCTCAGCTTCCACAAACACATCAAATCGTTTATAATGTCTAGAAATTGCAAAAGAGGCATTTTTTCTCCATAGGTGCCTGAGGATTGGCACAAAAAAAATATCATTAAGAAGCTCAAAGTTGACTATGATAACACCAAAAAAAAAGGAACAACAAATACTAGTAACAGGTTGATTCTCTTATTTTAAAATAAGCTTCCACTAGTGCAACTTGGCATTCCTTTTGAGGCAGTATCTAATTTGCCAATCTTGGCATCTCGAAATTAATTATGCAGATATTACCTCTCTTTCTAAGCTCATTGGATAATCCATTCACCACCTTCTTGTTGACTTGTTATCCATGCCTAAACACATAGCTCGTCCATAAACAAGCTAAACCAGAAATTCTTAGCCCTAATAAGGCTGAATAATTAAATTATTAATTGGGAATAGGAAAGCAATAAAGAACTAGAAGTATTTGCAATACCCGACCTGCTCCCTCCTGAAAGTAGTGTTTTTTCTTCAATTTTATGACATTGACATTTGAACCCAGACACAATGGCCTCCCAACCAGTATTCTACAACTTTAGCCAAGGCTAAAAGACTGAAAGGCAACCACAGAGGGCTGGCCATTGAGAGATACATCAAAGAATATGATGATATACCACATGAAGACACTAGAGCAAAATAATGAGATTCAAAGAAATGGTTGGAACTTTGTGCATGCCACGAGTCCCCAACTGCAATTTGTGAAATTACATCTCAAAGATCTCCATATCAAAACAAAGAGAATATTTTCAGGAGTGGGCAGGGAGCATAGTTTTCGTGGGAAGAGTAGAATGAGAACAATTTTGTGAATAGATGGTATCATGATGCCTTTAGATCATTGAGTTTCAAGAATAGTGACTGATCTAGTATTCTGAAAGAACAGAAATAAGAGCCAAATCTTAAGATAGCATATATTCCTTATTACAAACCAATGCAAAGGCTAACAATACAATGTAAAATCAGATATTCAGAATAAAATACTAACACAAAGAGCTAAACTTGATTTATCTAAAAGGAGAAAAAAAAGGCGTGAAAAGGCAACGGGTGAAGCAAATAAACAACCAGGGGTTAATAAAATGATACATGGCTATGATGGTTCCAAATCCTGAGATTCCACTAATCAAATTGTACCATATGTCATGCCCAGCTAGCTTGTTAACCATAATCATTGACACTTGAAAGCATATCAAACTTTTGAAAACCACCAGACAAAGTTTTTAAAAGGATCCAGAAAAATTACGGGAAAGGAAAGAACAGCAATAAGATTTACCTTTCAAGAATTTGATATGGATCCACAAGAAGTTCGAGTTTCCCATCAATCCATAAAGAAAATCGGGCATTAGGAAATATCCTATGTGATAGAAGCTTCGGAATCTGTCAAAGGCAAAACCTGGGTCAAAAAGGCATATTAAGTGCTATCTTGCATATCTAACACAGCCTTTCAATCAGAAAATCCCATCAATCCTCTTTGAATAATGTAAAGTGAGCTCGCGTGAAATCAGGTAATAGAAGTTAAATATCATATACTTTAAAATATTATCCTAACAATTTTTTAGGTTGCTAAGCTATAAACACACACATACATAGACAAAGTCAACTATATGAATCCTCCAGTGAATGTTACAGAGCATTTATCAAGATAATGAACTGATTCCTCCTGAAAACAACTGCATGTGTATCACTTTTTGAACAGATAGAGAAACAATAAGTTGAAAACTCAACAAAACCTTAATCCCAATTTAATTGAGATCGACTATATAGATTTTTTTTTCCACTTAGAGCGATTATGAACTGCATCTTCGGAGAGATATCGGGCCACAAAATCATTTGCCAAGTTACAATAAGCTGAAGTGTGATAAAAAAAAAGAAAAAATAATTAAAAAAAAGGAAGAAGAAGAAGTTGCTGACAAAACTTAAGAGCATTTGCCTTTCCATTTCGTCGTCCATCTTTGTAAGGAAGATTATGAACAACAATAATTCTCCATATCCCAATCTTCCGCCTGCTGTCTAGGCCACTATTTTTCTTCAAATATGCTTCTGTTTCTTCATCTACAAACATGAAGAAGCAGACAGTCTTCCTGCTGTATTCACTAATATTTCTTGGCTGTTGGATTTCATCAAAGGCTCCTGAGAAAGAAGAAGATTATTTGATAAGGTACTAGCCAGCTCAGGCAGAAAAATGAACAGTTTAACTTCCACTATGCAGAGGAATACCAAATATTGCTGAAGCAACAACCACACCATTGCATTGCTCCATTGCAGCGAGGTCGGTTTCATCCATGTCAAATCCTGTATTTTGGCCAGGTTTTTTTCCTCTAATAAATCTGAATAATGCACATGCAACAGAAAAATATACACAATAAACATATATGAGGTAACAATCAGTACAAGATGTGACATGGATCAGGCCAAAATCTTACAAAACATCCACTAATTGTAAATATGCATAAGAAGAATCAAGAGAGAGAGAGATAGCATACCCACAATGCACATTCATTAACTCTCTAATATCATAAGAATCCCTTCTATGCTTTAGTGTAGGATACCCACCAAAGTCAGAGCCTCCAAATTCTGCATCTCTTCTTGGTGGATCCTCATATATATACGTCAAATTCTTAATTACTGGAGAAAATGAGGGGAACTTTGGTGTCAACGCAATTGCTTCTTCCACGGGAAGGTAACACACAGGACATGCTGAAAATGTATATCACCAATGGATCTCAGCAAAATCAATGACAGCATGTTTATTTATTATGTAGCAACTCAATATGCTGTTAACTTGAATCATCTACAGAGCTAGCACAACCGCAGAAATTTCCAACAGCACTGACTATCATTCATTAGGAGGGTGAGGAAGAACTTACGCCTTGGTCCAGTCCTTTTTCTATCAGCTGGTGGAGGAGGTAAAGTGAAGCTATTACATTGATGCCCTGGGGGAAGGGTGTAGCCTGTAAAATATTCAGCAGTAGGAGGTGGTGGAGGAGGAGGAGGAAGAGAAGGTGGTGAATTCAACACCCCATTAGTCTCGTTCTCTTGTATGTCAAAGCGCACAGTGCTATTAATCATCATTGGGACATGATCACCTTCCTGTGAATCTTCACCTGAAAACAAGCAATAACGTCTCATGGTTTAACCAGGAAACAAGTTACAACTGAGACCACCTCATGGAAAGGTGGGTAGAACTAAACTAGGTGAATAGAAATCAGAACTTTCAAATTACATGCTGCCTATATTCATATCTTTCAATTAGTTCATAGATAACCATATCCTTTTACGACATGGTGAGCAATGATCTCCCTGCTCATCTAACAACAGCACAAATGCACAAGTTAACTAAAACGCGCATAACACACACCTAAGCACACAGTTCACAATTCAAACTACCAATTCATAAAAATTAAAGAAAATGATGAACTATATCAGAAGCAACAAAGCATAGGCATGACCAAATCTAATTAATAACAGTAATGAATTTGTGCATTTCCTTCAAACGCAGAAAAGCTGAGCCATAATCACCACAATTCCATAAGCTATTTATTCACACATTACCCAAAAATAAGCAAAAAAAAAGAAGAAGAAGAAGGTAAATCATACCTTTTCCTACATACAAAACCCGGACGAAAACGGCAGCGGAAATTATACAGAGAAACAGCATTCCAACCTTTTTACGACCGGCGAACTTGCAGATCCAATGAAAGACTTTCTCCTTATCCTTTAGCATCTTGGCAGGTTTAGTACGGGTTGTTTGGACAGGCAAGTAAACACCGCCACCGTTCTGTTGATGTTGTTGAAAATGCTTCTCCAATGATCCATAACTTCCCGAACGAATCCCCAATGACCCTCCAGTCATTGTCTCTCCTTAAACCTCACACTAAACAATACCCCTCTCATCTCATCTCCTTCTCATGAAAAAAAGAAAAGAAAAATCCCACTAGTTCCTCTGATATTACTATCAACAATATTGCGAATCCACAAAGAACAAAGGGTTAAAACAGAAAAATAATCAAACCCAGTTTGCCAAATTGGCCAATGAACTAGTTTTCTTGAATAAGCTAGTCTAAAATCACCAAAACAAAAATGGGCAAAACAGCTAAATAGTTCAGACCCAGTTCACCAAATTGGCCCCAAACTACTGGGGCACCTTTAGTTTTCTCACTGAAATCAAAAGCTGTGTTAAACAAAATTGTACTCGACCATTCCCAAATTAAAAAATAAAAATTGAATTGAATTTTTAAGAGAATAAATCTAGGGTTTGTGCTTGGCAGATAGGGTTTTGAGCAAAAATCAAACGTTTGGTGAAATCGAGGTTTTCTTTCTATTTTATCAAATCTGGGTTTTTTTTCTTTTTCCACAAATTTCAGAGAATTGCATAAAAAAAAAAAGAAGGAAATTTCAATTCACTATTTACATGCTATGTAATTTTTAGTAAAAACGTCCAGAAATAAAAGCATGGAAATATTTTGATAGGCTAACCTACGCCATGTGCATGAATCTGGATGATGCGAAATGTGATCGGACGGTGATGTGTAGCCTTCAATTTTCAATATAAAAAATGAAACAAAATAAAATAATAATACACCTTCTGATACAAAGTCATAGCCTAGACATTTGACAAAGTTTAAGTAAGGTAATTAGTGGGATAATTGTGAACTTCAGAAACAAATTAAAAAATTGAATATGTTGCTTCCCACACGGTTTATGAAATCTACTTTCTCCTTCCCATTTTTATAACCCATTACATTTTTTTTAAATGCCATAAATTATAATTCACTTATCATAAATAAATTTATTATTATATTATTATATCTTTATTTAAATAACTATCAAATTATAAAAATATAAAAAAAGAACAGAGAAAATAATATTGATAGTTTTTAAATATTAAGAAACATTGCAATGCTAAAAAAATAAAAATAAAATAGACATATCATAATTTAATTTTCCTCCTAATATAATATCTAAAAAAAATATTCAATCACTGTTAAAAAATTAAAACATTATAAAGATTTATAGAACTCCACCTATACATGAGTTTCTTGTGTATAGTCGGTCCTAAGCTCAGGTAAAGGAGGAGGGTTGCGATAGATGACAACTAGCGTAAAACTTTTATCACATCTCATGATATGAATTCTAATAATAATATCGTTGAGGCATTCCCCACTTGCGATGCGCTACATCAAAGCCCAGATGTAGTGAAGAATAAGCAAGGATGTAGGGCATTCCCCGAATGCGACGCTCCATGTCGGCGTCCGAATGTGGTGCATAATAAACAAGAGTTCTCATATCATGGACTGGTATAGGTAAAGAAGTTAGTCCAAAATACGAATAATAAGAGTAATAAGAGAGATACAAGTTAAGATAATTGTAAAAGATTTTATAGGAATAAGCTTAAAAAAGAACAATTAGGGAGTAAGATCATAATAGAAACTTAAAATATTGGATCTCTTACAGGTAAACTGAGAGAACTTGTTGATATTATGGAGAGAAGAAAAATTAGTATTACTTGTATTCAAGAAAAAAAATGGGTTGGAGGGAAAATTAAATAAGTTGAGAATACGGGGTATAAAATGTGGTATACAGGTACAGATAAAAGTAAAAATGGAGTAGGTATAATTTTGGATCAGAATCTAAAGGAGACGGTTGTATCGGTGAAAAGAGTAAGCGATAGGATTATTTCAATTAAACTTGTGCTCCAGAATGAGACCATCAACATAGTTAGTCATATGCCCCTCAAGCTGGATTGGATGGGGAGAGTAAGCAAAATTTTTGGGATGATATGGATGAACTCATGCAAGGGATTCCAAATGATGAAAACATTTTATAGAAGGAGACTGAAATGGACATGTAGGAAAAGACATAGTAGATTTTAAAGAGGTACGTGGAGGGTATGGTTTTGGAATTATAAATGAAGAAGGTAAAAGTATCATTGATTTTGCTTTAGCCTATGGTTTGATTCTGGCAAGTACATATTTTACAAAAAAGGGAATCACATCTAGTGACCTTTAAAAGTGGGCAAAATAGAAGTCATATTGACTTTATACTTACAAGAAAAGTCAATCGAACTCGATGCAAGGATTGTAAGGTTATCCCAAGTGAGGCTTTGACCACTCAACATAGGTTAGTGGTTTTGGATATCAAATTTAAGAGGTTGATTAGTAGGCCAAGGAGGAACAATAGTCCTAAAATTAGGTGGTGGACTTTAAAAGGTGAAAAATAATTGTTGCTCAATGATGAGTTGGTTAAAGCTGGAGGGTGGGAGGACGATGTGAGTATGTCATCAAATGATATGTGGATATGTATGTCTACAACAATTAGAGGAGTAGCGAGAAAGATTCTTGGAGAATCTAAAGGGTGTGGACATCCCTCGAAGGAGTCTGTGGTGGAATGAGGAAGTGCAAAAAGCGGTAAGAAGTAAAAGGGAATGGTATAAGAGTTTGCCCAAGTGTAATAACAATGATACTTTTGAGCAGTACAAACAAGCAAAAAAATATGTTAAAAAGGCAGTTAGTCAAGTAAGAGCACAATCTTTAGAGAGTTTGTATGAGAAACTTGGAATAAAAGAAGGAGAAAAAGTTATCTATAAATTGGCTAAGATAAGATAAAAGAAATGTCGTGATTTAAACCAAGTTAAGTACATTAAAAATAAAGAGAATAAGGTTTTGGTTCAAGAAGAGGATATTAAGGAACGATGGAGAAGCTATTTTGAGAAACTTCTTAATGGTAACCATAGTGATAACATTGAGGGTTTAGACGTTAGGCCGGAGAAAAATGTGAAATACACTAGACGGATTAGATTTTTGAAAGTTAAAGAAGTTTTGAAGATGATGAAAGTTGGTAAAGCCTGTGGACCAGATGAAATACCTATTGAGGTTTAGAAATGTTTGGGAGATACAAGAGTTACATGGTTGACATCTTTGTTCAATAAGATCTCAAGTACAAAGAAAATGCCTAATGAATGGAGACAAAATAATTTGATACCTATTTTTAAGAATAAAAGAGATATTCAGAATTGCTCAAATTATAGAGGTATAAAGCTTATGAGCCACACTGTGAAATTGTGGGAAATAGTTGTGGAACATCATTTGCGATTACATACTTGTATCTCCTCAAATCAGTTTGGCTTTATGCCTGGTCGATCAACTATAGAAGCTATTTTTCTTATAAGAGATTTGATGAAAAAGTATAGAGAGATGAAGAAAGACCTACATATAGTTTTTATTGACTTGGAAAAGGCGTATAATAGAGTCCCTAGAGAATTTTATGGTGGGTTCTAGAGTATAGGGGAATATCTATACGATATATTTAAGTCTTTAAGGATATATATGAGGGAGCTACCGCCAGTGTCCGCACTGTGGGAGGGGATACTAAAGATTTTTTTGTTTCTATTGGATTACACCAAGGTTCAGCTTTGAGCCCTTATTTTTTCGCCTTGGTCATGGATGAGCTAACAAGACATATACAGGATGACATCCCTTGGTGTATGATGTTTGCAGATGATATTGTATTAATAGATGAGACTCAAGTAGGGATAAGCCAAAAGTTGGAGTTATGGAGAAGCACTTTGAAATCTAAGGATTTTAAGCTAAGTAGGACTAAGATTGAGTATATGCATTGTAGATTTAATATCAATAATAGAGAAAGAGGCAAAATTATTTTAGGCGGAATAGCAGTGCCTCATAATACTTATTTTAGATACCTTGGCTCTATTCTTCAAGACGATGGAGGTTGTGAAGAATATGTAAATCATAGGATTAAAGCTGGTTGGATGAAATGGAGGGGTACTACAGGAGTTCTATGTGATCGAAAGAAGCCAATTAAATTAAAAGAAAAATTTTACAGCACTGTAATACGGCCTGCGATGATGTATGGTAGTGAGTGTTGGAAAGTAAAAGGACAACACATGAGTAAAATGAATGTTGCGGAAATGAGAATGATAAGATGGATGTGTGATCATACTAGGATGGATAGAATCTGCAATGAGTGCATTAGAGAAAAAGTGGGGGTAGTATCTATTGAGGATAAGATAAGCGAGCATAGATTGAGATGGTTTGGCCATGTGAAACGAAGACTTAGCGATGCGCCTGTTAGAAAAACATAACAAATTAGAGTAGATATAGCTAAGAGAGGCAGTGGTAGGCCTAAACTGACTTGGTCAAAGATGGTCTAAAATGATCTTATGATGTTACATCTATTAGAAGAGATAACCTTAAATCGTATTGAGTGGAAAAGAAGAATCTGTATAGCCGACTCCAATTGATTTGAAATTAAGACTTTGTTGTTGTGGTTTATAAGGATTTATGGATCATGATTGTACGGTTTATTTATTATTTAAAATGACTTGTATATCTTTTGTTTAATAATAGTTAAAATTTTGAGATTAGTTAATGATAAAATAATGGTAAAAATATACAGGGGGCAATTAATTTTGAGATGAACATTACACGCGCACCAACCAATAATGGATCCAACACCAATACATCATCTCAATAAATGACCTTTCTTCTTTAATAGTGCAAAATGGAAACATTAACCAAGCACACCTTACCATTATATTTGGATTTTAGATTGTGAACTGAAATTTCTAGCAAATCTTTTTTTTTCTTTTTTTTTCTTATCATTTTTTGGTAGATTGGAAATTATATTGCAAATCTTTTTTGATATGGGTAATTAATGATAAGTTTTTATATTATGTTTGAATTTTTTTAATCTTGATCTAAAAAATAATAATATATTTTTTTCTTCATTTTATTAGATTATAAAAAAAATCTTGCTTGTTTCCTTAATTTTAGCTTGATTATAGTTTTTGAAAAAATTGGAAATTATTTTCTAGTTTGATTAATTATTTATCTTATCATTATTATGGATAAGATGTAAAGTAGAATTTAAATAATTTTGTTTATATGCTTGTCGATGGGATCATTTTTTATATATATGAATGTATTTATATATAAAATTGGATTACGCTTAAAAGAAAAAAAATTAGAGAATTTAAAATCAATGATATTTTTCATTTTTAATAAAAATAATGACTACTTTTTATGTATTTTATAAATTACGTGCATAAATTTATATTTTTTATATAATTTAACCGCAATTTATCTTTCCATCCAAATTAATAATAATCTAACTGTATGTTTTGTTTATAAAGGGTTAGCAGTAGAAAACAGTATAATAAAAATAAAAAATAAATATTAAAAAAACAAAATAATTTATATAATGTGAAAAAATTAAAAAAATATTGGAATTTAATCTCATAAGTCATACCATACAATTATTTGCCATCTTAACTATTGTTTGATTCAAAATGAGATATGACAACAGTCAAAATTATAAATTCAATAAAATTTAACAGATATAGAAGAAAATCAAGAGTTTTGTTAATTTGGTGGTTGAATTTATTTTTTTAGGGTAAAAAAAAATATTTTTAGGGTAAAAAAAAATATTTTTCTTTATAGATATAAATTATTTCAACCTCACACTTTAACTCATACTATTGTGCAATAATATATAGATAAAATAAATTATTATTTATCATTCAAGGATACAAAATAAATTTCCTCATAAAAATCCAAAACAAAATAATAATTACATTATATTGAAGAGAAAAATAAGAAGGAAACGCACTACTCCTCTTCTTTTCTTCTTCTTTATCTTTTATTTTGTTTTTTTTAATATTATTTCTTCATTTTATTCTTAATAATTTGCTTTTTTAGCAAAATATCATTGTCTCTTGCCTGAATTGAAAAATATTGCATATTTTTCAAGTCACGTTGCCACATGATAGCACATTTGATATATAAGAGACATGATGAGGTTAACATGCCAACTCATTCTAATTAAACATATTTAATTAATTGATTAATTAATTATTGATTATCAAATGATATTGGAATCTTGATTTGGAATTGATGGAAATTAAGGCATCATTTTCACCCTAGCTTCCTATATTTGACAAATTCATGTAATTTCCTCTTGTATTATTAATGTACTAATTAGCACTCCTTAAAAATATATATATATACACTTACAATTAATAGAGAAACTTAAGTATTCATTAAATCATTTGGCTAGAGTTCTAATGATGTTTAAAAGATTGCATTTTCTCTTGTGCCTCAATGCTTTTGTTTAACATTTCATTGTTGAATTGGCAATAATAATATTGTATTTAACTGGTCTTTTAATCTAATGGTAAGATGAGATAATTTTCAAACTGAAAATTTAAATTTAAATTTTGCCGATTTAGATATTTTTCACATAATTGGAAAAAAAAAATATATAATGGATTCTGAAGGCTAGTCTAGTTTATAAATAAATATATTATTTTGCTTTATTAATTGTGATTTCAATTTTGATACTAATCAAGTCACTATATATATATATAACAAAAGACAAGTTCATTAGTTATTTAAAAAAAAATCATCATGGATTTAAAACAACTATTCTGAAAATTTATTTCATTATTTTTTTCACATCATTATATTTTTGTAGATTTCAATTAAATTTATATAAATAATATATTTATTATTATCTTTTTATCATTTCTTAATTAGTTCATTTATTTTATTTATATTAATATTCAAAATTATACAAAAATAATATTTAAATTTAACAAAACATAAAAAAAATTTTGAGTGCAAGTATTTTAATATTTATAAAAATATAGTTAAATAAAATATATTTTATTTATATTAAAATCCAAAATTATTATAAAAAATTTAAATTTAACAATATATAAGAAATATTTTGAATATGTTAGTAATATTTACAGAAATATATAAGTTTAAAAAAGTATGTTAAAATTCAGGAAAAAACATATGTCCCCCACTCCCTAGCTCAATTAACTAGGATATATATAAGAAATTATATCATGAACTCAGTAAATGAGCACTCATTAATGAAAATTAAATAAATACAATTATTTTTCTTATTATCTTCCATTTAGCAGTTTAATATAATAATTCTAGTTATGATATAAAATTATAAATATTATCTCTTTTTTAGAGGATTTATAAATATTATTTCTTTACTATGTCAAAAAAGTAAATTTAATAAATATTTGAAATTTATCCCACATAATACAATTTAATATATTATAATGAATATTACTTTAGCTTAGAAAATTTAAAACATGTATCTTAATTGAAAAATAAATTTATTTTTATTTACCTATTAAACTTATTATTAAATATTAGAAAGAACTACATCCTAAATTATAATATAACAATAAATAACTACCCTTCTGTTTTAATTTAAATATTATTTTTAAATTCTAATTTTATTTTAAAATATCTAACGTTCAACAATACTAAGATAAAATTTTAATATTTTTTACTAATTTACTCTTCATATTTAATGTTATTATTAATGAGTGAGAAAGTTAATTAAACGTAAATATTGGAGAGATGCTATTATTTAAGTATAAATTGATAACTCTAGTCATTTTTTTATATGAATAAAATCTTTTAAAATGATGTTTAAATTGAAAAAATTTATGTTGAGAGGGAGTATACAATATGAACTATAAATTTATGTTCAAATTCTCATTCATAATTATACAAAAAAAATTATTATTTTTTTAACTGAAAAAAATAATAGTTATTGGAATCAAAACAATAAATAAAAGTTAATGTAGATATGGCACTAAGTTAATGTGGATATGGAATTCTTGCCGCAATTGACATTAAAATAGTGGAGCACACAATGAAATAGAGGGACTTAAACAAAAGGCCGGTGAAAAGCCATAAACAAAAGGCCGCAAAAGGCGGCATAGGCCGAAATTTTGTGCTACGCTCACTGAAAGGGGGCCAATTGGGCAATCAACAATCAATAAATTAGTACAACTTGTTAATTTATGTCTGTGATTAATATATTTATTTTTATATATTTTAAAATTTATAATTAAATTAACATTCTTTTAGAATTACGAGACAAAATTTAAATTTTAAAATTAGATTTATTTAACTAATAAATTATATATATTTTTAGCTTTAGAAAAGAATACAAACATGAGTTCATAATTATAATAGCATAAGTATTTATTGTGAAACTATACTTTAGTGCTGCATAATATATTTAGTCATTAAATATTTAAATAGTTATATTTAACATTTCCAATTATTATACTATCTAGAATTCAAAATTTTTAATGTTAAAATTTTAATCGGCAACTTTAATCACTATGAATGTATGAATTAATGAAAAAAAAAAAACTCTAACTAAAGCATTTTATTACAAAATAAAAATAGAAATACTTATTTGAAATTAATAATTTTAATATTACATATATAATATATAGGTAAATATAACTATATAGTTCAATTTATTTTATATTAAACAATGTGAATGTTTAGATATTAATTAAAATATTTTAAAATCAAAATAAAATATTATATTGTTTAATTACTTAATTAGTATTGTTATAATTATTTTAAATTCAACAAATCGTGTGGCCAACTCGAAGCAACTATTCGGTTGTTTTTAGCAACCACTCAATCCAATTCCTAATACAACTTGGCAAAACAGAGGTACAAATTGCTTTTTTGTCTTATTATTTATTTTTATTATTAGAAAATGAGTTGATAAAATTCAAAAATAATATATACTAACTTGGACTTTAAAAAAAATTAAAATGTTTTTCAAAATTATTGAATTTATTAGTGTCTTTAACAATATGTGCATCCAAATTTAAATTGTTGAGTTACTAACCCTTTCAATTATATGAATCATTCCTAATTACTATTAAAATGTAGATGTTCGGTGGGTCAATTAACCAATTGATTGAATTACATTTTAATCAATTATTTTGATTATTAAATTTATTAACTAAATTAACTGATTTTTATTTTTAATTAATTTAATTAATTAACTAAATTATCTTCGGTTGGTTCGATTAAACAGTGAATTAACCCAATTTTCACTTGTATTTTAAAGAAGCTTGGATCAGGATTGCAGAAGATGATTTGGGCCAATATCTTGAAGCCATATTAAATAAAATTTCTTCACAAACAATAACATATAAATTTGTAGAATATTTCTTTTTAGTAACAAAATTTTAATTATAAAAATAATTTTAATTAAAAACTGATTTTTAATGTTTTTAAATTATTAGACTAATCACTAAAATTCTAACTATATTAAATAAACAAAAGTTATAATTCTAGCTAGAACATCAACAGAAGCTATCAAATAATCACTGCATACATTTTATTATATTTAGATTATAGTCCAATAATTTTTAAAGTTATAATTGAGTTTCAGTTTATTATTTTTTTTTTATCAAAGTTTCAGTTTATTATTTAATTCTTAATTTTAATGAATGTATATTTTTTTGAACTTGGGTATTGTTATAATTATAAAATATCTTTTGCAGCGTTTCAATATTTGAAAGAAGTTTCAGTAAAATTGAGAATAATAAGTATGCTCTGAAACTCGAGACTTGTGGCAATGAAATGGAACGGCGTGTTTAATTCTAAAACAGTGTAATTTCTTTTTCCGTTAATGGTTAGCCGATTAATCGATTTTAATTAATTATTAATTAACTAAAAAAATTTTAACTTTATAATTTTTAACCGAATCGATCGAATAATCTCTATGATCAATTAATCAAACTAATTTTTTTATCAGTTAATCAAAAATTCAATTAGTTAACCATTTTATGTCCACTCCTAATTATTACATTTTATTAAGTATTTTATTTATCAAATGATGAGAGATTCATTAACCATCACAATCAGAAAAAATATATAACCTGAAATGATCCGTGACTAAAAAAATATAGAAAACAAGTTCTTCCCTTGACCACAAAAGTGATAATCCCTAAGCGCTAATGGCTAATAAGAAAAATCATATCTACCTACAATATAAATAAAGGGGCTAAGACCCTAATACAATACTCTAAAGTTAGAAAAATAACAGAAAAATATAAAATTAATCTTCACATGCCAAAGGTCCTAGACATCCTCAAATGTAAATACCACTAAAAGTGATAGAATAAATAAATATTTCTTTCAATCGAGGGACACCATTAAAGAGAGTTTGGATATATCAGTGCATTTGAGCTTGATATAGGGAATTTAACCAAAAACCCAACTCTTCCTCTTCCTTGGATACTGACCAAGGATAGAACACAGGGAAGAGTAGATATATCTAACTCCAAGCCCCATAGATAACTAAGGGCAAATGAACTTATGTCTATGTATAAAAATTCGCCGTCATGAACCTATAGAAGGAGGAGTATAGATTGGAGTGCTTTTAACAAAATTGTTTTTACATAACACAAACCATAATAATTACTGTTGTGTTTAAAAAAGAAAGAGATATGAAATTTAACTATCAACAAAAAAAAATAGTATTATTCTTTAAAAGAACTCCACCTAAAGCTAGTAAAATAAAAAAGGCTTCATGAGGAAGGAAACCTAAAAGAGAAAAAAAAACCAAAACCTAAAAACTACAGAAAACTAACAAGAGAAAAAAAATAAAGAAAAATAAGAAAGAAGAATAAGAGAGGATATATGGTTGTCATAGGCTTAGATCAAGATCTAGGTTTAACATGGCTATAAGAGAAAAGGTTGGGGAAACAATGGAAGAGAGAAAAAGATGGATGAAGTGTAATTGCCTAGTTCAACCAAATAATTTATTATTTTATCCCTATTTATTTCAATAAATACTTTTTAATTCAAAATAAAATTTCATTAATAAATTAAAGAGTATATCTATAAATTACAAATAACATTATATAATTTTAAAGTATACAAAATACATATAATTAATAAAATTATTAGTTCTCCTTAAACTCCATGAATTTTTTCAATGCAAACATTGAATAATGATGCTCAATAAATACTTTTAATACTATAATTTTATATTATTTTTAATTATTTTAACAATAAATATATTTATAAGTTATTTTTTACTAAAAAAAGTTAAGCATTTATTAGCCATTTAAAAGTACTTAAAATAAATATATAACTGTTTAAAATTTTAAAAACATATAAACTCAAATTAACTTATGAATATTTATTACTTATAAGTTAATTTTTACAAATTAAGCCAAACACCCCTTAAATAATGACAAGTAACACTAAATAATGACTTTATTATTGCAAGCATGAGCATATTATGACTGGGTTCGTAAAAAGACGAGTTTAAATAAATTATTTTCCTTTAATTTCAATTTAATTTTAATTCAAACCAAAATTTAAAAAATCCAATGATTTTTGCTATTTATTCTATGAAGTTTGAACCAATAATATATTTTCTCTATCTAAGATTGATAGAAATTTTTATTTTTCATTTCTGTCAAATTATAACCCACTCACTATTTTAATAAGTTAATTAATTTAAATTTCTATTAAATCTATATTTAATGTTACTTGCAAATAAGATAAAAGTATTTGTCCAAACTATTAAATATATCTCATACCAAAATAAAGATATAATAAAAAAATTATATACAAATTTATATTTTCATTAGAAAATATCTTTTTTTTTTAATTTTTATGAAGTATAAAATGTGTCTATTAATTTAGCACAAAAAAAAAGTATATATAGATAATTCATAATTATTATGTCCAAATATAAGTCACCAATATACTTTCAATAATATGTTAAAAATATATTTTATATTTTAAAATATTTTCACTGAAATTTGAATTTAATATGTTAATTTTCTTTTTAATTTATTAATTTCCTTCTTTCAAAGAGATATATTGAAATTATAAATTGAATTGGGCTAAGTTTGAGAATATATAATTTTAAATGTGTTCGAACTTAGAAAAAAAAAATTTAGGAATTGCTGGACTTGATTTTAGTATAAAAATGTATGACAACAAAATTTGGCTGAGCCAGGTCCTTAAATAAATAGGATGAGTGACAAGTGTGCACGTGTACATCAAAATAATAGATTAATATGATCAGTTGTTATTCTCTTATTAGCTTATTACTGCAAATTAATGACTATAAATCTGAAACAAATAAATCTAAACTTTTAGTAAGAGTATCACTTAATGAATCTGAAGACTAGTTTTAATCTCATTACATCAAATATTAATTTCTGAAAAACCCAAAAAAAAAAAAAAATTAGAAAATAGTAATTTAATTATCTTTATTTGTCGAAGAATGATAGGTTGCCTGTTGCCATTTGATGTTTTTAAGTTTTATTGTATTATTATTATTATTTAGAATGTGGAATATATTTTTAATTACAAACATCTTATAACTTAACAAATGGACTCCTAGAAACTTCTAAATTAGTTTTATTTGTAAGTTATTTATTATTAATATTTATTTTAATTTTTTACACTTAATTAACCTATAAAAATGAATATATTCAGTTATTTTCTTTATAAATTTTGAAATTAAGTGGCACATAAAAATTAGGTAATTGCATATATATTTTTTTCTTTTGACGAGAAAGGAGACTCCAATTTAAGAAAAAATGTATATGTGTGATTAATCTATCAGTACAGTACTGAATTTAATCTTCTATAAATCAAATAAAAAATCTTTAAAAAATGTTCATATTTGTATATTGTGAAATTAATTTTAATTACAACAACTGAAGATATGTGGTTTTGAATTTCTTCTTAATAATTTAATTTTTCTGATGATACTTGCTAATATTATTTTCAACTATTCATAAGGAAATTAGGGTTAAAGATTTGTAATGAACTTGTAATGTTGTGCTAAAAATGTTAGTGCTTAAATAAAAAAAATTCTCAGTAATAACAATTTGAAAATGCTAACTGTCATTGACCTAGAAATATATAGTTTGTATAATTTATTAAATTTAAACTTTTAACATTCTTCACTTCATTATTATTTTTTTCAATATTTAAATATCAGTTAATGTAATTTATATATTTTTTAAAATCTTTAATTTAAGATAAATCAAGAAAGATAAATAATCAAAAAATAATTGAAAAAGAAATTAATGGAAAAAAGACTTAATGTTCTAAAAAATTCTTAGATAGACCTAGTTCATGATCCAACTCATGAAAGTAAATAACAAATCGTGATTTGAAAAAAAAATTTAATAATTTTTTTAAATATTATAATTCAAATTATAATTTATAATTAATCTGGTCTATGAATGAGAATATGAATCAGATTCATGTAAGAATTTATTTTATTGTTCTTTAGCATGATCAGAGAGAGTACTGCTATTAGATCCATATGAATTGATCAGTAGAGTTTAATTTATAGATTAATATATAAATTTACTCATAATTTTATTAATTCTTATGATTATACATTATTTTTTTATGACAATTCCATCTTATAATAATAATAATCTTATTCAAATTTAAAGAGTAAATAAGAAATTACCTTTGAGTTTACTATATCCTACAATCAATTTAATTTTAAAATTTTTGTAGAAATTAATTGAATTCTTCATCCTTCAAGATTTTTAAAATTACTAGTAATTCAGCTAATTAAATTTCGAAAGTTACAAATTTTCATTAATTTCAATTAAAATTTAACTATTAAATTAATATTATAATGTAATAGATTCAATGATTAATTTTACTTTTTAATTAATGATTTTTTATGATTATAATATAGGGTATAATTGCAACTAAAATTTTAAACAGAAATAATATTGACAAAGAAAAAGAATAAAATTTTTCAAAAGTGCAAAAAATTTATGACAAATTTAGTCATATCTTTATTATTGATAAAATTGAAATCAATAATCAAATAAAAATTGGATAACATAGTTGTACATGCAATTCGTATGTAATTGGATAACATATTTTTTTCTTAAATATCAATGGTATTTCATTTTATATTTAGAAAAATAAAATTTTTATATATAAAAAAAAGTAATTTGCTGCAGAGAGGTAGAACAATGGACAAAATATAACACAATAAAATAGTAATTTGCCCCCACAAAAAATAGAACAGAAAAATATGAGGAAGGAAGAGAATCAAGAGATCTTGTATTTATCTTATATGTTAAAAAAGAAAGAAATTATGTTAAAATATAAATTTTGTTTTCATCAAAAGAAAGCGCATAGGAATTATTGTGAAAATAGTTCATTTTTATTTTTAAATAATTTTAATTTTTATTGATGTAATTTATATTTTCAAATATAATTATAATCTAATAAATAAATTTTATTTCATATTTATTTAAATAAAATTTTAAAATCTTGAATATTTATTTTCATTACAATTGTTATTCAAAGCTAAATCAAATAAATCCAATTATATATATATATATATATATATATATTTTGCTTTCTATAAAACTAACTAAAAAAATAAAAAAAAATTATAAAACTACGGACACTTTTAAAAATATTTACATATTTAAAAACCATAAAAATATACATTTTTTTTAATGAAAATTGACGTTCTTCATTTTCTTCATCAATAAAACTTCATCCTCGTCTTTTTCATCAATAAAACTCCATCTTTTATCTTTTTTCTTCAACAAAAAATATTCATATTCATATTTTTATTAATTCAATAAATCTTCATCCTTTTCAAACAAATTTTTATGAAAATCTAATTTCGCAAATTTCTCCATCTATAATATCAAATCGGTAACAATACAAAAATATAATTATAAATCGAAGCTTAAAAATCTTAAACAAAGAATAATTAAACACAAAAACTAAAAGAAACCATATGAAATTTTTTATTGAAAAAGGTTAATCTTTATCTTCATCTCCTCTTTCAATGTAATCTTCATTTTCATCTTTTTTTTTTTAAATAAATCTTCACATTCTTAAAAAAAAAATTAAATCATTAAGCGAAACTAAAAAAACATATAAAATAAAATTATTAATTTATTATTTATGCTAATTGTGTTAGAAAAATATAAAATAAAAAGTATTAATATATGATATATAATAAAAAAATAGAATAAAAGTGTTGATGTACTGTAGATATGTACATAAAAAATACATAATAAAGTAAAAAACTATTAATTCCGTTACGTAGATATTTGATAGATATTATCGATATTGTGTATATGTTAAGTTTTTAGTATATATGTTGTGTTTATATTATGTAGATATTGTGTGAATATTGTTTGTATGATGTGTAAATATAAAATTAAAAAAAAACTAGAAAATATTAAGTAAAATTTATGGATATTTTGTATATGTTAGGTAAATGTTTGATAGATTTTTAGTGTCCCTTATATATTTTGTGAAAATATGACATTAAAAAAATTATTTCTGAATAAAAAAATATGAATAAAAATAAAATTAAAAATTAAAATAGTAAAAAAATAAAAAATCACCGTACAAAAAATAGATGGAAAAGTAGATGAACTGTTATTGTTATGTATAAATGAAAAAAAAATACAATAAAAATAAAACTGAAAAAATATATAATTGAAAACGAAAAGATTAGTTAGTATATTTAAAAAGAAAAAAATGAAAGAAGGATAAATTGTATAATTTCATTTTTTTAAGGTCCGATTAGATTTTAGATTTTGAATTGGAACTTCTTGTCTCCTGAAATCTAATCAAAGAAAGTTAAATGCTTTTGTTCCTTAATAAGTAATTATATTTTTTTGGAGTTTTTATGCCTTTTAGTCTGATAATATATTGGGCCAACCGCTCTGTTTGTAATCGTAGGCTGCCATTTACTACCGGTCAATTATTTTTTTAATATATAAACATTATTTTTATACTATATTTAAAATGCAATGAATGAATAATAATGGGATTGTACTAATAAATGTGTTCTTATTTATTTATTTTTTATTATTAATGACTGTTTTTAATTTTGTACAGTGGGTAGTGAAAGACACGTGAGTTTTATAATTTTGTATAAAATTTAACTTTTTTTTAACACAATTCCTAATTTATTTTTTGTTACCTTTATGTTTTCGTTTTTTAAACAAAAGGTTATATATATATATATATATATATGGATAAAGTAAGGAAAAGAGATGCCTTATAAGGTTATATTTGAAATTCTGTAAGTTCGTTAATCTTAATTGAAAATATTTATAATTTATATTTTAAAATTAGTATAATTATATTATTAGTGTCTGAAATTTTTAAAATTTAATAATTGGATTGTTTAACTTTTTAAAATATCAATTGAGTACTAAACTAAAAATTATGTATAATTTTATTGTTTTAGCCGGTTGTAAATCAGTTATAGATAAATATTATAGGTATAATTATATTATTGGTGTCTTAAATTTTTTAATATTTAACTATTGAATTGTTCAATTTTTAAAGATATTACCTTTTATTAATATGTGTCATCCAATAAAATAGTTTTTAATTTATAATCGACTCAAATAACTAGATTGTATATAATTTTTCAGTTTTAATATTCAATTGATATTTTAAAAAATTGAATAACTTAATTGTTAAATTTTAAAAAGCTCAGACACTAATATTATAATTATATCTTTAAAATTTACGAACATGCAAATAAATTTCATGTAAGTTTTGAGTTATTAAATAATAATTATTACTATTATTGCTTTGCTATTTATAATTATTAGCAAAATAAAACATGAAAAATTTTTATGACTTAATTTTAATTTTCATATAATTTATTAAATTTTTATTTGATTAATTTGTGTTCCGCAACCACAGTTTAGTTGGGAATGTTTTCATTATTTTTGTGTGAATGATTGAATTTTTACTCCAACAATTAATTAATATGGTGGGAATTTAAAGAGTAGCAAAAATTTAATTAGAGAACACATATGTTGACAAATCCACATCACTTCACATTGTATGAAATGGTAGTAAAGATAACATTTTCCTCATTTGAGCATTTGACTCTCAATAGGATAAAGAAAGAATTAGAGGCCCCATAGGAAATAAAATTTTCTCATCATTTTGACATATTTATGAAGTCACCAACCCTTTTTTTTTGCATTTGCAATAATATATATATATATATATAATTGATTATATTTAAAAATTTTTAGAAAATAAATATGCTCTCCAATCATTATGTTTGAAATATATTTTAGTTTTAAGATCTATATATCATTTGGATATAAGACATACAATAACCAGTTTTATGATTGCATAATTTTTTTAGAATAATTAGGTAGTTAGTATTATGTCGGATCAAATTTAACTGTTATTTATTTTGGAGTGGAACGATGGAAGGAGGGTCCGGTAATCTTTCTTGTCGGCAGGCTTCAGTGACTCATCGTTGGTCGTTTCGCTTTAATACGCCACGAAGAAAATTAAAAGAATAGAGAACCTAATGTTTTTATTTTAATTTTTTTAGTGCTAAACGATGGCATTTTGGAAGCTGGGTAAAAAAACATAAAGAGGCTTTGGTTAAATTGCTTTGTTTGAGTAAACTTTTTGTCTACTAATTTAGGGTTTGACTCTTTTAAAACTTTGCGTATAATCTTATAATTTGTATTTTTTCTAAAAAAAATTATAAAAATAACTTTAAAAATTATAAATATACTATATAAATAAAAAATTTATAAATACATTACACAAAATAAATTTTATAAAAATATGATTTGTTTTTAATATATTTTTAGTATATATTTAGTATTTTTTTTGGCATATTTAGGGTATGTAGTAAAATTATAAAAAACTAAAATACATTAAAAAATTTAAAAATAATATTTTATGTAATTTCCTTCTTTCTAAGCTAATTATTATATATGTTTATCAAAACAAAATTATATTACTATTGAATTAATTAGTATTCTTTAATTGTTTAAATATAGAGTAAAGACATTCAACTAACCAAAATGGATACCAAATCAGTTTTTTTATAACATTAATGGTTTTTCTCTATTTATTAAAATACATTATATATAGATTTTATAATTCAAATTTACTAATTTAAAAAATTTACGTGCCAAGTTATTTTTATAAAAATTAAAAATAAAATTATTATGCAGTATATTCTAAAGATGCAGAATCGTATAATATATTTGTCACCTCTCAATCATTAATAAATTAATGATAAAAATTAGTTATTGCACTACTATAATATTAAAAAAAGATAATTTTATTTTTAATTTATTCTCAATAAACTTATATATTGAAAACAATTTTTTTTTGCTTTAAAATTTTGGCCTCTTTTATCTAAATTTTAGTTTCTTCACTAAATTTATTGATATGCTAAATATAAAAATAATATATATTTAAATTTGTTTTACAGGAAAATTGTGAGTTGAAAACAACATTTATGATTACGTAAATTTTTTAAAATCATTTGACATTTAATATATATTGTGTCACAATTAAATTTAATTATTAAACTCATATATACATTTATATGTCTAAAGTGCAAACATATTCTTTTTTTTTTTTACCAGCTGAAAAAGTAGCGAGTTGAAAACTTAAGTAAAACTTTTAAAAAGAAATCACCCTCATGTAAATTATGAAAATTTAGAAATATATTTATACATGCTTCTGGGAATTGCCTAAAAAGCTCTATTTTTTTTTTTGGTGAAAAACACAATAAGGAAACGATGGAAGAAGGTGTTATTCCAGTCAAAGCCAGCAATAGCAATCCATGTCTGTCTAGAGAAGGGACAATCTCTGAGAACATGCAAAATAGATTCCAGGTAGTATCCACATCTTGGGCAACTGCTTTCTGTTGTCAAGTGTCTTCTGGTCCGTTCCTCATTGGTCATTAGCTTGCCCCTGTAAACAAGCCAAAGGAACATGCACATCTTCTGTTGTCCTGGCCATCTTCAGATGAGGTCCCATACCATATTCATATCCTGCCATGTGTTCCAGAGCAGCAGTATACGCTGATTTCACAGAGAACTGACCATTAGATTCTAATCCCCAATGCATCTCATCTGCTGCTCCTTGACTGGAGGGAGGAGGCTGAGAAGCAATGATAGAAGTCTACAAGAAACGAAGTCTAAAAGCGGGCCAAAGGCAAGATATATACTTTAATTATAACAGGTCCGGCGGCTTTTGCCTTTTGTAATTGTTCCGTTTTCCAATAAGAGAAAGGAATGAAATATTATATACGTAGTGCGTCGTTTCAAAAGATTAATTTGCGTAGCAGCCTAAATGTTGCGTAAGCAAGCAAGCCAGGTAACGATCTCATCAAATTAATCATCCTATTAAATCATTGATTATTGGATTTAGTCATTTACTAATTTGAGGAAAACTTAAAAACTATCATCGATTCTTAAATTCAGGATCATAATTCATATGAGTTTATGTTTAATTTTCATTATTACATTGATGAGAAGTTTAAATTTGCACTAAACAAAATAATGATAATGTCATATGACTTCAAATATTTTTTTGTTGAATTTTCCCCTTACATTCCAAAGAAGCTTTCTTCTCCGTGTGAACGAAATAATGTCATTATCGTAACCACTTTATAGTTTGTGTGGTCAGATTATCATTTCACACGAAATATATTGATAATAGATTTTGAGATCAATTTAGTTATTATTCATAATTTCAAAAAAGATTAAAAATTATCTAATAATATAATTTAAATATTTAAAAAATTAATACGATATTTATCTAATTTTTATCTAATAATTAATTATTTTTTAATAAAATAAATTAATTTTTAAAATATTAAATTTATTATTATTTTGAGAATTTAAATATGATTATAATATCCATATTGATAATAATTATTTATTATATATTATATAAAAAATAAATTACATATTGATAATAATATAAATAAATTTTTAGAATAATTATATTTAAATTAACACATTAATAAAATAAATTTATATTAATTTATCTTTTTCGTTATTTGTTTTAAATATGATATTTTTAAAATTTTACGCCATTCGTTTTATTTAAATCGTTGCATTTAGCTCATTTATACATATATTAAAAAATTATTAAAATTTTTAAATATTATAAAAAATTATTTTAAATAAACTAAAATACAATCTATTCAGGAAGTTGGCATATAATTAAATTTTTCATGATCATACTGTCACATCAAGCTAAAACCTAAAAATATAAGGTGGAGTTTGATAGCAAAAATAAATAATTTAGATTTATGGCAACCATTACATTAAGTCCTAAAGTTAAAGGTATTCATCTAAAACTACATTAATATAAACATATGTTCTTCCAATTTTAAATTATTAGGGACATTTTTTTTATTTGTCTCAAAAGTACAATAGTTAAATTTTTATTATATTTATTTTTAATATTATTTATCAAAAACATTTAATTGATATATCTCATACTAAAATAAAAGCACAATATGAAAACTATATATAACTTTATATTTTAAAAATAAATTTTTTTAATTCTTATAAAATAAAATATATTTATCAATTTGAAACTAAGAGAATATTATTTTTTTAATTTTAAGAATTTAATAAGTTAGTTAAAAAAAGGAGAAAACTAAGTAAAATAAAGATGGATGGGATGGAATGATAATCAAAACTATTAAGGAAAAAAAAACTAAAAATTAGGGTATGAAAATATAGGGATAAAAGCAGACAGCCTATGGATTAAAAAATTTTATTTTAAAAAATTAACGGATTAAATTAGACAATTTAAAAATTCAGTGTCGGGCTTTTTTTTCCCTAATAAAATTGCAATTCCTACAAATAATAATAAATGCAATGTCCAAATGAAATAAATATACCTCAATCGCTCAACACCGTTGAAAGCTAAAAGGTTACTATAAATATATTGTATTAACCAAACACTTGGATCGGGTCTTAGGACGCCCGTATAAATACTTGTATTAACTAAACACTTGTATAAATATATCGATTAATTTGATTAATTAACTAATTAAATTAATTGGTTAATTAAATTATTTTTTTTAAATTTTTAACTGAATTGACAGAATTTTTATTTAGATCGATTTGATTAATTAATCGAATTAAATCGATCGGTTCGATTAATTAACTGAACCGATTAATTTTTTTTAAAATTTTATAATAAAAATTTTATTTAGAATAAAAATTAATATAATTAAATAACTAAATAAAATTTATTAAAAAAAATAAAAAATAACTTTATTTTGCAATAAAAATTTATATTTATAGTAAAAAAATTAATATAATTAAAAAATTAAATAAAAAATAATAACTAAATAATTTTTTTAAAAAAGAGTTCGGTTAATAGTTAACTGGCGAACCAAACTGGTTAACTGTTAACCGAATTAAAAATTAAATTTATATAAATTTTTTGACCTAACTGATCAAATTATTCTAAATTCGGCTAGCTAAATTAAATTTTTGGTGAGTTAACTGAAAATTTGGTCGATTAACCAAATTTTACCCACCCTTACTTATCGTCAAGTTTTTAACCTAACAATCAAAAAAACTAAAAAATAAAAAAATTAATTTATGAAAAAAATGAGAAAGAAAAATTTAGAGTGAATTTCAGTAAATTCTCCTTTCTTTTTTTTAATTATAAAAATAGATTAATAATTTTAAATTATAAAAATAGATTAATAAAAATGTATTCTCTTTAGTAAAAAATATATATATTAAAGATATATATATATATTTAATTTTTTTAGTTGATTCAACTCAATTCAGAGGCGGAGATAAAGGGGGTCCCATAAGGCCCTGTTCCCCCCTCAGTTAAAAATAAAAAAAATTTAGGTATATTTGAGAATGAATATTATATTGGTTGAGATGGAACAGCTTGGCCTTACTATGTGAGAGCACGCAACTTCGATCCACGCTCCCAACATTTTTCATCCTTTTTTTTCCAATCTTTAAAACTGGGCCTTTTAATCAAGCCCATTACAAACAAACAAGATTTGTCAATGACTCTGCCCATTACAAACAAACAAGAATAACTTAATTGTGACTCTTTTTCTTCTTTCTCACGTTTCTTCTTCGTTAATTCCTTTTTTTTTTTCGATAACAGTTTCTTCCTTTTTCAATTTTATTCTTTCACCGATTGGCACCAGCAAGGCAGCAGCAACAAGTTAAGAATAGGTACACCACTTACTTTTAATCTCATATTTATTTTGTTGCAATTTTTTTATCTTGCTAAAATGAATTGAAATTTGAAAAATAATGAATTAAGAAATTGACTTGAATACTTGAGGACATTATAAATTTGAAATGTTTAATTTGATTTTGTAGTATGAAGTTTTTTTTTTTGAGAAAAGTAGTATGAAGTTAAATTGAAATTATTATTTTTTTGTAGTTTATAACCTGGAATTTTTTTATTTCTTTTATAATTTGATATTTTTAATGTTTAGTATTTAAGTTGAATTGGACCCCCCTTATCTAAAATCCTGGCTACGCCACTGACTCAATTAATATGACTATTACCATTAAAAAAATATACTTATTTCAAATTGTTATTTTTTAAAAATTGTTATATATTTCTGCTATTTTTTAGTCATTTTTTTTATATAAGACGCATTTATAAAATTTTTTCTTAATTAATTATCTCATTTTTAACTCTTTTTTGTGCATGGTTTCAAAAGTGTGTAAGAGTTCCCATATAAATTTCTTAAGTGTGTAAGAGTTCCCACGTAAATTTCTCTTTTTTATTTTTTTATTTTTCAAGATATATAAATTTTTATATTATTAAATTTATTATATATATATGAATTTATACATGAATAGCAAATATATAATTATATCCATAAATTTTTATAAATAATTACAATTACATTATCCACGAACTACCCATTTTAATTTATTCTCTATTCATTGTATTGGCAATAAAAATTTTAAAATCTAAATTTATTCTTTTTTTTATTGTTAATTTATATTATTGATATGTGATATTATGATATATTAATAAGTGTTAAATTTATTATTTTATAATATAAAAATATTTTCTAAGAGTTATGACTAAAAAAATTTTAAAAAATAGGTTTAACATGAGATAATTAAACTTCACGGACTTTGAACTCTATGTCCACACCCTGTGTTGGGTGTATATTCTACTCCATTTTAGATTGGATTAAAACGATTTTGTCAATGGCAAGTGATGATCACATGCAGATTAATTAAAGACTGTGAATTAATGCTTGACAAATTTCCAAGTAGAAGAAGACAACGGGAAGAAAAATACTCATTCTATCTCATTCTATAATTAATTTTCTCTTTATTCCCTTTCAATCATCCGATGTAAATCCCACAAATAATAAAATGTAATTCCACGATTGCACGGTGGACGTTGAAATATTAATTATAGAATTTTTCATGCATTCTCTTTTAATAATTAATTAATAAACAGATTCCATTCTGCAATTTCTTTGCCTTCTAAAGTTTGAATTTTTTTATTTAAAATCTTATTGTACTGCTTAATTTAAATAAATAAAGAAATTTTATTATTATATGAATAGATTTAAATAAAAATACTTAAATTAAAAAAATCAATCCCAACATAATCAAAACCAACATATGTAAATATTTATGGGGTTTTTCTATGGTTAGCCTTGACCACACACACACACACACACACATATATTATATATATCTATCGAAAACTGTTAATTGTATATATTAATTTATATAAAATCTTATAAAAATAATTTAAAATTTTGAATGAAAATCTTTAAAAAAATAAATAAATCAACGTGGTGCGAGCCAACCACTTGTAAAAATTGATGTAGATTAATCACTACTTGATCGGTTTTCTTCGTATGCTATTCTACAATTTTTTATTTTAATTTATTTATTGATTTAGAAAATAAAAAATAATAATTTGTAATTGTAATCTTATCTATTATTATCTCCAGAACAAATTGAATAATTTTATATGTTTTTATAAAAGAATAATTTATACATTAAAATTATATAAGATAAAAAAAGAGACACAGAAATATATTGACTGGAACAATTCTTAAGAAACTTGTGTTAGAATTAATTTTATATTGTTAAAATTAATTCTAAGTGTGGGCTAAATATATTTAAATATTAAATGTGTATTGCAGTCAAATTAAGATAGTCAAATTAAAGTTTTGATCAAATTAGGATTGTTGACTATTAAGGTGTCCTACTCGTAATAGGATTTTAAGTGTAGAGACCATTAAGTAATTTCTGTTTTGTTGAAGGACCAAAATAGAAATTAATCATCATCATCAGTTATAAATAAGGGGTCGTGGTATCCGGGGTAACATAACAATTTTAGAGAACATTACATTCCTTTAGTAGTGTTTCCGTATAACCTAAAGTGTATATCCCCTGGAAGGCGACAAACCTCGTAATCGTCTTCAGCATCAACATACGATGATGTCAGGTACGCAATTCTACCCTTTGCAATTTAATTTGAATAATCTAGTGATCTATGCATATTTTAGGTTTTAGGGGAATTAAGTTTTCTTCCCTTTCATTTAGGGGAATCAGGTTTTCTTCCTCTTTCAATTGGTATCAGAGTCCTATGCTAGGTTGCTAGATTGTTCGATTAAATTGCGGTATTGATTATTATTTTGATTCTAGAAAATTAATTCGGTGATTGTAATTTTCTAGAATTAATTTGGAATCGAAATTAGTAATCTGAAATCAATTTTGGTTTGATTTGTTTTTTGGATTAAATTACTGAGATTATTTAATTAATTCTAAAAAAATCGAATTTTTTAGACTTCAATTTTGGGTTTGTGATTTTTTCTGGAATTAATTAATTTAATTAATTAATTATGTAAATTAATTAATTTTAAAAAAAAAATTTGTTCTTCGTTTTGGTTTAGAAGAACACAGTAAACGTTTAAAATTTTTTTTTCTTCGTTTTGGTTTAGAAGAACACAGTAAACGTTTAAAAAAAAAATTTTACCTTGCCCCTTTTCATTTTATTTATTTATTTTTTTTATTTAAAAAAATTCATTTAATTTTAAAATTGCAATTTTGATTGCAATTTAAAATTTAATTCAACTGAGTTTAAATTTTGGTATTTTAGTCCTGATTGTGTTTAATATTTTTAATAATAAATTAATTGAAGCAAAAAGTCACCAAAGTGACCTCTATTGTGTAAATTGATTTATTTGGGATATTAGACAGGTGTATTAAAATTCATTACGGGTAGCATACCGGCCGAAAGGAAGGTTGTTATCTGGCTGAATTGAGAATACATTGCGGTAATAAATATATGATAATTATTATGTGTTCATCCATGTGGATAATAAATCGGCCCAAAGGAAGGTTTATTATTTGACAGGACTGAATTGTCAATATTTGATTACTGCGTTGAGATACCAATTACAGTTAATATTTTATGTCCAAAGATGAGAATATTAATGTTGTGTCCGGTATATTGTTTCAAATATTTGAACTCTACTTCTGTGATTTGTTTTAATTTTTGTGGATTGTGAGCTTATGTCATTTATTTATTATTTATTTTCTCTTAATTCAGGTAGCATGCCGTGTAATCCCAACTTTGTCCCTATGAATGAAAATACTGATAATAAGACTGCTGATAAAGGAAAATATTTGGTTTTAGTCTGTTCTGAAGTTAATTTAACTTCGGTACCTAGAAACACTTGGTGGATAGATTCTGGTGCTACTAGTCACATAAGTGTTTCAATGCAGGGTTGCCTAAGTTACCGAAAGCCAACTGACGGTGAAAGATACGTTTATATGGGAACTGGCGAACCGGTAGAAGTAGAGGCAATAGGACATTTTAGATTGCGTTTAAGAACTGAAATTTTTTTGGATCTATTAGATACTTTTGTTATTCCGTCTTTTAGGCGGAATTTAATTTCTGTTTTCCATTTGGACAAATCTGATTTTACTTGTTCATTTGGAAATAATAAAGTTACTTTATCTATGGATTCAAAAATTTTAGGTACTGGTTTCTTGTATGCACTTCATAATCTATATATGTTAGATATCGATGCCTCTTATAATGAGACCCTGCAAGTTAGTACTATAGGTACCAAAAGGAAGCTGAATATGGATAACTCAGCTGCTCTATGGCACAGACGTTTGGGTCACATATCCAAATCTAAAATAGAGCGTCTTGTGTCAGATGGTATCATAAATACACTTGATTTCACAGATTTGGACTCCTGTGTTAAGTGTATTAAAGGTAAACAGACTAAACAAAAGAGATTAGGTGCCAATAGGTCATTAAACGTCTTAGAGTTGATACATACGGACATCTGTGGCCCATTCCCTACAGCAACTAGGAATGGTCAAAGATACTTTATATCATTCATAGACGATTACTCACGTTATGGGTACCTATATCTCATTCATGAGAAATCTGAGTCTCTGGACATTTTCAAATCTTATAAGGCCGAAGTTGAAAATCAACTCGGAAAGAAGATTAAACCTGTTAGATCTGACCGTGGAGGTGAGTACTATGACAGATATGACGGTTCAGGTAAACAACATCCAGGGCCATTTGCTATTTTCCTGCAGGACTGTGATATAGTCCCTCAATACACAATGCCTGGTACACCCAGCATGAATGGTGTATCTGAGAGACGTAACAGGACTCTTATGGATATGGTTAGAAGTATGATTAGTCATTCTTCTTTACCTGAGTCTATGTGGGGAGAAGCATTAAAGACAACAGTCTATCTTCTTAACAGAGTACCAACTAAAGCAGCTACAAAAACACCTTATGAGCTTTGGACTGGACGCAAGCCCAGTCTAAAGCACCTTCATGTTTGGGGATGTCCTGCTGAGGCGAGGACTTATAGGCCTAATGAGACAAAATTAGACTCCAAAACTGTTAGTAGCTACTTTGTTGGTTATTCTGAGCGATCTTGGGGTTTTAAGTTTTATAATCCTACTTCCAGATCTATTTTTGAGATAGGAATTGCAAAATTTTTTGAGGATGTTGAGTTTGGAGGGAGAAATAAGGTTAGAAAAATTATCTTTGAGGAGGGATCGAGTCAGGAACACTCAGTGTCGATTCCTATCTTTGCTCCTGGGACTGTTCAGGTTCCTAGAATTGTTAATATCCCAGAAGCAATTTCGGATCCAATACAAGACAATATTGATCAACTTCCCCATCAAGATGAAGAAGTTATTCTTCCTCAAGTACAAGCTCAACAACCTCAAGAATTTGAGCCAGAACCTGTACCTTTAAGAAGGTTCACTAGAGAGAGAAGAAATGTTATTCCGGATGACTATGTAGTATATCTTTAGGAACATGAGGTCACTGTAGACATGGTGGAAGATGATCCTATCAGCTTTCATCATGCCATGCAGGATTCCAACTCTCAGAAGTGGATTGAGGCAATGGGTGAAGAATTTAAGTCAATGCAAGACAATCAAGTTTGGGATCTTGTTCCATTACCTGAAGGAAAGAAACTCATTGGTTGCAAATGGATATTTAAAACCAAGAGGATTCTAAAGGTAATGTGGAAAGATATAAGGCACGTCTTGTAGCTAAAGGCTTCACTCAGAAAGAAGGGATTGACTATAAAGAGACATTCTCTCCAGTATCATCGAAGGACTCTTTTAGAACAATCATGGCTCTAGTTGCTCATTTTGATCTTGAGCTTCATCAAATGGATGTGAAGACTGTGTTTCTCAATGGAGACATTGATGAAACCATCTATATGGTGCAGCCAGAAAACTTTGTGTCTGGAGACCCAAAGCGACTGGTATGCAGATTAAAGAAATCCATTTATGGACTCAAGCAAGCTTCTCGTCAGTGGTACTTTAAGTTTCATGAAGTAGTTGTCTCTTTTGGTTTTGAGACAAATGCTGTGGAAGATTGTGTGTATCACAAGTTCAGTGGGAGTAGGTTTATCTTTTTGGTCTTATATGTAGATGACATATTGCTTGCTACTAACTGTAAGGACTTGCTGCACAAGACCAAAGTCTTTCTTTCAAAATACTTTGAGATGAAAGATTTAGGTGAAGCTTCTTTTGTATTAGGGATTCAAATACATCGAGACCGTACTCGAGGTATTCTTGGATTATCACAAAATGACTATATTGAGAAAGTGCTCAAGAAATTTAGTATGCACAAAAGTAGACCAATTGATACCCCAGTTGGTAAAGGAGATAAATTCTGTCTTGATCAGTGTCCAAAGGGTGAACTTGAGATTCAGGAGACGCATAAGATTCCTTATGAGTCTGCAGTTGGGAGTCTGATGTATGCTCAAATTTGCACTCGTCCAGATATTTCATTCATAGTTGGCATGTTAGGGCGATATCTCATTAATCCAGGAATGAATCATTGGAAAGCAACCAAAAGAGTCTTGAGATATCTTCAGAGAACTAAGGGACATATGCTCACATACAGGCGATCAGATCAGCTTGAGATCATTGGGTATACTGATTCTGATTATGCCAAGACAGTCGGAAATCCATATCAGGCTACATATATCTCTTGGCTGGCGGTACTATTTCTTAGAAGAGTGTGAAACAAACTCTAGTAGCTACCTCCACCATGGAAGCAGAATTTGTAGCAAGTTATGAGGCATCCAATAAGGCAATCTGGCTGAGGAACTTTGTCACAGGGCTGCGCATTGTGAATGACATTGAAAGACCATTAAAGTTATACTGTGATAATAACTCAGCGGTTTTATTCTCCAACAACAACAGAAGCTCTTCTCGATCGAGACACATTGGGATAAAGTTTCTGGCTGTGAGGGAGAGAGTACAGAGTGGACAGATATCCATAGAGCATATTGGAACGAACTCAATGATTGCGGATCCGCTCACTAAGGCTGTGATACCGAAAGTTTTTTATGAGCACACTGCTCATATGGATGTCACATTATTTGAGACTATTTAGTTTCAGTGGGAGTTTGTTCATTATGGTTACATTATATTTGTGTATACTCTGTTTTGTAATGGATATATTATGTTATTAATACTCAGTTTCTGCAGAAAATAAAGTATTTATTTTGTTACACTCTGTATTATTATTGATTGGTCTCACTAAAGTATGACCAGTTGGAAACAAGCATGATTAGATCACATTACATGTAGTTTTCATGCTACACTCCTATTATTGATCTATGTCATTTGAGAGTATTGGTAATGTGATTGATGGTGGTTTGAGTCACGATGAATGTGGCAACTGGCCCTTCAGTCCTTTATCGATATAATCAATGGACGAGATTATTTAAGGCACCTTCAGTATGACTGCTTTTATGAGCTCATTAAGGTATATACATTTATATTTAATATATGTTAGCCCAAGTGGAAGATTGTTAGAATTAATTTTATATTGTTAAAATTAATCCTAAGTGTGGGCTAAATATATTTAAATATTAAATGTGTATTGCAGTCAAATTAAGATAGTCAAATTAAAGTTTTGATCAAATTAGGATTGTTGACTATTGAGGTGTCCTACTCGTAATAGGATTTTAAGTGTAGAGACCATTAAGTAATTTCTATTTTGTTGAAGGACCAAAATAGAAATTAATCATCATCATCAGTTATAAATAAGGGGTCGTGGTCTCCGGGGGAACATAACAATTTTAGAGAACATTACATTCATTCAGTAGTGCTTCCGTATAACCTAAAGTGTGTATCCCCTGGAAGGCGACAAACCCCAGAATCGTCTTCAGCATCAACATACGATGATGTCAGGTACGCAATTCTACTATTTGCAATTTAATTTGAATAATCTAGTGATCTATGCATATTTTAGGTTTTAGGGAAATTAAGTTTTCTTCCTCTTTCATTTAGGGGAATCAGGTTTTCTTCTCCTTTCAACTTGTTCCGAAATTAAATCATACATGGAATATTTATTTTATTGTAAGTTTTTAATTTTAATACGAAAAATATATTTTTAATTAACTAAAAAAATAAATAAATACAATATGAGACCTTTTAAAATTGATTGATTGAGCAGATACATAATGATATTATCTTACATTTATTATGTAAAAGAAATAAAGGATTGAAAATGGAGGAAACAGTGATAAAATCAATTGACTTTAAAAACCATGAAAACTGGAAATTGATAGTGCGATCCATCAGATTGGTTGAAATTTGGAAATGAAAAAATGCGTCCGTGCGAATGCAAATACTCTGTATTCAATTTAATTATGCTATATTGTTATTAATTTAGCTTGTTTACTTTTTGTACAATGTCGAGAGAGATTGAAAGAGAGGCAAAATTAATATCTTTAGATATTTCTCCAACTGCAGCCACCAACTTCTTTCATTCATTAAAAATGAACTGTCATGTCCCTTGTCGTTTTCATTTGCCTTTTCTCGTATTTCATGTCTTATTTGGATCTTTTCTTCTTCTTTTTTTTGTTTAAATGCCATTGCCATGCATCCAACACCAGCTACTTACCGTTCCTTCTGCTATTTTTGGTTTTCTTTTTTCCTGCAAATTATCACCAAATCCATGAAAAAAAATAAAAAAAAACAAAAATATACTTATTATTTTTTAATTTAAAAAAAAACTGAAAAAAAGTAAAAACTATTTTCTATAAATAAATATGCCCTAACATTTTCCTTTTATAAGAAAGAGTAGAGATCCATCCTTTTGCAAACTTCTAAAAGTCAATAATAATATAATATATAACATGCCCAGATTTTGCGTGCGGGCAGCCGTTGAAATATTGGAATATAAAATCTAAAACAAAACTATGTCCATACTTCTATTCGTTCATTTTCCTCGTGCTCTTGGTGATACCTAATCACCCATTTATTATACATTTTAAATTACTTTTACTTTTTTATTTTTATTTTGGTATAACCACATGTATCTCGTAACCCATCGAGTCAAATTAATTCTGTTTGTACTGGGTCGACCCACTAAAAAATAAACTACTCTCAGCGAATAGTGATTCAATTGATAAGGATCAAATACTCGATCTCTTACTTAAGGGATGAGAGTGCCTAATCACTCACACCAATAACTTATTATTAAATTACTTTTGCTTTTATGTATAACAATTATTATATTTTAAACCACTAAGTCTAACTTAATAATTAAATATATATTATTTTCATTTAGATTTTGAGTTTAAATTCTAAATATTTTTTCTCCCTATATAAAAACATAGTTGAAAAAACTCAATTGAGAAAAAAAAATTAGAATTAAATGTAAAGATAATATATGAGAGAGACCAAAACTTTACATTTGATAAAATTTTCCGTGTGGAAAATTATATAAAATATATCTATTTCTAAAATATTAATATTTTTTAGACCCATATCATCTTAAATAAATTGAAAAAGACTAGAATACACTTATTCCTAATAGACTAATATTAAAAAAACTCTCAGATGTCGCCTTCTTCCTTTTCAAAACAGTAATTTGCCTCGTTCAACTTTCTGTCTTTTTTCTTTTCAAAACACGAATCTGCCACCAGTAGATCGACGAAATCTACTTCTTTCAATTATCTCTCTCTAATTTTAGGATGTATATTTTTTATATTTTATTCATTTAGTTGAATCTGCAGATAAATGCTCGATTTTGATTTTATGCAATGTAGTTATATATAAGTTATTTTGACTGTGAAATGATAAATATTTAAAGAGAAAATGGTTCATTTTGTTGAATTTATTCTATATTAGTATCTATGTACGGCTCACATTCCTTCTACAAAAATAAGGATAGATGTAAGCAAAACTGTTTTAGCCCTAACTATCCATAACTTACCCTAATCCTTATAACAATTCTTATATATGCTATAGAGAATGCTCCTGGATACTTTCTGAGAGTCTCTGCATTATTTAGTTTGAAAATAATGCATGTCCGATTTATTTTGATTATTTTGATGGGAAAAAAGGGCTATTAAACTGCCCTAACAATCCATAACTCGCCCTAATTTTCATCACAATGCTTATATCTGTTACAAAGAATGATCTTGGATACTTTCTGAGAATCCCTTCATTGTTTAGTATAAAAATGATGTCCGTCCGAATTTTTTTTATATATTTTTTATGGAAAAAATAGTTACTGAAATGCCCTAACTATCCATAACACACCCTAACCCCATCACAATACTTATATCCACTATTGAGAATGATCCTGGATACTTTCTAAGAGTCCCTTCATTGTTTAGTCTGAAAATGATGCCCGTCCGATTTGTTTTAATTTTTTTTATGGGAAAAAAGGGTTACTGAACTGCTATAACTATCCATAACTCGCCCTAACACCATAAAAATTCTTATATCTACTACATAGAATGATCATGGATATTTTCTGAGAGTCCCTTCATTATTTAGTCTAAAAATGACATCCGTTCAATTTATTTTAATTTTTTTGATGGGAAAAAAAGGTTATTGAACTATCCTAACTATCCATAACTCGCCCTAACCCCCATCACAATGCTTATATATGCTACAAAGAATGATCCTGGATACTTTCTAAGAGTTCCTTCATTGGTTAGTCTAAAAATGATGTCCGTCCGATTTGTATTGATTTTTTACGGGAAAAAGTGTTACTAAATTGCCCTAACTATCCATAACTTGCCTTAACACCATAAAAAATGCTTATATCTACTACAGATAATGCTCTTGGATACTTTCTTTGAGTCCCTACATTATTTAGTCTAAAAATGATGTCCGTCCGATTTGTTTTAATTTTTTATGGAAAAAAGGTTACTGAACTGCCCTAACTATTCATAACCCATCCTAACCCCTATCACAATGCTTATATCTGCTACAGAGAATGATCATTGATACTTTCTAATAGTCTTTTTATTATTTAGTCTGGAAATGATATTCATCCGATTTATTTTAATTTTTTTATGGGAAAAAATGTTACTAAACTGCCTTACTATCCATAATTTTTCCTAACCCCCCATCACAATGCTTATATCTATTATATAGAATGTTCATGTAGATTTAATAGTTTTGGTTTTGTTTATAATTTGTCACTGTAGGGTATTGATAATTTACCTTTAAAATCAAATATCAAAAAGTAGTGTTATTATCCCAATCCGTTATAAAAGAAACTTTAATGTGGAGACATAAAAATATGTAGAGGGTGTACTAAATTCCTTGTGTGGATAGAACAAGCTAATTTTAATAAACTAAAGAAAGCGGTATCAGACGTGCTTAATATTGACGCTACTTCGAACATTAGGTTCAATTTTTTTTACCAGATATGATGAAGCACCACTCTATGATATTGTAGATGATAGGACATTTAGCTTGTTTCTTTCATTTGTGGCTGAGAATAGACTGAAGCATCCACTTTATGTTAATATTGAAGAAGGTGTCTTTAAATCTAGATATGGCATCAATGATCCATTATATATGAAAAAAATTATTGAAGGAGAGGTTCCTAATCTTGAATTAATTAATGAAGATCAATATCATAATCAATATAAAGATGAAGACTCACTTATGTCTCCTATGGTAGAAGACATCCATGCAATTCCTGAGGTTTCAGTCCATTTGGATACTGCTCATGTCATTCTGCATTCACACACCGTTGACCATTTGACCGAAGAAAATAAAATTTATAATACTGGTGTCGAGCATACTACCAAGATTCATGTAGATTGGATGGATGGAACAAAACAGTGTAATGGCGCTAAGGATGCAGATTTAGGGTTACATGAATCAAGCAATGATTTTGATTTAAATCTTTTGGGTAAAAGTTCAATTGAGTATTCTATTGAAGAGGGTAAAATATTTAGAACAAAAAGAGATTTGACTACGACATTGTCAATTGTAGCAATGAGGGAGCAATTTTAATTTAAGATTTTCAAGTCAAATCTATTTTTCATCGTTTTTCACTATTTTGATAAATCATGTAAATGGAGACTGAGGGAAAAAAGTTTATCTAAAGGAAATCAAGCATATTGGATGGTAACGAAATATGCGACGAACCATTCATGCCCCACTAATTTTGTTTAATGTAGACATAGACAAGCTACAAATTGGGTTATCGCGGAGTGTGTTAAAAAAAGATTGATAAATCTGAAAAGAGTATTCAAACCTAGAGATGTGATCGATGATATACGTCGGCAATTTGGGGTAGAGGTCAGTTATTATGTTGCATGGAGGGGGCGGGAGTATGCTTACGAGAATATCATATTGGGTACTCATGAACAGTCTTACTCTATTCTTCCTGAATACTTACACATGCTGAATGGAACAAATCCAGGTTCAATTGCTCATGTGCATTATGATGAAGATTATCGATTTCTTTATCTCTTCTTAGCATTTGATGCTTAAATTCAAGGTTTCAAATACTGTATACCAGTAATATCCATTGATGAAACTCATCTAAAAGGGAAATATCGTGGAGTACTTCTTACAACCGTCTGTCATGATGCCAATCAATAAATTTTTCCATTGGCCTTTAGGATTACTGATTTAGAAAATAATATATCATGGACATGGTTCATGGGAAGGTTGAAGTGAACCTTTGGTGAAAGGCCAGGTCATGTTATTATTGCAGATCGACATCGAAGCATTCAGAAGGTAGTATCATACGTCTTTCTGAATGTATTTCATAGGATTTGTATGTACCATCTTCTTAATAATCTTAAATGTAAATTTCGACATATAGCAAAGGATCTTGAAAAACATTATTACAAAATGGCCAAATCATATAAAATTCATGATTTTAGTTTACTCTTTAGTTTGTTCGATATTGCTGTTCCTGGTGTAAAAGAGTATCTCAAAGGGGTTGGTCTTGATAGATGGACACGTTCTCATATGAATGAAAGGAGATACAATATCATGACTACTAATATATAGAAATCTGTAAATGCTGCACTTGTCAAGGCACAAGAGCTTCCCATTACCACATTTATGAGCGAGGTGCGAAAGATGTTACAAATATGATTTTTCAAATGCCAATGTAAGGCAGAAAAATGTACTACAAAGATGGCACATGTTGTTTAGAGACGGCTAAAAATGAGGATGATGTATGCTTCGAAATTGAATGTAAGTGCATTATATCAATTTCATGCAACTGCTGCAATATGAATCAATTACATATTAATTTTACTAATATGTTTCTATTGACATATTGAACCTGCTAGTAATATGAGGTACGACATGTACGATGTTGATAAGAACTACGTGGTGAATATGTCCCTTAGGAATTATTGTTGTAGGAGGTTTCAATTAGACCATATTCCATGCGTGCATGCTCTTGCAGTTGTGAAAATGGTGAATATAATGCTTACGACTTGTGTTCCCCATATTATTCTCGAGATTATTGGTGCAAAGCATATAAAGGAGTTATAAATCCTTTACCTCACATAACAAATTGGACTTTACCAAACAATTTGAGAGATGACTCTTCTACTCCAGATGTTTAAACCTCAACTGACAGATATAAAATGCAGAATTCCTTCCTTAGGTGAGTATAAAACCTTTCCAAAGTGCAGTCGTTGCCGAGAGCAAGGTCATAATAGACTCAGTTGTAAAAATCCTATATCACTTCATTCTGCTTCACAAGCTGCAAGTATCCAGACTACTCAGAAATAAAATTATATTGATGTCTTCCCTCGTTTGTAATAAATTATGTGATAAACATTACAAACTGATTGATATATTGTTCTGCAAAAATATTGTTGTTACTATTAATAAACTTTTTTTAAAATTAATTGTCCAAATCATGCCAGATGGAGTGAGTATTTATGCTGGGTGATCTCCCACTTGTCTAGTGTTGCATACATTGAGGGTTAGAATAAGTTAGGGCATTCCTGCCAGTTGATTTATAATCAGACATTTGTTACTGCTCATGAACTTTTTTTCAAAATTAATTGTCCAAATTAAACCAGATGTAGTGGATATTTGTGCTGGTTGATCCCTCACTGGCCCAGGGTTGCATACATTGGGGGTTAGGGCAAGCTAGAGTATTTCCACCTAATGGTTCATAATCAGACATTTATTACTGTTTACAAATTTTTTTTAAAATTAATTGTCCAAATCATACCAGATTGAGTAAATATTTGTGCTGGTTGATCCCCCACTGGTTCAGGGTTGCATATATTAGGAGTTAAGATAAGTTAAGGCATTCCTGCCTGTTGGTTCTTAATCAGACATTTGTTACTGTTTATGAACTTTTTTCAAAATTAATTGTCCAAATCATGCTAGATGGAGTGGATATTTGTGCTGGTTGATCCCTCACTGGTCTAGGATTACATACATTGGGGGTTAGGACAAGTTAAGACAAGTTAGGATAAGTTAGGACATTCCTGCCTGTTGATTCAAAATCACATATTTATTACTGTTCACACACTTTTTTCAAAATTAATTATCCAAATCATGCCAGGTGGGGTGGATATTTGTGCTAGTTGACTCCCCACTAGTATAGGGTTGCATACATTGGGGGTTAGGGAAGTTAGGGAATTCCTACCAGTTGGTTCATAATCACACATTTATTACTGTTCACACATTTTTTTTCAAAATTAATTATATAAATCATGCTAGGTGGAGTGGATATTTGTGCTGGTTGATCCCTCACTGGCTCATGATTGCATATATTGAGGGTTCAGGCAAGTTAGAGCATTCCTACCTATTGGTTCATAATCAGATATTTATTATTGTTCATGAATTTTTTTCAAAATTAATTCTCCAAATCATGCCATATGGAGTGGATATTGAGGTTAGGGCAAGTTAGGACATTCCTACCTGTTGATTCATAATCACACATTTATTACTGTTCACACACTTTTTTAAAAATTAATTATCCAAATCATGCCAGGTGGAGTAGATATTTATGCTGGTTGATCCCCCATTAGTCTAGGATTGCATACATTGGGGGTTAGGACAAGTTAGGGCATTCCTACTAGTTGGTTTATAATAACACATTTGTTACTATTTACGTACTTTTTTTTCAAAACTAATTGTACAAATCATGCCAGGTGGAGTGGTTATTTGTGCTGATTGATCCCCCATTGGTCCAGGGTTGCATACATTGGGGGTTTGGACACATTATGATAAGTTACGATTTTCCTACTTGTTAGTTCATAATCATATATTTGTTACTGTCCACACATTTCTTTTAAAATTAATTGCCCAAATTATGCCAGATGGAGTGAATAATTGTGCTGAGTGATCCCCCACTTGTCCAGGGTTGCATACATTAGGGTTAAGCATAAGTTAGGGCAAATTAGGGCATTCCTGCTAGTTGGTTCATAATCATACATTTGTTACTGTTCACACACGTTTTTCAAAATTAATTATTCAAATCATGCCAGGTGGAGTGGATATTTATGCTGGGTGATCCCTCCACTTATCCAGAGTTGTATACATTAGGGTTACGGCAAGTTTGGGTAAGTTAGGACATTCCTGCCATTTTGTGCATAATCACACACTTATAAAACTTTAAATTTACACCAAGTATTTAGGTTAGTCACTTCTTATCAGCAGTGTTTGATACAAAATATAAACAATTTACATAATGTTTTAAAATGTTCACTGTTCATAATCACTGTGATATAAACCAGCATGCTTTTATACTGCGTAGTACCATAAGCAGTATGTGGTGGTGTATCTCATTTGTTTTATATTTTCATAGTTGCATTGACAGATATCAAAATTGGAGGATATTAAGAACTCAATGAACTTAGCAACAAACATCCCACAATTTGATCTTTAAATAAAACATAAATTAAATATCATATTTAACAAATTGTTCAAATATGGAATATCAAATTAATAATATGGTAAGTTACTTGCCCAATCTGCTGTGGACATTGATTCTTTTCATATTTGATATTAAGCTTCTTGCCTTGATATTTTAAGTTATAGGCGGAAATTGAAAAACCAAACATGCTTCAATGTAACTGATAGTATTTCTGAAATTGGAGTCACAAAATTCATTCTTTCATTAACATACTTTTTTCTGAATATTGAATCATAAATAGTTATTGCCTAATATATAAGTGATATCTCCATCATAAACCACTGGATGCTTCTATGGTTTGCTGGCAAATAAATAGTGTCAACATCCCATGATGTTTTGCCATAACGAAGATCCCCTCTTAAAAATCTTTTGATCAACGTGAGAACCCATTTTTTATTTTCAACAACGACTGAACGAATGATCTATGTTCCCACACAAAGCTCTGGTTAATGATACAACCACCATACATTATTCTCTGATCAAAACTACTGGAAAGAAAATTTTGCTTTTGTCTCACATAGTACAACACTATATCTATATCCTACGACGCGATTATAATCAACATATGTTACTTGCAGAGTATTGCTTCACATATATAAGTTTTTTAAATATATGGTATCGATAATAGATACTTATGTCATTAATGAGCCATTGATCAGAGTTCCTCATGCTCCAGAAAAAATTTAAAGACTTCACCTTATATACAGTAAAATCATATACAATACCATCTGACAGCTTTTGATTCGCAAGTGTATCACTAAGGAAAAGAAAAAATACAAAATAACATGTATTAAATCTCCTAACTGTATATTATTTGTCATAACTATTACTTCAGCCATATTGTATTAAGATCATTGTTCATAACTTACTGTTTGTAATTAATGAAATTCTTGTTACACCATTCGGTGAATGTAGACTCTTCATCAAACGTAGGCCTCTGAATAGGATTTAAGGGAAGTATTAGTGAATACTCATCTGAATTACCCAATCTTCTTTCATGGAATTATGTTTTATTATCTCTGTGTCTTCGTAACTCATTTTTTCTGCATGGCATCCAATGACCACCAATGCACTTTGCATTGAGAATGATCTTTCTTTTTTCAGCAACCAACTCAAATGCATGTTCAGAGACAGTCATGAGAGATGAACTGCCTCCATATGTTTCATTCTTAGTTGGTTCACTGCTAAATACAGGTTCATACCCTTGCAATGGGGTCTGGAAATCAAATGGTTCCTTCTATTCAATATTGCTATCAATGAAATCAATTTTACCATTTAACTGCTGAATCAATTCATGAATTTCTTTATTTTATGTACCAACCATTCTATGCAGTTCTTTATTTTCATCTCTCAAAGTCTTCATCCCCTTTTCCTTTTCTTTTACCATTATTATAAGTTATTTATTTTTATTTTATAGAGAATACAACCGTCTCTCAAAATCCGCAGAAAGTGTTATCTTCACTCTCTCCAATTGAGAAACCCTTTTCATGATATTTTCAATATCTGAATATTGAAAACTAGATCAAGGAATATTTTGATCTTTGGTTGTATGACTTGGTTCAAGGGGAGGTAGCATAAAATGTTTAATAATCCCTCATTCTTTACTAAGAGATATGTCATACAAAGCTGGATCATGTGACTCTTCTGTGGTCATGGTAAATGAAACAATTTGTAGATTCTGTTCATAACATATTAATGTGAGAAAGGCCATGATATAACAAATGAAAATAGAGATTTGGCATAATAGAGGATCCCCCAGCACAAATATCCACTCCACCTGACATGATTTATATAATTATTTTTGAAAAAATACGTGAATAGTAACAAATGTGTGATTATGAATCAACTGGCAGAAATGCCCTAACTTATCCTAACTTGCCGTAACCATTAATGTATGTAACCCTGGATCAGTGGAGGATCAACCAGCACAAATATCTACTCCACCTGACATGATTTGGAAAATTAATTTTGATAAAAGTGCGTGAACAGTAATAAATGTATGATTATAAACCAACAGGCAAGAATGTCTTAACTTGCCCTAACCCTAAATTTTTGTAACTCTGGACCAGTGGGAAATCAACCAGCACAAATATCCACTCCATCTAGCATGATTTGGACAATTAATTTTGAAAAAGTGCATGAACAGTAACAAAATTTGTTATTATAAACCAACAGGCAGGAATACCCTAACTTACCTTAATCCCAATGTATACAACTTTGGACCAGTGGATGATCAATCAACACAAATATCCACTCCACCTGGCATGATTTATATAATTAATTTTGAAAATAAGTGTGTAAACAGTAACAAATATGTGATTATGAACCAACTAGCAGAAATGCCCTAATTTGCCCTAACCCCCCAATGTATGCAATCCAGGATCAGTGAGGGATCAACCAGTATAAATATCCACTCCACCTGGCATGATTTGAAAAATTAATTTTTTTAAAAAAGTACATAAACAGTAACAAATGTGTGATTGTGAACCAACAGGAAGGAATGCCCTAACTTGCCCTAACCCCCAATATATGTAACCCTAGACCGGTGGGAGATCAACCAGCATAAATATTCACTTCATGTGGCATGATTTGGACAATTAATTTTGAAAAAAGTTTGTGAATATTAAAAATGTCTGATTATGAACCAACAGACATGAATGCCTTAACTAACTCTAACGTATCCTAACCTCCAATGTATGTAACCCTGGACCAGTGAGGGATTAATCAACACAAATATCCACTCCAACTGGCATAATTTGGACAATTAATTTTTAAAAAAGTTCATAAACAGTTACAGATATGTGATTATGAACCAACAGACATGAATACCCTAACTTGCCCTAACCACAATGTATGCAACTGTGGACCAGTGGGGGATCATCCAGCAAAAATATCCACTCAATCTGGCATGATTTGGATAATTAATATTGAAAAAGTGCATAAACAGTAATAAATTTGTGATTATAAACCAATTGACAGGAATGCTCTAACTTGCCCTAACCCTCAATGTATGTAACCCTGGATAAGTGGAGGATCCCCCAACACAAATATCTACTCCACCTGGCATAATTTGGACAATTAATTTTGAAAAAATGCGTGAATAGTTATAAATGTGTGATTATAAACCAACTGGTAGAAATATCTTAACTTACCCTAACCCTCAATATATGCAATTCTGGACCAGTGGGGGATCACTCAGCATAAATATCCACTGCATCTGGCATAATTTGAAAAATTGTTATTGAAAAAAGTGCATGAATAGTAACAAATTTGTAATTATAAATAAACAATGAGAGAATGTGATGTACCGATTCACAAATTTTTTTTTGGATTTTTTGATAAGAGACTTTTGATTCCATGCTCAAATTTATGATCCTATGAATCTGATTACTAATTCTCTTAACCTCGACGCTATCTAAAGATGGAGATATCTCCATTGCATAAATTGTTATGGTATCAAAAAATCAACTTAAAGAGTATCCACCAACTTTTTCCTTATCCTTCAAGCTCTAAATAGCATTTTTCACATTTGAACAAACAAACTTCCAACTCAGTTTATCCCACACAATGCTATTAAAGGTGTCAACATCATCAACAAGTGACAAAATGAGGGAATCAACTTTAGCTTTAGTAGCTTTGCCCAAAACCATAAGGTCAATCAGGTATGCAATCCTTAACTTAATCTGAACATTTATGTCATTGCAACCTTTAAACACCGCATGCATCTCTTTGCGAGTCATATTTTCATACTCATGCATAAGAGGACTGCTGGCAGCAACTAAATCCTCATTGCTATTATATTTTAGCCTAGAAATTAGACAAAATTCTCTTGCTCCCATGGTGACCATTTTGGTACCGAACTTAAATGATAACTCATCTGCCTTTAGATTGTAAACTTGGTGTAAGAATATGTAGTTTATCAATCCAGACCAATGAAAAATATTTTTTTCATCCAAGTTCAGCAAGTGGCCTACATTATACTTTGAAAAGGAATCAATTTGCATAAATTTAAAAATAAAATTAAGAAATAACTACTTCATAACCAGAAACATAAGTCACTTGTAAGTTAAGAATATTGCAATTACATTTTCATTGTTATCAACAAATGCATTTCGAATGTCACTTATAATATTCAAGCTATGACCAATAGTGTTAACCTAGTTGTATCTCCACATTGGTTGGTCAATGATATAATCAGATTGAAGTATATTAACATTTATCCTTTCTTAGGCATTTTCTTCATTGCTTTGCAATTCAACAGATCTATTCCTCTTGTTGGCTGTAGTTGGCTGACCAACTTTTCTTCTTTTGAAGATGTAACGATGGCCAGATGAGGACATTTCCCTAGGACTTACTATTTTCTTCTCAGGTACGGTGGGTGTTCCTTCGCTAGGAGAAGATGATACAGAACCTGATGCTATTTACCTAAAAAAATTTGAATTTGGACAATTTATGAGTAGTTAGGGTAGTTAATTACAAACTAAATTCCCTCTGAAAAAATTGAAATATTTCAAACAGATACCATTGATATGACTAAGTATTCATATTGAATTAGAAATTTCATTGGAGAATTTTAAATGGCAGAAACATATAACTTCACTACAGTTAGGAAAAGTTATGGCAAGTTAGGGCAGATCAGTTCACTAAATTCTCCCTAAAAAATCATAAAACATCAAACAGATACTATTTCCATAATCAAGTGTGCAGATTGACTTAGAAATTACAGTGGAGATTTTCAGATGAAAGATACATGCAACTACAGTGGAGTCAGGGTAAGTTATGAGTAGTTAGGAAATGATCAGTTCACTAAAAAAATAAAAAAATCAAACATACACCATTGAACAAATCTAGTGTGAATATTGACTTATAAATTGTATTGAAGTGTTTCAGATGGCAGAAACAAACAACTTCACCAGAGTTTGAGCAAGTTAGGGCAAGTTAAGGCAGTTAACAGTGATACCCTAATCACCCATAACTTTTTCTAACTCTATCTAACTTCGTTTATATAAATGACACATCCTAAAAAAATAAAAATAAAAAAAACTGAAAACACATACTTCAAATAGGCAAAAAATCGATCGTTGAAAAAAATACATCAATAAACAACAGATACTGTCATCTATCAAGACATCAACTCTCACACATGCGTCTACTTTATTATATATTCACACATTTCACATTCACCAAATTTTCATTTTCGAAGTAAAAAATAATTATATCAAAAATCCTAGAATACAAATTTACTGTGGATGTTAGAGAAAATGATGAAACTTTATCGAATGACGATGAAAATGAAAGTTTTAGACGTTGAGAGTGCAAGAAAGTTATAGGCGGTGAGAGGAAGGGTGAACGATGGTGAAAGAGAAAGAGAGATCAATGGCGACAGAGAGATCAACTAAAGCTATTCAGTTTTACTCTAATTTTAAACGAAAGAATATTCATTTTAGGCGCAATTCGTATAGAAAGGGTGTTCTAGTTTTTTTCAGCCTACTTAAGGTGATATGAGTTTAAAAAATATTAATACTTTAAAGATAAATATATTTTAAGTAATTTTTTGATTTTCGTTAAAATAAACAAGATAAAAATAAATATGTAATAAGATTTTTTATATATTTATTAATTTTTAAAAATTTATTAAATGTATTCTGTATATATAAATAGTCCGCTATTAATTAAATTTTTTTGGATAATTTTTAAGCCTGTTGGTCTTTTTTTTTTTTTTTGTAATATTTAGAAAATTCAATTTAAAAAAATATCAAAAAATGTTTGACTAGGAAAATTCAAAAAGGTTCTGTGAAAAATGTGAATACGTCGGCTAACACTCCAACAGGATATATCTCTCTACTTTCTTCTTTACCCTTCCATTTCAAACATTGATCCCAAAGTATCTTACGAAACAGAGGCTCTGTTTCTGCTTTCACTTTTCTCATTTCCGGAAACAATGAAGAAAACTCAAAAGCCTCCTCTTTTATTGATGTTGTTTCCTTCAATTCTATTTTTTCAATCTGTTTTAGCTGTTGATTTTGTCTATAATGGATTCAATTCCTCAAATTTGCTTCTCTATGGCAACGCCACCATTGAGTCTCGTATTCTTTCTCTTACCAACGGAACTGCTATGTCAATTGGTCGTGCTTTGTACCCATCAAAGATACCCACCAAAGCTCGAGATTCTTCTCGCGTTGATCCCTTTTCGACTTCTTTTATTTTCGCTATGGCCCCTTACGAGGGTGTTCTTCCCGGGCATGGCCTGGTTTTTATTTTTGTCCCAAATACAGGCATAGACGGTGCAGTCGCGGCTCAAAATTTAGGCCTTTTTAATCGAACAAATGATAATAACTCTAGCACCCATGTGCTCGGGATCGAGTTCGACGTGTTCTCAAACCAAGAATTCAATGATATAAACAATAACCATGTCGGTATAGATGTGAATTCCCTTACATCAAGGTTTGCGGAAGATGCAGGGTATTGGCCTGACAATCAACAGAGTAACAGTAGCAGCAACGATGACAGGAAGTCATTCAAGGAATTGGACTTAAATAACGGTAAAAATTACCAAGTTTGGATTGATTATGCAGATTCTGTGATTAATATTACTATGGCTCCTGTTGGCATGAAGAGGCCTAGTAGGCCCTTGTTAAATGTTTCTCTTGATCTTTCTGATGTTTTTGAGGAAGAGATGTATATTGGGTTTACAGCAGCAACTGGAATACTTGTACAAAGTCACAAGGTTCTAGCTTGGAGCTTTAGTAAATCGAATTTTTCATTAAGTGAACGTTTGATTACAACTGGGTTGCCATCCTTTGTTCTTCCGAAGGGTTCTTTTTTTCGATCCAAAGGGTTTATTGCGGGAGCCACAGTGGGAGGTTTTGTAATTATTGTCTCTATTGCTTTGATTACTCTGTTTTTAATCAGAAGAAAACAGAGGATGGAAAGGGCAAGAGCAGATATGGAAGAATGGGAATTGGAATATTGGCCACATCGAGTTACATATCAAGAAATCGAGGCAGCAACAAAAGGATTCAGTGAAGAAAATGTTATTGGAACTGGAGGAAATGGAAAGGTCTACAAGGGCATATTGCCAGGAGGTGCTCAGGTTGCAGTGAAGCGAATTTCACATGAAAATGATGGGGTGAGAGAGTTTTTGGCTGAAATTTCTAGCCTTGGAAGATTGAAGCATAGAAACTTGGTTGGATTGAGAGGTTGGTCCAAAAGAGAAAAAGGAACCTTCATGCTGCTCTATGATTATATGGAAAATGGGAGTTTAGATAAAAGGGTATTTGATTGTGATGAGAATAAAATGTTAAGCTGTGGAGAGAGAATAAGGATTTTGAAGGATGTAGCTTCAGGAGTATTGTATTTACATGAAGGATGGGAAGCTAAAGTCCTACATAGGGACATTAAGGCTAGCAATGTGTTACTAGACAAGGAAATGAATGGAAGATTAGGTGACTTTGGGCTAGCCAGGATGCACAGCCATGGTCAAGTGGCTAGCACCACAAGGGTGGTTGGAACTGTGGGGTACTTGGCGCCTGAGGTAGTTCGCAACGGGCGAGCATCAGCTCAAACAGATGTGTTTGGTTTTGGGGTTTTGATTTTAGAAGTAATGTGTGGAAGGAGGCCTATAGAAGAAGGAAAGCCACCATTGGTAGAACTAGCATGGCAATCAATGATGCAAGGCCAATTACTCAATGTTTTTGATCCAAGATTAAAGGCTAGAGGAGAGTTTGATGAGGAAGAAGTGGAGAGAGTACTTCATTTAGCCTTGTTATGCACTTATCCTGATGCTAAGGCCAGGCCAATAATGAGACAAGTAGTGAAGATTTTGGAGGGCAAGAATGAGGCTAATGAGAATGAAAATGAGGATATGGATGCATATCTGCTAGAGCACATGAAATCTAAAGATATGTGGTTGAATTATTCTCAAAAATTGGGGTATTCATCATACCCAACATACGAAGATATTAGACAATCTCAATCATCTTCCACGTCTCTGTCTTGGACAAATAGTATGGTGGAGGGTAGGTGATCAATCTGCAATTTTTTCTCCTGCTTCACTTATTGATGATTAGTACCATTTTGTTGATCTTATGCCAAGTTTGATGCACTAAATTTACCAGATTTTCGCTGTGAAACAAGATTGGGGATGAAGCTGCTGAACTTTGGACAAATGAGATTCAAGACCACATAAATTGGATTTATATAAAGGTGGTGAGAGGAGCTATGATGTTAACTTTGCAATTTTTCTTTTTTTTTTTCAATAATTTATGTGTTGATTCATATTTAATTCGATGGGGGATTGTCGACTTTTTTTTTTCTTTTTATACCGGGGGATAGCTTAGACTGTTTGTATGCTTACCATTATGTATAGAAATCCACATTGTAATATTAAAGGACGACTTTTAGATACTGATACAATTGAATTACTTTCTGCTAAAGTTCATTTTTGTCTTTATAAAAGGTCCAAAATGGTCTTAAGAATCATTCTGGCATGGTCTAATATGTAAAAGCTGGGGCTAATCATTCGCTCTATAACTGTAGACACAGTCATTGTTAGTCGGTGAGTAGTCTGGTTTTGGGGGAGGTTGGGAGGTATCAGGCTTTTGTTTTTGTGCCAAAAAGTAAAATCCAACTAACAGCATCGCGGGGATAGCTCAGTTGGGAGAGCGTCCGACTGAAGATCTGAAGGTCGCGTGTTCGATCCACGCTCACCGCAGTTTTTTTTACAACTTTTTATCTTTTACTTTATATGTATAACAGATCAGTCCAGAGTCGAATTCTAAGCCCAAACCCGCTACACCTTAGCAGGCTCAGCTTTGATTATCAAACTTATCACAAAATTAAATGGGATTCTAAATTCAAATATGAAAGACTCGAAAAAAAATTAATTAGTTAACTATCAAGTCTTGATTTGATGGTCAAAAGTATTATTATTTTTATTTAAATTTCAGATTTAAATTTTAGGTATTTTTTTATTCATATTCATATGTAATCAATAAAAAAATAATTAAAAATTAAACAAATAATTTTAAACAATGGCTCAAGTCTTTTACACATATGATTTTTTTTTCTTTCAAATTAATTTATAGTATTAACGAGAGAAATTCTTTATACCTTCATTAGTATTTGAACTCTTAACGAACTCTTCCTGAAAAATTCGCTACTTACATAAAAGAAAGAAAAGTAATTATCTGCTTTAGCATGTTTATGGGAAATTATTTGAAAGCTATTAATAAATATTTGACTAATTAAGAAGAAGGCAGATGGAGAAATATAAGCAGAACATGAGATTTGGCTAAAAATGATTATAAAATCCAGATGGTCATTAATTTATGAAAGGTATATTACATATTAATAATTGCCTTTTTTTTTTTGGAGTGGCTTCTTCTTTGCCACAAAATGATATTCTTCTCCTTGAAGCATATTTGTAGATTTGAATTAATTGTCTTCAGCTTTCGTTGTCGGGTGAAAATACGGACACTAGATGAACATTATCATCAATTTCAATCTTATCTATCTCATCTCTACATCTTTATGACAACAAAGAACTATAGCTATGCACTCGACTACCATCATACGCCAACTAATTATATAATCATGAATCTTTAATATTTATTACTTGATTAATCTAATCTATTCTTATTAATCCGGTGGCATCTAGAGATAGTGTTCCTATTACTTGCAATTGAATCAAGGCAACTTTGTAATATTATATGGCTTTACGAGGTTTAATGGGTCTTCCAAATAAATAATATATATATGTGTGTGTATGCATTTATGTATGTATGTATGTATGTATGTATGTATGTATGTATATGTGTGTGTGTAAATGAAGCTATTTTTAACAAATTAGAGAGATCTTAGCAACAGAATGATGGCAGGTGTGTGTTTAAAGGAAAAGGAGAAGATAAGAATAAAGAGGGGAAAAAATAAATTAAAACTGTTTATATTTAAATTATAAATATTAATTAATTGTGAATATATATCTTTTGAAGTAGTAGAAGAAATGAAAAACTGAATTAATTTACTGTTCATAATTATATTTAGATGTGATAAAATTAAATGATTTCAAATGTTAATTATATATGATATAATTCTTTTTTTTAAAAAAAAATGTATGCCCATTTATTAGCAACAACTTTTAGAATAACCAATTTATCACCTACCAAAGTATAGCTTATTGACTTAGAGCGTTGCTTTGATTTAGATCTCGAGTTTAAGTCTAAATGCTCCCCGCATGTAATTAATTAAAAAAAATGCCACATATATGGCACTTGATAGTGTATGTGTATGACCGTAGATTAATTAATTAAGCACACAACCTTAAGCAAATTATTATTATTATTATTATTATTTTGATATTGTTGTGAAAATCATTAATTAAATTAATTAGAGTATAATACTAGACAGTAAATGTATGACATACATTTTATTGATCTTATTTTATTTTTGTGATTAGAGTCAATTTAAATGAGATAATTCATCTTTCTTCAAAACTTGTTTCAATGGAATCAATGCTTTATCAGGTTCTTATTATAATTTCTCTCTTTCTTAATCCTTTTCCAATTTTCATGTTTTGTTTTTCATATTATAAGTTATATAAAGAAATTTGATATATATATATATATATATATATATATATTGGTAAGGAAGCAAATTACACTTGAGTGGAAAAATTAAACATATCATGCATTGGTTGTGTGAAAATAAGTTATATTGTGTATTTGCTCAATTTGGTTGAAGAATGTGAAAATGGTAAATATTAATGTTAAATGAAAAGTAATTAAAATGTGGAAATGAATGATAATAAGATTATGATTATGCGTGATGCTCAAAGTAAATTAGAAATGTGGAAAAAGGTTATGGTATACGAAAATGGTAGAAAATGATGAATGAAATAAAAATGAGGAATGGTAAAGAGAATATGGAATGAAATGGAAATGAGGAATGATAATGAGAATATAGAAAATGTGACATAATGCAATGTGCGATTGTTAGTCCTGCACGATTATATGTTCCAGAGTATTGAGGTTAGTACGGTCAAATTATTATGCCAACGATATATCATGACATTTGTTATGCCACTAAGCGAGATATATTGAGTGTATCATCTTTATTATTACGTCTTCGAGCGAGATATACTGATATCATTTAGGGACATACTTTGGGCGATACAATAAGACACATAGATCCCCAGTGTAGCGATAAGGTCAAATCAATATTTCTAGAACTCGGATATTATGTAAGGACTTGTTGGGCCTAATGTGTGTGTTGTGTGATGTGACACACACATACACAAATATATATATAATGAGTTAATGGATGATTAATGAATATAATTTGGCAATGGTATTAGATATTATCATGGGATAATGAATGTGTAGATGAGTGTTGCTTTATAATGATAGCATAATTTGTTGTGTCATAAAAATGTAAACTGGTTTTAAATGATTTATATTATCAAAATATATACTACTAAATTTTCACGCTTAGTGCGGTAGTGTGTATAGCACAAGAGATAGAAGTGCAGAGTTTGGAGGTGTTGAAAGATCTGGATAGGTATGAATTTTAGGACTAATCTTGAAGGTAGAATTTTTGCCATGAGACAAGTATAGTTGGTGATTCTTAATGCATGACATGTAAAAGAATTTTGTTCAAGTACCTTATATATAAATACATTATCAAAGTTTGTATATATATATATAATTGTGGTATTGTAAAATTTTGTAAATGTAATTAAGTTACATTTCATATGTTTGAGAAACATTTGATAATGTAGGAGAAAATATTAGATTTTGTGATATTAAAGATTTGAGAGTGCTTTTCAATTACAGGTTGTGTGATTTTGATTTTGGACTAATTGAAATTATTGATAAAATTGGTGTATTTTTTTTAGAAGTTTTCTTTTATATATGTTATTTTAACATTTATTTATTAAATATATTGTATTTATTTATTAAATTTATCTTTTAAAAGTTAATTTTTATTTAGTAAAAATTATGAAAATTTTCTACTGTTAATTATTGTGATATTCTTATATTTTATATATGTATTTTATATATACAAGATGTATATATTACACATATATAGAATATATGAGTGTTATAAATGCATCATTCTCTTGGTATATTGGCATTCTTGGAAACTTTTTTAAAAGATAAAATTTAGGTGAGATTTTGACCACCAAAACTTACCAACATATGCACTATTCTCTCGACAAATATGTAAATATTGTCATATTATAAGTCGTGGCTTCCGAGAGATTTTAGTTTTTCTCGGTAAATAAAAAATCCTAATGAGAAAAATATTTATTAGATATCTAGAATATGTTAATTCTTCATATATATATATCTTAGAATTAAATCAATAACTCACACCTAAATATTATTTAAGTATTAGATAATATTTATAATTAAAATCAATAATATGTATACATTTATATATAATTTGAACAACATAACTCGTTAGATTTAGTTCCTCCCCTCCCCATACGAATAAAAAAAATTAAAATCAATCACCTTTCTTTTTTCAAAAAAAAAAAACCGCTAATTTGAAATAGTTAAACTGATGATAATTTTTTTATTTTGTAGAATTAATCTAATATGAAATATTCAAACTAGTAATAAATTTCAAGGGAGAATAGAATAATTTTTTTTTTGGACAGAAATGAATAAAAGCATAGGATTAAGTTGATATTTTGAATAGGCAAAAAAAAAAAAAAAAAAAAAAGGGAGCCATGAGAATTAAGGATTAGAAGAGAGAATAACCAAACAAATGATAAAATGCAAGCATTTTCAAGTATAATGAATGGATCAAAATCAAGTTATCGATGTTAAGACAAAACAGGTCCTTATCTGAAAACGTGGAATACATATATAAACAGTATTACTATACAACTGTTTTATTTTTATTTTTTTAAAAAATTGAAATTTCAAATCTTTTTCTTAAAATTAATTATTTTTATTCTGATATATTAATTTGCTAATGGTAGGTAGCATACCAACTCAAAATAATGTGATAGGTGTGATAATTTGGCTCTAAACAATGAATCAAAAAACAAATTAAACTATCAAGGAGATTAAAATTCTTTACTTCAAGTCAACGATGTGATCAATTGGCCCAAAACAAAACCATATAAAAATGCAGAAATTAGAAAATACTCATTTATGACATAAATTAATATTTCGATCATTCTCATATAATTAAGCTTACATATAAGACTCTTAGTTTAAACTTTGTAGTATTTAGTTGACTCTGTCTCTCTCTCTCTCTCTCTATATATATATATACACACACAAATGATAAGCCAAGCGTTAGGTATTCACTGTTATTTATTAGATTTTTAATCTATTGATACCATATTTTTCATTATAATAAGGTTCATTAAAAAATAGGGGTGTGTAAATTCATCGAATCCAATTAAATTATACCAAATCGTGTACATTTTGGTCTTGTTTGATCGACTTATATTGTATATAAGGGTGAAATAGAATTTATATTTTTTTAAAAAATTGAGTTTGGTCGGTTGTAAAGTTGAGATTTATTTTTCTGATTTAATCCGAATTCGACCGATACATATATATTATATATATATTTTTATAAATTATAATATATATTACATAATTTGATCTAAACCAATCCGACTATAAATTTTTTTTATATAATATTATATATGTTAGATATATTTATAATATATATTATATATTATAATCCGATTTAATCTGATCGAAATCTAAAATTTACGCGTCAATAAAATATATATATAGATTCAGTCAAATTCAATTTTATTTTTTAGTATATCTATCAGCTTGGTCAAGTTGAAATATACTCTTAACCCGATCGATGTCCATCCCTATTGAAAATTGCCACAATAATAATTAACCATCTAATTATAACAAAAATCGTGGCTAAAAATATAAAATAATGTAGTTAAAATATTTAGTTATAATATAACTAAAAATTTTACATAATTATTTTAAAAATTTTACCACATAATTAATTTTATTACAATGAAAAGATTATAATATTTTGTCATAAAATAAATAAATTATTTATAGCAACTAATTATTGATTTTCACTAACTTAACATTTTTATTCATATAGACATATGATTTTAATCATATTTTATAATAATTTTTTTTTCTGATTATGTATGATCAAAGTATATAAATATATATATTTGTCAGTTTAAATTATTAGACTAACAAAATTAATTATTTTATATTTGATTAAAACATTTTACTTGGTATTTATTTGAATCATTTTTATAAAATTTAGAAAAATTATTGATGACAATAACAATCGATTCAATACAATGCATGCAATTGGATTTCATCAAACAGTTTCGAAATGAAAATTGTTATTTAATATATGGACATGGTCAATTATAATAACTTATTAAATTGTAATATAGCAGGATAACAAATTAGATTCAGATAGTTTCTAAAGCATTTTAAATATTTTATATGTAAAAAAATAATAATTAATAATAGAGTGCAGTTGTTTCTTTGTGGATGAACTGTATTGAATAATAAGCCACTGAGTTTGTTATTTGTTGCTTATGTCAGCCAAGGAACTTGCAATTCTGTCAAGCAAGTTGCAAGCTCTGTTAAGTAGTTAGTTAGTGATTCTAGAGTAGTTAGTTGTGAGTTCTTACTGTATAAAATAAGAGAGGAACTAGGATTGATTCATTCAATTTCACATCATTTTTTCTTCTGTTATTGTAAACTCACTTTCAGTTGATTCTTTCATTGAATATAGAAACTTCTCTGTTCGATTGACCAAATGTCAATATGGTATCAGAGCATTAATCTTTTCTCCCTTCTTTTCTTTGATCTTGAATTGAATCTTCGATTAAAACATGGCTACTGCTACAAATCAGAATATGGCAGAAAACACAGAAAGTAATCAGAATCGTAATGTAAGGCCAGAAGAAAGTCTTAGAAGTCATCATTACCTTCATGCAAATGAAAACCCCTCTTTGGTATTGGTCTCTCTAGTTTTGGGAGGATCCAATTATCACTCAAGGACGAGAGCCATGAGAATGGCATTATTGTCAAAGAATAAGTTGGAGTTCGGTGATGGCACTATTCAAGAACCTGCAAAGGATGATCCTCTGTATCCTGCTTGGGAAAGATGCAACACCATGGTCCTTTCATGGATTTATCATTCAGTATCTCCTTCGATTCATAAGACTATTGTGTGGCTGGATAATGCACTTGATGTTTGGAATGATCTTCATGCAAGATTTGCTCAAGGTGATGTGTTTAGAATTTCTGAATTACAAGAAGAACTTTATTCTTTCAATCATAATACTCTTCCTGTTACTGATTACTTTACACAATTAAAAGTTGTATGGGATGAATTGGTTAATTTGAGGCCCATTCCAAAATGTTCATTTAACCCAGAATGTAGTTGTACTGCTCTAATGGCTATCAAGAGTTATCAAGAAGCAGATTATGTGATTAGATTTTTCAAAGGTTTGAATGAGGGTTTTGCAAATGTGAAATCTCAAATTATGATGATGGATCCTTTGCGAAACGTCAAAAAAGTTTTTTCGTTGGCCATACAACATGAAAGGCAATTGGGGACTTCTGTTCCTAAGATAGTTGAGCTAGGAGTTTTTTATAGTAAGGTTAACAATGGTGGACATATGAATTTTGCTAAAAAAAACCTGCTGCGAGCAATAATCCACAAAGAAGATATTTTGCTTCTAACAATGGTATGAAAAATAAACCAGTTTGTACATATTGTGGCTATAGTGGACACACAGTAGATATCTGCTACAAAAAACATGGATACCTACCAGGTTATAAGCCAAGATGGAGGCAGAATGTCAGTTATGCAAATCAAGAGGAAGGTGCCCGTGCTGGTTCACAAAATGTGTGTGTTGAGTCAATCAATCAAGGGCAATTGTGCATAAAACCAGAAGTTTTTGAGCATCAGAATTAGCCAAGCAACTCCTCATCAAATATGCCTTTTTCAGCCAAGCAATGCCAGCAGTTGTTGCAATTGCTTCAATCTTCTGCAAAAACCCAATGACCACTAGGTAAACACTGTTTCAGTCAACTTTTCACCTCAATTATCTGATTCATGTAATAATCAATTCCATTTTTCTCTTTGCAACTTTGCCATACCTACACAAAATCAAGTCTGGATCATAGATATAGGAGCAACAGATCATATTGCATGCTCAACCAAAAATTTCAAAGATTATAAGCCTGTATCCAATGTGTTTGTTAATTTGCCTAATGGAACAAAAGTGTAAGTTACACATACAGGAATGGTAGAGCTATCTTCATCTTTGATTTAGAACAATGTGTTTTTGATTCTACAGTTTTCTTTCAACCTCATTTCTGCAAGTCAATTAACCAAAAACAAAAATCATTGCCTCCTCATTCATAATGACTCTTGTTTCATTCAGGACATTCCCAATTCGAGGAAGATTGGTTTAGCTAAAAAGATTAATGGTTTGTATTACTTGGTTCAACCTCAAGTCAGTCTTCCAATTCCAAGTCCATCTGCAATATTCAATGTCTATGAATCACTCCATTCCTGCTTCTCAACTTTGGCATTATAGGCTGGGACATCCTTCAAACCCAAGATTGAAGACTTTACAATCTATAGATCCTTCTATTGTAGTACCTAATGATGTACACTGTCAAGTTTGTCATTTGTCTAAACAAAAGAAACTGTCATTTCCTGTAAGTAACTCTCCGGTGAATAAAATTTTTGATTTAGTCCATATTGACATTTGGGTCCCTTCAAAGTTTCTTCTCATTATGGTCACCAGTATTATGGTCATAAGGTATATCTGGGTTTTCATGATGAAATTGAAATCAGAAACTCAAGCAATTGTTCAAAACTTTGTTGCCATTGTGAAAACTCAATTTGAAACCACCATAAAAATCATAAGAACAGACAATGGACTTGAATTTCACATGCCTTCTTTCTTTCAATCCAATGGAATTGTTCACCAAACAACTTGCATCTATAAACCCCAGCAAAACAGTGTAGTTGAGAGAAAACGCCAGCATATTTAAAATGTTGCTAGAGCAATGAGATTTCAATCCAATATGCCATTGTCTTTTTGGTCAGATTGCATACTTCATGCAATCTTTCTTATTAACCGAATACCTACTCCATTACTTAATAATCAAACTCCCTTTTATCTCTTGAACAATAAGCAACCTAACTTTGAAAATCTGAAAACTTTTGGATGTCTAGCTTATGCTTCCACTATAGCAAAACTTAAGTCTAAGTTTGATCCTAGAGCTACTCCTTGCATATTTGTTTGTTTTTCCTCTAAACACAAAGGGTTTTAAACTTTACAATACTGAAACAAAGCATGTTTTTATCTCTAGAGATGCTGTTTTCTATGAAAATATCTTTCCATTTAAAAAAGGTGACTATCATCACATGGATGAGCATACATTTGACAATGTATTACCTGTAGTTATTTCTAATGATCAGAAGACAACTATTCCACATCAGACACACTAAACACCTACTGTCACACGCCAAAACCCATGTGAAGACCATAATACTCATTCAGACATGCCCAATACTGTTGACCCTCATCCATGAATAACTCAGCAAATTACCATTCAACCACTTGTATCCAGAAAATCAACCAGACTTGAGCAAACCCCTCAGTACCTTAAAGATTATCAATGTCATTTTATTGTTTCCGAAACTAAAACCTCTACTCCACATCCCATTCAAAACACCTTAACTTTCATAAACCTTTCACCACAACACTGTTTTTTCTACTCAAATTACAAAAATTGTAGAATCTAAGGCTTATAATGAAGCAATTAAAGATCAGAAATGGCAAATTGCTATGGAAGCTGAAATAAAGGCATTAGAAGCATATAATACTTGGGAGATCTCTGATCTACACCCTAATAAGTAACCAATTGGTTGTAAATGGGTTTTCAGAATAAAATACAACTCAGATGGCTCAATTGAAAGATTCAAGGCTCGTTTGGTGGCTAAAGGTTACACACAGCAGCATAGGGTAGACTTTGTGAATACATTTTCTCCAGTAGCCAAAGTTTCTACAATTAGAGCCTTGTTTGCTATTGCAGCAGTAAAGAAATGACATTTATATCAACTCGATAGAAATAATGCCTTTTTACATGGAGATCTTCACGAAGAAGTCTATATGAAGTTGCCCCGCAGTTTGAAAGCTGATAGGCCGAATCAAGTTTGCAAATTGACAAAGTCCTTATATGGACTTAGATAAGCAAGTAAACAGTGGCATTCAAAACTAACAGCTTCATTGATCAGCCAAGGATTTCAACAGGCATATCAGATTCTTCTTTGTTCATAAAAAGGACTTCAGGTTCTTTCATAGCCTTGTTGATTTATGTAGATGATGTAATTTTGGCAAGTGATGATATGTCTGCCATTGAATCCATCAAGAAACATCTGCATGATACCTTCAAAATCAAAGACCTTGGTAAGCTGAAATATTTTTTAGGTCTTGAAGTTGCTAGAACACCTGATGGCATAAATATTTGCCTAAGGAAATATGCTACTGATCTTCTAACCGAAACTGGCTTTCTTGGTTCAAAACATGTCTCTACACCTATGGTTTCTTCAAAGAGATTTACTGCTAACTCAGGAAAGCCATCAGAAGATATAACACAGTACATAAGGCTGATTGGAAAGCTTTTGTATCTTTGCACTACAAGACCAAATTTATCCTATGCTATACAACAGCTTTCACAGTTTTTAGATAAGCCAACTGATGTACACCTTTCAGCAGCTCATCGTGTACTCAGGTATATCAAGAGAGCACCTGGACAAGGCTTATTTTTTCAGCCAATTCTGGTTTACAGTTGAAAGGTTTCTCAGATTCAGATTGGCAACTTGTGTTGAATCTAGAAAGTCAATAACAGGGTATTGTGTATTCTTGGGTAATTCCTTAATATCATGGAAGTCTAAGAAGCAATCAACCATATCCAGGTCTTCTTCTGAGGCTGAATATAGAGCCTTAGCTGCTGCAATATGTGAGATACAATGGTTGTTGTATTTGGTGAATGATCATGGCGTCTCTCATTCCTTTCCAGCTTCACTCTACTGTGACAATAAAATTGCAACTCATATAACTCATAATCCAGTATTCCATGAGCGCACAAAGCATATTGAAATTGATTGCAATGTAGTGAGAGAAAAACTGAAGGATGGTATTCTTCATCTTCTGCCAGTTTCATCTTCAAACCAGTTAGCAGATTTTCCTGACAAAGCCACTGCCTCCATCTCAGTTTTCTTACTCTATTGCCAAGCTGGGCATACAAAACATATATACTCCAGCTTGAGGGGGCTAATAGAGTACATATGCAGCTGTTACTATGAGGATGAACTGTATTGATCAATAATAAGGCACTGAGTTTGTTATTTATTGCTTATGTCAGCCAAGCAACTTGCAATTCTGTTAAACAATTTGCAGGCTCTGTTAAGCAGTTAGTTAGCGAGTTCTTACTGTATAGAATAAGAGAAGAACTCACTAAAATTGACTCATTTAATTTCAAATCAATTTTTTTTTTCTGTTATTGCACTTTTAGTTGATTTTTTCATTGAATATAGAAACTTCTCCGTTCGATTGACGAAATTTCAATAATTAATTAAGCAGAGAGTCAAAAGAAATCTATATAGGATCATTAAGATTAAAGAAAAAGGTCGGGAGGATAACAGATATTTTGTGAAGATAAGAAAAGATAATAAAGTAGGCAAAGAAATAATAAAATCTCACCATGAAAGCATAAAAAGTAACGTTTATGATATATAATATATTGTTGGCGTCACTTTGAATATTTCTGGCATTTTATATTATAAATTTATAATGTTCTTCTATGTTAATTAAGATGGTGAGACTGCGTACTTTATGCTATTATTTAGTATAGGTTTAATCATTAATTGAAGGTGGAATAAGATACGATTTTAACAATCGGCTATTATTATTAAAATGTTGACACAATTTTTCTTTTTAATTTTATTTTATTTTATATATCTCCAAATACTTGCCTAGAAAATTACCGAACAAACAAGAAAAGATTACAAGGGGATCCGAATAAATATAGTCAATGTTAAAAAAGAGAATAATGATTGTATATTAAGCTAGCTCGGCTAGAATTTGTCTTTTGGCTTTTTAGAACGATGACCTGACATTTTTCTTCTTAGCAATAATGTTCAATAACATTGTTTCCACAAAAATCACCTCTAGAGTGTCCTACACTATCTATGCTAATACGTACTATATATATATATATATATACACACGCGCACATGTGCACAATTTTAAGCATTTTGCATTTTGTATATAACAAAAATAATTAGATAATAAGGGCATGGTAGAATTCAGTTAATAACTAGCATCGAAACATAAAATTAATAATTAATTTATAAATTTAATAAGATGAGAAGTTATGAAATTTTGAATTTAAATCTTTTTTTATAAGTAGATGGAGAGAACTTTGAGATATAAATCAACCAAGTAGATATTATATTATGTTGATAAAATTTTTGGCCTAATATGTGTATAATTAACTAAGTAAATTAATTTTTTTAATACGATAATTTATGTTTCTTGTTTAAAAAAATTGTCACCGACGCATGATAATAACATGTTAAAGCATTGAAAATCATAATTAAATTAAATTAATCTCAACTGGGAGAGGATTAATTATTAACAATTTAATATAAACATTATATTAATCTCGTATTAGCTTTGGCAGTTTCTAGCATTCGATGCTCAATTTGACTCATTGTCAAAATTATCGCCTTACCTAAATGACCAAAAAGCCCTCAATTTTGTCTCTTTACTCTCTAGACAATTCATGGAATCTTCTTGTTCTATACTCTCTGAATTTTGCAAAACCACAGGCAAGACGCCGCGCTTTTTTACCATTCTTTTATTTATATAAATAATAAATAAATAAAAATCGGAAAATGCAATTCCCATATGATAATAAGAAATGATTTGTGTTAGGTGGCAAATAAGTAGGTCCCACTCTTTTCGGATAAACTTCGATTCAAAGATCCTGATGACACCACGTGTATTTAAGATGGACACTCTATCGTATCACTGTGGCAATGGTCCCACCTCTATCACTGGATTAGAAATTAGGACATGGAACATCACTTTCCCTATTTCTTTTTATTTTTTAATTTTTAATTTAATTAACGGCTCAATTTTTATTTTTCTCAAAATTAAAAATACATAATGAAAATAATGTAGATGGATATAAATCGGACAGCAAGGATCCACGTCAGTAAGGTTCAATAATTTTGAGCTAATCAGTATCAGCTACGTTAATAGTAATTCAGTCATCAATAATAGCTAAATCTTAAGTTTAGAGCGTATAAGAATCTTTTTGTTTTAACAAAAAAAAATATTAAACTGTGCAGGAGAACATACGTTTTTGGATGTAATAGCTAATTCAAGTTCTAAAAAAGGAGAAGTAAGAGTAATTATTGAACTAAATTTCCGGGCTGAGTTCGAAATGGCAAAAGCAAGCGAAGAATACAATAGGCTAGTCCGAATATTACCAGAAGTGTTCGTCGGAAAAGTTGAAAGACTAAACAATGTAATTAAAATTTCGTGTTTAGCTGCTAAGAAATGCATGAAAGAAAAGAAAATGCACCTTGGACCCTGGACAAAAACAAAGGTATATGCAAGCAAAATGGTTGAGTACATGTGACTTGTGAGAGGACGAAAACTGTGCCGGCGTTCTCAACGGGATTTCCCGGCAGAGTGCCAAAGCCAAAGGCGTCAATGTTAACCATGGATTGCTAGAGATGTTGCCCAACATGCATTGTACAGCTGTGGAGGTCGTGTGATTATATTAAAAATAAAAAAAAGTGAAAATTTTGTTTTTCTTTTCGTTGTTTGCGAGTTTTAATTAAAAGAGTTATCACGGGAGCATTAAATATATGTAAATTTGGGGAATTAAGTTAAGATTTGCATAAATTAATTAAGATGAATTGTGGAAGTGAAGAACCATATGAAAAATAAAATGGCGCTTTCACCCATTTTCCCAGAGAAAATGACACCCTCTGCCACATTTTTTAAAATTTTTATTTTTTTACCAAAAATATTTTAGTTATTTTATTATAAATTCGTAATAAACTCATTATAAACTGTGTAAAATTTATAAACTCATTATAAATTCATTAAAAAATCTTTGTAAACTAATAAAAATATGATATTTTAGTAAATATTTTATAAATTCTGTATTTTGATAAATATTTTATAAATATAATAAATTTAAAATTATTTTTAATTTTTTTTATATTTTTATCAAATCCCATTGCCAACAAGAGTTAAAAGTCCACATTATCAGCAAGGCCCAAATGAGGAAGCCCAATAAGATGGCATTCCGCGATAACATAAAAGCTAAAAGTTCGAAAGCCTTGATGCCCACCATATTCACGTCTCTTACTGCTGTGAATGCAATAGACGAAAAAGGAGGTTGCCGGTTGAATAAAATGGAAAGAGGAAAAAGAAAAGGGGGACATCATCATTCATCATAAAAAAAAACCAGAGACTTGGGCAACTATAATCAATTCATTAACGATTCAACATGTTCTTTAGAAGCTTCATCTGTTTCTTCAATTGTTCTTATAGTTTTAGACTATCTACTTAGCCTTAATAATTCGGTAACTTTGTTATTGTGCGAAAACCAATTTGACTAGTCATTTTAATTTTAATTTTCTTAATGTTTATTAGCATTGATGTGGAATTCTAATGAATTTTCAATAAATGAGTTTGATAACTTGATTTTCTTTTTGGTCCTTGGAGAAAATATAACAGTTGCTTGATTTTCATTACACTGAGACTTTTACATCTCTGGCATACTCAACCCAAATCAATTGTAAGATCAATAGGTCATTTTTCATACTTGAGGGCAATTAGATATATATAGGAGTAGACATTTTTTTATCAATTAATTAACCGGCCTAACTAAATTTTAACTAATTCTTTCAAATTTAATTTTTTTAATAAAACCGATCACAATTTCATTCGGTTCAGTTAATTAACTGAACCAAACTGGTCAGCTCAGCTAATTAATCAAACTGACCGAATTTTATTATTTTATACAAAAAATTATATTTAAAATAAAAAATAATATAATTAAATAACTAAATAAAATTTATTAAAAACTAAACAAAAATAATTTTATTTTGTTATTTTGCAATAAAAATTATATTTATAATAAAAAATTTATATAATTAAAGAATTAAATAAAAAAATTAATAAATAGCTATATAAAAATTATTTTTTAAAATTTTCAGTTAATAATTAATGGATTGAACAAAATCAGTTAACCATTAATCGAATTAATCTAAATTCTTTAACCGAATCGATTGTAATTTAGCATAGTCGATTAATTAAAAAAATGCTCACTCTAAATATATATGGACCTTTGAAAGGAGATCTTTGATATTCTAAATATATATTAAATATATATTTTTAAACGTATGATATTTTAAAATTAAAAACTAAAAGTGATTTTTTTAAAAAAATAATATTTTTCAAAATATTTTTTTTTTGAGTATTCTCAAAAAATTCCTGTAAGGAATTGGTGGGTTTGAAGATTCACAAAACTACCCGTGACAAAGTTCTGGTTCTCAAAGCACATCAGCCCATGATGATTAATAGTCATGCCCAAAAATATACATTTTCTTATTATTTTATTTTCCGGTGAGTAATATTAGTAATATGATAATTAGGATTAATGTAAGAGAGACATGTGTTTTATTTTGTACTTAATTCAATTTTTATACATTTAAGGTTATGATAAAAAGTAAAATAAAATATTAAATATAACAAAAATTCATATATGAATATTAATTTATGCTTGTTAATATATTGTATAATTTTAGATTTATTTGGAAAAAACATATTTTTTAAATATAGTAATTAAATTATTATTTAAAATAAAAAAATTATTTTTTTAGAGTGGACCGCCGTCAATTCATTAATAGATGACAACCTCTTTATCTTTCTTTCTAATATATTATTTGATTTTTACTTTTTTTTTTAAATTTTATATATTTTATATATAATTTATTCTCAAAAAAATTTCAGATTAATATATATCTAAAATTTAAAGTTTGTATTTTATTTTTTATATTTCTTTATTTTTAGAATAAAATTAAATGTTATTTAAGTTTTTATTTTAAAATTTTATCCTTATTTACTTAAAGATTATATGTCATCTTCAAATTAAGATTATTTATTCTTATTTAATGGAAGTTTGTCATTCTCTTATAGAAGGTAGCATAAGACAAATATAATGAGTGTCCCGCGAAATGCTAGATTACTCCTGTTATCTTATCATTATCTACTATTTATATTGAAAAAATTCAATAATATCTAGTTTCAGTAACTTTATTAATTATGTGCATTTTGTATATTTTAAAATTTTAAAATTTTATATATATCTTTCAAATATGCTTTTTGATCTATTAATGATAATTTATTTTGTATTAAAAAATATATACTAATTAAATTACTTTTGTTTTTGTTTTTTTGGGTTTCGCTTAGCTTACTTATCCATGCATATGGTTTTTTTTTTTTTGTTAATTTTTCGTTATGAATTTATGTTTAATAAATTAAATATTTATTTTCATAGCGGCTTAAAGAAAATTTACCTAAAATATTGGATAATTTTTTTTCCTAGAGGGGAAAGCTCAATACATAGCCAGCGTAAAAAACTAAATACATTAAACACTCTAAAAATAAATCTGATAAGTGGATAGAACTTTAAAAAATATTATTTAAATTATTTTATTTCAAATGTCAAAAAAAAAAAAAGATAATGGGGTATATATACACACACATATAACTTAGATGAAAATTTAAAATGAAATTCATTCTAAATAATATTATTTACTTGATTCATTCAAAACATATGTTATAATGAGGGTGTTTCTCAAAATTGGAGCTTTTCAGTTTATTGTGAATAAGTGATTTTTAGATTATAATCAGATTAAAAATAAACAGTTAAGCGTTTCTGTAAACTAGTTAATAATCAGCTGATAATCAGTTTATGATCAGTTAAGTGTTTCTGTAAAATTAGCTTATAATCAGTTTTTAATTGCATAAACTGTCAAAATGACCAAACCCTGAGTTTATTTATTATATAAAAATGATTTTTTAAATGTCAATTCAAAATTTATTTGCAATTATAATAGTAATAATAATAATAATAATAATAATAATAATAAAATTTATTTAATAATAATAATAATAAATTTATTTAATAATAATAATAATATTTGTGTTATCAATAAATTATACAAATAAAAAACTACCTTGTAAATATTACTAAATTAATTAGAATCTTAAAAATATTAATTAGAATCCTAAAAATAAAAGAATTTTGATGGAAACTAGTGTATAGGGTGGACAAATTTGAAATATTGAAGATTAGGTAGGGATAGTATGGTCTTTTACTTGGTCAAAACTGCTTAAAAAATAAATTCTTAACAAAAAGTAGCAAAATTCAACTTTTAAAAAACTGATTAAAATCAGATTATAATCTACTATTTAAATTTTCAGAAACACTTAAATAAATAAATAATAATTAAAAAATTACTTATAATTAATTTTGATCAGCTTTTAAGTTTTGTGAAACACCCACTATATCTAATATATAAGAGCTGAGGATTGCTCATCTATTTTAGTTGTGCCACATCAGCGATTCGGGTAAACAAAGGCTTCTCCTTGTTTCTCGGTAATTTTCTGCTGCTCCTGCTTTTCCAAGTTAAAAACATAACGCTCATCTCTTCTATCTCTTCTATTTCATTTACTACCTCATGCACTGAAGAATCCGGTGAAGAATCATTTACTACTATTAAAATCATGGAAGCCCAAAGGAGGAGTCTTGGTGAATCAGTTAACTACTGTTTCTAATCCAAGTACAATGGCTATCTTCAGCTACTTTGATCATAAAATTGCTTCTTATCAATTTTTGTGTAATTTCAATAGTTATCATAAAATCTTCCTCCCAAAATTGATTAGCCTCCATTTGATTCGTTGATTTCCAGTTTATTGTGAAGCCAAGGTAATTCTCTCATTTCTAATGCGTTTTTCATGTTTATTTGGTTTAAAATTGTTTGTGAATTTGTATTTTTGATTTGGTAGATAGAGGAAAAGAAGATAAGGAAGGGTTCATGACTTATACTTGGAGGTGTTCATATGACCTTTTTTTTCTGTTAGTAGTCTTTGGTTCATTGTTTTTTTTTTCCTCTGAGTTTATTTTGAATTTTGTGAAGTTTTGGTGTGCTTGAAGCTTATATATGATTATATATGGTAAATGCTCTTTGAGATTTTTTAATGGATTTTTGTATTTAATTATCTAGCTATTTTATGATCTTTGTGTACTGAAATTGAATTTTGATTTAATTATTTCTTTTTTCTTAATTGTTTTTGGGCTTTTCCAAGTTGTATCATATATTCGATCATCTTATGATATGCTTAATGCGAAATTGAGATATGTTTTCAATGAAGTTGGTTGGTATTTTCAAAATCCAAATTTTGAAGTCGTTTATTATTTTTGGTTGTGATGATGATTGTTTTCATTGTTGTGGTTGCATGAACTACTTTTTCTTTAGTTTGCCCTTGTCTTTTTATCTTGATTTCTTAGAAATTTTTTAAAAATCTATTTACTAATTGGGAGACTTAATTCGTGTAGTGTGTACATTTTAAAATCATGGCAGTTCTTAAAATTAATCTTTATCAATATTTTTTTATAGATTGAGCTTCCACTCTGGACTGATATTGCGAAGACTGGCACATTGAAGGAGCTTGCTCCATATGATCCTGACTGAAAGGTCCATTTATATAGATGGATGATTACTTATTTGAGATGCTAGATTAAATTGAACAGGTATGCCCATAAATCCAATTCATTTCAATTGTTTGTCCAATAAACTCATTATGTTTATGAATTAAAGTCCCGCATCCTACATAGAACTAAATCTCTTTCGTGAAAAATTGAAACCCTACAGAACAAAAAAAAGAAGCTAATTTAGGGGTTTAAGGACATGAGCTTATTCACTGTGTTTACATATGATAATTATCATAAATGGAGTGCAAGATTGGGTAAAAGGAAAGACGTTAGAATTTTATTGATGGTCAAGAAAGGGAGAACAACTATTGGTACAAAATGTCACCAAAGAGATCTAGCCCAAATAATTTAATCTTAAGTCGTGCAAATACCATGTCCATATTTAAGAATCATTCTGCAACTATAAAAGATACTAGAAAATTACCCTGAGGACATAATATAAATGGCAAATTATCTTTAGAAATATTTTGATATATTAGTTTGTGAGACTGACTGTTTATACTTAGATTTGCATTCTAGAGGTTGTAAAAATAAGAAAATCAATTTAGATTTCGAGATTGGCAACAAGATAATTTTTCTGAAGAATGATGCATAAGAAATCAATCAGCTCCACCATTTTACAGGCATAAGAGGAGGTTTATTTCCTTTAGCCATCATTCTATAATGAAAGAGGGAAATGCTCAGTTGTTCCATGATGACCTTACTTCTCCAGGTATTATTCTTATATTATTTTTTATGTCTTAGTATAATGGTACTGCTCATTAGGCCCGGGGTGATTGATATACACTCCATTTTAGTTTTTTTGAACGGCAACAATGTATAAGAGCTTGCATACCTCTCTTTGTTTTCTGAATTAGGTTGTTTTAGTGTCTGTATATATAACTTATATATATAGCTTAATCATGTTATAGAATGTGAATATATTATTTTTTTTAGGTATTTTCATTTATTGCATTCCTAATCATATTTTATATATTTGGTGATAATTGGTCAGGATGTGACTAGAAATCATGATGAACTAAAAAATATTTCACCACATTCCCTTATGAAATGTTCAAGTGATGTAACAACCTTTGTATGCCAACAATCAGAATATTGGAGTAGTGATATTGTTGTTATTTAGAAATGTTATATTTTGTACTTACTGTTTTCATATGATTATGCGTGATTTATCTTCTTTTTTTCTAAGTCCATTATCATTTGTTGTTGGGTATATAATTATTTTGTTCTATAGATTTCTGACCAGTGTAGTTAATTTTAGCCTGGATTCATAACTTGAATAATCAAACTTATTTCTGATATTTTAAAAAATAAAAGGCTTTAAGGACCACTTTCGAAAACATGACCATGGGTAGTGTTTTTTTGAAAATTAAATGGTAAGTTTGTGGGTGACTTTTTCTGAAATCTATGGAGTAAAGGGGAGGATACATGCTAGATTGCTACTTCTTTTATTGTCCAATTGGGATTTGGTTTCTCTACTTGACATTTGGCTAGACATGGTAAGATATTTTTTTTGTTGGGATATGCACAGACTTGGTAAGATATTGTAGAATGTTGCTCACTTGGTAGAAAAAGATAAGCAATAGAAATTTAAATGCACTGGCATGAGATTGGTCGAACAAAATTTAATAGAATTTTACTTTTGTGCTGTTTCTTACGTATAAATTCAATTCTTGAGAAAAAAGGTCATTGTATCATAGCAATGAGAATATTAGAAGTCATAAAAACTCCGATAATTCTATTAATTTATAAATTGAATATTGTATAAACCTTGACTGTCTATATCATTTCAAATGGCAATGGATTATTTTGTTACTTAATTTGTAATTATATTGTATTATATAATTTTTTGAAATGCAGTATACTATTTTTTCCACATCAAACTTTTTGCAACTTTGTATTATATATCGTATTATATAATTTTGTTTTGCAACTTTTTTTTTTGAAGGATGTCTTTAATATCTTTCTTTTATCTGCAAGCTAAATTCTGGTAAATCATAAATCTTTTGTTCTCTTTTAAGTAGAACAACAATACATCATGCTGTTATGTTGCTAATTTGCAGTATAATATTGTTTTGTTAGTTTTTGTTATAGATTTGTGTCTTGTTTATTATAATAATTATTGTTTTATTTAGGTATTTTATTAGTTTAAATCGGTTTATTTAGTGTTTTTGTTAATTTTGTAGTTTTAGTTTATTTCAGTGTTTATGTCGTTTTTGATCTAGTTTTTAGTACGGTGTTTATGTTTTGTTGGTTATTGTTTATTTACTTTTTGTTTAAAGTTTGTTTGAGTTTTGTTTTAGGTTAAAAAAGCCAAGGAACCAAGACTGAAGAAGAAGAAATCATCACAGTAGGCGACACATGCAAGCGACATGGCCAAGTCACCTGGCCATGTCTCTCCAAATATGCTCAAACACGGCCAAGTCATCACAGTAGGCGACACATGCAAGCGACATGGCCAAGTCAGGCGACACATGCAAGCGACATGGCCAAGTCACCTGGCCATGTCTCTCCAAATATGCTCAAACACGGCCAAGTCATCACAGTAGGCGACACATGCAAGCGACATGGCCAAGACAGGCGACACATGCAAGCGACATGGCCAAGTCACCTGGCCATGTCTCTCCAAAATGAAGCAACACGGCCAAGTCACCTCAAACATGGCCATGTCCCTCCAAAAATGCTCCAACACGGCCAAGTCACTTCTGACTTGGCCGTGTCTCACCAATTCCAAAGGCAAAGAAGACTAAAAACTCACAGTGGAAGACACAGGCAAGGAACACGGCCAAGTCATGTGGCCGTGTCCCTCAATCATAGTGCAACACGGCCAAGTCACTCATGACTTGGCCGTGTCACTCAACTAAAGAAGAAAGAAGAGAGAAACAAGCAGAGGCGGACACTGGCAAGGGACACGGCCGTGTCTTGTGGCCGTGTCCCTCCAACAAGCCCTCACACGGCCGTGTCCCTCATCACCTGGCCGTGTCCCTCATGAACCAAACGCGCACCGAATTTTAAAACCGACGTTTCGTATAAAAGCAAAAAGAAAAGTTAGGGTTGAGGTTATGGACGATTGAGAACAGATTTTGGAGCCGTCAGAGAGCAAAAAGAGGGTTTTAACATTTGTTTTCTTGATTTTGATTTCACTTTGGATTAAAACTAGTTAGATTAGATTGTTCTAGCCATTGATACATCTTTCTTGCAAGATTTGAACAAGAGATTCTTCAGAAACTTCAAGGAGTAATTTGGTTTTGTTCTTGAACTTTATCTCTTTATTTTCATTGAAATTGCATCTATGAACATTATCATGTCTAATTTGATTTCTTTGAATATTAATGAGATGAGTATGCTTGAAATCATTATGAACTAATTTGATCTAGTCTAAGGTTTGTATGGATCTGCTATGATTGTATGAATTGGTTTTTCTCTTAGCTAATAATTTCTTTAGCCTTGATTGAATGAAACATTGTTAATATATAATTGATTGATCACCAATTATGTGTTCTAAGGTATTAGATGATGTATCGAGAGATGAAGTTTAATACTTGAACAATTCAATTAGGGACTTAGGTGAATTAGAGATATAACCTATTAAAAAGATTATTTCACTTATGACAAGATTAGTTGAAAGAGGTTTGAATGCGAGAGCTTATTTCCTTTACTTGATTAGTTGAGTTGTTTGAGATTTAATCTTTGAAATTGAATTAGTTAAGAGGAATAACCGTTCATACACATAAGTAGTAGAGAATGCAAACCCTAGACCATTCTATCAAGTGAATCAAAACACAGCTCAATTTACTTTTATTGTTTTAAACTTAAATTAATCTTCTTCATTATTTAACAATTTATAAATCTCTTTATTACTTGTTAAACATATTCTGATAAGCAATTAACCACTTTAGCTTCCTTGAGAGAACGACCTTGGGGCGATCACCTTTGCTACAGCTACCTCGTATACTTGCGAGTGACGCTTTGTGGTAGAGTTAATTTGAGCGCAACAAGTTTTTGGCGCCGCTGCCGGGGAGGTTAATTGGCGTAATTGTTTATTAAAAAAAATAAAAAAAAAATTTATATTATTTTTCATTGTTTTCATTTTATTTTATTTTGTCTTTTGCTTTTAATTGTTTCTTTTTCTAGACAATTCTGTTTATGCAAGGCAGGAGATCACTCGAAGGAGAGCTACATCCATTCATTCCAGAAATTCAGAGGGTGAAAAGGAGCAGGGAAGAGTTTGAGCTTTACACAGGATTTGATACTTCAGAGGAGGACACTTCTGATTGTGAGTCGGAATCTGCACAATCTGTTAAAATGGCTGAAGAAAGACAAAGGACGATGAGAGACTTTGCTAGACCTGTCATTGGAACTTCCACTTCTTGCATAAGACTGACAGATGCAGCAAGAAACTATGAATTGAAGAACATCCATTACAATATGCTGCCCTCATTCTATGGAGTTCCAAATGAAGATCCTTTAAATTTTATTCGGGATTTTTACTCCACCCTCAACACTTTTCCTTTGGGAGGACTAACAGAAGATCAGTTGAGGATGAGATGTTTCCCTTATACTTTGAAGGATAGGGCAAAGAGCTGGCTCATGATGTTGCCTGAAAATTCACTGACAACTTGGGAACAAGTTTATAACAAGTTCATGGGCAAGTTCTATTCACACCAAAAGACAGCTGAGTTGAGAGGGAAGATTGCTACATTCTCTCAATTTGAAGGAGAGCCATTTCATGAGGCTTGGGACAGATTTAAAATGTTATTAATCCAGTGTCCACATCATCACTATCCACTTCAACTTCTGAACCAGTTTTTCTATGATGGTCTAACCTAGCAATTTCAGAATACTGTTGATAATGCAGCTGGGGGAGCCATGGGAGAAAAGACAGCAGCTAAAACATATGAGATCTTTGAGATGTTGGGAGCTAATTCTCAACAGAAAAATATAAGGGGAAGAAGTAAAGGGGTGAATCAACTAGAAGCCAATAGTGAGATGGTCAATCAGATAGCTGAGTTGGCAAAGCAAGTGCAGATGCTGAATATGAAGAACAATGTTTCTTCTTCTACTCATGAAGCGTGTGGAATCTGTGGAACTCTTGGGCATGGAGCAAATATTTGCCCCTCTGCATATGAATCTTTTGGTAATGCTGAGCAAGTCAATGTTATGGGAGGATTCCAACTTAGGGCCAGAAATGATTCTTACTCCAACAATTACAACCCTGGTTGGAGGAATCACCCAAATTTTTCTTGGGCAAGGAATAATTCTCAGCAGCCTTTCCATTTGCTCCAAAGTCAGAACCAATAGCAGGGTCAATCCTCAAGTCAAGGGAAGTCTAGGATAGAGAGCTTGGAGGAAAGTTTACAAGCTTTTATCCAAGTCAGTGCTAAAAATCAAGAGGTGACCAACAAGAGACTGGATTCACTAGAAGCATCTTTTAAGAAGGTGGAGACCCAAGTGGGGCAACTTGCACAACAGATGAAGATTCAACAAAAGGGGAAATTCCCAAGTCAAACTGAGCAGGCACAATCAGTGACTGTTCTTAGAAGTGGTAAGGTAATTAACACTAATGTTGAAAATGACTCTGTGAATGCAGGTGACAGAGAGAACAAGGAGGAAGGAGAACCAGAGAACAAAGGTGCTAGAGATAGATCAATGAAAGAGTCCCTTTCAGCAGATTTACATAAGGCAAGCAATCCATACCGGCCACCTGTACCATTCCCCAGCAGGTTGAAGGATGATAAAACAGATAAGCAATTTTCTAACATCTTCAACATGCTGTCTAAGGTAAGTATTAACTTACCCTTACTTGAGGCAATAAAGAACATGCCGGCTTATACCAAGTTCTTCAAGGACCTAATCACCAAGAAAAAGAGGTATGAGATGAATGAAAAGGTGATAGTTTCAGAAGTAGCTAGTGCTGTTCTGCAGCATAAACTACCTCCCAAACTAAAGGATCCTGGAAGCTTTATAATTCAAATTTCTGTAGGGAATGGAAAGGGGACTAAAGGCATGTGTGATCTAGGAGCTAGTGTGAATTTAATGCCTTATTCTGTGTTTAAAGAATTAGAACTAGGGGAGCTTAAACCGTCAAAAATGGTGTTGCAATTAGCTGATAGGTCTTTTAGATTCCCGAAAGGGGTTATAGAAGATGTGTTAGTTAAAGTTGGTGGTTTGATAGTACCTGTGAATTTCATTGTTCTTGACATGGAAGTAGGTAATTCTTCACCATCTGCACACACCATTCTGCTGGGTAGGCCTTTTATGGCGACTACCAACACTTTGATAGATGTTAAAAATGGAAAATTATCAATGACTGTTTTGGGACAAACTGTGGAATTTTCTATTTTTAATACTTCTCCCATTCCTACAACTGCTTTATATGAGGAATGTTCTTTAATTAATTGTGTTGAAGCAGTTGTTTCAGATGCTTCCTTGCAGACAGGTTCCCCAGATAAATTGGAGCTGACACTGAATTTAGAAGAGGAGGCTAAATCAGTGAGGGAGACCCGAGGGTACCCTAACCCAAAAGCATTTAAGAGCTCGAGGATTTACAAGGATCGCACAAAAGAAATTCATGACAGAGTTATTGTGAGACAGACATTGAGTCCAGGTATGAAAGTTTTACTTTTTAATTCTCGACTCCGTTTGTTTCCAGGTAAACCCAAATCTAGATGGAGTGGTCCTTTTGAGGTAACTAAGGTATGTCCTTCTGGTGCCATTGAATTGCTAAACTCTAGAACCAAAAAGATTTTTAAAGCAAATAGACATAGAGTTAAGCTATATAAAGAAGGATTTCAGGAATTGAGGATCATTGACAGCACTTTGATCCATGATTCCTAGTCTTGCATGATGTCCAGCTTAATGACATTAAAGAAGCGCTAAATGGGAGGCAACCCATTAGTCTGAATTTCTTTTTCATAGTTATAGTTTTATATTTTGCAATTTTGATTTTATGTTTAGTTTAAATAAATAGAAACCCTAAAGCTCTCTTGCATTTTGTTTTTGAACATCTGTGTTTGAAAGTTAGTTTTGCCTAACCAGGGTGCGATGGAAGACAGGTTGTACTTAATTCTTTCTCTTTATTATTCTTGTTTTCCATTGAGGACAATGTAAATTCTAAAGTGTGGGGTAATCTTTTAGTTTTTCTTTAATTTTTGTTTTGGTTGCCTTGGTATGTTTATTGTGTTTGTTGTGCATGGCATAATTGTTGAAAATTTATTGATCTTTTCTGTGATTCTAGCATTGTAGTTGAGACTTTTGTATCAGCATAGAAATGAGCATTTGAATTCATTCAGGATCAATTTTCGCATTCTGCGGTTCATGACATATAAATCTTTGAGAACCCACCTTTGTGAGTTTTGAGCCTTATAGATTAAATGATTGATTTTCTTTTCTTAAGTGTGCACCTTCATGATTTTGCATCTCTAGAGTTTGCTTTTGCATACTAATTGAACTCACATTATGATTTAATTTCAAGTTTTAAAATGATGAAGGCAAATTAGGATAACCCTTTAGCTTAAAAAGACCTCCCTTAATATTGAATTCCTTAGTGAGCCAAGTTGAGCCTTTGACCTTTTCTTGTTTGATCAACACAATTCACAGCTCAACTTTCTCTTATTATCGTCATACCTGCATTAAGGAATGGGGTTTTATGATTTGACAATAGGGTAGTTTATTTCAAAGTGCGGGGTAAGTAAAAAAAAATGGTATTGCTATTTGGGGTTGAAATGCATACTTTGCACATTGTGTTGGATTAAGAGTTGATTATTCCTTTCATCTACATTTTAAGCTAGATGTTCTATGCAAGTTTATATTTTGTATATATATATTAAAAAAAATGATAAAAGAAAAAGAAAAAGATAAAATAAATAAAAAAAGAGATATATATATATATATACAAAAGTCAAATATGTTCTAGCATTGGTTATCAAAAGAGGAATGCCGACTCATGTATTTTTCTTTAAGTATGCAAGTGTGTGAATTATCAAGGGTTGGTGAGTATGCTATTTGATGGAGTTATGAGTTTCTTAGCAAGAGTAGTGTCTAATTTAGATACTCCATTTCTTGATGCTCCAGCTTAAATGTCTTTTCTCACACCTTTACCTTAGCCCCATTACATCCAGATGAAAGTCCTTCGGATTATTTCTTGAGAAAATCAGTGAGGGAGATTGGATAATTAAGCAAGTTTATGGTAGTATGCGGTCATGAGTGGTTTGAGTGATTAACCTTTGAAATCGAGTAAAACACTTAGATGAGAGATGAGATTTGTATGTCTGGATTAATGAATGAGTTAAGAAAATCTGGATTGAAGGAAATTGTAATTATTTATGTCTGACTCTTAAAGTATTTCATCTATGTACTGGAATTATAGTTAAGGTTGTGTGAGTTTTTAATTTATGCCATTTGAATTTGCTTGAGGACAAGCAAAGTTGTAAGTGTGGGGTAGTTGTTTTGTTAGTTTTTGTTATAGATTTGTGTCTTGTTTATAATAATTATTGTTTTATTTAGGTATTTTATTAGTTTAAATCGGTTTATTTAGTGTTTTTGTTAATTTTATAGTTTTAGTTTATTTCAGTGTTTATGTCGTTTTTGATCTAGTTTTTAGTACGGTGTTTATGTTTTGTTGGTTATTGTTTATTTACTTTTTGTTTAAAGTTTGTTTGAGTTTTGTTTTAGGTTAAAAAAGCCAAGGAACCAAGACTGAAGAAGAAGAAATCATCACAGTAGGCGACACATGCAAGCGACATGGCCAAGTCACCTGGCCATGTCTCTCCAAATATGCTCAAACACGGCCAAGTCATCACAGTAGGCGACACATGCAAGCGACATGGCCAAGTCAGGCGACACATGCAAGCGACATGGCCAAGTCACCTGGCCATGTCTCTCCAAATATGCTCAAACACGGCCAAGTCATCACAGTAGGCGACACATGCAAGCGACATGGCCAAGACAGGCGACACATGCAAGCGACATGGCCAAGTCACCTGGCCATGTCTCTCCAAAATGAAGCAACACGGCCAAGTCACCTCAAACATGGCCATGTCCCTCCAAAAATGCTCCAACACGGCCAAGTCACTTCTGACTTGGCCGTGTCTCACCAATTCCAAAGGCAAAGAAGACTAAAAACTCACAGTGGAAGACACAGGCAAGGAACACGGCCAAGTCATGTGGCCGTGTCCCTCAATCATAGTGCAACACGGCCAAGTCACTCATGACTTGGCCGTGTCACTCAACTAAAGAAGAAAGAAGAGAGAAACAAGCAGAGGCGGACACTGGCAAGGGACAAGGCCGTGTCTTGTGGCCGTGTCCCTCCAACAAGCCCTCACACGGCCGTGTCCCTCATCACCTGGCCGTGTCCCTCATGAACCAAACGCGCACCGAATTTTAAAGCCGACGATTCGTATAAAAGCAAAAAGAAAAGTTAGGGTTGAGATTATGGACGATTGAGAACAGATTTTGGAGCCGTCAGAGAGCAAAAAGAGGGTTTTAACATTTGTTTTCTTGATTTTGATTTCACTTTGGATTAAAACTAGTTAGATTAGATTGTTCTAGCCATTGATACATCTTTCTTGCAAGATTTGAACAAGAGATTCTTCAGAAACTTCAAGGAGTAATTTGGTTTTGTTCTTGAACTTTATCTCTTTATTTTCATTGAAATTGCATCTATGAACATTATCATGTCTAATTTGATTTCTTTGAATATTAATGAGATGAGTATGCTTGAAATCATTATGAACTAATTTGATCTAGTCTAGGGTTTGTATGGATCTGCTATGATTGTATGAATTGGTTTTTCTCTTAGCTAATAATTTCTTTAGCCTTGATTGAATGAAACATTGTTAATATATAATTGATTGATCACCAATTATGTGTTCTAAGGTATTAGATGATGTATCGAGAGATGAAGTTTAATACTTGAACAATTCAATTAGGGACTTAGGTGAATTGGAGATATAACCTATTAAAAAGATTATTTCACTTATGACAAGATTAGTTGAAAGAGGTTTGAATGCGAGAGCTTATTTCCTTTACTTGATTAGTTGAGTTGTTTGAGATTTAATCTTTGAAATTGAATTAGTTAAGAGGAATAACCGTTCATACACATAAGTAGTAGAGAATGCAAACCCTAGACCATTCTATCAAGTGAATCAAAACACAGCTCAATTTACTTTTATTGTTTTAAACTTAAATCAATCTTCTTCATTATTTAACAATTTATAAATCTATTTATTACTTGTTAAACATATTCTGATAAGCAATTAACCACTTTAGCTTCCTTGAGAGAACGACCTTGGGGCGATCACCTTTACTACAGCTACCTCGTATACTTGGAGTGACGTTTTGTGGTAGAGTTAATTTGAGCGCAACAAATATCCTTGCACATCTCTTCAGAATTCTTACACCTTTCTAGCAATTTGTTAGTACCAAAATCTTTCTGTAAGAATTGTCTAGAGTATATCAAAATTCTTTAGCTTGTTGATAAGAAATTAATCTAAATAATAAATATGATAAAAGATAAAATTACATCCGCCCATCGCACAAATCAATGTCTAATTGATATTAGTAGTGGTGTTTAAAAAAAATTGCAAATTCATATATCGGATTAGAACCATATAAAGTGGATCTATTTTAACCAAACTTGAATTTATATTTGGTACAAACTGAATTTTAATTTTCAGATTCATATGGTTCAAGTTTAAATAACTGATTTTTGAATTATAAATTCGAATTGAACTTGATATAAATATATAATTTTTAATTATGTGCTTGGACGTGATATATACACATATTTTGTACAAATTCATTAAAAATATATAAGCATATAAAAATTTTAAAATTAAATAATACAAATAAAATTTTAAAATATTTAATATATATTAATATAAATAATTAACATAGACTTTTGAATAAATAGCATGAAAATTGAAAATGTTAATTAGGAAAGTATGGTAACTATACAACCTTGTTTTTACTAGTTACACCTATGGTCTTATTTTTTTTTAGAATATATATATATATATATAAAGAGTTTTATAATTTATTAAAAACATATGAATAAAAAAGCTTAATTTAACTATAATGGATCAAGAATATGATAAGTAATCATAAGCCATTTACAAGCAATATAATTTTTTTTAAATATAATAATATAAATTATGTATGGATAATAAACATATATATAGTAAATATTTTCATGTCTAAAAATATTTTTATTATTAAAAAGATATAAAAATGGATTAATTCAATACTATTTAATAATATAATTTTGTGATACTAGGTCATATTTAATATTTTTTATTTATAGAAATTATCAAAAAGCAAAAATTAATATTCAGATTAATAAAATAATAAGTATATTTTAAAATATTACTAGAATATATAAATTAAAAAAAATTATATGATTAAAACTCGTGTCAATTCATGATTTCACAACTAGTTTTAGAATAAAAATAGTGATTTATATTTTGTTTTTATTATATTTGTATCTTAATTTTTAGGTTATTATTTAATAAATATTTACTGATTATTGAGTAGAAAGTAGGACTTATAATGTAATAATTTTCATTTTACAGATTATAAAAAAGGAATAATTAAGAAAGCGGAAATCAGAGAAAAATTAAAAAAAATGTAATTAAATATAAAATAAGTTAATTAATATTTATATAATAAATTTATTTATTTAATTAAAATTTTGATTAATAGTTAATTTTCATTAGCAATAATACAAAGTATCTGATTAATAAGATCAATGATAAAAATAAGATAATAAGAAGTATTAATAGTCTATTAGCACTAATAATACAAAATTATATTGTATTATATTAATATAATAATGATAATGTGTAAATAATTAAAGTAATTTTCTAATTTAACTATATAAAAAATAAAGTAAATACAAATATAAATGAAAAAATATAATTAATAATTAATAATTAAATAATTAATAATTAAATTATATATAATAATTAATTTGTCACATAATCAAAATAATTATGCAATTTAAGTAAGTAAATAAATATATAATTAAATAATCTTTTTCATATGTTCAAAATGATGTCTTTTAGAGTTTATTTATAATGACAATGTTCTGGACAAAATTAATATAATTTTTATGAATAATATTTTTAATAGATTTACTTTTTATCAATATTTTAGTTATTTTTAATAGATTTCGTATATATGTTTTTATGAATGTTATTTAGTATTTTTTTTTAAATTAATAAGAATATATTCAAGTCAACTGGAGAATCAAATAAAAAAATAGATTAATTGCTTGCCAGGAAATAAGGAAACAATAGTTTTTTGAAATTGTCGCATCATCAATATTTTAAAAATATTATTTTATTTAATTAATTTTTTTATTTAATTTTAATAATTTATATAAACTTTAAAATTTAATAATTAATAAAATATATTTTTTAAATTTTAATCTTCAATTAAATAATTACAAATTAATATAATTTTATTAAATAAATTATATTTATAATTTGTATAATTTAATAATATTAATTAATTTATATTTTTAAAAAAAATTAAAAAGTTAATATATAGTGTACGACTCTTAACCTTTATAATAAATTAATTATTCATTATATTATTTATTTATAATAAAAAAATTATATGTTTCTAATTATACATTAATAGTTTATTTATAATAATATTATTAATTAATTTATATAATTTTTAGAAAATTAAATTTAAATAATAAAAAATAATTTTTTAACCTTTTTATTAAATTAATTATATATTAGTAATTTATATAATAATATTCATGTTAATAATAATTTCATTATTATTATATTATAAATATTTTTATTCACATTTTTCTTTTTATTTAAAAAAATGCTTCAATTTCTACTTTTTTCTTATTTTTTTTAAAATTTATATTTTTAATAGTAAAAATATGTATAAATTTTATTTTTTATTAGTAAAAATATTAAATTATAAAATAAAAAATTATATCTGTATATTCATATTTCTTCAATGTAGCTATCATATAAATCAAAATTAATATTTTATTTTATATTTTTTATAATAAAATTTATTAATTTTTATATAAATTTTTTATATATATTTATTATTAATTATATTTTATTATTTTAGCACACATAGAAAGTAGTTTGTATTTAAAAGGCTTAATACATATATTATTTATCGAACTTGATATATTTGATGATTTTGTCCTCCATACTATTCGAATAACCATTTTGCCCATTAAATTAGGCTTTTTCATAATAAATTGACTATTATTTTAATATATTCAAATTTTCAATAGCGTGTAAATTATAATCATCTTAAAAATATGAATTTCAATCGTCCCTTTATTAACTCCGGCCAACAAATAAAAATTATGGGCAAAACATACTTTTTTGATCATTGAAGATTTTATAAAAAAAATTTCTTCTTCTTTTTTCTTCTTTTTCTTTTCTTTTTTTTTCTTTTCAAATCTATCCATTTGCAAAATTTTTGGCAAAACAAAAAGTTAAAAAAAAAAATTCTAGCTAACAAATTAAATTTTCCTGCAAAACATGAAATTTTTTGATTGTCGAAGGTTTCAGCAAAATTTAATTTTCTTCTTTTTTTTTTAAATTTGTCTATTTTTTTGATAAATAAATAAAAATATTTGATAAAAATTTAAAATTGTTGAAGAAATTTCATATCTTCTTCTTCTTAGTTTTTTAAATAAAAAATTAAATTCAAAACACATATTGTAAATCGGATTCTACATAAGAAAAAATTAAAAATTTTTCAATGTCAGTCACTATAATTTTGGTGAAAAGCTTTATTTATGGTTTAAAAATATTATTGTAATTTTACTGTATATATTAAAAATTTTTTAAATTATTAAAGAGTGTTTTTGATATTTTATAATATAAATATATTATTTTAATCAGTTTTACGCTTGTATATATTAAATCTATTAGCCCAGTTTAATGAGTGTTTTGAAAGATAATATTAAATATAAATTCTTTTATAAAGTCGGATAATTCAAAATGAACTCACAGCTATTCCATTCCTTGGAGTGATGAAGATGCCACTTGAAAGAATCCAATAAACACAAAGCCAAAATTGTACAAAGTACAACTTAAATCCCAACGCACACGTAGTGTTGTACCGTACATATATAAACCAAAAAAGGGGCCAAAAGGCATTACCAAATTCCCCCACCACCACAGCCTCCGCCGCCTCCACCACCATCTCCGCCACCTCCAATCCGGTACAACATAAAAACGCATCCGTGCCAGCCGTACCTTCCAACGTATATCTTCGCGATTTAATAATTCTCTCAGATAGTGACACTTGGACTCCTTCTTTACTAGTGTTATTAATATATTTTTATTAATTTATTTTATAACGAAATTAATTAATATAAAAATTTAAAGTAAAATTAAAATAATAATAATAAAGGACAAAGCTGTCCCTCACCTTCTTTTATTGACTTTTTCATTTCCCTCATGAGTGGCCCCACCTGAGTCCTCACACCAAAAAATAAAAGGGCCCACAGGAATCTACGGTTGTCTCCGTATGCGATACGTATGTTTATACTCTTTTTGATTTAGCATATCAAATATATCAAAATTCCATCGACAAGAATTTTCCATCCACACGAGAGAAAAACAAAGCAAAGAAAAGAAAAAAGATCCTACCTTCCGTTTCTTTTTTTTTCCTTCTCTCTCATGCACACACCAAGCAGGTTCAAATCCATGATTTTCAAGGAGAATAACGTCACTACCGCCTTATAGCTATGTGCACTCCTAATGGTAAGGACTAAATCTCTATTTGTTTTTGTTTATATTAAGGTCTTTATTTTTTTAATTTTTAATTTTTGGGTTTGATTTGGTATGGGGTGACTGATTGTTTTGACACAATGATTGTTTTTTTGGGGATGTAATCATGGTGTTTTTTTTTTTTTTTCTAAACAATTGAGTATATTTTTTTTTGGAATTAATTTTTTTAATCATATTTGTTTATTGTCCACTGGGGTACCTATGTGGGATTTTCCAGGCTTCTACGGAAGGTGCCATTTGACTTTGAAGCCGAAAATAAAAGGGGCGTTCAGGAGCCCAAAGGTTTGGTTTGGTAGTGGTGGTGATCAATGTTTTGATGGTGTTAGATGCTTTTTCTGTTGATGGGGTTGTGGTAGATTTTTATGGGATTAGTTACAATGGGAATGAGTTTGAAGTTTGCTATGGCTTTTATTGGTTTGGCGACAAATTTTAAGCTCAATTGTTAATGGGTCGTGGGAGGTTTGATTCTCTGAGCTCTGCAATGTGATTTTTGAATTTCAAGCTTCCTTCTGTTTCTGATTCAGCTTAAGAAGAAGGATATAAGATTATAAAGATTGGTTGAGTAATTCTGTTGTTTGTTTTAGGGTTTTAAGTATTGAATTACTGGAAAAAAAAAGTAGCTAAAAGGTGAAATAAATGGAGGAAGACGGTGGTTCCTGGATAAGGAGGACAAAGTATTCACATACAATTTGTCATCGTTTAGATTCTTCAAGATTGGCTTCTTTTCCTTTAGCCATTCAGTCTGAGAGAAATTCGAGCTTGAAATCAAGGCCTGGATTGTCCTTTTCTTATCAGAAATCCGTTTCCTTTTCCAATCAGAAATCATTAGTTCCCAGTTATTCTCCAATTCAGCGACATCCCCTCACCAATAAACAGAGATCTGTATCTCCTCTGCCTCAAAAAGTCATCTCTGATACTTTTAAGGAAGCAAGGTCTGATAGCAAGAGATTTTCAACTCCACATCCTCGTACGAAAGATCACCACAAAGGAATCACGGGAAAGTTTTTCCATAAAGAATCCTCAGAAACCAAATCATCCAGTCATGCGTCGAATACAAGCCCACTTCGGCACTTGAAAGGTCATGAAAAATCTAAAACCAAGAAAGACTATGCTTGGACAAAGTATTTTGACCATGCTGGAGGGAAGGTTAATGCTGTGGAAGCAGCTGATGAATTTAGTGTAGATATGTCAAAGCTATTTCTTGGGCTTAGATTTGCTCATGGGGCGCATAGTAAGCTTTACCATGGTGTATACAACGATGAGCCTGTAGCAGTTAAAATTATCAGAGCACCAGATGATGACGATAATGGAACTTTAGCCGCTAGATTAAAGAATCAATATAATAGAGAAGTCACCCTTTTATCCCGGCTTCATCATAAGAATGTCATAAAGGTGATCAAAATCATTCTTAGTTCTATCGCATGTGTTGTATGTTTATAGAATTTAACTAAGAAATTTCTTCAATTTCCCTCTCCTCCTGCTACCTGGGGTTTGGAAAATTGTTTTTTATTATTTGTTGATGATTAGATTACCAAATTGGCAAACATTATGTGTGAATTTTTAATTTGATTGAATCCTTGCTTATTTACATCTATTGATTTGCTAATGCAGTTTGTAGCAGCATGCAAAAAGCCACCTGTTTATTGTGTTATCACAGAATATTTATCTGAAGGTTCCTTGAGGGCATTCTTGCACAAGCTTGAGCGTAAGGCACTAACCTTAGATAAACTCATTGCAATTGCTCTGGGCATTGCTCGTGGAATGGAATACATCCATTCTCAAGGTGTCATTCATCGAGATCTTAAGCCTGAGAATGTTCTCATTGACCAAGAGTTTCATCTAAAGATTGCTGACTTTGGGATAGCTTGTGAGGAGGCATATTGTGATTCATTGGCTGATGACCCAGGGACTTATAGATGGATGGCTCCTGAGATGATAAAAAAGAAATCCTTTGGGAAAAGGGTTGATGTGTACAGTTTTGGGCTCATTTTGTGGGAAATGGTGGCAGGAACAATTCCATATGAGGATATGAATCCCATACAAGCTGCTTTTGCTGTAGTGAATAAGGTATCTTTTTCCCTTTCCCATCTATTATCAATTTTGTGTGTATAATTTGTAATTTTATTTAGGCACATTTTATCCCATTTTGTATCTCCATTTTCACATCCATATGTAATTAAGGACTATCTATAGATGCATCCAAAACTTGGTAAAATGGAGGAAAGAATCTATACAGCTGACCACAGCTAGACTGGCATTAAGGCTTTCATTGAGTTGAATGCAGGCTAAGAACTCATCTGTTGTTTTGTTTGGCTGCAGTCATGATCATCCCATGACAAACATTCCTTGCAGAGTTTTAAAAAGAGAGCTCTCCATTTCTTTTATTAAACTCTTCCTATGTCTATTACCTGTTTGCATATTCATTGTGGTCCATCCTCTGGGAAAAGGGCGGGGTGATGAAGCTGTTGCCATTCTCCTTAAGTAGGTGGTTGATATCTGGCAAGATATTAAGCATGTCCTGTTGGTTTTTATCCACAATAAGCTTTCATTCCTCTAGGCAAACATATGAGTAGACTCAATAATTGTATATTGCTGCTTTTTTCTCTCCTTCGACTGGAAATACCAGATTTTTTAGAGGTCCAATTTCTTGGAGAAGATACATTTTAGATACAGGTGCAAGGGGTATTGAAGAATTTAGATACTTGTATTCAATAGCATTTTAGCAGAATAGGTTTATTATCAAGATAAAGGAACAAATACGAAGTCATGTTATGAGAAGTATCGCTAGTTGTAGTATAGAGTGTGAAGAAATTCATTAAGACATGGATTTTCTCCTTTTGGAATGAGGTATAGGCAATTCAATCTAACATTATGAGAAACATCTGTTTCTTCGTTGCTGCAGTTGTAAAGTTCTCATTTTTATTATTGTCATTGATCTAAATGAAACTCTAAGCAAGTTAGATTTTTGCATCAGTTCTAAAATTTTGTACTTTTTTTAATCCTTTGCAGAATTTGAGACCAGTTATCCCTCAGGACTGCCCTCCTGCCATGAGAGCTTTAATAGAGCAATGCTGGTCCTTGCATCCTGAGAAGAGGCCAGAGTTTTGGCAAATTGTGAAGGTATTAGAGCAATTCGACTCCTCGCTTGCCTGTGATGGGACCCTAAATTTGGTTCAAAACCCAACTTGCCAAGATCATAAGAAAGGTCTTCTTCATTGGATTCAAAAGCTTGGTCCAGTGCATCCCAGTAATTCCCCTATGCCTAAACCTAAATTCACATGAAATTTCTCTTATGACCTGGCTTTTGTAGTGTGCCAGGTCACTTGTAATTAAAAAAGGTTTGTTTTTAAACCTCTTTATTTGTACTTTCTATGTCACATTCATGTGAGAGTGAATTAATAGATTGGTAGGCATCCATTGAGGTGAAAATTGTCTTTCCTTCACAAATATACATACACACCATATTATCACATTTTAGGGTATTCTGAACAGTGTAAGCATTGGGAGATGAAAAGTAGTTTTTTATTTTGAGGAGGCTATAAATTTGTAGCGAGTCTCCTTTGGGCGTCTTTCTCCTATGACATTGTTTATTTTTTCTGTTTTCTTTAATCATGTTTTGGTATTTTGATGTTATATTTGCTATTCACTATGGTAAACTACATTACTGATTTGGGTAGTAAGTTAATTATATGACCAAGTAGCTCTAGATGGTAGGGAAATTTTATTATTTCTATTTAGCTATTAAATGTGTGTTAAGTTTAAATCATCTGATTTTAATTTGCTCTTAGTATTGCTTGCACTTTTGTCATTGTGTTTCATGTATCATGTGGTAGAACATATTCACCTTATTAGTATTTCCTTGTATTCAATTTCATTTCAATTTCATCAGCAACTTATTAATGAAATACCATATGCTAAGGAATCCGTGAGCAGCTACATTGTATCTGACCATAATTTTAATTATGTGATTCCCATGAATTACGTGTTTATCACTGTATGTTGGCTTGTGACTGAATAATGTCATATGGTTTCATGAATTTCTAAACTGCTTACAAGACATTGTCTTCATCAATTTGCTATTTTCTTTTATGAATGACAATTTGTACTTGCATCGTCACATTAACTGCTTACTAACCCTTTCTTGCTCTTTCTTTTGATGGGTTGGCAGAATAGACATTTTGGGTGTCTGACAATTTTATCCATCACCCTCTGCCATTGATTTGGAAGCATTTGTCCATTTTGTGCACAGGCTTATGCATAAGAAAATTGTTGTGTTTCTTGATGATCTTAGGTTGTTGAATGTATAGAATTATAGATAGAAGAGTCAACAAAACAAGAAAGTAGGGGCAGGGGGAGGGATAGTTATATTAATTTTCACATTGTGTCCCATGCTTTTGATGATGATGATTGAGGGTGCAAGTGGGGTTGGTTCATCCCCCATCTTCTCCTAGCTGTTATAGAGCCTTTTATTATTAACAAAAGAAAAAAGGGTATCAAAACTGATATGCATGTCTCTTTCCCTGCTTTGATTACTCTTTATATGTGTTGCAATTTGCTTGTCAATTTGATGTCCTTATTTTTTCTATTGATACAAACATGTAACCATATTTCCACTGGCAAAAATATCCTAATCATTTATCGTTTGCACAGTAGTTTGGTAAATTCTGTCTTTATACAATCACATTATTCAGTCTGTATTTGTTTTATCTGTTTCTTTTGCTCATGTGTAAGTTCATATGCAATGAATCTCCATATTTAATTAATTACTCTTTTGGTTATATAAATATCGTTGATTATTTTATTTTAAAATATCTTAAAATAATTATTCACTTATTTATAGAATATATTTATTTTTTTATTTTACTTTTTAATAAATTTATATTTTAAATAATAAATTAATAATTATTTAAAATATTTTTAAATTATAATAAATATATAAATAAGGATAAAAAGAAAAGTAAAAGTTATTAATATATTAATTATATATATTTTTTAAATTTTATAGAAAAAGAAATGTATTTTTTTTTGGGGCGGAGAGTAATTAATTAAACTGTAATTGTCACTTGGGCATGCCTTTTATTTCGTTTAAAAAAATAAAAGTCAAACCATACATTGTCCATGGGGAAGGTGGGTAATACTCTAAAAAATTGAAGGTGTGGCTCTGGTTTAAGTGATGTAATTGAGAATTGGATTGTCATTATTAGCGTCAGTTTCCTTCTTGTTATGTTTGATTGTTTGACTTTTATTCTTAATTTTTCAAGTTGGACTTTTATTGGTAGATAAGGCCCACCCTGGCCAGGTTGGGTGACTTGGGCTCTACTGCTTCGTCAATCTTAGATTTTTCTTGTCAATTTATTATGCTTTGAATATAATTAAGTAATTTGGATAAATATATATATATATATATATAATTAAGTAATTGGCCAAAAAAATATAATTAAGTGCAGAACAATGCTTGGAATCAGATGCAACTGTTGACTTCAACATGCATTAATTTTTTTTTTTAAATTGTAAAAACGCATCATAAAGTATCAATTTTTAAGATTTAAAAGTCATGATGGTTTAAGAATGATTTGTTTTTCCTTCAACTAAAAATATTTTTTAAATTTAAATTTAAAAAACAAAAGTTAGAAAATGAATATACATATATAATACTTCCTATTTACCATTAGATTATCCATGGTTAGGAATATATTAAAATTTTTGAAAATACACCTATAAGTTGTTTTTTGGACAAAGCAAATAATAAATCTAACTTAGCAAAAGCTTAAAATTATTTATCATAAAATTTAAATGTGAGATTTTTTTAATAATTATTATAAATATAAGATGTATAAAATTTAGGATGAAGGTACAATTTTGCCCTGTATATTTACGGGGAGAAACGAGTTAGCCTTTCAATAAAATTTTAGCTTAAATAGGCACATAATTTTTAAAAAATAACTTTTTAAACCTCTCTCTTAAGAGAAATTATATTATACACCCATTATACCCAACTACGATATCTTAGTTGGTACAACCAACCAATATAGTATTAACATGTGGCAATTTCTTTAAAAATTAGATAATTCTCTCTTGTTAATTATTTTATTATTGTGGATATCAGCAAGATGGGCCAAATTTTTCGGCTTCACATATTTTTATCATTTTCCTTATATCTATACTATAATTACCGTTATCTCAAATTATTTTTTAAGTTTAAAATTAAAAATTACAATGTAACTATGAATATTAGAATCTTCATATCATTATTACCACTTTCACACAAGATGGCGCAACTGTGGTAATAAAATTATATTTATAGAGTTAAAAATAGAGATGTCTAACTTACATAATTTTTAGTAAAATAAAGAGGTGCCTAATTTAGATAATTCTTAGTAAAAAATGAAGGTATTTAACTTAAATAAAAGATGTCAAAAATGGAGGTGTCTAACTTAGGTAAAAGAGGTACTTAACTAATTACAAAATTCTACCAACCCATTTTTTGAAGCCTATATAAACCATTTAGCTTTCACTTGAAATTCATTCCAAAAAAAATTATTACAGAGTTTTAGAGAGAAAAGTGAGATTTCTTCTAAATATTGTCTTTCCTTTTATTAGAGAGAGAGTTTTTAATTTCTCTTATTATAAGATAGAGTATTGTTAATTGTTCTCTCCTTATTTTAAAAAGAAATTATTGTAATCTTTTGCTATAATAAAATACTTCTACAATTTGCTTGTAGTTTTTTGTTCCAATTAATTTGGAGATTTTTTTACGTAAAACTTTGGAGTTCATTATTTTCATTTTGTTTCTCATTTCTACTTCAGTTGTAATTGTATATCCCATTCTACAACTTCCTAACAGTGGTATCAGAGCATCAGGTTTATAGCTTATTTATTTTTGGTGTTATAGTCAAATCAAGTTAGTGGAAAAGAGGCATATTCAATAATGGCAACAAAGTATGAAATACAGAAGTTCAATGAGAGTAATTTCTCATTGTGAAAAATGAGAATAAAAGCAGTTTTGAGAAAAGATAACTGTTTGCCGGCAATTGGAGATAAGCCTGCTGAAATCACTGATGATGGCAAGTGGAATGAGATGGTTGGCAATACTATTGCTAATCTGCACCTAACACTAGCCGATGGAGTATTGTCAAGTGTGGCAAAGAAAAAGACAACAAAAGAGATATGGGATACTTTGACAAAATTGTACGAGGTCAAATCACTGCACAATAAAATTTTTTTGAGGAGAAAACTTTACACCCTTCGGATGATGGAGTGAACTATGGTGACAGGTCACATCAACACCCTCAACATTTTATTTTCACAACTCACAGCAATGGAGCATAATATAGAGACGGGTAAACGTGCTGAAATTCTACTTCAAAGTCTATCTGATTCGTATGATCAACTCATCGTTAACTTAACCAACAACATTGAAGTTCTAGTCTTTGATGATATTGCAGCTGCAGTTCTTGAAGAAGAAAGTCGGCGCAAAAGCAAAGAAGATAGATAAGGAGGCTCACAGCAAGTTGAAGCTTTAACAGTAATAAGAGGGAGATAAACAGAATGTGGCCCTAGTGAGAGTCAAAATCAAAGTAGATCAAAATCTAAAAGTAAGAAGAATATCAAGTGTCATCATTGTGGCAAGAAAGAGCACTACAAAAGGGAGTGTTAGTATCTCAGAAGAATGGAGAAGCCAAAGGAAAAGGTCCTGAGTCATCAAATGCTCAGGGTTGTGTAGCAAGCACCTCAGATGATGGTGAAATTTTATACAGCGAGGCAACAACAGTAAATGAAGGCAAAAGAAGATTTACTAATGTATGGCTTATGGATTCAGGAGCAACATGGCATATGACACCTCAAAGAGAATGGTTCCATCAATATGAACCTATCTCCGAAGGATCTGTGTTCATGGAAAATGATCATGCCTTGGAGATTGCTGGTATTAGTGCCATCAAATTAAAAATGCATGATGGTACAATTTGCACCATCCAGGAGATACAACATGTCAAAGGCTTGAAAAAAAATCTATTGTCTTTGAGACAATTAGATAATAATGGGTGTAAAATCAATATTCAAGATGGGATCATGAAAATAGTTAAAGGCACTCTTGTAGTAATGAAAGCGGAAAAGATAGCTGCAAATTTATACATGCTTAAAGGAGAAACACAACAAGAAGGAGAAGCATCCACTGCATTAGCAAGTTCAGCAAAAAAAAAATAATGATGTGGCATTGAAAGCTTGGCCACATGTCAGAACGAGGATTGAAGATTCTTGCTGAACAAAAACTGCATCCATGGCTCAAAAAGGTTTCAGTACCCTTTTATGAGCATTATGTAACCAGTAAGCAGCACAAATTAAAATTCAGCAGTTCATCTGCTATAAACAAAGCTATCTTAGAACTAATCCATTCCGATGTTTGGCAAGTACTGGTTCTATCCCTAGGAGGAGCAAAATATTTTGTGTCATTTATTGATGATTACTCCAGGAGATATTGGGTGTATCCAATAAAAAATAAGACAGATGCATTTTCAGTTTTCAAAATATTCAAAGCACGGGTTGAGCTTGAAACTAAAAAGAAGATCAAGTGTTTATGCAGAGATAATGGAGGGGAATATACTGGCGATGAATTTGATAGCTTTTGTCAACAAGAAGGTATCAAAAGGCAGTTCACAGTGGCATATACTCCACAACAAAATGGAGTAGCAGAACGAATAAACAGAATCTTGTTAGAACAAACAAGGGCAATGTTAAAAACTGCAGGGTTGCCTAAGTCATTTTGAGCAGAAGCAGTTAAGACTGCCCGTTATATGATCAATCGATCACCATCAACTGCAATTGGTCTGAAAACACCAATGGAGATGTGGATTGGTAAGCCAGCTGATTATTCTCACTTACATACATTCGAAAGTCCTGTTTATGCTATGTACAACACCTAAGAAACATCAAAGTTGGATCCAAAATCTAGGAAATGTATTTTCTTAGGGTATACTGATGGAATCAAGGGGTATCGCCTGTGGGATCCCACTGCCCACAAAATGCTAATCAGTAGGGATGTTGTATTTGTAGAAGATAAGGTTCAAGAAAAAAATAATGATAGTACTTTAAAAGAAAAATCAGAGACTACTATAGTTCAAGTTGAAGAAAAACAAGAACAAGAAGTTTCAAATACTTCTGAAGCATCATCAGAATATGAAGAACAAGAACAAGCTGAGTTTGCAATTCCACAAGTTCGACGGATATCTCGGGAGAGAAGATAACCAGCTTGGCACTCAGAGTACATCATGAAGGAAAATATCACATATTGTTTACTACAGTGGATGGAGAGCCATCAAATTTCTATGAGGCTATAAATGGCCAAGAAGCTTCTTTGTGAATGACAGCAATGCAAGAAGAAATTGAAGCTCTTCATAAAAATAAAACATGGGATCTTGTTTCATTACCACAAGGAAGAAAGGCCATTGAGAACAAATAGGTTTACAAGATCAAACGAGATGGCAACAACCAAGTGGAGTGGTATCGCGCTAGATTGGTGGTTAAAGGATTTGCTCAGAAGGAAGGTATAGACTTCAATGAAATATTGTCTCCTGTTGTTTGACTCACAACGGTTCAAGTAGTCCTGACAATGTGTGCTACATTTAACTTATACTTTGAGCAATTGCATGTGAAAACTACATTTCTTCATGAAGAACTTGAAGAAGATATCTACATGCTCCAACCATAAGATTTTAAAGAAAAAGAAAAAGAGAACTTGGTTTGCAGGTTGAACAAATCTCTATACGGTCTCAAACAGGCACCAAGATGTTGGTATAAGAGATTTGATTCTTTTATCATGAGCCTTGGATACAACAGACATAGTTAAGATCATTATGTTTACTATAAGAGATTTGGCGATGATAATTTTATTATTCTGTTGTTATATGTTGACGACATGTTGGTAGTAGGCCCCAACAAAGATCGTATTGCAAACTTAAAGGCACAATTAGCTTGGGAGTTTGAAATGAAGGACTTGAGACCATCAAACAAGATTCTAGGGATACAAATTTACTAAGACAGAAGTAATAGAAAGATATGGCTTTCTCAGAAAAATTATTTGAAGAAAATCTTGTGGCGCTTCAACATGCAAGATTGTAAGTCAATTTCTACCCCCCTTCCTATTAATTTCAAGTTATCCTTAAGTATGAGTCCTAGCAATGAAGCAGAGAGGATAGAAATATCTCGAGTATCGTATGCATCGGCAGTGGGTAGTTTAATATTTGCTATGATTTGTATAAGACCAGACATTGCACAAGCAGTGGGAGTGGTTAGTCGATACATGATGAATCTTGGTAAAGAGCATTGGAGTGTTGTAAAGAGGATCCTAAGATATGTCAAGGGTACCTCAAATATTGCATTATGTTATGGAGAATCAGACTTTACTATGAAAGGCTAGGTTGATTTAGATTATGCTGATGACTTTGATAAGAGTAAGTCCACCTCAGGTTATGTGTTTACTCTTACTGGAGGAGCTATAAGCTGGGTTTCAAAATTACAATCTATTGTGGCTACTTCTACAACGGAGGCAGAATATGTTGCAGCTACTCAAGCTAGCAAAGAGGCAATATGGTTGCAAATGCTACTGGAGGAGCTCGGACACATACAAGAGAAGATTGTTCTATTTTGTGACAGTCAGAGTATTTTACATTTGGCAAAGAATCTAGCATTTCATTCGAAGACAAAATACATACGAGTTCAATATCACTTCGTTCGTGAGAAGGTGGAAGAAGGAAGTGTGGATATATAAAAAATTCATACAAAAGATAACCTAGCAGATATGTTAACAAAGTCAATTAATAATGAAAAATTTATCTGATGTCGATCCTTTTTAGGCATAGCAGATACGTAAGCAGCATGGTGGTGGCAAGTATAGAAAGGATATAAGGATTATAAAAGTAATTTTAAGTGGGAGATATGTGGTAATAAAATTACTTTTGTAGAGTAAAAAATGGATATGCCTAACTTAGGTAATTCTTAGTAAAAAATGGAGATGCCTAACTTAGGTAAAGGAAGTAAAAAATGGAGGTGCCTAACTTAGGTAATTCTTGATAAAAAAAAATGGAAGCGTCTAACTTAGGTAAAAGAGGTCAAAAATGGAGGTGTCTAACTTAGGTAAAAGAGGTACCTAACCATCTACAAAATTCTACCAACCCATTTTTTAAGCCTATATAAACCATTTAGCTTTTACTTGAAATTCATTCCAAAAAAAATTATTAGAGAGTTTTAGAGAGAAAAATGAGATTTATGCTAAATATTGTCTTTCCTTTTATTAGAGAGAGAGTTTTTAATTTCTCCTATTATAAGAGAAAATATTGTTAATTTTTATCTCCTTATTTAAAAAAAAAATTGTTGTAATCTTTTTGCTATAATAAAATTCTTTTACAATTTATCCGTGGTTTTTTGCTACAATTAATTTGGAGATTTTTCCATGTAAAATTTTGGAGTTTATTATTTTCATTTTATTTCTCATTTCTATTTCAGTTGTAATTATATACCTCGTTCTACAACTTCCTAACAGCTACTAGTAGCATTATCTCTCATTTTTTGTTTTTCTTTCTTTTGTTATGAATTAATAATAAAAAGGAAAAAAAAAGGTACTGATTTTCTTTCTAATATCTTCACCTTCTTATTATATTTGTTTCGCGATTATTAAAATAATAATACTCCTAATTTGGCATCTTCACTAATGATTGGTGTGGATGTGGCCACGAGTTCAAAGAACAGTGATTGTTGTAAGGTTTTGGTTGATGTCGGTGGTGGTTGTGGCATTGAGTCTCGCGGCTCTGAGTTTCCTTCGTTTCTTCCAAAATAGGGAGAGAAAATTAAAAATCTTTTTCTGATGATGAGATTAGAAAAAGGGAAGTATTTAAATTTAAAAAAAAAGGAGTCAAACCCTTTAGATTTGGAGGAGCCATGAAAACTATTTCATTAAACCCATTTCATTAAACTTCTCAGTATTGGAATAATCTAATAAAAAGAATTAAATCCAATCTCTACTCAGTTCGCAAAGATAAACAAATTAATAAACTTACAAACAACAAATAAGAAAATAAAAACATGAGAATTTAATAGAGAAAACTGAAAATTAATAAACTAAAAACCATCGCAAAGATCATCGATTTTGATTTGAACAGCTGACAAAGAGGTGATGGTGGTAGTAGTGGTGGCTATATTGATTGGTTAAAGGAGGAAGAAAATTAAATATGCATATTTTTGGTTAAAGGTGGGGTGGTAGTTCAGCTTGATTTCTATGGTCTTTGTAGTTCACCATGGAACGCATCTAGGTCTCATTTTCTCGTCGTGAAACATTTCTTTTTTCTTTTTTCTTTTTTTATGTTTTAATTTTTTAGGTCTAATGTTCTAACGTGACATTGATGTTCCATGAGACCTTAATGAAAACATTTTTTTCACTTCAATGTGGCATCCAACTAAGATAACAGGGTCACTATTAAATTAAGGTATTTTCTAAAAATTTTAACTAAAATATATGATACTTCTTAATTATTATTAAAAATAAAAAGTATCCAAATTAATAATGACATTGAATTGACTAATTCAAAAGTTTTAAATTATAATAACATTTTTTAACTATTTGAAAAAATATATATAAAAAAATATAATGTTATTAATAATAAATTTTGTCAACTGGATAATTACAAAATCAATAATAAAATTTTATTTATATATTATGTATAAATTATTGGGTATATATAAAAAAAATTCAGAAAAAACTCTCAGTTCTAAAAAAGTCTTTTTCCATTGAGTCTTCTCTCTTTTCTTCTGCCCTAGGTATCGGTGGCCAACTTCTTCCTTATTTTTCCTTATTTCTCTCATGAATCTTAGGTTTTTTGGTGATTTGGGTGATTTCTTCCTCAAATTGATTAATAAAAGTTTTTTGTTCAAATTTTACAAAATCTGAAAGCCCTTGACTTGTGTGTGATTCTATTTTTCTTTTGTTAGGGGATCTTTTGAAGTCGAGATTTAGTTTTATTTTAAAGTTTTAACAGTATATTAAAGTTTTCAAAAGCGAATCAACTTCCTCCTTGCAATTCATGTATATTATAGTATTCGGGTATTTTTCACTTAAACTTTCCCTGCTTTATCTCTCAAGATGGTGTTTTCGTTGCGATATTTGATGCCCCTTCAAATCTGCTTATCTTTAAAGTGTTATCTGAACCTTTTTTTCTCACAGTCTCTTGAAAATGGTGTTTGGGTTTTTTCTTCCCTTGATTTTCTTTGTTTTCTTATTTGAGGTGGAGCAAAAACAGTGGTTTAAAGTTTTCTTAGGGTCTCTTTTCTATTTTTAGTTTCAAAGCATATGAACCAAATGGTAATGTTCTCTATTACTTGTTTTTTACGCCTTATTATTTTATTTTTAATGGCCTTTAGGTGTTTGTGAGATTTATTTATTTGGCTCTATGACGATGAATGATAGGCTTTTTGTTCTCCTATTTTGTCTCAATGGTTTTCTCAAATTTTTAGAGATTTTTTGTACTTTTTTTTTCTTTAATGATATTTTCTTTCACTTGCCAAAAAAAATTATCCAGGAAAAGACAATGTAACTTTGGCAGTAAAATTTAGGAATAGGATCAAACAGAGATATTTTTGTTGTCCCCTCTGATTAACACAAATAATAGTAATATTAAAGTCCTATATCAAAGGATATTTGAAAGCAAGAAATTGTGTCTAATGTCTTTCATGGATATATGTACCCTTAAATCCAAAGAAACATGACCCCCATTTTGGTAGACTGTGTCCAGTCTCCCTTAAGTCTATTCACTCAAAAATATCAATCGCCTGCCATTTGGGCAATAATACTGAAAGCTATGGGTCTCTTATGTCCCTTCCTTTTATATAGCCCTCTTGAAGTTTCTGCATAAAAACCTATTTTAACACCTCTTGAAAAACAAAATATTACTAACAAATTTAATTAAACTAATTTTATTTTAATTGTCAAATTTTAAATTAATTAAACAAAAATTCTAAATTTTTGTTGAATTTTTTTAATAATAAAATGATTTTATGGGTTAATTTTCATAATTTTTTTATCATCAGATTAAAATATATCAAACCTAAGAGATTCAAATAAATTTTGACATTCATAAATAAGAAATCTTATGACATAATAAGAAGAATCAAATTCTGATGAATAAAAAACGAAAAAAAAAACTTTTTGACCTAAAAAACTAACTTTTATTATCAAAATAATAATACTTATTAAGGATTATCCAAAGCAAGTAATCCTCAATATTTTTAATAACGCGCACTTAAAAAGATATTCAACTATATTCCTAGTTGAATTTAAGTTAATTTTTTATTTTAAATTTAAATATATTTCTAGATGTTTTATCTACCTATATGGTTCTGCAGTGACAGAACCAAAAATTTACTGGGAGATTAAAATTTATTGGGCGGTGGTCGACGGTGGCTGTCGATGGGCCGGCTAGTGGTAAGGCCGCCTGCTGGTAACTTGAGGAGGGAAGAGGTATATGGAAGAAGGAGAGGGGAAGAGGAGAAGAGGGGCTGTATAAAAAACGCAGCCCCTTTTTTTATTTTTGAACCCCCTGATAAAATAACGCCGTTTTGCAAGAAATTAAGTTATAAAAAAAATAAAAATATTTGCAGCAAGGGGTTCGTCTACCCCTCGCTGCACAGGTTTGTAACTCAGCTCCTTCAATGGAAAGCTGAGTTTAGCTACACCGGCGGTCAGAATAAATTTCTTTTTTTTTACTGCCGGTGAATAAGGGTTGTATGATTCCACATGATCCCATGATAATTTCGCCCGTGTAATTTTATATTGTTCAAAAAAAAAACCCTAAATTGACGTCCCTATCTGCAAATTTCAATTGGAAAATTTTTTTTCCACTTAGACCCTCTTCAGCCACGTGTCTTGTAAGGTTAAGATTGAGTTCGCGATATTCCAGTAGTAGCCTTCATAATAATTGTAAGATTAAGGAATCCAATAATTTAGGGTGCGTTTATGATTAATTTTGTTTTTTGATTTCAGTTTTTTTTAAGAAAATAAAAATAAAAATTAAACTAAGTTTCGTAATATCATTTAAAATCATTTTTTATTCTAAAAAATAAAAAAATAAATAAAAACTTACAACGTTAACGAAATGGCCTTAGATATCAACCTTTGGTAAATTTCACGTGCTGCAAATGGACCTTACCCCAAAGTAGTTTTCTTTTGTTTTTATTTTTTCACCGATGAACTATAAAGCATCTATATTCTAATTTCGAACAGGATATAAGAGTTGTATATTACTTTTCACAAAAAAAAAAATCATATATTATTTAGTTCAACATCTAGTATTCAAGATATTACTCTGCTAATTCAAATTCAAATACTGCATGATCTTGGAGACAGAGCCGGCTCAATCATTTTTAAAACTTTAGATGATAATTTAAATTTAGATCTTATATTATATATTAATTATACTATTATAATTTACATAAAATATATATTTTTAGCTTTTTTAGATGCAAAATTACTAATTAGATTTTTATTTAAAATCTCAATAAACTAAAAATTATTAATTATATATATTTTATTTTAGCTATTTTTAGGTTATTATAATTAATTTTTTATAAAAAAAAACTTATTTTTACTAATTAAAAAGGGACTGACTGGTGAAGGTTTTATTTAAGACTCGAACCGTAATTTTATTTAAGAGGTAATAAATTTCTTACCACTTATGTTAACTATATTAGTAAAAATCATATATTATAATCGTTCTACATATAGTCTCACACCTATAATTTTTTCTGAATTTTTTTTATATAATCACATATATTCTTAAATTTAATGGATCATAATTAATTATATTTATATCAAATTAATCTACTAAAGAGTAAAGTATTCCCAAAAAATAATAATTTTATTTATAAAAATTTAACTTGAGATCTTTTAATTAAAGAATGAGAACTTATCACTTGCTGATTATCATGGATGTATTTAATAGGCTCGTTTTATATGTTATTAATTAATTCCTTGCGAAACATAAAGTTAATCTAAAGTAATCTATCTTATTAATTACAACAAGATTTTTATGAATGTGGCTGTATATCCGTCAAACCATTTGTTGGTGAATTATTCTTTTCCTTCCATAATATTTATAGGCGCTTTAAAATTTCCATACATAATTTAAAAAAATTATTAAATTATTTTAGCTCTACAATGAAAAGGTCAAAGTATTTTTTTTTATTTTACTGTGAAAAAAAAATATAAATAATTTAGTGAAAAATATAAGAAAAGTAAAATTAAAAAAATAATAAATCCCTTTTTGGATTTCTAAAATGATAATAATTTTAAATAAATTTTTAATTTTTTTCAATTTATCATTTTAGAATAAGTGAAAAGAAGATAGAATGCACTCTCAAATTGATAATTCAGCTTTCTTTTATATATAGATTAAGAAAATTAATCAATGTATATTCTCTCAAAAATTAATTAACGTATATTTTTTTCCTCTCAAATAGATAGACTTATTTTTTATATTGTAAAAATTAAAAAAAATTAGTTATTTTTATTAAAAATATAAATTTGTATATATTTTTTTTATTATATTTTTATTTTAGTAATGTGATATATTTAATAAGTAATATTAAATATGGGTATTATAGAGATTTAATATATCAATTAACTTATTAAAATAATAAGTGAGCTACAATTTGAGACGAACAAAAAAATTATATATTTTGAAACGGAGAAAATATAAATTTTCTAAAATACTCTTACTCTTTAATAACACTTTAATTAAATATATACACTTTATTTAATATATATACGTTAATTACACAAATGATAGATATACAACCAACAAAAGGTAATACAAACAAATTTATTATAAAACTAATATCTAAAAATATAAACGGACTAAATTTTAGAGCAGATAAAAAGGTCAATTATTAATTTATAAGGAAAGAAGTACTTATTTTTCCATTTTATATTATTCTTATATAGAAAAAATCACATTTAATTTAAATGAAAAAAATTTTAGTTTTTAATCATAAAATTCATTAAATAAATTAGTTTCTCATAAAATATATTTATTTTGGTATTATTTATTTTTTCAAGAGGATTATTTTTTAATTCAAAAGAATTAAATTAATTATATTTTTAAATATAAAAATAGTCAAATTAAAATTTTGAAAGTTAAGTTTTAATACTGGAGCTAAGGTTGGTAATGGGATGAAAAATCTTTGTCTTTCACAGATACTTGCCTCAAATGGGATGGAGATTCCCAAATGTTTTTCCCTGAAAGAATAGGGACTGGAAGATATTCCTACCCGTTGGCTAAAGTGAGGCATAAACAGAGAATAAACTCTTCACCTGATTATACAGATTTTAATACATTACATATAATAGTTAAATTTTGTATTTTTAACTTTGCATATAGATCTTATTGGATTATTATGAATGTTTATTATGGATAGAATAATTTCAATTTAATAGATTTTGTGTTGTTATATTTTTTTGAGTTTTATTGTACACAATTATTGGATTGTTATATGATATTTGGATATGGAATATTTTAAGTTTTTTATATTGTTTAATTCTAATTCAAAAAATCAAATGGAGATTAAATTCAAATGGGGAGGGATTGCCATCCTTAACTAGAGCGATAAGAGTTCAAATTGTCAATTTTAGTTAATCATTCTTGTTATAGTTTCGATTTGGCGTTTTGTACATTTAAGCAGCTAGCATTCATATTAAAATATTCAAATTTCACTCAAACAAGCAAAAAGGACAAATTATATCAGCTCTTGTGCGGAAGAAGTTGTGGCATTTACGTATTTATCTGAAAATTAAAAAAAAAAATTGTGTAGACTTTTGCTAAATATTATTCCTACCAGAACTTCTTTGGATAGTAGAGGCATTCATGAGGACCTGGGGTGTCCAAGATGTGGAAAGTTGGAGGATGTTTCTCATGTAATATGTATGTTGTTGGTTTACTTTAGAGTGTTAGAATAAATGGATCTCGAACAACATGTCGGTGTTGCTTTATTTCGAGTGTGGTTGGATTCTATGTTTTGATACGATAGAAACTTCAAATTGAACTGGATGAATTCTGCTACAATATTGCAGGAAAAATTTGGAGTGTTAGAAATGAATTGGTTTGGCAAGGGAGGGAGAGTAATCTTGAAATGCTAATTAATTAATCAGGTTATCATATTTCTTCGTTCATGGAAAGAGGCTAGACTTATGTATGCTGCTACTACCCCCGTCTTCTCATTAGTATTCTGATCAGTCTATCATCTGGTTGCCTCCCCCTATTAGCACTTTAAAGTGTGATGTGGATAGTGTTGATCTTAGTGTCGTGTCAAGCAGGTAAAATTTTAGAGCATGTATTTTGTGACTCTTCAGGGGCTTTTAGAGTTGCTATCTCTGGATTTCAAAATTAATGGAATTAATGAGTCCCATGTTGCTGAAGCAGTGGTTTTTCCTAAAGCCTTAATTACAGTGGATTTCTGAAAATTAGGAGGGCGTAAGTGTGCTTAAGATAGATTCGCAAGAGATTTTTTATGGTCTTTCTTCTGAGTTGGAAGATAAATTCATCTTTGGGAGATTTCTAATTGATTGCAAATTCCTGTTAAAGTAACATAATAGAATTTTCTGAAGCATTCTTACCTCGACCGGTATATATATATATGTTGTCAATAAAGTTAATTGTATTTTTTATTATTACTCTTTTAAGTAATTTTTATTTATCGAGTATACATACACTTGTGTAAATAAAAATTATCTGAATCCCCTTTACTTGGATTAGGAGTCAGGCCAATAAGATGGCACAGAATTGTTAGAGCTTCCTTTAATTTTGCTAGTTTTTCATGTTTGGAGTGTTATTCCTCCCATGTGTTTATGATTTGCTTCATTAATGATATATATTTCCTTTTATCTTAAAAAAAATATATAGCGAATGTAAGTAAAAACAATAGAATAGATTATTATAACATCCTTAAAATTCATTTTAATTTTTTTAAATTTAAAAATTAATATTTTTAATCTTTGATACATTTGTTTCATATAAAAGCTAAGAAAATATTTTAATTTTTCAAAATTTCATATCTTTCATAAGTTTGTTCAGATATTAGAAATGCAAAGAGTTAAATTGCTTTAGGTTGATAATAAGTGTTTCTCATTTGTTAGTTTACGATTTTTTTTTTCATTTAATGTATAATATTTTAGTACTTTATATTAAAAATTTTAAAGAATCGTAGTTGCAATGTTCAAATTCACTATATTTATTCAACTGCTGATTTTTTAGCTATTTGGGCTTTCAATTTTATCTTTTAATTCATTTGCATGATGCTATTCCTTCCTATTTTATTTTAATTTTGTTGGAGATACTTTTAAAGTTTCTTTTCTTATACTTCTTCTCTTCCATAGAGGTAGAATCACTTATTATTTTATAAAAAATAAAAAATATTAATTATATTTATTAAAAATATAAAATTTATACATATTTTTTATTATATTTTTTATTTATTTTAAAATATATTTAATAAGTAATATTAAATAGAAATATTATTTAAAGAATTTATATAATAATTAATTTATTAAATTAATAAGTGAATTATAATTTAAAATAACTAAAATAGAAAATTGAGTCTATGTGCAGTGAGTTTTAATATTTGTTTAGTATATTTTTATTTTTTTTTATTTCTTTTAATATAAAAAATACAATCTAAGTTAATAATTTACCCAGACCAATATTAGAACAATGTGTAATTAATTAAATTGTGAAGGTGATTAGTTAATTTGTGCCTTGTGTTACTTCTGTGAATTATTCTATTTTGTGTAATGATGATATTATTGGACCGATTAAACCTAAGCGGGGGTTGAGGCAGGGAGATACGCTGTCACCTTATCTATTTTTGATCGGCGCGGAAGGTCTATCACTGTTATTTGAGGATGCGGAGCGTCAGGGGTGGATCTATGGGACTAGGACAGGAAGAGGATGCCAAGAATTTTCCATTTATTGTTTGCGGATGACTCTTTTTTATTCTTTCGTGCTAAGGAGAGGGAGGGTAGGAAGGTAAAAGAGCTACTTAAAAGGTATGAGGAAGCCTCGGGTCAAACTGTTAATTTTTAAAAATTAGGAATCATGTATAGTCCTGCAGTGCAAGATGACAAGCAGAGAAGTTTGAGTTTGATGCTTAATGTGAATAATTCGCTGGTGGGTGGGAGATATTTAGGACTTTCTTCACTTATTGAAAGAAACAATAAACAAGTCTTCAATTATGTTAAAGAAAGGATGTGGGGGAGGATTAATTCTTGGAAGAGCAAATACCTGTCTCGAGCGGGAAAGGAGATTATGCTCAAATCAGTAGCTCAATCTATTCCATCATATTGTATGAGTGTTTTTTTGTTGCCAGTGACTTTTTGAGATGAATTGCAAAAAATGATTAATAGATTTTGGTGGAGATCGAATGGGAATAATAATGGCTTCATTGGCTCTCGTGGGATCGTATGTGTCAAAGTAAGAGCCGAGGTGGTATGGGTTTTAAGGATCTTCGGTGCTTCAATATTGCTCTTCTTAGCAAGCAAGGTTGGAGACTGATGTCCGAATCCAACACTCTGTTATATAGAGTTCTTAAAGCTAAATATTTTAGAGATAGTTTTTTTTTTTTTGGGTACCTCTTTGAAGAGTAACCCTAGTTTCACCTGGAAGAGTGTGATGTTTGCAAGAGATGTTTTGGGCGATGGTTTTAGGTGGAGGGTGGGTAATGGAGAAAGCATTCGAGCGGGAGTGGTCCCTTGGATTCCAAAGAATGATAGGTTTACGGCGGAAGATAGTTTTGAATTTATTGATCCCAATTTGAGGGTTAATGACTTAATTGATAAGGAGAGGGGAATGTGGAGGGCGGAGCAAGTTATTGAGCTTTTTTGTGCTATGGATATTAGGCATATTCTTAATATTCCATTGAGTTTGCTAGGAAGGCATGATAAGCTGATTTGGAATGGTGAGAGGAGAGGGGAGTATAGTGTTCGGTCGGGCTATTACTATGCTCTTAAAAAATTAGGTAGGGGTGGGGAGTGTCTTGAGGGAGGCTTATGGAGGAAGATTTGGAAGCTAGGAGTATCACCTAAATTGAGGGAGTTTATTTGGAGGGCTTTGAGGGATATCCTTCCCATAAAAATTAAATTAGGTGAGAGAGGGGTGGAGATTGATAAAAAAATGTGGGTGGTGTGATAGGTTGGAGGATAGGGACTATATTTTGTTACATTTTGAGAAAGTTAAGAGGGTATGGAGTTTTGTAGGGGGGTGGTATACTAACCAACACAATATCTCTCAATTCTTTACTCATGCAGGTACAAAATATAAGAGAAGATAATATATTGGTGAATTGTGTGGCTACTGATTGGTCTATTTGGAATGCAAGGAATAAGTGGTTGTGGAGTCAAGAAGCATGGAATGAGCAACAAGTGGCAATAAAGGCTGCACGAATTGTCAAAGATTGAAATGATAATTGTCTATGTGCTAACAGAAGGGTACAAGATAATATTCCCATGCAGCCACCATCACATGGAATGAGTCATGGTTAACAGTTGCAGGCCGGTTACTACTCACCAAATGGTTGGCAAATGTTCACGAATGGAGCAATTCTTACTACCCTCGGACTTGGTGGCTACGGGGCTGTCATGGAGGATGCAGAAGGCAACTTTCAAGGAGCTATTTTATAATTCTTGGACAGCTTCATGGATTCGCTTTTAGTGGAAGCACTTGCTTTGAGGTGTGCTTTACAGTGGTTACAGAACCATTTCTCCCTCACCTAGTTGCATTTTTACGGATTCTCAAAATTTAGTTAGAGCTTTGTCATCTCCACTTAACGATTTGTCAGAATTAGGTGGTGTTTTTCAAGACTGTAAGTTTTTATTATCATCTAAAGCTAATGTTGTTATTAGGTGAATTAGGAGACAAGCTAATATAGGTGCTCATACCCTTATTGGGGGGCTTCTCATTTCCTCGTCACCAAATTTGAGATAATATCCATATTTATTTATTTATTTTTTATCAAACTCATTAATGGAAATTTCATTTCTATTTAAAAAAAGAAAAAAAGTAACTTGTGCCAGGTTAAAATAAAGCCGAAATAGAAAGAGTTTAATTATTATTAGTGTGAAGAATTAAGTGGTCAAAGAAGGTCCACGTAGCCTGCCATGGTAAACAAAATCAGGCAACCCCCACCCACGTACGGTCCCCACCACCTCTCAAATCAATTAACTGCATCCTTTTTCAATAGCTTAGCATCTTATCATTTTATTTTCACTCTTACCTTTGCTTCTTGTCTCTCTGCGCCATTGATAAAAGCCTCCAAAAAATAAAATGATAAGATGCTAAAATATTCATCAAACCCAGTGACTATACGTTTGTTCACTGTAGTTATAGCCACAATATTCATGGAGAGCAACCCTAGTTCTTCTTCTTTAAGAACTGATAGGAAAACCATTGAAAGAAATAAAATAAATCAAATGAAGGATCTCTACTCCAAACTTAATTCTCTTGTGCCTCATCAAACCTCCAAGGTGATGTTTCCTTCTTTCTTTCTTCTTTCTTTTTGGTTCATTTTGAAATTAATTAGACTCTGTCTAGAGTTCAAATTTATAATTTCATAGTCTTTTTATACACAGATAAACTTTCAGTATGTATATCTAATAATTATTACTGCATTAAATTATGGAGAGCTCAGAGCTCTTAAGAATCGAAATATATACATATTTTCATATAAGATCTGCATATATATATGTTGATCTTTTAAGATTTATGTGGTTGCAGGAATCAGTATCATTGCCTGACCAGCTAGATGAGGCTGCAAATTATATAAAAAAGTTGCAAACAAATTTGGAGAAAATGAAAGAAAAGAAAGAGAGTTTAATGGGAATGATTGAAAAGTCGAATGCAAGCTTGATGAGTAGCGGTGGAACAACAATGCGATACTTAAGATCTCCACAGATTGAGATTCATGAAATAGGTTCAGCTTTAGAGGTTCTTTTAATAACTGGGTTGGAGAGTCAATTCTTCTTCAATCAGACAATTCGTGTTCTTCATGAAGAAGGAGCTGAGATTGTTAATGCTAATTTTTCTGTTGCAGATGATACTGTTTTCCACACAATACATTCTAAGGTAATCATAAATATTAATTTCATAATTTTAGGCTATGTTTAACATGCTATATGTATAATAACCACCAAAGTGTAAATTGATGGTCAAAAAATTATGTTATTTTGCTTAGGTCTTAGATCCAATTCTAGATATTCTTCTCTCCATATATAATTAATAAAAAAAAATATGGGATATATAATAGAATGTATATATAATAACATGACATTATATAAATTTAATTAATTACTTCTTGTTCACTTGTTGTGATTAGATATCGATATGAGTTTATGGCTATTGTAATTCTCACATCGAAAGATGTAAAAATAAGAGAAGGGTCTTAATACTATAAAAAAACTTTTGCCTCCTTAGTTGAATATATCCCAAAAAATAAGTTTATTTATTTATAAAGTTTATTTTCTCTTCTTTCTCTTTTATATATATATTTTTTAAAATTAGCAATATTATTTTGGTGGTCTCCGATTACGTAGGTAAAATTGGCCGAATCTCATTAAATTTTAGTGTTTTCTTTATTAATTATTTAATAGCTATTTTAGGTGTAATTGTGGCGGTATTTTGTGCTATTAATTATACATCTAAAAAAATTATGTTTAAGGAAAGACTTGGTATTTAAGCGTATCCATTGTGACCCACATCTCTTTCCTGAAAATATTCTTGATATAATTAATTGGTGTAATTATTTACACACTATACATATTATTGGTGAAAATTAATTCAATTTTCACAATAATTAGTATCAGAGCCAAGATTTTCTGAGTATGTTTTGTGGTTGCAGCCTAGTCTGATCTTTCACATCAGAAAAGATTTTTTTAGATTATTTATATTTTGTATTTGTTAGCTATTAAATAATTTTTTGAAGCAGAAATGGCAGAAGACTTAGGCAAATCATCCACTACAAAGGAGACAACATCCACTTCGTCAATTTGGTCAATGACTGTTGTACCAAATACTAAATTTGCAGTGAAGATTTTTTATGATATGAGCCATTTTGGTATGTGGTAAAGTGAAGTTCTAGACGCTCTCTTTCAGCAAGGTCTAGACATTGCCATTGAAGAAGAAAAATCAGAAGATATTGATAAAAAAAATTAGAAAGCCATCAATCGTATGGCTTGTGATATAATTTGATCGTGCCTTTCTAGAGAACAGAAGTATACGTTCTCTAAGAAAATTTTCGCAAGTAAATTGTAAAAGGCATTGGAGGAAATTTTTTTGAAGAAAAGCAGTCAAAAGAAGCTTCATATGAAGAAGAGATTGTTTCGCTTCACTTATATTCCTCGTACCACTATGAATAAGCGCATCACCAATTTTAATCAGTTGGTAGCTGATTTAATAAATTTGGATGTGACTTTCAAAAATGAAGATTTGACTTTGATGCTGTTGGGGTCCCTTCCAGAGGAGTTTGAGTTTCTTAAAATAATTCTACTCCATGGAAAAGCTGAAGTAACTCTCGCTGAAGTAACTGATGCACTATACAGTTACGAACTACGAAAGAAAAATAAGAAAGAGAGTTCAAGTGGAACAAAATAAGCATTGATTGTGAGAGTTCGCTCTCAAAGCAGGAAGAGAGAAAAGAAAGGGAGATCGAAATCCAGACCAGCTAAAGATGAATGTGCCTTTTGCCGGAAGAAAGAGCATTGAAATATAAATTGTCCCAAGCTGAGTAATAAAAGCAAATCTGATAAAGAGAAAACTGTTGTGAATTCAAATATAGCTGAGTGTGATGATGAAGGCTCAGACCTTTCATTAGCTGTTGTGTCATCAACAAGCTCTTCTAGTATATGGCTACTTGATTCTAGTTGTAGTCATCAGATGTGCCCTAATCGGGATTGGTTCTTCAACTTTAAAAAATTGAAAGGAGCAATTGTTTATACAGCAAATGACATACCATGTATGATTAAAGGAATTGGTTCAATCCAACTGAGAAATCATAATGGATAAATCAGAATACTGCCAAATGTCTGATATGTACCGAGTTTGAAGAAGAATATCATATATGTAGGAGTTCTATAATCAAAGGGTTTCATTGTAAATATAGCAGATGGAGTAATGAAAATCATCTTCAGTGCAATGGTGATAATGAAAGAAATAAGGAAAAATAATAACTTGTATTACTATCAGGGTAATGCAATTATTGAAACAGCAGCAGTAGCTTCCAATGATAATTAAGAGTTGAAAATAACCAGATTATGGCATATACGTTTGGGACATGCTGGCGATAAATTCTTAAAACTGTTGTCAGATCAAGGATTATTGAAAGGAGTGCAACCCCAGAAGTTAGATTTCTGTGAGCAGTGTGTTAAAGGCAAGCAGATTAGAGTGAAGTTTGGTACTGCAATCCATGATACCAAGGGTATTTTAGACTATATTCACTAAGATGTGTGGGATTCTTCTAAGACAGCCTCAATGGGAGAAAAGTACTATTTTGTAACTTTTATTGATGACTTCTCTCGAAGAGTATGAGTGTATACTATGAAGAAGAATGATAAAGTGTTAAGAGTTTTCGTCATATGAAAAAAGATGGTGAAAACTCAGACGGGCAGAAAAGTCAAATGTCTCCCCACAGATAATGGTGGAGAGTATAAAAATGATCTATTTTTAAAACTATGCCAAGATAAAGTCATTGTAAGATACTTCACAGTTAAAGATACACCACAATAGAATGGGGTGGTAGAACGCATGAACTGGATATTAGTGAAGAAAGTTTGGTGTATGTTCTCCAATGCTGGGTTGGGAAGATAATTTTGGACTGAGGTTGTGACATATGTATGCCAACTCGTTAATCGCTTACCATCACCTACTATTGGTGGTAAAACACCTTTAGAGATGTAGTCTGAAAAACCTACTACTGATTATGATTCCTTACGTGTATTTGATTCCACTGCATACTACCATGTTAAGGAATCAAAGTTAGATATAAGGGCAAAGAAAACGCTCTTTATGGGGATCACCACTGGTGTGAAGAGACTTTGCCTTTGGTGTCTAAAAATAAAAAAGATAGTCTTTAGCAGAGATGTTACTTTTAATGAGTCTATCATGTTAAAAAAGGTAACAAATAAAATTATTCAGCAGACAGATGCTACTCCGCAGCAGGTGGAGTTTGAAAGAAGAATTGTTGTCCCAGCAATAAGTAAAATAGATGAAGACACTCCTACGGTAGAGGTGGAGTTAGATGAATAAGAGGTTTCAACTTAAGAACCCCCATAGCAACAAGAATCTATTGCAACAAATAGGCCATGGCGAGAGATTCGCAAACCTACTCGATTTGATGATATGGTGGCTTATGCATCCCTAATTACAAATGATGGCATTCCTAGCACTTATAGTGAAGCTGTCCAAAGTTCAGAAAAGAAAAAGTGGAGAAAGACCATGGATGATGAAATGCAGCCCCTTAAAAAGAATCAGATATGAAAGCTAGCTAATCTTTTAAAGTGAAAGAAGATAATTGGATGCAAATGGGTATATACAAAAAGGGAAGGATTCTCTGACAAGAACGTTGTTCACTACAAGAAAAGGCTGGTAGCTAGAGGCTATGCTCAGATGGAGGAAATTGATAATAATAAAGTATTTTCTCCAGTTATAAAATATTCCTTCATTAGAATTTTATTGGTATTGGTAGAATAATTATATTTAAAACTCATTCAACTTGATCTAAAAACTGCATTTCTACATGGAGACTTAGAAGAGAAAATCTATATGACTCAGCCAGAAGGGTTCAAGGTTGCTGGAATAGAAAAACGAGTATGCAAATTGAAAAAATCATTATATGAATTGAAATAATCTCTTAGACAGTGGTACAAATGATATAACAATTTTATAGTGAGGCAGAAGTACACAAGAAGCAAATATGATCATTGTGTGTATTTGTGCAAGCTACAAGATAAATCTTTCATATATCTTCTCCTATATGTTGATGATATGCTTGTAGCTTCAAAGAACCTAGAAGAAATTGAGAAGTTGAAGGCTCAGCTAAATCAAGAGTTTGAAATAAAAGACTTGGGAGAAGCAAAGAAAATTTTAGGCATGGAGATATGCAGAGATACTAAGTGAGAGAAGCTTTATTTGAATCAGAAACATTATCTGAAGAAGATACTACAGCGTTTTGCCCTGAATGAAAAGTCAAAACCTGTAAGTACATCGCTTGCACCTCATATGAAGCTTGGCTCATCTTCATCTCCTAAAAATGAAGTGAAACGGGAGTACATGTCAAGGTTCCATATACAAATATTGTTGGTAGCTTGATGTATGTTATGGTGTGTACAAGGCCAGACATTTCACAAGCAGTTGGAGTTGTGAGCAGGTGCATGTATGATCCTGATAAGGAGCATTGGCAAGCTGTGAAATGGATTCTACGGTATATTCTGAACACTGTAGATGTAGGATTAATATTTGAGTTGGATGAGAAAATGGTCAATGTGTAGTTGGATATTGTGATTTCGACTATGCTGGTAACTTGGATAAACGCCGGTCAACTACTGGTTATATGTTTATACTTGCTAAAGGGTTGGTTAGTTGAAAGTTTACGTTACAGTAAACAGTTGTCTTATCCATTACAGAAACAAAGTACATGGCAGTATCAGAGATTGTTAAATAAGTAATTTGGCTTCAAGGGTTGTTTGGTGAATTGTGAATTAGATAAAAGCACATCAAAATGTACTGCGATAGTCAAAGCATTATTCATTTAGCAAAGAACCAAGTTTATCATGCAAGGACGAAGGAAGTCTAATATTCGGTATCACTTTGTACGTGAGATTCTAGAAAAAGGTGAAATATTACTTCAGAAAATTCGGACCACCGATAATCTCGTAGATATGTTGATAAAGGTGGTCATAGCTGTCAAGTTCAACCATTATTTAGACTTGGTCAATATTTTGAGAAATTGAAGATGAGCGCTACATAGCGCATTTAGAGATACCACTGTAATATTTTTTTAGAGAAGATTTGCATATTATAAATAATAATAGCCAAGGTGGAGATTTATTGGTTTGTGGCTATTGTAATTCCCACATCGAAAGATGTGGGAATAATAGGGGGTCTTAATACTATAAAAAGACCCCTCCCCCTTAGTTGAATATATTCCAAAAAATAAACTTATTTATTTATAAGGTTTATTTTCTATTCTTTCTCTTCAGTATTTTTTCTGTAAAATTAGTAATATTATTTTGGTGGTGTCTGAGAACGTAGATAAAATTGGCCGAATCTTATTAAATTTTAGTATTTCTTTATTAATTATTTAATAACTATTTTAGGTGTAGTTGTAGTGATATTTTATGCTATTAATTATGTCTAAAAAATTTTGTATAAGAAAAAACTTAGTATTTAAACGTGTCTATTATTATTCATCTCTTTTTTTTAAAAATATTCATAATATAATTAATTGGTGTAATTATTCATACACTATATATATATTATTGGTAAAAATTAATTTAATTTTTACAATAATTAATTTATCAGAATAATTATTGCAGGTTGGTGATTCAACCCCTAGTTATGAAGTTGTGAGGATTTCTGAGAGATTAAAGAAGTTTGTTGAAGATGCTAATCCATTTGGAAGCTTGCAGCTTTAGTGGAGAGTGTTTCTTGAAATAGCTTGGTATGTTTTCAAATATATTAATTTATTGTGTTGCAGAAAAGGCACGTTAATTTTTAAACGGTTCATGTCAATATTAATAGATCTATATTTTTCATTAATTCTTGATCAGACTTATATTATCCCTAGTTGTAAATGGTGAATGGATTTTGAGCTTTATAATAAATATTATATAGTACGCCAGAGTACTATCCTTTTACTTGTTTTTCAAAAATTTGTCTGACTATTTTAAGAAACTAAAAAACATTGTGTTTGTCAATTTTTTTTTCAATTTTGTTATTATCCCTTATTATCTCCACCTCATGCTATGATGAGAGAGAGAATTAATAGAAATTTTAAGAAAGGGTAGTTTATTTATATATATAGTTTTTTTTTAGTTATTGATGAGAATATATATAGTTTTTTTTAATAATTGATGAGATTATTTAATAATTATTTCAATTCTTATGCAATTGTCTTAAACACAAATAAAAAAGAACAGAAGCAGTATATTTTACATACCATTATAACCTAATTTTTGTGCTTCAATTCTTGGACTAATTAATTGCTATCCGTCTCAAATATATAGACTCATTTTTTTATCCATTTTAAATTATAGTTCACTTATTATTTTAATAAATTAGTTGGTATATTAAATTTCTATAATAACTCTATTTAATGTTATTTGTTAAATATATTTCATGATATTGTAAGGATATAAGAAAATTCATATAAATTTATATTTTTAATAAAAATAATAAATTTTTTTAATCTCCGTGAAATTAAAAGTAAATCTATCTTTATAAAACAGAGGAAATAGTAATTAATTTTAATGACAGCATATTAATTAATAAACGATCTGATTAACTTGTAACCTAGTTTATAAGCCTTGTTTAGAATTAGTGCCACCATATCACGGAGAGGATTCTCCATTTTTTTTTTTTTGGGGATTTGCCTCAAATGGAGGTGGAAACTTTCCATTTTATTTATTTATTTATTGTTATGGGTGGAAATGGTATCTAATATTAATATTATATCTATCCTATAAAATCTCTATTCCGATCCGTCACTTATCTTTTCAATTAATTGATATGTTAAATTTCTATTACACATATATTAATAATACTAATTAAAAACACAAATATTACATAAAAATACTTAATAAATATATCTCAGTAAAAATATGATCTAAAAAATACATTTAAATTTATATTTTTAATAAAGTTAATAATTTTTTTTGTGAATTAGAAAATATATCTATCAGACAAAGGGAGTATTAACTATTTTCACTACTCTACCATGTCAAACCTCTTCATCTAATAATTCCGAGACTACAAATAATTTTCTTTAATTTACATTCCATAGAAGATTGTTTTTTACAAGAAAACCAGCTTGATCTCTTATATTTTTTTATTTTTTCATATTTATTTTTTACGATAATTTTTTTTTTAACTATGATATATATATAAACACATACTATAAAATATGTAATCTTTAATAAAATCTGAATTTTTTTTAATTATAATATTTAGAAAATAGAAAATGTAAAATGAGGATCGCTATAGAAATGGAGATTTCCACAAGAGTGAGGATAGGAAAAAAAAAACTTACCCTCATATAATGAATAATACAAAGGAAAAAAAATATTGATAGAGATGTGGAGATGAGAATAAATTTCCTTCTCCGCTCCTTGCATGACCATCACTATAGCACTTCTCTGTACTTCCATGTTTGATTTTGTTAAGAATGAAACTAAATAGCTATGATCATTTAAATATTTCTCAATCTTAATTTCATTTTTTACAACATATGAATTTCTTTAATTTTATTTAATTATATATATTGTTAGCATACCTTTAAGCTTCGACAATAAGTTGTAGTTTTCTTGCGATTTCAGATTTGCAATGCTTGGAATAATTAATTAGTACTAACTTTAGAATCAACACATTTTTTAGAAGAAATTGCATCAAATTATAGTCCAAGCTAAATATTAATGTCACATCGTAGAAAAAATTTAAAGGATAGGGAAAAGAGATGAAGACTTCTTTTTTTTTCAACAATAAGAGATGAAGACTTCATCGGCTTAAAAGAATAGTTCCTTAATAATTGTAATATATATATATATATATAGTAATTGTCGTTCTTTCATTTTCCGTTTTCAGATGTCTTGGGACTATATTGATTGTAGGGAAAAAAGAAAGAAAGAAAGAAAGGCTAAAGTATTCTTAAAACATTCTGTCAAAACTCTCTACCAATAAGATAAGATAATATTGATCTCTTTTTTTTTTAATTAAATATCTCGAGTTTAATATAAAGTGTCTTTAAAATTTAAGAAAAAATATCTTATCTCCTTACTATATTTGATAGGTGCGAATAGATTATAAAATACTGAATAATTGAAAAAAAATTTGTATCAAATGACAATTTAAGGAGACGTTTCATGAAATATCATGCAAACCCGGCCCGAAGCCCGGCCAGATTTTTTTCAGGCTGTATTTTGCAGCCCGTGGCCCGGCCCGAAGCCCGGTCAGGCCGGGGCACTTCAGGCCTGACCGGGTTCGGGCCGATCCGATTTTTTTTAAATTAAAAATAATAAATTTTTTTAATTTTAATAAAATTTATTTATAAATATTACTTTAAAAAATTATTATACTAAATTATATCTAATAATATATAAATTATTATATCAATATTTATATGTAATATTTTAAATTTCTTTTAATATAAGTTTAGGCCGGCCAAATCCAAAACTCTTTGAGCCGGATCGAATTGGTCGGGCAACGGGCTGCGTGTACACCCCCTTATAAAATGTGAAAATATATTAAATTAATATTAGTGGCAAGTGGTAACCATTAAGAAGCTTGCAAGCAGACAGTTAGGTCGATGAAAACCATTAATTAATCAATCTGATAAGGCTCCACTACCCAGAAAATGAAAGTATTTGAGCACGTGATTCCTTACTTTTGAAAATATAATATTTCTTTTTGTGAAAAATGTATGTAAGAATGTGAATTCACGACTACTTTTAAACGCTGGTTGAGTTTTTGGCCTGTGCGATAATAGTATCCTCCTGAAAAACGTTTTTTAGGTTAAATCATGTTTAGTGCGAATCTGAGATCAAATAGTTGACGTCATGGGGATGACGATTTAAATATCTATACACACACACACGTGTTTCCATATTATTTGGAATTTTCAAATTTTCTCACTTTATTCAGTCGTCCTTCACTTTTTAATTGTATGATTCGGTTGGCTAAAACAGAGGCTGCAGTTAGAAATTTGATTCTGACTGCCTCGTAGGTTTATTTGCTGTTCATAGTAAGTTTGAAAGCCATGATTCTAATTATCAGTTTAATATTTTATACTTAATCCTCATATTATAAATAATATCTTGTTTCAAGATAATTAGAAGAATGATTTGAATATTTTGAGTTTTGATTATGTTAAACCATATAAACTACGACACAAATTTAAAGTTAGTGGAGGTTTATTTTTCTATTGAATAATTTATATTTTTAAATTTTTTATTAGTCATAAGTTTTATAAAAATATTTTTTTCATTCTAAAATAATAAATTTAATATTTATTAATATATTTTAATTTAACCCATTAATAACATAAATTAATGAGAAAATATATAAAAATAAATTAAAATTTTAAAATTTTTATCTCCAACATAATTGACTAGTGGTAAACTAAGTATTTCAAGAATAATGCAAATTGAGAGATACCTAATAATATAGAAATTTATATATCTTAAAATAAAAATAAAATAAAAACTTATATAGAGGGAGCTTATAATCTTTTTTAAAACCACTTGGAGAAAGACAAAGATAAAATTAGAGGAGAAAATTGACTAAAAATTTTATAAACTAAAAAATGCATTAATTGAAAAAAAAAAAAAGATAGTTATCTTTCTATAGGAAAGATAAAAAAACAAATTTCTTAACAGATGACGATTTGAAAGAGAGTCATATCAATTGAGGTGAAAATAATTTTTATATATATGTATAAAATTTTTTTAATAGTTTGTAAAATTTAGAGAATATTTAACTTAACTTATAAAAATTAGCTTATAAATACCAAATATTTATTAGTTAATATAGATTTATTAGTATTTAGAATTTTAAGCAGTCACACATTATTTTGAGTATTTATAAATGACTAATAAATATTAATATATTTTATTTAAAAATATATTATAAGTATATTTAGTATAAAAATTGCTAAAAAGAATATAAAATTATATCATTATGAAAATTTATTAAAATAAATAAAGATAATATAATAAATTATTAAGTCAAGCTATTTTATAAGCAAAGTGTTTATAAATATCAATATAATAAGCTCGTCTCTATTATCTTTTTTTAAGTTTATAAATAGCTTATAAACTCATAAATTTATCTAAATAAATATATCCGCTTAAATTTAAATTTATAAACTGATTTGATCAATTTATAAGCCAAGTCAAACACTCTATTATTGATTTAAAAAAAAGGGTAATAAGTGTGATGATAAATCTCATAGTTTTCAATTACAAAAAATATAATAAGCTAATTATAATATAAAAAAATATAACCAAATAATTCAATTTAATTTATATCTTAAAATCCAATTTATTATAAACTCAATATAACTCCTAGATTAATTTACCTAAATATTTTCCAACCATTTTCATGATATATTTATTCCAATTTTTTTTTTCATTGTAATTGACTATATATATATTTTTACATTGGAAGTTCTTAGGAAAGATAAATTATTAGGATTTGAGTTTTAATGCTTTATATTAAAGAAAATTTTAAGATAGACCTTGTTCATGTTTCTATTCATAAACTAGGCCAATTAAAAATTAAAATTTCAAAATCAAAATTCAATTAAATTATTTTTTATTAGCCTAATTCATTAATGAGGACATAAAGTATGTCCATAATAGAATTTCTTTATATTAAATATCTTGTGGGAGATTTTAAATATCTTTACGAATTATATATTTTGCGAGAGATCTATTAAATATCTCAAATATTTGTTGCATGCCCTTTGGTCATTAAAATTTTTTCTAAATTGAGAATTTATTTAGGTGACATCACTTGTTTAACAAAGCCAATCCTAATTATTGTAATAAAGCAAAGTACTCAAATCAACAATCTGTCTTTCTTTCCCTGTATATTGATCGACATGTTAATTTGTCACCTTTTCTTCGACTAAAAGAAAGCGACATAATGTGGTTTAAAATGATAATGTTGGGTTGAGGATCCAAATTTGTTACAAAGCCCAGGCCGAATCCTATGATCTCAGGTTTATAATAAGAGCCCTAATACTGTAGCCTAGTGTTGTTATCTCCTATATGAGCTTTGGGCTTTTCCATTTCTTAAAAACTTTTGGAGGATATGTCAAAAAAAAAATGGATTTTTTCAACAATATCTCAAAAAAGTACATTATTTACAAAATAATCATTTTTTTTTCCAAAAATATCATTTCAATTTTCAATTCTAAAAAATATCAAATTCTCAAAGGTATACTATGCATCTAACAAATATGCTAAAAAATATGCTATACTTCTGGAGATATACTCTTAATATATATTTAATATATTAAAAATAAAGAAAACAGTGAAATATTTTTTTTAAAAAAAGGAGTTAAAAAAGTGACATATAGGATAATTTTCAGAAATTTTTACAAACTCCAAATAATAGAACGTCCAAATCAAGACATTCTTTAATATTTTGCTTGAAATTTAATGCACTAAAAACAAATAAAAGGAAAAATATGATAGCCTTGAGATGGGTAAGATTAAGATATCCCATAAAAAATATATATCTTATATATCATTTATATAATATTTTGATATTTTCTAAATTTTATGAAGATTATGATATTGACGAATCCCAAAATAATTTTATCAGTTTTTTATGATAATGCATGCCTGATTGTGTGAAAAAAAAAGGAATTTTAATAATTTCTATTATTTTTTAAATATTATATATACCAAATTTTGAAGTTAAAGTCTTCAAAAATATTTAACATGCTATGATTCTGAACATTATTTCAAGTTTTATAATCAGGAATGTTAAAATAATAATAATAATAATAACCCAACCAAAAGAATTAATTCATTCAAATCAAATTGAAAATTATGGTTCAGGATTGGTCATGATTCAAAAATAAATAAACTTAATTTTTAAGGTACATTTATATGACTACTTAAAAAATAATTTTTATTTTAAAAATACTATAAAAGCTAAAAATATTTATATTTTTATAAAAAATTTAAATAAAATTTTAAAAATACCTCATTTTTCACTGAAATAAAATTTTTTTAAAAAAATATATATCTTTTTTACTACAATTAATATTTTATTTTAAATTTTTATTTTTTTTTAAACTTCACTGTTAAATAAAAATATTCTTATAAAAATAATAAAAATTAATATTTTAAATTATTTTTCATCATATAAATTTCATAATTTTATATAAAAATTTAATTTTAATTATAAAAAATAAATAACACCCAAAAATAAAAAAAGTAAAATTTAAAAAATATATAAATAAAAATTATTAAATTTTTTTTAAATAAATTTATATATTATATACGTATAAAAATAAAAAAACAATTAATTTTGTTATATAGATGTTCTTATATATTTTGTAAATGTTATAGATATATTACAGTTATATATGTATTATATATTTATTATCTAAATTATGTATATTTTATGTAAAATTTTTTGAATGTAGTGTAAATTTTATATAGATATTGTGAGAATAAAAAATTAAAAAAATATTAAAAATATTATATAAATATGTAATAGACGTGTTATAGATATTATAGTTATATTTTATATTATTGAATTTGTATTTTATATATATTGCATATATATTTTTTTGTGTATTAAAAATATGACATTATATTTTTTAAATTAAAAACATAAATAAAATAAAATAGAAAAAAATAAATAAATAAAATAATGTCAATAGGTTAATTTTGAAAAAAAAAACCAAGACAGTAAAATTGCAAAAAAAAAAATCATCGGATCCCATATATTTGCAAAGTCAATGAGGAAATTACGTGTATACGACGTGACTTCCTCAATTTTGAAAATAAAATTTTAAAATCATTATAACTTGACCGATTCGAAATATTAAATATATATATATATGAAAAATATTAAAAATTATTAAATTATAATATATAGTATGAGAACAAATTATTAATTACGTAATAGTCAAAATATTTAATAATATGTTAGGAGATTATTTCATTCTAATTTTATTAAATAACACCTTATATTTATTAAAATATTTCGTTATTTTTTATTTTTCATTTTATTAATTATAACTTTAAGTTAAAGAGAACTAATATTAATCTCTTTATATTTCTTAATCTATTTTTTGTTTTGTTTGTTTCATATATTTGTATATATAAAACAATATGATTTTTCTTTGCCATTAATAATTTAATAGTGAATCGCTTGCATAATCTCATGTCTTAATTTATGATAGTTTGCTTCACCTATATAATTTCGGCCTTATATAGTTGTTTTAGTTTTTCTTCTTTTTTTTTTATATTTTGATTTACATACTTTAAAAAAAAAGGCTTAGGATATAATACAAGAAGCTGTGGGGAAAATAAAATTCAAAAACTATATATAATTACTCTGACAGCAACTTTAATTAGATGGTGCAAAACCCATAAAATTTTTATAGCCGTTAACGTTAATAATCTCTATTTGAATCGGTGTGGTTCAAAGATTAATAAAAAACATAAAAAGAAAATGTCTAAAAGTGAAAAGAAAAATTTTGAAAGTGAAGCCCCATTTTGGGGAGCAAACACTGTGTCTTAATTATACACTAAATTTTGTAAGCATGAACTTTGTCTATTTCTGCCATTCCAATTATAAAGACAAATTGAACAAAAGCTGCCTCCAATTAGACAAAAGGTAATCCACGCATAACGTTTTAAAATTAATTAATATTTTTAATTTTTCAATTAATTATAAAAAAAAATGTGATTTTATAGGGAATATATTTTATAACATAATATTTCAGGAAATCAAAATTAACATAGTATACATTTTGTTAAATTTTAGAAATAATATAATGAGAATTTAGTAAATACGTTAATCTTAAGAATTAGTTTATTATTTTAAATTTAATTATCAAAAATATTAATCATAAGATAATACAAATAAAAACATTAATTATGACTATTACAAATATCTTTAAAAAATTTATTCTATTTAAAAAATTTTATATTAATTTCAGAAAATCATCATTTAAGTTTTTCATTTATACCATAAATATTTTTAAATTCCAAATTATTATTACGATGAAAACTCTCAATTTTATTTTTTTTATTATAAATTTTGAATTCATTTTTTAGTCAGAGAATGCGAATTTCACATATATTAAAAAAATTTAAAAATTCACATCATTTTTCTAATCACTATATGAAATTAATAATCATTTTTCTAATCACTATATGAAATTAATTACCTTTGTCTCTAATTTAAATGTGAACAAATGAGAGAATTTTTTTTAAGATATATATTTTTTATATGGTGTCATGTGAAATTCATATAATTATCATTTTAGTTAGAAACTGAAAATTAAAAAAGTTTAACAAAAAAGTAAAATTTAACGATTTTATAAAAGTAAATTAAAATTTGAACATATTAATTAACAATTCAAATTAAAAAGTTGAAAAAGTTATACAGTTAACCTTCAAAACTTTGTACTCCTAGTAATTTGCAATATTCTTATCTACAATGTTTTGTAGGGGATCCTAGGGCATTTTACCTTGATTTATCTTTTGGTCCACAGTCACCCTCTTTTGCTTACTAGATATATCTAGTTTTTCCTTTATTGTTAAGAATAACGGTTTTTTTTTTCTTAATCTAACCTGCTTTATACCTTAAGTCCTTAAAATTTCTTTGATGATATTAAATCTTTTAATTAAATATATTGATGATATTAAGTCTTTTTTTTTATATAAAAAATTAAGCATGTATATTTAAATACCATTAAAATCACATAGTTATTAGAGTAAAATAGTGTATTTTGATAAAAAAAAATTTAAGGAATAATATATTTTTTAGCCCATAAATTTTATGTGCTTTACACAATAAATTTATAAACTTTATTTTGTGATATTAAACCCATCTATTAATAGTGTGTAAAAATTATGTATTTAACTACTGTCATAAAGAGTTTCAATATTATCAACTCATGTAGTTGATGAACGTAATGCCACTAAATAAAAATTTAAACACTTACTATATAAAATATATTAAATTTAAGCTAAAAAATACTTTTTTAAAATAAATTTAGGCAAAGTATCGTTGAATTATCCAACAAATTTAATATATTTACAGTCCATAAATTTAGTAATTTTAGTAATTTTATCTTATATATTTATATATTTATCTGATTGTTTTTTATATTTATCTATTTTATTTTACTAGACACTAATATAACTAAATATTAATCATTTTATCTTTTATATTTATATATTTTGTATCAAATAGACATTTATATATACTCATAGTATTATATTTATCTAAATATATATTGAATATAAAATAAATTAATATAAATATTAAAATGATTAATATATAATTATATAAATATTTATTTAAATAAAATTGATAAATATATAAAAAAATGATAAATACATGAATATAAATACTAAAAAGATCAAATATGTCGAGTTTAGTAAACACCCGCCTAATCCAAAATAAACAAATAAATAAAATGTTGAGTATATAAAATTGTTTATTAAAAAAGAGGTAAAATAGTCGTTAGAAACTTCTCCATTTGGTATTTGCTTGGAAAGACGTGCACAATTCCAAAGTTCTGTTCTTTTCCCAAAACCTGTGCATGTGAACTTCTGTATCACTTGTCTGCCACCACCCACCTTCACTCAATATTACTCCCATTAACAGGGCTGGACTCAGGATTACAGATTTGGGGCAGTCAAAATCATACATTGCAATCACAATAATTCTAATAAATTTTATAATAAAAATTCTCTCTCATGTTATTAGAAATTTTGGTCTACAATATAAAAAATATTATATTTTTGATAAAATTAAATTATTTTTAAAATAAAATAAATATATAAATAAGAATAGAAAAGAGAAATAGAAAAATTATTAAAATATTAATTATAATTTTTTTAAATTTATAGTAAAAAAAGTGAACATCCCTTTGTAGGATGGAGGAAGCAGATCTTTCTTTAAATGATTTTACATCTGATTTATTACTAATTGTTTAAAATATTTCATTAAGCTGTTTTTACTTTTCTTTTAATTAAGTTTATCTTCCGATAAAAAAAATGGTTCCGCCCTTGCTCATTACTTACACATTGCTATGATTTTTTTAATTTTTTAATTTATATTTGCATATATTAAATATATATGTAAAATATAATTTTTCAGATTCATTTACTATATTCCAAATTTAATAAGAAAAATCTTAATTTTGAAATAAAGTAATATTAAAATTCATAAAAAGTTGATGATATTGATCTTAGATCAAGCGATTTATTTGAGTAAATTGAATCCCATAATGAAATCCGCATAAATTTAATAAAAAATAACTCTAATATCATTGAGTTAAAAATTCATTAACTGATTAATAATTAAGAAATTTAATCATCCAAGAGAATAGAGAAAAAAATTAAACAAGTAATTTGATAAAATAAAGGCCAAAGCTTATGGAGAGATCTATCAAGCTAATTAGACAAATATCGAAGTAAATATTTAAAATTAATTATGCAATGTTATTAATCATCAACTGTTAAGATATTAATTGGTGGTCAAAAATATATATTGTTTTAGCTTGAATCTTGAATTCGAGCTTTAAATATCCTCCTTCTGTGCATAAAATTAATAAAAAAATACTTAAATAATTGTCAACAGAATAATATAAACGTTAAGAATTTAAAATACAAAGTTTAAGCTTTTAATTTTCCTATATATGAGAATAAGAGGTATGATATATGGACCACCGTCCTGCGTTTTTTCCTTGTATACTTTCTCCCTCGAAAACATAAAAATGAACCTTTTTTGTTATACACTAAAAAGCTAAAACAAAGCGTAAGCAATAAATTTCATTGGCCGTCTTGTCATTGATAACATTTTCCTGAATTTTTGACCGTTGTATATGATATATATATATATATATATGTATATATAAATGTTTAAATTTGCATTTATAAATTACCCTACCCCACAAATAATTTTTTTTGAAAAAGAAAAACTTAATTTTAAAGAGCAAAAACCGCAGAGAATCACGGCTTCTATTCCTATAAAAACCTTAGTTTTGTGTACTCATCTCACCATCTTTTATTTCTCTCTGTCTCATCAAAGAAAAAAAAAGATTATGGGTTTTTGTTTAGCTAAAGCTCTTGTGTTAGTGCAGCTTTCACTGTTCTTCTTCACTGTTTTTGGTGATGAAGAGATAGAAGCAGTGTCACCTATCCCATCTCGTCACCGTAACACAGCAATGCCACCAAGTCAGCCACCTACTCACCACCACCGCCACCACCACTCCCACCCACCAACTCTCGCACCCAGTCACCATCACCACCAACATGGTCACCCACCGACTCATGCCCCTGTTTACTCTCCAGCTCATGCACCAGCCCATTCACCAATGCCGTCCCGTTCACATCCACACCCACCGGTTAAACCACCTGCTCTCCCACCGGTCAAACCGCCGGCTCACCCACCAACCTACCGTTTTGAAAGGAGCTTTGTATCCGTACAAGGTGTTGTATATTGCAAGTCTTGTAAATATCCAGGGGTTAATACTCTTTTGGGAGCTTCCCCACTTTCAGGTTAGTTGATTGTTTTTTTCTGTTGATGAATTTAGCTTTAAACGAGTTCTTATAGTCTTGAAAATGACTATAGTAACACTGAATAGATGAGCAAAATCAAAGTTAAACTAAAAAAAATTATACATATGAAAAATTTTTATGGATGTACATATATTTGCACGGATAATGTATCTGAAAAAATAATTTTAGTTAAAGATTTGAGCTCTGATATTTTACTGTTTAAGAGTATAAATAAATCAATTTATGGGAAATGTGCAATTTTTTTAAAAAAATATGTTATTAGAAATTTCATCAAGAAAGAACGAAAAGATCTTCAGTCTTCACGCTGTTCTAGGTCCATGTAGCCATTAGCTAGCAGCATTAAAGCTCTTTCTTTTAGGCTGAAACTGGTTAATTTATTAAGGAGTGACAGTAAAATCATGAACTTAAAAAACCCACTGTGTCTTATTTTTGGAAATAAATTCAAATGAAACTTCAAATAATAACAATTTTAACTAAAATCAAAAGAAACATTGTTAAATGAGCAGTGAGAGCTGAGAACATTGTTAAATGAGCAGTGAGAGCTGAGTACTGACTTTTACTATATATGCAATCTGATTTTGAAAAAAATAATGGCAGGTGCCACAGTTAAATTACAGTGCAATAATACAAAGTACCCAGTAGAAGCCAAGGCCAAAACCGACAAAAATGGTTACTTCTTTCTTGAAGCACCAAAGAATATTACCAACTACGGGGTCCACAAGTGCAAGGTTTCACTGTTTTCTGCGCCAAACACTGCTTGCAGCAAACCTACTGATATCCACGGCGGAGTTAGTGGTGGCGTCTTGAGGCCTGAGAAGAAATATATTTCGAATAAACTTCCATTTGTTCTCTTCTCAGTTGGTCCTTTTGCCTTTGAACCTAAATGTCCTCGTTAATCTTATTTACTTTAATTAATTACTTGTTGAACTTTCCCATGCATGCCTGGTGGTAGTGTTCGTCTCTGTAATGGCCGTTTCTTACCATTAATTAGCATGTGATGTTTATTAATTTCTGTGCGAAATAAATGATCCATAGACATTTGGTATAGTGAATAGTATAATATCTAGCATTATTTGTTATTTTAATCCATCATTGATAATATTATCTTTATCCCGGTAAAATTACCGCAGTTCAGGGATATCTACTAACAAAATTATTAAATTCTCTTAATATTATATAAAATTAAGTCATTAATAAAAAATATAAAAATAAAAAATAATTAATTTTTATTAATTTTATAAAATAATAAAATTAATAAAATAAATATTTTTTGCAAGAAAGGAACATTTTTTATATGGGATGGAGATAATACCTAATTAGCCAATAATCTGTAGTCATCAATGTTATTAATAAATACTTAATAGAATGCATTATTAGTAGATAGGGATTTGATATATACCAATATCACAATAAGACCAAGATATTGATATTCATATCATAAGAGTATTCAAATTTTGATACAATTTTTACTACAAAAAACATTACAATCGACATTAAAAATATGTTGAGAAAAAAATCTAATTTTGTAGAGAATTAGAAGTTGAAATAACAATAATTTTATTCACATGAGAATCTTATCTTCTTAAAAGTCTTATTGTGATATTGATATATACCAATATCACAATAAGACCAAGATATTAATATTCATGACATTAGAGTACTCAAATTTTGATAAGATTTTTACTGAAAAAAAATTACAATCAAGATTAAAAAATATGATGAGAAAAAAAAAATCTAATTTTGTAGAGAATTAGAAGTTGAAATAACAATAATTTTCATTCACACGAGAATCTTATCTTCTGAAAAAAAAAAACTTTCAATTTATTTTTTTCATACATAAATAATTAATACGCATAATTAGATAATTATGAATAAGTTATGATAATTGTCGAAATCTAACAATGACTATTAAGTTTATCTTTTATGCGTTACATGTAAAATTAGAATTCGACTCTATATTCCTTTTTAATACATAAATATCAAGAGACCCTGCATGATATTTCTTAAAAAAATTATAAAATATTTCCAAATTTTGAGTATTAATTTTCACTTTTTTTTTTTCAAGATAATCCCGACATTTCAAATTATATTATCAAGTTTTTAATACATCGATGTTATGCAAAATTAAAATCCAGGGCGGGCCACATAATTGAAGTGGGAGACAACTGCCATGTTGAATTATATGAACTTTCAAAAAATAAATAGTTAAGCGTCTGAAAAGCTCGTATGATGGAAGATCAGAGCATGGGATTTGGGCATGTTGGCTTTTCTGTTGCCTCTTGCTAACTTTTTTCATTTTTCTTTTAACCGGTGTTGCGGATTGTTGTTGTGAAAATGCCCCTATTAATGATTAATCAATAATCATACATGGTCTAAGCGGGTTGCTCGCCCAAAGCCACCCAAACGCCATGAGTTGCATAGCCTGAAACTGTCAAGGCTTTGGACGGGCCTTGACCAAAAACGGTCTTAAAGATAACATCAAACGGAATCGCCCAAATTTATTTTTTCTATTAGAAAAAAAAGTGGGCCTCAAATTATGGGACTTTGGATACAAAATGGCCCACAAAATAATAATCTTCCCCACATATTCTGAGCGTCAAGGCTATCTAAATTATATTAATGACTTGCTTTATAGTCTGATGTGATATCATTTGCGAAGCCAACGAGGCTACAGATTCTTTTTGAACAGAAAAAATAATGCATTAAGACGAAGAAGAAGAAGAAGAAGAGTCCAGATTCAATAACATATCAAGGTGTTTGGGGTGATTAATCACAGAGTTTGTTTTGAGATATATTTTGAGATAGCATATATCATCCCGTCTGCCACTTTATTATAATTTTTGTTGGCAAAAGAAAAAGGAAAGATCATTAATACAACTAGCAAAACTTTTTTGTTGTGCCTGCTCGCGTCTTAATTTTCTTTTAATAGGTATTACAAACATTTCATTTATTTTTCAGAATAAAAAATAATAAATTATTAATATGTTATTATTTGATTCGATAAAAGTAAGTTCAATCGATCAAAAAATAGAATTAAAAAAAATAAGTTCATGAACTAATCTGTCTAAAATAAAAATTTGTGAAAAAAGGGTAAAATTTAATTTTTTTTTGTAATTAGGCCAATAAAAAATGATTAATAATCATTTTTCATACATTGTAACCTGGGGTTTATACATTTTATCTTGGGGGTCACCATATTTTTAATTTTTTTTACCAGATTTTTTTTGTCATTATTGCTACTTCCATTTTCTAGAGCCAGAGGCTTTAACGCATCCTCGCGTAATCTCTCTTTGATTTCTCCAGTTATGAAAATAGATCCGATTTTTCCTATTGCAATACGTTCGGTCCTTAAGAATTCCTTATTTTTTCTTTTCTAGTTGTGGTTTGACTTTTGCAGTTCTGAACTTTTATGGCTATTTAGAAGCGAATTGTGACTAAATGATAATGCTTTGAAAATCAAATATATGATTGTTTTGAACTGTGAACGTGGAGTTGGATATTTTGATAATCTTTGCTTCGTTAGTTGGAAATGAAAATTTGAATAATTCAATCAATCAGTCATCATTCGTAGTTTCTGCAATGTTTAACAGATTGTTTGGTCGAAACCAAGGTTATGACATGTATAGTTTCAGAAATGGTGATGTGAAATGTGGTGAATGGGACTATGGTATACTTAAGATTCAATTCAAGGGTCCGGTGACGAGCCAGTTTGGTGTGACTGTGGAGTGAGGAGCCAAATATGTAATCAGCACTTTACTTTCTGATTCATTTGGAGAAAGCTACAACAGCTAGTTTTTTTTTTTTTTTGAACTGAGCTAGTTTTTTGTTTTAGTATATAAAACAGCTATCATTACACATGTCAAGTACAAGGGTACAAGGGCTTTTTATAAACTTGTGGAATTAAGGTTTTTGGTTTAATAAATTCTTTTTCTTTTAATAGGAAATAAAAGGGATTTCATTAGAAATAAAAAAAACAAGTACACATGGAAGACAATACTAACAACAAAAATGAAGAACAAATATCACACCATAGACGCAACAACAATTAACAGGACAAAAATAAGAAAATATGCAACCAATATAACATCATAAAACAAAACAATAATACTTCAGTAGACTTTTTATTGTAAGGCACCCAAATCTGCTTGTGAATACCTTCCAAAAAAAGGGGTCAAAAACACCAAGAAACTGGCCAAAAAAAAGTCTACAGAGACAATATGATGGAAGTCCACCACAACCAGTAGAACAACATATAGAGAGAACAATAAACTCTGCAATCCCAAACCTCCTTAGATTTAAGATCGATTGAGAGAAGAGAGGACTACAGGTCCTAGAAAGGGGCCAAAATGAAGAACCGAACATCAACAACAGTTCCACAACAAAATAGGGGATATCACCATAGCTCCTGAGGGAGCAACTTCCAGAGAACTGGAACAGAACAAAGGGGGAAGGGGAAAGATCTGAAGGCCCACTATAAGAAAATGATCTTAGGGCAAAAAGCTCAAAATAAACTCCAAATGGGTCAAAAAATATGATCTTTAAGTAGCAAAACCCAAATTTGGAGAGGAAACACTAACATGAGGCTCTATAGAGCCCCACCATATTAAAAATCGGGGTGTTTCTAACTAGGAGTTTAGTTTGTAGTAGACCCCCAAGCAACAAAAGAAAAGAGAAAAAACTGGAATAAGCACAAAAACACTAGAGAGAATAGAAAGAGGACGAAAGGTTGAGGACTGCTAGATCTAGAGCTGGAGGAGTAATTATATTATGAAACGGTTGTAATACAACAAGCCAATGTTGATAACACACGTGGTAAACATGTGTTATCAACATTGGCTTGTTGTAATTATATTGCCACGTGTGTTGTCAACATTGGCTTGTTGTAATTATATTGCCATGTGTGTTATCAACATTGGCTTGTTGTATTACAACCGTTTCATAATATAATTACTCGAGCTGGAGACAGTGATAGACAAAGCTTCGCAGAGAAAGAGGATACACTTTATATATATTAAATGTAAACTTTATTTATTTGTATAACACATCAACATATATTTTTATTTATTTATTTATTTATTTTTTGATAATTATGTTATTATATTAATAAATTGTGATATATAAACGGTTTAATATTTATATTTTTTATAATATTAATATATGATAAAATATCCATTAATTAAGGCTCAATTAAAAAAATATGAAGAATAAAAAAGATTTATTAAAATCAAACCTTATTATTTATACAATAATTATAGGAATTATTCATTGAATTGAATATAGCTGTGTAATTATCCATTGAATTGAATATAGCTGTGTAAATAATAATTATTGTATAAATAATAAGGTTTGATTTTAATAAATCTTTTTTATTCTTCATATTTTTTCTTTTAAGTGAGCTTTGATTAAAGGAAAGAATATTCTTTCTTTATATTCTTTCCTTTAATGGATAATCCCTACTATTGGTGCAATATTATAGCAAACATTTGATCATTTGTTTTCTTATTCTAGTATTTACCGTTGGAATACTTTGTGTGTATATATATATATATATGTCACTTACCGTCTTGATAAAATATAGAGCTAACTTCTCATTTTATATTATACTATTCTTATATTGTCTTTATGGTATCAGATACTAGTAAATCAATGGCTTCCTATGAAGAGCCTAAGCTATCTATTCAATCATTTCACCAAAGCTCTAGCTTTATCTCTATCAAATTATCCACCACAAATTCTCTTTTGTGGAAATCTCAAATTCTTCCCTTAATTCAAAATTTGGGAATAGAACATCATATCCATGATTCAAGAAAACCAAAAGATGAAATTATTGATTCTTCTGGGAAAAAAAATTAAAAATCCAAACCTTGAGGCATGGATCAACAATGATGGACTCCTCATGTCTTGGCTCCTTGGAAACATGAAAGAAGAAGTGTTGAGCATGACATTCGGAGTGGATACAGCTTACTCACTTTGGAAATCACTCCAAGAGCAGTTGTTGCCTGTGACCGAAGAAAATGAAGCTTAATTAAAAAATAGCTTATATGCTTTATCCAAAGGAACACTCTCTCTAGATGAATATATTCGAAAGTTCAAGGAGATATGTGATAAACTTGCTTCCATTGGCAAACCTCTAGGAGACGTTGACAAAGTTTTCCAAATCTCACAAGGATTAGGAAACAAATATCAAATTTATTTCGAATTGTAGTTTTATCAAAACCACCATATCCATCATTTAACTAATTTATTATGTCTTTACAGAATTTTGAGCAGATATTTTTAGTTGAAGACAAGCTAGAATTAAATCTCAATCAAGCGTTCCTTGGACAAAGAGGTAGAGGAAAAGGTCAACGTGGAGGAAGAAACAATTATAGAGGAAGAGGTCAGAATTACTCTTTTGCTCAAAATCATTCTCGTAACGGCAATCAAACTACACACATTTAGAATCACTTAAAACCAAACAAAAATTGGAGAGGACAACCAAGCAAACAAAATACTGATCAATCAGCATGCCGAATATATGGACGGACTAACCATACAGCAATTAGTTGTTTTTATAGATACAATATAGCACCGATGGAGAAAATATTCAAAAAGCTTTTAATGTCAGGAACTTAAACAATGAAGATGATTCAAATTTTTATGCTGACTCTGGCGCTACTGCTCATATGACAATCAGGGAGGTAACTTGCAATCCTTGAAACCTTATCTTGGCAGTGACAATATAATTGTTGGTAATGGTCAAGCCTTACCTATTACAAACACTCGCAAAATTTTGTTAAACACTTCACATGGTAAACTTTTATTGAATAATGTTCTTGTCGTTCCAAATATTAAGAAAAATTTATTATCTGTAAGTAAACTTATTTATGATAATTCTTGCACTATTACCTTTAATTCTGATGAGTTTCTTATTAAGGATCATGAGAATCAAATCTTAGTAAAAGGACATGGGCTAGGAGGCTTGTATGCACTTAAAAAAGGACAACTTGTGGAAGCGTATGCTGCTATAAAATCATCAGGAGTTAGCTCAGATATATGGCATGCTCGATTGGGACTTCCCAACCAGAAATTTCTGAAAATTTTGGAAGATAAGAGAGTTATCAATATTTCAAATTGGTTGACTAAAAATACTATGTGTAATAGTTGCCAACTTGGGAAACGGTGTAAACTTTCTTTTAATAAATCTAGATCCATTTCTAGTTTTCCTTTAGAAAAAATTCACAGTGATATATGGGGTCCTGCCCATGTACTTTCCTCGCAAAATTTCCAATATTATGTCATATTTGTTGATGAGTTTACAAGTTATACTTAGTTATATCCTTTAAAAAATAAATCTAACTTTTTTCACTGCTTTCTTAAGTTTCAAGCACTTGTTGAGAACTTCTTTGACAGGAAGATAAAGATTTTTCAATTTGACGGTGGTGGAGAATTTATCTCTAATCAGTTTAAAAATCACTTGGCGCTATGTGGAATTACTCATCAAATGTCTTGCCCATATACATCGGAACAAAATGGACTTGCTGAACTGAAGCATCGTCACATCGTTGAAACTGGGCTTACTTTGCTTTTTCATGCAAATGTTCCCCTAAAATTTTGGGTAAATGCTTTCCTAACTGCAGTTTATTTAATTAATAGACTTCCTATCTCATCCGAAACAAATAAGGCAACTCCATTTTCTAATATTTTTAGCAAAGATCCTGATTACTATAGTTTACGTATTTTTGGTTCCCAATGCTTCCCTTATTTAAAAACTCCTGGTATGCATAAATTTTCTAAGAAAACTATTCCTTGTGTATTTATAGGATATAGCCCATTGCATAAAGGTTATAGGTGTCTTGATAAAACTACACACCGTGTTTATATCTCTAGACATGTTATTTTTAATGAACAATGTTTTCCGTATTTATCTCATACTCACTCTTTGTCTACATCATCTAATTTATTATTTACTACATTTCCTGATTTTGATGAATGATTTTTAGGAAAATCAAAAGCTCACCATCAACTACTATATCAACAAATCAGTCACAAAGCAATAGTCATTTGAGTTCTAATTCAACTTTTGTCTTGGATACACCTGTAAATGAAATAGCCACATTCGAATGCCCCCTCCCACAAAACCACAATCTCATTCCTACCAGTTCTAATCATGAAAGTGACATTGAAATACCTACTTCACCTTCTAATGATGATGTCTCCATTGCTCATATACCTCTATCCTTTAATATAATTGAGCAACCAAGTGACCATACTACAGTACCTCAACCATCTCAACCACTAAGAGACAAACGTCCTCCTTCTCATCTTAAAGATTACATTTGTCCTACAATTACCTCACACCCTGAAAATGCTCTTTTAGTTTCCCTTGATGAACCGAAAGCCTTAAAAACAGCCATGAAATTTTCAAATTGGCAAGTATCCATGCAAGAAGAATTTAATGCACTTCAATGTAACAAAACTTGGTCTCTTGTTCCTCGTCCATTAAATGCCAATATTATTGGTTGCAAATGGATTTATAAAACCAAATATAAAGAAGATGGTAGCGTGGAAAGGTTTAAGGAACGACTGGTAGCCAAAGGATATACACAAATTCCTGGACTTGACTTTGGAGAAACTTTTAGTCCTGTTATAAAGGCTAACTCTATTAGTGTTGTTCTTTCACTAGCTGTTCATTTCAGATGGCCCCTTAAACAATTGGATGTCAAGAATGCATTCTTGCTTGGCACTCTTCATGAGAAAATCTATATGGAGCAACTACCTGGTTTGTGGATCCTACACTTTCTAATCATGTTTGTCTTTTACATAAATCTATTTATGGTCTTAAGCAAGCACCTCACGTTTGGTTTTCTAAGTTATCACAATGTCTTATATCTCTTGGTTTTTGTTACAGCAAAGCAGATCCGTCTCTATTTATTTATAATCATAATGCTAATTTAATTATATTTCTTGTTTATGTAGATGATGTCATAGTCACGGGCAATGCTCCTTCACTTATCTCTCACATTATTCACCGTTTAAATCAAGAATTTGCACTTAAAGATTTGGGAAACCTCACCTATTTTCTTAGTCTTGAAGTCAAGTACTTCTCTCGTGGTCTCACAATTTCTCAAACCAAATATGCACACGATCTCCTCCACAAAGCCCACATGCTTCAAGCCTCTCCAGTATCAACACCAATAGTTATAAAATCAAATCCTCTTCCTGATGAGATATGCCAACTGATCCTACTACTTATCGAAAATTATACGGCTCTCTTCAGTATCTCGCCTTCACTAGGCCCGATCTCACACATGCTGTCAACCAAGTATGCCAACATTTTCAAAATCCAACCATGAAGAACCTTCGAGCAGTCAAACGCATTTTGCACTATATTAAAGGGACTTTAACTCATGACCTTCATTACCTATCTCATAGTTCACTCACTCTTAATGCCTTTTATGATACAGATTGGGCAGGATGTCTACAAACAAGAAGAAGCACCACTGGATTTTGTATTTTTCTTGGATCAAATTGTGTGTCTTGGGGCTCTAAAAGCAACCTATAGTTTCTCGCTCTAGTGCGGAAGCTGAGTATCGTGCTTTAGCAACTACTGCTGCGAACTTAACTTGGCTCCAATATCTTTTCACAATCTTGGAATCTCACTAGAACAATGCCCAACCATTCTTTGTGATAATCAAAGTGCCATCCATATGTCTCATAATCCTATTTTTCATGCTCGTACAAAGCATATTGAGATTGATTATCATTTTATCCGTGAGAAAGTTACAGCTGGTGCTATTGCCCTTTGCTATATTTCTACTATAAAGCAAATTGCTGACATTTTTACTAAGGCACTAACTCAAAAGTCTTTTATCACTTTTCGATACAAGTTTGGCATATGTTCTCTCCCTCTGCCAACCTTGAAGTGGGGGTGATAAGATATCCATTAATCAAGGCTCAATTAAAGGAAAGAATATGAAGAATAAAAGACATTTATTAGAATTAAACCTTACTATTTGTACAGCTATATCCAATGGATAATCCCTACAATTGCTGCAATATTATAGCAAACCTTTGGTCATTTGTTTCTTTATTCCAGTCTTTACCATTGGAATACTTTGTATATATATGTGTCACTTATTGTCTTAATAAAATATAGAGCTAATTTCTCATTTTATATTATACTATTCTTATATTGTCTTTAATATAATGTCAGGAGCTTGACTTAAACAAAGAAAGATGGAGAAGAAGAAGAAGAAATAGAGAAATAGAAGAAGAGAACGAAGAAGAAGAAGAGAAGAGAGAAAGAGAGAATTTGAGAGAAGATAATTGTTTTGTATTCTTTAATTGGCTGATGATTCAATCTGTAACATTTCTCATACATTTATAACCGATTGTCTTTCAAAATGGTAATATTCTTCTGCCGTATTATTCACTGGCTAACAACTAACAATTTTGGTGACATTACAATGACTACTCAATTACTAATAACTCCAAAATCCTAAGCTGCCAACTGTCCATTAATTCACTCCAGCTCATCACTTGATGCCCAACCAGAATTTTAAATTGCGAAATCGGTCGCAGAATCGGAATCGATCGCGATAAACGAAATCCGACTGAATCAATATGAAACGGCTTAAATCGACTACCGCTATTGTGAATACAGTTGTAATCGTGGAATCGGATGAATCGAGTAACAGAATGGGTGAAACGGAATAAATCGGACCGTAATAAAATAAAAAATAATTTTTTTATAATATATAAATTAATAATATATGTTAAATTATTATTTTTAATAAATTTAAATATTTTCATAATTTTGAATATTTTATATAACATAATTATATTATTTTATTAATATTTAAACAATATCTACATTATTATTTTTAATAAATTTAAATATTTTCATAAATTTAAATATTTTTATAACATAATTGTATTAATTTATATTATTTAAACAATATCTACATTATTATTTTTAATAAATTTAAATATTTTCATAAATTTAAATATTTTATATAACATAATTATATTATTTGATTAACATTTAAACAATATCTATTCTAAAAAAAAACCAATATCTACATTGTTACTTCTAATAAATTTAAATATTTTCTATAGCATAATTATATTATTTAATTAATATTTACACAATATACGGCCCAATTTCCTCCTCTTAATTCTTCTTCTTCTTCTTTCAAATTCAGCAACCAGCAACCACGAACCAGCCGTCTTCAGGTGCAAAGAAAAAGAAAAGAAAAGGAAGCAATGAGTGAAACAACTAAATACCAAGTTCCTCCTCCTCCTTTTCTTCTTTTTCAAAACCAAACCCTTCTTTTTCTTCTTTAAAATTCACAGCTGCACTTGGGTTTCTCTTCGCCGATTCAACACAGCCATCACGGTGAAATACCAGCCGATTCACCGTTTCAGCGATTTTGCAAGCCGATTCAATGTGATTTTAAGCTTTTGAAAAATCTCATCCATATATCGGTAAAACACGTACCGACCAGTATAAATTTTGTTAAATATCGGCGGTTCCGTTTTAAAATGGCCGATATTTAAAACCATGTGCCCAACTCAGATATCTCACCCACCTCAGCTTTCTTCTCCTTTGTATCAGCAGTAACAGTAGTAGCCTGGACTGGTAATAGGCTTATCACATATACCAAGCCATTGGTTTTCTCCTCAAGTGTCATGGCATATAAATTGTTTATATATTGATTTTTGTTCAATAAACTATTTATATATTAAGTGTCAACTTCATATATACAAAGTTTAAACTCTGCATATATGTATAAGACATCAATATGTATTTTTATTTTTTTTGTGATATGTTAGTATATATTTATAGTACATGAAAAAAATTATTAATTATATAGTTTGCATATAATAAACTAAATATATACTAACTATAAATCTAATATATATTAAATATAAATTCAATATATACTAAATATAAATTTATTATAGCTTTTTGATATTTAATGTTATTTGATAAAAAAAAAATTGGTATTTATAAAAAAGTTTTTTAAGGTTGATATTTTTTGTAGTATTAAAGAGTTTTTCTGGCAAGTTCGTAAAAATCTCTTACCTTCTTCTCTCCTCTGTTTTTCCCTCCTTATCTCCCCATTCCGAAACATAGAGTCCTAAACATTTCCTTTTTCATTTTTTCCTATTAATTTTCGACCCAAAGTGAAAAAAAGAAATTTCTACATTTCCTCTAATGTGGACCAAAAAAAAATAGCAATTGCCAAGGATGATTTATTTTGATCAGACGAATGATACACTAGTTGTTTGGCCTTAAAACATAATGTAAAGTTGAACAATATCAAATTCTTCATCATTTCTTTTGCTATTTGCATATTAGGCTTCGCCATGCACACATCCTGCACAAAAGATTCTTTTACTTTTGCTTGCTTAGAGATTTGACCCTTTTATTGTTTAAATTTGACCAAGGAAAGGAGGCAAGAGAATGACAATATCTTGTCTACTTATAATAACGATCTGATTTCAATGAAATTTTTTTTAATGATGGCTGGGTGGTTAATTTTAATTATTCTCACTTTTAAAAGTTAATATTATATATAATTTTTAATTGATTCTAGCGAATATTATTTTATATTTTATAAACACAAAGTTTTATAAATTAATTGCTCAGTTTAATTATTTATTTTTTTATAATTTTCTTTAGAAACAATAAAATTTGCATCTCTCAAATTATTTTATTGTATTAATTGCCAAAATTATTTTAAGTTTATTTACACCAACACATATAAAATTCTTAAAATTAAGAATTATATTTTGATCAATTTTTATTATTATGCAACATTAATATTGTAAAATTTTAAATTTAAATAATTAATTTACATGAAATTATTATTTTAAAATATAATTAATGTTATTTTAACAACTGCTAAATTTTATATGGTAAATCTTAGTTACGAGAGAATAGGAATTTGAATTTTTTTTAATGCAAAATAAATTCTCATTAATAATCAGAAAATATCTGTATGGTATAAATAAAATTATAAAATTTTAAAGTGCACAAAATATACATAACTAATTAAGTTACTGAAACTAGATATCTTTAAAATTTTTTATTCAAACAATGAATAATGATAACATGTCACGAACAATTATTTCATCTGTCATTTGTTATATTTTATATAAGAATAACATCTCAATTAGAGAATGATAAGCAACCTCCAACAGCCAAAGAAATTTGAATTTTTAATATAATTTTATATTTTAAATGATATTTTTAACAAATCCAGCAGCATATAAATTGAAAGACATAATGAATAAGAAAATTTAGTTAATTTTACTCTATGCTATTAAATAACTAGCACTACAATTTTACTTTGCTATTAATTAAAATTAACACTTATTGCATTTCATAAACAAGCATTATTACAACAGGATTTGCGGCCTGGTCTAAGTATGTAGAGAACACATGATAGGGGGACTTCCGTCTTCTATGTTAGAAGAAGAGCGTATGTATTTAGGTAATATATTTTATTATGCCATACAAAATTATCATGTAATATGTTCAATCACCATTATTTTTTATATATGTATATTCTTATATGTTATTCATTAAAAAATAGAACGAGCATTACCATATTTGTATTAACAAAATACTTGATAATTAATTTTCTAAGCGTTTTAAATAAATTAATAAATTTTGATATCTTCAAAATTCATATAAAAATAACAATAATTAAGTTATAAATTTTAATAAAAATATTAATTTTATTTATTAATTACAAATTTTAATAAAAATATTAATTTTATTTTTATGTGATTATTAATAAAATTTAAATTAAATCATGCATGCATTTTATATAATTTTCAATATTTAATTTTAATATTAAAATCTTCAAATTATTAAAGGTAGGAAAATAAAGGAAAGAGGCAATTATTAGATTGTTGCATTTCTCTGTTTGTCTTGGCCATTTTGGCACGCGGCTGCCCGAGGAGAATTTCAGCCGAAGCCAATCATACATTCTTTTGCAAAAGGTTTACCCTTTTTTTCTTTACCTCCTTTTTTAACTTGCCTTTTGTTAAATAAAATTTATTAGCAATTTATACTAGCATCTAATAATTAATGCCGAAAAAATTGGGAAGATAGAAAATGGATAAAAAAGAAGCAATAATAATGATTATTCCTGTTAGTTAAAGCTGAGGCCCTCAAATCCTATCTTCATAAACAGGAAACATTTATTTTAATTTGTTTCTTGGTTACCGATGGCGGACTGAACCTGGAGACTGTCTATGAGAGATTGGGGTTTGGGGTATCTGCAAAACAAGGTGATGAGAAGAACCGGGCTTTTTAAGAGGAGACTTTAATAGTTAAGTTAGATCTCAATTTATCTGAATATAAATAAAGAGTTGAGAGTGTATAAAGATTATTTACCTATGAAGATTCACCTTCATTTATAGATGATGGAGAAAATATCTTCTGATTATGTTACTGATATACTTTAAGCTATGTCATAGCATATCTTGAATATGTGAGCGTAATTCATAAATGTGTCGGAATATTGTTCCAAATTGGTGAGTAGCACGCCGGGACGTACTACTCAAGCGTGGGCTCTTCTAGCTCGATACCAACGCTCTGCGCTGGCACAAAAACTTGGTTAGTGCCACATGGGGCAGACATCCAGGGACCAAGTTGGTGCCACGTAGTCTGCACGAAGGTGGTATCATAAGTTATATAGAGTTGTAATTTATTGGTTGTGCTTGATATTTATATAGACCTGTAATTGGATTGTATACTTGATATTTGTAAATGATATTTGAAAAATTACTTTATATGTCATTTTTAATTTCCTTTTAAAAAAAATATCTTATACTTTTTGATAGTTGAGTGTGGCTCGTTATGGAAGCATTCCCTTGAGGCGTGATTTTTCTTACGTGATGTGGAAGTACCTACCTGGTGGCTATTTAAAACTGAATACTGATGCTTCTGTACTATCTAATTCTCGTGCCTCTTGTGGGTGGTTTATTACTCTCTCTCTTGGAATTCAATTGGCTAAAGACTTAGGACCTCTTGCCTCTAGGTTGAAGGTGATAATCGGGTTGCTCAATAATTGATATGGTTCTAGAAGCGCTACCCCAAATGCTCTCTGCTTTTCTTTGGTCTGAAATATTCAAGGCTTGATGAATGGTTTTGCTAGTATTGAGCTTCACCATGTTCATCGCGAAGCAAATTTTGCTGCTGACTTTCTTTTGTACCTAGCTGCTGACTTTGCTCCTAGACTCAATGTTCTTAGCGATCCTCCCAGGGGAGTTTTTTCCTAGCTCTCTCATGACTTGGTTAGTACTGCCTATTTGAGGTAGTTTGTAGGTCTTCCACTCTTATGTACAAAAAAAAAAAAAAAAATGCATATCTCTAAAAATCAAAATATTATATGTATATCTCTGAAAATGAAATATTTGTAAAATTGAAAAGTATGTATTTTTGAAAAAAATATTTTTATTTTTTGGATTATTTTTGAAGAAATGCTAGTGGTATATGGATTATATATAATACTAGATAAATGAATTATAGGGACACTCAAAAATGAGAGGAGATCATACTGGGGTTTTGAATCAAAAGGCTAAGAGGAGATTAGATTGGAGCATTTTAAAAGGAGAAGGTCCTTTTTAGATAGAAAAACAAAGAAAGAGAGGAATAATTGTGGTTTACATTTCAATGTTAAGATGGTAGGTGAAGAAGGAAAAAGAAAACTCAAACTTTGAATTTTCAACGTTGGTGGGTGTGTAGAGATGGAACTCTTATCCTTCAGGTGCAAGGTGAACTAATAATGTGCATTAGAAAAATGAAATAGCGGTGCACAATGCCTAACTATCATGCATCAAGTGTACACAAGACTCAAGGCATCATATAAGATGGAACATCAAGAATGTATAAAGACTATTAATAGTTTTAAAAATATTTAACGACGTCATTTTTTCTATAGGTTTTTAAAAAGAAAAGAACCATTTCAGTAATTTTAAATCTATTTAGATGTTCGCTGACTTTGCTTAATAATATAAAGATTAAAAAGTTCTTTACAAAATAAAATATTTTGCAATAGATTCAAGGACAATACTAATATTTCACAAAAGTTAAAATCAATTGACTGTTATTGTTCTTAGCAAATAAGTCTTATATTGTTTGTTTATAATTTCTTTTAAAAAAAAACGATGAAAGAATGAAAGAAGAAGGCTGTTGGCAACTCCTTCCTCTAGCACAGTTCTTAGCTTAATCGTGGACAATATTTCAGGCCTGATTCTAGGCCAGCTCTAAATACAAATATAAACTAAATAAGCAATAGAGTTATGCATATATCACACACTTGTTTGGGCTCAGACCATAAAATTTCATTTCTCAAGGGCTACTATACAACACTTGCTATAAGAAAAAGGCCCATGAAAATGGCAATTGCAAAATCAACTTAATTTTTTTTAATGCAATAGGCAAATTCTAATAATACTAAAAGATAGGAGGGAAGATAGTTGTTAACACATTTAAGTATTTCATTGAGATCATTATAGCACCTCATTGTTAGTTTTCTTGCCTAAAAAAACCAATCTGATTACAATCTCAAATATGCAAATCACATACTTAAAAAAACTCAAAGTGGATAGAAATCTTGATGTTCAAGTAGTGTAAAATGGTTGAAACGTCCTAATCAAATTTCCATTTAAATCAGCTTAATTCAAATCATTTATATAACTAATGTCCTTTAGACTAAGTGGTCAAACCAACCCATGTTTAGTAGTACCAAGACAACCAAAATTTCTCATTTGTCTACCCATGAAATGCTAATATTAAATTAAATTAATTGAGATAATGATTTTACTTCTACTTGAATGAACAATGCACCATAGCTAGGCTCAAATGGTTCAAGAATCTATTTTTTTTATATAAATATACGTTATAATAATGTAATGCAAGTGAATTTATTGGAATCCAAATTATTGTAGAAAAAAGTTCCTAGTGGATGCATATATGCAACTACCACTTTAAACCAACTTTCATCATAAATGGAGAAGTCTCTTCCGTTACCTGAAAAACACAATTAATTTTTTGAAAGTGGTCCTTTGATATTAATTTCACTTTATTACATCTTAATTTTATTTTCAGTTTATATATAAAATTTTAGAATTGGATTCACCTTTCATTTTCACTTTTTTTTGTAATATATTTTTGTTATTATCAAATCTCCTGTCAATTTACACATTTGTTGGAATCATATTTTTGATAATTTTTTTACAGTATAAAACTATCAATAAAAGGAGTAAAAATTTATTTATTAATTAAAGTTTGCTTAATATTGTTATTTGAAATATTATTAAAAAAATATAATGTTAAAAATATTTAAAAAAATTTTATTTTAAAACTAATGTCATGTTTTGCATTCATATCAATTTTAAAATGATAAAAAAATATTTTAAAATTATTTTTCAACTGAATGTAAAATTGTATTTTTGTTTAAAACAACTAAAAGAGAAATTTCAGGAGTCTCCAAAATCAACCCTTCAAAGTTATGATTGAAGAAATTATTCGATCAGTTTAGTTTTATCTTCTTATTATTTTCTGTCAAAATATATTATATAATTAATAAAAACATTAGCATGAAAATTTTAAATAATAATAACTTAAAAACATATAAAACTATCAAACTAACAATTATATCAAATATCAAATATAAAATCTAAATCTAGTACGATCAACCTAAAATATCTCCAAATTCATATTTGCTCTTAAGATTGATCTGAAGTTTGATTAGTAAATTAGGGCAATAATTGGATTAAATTATTGAAATAAAGGTTTTGTATAAAAATATTTTCAAAAGTAAAAATATTTTTTAAAAAAATATTCAATTTTTGGAATACGCAAGTCTAACTTTTTAATTTTAAAAAATATTCACTTTCAATTTATAATGGTTAATATATCAAAATTATAAATTTAATATAATAGAAATATACATATGGTATTAGTTTAAATTAAATTTAAAAAATATTTTTAAAATTTCATAAAAGTTATAAAATATTTTAAAAAATTACATATTATGCAATTTTCTCTTAAAATAATAAAATGAGCACTCTATGATCAATGGAGTAGAAAGTGACCAGTGGGGCCATGAAACTCTATATGGGGCCACTTTCCTGTACTTTATAATTTTTGTACATGACAAAAACACACCATTAGATTTATCATATAAAGTTGATTGACATAGTCTAATGGGTGAACCATATCAATATGGGACCTATAAAAGGGGCAAAATGGGGAATTATGAAATTCCAATGAGGGCAATATAGGTTTTTAGACTGATAATAGGAGTCGAAGTTGGATGTACCTAAATCCAAAATACTTATTTAAATTTAATATATGATTTGCTTTGATTATATCAAAGTTAATTTGGATTATTATTTTTTGGTTTTGTTAAAGGTTAAATGCATCACCACCACACCCGCAAGTGGACTTATTAATGCCTTGATTTTTTTTAAAATTCAATTCTTATACCCGTTAAAATTTTAATTTTATTTTCCTCAAAAAAATTTAATTTAATTTATTATATTGATCTAATTATAGTTGATATTTTTTAAAAAAAAATTTTTTATTTTAATTTTATTTTTTTAATTTTATATTTTATTAATATATATACATAATTCAATCAGTTAGGAAAGCTCAGCTTTCAATTTTTATAAAAATCGTATTTTGGGATTAAAATTTTAAAATATATATATATTATATATATATATAATTCATACACCCTCTCTATTATTTACATAAAAAATGTAAAATGGACACGAAAATTAAAAAAATTTTATTTTAAATTTTTAAGATAATGATATAAATAATATTTTATTTTATTTCACTTTTTAAAATTTACCTAAAATAATATATTTTTTATATAAAAAATAAAAAAAATAAAATTTTTTCTGTAAATAATAGGGAGGGAGTATTAAATAGTATTTAACTGAGGAGGTTACCGCAGTCAGACTCAATTGGGGGTGGCAGTCAATGCAAAATGTGGAATCTCTTTTTGACGAATTCTCTCGCTGAAAGGCTCAGTGACAAAGAGCACAGGAGGGACGGGCCCATTCAATTTTGTCTGAAATTCCACACACCACCAATGGTATGTTACCACCTTCTCACTATTCCATTCTCATTCTCGGCTCGTCCCTTCACTTCCCACATTAATTAATAAAATAAAATTACATACATGTTTTTATAATTTTATGTTAAATGTTTAATTTGATCAACTTTACTTTACATACAAATTTAGTTTTTCTTTATCTTAAATTTTAAAAAATATATAAAAAGATGATATTATTATATCATCCACATATAATTTTCTATCACTGCATTAAAAATTATAATTTAATTAAAATCAAATCCAATTATTATAATAAATTATAAACACGTTATTATAATTTAATTATAATTGGAGCCAATCTTTAGTAAAAGCATAAACCAAATCCAATTATTCAAATTATTCTTAAACATTAATTTTATGTTATTTTAGATGATTTTCATGAGATTGAAATTTAATTAAAATCAATAAGTAATGTATATTTAAATAAAATTGAAAATATTAAAGTTGAATTCTTTTTGAATTCAAATAGTTGCTAAGCTCACACCAAATTAATTACCCAGTCAAGTCTCATGATCTCATCCTCAGCCAAGGAGGCCACATCTGCCACAGATTGACAGAAAAAATAACCAGAGAATGGGTGGTTGGAGCGTGGTTCACATAAGCATAAAAATGGCGAGTGGAGATTTGAAATCAAAGAGGAAACTTCAAAGCCCTCTAGTCCCCACCAAAACATTTCTTACCAAACAAAAGAAAGTAAAAGTGTCTCATTTTCACTCATCTCATCTCTTGAAAAGTCTCTTCTTCTTCTTTTTCTTTTCTCTCTGTGTGCATCTCTAGCCAAAGCACCACACAGAGCTCACGAGATCTAACCCATCAATGGAAACCTCACCAAAACACCAAGATAATCACAACCCACAATCTCTCATCCCTTCCCCAAATAGCCATAGTAGCACTAGCAGCAGCAGTAGCACCACCACCACCACCACTAATAATGGACTCCATAGCAATCAGCCACCACTTCCATCACCCAAACCTATCACCAGATCCGAATCCGCTAACCCTTACCCTACTACTTTCGTCCAAGCAGATACCACTTCCTTCAAACAAGTTGTCCAAATGTTGACTGGATCACCCAAACCCACTAACACTGCCGCTGCCGCCGCCTCTTCCGCCGTTACCCAACCTGACCCATCACCTAAATCCCATACACATAGTATCCCTCCTATCAAATCTATACCCAAAAAGAATCAGTCCTCTGGTTTCAAACTTTATGAGCGCAGAAATTCCCTCAAAAACATTAAGATCAACCCTCTCAACCCAATTTTCGCTCCCCCCAATTCTGGATTCTCGCCTCGGAAACCCGAGATCCTCTCTCCTAGCATCCTCGATTTCCCAGCTCTCGTTCTCAGCCCTGTCACTCCTTTAATACCCGATCCATTTGACCGATCTGGAGCAGCAGCAAATTATACTAATTGTTATAGTCCCTTGAATAATCCCAACAAAATTCATAGTAACGGTATCAATGGTAATTTATTAAATACTGATGCAGAGGAGAAAGCCATCAAAGAGAAGGGTTTTTACTTGCATCCGTCACCGGCAACTACACCTAGAGAAGCGGAGCCCCGGTTGCTGCCGCTCTTTCCGGTTACGTCCCCTAGAGTTTCAGGTTCTGCAAATCCTTCATCTTGAATAAATGCCTCTTGTTTTTATTTTTTTTTAAATTTTGTGTAAGATTTTTATATAATGTATTATTGGCATTGATGATGATGATGATGGGAATGACGAGTAAAGTGAGGAAGAGGAAGATATAAATCCTGTAATGTTGAATATTTGCAGAGAATGAGAGATCTTTGCTTCAATTGTATAATTAATTTTCCCATTTTTATATTTTATTACAATTTTTTTTCTCTTTCGAGTGTTTGGTTACTGGGAAAAGATGAGAAAATCACAGAAGGGGTGAACAATTTGATTTTTGACTCTAAAAATATCCCTAGTTAGGTCTAACTATTAAACAAACAGTACTATTAAATTAAAAAGTAAAAACCAATCCAATTACGGAATTAGACTGACTTTGAGCTAAGAAATTGGTCAAACTTAGAGAAAATGATAAATCTTAAGGGAAAAGAATTCTCAAATTTTTTTTTGTTATTTCAAATTTCATAGTAATTAGGTCATATGCTAATAGTAACAATAATATATTATTTTAATTTAATTTAATTGCCAAACATAAAAATGCTGTGAAAAATGGTTCTTTTTTTTTTAATTTTTTTTGTGGCTTAATTTCAAATGTATAACAATAATTTTTCGACTGACTCTGCGTTTTGGTCTTCCCACAATAAATGTGATAATGAATGACTGAAATCTAATGCTGTTTTATTCCTGTACAAGGATTAATAAGGGCATTGCTTCTAAGAAGTGTGCATAGTTTAGTGTTCAAAAAAAAAATAAAAAAATAAATAATATTTTCTATCAAATGGCAAAAGCAAAATTGAGCTAGCTGTCAAGGAAAGAGTAGATAAATGGGCAAGGAATCTTGACTCAGCCCTTTATTTAATTTTAATATTTATTTAATTTTATTTTTTGTTGTTAATTTTTAATTAATGGGTTTTTCTTAAGTGGAAGAAAAAAGATGCCATTTCTATGTGCTTGTAGTGGAAGCATTCTTTCTGGGTATTGAAATTTGTATGAATAATAATTTCAACTTTATTTAGTAGAATATGGTCGTAATGACAATTTGTAAGTCTACCCACAGGGGTGCTTTTTCTACACTTTATATTTACATTTTGGTTATTATAGAAAAACGAACTCATCACCAATTAGTTATTTAATGGGTCCCTCGCAATAAAAAAAAAACGAGGAAGAAAGAAACTGCCATGTTAGCTTAAAAGCATGTGATATCTTGTAAGTTGCAAGAAAACTTAGTTGCTAATTTATTGCATTGCTACAATTGGGTTAATATATCTAAGATGAGAACCATTTTCAGCCGTAGGAGATGCTTTCTATTGGGACTTTTATCTTTCAAAAAAAGGGACCCACTTGCAGAGTTAGAAAAAGAAGAGAGGGGAAAGAGTGATGAATTTAATTTAAGTATGGTTGGTAACAAGTTTGAATGGGTGAAAAAGCGATCATCTTTATTTGAGTCTATCTATCCACCACTTGATATTTATTTTAAAAAAAAATAAAAAGTCTCCTTTTTTGATTGAGAGGAGACCGGAAGTGTTGGTAATGGGGACAGGTGAAAGTGAAGGTGGTAGGGAAAGTGGGCACTTGTGATGGCGAAAGAAGATGAGAAGAAAATCAAAGAAAATGAAATAATTATGGGTTTTAATGGAAGAAAAAGAGTTATTTCAATTGGGAAAAGCCAGGAAACATGCTGTGGGACTCCTCTAACGTGATGTTCTTGTTTTGTCTTTGTTTGTTTGTTTGTTTGTTTGGTTTTATTAGACTTTTACCATTTGTTTTTGGTGTGCCATTGTTTTTGAGAAATTTTTTTCAAACTTTCTCTCATTTGCTCACCGTTTTCAGACCACTCCTTTCCTTCCCCCAATTATTTATACTCATTTTGTTATCCCACTAATCATATAAATTTGTCAGAAAAAATGCACAATGTTATAAATTGATCAATTCAAAAAATATTATTAAAATTATCATAATTTTTTAATTAATTTAATTATATAAAATTTATTATTCGAAAAGTAGCGTGGACAAATGATATTTCCGCTAACCTTGACTCGGCCTCAATTCATAAAAGTTTGGCAATTTTTGGGTAAGGTTCATGAAATCTGATCCCACCCAACACAACGCTTTGTGTGTGGGTATTGGGTAATATGTAGAGTTATTGATCTCGTGCTGCTATAAATCATAAGCTTAATTTTTTATTGTTCTTCTATTAGAAATTTTTAATATGCTAGTCAATTTTACATGTCTCTCTAATTTGATTGATCGATCACTAATGAAATGGATTTTTTTTTTACCCTATTGTATGACAAGAGTCAAATGGTGAAATACATTGAATTAGACAACCAACACCAAAGTAAGATCGAATAAGATGATCTAATGAGGAAAAACCAAAGTAAGCTGACCAATAAAATATTAAAGATAAAAAGCATATAGGTCGAGTTGGTATGTTCCACAGGCAAATGTCTTCTATGATTGAATTTGATGTGTAAAGAAATTCACATAATTTGCCCCACCCATTATTCAAGCTCAACCATTATATTGGTAACATTGCAATTATGCGTTTTATCCAACGGATTTACTACAAATAATAACACATTTTTTAAAAAATAAATAGAAAAATCAAAACCTAATTCAGTAATATCATTGAATTGGCAACAGCAAGCTATTCAAATAAACACCCTTTATTAATTTGACTGATATCTGTTTTGCCTTCAATTTTGAGTTTTATATAAAAATAAATAAACGATGACTAAAATAATTGAGACCAAATCTTAAATAATTGAGAGAAATGGTATGAATACTGAATAAAATTGTCGAGGATTTTAGCAGCATTTTGGCTGCAAAATTGGACTACTGTCCAGAGATGCCGCTCCTATGTTGCTTAGTACACGATTGTACAATTTTTATTTATTTTTTACTTTTTATTATAAAGACTTGGGCCTTCTCTTCAATTATTATTAACATTAATTATATAAGGATTGATTTAATCAAATTGATCTATTCTTTATCTGCAGTCAAAGGAAAGATAATGGGAATAAAGTGGATTAGCGTTTGTAATTTAAAATTAAAATTAAAATTATTATATGTTAAATAAGAGAAAAAAATAATTAAATTTAATCTTTTATTGTCTCTTTTGTGATAGATGAGATTACATGAGAGTGTTAAATGGGTGATTGATTTATTAATTATATAAGCCAATAGTACCAGAAGATGCTTCAATTTCACTGTTCATCATCATTTTGGACTCAAGGTCGAAACAATCAGGACCTCCAATGCATCCTTGATTTTGAGCAAACCCCCAGTTAGAATTAGCCGTAGCATCAATGTTAATCCCACCATCACCATCAATGGTTGCTGATGGTGTTGGCCGAGTTGCTGCCGTTGGCTCAATCACCATGGCCACACTCAACATCATCAACACAACAACCCTCCACTTGTAACCCATTCTTCTGCACAAATTTAAATTTCGAGACACGTAGAAGAGTTTGTCACACAAGAAGGAAAGGGCTTCATATATATATATGTGTGTGCGCGCGCGCGTGTGTTTATTTTTTTACTTTTTTTTAATGGCCTCCATTGATTTATTAGCTGTTCATAACTTCAATTAGTATGAAAATTCAGTTTTTCCTCCAACAAATTTGTCTATTCATAGTTCAGTATGGTATTAGAATTTATTTTCTAATAATACCATACATATCTTGATAAAAAAAAATAATACGATACATATTATAGGGGTATTATACACATTCCTTTTTCTTTTTTTCTTTTCTTTTTTTTTTAACAAACTATCAAATTAATCACATATAAAAATTTACTTATATATTAACCGAAGTGAAGATCATTTTCAGACAAAAATTTAAAATAATTATAATTTTGAACCATCCTAATCTTTAATTACGGGTTTATTAATTGTTTAAGTACTTCTGAGTTTAAACTAAATAAAATTTCCTTTGCTATTTTTGAAAAAAAAAAAACTTGAAATAAAATTTTGTTAAGCTAAGCAAGGAGAATATATAAGGTGGAATATGATTTCAAATATAGTTATTAGTTTATAAATTCAATGCACGAATTAAGATCTATAATTTATTGGTCATCTAACGCACATCAAATATATATATATATATATATATAATCAATAAAATAATAAAAAGCTCCCCTTCTTTTCTCTGGAAGCCCCATTCTCTCCGGAGCATACTCCACTTTCTTTATTTTTAGATCTAGAATTATCGTCTACCTTTGATTATTCTTTATAGTTCTAATAAGAGTGCTCTTTTTTAGTATTTTTTAATATTTTCTTCTCGATTCGGCCCTAGGTGGCCTTATGTTTATGTATCGGGTAGTCTCTAAACTTACTGCACATTCAGGGCTCTTAGCCCAATTTTTGTGAAGGTCAATCTTTCAAAAGATCATAATTATTGATATTTTTGTTTATTTTCAGTTATGCTTATTTTCAAGTTTGTTTTGGATTCCTATATTATAGTGTTGCAGACAAATTTAGAAATAGGCAAATCTAGATGTTGGGAACCATGTGAGGATACCTTACTTCCCTCCCTTGCTTATCTATCCGAAGATGTTTCAAGTTATATCTATTAAGGCTAAGCACTATTAAGGCCAAGCACAGTTGAGTTCGATCCGAAAATCTAAAAATCTTTAGAACCGAACCGAATTTTGAAGATTTTAAAATTACTGAAACTGAAATAGATTCAAAATATAAAATATTTGATATTGTATTATTTCAAAAAATTAATTCGGTTTGATTCAAATATTCGATTTTAATGGAAAAATTTCAATTTCAAATAGAGATTCGAAGATTAAGAATTATTATTTTTTTAATTTAAACAATAAAATAATATTTTATTATTTTAGCAATAAAAAATAGAAAGTTAAATTAAACTTCAATATTCACGTTACAAACTATTTATAAAATTAAAATTTTCAACATATACTATCAAATAAAATTATTTAAACTCCACCGTCTACATTACAAATAACTTATAAAATTAAAATATCCAATATATAACATCAAATAATTTTGGCTAAACACCGAATAATTAAAAATTTTAAATAAAATGCATAAATAATTCACTATTATTACACATTAGTATTAATTATTATTAATATCCACGCTCATTATTATTATTAAAAACTACTAATATTATTATTTCGAGTTACTTTATTAAGCATAAATTATTATAATTAGTATAAATTACTATCATTAGAACTAGTGGTAGCAATTATCCATATAAATATGTTAATAAATCATGTTTAGTTATAAAATTTGAAATTAAATTAAGAAAATAATTATTTAATTATATTTTTTTATTTACTTATATTTAAGTTAATACTCATAAAATTAATATTATGAATGAAAATAAAATTATGAATGAAAATAAAATAATTTTTATAGTTTAAAAATGAGTATTTTAAAGGTATACTAATGATATCTATATATTCAATTAACAAAACATAAAATGAAGAAATCAAGATATATCTATATATATAAAGTATAATAAAGAAAATTAAAAATCTAAAAGTAAATATATAATATGATTTAATAAAGTAATTTTAATATATTTTAAAAATATAAAATATTATTAATAATAAATCAGTTATTATTTTGGTCATTAGGTCCGGTTCAGTTTGGTTCGGTTCGGTTCAATTTTCAATTTGGTTATAGACCAATATTCAGAATCGTTTTATATTTAAAAAATTGGTTTGGTTTAGATAAAATAAAAAAAGTCAATGAATTTTTTTGATTATTTATATTTCTATTTGAATATTCAGATCTATTTTGATATCTTTAGAATTCATGTTTAACCCTAATATTTATTCTATTACAAGGACTTTTGAAGTTTTTTCTTATACAGAGCTTACATGGTTTGATATTATGGTTTTTTATTTGGCTTTATTCACAATCTCAATCACTATTTATGCTATTATTTCTCAAAAAAGATATTTTTTATTAAGAAAAGTTTTGCACAAATTTTAGAAGTTATATGTTTTGTTATCTAGAAAAAAGATAAGACTCTATATACCATAGTAGATAATCTGTTACCCTACAAGCAAATGTTATTGAAAGTGCAGAGAAGGTGTAATCATTCCCTTAAAATTTTTACGAAAATACAAATTGACTTTTAAAGTTTTTTTTTTTTTTTGCTTAATTAAGTACGAAATTACTAAAAGCAACTATTTGAATCCTTCAATTAAGGGGCCTTAAGTTGTCGTTCATTGTCTGTTAATAAATGAATAATGTGGTATTAGAAAATTCAATTAAAAATCTCTATATCCCAATTGCAAAATCCCTAAGAAAAAACCTAAATCCACATCTTCTTCTCCCCTAAAGATGAAAGTCCCACAAGTTTGCTTGTAGAAAAACTCATGTCAAGGATGGAGGGATGAAGAAGAAGGACTCAGTGAAGGGTAAGGAAAGTGTTGCTCAATCGCCTCAGAGATTGGGTTTGTCCATCGCCAATGCCTTTACCTTCACTTTCCTTCCATTTGTCTCCACTCCTTTGCCAAATATAATGGTGGCACACTTTGTGACTTGACGGTTATTGACCATCCAGCGGATTTCGCGTGAATGGATACATGGAGGCTCGCCGTTCTTTGCTCCCATCTCCACCCTTTTATCTTCCCATGTTGGTTTCACTCGCATCCCATTGTCCCTTTCTAACTACGTTTCTGATGATAAAGAGAACCAATAAAATGACTGTCTAACTTCATGGTTAAGTTCTTTAAGTATAAATACCTCTTATTTGAATTGTAATTAAGTCAGAGTTAATTTTGATTAATAAAATTTTGGGCTTGCCTCTTTTATTAAGAGAGTATTCAACTTTTTCTTATTGCATCAAGAATTAAGTAAACTTATCAAGGTGTGTACTTTATAACGTTTATTATTTCTTACTTATCTTATTTCTTATCTTTGATATAAGTTTCTATTTGTATGTCAAGAAGAAATTAAACTTGTATTTTATGGCATTTATTTTTTCTTATTTATTTTTATCCTTTAATTTAAGTTTCTATTTATATATCAAGTAGAAATTTAATTGGATAAATAATCATCTAAAGTTTTTAATACACTAAATTATGTATTGAGATTTTAAATTTTTTATAATATTGAAGTTCCACGTCACCATATTTATAGCTATGATGAAAAAATCTACTAGAAAAACTATATAAAAAAAAAATTAGAGTTGTCAGTTGCGACATGCCTTGAACTAAAACCACCTACGGGTAGAATTAAAACCATTCAAAGGCATAAGAAACAGAGAAATAGGAAAAACCCAGGATGTTGAAAGTGCAATTGGGTATATGTTTTATTGTTAGTTAAGAAATTAGCTACAAATCATTAATTACATATACGTAGTTGTTTTTCTATATATAATATTAATATTAATATTAATATGTGGGTCCTATTAACATTAAAATTGCCGGTCAATAATGATATATCGGTGTTGGAATTATCAATTATGAGATGACTTAAATAGTTAATTTTAGAACGATCTGTATAATTTACAAAAAAAATAATGGCCGATCCGTATTTTTGCAAAAACTTTAAGGGCACATTTACATATTCTCTTTTAAACGTAAAAAGCCCCAATTAATATTATTTTGCTTTTTTTTTTATTGACAACTTTCATATTAATAGTGGGGAAATTTTGACCAAAAGAAAGACTCAATTTCATTAAACCAACTTATAATTATATAAAGGTAAATCCTTCTGTCGGGGAGGATGGTTCACAAGCCAATCTGCATTTAAGGTAGATTTTTTTTTATTTTTGCCGAAACAATCTAGTTAATAGCCCTATTACAATTCCTGAGAATATGACAAAATGTATTTTAGTCTTCTTTCAGTATGAAGAAATTACACTCTCTTTTTTATAGCTAAAAAATTATACTCTATAACACACTTTTTAACTTTTTTTAAGTATAATATTTTTTTAACATATCTTTAATATACTGAATATATATGAAATATATATTTTTTAAAAATAAAATATACCTCTAATATATCAAATTTATATTAGAAATATATATCTGAAAATAAATATTTTAAAATTAAAAGTTGAAAATATATTTTTGAAATTGAAATTAAAAATAGATATTTTTAAAAATATTTTTATTTGTTAGGGTATTTTTTAAAAAAAACTCCTTCTAGTATTTAAAACTACAGCTTCTATCAACCAAACTATAGCCCAATGAGTAGTGGGGAAATGACTCCTTATGGACTTCAACTACAATGGCGAGTATTTAATGTTGGATTGGACCAAGCCTCAAAAATAATTAAGGGTTTTTAATCTTCAATTTTAATTTACAAGTAAGACTAAACAAACAGACCCGTAACAATTGAAATTGAAAATTATGAGGATTTTGAAAAAAATAAAAAAAAAAACTGAAAAAGAATTTCAAATTTACTATATTTATAAATTATTTATTCAAATTTATAAATTATTGATTAAAATACTAAATTTTTATTAGTTTTGAACGAATTTATAATAAAATAATTAAAATATTCTTAAAAAAAATAAAATTAAAAAAGGGTGTCAATCTCCCAAGTTTATGGAGCCTAAACAAACATCGAGAAAGCCTCAAAGTTCAAACAAACACATAGCAACAATTTTAGGGGCAATTTAGACTTTTGAGATTTGAGGCTGCCACTTTTGGAAATTATTCGAAGCTTCCCATTACAGATGATTAAACCATGAGCTGCCACCTGTATTATTTCCAGGGAAAGAAGATCAAAATACCAAGTTACCTTCCTTGGAGTTGAAAGCACAAAGAGGCAGTGAACCTAACAATAAATAAGTAATTTCAAGTAAAAAAAATTAAGTTTTGATCTAATTAAATAAAATTTTAAAAATCACTAATTATTTGAGTTTTATATTTTTATTATAATCAATAATATTTTATTATTTTCAATTAAAATTGTCACTTGATTACTTAAAATTACTTTGATATATTAAATGGGTTTCAAAAAATAGAGACATATTTATCAATTAGGTTAAATATCAACAATTAAATAATAATTTTATTCAAAAAAATTAACAATGCGATTTTGTATAATTTTTATTTTTGAGATAATTATTTCTTAAATAATGAAAAATTAACTATAAATAAATTATGTAATTTGAATTGATTGCTTTTAAGTATAATTGAAGCAAAAATAAAATAAAATTTATTTGGAATTTAATTAATAAAATAAAGTTCCCATAAATTAGAAAACGTATCAATTAACTACAAGAAACTAATTTAGTTATGGATGGTTGAGTGGTGTTTTCAAATTATCCAACCTAACAACAGTCAACTATAACGAAGGCTCTGTGCTCACTTTCATTAATACTCGCAGATTTCAAGTTGGAGTTTCTTTCTATTTTTTTTTATCAATGAATTATTATAATTTTAGGAATTTTCATGGTTAGTACATTTTTATTGATAAATGAGAATCATTTTCTTTTTAATATTCTCATTATAATAATGTTTAGGACTCTAATTCTTTGTATTTTTAATGAGAAACAAAATATCCACTAGATGCCTCATTTTATTTATTTATTTATTTTTCAATTGATAATATCATTAGATTAAGCTCCCACTCTTCCTAAATAAAATATTATTTTTGATGAAAAAATTTGAAGTGAATTTAACTAGGAAATCTACTCCTTATTTTTATTTGTTAAATTTTAATTTTTGAAATTAATACTTAAAAATAATTTTTAAAACAATAAATCAAATATAATGATATGTTTATTAATTTTAATTTTTTATATAAATATTAAGAAAAGATAATTCAAACTTAATTGAGTATATGTTTGACATATATATTTATTTTGAAATTATGATTAAGTACATGATTTATTGAATAATTAGTATAAAGATATCCCGACTTTAAAAATAATTAAGTTTATTAAAAAATATACATATTGATTTAAAACAAAAATATTACGAGATAAGATACAAAGGTGGTCGAGGAAAGGGTTGGCGTCTAGTCCAGTGGTTAGGGTGCTGTGATGTGATCAGTTGGTTATGAGTTTAATTTTCTATTTCGTTATTTTTGTGGTAAGTATTGATCATTTTTATGATGAGTATTGGTAGAGATGAATTACTTCCTATTATATAGTCCATGGATTAAATTCATGCGATGCGATGAAAAAAAAAAAAAAGATCGAGATATTTCTGTTATTTATGATAAGGAGGACAAAATGGTCAAACTAAGAGGGCCCCACGCGTCATTTATTACGTGTGCAATGCTGACACGCATTTACCAAACGGATACTTGGAATATCGTTTACCCTAAAAGACCTTGACTTTTTTTTAAAAAAAAATCTTTTATTTTATTAAAAAAAGAAAAAAAGTGAAACTCCTAAATTAACCCTGCTGAATTTAACTCAATAATAAAATATGTTGTTCCTTTATTGAAGAAATAGCTTAGCCGGTGGCTGAGCAAGTAAGAAGAAATAAAATTTTGAATTTTATTAAATATATTTTTGGAGAGGAGTAAAGAGAATTTAGCCAGCGAGCTACATTTTAAATAAAATTAATTTTATATTTAGATCATTAAATAAATAAAAATAAAAAATATATGAGATAATAAAAAAAACCTATTGTTCCTTTTATACTGATTTTATATATAAAAAATAATAAATACATTTATTATGCTAAAATATTTAGAAAATGCTATAAAAACAACAACAAAACTCATAAGAATTTTTTTAATTCTTAAATAAAATTATTTTTAAGATTCAACTTACATGACAATAATTTTTTATTCATTTATTTTTATTGAATTGATTATAAAGATTCAATTCAAAATTTTATATATTTGAAAACTATTTCATTATCGTAACTTTTGTGAATATTTTTCATTTTCCTCATGTACTAAAATTTCTTTGGTTGATTTATTTATTTTACTGAACTTGTGTAATCTTTTATTAGACAGTGTTGAAGACTGATTCAATATTAGTGATTTTCTGTTAGCACCACTTAGTCAATTTGTTGCTGCTTAGTCTCCTATTAATTCTCTTAGTTTGTTGAGTCAAAGCACTTACAGTTAGTGCCATATTTCTCTGATTTTTATTGTTATCTCGTGGCTATATAAGAGTCATTGTTTTGTTTATTTGATAATGTAATAACAGTGTTCTTTCTCCAATTTGTTTGTGTCCTTTACTTTCTATTTTCTAGTAATTTACTTGATACAGCTAGCTCTATGTTCAAGTTTCTTGTTTTCTACCCAACATTTTGGTATCAGAGCCTGGTTGGTTCTTGTTTGGGTTAGTGTGAGTTCAAATAGAGAGTACGAGAGAAACACGTGAGGGAGTGAAACACAACAGGAATTTAGTTTATGGCTATGAATGGTGTCTCAGCTTCTCTGCAACCACTCATACCCATTTTTAATGGTGAAAAATATGACTTCTGGAGCATTAAAATGAAAACACTTTTTCGATCCCAAGAATTATGGGATTTGGTGGAAACAGGTTTTGCAGATCCTGATACAGATGCGGCAAAATTGAAAGAGAATAAGAAAAGGGATAATAAGGCCCTTTACAGCATACAACAAGCTGTTAGTGAAGAAATTTTTGGTCGAATTTCAGCGGCAAGTACTGCTAAAGAGGCGTGGGAAATTCTGCAGAAAGAGTACCAAGGCACGAGCAAAGCAGTTACTGTTAAGCTCCAAATGCTACGCCGTGACTTCGAGAATTTGTTGATGAAAGAAGATGAGACGATACAAGTCTTTATGTCTAGAGTTTCCACAATTGTGAACCAGTTGAAGTCATATTCTGAAAAGATTACTGACCAAGTTGTGGTTGAAAAAATTCTAAGGAGTTTAACTCCTAGATTTGATCATGTTGCAGTTGCAATTGAGGAATCAAAAGATTTGACTACTCTTTCTTTTGATGAGTTGAAAGGGTCTTTGCAGTCTCATGAAGCAAGAATGAACAGCAGATCATCTGGTAAAATGGAAGAAAAAGCCTTTCAAGTCAAAGCTTCTTCTTCATCTGGGAGAGGCAAGGAGTCCAATAGAGGAGGTCGCGGTGGTAGAGCAAGTGGTAGAGGCAGAGGCAGAGGTCGGTCCAATGAACAAGCTGATTATTGGCAGTCAAATGATGAACAAAGACAGTACAAAAGTAATGTTCAGTGCTATTACTGCAAAGGTTACGGCCATGTGAAAGCAGATTGTTGGAAGCTAAAAAAGAAGGAGAAAGCAAACTACGCAGCGGCAGAGGTTGAAGAAAAGCTATTCATGGCCAAAGAACATATGGTGAATGTGACAACGGAAGTTTGGTACATCGATAGTGGTAGTTCACACCACATGTCTGGTGAAAAATCTGCATTCAAAGAACTTGATGAAAGCTTTAAGACAGAAGTAAAGCTTGGGAATAATTATGAAATCAAAGTTGAAGGAAAAGGTCCTATTGCCATTCAGAATCAAAATGGTAATGTAAAGTTTCTTGATGATGTTTATTTTGCTCCAAGTTTAGCGAATAATTTGCTGTGTGTCGGTCAGTTAATGGCTGGAGGATATTCAGCCTTGTTTGATAATGATTGTTGCGAGATTAAAGAAAAGAAAACAGGCCAAATTATTGTCACAGTTCCCATGGCACGAAATAATTTATTTCCACTTGATATTTCCGGCGTTGAGAGGTGTGGGTTGGCTGCAGGCAGTAAATCAGATGACTCTACCTTGTGGCACCTAAGGTATGGACATCTCAATGAAAAGGGGTTAAAATTGTTGAGCAAAAAAGAAATGGTTTTTGGTTTACCCAAAATTGAATCATTTGGGCTATGTGAAGGCTGTATTTTCGGGAAGCAGAGCAAAAAACCATTTACGGTTGGGAAGTCTTGGAGAGCATCTGAATGTCTTGAGCTCGTACATGCCGATCTGTGTGGACCGATGCAAACAAAATCTATTGGTGGATCTCATTATTTTTTGTTATTTACTGATGATTTTAGTCGTTTCAGCTGGGTATATTTTCAGAATAACAAAGCAGAAACATTTCAGAATTTTCTGAAATTCAAAGCAATGGTGGAGAAGCAAAGTGGCCAATCTCTAAAAATTCTTCGCACAGATCGTGGAGGAGAATTTCTGTCTGGAGAATTTGAAGCCTTTTGTGAAGATCATGGCATTCATAGGGAGTTGACTACTCCTTACACACCGGAGCAGAATGGCATAGCGGAACGGAAAAATCGCACCACTGTTGAAATGGCCAGGAGTTTGTTACAGGCAAAAAGTATTCCAAATAAATTGTGGGGAGAAGCAATAGCAACTTCAGTTTATTTGTTAAATATTTCTCCTACAAGAGCAGTTTGGAATAAGACTCCGTTTGAAGTATGGTCTGGTAAGAAGCCTTCTGTAGGTCACTTGAAGATTTTTGGTTGTATAGCCTATACCTTAATTAGCCAACAAAATCGTCAAAAACTTGATTGTAAATCTGAAAAATGTGTTTTTGTTGGATATTCATCTCAATCAAAGGCTTATAGGCTGTACAATCCAACTAGTGGCAAAATAATTGTTAGTAGGAATGTAGTGTTTGATGAATTTGCTAACTGGAATTGGTGTGAGAATCAAAAAATACCAACTGCTGGAATTCAGATTGAAGATGATATTTCTGTTCAGAAAGAAGTGCCTATTGATTCTCATGTCACAACAAATGCTCAAAGTTCTTTACAATTGGAGGCCAGGCCAAGACGTCAAACTCAGCCATCATCTCGTTTGCGAGATTTTGAAGTAATTCAAGATGATGCTATTGATGACGAAGGAGACATAATTCAGTTTGCAATGTTCGCAAATGTTGATCCATCATCATATGGAGAAGCAGCAGAAAAGGAGGTGTGGTGTAATGCAATGAAGGAAGAAATGGTGTCAATTGAAAGAAATGGTATCTGGGATTTAGTTGACTTACCTGCTGGAAAAGAAGCAATTGGTTTAAAATGGGTATTCAAAACAAAGTACCAAGCAGATGGAAAAATTCAAAAATATAAGGCGCGTCTTGTGGCCAAAGGGTACCGCCAACAGTACGGTGTTGATTACGAAGAAACCTTCGAGCCTGTAGTGCGTTTTAAAACTGTTAGAGTTGCTCTAGCATTAGCAGCTCAAATGAAATGGCCAGTTTTCCAATTTGATGTGAAGTCAGCATTTTTAAACTGGGATTTGCAGGAAGAAGTTTATGTGTCACAACCAGATGGGTTTGTAATCAAAGGCAAGGAGAGCAAAGTTTATAAGCTGCGCAAGGCTCTTTACGGCTTGAAACAAGCGCCGCGCGCCTGGTACAGTAAGATTGATGCTTATTTTCGAAATTCTGGTTTTGTTAGAAGTGAAAATGAACCAACTCTTTATCTTAAAAAACAAGTGAATGATCTGTTATTGGTTTGTCTCTATGTGGATGATATGATTTACATGGGGTCATCTACTTCACTTGTTTTTGATTTTAAAGAGAATATGATGAAGTCTTTTGAGATGACAGATTTGGGAAAGCTTCATTACTTTCTTGGGGTGGAGATTATTCAAGCGGCAGATGGGATTTTTATATCTCAAAAAAAATATGCAATTGATCTTCTTAGAAGATTTAAGATGTTAAATTGCAATTCCACAGCCACTCCAATGAATGTGAGTGAAAAATTGCAAATTAATGACGGTTCGGAGCCTGCGGAAGGGAAGTTTTATAGGAGTTTGGTGGGTGGTTTGATTTATTTATGTCACACAAGACCGGATATAGCCTTCCCTGTTGGTGTTGTTTCTCGATTTATGCATAATCCTTCAAAGGTTCATCTTGGAGCAGCAAAAAGAATTTTGCGGTATGTTGCAGGAACTCAAAATTTTGGTCTATGGTATACTGCTAATTCAGATTTCAAGTTAAAAGGTTTCACAGACAGCGATTGGGCCAATTCTCTTGAAGATAGAAGAAGTATTTCTGGACAGATTTTTTTCCTTGGCTCATGTGCAGTGTCTTGGAGCTCAAAGAAACAACCAACAGCAGCCTTGTCGTCGTCAGAAGCAGAATACATGGCTGCCACTGCTTCAGCTTGTCAAGCTATTTGGCTTCGGAGGTTACTGAAAGATCTTGGTCAAGAACAAGAGGGAGCAACTGAGATTTTTGCAGATAACAAGTCCACAATTTCGATGGCAAAGAATCCAGCTTTTCATGGGAGGACAAAGCACATAGACACCCGTCATCACTTCATTCGAGAGCTAGTCGCAACTGAGCAAATTGTCCTAAATTATTGCAGTACTGAAGAACAACTTGCAGATGTTCTAACCAAAGCACTCCCACTCAAAAAACATTCACACTTTTGTTCCTGTTTTGCTTTGTGTGAGTTTGAATCAAGAGGGAGTGTTGAAGACTGATTCAATATTAGTGGTTTTCTGTTAGCACCACTTAGTCAATTTGTTGCTGCTTAGTCTCCTATTAATTCTCTTAGTTTGTTGAGTCAAAGCACTTACAGTTAGTGCCATATTTCTCTGATTTTTATTGTTATCTCGTGGCTATATAAGAGTCATTGTTTTGTTTATTTGATAATGTAATAACAGTGTTCTTTCTCCAATTTGTTTGTGTCCTTTACTTTCTATTTTCTAGTAATTTACTTGATACAGCTAGCTCTGTGTTCAAGTTTCTTGTTTTCTACCCAACAGACAGATCATAGATAAATGTTTATATAAATATAGAATGCTCTTACTTTGGTTTTGACCAAATGAATATCAAGATATTATAATTTTTTTCTTTGTGGATATTAGAGCTTATCATTGATTCCCAACTAATTAATTGCTGGTTTTTATGTTTAATTAATTAATTAATCTAAGCTTAAGAAATATTATTTAATTATTTCTTAATTTAGATACCTACTCAATCAAATGACTAAGCGCAGTATTAATTTGCTTAAATCTTAAACATTATATTTGTTGTTATACGAACAATGACTTTGTTAGCATTTGATTACAACATGACCTCTCAACAACCCACCAGACTTTTTTGCATATTTGTTCAGCTAATTACCCATCATATTTACTATAATATGCAATTATGTTCATTACTCTAAGTTAATTAATGGTCGAAAATCTGTATTATATCCTTCATTCAACAAAAGTTTATTATATTCTATTTAATGTTATTTATAAAAAATAGGAAATAAACATATTAAAATAACAGTAAAAAATGCATATAAAATTAACTAATTTTTTTTAATTCTTATAAAATAAGAAATATGTCTATTTTTTTTTGGTGAATAGAAATATGTCTATTAGTTTAGAATATATGGAATATTAATTAATTTATCCCATATACGATAGACCCATTCATCGTTCAAAATATACAATAATATATATATATATATATAAACTAAAATTTGAATATTTATTTTGCCCATAAAATTAAGGAAAATATTATTTTTAGTGTTTTTTCCAATGAAATAAAGAGAGAAATATGACTTATTTTCAATTTAGTTATATACAATAATAATAATAATAATAATATATGTAGGCATCTTAATAAAGTTTGAAGACAAAAAAAGATGAGCTTAGCGTAGATTGCAAGGGATCCCCATTTTAGTCAACACAGAAACTGGTGATTATCGTCATCACCATTACTACACTTCATACTTCTGTTTATTCCTCTTTTTTTTTTTCTTTTTTTATGAACAGAACTTTTTTTTCTTTATAGTATAAAATTTATCAAAATAAAAATATTCTACTAAACATTTTGGTCATAATGAAAAGTTATATTTCACATTAAGGCTGTTTCAATTGTTGAGTGAATTTAATTAAATTTTATTTTTTAATTATATATTGAAATAAAAATTGGCACCTATCAAATGTTTTATCTAAATTTATTTTTAAATGTATAATAATATAATAAAAATTGAGTTCATCAAATAATAATTTGGAAAGTTGATGAAACCATCTCATTAATTATATCATTATTTTTTAATACCCTTGTTGAAAATTTATATAGTTGACCTCCATATAATAAATTTGATTCATATTTTTTATTTTAATTAAAATTATCAAAAAATAATATTTAAATTTAATAAAAAGTAATAATAAATTAAAATATTTTAAAAAGAAAAATTGATCAAAACTTGTGTAAAAGGTGCCTAGCGACTAGTCACGTTATTATTAAATTACAAGAAGATTAATTTTGAGCCTGAGGAAAATAACAGAGGAAGAACAAGTTTGATTTGATTCCTTTTTTTTTTTTTTTGAAAGAGAGTTTGATTTGATTTTTAATGCATATTTTAATTAAATAAAAATTTTAAATTAAAGTCTCTTGACTCTTCCCCTTAAAAAAAAAAAAAAAACTCATAATCAGCAACATTTTATTTTGTCCGTTTCACAACTGAACTGAACAAGTGGCTAAAGCCTAAACTCTTATTGCTATTTCCAATCCCCGCGCTTCTCTCTCTCTCGTTTGTGTACTTTTGCTTGGTGGCTTTGGTCTCTCAATTTTAGCTTTCGAAAATTGGCTTCAGGTTACTAATTTGACAAAGCTTTCTTGTCTTGTTGATGGTTTGACTGTGTATGCTCTGTCTTCAGGTACCTTTTTATTTTTCCAATTTTTATAACAGTTTTTTCCCCCTTCTCTGTAAGATCTTCGTAAGTAGAAAATCTTTGTTTGGAGCTGTCCATGTTGCTTAATTTGACGTTGGTTTCTTTTACTTTTGCTATTGCAATTCTCAACTATGATGGGTTACTTCGGTTTTGTATGCTATTTATTTGGCTTTCATCTACAATTCAGTTCTATTCTAGTGGTAAAGAATGTGAATTTTTGTTCACTTTACTGATTACCTAAAACGTAGGGCTTATGGGGGTCTAGGAATTGGACAACTAAGGAGTTCTCATAATGTTTCCAAGTTGTAAGATGATGATCATTTTATGGGTGAGTTATACCTTTTTGTGCTAAAAGAAGTTCAAATTGGTCTTGAATTTCACTGTTCCTGTTAATTAACTGAGATGAGTTAAAGTTTACTTGAATTTTCTCTCCATTTTTCTTTCTTTTTTGATATAGGTTATGCTTTGTTTAACTTTGGATTCATTCTATGATTGTCCGCTTTTTTCTAATTAACTCGAGGAGCTTTTTTTTTTCTTTTATATATATATATATATACACTTTCATACAACCGAAATGAGAATACTTGAAGAGCATTTGGTGCTGCACGCGGCCAAATATTTTTGATGTGTTAAAGCAAATTCAAATGCTTTTTTAAGGAAAGAACTATTCTTTATTAATAAGTCATATACTTAGAATTCTGTGTTTGTCCATACATAAGGCTTTTTTGGCTGTGAGTTCTTTATTTATTTATTTTTATGTTGTTTCAAACCTTTGTATTTTATTTATTTTTATGTTGTTTCAAACCTTTGTATTGTGGTGAATCTTTATGTTGTTTCAAACCTTTGTATTGTGGTGAATCTTTATGAAGGATGGATTTCCTTTTTCATTCCTGTGATTAATTACCTTGAAGATATTTTAGGATACTTCACTTCTTTGATGTGTTCTCATAGTTTTGACTTTGAAATATGCTGTGTGGTAGATTTGCTTCTCTGTTAGTTGTACACATGCTAAAACATTATGATTTACAGTTTACTTTTCGATTTATAGTAAATGGCAGGCCAGAGAGGATTGTCAACTCCAATAATGGATACTAATTCATTTGTTCCAAATAAGGATCAAAAAGAAAAACCAAGTCTTGTCATTGAGGTTTTCTGCGCTTTCTTTTGCATGAGATTTTCCACCTTTTCCAGTAAAATTTCTTATATTTTTTTTTTCAAGTTTAAGTCTTGATTTTTGAAATTGTGGTGGTTTTAGGTTGCTAATGTAGAAAAACAGTTGTGGGCATTGATTCTTACCAAAGGTATATTGCACTTTGATGTTCAAGCCTTGTATCAAAGAGTTTGTTTTAGTTATGAGAAAATCATCCTTAATGATCGTGAAGTGGCAGAACTTCAAGAGGTTGAGTATTCTTTGTGGAAGCTTCACTATAGGCACATTGATGAATTTCGTAAAAGAATGAAGAAAAATTTGGCCAATGAAGAGGCAACAAAGACTGTGGCACTGCAAAATGTAGTTACTGGAAAGAAAAGCAGCGGAGACTATGTAGAAGGGTTTAAGTCATTTTTGCTAGAAGCGATTACATTTTATCAAAATTTGATCAGAAAGGTGAAAACATATTATGGGCTTCCAGAAGACTTTTCCTTCTGCAGAAAGGGTGAGAATTCTGTTTCTGTGGAACCAAAGAAAATGCAGAAACTGCAATTTTTATGCCATCGCTTTCTAGTTTGTCTTGGGGATCTTGCTAGATATAGAGAACAATGTGAAAGGTCAGATATAAAGAACCACAACTGGTCAGTTGCAGCCACCAATTACCTGGAGGCTACTCAGATTTGGCCACACGGTGGAAACCCCCAAAATCAGGTATTTTTTGGCTACTTCCTTCAAGATATTTACTGTATATGAGCTTCGGTTATGTGCTTGATCTTGAGAACTTGGTAACTCTTTATGCCTCCAAAAGTTAAAATAATGGTTTTTATGTGTATCTATAACCAACTATGTTTATGATAGTTGGCAGTGTTGGCAATGTATGTTGGTGACGAATTCCTAGCTTTATACCACTGCATAAGGAGCTTGGCTGTTTGGGAGCCTTTCCCTGATGCATGGAATAACCTTATTTTATTGTTTGAAAGAGTAAGATACAATTTCATCTTTGTGTTTTCTTGTAAACTTTATCATCCACAGATCATCTCTGAAGTTTATTCTTAGCCTTTTCTTTTTCTTATCATGATCTTGCAGAACAGGGCATCTCATTTACATTCACTTTCTAAGGAGGCCCACTTCGATTTCTTAAATCCTTCTGAAAGTGTTCTCCAGAACACAACTTCTTTAACTAATGATCTTTCAAATTGCAAGATTGAACATGAAGGCTCAGGGGAGACACATTTATGGCCTCTTTTCAATAGAATGATAAGTTTCTTCTACATAAAATCCAGGTACTCCTTGAAGCATTTATATATATATTTTTAAAAACTAGGTACTATGACATTTTGTTATATTATATAATGGTTTTTAGATTTTTTTTTATTTTTGTTATTTTCAGAGTGGGTTAAAAATGTAAATCAATATGAAAAGAATATTTCCAATTAACACAATGTAGTTCCTGCAGTGATTTTATCCCACTCTGTTAGTAGTTAAATGCAGTGCTCAATATAGCAATATCCATAGTTTCTTTGATAGTTGTTCTTATGTCATCTTACATGAAACTAAATCTGAATAATTTGGTGGATTCATTACAAATGTATGGAATTTTCTTGCTTGTTAAAATTTCCCATTTCTAATCACATTAGATTGGAATAAATTTTGAGTTACCAGAGAAACCTAGTTGTTGGATTGTTGGCCAACTAACTATATGTTGTCCTTTCTAGATGGATCATAAGCTGCAACAAGATTTGAGGAACTTTGTTTTGGAATATGTTGCCACATTTCTGCTTGAGATTGTCTTTGGCACCTGTATTTTCCAAGTACACTGTATTGTCTGTAGTCTATAGATGATGATGATCTCTATAATACATTTACTTATGTTTCTCTGTTGGTTCCTTTTACAAAATTGTTTTATCAGTGAACTTATTCTGAAGGAAGAATATGTGTTTGTCTGGGAGGAGGCATACCCCTTGATGGAATATTTTTTTTTTCATTATTTAGATATATCTTGCATGCTTCTCTTGCTTATTTCCTTTTCTCTTTTTTAAAGGTTGTAATGATATCTGCAAACATGTTTAAGAAAAAATAGAGAGAGTAGAATATCCAATAATAGTTCTGTATTGCTTAATTTATAAAAATTTAAATATGTGCCTTTGCCTATAGTATTATAATGGTGACCAAATGACCTACTATGGTCACTAGTGCATGGCTCGCAGTAAGTAGAAATCTCAACCTTTTGCAATATGTAACAGTATTGCAGAGTTGAACTGAATGACAGGAATAAGTTTTGGTTGGAGAAAAATTTTTGGACATCTAATTCAAGCACGTATTTTTCTTCCATTTTTTCTAAACTGGAAAGAAAAAGAGCATTGAAAATCTACACAAGGTTGAGTGTTCTATGCTTAATGCATGTCCAATGCTTTATATGAACACTTTTTTATTCTCTTCTTTATATGAAGTCTTGATATTGCAAATTTTGCATTGAAAAACTTCTAACAAAATTTTAATGGGAGGCAGTTTGGAGGACTTCATTTTCACTTTTGCATCTACTATGAAAGAGCTGGATGTGTTGATGTCACTGGATGACACGAAACTAAAATTGGCAATGGAGGCCTATCAGTGTATGGATTCAGCAAGAAGTGGCCCTTTTCGATCCCTTCAAGTTGTTTCTATACTCATCTTTGCCATTGGGAATCTGATAAATAGCCCAGAAGCAAGAGATTCAAAGAACAAGAACGATACACAACATCTTGAGTTGACAAGAGAGGCGTTGGCTGCTACATTCATTTTCATGGGACGCCTTGTTGATAGATGTTTGAAGGCAAATATCTTGGACTCTTTTCCCCTTTTACCAGCTTTACTTGTATTTTTGGAGTGGTTAGCGAGCATTCTTGATGAAGCAGAAATTTATGGATCTAATGAAAAAAGTACAACTGCTATAACTTACTTCTTTGTTACTTTTCTTGAACTTCTAAAGAGGTTTGATATTAATATGGGTGATGTCAAGTCTCCTGGCAGTATTGCCCTCTGGGAAGACTATGAGTTGCAGGGTTTTGCACCATTAGCTTATTTTCATGCATCATTAGATTTTTCAACTCATTGGGAACATGCAGATAGTTATGAATGTGGAACTGAGATTCGAGCTCACCGCATTATTAATGCTGCAATTAAGATTGCAGAAAGATCGAGTAGTAATCGGAAGTGGATCTTCTATGATAAATCTGGAAGAAAATTTTACACATCTGAGTCAAATAAATTTCCTTACAACAAAGACGCAGAAAAGGTCAGGTCCCCTAGTAAAGTTTTTGGAGTGAAAGAGTCTTTTCAGCATGTTCAGAAAATTACACAAGAATCTGAGAAGACCAAGGAGAAACCAAGTAACTCTGACATGATTAGCAAATCTGTTTCCATGGAAGAGGAGGAAGTCATTCTCTTCAAGCCTCTTACAAGACACAACTCTGCACCACTTTACAGTGTAAGTACAGCTAAAGATCGAGTGACTCAAGAAGATACAGTAGACCAGATTGTACCTGCTGATGAATGCTTGCGACGTGCAACTTCAATGCTGATAGCACAAAACCAGGCTCAGGGTGATCCTTCAGCATTCCAGTCTGATCTCACTAATTTCAGGCGCAACAAGCCACTGCAACAGCAAGAATCACTTGTAAAGGACGTAGCAGCACAGCCATTTTCAGAACCCTCTGTCTCTCCTGGGCCTTCCTCTTTCAGCACCTCCATCTCTTGTGGGCCACCCTCACTGAATGCTTGGGTCCTCAATCGGGGGAGTTTGAGCAATGATAGAGCAAAAGGGAAAAGAGATATGAGTAAACCTAGCATGCCTCCTATCGAGGAAATTGCATCTACATCCCTGAATGATCTCTCAATCAGTGATGCTCAGAACTTAGCGAGTAGTTCCAGGCATGAATCTGTGACCATCCATAACTCCTTTCCTGCATATTCAGCACCATTACCTTCTGCTCCGTTCCTGCCTGATGATGCTATTTGGTTTAGTGGCATTCAGTCAACATTCTCTGACCCTAATGGTTCAGGAAACATCAATGGAACAAACACTTTCTTTGATGCATCACAAGCTAGTGGCTATACAAATTGGACAGTTCCTCATCAGCCACTTGATTATGGCGTTGTTATTCCAGGTTTCACAGATGGGTATCCACCATCGCGTCGTATGACTTCTTCTGAATGGCTTCGCCAATACAGAGAAAACCAAAATCTTGAGCGGACCCCTAGTCATGCATGGCTAGCACACCCATTTGCTGCTGCAAACCCTGCAAATTTCTATGGGCATGACATGTCCAGGTCTGGTCTTTTTGATCAATTTGGAGCTCCTTTGGCTACTAGTCCATTGATATATGAGGATAGACCACCGTTGTATTCAGGTTTTCCACCTGCTTATAGCACTGTTGACCACAGAAGGGAGAAACTCTACAATGGTTATCAAAAACCAAGCCCTTATGGGTGTGCTGCTGTGAATGAGCCAGAGCCTCTTTTGCATTATCTTAAGGAGAAAGAATGGCTGCTTCAGCAAGATCCAACATTGAGAGGTCCTACATATATGGGAAGTTAGAAATTTTCATATCAAATAGGTCAATGCTTTTCATTGTAATTTCATCCTGAACAAAAATGATTTAGTAGGCCTTAGATTAATGTTCATTTACAGAAGCTCACGTCTCTTGATAGAATAGGGACTTGTAATGTGTACATACATTGCATGATGAGAGTATGAGTTAAAAAGAAGAATTTAAGAAAGTCTGTGGAGAAAGTTCTGGTGTGTATTGATCCATGATCATGTAAGGAAATTGATGAGGCACCCATCTGCTTATCATATATGATTTTCTTCTATCAATGGTCATGCTTTATTAGTTTTGAATGAGTCCTACTCATCCTTTTTCATTTCTCAGCTCTATAAACAAGTTCTGAAAGTAAAAGAGCTTTGCCATTTGGCAACTAATTATAGCAGAAACATACAAAAAAAAAAGGTACAAATAGAACATTTTATTTTCTTGTAAATTCTTTAAAAGGTGGATCCAACGACCTAATAATTTGGTCGTAGATTTTAATATATTCGGTGGAGCAAATTCTCTTACGATTGTGTAGGATCCATTACTAGATTAAGAATCTGAGGGGCACCACTTTTAATTTTTATTTATATAATGACATTGAATAATTTTCAGAATTTTAATTTAGGAAAATTTGTACCACATGTCAATTTTTTTTTAAAATTTTTTTAAAAAATATTTTATAGTTTTTGCATGTATTTAATATATTAAAAATATATCAGATATATAAAATGAAATATAACCATATATCAAGCAGGCCTGTAAGTGTTAGCTCTTTAAAATCCAATTTGTACGCCCACATCAGCAATTTTCTTCTCTTCCATTCCGCGCTCTTCTAACTACAAAAAAAAAATGGAGAAAAAGCAGCAATTGGATATATCATCGACAAAAGCAGTCTTTTTAGGAGCGCTAGCTCCTGGTGTTAGCAATAGTGCTACTTCCAATCGATATTTTTGTCCTTGTTGTGCCCACATATAGCAAAAGCTTAAATCTTTTTGTTGTTTAATTTTCAGGGTCCTACATGGAATACGCTAAAATCAGCATTTCTGTTGCTGGGCGTGTGCCTTGCGGTTATGCTTGGCTTGGCCTTCTCTTCAAGTGATTCTTTATTGATACTTCATGTTGGATTTCTTGTTCTAATTGCTGCTTCCCTCTTCTCGCTTCTTAGCTGGTAAACTAATCTCTCGCTTAAAATTCTCACCTTTTTTTTACTAAACCTGTGTGAAATATACATGGGCTAGTCTTAGTTTATTTATTAACCCACTTGAAATTGTTAGTTTTGGTTTTTGGTTTGATGTTATTGTGATTTTAGGAGTTTGCTACTGTATTTCAGTTACTGAAATCATATTTCGAATCCCATTATTCCTCAATCTTCATACTGTGCTGTGAATTTTGGATCTTAAGTTTTATCTAGTGTATATGCAATTTTAGATGCTAACAACTAGGGATGGTTTTAAAAATGGTAAGAATTTGATGTTTGTTACATCTAAATTCTGAAAGTTAATGACATTTCCGTGGCTACTCCAATGTTAGGGTTTTTCTGCATAGCCTTTTTGTCTAAACAGTGGGTGGTGGCTAGCCAACTGGAATTGCCGGTTCCGGTTTATGATTTTCATAAATCTTAATCTTAACCGGAAATAGCTGGTTTGGTTAAGGTTTGAGATCTTAAAAATGGGTTCGGTTTTGATTTTGGTTCCAGTTTAAACTGACAGTTCAAATTGATTTTTTATTTTTTTAAAAAAATTATATTTAAAAGAAAAATACTATTATTGATATATAAAAATAATTTTTTATGAGATTAAACACCACTTATAAATTTAATAATATTATTTAAGTTAAATCAAATAGTATTATTTACAAATATTAATATTACAATTAAAATATAAATAAAAAATTTTAAAAAAATATTTGAGCATAATTACTAAAAATCAATTAACTAAGTAAATTATAATTATAAATATTTAATATTACATTTGAAATATTCAATAAATACAAATAATTGAAATATTCAAAAACTACATTTAAAAAAATTTAAACTTAATTTTTTTTAATTTTAAATTTACAGGTTTAGAACCGGAACCGCGGTTCCAGTTCAAATATTTTGAAACCGGAATCAGAATATTAAAGGGAGATTCTGGTTTCGATTTTGAACTTTTAATTACTGTTTAATGAACCGAACCAAAACTGTCGGTTCGGTTCAACGGTTCGGCGGAATATTGGCCATGGTTAGTGGTGGTGTTTTGGAAATATAAATGTATTGTGTTGTCGAATAGAACGAAGAGCTATTTAGTCAATCGCAACACAAACCAATCTCTACCACCTTTTCTCTGCATTATGAAACCTAAGTCATGGTGTTTTCTATTCATTCCTTGGCTGGAGCTTGCGACATCTTCTTTGTTATTAGTTGGGCTGTTGCCTACTAGTGAACCAAATTAAGTCGCCTATGATTTGCCTGTTGTTTGCTAGTTTGGCTATTGCCTATTAATGAACTAAATTATTACTCTTGTTATTAGTTATTACCATCTGATTTTTTCCTTGGTTAGTTGATTTCGTGGAAATTAAATGATAGTTCAGCCATTTAATAAGTCAGGGATTGCATACAAGCGATGAGAAAACAAAACTTTGAGTTATATTCATCTGGGTTGTGCTTAAATGGGGAACATTTGGACATCAACATGATTCAGTTATGCACATATATGGGCAAAAAGTCAACATAAATTCAATGAATGGGGAGAAGGATCAAGTAATTTGGCTTTTTTGATTATGAACGTTATGGAAGTGATTCACGGATGCATTTTAATTTTTGGGGGGGAAAAACAATGAATGGGCATAATTACATGCAAATGTTAGTGAGGCAAACATTTTTAATTTAGATACTTTTTAAAGTGAAAGATTTGAAATTCCCCTGCAGGTTTCTTTCTCAGATTTGTCTGGTTTCAGTTGAATATCAAATGAAAGAATTGGACCTGGTCCCAGATGATCATAGAAAGTAAATAAAGAGAGGATTTTCTTATTTTTGGTGGCAGTAAAGATGAAGGTGTAATCAACAAAGGAAAATAGTGCAAGACTTTACTTCATGACAATTCAAATGAAAATCTAGTTACATTACGTGACGCATTCATCTATAAAGAAAATAAAAGAAGATATTAAATGAGCAACGATCGAAGCACCACAGGTCCGAATCCTATGCTTTCAGGAAGAAATCTTTGCAGGCATAATTGCTACAGTCAGTCACTTTTTTCTTCCTTCTTGTGTTTTTCTTTTTTGGATTTGATGAAACAGAAACATGTGCAACATGGAAATTGAAGCAGGAATTTCATTTCTTTCACTTTGATTTCAAATGTTTGGAAAATCTGATATATATAGAGCTCTTGACATGTATTTTGTATTCATCTCTTTGGATACCATTCCTATTGCTGTACAGGAAAAGATGCCTAGCTTCTGCATTTTCATATGCATGGTCAGTGGTATCAATCTTATCTTATGCTTCTCCATTTGGGTCTTGTTGCTGCTTGCAAGTTGCAGCAGCAGAGGGGGCAAAGGTGAAAAAAATAAAAAAGAATTGATTTTGCAATGCTTTTCTTCAAGGAAATGCTTTTTAGGCTGGAAAAAAAAACAAAGTATCAGGGATTGTATTCCTTAAAAACCATATTTTTAGTGACTTAAGGAAGTGTATTAAACAATCTTCAGGGCCATCTCAAAAGGGGAGAAAAGAACAGAATAGATTCCATCTAACTCCAGGCACTTTGACTTTTTGTTTTTCTTTGTAATTAGGCCAAAAGAAAATCATCCTAAATAATATTATTTGCAGGGAATTTTAGGTAGTGAGTGAATGGATTATACTCATACATGTAATGCATTTATATACAAAGGAATAATTCCTTTCTTTCAGTATGCTCGTTTGCTCATGCTGTGAACAAAAATTTCATACCAAATCATTTTTACTGGCTAAACTCAATTTCCCAATTAATAATAACAAAAATTTTACCAGCTAAATCAGGTGGCCTTGGCATTCATTATCTATTGCCAAATTGATTCCTAAACTCTGCTTAATTTTCATGTATCTTGAATGATTAATTAATGGATGCATTTGCTATTCTTGAGTGTTTGTTCGAGATTATTTTTTTACTTAATTATTTTTATTTAAATGATAAAATTACATAATAAAATTCTTAAATAATAATATGTCAAAGCCAATGAAAAATTTATTTAAGGAATTCATTTTTATTAAATGATAATATATGCAAACCCATACAACATAAGTAAACTATAAAATACACAAATACAATGGCCAAACATATTTAGAGGCTCTTATTATAATGAAATATGGAGTTAGGCCATTCATTACTTCATATAACTTTCAGGGGCTTTTTACAAAACTACCCCTAATTTTTTTAAAAAAAAAATTAATGTAAAAAAAATATTTACACTTTTACCAAAAATTGTATCAAATTTGTAAAAGTACCTTACTTCTAACTAAAATAATTTTTTTTTTCAAAAATATATCAACTCTTGTTATAATTGCTTCAATTTTTATCTTTTTTTTAACTTTACTATTATCAAAAGGAAAAATTTTAATTTTGATTACAAATAATAAATAAAGCTCATAAAAAATAATATAAAAATAAAATATATTAAAATAATTAAATTTATTTTTAAATAAATTTTATATAATATGCACATAAACAAATAAAGTTTAAAAAGATGTATAGATACTTTGTGTATGTTGTTATATGAATGTTGTATGTATGTTATGTAGATGTTTATGTTTATTGTGTGTGTATTTTATATATGTTGTGTATATATTTATACATTTTGTATGTATATTGAAAATATAATAAAAAAAAATTATTTATGAATAAAGAATATAAATAAAAAAAACAAAAAACAAAAAACAAAAAACAAAAAATAAAAATAAAAGTTCACCATTGAAATGTCATAAAAAAGAAAAAAAAAAGACACATAACAAAAAAATAAAAAACACAAAACACGAGCCACATAACTGAAAACCTAATTTTTTTCCTGTAGTAAGTGTAATTTGCTCTAACTTTTATTTTTAAAACAAATTACTCCTTATAGCAAAACATTATATAATTTAAAGGAAAGCAATGAATTATATTTTATAATTTTCATAATATTATATAAATTAATAATAGAAAAAATATTAATAATTATCTTCTTAATAAATATGATATTCTCTCTAAAGCCGAAATGTAGATGCTAGCACAAATATTCTCAAGGACAGACTTTGGGGGTTGTTGGAGGGTGCAAATGACCCTCCCCTCACCGACATTCAGAAACACATATAAGAAGTGCTTTTGGTCGAGCCTCCCTGGCTTGAGCTGCAGAGATAGCGTGAGGGGTTCAAGAAAACCCCTCATGCCCTCTTATTTTTTTTCATAAAAATACCCATGACTGAAATATTTTCAGCCAAGGTTATATATATATATATATATATATATGTTATGAGTGAAATGATGTCGTTTCAGTCTGAGTAAAACGACGTCGTTTCACACATAATTTATTAATATATATATATATATAGTTGCTCGTGTGAAGAAATTTCTTCACACGAGCAACATACCCTCCACTCGACGAACGAACAAGCAGAGAAGAAGAGAGTGATGAAGGGTGAGGCGCTACTGCTGGCATGGACGGTCAGGGGCCCTTGCCGACGATCACCAGCTATGTCTCCTATGACTAGCTAAACGTGAAAATTTTGTCTCCCTTTTATGAGTGTTTAGTTCTGACACTGAATATTCTTTTGATACATAAAATATAAAGTCCATTGAGTAGAGATTGGCAGAATGAGATTCGTCATATTTAAAGAGAGGTCAATTAGACGGCTGACTTTCTTGCTTTTTTTGTATGCAGGCACTTTGTTGAGGTTCATGAACTCTTAACTCTACTTGAGAAAATTGATTTTTGGTTGCATCACGATTTGGTGGAAATCACTTACCCTAGAGTTGTAAGTTAGCAATTATATGGAGGTTATCCCCGCTTTTGAAAAAAAAAAAAAGAAAATTGGAAAATGACTAATTTTGTACTTCTATCCAATTTGATCATCTCTTAATTTGGTTAAGATATTGAAATAAGAATAGACAAATCTTTAATTAATATTTTTGTTTTTTTATCTTTCTCTTTGTTTCTTTTTCACAAATTCACATTTTCTCTCTCTTCAATGTCCAATTTAAGGGTTTCCTTTTAAAAAAAATGTGTTTTTTTAAGATTAATACTTTTGAAAATTTATTTTACTTTGAAATTTTATTCAGATATTAAAAATATTAAAATAATATAATTATTTTTGAATTACCAATAATACACAATATTTTATTATTATGGAGGGGTGCTTCATATTAGAAGACTGATCAAAGACCTACTGATTAAAAAAAAATTGAATTTAACTGAATTTTCCAAATTTCAAATAAAAAACCAATGTAAGGTCGATTTTTTCTATTGAAATTGAAATATCAGTGAAAAGGTAGACATCATTTTTATCACCATTATAACTTGTTAGGATCGAGTTAAAGTTAATTAATGATAATATAAAAGATGCAATGATAAAATAAAAAAGACAATAAATTTAACGTTATTTAATATAAACTTGCGTTCTTTGGTGGAAAAAAGAAAATTCACTAATTAAATTAAAGAGAGATACAAAATTTTAAAAAGAAAATAATACTTAAACTTTTTTTTCAAATTCACCCAATGTTATCAAATAATCTCACAGAATTACAAATCATACTGTCAGTCTAAAATAACATAACAACACACTCTCAATAAACTTTTTCTAGTACACAAGTTTTACTTAAATATTAAACAAAAGCTAAAACATAATTATACAAAATGCCCTTAAAGAACTTTTCCTATAATATTCTTATTTATAAAATTATTCACCATTAATCCTAACTCATTAAAGATCATCACTTAATTAGGAATAACATTAAAATAGAAATTACAATTTATGTAAAAAATAATTTTTCACTCAATTTAGAAATATTTTTCATATACAAATAGGAGAAAACTCTTATTCCAAATTTCATTAGGATTTTGTGGCATAATCCTAATAATCTACATCATGATTCAAAATCTCACAATAATGTAATTATTAATAATCTTAACAATCTCTGACTTGCCTCAAATTGAAGGATCACTTAATCTTCAAATTCTTTAATTTGTCAAACCTTCAACAAATTAGTATAATTTTTCTTCATCTTCTCCATTAAGCCTTTTAAGTCTTAAATAAACTTCTCCACCTTTTTCATTAAATTTTCAATGACTTGATTTTCTTAATATCAAATTTTGTCATAGTCATAACTAATTCTAAATATTAAACTTGACTCTAATACCACTTATTAAAATTTGTTCAAAAGTTAATTAGGGATAATATAAAAGATACAATGATAAAATAATAAATAAAGAAATATAAATTGAGAAAAAATAAGAGAAAAAACGAAAAATAAAAGAGTAAACAGAAATTTTATGTGGTTTGGCATATACCTATATCCATGTATAAAAGGAAAAAAAATTCACTAATTAAATTAGAGAGGGATACAAAATTTATAAAAAAAAAAACAACACTAAAACTTTTATCCTAAATCCCCTCAATGTGTTCATACAATCTAATGGAATGACAAGTCACATAATAAGCTTAAAAGAAAATCATAAAACACTCTTAACAAACTCTTTTTAGTACACAAGGCTTACTCAAATATCCAATAAAATATAAAAACATGATTGCACAAAAGACCCTTAAAAAACTTTTTCTATAATATTCATATTTATAATATTACTCACCACTAATTCTAGCCAACTTATTAAGGATCATTACTTAATTAGGAATAATATTAAAATAAAAATTATAATTTATGTAGGAAATAATTTTTCACTCCATTTAATAATATTTTTCACATACAAAAAAAAAACTCTTTTTTTTAATTTTATTAGAATTTTGAGGCACAATCTTAATATAACTAAATATTACTTTAGGTTGCTGCTTTTAAAGACAAACAAAGAAGAAAAAAAAACAAATAACAAAGAAGGAATAAGATTATTAAATTTTATTTTTCAAAAGAGAGTTTTGGTCATTAGCATCCATCAGTAATAAAATTAACATGCACACCCTTTTTCTTTTCTTCATACTATATAAAAATGAAAATGGATGAATTTTAAATTAATGGTAAAAATATTTCATTTGTTTCTAGCAATAAAAAAACAAAGTGTTTAAGTCTTAAATGATAATTGTTTTTGGTTCATAGTTTATCTGTTGATTCTGGTAATTGAACTTTCATGACTTTTACAGATTATATCGTCAATTTTTTTTGAATGATAGATTATATCTTCAATTGGGTATTGGGCACTAAAACATCTTTGATTCCAGAACTGATAAGTTATAAAAGTCAATAATAATAATTATGCCCTAAAATTATACCTTAATAGACAAATTTGGTAGTTAAATTCATATCATTATCTGGCCTTTACTAGTTGAGTTGACCAACTGGTTTTTTCATTGGTCCAATTCACCGCAAGCAATTAAGGAGAAAAAGTTGGAAAACCATTTTTTTTATAGGGAGAAATACGAAAATTTCATTCATGGTTGTGGTTGAAAAGGATTTATTTTAATTAAAGAAAAAATTTATAAAAAAATACATTTTAAGAAGAAAAATTATAAAAAATTTATTGACCTTTTTTCTAATCTTTTCCTATCACGTTGCCGAAGTATTACAAGCAACAATTTATATTTCCAAATAACACTAATTGTTTCAATAACCATAACAAATTTACCATTAAAGATTTGAATTTTGGAACATTAAAAATGTCTAAGAAAATACAATTATGAAAGAAAATTTAATACATCTTAGCAAAATATGTTAGAATTAATTTTAAATTGTTAAAATTAATCCTCTAATTAATCATAAGTATGGGCTAAATATATTTAAATATTAAATATGTATTGCAGTCAAATTAAAATAGTCAATTAAAGTTTTAATCAAATTAGGATTGTTGACTATTGAGGTGTCCTACTCGTAATAGGATTATAAGTGTAGAGACCGATAAGAGTTTTTATTTTGTTGAAGGACCAAAATAGAAACTATCATCATCAGTTATAAATAAGGGGTCGTGGTCTCCGGGGGAACATAACAATTTTGAGAGAACTAAGGGACAACTATTGAGGTGTCCTACTCGTAATAGGATTATAAGTGTAGAGACCGATAAGAGTTTCTATTTTGTTAAAGGACCAAAATAGAAACTATCATCATCAGTTATAAATAAGGGGTCGTGGTCTCCGGGGGAACATAACAATTTTGAGAGAACATTACGTTCCTTCAGTAGTGCTTTCGCTAAACTTAAAGTGTGTATCTCCTGGAAGGCGACAAACTCCAAAATCGTCTTCAGCTTCAACATACGATGATGTCAGGTATGCAATTTACCACTTTGCAATTTAATTTGAATAATCTAGTGATATATGCATGTTTTAGGTTTTAGGGGAATCAAGTTTTCTCCCCCTTTCAATTGGTATCAAAGCCCTATGCTAGGTTACTAGGTTTTCGAATTTAATTGCAGTGTTTGCCTGTTGATTCTAGAATTTATTCGGAATTTGGTTTATCTGATTATTGTGTTTTTCTGGAATTAATTTGATTTTGGTTTGTGATTTTTTTTATGGAATTAATTAATTTGGTTAATTAATTATATTTATTAATTAAAAAAATCGTTTGATTTGGGTAATACACTGGTCATTTGATTTTATGGATTTTATAGATTTTGTAGACAGAATAATTAACAGTTCGCAATTTAAGAGAATATATAGATGGATTAGTCACTTGGAACCCCATGATCAACTTGCACAATTTTATCATGACTGTGGAGTGGAGAGAAAACACAGTAGTAGAATTTGAAATTTTGCTACTTCCCCACGTGAATTTGTTTCTGGATGAAATTTGTGGTGCTATACATACATAAATTCATACATATATATATATATGTGTGTGTGTGTGTTATTTTCCTTGTATATTTCTTCTTCTCCACGTGGATTTGTCTTGTTGAAATTTGCGGTGCTATATATACATCAGCTTTTTTGAGTATTGACGCTTTGGTCCCTTTTTCCTTGTACATTTCTTAGTTCTAGTTTTTAAAGAAAACAAATCCTGTAGTTTAATGAGCTGAAATGACAATTTGGAATTTTGCATTGGAAGCCAAAGAGTGAATCATGCCTAATCCTTAAGGATTTTCATGATGCTACCAAATTCATGTCTGTAATTGCTTTGGTTATTGGTGCTACCGATGAACTCCTTTTTAGATGTAACATATTTTTGTTGCCAACTTGTTAATTAATTAAAGTTTATTGCAATATTTAATTGAGCTTAAATTTAAATATTGCAATCAATTAATTTCAGTTCAATTAAAGTTTAATTTTATATTACAATATTAAATTTTAATTGAGAATTTATTAAATTGAGTTTAAATTTTGGTATTTTAGTCCTGATTGTGTTTAATATTTTTAATAATAAATTAATTGATACAAAAAGTTACCAAAGTGACCTCTATTGTGTAAATTAATTTATTTGAGATATTAGACAGGTGTATTAAAATTTATTGCGGATAGTATACCGGCCCAAAGGAAGGTTGCTATCTGGCTGAATTGAGAATACATTGCGGTAATAAATATGTGATAATTATTATGTGTTCATCCATGTGGATAATAAATCGGCCCAAATGAAGGTTTATTATTTGACAGGACTGAATTGTCAATATTTGATTACTGTGTTGAGATACCAATTACAATTAATATTTTATGTCCAAAGATGAGAATATTAATGTTGTGTCCGGTATCTTGTTTCCAATATTTGAACTCTACTTCTGTGATTTATTTCAATTTTTTGTGGATTGTGAGCTTATGTCATTTATTTATTATTTATTTTCTCTGAATTCAGCTAGCATGCCGTGTAATTTCAACTTTGTCCTTATGAATGAAAATACTGATAATAAGACTGCTGATAAGGGAAAATATTTGGTTTTAGTCTGTTCTGAAGTTAATTTAACTTCGGTACCTAGAAACACTTGGTGGATAGATTCTGGTGCTACTAGTCACATAAATGTTTCAATGCAGGGTTGCCTAAGTTACCGAAAGCCAACTGACGGTGAAAGATACGTTTATATGGGAACTGGCGAACCGATAGAAGTAGAGGCGATAGGACATTTTAGATTGCGTTTAAGAACTGAAAATTTTTTGGATCTAGTAGATACTTTTGTTATTCCGTCTTTTAGGCGAAATTTAATTTCTGTTTCCCATTTGGACAAATCTGGTTTTACTTGTTCATTTAGAAACAATAAAGTTACTTTATCTATGGATTCAAAAATTTTAAGTACTAGTTTCTTGTATGCACTTCATAATCTATATATGTTAGATATCGATGCCTCTTATAATGAGACCATGCAAGTTAGTACTATAAGTACCAAAAGGAAGCTGAATATGGATAACCCAGCTGCTCTATGGCACAGACGTTTGGGTCACATATCCAAATCTAGAATAGAGCGTCTTGTGTCAGATGGTATCATAAATACACTTGATTTCACAGATTTGGACTCCTGTGTTGAGTGTATTAAAGGTAAACAGACTAAACAAAAGAGATTAGTTGCCAATAGGCCATCAAACGTCTTAGAGTTGATACATACAGACATCTGCGGTCCATTCCCTACAGCAACAAGGAATGGCCAAAGATACTTTATATCATTCATAGACGATTACTCACGTTACGGGTACCTATATCTCATTCATGAGAAATCTGAGTCTCTGGACGTTTTCAAATCTTATAAGGCCGAAGTTGAAAACCAACTCGGAAAGAAGATTAAATCTGTTAGATCTGACCGTGGAGGTGAGTACTACGGTAGATATGACGGTTCAGGTGAACAACGTCCAGGACCATTTGCTATTTTCCTACAGGACTGTGGTATAGTCCCTCAATACACCATGCCTGGTACACCCAGCATGAATGATGTATCTGAGAGACATAACAGGACTCTTATGGATATGGTTAGAAGTATGATTAGTCATTCTTCTTTACCTGAGTCTCTGTGGGGAGAAGCATTAAAGACAGCAGTCTATCTTTTTAACAGAGTACCAACTAAAGCAGCTACAAAAACACCTTATGAGTTTTGGACTGGATGCAAGCCCAGTCTAAAGCACCTTCATGTTTGGGGATGTCCTGCTGAGGCTAGGCCTTATAGGCCTAATGAGACAAAATTGGACTCCAAAACTGTTAGTAGCTACTTTGTTGGTTATTTTGAGTGATCTCGGGGTTTTAAGTTTTATAATCCTACTTCTAGATCTATTTTTGAGATGGGAATTGCAACATTTTTTGAGGATGTTGAGTTTGGGGGAGAGAAATAAGGTTAGAAACATTGTCTTTGAGGAGGGATCGAGTCAGGAACACTCAGTGTCGATTCTTATCTTTGCTCCTGGGACTGTTCAGGTTCCTAGAAATGTTAATATCCCAGAAGCAATTCCGGATCCAATACAAGACAATGTTGATCAACTTCCCCATCAGGATGAAGAAGTTGTTCTTCCTCAAGAACAAGCTCAACAACCTCAAGAATTTGAGCCAGAACTTGTGCCTTTAAGGAGGTCCACTAGAGAGAGAAGAAATGCTATTCCAGATGATTATGTAGTATATCTTCAGGAACATGAGGACACTGTAGACATGGTGGAAGATGATCCAATCAGCTTTCATCATGTCATGCAGGATTCCAACTCTCATAAGTGGATTGAGGCAATGAGTGAAGAATATAAATCTATGCAAGACAATCAAGTTTGGGATCTTGTTCCATTACCTGAAGGAAAGAAACCCATTGGTTGCAAATGGATATTTAAAACCAAGAGGGATTCTAAAGGTAATGTGGAAAGATATAAGGCTCGTCTTGTAGCTAAAGGCTTCACTCAGAAAGAGGGGATTGACTATAAAGAGACCTTCTCTCAGGTTTCATCGAAGGACTCTTTTAGGACAATCATGGCTCTAGTTGCTCATTTTGATCTTGAGCTTCATCAAATGGATGTGAAGACTGCGTTTCTCAATGGAGACATTGATGAAACCATCTATATGGTGCAGCCAGAAAACTTTGTGTCTGGAGACCCAAAGCGACTGGTATACAGATTAAAGAAATCCATTTATGGACTCAAGCAGGCTTCTCGTCAGTGGTACTTCAAGTTCCATGAAGTAGTTGTCTCTTTTGGTTTTGAGACAAATGCTGTGGAAGATTGTGTGTATCACAAGTTCAGTGGGAGTAGGTTTATCTTTTTGGTTTTATATGTGGATGACTTATTGCTTGCTACTAACTGTAAGGATTTGCTGCACGAGACCAAAGTCTTTCTCTCAAAACACTTTGAGATGAAAGATTTAGGTGAAGCTTCTTTTGTATTAGGGATTCAAATACATCGAGACCGTACTCGAGGTATTCTTGAATTATCACAAAAGGGCTATATTGAGAAAGTGCTCAAGAGATTTAGTATGCACAATAGTAGACCAATTGATACCCCAGTTGCTAAAGGAGATAAATTCAGTCTTGATCAGTGTCCAAAGGTGAACTTGAGATTCAAGAGATGCAGAAGATTTCTTATGCGTCAGCAGTTGGGAGTCTGATATATGCTCAAGTTTGCACTCGTCCAGATATTTCATTCATAGTTGGCATGTTAGGGCGATATCTCAGCAATCCAGGAATGGATCATTGGAAAGCAGCCAAAAGAGTCTTGAGATATCTTCAGAGAACTAAGGGACATATGCTCACATACAGGCGATCAGATCAGCTTGAGATCATTGGGTATACTGATTCTGATTTCGCGGGATGCCAAGACAGTTGAAAATCCACATCAGGCTACATATATCTCTTGGTTGGCGGTGCTATTTCTTGGAAGAGTGTGAAACAAACTCTAGTAGCTACCTCCACCATGGAAGCATAATTTGTAGCAAGCTACGAGGCATCCAATCAGGCTATTTGGCTGAGGAACTTTGTCACAGGGCTGCGCATTGTGAATGGCATTGAAAGGCCATTAAAGTTATACTGTGATAATAACTCAGCAGTTTTATTCTCCAACAACAACAGAAGCTCTTCTCGATCGAGACACATTGGGATAAAGTTTCTGGCTGTGAGGGAGAGAGTACAGAGTGGACAAATATCCATAGAGCATATTGGAACGAACTCCATGATTGCGGATCCGCTCACTAAGGCTGTGATACCGAAAGTTTTTCATAAGCACACTGCTTATATAGGTGTCACATTATTTGAGACTATTTAGTTTCAGTGGGGTTTGTTCATTATGGTTACATTATATTTGTGTATACTCTATTTTATAATGGATATATTATGTTATTAATACTCAGTTTCTGCAGAAAATAAAGTATTTATTTTGTTACACTCTGTATTATTATTGATTGATCTCACTAAAGTATGACCAGTTGGAAACATGCATGATTAGATCATATTACATGTAGTTTCCATGCTACACTCATATTATTGATCTATATCATTTGAGAGTATTGGTAATGTGATTGATGGTGGTTTGAGTCACGATGAATGTGGCGACTGACCCTTCAGTCCTTTATTGATATAATCAATGGACGAGATTGTTTGAGGCACCTTCAGTATGACTGCTTTTATGAGCTCATTAAGATATATACATTTATATTTAATATATGTTAGCCCAAGTGGAAGATTGTTAGAATTAATTTTAAATTGTTAAAATTAATCCTCTAATTAATCATAAGTGTGGGCTAAATATATTTAAATATTAAATATGTATTGCAGTCAAATTAAAATAGTCAATTAAAGTTTTGATCAAATTAGGATTGTTGACTATTGAGGTGTCCTACTCGTAATAGGATTATAAGTGTAGAGACCGATAAGAGTTTCTATTTTGTTGAAGGACCAAAATAGAAACTATCATCATCAGTTATAAATAAGGGGTCGTGGTCTCCGGGGGAACATAACAATTTTGAGAGAACATTACGTTCCTTCAGTAGTGCTTTCGCTAAACTTAAAGTGTGTATCTCCTGGAAGGCGACAAAGTCCAAAATCATCTTCAGTTTCAACATACGATGATGTCAGGTATGCAATTTACCCCTTTGCAATTTAATTTGAATAATCTAGTGATCTATGCATGTTTTATGTTTTAGGGGAATCAGGTTTTCTCCCCCTTTTCAAAATAATGATAAATTTATTTATAAAATATTGATCCATTGAGAGAGACCTGTTATTATTAAAAAACAAAAAATCTAAAAAATATGAAGGTCCATGAGATAATAGAAAACTAGAAAAAAAAAAGATGGGAAATTAAAATGTCAAATTAAATTAAAATGTCAATTAAATAAGGGTGGTCTATTATTAGCACCTTGCTTGCAAGAAAGAGACGTGCCATGATAATTATAAAATTATAATCCTTCCAATTTTCTTAACCTGCCTCCTGTTGGCAAGGCCTCATTGCCTTAAATTAGTATGCAAATCCTGAAAAATCCTAATTATTCAAGAAATCTATTTAAGTACCTAACAAAACTTTTATTGGTTTAATTATTTTTACACTAGAAAATTAAAATCACTCAATATGAATATTTATAATTTTAGAAAATTGAAAAAAAAATTGTTTATTATTAGATGGGAAAGTTGAGAAAAAAAATAAATTGTTTGTTTTAGTTAAAATGCACACATTTTTTTAATTTTAATTTTATTTTAATAAAAAATTGGAGCTAATTTTTGAAAAAATTAAAAGTCACAGATTAATTTGACTAATTAAAGATAATTTTTTAGTTTGATTAGACTAATTTCAAATATTAGGAGTTAATTTGACTCCAAAATTAATTAAAAACTGGATGATGACGTGGCTTAAGTTGATTGGTGTGAATAATAAAATAAAATAATATGTAGAATGTAATCTGGAAAAACAAACAATTATGAGCGCTTTATTTCAAATGCTTACATATATTGCTGACACACACACACTCACACGCAGCGACAGCGTCCGCACGCCATCAAAATCTGCAATGGAGCTCAGTGGAGCAGTAGCAGGAGCAGGCCACAGCCACATATAAGAGTCCTTTGACTGGGACCCTCCAGAAAAAGCCAAAATTTTTTGTTTTGCCCTTTTTTCTTTCGCTAGTAGTTCTGCTTTTGCATGGCACTGTCACTTGCTGCTACAGCAATTCACTAGTCAGGTATCATCTTCTCTCTCTTTCTCCATGTGTTTCTTTATCAATATCCCATGTGGGTTTTTCTCTTCAACTCCTTCTGCTCTTAACCCCCACCTGGGTTCTTTTTTTTTTTTTTAATATTACGTGACATTTTTATTTACTCTCCTTAACCCTTCCTTTGAATTTGATTCATTCATTCATTTCTTTTCTTAGCTTTGAAGTTAGTGTGGTGCATGATCATGGCCTCTGATCATCATTGGGATCATTGGGATGCTCAAAAGATGTTAGTTCATTTGCTCCAATCACGTCCTTGGCTTTTATTCATTTATTTATTAGTTTTCTTTAAATTTCTTACATCTAGTGCGGTTCTCTTGATTTTGGGGTTTCAGGCTTGATTTGTACTTGCACGATTATTTGGTGAAAAAGAAGTTATATAACACTGCTGCAATTTTCAGAAAAGAAGCAAATGTTCGGGAAAATCCTATTGGTATATAATTTTCTCTCTTTCTTTCTTCATTAATTTCTTGGTTAATAGTATTTTATATCTGTTTTTATGGATAAATATGTTGATGTCAGCTTCTTTTCTTCGATAGTTTTGGGGGCAGTGGGCAGACGGGGTTGTACAAGATGTTCATTATGCTATAAATTTTTTCCCAATTGACTTCAGAATTCATTATGCTATATATATATATATATCATGAGCAGTTGCTTGATTATAGATTTGAACATGTTTCTTGTTTTCAGCGATTGATTCATTTGATGGGTTTTTACATGAATGGTGGACATTATTTTATGATGTGTATGCCTCTAGGCAACTTAAGCATCAGGAGGCCAAGGCAAATTCCTCTGTTAAGGTGACAACTTGTTTGATGAAAAGCGTCTTCAATCTTGCTTTTTTTTTTTTTTTTCAATAATGGAACATCTGATGTGTGTACTCCTATTATCTGATTTTCAGGATGGAGAAATGATACAGAATGAGCTACAAAACATCTGTCCAATTGTGCCACAGTTAACCATAAATCAGCAGAGGCCTTTACAGTTTCCTATTGGCACAAGCTATAAGACGCTGGGGCAAACTCCTTCTTGTGTTTTTCCTGCAAGCATGTATGGGGAAGAGAAGCTTTCTAGGCATTCTATCAGAGCCTCAACTCCAAATTTATATCTACTTCATGGTAATCAACTCAACCTGTCAAAGTCAGCTGCAAGCAGTCCAAGGTATTTCCAGGTCACATTTACTTTGTACTGAAGCTGTTCTTAGCTGCTTTCTTGCCTTTCATTTTCAGTTCCATGCACCTACTGCTCAATGCAGAGCACCCATGTTTCAGGTGACAAAGGAATAGTTTATCATAGAATTTATTTTGTTTTCAGCAAAAATGAGTACAAGTGACTTCAGAATAGTTATACGTCTCCGCTGTTTTTCACTAACTGCTAAATAAAATTTTGAGAAAATTCTTGACTTTACATTAAGAGGATTGCATGCAAAGATCAATATTTCTTTGTACGTTTCTTTGACACTTAATTATGTATATTTCAGCTGTTTGGAGCAGCAATTTCAGAATCATGCTCAAGAGGTGCCTGTGAGAGTATAGACTAATCTACAACTCTTAGATAAAATCGCAATTGCTAGAGTTTAAATCAAGTTTAAACACTTTCCTTATATGCAGCAATATAGAAATGACAGTAGCATTGGTGGAGCTAATCCTACATACACTACCTCACTTGGAATACAGAAAGGCATATACCCAACAACTAGTTCTCATGATGCAGGTTTGTTGGATTTTACTGGTAACATTTGCATTCTTCTCTGGAAAATCTGCAACTTCACATCATGCTTTCATTTTGAACAACTACAGAGCTAACTTTCGTTTATGTAATCTCTTATTAGATGCATGTTTTCCAATGTTCATGTGATGTGTATGCTGGTAACTTGTTCGATTGATCCTAGTATTATGCTATTAAAAGTATCGCTGCAGAGGGGCAAGCTGAATTTTGGTTAAAAATTTATCAAGCAAAGCTTTGTAACGTAATTTTCATTTACTAATTATCTTGGCATATGTAATTATCTCAAGGTTCAGTTTTGTTGAAAAGGATACAGGATATAAATGAAGTAGTAGATCTTGGAAGTTGCACTTATCATTTTATAATATTGATGCAAATACAAAGGATCACGAATAAAAACTTCTGCTATAGTAATTTTCTATTCGTTGTTTCTGATGTCTATCTTTTATCTCTGCGAGATGAAAAAAGAAGCCAATCCAGTGCCACCAAATAGATGGTTTTTAAACTCACTTATGCAGACATCAAATAATCAACAAAAGTCTCTTATGTTGACAGAGCAATGCCGGCAGAATCTGTTGGGTCAATCACACCCACTCATATATGGAAACCTGACATCTGCTTTTCCTGAGAACTCTGCAAATTCTGATAGTCCAATGCTGAAAGCGCAATTTGCACGGGTTAGTGAAAATAATTTAGTGCCATCTAGTTGGCTCCTTCAATATATAAATCTTCTTTTATTTTATTTACAATGTGATAGTTTAGAGGAAAATGGTCATAGCCAAGAAAAATTTTTGGATGCACGCCAACAGTTGGACATTAATCCTCTGGATTATTTTACATTTGAGACAGGAGTAGCACACGTATGTTCTTGGAAATAAATCTTTGCTACAAAATGATTGGAAAGGTGAGGTTGTGAGAGCATCCTACAATTGTAATGATAACATAGGAGGGAATAATGAAGCGTAAATGTTGCTTTTGGTGAAGAACTCAAACAATTCAGGTCCCACTGCCAAGCAATGTTGTGACTTGGCCAGGTTGTAGTGAATAGAAAATTATTTAGAAAAAAAAAAGAGATATTTTGGAATTATTCCATGAACTTCATTCAAAAGGCTCCTGCCCTTGAATATATTTTCCAGTGCAAAGATGACTTACCAACAGTTATGTAGAATATGCAGCATTGCTATGGTTAGTGACAGGGATGGATCACGTTGATTTGGGCTGTGAGGAGAATGATCTTGAATGTTGACAACAAAAATTGGGTTAAATTCTAGGATAATTCAAGTTAACTCTAGGCATTTGGTTAGGAATTCTTTTTCCTTTTTTTGAGGACCTTTCGAATGACCCTATATGTTTATTTATAGAAATGAGTATGTTTAAACTGTAAGTAGTTATCTGATGATAAGAGTTATGTGTAAGGATTTTAACAACACAACAATATCTTCAAGTTGTACTCTGGCTCGCCTTTTCAACTTACAAATCACTGATATTACAATGAAAGGAATAATTTATACATAATCAAATGTACTCATTGAATGATCATCTTAAAGATTTCGTTGTTATGTCTTTTTAGTGCTTCATAAATTTTCTCTTGATTGACAACGTCTGATGGCCAGATGGTCCAAAAAGTAATGGCAGAGCTCCAAAACCAACAGGATCAGCGTCTGCAGCCGCAGTTACCAGAGGTACTAATCCTTGTCAAGCCACTTTTACTATTAATTCCTTTATTATTATTACGAGATAGTTATTCTTTTCTAATTGTGACGAAAAAAATACTTGGTTTCTTCTGGCATATGCTGTTCTAAAGTTACCTGCTCTTGATCAGAATGGTAAGAAGAGAAGGAAAATGTCATATTCAAGAACCAGAGACAAAACTTTGGTAGGTCAAGATCTTTAGAAACCAATATGATAGCCTTTACCTTACTATTTTCGATTGCATTCTTATGATGGCCTTTCCCTTCAAAGAGAGAGACTGAAGTGTGGTTGTGAGATCAAACCATCATGTTTGTTGAATTTTTCTTTCTAATTCGGACACTATGAACTCTTTGTGAAGCTTATGTCTGCTATTTGTATTTCTTTCTGGAATGTGCATTTCATAGGGTTGCACAGATCCTGAAGTTGATAAACCTATGGATGAAAATGTTATATCCTTTTTAACCAACGATGATGACAAAGATGACAATAAGGGGACTCCTCTTGGCGCTTTAAAGCGCCATTCTACAGCCCATAGCAAAAATGATCATAAAGGTAAATTTCTTAGGCTTGCTAGATTCATCTAAAAGTTGTGAAATGTGATTGAATACTGTGAGAAATGGTCTTTTGATACAAAAATTAAGAAAGAGAAAAATGTATACAAATAAAAATCCTAGACTTGCATGCATATGTAATAGCGTTAGACTACTGTTCTCCATACCACTTAAAATATTCACCATATTGTGTAAGTTTCCATTTCATTATGTTATTTTCAGCATAAAGTCCTGTTAGATGCAGGCTTTCAATTAACTTGTATAGAGCATAAGTCTGGCATTGCTTCAGAACTGACAATGGCGTCAAATTCCTTAATAGTAAGCATATTTTCAATTTAGATTAAACACAATTTAAGAGAAACGCGTGCCTATTTATTGTCTTTGGCATTTTCTGAGAACTTTTTTATATCATGAATCATGATACAGTTTTTCTGTGACATGCATTCCTAATGATAGGAATTTTCCCCTCAATAATCTTGTCCTTGGATACTTACAGTTGAAGCCCATGTAATCTCAACAATTTTTGAATGAGAAATGCAGAGAAGATCCTAGATTAGGATAGATCAATTGTGAATATATTTAATAATAGATAAAATATGTTAAACTGATGTATTCCGTTCCCTTAAGTGAAGTTGAATGGTTCTTGTTGAAAAATTATGGTGGTTACCACTCTATTCCCTTAAACCAGATTAGTAGGAGAGCGAAAATAAATGCGGAATATTAACACAGAATTTGATAACGGAGTTCGGCCAATTATGCCTACGTCTCCGGAGCTGCTGCAGACTTATATTAAGGAGAAAAATACAATGTGTTTACAAACACTCACAACCCTCACTCAATTATGAACAAGAATTTTTCCTCACAAAATTCTCTCAAAGACACTCTCTTCTCTTTTTCTTCTTCAAATTTAAGGTATATTCTCTAAATGAGGGAGATGGGTTTATATAGACTTCAAAAACATGGGTTGGTGAAATTAGTCAATAAATTAGGCACCTCCATTTTGACAATTACCTAAATTAGGCACCTCCATTTTTTACTTTGACAATTCCCCAAATTAGGTACCTCCACTTTTGACAATGTCCTAAATTAGGCACCTCCATTTTTTACTAAAAAATGGTTGGTGCCTACTTCTTTGACAATCTCCCACTTGAAGACCGATTTCAATCTGTCTTCACATCTTGATCAATGCAACAGCTCTTCTACGACCTTGATACTAGTGTAGACCAACTGAAGCTGAGCACAGCTTCAGTTTATCAATAGTCACCGTCTTCGTCAACATGTCTGCCGGATTTTGAGTTCCACTAATCTTCTCAAGTTTCAAAATCCCATCTTCCAGAAGTGACCTGATAAAGTGATACCGCAACTGTATGTGCTTTGTTCTGGCATGAAAAGACGGATTCTTCGCTAGATGTATGGCACTTTGACTGTCACAATACAAGACATTATTTTCTTGCTTCTTGCCCAACTCCTCCAAGAAACCTTGGAGCCAAACTATTTCTTTGCTGGCTTCCGTGACAGCGACATATTCTGCTTCAGTTGTGGAGAGAGCAACTATCTTCTGTAATTGAGAGACCCAGCTTACTACCTCCTAGAGTATAGACATACCCTGTAGTGCTCTTTCTAACGTCAACATTTCCAGCTAAGTCAGCATCCACATAACCTGCTAGTGTCGTATCTCCATTTTTAAAACAAAGCGCCTTATCTGTGGTACCTCGAAGATATCTGAGAATCCATTTGACTGCTTCCCAGTGTGCCTTGCCTGGATTATTCATGTACTTGCTAACAGCTCCCACTGCTTGAGCAATATCTGGTCTGGTATAAACCATGGCATACATCAAACTTCCAATTGCTGAGGCATATGACACCTTTGCCATGTGTGTACGTTCCTCCTCCGTCTTCGGTGACTGTTCTTTGGAGAGTCTGAAATGAACACCTAAAGGTGTGCTCACTGATTTAGCATCTTGCATGTTGAATCTGGCTAGTACTTTGGTTATGTACTCAGCCTGTGATAACATCAAAGTCCCCGACTTCATGTCTCTCTTGATCCTCATTCCAAGAATCTGCTTTGCGGCGCCCAGATCTTTCATTGCAAACTGTTTTGACAATTCTTGCTTTAAATTTTTAATCTCTTGCATGTCTGAACCTGCAACGAGCATATCATCGACGTATAACAATAAAATAATAAAGCTATTGTCAAACTTCTTGATGTAGCAACAATGATCTGCTTGGCATCTTGTGAAACCGTTGCTACCCATAAAACTATCAAACTTTCTGTACCACTGTCTAGGAGCTTGTTTCAGACCATACAAACTCTTCTTCAACCTGCACACCATGTGTTTGTTGTCTTCCTTAATAAAGCCTTCCGGTTGCTTCATGTAGATCTCTTCCTCCAAATCTCCATGAAGGAATGCTGTCTTCACATCTAACTATTCAAGAAATAAATTTTCTGCTGCTACGATTTTCAATACCAGTCTGATTGTCGTAAGTTTCACGACTGGAGAGAAAATTTCAGTATAGTCAACACCTTCCTTTTGTTGAAACCTTTTACAACCAATCTTGCTTTGTAGCGTTTACTTCCATCATGCTCTTCTTTGATCCTGTAAATCCACTTGTTGTGGAGTGCTTTCTTGCCTTGTGGTAGTTCAACTAATTCCCATGTATGATTTGACATGAGTGAGTCCATCTCATCTTTCATGGCAGACTCCCACTTGATTGAATCCTCCACTTGCATTGCTTCATCATAGCACTCTGGTTCACCATTGTCTGTCAACAATAAGTAATGCAAAGAAAGCGAGTAACGTTGGATTGGTCTTGTAATTCTTGAGGAGAGTCTCAATTCTGGCGTGCTCGGCTCCTCTACTTCAGGACTATTCTGAACATCATTTTCAGAAATTTCCTCGAACTCAGCGAATTCTTTATTTTCAACATCTATCTTGGAGCTATTTGATTCTGCATTTAATCTGTCTTTGTACATCACATTCTCATTAAATATGACATCCCGGCTTCTGATGATCTTTTGATTTTCATAATCTCAAAACCGATAACCGAACTCATCACCACCATATCCAACAAAGACACATTTGTTTGACTTGGCATCTAATTTACTTCTTCCAGCAGAATCTATATGTATGTAAGAGATACAACCAAACACTCTTAAGTGTGAAAGGTTTACCTCTTTTTTGCTCCATGCTTCCTCTGGTATTCCACCATCCAGAGGTGCTGAAGGCCCACGGTTGATTAGGTAGGCAGCGGTGTTGACAGCTTCAGCCCATAAATTCTTGGGCAAGTCAGCATGTATCCTCATGCTTCTGGCACGTTCATTCAGAGTTCTGTTCATGCGCTCAGCTACGCCATTCTGTTGCGGTGTCATGGGAACTGTTTTCTCCATCTTGATTCCGCTGTTTGCGCAAAATTCTCTGAATCTTCTATCTCTGTACTCTCCTCCATTGTCAGACCTCAATCGTTTGACTTTCAAACCAGTTTCATTTTCTACCATGGCCTTCCATTTTCTGAATGTATCAAAGACTTCTGATTTCTTCTTCAGAAAATACACCCATACCTTTCTTGTTGAATCGTCAATGAATGTGACGTAATACAATGAGCCTGCAAGAGATGGAATTGGAGACGGTCCCCATACATCGGTATGGACCAACTCTAATTTTTCTGCCTTGGGTGTCTTGCCAATCTTTGAAAAACTGACCTTCTTTTGTTTTCCAAAGATACAATCTTCACATAGGCCGACATTGATACTTTTCAGTTCCGGCAACTTTCCTTTTGACAAAAGCGTCTTCATCCCTTTCTCGCTCATATGGCCAAGCCTTTGGTGCCATAGGTTTGATTTTTCATCTGCATCTGCTACTGAAATAACATTCTCTAAGTTTGAGGTTACATAGAGAGTGCCAGTTTTCTTACCACGAGCAATGACGAGTGCTCCTTTGGTAATCTTCCATTCACCGCTTTTGAAGGTTGTACCATAACCATCTTCATCAAGTTGTCCTACAGAGAGCAAATTCCTTTTAAGACCAGGAATATGTCTTACTCGTTGCAGCTTCCAGGTATTCCCATTTGACAACTTTAATCGGACATCCCCTTTTCCTACGATCTTTAAGGTTTCATCATCAGCTAGATGAACCTTCCCGAAATCACCACTGACATAGTTGTCCATGATTTCTTGGCATGGAGTGGCGTGAAAAGATGCCCCAGAATCTAAAATCCATGATTCAATTGGACTGTTAACACTTAGAATCATGACATCACCTGCTTCCTCGGTCACATTTGCAGATCCCTGTGCACCGCTATCTTTCTTTGGCGCTCTGTAATCTTTCTTAAAATAACCCTTCTTGCCGCAGTTATAACACTTGAAATCTTTCTTCCCCGATCTAGATTTGTCTCTTCTAGATTTTGATCTGCCACGATTTGAACTTTTTTCTAAAGTTCTCCCTCTAGATTCTGTGTGTAAAGCTGAAGAGGTAGATGCTTCACCCAATTCTCTTCGTCGAATTTCTTCACTCAACACCAGATCCCGAACATCATCGAATTTTAATTTGGTTTTTCCCGATGAGCTGCTGACCGCTGCAACGGTAGCATTCCAACTATCTGGTAGAGATGATAAGAGAATTAAAGCCCGAATTTCAGCATCAAATTCAATTTCTACTGAACTCAACTAGGTTGTGATTGTGTTGAATTCATTCAGATGTTGGGCCACTAATGCCCCTTCTGCTATTTGCAAATTGAATAACCGCTTCATCAAATGAACTTTGTTTGAAGCTGATGGCTTTTCATACATGTTGGAGAGAGCCGCCATTAGACCTGTTGTGGTCTTTTCTTTGGCGATGTTGAAAGCAACATTTCGTGATAATGTCAATCGAATAACTCCAAGGGCTTGTCTGTCGAGAAGATTTCATTCTTCATCTTTCATGCCTTCTGGCTTTATTCCTGAGAGAGGTTGATATAACTTTTTCTGGTACAGATAATCTTCAATCTGCATCTTCCATAAGCCAAAGTCCGCACCGTCGAACTTTTCAATTCTCACTTTTCCTTCATCTGCAGCTATCGCTTCTACTCGAATCTGGACTCCTTTGGATCATTTCTGACTGTTTCTGCAAACCACTGTGTACTAGGACACCTTTGTCGACAAATCAGAACTGCCGACAGAATTTCACTATTCACGAAATTCACTATTCACGTGAATAGTAATATTGCAAAAAATTGACAGAATTTATCACCCAAAGCTCTGATACCAGTTGTTGAAAAATTATGGTGATTACCACTCTATTCCCTTAAACCAGATTAGTAGGAGAGCGAAAATAAATGCGGAATATTAACACAGAATTTGATAACGGAGTTCGGCCAATTATGCCTACGTCTCCGGAGCTGCTGCAGACTTATATTAATGAGAAAAATACAATGTGTTTACAAACACTCACAACCCTCACTCAATTATGAACAAGAATTTTTCCTCACAAAATTCTCTCAAAGACACTCTCTTCTCTTTTTCTTCTTCAAATTTAAGGTATATTCTCCAAATGAGGGAGATGGGTTTATATAGGCTTCAAAAACATGGGTTGGTGAAATTAGTCAATAAATTAGGCACCTCCATTTTGACAATTACCTAAATTAGGCACCTCCATTTTTTACTTTGACAATTCCCCAAATTAGGTACCTCCACTTTTGACAATGTCCTAAATTAGACACCTCCATTTTTGACTAAAAAATGATTGGTGCCTACTTCTTTGACAGTTCTTTATAGAACTGTCAAGGGAAATGAGAACTGTATGCATTACTGTCATTTTGATATTCAATTGTGCTATTCAAATAAAATGATTTGTTGCCATGTTCTAGGCTTTACTTTTGAAGAGATTGGTAGCCTTCACTCAAGCAAAGGCAAGGTGTTGTGCTGTCATTTTTCATCAGATGGGAAATTACTAGTCAGTGCTGGACATGACAAAAAGGTGCTTTGAGATCATTTTAGTTGAGTTTTCCTTTCTCTTAGTATTTACAATAGTTTCAGCAGACTTGGCACTTTTTCATTTTCCTTTTGCAGGTTTTTATTTGGAACATGGAAACTTTTGATTTCATTAATTCTTCAGAAGGACATTCTCTTCTAGTTGCAGATGTTCGGTTTAGGCCAAATTCAACTATATTTGCCACATCCTCCTTTGATAGAACATTACAAATATGGGATGCAGTCAAAGTATTAATACTTCTCAACTCTTTAATCTACATTGTTTTATTTACTTTCTTTTTAAAATTTTGTTATCTTCTTTAGAGAATCAATACCTTATTACATTTCTGAAAATGACAATATTGTTGCTGCTTTTGCCCCTTTTCCTTATATTTTTCCATCTCATTGTTTAATGGATATTTATCGCTATCAACTCCTTGATATTATCTGTTTGAAAATCCAAGATAAAATGTCATTCCATGCTATTCTTGTCATTCCATATATCTGAATTATGCAAGAAATTTGTCACTTTATTTGTTACTTAAATGTATCTTAGTTGAACATTCCAACAGAAATATAATTGAAATGAAGTCCGACTGACGAATGCGGGACTTTTAGATTCTATTTCACATTTTGGATGTTGCTTTTAGAATTCACTTGCTGCATCTTACCTCGATCTAAGAATTTTTTTAGTGTTGTAGTTCAGTGCCCTAGCAAACTTAAAAAATAAGTTTCACATTGCCAGTTTTTAAGGTAACCAACCGTTGAGTATACTGTTACGTGTAAATATTTTTCCAATTCATAATAATTTATGGAATGGCTGTAATGGACCTGCTGGAGGAAAAGCTTGCTATTGAAACTTGAGTTACTCCTATTAGAATTATTAACTAAAGGATATCAAGATCAAGTACTGAAGTGATTTGCTGCACAGTGTTCCAACAATTATGTTTTTATTTTACTTCAGCAACTGGCCTTTGGATTAAGGACTACCTACCACAGGTTGGACCATGTCTAGGCTCATTGTTGAAACTCATTTTCTTCTCTGTTTTAGACTCAAAATAAAATACCTCTTGTATTTATTTGTACTACAGCCTTTTTTAAAAAATCTCTATATTCTTTAAAGTTTTGACCAAGCAAGTCTGCGATGCAATAATGCATTATAATTTTGATGTGCACTGCAGCCTAGCCGATCACTGTTCAAGCTTATTGGGCATGCTGAACAAGTGACAGCATTGGATTTCCATCCAAGAAAGGTGGACCTCCTTTGCTCATGTGACAGCAATGATGAGATGCGGTTATGGAATGTCAATCGTTGCGCTTGCTTAAATATCTCTAAGGTTAAATCTTGATCCTTGCACTCATGACGATTAGATTTAACATTACAGTAAACTAATATCAGAAATGGCAAATTGTTTGATTTTATTATTCTTTATATGTGTTCAACTTCATCGACAATATTGGTTTTAAATTTGAGAGATCGCTTCATGTTCCTGCAAGTGATTTTCTGTAGTGTTGTTGAGCAAGGGACACTGAATAACTTATAAATCCTACTGATGGATATTTCATGAGATGTGTGCTCAGCACAGGATATGCTGGAATAACTATGTAGTGTTTGAAAAGTTCATGTGTTTATAAATACTGACCTTCCTACTCACAGTTCATTAACTCTTTTACCATAATGATAGAATGAAAATCGATGCAAATGCACTTTGGAAGAGCAAATTTGTTCACCTGTTCACAGAATTTCTTAATTCTTTGAAACATTTAATTATCAAGCAACTTGAGTACATGGTAACATGTTCTGTAGAAATTCACTTGCAGGAGAATACATACCTTAGTTTGTTTTCTGGCTAGCCAATTCCATTTTTGTCCATTAAAGAGGATAAAACCCTCAGACAACCATATTCTGTGCCTTGTTTTCAATTCTTGAATCATTTCTCTAAAGCATTACAGTGGTAATTCTGTGATAATCTTTGGCAAGAGATGATGCTTGGTTCTATGAGATTTTATCAAGGCTAATCTTATCTAAATCTCCTGTGGGGTAACTAAAGGGAGCCACTAAACAAGTCAGATTCCAGCCTCAATACGGCAAGTTATTAGCTACTGCCAGTGGAAATAGTGTTAATGTAATTGATGTTGAGAATGACCGGGGCATTCAATTCAACCTGAAGGTAATCCTTAGAGATCCAAGTATTTCAGAAGGATATTGTTATATTTGGACCACATCTATGCATGAATTCTTTCTGGTGGCTCTAGCCCTCTGAGTTCTTTCTTTGTCCTTTCAGGGACATACCAAAGAAGTCCTTTCTCTTTGCTGGGATGTGACTGGGAATTATCTTGCATCAGTTAGTGAAGACAGTGCACGACTATGGTCACTTGTGGCAGGTGGAAGCTGCATGCATGAATTGCATTCAAGTGGCAACAAGTTCCAATCATGCACCTTTCATCCCGGATATTCACAACTCCTCATAATTGGCGGTTACCAGGTTATTGCTCCTTCAAATATTATACCTTGTAATATGATGAGGCTGATATGCCTTGTACTTGCATGCTTGTTTTTGAAGTTGCCCTGTGCTCGTTATTGGAGTGACACTGTATATTTGCTGCTAGTTATTTCTCCATTTGCTTGATTGGAAAAACTGAGATGATTTTTTTTTTCATGACGATGATTGTTATAAAAGAAAAGAGTTGTGAGAAATCAGAATACTCAGCATTGAGTCTTTTCCATATTTCTATTTTTAAAATGCAAAATTTGTCATCAGAATAACGCAATAAGGTCAAGTTCTCTAGTTTTTCTCTTACATGCGAACGATTAACAAATGGGGAACTTGTTGACTGAGATTTTAGTTGCATTGAAACAATTTTTTTTTTCTCATTTCTGTATTACACATCACAAGTAACCTGCAAACCAGTATTTGACGTATCTTCTGTACATCATGTTATGTATCTGCTGTAGGTCTTGCTCAAATTTACCCATGTTTCCTTTTTATCTTGTTCTTCCACATATCGTCCTTCCTAGGAAGATCTAATGGCTTGAGTTTTACTGCAGTCCCTTGAGTTTTGGAATACAATTGAGGGCAGCAAAACATGGTCATTTTCAGCACACAATGGACTAATTGCTGCACTGGCTGATTCATTAGAGACAGAAATGATTGCATCAGCAAGCCATGACCAATGCGTCAAGTTATGGAAATGAGTGCCATACGGATGCTAGAGGTTTGTGAATTAGGTAAATCTAATAGGTTCAAGATACATTTCATGGGTTCTGACTTCTGACAGAAATGTAAATGCTGTTTGTCAAGAATAAATGCAGCACAGCTCAACATATAGCTTTTATCATACCATGAAAGGCGAAGATAGAATACATGGAATCATATGTCTCACAAAAGGTATACAAACTCACAAATATAATCAAATGTATGAATCATGAACAAATAGCAGTAAAATGTTTTGTTTGTTTGATTTCTAACCCTTCCAGTTCAAGTTCTTCTCCCAATTGAAAGTAGTTTAGAATGAGTAATATTTGTCATTCAATGTCTCATTTGCAATTACATCTTCAATGTGTTCAGTTTGCATTGAAATTAGGAATGAAATAAAAATTCTTAAAAACAGAATTTCTTTTAAAGTTTACAAGAAACTAAAATTTTCGTGATAAGAAATTTTTTTCCAAATTCTTTTATATTTTTATGCTTGGACTAGGATCTAGACTTCCATTTATAAGTCCTTTCCATCATGCTTCAGGGATAAACTACTGTACAATAAGCAGTCATGACCAGTCAGGAATAAAGTTTTAGGGGGGGTGGGGTGAGTAAATTTTTCAAGTAAAAAATAAATTGCTGGACAAATTAAAAATAAAAATAAAAATTTAATATTATAATAAAATTTTAATTTTCTTATATTATTTATTAAATTTTAAAATTTTATTAAATTTTTTATATATTTTTTTATTTTTAATTCTTGAATCTATTAATTTATTTAGATGATTTTATTTAATTAAATTTTATAAAAATATTATTTCAAATGAAATTATTACTTTTAACATATTCATAATTAAATTAAAAATTTATAATAATAATCTAAATATTTAATTATAAAATTTTAAATTTACAAAAAAATAATAATATATTTATTTATTTTTATTTTTATATAAAAACTCCAAAAATTTATATATATACATATATATAATTTAAATAATTATAAATATATATAATTATATAATACTTTATATATATAAATATAATATATATATATATATATGTATGTATGTATGTATGTAGAAGGTGTGGGAGGAGGGGAGGGGAGGTCCATTACCCCCTAGGACCGCCCCCCTCCCCCCCTTCCCGGCCATGACTATAGCTTTATACTTTGATTCAGTAGGCATTGCGAGCTCACAAATATGATTATAAATAATCAATTGATGATTTTAATAAATTTATTATAAACTTGTATTTACATATTATGGGATTAAATGCATTTTTAGTTCATGGTCTTAATGCAATAAGGGCAAAAGCAAAATTTTTTTTTCTCTTTCTCTCCCTTAGGTTGAGAGGAATGTTATTGAAAGAAAAAGGTTGAAAGAAATTAGTTATATGATGTCAATGAAAAATAAGTGGCACTTTTTGTTTGATATATAGTAAATATTTTGATTACAATCCAGGTTAAGCTAGTAAGGTACGGATTGACAATTGAAATGGAGGTAACCATTATTACTAGATAGGCAAATGAGCTAACTAGATTTGATTCAATCAATTTGATGACTAGGATTAAACCAATTATTTGTGTCGACTCTAATTTAAAATTTTAATAAATCTATATTATTGATTCTGATTCCGTTTCAGTTTGTGCATTTTATAAGTCAAAACTAATTGAATCAGATAAAACTGTCTAAAACTTATCGATGATGATCGATTTTACAATTTTTTTCCTTTTAAATGGTTGATTTAGGATAATAGATTATTATAGTTGGTTTGACATGCTTAAAATCAACCAAATCAACTAACACTCATTGCTAAGTTGTTTTCTGCCAAGCAGGTAGTTCACAACATGACCACGGAAAGAAAAAAAAAATGAAATGCTTTTAGCCTATGTTTGGATGGAGATAAATTAGAGGAGAAATCAAATTTACTTTAATGAAGGAAAGGAGAGTAATGTAAAAGTTATTTACTTTAAATTACTTTTTATTGTTTGGTAGTTTAAATAAAAGAGGGTATATTTTAAATTTTCCTCCTATTATAAAATTAAAAGAAATAAAATTAGAAAAAATATTTTACTTTTTTACCCTTTTAAATTAGGGGTGAGTGTTAGGTTTGTCGATTAATTAATCTATTAAATAAAAAATGAACTGAAAATTTTGAATACATAATTTTTTAACTGAACTGACTGAATTTTAATTTTAGTCGATTCTATTAATTAACTGAATCGAGTTGGTCGATTCGGTTAATTATCCACCTAACTAAATATGTTAGATTAATTTTTTTAACAAATGTCATGATATCAAATCAATAAGTTCTAAAATAGTTAAGAATAAATTAACTATTTTTTATTGGGTCAGTAAGAATAAATTAACTATTTATATATTATATTTTAATGAAAAAATTGTGTAGTATATATCATTGAAGGAGTTAAAAAAATGATAAATTACATGTCAAATAAATCAAGTTATGATAATAATTAATTATATATATGATTGAAAAATATTTCTGAAAAATTTATTAATTATAAATTAAATAGAAGTATTCAGTAAGAATAAATTAACTATATATATATTATATATCATTAAAGGAATTATGTAACATATATCATTGAGGAAATTAAACAAAGGACAAATTACATGTCAAATAAATCAAATTATGATAATAATTAATTATATATATGATAGAAAAGTATTTATGAAAAATTTATTAATTATAAATTAATTAGAAGTATGTAATAGTTTATTCAAAAAAGGTATGTAATTGTAGAAATTATATAGAGGTATGTAATAGTTTATTAAAAAAATATGTAATAGTAGAAAAAGACCCAAAGCCAATAGAAATATTATGTGTATGTCATAATTTTTTATAAATATGCCATAATTATTTATTAGTTTACCATAATTTTTTTTATTGATATGCCATAATTATTTATGAGTTTGTCATAATCATTTATGAGCTTGCCATAATTTTTTTTAAAATTTTTTATATGTAAATAATGCATAATATTTAGAAAGTTAAATATGTTTAGGGTTTATTTTTTAATTTTTTTAAAAATTTTGATATCTAAATATATATATATATATAAAATTAATTTTGGCAAGGTATATTATTATAATTATATTTAATTTAAATATATTAATTTTAATAAATACGATTAATTTAATTTTGGGGTTAAAAGTGTTAGATTATGTTTTTTTAACTAAAGTTTTCAAAAACATATATACATGTATAGATATATAATAAAATTAAGTAATTTTTAATGAAGTAATTTTTTTTCTAAATAATATATTATGCTAAATTTTAGTCTCTTTATTATCTTTTATTTTAATTAAGTTATTAATTAATAAAGACTCACAACGTAAAAATTTAGAGATGTACTAAATGAATCTACATTAAAAAAAGTATAGCTTATATATAGATGCACATGTTATTTGAGTTGACATTTAGTAAAGCGCCCTCAGATTTATCGTCATTTACTTTAGGTCTCATTTGGCTGAAATTTCATATCCTAAAACATAATTGAAATATAATCAAGCGAAATTTAAATTAAAATGATTTAAAAATTTAGATAGAATTGATTAGAAAAATAAAAAATATTTATTATATTTTAATTTAAAATTTTAAAAAATTAATTTTAACCAACATATATATCTTTGATTGGTTTAAAAAAAAATTATAAATAAAAAATTAAATGATTTATGAAAAATCGACTAAGAATAAATCAATAAATAATTATGGCGAATATATAAATAATTATGGCATATCCATAAAAAATTGTCATACACGTAAATTCTTATGATACATCCATAAATAATTATGGTATACCCATAAAAAATTATTGTATACACATTAATCGGTTAAAAGGTTAACCGATCAATAAAAGTCGATTAACCGTTAACCGAATCGAAACTCAATTTTATGTAAACTTATAATCGAAACCGATGATATATAGTCATGGTCGATTAACTAAATCGATTAACCAGTCAGTTAATCGAATTTTGCTCATTTATAATTTTAATAAAAAATAATAATATTTTTTAATTTTACTTGCTAATTTCTTTTTTTCTTTTTATACAAATGCTCAACTTTCATTAAGTATCACCTGTATTCATTACACATTATAATTTTAAAATGTCAAACCACTCCAACTTGTATATATCAAGTGTAATTCTAATCACTTCAATCCTTAATACAGTCAAAGATATATTTCTATATGAATAAGTTACCATCCATATAATTACATCAAAATTACCTTATTAATGTTTGTATTTTCATAATCTAATACATTAACAAGTACAAAAGTTAAGAAGTTGTGATATACATAATAAACAACTTCTAACACTTGTAATTTTCCCAAAAAGATTCAGACCCAAGGTTTGAGTGGTATCATTCCATATATCTACTAGATGCTTGTATATCTGCTAGTTTCTTGTGGTCCAAAAAGTATCATTCTTGCAAAAACATGATAACTAAAATGCATCTCACAAAGAGTTATCAACATCACAAATCAAATGCAACAAGTATTCTTTGCGCTCATGTTCCGGACATCCGAAGAATCTCCCCATCCTAATGACGTTCTTTGTAATAAAATCATAAGCCTTATATCCAAAAGAAACATCAAAGCCAATTTTGACAAGCTCATCATACACTTTTTGCTCCGAATAAATACGTTGGCATGTTCTTTCTACAATAACATTTCCTTCTTTGAGAACCTCAACATCATTATCAATAGCCCCTTTGATCTCATAGTCATCTGTTGCTTTACAACTCTTCCTTTTCTTTTTTTCTGTTGATGTTGTAGAAGCACATTCACAATTCATTTTAAAAGTAGCAGTACCTAGTGTTGTTGCAGGAGTACTTAGTTTTTATCTATTATGGATTGATGAATCAACTTTGGCCGAAGACAAAGATAATGGACAATATAACAAATTAGTTGTACAATAGCTATTTGCCTTGTTCTATCCCATTCTTCCAACTCATCATCCAAGTCATCTTTTAAAAGAGTTTATGAATGTAAATTATCCATATTGTCCATCTTTTTATAACATATAAGATTATTATTAACCACATAACACACCAAATATATTCATGAAATAATGAAAGTTGCAATAAGATATTATGTCCTATTTATTAACTTTATATCATACTATGTCAGCTCATAAAAAAGAAAAAAGAAAAGTTGAAAAACTGAAAAATTGGTATACTAATATCCTAATTTAACCATTAATTAAGCATTATGCACCATATGTAGCTGTACAACAATTTAATTTAAAGAAGAAAACCATTTGTTAAAATAACATATGAATCTACTAAACAAATCTCCAATAACAAACTAAAATAGTTATGCTTCTTGATTTGTCAAAATAGTTATGCTTCTTGATTTGAGATTGAGTACTTTGATGCCTTACTAAAATTTCATGCCTTATTGGAAACAAGTGCCTTATAATTATGGGCCCTAATTTTTAAAAATGAACATAGTAATATATATATATATATACATATATATTTTAATTGTTTTAGTCGCATATTACTAGCATAGCAATGCCACTCATCTTTCTATTACTTATATTCATAATCACCTCTCAATTTGAGTGAAGACAACAACTTGTAAGTGATTTATTATTTTAATGCATTTGCTCTCAATTTGGGTGGAGACAATAACTTGTAAGTGATTTATTATTTTAATGCATTTGCTTGGTGATAATTCATTTACAATTGTACATTATTTGATGCTATTGTGGACACAGGTGGACATTTTTCAGGGTTTATGAATTTGGAGCTTAAACACAGACTCTCTCTCCTGTTGCCAACAAATCCCAAATGACTCGTCAATTAAATTATATTGCTTAGTTCATATATCAAATGGCTCACTACATGCTTCAAGATGACGTCAACAGACATGAAAAGGAGGTATATGCTATTCTCTCTTTGTTATTGATGCTTGCAAGCATTTATGCCCTCACTTAAGTTTCTGATTTGGGGTTTAATAAGAGACAACTTAAACAAATTCATCAAAGCAATGGGTACCCATTAGAGGAAAATTTGAGAACTTGAAGATAAATGGTGAAAGAATTTAGGCACCTCTTTTGAACTCAATTCAGTACCTTTTTTAATGAGAAAACCCAAAAGCTCAAATCTTGATTTCCAATCTAAACAAGCTTTAATTGATTACCAAATAAGAGAAATTTAAGTTAGTACCTTCGAATTACTTTCCTATTTGCAGATTAAATTAATTTTACTTTCTCATTTATTAATCTTTGAGATATGTTTTGCAGTTATATAAGCTTAAACAAGAGCAAATTATGAAGCAGAAACATGACTCTTTGAACTGGGAAAGGTAATCCAATAGGTACGATAATCACATTAAACTTAATAAGAGACAAACAAATTCATCAAAGCAAAGGGAGAGCTTCTCGCATTAAATACAAACATGTTGAATTTTTTTCTTTTTTTGTTGTGCTCTTCACAAAACTTGGACAAGAGCTTCAATGAAAGAGAACAACATCAATGGCGAGCTGGAACAAAAGAACGTCATTGTTTGTGCTTCAAAATATCTTTGTTATTTATTATATATTAGAAGGTTATAATAGTAATTTTATCTAATTAGGCAAAAACTCACCTCAATTTACTCTCCTTTCCCACCACTTTAGAGGGAAATATTTGGGGAGTTGGAGAATACATTTGGAAAATAAATTTACACCACTTTACTCTCGTTTACTCTGCTATTAATTTTCCCAAATAAGAGAAAGTGAAGTAATTTCTATTTACCTCAAATTACTCTCAACCAAAAATTGAAATGGAGGTAACCGGTATCACTGGATAGACAAATGAGCTAACCCGATTTGGTTTGATTCAATTAATTTGACCGACCAAGATTAAACCAACTGTTTAGATCGACTTTAATTTAAAATTTTAATAAATCCATATTATTGATTCTGACATTATTTTAATTTAAAATTTTATTAAATCTATATTATCGATTCTGACTCGATTTCAATTTGCACATTTTATAAATCAAAACTAATCAAATCCGATAAAACTATGTAAAATTGACCGATGATCAACGATTTTGTAAATTTTTTTTCCTTTTAAATGGTTAATTTAGGATAATAGATTATTATAGTGGGATTGACGGGCTTCTAAAATGTGATCAAATCAACAAACACTCATAGCTAAGTTGTTTTCTGCCAAGCAGGTAGTTCACAACATGACCACGGAAAGAAAAAAAATGAAACGCTTTTACGGTCAAGCAATATTAATTTTAAAAGTAACTAGCTACAGTTGAAGGCATTGCTCTGATCGAAAGAAACTAAAAAAAAAAGACTGAATCTTGTTCTTGTTTTCATTGGCTTTTACTAAGAACCTCTTGTGCATAATGGGCATTGAATAATAAAAGAAATAGCAAAAAAAATCCTCTTATATTCATTATTTCCACAGTTCTTCCATTGGAATCCCTCGCTCACGAGCGAACATCCCGAAACTGCCTCATTTTTTGAACTGCAACAACTGTAGCTCTAGCTTTGTTGAGGGAATTCTTACTTCCAATTTGCTTTCCCAAAGCATTCTCAACGCCTGCCATTTCGAGAACGATTCTTACAGCACCTCCAGCAATCACCCCAGTACCGGGTGAGGCAGGTCTAAGCATCACCTTTGCTGCCCCATAATCTCCCTCAGATCTGCCATTCATTTACTTGAAAGAATTATTACAGAATGTATTTGCAGGCAGGCTGAGGCTAGTTTACTACTAAGATCATCATGAATTACAGACATGTTATGTGCAAAATCGATATAAATGAAACGCAAGCCATGCTCCTGTGACTACAATATGCAATATTAATAGAGCAAAATTCTTATCTACATTCTTAAATCTTGAAATAAAAGGGGCAAACTTTAAGGAATGTAGGACCATAAGTTTCCATCACACTCAAATTTCAGCAAATTTCCATGGATATTGCACATGCCCAGTTCTAGCCATGAAAGAAGGTTCACTTCATATCAATTGCAAGCTATCAATACTAAACAAATGGCTTGAATAAAATTAAACAAAAAAGACTTTAATGCAGATTTTCCATACTATCCTTGCAACTAAGGAAGTAGAAAACCCCAAAATGAATACCCTTCAGAGCGTACAACTTGAAAACATAGAAGCCAATGTACTTCAAACTACCTAAAATATTTAGCTTTCCTAAGAAATACATACAATCCAGCATCTCGGGTGACTAGGTTCTATACAATGATGGAAGTTAAGAAAATCCCCCTGGTCCAGCAGCTTTGATAAACAAACTTCAACATTATGAAAGCACTCACATCTAATAATGACGAATAAATTCCTGACCAATCTTTTCACCATCTGGATGGATCTCACACTGCTATAATGTATAGTGGTGCACTAAACCTCACTCTATCAGCCTAAAGTTGGGTTTGCAATATTAGCACACTGCAACAACCAGATTATTAAGTGCTCCAAGGCCAATATCAGCACAATGATGAAAGTCATGTATGGCCCATTTCAAAAAATTAATTCCATCTTTGGGCATTTAAGTTCAACCATCATCCAAGTTTAGATCAAACTAGCTCAGTAATGCCACGGAGTGAAGGAATGGCCCATGTCAAAGCTTGGAGACAAGATGACAAAGGCAAGGCTTAGGTTGGTGAAGTATGACTTTTGAAAAATGATGGGAATCCATACCTTTGAGAAACAATTAAAGCGAGCGAAGAGCAAAAGAAATCCACTGCCCCCAATCCACTCTCAAAATATTTGCACTTAGCACCTTAACAGTCTCTGCTCAGCATGCTAAATATTGATAATTCCAAATGCTTATGGCACTTCTAAGGATCTTGCATAACTGGCGTTCCCAGATTTTGCATTGAAACCTAGATATCCCATAAAAGGGTGTAATTTTTGCCATAAATTTGAAGGATGTTTCTCTGCAGTGTAAGGGATTATTTAAAGAGTAAATGTGCTACTTGATAGAAATGAGTAAATGTGGAGTTTGAAATTTCCATCACCTAAATGATGGCCTACTTGATAGAAAAGAGTAAATGTGGAGTTTGAAATTTTTTAAAGAGAAAATTATATAAAATATATTTTTATATTATTCTTTATAATTTTATAGTTTTCCATTTATACTTTTTTATTTTACATTTATTTATATAAACGAATATTTATCATATATTTAATATATAACATATTCAACATATATTATATTTTTATAATTTAACATATTCAACATATATTATATTTTTATAATTTTTTTATCTATATAATATTTTTATAAAATTTTTTATTTATATAATATTTTTATAAATTTTTTATTTGTGTATCATTTATTTAATTTTTTACTTTTAAAAGTTTTCTTTTTAAAAAAATTTTATGATTTTCATCAAAAATAAAATTAGAGAAAATTATAATAAACGAATAGCCAGTTACTCAGCCCAACCTATTTGGTTATAGTCTCTCTACTATGGGCCTTCGATGAACCATGATCATTTCTTTTTTTTTTGTTTGACATTAACACGTGTTAAGCAGCTAAACCGCCACCCAACGAGGTCATACGATAAGCCCAAACTCTACGCGTGGCATCAACTCGGCTACGTGTTGCTTAAATAAGCTTTGCCACATTTTCAACTTCATCCATATAAACCAGAGCAAAGATTGATCGATGAAACAAATAACAATCCTCAACAATGGCTGCTATTTCCATTACTAAAAGCGTAATGCTTAATCTCTCAAAAACCTTCCCTCATTCCCCTCGTCTTTTTATCGGTTCCTCTCACAGAGTCTCTCAGGTCTACTTCACCTCTGCCTCCAAACACGACCAGGTATTACATTAATTTTAAAGCTTTATAATTTGAATTCAATTAATAGATTCGTCTGCATGATCTGGTGTTATTTTGATAAATCAAACGCACACTTAAATAATGAAATATCAATATCTTATATATAATGAGAAATGAATTCTCATATATAAATATATTTGTTTCAGGGACGAAATGCAGAGGAAGAGAACAGAAAAAAAAGGATCTGATTTCATTGATATGGCTAAAAAATACAAAGGAAAGTATGGAGAAAGCAAAAGAACGATCTGAAGAAATGAAAGAGAAGACGAAAGAGCGCCCAAAGGAAATGAAAGAGAGAGCCAAAGAAACTACTGATAGCATGGCTCAATCGGCAGCCGAGAAAACCAGAGAAGCAACAGAGAGCGCAGAGAAAGCGAAAGAGAAAACCAAAGAATATGCTTATGACGCTAAAGAGAAGGCAAAAGAAGGGACAGTGAAAGTGTCAGAGACTGCACATGATGTAAAAGAGAAGGCTAAAGAATACGCAGAAACGGCGACAGATAAGGCGAGAGATGGGACTGTTAAGGTGGTGGAAACGGCGGGGAGTGCAGGAGAGAAGGCGAAGCAGACAGTGAAAGGAGCGTAGGATGCGGCTAAGGGCACCACACAAAAGGATAAAGAGACACTGGTAGGGAAAGATGATGATGATGATAAAAGAGAGAAGACGATGGATGAGGATGTGGTGGATTTGAGGTGGCGCGCTGATGCCGGAGAGAGTGATGATGGCCGTGAGAAAAAGTGATTAATTGATTTAAGGAGTTGTTTGGTTTAGTCCTTTTCGTTTTGACTTCTTGTTAACAAAATAAAATATTATTGCAAACATATCATATGGTTAGTGACAAAAAAAAAACAATCATATGGTTTTAATCTCAACTGAGATCTTTCTTGTTGTTTTTTTTATTATTATTTTTCAATGCAAACATATAGTAAAATTAAAAGAAATTATGTATGAGGCTCTCTAAAATTAGATTTTAGTTGAAATGGTAAATTAATTAGATAATAGTATGTGGTGATATATTTAAAAAATATATATTATTTTATAATTTATTTACGTGAATCTTGAAATTTTCTAAAGTACAATGCTAATCCCGATCTTATAGTTTTAAGTATTAATTCATTTCGACAAATTATTAAAGATGTCATAGTTTAAAAATGATCAGTTAATATTTGAAAATTACACATCTATATATAATTGTTGTAATATTCCTATTATTATGTTACATAAAACTTAGATAAAAAAATGTAATATAATAAGTAGATTGATGTAGCTTTGTAGTTAGGAGTTTGATGGTCGGGATTGTGTTATTTTTGTTTATGTTATTTTTATTTAGTAGTTAGGAGTTTGATGGTCGGAATTGTGTTATTATTTTTTTTATGTTTTGAGTTTGAAAATCTAAATTTTAAGTGTTTTATTTAATTAATAAAAAACAGTAGATTAAGAAATTTGTCAAATATTTTAAAAAATCACAAAAATTAAAAAATAGACTTAACATTTACAAAAATTTTCCATAATTTTAACTATTGAATTATATTGTTAAGATGCAAAATGAACTAAGAAAAAAAGGTAAAATATTTTAAAAAATATAATTTAAATTTATAAATAAAATTAGAAACTTCTATATAATTCTTTTAGCATTTCATTAATGTTTTTAATCGAGTTTCCAAAAGAATTAAAAGAATGATAAAATGCACTGAGAAATCATACAATTCAAATTTATATATAACAATTATATTAATGTACATTTCAAATTTATATATAACAATTATATTAATGTACATTCGATAATTATTTTTTATGAGTTTTATCATCAATCTATTTAATTTATAATTTTGAAAAATTGTATAAAATTATTGTCAAAGTTGCAAAGTTGATAAAAAGAAATAAAATATTTTAAAAAATCATACATTAAATACAGAACTTATTATTTATCATTTCTACATCTATTGCAGATCCAATTAATTATTTCTTTATGCAATTTAAATTTACTTCAAATAAAAATTGAATAATTATGAATTAAAAAAATACAAATCAAACTTGTATTTGAAGTCTGTAATTTTGTGCATATATAATCGATATTTATGCATTATACGGTTATATAATTATATTAAATTATTTTTTATTTCATTAATTTATTTTATAATTATCATCTCAAATTGAAATATAATAATAGTTATATATATAGAGAGAGAGAGAGAAATTTGCACGGATTAATCAAAAAGACAATGAAGTCTATGAAAACTTTCATAATTAGATTTTGATGATGATATTAATTACAATTAATGTAATAATCCTTCTTTTTTTTTTTTCTAATGTTGAGTTAATTGTCTCTGGACTTCTCCATTTTCCAACATTTGATGTCCAGGCAATTCAAAGAACAGAGTTCGGCCCAGCCCTTACGATTAAGAGGATATTTAGGTTGAATAAAGCCCATATCCTATCCCATGGAGACTACGTAAACGTTTTCTTTAAATTACTATACCATTTCTAAATTAGTTATACTTAATATTTTAGTTGCTACTATTATTATTATTTAAAAAATAAAATTTTTTATTTTAAAATTAATTTAATAAAAAAAATAAAATTTTGAGAATTAAAATATTTTATAATATAATAATTCAAAAACTATAAATACATTATAATTTAAGATTTTGAAAATGAAAATATTATATAAATTGAAATAGCAAAAACCAAAATATAGAAATAAGATGTACAATTTTACAGACAATAACTAATTAAAATATTAATTAAATGTTAATAAATCTTAAGAATTGAGAATATTAATTTTGATAAATTAGGACATAAGACATTAATTATGATAAATTTTAAAATTGCTTTATAATATTTTTTTCTTATTAATATTCACACATTGTTCTCCTTTTAATTAGTTTTAAAACATATACAATATAAATAATAAAAAAAGAACGTAGAAGGGTTAATACTTAGCAAAGGGCACATCACAAAAGATATCAATACCAATGCCATCATCGTCCCCACCCCACTGTTAACAACACTACAACTTACAACAAAACAAAGAAGCGTTTTTTTTTTTGGGTTTGTTGTTCAACATCAGGTGGTGGTGGCGCTGTAGGAGCAGTTGTAACTCCTCCGTCCTAACGGATATTGGCGTCATCCGTTCCCTCTTTCAGTTACGTGGCTGTGGGCACGTGCTTCTCCCATGCTCTAACAAATTCCAACTTCACTCTCTCCCACTTACCAACACTAAAATAAATTTTATTTCTATATTTTAGGAGTAATTTAATTTAATTACTATTTTTATTTTCATTATTCAATTGCAGTGTCACATACTACCCGTTTTTAGCTGGTAAGTTCCAATTTCCAAATTTAATTCCTATTTTATTTATATGGGATGATAATATTTAAAATTTCTATAACTAAACATATAAAATTATTTATGAGAAAACATAAATTTTAATTACTTCTAATTAATATTTTTAATGAAATTTTTTTCTGCATAATGGTTTACACATGAATGACTTGGATTTACTTAATTAAATCTTGTATTTTTTTTTAAATGATTTGTCGTATTCCGCTTATAAATTTTATCAATTTCATTGATACTTGTATTCTTAATTATATTATGAAAATAATATTTATTTTACTTTTATTTATTTAAATGGTCCAAAAAAATTTATTAGAAAAATTTAAATAAAAATGAAATACAAAATTATATAATTTATTGGTAATTTCAAGTAAATATTTTAATTAGAATATCAGTAAGATAATAAAATATATTTTATATTTTATCGTGAAAAAATTTAAATTTTTTTTAAAAATAATTTATTTTAGAATATATTTTTTAAAAAAATTACTATATATTATTATTTAATTAATTTATCACTCAAACAAAAATATTTAGTTAAACTTATTATCATATAATTTCTGTTATTTACTTCTACTTAAGATAATCAAATTTGTCCAAAAAAAAATATTCAATATCTAAAAAGGTGTTTGGCTTAGCTAATCAAATTTAGCATATAAACCACAAAAGTCCTTGCAAGCTAATCTAATATGAATATATACGTATTTAAAATTTTAAATATTTATTTATTTATTTTGAGTGTTTATAAATAATTAAAAATATTTAGTATATTCAGTAAAAAAATAATTTATAAACACGTTTATTATTAAAATAATTAAAAAATATAAAATTATATTAGTAAAAGTATTTATTAAAATAAATAAAAATAATATAGTAAATTACTTGATTAAATTAGTTTATAATATAAATATTTACATGCACTAAAATAATAAGTTGGTACTCTTAATTATTTAACTTATAAATTAATAAAATTATATAAATAAATATGTCAGCTTAAATTTAGAGATTATAAATTAATTTGATCAACTTATAATTTAAGATAAATACCCTCTAAATCTTATTATAATTCTAATAATAAGATATATATATATAGTCATTTACAAAGTCTTAATGCAATTTTTTCCCCAAATAACTTGATTGATTTGAGCAAGAGAATGTAACTATCAGCCACATCTGGAGGTGTTACTAATTGATTTATAACAGAAATAGATTTCAAATCGAAAGCAAGTACTAGTTCAATTATAAGTGGAGATATGGACAAAATGTATGTAAAAATTTTTCCACATCCTAAGCATCATTGGCATTGTCTAATGTAAGATTACGGAAATTAGATTAATTAATTAATTAATTAAACTGAGGTTATCATTGTCTTTTTAGTGCCAATGAGCATCCAAATTGCCAGGAAAGTGTGATGATGTCAGAGACAACAGAAAAGAAGAAGGAAAAAAAATAATTAATAAATTAATAATAGAGCGTAGAAGATCGTTTGTAGACAGAGAAATACAAAAGTGGAATGAGAGAGAAAATCAAAACTAAAGCAAAAAACAAGAACAAACGAGTAGCTGAAACTCTGACACATACACACAGCCACCACCCACGCCACTTTCCTTGGCCGCGCCCGCGAGCGCCGCCTCTTTACTGATCTTTCAGTTCTTCGTCTAATTGTACCAACAGATAGTTTAATAGCTCAATAGATCTGTCTTCATCCTTCTATAATTCTATTTCTATTGTTCTTATTAGCTAACCCTTCTAATATAAATTTTTTTATGTGAAAATATGCGCCATGTTTATCGTTTGTCTCGGTCAGTGAGAGCTGGGACTGAATTGAAACAAACCCATTAGGTGTATGTGTGTGTTCATGGTGGCAGACTGTACTACTTTTGACTGAATTACTCCATCCAAATCCAATCCAATCCAATACAGTACTATTTCTCCAGATTAAGACCTCCCGTTTGTTGGCTAATTGGCTTTGTCCCCTCCCGACACCCGTACACAGTCTTCTCTCTCTATCTCCTTCTCCCACATAAAAGCAGGTGATTCTTCTCAATCTTCTTCTTGTTTCTATCTCTCTTTATTTAAGTTTATAGAGACAGAGAGATAAAGAGAGGTGGGGGGGTTAAAAAAAATCTTGAAGGATTCAGTTGGGTTTTGTGGATATGGTGAAAATTTATTGTTGAGAGAGAATAATAAGAAGAAGAAGGAAGAAACCTTGGTTTGTTTTGGCGGTTGGTGGGTATGCACAAGGTAATAATCGCCGGTTGTTTTCAACTGTTAGATTATCTCAATAACCAGACAGACACGTTTACTTCATTCTCTTGTCTATATTTTGAAACGCTTCAATCTCTTAAAACCTGCATGCACCTCACTACTAAAGCTCAAGCAGCCAATCCATTTCTTAACTGTTCGTTTCTTGACAAACCCCATAAACCAAAACCAAACAAAAAAGCAAAGAAAGAATATAGAGTAGTTTTTTCTTGTGCTTGAGATCGATATGCAGCAAGATAAAGGAGGGAGTAGGGAAAAGATCATGAAACAAAATCAAGATCGGAGGTTAAAACCGATGGAAGGGGGAAATCAGAATCAGAATCAACAACAACAACATCAGCAGCACCAGAAATGCCCTCGCTGTGAGTCTCTCAATACAAAATTCTGTTATTACAATAATTACAGTCTCTCTCAGCCCCGCTACTTTTGCAAGACTTGTAGAAGATACTGGACTCAAGGTGGAACCTTAAGGAATGTTCCTGTTGGAGGCGGTTGCCGGAAAGGAAAGAAAGCAAAAACATCAACAAATGCTTCTTCAAGTGAGAATTCTTCTAGGTGTCAATCACAGAATACAAATTCAGGTAATACTACTGCAAGTCATGTTTTGATGAGTAAAGATCAGTCAGGGAATTTGGTTTCACCTCATCATCCTGCAATTTCTTCACTTGGGCCTCAGCCTTATTATTCTGGTGGTAGTTTTTTGGGTTCCTTAGCTGCAATTCAATCTTTGACTAACCAACCACCATCTCAGTCTTTCAGTCTAAATTTACCGGTGAATCTTGGCAATGATTTGGGAGGTCCTTCAAATCTTAGTCTTTTGCATGGGTTTAATACTATCCCTTCTTATGGGTCACAACAACATCAGCAGCAGCAGCAAATTCAACAGCAAAGGCAATTTCACCAAATGGGTAATAGAGATACAAAAAGTAATGGAGACCATTCTCATTTTTATCCCATCTCTTCTTCTAATCCTCAGCCCCAAAATTGGAACCACCAAGCTTTTATCAACAATACTAACCCCACAACTACTCTATCTGATACTGCTTTGTGGAGTATCAGCACCAGCACCACCACAGCCAACACTAATAACAGCAGCAACACCACCACCACTGGCGGTTCCTTTCCTTTGAACCTAGCTGATCATCATCATCATCATCAGTGGCAGCATCTACCAGGTTATGGTCCTCCACCATGAGACATTTTTTTGGCTTCTTGTATACAGATTACCAATGAAATCTTTCTTTCACTTTTTTTTTTCGGATTGCCTGTTTTTCTTTACATTGTTAAAAATCGAAATGGGTTTGATTTGGTATATTGGGGTATAATTATGATGATATGGTGTAAATGGAAAAATTAGAGGGTACTGGACTATTGTTATGTTTATTATATCATATAGTCATAGAGAGATTAATTTCTGGTTTTGGGTTATGTTGTTTTCAACTCCTTTTTTTTAAATCAAAGATAATATATATGTTTGCTTAATTAAGCTTTTGCTTTGTTTTATTTTATCATTTATATCAATTTCCAATTCTCGTTCAAAAGCTAGTTTGAGTTTACTTAAAGAAGGGTGTTGATTAGGGTTTAGTATGAGAATACCAAAAAAGAAGAAGCTTTAAAAGAAAATGGAAGAATGAGTAGAAGGTAAAGATAGTAGTGGAGGGGGGGATGTCCTTGTAAAAGTTATTGGACAAGATGGTTTGTTCTTTGTGCATGTGGGTGACTGACCATACATTGATACAAAGTTGTTGCTTTTACATGTTCAATTCTGCGTCTTTAATGGCTCCTCTCAACTTTATAATTGTTTTGGTCAATTCTTCTCCCTCCGAAGACCCACTCAAACATGAAACTACAAAGATTACGTTTTCACTAGCCGCGAGCGTCAGCAACCCAACAAAATTAGTTGATAAAGTGCCTTCAAGTCTCTTTGCTATTTTCATGTGGAAGAAGGAAGAGAACCACAAACCCGCTACAATTCTTATTAATTGAGAATATAACAACGCAATATATATAAACCACTGAGGTATGGTCTAATTGTTAGGAGTATGTATTGCTTTCCTTTAAATTTTAAATTTGAGTAGTTTTAACTATTTTCATGAAATTAATATATATGATAATGTTAAATATTCCATTACAATTATATTAGTTTAATTGTTAATTTGTTATATAAAGAAACAAAAGGAAATCTCAGTCAAAACTATAATTAGTTCTAACATTGTTTCTTCTTAGTTCTAACATTTAATTTACTATAATTAGTATTTTAGTTCATGTCATTCTAAGATCAATACACTATTTCAGTGAAAAAAAAACATTTTGAAAGAATAAAATGTTCTATAGTATAGTAATTTAGGATTAAAGTGTATAGTAAATTTGGAGAAAAGTATTATATAAATTAAAATATTAATGATTAAAGAAAAAAAGATACAAATAGAAATTAAAGTGTTCATTAATATTTTTTTGTATTTCAAAACAATTAAAATATAATTAGAATGAATTTACGAGGAAGCAAATTTATTATAATTATTCTATTCTGCTTTAATTGATGGACACAGTTTTAATTTCAAAAATTTTAAAAAATAATTATTTTTAATAACATATAAATTTACATTTATATTATAATATTTTAATTTTAATTTAAATATATTTATTAAATATTAATAAATAATGTTAAATATAAATATAATATAAATTTTATCAACATATTAAAATAATAAATAGATTATAATTTTAGATAAATAAGAAAGGGCCGTGTGTTTATGAAAATAATGAATTTGGTTTTTGTATAAAAAAAGCAGGCGCAACCAAAGCACAAAAATCGAGATGGAACAATTCTCTGGAAGCTAAAGAAAATAGATGGTTAGGTTAGGGAATTTAAGTAATGTTTGTTTAAAAAGATTTGAGTAGGCTTTCAAAGCTATGGACCTTAAATTAATCAAACATGAACTAACTAGTAGTTCATTAAAAATATTTTTTAAATACAGTGTAAATTAATTATTAAAAAAAATATTTTAATTTAAGATACATCGCTGAGTTAAGATTCTGGATATATTGTTGAATTCTAAGTATATCGTTGTATTAAAATTCTATAATAAGAATTTTAAATTTTTTATTGTCTTATTTTATTCTAACTTAAAAAATAATAATTTATATTTAAATTATTATTTTTTAAGTTAGAATAAAAAAATTGGTGGGAATGGGATTGCGTGGAAGGAGTAATGTGGTTTCCCAGCAATGCCAAGCAAATCTTCGGCAGCCATGATAAGATCTCTGTCCAGAGAATAAAAAATGGTCAGTCTTCTCTCGGGATATCCCATCAGCACTGCTTTTCCGTACAATTTGGCCGCGTTTTTACGCTAGACAAGTAGACATCTCCACTTGCTCATTTTTGTTAAGTTTACAAACTCATCCTTCACTTTTTTTTTTTTTCTTTCAGGGTATGTTTTGGCCTTGCTCTTGCCTTCATATTACATTAATTTTTGTTCATAGTTGCTCTTCTATTAATTACTCCCTATACCTACATTTTTATTACACAAAAATTAAAAAAAATTAATTATTTTTATTAAAAATATAAATTTATGTACATCTTTCTTATTATAATTGTACTTCATTTTAAAATAAAATATATTTATTTAATGTTTTTAATGAATAATATTAAATATGACTACAATAAACATTTAATATATTAATTAATTTATTAAAATTATAATTAGAATATAATTTAAGATAAAGAATATGCATGTCAATTTGAAAAGATAGAGAACAATTATTATATATGTAGTATCCGTCTTAATGTAGCAAGATAATAATGCAAAGTATATTACAACAACGTCTCCTCTTTTAACATTTTTTATCAACTTAGTCACAAATCAAAAATCTTTTCTAGAGAAGAAAGTTAAATAAAATTAACCAGGTCCATAAATAGTTCAGTCTAATTCTAAAATTTATAAATCTTTAAAATCATATTGAAAGTTAAAAATTTTAAAAATTTAATCTCTAAAACAGTGTTAAAAATAAATATTTTTATCTTATATTATCTTTATTTTTCATAATAATATATAATGAAAATTCAATTCTTTCAGAACAGTTCAGTTTAATTCGGTTCATTCTGACTATTCAAAGCTTTTTCTTAAAAAAATAAGAAAAATAAATATATTTAAGACTTTTTCATTCTAAATATTCATATACCATTCATAATTTAATTTCAAAATTAGAAATAAAATATTTACAAAATTCAAATATAAAAACATTTAAAACAAACAAAAAAAAATACAAAAGTTTAACATAATAATAATTTTAATATAATATCACCCTTTGAAGTGGTGAAGTTTGTTGTTTTCATTATTTCAAAAGGTGAAACTCATTAAATGTAGTTTCTATTCTTTTTAAGTCTAAGTATCTTCAAGTTTCCTTAAAATTATCATATTTATCAAAATAAAACCTAAAGCAACAAATAAGCTATAATTAGAATATAAGAAATAAAATTAAAAAAAAATAATTGAAAGATAATATTAATAAAATAAATTTAGTTTATAACACTTATTTTTAAGGAGCCATAATTTTTAATTATTTATTAATTAAATATATTTGAATATTTAATGTGTTACTAAATGATATTTAATTATGATATATTAAATTTTATTAAAAATTGTAGATAAATTTAATTAATTTTACATAAAATATATAAAATAAATTATTACGATATAACCGATTTTTATAGTTAAGAACATATCAGCATTGTTCAACTCCAATATAGTTTGATATTATTGCTTTAGATATTGTCTAATCTTTATAACCAACCAAATAAGCTATAATTAGAATACAAAAACTAAAATTGAAAATTTAACTAAAAGATAATATGTAACATTAATAAAATAAATTACTTTAGTTGATACTTATTTTTAAAAATCATAATTTTAAATAATTTATTAATTAAATATGTTTAAGCATTTAATGTGATATTAAATAATATTTAATCATGATATATGCAATATCTAATATGAATACTATGCAGCTGGCTAGAGTTTAACATGGTAATGGTAATGACTATTAATGCACAAATTTATATATACCACACTATGAACAATCCCAATTTATGGAGGAAGGAATAGAAGCTTTCTTGAACTACTTAACTCCTGCATCAGTAATTGATGTGGAATGAGCTTCTATCTCAAGTGAAAATATGGTACATAAATGTAAATGTTGGGTTATATAGGATAGGTTATTACAGTTAAAATATAATCGTCTATGCAAGGAGCAAATCAATGACCATAAGTTCAATAACAATGAAAAGTTAACAAGATCATTATCAACTAGGGTTACACATAAAAGGTAGGGTTATTCTTAATGACAAAAGGCATCAGAATACAATTATCATAATTTTGCTTTACAGTTTAGGCAATAACTTCTCCTTTTTAAACAATAATAATCCATATGCATATGAGTCTTCCTCTTCTATCAAAAAGAGGTTTAAGGCTAGGTACATGCTAGGTATGAAATTTATAATGAACGGACCCAGTGGTCCTTGACAACAAGTAGTCAATCAATAATTACAATCAAGCAATGCAATTCAATTAAACAATGACAATAAATAAAGTCAACAAGAACAATTATATCAAGAACATGGTTTAAGCAATAGAAATTAAGACAAACTATACATACATGCATATACTATAATCTCAACTTGGTTTTCTTCAAGCTAAGTTATTTACTCTTATTAATCACTTGAAGTTACATTAACTTATAAACATGTGAACTTATACCAACTTAAATTCTAGCTATTGACAACTAATCATGTTCTTTACTTTTGTTTGCCTACAGGTTGTGCCCTTTATTTATTATGAAGGGCCTCAAATCACAGTGAGATTCATGGTGATGATAACAATCGCGGTCTTGGTAGTAATATTGTAACATCCGGATAAGATAAAACTAAAATAAATTAAATAAATAAGTTGAGAGGCTAAATGAAGTATCGGAAGTTAGAAAATACTAAAGTTTAAAGGTAAAAAGTAAAAGTCAAAAAGGTAAATAGTAAAAAAGTTAAAGTTAAAAAATAATAAATATAATAATAATAATAAAATAATTTAGAGTGATAGATTAAAATTTAGATTTAAAAATAATTAACTAATTAATTAAAATAATAAAATATTATATATATATAGTTAAAATGAAAAGAAAATTTAAAAGTCAAAAATTAAAAACTATTCATCTTCTTCTTCTCTAAAAATTCGGCCACCATTGTTGGATAGTGGAGAGGAGCTTCCATCTTTACCAACACCAAATTTTTAAAGGATTTCAAAGGATTGAAATGAGTTTTGGTGATTTCTTCACAAGTTAGTAAGCTTTATTACTTAATTTTGAATTTTCCTTGAAATTTTTGGTTGTGTAAAATGGAGTTTTGATGGGTGATGAGATAATTTATTTAATGTGTATGGAAGGTCTTATTTTGATGAGGATACAAATATTTTATAGTTGAATAATTGATTTGTTTAAGTTTAGATGGAGTTTGGAAGGGTTAGTGATAAATTTAGGATTTTGGAAGACTTGGTTAAAGAAATGATTTTCATGTGATTTCATTGTTTAAATTATAATATAAAATGATTATAATGATGAAAATAAACTTAGAATGACATTTGGAATTGGTTGGAATGAAATTTCAAAATTAAAGAAGATTAGGGCTAAAATGTGAAAGTTTGAAGGAGTGTGGTTTAATTGATGATTAATAGTTGTAATACCTTAAAATGTGATTCTAATGTATTATATACATTCATATTTTGAATAAGAGTTCAGTAGATAGTTATTCCCACAATCCAGTAGTGAAGGGCAGTAACAAACTTTTGAGTGGAGTGGAAATTTGGCTCATAATTATGCATATAAGATGTTAGTACATACTTTGACATTTAATTTCATTGATTGCATTGCTTTTATGCATAACACATTACATAGGTTGAATGTGCTATATTACTCGAAATATAATGAATGTGTGTGACATTGTTTGAAATAACAATGCTTGATTTGAATTCAATGTTTTATGATAAGTCATTTAAGAATAAATAAAAATGATGATATGTGAAAAATGTGATAAGTGCAAATATTGCACTAAAATATGAAATGAGTCACATTTAAAATTATGAGAAACTGATGTTGATTATGAGTAGTAAATTAGAAAAAAGAACATGAAATATGGAAAAATAAGATAAAAATGGAAAATGAGAAATGAGATTGCATGTTTACCTTATATAGAGTCTTATTCCAGAATATTATCGTTGGATAGCATGATGCCTTCGGGCGAGACACACTAGTATCATAGATAGCATGACACCCTCAAGCAAGACACACTAGTGTCACATATAGTATTATGCCTTTGAATAAGACACGATGATATCATAGATAAATAAAATAACCCAAAACAATATTGCCAAAACTAGAACAATATATAAGGACTTTTGGGCCCAATATGTGTGGATGATTGATATGTAAATGAAAGTATATATATGTTGCTTGATATAGAAGTATAGTGCATTTTATGGCATTGCATATAAAATATCGTCTATTTTTGTACCTATGTATGTACTACTAGGCTTTTTGCTTAGAACGATTGTAATTTATTTTTGCAGGTGACATGATTGATCTAGAGATTTTTTAGAGTTCTGCTAGACCTGATAAGGTCTAGATTGTGATTTGATTACACTTGAAGTTTTGTAAGCTGTTACCAACCAAAGCCAATTGCATTTATGTAATTATTTAATTTTTGTGAAACTTGTTTTAAATTTGTACAATATGTTTATATGATTGTAAATGATATAAATTATAAAAGTTTTGAGTTAAATGTTATGTATTGAAAAATATGTGTGATGCTGATATATATATGTTAAAAATTTTGGGAGAATGGATTAAATGAATATATTTTGAGAGTGTTAAATTCTTTTATATAAGTTGTGTAATTATTATTTTTGGAGATGTTTGAAATACAGATAAAACTCTGACTATTTTTTTTTTCAGAAATTTCTATTTAAAATTTGTATTTTGATCATTATTTATCAATTTATTTTATTTTGTTTATTTATTAAAGAATATTATGACTTATTAAAATATTTCTTGGAATTATGGAAGATTTTATAAAAACTGAAATTATGATATTTTTTATATTTTATATACGTATTTCACATTTATAGAGGTGTATATATTGTATGCATATAAGGTATAATAATATTACATTTGTTTTGATATCAGAGTCTAGATTTGAGGTTCTCGACTTAGGTAAATTTTAGATAGAGAAAAATAAGATTTTTAATGTGATTTTAAAGTGTAATACATGCATATGCATTGACATTTTAATTGGTCCCTGATATGGTAATTCTTTCTGTAATTACAAATATAGGCTAATATAGCAACTAGGACGTACCAATATGGTGATGGGAGTAAAGAGAGTGCTGCTTTCGGAGAGAGTGTTATTAGAGCTAGTGCTGAGGTTGCTGGAGAGGCATTAGTGCCAGTCAGACTAGCAATTTGGGATGTTTAGCTTGTTTGGATGCAGTGGATGGTGGAGTTGTTTGGACAAGTCCCAGTATAGTAACCGCAACAACAGTCGTCGACCAGAAAGTATGACCAAAGAAAGCTCAAAGAACATCAATTTCACACTTAATGTCTTTTAGATGCCAAGGGACTTCATCATTTGAGGCTTTTACCCAAGCTATTGCATTCATAGAATTAGATTCAATGCCAATAGGCATGCTCTTAAGATTACTTCTACAGGAAAGAAAGCTGAGAGCAGCGAGAATGACCCTAAATTCAACTTCATTTGATTCAATCACCCCCTACATAGCGAGAGAAAATAGCTACGAAAATGCCCAAAGAGTTCCTCAAAATACCACCTATCTTAGCATGCCTAGGTTTACCTAAAGTAGAACTATCAACATTCCATTTTAGAGAGCTAACCACTAGAGGTTGCCAATGAACTAAAGTTCTTTTACTTCCAATCTTATCCCAATTTTTAACACACTCAGAGGAAACTAGAAATTGATCAATAGTATAAGGAAATTGAGGTGTGGAAGCAGAGGTCCATAAAGCAAGTATGACTTAAATCATATAATTTTTGAGAATTTAGGAAGAAGTTTCTAAATACTATATTATTTCTTTCCAATAAGATGGACCAAATAGTTACATAACGAGAGTATGTCATACCTTTTTTGCAAATTTTCTAGATGCAAAGTAATCCCATTGCTCAAAGAGGATTTTTAGTGATTTCGGAGAACACCATGAAGAATTCCACCAAGCAAAAAGCTTGCTCCAAATGGACCAAGATACCTTACAAGTCAATAGCAGGTGAATCATCTCTTCTTTCGCTATTTGACAAAGTGGGAAAATATTATACCTCTAATCAAGGAGCCCGATTCTAGCAAGATTACTTCTCACGTTGATTTTTCCCTGAAGAGCCTGCCAAGTAAATATTTCAATCTTTAGGGAAGCTAAGGATTTCCATATTTTATCCCATAAATTTTGTGCTATTAGTTCGAAAGAAGCATTAAGTCAGTTCATCAATGACTTGACTGTATAATTACCCAATTTGCTAAAGCGCTAGATTGATCTATCATCGAAGTTAGGCTTGGGATGATAGCCACCAGTGTTACTCAGCTGTGACATTAGATTATCGATTTCCTAATCAAACAAATTTCTTCACCATTCAAGCTTCCAATTCCATGTGCCATTAATCCATAAACCTACATCATTAACTATGCAATCGTGATATGTTGAGAGAAAAAACAACCTTAGAAAGGACTGCACAAGAGAGGAATTGCCTATCCAATGGTCTTTCTAAAATTTTATACGGGTTTTATCACCAAGCCAAAAGGAAGATCCTTTAGTTATAATTTCCTTGCATCGCTCATCACCATAAGTAGCATTATTACTAATACACATATTTATATCTAGGCATGTTCTCATTAAATTTCATACCCCAACCCTAATTTTATGTTTTCCACGCTTATACATACTTCTTCCTATTTTCCTTTATTTTAGTCAACTCTAGAGAACTCTAGGGTCTTTATTGTCATCCCTTTATATGTGATTATAAGAATAAATTATAAATTAACAAGTTAATATATTTATTAATGCTAAGCTCATTATGTTGTCAATTCAACTAATTCATCCCTTCCCACTTAGTTATTCACTCATCCAATGCACATATTAAACTATAATCCATAAAGTTTTAGAGAGGTAAATGGTTACCTCTTTTGGTTCTTCATTTTTTTTCAACTACTAATAAATCTTATCTCAATCTTATTCTTCTTGTTCTCTAACTAGCGTTGAAATGATGTGAAATCAACTAATTCTCTCATATTCCATGATTTCTCTCATGTCTTCCATGAATGGTTGAAGGGGAATGAAAAGGAAGAAGAAAATAGAGTGGAAGGCTGGTTTAGTGGTAAAGAAGCAACCTTCCCTTCAATTTTTAATTTCTATCCAAGTTTAATCTAAGTGTCTTTTAAACTAAGCCTCACTTTTCTTCCTATATTTTATTGGCCAAAGTTGAATCCCTATGTAATCCCCTTTTTTGAGATTTTAAACTTTCCCCTGCTATTCTTTTATTCTTATTTCAATTACATCCTTCTATTAACCCTAAGTCTTCTATTATTTAAATATCACCCACAATTCTTTGCTTAGTCTTATAATTAAGCCCAACCTTATCCTTAATTAGGGTTTTCTCTAGTTTAGGGTTTCTCTTTTCTAGTTCCAATTATATTAAATTAGAGTTTAGTTTAAGTTTGTTATTAAAATTATTACTATTATTACTTAGGGTTTCTTTGACTTAAATTTTGAATTTCCCCTAAACTCTTCAATCTATTGTTGAATCGTACACACTCAGAGTGAGATATTACAACAATACATACATACATACACATATTGGATTTTCCTTCTCATATTATGCTTATATTAATCTCTGTCAAATTTCAATTAATATTGCATTTGAAATAAATGAATGAAAAATGTAAAATTAAATTGAATTGAATTTTATATTTATGTGTTTGAATTATTATTGAATTTTTTTATTACTTTCTAAAATTTTTTACAGTGAGCATGGGGTTTATTATTTTTTAGGAATTCACTAGAAAAATATCTCATTGAATTTATTTAATCAATTTTAGACCGTATTCACCTTAAATAGTTTCCTTTTAACTATTTTACTCTTTCAATTTAAAATCCGCTATTTCTTTTATGTGCACTGTCTTTCTCATTCTCTTTTCTTTCTCTTGCTTTCCGTCACTTCATGTAAACACTAAATCTGTTACTATCTCTCCACTCTTTTACTTTTTGGCTCTTTGTTTTGCTTTTTAACTGCGGTCATTACACTCGCAAATATTAAATTCTAGATTTCAGCTATTATTTTTGAAGAAGCATAAAAATTTTTATAGCATTATTAAGTTCTAATATTTCTTCTTTTTCTATAAATGTAGATACAATATGTTTGATATCTTAAAATAATATATCTTCTACGGAAAATCAAAAGTTTTTGTTTTTAATATAATTTTTTATGAAATGTTTCCCTTTTTTATATACAATTTACGAATTTATTTTTTAATGGGTTTAATAGGATTTTGATTTACTTGAGTCATGATTGTTATATTTTTTTATACAGTATCTTACATAGATATGGTGGTGTTGCACATTCATGTATCATATACACAACTATATCTATAATATACATGGTATTTGATTAAAATGTATTAATTAATATGAGGTCCATATAAATGAAGCACTGCAGTGTCTTACATAGACATATTTAACATACTATGTTAAAACACTATAGAAGAAAATTTTGTTTAAACATAATCATGCCTCAAATAAATTAAAAGTCCACTGAACCCATTTAAAAAAAAAAAACAATAAACTCCTAAATGGTATGTAAAAAAGAGAAAGATTTCTTAAAAGAAAAAACTATGTTAAGAATAAAAATTTTATTTTTCATAAAATACATATTATGTTAAGATGCTAAACATATTACATCTACATTTACAACAAATAAAAAAAATTAGAACTTACTAATATTGTAAAAATTTTTATGTTCTTCAAAAATAATAGATAAATTAAGAATTTATTACTTGCGAGTGTAATGTCCACAGTTAAAAAGTGAGATAGAGAGTAAGAGAAAAGAATGCTAACAACAAATTTAGGGTTTACATGAATCGCTAAAAATAGGCATTTATCAAAAAGTAGCAAACAAGATTCAATCTTTGCAATTGCAAATTTTGTCTATATTCAACATACTTAAAATAAATTTTCTCCCTAATTAAATTAAATGGTAATATCACATTCGATCTATTTTTTTTTTCAAAATTTGTTTTTTGGATGCTAACTAGAACAATTAAAACCGAGTTAACTCATAATTTAAAATAACTCTTGCGTTTGCTAGTGTTTATACCTATACTAGAATTATGTTATTATTGGACCATTTTTTATGTCACAAAAAATCTAGTCACTAATAGATTTATGAATAAGAGTTTTTAATTTATTAATTATATTGATGATAGTACAAAAAGTTATAATAAAAAATTTAAAAATACGTGATAATTCGACATCTATCATAAAAAATTGAAGTTCATAAAATTGAATATTATATTATTAAGATTTTTTTTTATTATTGTAATTAGAATATTATACGTGACAATATAATTATCATAAGTATTGAGAGATGGTAACAAATTTAATGTTGGCACTCAAAGATTACAAATAAAATAAATAAAATCTTAACATTCATAAATTAAAACTAAATCTTTTAACAATTCTCTCATTAACATTATTTCTTTTGTTTGAGTTAAAAAATTAAAAAGATAAATGATAGTCACATAACTTTCGCTTTTTATGGGCAATTTTTTAATTAAAGATATATTTTTCCCTTCAATAACATATTAAAATTTAAATTCGCGAAGAAATAGAATTGATCTTAAAACATTGATTATTTATTCAATTAGATCGATGGACATGCAAAGAACACATTTGAAATAGGATGGAGATAATATTACGGAATATCAAAGGATAATAATACATAAGAAATACAATGAAGATGGTATTTCAAAGGATCACTTACAAGTCTAAGATCATTAACGACTTTAGAGTTAGTTTTTCTAAAGATGCAAACTTGTGTCACTGATTTATGTATAATAATAATAATAATAATAATAATAATAATAATAATAATAATAATAATAATAATAATAGTATAAACTACATATTTGTATTTTTATTGTGTCAATCAATATAATATAAACAAATTATTTTAATTTTTCCTATATGCAAAACTTACAATGCATGTATATATAGTTTATATACAGTTTTATTCATATATATAAACTTCAATCAAACATCTACGTCTAAAAAGGTCTGACTTTACAAAGTATATATATATATATATATATGTATGTATGTATGCATATATGTGTAGAAGATCATTGAAAAGATTGGAAACAGATATTCTATGAGTAGATAGACTATTAGCTGAAGTTGAGTAGTACATTATAATCCACATAAATGAAATATAATCCATACATTATAAATTAAGTACCCACTGATCATCCAAATATCACAGTTGATTGATCCTCTAAAGTCGAAAATTAGTCACATGTCCTCAACTTTTTTTTAAATGACCCTTTTGTATATATGTTCAGTTAATCAGATTTTTTCATAAATGGTTTGGGTTTGAAATTTTGAATTAATTATAGGAACATCTGCAACCGTTAGTCAAAACTAAGTAGAACTAATTAAATTCATTTTTTTTAATTTAATGTGTTTTTTAGATGGGACCTAATTGACCCATTCTTGAAGAAAGTGGATTTGCACTCAAATTCAAATTTAGTTAAATAATGAATGAATTATCATCCTAATAATTGAATGTGAATTCAAAAATCAAATCATGATATTTATGTGTTTCATGCAAATGAATTTCAATTTTTATGAAACTTAATTATTTTAAATTTAATGTTGGTTTCTATACAAAGTAGCAGGACAAAGTGTACAATGAATAGTGAAAATATTTGATTTTTTTATAATAAGAAAAAGAGAATAACACTAAAATAAATCTACAGTATAAATCTATCTTCATCTGCCTATAGAAAGCCAGATGAAGATCTGCCTATAGAAAGCCAGATGAAGACTAAAACTAAAAATAAAAAAACGACCATCTTTCTCTTAGAATAAGAATCATCCGAGCTGTGGCAGAGTCATCTCTAAACTCATGGCCAATGAAAGACTTAAAAAAAGGCAAAAAAAAAAAAAAAAGAGGCAGATATTTGATTTGAAGTAGGCTTTTAATTAGAAATGGGTAGGTTGATTTTTTCACTAACCTAATTAGAAATAGGTAGGGATCAGATATTTGATTAGAAGTAGGAAAAATCCAGTGTCTACCTTTGACAACACAAGCACAAGTAGATTAAGTTAATGATGTTGAAAGTGTAGGTTATGATGAGAGAGCATGCACAAGTGGTGGTCCCTTTTTTCACATCAAATGTCCCATCGGCATGGAGCTCATTGGTCCCATTCTCCCATCATTTGGTCACCGTTCACTAAACTCTACCTAACCTACCTCTTCTTCACTTCTTCAAATCACCAATTTATACTCTCATTTTTTCACTATATATATAGTTTATTAATCTGTTTCTAGCTTAAGAATTAACATTGTGTGTGTGTCATACGCTGTATGTGATAAATATAGATGAATTGACTATTTACTGATCATATCTTGAGTATCCGTAAATAACTTCACATTTTTAAGAATAGTTTTAATATTATATATATTAAATTAAAACTCATTAATGTCAACATGTAATCTGAAATCGATCTATCTGTATATTTAAAATATTTTGTTTAACATTAATAATAAGAATACGGCTTAATATTATATCAATTTAAGCTTGTTCATATTTATTTTTAACAGCTAATTGATTGAAAAAACTAAAAAAGAGGCAGAGAAAGGGAGAGAGGAAAGAACTGGTTCAGCTAGTGAAAGTTGTGAAAGTATAGTTTGCAAATACTAAATAGCACTTTTTGTAAAATAACGGCATTCTTGATAAATCATCAACAAAGAGTAGGAAATATTTCTTTTTAGTGATGTTGTTTGCATCGGTTCACAAATATCAACATGAACAAGCATTAGAGGTTTAGTGGCTCTCCAAGACTTATCCATCGGAAACTTTTTATGATGATGTTTCCATTTCATAATTCAAAATATTATTTATCATAATTAAAATATATATATATATATACATAACAATTCAAAACTTTAGAACAAACACAGATTTTATAATAAAATATGCATAATCCGAAATAGATAAAACTATTACTATATATGCATGCAGACGATACTGTTGATCTTTTATGCACTCTAAAACTCCAAATATGACCCACACTCTAAATCCCTTTAACTAGCAAATTTTTCACTTGCGCGATTTACATGACCACGCTAAACAATATAGCTTAGTGGCATAAGTTTAAAATAACATATATACATTAAAATATTTTATCATGCTATCACTTATAATAATATTATAATTACCATTTAATCATAACTCACTCATCATATATATATACATATATATCCAAATTCTCATCTTATATTGCAATTTACATTATTACATAAAACACATATTTTTATTACATCCAACCAAACACACATATTGAGCTCGATACTTCTTATACAATTATCATGTCCAGATATTATATCAATTTCACGACCCAGCTTTGTTCAGTTCTATTTTCAAATTCAATCTCATAATCTATTTCTGCTCAAGTCAAGACTTATCTCTGCTCAGATCTAATAATATATGCATTATCATCTCAACTGTTTGGGCTAGTAATTATATATGTCACAAATGCACAGTATCTTATCACATGTTCACATCACATTGTATCAAGTTTCACCATATTTACTTTTTTTTCCACAACTTTTTCATATTTTCCATATTCATATCTATTTTTCATATATTCTTTCTTATTACTTATCACATTATGCATTTCTTATCTTCTTACTAATTTTTAAACATATCTTACATTTTATACATAAACATATCAATAGCTATTTTTTAATGGCTCACATTACACATCACATACAAGAACCTCTTTTTTAATTATACACTATTATTACTTATATCTCATCCAAAAGTAAAAGTGGCATAACACATTTTCAAATTTACAATGCGTTATGTCATTTTTAACATTATTTAAACAATAATTATTATAAACTTGTACTAATCTTGTTTGCTTTCCAAATTTCCTCCAAAATTCTTTCCAAGTAAAGATCCTAAATTCCACTAATTTAATTTACACATATATAGTTCCAGCAATAAAAATTATTATTCATTTAAAATTATTTTTATAAGCAATGTATATTAACCGACTATTATTTATACAATTTTTCTCAAAATTTCATTAAAATTTGAAATTCACCATTCACTAATTTATTTAAATTTCATTCTACCAGCATCATTTTCAATATTTAATTTTAAAATTATTACTTACAAACCAAAATAACAACAAATCAACTTATTTTTAAAATTATTTCATTTTCCTTCAAAAACCCTAATTTCACACAACTTAACTCTAAATCTCAACTTTATCCAAACTTGTCCATAACCAATTTCTAACCATAGAATCACTATATACATATTAAAATTAAATTAAATTCAACCCTTTCAACAATTATAACCATTCACACCAAAATTCTAATTTAAATATCACCTTTCCGCAACTCTAAATTTACCAACTTTGTTCATCCTAACAAATCAATTAATAAATCATCACATATCTATCATTCTAGCTTTAATTCTAGTAATTTAACAAATTAAATCAACTCTCTCTCTAGCCATCTTACTTATAAACTTAAAATCAATTAAAACAAGCTTAAAAGAAATATTACTTACTTGCTTCTTGATTTTTCTTCAAAAATTTACTTAAAACCTTTGAATTCCAAATTAATTTGAAGTATTTGAAAAACTAATTTCTCTCTCTCTTTCTCTCTACAAGTGAAAATCAGCCATGAAGACCAAGGAAGGAAGAAGATGGCTATTTTTAGTCTTTTTCTTCATTTTCCATCCATTAATAATAATAATATATATTTATTTGTTTTTCTTTTAATTTCCACCACATGTTTTCTTTCTTCTTTGACTTTCTTTTTTTATTTATTTTATTTTAATTATTATCTTCCCAACACCTTATTTATATCTCATATATATGTTAAATATATCTCATGTATATGTATATGTTATATATATTTTACTTATATATTATATATATCATTAGGTACATATATATGTAATTGATATATTATGTATATGTAAGGTGTATATTTTTTCACTTATATATATAGTGTGCATTCTATGTATGCCTCAAGTATACATCATGTATATATGTTATATATATTAAATATAATATGTATCTAACATATATGATATGTATATACCATGCATATACTATATATATACTATGTATATACAACACCCATACTTCTTCCAATATTTTAATTAACCTCCAAATACCTATTTAATTTCTCTAAAATCATGGATATTACATTGTTGAATTAGGAATAAGGCCTTGGCATCCTTCTTTTGTTTCTCTCTCAATTCATTTCTCTGGGCGGCTGACAATTTTGTAGCTTGCTCTGGATCTACAAGTTCTTTCAATCCATTTTCCACCAAATCCCACAATTCTTGAGACTTGAATACTGTTTGCATTTTCACTAACCAAAATTGATAATTGGTACCATTGAAAATAGGAACGTTTTAAGCATTAGAAACATTGTTGTTGATTGCCATTTCACTTTTTTTTATAGCACTTTCTCACTCTTTTTTTTAATATGAAAACTCACCAATATTTATCAAATTTTTTCTCTCAACTTGGCTCTGATACAAAGTGTAGAAAAGAGAAGAAAATTCTATTTTGAATAAACAAGCATTTCTTTGAATTGAAAATAGATTCTTAACTCACTCACAAACTGAAACTCAAATACTTCGACCTTATATAGACATTTGACCCTTACAATTAGGAAATACATAATCCATCAAATAACAACTTAACAAACCATTACTAAAATATCCCTACATAATAGCAACAAAAAATGAAAATGATAACAACAACGTGAATGAACATATGGCAAGAGCTTGAATTAGTTATCAACAAAAACAAGGAGATATGAGCCCCTTTACTATGTACTATTAATCCATCATTTTTATAAAAACCTCAAATCATTGCTGACAAAATTGTGGACATGAAGACTAAGGAGCTTGGCATCTCTAAATCACATGTGCATTGCATATTTCAACAACAAGATCATCGACCATGCAAACACAATTCGCTTCCATCATTCTCGGGGTCACTAGCCATAAACAACTCTTTAGCATTTTGTTACAAGCTAGTCCTGAGCCACCATCCCAAACCTTGACTGACCTATTACTACTATCAAGATCCTAGTGGATTAACTTGCGAAACCCTCTCTTTTTTTTCTCATTTAACTCTCTCTTTATAAAACCCTCTACCTTTTTCACTACTCAAACTTTTCACTCTATTAACTAACCAAATATTGTCATTTTTTTCCTAGGAGAGGTTATGAAATAACAATTAGTTTCCTAATAATAATTAGTCGAAGAATGGTGTGTGTGTAATATATATATATATATATATATATGCAAATAATGGAAATCTAATGGAAATAGCCCAACAAGTCATAAAGCAAAAACAAGAGCAAGAGCAATTACATCGTCATTATAACCACCACCAACTCTTAGGCCTTAGTTATTTCCCTTTAAATTAATGATTTACTCTAATGTTTTTTAATGTTAACATGGCTTATGGTGGCCTCTCCAACAATGGTTTCATAGACCACTTTCAAGTCACAATGGTAGAGATAGAAGAGAACCTATGTTTTAATTCTCGCTGATGGACCATCACTTTATTAGATTCGCATTTTTGGATTTGGCATGGTGACGTTTTTAGCAACTTTGACTTGGACAAATGGATGATGAAAACTTAGAAAAATCCTAATTTGTTCAAGTTATAGATGAGGCGCCATCTCCACCACCTCCACTTCCCCAAGCAACCGTGAAAGGCACTAAGCCAACCTATTCTAGCTAGACCTACATCATTGCTAATCTCTCATTCTTTGCCTCTCTGTTATAGAAGAACGTATTATTTGATTTTAAAATAAAAATCGAACCTAACTAATGAAATTTGCTTATTTCAATAATTGCTTACTCAATTTTTCGATTTGGTTCAATTTTTAATTTAGAAAATTATCAATTTTTTGTTTGATTACCTTAAAGCTAGTAACCAAACTAAATGGATTTTTATTTATTAATATATTAAATATAATTTTTTTAATAATATATTACTTATTATGAGTTTTTTACCATTAATATTTAATATTAATATCTTTAATAATAAATTTTGTTTTTATTTTTATTTAGCTATTAATATATATATTAATATTATTTAAATTATAAATTAATATAATTTGGTTAATTTAATTATAAGCAATAACCAGACTGAAAAAATTTAATTTGATATGATTCGATTATATTTATTATTTTATTAATTTTTATTTGGTCTAATTATTATTTTAAAAAATTTACAAATTTCAATTAATTCAAATTTTGAGACTGTTTAATTCGGTTGTTAGAGTGATGACCCCTACTCCTCTATGTTTCGATATGTCTTTTCTCTTTTTTATATATGATATCTCGATTGACTTGAATTAATTTTAGAAAATACTAAGTTCGGATGTTACATATACATTCTAATGAAATTTAAGCCAGAAAATAACATCAACGACTATTGTTATAGCTAAATCAAAAATAAAAAAATTAATAAACTAATATCTGTTAATTTCATCAGTAATTACAATTTTGTAAATAGTTTTGTTTTCTATAGTCTTATATATTTTTGGTTAAAAGGCTTTTATGTCTTTTTAGTTTCTTGTATATAAGCTCTTGTTTACATATTGTAACTCATTCTTTCAAGTGTAATAATATTTCCAAAGTATTCACATTCATTTCTCACATTTTCTTTCACTTTCCTTTGATTTTTTGTTATACCAAATAGTTGAATTAAGATTTTCATATGGTAATAGAGTGATTTGTCCTGTGAAATCGACCGATCTAAGTTCTTGATAACATTTCCATTGAGGTGTTTTTCTTTCTCTTTGATTTAAAGTCCTTGTTGCTTATTGAAAGCCTAGAAATTATCTACCAAGTTTATGATTCAATTTTCCTCTGTCAATGTGTCTCTCAATCTCATAAGTTTTATAAAACTAGTTCTTATGTGTTTTTGTTCGTTTATTAAAGTCAAAACCCTAAATTTTCTATTTTTTTTTTTGTCTTGGATATGAGAAAATAGTAGTTGATATTCTGTTTGTTTTCTTCAGATTTATGTCTTACCTCTTTGTTTTGTTTTGTAACTTGTGAATTCTTGTTCAAAGCCTTAGATCAATTTTTTTTTCTTTGTTTTCTTTTAGATTTGAGAATCAAAACCTCATATGTGTAGTATATAGTGTTTCTTTTAATGGCGTGTGATGGTGAGTGAAGAGGAAGGAAGGGACTAATGTAGCATATGTGGTGTAAGCGGTGTCCCAAAATAGACATGTTGAATAAGATTCGGGTGTCCATTTATCTATAGAATCAAACCATTTGAGAATAATATTAGTGAGCTCTTTCCTTACTGAGCCTAATCACTTTGCTTGGAACACAGCAATAAAAATTGCTTTGGGATCCAAGATGAAGCTTCGCTCCATTGATGGAACATGTGTGATGCTTAATAAGGATACATATAAGTATGTCTTATAGAAAAAGGGTGGACTATTGGTCATCTCCTGGCTGTTGAACTCAATTTCTAAGGACCATGTAAAAGCTTTTATATACTATAATAATGATAAAGAACTATGAGATAAACATAGCAACATTTATGGGGAAAGTAATAGGCCTTTGATATATAATATTCAGATGGAGGTCAACTCAATTTGTTAGGAAAACTTTGGTGTCATGGCCTATTACGCAAGACTTAAAAAGCTTTTTGATGTGCTAGGTTATCTTGTTAAAATCTCTATGTATAACACCCTAATACCATATTATATATATATATATATATAATAAATATTTAAATTTCTTCATCATCTTTCACTATCTATTTTATTATTATTTTAATTATTTAATTATTTTAAAAAAAATACCAATATTCCTCTTCCATTCAAAAAGATTTTTATTTTAATCCATTTACTTGATTGATAATGTGAATGTATGTGTGATATTGTTTGAAGTAACAATGCTTGTTTTGAATTAATATTGTATGATATGACCATTAAACATGTTCTAATGTAATTGTAATAATAAAAATAAACTTTTTTAAAATAAATAAATAATTAAAATAATAATAAAATAGATAATGGAAGATGATAGAGAAATTTAAATATTTATTAAATAATAAAATATTATATATATGGTATTAGGGTATTATATTTATTTTGATATCAGAGTCAGCTGCTGCTATGTATATATTCTATTATATAGTACATTTCATCATTATGTGTTTTATGTTTATATTTTTAGGAGTATTGTAAATTATAAAGAATTTTTGAACTAATTTTGTGATATGAGATTGTATATATGTTATATACATATATGTACATATTTAAATATTTTGAGGAAAATGTGGAAGATTGAGAAGTTGGGGTAAAATGTTTGATTTATTATTATTGAGAGTGTATTTTTCTGCAGGTTAGGTAGTGTTGAAATTTTTGAAAAGTTCAATTTACAGACAAAACTCTGACGAATTTTTTTCAGTGATTTTTATATAAAATACTTATTTTGGGTACCTAAAATTTATAAATAATATTTATTTACTTTTTGAAATATACATTTTAAATGTTTAAAATTTTAAGTTGGGAATATGAGGATTTTTAATAAACTGAATTTTGATATTCTTATACTGCATATGTGTATTTTACATATAGTGTGTATATGTATTATACATATATAAGGTATAAGGATATTACACTATGTACACCTGCAATACTACAAAGGAAAATGCAAATTTAGATGGTCTCAATAAACTAATGTAGTTTCTGATGGGCTCAATGCTCAATATGATTATGTAAAGAATTAGTTTTCCTTATTAAACCTTTACCAGTAGTGCCTAAGGCATACTTGGTGGTGTTGATGGTAGAGAAATAGAGCAAGGTGCATATCAAATTATAGCGAGGCAGGAGATTTTAGGGCTATGCTAGCTAAGAATCATTCCTCATCAAGAGAAACCAACATGGATATTAATAGGGAATCCTACTATAGTTATAAAAATAAGAAGAGTCAGTATGGTAGGGATTCCAATAGGTGGTTGGATAAGTTCGAGAGATATTGCAGACACTGCAATATGAGATGAATGAGAATAAGAGTTGCTTTAATTAAGATCATAAGTTACCCAGACTACTACAATGATCTAAGGAAGCAAAAGGGAAAAGGGCCAAACAAATTTAAAGCTCAAGTGACTCACTTCAAAAAAGAAAGAGGTCCACAAAACACACAATAGTCTAGTAATAGTGAATGGGCTGCAAATATTACCATATTAGATGAGAAAGGAGTTTCAAAAATATCTTAAAAGGAAGGCTCTAGCTTAGAATTCTTACTGACCTATATCGGGTTTACAGGTATAACCAGTGAACTTAGTTTAAATGCCTTAGATTGTAGATTTGATAATTTATGGATAATAGATTCTGGTCCCATAATTGAAACCTGCTACTGTTGTGCACTGACCAAATAATACCTCTATTATAGTAAATCAAGTATGATTTGTTACCTTAACTTCAAAGTTTGGTCCTCATAATGTTTTGCTAGTTCCCTAATTCAAATATAATTGGCTATCTATTAGTAAACTTGTTGAAGACCTTTCCATACAAATAACCTTTTACCCTATCCACTTTTTTTTTTTTTTCAGAACCCATTGACTAAGAAAGTCATTATTATAGGAAAGCTACATGCTAGCTTATATATCTTAGGCGAGTCCAACTTTTGTGAATACTCCTATGAGTTCTCTGAATAAAAATTATATTTTTCTGCTCATAGATACTCTGAATAATTCTTATGTTGCTAGTTCCGTTGATTTCTTAAATGTTCTTATTACCTTCTTATAAATTAATTCTTAAGAGATTAGGTCATACTTCAATGAATAAAATTCAATTGTTTTTTTTTTCTTATTCAGCATAGTTAAAATGATTTTCTGTGTTATGTTTGTCCTTTTTCAAAACAATATAGACTTCCTTTTGGTAGTAGCAATACTAAATTAATAACTATTTTTAACCTTGTTCATACTGATCTTTGGAGGCATTACCATACTGTAGAGCCTTAAATTTAGCTCTAAACTAGTTTGATCCTAATTAAAGAAGGCCAAACCAAATTCGTTTTGATTTTAAAAGCTTAAACTTAGTTTATAGCTTTGATTTAGGTCGGTCCAATTTTAAAAGCCCTAAAATAAGCATGTTCAACTTATAAAACCCTAAAATGATCCGATCCAGAGTTCGAATGGGTTTGGTTCAGCATAATTGAACATGGGCCATACGGTGATGAATTAGGCCTGCCCAATTCGATATGGACAACATTCATATCGAATTGGACTTATCCAATTCGATATGGATGTTCCATATCGATTTGGATTGCATCCAATTCGATATGGTTGGTCAATATCAAAATAAACCAGGTTTATTTCAATGTGGACGGGTTTCATGTTGAAATAAATTAATTTTAATTCGACATAGTTCTTATTTTGGACTTAATCTCGCATCGTGATTAAATTAAAAATCCGGATTGAGCTCAGATTTCACTAGGTATTCACTGGTTTTAATATAATCAGTTCCTATAAATAAAAGATTAAAATTTAAACAAAGGGAGAACTTAATAGTAAGCAATATTTATTATTAAACCCTAGCATCAATTAACAAAAGAGAAGCATCTAAAATGATCAAAAAGCAACAAATAACCAAAGTAAAGAAAAATACACAGAATACTGACCGTCATCAACAATTAATAGCAAGTAATCAACACATAACAAGAAGGCAGTGGACATCACCTTCACTTTACTCAACCAAGATTCAATACTGGTGCAAGCAGAAAGTTTGGATCAACGTAAAATATTAGTGAAGCTAACAACATAAGTTTAAAGTTCTTTATTTAACTTGCTTTAAATTTACAGTGGTTATTTATTTTATTAACATTGTGTTTTAATATCAAAGTAGCCATTAGTTAAAATGCAATAGCAATTAACAATGTTTAGTTAAGTCCAGAACATTATTTATTAACATTATTCTTAAATCACAATAGCAGTTAGTAATTAAATTTTCAAATATCAAAGGACAGTAAATTAGTTTAGTTTGTAATAATTATGAAAACCCTTTGAATCAACCTTTGCATAATAATCCTTTAGTACATCCAGTAATTCAATTATTAAAAATATTAACTTCAATATAAAAAGAACCTTAGAAACCCTAATTCCTATTCAAAACAGCTGTTCGCAACCCCACGTCAATGGGGTCAATATTTATTTATAGATTTGCAATTTGTGATTAACCTTATTTTTTTAAAACTCTAATTTATTATTATTATTGTGATAATTAAACTACATGTTTGGATTATTTTGTTTGGTTATGAATGATATTAATTTTATTATTTGGATTTTAAGAATGTAAAAGACATGTTTTCATTCGTATGTGTCTTATTTTTTAATTTATTTATTTTATATAATTTAACTTATTTAAAAACTTTGAGATAATTGTAAGGAACACGTTTTCACCTTTTGGTGGGTATTTTATTTTATTTATTTTCTTTGTGGACATTTAAACATTTGTAAGGGTATCTTTCTATCTTTGAATGAGTGTCTATTTTATTTATTTGTTTGGTTTATAATATAATGATTACTTATTTCAATAATTACATGTAGTGTGGATAATATTATATTATTTAAGAATTTAATAATATTTACATCTGAAAAGAAAGCCAGTTCCAATAAACTGTGCATTATGGAGATGCTGAGTCATTTCTCACATTCTCCATGTGTATCCAACTTTTCGAACTCGATAGAGGGTTGGGGATTCCTTAGGAATCGAGTAGTCCACCCCTTTTTTTCTCAACCTGTCCCGATAGCGACTCTATTTTCTTCGAATTTAAGCCCATATTCTCTAAAGTCCTGAGTCTAATAGTGCCAAGTCCCCAAAACCACTCCAGTTAGGAGTGGAGGTGAAAATCTCGACTCACATATACTCCTTCATTTTCTAGGGCACATTATGTTTTAACTTTGGTTGATGACATAGTAGAGCTACCAGGACTTTTCTTCTTAGATAAAAAAACCTTTACCCATATTAAAAATTTCATCTTTATGGTTAGGACACAATTTGCCATTAGCATTATATAATTCAAAACTAATAAGGGAACTAAGTTCATGAATTCCTAGTTTCAAAACATGCTTTCTACTTTTTTAATTGCTCACCAAAATACTATAACTTATGGCCTTGTGTGCACCAAAAAATAATAATTAAAAAAAAAAAGAAGTTTGCTCATGTTGAAAACCCCAGCAAATCCAAAAGACTAAAGGCTAACTAATTACAATGAAAATTGAAGAATAATTGCAACGGTAACAAGCCCATAACAAAATGGGATAATTGAGAGAACATAAATACCTTCTTGAGGTGGTTAGAGACCTAATGTTTTAGTCTAACCTACCTAAGAAATTTTGAAGGAATTCAATACTCACTGCCGCTCATATTATAAACAAGCTACCCACCAAGATTCTGAACTAGAAAATACCTTTTAAGGTTTTACATAATGTTATGCCTCAAACATTAAGCCCTATAATGATAAATTTAAGACTAGTGCACTTAAGTGCACATTCGTTGGTTATGTACCTAGACAAAAGGCACATAAGTTATATGACTTGAATTCCCATTTGTTTAGAGTCCAAAGATGTTCTCTTTCACGAAAATATTTTTCCTTTTCTTTTTGTTGATCAATCTTCTTCCACACTACCTATTTGCCTTTAGTTTCTCCAGAGCAATCTTTTAATCCCATTTATTTGCATTTTCTTCTTCTTATAACTCAATTACTTCTTATACTATTCCTTTTGATATCATTAATCCTTCTTCTTTAAATAATAATATTGAACACATATCCTCTAATATTTCTTCTTCTCTATCTCATATTAACAACATTGACATTCTAGTAGTAACTTGTTATATTTCTTTAACTGTTCCCATACAACCAACCACTATTACACTTGTTAGATACAATAGAAGAATTAAGACAAGACCCAAATAGCTTGACCAATTTTTTTTCTTTGGCGCATTTTTTTCTCTTAATTGTTATGGTCAAACAAATACAAAACCTATAGTCTCAGAACCTGCAAACCCTTATCCCATTTCACCAATTCATTTCCCTATTATCCCTTACCTATTCATTCCCCTATTATCCCTTACCTAGATAGGAATCACATGTCATTTGTGAAAAATATGTTTGTTGTCAAAGAACCATCAACCTAGAATCAAGTTAAGGATGACCCTAACTGGATTTAGGTTATAGGAAAGGAGATTACAATCCTAGCTAGATATTATTTTATTGCCACTTAGTAAAAAGCTAATTGGTTGTAAATGGGTTTATAAAGTCAAATTTAAGCCAGATGGGAATGTTGATAGGAAAAAGGCAAAGCTTGTAGAAAAATGATATAATCAGGTTGAATGTATTTATTTTCATGATAGTTTTTTACTTGTAGCTTGTCATTAATAATGTGTTCCTACATGATTTTTTTGGATGAGTAGATCTATTTGACATTATATGTTAGTTATAAGGCTGGGGATTCTAGTAAAGCGTTTAGATAGCGTAGGTTATTATATGGCTTAAAACATGCCTCTAGATAGCAGTACATTCAATTGATTGCGAAATTAAATGCAATGGGTTTCCAGCATTCTTCAAATGATCATTGCATATTCACAAAGCATGTTGGTTATAATTTCCTTGCACTTATCATTTAAGTGGATGATCTGATACTCACTAGTTGTGAACACTCGAATTTTGAGGCTCGGGAAGCCAATTTTCTCAGACTGCAGACAACCGAGCCGGACTGAACGACCGTGGTAGAGTTCGCAAAAAATATACCTTCATGGTACTTGAAATGTCCGGAGCGACGCAAGGATCACAGGTATGGTCTCGGAATAATTTTTGGAGGTCCGCAGCTCCCGGAAAATCAGTTTGAACGAAAAAATGCGGATTTCGGTGCGGTTTTGGGGTGAACCGCTGGGACCGGCGGTCCGACTGCCGACGAACCGGCGGTCCGACCGCCGTCCATGTCCTTTCCCGTTTTTCCGGTGACCACCTGGTCCGACCGCCGTCCAGCCCGAATTTTGCCTATAAAATGCTGCTAAACTTTCAAAAAAGAGGTTGGACTTTTTCGGGTGGGCCTCATGCTGTCGAATTCTTTTCACGCTTAAAAACTCTTATTGGACTTTTATTTGCAAGAATCTAACCTTGTGTGGCAGGGATTAAGAATCATATTTCAAGATCTAAGAAAACAAGATCTGGAACTTCGAAGTGGAAGGACCCTAAACAAGGTAGTATGATAATTCATCATTTGTCAATTCAAGCATATCATAAAGCATCCTATCTTCTTCTTAATTTCTTTTCGGTCAAAGACCTAATCCTTTTAGGTCTAAGGCCTAATTAACTAACCAATCAACACTTCGGCATGAAGCCGCGAATCAATCAATTTTTTGGCACGGAGCCTAAATTGTATCTTTTTGGTACAAAGTACATAAATTTCACAATTAAAATCAATCTTTTGGCCAAAGGCCTAAATTGCACTATTTTGGTACAAAGTACCTAAATTTCACAAATTTGCACTAAGTGCTAAAATTAACAACTTTGGCAAAAAGCCCGACAAATGCACGAAGCATACACACACACATGCATGAAGCATAATTTTCATCGCCTTTAAATAGGCTTTTCCGAACTACATGGGCTTTGATCTCTCATAAAAAACGAGAGTATGTAGGCATATTTGAGATTCACCTCAAATAACAAGTCCGTAATTTACTAACAATCTATTCTTCTTCCTTTCTGTGTTCCTTTTGGATTCATTTCTAAATTGGCAAATTAATCAAATACATGACATAGTCCCCGAATCCTCCTTGGGTTCGTAGATTAGAAACCTTTACATTGGATGCATTAATTGGAGTCAAACAAGGGTTTTCTTAGTTTTTCCCTTTGAACAAAATAAATTGAGTGGCGACTCCCGACAACGAGTGAACTTTCATCCGAATCCTTTTCGGGTGGAAAATCGAGGTTCACAATATGGCGACTCCACTGGGGACCATAAAAATGATTTATGGGATTCTAGTGGACTACTATTGCTTATTTGATTAATTTGTCACTAGGGACCATGAAAATGATTTATGGGATCCTAGTAGACTACTATTATTTTTTTGACTAACTTGCCCTTCTTTAAGGTACTTTTATTCATTTTGCAGGGTACCCTAGCAATATATATCCCCTCCTTGGGGATATTGGATTGAAAATTGACAAAATGAATCTTTTTCCTTTAATGGACCCCTTGTTTGACTAATTGTGCATTTATTTTGACATTCATAGAATCTTTTTCTCTTGTATTATATGGGGGAATCCTTTTCCTTCATTTCATAAAAAATTATTTTCAAATGAATTTCTTCTCTTTCTGTTCAAAATTCTGAGTCTGGATAGCAAGTAGCGCTGACCGGCAGGTCTCCTTGATTATGCCGGCGGACAGCCAAAGCGTCCTCCCTGTTGTTGCAAACCATTCCAATCCTTTTGGAGTGGCCCATGAGTAATCGTACTGTTGGACCCACGCGAAACTCCTTGTTTCACATGTGGTTAGGTATATCTTACTCAAGACTCAAGGGTCCCTATTATAAGCTTATTCTCTATTTTTTATGAACAATAGAACCTTCCCTTAGGTTGTATGTACCCAATGATAGTGCCACATACCATTAAAATGAATTATGATGTGATGAGGTGCATTCATGCAACATGACAACGTTATTTTGGGGGAAAATCTTTTGGGGAAAACTTTTGATATATGCAAGTGGACCAAGAGTCTTCCTACCCTACACACTACCCTGATCCTTTACCCTTAACCTTTGCAGGTATCCACTATCCGTGTGCCTTCACCCACTCAAGCTACACCAACTCCAACTGTGCAATCACCCACAAGTCCTGCTACCCAAATTTCACCAACTGCTCCAATTACTGAAATGGCTACTATTGAACAGATTAAGGCCTTGCTAGATAGACAGGTTAAGGAAATTGAAGCTAGGATGCAAGAGAGAATTGATGAAGCTTTGGCTGCCCAAAAGGTAGCCATCTTGGCTTAATTAGGAGGGGCATCAAAGACAGCCACTACTTCTGAAAATTTGGGGAAAGAACCTATTGTGGGGCAAACTAGTACCCCCATGACTGCTCAGAACAATACCCCTATCATCAATTTGGAGGATCCACCCTCTAAAAATGAAACTAATGAACTGAAAAAGAAACTTGAATTGCTTGAAAGGTCAATCACTGCCATGAAAACTCATAAAGAGGTGGTAGACATGGATTCCTTATCCTTGTTTCCCCAAGCTAGATTGCCTCCAAAATTCAAGATGCCTGAGATGGACAGATTTGATGGGACCACTTGTCCTAAAACCCATTTGAAAATGTATGTGGGGGCCTTGAGCCCTTGGGGTTTAAATGATGAGCTCTTTGCTCAACTCTTTCAACAATCCTTGACTGGGGCTGCCCTAAAATGGTTTGTAAGCCTGGATAGTGCTAAGATTAAGACCTGGGAAGACATCTACAATGCATTTAACACTCAATACCACTACAATATTGAGGTGGATGTCACTAGAAGAGAACTTGAGACTACCAAACAAAACAACAATGAACCCTTCTCCTCATTCCTTACGAGGTGGAGGGCAAAAGCCGCCCAAATGATCAATCGCCCTTCAGAACAAGAGCAGATTGATATTATAATCAGGAATTTAAGGCCTACATATCAAGCTCAACTGCAAACCCAATACCTGCCTACTTTCAAATCGCTCATTGCGACTGCAACTAAGGTAGAAGACTTGATACAATTGGGTAAAATAGTAGATGAGGGAGCTACTTCGAAGTATAGGAAACAAGGCCAAGCTACTCCCTCGAGTAAGGTCAATGAAGTGGCCAATATTGCCCCTGCGAATCCTTTACATGTGGGCAATCTTGGGCAGAGAAATCAGCCAAGAAGGCAATATACCGACCTTGGGGTGCCCCTTCATCTAGTGTTTAAAAAGGCCGTGGAAGGGAAGTATTTGAAGCCTTTGGACCCAAGGCCACCTCCAAATCCATTACCCTCCAGTTATAAGGCCAATGAGTATTGTGAATACCACAAAGGAAAAGAGCATAGAACAGATGCTTGCTGGACTCTGAAAAACCGCATCCAGGATTTGGTGGATAGGGGTGACATCATTCCTCTCAGGAGTCAACCGAACATTAATACTAACCCTTTGCCTAATCATTCCATCCACGCCATCACTGTGGAAGAAGAGTTGTTTGATCCTTTCAAACTTCTCTTAGAAATGAATGAAGTGTGTGTGTTGGATTTGAATGACCTTGCTGAAGAGGTCGACGCTTTGACAAGAAGCGGAAGTCAATATCAGCCACTCGACTTGGGAAAAGCCCCTACAACCTCAAATCACCCCCATAAGAAGACACCAGAGCCAAAAGAAGACCCTGTCCTCACTCAGCTTAAACAAACTCAAGCTAAGGTGTCAATTTGGGAGCTCCTTGCTTCCTCATTCCCAATCCGTTAGGCTCTCAGCGAAGCTTTGAGTCAACTTGATACATCAGTAGACACAAGCCCAGAAGCTTTGGTAGCCACTTTGACCCAATCAACTAAGACATTGAGTATCCGATTTTCTGATACGGACCTACCAGAAGATGGCAGTAAACACAATGATGCTCTATACATCACCATACAAACCGGGGGAAAGACTGTTCCCATGGTTCTCATTGATAATGGGTCAGCCTTAAATGTATGTCCCTTAAAAGTAGCAAGCTGTTTGGGTTTGGAGGCTACAGATCTTACACCTTCTGATCAGATTGTTAGAGCATATGATAACACTCGAAGAGAAATTTTGGGTGTTGCCACTCTGGAAATTGTCATTGGGCCGGTGAAAATGAGAGTGCCCTTCCAAGTCATTGATGTACCCGCGAGCATTAATCTCCTCCTTGGAAGGCCGTGGATTCATCAGAGTAATGTTGTCCCTTCTTCATTACATCAAAAACTTAAGTTCCCTTTTGAAGGAAAAATCATCACTATCAAAGGTGACACTGTGAAATCAACAAGAGAACCATGGATCAGTCTCTCTTTGAGGTTGTTCCTGGCGAAACCGCCATGACCTTGACTGGTTTCCATTATGATACAGTCCAATGCATTGAAGGAGAAAAACCCAAAGGGCCATTTATCTTATATGATTTTGGAGAGGTCCAAATCAATTGCCTGGTGGGAATGATGCTAAGGGTGGGTCTGCTGCCCGGAATGGAAATGATAAAGTCTGGGAGGAAAACACCCGTGGTGCGGCTATGGGAAGAACCTGAGAATAGGGAAACTTTTGGCCTAGGGTACAAACCCACAGATGAGGAGATAGAAGAGTTTGAGCATGGAAGGAAGAAAAGGAAGAATTGGGGGGCAAGAAGACTCAAAATGCGCCCTTATTTTAGAACTCTGAATGGTCACTTCTGCAAACCTGGAAAAGCAGTTCCTTACTGTGGTTTTCAGGAGCCATTCTATGCTCCTATGAATGGGAAGCAGTTACCGGGTTTTGAGATGTTCACTGATGTTTTAGTGTTGAAGGAAGAAGAGCCAGAACCTATAACTGAACCACAAGTGGAAGATTTCATGCGGCCTAGTCTCTTTGATGAGGTTGCTATGATAACCAATTTTGAAAACAAAAGGGACTTCACAAAGCTAATCAAGACTACCGATGGACCACTGATGAACTAGTATGCCGAGGAGGGACGAGCTGCTATGGTCAAACTTAGTCCTGTGTCACACCCTGAACCCGAGTCTTGTACTGAGTCAAATTCTGAGTCGAACACCAAGTCAGAGTCTAATTCTGAGTCTTCTGTAGTTTCAGATTTAGAGAACCCTAATGTCAAGTTTAATGTAATCTTGGAGAATGACTCCACCATTATCAATGAAACTCTTCAAATTCTTGGTTACCCTGTGTCTTTTGCTTTCCAAGTATTATCTTGCAAAAATGAAATAAATGAAATAAAAGAAATGAGTGAAAAGATAATAATTGGCAAAGAAAATGAACATACATACATTGCATATGATTGTGTGAACAAGGAACAGGTTGTTAAGTGCATCAGAAGATATGTCGACTGCTTCATGTGGAAGGCAAGTGATGTCACGGGAATAGACCCAGCCATAGCAGTTCATAAGATTCCACTATACCCAGATGCAAAGCCGGTTAAGCAGAAATTGAGAAGAATGAAGCCAGAATGGTCTTTGAAAATTAAAGAAGAGGTTGCCAAGCAACTGGACAATAAGTTCATAGAACCAATTGCCTACCCTTCCTGGTTAGCAAACATTGTACCGGTCCCGAAGAAAGACGGAAAGGTCAGGATGTGTGTTGACTACAGAGATTTGAATAAGGACTGTCCCAAGGACGATTTTCCACTATCACACATCGATTTGCTGATAGACAGGATGGCTGGACATGTGATGTTCCATGACTGACCTCGCGGTTGGGTACAATCAGATCCTAGTGCACCCACCAGACAAAGAGAAGACAGCTTTCATTACAAAATGGGGCACTTTCTGTTACAGGGTTATGCCTTTTGGGTTGATAAATGCAGGGGCTACCTACCAAAGGATGGCGACAACAGTCTTTCATGACATGATTCACAAAGAAGTAGAAGTGTATGTTGATGATATGATTGTTAAGTCAAAATCTCCAGAAGAACATGTTGAAGCACTTGAGAAGTTCTTCCTTAGACTTCGCAAGTACAATTTGAAGCTTAATCCTGCAAAGTGCCTATTTGGAGCAACATCAGGCTTATTTTTGGGATATTTGGTCAGCAAGAAGGGAATAGAAGTTGATCCAGCAAAGTCGAAGGCTATTCTGAAAATGCCTCCGCCAAGAACAGAAAAAGAGATTCGAGGCTTGCTAGGTAGATTACAGTATATCAGTCGATTCATATCGCAGTTGGCAGAGACTTGTGGTCCAATCTTTAAGCTACTAAGGAAAGGTGCTTCACAAGAATGGAATGAAGACTGCCAAAAGGCCTTCGACAAGATCAAAGAATATTTGTTAAGTCCGCCAATTCTACAACCTCCCAGAATGGGAAAACCTCTGCTCTTGTATTTGTCTGTAACAGATGAAGCCATGGGTGCAATGCTAGCTCAAGAAGCCGAGAGTACGAAGGTGGAAAATGCAATTTACTACCTCAGCAAAAGGATGCTGGATTATGAGTTAAAGTATAACAAGATTGAGAAGTTGTGTTTAGCTTTGTATTGGACTTGTACGAAGTTACAACACTACTTGTCTTCTTACACTACTTATGTCATCGCAGAACAGAGTCCCTTGAAATTCCTTATGGAGAGGCCTGTTTTGGACAGCAAAATGGCTAAGTGGGTGTCAACATTGGCAGCCTTTGACCTAAAATTCATTCAAAGGAAAGCTGTGAAAGGTGGCGCAATAGCTGACCAATTAGCAGAATTACCCGTGAATGACGAGATGCGAGAAGTGGGTTTCCCTGACGAAGACCTCTTGAATGTGGAAAGGAGTATTTGGGAGATGTATTTTGATGGGGCATCCAATTATCATGGAAATGGAATTGGGATTGTGTTCAAAACTCCTTGTGGAGAATACATTCCATTTGCAGTTAAACTTGACTTTAGCTGCACAAACAATGAAGCAGAATATGAAGCTTGCATCAATGGGCTTGAAGCCGCCCTGGAATTAGGAATTAAGAACCTAAAGGTCTACGGTGATTCTATTTTAATAGTATCACAAGCCTTAAGGAAATGGAAGATAAGAGAAGAGCGTTTGGTTCCTTACCTACAACGCCTTGATCATCTGGCACAACAATTCGATGATTTGTCCTTCGAATATCTCCCAAGAGCAAAGAATCAGTTTGCTGATGCCTTGGCTACTTTAGCTTCCATGATCAATATCAAGGAGGGGAAAGTCATTCGTCCATTGAAAGTTCAACTTCAGAAGCAACCTGCCCACATAATGCATTTGGCCGATGGTAAACCATGGTTTTGGGATATCAAAGGTTATCTCAAGGATGGAAGTTATCCGGAGGGATCATTAAAGGTTGATCAGAGGGCCATAAGGCAGCTAGCCACAGGTTACATTCTTAATGGAGATATCCTCTACAAAAGGAGTTGGAATGGAATGCACCTAAGGTGTGTGAATGAAGCAGAGGCTAAGCAGATAATGGAAATGGTACATGGTGGCGAATCAGGACCACACATGTATGGGATCGCCTTGGCTCGAAAAATTGCCAATCTAGGATATTATTGGTCCACCATGAATGCAGACTGCGTGGCATTTGTGTCAGATATTTGCCAAGATGCAGAAGCAACCTCCCGTTGCCCTGAATCCGATCACTTCTCCATAGCCCTTCGCTACTTGGGGAATAGATATAATTGGCAAAATACATCCAAAAGCCTCAAATGGACATCAGTTTATTTTGGTAGCAGTGGATTACTTCACAAGTGGGTTGAAGCAGCTTCCTATGCAGAATTAAACGCCAAAAAGGCAGCTCAGTTTGTCCGAACCAACATCCTTTGTCGGTACGGAACGCCATTTGAGATTATCACTGATAATGGAACTCATTTCCAAGCAGAATTTGCTAAGCTCTTGAAGGATAAGAATGTCCAACATCATAAGTCCTCTCCCTATAGACCTCAAACAAATGGAGCTGTAGAAGCAGCGAACAAGTCTATAAAGGTGATCATACAAAAAATGATCAAGGAACATAGGCGTTGGCATGAGAAGTTACCGCTGGCTTTGTGGGGATATAGAACATCAATTAGAACTCCTACTGGGGCAACCCCGTATTCCCTGGTGTACGGAATGGAAGCAGTACTCCCCATTGAACTGGAAGTTCAATCGGCGAGGATAATTCAAGAAAGTCAGATAAATGAAGCTGAATGGATCAACAATTATCATCATCAGCTGTTGGGTTTGGATGAAAAAAGACTTCAAGCTCTACATCGGATTCAAGGGTATCAGAGGCGAATGGCCAGACATTTCAACAAGAAGGTCAAAGATCGAAAGTTGGAAGAAGGTTGTTTGGTCCTGAAAGAGATCAGAATGCCTATTACAGATCCTCGTGGGAAGTTTCGTCCTCATTGGGTGGGACCCTACATTTTAAAGAAAATACTTTCCGGCGGAGCCGTCATCTTATCTGATTTGGATGGTCTGGAGTTCACAAACCCATGCAATCTGGATCAATTAAAGAAATATTATGTATAATCATGCATTGTAATGAACTACATTAGACCTGATTCTCGCAAACTAATTCGAGATATGTAGGCAGCTCTCTTTGAGCACGGTCTAAATTTTAATAAAAATCATTGGTTCATTTTTCTTTTGCCAACATAAAAAAAAAGAGAAAGAAAAGAAAGAAAAATCCCGCTAAGTCGAAAACCCACAAAGGGCGGCTTAGGCAATAGTGGGGCCCGCTAAGTCGAAAATCCGCAAAGGGCGGCTTAGGCAAGAATGGGTAAGAGCTTGCTAAGTTGAAAATCGAAAAGATGACTTAGGCAAAAATTAGAGCAAGTAAATTAAATAGATAATGCTTGGAAAGCAAATGAAAGAGTCATTTCAAAAGGAGTCATTCATTCCGAAAAGAGTCAAACCATGAGTCCAAAGCGTAAAAAAAAAAAAAAGAAGTCTTCGGTATCTTCTTTAGCTCCGGAACTCTCTGCAGCATCTGTCTTCTCCTCGTTAAGAGGAATCACCTCCTCTCCCTCCAGCTCCTACAACATTGCATGCCTCGTTGGCTTTTCAATTGGCCAAACTTCAGCTCTGTACTCTGGAGTAGGCTGGACAAGGGAAGGCTCAGCAAAAGGTCTGATCACCTGATGATTCCTAACCCAGTTTGAGGAACAGCTCGAGTAACTCCGGTAATAATTTGGGGGTAACTTCAGAAAAATTCAAGTTCTTTCCCCAGTGGTGTGTGACTTCCTAGAGGATTATTTCTAAGTTCTTTACTAGAAATAATTACTGATAGCAGTGCTTAGTGAAGCCTAGTATTACTTCTGGTTCATTACTAGAGCTAGTTCAAGTACATATAAAAGAAAGATTCCTAGAATTTATTTCTAAGTTCTTTACTAGAAATAAATAAAAATCCCAATCCATCAATATCCCCCTAATAGTGGTGACAGAAAACAACCCATATCTACCCATATTGATCCTTTCCACCTTTTGAAGACTCTTGGTCTAGTCGTGCATGCAATGGTTATAAAGAAGCAAGTGAATACCTTTATGAAAATAAAAGAGGACATCATGCATACATATGTACTGTTTATGCTTAAAAAAAGTGCAGAGAAAAATCATGAGGTGTTGCAAGCAATCCAGAAATGCCAAAAGGCGGATCTTTTACCCCTCGCTCAAAATTCGCTCTTTAGAAGGCCACTGGGCCCCATAAATCATTTTTATGGACCCCAGTGAGGGGCAATTGTGAACACTCAAATTTTAAGGCTCGGAAAGTCAATTTTCTCAGACTGCAGACAACCGAGCCGGACCGAACGACCGCGACAGAGTTCACCAAAAATATACCTTCATGGTACTTGAAATGTTCGGAACGACGCAAGGATCACAGGTATGGTCTCGGAATAATTTTTGGAGGTCCGCAGCTCCCGGAAAATCAGTTTGAACGAAAAAAATGCGGATTTCGGTGCGGTTTTGGGGTGAACTGCTGGGACCGGCGGTCCGACCGCCGTCCGTGTCCTTTCCCATTTTTCCGGCGACCACCTGGTCCGACCGCTAACCACGGCGGTCCGACCGCCGTCCAGCCCGAATTTTGCCTATAAAATGCTGCTAAACTTTCAAAAAAGAGGTTGGACTTTTTCGGGTGGGCCTCATGCTGTCGAATTCTTTTCACGCTTAAAAACTCTTATTGGAATTTTATTTGCAAGAATCTAACCTTGTGTGGCAGGGATTAAGAATCATATTTCAAGATCTAAGAAAACAAGATCTGGAACTTCGAAGTGGAAGGACCCTAAACAAGGTAGTATGATAATTCATCATTTGTCAATTCAAGCATATCATAAAGCATCATATCTTCTTCTTAATTTCTTTTCGGTCAAAGACTTAATCCTTTTAGGTCTAAGGCCTAATTAACTGATCAATCAACACTTCGGCATGAAGCCACGAATCAATCAACTTTTTGACACGGAGCCTAAATTGTATCTTTTTGGTACAAAGTACATAAATTTCACAATTAAAATCAATCATTTGGCCAAAGGCCTAAATTGCACTATGTTGGTACAAAGTACCTAAATTTCACAAATTTGCACTAAGTGCTAAAATTAACAACTTTGGCAAAAAGCCCGACAAATGCACGAAGCATGCACACACATGCATGAAGCATAATTTTCATTGCCTTTAAATAGGTTTTTCCGAACTACATGGGCTTTGATCTCTCATAAAAAACGAGAGTATGTAGGCATATTTGAGATTCACCTCAAATAACAAGTCCGTAATTTACTAACAATCTATTCTTCTTCCTTTCTGTGTTCCTTTTGGATTCATTTCTAAATTGGCAAATTAATCAAATACATGACATAGTCCCCGAATCCTCATTGGGTTCGTAGATTAGAAACTTTTACATTGGATGCATTAATTGGAGTCAAACAAGGGTTTTCTTAGTTTTTCCCTTTGAACAAAATAAATTGAGTGGCGACTCCCGACAACGAGTGAACTTTCATCCGAATCCTTTTCGGGTGGAAAATCGAGGTTCACACTAGTATAAACGATTGTTTAATTGTGTCTGTTAAACATGCTTTGGACTCTACATTCACTATTAAAGATCATGGTCTTGCCAACTATTTTTAGGGGCAAGGAATATATAACTAAGGCAGAGATATATCTAAATTAGAGAAAGTACATCATAGATATAGTTATGACACTAGTTTAGTTGATCGTAAGTATGCTACAATTATATTGCCTACTACGGTTAAATTGTGAGATGATAATCATATATTTTTTTGAACCAGAGAGGTATAGAAGTTTAGTTGGAAGGTTGTTGTCCTTGAATTTGACCAACCCTAACTTGCATTACTCTAGAAAGTAACTCAGTCAACATATGAGTGCCCTTAGGTAGGTTCACTAGGATGTTGCCATTCATTTAGCTAAGTATCTTAAAGGCACTCTTTCTACATGTCTATTTTTCCCATCGGACTCCTCTTTACAACTGCATGCATATTGAGGTGTTGATTTGACTTCATGTTATGTAACTAGGAGATCATTGGCTTATTATTTTGTATTTTTGGGGTCTTCTCTGATTTCTTGGAAAAATAAAAAAGCAAACTATAGAGGGTTAGGAGCTCTTCTAAGACATAATATAGAAGTATGGCCTCTATGGTTTGTGAGGTTTAGTTTGTTACTTATCTTCTGCAAGATTTTCACATATCAATACAGGTTCCTATTGACTTGTATTGTGATAACCAAGTGACTATTCAGATTGCTAATCCAGTTTTTTTATAAGAGAACCAAATATTTAGATATTAATTATCATTTAGCCCATAATAAGCTTCAACAAGGATTCATCACCACCGCCCATATTCCTTCCAGGCACCAACTAGTTGATATGTTCACCAATCTTTAGATGCTAAAGCTCACAGTTTGTTGATGTTCAAGATGGGATTGGTTCCTCATCTCCAATCTCCATCTTGAAGGAGGCATGTTAATTTATTTTATAATTACAATTTTGTTAATAACTTTTTTTTCTGCAGTCTTGTAAATATTTTTGGTTAAAGGGCTTTTATATATGTCTTTTCTATTTCTTGTATATAAATTCTTGTTCACATATTATAACTCATTCTTTTTTATGCAATAATACTTTCAAAAGATTCATACTCATTTTCTCTCACTTTCCTTTGATTTTCTGCTGCACCAAACGCCTTGAATCAAGATTTTCACAAAGTCTAGAGACAACAATAAACTTAATAATAAATTAAAAAATAATGGGTGTAATTTTGCAATTGGGGCATTCATAATGAAAATAATAGGCCCTATACAGGTTTTTGCAACTGCATCCAAGTGCGTTTGCCGCTTTTAATTCATTCACAAGTCTCTGATTTTATCGCTTTATCCAAATGTAAATTTCAAGTCTAGCATTCAACATGTCCTTTTACTTTTTCCTTTGACTAAATTTGCTTCTAAATGATAAGTTATTAAAACCCACTTTTCAATGTGACCCAAATTTAATTAAGGCAGCTTTTTACATATCCATTTATTATTTTAAATTAAAATCATCATAAATTATTTAATAATTTTTATATTAATAAATTTCAATTAAAAATTACTTAAGATAATAACTCAATTTAATATATTTTATAACTTAAAAATTATACCACCGACATCCTTTAACACTTAGCTTTTCATTTTATTACACTGCCAAAATTCTATTCCATGTTCAACTTCTAATAATTACCAATTCTTATTCAATGAATCATATTAAGAGATGCGGCAATTCTAATCAGATTAATTTCATGAGTTAATTAGACATGGTGAAAAGTAAAAGTAAAAGTAAAAGTAAAAGGTACCCTAACTACTAGAGATAATTTGTAATTATTCTTCTATGAAATACTAATTAGTCTAATTAGCTAACGTTTGAGATTTAAAATAGGATCAAATCAACATTAGTCTAAGCGCTTCACTTTTCTTGTAGGAGTGATTATTGGAATTAATAATTAATGTATATGTCACTATAGGTTAACTTGCAAAGTCTTTAACATGCCAATAATAAATGGTCCCAATTCTAGGATTATAGTAGTATTTTGTATATAACATAATTTAATTAATGCAACTGTATTTATATTAGCTTAACTATATATATATATATATGTATATATATGGTCCATATATAATAGCGTCAAGTACATTAATTTGACTTGGAAAATTAATTTAAATTTCCATATAAAGAAGGACCACAAATATATATCTTTTTGCAAGATGTGATAGATTACCTACTTAATGATTTTGTTTATTGCAATCTTGCCGTATAATATACAGATAATGATGGGGTACACAAACTGAGAAAAATTGGATTGGTAGCATGCAAAATTATTGAAAAAAAAAATGAAGTAGTAGAAAATAAAAAATAAAATAAAATAACGTGTGTCAGGTTTCAATTCAAGAATTGGTTGACTATACATAATATAAATAAATAAAATAAGAAGACCTAAAGAAGATGATTTTTTTTTCATGGGGATTACTTGGAAGTGAAGGGTTGACGCTATAATAACATGAAATCAAATTAATAACAGATATTCTCATTCTTGCCTTAGTCGCTAGCTATATACATTAAATTATATATGAATTTATATACATCTAAATTTATTATGAAAATGTTAGTGGAAGAGAGGATGTGTCAACAATCACCAATTCAATATCCGATCGATCATCATTTGTTTGTGTGTGTGTGTGTGTGTGTATAAAGTTACTTAATCATCTTTCTATGTGGTCCATCAAATTAAGAATGATTTTGGTTAGGATTCTATTTAATTAACCAAGTTTTTTCTTTTAATTTGTATAGTGTAGTTGGTGGAATTTAACTTAAGAACATTCTTTTCTTTTATTATTTGTTTAAATTAAAATATTGTAAGATTAATATATGTGTAAAAAAATTTAAATGTTTTCAATCAACTATATTAATTTATTCAGCAGTTAGTGAATTAACTTAAACTAGCTTTTGAGGGTGAGAAGTGGTCGGACAAAAAGGCTTAATTAGAACATCCTAATTAATTCTTTATCTATAGAGGCAATTTATCAAAATAATTGCTTACTGTTGCTTCACAGCCTTTAAGAAGATGCAGATATTATTGGATATAGCTCACTGATATTTGATAATAAGTTGTTTACTTTAATTTCATGCAATAAATTAATTAAATTTATTTAATTGAGTCTAAAATGAAATATAAACAAAAATATAAGTATTCCAATTCTAACATCAGCGTCAGATAATTCATATGTAATGAAATGTTAAAGTACGTATCTTTGTGATTCAGTAAACATGTGACTTGAACTTATGTTACAGGATTTAGAAGTAGTCACAAATGGAAAGTTTATTTTTTTTTTCATAATCTAGAAACTTCTAATATCTTTTTTTTTTACCATAATCTTTTAGAAAAAAGATTTATTTCTCTTTTCCCTTGGGTTAACTAGTTAATTTATTTAACATAATATCTCTTTACCAAAATTTTTTCATATGTTCTTGTTGTTTTAGAGTTTAAAGATATAATTTTCAATTCAAGATTTCGCCTTTGACAATAGGAATATTTATGGATTTTCAATCAAGTTTAAAAAATTTTCATTATGCATGTTTCTTGAGAAAGAAATAACACTTTCTTGGATTATCTTTTAAAAAGAAATAACACTTTCTTGGATTATCTTTTAAAATCTTTTTTTTTTCCCAAAGAGTATATGTTTCTTCACTTATATCCTTTATTAATTTGACAGTTGAACAATAAACATGCGTATCTCTTACTATCTTTCGATGGATAGAAATTAAAATTTCTTGACTAGCGTGAGTGTTAAGAAAATGTCCGATTATGAGCCTAAGAAAATGCGTTTCATCAACCCAATGATGGACAATCTCAATTGCTAAGCGCACGCACAATTTAGTATGGTATAATTAAATTGATTAAAGCTCTATATTATACCTACTTTAAGCATGGTGTAATTAAATTGCAGATATAACAGCCATAGCACACAATATATAGATAGGTCTTAAACATATGCCAACATAAACATGCATGCACAAAAATAGCATAAAATTCACGACAAAAAAAGATGCTGTAGATCAATTAAATTCATCTACCTGAAGGAAGAATTTCTTGTTTCACAGTCTATTAGTATTTAATGTTTTTTTTTATCCAATGTGATTTTTTTGAGAGAAAAAAGAATCTCTTTTTCCATTAAGTTAACTGATTAACTTGTTTAAACGCAATATCTTTCTAGCTAGTGACATTTATATATATTCTAAATATAGAATATCTGATTACTAGTTTATCCAAATCCATTTAAAATTCTATCAGATGGTATTTAAATATATTAATTAATTAATTTTATAAGATTTAGATTTTGGCAATTTGCATACTTAAATTTGATCCATTATTATTATTAATTTTAATAAACGGAGAAGAAGTAGAGGAGTCGGAGTCTTGAGTCACAGCATGTACTTAATATTAATGCACCAAAGTAGGCATGATGTTAAAGCGGACAATAATGGAGAAATACAGATGAGACTAAAAAGCCTATAGACATATAGTTTGGACACTAATTACATTATAACCATATTGAATTGAATTTTATCAAGTGAAGTCTTTGGTTTTTTATTTGGTCCCAAACACAAATACCCACAACCGTGCATGCAGCGAGCCTTCTTCCTTGCATATATATATATATATATATATGTATTTATATACATACATACATACATATATGTATGTATATATATAATAGAAGCCTGTAATGTAACAATTAAGTTATTAGACTGCCGATTCCTTTTGGTAGCTTTCTTTAGGTGGCCATTGTAAACAGTACCCTATTAATTCCTACATACATATATATATGCATTATTAATTCAAAAAAAAATTATATATATATATATAATATTCATTAACAGAGAAAAAAGAAATCTTTATACATCCCAGATTTATCCCTTGCCAGATTTCTCATATGCATATTCGTTGTCCTTTAGAGATTAGGGCCGTTAAATTAGTGAATTAGTGCTGTTCACACTCAATATGCATAAAACTCAATATTTATTTGCTTTAATTTCTTTTTTTTTAAATCATTCTTTCGAAGTTGAGCTAAGCTAAGTAGAATTACGATTAAATCATCCTTTCGAAGTTGAGCTAAGCTAAGTAGAATTACGAGTATGGCAAAACTATTCTTACTAAATTTTAATACAGCTGAATATTTAAATAATCAAATTTAAAGCCTCTGCTTAAACTATAACAGTTCATTACTAATTAATTTACACGCTCAGTGGTATTTGCTTTAATTTCTTAAATTCATTCAAGCTAATTCGAGGAAGTTATTGAGTATAAAGAATATTTGGGTCTATACTCTCTACTTTAAATGGAGAAATTAAGCAGTAAACTTAATTTCAAACACAGACCAAAACTAAAAAAAAACTAGTAAGATTTTGAAATGTAATAAATAAAGATTCAATTAGCTAATAAGACAAATTACTCAAAATATTTCCATCACAAAAAATTTTCGAAAACAACATCATAATTGTTTTTTCTAATGTAAAAATAGTAATTTCGTTTTGAAAATATTACTGAATTTCAACTCCAAATTCATTGCATCAATTACCAACCAACTCGTAAAATTAACAAAATTGTAATATACACATTTCAACCGGCCTGTAGTTCTAATTAAAATTGCTTCAGTCTAAAAAAATTTCAAATTTCTGAGATTATAATTCTGATTTTAAGGAGAAAATAATTTTGACAAAATATACCAAATTTCTCACTCTGAAGGAACAAACAATATAATTTGTGAGTAAATCAAAATAAATCAGCTAAAAAATTAAGCTTACAAAAATTCAGGCTGGCCTCATTGCCAGCATATGCAAATTTTGAATTGAGGAAAAACAAATATATATATATATAATATAAAAATTAAAGCTACTTATTATAATTAAAATTTTTGAAGGGAAAAAAGTTGAATGTAGATTTCTGTCCTTAAATTATATGGACAATACCCTAATTAACCCTAGCATTGATAAATGTATTATAGTTCCTTAACTGTTAATTGTATTAGTATTTCTTTATTTCAGCCAAGAAGATATAACAATAAGAAAAATAGTAATAGTCTAAACCCACTAAAATGCACAATTTGCTGTTCCCAAGATTTATACTCTTAAAAAAACTCGCCCCTTTCAATTACGCTGTTCTCCATAATAATAAATCATAAATTCTCTGTTAAATGCAGCTAGCTACTACAGGAGAATGAAGTTAGGTTCTCCAGCCAGCATGCTATAATCCAAATCCTGACCAGAAACTGAAATATGCATATTTTTGTCTGGAATCCTGAGTTACAAGACAGTTGCTCAGAATGTACTAAGAAAAATTAATGCCACTGTTCTAGGAACTAGCCTTATCTTACTAACTTCCAAACTAAAACTTGTTGGCTAAATAAAGCCTGAATTTATATATGCACTCTTATCATTATTATCATTATTATTATTTTGAAGGAAATTATAAAGACTTGAGCAATATTTCTTGAGAATGAATTTCATGTCCAAAGAAATGAATTAAACCATAATATATAAACTTCGTAGAGCAATAACATCAAATTTAAGAAAAAAAAAAAGACATATCATTAATTAATTAACCACATAAATCCCACATTACAAAAATCAAATCTCCCTCTCTTTAATTCCTATACCACTTATACCATAATATATAAATTTCGTAGAGCAATAACATCAAATTTAAGAAAGAAAAAAAAAGACATATCATTAATTAATTAACCACATAAATCCCACATTACAAAAATCAAATCTCCCTCTCTTTAATTCCTATACCACTTATACCAAATTTTCCCCAGAAAAACAAATATTAAAAAGTATTTCAAACAAAAAAAAAAGAAAAATTATGATTTACTGATTAAGAGTACACTAGAAAGAAGGAAAAAGGAAAAAAAGAGTACAGATGTCATGCATATAATTATATATATACAGAGAAAATTAAGTGGTAATAATTAATAATTAAGACCAACTTACTTTCTTTTGATGCAAAGAAAAGTTGCACCAAACTGTTGATCTGAAGCTTTTGTGTTTTCTCCTTCAACACTGTGTAGATGATGATGATGATGGAAGAGGATCCGAGGTTCCTCTCAGCGCAATTCGGGATTGTCATCAACCTTTCAGAGAATTTATAATAACAATAATAATAAAATCAAAAACTTTGTAGCTGGGCTGATGATGAATTCTTGCTGCTGACATGATCTCTCCGATCCAAAGCTCCTCCTCTCATCTTTAATAATTTTCTTGAATACCAAACTTTACTTTCTTCTTTTCTTGATTTGACCATAATTATAATAAACTTCCCACTACAAACACAAGTAATATAACCAACCCAACCAACAAAATTCAAAAAGAAAGATCAAAAAGATTATTGAAAATTAAAGAAAATTAAACAAGAGCAAGAAAGGAGGAAGATGAATTTGAAATATTTTGAAAAGCTAGATGAGAGAAGTGAGAGAAGACCCAATATTAGTTGGATCATGACATGCACTGACACTAGTGGGATTAGAATTAATGTTCCAAAAAAGTGAAGGATCTGATGATGAATCAGAGAATCCCCCAATTGTTCAATCTGATTCCACTCCAATCTACGACTTTGATGTTGTTCAGTTTTCACTTGTTTCATACAAATCCCACTTGATTCATTATTTTTTACTAGTACCCATTCTCAGATCCTCAAAATCTGGCGTTCAACTTGGATAGTTAGTATCTTTATAAACTCCGAAATTTTGATGAAGTGTAGAAGCAAGTAGTGTAGCCATAGTCGGAGAAGTGGTGGCAGTTGAAGAATGAGAAGAACCAAATATTGGAAGATTATTAAAACCAGTAGACCCATTGTTAGCTTCACCACTTGTCATGATTCCTGATGAAAACCCTAATGCAAGAGCATTTAGCTGCGGGTGCATATCATGGTACCCAGAAATGGAATCTACTACTGATCTGGAATTGAATCTGCCGGGAAATATCGGAAGATTCATTTCAGATGGGTTTGGATTATTAGTGGGTAACCCATAAAACAAAGGATTAGAAGACATAAAATCATTTTGGTTTTGAGAATTAGAAGAAGGGTTATTATTAGGGTTTGCAGTAGTAAGTCCTCCTGCTTCAATAGTAGATGAGGAGGAGGCAACTGTTGCTGGCCTTTTCACACGCTTGTTTTTTCTACAACCACCGCCAACCGGAACATTCCTTAAAATTCCACCTCTAGTCCAGTAGCGTTTACAAGCTTTGCAAAAGTGTCTGGGTTGAGATAAGCTATAGTTATTGTAGTAACAGAACTTGGTGTTTGATGAATCACAGCGAGGACACTTTAGAGCTTGTTGTTGTAGTTGTGGTTGTGGTTGTGGTTGAGATTTCTCCATTACTAGTTTACTTGTAGATGGCATCAAGCTTTTCTCATCTGTTATCTGATTCTGTAAAAAACAAAAAAGAAAAAGAAAAGAAAAGAAAGAAAGGGAAATTAAGAGTTGAAGAGTGGCGTTTTTAGGGGAAAAGAAAGAAAAGAAAAATAAGAATACAAGTTAACCATTCTTTTCCTAGAGCTAAGAAACAAAATGGGGTCATATGGTTTTGTCTAATAATTGAGAAATAAAGAAAGAGAAATTAAAGAAACCTGCGGCCATTCGTTAGCAGTTGAAGAGATGACAATCATCTTCTCACAGTTACCACCCAACATTTTCCTCTCTTACAAACTAATGGTGGATTCGTTCAAACAAAGACTAAACAGACAAAGAGCAGGTACCCTTCAAATATTAGGAGTGTCTCTGTGTGTGTGTATGTGTGGAAGGGGGAGAGAGAGAGAAAGATAAAGGGATTATATAATAATAATCTTAATTATTAATAAGCATAATTATAAAAGAGAGATTTATGTTTTTTTTTATTTTATTAATCAGAATTTCACGTGATGGGTTTCTTCTCTTCGACATAAAAATTATGTTTATTAATTTAATTATTACTAATATATATGTAATTTTAATTTTTTAAAATTAAAGAAAATGGAAAGGAATATGTATGGATGGTCATCATTCAAAATTCAAGAAAAGGACAGCAAGGTAATATAAAGCAACAAATGAATCTTAATTTAAAGGTTCAATAAAAAAAATAAAGAAATTAACATTCCTTTGTAACTGTAGAGAACAAGATGAGACAGTAATATGTAGAGGGAATCCCTATATACTATATAATTACAGGTCCAATACCCAATGCTAATTCACACACCAAATCCCACTTCTACAATCTGCACCTCTTTACCCAGTATTTCACTTTTATAATAGTATTATGCTATGTACAAGACCGGAAATCTAATTTCGTATATACATTGCATATTAGGCAATTTCCTTTATCAAATTTAAATACTAATTAATTAATTAATACGCTAATTTCTTGCATATACATACACGTATATATTATGCCAAAACAAAAGCAAATAAATTTTGTTTCAAAATAAATGAGATAGTAAAAATTTTTAAAAAATTTTATACGTCACTTTTTAAACTTTTTTAAACTATCACATAACTTACATAATTTTTTATTGTATACCACTAGATAGGATGGTGTAAATTTTTTTGAAACTTATCAAATTAGACCTAATCGAATGGTTTGGGATGAATTCTGTTAATTTAAAATGAGATGCTGATAGAAATCAAATTGGATTTTAAAAACATATTTAAATATTTCCGGTCAAATGAGTTGGAATTTGTTTTTCCGTTTAAATCCAAACCCAACCAATAAAATTATATATGTACATAAACATATATTATATAGAATAAAGCGGCACCATCTTTTAAAATATTTCATCCATTTCTACTTGAACAAATTTGATATAACGAGAAAATATGCAAATCGTCAAAAAATATATATACAATTTGGGTGGAGTTTGGTTTGATATTTTTAATACTTAATCATATTCTATCAAATTGAAATATATCATAAATCTAATCAAATTCGGCTAAAACACATCTTTGCATCTAAACATGAAATATGCTTTTAATATGTTAGATCTCTAAAAATAAAGTATTTTTAAAATTAAAAGTTGAAAGTAATGTGGATATTTTGAAAGAAAAAATAAGATATTTTTAAATATATTTTTATTTTTGAGTATTTTTAAATAAAATTTAAAAAATTATGAATTTGAAAATTTTAGTTAATAATTAATTAATATTAATATTATTCGGAATGATAGGCTAAATAAAATTCTTATTTTTCTTTATTTCATCAAATTTTTTTATATAAATTTGTATAACTTATAATTTCTATTAAAAAACACATCAATTAAATAGATATATTAAAAAATAATTAATTGAATTAAGTAATAAAAAATATATAGTTGCTTTGGTAATTGGTAGGTGCTTTTTGAATAAGACTATTCAATAAGAATAGGAAGAGAGAATTTGAAAATTCCAAGAGAAAAAGGACAAGAGGACTCCATCTGATCAGAGGCAAATTACTAAGTTACAACTCAAACCAAATATTATATGGAATCACTATTACTAATATATATATATATATATGTTTGCTTTAAAAATCTTTATTCCCGAGGGCTCATTACCTAAAGCTAAATGGCTCTTGCATTGCATGTTGTGCTTAATTTTTTTAAAAATAAAAAAGAACAACCGTTAACAATGTCAGGGAGAGGCATGTGGTGGGCAGCTCAGCTGCAAAGAAAAGGAAAGAACAGAAAAGAAAGCAAAGCAAATGCATAGTTTGGGGAACAAACGGATTTTGTAGTCTTTCAAGGGATTTTCTCCTCCTTCCTTACGTCCATCATTATTCCTCCGCAGTCCTACAGCCACTGCTACTTCTTACCACCATTTTTACTTGTTAATTTACTATAAATTAATATCCATCTTTTCTAATTGAATAAATAAATAGTATAATTTCAAAATCAATTATTTCATTACTATTCAATTCTTTGAGGGGTGTGTTTAACTGGGCATGTTGTATAATTTTCATTCTATAATTATTTCTTGGATTTGTTGGAGAATATAGTTTTCAGATTTGGCTGTCAGTTGTAGCTAGTCTTTTAGATTTTTAAAGATATTTTCTCTCTAATCCAAGCATTAATTTAATTATTCATCTTTATATAATTAGAGCTATAATCCTATTATACCATTTAATTAACTAGGTAGTCATTAGTGAAATCAAAAGTTTAAAATTCGTATATATATTGTAATAATAATTAATGAATACTTTTGAAATAATGCCTAGATACATACATTATAATTAAGCAATTACAGTTGGTCGAAATAAAATCTATCGTGCAAAGAGTTAATTTTGAATAAAAAAAGTTATTAATAGAAATTCAATGGCAATTACCAATTAGTAGCTATTTTATACTTTTAACAAATATATAATTAATCACTATATATACGTGCTTAATTTGGACTGCCTTGAAAAGTAGAAAAGTCAAAATTATTAAGGGAATGTTAATTAATATCTCTCGAGTGAAACTTGTTTCTAAGACCTTGGCGGCAAGAATTGTTCAGATCAGGTCGCATTATATGTGTATATATTCAGGCTTCCATCTTCCAGTCTATATTTGTCAGTCTTCTCAACTCTACTGTTAGATGACTCAAAACTGCCAAAATGAAGTCAATGGTACGTAATTCTATTTTATGAGATTTCAGTCTTGAGCTTTTGATCGATGCTAATCCATATTGTTTTATTTTCATATGGAAAATAATAACATAATTTCATTGATTTGGATTTGGCCACCAGTTTGAATTTTAATTAATTCAGTGGCAGACTTGAGGAGACTTGTGAAGGAGGAGCCCGACCCTCACCATTACAATCATCAGTCAATTTTCATGCCACATTTTAATTAATTCCAACTTCTTCAATAGACTAAAATGATGATAATACTTTCATTGTTAGATTTGAAACGAAATGATTAAAGTTAATTATGTTTTATTAGAAATATATATGACTGATATTAATTGAAAAAAAAAACATGTATAATCTCGGATTGCATACGTGTGTATGAGCATCCACGTGCCGACAGTATGGGCACCCTATAATCGATTACAGGACCATTTATATACATATATAGGTACATTTTGATTGTAGAGTAAGGATAACTGAAGAATAGGACGTGAGGATATTAGGACATTAGGACAGGGCACATTTTATATATTAGGGCCATTCGATTCACTGCCCTTTCCAACTGAAGGAATTATTCTCCATTATGATGCCTTATAATTTATACTTGTGTATAATATTGTCTGTAGACGTGCCCTATATATATATATATATATATATATTCTTATGAAATTAATTTATATGTTAGTTTCAACTTAATGGATGTTTATGGATGAGAAAAAGAAATTAAAAGGACACACCATTTTCAAGTGTTATAATCATGCATAAGAAAAAGAATAGGCAGGCAAAAATTCTTTGAAAAAAAAAGTTTATGTCAATTAGTTTAATTAATGTATTGAATAATTCGTTAATTTTTGCGATGAACATTTCATGTCCATCTAACAATCGTCATCATCTTTTGACACCCACGATGTGACTTTCCTTACGTGCATAGAATTAAGTTGTATCTATTGGATTAGTTTTCTACTTCTACTCTCGTAATAAATGACCTAACAGTCATATTTATTTTCACTTATATTCTACATTTTTTTTATAATTTACCGTCAATAAGAAAAATATTATTTCCATATTAATTAAATTGCAATTAATATATTTTTTATTTGTTTGTTTCTTTGTGTTTTTTAGTCTGTTGTTGTTGTTGATCTTTATCTGGCTTTTCATACCCAGATAAATTATTGATGTAATGTAGATTTGTTTAATGCAATTTCTTATTTATGTATTGTGGATTTGTTTAATGTAATTTCTTATTTCTGTAAAAAAAAAATTGATTAAAATGCTACAAAATTAAATCAATTTTTTTAAACTCCTAATGCCATGCAATATGCATATTATCAAAAAAAAAAAATTATAATCTGCATATTATCAATTTAGAAAGATTTGAACTTGAGACCTGTCTGTAACTTGTGAACTCCATAAACTACTTTTAATCAAACTTTTTAATGACAATATTAACTACATTTTCAAAATCAATTAAAAAAAGGTTAATCTAACTCTAATTAATTAAAAATTTTAAAAACTAAATGCTGAAAAAACAATTATAATTTTTCTTTTAGATTAAAAATATAAATATTTTGAGATGAGATATAATAATACTAATAAGTTTGAAATTAGAATGTAATTAGCGTGAAAAATGTAATAGGATACAACTGAAAAAAATAATTAAGATAAAGTTGACTATTAATTTAAAAACTTATAATAAATAATTTCTATTGAAATTAAGAGTTTAAAAAAAGAGAGAAAAACAGGATCATCATAAAAAAAATTGCATAATATATATATTTTTTATTTTTTGATAAATATTTGCATAATTTTATATTTTGAGAATTAAGAGGGAAGACTTAGCTAGCAGTAATTTAGGGTTGAAATTAATTTAAAAAGGGTTGTTATACATATATATATATATATATATTGATTACATTAACACACTTAAATTGTAGATAAATAGGAGATAAATGGAAATTTGGTGACAAGTATATATAGGGCAATGGAGTAGCAGTACACTGTAGTAGTAATCAATTTAAGAGGTAAAGGGATAGGGCCTACCTTCCGCACTACACAAACACATTACAGAGTCGTCAGTCACTTAACCCCACTCCCACTGGACCAGAAATGCCTATTTGGCAAACATGAAAGTAACCCAACACGCACGTTAAAGCTATAAAAGTCTGTATCATTCAGAAAGATAGGTTAAGCCCTTATCAAAAACGGGACCAATGCATCAAATTAAATCCAACTCTATACTTCAATTGCCAAAGCCTTACCATTTTTTTTCCACTCTCCCAAACAATGTTTAGACAAAGATCTCTCTCTCCTCTTTTCTTTGATTTTCTCTTGCTATATATATATATACTTTTCTTCTTCTTCACTTATTTTCGGCAGCCTGCTTGTCATCAAATACAAATTTTCTTTACCCTCTTTAGTATAACATAATAAACTTGCATATATAGTATAGAACAACTTTTCCATTCCATTTATCACTTTTAATTCCACAACAAACAATAGTGACCAATTCATCTTTTTTAATTTCTTTTATTATTAATTAACTATGTTGGATTTTTACCCTCCAAATTTTTTAAGTAAGAACAATAAAGATAATGACCAATAAATAATAAATAGACAAAATTTATAGTAGTTCACTAGTCAATTAGACCTAACAAGTTATATCCATTATGATTATTGACTTTCACTATAAAGAGAAAAAATTATCAATTACAAGAGCACAGAGATATTTTACTCATACTCGCTTTTAAGAAAATACAAAAAAAAATAAAGAAATACACAAAGAAAAATTCTATTAAATTTTTCTTTCTTTCTCTATTTTTCTCTCCTCTTACTACAACTCTACTTTTTTTTGGATTTTGTAATAATAATTTCTCTCCATGATCATTGCCATTTACAGGCAACCAAATGTTAAATTTTTTTAACATTTGTTAGGCAACCTAACAAAATTAGACAATCTAATTTTTGGTTCAAGTTTAACAAAATTAGGCAACCTAATTTTTAGTTCAAGTTCAACAAAATTAGGCAACTTAATTTTAGATTGTCTCCGCAAATTTAAACAATCTTCCACTTGGAGATAATTCAACCATCATGTTGCAAAGAGCATTTCATATGCTCTTTAAGCACTGAAATTCCTCAATAACCACCATCTCCTTATTTTAGTTTCGGAGACCAGCTGAAATTGTACAAAGCCTCAACTTTCCAAGTGATACAACTTTGATGAACATATCAGATGGATTCTTGCTTCCAACGATCTTTTGTAGTTTCAATGCTCCATCGTCCAAAAACGATCGTATGAAATGGTGCCTTAAACGAATGTGCTTGGTTCTTGAATGAAAAGGCAGAACTTTTTGCTAAGTGAATAGCACACTGACTATCACTATATAAATACCATCAACTTGCACTTTGTCCAATTCCTCCAAAAAACCACTTAACCATACCATCTCTTTTTCGGCCTCTATAATAGCCACATACTCTGCTTCTGTTATTGAAAGAGCAACTATCTTCTGTAACTTAGAAGCCCAACTCACAGTAGTACCATTTATAGTAAACACATAACATGTGGTACTTTTGCTAGTGTCTCTGTCACCACCCAAGTTTGTATCAATATAACCATGTGACTCCACATTACTGCTACCAAAACATAAGGCCATATCAGTAGTGCCTTGAAGATACCTCAAAATTTTCTTCACCACCTTCCAATGTTTCTTGCCTGGATTGCTCATATATCGGCTCACAACTCCCACTGCATGATCAATATCGGGTTTAGTGCATACCATAGCATACATTAGACTCCCAATAGTTGAAGCATAAGGCACCTTCTTCATGCATTCCTTCTCTTGTTCGTTTTTAGGTGAAAGCATTTTGAACAACTTAAAATAAGACACCAAAGGTGTGCTAACTGGTTTGGCATCTTGCATATTGAATCTCTTCAACACTTTCTTGACATACTCCTCTTGTGAGAGTTTCAGAGTATCTCGCTCTTTGTCCCTAATAATCCTCATTCCAAGAATTTGTTTGGCTTCACCTAATCTTTCATAGAGAACTTGTTTGACAATTATTTCTTTAATTCTTTAATCTCACTTAAATCAACCCCAACAACCAACATATTATCTACATAAAGTAAAAGAATGATGTAGGAATTGTCAAACCTCTTGTAGTAACAACAGTGGTCAGTATGGCATCTAGTGTAGCCATTCTCGCACATAAAAGAATCAAACTTCTTATATCACTTTCTCGGGGTCTGTTTCAAGCCACAAAGGCTTCTGTTCAGTTTGCATACCAATTCCTCCTTGCTGTGTGCTATAAAATCTTCTGCATGCTTCGTATATATGTCCTCCTTTAAATCCCCATGAAGGAAAGCAATTTTGACATTTAACTGCTCCAAATACAAATTCTTTGCCACCATCAAGCTAAGCACCAACCGATTGTGGTGAGTTTCACAACCAGTGAAAATATCTCTGTATAGTCTATGCACTCCTTTTGTTGAGAGTCTTTTACCACCAGTCTTGCTTTGTACCTTTTGCTACCATCTCCTTCATCTTTGATTCTATAAACCTATTTGTTATGTAGTTCCCTTTTACCCAAACGTAAATTCACTAAACTCCATGTTTGATTGGTTATGAGAGAATTCATTTCATCTTACATAGCAGACTCCCACTTGACAGATTTTTCATGACTCACTGCCTCATCATAACACTCAGGTTCACCGCAATCAGTCAATAATAAATATTTCAAAGATGGTGATTACCTTTCTGGTGCCTTCCTTTCTCTATTAGACCTTCTCAAAGTTGGTGTACTTGGCCCAACTTTCGGAATAGAAACTGGTTCTTCAAAGTTGGTACCTTTTGGAGCATCTTGTGGAGTTCTAACTTCCAACTTTTCCTGATTTTAATTGGTCACTTTATCATCGCCAAGATCAACAAGACTAGCAAACTGTTTGTCTTTTGTAGGACTTGTCATTTCTAGAACTACTGCTACCCTATTCTTGTACAGCACATTCTCATTAAAGATGACATTCTTGCTTCGAATAAAATTCTTATTTTGTTCATCCCAAAATCTATAGCCAAATTTATCTCCACCGTAGCTAATGAAAATACATTTTTAGGACTTGGGATTAAGTTTGCTCCTCACGTCAGAAACAATGTGAACATATGCCACACAACCAAACACTCCCAAATGTGATAGATCTATCTTCTTGCCACTCTATTCTTCTTCTGGTAGTAGCTCACCCAATGGAACTGAAGGTGCACGATTAATTAAATAAGCAGTAGTATTAATCGCATCGGCCCATATCATGTTTGGTAAACCTGTATGTATCTGCATACTTCTTGCGCGCTCATTCAAAGTTCTATTCATGTGTTTAACCACTCTATTTTATTATGGAGTTCTAGGAATAGTTTTCTCCATCCTGATCCCATTATATGCACAATATTCAAGAAATTCTTTATCCGTGTACTCTCCTCCGTTGTCTGATCTCAGACATTTAATCTTCAAGTCTGTCTCATTCCCAACCAAAGCTTTCCATTTCTTGAAGGTTTCATAGACAACATATTTATTTTTTAGAAAATAAACTCATTTTTCTTGTGGCATCATCAATGAATATTACATAATACTTGGAACCTCCAGGAGATTGAACCGGTGAAGGTCCCCACACATCAATATGAACCAGCTCCAACTTAGTAGTCTTTGAAGCTCTGCCAGATTTTGAAAAACTAACAATCTTTTATTTCCTAAAAATACAATCTTCATAAAGCCCAATCTTTACTGATTTCACACCATGTAGCTTGCCTTTTGATTGTAAAACCTTCATCCCCTTCTCATTAATATGCCCAAACAGATGATGCCAAAGATTAGCATCATCAACCTCAACAGTAGCTGCTAAGCATTTGGAATTCACGATCGTATAAAGAGTTCCTAGCATCTTCCCATGAGCCAAAATTAAGGCTCCTTTAGTAACTTTCCAACAATAATTTGAGAATTCAGTCACACAACATTCTGTGCCCAATTGACCCACAGAGATTAAATTTTGTGTTAAACCTGGAACATGTCTTACTTCATGCAATTTCCACATATTGCCATTGGGTAAATCAATTCAGACTTCACCCTTACCCATAATATCAAGAACTTCATCATCTGCAAGGTGGACCTTGCCAAAGTTACCATATACGTAATTCTCTATGATACTCTGATTTGAAGTTGAATGAAATGACACTCTGAAACCCAAGATTCTAGAGGATTATGTGCGCTCTAGATCAAAGCATCACTATCAATCTTTTGTGTTGCATTGGCTCTATCATCTTCATTTTTCAAAGTCTGACAATCCTTTTTCAAGTGTCATGGCTTCCCGCAGTGCCAACATCCATCTACCCATTTTCTGATTTTAGACTTGCTTTGATCTCTCTTTTTGGATTTGAATCTTCCGTGGTTGTTGAAATTTCTATTGAAAGTTCTTTCTCTATTTTTGGTGTTGAAAGCCGAGCCGTTGTGAAGTTCTCCAACGTTTCTCCTTCTTGACTCTTCACTAAGGAGGGTGTAACGCACCTCCTTATATATAATTTCTTTTTTTCCACTGGAGTTACAAATCGGATTTACTGTAGTATCTCAATCATCAGGTATAGAAGTTAACAAAACCAAACACTTTAAGTGTTCGTCAAATGTGATCCCAACGGAGTGTAGCTTATTAATGATTTCATTTACCAACACCACATATTGATTCACTGAGCACCCCTTTGACATCTTCAAGGTGAAAAGTTGCCTTAACAAATGAATTTGTTGGAGAGCACTTGGCTTCCCGCACATGTCTGATAGAGTAGTTATAAGCCAGGCTGTTGTCGTCTTGACAGGTGCACTCACACTTTTAGCAAGTGTAAGTCGGACCACCCCTAAAGTCTTTTTTGTCAAGCTTCTCCCATTCTGATCGACTCATGCCTATTGGAACCACTCCTTCTAAGAGTACTTCTAGCTCCCTTGTATACAAATAATCAATAATTTACATTCTCCAATGATGAAAATCGGTCCCATCAAATTTGTGAACATCTTTGGCACTATCTCCACCCATTGCTCCCACTTAACGCGGATCTCCAATGACTTGTTGATAAACCATTATTGAGTGAATTGACTATAATACCAGTTGTTGAATTTTCACCCTCAAATTTTCTAAGTAAGAGCAATAAAGATAATGACAAAAAAACAATAAATAGATAAAATTTATAATAGTTCGCCTGATCAATTAGACCTAACAGATTACATTTACTGTGGTTACTAACTTTCATTGTGAAAAGAAAAAAATTTCAATTACAAGAGCACACAAGTATTTTACTCACACTCACTCTTAAGAAAATACAAGAAAAAATTAAAAAAACACACAAAAAAATTTCTATTAAATTTTTTTTTCTTTCTCTATTTTTTTCTCCTCTTACTACAACTCTCCTTTTTTTGAATTTTATAATAATAATTTCTCTCCATAATTATTGTCATTTATAGGCAACTAAATGTTAAATTTTTCAATATTTGTTAGCCAAATTAATTTTTATTTCAATTTCATCAAAATTAGGCAATCTAATTTTAGATTGTCTCCACAAATTTTAACAAACTAGATATTCACAACATACCTACCAACACTCCTTTGAATATTATCATTTATTTTATAATTTACATATGCAAATACCAAAGACATATATATAGAATTAATACGACAACTGATATTTTTTAAATTTTTTGTTGCTTAAAAATAATTATATATATTAAAATGTACCATGTAGAAGGGAAATATTATTATTCTTATTTAAAGAATAACTACAGTTATTTACATAGAATATCATACATGCATAATGGAAATCAAAACAAAAGGAATGTTATTTATATTCTAATTTAATTGGTGAGTCATGATCTATATATATGATGTACCTCCCGTACTTTATTGTAATGTTATGGAATGCAATGAATGACTACTCAAAGGCTGAGTATTAGGTCAAGTCTGACAATACACATGATGCTGGTGCTGGTGCTGGTGCTGTGATTCATCATTTTCAAACAGGCAAGAGCCCATTAATATATATATGTATATGCATAATGATAGAAAATGATGATGATGGTGATGGCAATTTTTACAATGAGGTAATCACAGCCCACGTTCATAGAAATGCCTTACAAGATAAAATTTCAATCAATATTTTGTGTTTGACATTCTCCAAAGGTCTAGAGTATTCCACTTAATACTGCCAAACCCATCAATTAATTGGTTATCTTACATTTTAATTCACAATAATAAATGATAATGATTAGATTTATTGGCTGATCAAATTATAAAAAAGAAATATTTGAAATACTTGATTCGTAAATCAAATTAAAAAAGAGATTAATTCAAAATCCATTTATTTGTACATCAGATCATATAATTAAAAATCGACTGAGTCAAATTTATAGAATGTTTAATAATTTTTCAAAGATAAGGATGAAGAAATAATATAAATGATGGTGGAAGAAAAAAAAAAGAAGAAGGAAAGTGGATGGAAAATTCGAGGGAGGTTCTGGTGACATACGATATTTAGAGAATCTTAATCGGTCTCTGTAACACACAATCAGAAACTTGTGTGAAGTGTTGAGTGGGGGCCTAGAGAGTGTTGTGGAGGACATTTCTGTTGTCTTTTTTAGTAGTGCGTATCCAGAAAACAAGTTTATCTTATTTTAGAGAGAGTCTGTCCAAATAGGAAAAATCCAAATGTTGGTAGACTCATCATTTTTATTATATGAAATTATTCGTTGATTTAAGAGATTTTGAAAAGTTATATATTCATATTCTTTCATTTTGCCTAAGAATTTCTTTTCATATATATATATATATTAATTGGATCAGGAAATATTTATAAAATTACTTTAAAAAACTAATTTTATTTTAAAAATACTACATAAAAAATATTTACACTTTTAAAAATATTTGGTCAAAATTTTAAAAATACTTTATTCTTCGCTAAAACAATAATTTTTTTTTTCAAAAATACTTCTTTTCTCTCTATAATCAATATTTTATTTAAAATTTTTATTTTTTTTTCAAAATTTACTATTAAATAAAAATATTCTAACAAAATAATAAAAATTAAAATTTTAAATTATTTTTACCATATAAAAATCATAATTTTCATAAAAAAATTAATTTTAATTATAAAAATAAATAACACTTATAAAAAAATAAAAAAGTAAAATATATAAAAAATATATTTATAAAAAGTGTTAAATTTATTTTTAAATAAATTTTATGCATTATACATATAAAAAATAAAGAAAAATACACAGAATTTTATTATATATATGATATTTTGTATATGATTCATAGATGTTGTAGATATTTTGTAGATATTATATATATATTTTATATTTATTATTTAAATTATATATATTTTATGTAAAAATTATTAAATATTATGTGAATTTGTGTGGATGCAGTAAGAATAAAAAATTAAAAAATATTAATATTAAATAAATATTAAAAATATTATGTAGATGTGTTGTAGATATAATTTATATATATAAGTTTATATTGTTGATGTATATTCTGTATGTATGATATATAATATTTTGATATTAAAAATATGATATTAAATTTTTTTAAATAAAAAAATAAGAAAAAAAAAAACGTTAAGAAGTAAATTTGAAAAACAAATCCGCGTATCCGCATTATTGAAAATGAAACCTGGTCTTGAGGTGATGTAATTTCCTCTTTAATCAAATTAACTAACATCATTAGAAGATTTGTGAAATCCTAAAATATCATGGAGATTCATACTTCTATGTTAAATCTTATAGTGATGCTTGCGTTATCCTAATTCTCTAAATTAAATTATATTTCTGTCGCCGTCCATCAGCGAATAATTGCCAAGATATCATTTTAGTGCTACTTAGTTAACTATTCTTTTATTTTATTTTTTTTCAAGAGAAAAAATGTAATATTTGAACCTATTCCTTAATATTTGACCACTAATTTGTAGCCCATTTTAAAAAAATTATATAACTTTCGTTATGATAATATATATATATATATTTGAAATGCAATTTATTTATATTATTTTAGAATATGTTAAAATTAAATTGAAATTTAGACTCTTTCAGATTACCAAAATTATTAATAAATAAATTTATAAGAAAATTTCTAATAATTGTTCAATATCAATAATTAGTTTTAAAAATTCATATTTTATTCTATTACTAAATTGTATTTTGACTATATTTATAATTGAAAAGGTTATTATGTTCTAAAAATAAAAAGAGCGATAATAAAAATCACCACTTTATACACAAATAAATAATTTTGAAAATTTTCCATCAATTATTAACATAAATCTGAAATAATTAATAATTTTTAGAAAACTCGTGAATTGTTGTATATGTCAGAAAATATTTTAGTTTTATTTTTACTTATAACATTTCATATTTTATAAACTTTTATAAATAAATTTTCTCTAATCTGTAATCATTAAAATTAGTAAACCAAATTCCATGTAAGAATTATTAGAAATTGTTATAGGAATTACAAATTTAATATAAAAACTAGTAAATTAAATTATATTTTTATAATAGTTTTTAAAACAATTATCTTTATATTAAATTAAATTCTTATATTTATTGATCATGTATAATAACATAAATTACTTTTAAAAAAATTTTGACAGAATTTTTAATTTTTATAATTATAAAATTTAGAATTAAATTATATTTTGTAGTAGTTTTAACAATTATCTTTGTATTAAATTAAAATCTTATATTTATCCATCATGTTTAATAATCTAAATTACTTGTGAAAATATTAGACAGAATTTTTGTAATTATTCATGATTTTAAAATTTAGTATGTATATACTTAATTAGTAGAAATTATAATTCTAAAAATTTAGTATAACAATAATAATAAATTATAAAAATATATGCTAAATTAGCTGGTGGCCGGCCCTTTAGACAGAATTATTTTTTATAGTATTTAGTATGTAAAATTAGTTTTAATTACTTATTTGTTAAGATAATTTTATAATTTTATTTTTATATATGAACTAAGTTTATTTTTTATTATTTATTGAAATATATTTTTACTATCAATTATTCGATATTATTCAATTTTTATATGAACTCTCTTTTTCTCTATGTATCACACCCTAACTCCTTAAATTTAGAGTGAACTTAACTTACTGTAAATTTTCATTTATAATTTAAATACTCATATCTTTCATAAGCATATAACTATGAATGTATATAAATAATATTTATAACATTGTCTAAGATACATATCACTATTTTAGCATTATAAATATTATTCATTATAATAAAATACTAACTTCAAACAAGATCAAACTGTAAAGTTAGTTTATTGGTCCAACCCCTTCTATATGCCGATGAATTGAAATAAAAAAAAATTCTACTGAATTATTCTCTAACTGTATTTGAAAATGTTTATATATTAAGAGGCGAGTCCAACTACTCAGTGAAAAAATAATTATATAACAAAGCGGAAATGAACAAATTTTTCTTATATACTTACTATTAAAATTTTATACAGCTGAGTAATATTTTTGTTTTCCTTAACCAGTAAAATTTCATAATATGCGCAAGTAAATATATTTTTACTAACAGTTAAAAAGGTATAACATGGCATTTTAGGCGCAGTAATGACGCATGGAGACACCAAAAGTAAATAATCATAGTCATACATATATGCAGAGCTGCCCTCAATAGGCGGTCACCTGATATACGCCCCAAAAACTATATGTATAATAAAGTTGTCCCAAAGACAGTATCATATCATAATCAGTCAATTTATTTAACACTCCGTTATTACATGTGTCTCTATTAAAAAATATATTATGAGTGTATTCAAAATATTTATTTAATTGTACCAATAATTAATCATTATATCATAATTTAAATATCAACATATTATTATTTATTCCCATTTTAAATATATAAAATTTATTCCTATCAAATCCATCATAAACATAATTTCATCATGAAATAATTTTTGACAAATTATATATATATAATTTAATAAAATATCAATATTATGTAATTATCCACTTACCTTAATTAATAGCTCAAATTATTTAATTGATTGGATCACCTTTATATTTTATAACTGCAATTGAATTCACACCTAAGTGATATAAAAATAATAATTTACTAAAGTATTAACTAGAATTAATACTACTATGAGATAAATGACATGAAAAGAAAATGTGAGAATTATTTCTAAAACTCTAATAAATTTTTCAACAAAATTTCGGCACAACTCGATCGTTTTCAAAACAATACTCCAATAAGTATTCTTTTAATTTATCAAGCTAATTATTTATCAAATATTTCAATAATATTTTTAACAACTTAAAATAATTTGAGTGTCTAAATTTATTAAGTATTTATAATATTTCAATGTATAATTTTAGTTTATTTATTTTAATAATTTAATAATTATAATTATGATAATATTTATATTATTAGTTAATTAATTCAATTAATTTTAAATAATAATTAATTAATTTTTTTGGTATTTTAAGAAAAATATAATCTTATATTTATTTTCAATGAAATTAAATTAATTCATATACATATTTAAAATTTATTTAACTTAATTTTTAAAATAGGTTTGTGTTTATAATAATAATTATAACAATATATTACAATGAAAAATTTATTAAAATAATAATAATAATATCATTTATTTAAATTTTGTTATACTTTTAAAATACTATTAACAATGACACTATTAATAACATTAGTAATAATAATAATAGTTACTTAGATATTAATATTATATAATAAATTTTTATTTTTTAAAAATAATCACTTAATTATCTTTAATTGAACTATAATAATTTATATTAAGTTTAGCAGTAATAATATTAATAATACTAGCTATTAAAATAAACATAATGAACTTTAAAGCAATAAATACAATATTTTGACAATAGTAGTAGTAGTAAAAATTAATACTAACAATAATTATAAAATTAGCAATTACTACTAATAATAATTATAATAAATTTATGATTAATCTAATAATAATAATTTATTTATATAATAATAGTAATATTAATTAACTACTACTTTGTCATTGATGTAAATAAAATAAATAAATAAATAATAATTTAATTATTATAGTTATAGCAATAAAAATTTTAAGTAAATAATTAAGTTTGTAAATTACTATAAATTTTAATCCTATTATATTTAACACTTATTTTAATCATTTAATAATTAACCGACTTAAATTAATTCATAAATAATTTAATTAACTTAGTTCAATTTATAAATAAAACTATTATATAAATAATAATTTAATAATAGCCTTTAATATATTTTAATTAGCAAACTATTAATTTATTAGCTTATAATTGATTTTATAAATTTCATACATATATTTATTCATATTATTATATTTAAAATATTATTTATTTATTATATAATTTACTAATAAAAATTATAATTTATTTTAATCCATAAGTATTTTTTTTCTAAAGTTAATATATATATGTATATTTATTTTTATTCTAATTACAAATAATTAATCAACTAATAAAAATCTCTCTCCCTATATATATATTAATAAATTTTTTTAAATATTACTAAATAATAGCTAATTAACAACTAATTATCAATCCATTAATTTCATATAATTAATTTATTTTTAAAATTACCAATAAATATTTACAACTCAAATATTAAATTTTAAATTACAATTTATATACACATATGCATACTTATTATCTAATTGTCTTTATTATTTTAATTTTTCATTTTAATTATAAGTATTTAATTAATAAATAAATAACAACTATAATAATAATAATTATTATTTTTAATTAGAAAATAATTTATTTTAATCAATTAGTAAAATAAGTAATTCTAATAAATAATCAAATAGTAATAAAATTTTAATTTAACTCAGTAACTTATTAATTAAATTTTAGTTTAATATTTATAATTCATAATTATTAATTATAATTATAATTATTATTTTAAATTAATTATTTATTATTTTTCTTATTTTTTTTACTATTTTACTATTTATTAAATTTTTAAATATTAACCTTAAATTAACAAATAAAATATTAAATTAAAACTTATAAAAAGAGAATTTTAAAAATATCTGAACAACAAAAAAAAAAAAATCAAAAAATGATCAGAATACCCATCTACCTCTCTTTCTCTCTCTCTTCTCTGTCCTTTCCTTTTTCTCTGTCCAGCTCTTTCTTTTTTTTTTCTCTTTTTTTTTTCTTCTCTACCTACTTAAAATATTCACGTTTCAATACATTTTTTCCCACCAACTCATATATATTATTTTATTTTTATTATTATTTTCATAATTTTTTACTAACTAATATATTATTTTATTTATTTGTTATTTTTCTTTTTATTTTTTGATTAATTATTATTTCTATCATTATTATTTTATAAAACTATTTTAATTACTATTATAACTAATCTTTAATTTTTCTTGCTTATTTGTTATTTATTATCCTTATTATCATTTTAATTATAATACTTTAAATTATTTAATTGCTTTATTATTATTATTATTATACTTATCTCAATAGTTAATATTCACTATTTAATTAATTATTTATTAAATTATAATTATTATAATTATTATCATTTTATTTATCAATAACATAACTAATAATCTAAATATTATTTAATGTATTATTTAAATGGGTGCAGAGTATTTAGTCTAATGATAAACTACTTGTTATATTTTCTATTAAACCTAGTTTTGAATCACACTGACGTTAAATATATTATTTTTTATATATTTCTATTTTTATTATTAACTATCAATAATTTACTACTAATAATTTAATTTTAATAATACTTACTTAAACTAAAAATAATTTTTTTAACTAGTCTAATTATTTAATTAACTATTCTTAAACTATTTATTCATTATAATTTACTAAATTTATCTCTTAATAATAATATTACTATTGTCATTATTTAAAAAATAAATAAATACAGGGTATTACACTACATATCATTATTATTTAATTTGATATATCCATCCTTAATTATATTTAATTCTAATTATAAGATAATTTATTAAATTCTGAAATTATATAAGTAAAAATTAATTTAATGCTATTTTTTATAATTCGATGAGATGGTAAATTTTGTTTTTATTTTTTTCTCTTTTATTTATGATTATAATATATATATAGTTTATATCAATAACTTATAATTTTTTTTGAGAGAAAATATCAATAACTTATAATTGTAATTATAAAATCTAATATTTTTAATTTGGAAAATATGTAAAATATATATTTTTTTAAAAAATAATTATAAAACTTTCTGAGTAAGAAAATCAGGGAGTCAAACGCAAATCGCTGGTCTTGCCAAGTGCCAAGCCAAGCCGTAGGTCCGCCCTGAATCACCGATGAAGATGCTTGCTCTTGCTTAAATTAAGGCTAGTTTTTTGGGGTACTTGGGAATAAATATAGGCCGTTGGATTCATAAAAAAAAAATATTTTATCCGAGGATTCATAAAAGTATTCATATGAAAATAGCTTTTTTAAAATTTTTTATTTGAGTGGTTTTTTTTTTAATATTTTTTATTTTGTAGGTTAGTTTTGTAAATTTCTCAAGTATTATTTAATTGGAACAACATCATTTCAACGACCTTGGGCTTTGAAGCTCAAATTTTGGACCTTCGTAGTCCAGTTTGACAGATTGTTGGATATACTCCTCATTGTCCTTGGAGCTTGTTTCTCCTAAACGGCGCCATTTTTGTAGCATCTTCTTGTGAGGTTTTCAGTCTCTCTTCGTACCCTTTTGAGAGCTATTATCATCATAAGCCTTGAATGCAGCTGTTGAGTGAAAATTGGGGGATATCTTGGCAAGCGACTTTATGTCCTAGGTTTCACGGTAATTCCAGGTTTGTCTATTTCGCTTCTTGGTTTCTTTTGTTTTTCTATAGTTCTCCGATTTTTTTTTTTTTGTCTTTTTTGGGTTTTCCTTAGGTTGATTTTGAGTCATTGTTTTGCATTTTTTTCCAGCTTAGGATTTGGTTGTTTTATTTTAGTATCTGCGATCATGATCTGCCCCTCATTACTTCTGAATTTAGTTTTGTTTATCCTTTATTGTTTTGGGGAAAAAAAGATTGGACTTTGTTGATTCGGAGGTTCTTGACTGGGTAGATCAATGGTTTTATGGATGTAATGTGAAATTGGGTTATAATATTCAAATGGATTTTTGAAGTCAAACATATTATAGATAGTCGACCTTTCAGTTTTTTTAATGGTTTTTGGAAATATTTTTGTATTTATGACTTATAATATCCTGGTAAAATTTTAGAATTTGGAAATAAAGTAACTTTTGAGTCTGTAGATATTTTGAATAGAGGAATGAATTTTACAATTTCACTGATATATTTTGAAGCTAAAGAGCTTTATTTGGGGCTCCACTTCTAGTTATAGGTTCGGAATTTCACCTCATAAACCCCATTAATGTTCCATTAGAACCATAATTGACCCACAACAATCAGCATCTAATTACTCAGATAGTCTTCAAAGAACAATTAACGCTTACTGTTTATAAAGCAGCTTTCAATCTAGTTTTTTTTTTTCTTTTTCTTTTTGCAATTTAGCCTTCTTTTTTGTTTAAACCTTTCTTAACTTGATTGGCTTAATAATTGTTTGATTGTTACGATGGCATAATGCTAATGAACATGTTGAACTTTAGTTTCCCATTTGATATTTTGCTTCGATTTTCCTAACATTATAAACTCCTTGCGCATTTAAAGTTGCTCCCTTACGAAGATGAATTTTTTCTTCGGAGCCCTAAATGAGGAACTTGCACCTTCTCAGCATGACATTTTTAGGTGTCCATTTCTGAGAAACATTTCTCTTTCAGTGAGAAACTTGATGGTGTTTGGATATTTCTGCTGTAAATTTGTCGATTTGATTGCTGAGAAAATGATAGAACTGGAAATATCTGACGATATCCCATTACCTAACAATGTCATACAATTCCTAATTGCAATGTCTGCTGCAGCTAAATAGAGACCAAAGAATTATGTTAGGTTTCCATTTTATTTTAATTGCCAAACTCTGGTAAAGAAAGCAGCAAAGGAGAGAGATGGGTAAAATAGCAGTGGCAGTGATAGTGAGTTTATGGGTTATTCCCACATCAATTCTTGTTGATCAAATTGTGCCTGAGCCTTACATGGTAATATTTGTTTTTTAACAAAGCTATTATCTTTTTCTTTACCTTTTCACTGTATTAACAGAAGATTGTCATGTGTAGGATGAGATATTCCACATACCTCAGGCTCAAGAGTACTGCCAAGGCAATTTCTGGAATTGGGATCCCATGATAACTACTCCCCCTGGATTGTAGGTTTCTGCCTCCTTCTAATTAAATTTTTTCCCTCTCTTTTGAGCATGCTTATATATTGAGTTTCTATCCATATGAAACATTGTACGAAAGTTGCTCTGCTGTTTCTACATTTTAGCACCCTGTATAGTTTTATCTGTTTGATCTATTTTTAGAGAAATATCACTTTAGTCAGTGTTTGCACAAGGATGAAAAAAGTGGTGTCTTCCCCTGCTTCAAAAGATTTAATGACTTGAACAGTAGTCTTGAAAAAATGTTGGAATTTAATCTTGTCTGGTCAATTATATAGCTAGATAAGTTGATAAATGCAATGGGAAAATCTTGCAGGTACTATCTTTCACTTGCCCATATTGCTTGTTTGTTTCCAGGCATGTTTCTTTTACAAGTGGTGCCATCATATTCTGAAGCATGTTCCACTGTGATTCTTCGCTCTATAAATGGTGTTTTGGCAGTATTATGCAGCATTGTTGTGTATGAGATAATCACCCACTTAAGACCAGCTCTTGAAGAAAGAAAAGCAACATTTCTTACTGTGATCCTAGCCCTGTACCCCCTCCATTGGTTCCTCACCTTTCTTTACTATACTGATGTTGCACCACTCACTACAGTGCTTGCTATGTATCTCGCATGCTTGAAGAAGAAATACCATTTCAGTGCACTGGTAATGGAGAACAATTGTGTTTTTGTAGGTCATCTGCATTACTATTTTTGTAGATGCAACTTAGATAAACATGTCATGGCAGAATCTTGATCTTTTTTTTTTCTATTTTTTTTTTGTTTTAAGTAGAACTTTTCTCATGCCTTAGACCTGTCAAAGAAGACAAAATTTGAGGGAACTTAGCTTGGAGCCTTAAGTTTACAATTCTTTCAAGTGACCTTTAAAAAAATGAGAATCTCAACTTCAGCATTATAATTTCAGACGCTTCATAAAATTCTGGGTCCCTTGCCTGCAAATGATTTTATATAACATTTCATGTTTTTTCATCATTAGAAACCCTTCATGGGCTAAAGCTTAGATGACCAGTCCAAAAAGAAAGTTTTCACCTTGATGTCCTGGGCCAAGAATTTCAATCAAACATTTCAGTATCATCATTGATGTCTTGAAATACAGTTACACTCGTAACTACATGTTCCTTTATCTAGATTTTATTCATTTATTCAATTATTTATGGGATTATGCATTTAGCTCCATTTTACTCTGAGGTGTTGAAAATTCTCCATTCATTGTTTGAGGACCAACAAATTTGAAGTAGAGGCCTGGTTACTTCTCTTTTCTGCAGTTACTTCAATTGGTAAAAATCAAATAATTATTTTGCATTATTATTCATCATTTAAGTTTTACATATGGTAAGACTTTTGTGCGATTGCTTTCTGGAAATGCAATAAAAATTCAACCCTAAAAGATCATCATTAAAATTTCAGCTTTACAGATGCTATTTTGTTTTTTGGATCTAATCAACTCTCTTTTTTTATTGGATGTAGCTTGGGGCCTTTGCAGTTTTTATTCGACAAACAAATATTATATGGATGCTTTTTGTTGCGTGCACTGGAGTCATTGATATTACTTTTGCCCATCAAAGAAAAAATGTCAAAGTAGATGAGTTAAGTAAATCAGGCAAGGAAATTGGTCGGTTAATTGCCAACAGTTCTGTCACAGCAAGCTCAAACATGAGAAGAAGAAAGCCTAATGGTACTTTGGATGCCAGTAAATACTCACCAATCACTGCAAGTGCCTTCTCTGCAACTCAATCATCAGGTATTAATCTGCATATGATTGTGCTTCTGTGATTGGTGAACTTTTGCTGATTTTTACCTGCACATGTGATCTCCCATCTAAGGCCTGGAAAATGAGCTTGCCAACTTGGTTTTCCCTGCACCACTTTGTGTTTTCTTATTTTCAATACTAAGATCACATCATTTCGAGATTACATTGCAGGCTTTCTTGATGAAATTCTGGAAATCTGTTTGGCATCATGGCATATGAAGTTGAAACTTTTGATGTCCTTTAGCCCCTTCTTAATGGTGTTGGTGGCGTTTGTTGCTTTTGTCTGCTGGAATGGGAGTGTAGTTCTTGGTACTGCTCATTTTATCATGCTTTCTTTGATGTAGTGAGGATTTGTTTCTCACTCTATTTTCTAATCTTGCAGGTGCAAAAGAAGCTCATGCAGTTTCACCCCATTTTGCACAGATAATGTATTTTAGTCTGGTTTCTGCTCTGGCAGCAGCTCCTTGGCACTTCTCTTTTGGACATGGTGCAGATTTGTTCCAGTCATTCTGGAAGAACAGGCCCCTTAGCATTTGCCAATTACTAGTGGCTCTTGCTACTGGCTTCCTGTCTGTGCATTTTTTTAGGTAAGTTCAGATGCCTGTATTATGGGCTGAGAAAACATACATTTTGTGCTTGTCTGCTATGACTCTATGCTAGATTCTTGAAGAGAAATACTTCTGTTGGATTGATAGGAAAAGAAGTTAATACATTCGCATTTTTTCTGTTTCATATGTTGACTATTCTTATATCCTCATATTCTGTACTGTGCCATTCATAATAGAGTTGACGCACTACTGTTGCAGCATAGCTCATCCCTATCTTCTGGCTGACAATCGACATTATACCTTTTACCTATGGCGGAAGGTTATCAAAGCTCATTGGTTAATGAAATACCTTTTGGTTCCATGTTATGTTTATTCATGGTTTTCCATCCTCAGTACGTTGGGTTAGTGTTCTCTCTTCAACATTTAAGTTTTATTGTGTTTCGACTTCATTAACACTTTGCTTTTATATATTGGCTGGAAAAGCTCGAAGGAAAATTTGGGTGTTAGCATACTTCTTGGCTACAGCTGCAGTCCTAGCCCCTGCTCCATTAATCGAGTTCAGATATTATACCATATCATTCTATTTCTTGATGCTTCATTCTAATATCACTGATAATCAAAGTTGGATCATCATGGGCCTGATGTATTTGGTAATCAATACCTTCACAATGATAATGTTTTTGTTTCGACCCTTCCATTGGAACCATGAATCAGGGGTCCAGAGGTTTATTTGGTAGATAGGCTGCTAACAGATTCAAAATACATTGACACAAAGCTGTAGAACCATTTCCAATTTTTTATTGGAACAGAAAAGGAATTTATTTTTTTGGCTAGAAGAGATTAAACTTCATTAAACAACAAGAATACAAGGAAGCCTTAGCTGGAATGGGGAATCATCATCTAAGGCACAAAAAAATATGCATAAGCATACCAATCTACAAAGAAAACCTGAAATACAAACTAAAGTGAACACTTTCAGCTGAACAATGCCAAGATTAGAGTAAGGAATAGGCCAATTATTGAAACAGAATATGCGAAAGAAGAGGGGGATAAACGCTATTGTAAGGCAGGCTTCTGAAAATAGGTCTTAAAAAATCTCAAATAAAAAAGAGAATTGTAAAGGTTGAGGTGAGCATAAGAGCATGACATATGGGGATAGTAACGGATAGGGTTTTTATAAAATTTCTGTACTCTATTCGAATTTGTTTAATTTTTAAGTGTTTATATTTGTTTCAAGCTCATTTATAATTATCTCTTTATTATTTGTAATCATTCCAATTTCATTTAATATTATTTATATTTATTTAATTATTCGTTTAAATATAAAAGTTTAAATATATAATAAAATTTAAATTATAAAATTATAATTTTCTCAATAAAATAATTATAAATAAAATATAATACTGATATAATTTTATTAAAATAATTGTAAATAATAAAATTTTATAATTAACATATAATATAATAATATAATAATTAAAATTTAATAAAAACTTTAATTAGATAAATAGACTTGGATTGTGGATGTCCAAAGAAATATACATGTACTCAACTTGAATTTATCTTAAATAATAAAAATATTATTCATATTTATTTAAATCTATCACGGATTGTAAAAATACTATTTGTATTTATCTAAATATGTTTATAAATTATACATATTTTATATAAACGAATTAAGACAATTTGAGTATTTACTCGTTACCATCTCTAATGGCATAAGACTCTCACATGGGATTAGAGTTTCCAAAGAGCAACAATAGATACGAGCAACACTAGATATAACAAACTTTTGCCGTAGAATGCTAAGGATAAAGCCTCCACAACAAGCAAATAGCTTGATGCACCGAAAAGAGCAAGGAGAGAGTAAATGCACAAAGATCCCCAATATATATATATATATATATATACATTGTAGATTTAAGAAATTTGGAGTCTTAGAAAGAATACAAAAACATCTCCAAATACATCAAACGAAGTACCAAAACCATAGAAGAGATCCTTGCCTATAGAAATTCCCATATAAAGAAAAAAATAAAAGAGTTAGATATAAGTTAAGACTTGATATAGGGAATAAGAAAATAGAGAATGGAAGATTCAGAGCTACTGTCGGTAAAACCACCGACAGTCCTAGATCAAGGGTAATACATAGATGGGTAACTCTACCGGCAAAGAGAGAGAGAACTTCTCGAGGAAGGGCCCGAAGGGGATTTCAAGTTGCTATAACAGAAAAAGATTTTCTCTTAGATTTTCTAGAATGAACTTTAGCTGACTGATGGAACAAAATGATAAAAGATTACTTTCGCACAATGGGATTCTATCCCTTGATCACAGACTCAGCAATCCTGATTCTTTCTAACTTTTTTTGAATGATAAAAAGTATTATTTTTAACTTGTGCATTTGTGCCATTGTAGATTATGTGTATGAAAGAATCTGTTAAATCTTTAGTTAATCTCACAATCGTTCTAGCTTTCGTACTTTCACAAGGAGAATCGAATCTATTTGTATGGACATTATTATGGCCGCTTGTCTTTAGTATTTAGTAAAGACTAAGCGACTGCGATCACCACCATTTTGTAAATTGTGCACACCTGACAAATTTTTCTTTTTTTTGACCCCTTCAGTTGTTCTCTAGTCTCTATTAGAGAATTAAAGAAATGTGATCAGTAACGAAAGTCTACGGAGGAAAATTTGCTTGCTTGCAAGCACAATGTTTCTTCCCATAAAAGGACCAGCTAACCATCAAGACATTGATAGATAATATTGTTTCAGTGGTTTCTCTGGTTTCAATTGTAATGGATTTTGAAATCTCACAACCTGCCAAAGACAATTCCAATATCGCCAAATCAAATTAAAATTTTATCTGAAATATGGTTTCTTCGGTATTCCTAGGCGAGTCTAATTCGTAGCTTTAAATTTTACTTTTGTGTGTGCATCTAGTGAAAACTGTGTTTGACACAACTAATTGCTTAACAATTGAGCAAGCAAGAACAAGATGAGATGATTATGACTTATTGGCAAGGTTCCAATCCTGAATTTTCCTTTATATATGCTCTTGCATCTTGTCAAAAAATTCCTAGAAAAAGAACAAACTTTTATGCACTAACAAGCAAACAAGGAGATGCTCTGCTGGGTTTTCGGTGCTTAATTGGCCATTTCCTCTTGGAACTTGTTTTCCATCATCTAATGTATGAAATTAACTATAGCTAGCAATCATTAATGGATTACATTAGTAGCAACACAAAGCCACATTAACCCAAATACTTGAAATCCAAAAGTTCCTACTCTAAAAAGGTTATTGTCATGAATGAATCAAACTCTATTCTTTTTCTCTTTTTTTTTGGGGGTAATTGAAAATTGGTTAAAAGAAACACTAGGACTTCAAATTTTAAATTCTTTAATTTCTTAAATATAGATAATCGATAAATTGCTTTCAACAAATATATAAATATATGAAAAATTCCAAGCAATGAATCATATGTAATAAATGCATTGGATCCTATGTGTCCTTGAGTCCTCACACCTATACATGTGAAATACAACATATTTGATATTGAATTAAAATTTGCTTCATTTCATGGTCTAAATAGTACAATAAATATTATAGGAGCTGCCCATGTTCTAAAGCGAGGGGACCAACATATAGATGATAATGTAGTACTAGGGATGAAAGTGGTCCTAATCGATGAAAGAAGAAGAAGAAAAAAAAAAGGAACAATAGAAGAGATAATTTAGGCCCCTTACCTGCCCACTTTGCTTAAAAACTGTTGGCTACAGCTAAGTGAAAACAAATTTGAGTGGAAGGTGAAAAATAGAACAAAAGAATTAGATTCCAAGGACATATAATTGATAATGGTCGTACGATATTCATCTAATCTTTGATAGACAACTTTGAGAAATACTGACTTCACCCTTTCACCTTTCAATAATACTCTCTTCAATTTCTTTCTTTCTTTTTTTTTTTAAAGTTTTTTTTATACTACTATACAAATGTGCTCCACATTCATCATATATATGTATTTGTAAAAATAGAAAAAAAGATCTTTCAATTCTAAATTGACAGATACTTCTTTTAATAATTTAATTTAACTTGTTAAATCTCTATTATATCATATTCAATGTTACTTGTTAAGAAGATTATTAAAATAAGAATTATAATAGTAAAAATATATCTTTTTAATTAGAATAATTAATTTTTTAAATTATTATGAATTAAATAAAAATTATACTTATCAATTTGAAACAGTGATAATATTATACTGAGCATAGTCTACTACATTTTAAGATAAATACTTAAACAATTAATAATATTATCATCACAATTAATTATTATTCTAGGCCTAATTACTTTAATGATTAATAGCAACTTGTTTCATTTGAAAAGTCTAAATCAGAGTAAAATTCTATAGTAAGAGTCTTCTATAGTCTTGTTTCATATTATAAGACCTAGCTTGCAAGACGGCTTTTGAGTCACATAATTAATTAAGTAATTATTAATTAATTACAGTAGATGTGTACATAAATACAAACTATACGCTATTGACACGTAAAACCAATTTTTAAAAAATGTAATTACATAATTATAGTACTATTGAAATCATTAATTTTGAATGTACAGAAATGGCCTATCATATATATATGAAGTTGTTGTCTTGAAGCAAACTTAAAAAACCTCAAACTTATTTTCCTACCCTTTCTACTGTTAGCCATATGGAGAGATAGAGAGAATAAAAATGAAGTTTTAAGTATGTGGTCCTCACACATACAAGTCTTCTCTCCTTTTCTAATTAACACTCATTTATCAAGATCTTGAGAGTTCTTTAATTTCTCTTCTTCTTTTGAGTATGGCAACAAGCAAAGCTGAAGGAAAGAGGAGCTTGAAGGATATGGAAGATGAGGATGAAGAGGAAAATGATGAAGATTATGGTTCTTCTTTTGGTGGGTTAGGGTTTGTCGATGATGAAAAGAAGAAAAAAGGCAAGAAAGGATCTACTGGTAGTGTTTCAATACCTCTAATTTCTTGCCAAGCTGAAAATTGCACTGCTGATATGGCTGATGCTAAGCGTTACCATAGACGCCATAAAGTTTGTGAGTCTCATGCCAGAGCTCCCTTTGTTCTTGTTGCCGGAATTCAACAGCGCTTTTGCCAGCAATGTAGCAGGTAATAAACCCTAATTCTTTCTGCTCAATTCTCCTTTTCTTATTAATTAATTCATTATATGCACCATATTTTTTTTTAATTCCAATCTAATTAATTCTTTGCGGAAAACCCTAATAATTGATTTCTAGATCATTTCTAAATTAAGATTTGTTTATTTTTTTCATTTGATAAATCTTTATTTTATTCAAATTTATGAAAGATCAACTATAAATTCTTTTTTTTTATTCGTGTAAAATAGTCATAATTTGATTTTATGATAATTATAATTTTTTTATAATTAAATTTTGACTGATAATAATATAATTTCAATTTTCAATTAAGTTTATTCTAAATCATGTTTTAGCCATTGAAGTATTCTTTATAAAAGAAATTAGGCCGTTAATAATTAGGCTGTCCTAATCCAATACCTAAAATTACTGTCATGATGTTGAGTTATTAAGGATTTTTACTATATATAATTAAAATTACTTTCTAATGAAGTAATTATGCATATAGATATACATTTACATAGTTGTAGTCAAAAATGATTTTTCCCTTTTTGACTTTCTTCTTTTAATTCAAAGAAAGGGTAATTAGATATATATTTTTCCAGTGAAAATGACACACTCACACACATGTATATAAACCCTCTCAATAATTTTTATTTTGAGTAGTTATATACCCTTTCCTTAATAATTTCTCAAGCATAAATATATAAAAAATTTGTAGATTTTTCAAAATTCAAAATTGTAACACATATGAGCCGATCACTAAGACCATTGACTGATTAAAAATTTTCGTATATTTTATTTAGTACATGTTTAAATATATAACATTAATACATAATTAAGTGAAACAAATACTAATAATAATAACTATGCAAGTTTATACCATACGTTCTTAATTAATTTAACTGTTATTATACCTATGAGCATACTTACCAAGAGGGATGCCGACTGTTACAGTATCTATGAAAATGACTATGTTCATAGTTTGATTCATAAAATATTTTTAAAACTCATATTCATTCTAAATTTAATTAAGATTTATCCTTTGTTATTATATCCTTCACGAATCCTATTAAAAATATTAACATATACTATCTGAATCCTTCTAAATACATGATCTAATAATAAGGCAATTACAATATACTATTTGAAAACAGGAATTCAAATTTTATCAAAGTAAACTAGTAAATTAAATATATTCAACTCATTGTCATTCCTACTCATTAAATATATATATATATTTTTTCTGAATAAACATATACTATTAAATAAAAATTATACTTGATGATTAAATTAAACGGTCATATGGAAAAATTCACTGTTAGAACATTTATAAATATCATTGATATTATAGATATATGTATAGTTTGTCTATGTGATTAAATAGATTGCTTTTAATTCCTACCAAAACAAGCCCTTGCCCAGAAGTATTCAGCAGCAGTGGTGAGTTCACTCACGGTTCGCGCATGACAAAACAGTAACTTAAAAAGATTGGGAGGTGAGCTGGAGATCACGTTTCAATTATGTGATCGATCCTTTTAGGGCCACCATAAACCCCACTTGCATTAATATCACGCTATTAAGTTTTTTTGATAGTTTTCATCTAATAATTTAACTTGATAAAATATCAAAAATATTATTAAAAATTTTAGTTATAATTTATACGATATTAATAACTTTTTTATTTAAAAAAAATAAAACACTTCTGTAGTTTTTGAAATTCCTAGTCAAGAGCCTTGAATTCCTTCCTAGTTGTGGGAGCATCGTTTTCGTTTGCTGGTGCTACATTTATTTATCAAAATTATTTCTTCAAATGAAAATTTTTATTTTTGTTAAAAAGAAAATTATGGATAAAAGGGTTTTACTTTTAAATCCCATCAAGTATAAATCCTTATGATTATATATATATATGCACATTATGCAATTGCTTCATTTTTATAAATCATTTCTTCTCATTACACAGAACATATCTATATGTTAATATCTTTTATAAATTTCTCTATTTTACATCCAAAAATATAGTTAAAAAGTTCCATTTGAATAGATGCATGTATAGCCAATAGAAGAATTAATTAAGGTTAATTATCTAAATAAACTCTTATATTAGTTTACAATTATTTGAATATAATATGCATCAAAATCTTACGGCATTAATTTATCAGCTTAGATTCTTATTACTGATGTGATTTAAATCATAATGTGCATGCCATTATTGGAGTGAATAAATGTTCCGGAATTGCATTTAAAAAAAAGAGTTTTTGGTTCATTTCAATTTGTTATATTATTATCTTAATGTATATATATTTGAAATGGTAAATACAGGTTCCATGAGTTGTCAGAGTTTGATGACAACAAAAGAAGTTGCAGGAGGCGATTAGCAGGGCATAATGAGAGGCGCAGAAAAAGTTCATCTGATTATCATGGAGAAGGCTCCAATTGACGAAAATAATAAAAGCCCCAACTGGAGAGGTATAGGCTTAATATAAAAGAGGGAGAAATTTATATTATTTCCCAATAAATTTGCCTCTTCCAAGCATATTTAAGATCGGTTATAGATCTAAATATGTCTTCTCATTTGATTACTATGCTCTCTCTCTTCTGTCAATCTATTTGTATAATAATATTCACCACTAATCTCTAGCTCTTATTACAACAATTTATTATTTTTTATATATATATATATATATATGCATGCCTAAGAACATCAGTGATGGGTATACTAGTGGAAGTCTGAGCCAATTTTTACTATTAATTTCTATGATTTTTTTTCTCCATTAACATGCATTTCTTCTATTACAACGGTGAACATAGTTTTAGGAAAAGAAAGAAAAACTAAAATCAATGGACTTTTTAGGCAATAAATAGACAAATTTCCACTAAGAACACACACAACAATTATCATAGATAATGTCGAAGCATTACATTTTACAAACTTCCAGGCCGAGAATACACAGATACCAGCAATAAAAGCTAGCAACTGTATCACGGCAGAATTTGCAATTATATACACTGCTAGGTGCAAACTAGTCTAAACTTGATGGTGCCAACGAAATCCTAGACTCCTAGCTGTTACAATAAAAATGGTGCAAGTCATTCCCATAGCCAATGAGTGCTTCAGCACGACTTGGCGGAGCAAATTCTTCGATCAAACTACGTGCTAGTTTAGCAACCCTCCTACAATAAATTAGATCACTACTTTGTTCGTGAAGCCATGATGTCACAGCACTCTTCTTCAAGAATTAATATGGTGAACCTTTAACTTCATATTGGAACCACCTTGGTCCTCATATAAGACTTTGCTCATTCAAAAAATCAAAATCAAAATTTTCTCAATGATAATAAAATTGAAATTCTTGGTTAGTGACCGTCATACTTAGTCACGCCTGATCCCCAATATTTTCATGGCAAGCTCCCAGGTGACTATTGCAGCCGCATTAGCAGGAAATGCTCTCACTATTGTTGGAGCCAAGCCTTCATAGCATCCTTTAAGTCCAGCACTCCTGTAAATCTAACAAAAAAGACTTGTTTAGCCTCCCCACCCTCTCTTTTAAACATCAGGCGAAATCCCAATATTGGTGGTTGGATGTTATTCTCCAATTATACAACAAAGAGAAGATGACGTCTTACTGAGTTCAACACTTGAAATGGATTTCTAGTAGAGCTTTTGTCCGGAGCAGTCTAGTCTGGATGATAGTTTTTGCCACATCCAAGGGCAAAACAGCAGACCAGAACTGGATAACATAAGAATGAAAAAGCACTAGCTAAAATGTCCAAAGGAAGCAAAATAAATATAACATTACATTTTAGTTCAGAGATATGCAAGGATGTCAGAATGCTTACAGCTACACCACCAAGCCCACCACTCACAATTCCAATTCCCATGTCAACCAAATTGTTGTGGTCAGATAAAGACCCTTTCAATTGTAAGAACATGAAATAACGAACATAATTATGAACACTAAAGAAGACGGCATTTCCAAAAGATTCTCTTAACAATGTTGTAAATCCTCCTAGAAAAATGCCTGAAACCTCAAAGGCTTTCCATCAGACCAAGACTGCGTTAAAAAGTAAGTAGCCAACAGACAGGATTTTCTCACCCCTTCATTTTTCACTGTTTGAAGGGCACAATCAAGAGGATTACTGTATCTACTGATCTTTGGAACCAAGGAATCAGTGCCTAGGAATCAGTGCTTTGAACTTGCATTCTACACTGGAGAAACTCAGTTTCTTAAGAATTCTACAAAAGAAAAATAACAGGGATAAAACACGCAGCATATCAACTTCATAATTAACCAACCTTTACTAGTTCGGCTGGACACAATATGAAACTGATAATTGCCCCACCATAAGCCGCTGAAGGAATAATAACTTGAGACTTGGGCACATCACTATGAACTCCTCTTTTCATGAGTAACACAAAGGAAAAAGGATTATAACCAAATATGTGATAGAGTCAGTATGCTTGGAACAATCTCCAGCAGAATCATTTCTGCAGATCAACCACAAATAAATAAACAGGCTTGTTCAATTTAGTCCTTACAACCTGCAAGGATTGCTTTGTTTGAGAATAAATGTTAAAAAGAAGTGAACTCTCAAAAGCCATCCCGACAAATGACGATGTGGAACCCCTATAAAGTCCTTTAACCTGCCTAAGACAACCATCCATTGCTTATCCATTGGAAAATAAAAATTCAGAGCACTCAAATACCAAAAATCTTCACCAAATTCATCAACGGAGAGTCATTCCTCTGGAAATGAGAAAGACATGCAGTTTATGACCTTTATATGTTTAGATATGTGAAAATAAAGATGGAAGGAAAACAAGTGTAGAATATGATTTTCCTTTGTTTAGAAATAGAAAGGAAAGTAAGGAGAGGAAAATAATTATAATTTTCCACTCATATCCATTCTCTCTGATTTAGAGAGAAAATATTAAAAAAAATGGAAGATAAAGGTAATTTAATTTTCCTTCCACTCCCTCTTATCCAAACAAAGGGAAAATAAGCATAACTTAAAATGTTCTTTCCTTTTTACTTTCTCTTTATTTTCTTTCCTCCTGCATTAATTAACAGAGGCTCAAGTAGCATATCTAGGATTATAAGAGATATGATTAAGGTGTTCTAATCAAGCCCTGTGGCAAAGTGATGGTAAAATATATTCAGAGAATTGCAGAAACATAACATAATGAGTTCATTCGGTATTGATAGCATCCTTCATTTCAAACTCATATTTTTTTCATCGGTTTCAAACACACACAAAACCACAAAACCTCAACCTCAAAGAAATTAATAGCCAAACCAATATTGTCTCATTCTTGAAACCAATAATTTGTGATGCTTAAAGTGTTTGTTAACATTCAATCCAACATTAACATAATACTTGAATAAATATAACTTAGAACTCAACCTTGCAAATAATAAATGAAAAATCGAGTTAATTTGAGGCTCAAAAGAAAATATCAAAAAGAGGCATACTCCTTCAGTCTGTAGGATCCTAGCCGTGCAATGCAAACCATTCCTGTACTTAATCCCATGCGCTCCTTTATTGTGTTTTTGCAGCTTTACCTAACACACAGAAATTCAGCAAACCCAAATTCTTGAAGACACTAATATATGCAAATTATGTCCACCCATTTCAAGAAATTGCAGAACAGAAAAATCAAGAACTACCCAGATCAAAGTTACATACCTTGACGGTGTCGAATGGGTGACCGGTGATAATAGTCGCAACACCGGCAAGTAAACCGGCCAAGTACTCCTTGAAAGCGAGAGTCTCCTCCATTAGTAGTGGTAAACAGCTAAAATCATCTAAGTAAAGAGCAGAAGCAAGTATTGGTGGTCTTTGTCATCACCCACTATACTTCTTTTGTCTCTAAAATTGGTGCTAATCTGATGACTGAAAGAGCGATTAATTATAGGTGCAGAGAGTGGAGAGTTGCCTAGAAACGGCATGTATCAATTACAATTTACAATGCAGAGGTGGTTTGCGGTTACTCTAATTGACGGGCTACACAAGTGGACCCATTACCAGTTCGTTCATATGGCCGCAAATGGCTAAACATTTCCTTGTGTAGTTCATATAAAGGTATCAAAAAATCTTTAATAAGTCTTTTTTTTTTGGTAACATGGGAACCGCAGCCGCTATTATTTTGGTGCACACTAGGTAAATTTCTGTTTCTGTGCAATACCCGCAAATTATACAAAAGAGATAAATCAATTTAGGTTGTCAATAGTTGAAGGGGAGAAGCCATAGATAGCTTCTTGTGGGATTAATTTTTTCTCTATTACTAGTGATTACTCCCGATCCCCAGCACCCCTTTTCTATTTATAGAGAGATCCAATCATCAAAATCAATAAAAGATGATCATGGATCAAAATTCAAACGAATCAATCTTGTTGGGAGGTATTGCCCAAGCAGGGTGGAGGCAGGTGGGGTCGTGTGGGGCTGACGACCTCCTGCCGGCCATCGAAAATGTAAATATTCAGCCCTTCAATTCCCTCGGTCTCGCAGTCTCTTAGTCTCAGTCTCCTTCAGCCCCCTTCAGCCCCTCAGTCTCTTAGTCCCAGCCTCCTTCAACCCCTTAGCCTCGCAGTCTCTCAGTCTCAGTCTCCTTCAGCTCCTTACCGACGATCCTGGCTCCGCCACTGTGCCCAAGGAAAAAAAAATGTTACTTTCGGATAAAGAATAATAAATAAAATTGAAATAATATAAAATCATATATAAAAACGACTTATGACATCACTTGAAGGATCGAAATCACATTCGTAAGTCTATAATTTTTCTAGATAGGTCAAATTATTGGAAATAAATGAAAAAGAAACACCAAGCGGGATTAAAAAACTAGTGGACTGATCACTGTTTTTTTATCTAGCAAGTCTTTAAATAACTTTTGATATGAGGTGGAATTTTTTTTTAAAATTTAAGTTTTTTATGAAAGTTAAAAATTTAAAATTTATTGTATAAGAGTTCTTATAAATAAAATGTAAAAGATTTAAATCTTTTTAAGTAATTTTTTTAGAATTGGAAAGAGGGAATTCAACACGCCACCAACCATGCTTCAAATCCTTAAAGTTTGTTAAAATTCAAAGCAAAGATCTCAACTTTTTCTGAAAATTAAATGTGAATTTTAAATATCAGAATGGTCCAATTAATCTCTCTCTCTCTCTCTCTATTTTTATCTTGTTTTGTTTTTAAACTAATTAAGGGTTCATGATTAGGGGCTTACAATGTCATGATACCTTAACAGAGATTTTTTGGAGCTCACAATAGATTTTAAAATAAGACCCAATGAAAATGAAAAATTTTATATGAAGATTGGCTAATAATATTTATTTTTTTCGCTTTTTTTTTTAGCAATAAGCAATAAGAAAATAAAATTAATCACGGTACATGAAATTCTCTATTCAAAAAGAGATAATCGAGCCATTAAGAAAGAAGCAAATAAAAAATAATCTAAAATAAAAAATAAAAAAAAAGGAATCTAAGAAAGCTAGAGAGATTTTTTTAGAAAACAAACGCAGGCCAGGTAGACAGATGAAATGACTAATAATAAAAATTCAGTACTTACAAAGAGAAAGAAGACAAATGTTATAACCAAAGTTCCAGTAAACATGATAAGGTATAATCATGAAAGAGAACCGTAGATTATTTGCAAAGAGAGACTCCAAAGAGAAAAAGAAAATAAATAGGACGGTCTTCTCCAAATAGCAAAGTTTAAACAAATCCAAAAGCCTCTTGTAATAAATCCTGGGAACCACCATAAAACCAAAATGGCACATAAACCTTCTTGATGAACCACAACAGAGAATTGTTTTGCTTTTGATTTTCTTGATGCTTCAAAACCATACCAAACTCACAAGATATTTAATATCAAAATAGGAAGAGTCATCTCATGGCCAGATCAGAAAACTAAACAAGCCAAACTACAAGTTATTGTAGGAAAACTAAAATAGAGGCTAGAAAAAACAAAAACTAAAAACTGATAGATTTAAGGCTACCCCGACTCTAGATCTAGGGTAACAAAAAAAAAAAAAAAGACTCACAATAAGGGAGAGAGGGAAAGAAAAACAGACAATCAATAATATTTTTTCCGTTGATACCAGTTTAATTTTAAGAAAATAAAAATATTTCTTCCATTGATACTTGATTTATGCATCGTTTGTTCATAATTTGTTATGGTATGATATGATATGATATTATATAGTTTAATTTTTATTTATTTTGACTTCTAACCTTTATAGTATGATTTTTCATGGTATCTCATGGTTTGAAAATTATGAAATTTTTAAACCATCAATTTGGTGATTTTCTATGATTTTACAACTTTATTTTTCGAGAACATTCAAAATAAATTTTTTTAAACACTAATATATGCTAATAAAGAATGTTTCATCTCAATAACATACTAAAAATATTAAAAATAACATTAAATTAAATAAAATATTTTTACTTAATCATACTGATGACAATTGAATCTCAATAAACTCTGTAGTTTAGGTTCAAGTATAATGGTTCGGCTCGCCTATCTTTAAGATAAGGAAAGAGAATGAGCTCTAGTGAAGAAACTGCAATACTTAAATAAGCTCGGTTCGTCTGTAGATAATAGAGCAAGAGAAGTGAGAAAAAAATCATTTATCCATGAGAGTTTATCCATATTTATAGTAGAGATGCAGGGGAATAAACTATGAACGTGACAACATATTTTTTAAATATATTAGTGCTGTATGACAACTGTGTCAAAAACATATCTCTTAAACATTGAGAGCTCAATCAGTCTTCAAGAGTTCAATGCCAAGGCTCATCGTCTATAGAGAGTTAAGTCGCGGGTTAGCGAGGCACCATACTCGGTCCATAAGCCCAATACTGAAAAAATAGTATCACATACTATACTATATTATTTTTTTAAATATGATAAATATTATTTTCAGTACAGTACTATACATTACTAAATCATTCTGTCAATTATTCAAATAAAACCTTAAATGATAAATTACTTTTGGCCATTTCAAGCTCTTTTTTTCATTGTAATTGACCTTTTCTTGCTGAGTTATTGGTTTAAGGCGCACTCTCCATTTGGTATTTCAACGTTTTCAAGCACATGACATTTTTTAGGTTCATGCTTAACAAATTATTTTTGATATTTCTTCAAATGAAATTGATACATCTCTTTTTGGAAAATAATATTCAAAATATTGTAAATTTTATTTGAAAAAAAAAATAAATGTAACTCCCAAATGGATTAGGAGATAAGTACATGAGATAATTCATGTCTTAGTGAGAGTTTCTAGTTTAGATGCTATTCTTCATATTTGGAAGGGTATTCCATCCTTATTAATTATTATTGTGTATTTATCTGATTTATTGTAATGAAAGTTTTATCATATTCTAAAAAAAATCAGAATTTTAAATAATTAAAAAGTGCAAAATAAAAAAAAATCTTCAAGGATTGAAAAAAATTCAAAAACTTGAAAATTAAAATACATCATGAAACCCAACAAGGTTTAATGATATATTAAAGAATAGCTAAAATTGTCGTAATGAACTTCCAATTCCCTTAAAAATTTCCATCCTTAGAAGTAAATTAATATTATAAAACCTTTTTTTATATGTTCCATTTCTCACCATGAATATATTGAAACTTATATATAAGCTATTTTAAAAGAATCCACGTTAAAATATATATATATATAAAGCTTACATCCTCTTTATATATTATCTTGCTAGTTTGAATTAGCAAAAGGTTAAATGAGAGATTGACTCCGCGCCTATAAGAAATGGGCCAAAACTCAATTTGTGCCAAAACAGAGCGTTTTTTTATCTCCTTGAACGTTCATAATTTTTCCTGCTTCCTGCAAACGTTTTCTACCATCACAACTCAATCTTTCTATTTTGTTCTGCCCTGTTTGTTTTGTTCTTATTCATAATAATTTACCACGGAATATTCTTATTTTGTGGAATAACACATTTGCAAAAACGATTCACCTCCAGCGAGAACAACAAAAATTTCAAATATGATTTGTTAAAGCCCAAATGCCCCTTTGGAGAGAATATTCTAAGAGCATGAGAGGTAGGGGAATACTCTAAGAGCATGAGAGGTAGGGGAACTAAACTCAGCATTCTTGGCATGTATGTAAGACTTTACAATACTGGACCATGTCATGTTTCTCCTCTCCTCTATATACTCTCTTATCAGAAAACAAAGAACTATTGATATTCTCCTTAAAATGCTTTCAAAATTCTAAATAAATAACTACAACTATTGTTCAACTTAACTAGTGATAGACCTGCCCATAAAGCAGAATACAAATCTCAAAATAGTGAAGAAAATTTATTATTAATTTTATTATGAATTTATTATATATCAAATCAAGACATGCATTTATTATACATTTTTATAAATAATTAAAAAAAACTATACTTGAAAAACAAAAAATTTAAAATTTTGATAAAAAAGAAACACAATTTTCTCAAAATCTGACATTCTTCCAGCACAAATCCTACTACGGCCAAGTTTGTCATCAAGCATCAAAAGGCAAAACATAAACAGCATCAAATTGGTGGTGAAGAATTTACACAACGGACCAAAAAAGGGTTAAGATAAACCCAGGAAACAATTATTTTCGATTTGTATGAGATCATTTGAATTCGTGAAATTCCAAATTATAAATAATAAAATACAACCAAATCACTTGCTTAAAGTTCTTAGGGAAAAAAAAAGAAAGAAATTTTGTATACAGGAGAAACATGTTTGCTTGTGTAGAAATTTAGATCAAGGTACAAAACTCGACTCCCCCAAGCACTCTCTTCATTGTTCTTCCAGTTGACGAGGTGTTCACATTCGGAAAACAATTGTAATACAAGGTTCAGTCTTCTTCAATTGGTGCATATTCCTGCAGTCATAACTTGCTAGGAAAAATTTCAATCGAAATGCTTTCCGCCCTGCTAAGTTGAGTTGAGCTTCTCAATATCTTGTCTCTATCAGCCATGAATTTAGCAAATTTGGAGCCCTTCCCTTGTTTGTCATTATCTTCTAGCATTGATTGTGGCATATTTGGCAGAGGTGGACTCGGCTTGGGGATGAGTGGTGGCATCAATGCCCATACTGAAGAAAGGTGTTCGTCCGGTTGATCAAGATTCTGTAGGAGAGAAATATCCTGCATATCTGACTCAAGAAATAAAATTTATCAGATATCATAAATATATTTGGCTCCGGAATGATTAACTTGAGAGCATATATATTGTGCAGGAAAGTTATGGTAAACCACCTCTTGCAAACTCGAAGATTGGTGCCAACAGTGCACAGGGAATGCTGAAGTTCAAATGTGGTATAGCTGTCCTTCCACCATGCCTTGCATTGCTGTATCAAGAATAATTCTTATTTCATTCATAGATAAAATCAACAACAAAAGAAGGTGTTCACAGGGATATTAACAAAAAGGAAAACAGATACTCATGTAATGTAGGTAATGCAAGTTAACTAATATTCATTGCAAAATTGAATTAATTTTACCTGGTAACAAGTCCAATCATATGACCTGAATTGATGACGGCACCACCACTACCACCAGGATAAACAGCAGCTGTTGTTTCAAGCATCACAGGAATATTTGAATCCTCCTCTTGAATGCATTGAAGATACGAAAGAGCTTTTGCTTTAACTATTTTTGCTACACTCCAGAGCAAACAGAAGGGGAAAAGCCTGCAGTACTCAAAATGCAAACGAGCTTAGGAAAGTATAAAAGCTTAGAAACAGATGTCAAGTTATTATTTAAAAGTTACCAGCTACTGGCAATTATCTATTCAATGAAAAGAAATTAGCAGACACATATATAAACCCATTTCTCATCTGAAAACAAAAATGTATCTCCATGAACCATGCATACCAGCACAAATGATCAGCATCTGATTAAGAAAGTTTCAAATGGTTGGATTGAAGGATAAGGCCTTAGACAAAACAACATTAAACCCATGCCATGAACTGAAACATGCATTCACAAAAGCATTATCTAAGATTACTAAGCCAGAATCATTTATTTAATATAAACATAGTACCAAGATCTTAGTTAATGATACGCCAATAGCAAAAGAGATTCTAAGAATGAAAGAAACTAGTGAATGGTTAAAAAGCACTTGACAGCACATCCTGCAAAATGTATTAATCACATATAATTTCTCTAATCAACAGGAAATTAGAATGAACTTCAGAAAATGGCATCTAATATAAATTTTTTATGCTCAAGATTTGAAAAGCATCACTGCATGAATAAAATTGAATAAGATATTAACCATATGGATTCTTTTCCAAGGTCATTCAGAAATCTAAACAGATGTATAAGAAAAGGAAGGCTTTTACCACATCTTGGTCCAAACAATCCATGTCCAATAACATATGTCTTTGATCCCAAAATTGGGCAGGAAAAATCCACCTTGATAGGGCAAAATTGATCTGGAACAAATTCAATCTGCAGTAGGGCAACATCCAAAGGCCCCTTACAAACATAGACTACTTTAGCATCACACCAGATCCATGGGTTGACATGATCCATGCGGACCCGTATATTTCTGTGGCCTCTGTAAGAAAAACTCAATTGGTATCCCTTGCTGTGATCAACCATAGACTTCATGATATTTGCTGCCTCTGGGGGCATGTTCTAAGTCATCTCGCCACTGTCAACATTGTTTTTCCCAGGAAAGGCAGATTCTTCAGACAGAAGGAAAAGGGCCTCTGATTGGGTTCCACTATTTCCACCTTTTACAGTTGTTCTCCCAAATCTCCATGGTTCTAACAGGTGAGCATTCGTAAGTATCAAGCCCCGATCATTGCGCAGAACCCCAGATGCCCGTACACCTTCATCAAGGGTAACAAGACAAACAGAAGCCATCACCTTGTCAACTGGTAGTGGCGAAGGGCAATAAGAATCAGGAGGCTTGTATGTATGACATAAGGGTCCATCTGACTCATGATGGTGCGGATTCCTTACAGCATTTAAGTTTTCCTTATTAATATGTGTTCCTTTTTCTGCTTTTTGAGGCTCCTTCAGCAGCAAGTCACAGCAAGCAGTTGCAATGGCTTCCCACGGAATCACCAGCTGTTACCCAAGACTAGAGTTTTGCATGATCCATTAACTACCAGATAGCTTAAACAATCTAAAATAAGAATGTTTCCCAGTTACCTGAATTTCAGCACCACTACTCTTTTGCCTCAAAGGTCCAATCAAAATGCCAACGAAATGTGCATGTTCGCTGAAAACTGGACTGCCTTCCATTCCTAATATATTAGCACAGCAATGAAATCAGAACTTAGTAAAAGCATCAAAAATACCCACTCGGCCACTCATAATCTAGAAGATGCACTCCCTCACCGGGAAAACACTGAATGTCAACCATCAGCAATGACACATGAGATTATCTAGCTGGATAGCAGTTGGCAATAGATCCCACTGACAAGCTGGTTCAAGTAGTGAAGGAAAATAGAAAAAATCCATATATATGTTAGATGATCACCATATGATGACATAAAAACTCCTATTAGAAACATGGAAAATTAGAAAACAATGAGATACGAAGAAAGAATAATTGTTAAAGAAGTGCAAAGGTATCAGGACACCAAAAGGAGAACCCACTGCTAAAAGAGAATCCCCTATTCTATTTGAAGATGACATTGCAATGTTTGGCAGATCCTGATAACATATTTGTATTATATAGCTTAAGTCTTAAAATAATCCAAACCAACACTAATCATGTAGATAGTTTAATTACTGATTAACACATTTAAAAGAAATTTAAGAATAGAAAACAAAAACAGAAAGGGTACCTTCAAACTTAAGAAGACTTCAAGAATAGCAAACCTAGTAGATGTCTTGCTCATAAGGATTGAATTGCCAGATTCCTCCATTGCCAAATTCCTCGGCCTCCTCATGAAGGACGTATTACCATCTTCAGTCTGAAAGGATCACTTTATCAATGTTTATCTCATTTATCATGATATTTATGGTACATTCAATGAAAAAAAAAGTGCTTGAGAAACAACTTCTCTAAACTGTCCTTTACTAAACTCTGGTATGGATTTCTCATAAGTTACTAATTTCAACAATTAGCTTAAAATAGCCAAAGTGCTTAATTTCATAAATGATTACTACATTTCTGGGTTTCCATTTAACTTCAATTTTTTCACATGAAAAATTTGTATTTCAATGGTGTCACTATTTTTTTATTTCATTAACTACTCAGGCAGATTTCTATTTTAATCTACTGGTACAACTAAAGGGTGAATCATAGAACTTTCTTACTTGGCTACAATTCAAAATTTTCAAACAAATCTCTATTAAAACATGACAATAGTTGCTTATTAAAACACAAATTATGTTCATACAACAAATTGAAATTAAGAAGCCAACTAAAAATTCAGCAATAAATTTAGCGATTATGGGTAAAACTAGGCCATAGCTATAGGCCAAAAAGGAGATGTGAAAAACTCATTACATGCATGCCATCTTTACATGTATAACATCTTACAGCCTTACTAACCTGTGTCTGACTAACGTCCATACAAGTTTGAGGACCATTATCATTTGAGGCCAGAGACCAACCAACCTCCCATCCATGATCTAGTGAGCCCGAAGAGGATTCAATAAGTGATTGGAGAGTGCAGGAAGATACAGGAACATCAACCTTCATAGTGAATTGGTTAATCAGTCAATGCAGGAGGCTTATTAAGTCATTTATTATCTATTTTCATAAACGATCAAGTTGAATAAAGTAAAGCAACATTTAACAAGAAATCTAGACTCTCATTAATCATCAAGTACACTTGCCAAGTTATGATCAACAACACACTTAAATGTGGTCAGTTCAACTTAATATTGCAGTTTCATCACCTTAACAAGACACTCTAAATGTAGGTAGACATCATACATGTTCCAAGATACATTTTTCATTTGGCCATCCATGGAATAACATTGCTTTTAAAGCAAAAAAAAAAAAAAAAAAAAAGGAAGTATCATTACTAACAAGATATCCATGTCAAAATTTCATGAAATAGCAGAAAGTTGAGTTTTTTAATATTTTCCTAAAACCCTTGAAACTCTTCTTTGCGATACGCCATCCCCACTAAGGGCAATATATTCCATTAGAAGATCATGTAAAAAGCACATTAAAACACAACAAGCTAATTCAAAGTCCAGGAACAGCCAGAATTGTACTGAGCTATCACAATAATGAATCCCACAAAATCATAGTGTGGCATTTAAATGCCAAAAATACATGAGAAGGTAAATGGGACTTAAAATTCAATAATTAGTTGCTCTCAGAGCTGAAATTTTTTAAGATAACCATTACGCCATACAACTCATGGAGTTTAAAGATTAAATCTTCTAAGGTTTCTTTGATCTTCAAGTAAACATATTTGCAATTCATGCACTTACCAATCTTATAAGTTGAGCAGCAAACCAACAAGAAGCTCTTCTATCCAAACTTCCCTCAGAATCTCTCTCCACCTCCAACTTTTCCTGAAAATTAACACCCTCCAAATATCATAATATCCAATCAAAGAAAACAACATCGGTTACCAATAAAATAATTTCAATCGAGTAAACAGCAACATACTATTATCTTATACCTCTAACATAACATCAATCTGAGCACCATGAATCATCTCGGGTTGGCCCTGCAACAAACAATAAGCACCGTAATGAAATTATAAAAAAAACAAACGGCAAAAGCAATCCCAATTGTGAATGTTATACTATTGTAATTGGAACCTGAGAAATGTTTTGTCTCTGTTTTGGTGACAGAAAAGACTCGACAACAGAAGCAACAGTCACAACTAAAGCCGAAACCTGACCCTCTTTACCACTACAACCCAAAATCCGCTTCGCCAAGCCAGCGTTGTAAAGGGTGTCAGGTAATAGCATCCCAGAAGCCGAAAGCGTTGTCTTGCCAGAACTGCACGTACCAAAAAAAAAAGAACTTTCAGTGAAAGAAAACCAAAATCCGTATGTCAATTAGCTGAGAAACATTATTCACTTATTTGTATTGATGAAAAGCGTGCTTTCGCATCTTCAGCCTTTTTGGATCCTAAAACAAGTTCCATAATAACAATAGCTTACCCAAACAAAGTTATATGCTTTAATATATATGAATGAACAGATAGAGACTTACAGGGCCATGGACTCTGATCATGACGGCGAAGTTGCGGGCAAAATCAACGGTTTCAGGCAAACCCATGAGGAGGAAATGATAGAAAAACCGAGAAAAGTTTGGAAATTTCAGAGACTACAGTTTTGGTTTTGGACAGAATTGAATCATTTTCGTAACGATAAAACTGTTCTTGTCCGTGTCCTGCTTTTCGATTCAGCGTCGCTGAGATGATACATCGGTGACATCAATTTTTTGGTCTTCGGAGGCAAATACTGCTTAAAGCAACGACGTCGTTTATTTGGACCTTAAGTTTAGCGTTGTTGATCCAAACCCGACAAGCCTGATATAATTGATGCAGCTTGGGTTGGATTGGACCAATTCAAGATTAATATGATCTATTTTAAATTAAAAGAAAAAATGACATATTTTATGTATTTTAAAATTTTTTATTTTTTTATTAAAAGTATTTTAATTATTTTACTGTATATTTATAATAAATTTAAATCGTGTAAAATTTATAAATTCATTGAAAACTCTTTATAAATTTATTGTAAACTAATAAAAATTTAATATTTTAATAAATATTTTTTTAATTTTATTATTGTAATAAATATTTTATAAATAAAATAAATTTAAAATTTTTTTATTTTTTTATATTTTTATGAAAAGCTCAAATTAAAAAGTAAAATTTGATTTATATTTAAGTTGCTTCGGTGAAATTTCTTTGGACCAATCCGGGTCTGATATGAGGTTGTTACGTAAATTTTAGGAAAATTTACAAAAATAATTTAAAAGGGAAAAAATTATAAACATACAGTATAAATAAAATATTTATAAATGTACTATATAAAATTAAAAATTTTGTAAAAATATAGTTTATTTTTTATATGTTTTTAGTATATGTTGACAATATATTTAATATATTTTTGATATATTTATTAATATGCTGTAAAATCCCAATAAAAAAACAGTATTTTTATTAACCCAAAAATATAAAATTGTAAAAAATAAATATATAATAAAAATGAAATTTTAGCTTTACTCACAGACCTGATCGAATGATAAAGCATTTTTCAAAAAACGGATGCTACTATATAAAGACTGCGTATCGGGTAGCACACGGTAGCTCGACCAATCTTATTGGTAATGGCTTTAGCCATTGAAAAAAGATTTGAAAAGTAGATGTCCCTCCTAAAATTTAAAACTTTATTTGTCGTTTTGTTAATGCGTTTTGCCAATTAATACAAGGCTTCTTGAGAGAGGAATTACTTCGAATGGTTTATGCAAGAGATGTGGAATGCAGGAGACTGTGGAGCACGTATTTTTTCTGTGTAGTAAGGCACAAGGCTGTTGGGCTCTTCTAATATGGGGATTAATATTACTATGGATGGCAATATTCAGACTTGGTGTTCGAATATTTTTCAATCCTTCAACAAAGATAAAGTGGCTGAGATTTTTGTTTGCCTTTGGAGATTATGGACAGAGAGAAACTTATTTGTATGGCAGAACGATTTTTTTCTAGATCCTTTATATGTTAAGATTTTGCATAGTGTTCTTGAGGATTGGAGCAACGCTAAGGCATTAGGAGGCCATATTTTCCCTTACCAGAATTTTGAAGCAACAAATGATAGTGCCTCTTAGCAAAAACCTCCAACTGGTATGTGGAAGTGTATTACAGATGCAGCTTTACAAGCTAATGAGACCAGTGCTGGTTTTGGTTTTGTGGTAAGGAATGATCGTGGTGAAACTTTGCTTGTGGTTTCAAGTTGGTCTGAGAGTTACAGAGTCCCTTTTTATTGCTGAATTGCTTAGTCTTCGTGAAGCTCTTAATTTTGTGCTTCCTCCCTTTAAGGGCCTGGGATTGTTGAAATTGATGCTTAACGAGTCTTCTTTGTTGTCTCGTTTGGTGAATCAAACTTGTCTAAAGTTGGTAGTGTGATTGATGACTGTAAAAAATTTCTCTCTTCTCGATCGGACATCTCTCTTAATTGGGTTGGAAGAAACTCTAATAAATAGTTTAGCTTCTGAAGTAGCTAAGAAAGAATCGCATGATGTCTGTTTCTTTGTTTGAGATAATATCACTTCTTCTATTGTTTTACTCTTATCCTCTGAGCAATAAAATCTTTCTTGCTATTCTAAAAAAAATGAAATTTTAAAGAAAAAATAGTAGTTTACGTAATTTTTTCAATTTTATAATAATCTAACTATATTTACAAACACCTCTCTCACTCAGTGGCCTGTCTTATTTCTGTTATTTAGTCTCTAGTTTTCATTTTTCTGCTCTTTAGTCTCTGGTTTTGATTTGTTGTTGTGCGGTGGTCGATTGCTCCTCGTCCTCTTTTTCCTTTTTTTTTTTGAGCAATAGTAAAGAATTCATTAAAACAGAAAAGAATTACAAAAGATTAAGGCTTAAAAGGCGCAAAATATAGGCATGAGAAACTTCACTATAAGGCACAAGGATCTAACACTAACCATCAACACCCTCTTACTAAACCACGACCTAAGATAAGTTAGGATAAAGCCTGCAAATAAGAAGAAAAAAAGACACCCCTGGTATATTTATAGACAATAGCAAAGGTGAAAAATAAAGACTAATACTATCTATACATTCTCTATCTGTCCCGTGTCTTCTCAAATGTTACTGCAGAAGTGAGTTAGGAAATTGGAAGGCATAAACTTCTTTGCAAGTACCTTCGAAAAAGAAGCTCAAATATGGCATTCAACGATAGTCGTGCATAAGATATTCTCAACACAACTAGAAACAACACTTTCTCATGACCAACTAGAAACAGCACTTTCTTATGGCTAAGGCCATTTTGAAAGCTCAAAGGAGAGCGTTGCCAACCGCAAAAGGACCATAGCCAAACTTTAACACAAAATTTGGAGCTTTGTAGTGAAATCCTCTCCTAGCCAGTAGATCTACAAAATAAACATAAAACTGCCAGAGGTTTGCAAAAAGAACATGGAAGGCTATATAAATATATACAAAGAAGTGACCAAAACCATAAAAATAAAAAACAAAAAAAGAGAGAAAGAAAACCAAAGAGTAGTGTATATGTAAGGTTACCGCTGACCAAAATCTAAATTTGAAAAAACGAAAAGAGATCTTCTGCCTAGATTAGATCTCTCACGGGATTCATCTGGCATTTCTGGATGGACTGGCATTGAGCATGTCATTCCGAACTTTGCCATTCTCACAGTCAGATCGAACATTTAAATCTGAAGTCAACTATCAAGACATGTCTGTTATATATCTGGTCATCATTAATATATGGGTTGTACGGATAGAATTTTTTTATTAAATTATGAGTATTATTAATTTTTTAGCACTAATAATTTTTTATTATAATATAATTAAAAAATTAAATTAAATGTATATGAATAAAAAATTAAAAAATTAAAAAATTTATTATATTATATATTTTATAATAAATTTATTATAAATTAAATATAATAGATTATACTGTAAAATAAGTAATTAGTTAATATCACATAATATATATATTCTAATAATATTAATAGATTATATTAAATTAATTTTTGTCAGTTATTTAATATTTTTTAAATAAAATTAACTATTAGTGTATATTTTCTTGACTCTTATAATTTTTATATGTTAATTATTAATTATTTATTCAATTTATTAAATTTTAATTATTTATTGCCTTTTTAAAATAATGATTTTTTGAGTTTGAATTTTATTTCTAAATTTTTAACTTTTTAAATTTTAATTTTTATAATAATAAATTTTAAAATTTTATAACTATATTTTTTCGGTCCGCTTACTGGGTAGCCTAAAATTGGTAAGATATTATTTAATCTCCGGCATTTAATTTAATTAATTAATTGAGTTTTTTTTTTTTTGACATTTAATTACTTTGTCGTCCCATTTTAATTTCGTTTCTTAATTTAATTTTTCAATCCAAATTTTTATTTTTTCAGTTGAATCACGGAAGGATTAACATGCGTCTGTAACTCTCTGTTTTGTGTGTGTCTACTATATACATAAGAAGAAAAGAAAAAAAAAATCACCAGTCTCACCATCACCAGAGCTCACACCTCCTCACCCATCGCTAGTGTCACCGTCGATCAACTGGAGCAGTGTGGATTGCGAGATGGCACAGAGGCTTGGGCTTATTGCTGGTTGAGGCTCGGGCATCGGTAACGTCTCAATCGACAGTATCGCCAGTAGCGACGGCGACGCTAATTTCTCAAATGGGTTCAAGATTTCTTAGAACAAAGCTTGTTTTTTTTATATCTCTCACGCGCTCTCACAGCATCTATATTTAGCCAAAGCGTTGGCCGGCAAGCTTTTCTATATATATCAATTATATCTCTAATTTCTCTGGTTCTTTGTTCAATATCAAATTCATAGATTAAGAAGATGAAGACAATAATGTCTCTTATCATTATTCTTCTTCTGCGTCTTTGATACGTGTCCATGGCAACAAAAATTGAGAAGAAGACGAAGACCACCCAACCTAGGATTCCTGCTGTTTTGCCTGAGATGAAATATGAGTTTATTATATCTGATTGGGAAAACCATATTTTTTAAGGTAATTTAAGTACATGTAAGAGTCTCAATTTTCTTATCTTCAGCTTTCTTATCTCTTCCTGAAATTATATATTTAAGCACTTGAAAATTTATTCGCCTCTGATTCTGTGAAATTTTGATGAAATTTTTAGGGGAGCTGTTGATGATGAGATTGTAGTTGATCTCTAGCCCCATTGAGTTTCGATGCTCTGTTGTCGGAGCTCAATTCACGTGAAAAAGAAGCTCAATGACTCCTCTGAAGTTCCTGCATCTTGGTATCCCATTCTATCTCTCTCTGTTTCTCTTGTGTGCTCTCTCTCTTTTTTCTTGCGAAGTTGAAAGGCAGGAAACTATAATACTTGAACTAGTTTCATATTACGTGGAGACTAGGCAAGCTTTAAAATGGTGAGTAGAAGAATTCAAACTTTTAAATGAGGCCTGGTGAGCTGACAAACGATGGTGAAACCTCCAAACACCATCAAAACCGGTTCAGTGGTTCATTTCTTCTTCTTCTTATTCTTTTTTTTTTTTTTAAATCGAATTACAGTGGAGGTGATGGTGAATTTCAGATGAATTTGTTGCTAAGTGTGGAGATGATGCTTTATGAACGCTGTAATTTCCCAGCTAATCTTCTGAGTTTTTGAGTTACTGTGAATGTTACTTATATATCGCGTGGCAAAGGTGTTTTAGAAAATATCATACCATAAATAGAAATTCTACCATGTATTGATCAATCTTTGTATTCATAAACCTTACCAATTATAAATCCTAATTTAAATTATAATATTTTAAAAAATAATTTAAATTTTAAATTTTAAATTATTTATTATAATATTACATTTAAATTATTTTTTAAAATATTATAATTTAAATTATGATTTATAATTAATTTAATCTATAAATATGGACATAGATCAAATTTATACAATAAATTATATTTTCATCATTAGCTACAAAAAAGCATAGACTGGCGGAATTAAAATAAAATAAATAATTATTTTTTTAAATAAATAAATAAATAAATCAAATTTAATAAATCCAAGGGTAAATCCAAACAAGAGAGCTCACTTCAAGCCAAAAAGTCGTTTCTAGACAAAGTTATTTCTCCTACGGGGCATGGTTCTTCTTTAAGTTCTAGTTTAGTCGAGCTAAACCAAGATATTAACTCTTCACAGCCGGCGAAGTCTTCGGCTATGGCGGGGCACATTAAGGCTGTCTCTGAAGTTTCTTCACCTCTTAGGATAGGTCGCTCTATGGTTGCGGCAGCTAAGGGCTCTCATACGGTAGTTTGTGGTAATGCTAAGGATGGGGCAGGTTCGGGTATGGAATGTTCTAATTCTTTAATTTTTCACCCAGGAGAGCCTGATCAATCTCATAATGAAGGTAATCCGCCTGTTTCTAATCTTTCTATTACAAATGTTAGTGACACAGTCGGTCAAAGCAAAGCTGTGGTCATGGAGCATGATGATATGCTGTTTAAAGAGAGCTGTTAGCTCGTTTGATACTTGTTCTTCCTTTTTTATAATGTCAGTCTTAGTCTGGAATATTCATGGCATTGCTGGTAAGCATATGCAGAAAGCTTTGAAGGGTTATTGTTCCCAATTTAAGCCTTTGATTCTTGCAATTGTTGAACCGCGGATTTCAGGTGTTAATGCAGACTTTATTGCACTTTCTCTTGATTTTCAGTATGGGGTTCGGGTTGAGGCTGTTGGGTTCAGTGGCGGGATTTGGCTATTCTGGAACTCGGGTAACATTCGTGTTTTGTATACTAATTCTTAGTTCATACATTGAATTGTTGAGAGTCCGGCAATGCCAACCTGGGAATTCACGGCTGTTTATGGAAGCCCCAATGAGCAGTGTAGATGGCGTTTACTTGATTTATTATCAGCATTGGCTTCTTCGAGGTCTTCGCCTTGGATCCTTGCGGGCGATTTTAACATGGTGCTTGATATTAATGAAACTACTAGCAGCAGTTCTGGTCTCGCTTTGCGATGTGGCAAATTTAGGAACTGGGTGAACTCTCTTGGGCTCATTGACCTTGGTTATTCTGGTGCCAAATACACCTGGGTTCGGGGGCCTTCTTCTTCTCACTTTCAAGGTGCGCGCCTGGACAGAGCGCTTGCTAATTTAGCATGGGGTGCCCTCTTCCCTCGGGCTTTGGTCTCTCATTTGGATCATTTTCATTCAGACCATGCTCCTTTACTGATTAAACTTTCTGATGGGGATAACAATAACGTTGTTACGCCGTTTTGCTTTCAGCTGGCTTGGCGCAAGCATGCTGATTTCAGTAGTTTTGTGCAGCAAAATTGGTCAGCTGATTGCTCGTTTAATGATAATCTTCATCAACTTCAGAATCGGTTGGACAACTGGAAATCTTCTGTTTTTGGTAATATATCACAAAAAACGTCGTCTTCTGGCACGTTTAAGGGTTATTCATGAGTGTCTTTGCATTGGTTTTTCGGCGGGTTTACAGAAGCTTGAATGTAAATTGAGGAGACAACTTGAAGCGATTCTTGACCAGGAGGAAATTCTATGGTTTCAGAAATCAAGAGCTGACTGGATAGTTGGTGGTGATCATAATACCGCTTTCTACCATGGGGTGGTCCTACATCGGAAGTTTAGCACTCGGATTACCTCCTTGCGGAATGACATGGGTATTTGGATTTTTGATTAGCAGGAAATTCTTAATATGGCAACTTCTTTTTACAAGTCTCTTTATTCCAAGGAGAACTCTGTTTATACTCCATGTTATACTTTATCCTCCTTTCCCCTTTTACAGGATATAGATATTCAAGGGCTTAATAGCCGGTTTACTGTCGAGAAAGTGCGAAGGGCAGTTTTTGATATGGGTCCAAGTAAAGTGCCTGGGCCGGATGGGTTTCAAGCTGGCTTCTATCAAAGCACATGGGGGTACTACAGAAACTCAGGTTGTGAACATGGCTCTGCGTTTCCTTAATGGTGGTCTTCTAGAGCCTGGTATCTATCATACTTGGATCATGTTGCTGCCAAAGAAGGAGGTTCCTGAAACTGTGCCTCAATTTAGACCAATAAGTCTTTGTAATGTCAGCTTCAAAATCATCACCAAGGTGTTAACTAATAGATTGAAGTAGATTTTTCCCAAAATTATAGCACCTGTTCAAACGAGTTTTATTCCTGGGAGGTATCTTCATGATAATGTTGTGATTCTTCAGGAGTTTGTTCATTCGATGCATACTAGGCTAGGGCGGAATCCTATGATGGTCATTAAAATTGATTTAGAGAAAGCCTTTGACCGTTTGTCTTGGTAATTTATCAATGAATCTCTTCTTTTGGCAGGTTTTACTAGACACTGGAGAGCTTTAATCTCTAGGTGCTTGGGTGCTTGTTCAATGCAGGCTAAATGGAATGGTTTATTATCTGCCCCTTTCTCGCCTTCCAGAGGTGTTTGTCAAGGGGATCCCATCTCTCCCTACCTTTTTGTTCTTGGAATGGAGAGATTAGGACACATAATACATGATGCAATCCTTACTAAGGAATGGAGGCCGCTTAAAATAACAAAGGATGGGCCGGCTATTTCTCACATGTTTTTTGCTGATGATATGCTCTTGTTTGCTGAAGCTTCATTGGATCAAGTTCACGTCATTAAGAGGTGTATTGACCAATTATGTGCAAGTTCTGGTGAGAAGGTTAATTTTTCAAAAACGTCGGTTTTTTTCTCTCAAAATACCGATTCGGTTACCCGTGTGCAAATCGCGAGTAGCCTTGGAATGTCTGAAGTCCAGAATTTGGGTACTTATTTAGGTGTTCCAATTATAACGGGCAGGAACACTAAGGAGCTTTATGAGCCATTATTAGCTAAAGTGGATGCTCATTTAGCGGGTTGGAAGATTCCTCTGCTGTCCTTTTCGGGACGGGTTACATTGGCAAAATCAGTCCTATCTGCCCTTCCGAACCACGTTATGCAAACTTTCCTTCTACCCAAATCAGTTTGTAATGTTTTAGATAAGAAAGTACGTGATTTCATTTGGGGCAGCAGTGCTAATCGTCAGCGTATACATCTTGTAAGTTGGGAGACCATAACTAGGCCTATATTTGCTGGTGGCTTGGGAATAAGATCGTTTGCAGCGATGAATCTTGCCTTTATGGCTAAGCTCGGTTGGCGCCTTATTATTGAATCCAAGGCTTTCTGGTGCTCAGTGGTCAAGAGCAAGTATATTACTGGTTCGATGTCAATAGCCAACTGGCACCCGAAGGCAAAGATGTCTAATGTCTGGAAGGGAATTCTCAAAGCTACCCCGTTGTTGTCAACAGGCATCGTGCATTCTGTGTGTAATGGGCGGAATACGTTGTTCTGGACGGATCAGTGGTTATTTAACACTCCTTTAATCTCTGTGGCTGTGACTGATGTTCCTTTGTCTCTTTTAAACCAACCTGTTTCTTTTTTCTGGGATGGTCAAGGTTGGAAATGGGACATCATTAATAATTTCTTGCCTGCTGCTATCTCACAGCACCTTCATGCAATTTCGGTCATTGATGATAATACTGCTAACGATGTTGTCGCTTGGCTTGGTACTGCAGGGGGTAATTTTTCGGTTTCTTCTGCTTATAAGTTGTTACCGTCCGCTTCTAATCAGAATGTTTTGATTTGGAAACTTCTTTGGCATTTGAAAGTTTCTCAATGAATTCGGTCTTTCTTGTGGCTCTTTCTTTTGAATAAGATTATGACCAATTCGGAGAGGAAAAGACGTGGTTTCACAGATGATTCTCTTTGCCCGCGTTGTGGTTTGACAGAGGAGACTTTGGAGCACCTTTTTCGTGACTGTCCAGATTCTTGGTGGTTATGATCTACCATCATGGAACCTGATTCCCTTCATTTATTTGGCAATACTCCATCTTCATCTTGGATTGCTGCTAGTAAAGGCTGGAGTTTCTATATTTCTAATGATTATGATTCCAGTGTGGTTTTGCCTATAGTGTTATGGCACATCTGGAAGTGGAGAAACAACTGTCTTTCAGGTTTCAACTCAAGGCAAGGAAGCTGTTCGGCACCAAATATTCTATTGGATTCATGCTAATTATGAGGCTTGGTTGAAGAAGTTTCCGTATCCGGTTGCCCGGAAATCTGTAATTCTAATTTCTTGGGAATCTCCTCCTGTGGGTTGGTTCAAGATCAATATCGATGGTGCTTCGAAGGGTAATCCAGGTAGCAGTGGGGGTGGAGTGGTTCTGCGTGACAGCTGTGGTAAATGGTTAGGGGGGTTGCTGATTAATCTGGGTATTTGCTTATCTATGGTGGCTGAGCTGCATGCTTTGGTTGGTGGGCTTGAACTGGCTTGGAGCTTTGGCTGCAGAAAAGTTATTATTGAACTTGATTCTTTGGAGGCTCTCCGATTGGTAACTGCATTAGATCGGTGCAACAGGAAGTTTGTTAATTTGGTGTCCAGGTGTAGGAAGTATTTAGCTTTGTCAAGGCAAGTGAAGGTTCAACATGTTATGGGAGAAGGGAACCGTGTGACGGACAGATTAGCCAATCTAGCGCTAAATGTTATTCCTGGGAAGACGTTTCTCCTGCATGCTCTAGCTGATGTTCGTGATCTCATTGAAGCGTATAGATTACAGGTGGCTTTGCCACATTTAATTAGTGCTTAATTTGGGTATCACCCTCTTTGTATCTAAAAAAATAAATTAAACATGTTAGAAGTCAAACTCTATTTTACTTTATTTTTTAAAAAATGGCATTGAGTTAATATGCAATTTTCAGGCTGAGGGAGTAAATTAATAATTGACATTTCTAAGGTGTTTGATAGTAAAAATATAGTCATAATATTGTGGTTATTTGGATTGAATATTGAATTTTGTGAACTGCATGTGTACATCATTTATCAAGGATAAGTTTTTTTTATCACAGAATTTTATCAAGGATAAGTTATTTACTATAAACGGAGTGAGTAGACGTTTCTGTCTCTAACAGTATTCTAATTGGACAGGGCAATCAATCCGCTTTACTTCTTTATAAAATTATTACTCCTAATTGGACAGGACTGATTTTTAAAGTTATAAAATTATTACTTCTTTACTTCTAATTGGACAGGACTGATTTTGGAGTATTTTTTATTTATAATCATTATTCTTCATTTAATTAAAATATATTAAATTTTAGAAAAACTAAAGTATAACAATTCATGGAATAAAAGCCGAATCTATATATATATATATATATGTATGCATTATAAAAAAATATCTAATAGATAAATTTAATTATTCTCAAGTTTACATAGTAATATTTTTTATACTAATTTAAGGGGAAAAACAGGCAAAATGATCTTAAAATTTATTATATATATCATACTAACGAATTAAATTTTTTAATTTTTTATAAAAATTAATTCTGCCTTTTTATTTTGTGAAATTAATAAATTATTAATAATTAAATTTATAATTTAAATCCATCAAAATTGTAGAGTTAATTAATTAAATTAAAAAATAATTTATTTTTTAGCTTTTTAATTAATGAACTTTTTCTAACAATTATAATTTAATATATAGAATTAGAATTAAATTTTAAAATTAAGATACAATTGAAATGAAATAAAAATTATAACAGCAGAATATATAATATTTAAGATAAATTTATTTATTAATTTAAAATAAATATTAAAATAAAGAATTGTTAAGGGAAAAAAGTTTTGCCAATTAACTCTACGAAAAAAAAACTAAATTTATATAAACACAAATACGAATACATAAATTGGTAGAAAATAGATGTACAAAAGCAAAAACTAAATTTATATAAACACAAATACGAATACATAAATTGGTAGAAAATACATGTACAAAAGCAAGAAAGTCCGGCAAATACCACGAGAGACACAGCCTCTACCCATCCGCCTTTCTTTATTTACTCTCTCTTTTCTCTGAAAAACGCAGCATGAAGGTCAAGCTATATTCCAGCACCACCTTCAATTCTTGTTGCTGACTCTTTCCCTACAATTCACTAAATACCACCAACATTCTTCAAAAAACCATCCTTTCTTTTTCCTGGGTTTTTCAATAGAAACCAAATAATGCCAGCCCAGAAACGCCCTCACGACAACCACAACCACCAAAAGGACCATGATCCTCTTCAGCAAGACCTTCCTATTAACCACCATGAACAGCCGCCTACTGATGCTGACGATGCTGCTGCTTTTGGTACGTGTAATATGTTAATATAAGTGAACAAATTTCAACGACATACACAAACTCAAAAACTCAAACTTTGTGCATCGCGTTTTTTGGGAATTTGATTATCGTACTCAGTTTGAGTTGTTTGTCCCTCTTTCGGGTTGTTTTTGTTTTCCTATTATTTCACAGAATCTGATCGAAGCCCATCTTCAAGTAATGAAGAAGACAAAGCAGAGTACGTATATATTATTCATCTGTTACTTATTGTTTAACATTCTCTTCTTCTTCTACTTCTTTTCTGGATCGCTAAGTCTTATCGATTGTATTGTTGCTGTTTGATGCGTGAATGCTGGGGTTTTGATTTGGGATCTGCATGCTTTGTCTGTTTGCTACTGTTCTACTAGTCGCATTTTACGAGAACATTAGGGGATAAGCTTGTACGGGTTTATGGACCATTCCCTTTTTCTTCCAATAGCTATCGTTGATTTTCAAGCTGTTAATTTGCTGGGTGGCTGTGCTTGATTTAACTTGTTTCTTGATGGGCACTTGTGGGGTTCGGTGTTGGCTCGAAATGTTATATATATGTGCATGAGAGTTAGTTGTTCTTCTTTTTATGGTGCCTGGGTGTTCAAATTTGTATATCTAGGAAAAGAATTCCTATGGCTGCGTGATTGCTAGATTATTAATTTGCTTGTTATTCTACTTTCGCGTAAGAAATGTATATTTTTCTGCAGTAATTAACTCCTTGTTGGTCTATTAAACTGAATTTTCTTTAACTGGTAGCTTCATAATTGCGGATCTGCTGTCAGATTCTTGGCCAACTTAGTTTATGCAAAGTTGCAAATTCATTAAAAATGTATGGATCGCTATGTGTTTTCTTTTTGGCATGCTAATTTTAATCCCTTTTAGAGTATTCGAGGGTCAAGCAGTCGCAGTGCTTTTGTTTGTGTTAATGGGTTTAACCCATTTCATTATGCTTTTATATGTTGTTTATTTCAATCAGAATGCTAATGCTGTTGACATTTGCAATTTGTCTCAGCAGCCTTTCGCTGTTTTTTTTTTCTTCATGCATGGTATTGTTTTTTGTTTTTACTCTCTCTCTTTCTTTTTTGGGATACATAATGCGTGAACTTGCCTGATGTTGCAAGAATTAGAATTGTGCAATATATTCATGATTCCAAGCACAATTTATTGTTTTTCTTTTTGGGTAATTTTATAAGTCTGTTTGAATTGAAAACATCTCTTCGATACATAATATTCTGATATTCTCAGAATTTGACAACTACAACATTCAGATATTTGGTCTTTTATTGGCTATGCATAATAGGGCAGCTTGTTACTTCATTTGTGTCATGCATTAATTATAATAACTAAAGCAAAGAATCAAACCATAAGATGAAATGCATGACTGTGTAAGTGCATGTTATGCTTATGCAACATATTGAGCATCCACATTTACTGGGGGAAGTTTAGTTATACTATGCCTTTTCTTTTGGAAACTGTGATTTCTGTGCACCAAGCTGCTATTGCAAAGTCTTCATTTATGGGCATCCAATTTCTGGCATAAATCTTATGTGATGCTGTGAATCATTTTTTTGTGGGGTTTGATATATGTTCTGCAATGGATTTGGCAGAGGGGAATTTCAGTCCCTGCTCAATCTATTGGATTCTTTTATCTTACCACTGTGTTAGCTACTGATGCATCATGTGCCTACTGATGCATCATGTGCCTGGATGCTTCTTATATGGAAGCTAAATGTTAATTTTTTTTAGAGAAAGTTGCTCAAATACTTACACTCATGCGGTCATTTTTGGCTATAAGGCCTTAACCAAAAAGTTGTGATAATGTTGACTTGGAATCTAGAAAGTCCTTTCCAGTTTGAAGTTTTCCAAAATAGCTGTTTATTCTTTCTTTTTCATGTCTTTCAGAACCTCTAAATCTAGGGTTGTTCAATGAGTTTTTGAAACAGATCATATGACTGATTCAATCAAACTCTAAGGGTAACATTTTTCCACTTGAATTTTGAAAAATTCTATGGACCTGCATTATACTACATTATGATTGAAATCCTTTCTTCACTTGAACATGAAGTTTTTTTATCGAAAAGCTAAACTTCAGAGGTGCATCTTCAACATTCTTTGGTTGGCTTTGTATTATACATACTTCAGAACATGTCTTTGACCATTCTGCTTGCAAATTTTGTGATGATTCTAGTCAATTTCAAATTAGCAGCCATGTTTTTTATTGTCCATTTTTTTCCCAATACTATTGGTGCTTAAAGTTTAGCACTGTTATTCTCAAAAAAAAAATGTAACACTGCTACCAATCTTCTGTTAATGTTACATTCTCGGTTGAAGTTTCTCATCTTCTTCTTGTCACATAATAAACCATGTTGTACATTCAATTGTTGTTTGGATCTATGGGTTTGCATATTGATATGCTGCACAATTTGGTTTACTATGAGCTCAAGAATTTGAAAGGTTTCTCATTTTATTTTGAGAATAGATACTTGCATATGAAAAATGAAGTGGAAGTTAAAGAGGCAGCCATCAACAATTGGTTGTGAACAATATAATCTTATGGCTACTGATATTGTTTCCATTGTTGCTTCTTTGCAGATATGTTGTAGTGAAGTTGTCTGAAATACGCAAGGAAGTACAGTGTCCAATCTGTCTAGGTATGGGTTTTAGCTACTTCTATTCACTTTTAGATACTAACAGATCCCAAATTGCAAGCAGAAATGGTGATTTCTACTGTTGAAATTTTCTGTGAGAAAATCTAATCTCTTGGATAATTATGCATTATCCAAGAGATTTGTGTTTTTCTTTCTTTCATAGTTATTTTTTAATTTTAGAGTGTCATGGCATTTAACAGTTGTATGCTAATTGGGAATACATAATTGATTCTCTCTTGTTCCATTGAATTACTGTTTATAATACCATCACCTTGAGCTCATTGTTGTGCATGACTTTATGTAAAATGGCTTTCAGTTTGTCACACCCCCTATTGGCTGAAATATAATGTACAAATACATGATTTGTATGAAACTGCACACTGTTTTTATTTCAATAGCATTTTGTCAAGGACTAATAATCAGCCATCACAACAGAGCTTTTGGATGAACATCACTTTCTTCAGTCCTTGTAAGTGCCATATCAAAGATAAATGAATGGCCCTGATTGTTTCTGTCTCTATGCTTCAGTCGTTCACCAGGTTATTCCATTACATGCCTACACCTATCCCCTTGCTGAAAATTTAGATATGTTTTTAAATGCTGAATAACTATCCCTCATATTCAATTTCACTTGCATATTCTCTTGGTTTCTGTTACTTGTATGTTCTACTTATTGCTACTAGCATACTAAGCATGTACCAGATGGGCATGAGGAGATAATCATTGTAGATTTTCCTCTCTTTTTGCTTTTTGGTAATGGCTGTTTGGGTGTAGTAGGCTGGCATACTTGTTGAAAATAAACTGCAAAAGAGTTTGAGCATCAGCTGGTAGCTAAGAGTGGATTTTGGATGATTTTGATGACTTATTATCATGCATCCGTGGTTCGTCTCTAAAAAACAGTTTCATATCTTGATATCTTATTTTCATCATACATGTGTATGCCAGCACACACTGCCCATGCTTCTTCTATATGCTTGCAGAAGGAATTTTTTCACTTTCATAACTTTAAAATGAATTTGTTAGGACATTTTAAGGAATAGAACAATTAAGTATAAAAGAAAGAGTAATGATTAGAGTCTATGCCAATGGTTGGCGACTGGTTATCAATCATTTGTACGGTGACCTCAAAGCTTTTGGTTCTTTGGGATGTAAAACATTAACCTTCCAAGAATACGTAGGCAACTCTCTATCACAGATTGAATGAAGTTGATCCATTGGGTTTACTTAGATTTTGCTCAAAGTCTGGTAAATCATGCACAGGAGATCTGATCCTCTAGGTTACCTAATATTTTCCAGCATGATCACCCTTAATTAAGATGCATATATGCTGGTTAAACATCTAATTTAGTTGTATGGACTGTGTTAATCTTTGAACAAGTTTATTGATATTATATCTATCTCAAGTACATGATGCAATCTCAGAAAGCAGATCCAAGTTAAGCTATATTAGGTTTTAATTTCTCTTTCCTTTTTCTGTTATATTGGAATTTTGATTTAAGATTGTTTTGCACTGGTGTTGGGTGGTTTATGGTGTATAATTCTGTATTATCTTTTCTTTCATAAGACCTTTTGGAGTTCATTTGCATGAGAAAGAAAAAAAAATTCTCTAATCTATGGGATAGGAAAGAAAATAAAAGAAGTGATTAATAAAGAAAAAAAAATGGTATTAGTTATTATCGGTGAAATTTAAAGTTAATTTTGGTAATAAACAAGGGAAATCTCTAATTCCCTCATTTTTGAAGTGATAAAAAACACAAGTTTAAAGGGATAACTAATATCTTAATATCTTTTCTTGTCTAATAGTGTATCACTCTTATCCTGCCCCTTTTTTCTTTACTTTCCTCTCCTTTCTTATTCCAACTCACAAAGAGAGTCATTGTTATTTTAATCCACGCTAACTAAAATTTGAGATCCACATGCTATCTAACTACTTCAAGATCGCCTGTGCTATCTTCTTGCATGGCTCTGTTAAAAGTTATTATATCTCTATAGCTACTCATTCTAGAATTTTAGATTTATCTTTTTGGGGATGGAGAGGGGGGAGGGTCTAGAGAGGACCAGATGGATGCTTCTGATATATCATCATAATCTCGTATATAATGCTTTAGAGGAAATCAAACCTCTTTTAGCGATTAATATAACCGTGTAACTTGTTTGTTTATTAGGCCATAGCATTATGATCTTCATATAGGTCCGGAGCTTATATAGCCACTTTCCTTTTTTTACATGTGTGTATAAGTAGTACCAATTTATAGGTGAGAAATTTATCATTTTAACTCTTTGTATTTCTTAGGAATCATTCGGAAAACCAGGACAGTGATGGAATGCCTTCATCGCTTCTGCAGGGAATGCATTGACAAATCCATGCGGTTAGGGTAATTCTTCAACCTTAACTAATTGAAGTGCATGTTTCCTTGTCTGTCTTCCCTGACATCTCTTTAAAACATGGATATAGAAAATGAATGCTGAAATTCACTACAGGAACAATGAGTGCCCAGCCTGCCGTACCCATTGTGCCAGTCGCCGTTCTTTGAGAGATGACCCAAATTATGATGCACTAATTTCTGCTTTGTATCCTGATATTGACAAATATGAAGAAGAGGTATAATTCTCTGAACTATTCCATCTTAAAGTGGTATTATATAGTGTATCAACAATGTATTCATGTTGCGAATCTGCTTTAGGAATTGGCTTTTCATGAGGAGGAGAAGGCTCGCAATAAGCAGGTGAGTTACAAATTTTCGTTACAAGTTTTGGAAAGCAGACATGCATGCATGTATTAGTCCATGTTGAATTTTGTCATTCAACCAAATAAAGAAATAAAAGAACAAACTAAATCTCTTTATTTGTACGTGGATCCACAAGTTCTACTTCTCTCTGTGTTAGTTGCAGACTACCTCTAGACAAAGCTTTTAGAGCATATGATCACCAATTTGACCATATATTGTTTGGTCTTGCTGGTGATTCCTTTGCAGACAACTTGTGCACATTTATTCTTTTATTCCAAACTTCTTGAAGGCTTTAATCTTAGTTTTTTTGGACAGATCCAAGCGTCCATTGCACAGACTTTGCACCGGCAAGCTGAAGCTCTTGGTAGGAAAAGGACAACAGCTAAAACAGTACCTGCATTTGCAAGGAGAACACCAGGCCGATACCGAGATGCCCACTCAAGAGGAAGTAGAAATCATCGAACAGCTGATATTCAACTATCTGATGACAACGAGGATGTGAATGGTGACGGAAGCAAAGATTCATCATCTACTGAGGAACACAGTGCAGAAGTTAAACCAAAAAGATATAAGAGATGGGCAGGTGGCCGGTCAGCAATTGCTAATGCAGATGGAGGTGGAGATGAAAATGACTCAGAAGTGAATAGAGAATCCATGGGGTCTTCTGCTGGGCTTGTTGGCCCATCAGAAAGGCTTGCTTGGGGCAAAGGTGGCATGCGGAGTCACACAAGGTATGGGAGTGCAAATGCTGGCAATGGAAAGAATGCCCGTAACAGTCGTATCTCCAAATTAGCAGAACATCTTCGAAACTTGGAGAATGATAATGAGGTACAGCAGATTTATTGACTGACTATATAAAATTCATAATAAGGAACTGTGGATCCTTATTTGTGACCTCAAACTGAGCCACAAATACCAGCTGAGAGAATTGTTTCTGGAATACTATTTTCTCTTGCAATCTCCTTAAAAGCTCTAAAATGATTGATTTGCATCCTTGTAATTACAGTTGGACATCCACATCAAGCTTGTTTCTTTTGACAAACAAAGAATACCGAGTTTGCAGCGGCCATACCTTTGTTGCAGGCCAACTCTGTCAGTCAAACAACTATGTCAGGTGATTCTTATGCACCCTGAAATCTTTTCCTATAAATGATGCTTTATTTTATCACACTAAAATTGGTTATGAATTTCCTGTTTTAATGCAGTATATTGCTCTCCAAACTTCTCTGCAAGTAGATGAAGTTGAAATATACCTGGTGAAAGATTTGAATTCCAAGCTTAATCCTTTATCCTCCAAAAGCATAGCAATTTCTAAGCCTAGTATAATTGATCCCTGCAAAGATAAGTTGCAAGTTTTAGAGGAACAAGAAACTCTGTCAGGACTTAAAACGTATGATTTCACTCAAGGGCATCTGGTGAGCTTATGTTATTTCAGCTTTAACCGTTGTATATAAATATATAGGCATACAATAATAATCTATTTTATGACTGTTATTTCAGCTTCTGGCATATCAGAAAAAAGGGTAACAAGATTTCCTGCGAGCTTGACATGGATACCAAGTGTTGTGTTCTACATAAAATGAAAGTACAGATATAAATACTTCATCATACCCAAAATCTTTATCATGTAAGCATCAAAGGATCAATGCTTTAGATTTTCAGATACATCATAGAATACATATCTTGTTATTTTTATAGGTCATAGTACATGAAGATGTAACAAGTACAAAAATAGTTGTCAGCTTGCAAGCTTGTTCAGTGTATAACGTTGATAACTATTTTAGCAACTAAAATTAACTGTTCTTTTTCTTTTCTTTACTTTTTTTTTTTTTAAAGTATTGGGGGAATTAGATTCCAATAGATTTATTTAATTATAAATGACCATAACATATTTCTTGAATTCAAGATCTTTGGTTTGGTTTGGTTTGGGATTACATAATATATTTTATTATTATGCTCACATGTATCTTTTCTTCGTCTTTGCCATCAGCTGGCCTCGTACTGGCAATAACTTTGTGAGAAATTTTACAATATACACCCTGATTAATAAAATTAAATAAATTTAATTGTCTTTTCCATTATCGCTCCGAAAACTTGCATAAATTGTTATGGAAACTTGGTCAGCTTTATAGCCTGAAACTAGTAAAACAAATAAATAAATCCTGGTAAAATGTATTTTATATTTGTTTGAATAAAAAACTAATAAATCAATTAATTACTGAAAAAAAATATTTAATATGGGTAAAGATCGATTTAAATAATTTAATTATTTATAATAATTAATATAATTAATATGATGGTCAGTGATGGCTGCTAATAATAATTAGGATTTGTAAAATTGATTATTATTGGTTGGGTTAAATTAATTTTAATTTATAAATATATAAATTAAAATTAATCCAGCTATTGATTTATTAAAATTTTAAATTAAAATTAATTAATTTAATTAATTTAAATTATTATAATTTACCAAATTAATTAATTTTATAGTCGAATCGAGTCGGATTGGCTTATTTAATCACCCCTAATAATAACTGATATTTGTTAATAGATAAAATGTTAATGGTTTAATTAAAGTTAATGAGATATAATTATGAAAATAGAAAATTATTAATTAAGAATTATATTTAATTTTTTAATAAATATTTATAATATTTTCTAAAAGGTGAATAAGCTAATTAAACACAACACCTATCAAGAACAACGTGCTGGGCTAACATTGGGTTCGACTCTGGAACTGTTGTTTTTTTTTTTCTCTTATTTTGAAAGTTACTCTGGTAATGTTTTAATCTCTGTATTAGCAATATCCTGATAAATGTTAGGGATTACAAGACAATCTTGCTACATCCCAAAAGAGTATCATTATAGTTTGAATATATTTTTTAGAATTATTTATATCTGACAAAATTTAAAATCTCAACTTCATTTTTTAAATAAAATTATTTTAAGATCCTGAAATATAATGAAACTTATGAAACACTTCAACTTATAATTTTATATTTATTAAAGGGAAAATTTCAATATATCTGTCACTTTTATTTTTTTAAAATATTTTTCTTTTTTAATATATTTAATATACTAAATATATATTTTTATAAGTGATTTATACTTTTAGTATACTAGATATACATAATTATAAGGTATTTTTAAAAATTAGATAGTTGGAAAATAATTTTATTTTTTGAGGTATTTTTAAAGAAATTCCTAAATTAGATATGCAAAATATGAATACCAACATAAAACAAAATAATAATATTTAACTTATTTTCTCTCTTCTATCCCAAGCAATTAATTAATACAAAATTAGAGTTTCAAAATTTTCTGTTTTATTGTATAATATTAATATTTTTTTTTATCACATTTTACTTATTTTATCATTGATATAAATCATTTAATAAATATAAGTAGCTATTGTTACAAGCTGATTAATCGAAATCATCAGTTTTAATTTGTAAAAATCATGAATTCTAATGATAAGAGCTAATTCCGTTAAAATTTAGGCTCTTAAATAATAAATTTAATTTGGATTCTGATTCTAATTTAAACTACTTATTCAAATTATTTACTTTTTTTAATTCATATTTTTTATTAAAAAAATTATAATTGCTCATATTTTTTATGAGATCGAACACTTGATTTATAAATTTATTAATATTAATTAAATTAAACTAAATAATATTAATTATTAAAAATAACAATCTAACAATAATTATTATTATTCTATTAGTTACAAATAACAACAACAATAATAATGATAATTTTTTATAACTATAATTTTTTTCATTATAAATAAGTGTATTTAATTACATAATTATAAATATTTAATATTGTAATTAACGTCTAAGAAAAAAATTAAAAAAATTAATCCTAAAATTTTTATTTTAAACTAAAAATTATATATATATTTTTAATTTATATATATTAAAAATTAATATATGTATTAAAATTATATATTAAGATATATGCATATTTTTTAGAATATATATTAATTTTTATTTTTTTTATTTTTCATGGATTTCAATTCTGGTATTAAGAACATGAACCACACTTTTATAAATCGATTTTAATTTCAATTAGGGCTTAATTTTCTTGATTTTGGTTTGGATCAATGAAACATACCGGTAATTCACGATTTGAGCTACAAGTTAAAGATAACTAGGACTATGGCTAAATATAAGAATAAAAGAATGAAGTATTAAAAGGGTATAAAAAAATAGTGATTGAAGTATTAAAACTTTTTTGAAATAAATATATAAATAAATGTACGTTCAACCATTTATCAATCTCCACATTTTTTTTTTACTAAAAGGATGATTTTATTGACATTTATGAAAATCAAGTACGTCCTTAATGAAATCCGGTGTTAAAGACCAAGTCATAGCTACAGTAAAAGAACAAGAAGCTCTAGCAAGAACATGAGCAACTTGTTTCGTTGTACACCTAATCCAACTAAATGAAAAAAGATTTTCACTAATAAGTTGAATGCAGTAATTAAGAACTCCCCCTAAAATGCTGCGATTTGGTACAAAAGCTTGCAGTCTAGCCACTACCAAAGATAAATCAGTTTTAATGTGAACTCCCATCAAACCTAAATCTGACAGCCATAAGCAAGCCTGCCTAAAATCCATTGCCTCTGCCACCTCCACCTCCACACATCTATTAAACGATACAGCCTTGGCCACCATATCACCCGTACCACCAGTCCCACACCATATCGACCTTCTAAGTCAAAGATGGTAGCGTCAATATTTGCTTTAAGATAATTCTGCCTAGGCTTGATCCACCTCCCACAGAAAGAAGGAACTACAACACGTCTTACTTTCATAGTTCGAGCCTCCTCCCAATCAAGATGATTGTCATTGGCAAACTTCACCACCTGAGCAGCTAAGGTACTCCTTTCTTTCCATACCAATTTGTTCCTTGCCCACCAAATACCACAATGAATCGAGCAAAGGGAGAAATGCAATTTAGAAGCAAAAGCATTGAAAATATCAACAAACCAACTCTCAAAATCAGCAGCATTTGAAAGTCAAAGACCTACAACAATCAAGCTCTAACAGGAATGAGCAAAAGAACACTGCACCAAAAGATAATACTCCGTTCCATATTCACTACTGAACCAAGGACACAATCGACATACCTCAACACCCTGTCTAGATAAATTGACTTTCGTAGGTGGACATTACCGAAGCAAACACCACACGAAAATTTTCACTTTAGGGGTCATTTTTAGCTTACACAAATGCTTCAAAAAATGCGTCAACAAGCTCAATCTAAACTCATATCTGATTCTTTCTCAAAAAAATCATAGCTCAATCTAAACTCATATGTCCCAGACATGGATGTAGAGCAAAATGAAACACCTCCACCCAGTGGCCTTCTCAAAGGAATGGATTTCATATGTTACGCATCAACATTGTTAAAACAAAATCCAACAAGCTCTTCATTTCATCTTCTTTCACGAGGCACAAGCAAATCTACCACCTTCATTTCATCACAACCTTGTGGGCGGGACAGGGCCATCTCAACATTTATAGAAACCTAAAGTAAATTTAAAAAATGAAGCATTTTCTAGTAGGTTTTATATAACTAATTCTTCTTCTCCCTCCATAATTTCATTCTCATTTAGATCTATGTTATTAACTTGTTCATTCAAAGAACAATCACCGATATTTTCTGATTTATCATTTTTATTATAGCTATTATAAATTTATTAAAAGCACCTTTTTGTGATTCTATCAAAGCTTAACTCCTCTTTTTCTTTTTGAGTTTTGATATTTTTGAGTTGATATTATAAACTCTTATACAATCCAAGGCAATTACATATACAAAAGTTAAATGCATATAAATATAATATATATGATTTATACTAAATATAAGAGAAAAAAAATACAGCAAACAAATAGCTGAAAGGGAGCGAAATATTAGAACAGTAAAACCTGATTATTTTTAAGCTTCAAAGGAGATGAAATATTTAATTCATTAATGAATCAAATGATCTTACTTTTTGCCAAACACAAATTAAATTAATGAAGTGTAAAATTTTTTCTTTTGGCTTTCGATAAAATAGCATGAATAAGAAAATTTTATAGAAGTTTAAAAAAGATAAGTTTAATTTATATGTAATTTAAAAAAAATATAATCAGTCTTTTTAGGAGTTAGTAACGTTACCTTAGAGGAAATTTAAAAAAAAATAATATGGACAATAAATATTAATATTTTTAAAAATTAAAGAGATCATAATTAAATTTTTTATTTTTATGAAGCAATAATCATACTTTGTTTTAATTTTTTTTAAAGAAATATTAACAAAAAATTTTGAGGGTCTAAAGCTCTTGCTTTAGAATCGTTACTGTTAAACCGGTTATGGGCAGGTAGAAAAAACACAGGCCTATACCTTTAGGGATCTAATTCGAACCCCAAACATCAACATTTAAGCCATTTCCAATTCTCCACAAACAACCCAATTTTAATAGTACTCCAAATACTCCTTAATGCGAAGCTTGGATCACGACCAACAGTAGACACGTGCTACAAGAGAGTTAGGCCGTTCAACAAAACACCAGCCCTATTTAACAAGCATAGCTTTGTTAAAATCTTAGAAAAATCCTTGAAGCCTATACTCCCTTCGGCTTTCTTCCCACAGAGTTTATTCCGCATCCATCGAATCCTACGAGAACCGTCTCCGCGTAGAAGGAAATGAAAACACGCTCATGGCATAGTTAATCTCCACTGGTCATTCATTTATTTCTCCTTTCTCCACATTTTTTTCACCTATTATTCTTATTTTTTTATTTATACCATTACTATCTCAATTTTTTTTTCCAAAAATCTTTAATTTTTTCCTATTAAATATTTAAATTTATTCTCCAACCAAAAACGATAACGTAAATTCCAAATATGGACACATAAAATTACAAATTCAAAAATAAAATAAAAAAGATCACGTTATTTTCTCACATTTTAAATTAAAAATAAAAATATTTCATATATGAAAGTGAGAAAAACGATGCTTTTGTCTTTCAAATTTTAAGACTAAATCCACAGGATATATTAAGTTAATCATTGATTAGAAAATATATTTAAAAATTTTAATATAAAAAATAAAAATAAAAATATTTTATCAAAATAAATTAAAATTTGAAGATGCTCAAAGTTAAAAATTCAGAGTTAACGGGTAAAAATTAACCCATCATTCAGAGCTAACGGGTAAAATTTGACCCATCTTCTCCTGTGTCCCATTCTATTCTATTATCCATCGTAAGGGTCCCCATAGTCCACTTCCTCCAACATCGATAATTAATTCCATCCACCATGACATAGACCTTTTAGTTTATTATTATCTTTTTTGAATGTTACTGGTAATTACCAACCGACAATGGATAAGCATTAGAGAAGATAATACCAAAGATATTTGATAATAATTTTAATAAATAAAAAAGAAACAGAAAATAATAACAAAAAAAACTACAATCTTATAAAAAAAAACATAAAAAAATCTACAAATGCAATAGTTATTTATTTATTTAATAACGAGTAGTTTCATCACCACCGACCACGGCCAGATCTCGGCTTACAAAAGATCAATCAACACCGTGATAATATTCCACACCTTAGCATTAACTAACTCATACTAGGAGAGCTTAATTAAATACTTGATCAGGTACTAGTAGTCACAGCCACCATTAAAAACGACAACGAACGTAGCGTAGACTGGGAAACAAAACGACAACTATTTACATACGGCATCTCCCTGCTCAATCGACTGCCACCTTAGCGATGCTTGCTCCTGGTTTCGCCGCTATAAAGCCTGTGCAAGATGATCACATACAACCCTCCTCATTTTAGCACGCTTTTTTTAAAAAAAAAATTCAAACCAAAACAAAAGGTCAAATTAAAGCAGATCCCAACCATCTAATGAAAAAGGGCAATAGATCTAACGGCTTGATTTCAGTAAAGAACAAACTAATATAAAGATAAAAAATACCATAACGTGCGTAGTGTCAAGCATGCAAAAAGAAGACGATGATCTATTGCCACGCGCCACTAACACCTGAAAATTAATTTCTCGAGATCTATAGACAGCCATAGATCCTCCTTAAAGTCTTATCCTTATTTTCCAAAGAAAAATAAAAGAAAAAAAAACTAGTCCTTTCCTTTTTCTTTTTATGTAAAACACCCAACAATCACTGAGAAGAAAAAGAAAAAGAATGGATCTTGGTGGTAATTACCAGTCATAGACAGTGGGGGAGTTGGGCTGAGCTGGCTTGTCAAAGAGCTGTGCACCAAGGCCCTTAGTAGCAAGGTTACTACCAGGGTGGAAAACACTCCTCCATACGTTTTCCTTCCTAGCAGAAGCCGGAGTTGTGGGTGTCACCGGAGTGGAAGGTGTTCCTGGACTAGCTGGCATGGATATCGATCTCTGAAACTTGCTACTCTCCCCTTCTCCATCTACTCAGTTAAAATAATTTCTTCTTCAATTAATCAAATGCTCTGATACCATTTAATTAGCAACAAGAAGTACCATATACTTAACAACAATAAGTGAATTATTACACATACCTATAGTCAAGGATTTAGTACTGATCTTTCTAAGCTTGCCAAGGCCCCTGTCAGGCTGAGGGCCAGCGACGACATCGTCCCACATCTTATCAAGCAACATCTTTACTTTTCCTTTATGGGTGAGTGAAGTTTTTTGTTGTGTAAATGGGTGAGATATATAGAAGAGGATGGTGGATGTGTAATGTCTTAAAATACTAGATATTCTTGATGGGAAATTTCCAGACCATGGTTTTGGCTATTTCCAAGTCCGATTTATGCGGCTAACAGTGTGATGAAATGAGAGGAGTGAGTGGAAATATGAAAAAGGGGAAGTAGATATTTATCAAAAGAAGGATAAGGAAGAAGACTCGGTAAAATGGGGCCCCAATAAATAATAATTCTATACTACATAAGCTCATGAAACCGATGTTTGCTTGACAAGTGTAGATATTTGTGCTGATGATCAATTTGTGGGGCCCTTCTCGAAGACAAAAGACAATTGGGTTTGATTGTGAATCGTGGACCTACAAATTTTTTCATTATGGGATTTTTTATTGTGTGAGTATATCACAATGTGGCTTTTGTTTATGGGATAATAAAATATTTCCTCATCTTTGACTTTAAATTGTCTTAAACTCTCTTGCATTACAAGGGGCTCTTCTGTTTGACAAATTAAACCTCGACAAGATATCAAGTTCATGCAACCATCTCCCAATAATCCCAAATAATTTGTTGCTCAATGCAAAATTTGAAAGTATGTTTAGGGAAAGAAAATGTGGGCCCAACCTAATTTGCCGGAGCACTGTACCTCATAAAAACTCTTATAATATAGGTGAGGCCGTGAGGATGCTCATGCTGGCCACGGGCCGTGCTTCAAGCCTCATTTAATTATGAGCACACGAGCTGACCTTAATTTAATTTTTTTAAAGTCCAAACTCGGTTCATGGCCTAGTCTCATGAGTAAGGTCTTATTCAGATGAGAAGAAAAAAACGAAAATTTACAAAACTATACAAAAAAAAAAAACTTAGCTTACAAAAACAGTGCCTTTGAAAAATTTCAAAACCATAAAAATACAATAAATAATTATAAAAAAAACATAAACATTAATTATAAAACCGTCATTCCTCACTTAAAGTTTTATATATTGCATATGTTGTATATAAAACTTATAAAACATAAAACAATATATAAAACATAAAGAAACACTATAAAAAATATAATCAACATATGTTTATGGGTCTTGTCATGGGCCTAATACAGGCAACAGATAACAAATAATATTACAATTCATTCCACAAATTTTGATTGCTTAAGTATATGAGTGGAGTCATGAATCCAATCCAAGCAAGAATTTCCTTTTTTTTTTATATATCCTAGGCAGGGTAGATTCATTTCGCATAACTAGGACCATCGGGTTCCCAATACCAAATATCGAATACCGTTTGATTGCCGGACATAGAATCATAATAATCTCAATCGATTATACAAAAAAAAATTCAGCTGATGCAGAGAAAGAAATTCAGATTGCTGAAAAAAATAATAACATATCCTAAAAGTAATAGCAATTTTTTCTTAAAACCAAGACTCTTCTGAAATTGTTACACCTGGCTATATGCACATCTAATTAAAAATCATACGAACATGAAACTACAGTTTTCTGACCTATTATCTGCTAAATTTGACGTGAGGTTTTTCTCTTCCCTTCCAGAAACAAGACAAAATCCGGCAATTAATTATGCCATCAAACATGAGACACTGTAGAGTTCTATTGAGAACGATGGATTTAACATTTATCATTCCAAAACAAGACGACGCCTTTGGAATTTCCATCAATAAATCAACTAAACATTTTATATTTAAGAGGCGGGGTCATCAATGATAATGATTTTGCTAAACATGCCAACGACATTTAGCAGAAGCATTATTTTAAAAATCATAACAAACATGATCGAGTACAGTAATAATTAATTAACTTACAGGCCTAAGATTTACATGGAAGTGTATCTGCATTGAAAAAACAGTTGGCTGTTTATGCAATTAGTAATTTTTCCAAACACTCATCGATGTATTCACGTAGGCTAGGGCCTAGGCAACAATTTCCCCTACTGGTCCACTAGTATTAAGATCTTTTTACTCGTCCCCTTACAGTTACGGCCATCATTGCCAGTTAACTATTTAAGCAATTTACAAGAAAAGTTGCCCTAGGCTCAACTGAAAAATTAAGTCCAATAAAAAGCTAATTGAAAATTGGAAGCAACGTCAAAATTTTCACCTATCACCCTCAATTTTCTAAATATAAGTACCTTTTGTTTAGTTCATAAATCCTTTTCCAACTTGAGTACCACAGCAAACAGATTACTTATTAGACTGAAAATCCATTTTTCCTCCAAACATTAAAATAATTATTCAATAGACCCAGTGCATTAAATATGCAATTCACCATCCTCACAAGCACAAATTGATGTTGAACCACTTATATTTGGTTATATGAGATGTAATTTTTTTTATATAAATAAGAGAAACCAAAATTACTGATGCTGATAATTTACATTAACGTGATGGAGATATACCTTCTAAGTGCCATGATTCTGTCACGGACCCAGCATCCAAGATAGAGAGACAAGGAAGCCTGGAATCTTTTCATGCTTTCAGCTTCCATCTTCATTGGACAAAATAACAAGTCCTAAAGATTAATAATAACAGGCACATTTCAGTTCTGCATAAATTTCGAGAAAAAAAAACTTCAAACAGCAAAAAAACCTAGGAAAAACAAACAGAAAAGAACAGATGCTACTGTAGCGCGATCCAGCCTTGCCTTCATTTATATAAAGCTACAGGTTGTAGCAAACAAGTTGCAACAAAATGGCAACCCACCTGCAAAACAGGATTTCATCGGATGTTGCCACAGATATTAGTTCATTTGAATCACTTTCCTTTGCAGACCTCTTATCTGTTCAAGATCTGCAACCAAAATCCGTTCCTACAGACAGCACCATCCAACTAAAAAAGCAAGACCAGGAGTTCGAGTTTAGTCACACTACATCCACCTCAGATACAAATAATTCAAACAAGAATTGTTCAGCTGATATTTCAATCTCCATTGGATATGTACAACTACAAACATTCCTGCATCAATCCAAACAGGTGAACCAAAAGCCTAGCTCCAAAGTCGCAACCCAAAACAATAACAAGAGATGGATTGATGATAACAGTAATAGCATGAATTTCTTGAATACCCCAAATCCTAAAGAAAGAAACCAAGCAAAAAAGAAGCACACTGATTCCAATTTGTCTTTTGGCCAGAAAATATTTCAGTCATTTGTTTCTCCATGTAGGGAATGCCATGCTCACAAGCCCAGTATTAAAGGGCCTATCGTGCCAGAAACTGTCAAGTTACATTAGATCGTGGCTCTAATTTTCATTTTTCAAAATTGAGATTGCTAGTCCAATTCAGCTGAAGTTATTATAGAAGCATTAATTTAATAATACTCCATGCTGTTCCATTCATCACATTGATTGAAGCACCACTAGTAGTTTATTGGTGAATCCGAACTCCAAAAATTAAAAGAATAATAAGCTAAAAGTAAGATAAACCGAAGGAATTTAACAAATCTCAACTGCTAATATTTAAACACAACCTTAGGCTCCATAGATCTTTAACAAAGCATTCCATTGGAAGGGTCCTAGGAGTATTCATTAAGAACTAGTACAATAAGGAATTACCTAAAATTAAATTCAAGGTTCATAACCTAAATTTTGTCCTTCAATTACGCCTGCCTCATGATGCAGACCTCTTCTTATCCCACTTCTACTTTAATGTATCTATCGCTTCCTTTTTCCCATTTGGACAAATAAGAATCTCCAAAAATATGCCAAAGCATGCATCCAACCAGGGCAGAATCAGTGTTTGTTTATAGATGGGGACCAAAATTTTTCACATATTATAAATTTGTAACCATTTTAAAGTAAAAATATGTTGGATAAATTGAAAATTATAAATATAAATTTCAAAATAAATACATAATATGCCAATAAGTATTATGAATAAAAATGCATTGGATAAATAGTGGAGATGGAGAGATTTTTAGTAAAATTGGAGTTGAAGTTGGAGCTGTGTTACAGAAGTAAAAAACTGTCTTTCTTAACTTTTTTGTGATATGATTTAAAATTAATGGTATTAAAATCATCACGCATTTTTGTCTTCCAATAAGTTTTGCAATTTAGTATATATTATAGAATGAAGGGTAAAATGGTTAATCTGTGGTTAATAAGGAGTCAAACACTCAAAAAATATAATGAGTCAAATACTCAAAAAATATGTAATTTTTCCTCTTCAAAATAATATATTTAATACTTCAAAAAAATTAAAAAGTGGGCAATTTCCCACCATTTTAACTATAGAGCTTTGCCACAGGGTGCAACCACTGTACACAGGCACAGCTAGTAATACTATACTTACAAGCTACTTATAGTAATCTGATTCTGTAGCGAATAGAATTCAGATTGTGCGCTGTACCAATGTTTTTAGCAGCAACTGGAAGGTATCAGGAAGACAACTTGAACCCATCACTCACATATTGGATTTCAGAATGGATCAGGCATCAGGCTTTGAAATTCATCTAATTTTCTAAATGAAATCATATTTTTGCAAATTTTACTAGAATATGCTCATTTAATATCACTGTCTCTCGCTACTATGTCATAGCTTTGAGGACTTAATAGAGTTAAATGGACTGATTAGGAGTCCAATGCCAATCTCTCACAGTTCAGATTCTGGCCTGTCTCATAGGATTGAGTTTTGAATTGTAACAGTGCAGAGCTGCAGGGCACATATACTTACCATACAATTAAAAGATGAATGATACTTCTTGAAACCTTCCGTAGCAAAACAATGCAAAAGTTACCTAGAGCATAATGTGAACTATAATTTCATCAAACAAACAGATGCCATAAGCAAAATAAGGCGAGTACCTCTCTCCATAAATATCTCCACATATTTGACAGTTTTGCAGAAAATCAACATGCACTAACCATCCACAAACAAAGGTATCTGAAAAACACAACAAAATACAATGAACCAGCATTTCCACAAAAAACGAGAAAATGATAAAACAGTTAGCATCAAAATATGCTGGAACAAATAATGCAAATTATAGAAGTCCAAAAGATAAAAATGGCCAATGGAACTCTCACTCTTACAAAAACTATAAAGCAAATATTAGAATAAGAACTGCTGAACAACAATGGCCATTCTGCTGCCTCCTAGGAAGCCAGTTAACATAAAATTGGCAACTAATACAGAGTTAAAAAGGCATTCCAGGTCATCAAACCCAGCATTACGTATAATAAAGCACATCAAATTATAATCTTCATGTTTTCAATCAATATCCTTATGGACGAACAGGAACATCATCCAATGCACCAAGGACGCCCAAGAGAGGTTAAACTTAAACACAAACAAATCAGGCAAACAAGGAAAATTGTGGTAACTGTTAAGATAAGCTTTTAGAAGCCAGCTAAATTCAACAGCAAGACCTGTAAATAGTTTTCTCATATTCAATATATAAGAATGTGTATTGTTACCACCAAAAAAATAAACAAACCAAAGACAGAAGTTCTATATTTTATTCCAAAACGATAGGATATGGGCAAAAACCATTCATAGAAGAAAAACATCAGATCAAAATTCATGACATTCCACCTGAATCTCGGTTTTAACTACGACAAATAAGCCTAAACATACTGTTCTAATGTTGAAATACTAGACCGCATAGAAAACTGTACAAAGAAAAGAAAGAAAAAAAAAAAAAAAACTTGGCCTGGCATGTCAACATTTCCCATACTTTGTACAATATCCCTGCAAATGAAAGAAGCAACCGTCAAATGCCAAGCACAAAGGACTTCCAAAAATATCTATCCCTTTCCCAAGTGCATATCATCTCTAAGATTTTAGACACTCACCTCAACAAGCTTAGCAATCTTAGGCTGGGATGAAGAAAGATATTGCTTAATTAATTCCATTGTAGTTGGAATTTGATGGGGCTGCAAAGTGCTAAGAACCTTCTCAACTGCCTTCTTAACTATTTTTTTATGTGCATCCTTGCTGAGATGACCCTCACGCCAGGTTGGTTTCAACAATTCTTTAACAAAATCAACAAGAGTCGAACGAAAATGTCTAAGAGTTCTTGATTCTCCATCTGTCTTTTGGTCAACATCCATTTCATTTTTTTGCCTAACCCTATTTACTTTTAAGTCTTTTTTGCGCCCTGGCCCATCATTTTGGAACCCAGAATCACGATCAGAATTGTTTTTGCTCATAATTGGAATATCTTTAAGATGACTAGTGCTTGAAGTATCTTCTTCCTTGGCAATAGTCCCTTTTTGCCCATTGAATACACAAGTTCCCCCTATCACTGTTCCAGTAGCAAGCACATCTTTTCTAGGAGCATAGCAGTTCTTGCCAAATACATTTTCATGGAATCTACTATGAAAAGATGAAGTACTTTTGTCATCATTACGTTCTGGCCTAAGGGTATGACTTGATGAGGGGTTGTCATGTGCTGGTTGATGTAATGTATCAAGGATGGGTGTCTCATGCCTAACAAAAGAAAATTTAAATGGAAGTTTGTACCCTATAGCAGGCAAGTCAATGCTATCACGAAGAGGATCATATTGGTTTCCCGGAGAAGATGTCATTGTATGAGTGATAAAAAAAGATGGTCGAAAAGGTATAGATGGTTCCCAATCATTTGAGGAAATTTTTGCTTTATGTTCTGCATAATGGAGTGGATCTCCAGATGCACTGGTTAGAGGTAAATTCTCTCGCTCAGGACCAGAGAGAGGGGAAGCACTTTGCAGTAACAAAGATGATCTAGAAGTGCGACATTGTCTATCACTGTCCAACAACTTTTGTGGACCAAGGGGACTTGTATCCAAAGAGGAACTAAAAGACAACGATGGTCCTGTCCAAGCTGAGATCTGGTGAGATGTCAACACGCCACTACTTGGAAGAGAACCATCGAAGCTTGAACTATGCACATATTGGCCTCTATATTTTAGATTATCCAGACTGCTTAAATAAGAAGAGAGATTCCCACTACGGTAATTGATTGATGTTACAGCCAAGCCACTTGAAGAAGATCTATGCTCAGGAAGCAAGGTATTCTGGAATGAAGGAGAGCTACCTTTATTAATCGGGGAAGTATAGCTTCCATGGTCAGCAGTAGGCCAATGTCGTCTAAGATTCTCTATCCCTACATCCTTTAAGGAGGAAGAAATCCCAAGATAATCTTTTGATGAGGGAAACTGCCGGGTTTTATGAGGGACACCCTGAGATAAGTCATCTCTCAAAAGTGATGAGGACTTATGTTTGTCATCCAATTGATGCAAGCTTTGGTTTTCTGCCCTTGCCGAAGAGAAATGACAAGAAAATGAAGCCTCATTTCCTATAGAAGGAGCCATTAAATTAGGAAAACCAGGCAACTTTGGTTTTTCTATGATATGCCTCAAACCTGATACAGGAGAAGATGCAAGGCGTGCATTATAAATATCATAAAAGAATGAAGTTTCCTCAACTTCACACCACAAGAAATATTGTATACCTTCATTGAACCGGTCTCCTTTTGAGAAATTTGCAGCTGCTGCATCTACCTCCAGCTGCTCTTTAGCTTTATCTGTGTCACTGTTTAAATGAAGGAATCTACACGAATTCCCTCTAATGCACCACCCTTTAGCAAAAAAGTCACATACAATTGCTGGGCGTTTGTTCCAATCCTTAAACTCAGCAGAAGGGGATAGGCTTCGAGTCCTAATCTCAGAAGTAAACAATCTGGAAAACCTAACGGTTAGCAGGAAATAGGAATCGATAGTGGCAAGCAGAAAAGGTAGAATGGAAAAAGAGAGATTAGGCCGCGAAAGGCAAGAGGCAAATGGCATGAAAGTAAAAATAATGAAAAAATTAAGGCAGTATCACTACTACACCTTGGCGCCGTTTGCTCTTTATTAGCCTCTGGCTGCATTTCTATTGGCTTAAGTTCTTCCTTAGAATCCAGAATATCATCAACCTCCGTACTTGAGCAGCCTTTTGTTAAGGCATTAGGCACATTCTCTGTGATACTAGACGGCCTGGTCGTCTCAGCAGCCATAACTTCACTATCACATAAATGAACCTTGCTATCACTAAGGGATTCGCTGATTTCTTTGGAGCTATTCTTCATCACAAGGGCCACAGCGTCCCTTTTTCCTACAGATTCTGGACTTCCAATCTCCCTAGTGATAATCAAATGCTCCCCTGATTTGGGACACTTGGAGTTCACATTTAATTCCTCCTGCAATGGCAATTGTTCATTCGAAGGACCAGAAAATTTGGAATTACAGACACTATCTTCTACAAGGGAATTAGATGGCAGCCCCAGCTCAGATTTTCCTGGAGTAGAGCACGAGCCCAGTTGCCTGTCATTCCCCTCTAACTCCATATCTTGACTAAAATCTACATGGAAGAAGAACTAAATCAAGAAATGAAACAATATCAGTTCCCTAGAACACATATCCGCCTGTTTCCATGTCAACTGAGGCAATAAAGACGGATCCTCGGGAGACAATTAGTTAATCACTAAACAGAAGACAACACAGTGACTCTGAATCCAGTTGCCTGTCATTCCCCTCTAACTCCATATCTTGACTAAAATCTACATGGAAGAAGAACTAAATCAAGAAATGAAACAATATCAGTTCCCTAGAACACATATCCGCCTGTTTCCATGTCAACTGAGGCAATAAAGACGGATCCTCGGGAGACAATTAGTTAATCACTAAACAGAAGACAACACAGTGACTCTGAATCAGAAGTAAGCCTGCATGTTGCACCTATGCACAACTGTAGAGTCAATCAAAAGATAGAAAGTCTACCTTGTTTGTAATAATATCAAAAAATCACAAGGACAAGCCTCAAGAAGCAATTCAGGACAAAGGCCTACAAAACAATAGGAAGATCGCCCAAATCTAACCAAGAAACCATAAAAAAACTACAGGATGGAATATAAATTAGTCATCATCCAAACCACCTTTCAAACCAAATGATAGTACGGACCAATTTACCATGTAAAATTCACTAGTAAAGTTCATTTTCTCTTGGAAGGCATTCTTAGCGTGTTTGGCATCAATGCAATATTAGATCAAAATTTCAAATAGTTTGATTTCTCAAAAGCCAAAATGAGGGTCAATAGTTCACTTAAAGAAACATTATTTTGACCTCAATCATGAGCTATTAGCTGGTTTAGGTGCTGGATTATATTTCTCACAAGGTTTTTAACATCTCTACTACAAGGGGTCTCAATCCTGAAAGTTAATGTTGCCTGCATCAAGTTTTTTCTCCTTTCCCATTTGAGGCCCTATTCTCCAGTATTTATACATACAAATAGGCTAATTACTAAAATCCCCCAGAGATTTGACTTAAGGGCAGGATGCCAAATTAATTAAGTGCGGAAAAGGGAGGAAGAAAAAAGAAACATCAAGATAGAAATGGAAAGAAGGATAAAAAGATGAAGCACAACCATGTAAGAGGGCTTAGAAACAGAAAGAAGGAGAAAAGGATAAAGCGCAACCATGTAAGAGGACTCAGACATGTGCAAGACAAAACAAGAGCAGTGGAACTGCATCTGTCCTGAAGACTGCCTCATTACAATCAGAATGCAGAAAGAAAATAAGAAAACGCCTAAGGGGTTAGTAGTACAGTAAAAAAGATCTCAAACAATGGCTTGCATATAGAAAATGACAGTTGAGGATTCATGTAGTTGCATCAAATAGGATAAAGGTTTATCAAACTTTATTCTTTTTTTTATGATGCATACCTGCATTTAATAATAGTAAATTAAAGCATCTAACAAGCTAACTCCAGACCCCTATTCTCTTTTTATTTTCATTCAATTGTTGTGCATGTTTATGGGATGGAAAATGCATTCAACATTTCTCTTCCATGTGCAAATATGTATAATTTATTCAACCTTTCCTGTAAGACTGAGATTGAAGTAGTAATGTTAGAGGGACAGGTAATGCACGAAACAATTCATGATTTCAACAAAATCTTGAATTTCAATAAAGCTAATAGGGATCCACGGTCAAAAGCATGGCTATAGAGTAGCAGATGAGATGGTTTCTTGGCTTGAAGCCTGTTTGTCAAACAAGAGATGGTCAAAGTCCTTAATGGGACAAGTGGATGTAGAGCTAGGGATTAGATGGCTTCACTATAACAATTTTTTTAGTACAATGAGATGTATTAAGATAATAAAATTTTTAGATATGGAAAAAAAAAAAAAAAGATCCTGCAAATTGGTTCAAATAAAACTTTTGTTGCTTTGATACCTAAAAAGAGTAATTTGGTCTTAATTGCGAATGGTTTCACTATACACTTCTTCAAGCAAATGGGAGCAGCAGAAGAGAGTTGTTTTAGAAGCCTTTAAGCAGTTTAGTAGAAGAGCAGATTTTACTTGTTTGAATAATAGCTTTGTGACTTTGATACGACAGAAGAATGGGACCATTATCATCATTTTTAAAGATGATAGCAGGTGACTGAAGGCTTTGGCATTGAGATTAAAGAAGGTAATTGTTGAGGTGGTGAGAATCTATTTTTAATATAGGTTGCATTTCATGCTTTCGAGGCAATCAAGGAAATAATTTTGACCATTGATAACCACCGAGTAATGACCAAGAGTAATATGAATTTTTCTTGCAAAGATGGACACCACACTAATTGCTTTTGCATTGTGAATGGACTTCAAATTTTCAGGAGAACATATATTTTGGGAGTTAGAAGGTGCAACTATATTATCCAACCTCTCTCTTCTACCAACCATGCCACTTACTAGATCACAATATACATGTTAATATAATATAAAGTAAGAACAGTTACAGCTTAAGACTTCGGATTGAGAGAAACAGTGGCCCAACTTTTCCTTCAAGTCATGTAGATATAGTATCTAAAAAGGAACATTCCCTTTATTACACACTATCACAATAGCCCATACTCCATCCTCCTAAATTAACCCAGCAACAATCTATAACACAGATCTAACACAAAAAAATAAAAATTGACATCTAATTCTCTGTTTATAGAATTAAACTAAGTAAACATTGACCACTTTTAAGTTGCAGTTAACAGCATGCAACTGTTGCCTTCAATTGCCAAATAAAATAATTAACTCTCACACACTCAGGAGCGGTCCCAGAATCGCAACAAGGAATCATACAGAATTTGAAATGAACAATCATACAAAGACGACTGGAACCAGTATGAGGTTATGCCTATCTATCATAAAATTAGGTGAAACCAACATTTCCATCTAAAATAAGGCGGCAGATGAATATCATAAATCGTAAAGAAACAGCAAATTAGGAGAGCACCCTATTCCTTGCTCAAACACTTTGTATCAAGTCTGGGCAATAATTTCTGAGGTGTGATTGCCAATCAACAAAAAATTTCTCACTAAAAACAGAAGGCATGAACTTCAGTTAGAGCCATGGTTTTTCAGTGCCAATCGCCTAATGATATCCCACCAAAATCTAAGACACAATAAACGTTAATGAATCTCAACAGGCAGAAAGTGTTATTGTTTTATGAAGAAAAAGACTTTGGAGCTTAATTGCATTTTTTGATGAGTTATTGACTATCAAATAAACAGAATTTGATATCAGATAAGCATCTTCCTCAATTTAAATGTTCCAAAGATGTTATCAAAACAATATGAAAACCAATAGCACAAAAAAATACATGATCAAAGAACTAAGGCAGCAATGGCACCACAATACAATTTGAAGAGAATATTACCAAGTCAATCGCACATAAGAACTAACCGTTGCGATTCTCATTAAGTTGTGATGATGAATCTAGCATATGCCCTTCTTCTTCTTCTTCTTCTTCTTCTTCTTCCACCACCACCTCCTCTTCGTCTTCGTCTTCTTCTACTTCGACTTCTTCTTCTATCTCTTCTTCTTCTTCCACTTCAATCTCTTCATATTCTTCTTCTTCTATTTCTATTTCTTCTTCCTCATAATCGTCATTATTGTTACCGTCTTCTTCTTGTTCCCCAACTTCTTCCAGTTCGGGTTCGTGTTGTTCGTCATTATTGGAGATTTCGGCAGGTGGATCGAAAGACGACGGCGCATGATCGTCATCCTCCTCGTCGGAGCGGGTGGCGGCGGAGGATGATGGTGTCATTGGGTTTTGAGCACCAGTAAGTGGTTGTATATCTGTTACAGTTATTTTAGGTTTCAACAAGCTGTGAGGTTTGGTGCGGGGAGACGCTGAACTGGGCTCTCTATGCGTTGGCACAAATTCGGCACTGGCCAATTCAGAATGAAATGAATCCCTGTGCTCCTGGTGGATCTCTGCCCCTTGATTAATAAAAAATACAAAAGGATAAATTTGACCATATCTGACTTTTTGAATTTTTTTTAAATATTCTTTATTTTTAGTTACCTATAAAAATTCAATGGATTTAATTTTTTTTATTAAATTTTATTTGTTACGAGAGTATTCGAATATTGAATTAATTTTTATTTTTTATTTTCAGTTATATATATATATATATATATGTGAAAATATGATATTTGATAAACGGTAACTTGTGTATATTTTTTAATTATTTTGACTCAATTTTTATTATTTTTAATTAAATTTAATAATTTTTCTTTAATAAATCTAAAATTTAAATGAAAATTTGCAATATATGAGTTTCGGTTGCATTTAAACCAAAATTTAAAACAAAAGGAGAAAAACGCAGAAAGTAATTCACTTCCACGCCCATAGAATAAAAGCCCACGCCTCTAGACTTTTATTTTGAAGTTGTCTAAAAAAAGCAAAAGAAAGAGGAGAAGCTGGCATAAGTCCACAACCGTGGCATTTGGAAGCACAATTGTAGAGTCCATCTGCTTCTGCTTACTGCAATAGAAGAAAAGAAGAAAGATCATCGAATTTAGAAACTTATTCAAGTCCACAGTTGTGGAGACTCATTGCCACGTTCGTGAAGTATATTTGGCCACTGTCTCGAAGAAAATTTCCACAAGACAATTTACGTATAGTTAAGCATGGTCATGGAGTCCAAAGGCCATGACCATGGAGTTCCTTAGGCAGCTGAAAATGAGATTTTTAAGTAAATTTTTATGTAAATTGAATTTCTATTCAAGTGAAACTCCCCAAATTTTCTCTAGATATTTTCTTATTCAGAATATAAGACTTACCAAGCTCCCATAAATACCAAAGCCTTTTTATTAAATTAATTATCCAATTTCTTTTGTAATTTTCTTTTCAAAATTTAAGTTTTTTCTTAGGTTAGAGAATGAGGTTTGGTCCTAAACAGAGAATCAAGATCAAAAATTTTATTCAATTCAAAGACTTGCCAAGTTTGATCTTTCTTATTTTCTTTAGTTTTAAACATGTCTTCAATTATTTTTAATTCTTATTGTTCATTCTTTTAAATATGTATAACTAAACCCTAATTAAGGATACACCCTTATTTTGATTCTTTCATGTAGTAACTCATTATTAATTGATTCAATTGAATTTATTCTTTAATTATTTTGTTATATTTGCTCTTCATACTAGTAATTTTATGGCTAATAATTTTTTTAATTTGAGATGTTGTATGATAAAGCGAAAATGAAAGCATAACATGAGTCCACAAAAATAACAGTCTTAAGTAATTTTTACTTACAAATAAGAAAATCACTTGAGATGTTGATTAAAATATTCTTATAGAACTTAATAAATTGATTTAATTATTTATGATCACAAGAGTAGACGTAAGGATTAAATTCAATATTAGTTTTAGGTTTTGAGAGAAACTAGAACTTAAAATAGAAAATTTTAACTAATAATCAAGAGAAAATTAAAATTTAATAAAGACTTTAAGAAATTCATAAAAAATCAATTGAAGTAGTCTAACCCTGAATTTTTAAAATATAAAAAATTCAATTAGTTACCTTAGTTTTATTTTAGCTTAATTAAGTTTTAAATCAACATAGTTTTTTCAAATAATAAATAATTTAATTGTTTGGTATTTAAAATAATTCTTCCATATAAGACGATGTTCGATTTACTGCTATATTACTTATTAACGATATGTGCATTTACACTTAGATAAGTTAAGATCTAACAATATTTTTAAAATTAAATATATTTATATTTATAAAATTATAATTTTAAAAATAAATTTATTTTTTGAGATATTCTTAAAGAAATCTCTAATAAAAATGGCTAAGTGTGGAGAAGGTTGGTTATTAAGGATTTAGGCTAGGCAGGGCACCAGCTTTATAGACTGTTGCTCCATTATTGGATTGTCTATACCTAGTAGGGTATTGGAGCCTGTCTAAAGATATAATTATTTTTTAAGAAGAAATAAACATATCAAATAGTGACTAATTTATGAAATGAAGCTCCAAAAATATCTCCAAACAAACTCAATTCAAGAGGGATAATAGCATGCCAATGAAATAAAGAATAAGAATTGAAAGCTCAATTAGCCAAGAATTGAATTGATCTCATGGTAAACATGACAAATTTGAACATTCTAGTTACAGCTCAAAAAATCCCTAACATTAAGGGCCAAAGAACTATAAGTTGGCTGGAAGGAAATGCCACAGACTAATAAATGAGAAACACTATAATTATCAATTTGACGTATACTACTCCACCAATTTCTGCACCAAGACCCAAAACGACACCCCATAATTATGTATGAAATGCAAAATCAATGGCCAAAATTCCTCCAAATGGCTATTAAAATTACACGCTAATTTGTTTTAATTCACACTTGAAATGAAAGCGAGAAAAATTAAGGAAAATCAGTCGAAGATACAATTATTAATCATGCTATAATGTATGAAAAAATAAAAATGGTAATGGATGAGTTAGGTGTTAGCGTATTAAATAATCTTATCATACATTTTTATGTCATTTTATGCTTAAACCTCCATTTAAAAAGTTTAAATAAACAATTTTACTCTAATTTAAAAAAAATTATTAGAATTATACCCTAAAAGTAAAATTTGAAAATAAAATTATATCCATCTAAAACTAAAATATAATTTATTATTATTTTTCTCTCTCGTCTCTTTCCCATCTCCTAGGCTAATTCTTTCTCAATCACGACACCACCTCTCAGTCTCACACTCTTAACCTCCGTCAAAAGGATGATGTTGGTGGAATTAGATGAAAGAATGTCTTGATGGAGCAGATGGTTTTCACTTATGAACCGGTGATGTAGGTAGCGCAAGGATAATCAAAGACGATAATGATAGTGACGCACACGAAAGAGGATTTTGCGAAAGCATCAAATGTTTATAAGGATAGCAATTACATTTTACATTGGGTGTGTGCAATAAAGGCAAGGTGGTAATTGGCAAATGCTGGAGTTGGATTTGATGAAGGCTATTTGGATGAATCATATTGTTTATGATGATTATGAAATGGTTTTGTGGTAATCATGGTCAATGGATATAATAGTGGTTAGATGGAGGAGATGGAACGATTGAATTATGCTGTAATATCCATAATTTTAATATATATAAAAATAATTAATATGAGTGAATAACTAGATGTGTTGGAAGAAAAATACATAATACATAAATAAAATATATTTAATGTACACACACAAAATACACACACTTATACATATACATATATACTTTAAAAAAATATACATATATATGGTTCCACATGAGAATAAGAAAAGAAAATAAAAGGTCAAAGTAAGATAGAAAAATAATTTATGATGGAAAATTAAAGTGAAAATATATAATGTTATATTTAATTAATTAATTAAGAATATTTAAAGAGATAAAGATGAAAATAATTTTTTTTTAAAAAAAAGTCTTCTCCTTATTCTTTCATGGGAGGCCGAAATTTGGATGAGAGATGAGAGATTTTCTTCTTCATACACACTAAATTTCACTAGAAATCTAAGGATTTTAAGTTGATTTTGAAGTAAAACCAAGGTTCCAAGTAAGTGTTCTATTTTTAAGATTAGTTTTCTTTAATTTTTAGATTATGTAATAATTTGGGTTAGAGAGAAAATTGGTTTTAATTGAAAAAATGTTAGTTATGAAGCTAACAAGATGTATTTATGTTAATTTAATGGTTAATTAATAAAAGTGAGCTTAAAACATAAAACTAGGGTTTATGAAAATATTAAAATTAGGGTTTTGATGGGAGTTTTGTTAAAATTAGTATAACTAAGGGTTATTATGAATAATTTAAGTAATAATGTGATTTTAATTGAAAGAATTGAACTTTTGTTAGATTAAGAGTGGTTAGGCCAAGTTGATGCAAGTAGTGAAGCTTAGAGCTTTTTGAACTTGGAGCTTGAAAGGTGGAATTGGTTTAATTTTAGAGCAAAGACAGGTTTGTACATACTTTGACGACATATATTTTTAAAGTTCATGTTTGGCATAATCACATTAGCATTGTGAAAGTTTATTGTTTTACTTTAAGATGAGGTTATTTATGTATTTTATGCATTATTTCAAAAATGTAATTTGATTATTATTTTGAACATTAAACTATTATGATATTGATTTGAGACATTATGGATGAGACACATTATTGTTATGAGATATAATGTGCATCATGAAAGTGATTAAGAAATGTGATGAAAATGTGAAAAAAAAAAAGAAGAGAAAAATGATAGAATGAGATGAGAATATGAAAATGGGATATGACATTATGTAATTGTTAGCATTGTACAATTACTTAGTCCAGAATATTGAGTTTAGTACTGTCAAGTTGGATTGTCAATGATACATTATAACGTGTTATACGCCTTCAGGCGAGATACACTGATATTACCGTTATTATTATGACTTTGAGTGAGACACACTAGTGTCGGACACTTCAGTGTTGAGGAGACGGTCTTTGGGTGAGATACACTAGTATCATATGATACTTAGCCTCCGGTGTTGAACTTCTAGGTCGCGATAGGCTAAATCAATCTTTCTAAAATTTGAATATTGTATATAGATTTATTGAGCCCAATGTGTGTCGATGTGATATATTTATATGGTCTATGAGATTATAAATATTAATTAAGCATTGCATTGCAATTGAAATTAAATGCATTTTTGTGTTGTGAGAAGAAATATTTATTTTAAATACATTATGTTATTAAAATATGTACTACTAAGTTTTAAGTTTAGTGCAATTAGTTTATATCACGCAGGTGACAGAGTAGACAAGAGAAGCTCTGACATATTAGAATAAGTGTAAGATTGAGTCTATTATTAATGTTATAGTCATTTACCATAAGACTTGTCTAGTCGGTGCTACACTGCAAAGCATTTATATATTTTTGTTCTAATGTATTATGGTTATATATATTATAACCTTTTATAAACATGTTTTAATATTTAAGGTTTTATAAAGCTTTGTAAATTTATATTTTGTTAAAGTGGTACATTATTTATATATGTTAAATGTTTGGTTATGACATGGAGAAATAGTGGATTTGTGAAATTATAAATTGAGATTGTATTTTAATGCATGTTGTGTACATTTAAATTTGAGTTTTATCGAAATTCTAAATAAAACTCTAATAAAAATTTTTCATAGATTTTTTTATAAATTAATCAAACTATATTTCAAATTGATTTGTTTAATTATTATATAAAGTTACATTAGTTTGCTTATAACATTTAAAATCTTTGAAAAGCTTTAATTTTTACTATTAAATAAGAACAGTTCTACTATGAATTATAGTAGCACCCTCATATTCTATATATATGTTTTATGTAAACAAAGTATATGTATTATATGTATATAGGATATAAGGGTATTATATATACGGTGATTGAGGTGTTAGTGATGTGTGGAGTTGGTTTTGATGGAGGTGAATTGTATAAATAAGTTGCCTTCAAGTTAAATAGGAAAAAAGATGTAAAATAGATGAAAGACAAAAAGAGTAAACTAACTTGGACATACAAAAGAAAGAGAAGAGCCACAAAATCTAACAACACTCAACATAACAAAATTTTTACTTATGAAGGGAATGGTTGTCAACATTTTTTAAAATATCATTATGAGCATAACATATTGTTAAAAAGTTTCATTAATAACTATATTATTTGCCTTCCAAAAAAAATTATTTCATAACTTTTATAAATTCCTTTCTATATAAGAAATATAATTTATTTAATAATCAAGTAATATTTTGTTAGATAGACAACATTTTGATTAAATATTTATAAATTATTAAAAAAATTGACATGATCATAAAGAAATCACATCAAAATTTCTTTGAGAAAATATAAAATTTAATAGGCCTAGATAACCCAAATACTTTATACTGCACTGTACCGCCGCTGATGCCACACTTGACCTAACCTTCTTCTACAAAATTATGTCTGAATTGTTTTTTATTCTTATAAAAAAAAATTAGCTGCTTTTTTTTTATTATTTTTTGAACAATGAATTAGCTGCTTTTAATATATTATAATTTGAAATTTTAAAAATTCTAACTTTTATTTAATGTATTACATGAATGACTATAATAATATTTCAAATTCTAAAACGTTTAACAGTTGCGTACTGAGTAAAATCTAACACACTATCAAATAAGCAAAGGATTTTTTTGAGTATAAATTAAGTTTAAATTTTGATTATAACAATTTTTTTTATTGGTCAAAATATTATTATTATTATTATTATTTTGAGATTATTTGGTAAAATATTTATTTTTTTTCCATGTCCATTACTTGGTATTGACTCCAGGCGCTATTCACATTGGAAGGACAAGTAAGAGGAGAAGTAGTAGTGGTCTTTAAAAAAGTGTAGTATTAGAAGGAGAAGTAGGTGGATGAGTAGTCCTCCTGTACGGAAAAAGAGACTAAGAAAGAAAAGTAATTTTCCGTGAAGGACTACTAAAATTGAAGGTATTTGGCTAATAAAGAAGTGACATGTGACAGTGATTGGATCTACTTTATTCATTTGGAGAACTTTTAGTTTTTGATTTTATTTTTAATTAAATTTAATTAATTTTGAAGACAAATTTAGAATGAAATTTGTGGTATTTTTTTTCTTTTATTGTTGTTAAATGAAACAAAAAATATTTTAGAATTATTATTTACTAATTTATTTTATAAATTAATTAAGTATTTTTAAAAATTACCATAATATAATTAAATATTTTTTTTCTGAAATTAATTAATATAAATAAATCTAATTAATTATTATTCATCTTTATTAATAAATTATAATTTTTTTAGTAAATTTATTAAGTTAAAAATATTTTAGAATAAAAATATTTGATAATAAAATAATTATATGGGTTTCATATTAAATAGTTATTTAATAATCCTCTTGATATAAGAGAAATAAAAAAGTTAAAAAAGAGTTATGTGTTGAGTTCACAAGAATTGATGTGAAAAAGAGAGATATATAGTAGTCCTTCTCTTACTCCTCCTTGCAATGTAAATGCAGAAGGAAGTAAGCCTCCGATAATTGCGCACTAAACTATGGAAATGACTTAAAAAGTGAAAAAAAAAGTCAAAACGCTAAAAGTCAAAGAAACCGGAGTTACTATAATATCAAAAACCGTCAGATTAAAATCGTACATTCCAAATTTAGCGAAGGGACATGGACCTGAAAAATGCGCGTTACATATTCTTATCCGTGAAGAATTCCGTCTTCTGCTCGTCACGTGCCTTGTGTCCACAACTGGAAGTAGAAAAAACATTTCTGGAAATAGAAACTTCTTCGGCTGTCTTCACTTCACATCATCATCAGTCTAGCAGGGGTTTCCGCTATGGAAAAGTGAAAAGCGCTGGAAACCACTCGGATGTGACCTCACCAGCTATCTTTACCGTCCGATTAGAAAAGTCCATGAAAGATAAAGAACCCCATAAATACACCAACATATCTAACTCATTTCACGGGTCAACTGAATGAAGAAAAAGGCCAAAAAATTAAAAAAAAAAATTGTAAACTGTTCATTATTTGCCTGTACTCACATCCCAGCATTGACTCTCTTCAATAAAATGCGACAGAGGAAATTGCAATGAAGCGATTGGCTTTATAGATAGAAGGAAAAAAGCAAAAAATTGAAGCTAAAATGTTGAGATTTGTTGTTATCCAATCGTGGCTTCTTCTTCTATTTTACTTAGCTTTCTCCTTTTGTTCAGCTAAACATGGTGAGCTTTTTCACTTGAACATCACTACTCTTATGATTCAAATTTGATCCATGCTTACTCAGAGATTTCAATTGGGGATTCTTTTGCAGTAATATTTGCTTCACATTTTAGCTGATTTTGTTTATAATGAGTTAAATTATTATATTCTGATTGTGTTTATGATTATGATAATTCAGCATTTGGATCTGCTCGATTGCTGAAAAAGCTACTTTTTTTTTGGCGTTTAACTTGTGAGATTGAATTTGTACGCAGCGCCCTGGGTTATGCGTATCAGCTGTGGAGCTCGTGAAAATGTGCACACTCCACCTACCAATACTCTTTGGTACAAGGATTTTGCATATACAGGAGGGATTCCTAGTAATTCAACTCGAGCAAGTTATGTTGCTCCTCCACTTGCAACTCTTCGCTATTTCCCTCTATCTGAAGGTCCCAACAACTGCTACAACGTTAAAAAGGTGCCAAAGGGGCATTATTCTGTAAGAGTCTTCTTTGCATTGGTTGCACGTCATGATCCTGACCCTAATTTTGACAGTGAACCTTCATTTGACATTTCTGTGGAAGGCACCCAGATTTATTCTTTGCAATCTGGATGGAGTAACCATGATGACCAAGTGTTTACTGAAGCTCAATTGTTTCTCACTGATGGTACCGCCTCAATCTGTTTTCATAGCAGTGGTCATGGAGATCCAGCTATCCTTTCAATTGAAATTCTTGAAATAGATGATAGAGCATATTTTTTTGGGCCAGAGTGGGGTCGAGGGGCAATCCTTAGAACAGTAACTAGATTGAGTTGTGGTAATGGAAAATCAAAATTTGATGTAGATTATAGTGGTGACCGATGGGGTGGGGATAGATTTTGGAGTCGCATGCCAACGTTCGGCCATAATTCTGATAAAGCAATATCTACTGAAAATAGCATTAAGAAGGCTTCAAATGCACCGAACTTTTATCCGGAGGCTCTTTATCAGACTGCTCTTGTTAGCACTGATAGTAAGCCGGATTTAACATATACAGTGGATGTGGATCCCAATAAAAACTACTCAATTTGTCTGCACTTTGCTGAGATTGATGTTTCAGTCACTGGTGTAGGGAAAAGGGTATTTGACATCCTGATTAATGGTGATGTTGTATTTGAAGGAGTAGATGTTGCCAAAATGAGTGGGGATCCATATACTGCTCTTGTGCTCAACACAACAGTTGTTGTTAATGGGAGAACTTTGACAATAACCTTGCACCCTAAAGAAGGTAGCCATGCCATCATCAATGCCATTGAGATCTTCGAGATTATCACAACAGAGTCGAAAACTTTATTGGAGGAAGGTACCAATGGTGTTCTCTTCTTCTTTTAATGTTTGTTTATAGTTTATAGGACATATTCATAATGGAATGAGGCTTGTTACTTGTCTATTTGCATCAATACACGTGCACTTGGCATACTTGCTTGTATATGAACACCATTTTGAAAACGTTATATTACTGCTATGATATTCAGTGCCCATTGTTCTAATTGTGCTTTTTAATGGTTGATTATTTAATATCCATATCAATAGTTTTTATGTGTGTTGCTGTTGCTCGGTTTATTGAATTCATTATATGGGCTGGTGCTGATTGATAATTGTTCCGTGAAATATTTCAAAACATGCCTGCGATTGTCATATTGGCGTCAAGTTTTCATGATTCTGATTTCATTTATTGCATCTAGCAAAAGTTTTGAGGATGACCATTTTAGTTCAGATGAAGTTGTCTTCAGATTATGGCTAATACTTCAAAGAGACTTTACTTCAAAGAGACTTATTTACCTCGTGTATTTGGTTACTGAGATATTCTAAGAAGAATAAATTTCCGGTCTTGCAGCACATTGACATTAGTAATGTTTGGTCAATTAATTGCATTAGGATAAAAGTCAGATCCGTCACTCAGCCTCCAATCTGGTAGCATCTTTTCCTAAGATAAGGATCGCAGAATTACTGCTGTCCGTCCTGCCGAGGGTTTTGAGAAAATGAAATTTGCCAGCTCTTCATATAGCATAGTTCAGGTGTCTTATAAAATGGAATTGCACTGAAATTGCACATTGTTCTAATAGCTTTCTGTGTAAAAAGGCGCTCTAAATAAATCCTAATTTCATAATCCCATTAAACTGTGCAACACTGACATGAATATCTATATTGTGGGATTTCTGGATCACTTTGTAGTTGGCTGCTGTTTGGTCTATCCCTTTACTTCTGTTTCCACCATGCCTTGCTGTTGTAGCTGTTAGCTCAAAAAAAACATCAAGGCATTGATTTGGATTTCGCCCATCCTTGTACTATCACTTGTTAGTCTTAGGTGCCAGTATCAGGTGTTTGATCATAGAGGTCTTTGTCTACCAGTAATCTTCTCTTTCAGAAACAAATATAGCATTCATACTTCTTGCTTTGATTCAGATTGTGGATAGAAAACACAACTTTTTAGAAACTGGAACATGTGCAGACTATTACTTAATTTTGTTATTCTTTTTCATTCCAGTTAGAGCCTTACAGGCATTAAAGAGTGCTCTGGGCCTTCCCCTTCGGCTTGGCTGGAATGGTGATCCATGTGTTCCCCAACAACATCCATGGAGTGGAGCAGATTGCCAATTTGATCAAACTAGCAAAAAATGGATCATTGATGGCCTGTACTTTCTCGATCCTTAACCTTGGTTTGTTTTTCACTCCATTTGCTTCCAATTGATATCTGGAACTAAATAACCTTCTTTATTTTCCTGCTGCACAAAATGGTTTGAATTGTTAGGCTTTTATTGATTATAAGTTTCAAAAGCATGCCATCTTTAACTTTATAGTGTCTACGTCTTTTTGTTTATATCCATGTTATCTGCATAGCTTCTTTGTTCTCAAGAAGTATATGTTCTTCTGCACTTCCTGATATGGGAACTTATAGGGTTATTTATATAGCTCATCCATAAACCATCCAACTCCCCATTGAAATATAACAGGACATCTGTGTGGTTTGTCATACCAACTTTTAGTTTTTTGTTGTTCCATTTACTTTTTCTCCAAGCATTTGAACGGTTGAGCATATCTTTTAAATGTAAATACAATACTGTTGATGCTTAAGAAACTAAGATGTTATTTTCTTTATGGTTAGTGGTCTTGGCAACCAAGGTTTGAGGGGATTTTTGCCAAATGGAATCTCTGGACTGCATCATTTACTGAGCATGTAAGTTTCTAAATGTCCTCTTCAAATTTCAATTAGAAATCGTTAGAAATTGCTTGGAGTATTATTTTTATCTTGGCAGATTTTCTAAATGACTTTGGGCATTTACAGAAACTTAAGCAGTAACAGTATTCGTGGGCCCATTCCTTCATCAATTGGAACAATAACCAGCTTAGTAGAATTGTAAGTGTAGCTTATTCATTATTACATTGTTTATATTAATCTTTATTAGCTTCCTAGATTGATATAGTAGCTGCTACTGGTCTGGAAGAAAAAGGATTTAATTTTATGAATTAATTCATGAAAAATTATTTCTGAGAAAATTAAGATAATAATATTGGAATTATCATCTAAGTAATTGTGCCTTGCTTGTTGTTAGTTGCATATAATCATGGGATCTCTTTGGGGGAAATAATCATCAATTTGCAGGGAGCTGTATTGCTATACGTCAGGTTAAAGGATATAGTACCCTTTTCAAATATAAAAGGAGATAACTAACAACACGACCAACTTATTCCTTATTCTTCCTTTTGCTATCAGAAGGGCATCCTTTGTCAGAAAAGTTGTGCATCTATGGGAATTTAAATTCAGCACATTGTCAATTTGCAGTGCACTTTGTTCTTAGCAAAAAGAAAGGGGAAAAAAGGTTCAAAACATAAAAAGGCAGAAACAGATACAAATTAGACAGAATATTGCAACCTTTAGTTTCATAATTTAACTATACTTCTGTGCTAAATGGATGCAAGAAATATGTAGCATCTTCCTAAACCTAATCTTTGTATGTAGGTGAGTTGTAGTAAGAATGAAAAGCAAACCTTGAATGTTCTTTTCCAGGAGAATAACTAATTAGTTTTTATTATCATTGATGCTATTTTTCTTTTTTCCTAAACTGATAGGAACAGAAGAAAAATATTTATATAGTCGATCATCGCTGTATCAGGATTAAGGCTTAGTTGAATGTTAAGAGTCATCTTCTATTTTACTGTGCTCATCTTTCTACTTAATAAACCAATGAAAGTATTGGTTTTGCATAGAAAGTATGCAGATAGGACGATTGTCATTTTTGATATTGAGGACCACAAGGAAGAGAGATAGAGTTGCAATATGAAAATGAAATATTTAAAAGAAAGAGAGAATAAATTTTGAGAAAAGAAAATGACATTAAATGAAAACTTTGAAAAAAGATAACGGCGAGAGATAGGAGCTGATAGAGAAGTAGAAGAAGGAAAGAAGACAAATATTAGGGAGCCAGAAGAAAGTAAATGACAAGGAAAAATTTGCATTTGCATCCTAGAGTCTGATTGACCCTGTCCTAGTAGAAATAAGAGAATCATGTACATCTCTATTTAAGTTTTAAAAAAGAAGACTTCTCATAGAGAGTAAGGTGGGCAGAATATAATTTATTGTATCGTGATTCTGTTGTTGCCAAAGAACAACAATTAATCTAAAACAGTTAATGTTAGAGTAAATAACTTTTTGTGTGTCTTCTGAAAATAACATTGTTTGCATATGAAAATAGAGTACTTAACAAAATGTATTCAGATAGAGAAGTCCAGAGTTTTTTATAGTATTTTTGTTGTTCTATGATTTAGAGTAGCCTCTGCATCAATCTTATCACATCTAGTTGCATGACAGGGACCTTTCTTACAATTTCTTCAATGGATCAATTCCTGACAGCCTGGGCCAGTTGACGTCACTGCGGAGATTGTAAGATTTTTCACATGGCTAATCAATTGATGATGTTCAAAAGTCCGAAAAATGACTTATTCTAGTTTTTATCACACAGGAATCTCAATGGTAACTCTCTGTCTGGAAGAGTCCCAGCTGCACTCGGAGGAAGGCTTTTGCATGGAGCTAGCTTCAAGTATGGCCTTATGAATGTTGCTCCTAAAAATTTACTGGTTCTGATTGCCCTTTTACTAACATGCAAGAAAACATACACATGCATGCATGGGCTTGATCTCTTTCACAATTTATTTGTTGCCGAGTCTGCTAGAATTCTTACTGTGTTTTTTGCAGTTTTACTGACAATGCAGGCCTTTGTGGTATACCTGGACTGCGAATATGTGGCCCCAACCTTTCTGCTGGTGCAAAAATTGGCATTGCCTTTGGTGGATCTGTGGCATTCCTGCTCATGATCATCTGTTCAGTATGCTGGTGGAAGAGACGACAAAATATTCTCCGTGCACAGCACATTGCAGGCAAGGACAAATACTGAAAACAACAGCATGATTAGTTGCCTCTCTCTTCATGTTAAATTTTTAATTCCTAGAAATAATATGTTGGAGAATAGGATAGACAGTTAATGATCACTGATGCCAAAATGCTACACTTCCCTGGTGTACAAGTAAAAGAGAAATCAGTCTTGGACCTGGCAGTTAAAGAAAGTAGATCATAGGCACAGGTGACGGGGCTGATTGAGAAGTAATATTAGGTTAGCTGAACATTTACATCCTACTTTCTTTTGTCTGTTAACAGCAAGAGGTGCTCCCTATGCAAAAGCAAGGACCCACGCATCGCATGATATCCAGATGACGAGGCATTATAATCATGGCAATGCACGGACAGCTGCTGAGAATGGACCTAGCTTGCTGTCTTGATAAATCAGCCATATGTTTCAGTATCCACACTGTTTGAAATCTGCTCCTACTTTGGTTTCTGGGAATCTGATACTTTAAATATGAATCCCATGACTTGATTGATTTGGCGCACTTGTTGAACTTGAAGCGCTGCCTAATGTGCCCATTCTTTCATAATTTTGTCCAGTTGAAGAAGTTGGGTGGAAACAATGCTAAACATCCATCCACCCTTTGAGCCTCCAAATGCCACATAGAATGAAAAATCATGTACATTTTTTATATTCGTTGATTCACTTACAGCAAAGAATGTTAAAACAATTTAAAGAACTGTTGCATATAGAAACATTCAAAATTTTCTATTTCACTTCGTGTCCAGGCACCATTAGGTTGCACAGGATATTAGGATACCCAATTGTACCTTAGTTTACTTTCACCTTTTGTTAATGGTGGTTCTTGTATCTCCATATTTAAAAAGAATGGATAAATTTTATTGTGTAATGGTCGTCATCTCTACATTTGTTCCTTATTTTGGCTAGAGAATCGGTATTAAATTTGCTTTAGTATCTTTTAATGATGCTAAAATAGTGCTAGAATGGTGATTGTGTAACAAGTGATTACTGATAACTGCTGTCATGGTCCGTGCAATTCAGCGATATCCTGTTGGATAAATGATGGAAAGTCATTTTTATTAATGGAAGTACAATATTGTGTGGTGAAAATAGATTATGCTCTTGTTTTATTGACGAACATCCATAGTTTCACAATGTTATCTTGAATTAATTAGATTATTAGAATTGCTAGAGATAAAAAAAGAAAAGAAAAAGAAAAAAAGGGAGAATGGCTGGGGCAGAAGTCATGGTCTGATTTTCCTAATTAATGACCTAAAAACACGATCATTCAAAGGATTAGCTGAATTAAATTAATTATCTTGATATCAGAAAATTATTTACCCTAGGGCAGATGATTGTACAAACTGGCATAGCAGCTGCCAGTGAGCCATAATCCGAATTGGGGTGGCAAAAGCTGACGTCAGCGGAGTGAATTCTAATTCAAAATCAGAGAAAAATTAGTAAAAATTAAATTACCATTCAGCTTACTCCTGCTTTTGCAGAGGCCGTTTGATGCAACGGCCAACTTTGCGGTTTGACTGTGAAAGGAAAAATGTAGTATTGCTCAGATTTGCATTGTTGCTATTTATTTCCTCCAAATCTGTGACAGCAATTGTTTCATTATTAAGTATGAGAGACATTAATTTTTAGAGCACAGAATTACTGAGAGGTCCTTTGGAAATTTCTCTCTTTTTTGCTTTTATAATTTTAGCATAATAAGAATGTGAGGTTTGAATTTTGATAATCATGACTTGTTCCACTATAAAAATCATTAGAATTTACATAGCACAATTCCAAAAATAGCTAATGCAAAACCATCAACATTTGCTAAAAGATTTCAAGAAAATAGATGCGACAATTACGACTTGCATAAAAAAAACAGTAACTTGTTAGTATTTTCAAACAAGAAAAGTGTGTTTGCTCTCTAAAATGTGAAACAATTAGAATGTCTAGCAGCTAATAGGATTATCAAGACATCAAAATTATGTCATTTTAGGCATGGTTTTAAGAATCTTGTCATTCTCCACCAAAATTATGATATGGCTTTATATGGTGTAAAAATGAGAACTATCTGTAAATAGAATTCCTTCAAGAGGTATAAATATACTATTACGTATATAATGTGTGAAATAGAAAAAATGAACTTGTGCATGTAAACAAATATTAATATCTTTACAACAAACATATTTTATAATAAAAACTATAAAATATTAATCCGTGATAAATTTAGTGTATAAAAAGATAGATAAAAAAATAAGAAAGAGGAAATTTTCTTCCTTTTTTTCCGCGTGTAAATAGTCATTTTTTAATAACAAAGAGAAAAATAAAAAAAAACAACATAAATTTCCAAAACTATTCAAAATTTGTGGGAAAAGTTTGGCCCATAACCAGTGTCAGTGGTCCAAAGATGCATCAGAACAATCAACCATGTGTCCAATTCTATTCAAAGCAGAAAAATAAATAAATGAGGAAAATTTTTTAGATAGGTTAGTACACGGTTCTAGTTATGAATGAAGCCAGTTATAGATTATAATTTTTAAAAAATAATTTAAATTATTACTATAATTTAACTTATAATTTATAATTGATCTAATTACGTATAGCTGATGTAATAATTAAATCCCACGGTGAAAAATTAAAAAAAAGAAAAACCTTCTTCACGTGAACATGTGTCAGTTTTTTCTGCTAATAGCTGAGCTGAGCCCTGAGAGATAGTGAGGTAATGGTCTCCACTCTTCAGTCACCACCGCCATCAGCTCCTCCACCACCCACTGCCCACCTCCACCTCCACCTCCACATCTACCGTACCATTTTAATTATTTATATATTATAAATATAAATTTATTATTGAAAGGACCACAGCCAACAAAAAAAATCAAACCATGGCCCTGATAACTGAGTCAAACACGCAATTATAAACTCGACTCGGACCTGTCTCCTGCTACTCGGACACCACTCCCCTGTGTACCCTCCACGTGGGGGCTCTGTCTTCTTTTTCTCTCTCCTCCGCTGCATCCAAAACATCTTTTTTCCAATCAAATTTCGACACGCCAGTCACTAAACACCCCACTTCAATCATAATTCCTTTTTTTTATTTTTCTGCCACTTTGTTTTAAATAATTAATAAATGAAACAGAAACAAACAAAAGGCAGGCGCCGCTGGGCAGCGCCGTACAACATGGGGTTAGGGCTGACATCAGCACCGCGCGGAGTGTAGTCACATGACCCACACACACCCCTACGAATTCCCTCTCATGTCTAATCAGGCGGCGGCTACTGCCATTTTTTTTTTTTATATTTGAAAATAAATGGACCCACTATTTTTTTTAATTTCTTTTAAAAGCCAAGAGTCCCAGACATTCATGCGTATATCCATCATTAAATCGTCACCATCGATTATAATCCAACGGTGGATAAGAAACAAGAGAGAGAGAGAGGCCGTCAATTTCTTTATATAAACATAAGCTGGTCGTGCAATCCAGCCGACGATTACGGGTGACTGCGTGGGTCCCCTCACTTTTTTATACTCTTTTTTGCTTTTTTATTTTTATTTGTTTTTCTCTCCTCCCTCAAAAGTTTGCCTCTTTTTTTTTCTAATTTTCTCTGTTTGTTTGCTTTCATGGCGTCTTCAAGAGAAGGTCACTACAGAGGAGTGAGGAAGAGGCCATGGGGTCGCTACGCAGCTGAAATACGAGACCCTTGGAAGAAAACTAGAGTTTGGTTGGGTACATTTGACACCCCAGAAGAAGCTGCACTTGCTTATGACGGTGCAGCTCGTTCTCTCCGCGGCTCTAAGGCTAAAACTAACTTTCCAGCTCCAGCTCCAACTACCACTCTCACTCTTGACCTCAATGCCCCATCTGATTCTCACCATCGCTGGAACTCAACCGCTGCCCACCGCTTCGCTCTCAGCGAGTTCCTACAAACTGGGGTTCTTAAAGAGATTAGCTTTAGTGGGGAGGCCTCAGGGTCGGTGAAAAATGAGAGTGCTGTTACTGTTGCTGTTGCTAGTAGCGGTGGTGGTGGTGGTAGTGCTACTCCATTGCCGGAAAATGATGGTCAGACGTCGTTTTTGGGGATTGTACGACGTGGTTTGCCTATAGACTTGAATGAGCCTCCACCATTGTGGCTGTGATACATATATCTTTAATTATAACTGGCGATCGATGAGCTTGAGTTCTTTCTCTAAGTGTAGGTCCTTAGGGGCATTTTCCGGCTTCTTTTAACCTTGTTATTTACTTCTTAATCTTCCCTTCTTATTACTTAATTACTTTTAATCTCTTAATATCTATTCTGAAAAGGGGGAGTAACATCAAATCATTAGGTATTAAAAAGAAATACTCATGGAGGCTCTGTGTATATGCTTCTTATGTTCTTATTATGAAACACTTTTTTTTAACCTCAGTCTAATATAATCTAATAATTTCAAGCATTTTAGTTATTTATTGTTTTCATTTATGAAACGTTATCCATCGTTGATGTCACCTTCCGATCTTCCAAATTTTGGAGCCAGAAATGAATCTTCTAGTCTTTTATTGTCCTTTTTTAATTCTTTATGTGTAGTAATATTGGATTGACTTTAGTGTGTTTGTCACGAGCTGATGTGGTGAGAGTTGGGATTCACCAGCAGTTGTGTATGGCCGAAATTTATTAATTATTTAGTTTTAAATTATTTTTGATGGGATAAAGGACAGCAACTAGGCAAGCGTGTGGTTTTGGCATTGCCATTTAAAGTTTGGTAAGCGCCGGGAGATAACTGGTTCTGATATTTTTAGCGGAAGAAAAAAAAATGAAATAAAATAAAACAGTGCTGGAATTTGGCGGAAATTAGAATCACTCGCTGGTCAAAGCGCGCGTGTGAATGTTATTCAAAGTTGCTGAGCAACTGTTTTATCTTACTTATTTGATTAGTGTGACCCAAGTCCCAACAAACAGCCAAATTTAATTACTAGGGATGAGCGAGTAATTAACGTTGTTAAATTAACGAGAGTTGTTTTTGAACGAGAATCCATGTGTTTAGGTTTTTCGTCCTTTTACTTTTTTTTCTTTATTATTTCGCGAGATGACTTAAATTGAAATTATATCTCTCGTCCCTGTGTAAATGGATAAAGTTTCCTTTTGTTGAACCATTCCGTTCTCTCACACGCGCCGAATTTCATGTGCCGCACACTGCCCCCACTCTCTCTCTATTTTTTTCTTTTTTAAAATCATGCAAGTTTTTTGATTCACTGTTACTCTTTTAATAATCAAATGCTCTAGATATCTTTTTATAATTAATAGTAAAAAGAAAAAAGAGTGATACTCTTGCCCTAGTGTGCAAGTTTTATCTCTTGCCCTAGTATGCAAGATTTCTGCATAAACCCTAGTTTTGGATTCTATTTTCTTAATTTCCTTCTTGATTATGGAAGAAGCTTGAGTGATCTCAGTCTACATGGGGACGAACTAGAAGAGTTTGCGGCTGAGCAAGAAGCATCGACTGATATTGAGTTTGTTTATGAATTGTGCCTTGTCGGAAGAATTCTATCTGATAGGAATGTTAATTTTTCGGCCATGGAGAACACACTCTCACAGGTTTGGCGACCTAGTCGTGGTCTGATGGTGAAGGAGATGGGACTGCGTACATATGTGTTTCAGTTCTTTCATGTTAGAGATATGTCAAGGATTCTTTCTAATGGTCCCTGGTCTTTTAATCGAAATTTATTAATCATTCAAAAGCTCACAAAAGAGGATGATCCAAGGACAATGCCATTCATATACTCAGATTTTTTGGTCCAAATTCATCGTGTTCCTATTGGATATGCAACAACTCAGTTAGCAACTCAACTAGGTCAGTTTATTGGCCAGTTTATCTCTTATGATACCGAGCCTAGTAGGGGGACGGCTCGCACTTTTATACGTATCAAAGTCCAGATTAATGTTACATTGCCTCTTAAGAGGGGGTAGAAGATTAAACTTAAGAATGGCTTGACAGTGGATTTAGAGTTTAAGTATGAGAAACTCCCATCTTTCTGTTTCATTTGTGGTATTATTGGGCACACCGATCAGAACTATGAAGTTGCTTATATCTCCCCAGAATTGGCTGATCAGAAGGACTGGAACATTTCGTTACGAGCTCCGCCACGACAAGCGGTGGTGAAGTATTATAATCCTTGGATTCAAAAATTGGAAGGAGCTTCTATTGCCAATATTATCACCAGGAATCAAGGGATTATTCCTAACAGTGGTTATAGCGGGTTGAATAAGGGAGCTACATCCTCGGGTACGATTCCTATCTTAAATGTTGATAATATGGATATCTCGGTTTTTTGCTCTAAGCAGGTTACATCAAATGGGCTAGACTCTACTATTGGGCTTCCTGATGATAATGAAGATACAGTTCTGAATGTTGAGGATTCTAAAAAAAGGCCTCGCAATTTGTATCCTATGCCAGCTTCTTCTTCTTTAGTTTCTACACCAGTTGGTTCTAATAGTTCAGTTACTGTTAACCTTTCAACTGTGGGTTCTGCTTTGCAGACCCACCAGGAGCAATGATTGCCTTATCATGGAACTGCTGGGGGCTCGGCAATCCCCATACAGTTCGTGCAGCTTGGTTTACTGGAGACTCTGGTTACTAGTAGTCATATGGATGAATTACGTGTTCAGCTTGGTTTTGATTCTTGTTTTTCAGTAAATAGATTGGGCAGGTTTGGTGGTTCGTCTTTACTATGGAAGGATATTGTGCAGCTGCGAGTTACAGGATTTTCTTCTAATCACATTGATGCTTGTATTAAGGATTCTCCTTCTGTGCATTGGCGTTTACTATGTTATTATGGTTTTCCCGAAAGGCATAGGAGGAGACAAGCTTGAAATATGCTACGGGCTCTCTCTAAGCAATCTATATTGCTTTGGCTTGTAATAGGAGATTTCAATGATTTACTTGGACCTGAGGATAAAGTTGGTATAGTCCCACATTCCGTGTCTCTTTTCAAAGGATTTAATGCAGCAATTAATGATTATCAGCTCCATAATATACACATGCAGAGTTTTAATTTTACGTGAAGGGGCTCAGATGTGAACAGTAGTATTCTTGAAAGACTTGATATGGCATTTTATGATGATAAATGGTTCTAGTTGTTCTCGAATCATTCTTTATTGAATCTGGTTGCTGCTACTTCTGATCATAGTCCTTTGAAGCTTCTTACTAATAATCGGGGTATTCAATGCCATTCACTAAAATTTAAATTTGAAAATATGTGGCTTCGTGATAATAGTATCTGGGAGGTTGTATCTTCAAGTTGGAACTCTACTGCCAGCTCTGATATTATGCATCAAATCCAAACATGTGGGGAAGATTTATCCTGCTGAAGTAGGAATTTTAATACACAATTTCAGTAGAGGCGTAGGCACATCATTGACCAGATGGATACTACTAGGCATTTAGGTGATTTTCAACAGCTTGATAAGTTGATGGTCGACTTCAATGAAATTCTACTTCACGAAGAAGTTTTTTGGAAGTAGCATTCAAAACAATTTTGGCTTGAGAATGGTGATACTAATTCCTCTTATTTTCACAAATATGCTTCAGCTAGGAAGAAGAAGAATTTAGTGGTATCACTTAAGAATGATCATGGCGAATGGATTTCTGATTCTAATGGACTGTGTGATTTGGTTTTAAATTACTCCTCGACTTTGTTTGATGACAGTAATGGGTGTTATGATCCTGTTATTTCTTGTATTAGCTCTAAAATTTCTCAAGCAGATAATGATAGCCTGCTAGCTCCTTTCACGGATAGAGAATTCAAGGAGCCTTTGTTTAGTATGTATCTGGATAAAGCTCTTGAGCTAGATGGTATGAATCCGGCTTTCTTTCAATCTTTTTGGAATATTGTGGGCCCTGCTATGATCAGTAGCTCTAAGGAATGGCTTGCACAACGTACTTTTCCTACAAATCTCAATCATATTATTATTGTGCTTATTCCTAAGACTGATACACCTAAAACAATTTGTGATTTGAGACCTATAGCTTGTATAATGTTATTTATAAAATATGCTCTAAAGTGTTGGCTAATCGTCTCAAGCTTTTGTTTCCATCTATTATCTCTGATTTCCAATCTGCTTTTGTTCCAGGAAGATTGATATCTGATAATGTTGTTTTCGCCTTTGAGATCATTCATTACTTGAAGAGGAAAATTAAAGGGGAGAAAGGAAATGTTGCTCTTAAGATTGATATTTCTAAAGCTTACGATAGGATTGATTAGACCTATCTTAAGTTAATTCTCCTTAAAATGAGCTTTGAGGTGGGTAGATTTGATGATGTTGTGTGTCACTACAGTATCATATTCCATTAATTTAAATGGTAGGAAAGTTGGGTCAGTTATTCTATATAAAGATCTTAGGTAGGGTGATCCATTATCACCATACCTCTTTATCTTATGTTCAGACGGTCTCTCGGCTTTATTTGCAAAGTCTGAAAGGGAAGGACTTATACATAGTTGTTGTATTAGCAGAGGAAGCCCTATTATTTCTCACCTCTTATTTGTAGATGACAGTTTCTTTTTCTTTAAGGCTAATTGAAGGGAATGCTCCAATGTCAAAAATATTTTATCTAACGATGAAGCGGCTTCAGGTCAAGCTATAAATTTTAAAAAATCTGAAATTCTCTTTAGTACTAATGCTGCAAATGAAGTTCGCAGGGAGTTGCAAAGGTCTTTAGGAGTTCATACTTCTCTGTATAATAGTAGATATCTTGGCCTTCCTTCTTTGGTGGGTAAAAATAAGCAACAAATCTTTTCTTTTCTCTGAGATAAAATAGAGAGGAGAATTCAAGGATGGTTTAATCACTTATTATATACTGTTGGTAAGGAGATTCTTGTTAAAACTGTTGCACAAACCATTCCTACCTATTGTATGAGCACATTTTTGTTACCTAAGACCTTGTGTGATGACTTGCATAAAATGATGAATAGCTTTTGGTGGGGTTCAAAGTTGGGAGGGAGTAGAAGAATCCATTGGTTATCCTAGGAAAGATTATGTATTCCAAAGGTAGATGGTGGGCTTGGTTTTCGAGATCTTAATTGCTTTAATTTAGCAATGTTAGTGAAACAAGGTTGTCATTTTTTGTCTCAACCAAACTCTTCAGTCTCTCAAGTGCTTAAAGCTAAATACTTTTCACGGTGTGGTTTCTTACAAGCTTGTGAGGGTAGTAACCCAAGCTTTATTAGGAGGGTTTATTGCAAGCTAAAAATTTACTAAAAGAAGGCCTAAGATGGAGAATTGGTCCCTATTCAACTGTAAACGTATGGCAGGAGCATTGGATTATGGATGACAGTAATATTTTTGTTCTATCTACTTCACCACCGAATATGAAGGATCTATGTGTGAAGGATTTGTTTCTGCCTGGTGGGAGAGAATGGGATGAGAGTAAACTTCAGTAACTGCTGCCATTAGATGTGCTTCGTATATGCTTTGTTCCTGTTGGTAGATGCAGAGTAAATGATTCCCTTATATGGCATCACACTAAGTATAGTGCCAAATCTGGTAATCACTTGGCTCGGAAAAGGTTACATGGTGAAGTTTTGTTAGGTGTTCAAGGTCCTTGGCTGAAAGTTTGGAAGGCAGATGCGGCTCCTAAAATTAAGTTGTTAATTTGGAGAATTTTGAAAAATGTTCTCCCTACCAAGTCTCGGCTGGCCAGTAAAGGTGTTGATGTTCCAATTGCATGTCCCATTTGTGGTTTAGAGGAAACTATTGACCATGTGTTTATAGCTTTCCCTCGTGTGAGACCGACATGGGCTCTTTCAACACCCACATCATTGCTACAAATGTTGCTGACCCGATCAATATTGTTAACAGTTTTAATAATGCAACCCCTCTCACAAAATGTTTTTACATGTTTTGGGCAATCTGGTGTTACAGGAATCGGGCAGTTTGGAATCAGCAGGTTACATCCTTATCTCAAATATTCTAGCTATCCTATGCAGTCATGCAAGACTGGCTTCGAGTACATGCACTATCGAATCATTCCAACATACCAGTATCTCGTAACAATTGTGTCTGATTCTGTCCAAATGTTGGCCGTCTGAAGCTGAATGTAGATGCTACCATATTTGCTACTGAACAACGAACAGGATTTGAAGCTATTTTACGAGATCATGGGGGAGCTTTTGTAACTGCAGTGGTGAAGTCTTGGACAGGGAATTTCGCACCTAAGATAGCAAAAGCAATGGGTATGAGGGAAGCCCTTAGTTGGATTTTCAACTTGAGAGTGGTAGATGTTGATATTGAAACTGATTGCCAACAGGTTTTCTTCGCTTTATCTTCTCATTCTCCTGACAATTCTGAGTTTGGTTCTATTATTTCAAATTATATTTATTTTTTGAAGAAGATTTCAGGTGTTAATCTCTTTTGGGTTCGACGACAAGAGAATTTGCTCATAATCTTGCTAGGGTGGCTTATTCTTATAGAATTCTATTCCTAGATTTATTGAGAATTTTGTTTGTAATAAGACTAATGATGTGAACTCTAGAAGTAAGCTTGTATTGGGTTCATCTCTTAGTCTCTTTTCTTCGTTTGTTTAATAATGCATCCTCTTTTTGAGTCAAAAAAAATAATTAAATGCTCTATGTTAATAATAAAATTTTTTTATTTAGACAGGATATATATATATATAATTAATAAAAAATTATTAATAGAGTAATAAAAAATTAAATAATTTTATTAGCTAAATATGTATATATTTGATTTAGATAAATTATTCTCATCAATAATATTCTTTATCTACTGAAATTATGATTAAAAAAGAATTAGTAATTTTTTTAAAATTATAGTGAAAATTAGTTTTTAAATTAAAATTGAGATTTATAAATTTTTAACTAAACAATTACTATTATTATAATAAGATATTCTTATCAAGATGGGTGTACATATAATCATGTAATAAAAATATTTATTATTACTCTTTTAAAAAAATTTTATTGATTGAATGCACATACATTCATCCAAACTAAGAATTATTTCTATTATAAAAGTATTTTTATAACGACATATGATGAAAAATTTATAATAAAAAAAAAAGATATTATATTTAAAAAGTATAAATAAAAGCTAATTGGATCAAACTAAAATTTGTAATAAAATTTAGTTTTTGTCCAAAATAAAAAAAAAGTTAGTTACCAAATTAGCTATATAAAAATCATTATTAGGATTTTTTAAATATTTTAATATATATACATGCATTAATATATTTTAATTAAAATGTATAATTATTTTTATTTTTCTATATTATATTAAATTATTAATTATATTTTTAAAAATTCATTATAATATATCAAATAATATCATATTCCTTATTTTACAATTTAACTATAATTTCAAACATTAAATTACTAAAAATTTTATAATTGCTTATTGACTCTGAATCATTGGCCATTGAAGCTAACCATTTACCGTGGACCTCTATCAATAAACCAATCGATCCTTTTAATTAAAAAATTTCTTATTCACTGTTATTTTTATAAGATGTTGGATTTAAATTATTATCAAATTAAATTTATTAAAAATGTATTTTTAAAATTATAAAATTATAAACTTCATGTATCGTTAATAACAGAGAAATCAGAAGACATGCATGGATTGAATAAAAGACTAATGGAGATAATTAGCTATTGTTGAATGTGACACTTTTCATTTATTTAATTGATTGCATACAGAGAATAATAATATCCTTTTTTAGAAAAAACCATGATTTTATTAACTCAAATCAAAGCTCAAAGCATCAACAAGAAAATTGAGAGCAAGATCCCAGTACAGAGAGTCCATAAATTGTGAGCTACCATATTAGCTTGCCTAGATATCCATCTAACAAAAATTTATGGACAAAGTCTCAAAACACACTTGAAATCATCGGCCAAAACTCCGAATTCTGAAAAATATGATGATGCAAAATTAATGGCCAACTCGACCTCCTTTGCATCAACTTCTATAGTTCCTGGTCCTACGTAATTGGCTTCAAGCCATTGGAGTGTTGTTCTTAGAGCTTCCATTTCTGCATGTCTTGTTAAAGGCATCCCAATAAGAGGACTTGAAATAGTTGCAGTGAAAAGTCCATTGCTATTTCTTAAGACAGCACCAAAAACTTGCACGAGAATCAACATTCTGAAAGGCTGCATCAATGTATCACTTGCAAACACCATCTGGAGGCTTCACCCATTTAGCATGCAACATCCAAATCTTCATCCATTTCCTATTTCGAAACTAAGACTTTGCATGAGCCACATGATCATCATGTCCAGATTTAATTATATAAATACCTTTCCTTTCATAGTGCCACACAAATGTATCCGCCACATTACGGTAGCTTAAAGGAATTTTTAAAATAATTTGTTGATCATAGAGATTAAACAATCTCTCCACTTTTCCATGATCCAAACAATGTCTCCCGTGTAATATTAGGTCCTTCACTCTATATCTCCCCTCACCTCCGTCACAAGGACTCGTTACCTTGTAATTATTGTCTTTAAGTAGCCATGGATCATTCCACATACTAATCAAGGAGCCGTTACCAACCCTCCACCGAACAACGCCCCCCACCCCCCCCCCCCCCCCCCCCCCCCCCCCCACCAGCAATTCTTGAGATGTAATTAGCCCTCTACATGTAAAACTTGGGTTATAACCCAAAGTAGCTGTAAGAAAGTCCCCTCTTGGGAAATTGCCTTCTCAAAATTAGTAAGAATGCGCTTTACAGTATTACACTCTCTTTCATGAGCTTGGAAAAAGAAGAATGAATTATGTACAAAGAGTAAATGAGAAATAGGAGGGGCTCTTCTACAAACTCTAACCCCATGAATATCCCCTTGCAATTCTGCTTTCTTGAATAAAGTTGATAACCCTTCTGCACAAATTATAAATAAGTAAAGGGAAAGGAGATCACCTTGTCATAAATCTCTATATGGAATAATGGGAGCAGCATCCTTGCCATTCAGAGTGACAGAATACCATATAGATTTTACACATGGCATAATAATATTTGCTCACTATCTGCAGAACCCTAATTTCAACATCATAAGGTCCAAGAATGTCCAATCCTCCTTATCATAGGCCTTGTCAATGCCAATTTTAAGAGCTACATCTCTCTTATCACCAGACACCTTCAAATTCATGGCATGGACAATCTCAAAAGCAATCAACACATTGTCTGTTATCAATCTCCCTAGTACAAAAGCAGACTGATAATCTGAAATAATGGAATGAAGTAGATTTTTCAACCTATTAGCAAGGACCTTGGCAATGATTTTATATAGAACATTACACAATGAAATAGGATTCAAATCTTTGAGGCTCGAAGGATTATTCTATTTTGGGATTAATACAATATTGGTATCAAATAGATGCTCGGGAAAAACACCACTATTAATCCATGAAATGCAACTAGAATAAACTTCATTACCTATTAGAGGCCAAAATTTTTGAAAAAAAAAATACAGGATTCATACCATCAGAACCGGAGGATTTATCTGGATTCATTTGGAAGACTGCACTTTTAAATTCTTCTACTGAAAAAGGGGCCAATAATAGAGAGTTTTATTCATCTGAGACTTTGGCTGCCACCAAATTAACAACCGGTTCATATACTCCACATTCTGCTGCAAACAAATCAGTGAAGTAATTAAAACTAAGTCACTCATCTCCTGTTCACCAGTCACCCATCTCCCAGTGTCACCCATCAATGCTTTGACAAAATTCTTCTTCATTCTGGCTGAAGTATGTGCACGAAAAAATTTTGAATTACTATCTTCATATTGATGCCAAAATGCCTTCGCTCATTGCTTCCAATATGATTCCTCTTCAAGAAGCACCAAATCATATTGTCTCCATAGCTCATCCAATGATTGCGAACCATTTATTTCATCCCTGCACTTTAGAATACATGACTATATGTTGTCTAATTGTTTATGAAAATTAGTCCGCTCATTTCTAAAATCGACACTGAACCAGCAGACAACCAAGCGTCGCTCACAAACAGACATGACTTCATCCTCCAGTAGCCAGTGATTCTCAAACCAAAATTTCATTTTGCAATTCTGAGTAGGGACTGAGGCTTGAGTGTTTAATAATAGAGGAGAATGATCTGACACTGTTGAAGTCAGTGTTGTTAAGCTATGATCGGGAAACTTCAAGCACCATTTCAAAGTTGCAACCCCTCTGTCCAACCTATTTGAACCCAACTAGCTATAAACCTATCCCTCTTCCATGTAAATTGGTTTCCATGCAATGTTAAATCATGCAACTGACATATCTCAAGAGTATCCCGAAAACCATTCAACAAATATGAAGGTTGCGGCACCCCCTTTGTTTCTCCATTGGCAAGATCATGTCTTTGAAATCATCAATACACAACCAAGGCAAAGTACTACTGGTTGAGAGTTGTTGTAACAAGCTCCAAGAAGCTTGACGATTCTGCCTTTGCTGAAAACCATAGAATCCTATAAGTCGAGAAACCTCGTCCACTTCTCTAATAGCACCAATATAGTTTTGCATGAAACCAATTATCTCAACCGCTACCATATTGTTCCAGAACAATGCTATACCCCCACTTATTCCTATACAATACACAGAAAAAAAAAAAGACGAAAATCCACATATAACTCTAAGCTCTTCAATTCTACTAGCAACTACCAATTTTTCCATGAGAAAAACTAAATACTCCTTATTTCTCCGACACAAATCTCAGAGGGCTCTAACTGCCTGAGGATCGCCAAGCCTTTGGCAGTTCTAGATAATGAGTTTTATGATAAACCGGCGGGCCTAATGGATCAGATTAACCGATGACAAATTATCCTGCTTAGAAGCACGCGAGTTGTAAACTGAAGATGAGTCCAGTGTAACATTCACTGAGGAAGAGTTGGGCATAACCGATACTTGTTTTGCGTATTTCTTATTATCTTTGATAGGCAAGGGGTTCTCTCCTGAATCTGGCCCAATTAGTTAAGGCCCAAAATCATAATCCATATCATCCACCCCTTCTCGGTTAACACCAACTATATTAACGCCCTGATGAGTGGCAACCTTATCAGCTAAATCCGAATTTGAACTTCCCCCGTTAATCTCTCCTTGACGAGTCCTCCAAGTGTGAAATTTAGAATTACCATTCCCTGAGCATCATGCAACCACCTACTGGCCATGTCAAGATTCCAGCAAGGTTCAGCTCGTAAAGTGATATCCCATTCCATTCTCAACTCCTTCGAATCTCTTGATACACGAAGTTTGCAATAACTCTCTGATTGCCCAAGAGGTCCACAGGGAAAGCAAAAGATTGTAAGCCTTCCATGTTAAAAATCAACATAACATTCATTACCATTTGTTAGAACCAACTTCTTTCCACGTGCAAGGGGCCTCCTAACATCCACAGTAACCCTAACTCGCATATAGCTTTGTGCACCCAATGATAAAGTCTTTAGATCATTATCTAAATGGGAACCAGTAAACCCTCCTAAACATTTGGCTAATGATTCAATACCTACTAGAATCTTATGAACTTGGATCCAAAAGTCACACGAATTCAATTCCACCTCTAATGGTTTCTCTCCAGACTGCAAACGATGAGTTATCAATAAATGACGATTAAATGTCCATGAACCCCCAGCAACCAACCTCTCTACATCAACCTCATGGAAAAATCTGAATAGAATTCTCCTATCACCAATATCAGAAATATTTACTCCTCCAATCGGATGCCAGAGATCAGCTAATGAACTCCTCATTGTTTCAAATTTAACAACACTCTGCGTCAAGAATTTGCTAAACTAAAGAGAAATCATTACTCTTGGCTTGAACCTCCTTGTTTTTATCCATCCGCAAACCTTCTTCGTCCCTTGCATCCTGTAACAAAAGATCAGCAAAATCGTCCTTCATGAAAGAAATCCCAAAAGCGCCACAGTTAGTTTTTTAAAATCGTACTGCTAGAGCAGACATATGAAAAACCCTACTCGTGCTACTAAAGCAGACCAGATAATTAATAATATTTTATTTTTAACCACATGATTATTACATACTATTATTAAATCAATACTCACCCATATCTTATACTTTTTAGAAAAGTCTAGCCATCATCTTTCTCTCTGAATTTTCGTGTCATCATTTTATTAATAGAACTATTCATTTTTTTAAATATATTATTTAATTTTTATATTTTTTTTAATTTTATATTTTTTTATAATTTATTCTCAAATAATTTTTAAATTAATATAAATATATAATTTAACATTTTTATCTTATTTTTGTGTTTCATTTTTATAATAAAATTAAATATTATTTAAATTTCTTTTATGATATTTTATTCTTCAAGATTATAAGTCCTTTTAAAATAGAAATTATTTATAATTTTTTAATAAAAATTTATCCTTTTGTAATATAGGCTTGTCCTTTAATGATAGTATCATAAATAGAGGTATCTTTATCATATAGAAGATAAAAGATAATAAATAGAATGAGTATTTTATTAAAAGTTAGATTATTTATGACATATTATTATTATCTACTGTTTGAATTAAATAAGTTTAAAAAAATTTAATTTCAGTAATTTTACTAGTTACGTGTATCTTAAATATTTTAAAATTTTATTTGTAAATTATATATTTATTTTTTGGTTTATTAATAAAAATTTATTTTGTATTAAAATAAAGTTCCCCATTTTACTCTTTACAAAGGTTACTTAGGTAAGCAATTTTTAAATCGATAAATCAAGAGAGCAAATAAGATGGGCATATTTTTTATGAAAAATTCAGTGCAAGAGGCATTAATTTTCAACCAAAAAAGGTTGAGATGTGAATGAATTTAAAAGCATAGAAAAGAAAAATTCACAAACACCCACTAAATGATAAGAATACATCTCCTTTTTTAAGGGTATATAAATATAAATATATAGAGGCGATAAAGAGGCAAATTAAACATTAATTTAGGTGCCGCCCCATCTTTATTCTATTCATTGACGTAGACAAGTAAATGGAAATCATCACCGCCCCTATATTTAATCTTCCAGCAGAAAGGATACTTCTATATTTTACTTAGACAATATTATAACTAATAGTACTTTGAACCAGAGCTTCAATAATTCCTTAATATTAATTAATATATATTAACTTATTGGATGGTTTTATTTGTACAGCAGAAATTGTTATAATTATAGTAAATTTGTTAATAATTTTTTTAGAAAATCATTTTTATAATTATTAATGTTCTTGATTTATCTTTTATACCTTTATTAATTATTAATTTATTTTTTAACAACATTTCTATGCAAATTTTAAATAATATATTTATTTTTATAAACATTTATAGATACAATAATTTAAATAAAATATTATTATTTTCGTTATATTAATTAATAATAAAATTCTAAAACTAGATTAAAAATTAATTAATTAAAATAAAGTATTAAATAATATATCAATTTTGAAAATCTCAGTGTTTTACATTTTTTTAGAATATTATCTTATTTTTCTATATTTATTTACTTTTATATTAAAAATTATTTAAAATGTCTTTTTTATGGTTGTAAAAAAATTAGTTGATATTGTTAATTTTAATAGTAATTTAAGAAATGTGTATTTACCTACTGTTATAAAATATTATGAGAATAAATATTTTTTATTTGTGAATATTTATGTAAAATATTAATTAATTTATTTTTGCTTTTATACAAGTAAATAGAACTTATTCTTAAGTTTTAAATTTTAAAAATTTTTACTTTTCTAAAAGTTGTGATTTTCTTTTTTTTGTTGAGATTAAAAGGTGTGGTTTTCCTATTCTATTAATATTAATGATTTTTGTTCATTAATATCTTTCATTTAAATTAATTGCTGATTATCAATAATATTTTAAAGATATATAATTTTAACATATTAAGTATGAAGATAATTTTACCTATTAAAAAAATTATTAGTTAATTTTGTAAAAAATTGAATAATTTTGTTCTGACAATGAGGTTTTTTTTTTGTATTATATTTAAATTAATGTCCCATTCTTATTCAATCATATATAAATAGTGTCTTCCTTTGATCAAATTTTCACGAGTTTGTTTGGTTAAAAGTAGTATAGTATAGACTTTGGGTTATGCTGTGCAATTTTTGACAAATATGATTTTGTTAGTATTTTCCATTTCAAACTAGAAATTAATGCAACACATAAAACTTTAAATTTAAAAAACTAAAACTCTTCATTTAAAATGATTTTAAATTAAGGTTATATTATCACTTTGATGGTTGAATTTATATAAAGTTCTTATAATTTTGCATATGATACAATATGTATGTAATAACTCTTTTCTTTTTTTGAAAAAAAGGGGTTATCAAGGGAGAATGTGAGATTGGATGGCAAGCACAATAATAATCACACGAATAACACTTTTCAGCTAGACAATAGTTAATTAAAAAGACTTTTTTTTTTCTTTATTTACTTTATAATTCTACTCTTATAGTGCAATATATATACATATATATATATGTATATTGGCAGTTTAAATGAGTAAATTTTGAATTTTATGATTTAAAATTTCTTATATTTTATTATTTTTGTTAAAAAAATAAAATATTTTTAAATTTCACTTTAAGCCATATTTAATTTAGGTGCAGTCGTGCAGATGGTTTGCCTTAAATTATACTAACTATAAATATAAGGGCGGCACGAATCAAGCAAGAAGACAAAGGCAAAAAAAAAAGGCTAACTATAATACAGTTAATTATAAAGGTTTATAATTAATCAAGTAATTAAGGGTCTCTTTCATTCTTAACGCATTAGATTTATATGAAAGATACAATTAGATTTTCTTTAATATAATTAAAACTAATTTAACTAATTTTAAAAATTTTAGAATATCATATTTAAGATGATAATATATAAGCCTTAGAGAAAAATAAGTAAATATATAAATGAGGGTTGACATAAGTGATAAAAAAATTTATTGCCCCTTAAGTAAGGTTTCGAATTTGAACTTTATAAATAAAAAAAATTTAACTTAAAAAATTATTTTTTTTAAGATCCGATGGTGCTTGAATTAAGATTATTTAAGCAATATTTCATATACGGAATGAGTAAAAAAAATAAATGTATTTAGCATCTTAGCAGAGTAACTAATAAAAAGTAAAGAATTGCATATATTTCAAGCTACGAATTAATGCTGAATCTGAAGACTTTTTCTGAATTAATTTTCTCAACATTTATGCTCTGAATGCGAATGCCATGTTTAATTAAATAATTAAGGCCATAATTTGAACTTTATTTTAAAATAAAATATTTAGAGATTGGGAAATTGGGTTGGTCAACGCTTTCATTTTCAACCTTTTATTAGGAAGGTGGCATTGTGTAGTAAAGTGTATCAAAAACAATTTCTCAATGTCCATCCAACAACACAACAAACAAATTATCAAAATGAGAGAATTATCAAAGTGTCCCACTCAATTCTCATCTTCTATCATCCTAATCTCTCTATATAAAATACATATAAATAATTTCATATAATTTTCATTTTAAAGTTGTGCTTTTTGTTGTCCTAGCATCAATGGCTCACATAAATAAATACTATTTTTTGGAGAGAAATTTTATTGTGATATAAATATTAATTATAAGTGTTAAGTAAATATCAACTAAACATTAAACAAAATCTCAAATTAATACATAAATTAATAATTCATATTTATATCTTCAAACTGCGATTTAAAGTTTTCGATACCATTTACCTAGCTGTTTCGATGTTCCATTGAGAATAAATATTAAATATTAAATTATTATCAATGCCGAAGTCATTATATATATTAAATTATCACTGAAAAAATATTAAATTTTATTAAGAAAAATCAATGAATAATTATTTTTTATTATAAATGATTATAAGCTACAAATTTATGTTAATTTTTGTATGAATTAGAATTTATTTAGAAGTTCATATTAATTCACTTTATTTATATTTGAATAAAATTTATTAAATGATAACATTTGTAAAATAAATTATAAATAAATTATATTATGATTTTTTAAAATAGATTAATATTTTAAAATTAATTGGTAAATAGTAAAATTTATTTATGAGCTAACTTATGAAACATTTTAATTTACGTTTGAAATAATTTTTACATGATCATTTATTTTAAATATAACATGAGAGTTTTTCTGATTAAAAAATTGATTTATTGATCTGTTTCATATAAATATTCTTTTATTTTTCAAAAAAAGTAGTATTTATCTCATTTGATTCAAAGTGATATAAAATACGAAAATCAAAAATAAAAATATTAAAACTATATATATTTTAATTTTATTACTTAAAATAAACATAATATTTTTAAAATTTAAAAGGTAAAATTAATGGAAATATAAATTTTAGATAGAAACATAATTTGAAAAAATAGGAAGTGAAATACAATAACATTTAAAACTTTTAAATGTAGCACACCGAAATATAATCGAGCGGTAAATATATTTTTTCTGGATAATTTAGGATCGAATCCCCTCTTTCAATTATAATACTCAAAAAAAAAAACTTTTAAATGTATAAATTTAAAAGTAAAAAGTAAATTAAAGACCTATCAATAATTTAATAGGGCCGTCTTAAATATTTAAGGGGCCCTGTTCTTAGAGAAAAACAGAATAAATTAGACCCTATTCCTAACTTGAACCAAATTATTTTCAAAAATTAAAAAAAAAAGAAAAAAAATTATAATTTGAGACTGGATGGAGAGAAAAAAAAATTTTTGTCACTGGAGGGAGAGAAAAAATATATATATATTTAAATAAATATATTTACAAATTTTTATTTCATCTTGGGGCCCTGTGCAAGCTGGGGGCCCTGTGCAGTAGCCCAGTTTGCACAGGGCCTTCACCGGCCCTGTAATTTAACTGATACACTAATATATATTTTATCTATATCTAATATATAAAAGCTTAGGATTTCAAATTGAGTTTTATGTCGTCACGTCAGCAATTATATTAAATTGAAGCTTCACCTTTTTTCACGGTAAAGATGGCTTTAATATATATCTATATTCTGAAATAAAATGTCATATTTTTAAAATAAAACGTGAGTAATTTTATTTATTGACCCATTTAATAATTGAGAGCCATTTAATTCTGTTTCTTATCCCATTAAATGTGCATGGTTATAGCTAGAATACTATTATTTATTAACAATAACGTTTAAATTATGTTCATTAAAGCAAAAGAATTTTGAAAGACGCATAACAGTTATAAGCAAACAAATTCGAACCATTCTACACCCACCTAACAATTATATATATATAATCTATCCTTTAACAATATATGTATTTAACAAAATGAGCAAAAAAAAAACAAACAAACAAACTCCATAAAATTGATTGGTAGTGATTTTCGTAAGCCAAAAAATTATATTTAGAATAATATACAGATAAAAATAAAAAATAATATAAATAAAATATTAATATGTAATATGTCTTTATATTTTTAATTAAAAATATAAGATTATGACAATAATAAATTCATACAACCATCTGAAAGCCATCGAGTTATTTTAATTAAATCTATATCTATACCTAATATATAAAAGCTGAGGATTTCAAATTGAGTTTTATGTTGCCGCGTGAGCAATTATGTTAAATTGAAGCTTTTCCTTTTTTCACAGTAAAGAAGGCTTTAATGTTTATCTATATTCTGAAACAAAACATTATATTTTTGAAACAAAACGTCAATAATCTTATTTATTGACCCATCTAATAATTGAGACTCATTTAATTCTGTTTCTTATCCCATTAAATGTGCATAGTTAAGCTAGAGTAATATTATTTATTCACAATAACGTTTAAATTAAGTTCATTAGAGCAAAAGAATTTGAAAGATGCATAACAGTTATAAGCAAAAAAAATTCGAACCATTCTACACCCATAACCTGACAATTATATATATATATATATATATATAATCTATCCTTTAACAATATATGTATTTAACAAAATGAGCAAAAAAAAAAAGACAAACAAACATACAAACTTCATCCTTTTTACTATATGAAGTTATAATCAACATATTCAGCATATTTAGAAATTATAATATATAAAATTAATTGGCAGCGATTTTCATAAGCCAAAAAATTATATTTAGAGTAATATACAGATAAAAATATAAAAAATAATATAAAAAATATTAATATGTAATGTGTCTTTATATTTTTAATTAAAAATATAAGATTATGACAGTAATAAATTCATGCAACCTTCTGAAATCTAATCGATTTATTTTAATTAAAAATATAAAATTTTAAGAAATTTTTTCTTATATACTAATTTTAATATAAGATATAATTATTAAATACTATTAGTAATTAATATTTATTGAATAATAAAAACTTAATACATGAACTAAATTAATAAAATAGCAAATGAATAATAATTTGAAACAATGAAAAAAGTCATTTCTCTATCAATGAAACAATGGTCCCTATGTATTTCTATCAATGTAAATTCATCGAGTACTTAAATTCTACTACAATATAAATTAAGAACTATAATCAATTACAATTAATTGCAAGAGTTCTCCTATTAATTATGAAAATCAATTCTTAAGAATTATATTGAGATAAATAATTAATAATCCTTCACATGTCAATCTTCAATGTAAAACTATAGACTTTGCTTGGTTGCGACTTCCCGCGTTCCATGTAATCAAGTTATACTTTTGCATGAAGAGATTATAGAAACATAAAAAAAATTAGCTCTCAATAAAAATATTCATAATTAAGGAATCTACTTAAATACAGTTATTATCAATCATAATTAAAATTTATTTATCATAAGACAAATCAATTTACCTGTCATAATATTAAAATTTAATATACAATAATTCAATCATAAATTTTCAGGTGCAAAGAATATAAAAAGTCCAATCATACATAAATACAATCTTGCATAAAAAAAATCAACACAATTTTAATTTCAAGTTAACCTTTTTGAAGAAATACAAATTGCTAATATAGTTTGCTTTTTATGAATGTAAGTTCAGCAATTATTTTCTTTAGTCAATAATGATTAACTTAACAAGTAATTTCAGACATTAGAATCAATCTATTCTTCATCGTGTTTCATACTTACAAATATATAATAAGGTTAGCTACATTTATGATGACTTTTATAGGTTTTTAATTATTCTTTAACTTTTAATAATGATAATAATGATGTATATGAAAAATATACTTTGAATGTTTTATAAGTATTGAAATATTTGTCATGATTATATGTTAAATAAAAATTCTTTAATGTCAATAGAATATATAATTCTATTTTCTCTCTTACCATATCTATTAGGTAAATCTCTTCTTTTTTATAACAAAAAAAAATTCTTTAATATCTTTTATTTTTTTATATTTATTTATCCATATATTAAAATTTCTTTGATATGCATATTCAATTGTTATTATACTTAAAAAGGCATATTAACAAATATAAAATAAATATGTATATTTTTCCCATAAAAAAATGCATATTTATTTATATTAAAAATAAAAATAATATTTCTCATAAAAAAATTAAAATTCACGTATCACACGAGTTTATGACTAATTAATATTAAAATATAAATTTGTAAGCACCAAAATAATTCTAATGGAAGCGTATAATATACAATAATTCTAATGAAATAACTTTAAATTTGACATCATTACCTAATATTTATATTTTATTTGTCTTATATTGACAGATATAATTTTTATTTTATAAAAAATATTTATTTTTAAGACATATAAATTTATGTTCTTATTTTAATATAATATATATTTATTAAATATTTCTCATAAGTATTATTAAACATGAATGGAACAAAAAGTTAATTTATTAATTAGTTTATAAAAAATAATTAATGAGAGATAATTGAAAAAATATATCAATAATTTAGAAAAAATATATATAAATTATGAGTGGGTCACCTTATCCCTCGGTTATTAAAGTGCAGCCGCCCCTGATTATTGACACATGCATTTGATTTAGATTTTAATTACTTTTAAAAGAAGAATTGTTGTTATAGAATCTCACCATCAATATAAATATTAAATATATATATTAATCAATCGAGAAAATGAAGAAGGAAACATACAAGGAAAATATTTCACTCATTTATTTTATAATTTAATTTGAAAAGCATGTCTTCAATTAAATGTTTATAATTATAATTGATTTCACAAAATAGATAAATAGATTATTCAAATAAACTCTTAAATTATTTTAGTTCCCTCATATGAATTGATATTATTTTGACTAATAATAGTTATTTTACTATTAAGAATTTTCTGACCTGTAAAAAAATTAAAAAATAAACCGAAAAATAAGAAAAGAAAAGTGGACTGATAGTGATAATATATATATATATATATAGAGGAAATAGTTTCGTCAGCTTAGCTCAACGGTCAAAGAAAAAATAAAAATCTGCGGTCAAATTTTTTTTTTTTGAGATATTTATTTATTTATTTTTAATGTGGAAAGGAAAATATAAAATAGGAAAATATCTTATAGTGTACCTTGCCCAGAATCAGAGGATTTTTAATGTCAGTTTTTTCTTTTTTTTTAAAAAAAAAAGTGAAATCTAGTGTCAGAAAGGTAAAAAAAGCAATGGGAAGTGCATGTGGGTAAATCAGATCTCATGATTATTAATTTAATATTATGAAATTTAAAAATTAAAATTAAATTAAAAATCTTAATTAAATAAAAAAAGAAAGAAATAAAAACAAAAAGCAAGAGAAACACGCAAGCTCCCTGCAATGGCAATCTGCTAAAACGGGGGACTGATTTCAGCTAATGCATAAATAGGGTTTGCGTAAGCGATATGTCAGTGGACAGCTCTAATCTGCATCAGCATCATGTTTGCTGCACCTGCACCCACCATCACCATCAACACCTCCTCCCACCAATCCGGCCGTCATTTCACCTCCCTTAACCACCGATTTGACCCTTCATTCTTTAATTATGTGGTCCGCACACCACCTCCATCATTAAACTACTTTCTTTTTCTATCTAAATTTAACTCCCTTTTTTTTTTCTTTTTTTTTATTGAAGATTTATTCTTGTTTTGTTATTAATGATTCAGTCATTAACTTCTATAATTCTCCTGTCTTTTACTCTATATTTGGAAATAAGAATAAAAATGAAAAAATTCAGTAAATCTTACTATTCTTCTTTATTTTATTTGAGTAGTTTTATTCCTTTCTTATCTTATTTTTCTTTATTTTCTCTTCAATTTAAAGAAAATTAATAAAAAAATATTTATTTAATTATTTTCCCTTTTTTCCTCTTTCATAAATTTCTTTTTATTCTCCTATTCTATCCCATGTGAATAAAGAGTTAATAATTTTTTCTATTATATTAAAAAAAATATTTTTTAAGAGCTTATTACCTTTTTTAAGAATAATTATACTGGTAATACTTGAATTTTACAGTTTTATTACTTTAATATCAATTTTTATTTTAACCAATCACACTTGTGAAAATTCAAGTTCTTTTTTTATCAAAATTTCCAGGGAAATTAAAATATATTTTTATTTAAGAAAGGATATTATATACTTAAAATTTCATTTATCTCAACCATTAGGGCTCTATCTAGCTGTACATAAAAAAAAATCATTATCTCATTTAGGGTTCTATCGAGCTGTACATACAAAAAATAATTATTTCATTTATTTCATTTATTTTATTTTTTAATATCTTTTATTTTCTTATATTTAAAATTTAACAAAAAATTAAAAAATATATATATGATAAAGAAAGAAAAAGATAAACATATGTGATAACAAGGTAAGCTCTTAAGCACTTTTAGCTAGATTTAAGTTCTGTTGTTTGCTCCCTTATCTATAAAATAGGAGAATAAATTTAACTTAAATACAAAAATTTTAATACTTAAAATTAGTGTTCAATTTATTTATAAATAAGCGAACTAAAAGGATTAAAAATGATTAATTAGAATTTATTCTTATTTATAGTTAAAGAATTAATGATAAAATTTAAGTGTGTTAATAAAATTTTAATATCAGTATCATATAATGAGTGTATTGAACATTTTATAATCTTAAGAAACTCATTTTACACTTATCGTATCCTTAATGACTTAATATTTCGATCTAGGCAGGCCCGTACAGCTTAGGCTCGGCTGTTTGTTTGCTATATAAAGGTGGATTGTTCACCAGTCTAATATCAAATTAGAGCATGTATCATTATGAATTAAATGAAAAATAATATGACATTTTAATAAAATAATGAAAATTTAGAGCTAAATGAATAATCCAACAGGAGATAACAATCCGTTCGAAATTTTGACTCAAAATAAAATAGAAATAATAAATTAAATAAATTATTTGTTTAAATAATACTCCATTCCTATCATTTACATAGAAAAAATAAAATGGACACGAAAATTAAGAAAATTTCACTTTTTTTATCTCTATTTACTTAAATATTTCTAAAAAAATATCCCTCAAAACCTACTTTTAAGGCAAGAATATAAATGGTATTTTATCTCATTTCACTCTCCAAAATTTATCTAAAATGACATATTTTCTATATAAAAAATATACTAAAAAAGAAAATTTTTTCTATGTAAATAATACGGAGGGAGTATATATAATTAGTTAAATTTTAACGATAAAATAAATTTTTTTTTTTTGAAGGATGACAAAATAAATTTTATAACCTAAAAAATATTAGAAATTATCAGCTGGAAAGGGAACAGATGCAGTGTAAGTGGCAGCACCGCAGGATTATTGGGAGTGGGCCCCTGCTCACGAGAGAATCTGTCTGGCAGGATAGGAGGTCAGGCGGTCTAACGCTACAGACATTAATAAAACACAAACTGCTTGATTTTTTTTATAGAGAAAATTTTATTATATTATTGTCTGTCGTACAGGGACTCCGTGATTCTGTCGGTGACTGCGGCGGCGCAGAGACGTCGTTTTAAACACCGTCGCATGTCGAGGGCACAGCTTCTTTATTACCCATTAACGGTGACGTTAAAATGCAGGATCTTATCTTATCCATGGTATGCTGTTGGGAAAAGTCATCCCGATGCTCATTCATTTGAATATATATTTTTTTACACATTTGGATATATATTTAGTTCCTCATTATTATTAAAATTAAAATACACATTATTTTAATAATTAAATTTAACAGTCGTTTTTTTTTCATCACGAAAGTAATGCGATGCACTTAATATAAAATAAAAAGACGGACAAAGTATAATGGCTTCCTTTTCTCCTATAATGTTTCGTGGACATGCATGTGTTTATGTATGGCAACAGCATCGCATGATAATGAGAAGACGAGACATTATAATATAATATAAAATTAATAAAAAATAAAAAAAATGATGATGGTGGGGTTTTGTGTACGTGAATGTTGACTGGGTCTATAAAGACTTTCTGGACGCCCCAGAGGCAGAGGCAGGGCAGTCTCATCAATGTTGTCGACCTATAGCAAAGTTCATTGTCTTTCCTAGTCAGTCTTTTTTACTTTTTCTTTTTCTTTTTCAAAAAAAAAATAATAAATGAATATTTTTATTTATAATTTTATGTAATATAAGACGTCATATATATATATTTTTACAAATTTAAATTCAATTAAAATGTAACTCAAATCTTTCAATTACCAGTAATTACAAACCTTTTCTTGTTTAATAATAGTACATTATAGTTACTTAAAAAATTTTCGAATTTGAAATTTAAAAAAAATGAGGTGAACATAACTCATTAAAAAAAAATTATTTTATCAAATGAAAGTTGAAAGTCTAATTGGAACATAAGATTCGTAAATGTAGGGCCTCATCGACGTGATTAACGTTTAATAAAGAAAGGAGAGTGGAGAGAGCAATACCAGGATTGGAAGAAGGAAATAATAGTTTTAAGAAACAATGGGCCGACAGAGTTTTTTTTTTTTTTTAAACGAACATGATTTTGAGTGTACTGCTTTATGATGAGAAGTAACACGTGTAGAAGGGAGGTAGAGCCGCACATCAAGCCTTTGCGGTGGCTTTCATTAACCAGAGGAAGGTGGCGCAATCTTGCCCGCATATTGTCTGCCCCGCACTTTTTTTTGTCATTGGATATGGTGGGTCCTACATACTTTTATTCTTTTTTTTTCCTGCCCGCTTAATATTTAATGTAATTAAGCACATTTCCTTATCTGCTAATTACTATATTTTCTCCCCTATAAACCCGCATAACAAATTATATTAGTATTATGGGATTAACATAATAATTAATAATATTGTACTAAATCTGATTATTATGAGAAAAAAAAAGTAAATAAATAAACTAAATTTTGTCAAATGGGAGATATGAATTGAATTGGGGAAGGGACCAGATGGTGAATGATGGAAAATTGAATCGGTGTGGAAGAACACTGGTGTGAAATGCGGAAGAATCTATAAAAATATCACGTGTATAAACAAAGGCACCAATTCTTAAGGAAGAAAGCAATTTGTCAAAGTGGGATGGGACCCAAAACGAATATGAATATGATATCCGCCAATTACAAAAAATCTCTCTACTCAACAAAAGAAAATAAAAAAAAAATAGACAATAATATCTTGGAATTTCATTTTATTTCATTTCAATTTGTTAATTTTTCTTAATAATAATCTTCCTATTCCAGCTGAAAAAAGCAAAAAAAAAAAAAGCAAAACATAACAATCATAACAAATATTGCCATTTTAGAGGATGTTTATCAAAACTTAAAAACTGGTCAAAACTGATTATAAATAATTTTTAGATTATAAGTTGTTTATTTAAATGTTTCTAAAAACTTAAATAGTAGATTATAATATGATTTTAATCAGTTTTTAAAAGTTGGGTTTTGCTACTTTTTTTTAAGTATTTATTTTTTAAACAGTTTTGACCAAAGAAAAGATCATACTATCACTACCTAATCTTTAATATTCTAAATAAATTTTATTAAATAATAATTATTATTATTATTATTATTATTATTATCAAATAAATTTTATTAAATAAATTATTATTATTATTAAATAAATTTTATTATTATTATTATTATTGCAAAATTATTATTATTATTGCAAAATAAATTTTGAAAAATAAATTATTATTATTATCAAATAAATTTTATTAAATAAATTATTATTATTATTATTATTATTATTATTGTAAAATAAATTTTAAATTGACATTTAAAAAATTATTTTTATACAATAAATAAATTTATGGACAGTTTGGTCATTTTGACAGTTTCTGCGATTAAAAACTGATTATAAACTGATTTTACAGAAACTCTTAACTGATTATCAGCTGATTATTAACTAGTTTACAGAAACGCTTAACTACTTATTTTTAATCTGATTATAATTTAAAAATCACTTATTCACAATAAGCTAAAAAGCTCCAATTTTGAGAAACACCCTCTTAGTTTTGATCCCTTGAAAACTATTTCCTGGTGTACATCTAAATAGAGCAACCAAGGTTCAAGGTGCTTTTTCTTTCTCAAAAAGGGCTATTATGCTTGTATTCAATTTAAATCCTTAGATGGAGCTTCACTTCCACCAAACCTGTTTTTTACAGCACTTTCATAGAGGAAACCTGTATACTTAGTCCACATTTGTCGCAATTCTTCCAAATTCAAAATAAATTTAGCATCAGTTTTCAGTATATCGGTTGATGATCAACCTCGTAATACGTTTATCGTTTATAGATCCTAATACTATTTGCCAAAAGTAGTTTTTTGTCTGGCCTTTACATTTCATTTAACAAAGTGGTAACAAATCACTGACGATTCTCTCCATCACTTGAACCAGGACGAACATCCAAATTGAAATCCTCAGTGACCTCCTCAGCAATTCTCCACCTGCAAAACCCATCTCCACATCACCACTGATAGTATAACTCCTAAGCTCCGATATGGAATGATGAATTGACAAATGCAAGAATTCTAATCAAATTAGTACCTTCCAAGAACAACCTTTCCTTCCTTGTACTTTTGGTTTTTGTCATGCGCCGCCAATTACACCAGATCATGTCATCAAGGGATATAATATTATGTTACCAAGGAAAAAGTTCTATGCTGATTACACATCATTCATGGAGACAAAATTTCAACGCAGGCATAATATTCTGAAGTCGGGGAGAGCAGATATTTCCAGCAATTTTTTTTTTTACATTTCATACATAATGGCAGCATGTGCTACAGCATCATTTGCTAGTAAATTAATAATCAGATAGAATAAACTTTACATATTTCCACCCAAGAAGTCCACAGCAACAGCAAAATATATCTTCAACAGTACGCATACCAGAAAGCATCATCCTCTCCTCTTCTGGCCCAACTTTTATTTTCACCCTAAAGGCAGAAGTTGGATTCTTATCATAGGAAAATTCTGTTAGTTTCCTCATGATACCATGATACAAGTAAAAAGAATTTTCAATCTCCATTTCAGTTTTTCTTGTACTTCAAAAGTTCTGGCATTATATGACATCAAATTTAAACATAAACCAAATGCATCAAAAGATTATATACTTCAGTTTAATCAGTCCAACAACTTATTCAGATACCAAAAACCCTGCTGATGTCCTTATTATAAAGGGGTACAGTATAACAACGAGGGACTTTGCAGTAAGTCCAGTATTTAAAATATCAGAACAAGATTTATAAAAACAAGTAAGGAACCATTTTCAGAACATCATCAACAAACCCAAAGAGCATAATCGATCGTCTATATACCTTTTAGGCCTTGTATCCGATTGGTTTACCAAGTAAACAAACACACACACACACACACACTGACACACATAAAAACTGAAAAACTCTTCTCAACCACGACACATCCACTTGGTCAGTTCTCCAGAGAATTACCACAACAATGTAAAGTTATCAACATAAGCACATGCAAACTAATATAAGAACAGCAACAACTTACACATTGCTGAATAGGTATCCCCTCCCTTTACGACAATTGAAAGTCTGATGCATCAAAAATCAGAGAGTCGAGAAAAAATGCCTCGCTGAAATAATATGAATACTGATTTAAAGGTAGCATATCATGGGTAAAGACCTGAAGTTATTTAGACCATAATGTTTGCTACTTCAACTTTTATCATAATGCTCATGATTTTGGCTGAGTCATTAGTACTTGCTGAAACTGCTTGACTGCAAACCACCCACTTAAATTTCTATTTTTAGGCCCAAATAAGCAATATTCTTTCTGATTAACAAGAAGCATATGCTTGAATAAATTTTAAAAACAGAAAAAGACAAATGGGCAGCTCCATAATAAGATTTCTCTCGCCATTTCCAATACAAAAGAAAACTAATTTCACAGCTGGACCATATATTTATAAAGTGCAAGAATGATTGTTTAATAAATTGAAAAGCAAGGAAGAGCCTCAGAACTAATAGTAATTGGAGTAAGAAGAACATCCTAATAACCCATGCTAAAATGAAAACCCATCCTTATCTTCCCTTGTGTTCTTTAATAGCAATTATAATATCACAAACATAATAATTTCTACCAGTATCTCAAGTTCCAGACATGTCTGACATAATCTTCCGGTTGAATTCCGGTGAATTGAAAATCACAGGCTACAATATAAGTTTCATGTTAAGCAAATCTGCCCAGTACTAACAAATTGATGAAGGGTAGCATCAATATCTCTTTATAAGAGTTTCAAGGTTTTCAGGTCAATAACTAAAACACATATTTCTCAATAACAAACAAATATTAGCCAAATTTCTTTGCTTTTCAATTATTTTCTTGTATATGACCAATGCAAAGAGAATAGTTCAAGAGAAATTTTCATAGATTCTATTACAGTGAAGTTACCTGCCCTGTAACTCTAATGCATGCAGCTGCTCACAAACTCGATCAAATCGTTATTTGGACTTGAAAAGGCCATCACCTATTTAACATCCCATCAAAGTAAATCCACAGAAGAAAGGCACTAGGAAACACAGAATAATTGTTGTCAAAACTCGAAGTGGCTTACAAAGACATTTTCCATTGCACAAAACTAAAAGCTCCAAAATTCATGATTATTTATCAGCTAAAGAGAAAACAAGTAAATAAAGAAAGCTTGCAAGAGTTAAATTGTTGCCTTCCAAAAGCGCAACAAGTCAAGCACATTGCAAGACACATTGTCTAAGTTATACCAGCAGAAGTCATATCTTTCACCCTTGCCTACAGCTGAAAATATCTTTAAAATATTATTCGCTAACTTATAAAGAAGCACCTAATATTGCACTCATTTCCCATATTTCAAATAATGATAAGAAAGCTGGCTAGCAAAAATAATGGTAAAATTATTTTGCTCATATTGTTTAAAATTCTTTAAGGTCATTATATGATATAATATTATTAAGAAATGTCCCAAATTTGAAAAAGACGATCAATCAAAATCCAACATCACCAGGAATAGGTTTCACACCAAAATTGAGACATCGGTTTTGCCAAAAAATCACATTTAACCTCAACAAGATTGAACACACTATACCAAGAATATAATCCATGAATGACCCAAAAATAAAATCAAAATACCCACAGATTGAACACACTATACCTATTCTCATCGAAACAACAAATATACAAGCTCCGCTACTTCTTTTATTAAGGGAATAATCTGTGGCAAAAAAATTACCCAAAAAAAAAGAAACAAAATATCTTGATAAATCAAAGAAAATTCTGATTCTTTCACTAATTATGAACATAAAAGTCGAAAATGAAAAGGGAAGAAAGAGGGATTAAGATACCCGAGAGAGAACATCATCGGCGAGAACAAGAGAGGTGTCGCAGAATCGGCAGCGGTAGCACCTGCCTCCTAAATCAACCAGGAATATTCTGCCCATTAGCTCCAAGTTCCTATCTCTACTCCCGCATGCCAACCACCCAAACCGAACTTGTATTAGTTTATTTTTGACAAATAACAATTGCCAAATCGAAACACAGTTTATGCTTTAGCCCAAGCTTACGTTTCGACCACCTCATGCTCTATTAATTGCAAAAAATTATGTGTGCAATTTCATTCAAATATACATAAATATATAATATATTTATTCAGTTTGATAGGTCGGGTCAGATTACTTGTAATGCTGGGTTAGGCTAGCTAATAGTCCAAATAACCTAATTTAGCCCGATCTAAAATACTTGAGTATGCCTGGCGCGGCGCAAAACGAGCTGGATCATCATGTTTGCTATGTCAAACAAATATTGAAACAATGAAATAGGTGCTCAACAGTTCACTTGCTGCTCAACTCAATTTTCAATTTTCATGCATAACCATAATGAGAAAATGTTTGGTAAATAGTGTATAAAGATAATTACTTTGTCAAAATAATTATAAAATGTATATTATAGAATACATAAATATTATTTATGTATTATTGATGTCATTAAATTAAAATTGATATATTAACATTTTTTTGCTATATTAGAAAGTAAACTTACAAATTCTCCAATTCATGGACAATTTGGCTGGATTAATTAGAGTCCTCGTTCCTCAAAAAGTTAAATTGTCTTCTTTTTTTTTATTATCAATTTGTTTCGTTTTATCACTTTGCGTCACCACTTCACACACATTATCATTTTTTTTTTTCATGTTTCATAAAGAAAAGACATGGTGCATGATAAGACACCATATTAGCTCCTAAGAATAATGTAATCTCATGATATGACAAATTATAAGACATGCCACGATGTTTTAAAAGCTGACATGTGTTACATCAGCTCATTTTTAAATAATTAAGCTTCAAAAAAAATAGATTATTTTTATAAATACTCTAAATATTTTTATTTTTTATATTTTAAATAATTTTATGACTCCAATTATTATTGATGTAATATATAATTATAATTATTAATTATTTTCATAAAATAATTATTTTAATAAATTAACTTTTTAAGAGAATTGATGCGGTGATAATATAGTGTTATGTCAACTCCTAAACTGATATGACATACAATATTATTTATCATATCATATAATATGTCATTTTTAAAAATTAATATGGTACCACATCATACACTATATTAGCTTTTTGTTAGAAAAATAGATAAAAATGGATGAAAAAATGATAATTTACATGAAATAGAGACTTCAAAGATTACAATATGATAAATTAAAGATGATAATAGATATTAGTAACTTTTGGAGAGATGACAAATAAAATTCACTCCCAACATAGCCTATAAAATTATTAAAATAACATTATATATTAAATTGTGAATTTTTTTAAAAAAATGCTAATTAAGAGGGTTTATTCTCTCTTTAGATTTAGACCTGTGTCTTAAAATCCTAAGGTATCTATTTGAGATCTGAGGTCTATTAGGCACTAGTCTTGGACATTTCAGCATGAGTGAGCCATGGACTTAGGGAATATGTTGTGGTAATTTCACTCATTGTCCCTCATGTACATCATAAATAATAATTAATATTTTTTAAAGAATATCATTTATTCTAATTTTTTATGTTTTAAAGAAAAAGGAAAATATATTATTTAATTTATAAAAAATAAGAAAACTTTATTATTTAGAAATTAAAAAAAAAAAAGAAAATAACTATACAAAGGGTAAAATAGTTGAAAACATTATTTATAACAAAAAAAATGAAAATTTACCACGATAATTAATCTCTCCTATTTTCATGGTATAAATTCATTAGACTTTCAAATAATGAAACTCTTATTACATCTCAAAATATTGTTCATTATGACAGTGCAAATCCCAAAAAAACTATACATTTTCTTCATATTTCTAGTTTTGTCATTGTCACTAGCATTTGCACTGTTTATTTATCAAATTAGCTTTCCATTTTACCTGCTATAGTGTTACTTGCTTTCCCTTCATAAAGATTAAGTTAAATGGTAAGTTAACAGTGATTTTTTCTTTTATTACTTTTTACATTCTTTTATCTTTATTTTTTTAATATTGTTTTTTTCCTTTTTATATATATATTTTTAATATTTTTTAACCTTTTATATATTTATTAATTAAATGTCATTTTCTTAATCTTTCTTTATGTAAATATAGGCCTTGAAGTTATTAACTTTTATTTTATTTTTTAACTTTTGAGCTATTATATTTTACTCTTAATTAATTATATTGTTTATTTTTTACCCATGCACGATTATAGTATTATTATTATTATTTATTAATAGTAGTATATATTCTAAATTATCTAGAAGTCATTATTTCAATAAGAGTGACTTCTCAAATTTTTATTTTTATTTTTTATTTTAAATTTTAGTAGGCTTTGTGAATCCTAATTTTTTAAAAAATGGCTTTTCAAATTTGTAGCTTTTATTATTATTATTTTATATAAACTTTTAAATTGATAATATAAATTTAATTATCTTTAAAATAATTTAAAATAAATATATTATCGATTATAATTGGATTTAGAGTTTTATATTATTTGACTTTTTTTTAATATATTTTTACCCACTTAAAAATATTTTTATCATAATAACTTAGTTTAAATCTCAATATATTTATTTTTTTTATCACATTCATATTTCTCTTTACTTATATTATTTTTCGATGAATTTATAATTTTTCTCAATAATTTAACTATTTTTTTTGTATCTAAATCATTAATTTCAATTACTTTCTAATTTTTCTTTTTAATTAAAATAGTAAAATTAAAAATTAATATTTTTTATCAACAAATTCTCATATTAATTTAATAATTTTTTTAATATATTAAATATATTTGTTATAAATATACATATAATATGTGAATATAAAAATTTTATTATTATGTATATTGATACGTATAATATTAATTTTAATATTTATTATAAATAATATTAAAATATTAAAAACCGCAGCATAATGTGGGCTAAATTTATTTACTTATTATATACTAAAACTCCACCCATTTTTTATCTTCCTTTTGGCCGTACATATCTCAAAAAACCACATCCTTTTTCATTTTTTTCCGTTTTTATCTCTACTTCCATTTTACTATTTTTTTCTTTTTTTTTTCCTTTTCTTTTTTTCACTTCCCTCCACGTTCTTAACATGCTGATTGATGCTCCCTATTTTGCCTATTGCATTTTTTTTTTCTCTTTTTACTTCCCTCTACGTTCTTTTTCACTTTACTATTAATAAATTTTCTAAAAATTGTTAAAAAGGACACATAATAAGAAATTATTTTAAAGAAAATATTAATTTTAAATAAATATAAATAATATAATATAATGAATTATATAAGAAAAAAGTATTTTTTTAAATTATAGTTCATTATAATTATTAATATAATTTATTTTTATTTATTAATATATCTTTACAACATTATATTAATAAATTTATGTATTATGTGTGTCTATATGTTAGGCTTTTTTGTAATATATTTACGCTATTAAGTAGTATGAAAATGACCAAACTAAAATTATATTTTTACTTTTATAATTTATAAAAATGAATAAATAATTAATAAATAATTTATCTAAGATTTTTATTTTTTGTAATTTTAAAAAGGTTAAAATATGAAAAAAAAATACCAACGCATAATATTTTACTTAAGAGTTTATATTCCTCATTGTATGAATTGAATAAAAATTTATTTTGTCCAAAATAATTAAAAAAAATAAAAACAATCTATTTTCATTTATTAAAAAAATTTAAACTCTTGAGATAGTGATATGCCATCTACTTTTACGATTTTATATTGAATTTACTGTATAATTTACTAAAATATTTTTTTTAAAAATAATATTATTTTTTATAACTAAGTAAGATTTAATATTCAATTTATTTTTAATATATTAGACATATTTTATTATAAATATTTTTATAATATACGAATGTAAGAATTTTAATAATTTATATATTTATATGTATAATGCCATTTTTATATATAATTATATTAATATATTAATTATTTATTTACTTAAAATAACATAAAATATTGTAAATGAAATGAATTACATTATATTATAAATATTTGTATATACAAATATTATATATCTGTATATATACTAAAAGTGCTCCCCAAATAAATAGTGCATTAAAAAAAACCTGTCTTTAAATTTTCAATTTTATGTTTGTTGGCTTTTTTTTTTAAAACTATTTTCGTTCATTTTTTTTATTACCATCGCGCCCCTCCTTCTCATGGGTTATACTTAATAAATGTCATGTCATGTGTACATGTATAAACACTTCCAAAATTAAATAAATTAATGAATTAAAACATATAAATTGAATTAAATGAAATATTTATTTTTTATTTAATATTTAAATTACTCATTTATAACTCATATTTTTTATTAATATCTTGATTAATATTAAATGGTAGATATGAGTCAAAAAATTTACAATTAAATTAAACATTTCACATATATAAGAATGACAGTAATTATTATTTCATTGATTTCAAATTTATAAATATATTTTTTATGTATTCTAAGTTATAAGTTATTATTATATTCACATTCAATATTATTTATTATAAAAATTTAGTAAAAATATCTTATATTTAAATAAGAGTATAATAAAAATGTATAAATATTTATTTTTAGTAAAATTTATTAATTTTTATAAAATAAAAAAGTATATCAATAATTCAAAATATAAAAAGTGTTTTGTATGTTTGCATAATTAAAGGAATTGTGCTAACAAATTACTAAATCAATTAATATTAGTGAATATAAGCATATAAATTTATTCACATTGTGCAGTAATTTATAATATTTTATATTATTTTAAATAAAAAATATTTATATATTAATATAATTAGTACATAAAAAATATTATTATATATTTAAATGCACATAATATTAAAAATTTTCTTATATATTATAAAAAATATATATAATAAAATATGTCTAATATATTAATATATTTAAAATTGAATAGAAAGTTTGTTAACCAAAATACATTATCAAAATATTATTTTTTTTTTAAAATAAGATTCATTATTTTGAAGGTCAAATAAATTTTATAGATTATGAAATCTTACAAAGATATTATTATCCGGTATATAAAAAATTCACAATTAAAATTTTATTAAAATATTTGACATCATGTTATTAGTATATAATAATATTTAATAATATTATTAACTTATCGTTATATATATGTAAATATTAACAATATGAATGGAATGAAATAAATGACGTTGAGTTATAAAATTACTATTCTTGATTTCAGTATTTGATATTTATTGGTAATTGTTATAGAGAAAAAAAAACTATCATACTTTAATTTTATCATTTTATATTTTTTAAATATTATTTAGTTGGAACATAGAAATTAAGTCAAGAAATATAATTTAACACTGTATCATTTATAATAAGATATCTTTAATATATTAAGATATTTTTTTATTATTAGTGCTTGAAAAAAATTAAAATTGTGTCGTATCATATAAAATTTTTAAATATTATAACTTAATTAATAAATAACATTTCAAATTTTAACCTTTTAATTATAATGGATATATAAATATCAAGATTAAAAATTAACTAATTTAAAAAATTTTAATTTATTAAATATATATTGATGCTAATAACACTTTGGTTAATAATAAAAATGAAATTGAGATTTTTTCTAAACAAAATTATAGACTTGATTATACATGCTAAAACTCCTACATATAATGAATAGTAAAAATCCTAAAAAATAAAGCTTTTATTTTTATTTCCCAATTTGTTATTTTTTTTCTTGTTTTCTTTTAACTAAACTATTTTTTTTTGCTCTCACTTTTCCTTCTTACCATGTTATATAAATTATATGTATAATTTTATTTAATATTTTTTCTTTTTATACCAAACAATTTAAATGTAAAATTAATTTAAAATATTTAATTTTAGATGTTGAGTTTATTTATCCTTAATTCATTTTGTTTTCTCTTTTAATTTTTAAGTGTTATATTATGCTCTTAATTAATTTTATCTTTTTTTAACTCATAAGTTATATTATTACTACTACTACTACTACTATAGAAGTTATTGATTCAATAAAAATGAATTTTTAAATTTTTTACCCTTTAATGCATTTTATGAATTAATTTATAGAATAATGACTTTTAAACTTTTAAACTTTGTTATTATTTTTAATTTTAAATTATTAATGAACAATATAAAGTTAATTATTTTATAGATAATTTAAAATGGTCATGTTATTATTATATATGGATTTATATTTTTTTAATTGTTCACATTATTTTAAATAGATTTTTGTTCATTTAAAATTATTTTTAATTACACCAGCTAAATATAAATTTTAATATAATTATTCATTCTTTTATCATTCATATTTTTTTAATCATATAATTTTCAGTTAAATTATATATATATTTTTTGCTTTTGTTAAAAAAAATTAATAACAAATTTTTACTTATTCTTTGGTAGTTAAAATATTATTTTTATTTTTTAACTAAAGCAATAAAATTAAAAATTAATATTTTAATTATTTATTTGATCAAATCTCAAATCAATTAAAAAAATACCTTAATACATTAGATATATCATATTATAAATATTTTTATAATAAAAATATATATAAATTTTTAATACTATATGCATTTATATATAATATTATCTTTTATGTATTAATTATATAATGATATATATTTTTTATTTAAATATAATATAAAATACATAGATCGCAACATAGTAGGGATAAAATTGTATGCTCATATATATATATACTAATAGTGCTGCAATAATGGATAATGAATTTTTAATTTTACCTTTACTTTCTCTCCTTTTATTTTTTAGTTTTCTTTTTTTGAACTTCCTTTTTTTCAATAAATTATTTTTCTTTAATTTTGTTTATTATTTTGGGGTTGTAGGTTTGGATGAATGCCTTTATACCTTAAATTTGAATCATAATAATAACAATTTTATATTAATTTAAATGTAAAAATGAAATTAATTTTTTTACTTTATTATAATGCATTATAAATTTAATTTTAAAATTTTAATACAAGTTAATTGAATTTATAATATTGTAAAGAGATAAATTATTAGTAATTAATTTAATAATTAAATTTAAAATTTAATAGTATAATAATAACAATATTTATTATAATATATATATTAAATGCTACACTAATATAATAAATTTAATATTCAAAGTTTTTATAACAATTTTGTCAATAATCGATTCACATTAATATTTGTTATTTGTATAAAAAATAAAAATAAATATATTAAAACTTTTCACGATAACTTGAGGAACATTTCAATAAAAAGTAAGTAAGATAGATTATGTCAATAAATAACAAGTTAAAATTATATAGGATTTATTTTATTAATAAAAATAAATGTAAAAATAAATAGAAAATAAAAAAATTATATACTAATTATAGTATTTAGAACACAGTTATATACTTAAATAAAAATTAATTAAAAAAGTCCATTACTAAGATTAAAACACAAAAATTGAATATCATAATTATAATTCTTAAATAAATTATAAAATCTTTATAATATAATATAATATAACATAATATAATTATAAAATAAGGGTCAATATTTAAAAAATTATAATTAAAAATAATTAAAAAATAATATGGAGTCATAATTTTCTATCAATATAATATATAATTAACCTAAATTATGAAATATATATTAGGCTTGAATTTAAATAGAAATAATATATAAAAAATTCAACAAATCTTTAAAATTTGATTGATTAAAAATTTAACAAAGAAGTTATATTCTATTATTATTATTATTATTATTATTATTATTATTATTATTATTATGCAATAAGTTATAGTAACTTCTTAAAATTTTATTTTTTATTATTAAATTTTTAATAAAATTTTTGAGCCGTAATTTTGAAAATAATGAATTTTTATATTTTTTATTTTAACTTTTAAATTGGTAATATAAATTTAATTATCTTACAAATAATTTAAAAATATTATTAATTATATTTAAATTTAGAGTTTTATCTTATGTGACTATATTTTTAATAGTTTTTTAGCCACTTTTTAAATGAAAAATTAAAAGTAAGAAAGTAGATAGTGTACCCAAATATCAACAAACAAATTCTTTTTACTATACTTAAAAATATTATTATTATACTAATTTAGTTTAAATCTTAATATATTTATTTGTTTTTCTTCGCTTTTATATTTCTCTTTATCCATGTCATTTTAAAGTAAATTTAAAATTTTTTTTATTTAAAAAGAATTAAAAAATAATAGATTTTTACTTATTTGTTAATTCAAATTACTAATTCCAATTATTTTTCAAAAATTTCTTTTTAATTAAAGCAATATAATTAAATTTTAATATTATTATTATTTTTTTTAATCAATTAATTCTTGAATCAATTTAAAAAATGTCTTAATAAACTATACATATTTTATTATAATATGTGAATATAAAAATTTTAATATTATGTATATTTATATATATAATACTATTTTTATGTACAAATTATTTTAATACATAAAATTATTTTTTTATTTCAAATAATATAAAATATCATAAATTAAAGCGTAGCGTGGACTAACTTATACTTATTAAATCCTAAATATGATAAATTTGATTGTCGTGCTTCACTTGGTCAAATCAGTTTATTTAATATATATGATAGGTTTTACATTTTATCATATGAAAAAGATGTTTTTATTTATATAAATATGTGCTCATGTTTTTAGCTTCCAATTTTTCCGCGGTTTATTTAATTTATTCTAAGCTTTTTTTTCTTGAATAATAATTTCTTAATTTTGTCATTTTTTTATTCCATTTTTACCTTGATTTGAAAATTTTTATTTAATCCATTCTAGCTATAACTACTCGCAAATAAAATTAACCGACTCTAATATCATTTGTTATAGTTAATTCAAAAGTTAATTAGAAATAATATAACAGATACAATGATAAAATAGTAGAAAATACAATAAACTTAACGTGATTTGATATAATTTTATGTCTGCATGTGAAGGTAAGCAAAATTCTTTAATCCATTTTGAGAGAGACAAAATTTAGAAAAAAAAAACTCTTAAGTTTTTATTCCAAATATATTCGCATAATTTCATAGAATTATAAATTATAAAATTATAAGTCGGACTATAAGCATAAAGTAAAATCATAAAACACTCTTAATTAACTCTTTAATACATAAGACTTACTCAAATGCTAAACAAAAGCTAATTACATTATTAAATAAACGTCCTTCAAAAACATATCTTATAATATAAATGTTTATAATATTATCCACTAATAATTTTAACTCAATAAGAATTTTTACTCAATTAAGAATAACATTAAAATAAAAATTTTAATTTATGTATAATAATTATTTACTCAATTTATGAATAATTCTCATATATAAAATAATAAAAGTCTCGTTTCATATCCCATTAAAATTTTGAGTTGTATTATGTTGATTTGGTCTTATTTTTATTGTCTTTGTTAGAATAGGCAATAAATGGATTCATTAGCATTTTTGTGACAAGTAATCTAATTAATATGATTATTTATTTATTTTTTATCTTATAAAAATTTATTATTTTTTATTATTTTCTTATATCCTTAAACTAGTGTATACAAAAAAAAAAGGCAAAGACTTGCAATAAATTAGCATTCATTATTAACAACTAAGGTGTTCTCTTATTCACATATAATTAATAAAAAAAAATATAGCATTCATCAATATTACTCATTCTGTTACACTTAACTGCCAAAAAAGATAAAAACAAAATTTTATTTCACTTCAATAAATTAAAAATAATAAAATTTTAAATTTATCCTTATAAGTATTAAATACTTTTAAAATTAGTAATTAATAAAAATATACTCTTTTAGTTCCGCTAAAATTGTTACTTATATAAAAAAAAATTTGTTATTCTCAAATTGTCACTTTATACAATAAAAAAATTAATTAATTTTTTTCAATTGTAACAGTGTCATTAATTAGTTAATTAATGAAATAAGAATATAGTTATTTTAATATTAATGAATTAATAAGTGACATTTTAGTGTAATGTTAAAAATTTTAAATACTAAACTTTGATTTAATATTTGATAATTGATAGTGAATTATGATATAAGTGGTCTGGATAAGTGACGTAAATAGTGGATCTCAAAAATTTACTAAAGAAATTATTTATTTTTACGATTTTACGATATTAAAAATCGAATTAGAATCAAAGGTTAAGAGTGAGGGTACACCATAGTTATTATAGGCATATTCACACTTGATTAACCTATAGATATAACTACAAGTGTGTGAGAGTGTAGAAATTTCTTTTCTTTCTTCATCATCCATGCCAAACACCATCACCTTCACCATCTTTCTTATTTTCTTCATCATCCTTTCTTCGTATTAAATAAAATTAAGAGTAAAATTAATAGAATTGAAAGTTGAACCAACCATTAGGCAAAAAGTGAAAAAAGCTCAAAACAAAATAAAAAAATGTTAGAACTTTTAAAACAAGTGCAGGAAGGGAAAAAACCAGATTATGCTGTGTCAGAAGATAGTTGAGTATATTATAGATGTCGATTGTGTGTACCTGATATGAAGGAACTAAAGGAGTATATTTGGTGAAGCTCATAATACTACGTATCCTGTACATTCCGGAAGCAATAAGACGTATTAGAATTCGAAGTCTCATTATTGGTGACCTGGTATGAAAAGAAATATTACTGAATATGGGACTCAATGTTTAGTGTGTCAACAAGTTTGGGTCTTTTGCAGCCTATATCAATACCAGAATGGAAGTGTGATAGAATCACTATGGATTTTGTGACCGGTCTTCCGAACACCCAAAAGAAGCATGATATAATTTGGGTAATTATTGATCGATTAACCAAATCAACTCATTTCCTTACCATTCGAGGTGACTATTCAATGAATAGACTTGCGGAGTTGTATGTTAATGAGATAGTCAGGCTTCATGGAGTACCAATGTCTATTATTTCAGATCGAGACCCTCGCTGTACTTTAAGATTTTGAAAAAGTTTTCAGAAAGCCTTGGGTACTCGACTTTATTTTAGTACTGCATTTCATCCACAGACGGATGGTCAATCGGAAAGGTTGACACAAGTACTTGAGGATATGCTTAGAAGTTGTGTAATCGATTTTAAAGGTAGCTGGGATAAATATCTGCCTTTAGTAGAATTTGCTCATAACAACAGTTATCAGACGAGTATTGGAATGGCTCCATATAAGGCACTCTGTGGAAGGAAGTGTAGAACTCCATTGTGCTGGGTGGAATTGAATGAGAGCAAACTTGCGGGACCTGATCTCATAAGAAAAACTAAAGACAAAGTGAAGCTTATAAAGGATCGATTACAAATTGTAATGGATAGACAGAAATCCTATGCAGATTTGAAACGGCGTGATATTGAATATAGTGTAGGGGATAAGGTATTTTTGAAAGTGTCACCATAGAAGAAAGTTATTTGCTTTGGAAAGAAAGGTAAATTAAGTCCTAGGTTTATTGGACCATATGAAATACTTGAACGTATAAGTGCAGTATTGACTAGCTTTGCCTCCAGCATTGACTAAGATTCATAATGTATTCCATGTGTTGATGCTTAGACGATATAGATCAGATCCTACACACATCATTCAAGCAGAGCCCATTGAAATTCAGCCGAATTTGAATTATAAAGAAGAACCAGTGATTATCTTAGCTCGTGAAGTAAAGGAGTTGAGTAATAAGCGCATTCCTTTAGTGAAAGTGTTGTGGCGGAATCATTCGATAGAGGAAGCCACTTGAGAAAGCGAAGAGAGAATGAGACAGCAATATCCCTGTTGTTTCAAGCGTCTATAACAAGTAAATTTCGAGGATGAAATTTTTTTAGTGGGGGAGAATTATAATGTTAAAAAATTTAAATACTAAACTTTAATTTAATATTGATAATTGATAGTTAATTGCGATATAAGTGGTATGGATATGTGATATAAATAGTGGATCTCAAAAATTTATTGAAGAAATTATTTATTTTTATGGTTTTACGAGATTAAAAATCGAATTAGAATCAAAATTTAAGAGTGAGGGTACACCATAGTTATTATAGGCATGCTCACACTTGATTAACCGATAGATATTGTGTGAGAGTGTAGAAATTTCTTTTTTTTCTTCATCATCCACACCAAACACCATCACCTCCACCATCTTTCTTATTTTCTTCATCTTCCTTTCTTCATATAGAATAAAATTAAGAGTAGATTACATATAATTATAAGTTTTTAGAAGAATAAGCTAGTAAAGATAAATTATCAGTAAGTAATCAAAGAAAAGAGGGAAAAAAGAGAAAAAAAGTGATTTTGAAAGAGGTATGTGCTTATGTATTTTTAATTTGCAAATATTTGAATTTCTATGAATTTAATGTTTGAATTGGTTGATTGAGTCATCTATAATGAATTATTACTTAAAAGTTTTAGTTAAATGGATTGATGAGTGGTTTGATGTTGTTTTTAGCCACGAGTGATAGTTAAAGATTGATTAATTAATATTTGAGTAAAGTAACTGATATAGACTCTTTTTATATTAAAAAAATTAGTTTTTGATTCATTTTTTTCATAGATCTTGAATATGTTTATGTTTAAGTGGTTGATTGTGCAAAAATACATAATTTTAGCCAGTGACATGGCTAAGTCAGTGGATGTGTTTAGTGACACGGCTAGTGATATGGTCAAGTAAGTGTGTGTGTTTAGTGACACGGGCAGTGACATGGCCAAGTTAGTGGGTGCCACTTGCTGTCAAAAATTTCCATTTTCTTTAATGAGTGACACGGCCAGTGACATTGCAAAATCAGTGAGTGTGTTTGGTGACACGGGCAGCGACACGACCAAGTCAGTGGGTGTATCATATACCGTCAAAAATTTATATTTTCTTTAATAAGAGACATCACCAGTGACATGACCAAGTCAGTGGGTGTGTTTAGTGACACGGACAGTGACACGACCAAGTCAATGGTGTATTTAGTGACACAGACAGTGACAAGACCAAGTCAGTGGGTGTGTCATATGCTATCAAAAATTTTTATTTTCTTTGATGAGAGACACGGCTAGTGACATGGCCAAGTCAATGGGGGTATTTAGTGACACGGGCAAGTCAGTGAGTGTGTCGCATGCTATCAAAAATTTTTATTTTCATTTATGAAAAACACGGCCAGTGACATGACTAAGTCAGTGGTTGTTCATATGCTGTGAAAAAATTTTATGTTTTTGATGAGAGACATAGCCAGTGATATAGACAAGTCAATGGGTGTGTTTAGTGACACAGCCAGTGACACGGCTAAGTCAGTGGGCTTGTCTAGTGACATGGACAGTGACACGGCCAATTCAGTGGGTGTGTCACATGCTATCAAAATTTTTTATTTTTCATTGATGAGACACATAGCCAAGTCATTGAACATAACTTGGCCGTGTTCGATGCCCTTCCCCCCAAATTGGCTTTAACAAGTGAATTAAAGCTTCATTTTGCATATGTTCATGCTTCAAACTAAATTATAAAACTTTAAGCAAACTTAAACACACATTTTTTTTAAAAATAATAATAAAACAAACTAGAAAGCTAATAAAATTACCCTTGTGTTCAGAATTCATATATATGTGTTAAAAGCATGAAAAAGTGTAATAAATTTTAAATACACGATAAATATGTGTAATACATGATAAATTTTAAATTTTAAATACATGATAAATATGTGTAATAAATTTTAAATACATGAAAGAATTGTTCCATTGAAGTGCTATACATAATTTAATGTTAGTTGAAAACTTATGAATTGCCCTAATCATATTGATTTTAGATATTGCTTGAGATTGAATGGCTAGTCAAATGGAGGATATCCAAATTGATAGTGGGCACTCTATGCCATCAATAGACACTATGTGTCACCATACTCAGTGGGCATTCATGTCATAGTAGGCTTTCATGTCAGGGTGGGCCATTGGCCAAAATTATATACAGTGGGTATTAAATTGCCAATAGTGACCCGTTATCCAAACCTAGAATCCGAGTTCAGTGTGTATGAGCATAATTAAAGAAGTTATCTACTTTGAAAACAATATGTTATATGGTTATTATTAAATTAATCAATTTTGTATTTAATTATGTTCAATATTTCAATATTCAATAGATTTATTACTTTCTTTATTTAATGTTCTGCAAGTAATACTTTTCATTGTTTCTAAACTAATTAATGTGTAGATATCTTTCCTTTAATTTTTCTTGCATATTGTGAATACATAAGCAACACTAAGCTTTGCTTAGCATGTTAAAACCATTTTCTGACGCGCAGATCAAACAAGAAGAGTTGAGACTGTGGAGTGAGAAATTTACTTTCCTGGTCAACTTCATCATAAAGGTTCAATAACAATATTGTAAATATTATATTTTGTATAGTTCACATGACAATACCTTATACTTTTATATGACAGTTGTATAAGTTTGAAAATAGTTTGTGAATTTAATTAATATAAATTATCAATAAGAGTTCTGTATAATTTAACAGATATATGTTATAATATAGGATTGGTTGTACTAGTTATTTTAAAAGTTTAACAACTGCATTAATATTAGAAGTATTTTATTTTTACTTCTTTAATACATATATAGACATGTATATAGAACAAGTGTGAATGTTAGGCGACATCTTATATGTAGTTAAGTATATAGGCTACGTAGGAGTGTTACATTTTAGTGTATTCAAAATTATTTTATATTATCTTTATTTATAAATAATTACCATTTTAGACTGATATTTTTACAAATAATTGTCACTTTATAAAAATCATAGTTATTTTATACCTTTGTTCTAAATTTACCTTTATATAAATATTAAAAAATTACTACTAATGAAATGAGTAATAAATTAAGAAGAATGATAGTCTAGTAAAATTGTTGTATAAAATAGGTTATTACATAATTTTTTTAATGCAGTAATTATTTAAGAACGAAGGGAGCATAATATTTAAAAAATTTAATAAATTTTTTAATATGTTTGTTATTTTAGTATGAAAAAATAAATAATATTAATATAAATTTGTAATGATTAATGACTATGTCGAGCTATGTAATTATTTTAAAATTAATAATTGAAGTGGAATGAATGAAGTTTTATAATTACTAATTGACTGGCCCCTGTCAATTAAATTCGATGGTAGGATATTCATTAGTTAATAATTTTCCAAATTCGTCAGGATGATAGTAACTTTCATAAAGTCTAGTTTATCTTATAGTCAGATTTGGAATTTTTGATGTTTTGTGTTAGTGGTGGACATTAACAGTGTATTTGGTAAATTATTAAAAAATTTAATTACTGAAAATATATTTTACAGAGATATATTATAGAAAATATATTTTACTGTAAAAGATTATATTATTTTGTTTAGAATATGCAACAAAATACTAAAAAAATAAATTAAAAAAATATTAACTTATTTAATTGCAATCCAACTTTGCAAGAAAAATTTAAGTAATACCTAAATCACTCTTATACCATCTATTTTTATTTTATCATATTATAAAATAAGGATATAATTATTTTTTGATATGTGTATCTCTCAATCTACTTTTCCGGTGAAATATTTTCTCCACTTTTTTCTAAGTAAAATATTTTATCAACTGGTTGATAAATTTTAGTGGGCCTGATATTTTATTTTACATAGATCATTTGTAAATAAACAAAGTATTTTTTATCAATTTTTTTGAAATTCTTGTGCAACCAAATGTACTATAAATTTTATAATTTTTATTTATTCTCAAATTCAAAAAAAATTAATTGTAAATAGAATAACAAAATTTGGGATATAAAATACACCAGCGTAGTTTGATGATAAGCACATATACATTTAATCAGTAGATTCAAATTTAATAAACTGATTTTCTAAAAATAAAAGTGGATTTTTCCTTTAAAATTATAAAAATATATAAAATAATGGAAAAATAATATTGAATTAGATGATAAGTATTATTTTTCTTTAAAGAAAACACGATTTGAAATTGATGATTCAACACGTTCAGGCAGAGGTATATAAATATATGTATAATAAAATTGAAACAATAAATGCGTTGAATATTTTTGTTTTTCCCTTTTAAATATAACATTGGAATAATGCGGTGAAGTTTATTGCCAATTTGCCATGTTTCAATAAGGTTTATGATTACTATTTTATTTATAGTATTAAGCTTAATTCAACTATGGTTTTGCCCCTTTGCCGGACTTTTGATCCTCCTTTTCTCTAAAAAAATTTAAAATATGAGGATGATTGTGGTTTCTACAATGTTCAAGGTTTCACCTTTTCACCGATCTATTGGTCGTGGTAGCCATATACTTTCAGGGCTTTGTTTCAAGTCCCATATCTCGGCCATTTCATCTGTTCCATGTGGCCGTCTAAGGAGGATTACCTTTGCTTCTTGTATTTTCTAGCCAGTGGTTCAGTGAAGATATATTTGTTTTTTGTTTTTGTTTGTACTGGCTTACTTTTGCTGGTTATTCTGTTGTTTCTGTGTTTATTCCCTTGCCCAGGTAGATTATCTCCAGCGTAATCTGGGTTTATTTATTTACTGTTTATGATTAATGATAATTTTCTACCACTTCTGATAAAAAAAAGAAGCTTAATTCAACTATATGATTATCTTACATAAAATGTTAACAAAAGTATGTTTAATCATTTAAAAAAATATATTAACAATAAAGTGACATTTGGTTTATAGTGAAATTAATCTCTTTGTTTATTTCATGTAATGCTGGAATGAGTAAGATATTTTTAGGTGTTTAATCCGTTTATATAGAATCTGAGTAATTTATAAATGAATTTAAACGGATATAAATAATAACTTTACTTCTCGAGATGAGATTAAGGTCGGATTCGGATACATACACTTGCACACTGCTATCCGACCTCTGATTATAAATATTAATTATATTTAATTAATTTTTAATTATATATTTATTACATTTTATTTTAGTTATAGAATTATGTGAAATAAATTTATTTTAATAAAATTATGTTAGTATTAAATTATTATATATAATTATTTTATTAAAAAAATATAATTTTATTATTTAAATTTTATAAGATTTTTAAATTTTTTTATATAAATGGATAGTTATACAGGTATAAGTAATAAGTGGATATTATTAAATAAATTTAAAATAAATATAAATAGTAACTGTAATGGAATTAAAAATATATATAAATAATTTTGATTTAAACTTATTTGAGTTTAAGCACGACAAACTTAACTTATCATCTGCCTACCATGACTCCTAATTTCGTGTATACCTATTAAATTGGCCTGGTTTTAATGACATAATTTCCCATAATAATAAAATTATTTTCCTTTCATTTTTTTTAAGTGTCAACTTTTGCCATTTTATCAATATTAAAAAAAATATTTATTAATATTATTTTTTATTAAAATATTCCTTAACAAATAATAAAAATATATTTAATGAATAAATAGTTAAGTTTTTATAAGTAATGATAATATTAAAATAAAATAAATAATTTTATTTTTTTAAATGAATATTTATTTAAGAATAAAAAAATTATTAAATTGAATATTTAAAAGAAAATGGAGTGAGTAATTAATTAATAATAGGGATTTGTCTGATAACCTCCAAGTCAGGCTATCATTTGCTCATTTTCGAACTTTTCAAATTAATTAAAGTAGCCGTCCTTTGAGAAAGAAGAGCTTTGAATTAAAAATAAATAAATAAATAAAACGCCGTCGTATTGGATTAATTGCAAGCAAAAGGGGAAGTCTAGTGGTGGTGGAGCCTTCTAGAAATAAGAGTTGCTAAAATGCACTGCTAAATTACGCAGAGAAATAGTATCGAAAGAAGAGTGTCAATGTCACCTCAAGAGCCAACACAAAGGCGGCAAAGCCCGCGGCCGGCCCACACCTAACCCATTTTCTTTATTATTATTTTAAATTTTCGGAGGTTGCTTTTTTATTTTTTTATTTTATTTATTTTACATTAATATAAAATTATGTTTGCGATTGTAGGAGCGCGAAACGTGGCGTATCAGTAGGCAAATCAAACATCTAAATGGGATATTTGGGTCCCACCAATCCAAACAGCTTTTAACGCCAGAGCATCACTCGCCGGCGCAACTGTCTGTCCCCATCGGACACGTCTCCTTGACTCACGTTCACGGCTGCTTTGCGCCCTACTTTTTTTTTTGTTTTTTAAATAAATAATTCAAAATTTTATTAATCATTGCTCCAATGCTTTATTATTAAAAATATTTTAATTTGCTATGTACTATATGGAATCCATGCCCATGCATTGAAACTTGTAATGTACATAATGCATGTCCATATCCATGAATCACATAACATAAGTTATCGAAACTATCCATCCATTTATAAAATTCAATCTGATATTTTAATCGATTAAAATTCAATTATATCTCAATTAATTTTTATTTAATTATTAAAATGAATTGTATTTTAAAGGAAAAAATAATATTAGCAATAAAATATTTTGAACACTTATTATGAAAAAAATGGTCAATAGTGTTAATGAGATGGAGAGGAGTTTTTTTTTATATATTTTTTATAAGAGTAACATTTAAAGCATAATCATTAAATAAAAAAAATAAAGCAAATCACAAAGCCATCCCAGAAAAGCGGCCAATTTGTTCAACAATTATTTAATAGAGCTGACAAGCGGAGAGTATGATTTTTATAAGACGTGATTAATTAAATTAAATTAAATAAGACAGTAACGTGAACAGTTAGTTAATTGTTAAAAATACCGAACCTTTTTAAATATTTTTTATTTTTTTTTAAAAAAGAGGAAATCCTGAGCATAGATATCCAAGACCAAAGAGCGGGGCCCACCAAAAAGCGGCAGCCTCTCTTCCAGAGCCCGCGTCCTATGTGGGACCCTTTCTTGTCTCCAATCCAAACCTTTCTTTTTCGCGTTTTCAAGTAGTATTAAAAAAAATTTAAATTAAAAATATTCAAACAGTGTTTTTCTCTACAGATCGCATGGCTGCATAACACGTGTATCCCATACATGAATCTTAAAACTTTAGCAGTCAACATGGAATAACCTTTCGGTCTCTCACTCTCCCTTTTTCTTGTCTCTTCACGCTTCTATTTTTTCTACCTTTTTCTTGTCTCTACACGCTTCTATTTTTTCTACACTCCTATTTTACTTTTGTTTTATCTCCCCTATTATAATAATAATAATAATTTTTATTAGAAATTTTTATTAAAAAGATTATAACAAATAATTTTTTTTTAAAAATATTTATTTTTAAATATTCATCTTTTTAATTTTTAAATATAAAAATATAATATTTTCAGAAATTTAATGTGCAGATTAAAAATATATTATATTTTCAAACCGTCCCTCCAACGCAGGGATGCTCTTGATTTCCGTCTTTTTGTGGGGCTGAAATCGTGGGATAGGTAGGTATCACATTTTTTTTTAAGAGGGACGGTTCCTCTAAGGATGGAATGTCCCTTCTTAGAGGGACTCCTTAATTTTTTAAATAAAATAAATAATTTTTAATAAAATAATATTTTTAATAATTTTATAATAATTTTTTTTAATTCATTGGAGGGATTTAACCCATGGACTACATAATAGGGGGTAGTCCTCCCCTATCAACACCCATAACAAGGATGATCAACACTCACCGCAAAGGTGACGAAATGGGAAATCGAACTCGTGACCAACTGGACACATCACAGCGCACTAACCAACTAGGCTAGGCCCTCAACCCCTTCTATAATAATTTTTTAAATGTTATATTTTTAATAAAAATAATTATTTTTATTAAAAATAGTTATTTATTAATAAGAATAATAATTTATTAATAAAAATAATAATTTTTAACAAAAATAATTTTTTATATTTTTAGTATAAATAATAATTTATTAATAAGAATAATAAATTTTTAATAGAAATACTAATTTTATAAATAAAAATAATAACTTATAATTAATTTATTTTATAATTTAATGTTTTAAATTATAATATATTGTTTTAAATTATGTAGATTATTTGTGAAAATTTCATTTTATTTATTAAGAATTAATTTTAAATAAAATAATTTAAAATAATTTAATATTTTTACATAATTAAAAATTAACCTAATTAAAATTAATTAATTAGTTAAATAATTTATTTAATTAAATCAAATAACATTTTTATAAGGCTAAATAATTTTATTATTTCATCATAAAATAAATTAATATTTAAATTTTAATTATTAAAATAATATAATAATAAAAATAGGACCCATCAAAATAAAATTTGACCATCACCATTGAGGAATCAAATTTTGAGTCCCATAAAATATTTATATGGCATTTTAGTGGGATTCCTGACCCTTTCTATTGTGGATGCACTTATTGCTTCTCGTTTGCTTGTTTAATGAGAATACCTTTTTTTATATATGCATATATGACGTATATAATTGCATATTAAGAATGAGATCATTATGAAAATATTCGAATATTTCTTCGTTTCGGAAATTACGAGTATTTAATTTTTTTTTCTAAAATGTTTTGAAAAGAAGAAATCTCCATTAAAGGATTTGAGGTGAGATAGAGAGATTAGAACTACTTATTATATTGCAATTAATTAATTAGCTTAAATTTTGAACTGCAGAAGGATTATTTCTAAATACATTAAATTTCTTTTAAGAATAAAAGTTCCTAGCGTTAAATTAGGAATATTGAAAAAAAAATAAATTTAATTAAATTTAATTAATTAGTCGAGTGCATCTTTCAAAATATTAAAAAATTTAATTTTCATTACAAAATTTGAAAATACAGTACGATTCAGACAAGTTATGGCTGCAATGAATAAATGAAATATTAGTTACCTTAGCGCAACATTTTCTTGCATAAAAAGGGTGTGCGCTTGTTATATGCAATGTCAGTTCAAACCTTTTATAGAAACTCAGCACTTTTTTTTTTTTGAACAATAATGTATTAGTAACTAGCAATTAAACAACAAACTAATTTAGATTTTTTTTAAAAAAAATTATAGATGGAAAATCAACAATTCCAACTTGCATCAGTAAAACAAATTAATATGCTTCTTGACGCATATTTATCAATAGGAGAAATACTATTGAATAATAAAAAAATTAATTTTACTCAATTTAAAAAATAAAATTAGAAATTAATATCCATCATGGATTAGAAGGATTGATAAGAATCATGATTATATATAGCGAAGTTGCAAGTTCGAATTTCAAATTTAAGTAATATTTCATAAGTATAATGCACTGCATGTATTATGAGAGGAATCATTTCAGCAAGTCTCGTTATAAAATTTACTCAATTATTGAGCCAGCTTCCTCAAAATTTACTAAATTATTAATATCCGTCTCAAAAGAATGTGATTAATAACTAGATAAGTAAAAATTTCTCGTTACAAAAAAAAAATTTAAAATTAATTTTTACTAACAATAAAATAATTGGCTTCACTATGATGGATTAATCTTTTTTTTGGTCATTAATCCACAATAGACGTGTTAGATTCAGTATTTCTAAATATTTATACTTTATTGATACATTTATACCTTTCTTTCTCCTAATATTAGCACAATAGCAATTATTTCCACATTTAGATGTCTTTGTTAGTTCCCATTTTACCTGCCGCGCCAAACTATACAAAATCATTGAGCCACTAAAAACATTTTCTTTTTCTTCATTAGACTCCAAATTCTTAAAACAGAGAATATCAATTTTTAATTTTTCGTTTTTAAAAAATAGTAATAAGATTAATAATTACTATTCAAATACAAGTAAAATTATTACATTCCCCATGAACAGTAATGTTCTTGTCATATATACGAAACTAGGTATTACATTAATTCGGCTATATAACAAAGCCAAAAAGGCAAACCTGTGAATCATGTTCAATTTAAAAGGAATATAAATTAAATAATTTTGAAATATATAAACACGGCTACTATAATAATATATTAATAAAAATGTCACGCATTAATTTTATCCTAATCAAAAACTTTTTATACATTAAATATATTAATAACGATTAGATATATGAAAACATAAAGCCAGGTGGCAGCGAGTATGAGAGTTGGTGATATCGCTATCAAAGTTTACTTTCCGACAAATCTCAAGTGTAACAACCAAAACCTCGTGTGCCTTGTCATAACTTACTCATGTTTTCATGGTAAACTCCGGCGAAGTTTGCCGGCAAGGAATCTAATTATCAATTAAATAAGAACAATCATGCAATATAAAGGAATTAAAAAGTAATATTCGTGTTAATTATACTCCATTAACGAGAATCAAAAGTGATACAGTAATTAACTAGTTAACTTAATTATCAACAACAGGGAGAGTTTCTCTGTTGCAAAAAAAGGGAGATCTCGCTACTACGTATACACGCTGAAGGATTGAAAAACCCCCAGAGAATATATAATTTTTTTGGTTTTTTTTTCTATTTCTAGTCTAACTTAATTCCTATATGAGAAAAATAGGAAAAAAAATAAAAACTTTCAGAGAGAAAGGGAAAGAATTATTAAAAACGCTTAAGACTCGTCTTGAGCCCAAAAAAAAATCAGATTATTTCTTGTTTTGGAGGAAGATTGAGATCGAAATCAAAAGATCTACGTGGAAGATTGATCTCGTGGTGATTCAAATCTACGACGGAAGATGAATCAGAATCACTCTGCACCCCACCAGTACTACCATTTCCAGCACTGAACATTGCCTGACGATGAAGATGTTGCTGATGATCAAACAACAATCGTTGATACTGACTCTTCACCATAGCGTCAAAATAAAGCGCGTGTTGATGATTCACCGCCGGAGATGTAAAAACACCGCCTACCGCAGGTACAGGTTGAAAAGGGAACCTTACGGTGGCAGATGGGCCGAGGTTAAGATCCAAAGGAGGGGAGGATTCCATCATAAGAGCAGGTGTTTCCCGGCTAGGTGACTCCACAGTACTGCTAGGGCTGGGGCTTGAATTATTAACAACTCCAGTATCCTTCTTTTTGTTTAAAACAATAATATTCTTGTTCACATTTTCGCTTGCCAGGGGGAAATTTATTTTGGCTTTGGCTCCGCGAAATTCACGAGCGGCGGCGTCATAAGCACGAGCAGCCTCCTCGGCGGTATCAAAAGTCCCAAGCCAAACTCGGCTTTTCTTGCCGGGATCCCTGATCTCAGCAGCATATCTGCCCCATGGCCTTTTTCTCACTCCTCTAAAATGCACCTCCTTAGTTGCAGCAGCACCACCGCCGCAGTTACCGTTAGCTTTAACGGCTTCCGTCTTGTCTCTCGGCGCCATGTAATTATAATCTTCAGGTTTTTCTTTTTTTTTCTTTCAAAAGAAGCGAAAATGAAAAAAAAAATGAGGGGAGCTGATAACTAGGAAATGGAAGGGGAGAAGTGGTGGTTTTATACTTTCATATAGAGAGTGAGAGAGGGGAATCGGCGAGGAATTGAAGGTGGGGAAACACAGTCAACGAGTGATTTGACTGAGAGGGGGGGGGTATGGAGGATTACGTGGGATGTGGTGTCGAGAGGGCAAAGGACCATATTTTCATCATCATTATCATTATCCAACGGCTGTAATCTCATCAATATATTGCGTGCGGTAGAGCAGTTATGTTCTCACACACTCTCTAATTAAGCGTGTGTATAATAAAACAGTAAACACAATTAACCTTTAAATTAATAATAATGAAGCGCGTGAGATAACGTCAAATAAAAGTGGAAAAAAAATTGTTGAACAAGTTGTCGGCATATTCTGCTCTCTCGCCGCGTGACTTTGTACCGATTATTGATTTGATTGAAATATTTAGGGAGAGACAGTGGCTGCTCTGGTTAAGTTGTTTTTTTATTTTTTTATTTTTTTAAATTTCTATCACAGTGTGCGCCTTTTTACAGGCTTTTATAAGCCCGCGCCTTTTATTTATGCCTTTGAACCGCTGGTGTGGACCAACAAGAACAAAGAAGTGAGGAAGTTCAAGCTCTAACCAATGAATAGTCGTCACGCGTCCTTCGTCCCATAAGCGTGCTCAATACCCAAAGCCTAGAGACGTAATTTCTGCTACCAAATGATTTCTGACACCCAGTTTCAATATCAACCGACAACTTTCATACTCTCACCTTCCCTCTTTCTTGCGTGAATTTCACGCTCCTTCCTTCCCACTCTCTAAGTAATTGATTAATTGCAGCTGGCCAGCTGCAGAGGGCTATTGTTTTCAATGAATTTTTTGGCTATTAATTACAAATAATGCCACCCATTTCGTAATTTGGGTACATCGTGAGAGCTGAGTGTGTCACGTCATAGACTCAGTATTCAAACTTCGAAATCAAGAAATTAAATCCCAAAAAATTGTTGTGCTGTGTTGTGTTCATATTTGACTACTAAGAAAAACGCCATTAAATGTGAATTTTCTTTTTCCTAATGAGTAGTTTCCTCTCTTTGGTAGGTCCAATCGTGTTCAATGTGAGAGTTAAATGTCATAATTCACCCACCACAAGCAAGCAAATTACAGTTAAAGGGTAATTATGTTATAGACACGTCTTCAATTGGGAATTTGTAGCCTTGATCTTGGTGTTAAATATTAATTAATTATGTGAACAAAACGGAAGTGAATGCTGGTTGGAAGTAGATTTAATTGTGATTTGAGTGTGTATGTCTGTTTCTTCCAATACATATTATTACGACAAAAAAAAAATTTCCAGCAGATGTCCCTTTTTTATTGGAAGGAAATCTAGACCGAAGTGTTGGAATTTCAAACGATAATGTTGGCTGGCAACTCGCTTCATCGATACTGTCGTTTCATCAAGCTCAACCACAAATTAATATAGATTTAAGTTTGGATTTTACGGTGAAATTCAAATAACATTTAAAATTGTGTTTTATTACTTTTTTAGTTTCTCTTCTTATTTAGCCATGTATTATTATTTTTTTTAATCTACGGATTATGTCCAAATAGTCTAACATTTTTGTTTCCATAAAAAGATGATGAGAAAAATCCATTTTGTCTTTTAAATTGGATGGATATGGGCGTGTTAGAGATGCTAAAATCTTATAAGTACTCAAGCGATTATAACTTTTTTTAAGGACCACAAAAAAAGTAATCAATTCTTAAACTACATGATAATAATTTGTTTAAATTCTACCTCAATATTTACAAATTTTGAAATAAGGAAATAAAAAACAATACACATAAATGAAATTGGTCATTAGAAAAATCTATTAGCAAGATAATAGAAAAATTTAGGATAAAACTTTGACTAAAACTAAAGGGAAATTATAAAACTTCTATGGCAAACAACAGTAATTTCCTAAACTATGGAAACTTTCAATATTGATTGCTCCTGGGTTCATGGCGATGATGATTGAAGACTATTTCTCTTTTTTTTTTTCATTTTAAATCTTCTACTTTGAAAATGACTTTCTATTTTTTATGTCACTAAACTCCACATTTTCTCCACGCTTTCCATATTTTTTGTCATTTTTTTAATCACCTTCACTTTCTTTAAACACGTAAATTAGTTAATTTTGAATGCAAATAAATATCTCTAATATACATTTAACTTATAAAGCTAAATTATATGGTAAAAAAATTATTATTTTTTCATAGTTTTCATAAATTTTGTAATTTTATACAAGCTGTTTGTTTACTTCAAATACTATAGAAAATAGCTTTTAATAGTCTCCGTAATTTTTGATAAACTCTACAGAAATTTTTTTTTAAAAAGGCTCTGTAATTTTTTACAAACTATTTAAAAATTCATTGCACTTTTGATTTTTTTTATTGAAAGTGGCACTTTACTTTTATTATTAATATTTATAAAAGCAGCCTAAAAACTAACTCTCTCCTAAAATCTAAAACAACAATTAAAATTATTTTAATATAATTTTCATAAAATAAATAAAATTTATTGGTGCAAGTGACGTGATTTTTTGAAGAGATGCCCCCAAATTATTTAGATTTCAACCACATATTTCTCTTTCACATTTTTTGGGTTTTCCATAAGCTTAAAGTAGGGGTGTACACGGACCGAGTTTGACCTAGGCCCTAAGCTCGGCCCGAATTTTTTTCGGGCTGCAGTTTGCAGCCCGTGGCCCGGCCCGAAGCCCGGTCGGGCCGGGCCACTTTGAGCCTGGCCGGGTTCAAGCCGGGTCGGGCAGCCCGATTTTTTTAAAATTAAAAAAATAATTTTTTTTAATTTTAATAAAATTTACCTATAAATATTACTTTTAAAATTTTATTATACTAAATTATATCTAATAATATATAAATAATTATATAATTTTTTATATATAATATTTTTAAAAAATAAATTATCAAAATATAAATTAAAAAAATTAAAAAATTAGAGATTTTTTTATCCCAATCAGATGCCCGACCCGAAGCATAGCTCGGGTTGGATTTTGAAGCCCGTGGCCCGACCCTAATATGGGTTCGGGCCGGGCCGGGCGGGGTTGGTTGGGCCACGGGCTGCATGAACAGCCCTAGCTTAAAGTCTTATTTATTCTCAATAATTTTCTCTTGAAATTTTATTTTTGCCTTAGGTTTAATTTCACATTTTTTCTACTTTCTTTCTATAACTTTTTATCTCAAAAGCCTTCTTTTTTGAGTTCTTGTCAAAAACTGTAAAAAAAATTTTTGTTGGAGCCTATGCCTTTGATTGTTTGGAGAATTTTGAAGAGGCACTACAAATTCAATCCTTTGTTATGGTGAATATCTTTTTTGATAATTAGAATGAGATTTTTTCAAGGCATGTCTCTTTCTTAGGACACTTTCTTTCGGCATATATTCTCTTGGCTACTAGACTTGGCAAACTTTATTTTTGAGCTTCTCCACTTTATTCTTCAAATATTTTTAGGCACTCAAATTTGATAAAAAAAAATTTAAGACTTTGCTTTTAATATGTTTTGCCTTTTTTTTCTTTTTGTCTTAAATTTTAATGGAGCTGGCTTGTGAATTTTATGACAACTAATATGCATCAGACCAGACTCATATTTCATAACTTTTTTCTTTTTAGCATCAGTTTCTATAGGTATTATAAAATTTTTCTCCAGTTGAGGGGACTGTGAAATTGTGTTGCCTATTGATGCAGCACTACCTGAGATACTAATATGCATAAAACTATCAGTATTATAATAATTAGATTGATTTTGAAGGTTAGTTAAATAAAAAATCTTAGGAGGTAAAGTTGGCTCGCTATTTTAGTGGCTATTGTTGCATGTGATTATGTAGAGGCAATCAATTTTCTATTTTTTATAAGAAAAATGCATATTTCTTCAGCTTGCACCTGTAGATAGTACATTTCATCTGGCTCTTGAGTTGTAGAATGCCCCTCGAGCTCATTAGATTTTTGCTTAGATTGTTTGGTGCTAATATTTTGCATCGATGAGCTATTTTCTTGAGAGAAACTCAGCTTTTCTAAGATTTGAATCCCTTCACTCATAGTCCACATAATGGTATTTTGCCGTCCTTGTAAACATCTTTATGAGATAATATTTAAGCCTCAAGGAACTGATATGGGATTTATGTATCTACTTCTGCATCAACATATGTGTCTATTGAAACTGCTTTTGAAATTCATTTCCTTAGTATTTCTACAAGAGTTTCTCTATCATAATCAGTAATAATAGTGTTATAAAAATTTTTACCGGATAGAATTTCTTGTGGAAACACAGCAGTATTTCTCTTTTGCCATATTGTTGCAAAGGTACACCCTGTGTCCTGAAATCCAGTTGTTTCTTTTTCTAAATATCTCATGTCATAACCTGATGCGACATTGTAGAACGAGCCTAGAGGTTTACTGTAAAATGGATCCACAACGTTACTGTAGAATGAATCATATGATATCACTATAGAACATTGTCCCACTGCGCATGCCAATTTATTTCTTTCAAAAAAATAATGAAAAAAACTTGTTTGGTCTTTTGATTTGGATTGGTGTGGGCGTGCCATAAGCGCAAAAACCTCATAAGTAATCAAGTGATTATAACTTTCTTCAATGACCACAAAAAAATTAAGACGTTCTTAAACTTTTTGACAACAATTTATCTGAATTTCACATCAATGCTTGCAAATTTTGAAATAAGGAAGTGAAAGAGAATACACATAAATGAAATTTTGAAATAAGAAAGTGAAAGAAAATACACATAAATTAAATTATTCACTAGGAAAATTTACTGGCAAGATAATAGGAAAATTTAGAACAAAGCTTTGACTAAAACTAAAGGAAAATTATAGAACTCCTATAGCAAACAACAATAATTTTTTAGTTAACATACCTAAATAGCAAATATTTATTTTATATTTATCATTGGAGGATACTTAATACATCTCCCTCATCCTGAAATTCGAGTACATAAAAAAAATTTAAAACGTGAAATTTATAAGATTGAACATTTATAGATGGTTTAACATTTAGAGATTAGATTGTAGCTCTGATACTATATTAAAAAAAATAGACTTAAATCTAACTCAACTCCAAAAATTAACTCATAAAGTAAAAATTATCCTAACCATTATAAAAAGCATATGTTTATTATATTTTATCAATATAAAATACTAAACATAAATAGATCATATGTTGCATTTTCTATTTCTTAGTAGGATTTTGTGCTATTTTACTAGAAATTTGGCAGTGGTAATAATTCCTAATCATAAAAAAAAACTTATAATATAAAATGATCAATTAAAAACAATATAAATAGAAATCATAGAGAGTGATATGAGAGCATTAATTGATATGAGAGCATTAATTAATATGTATTTGACATTATGATTAATTAATATGTAAAATATTATGATTTGTAAAATATTATATTTTTTAAAAATTCTTTGAATTTATAAAATAATTAAGAATACTAAAATTTAAAGAAAATATTAAAGTGTAATTTTAAAAAAATAACTCTAAATGCAATTTCTTATATACATATATACATACTTATAAAGTATTTTTTATATTAAAAAAATTTATTTTATTATGACGCGTCTAGAAAAAAAGGTACGGATAATGTGAAATTAGTGCTGTGATGAGAAAGAAATGAAAAAAAGTCAAAAGGTGTCGATGGTGGGAAAGCAGGAATTGGCTACTACTCGTGGCCACCAGTTTGTAGAAAAACCAGAAATATGCTACTTTTTTTTAATTAATTAAATATTTTAGTATTATTCTCAGTGATCGTGAAATTGATTGTGATATATTAATGTATATTTGCTCATATCACATGTTGGTGTGCTGACTATTAGATTCAATTTTGTTGTGGTTTTGCTTGGACTTATTTGAATTTACTGTACATTCTTTATTAATTCCCAAGCATGTCCCAAAAAAAACAAAACTTTAATAATATTATTAATTATTTTATATTTACTTTAATCATCCCATTAATTTATTTAAAATTATATAAAAATTTTAAACATTTATATAAAAAAATGTCAATATAATAAATTTATAATATATTGGTCATAGTCAATGGCTCTTAAATATTTAAATATGTTTAAATCTAGTTAATTTATTTTTGTTGATTAATTATTTGTTTTTTATTTTGAATCTATCAATAATTAAATTCTTTTTTAGCCTCATGTTTTTATTTACACCGCGTTGAAATAGTTATGTGATTTAACTTGTTAAAAAAAAAAATTCAAGTAGTCATTTTTGTATTTCTAATTATTATACATACGAGACCAAGCGATTCCCTTATCAAAAAAAAATATTTTGATATTGTTAATAAATTTATTCAAGAAATTTTAAATATTTTAAACCAATTAGTACTGCTATATATATATATAGGATAATAAGTTAAATTTAAACCAATTAGCTCAGCGGATCACCTGTTGTTATTTCTACGGAAGGGCAGGAATTCGATTCTCCAAAATAAATTTCTAAGGGTCGAACTTTTTAAAATTAAAAAAGAAAAAAAAATTCATTTTACTTGATAAGTTCGGAAGGATATTAAAAAGGTGATTAAATAAATTAATATTAATAAATTTTAATTAAATTGTAAAAGATTTATAATATAATGTCTTATACAGTTAACTTTTACCCAAAAAAAAAAGAGAAAGGTTTAGAAATTTATGTAAAACTCAATAAATAATTCATTTTTAACAAAAGGAAGATCAATTTTTCGAATTTATTTATGCAGACAAGTATGAAACATTAATATTAGTTAGATTATTTTGTAAATCCTAATATGTAGCTATTTATTTATTTTTAATTTTTATAAATATTAGTTTATTCAATTATAAAAATAAAAAAATGTCATGAACATTAATTAAAACACGGTTTTTCAATTATTGACAGTGGTTCTTTAATATTTACCTAACTTACGTGGCCTAAGAGACACGAAAAATAAAAAACTTATGCCGCCAGCCCTAATTATGTGAATTTGAGCAATTGAAAATTTCTTTTTGGCACCTTTCTCTTGACTTTGATGACTGCAAAAAGTAGGGTGCATAGTACGGTGTACTGAATTAATTAATTAATTAATATCCAGATTTCTCTTTCATTTTATCAATAGATATTAATTATCTATTTCTATTACGAAAAATTCTATCAAATAAATATACCTCAGTATAAAAAAATAAATCTAAAAATCAAACATCCAATTTCCCAACAAATTCTCCACCATCAAAATGCAAAATAATAATAATAATATTTCTATTAATTAAATATATATTTCGACAATAAATAAATTAATTATGAGATGCTTTTCACACGCCAATGTCATGTTGATATTAAGGAGCAGCCACGGCCTTTTTCCATGATGCTGCAATGTGTAAAGAAAGTTGGTCAAAGTGGAACTCTTCAGTAGAAGTTTATTATTATTAATTAGGGTTTGTTTTATAGCCTCCAAAATAAATATTTAAAGTGTGCTTTTTTATATAATTATAAACTGTATTGAATTAGGAATTTGTCTGTATGTAATACGAGAAACAATGAATATTTAGTTATACTGAATTTGGTTTATATAAGTAATATAATCATTAGGTCATGGCATTACTGGAGTTGGAAATTAATGATTCTGCCTAATCAAAGTCAAGTAGTGCTGTGGTCTTCTTTCTTGTTGATTTGGTCATGTTTATAATGAAGTTGTTTTGGTAAATAAAAAAAACATGGCTTATTAGTAATAAAATATAATATTAGACTTGTAATATTTTCCAAGAAAATGCCATATATACTTGACTTTCTAGCTTTCTTTTCTTTCTTTTTCTCCGAACGTGATATATATTTCTGCTGCATGAATTAATTGTTTATGGTGAAGATTATCAAATCTGCAATCTTCTTCTTATTAAAGTATTTTTATCATTGGATTCTTAGAATTAATCCCAACCATTAAAATAAATTCAATTTTGAAATTAAGCTGAACTTATGTTACCATATGCATGCTGCCTTAATTAAGAAGAAGAGGCATGCACATCTAGTTGGAAATTCTCATTTTTAGGCTCTGGAAATGATAAAAGTTGTTTTTTTTTGTTATATTCAATTGGCCAAAGATTTTAAAGTTAATTTCGATTTGTGATCTTATTATATATATATATATATATTAAAATTAGGAGTTAGGCAGCTCAACTCTAATGTCAAATATAGTCATTTTAATTTCTAGATTATTCATCAAAATGCAACTCTGTATAAAACCAAATATTGAACCTAGTATAAAAATTATATTCCATTATCGTAAAATTTATTTATTTAAATAAATAAATAAAGATATAGAATAAGGTAGTAAATTCGTTCATTTTTATTCTTTAAACTGTTGTAGAAAATAAATCATTTATCCAAAATATATATATATATAAATACTAAACTTTACCCCTTTCATTTTATTTTAGGTATCGTGTAAATTTTTTTTTATTTTAAATGTCATTTTTAAAATTTTAAAAGAGCATTTATTAAAAAATTTAAATATTATCCTAATTAAGCCTCATATTTAACGAGAAAGAATAAGTAAAATATAAAATATAAAAAAATATATTTAGTTAAATTGTAATAAAATTTTTATAAAATTTATAATAATTAATTATTATTTTGATCCTTATATATTATTTTTATATGACACTTGAAATGAAATGAAAGAAATATAATAATATATAGAATTCCTAAAAAAACTATTTTACAGTCATAAATTTTAACAGTAATTGCGATGGCAATAGAGTCGTGATGGATTCTGGCTTCCCTAAAGCTAAAAATATTCATTTGGATAATTAATTATTTGAAATAATTGATGATTCGACTTAAACTTATGCCTATTTTTATGATTTTTCATCTAAAATTTAAAATAAAATTAAACAATAATTTATTCAAACTTAATATGTATATTATATATATATATATTTTAACATTGAAAAGAGAAATCGAACTTTAACTCAGTTGTTCATACTGTGTATTACCATTAAACTGTGGAACTTAATATAACATAAAATGTTTCTCATCCACTCCAAAACAAAAGAAAAACAAGCACTTCCTCAAGTTCTTGGGCGTTGAGCAACACTTCTCATTTGGGCTAAAGCTGCTCAAGGCCTAAACTGGAAATTATAATTTGGGCTAAAGCTGCTCAAGGCCTAAACTGGAAATTATAATTTGGGCTAAAGCTGCTCAAGGCCTAAGCTGGAAATTAAAAGGAGGCCATTAGTATGGCCCGTCTTATAGGCAGGATTAGGGTTTGGGTTATGCATAATGGAAAATATTTTAAGAATGCCACTATTTGTTTGCATTGATTACGGACTTGCAATCCACCCTTGCATCTCAGTATATATATATATTTTATATATATATATATATATATATATATATATTGAGGAATTTAAACAATATATCCTTTTATTTTCCAACTTTTTTTTTTCACTTTTAGTTTTCTTAGGGTTTTTTTTTTGGTTCACTTTCACCTTAACAGGGTTAACCTCAAACGGCTCAATGTCTTTTTTTTTTTGTGTTGAATTTTAACTGTTTTTTTGTTTTATTTTTTCATGTTGTTTCATGCATAATTTTTTTTATGTCATATTTTTATAAATATACAATATGTATATAGTATTTACCACATTTACTAAACATCTACCACATATATATAAAATATCTATCAAATATATATATAATTTAATTAATATTTTTTTAACTTTTTATTCATATAACATACACACAATAATTACATAATATTTACATAAAATACATATAACTTATATAAATTAAAACTTAATTTACATATAATATCTCAAAATTTAAAACATCCATTAAACATCCACGTAATAAAATTAATGTTTTTTTTTTACTTAGTCTATATTATTCTAATATAACACAACATCTATATTATATCAATAATTTGATTCTATATTTTCTCAACATACACTAAATATCTAACATACAACAATGCTATGTCAACAGTTTTATATTGTATTATACTAATATAGACAATATATAATATATCAATAATTTTATTTATGATTTTTTTTATTGATGATTCACAATTAATATTTTACTTCAAATTTTATCATTCTTTTTCAAACTTTACTATTAAATAAAATATTCTAATAAAATAATAAAAATTAAAATTTTAAATTATTTTTTAGCATATAAAATTTATTAATTTTTCTAAATAAAAATTTTTAATTTTGATTAAAAATAAAAAAATACTCACAAAAAAATATGAAAAAGCAAAATGTATAAAAAGATAATAATAAAAATCATTAAATTTATTTTAAAATAAATTTTATATATTATACAGGTAGAAAATAAAGTTAAAATATTAATTTTATTATGTAAATATTGTATAAAAATTTTATAGATGTTTGGTAGGATTTTCATATTATGTATTTTTTATCTAAGTTATATGTATTATATGTAGAAGTTATGTAAATATTGTAAGAATATTATGCGAACATTATGTAGATATTATGAAAATAAAAATTAAATAAATATTAAATGTTTAGTAGATTTTTGATAGATGTATAGATGTTTGATGTATGTTATCTAGATATTTTTATTTTTATTGTGTATATATTTTTATATATGTTATATATATATATATTTTTATGTGTATATTAAAAATATAATGTTAAAAAATATTTTTAAATAAAAAATAAAAATGTATAAAAAAAGAAAAAAAAACAATAAAAAAAACAGCGTGAAAAAAATAAAAATAAATTTGCCGTGTTTTTGTATAATTGAAAAAAAAAACCCTGTAGATTGGCCACTATTTTGAAAATGAAACTTTAAAACCACGTAGGGGGCATAATTTTCTCTTTATTTTATTCAATTTTAGTATATGTTATTTTATATTTATAAGAATTTTTAAAAGATTAATATGCTTTTTTACTTTATTTATGCAAATATAAGTTTAGTAAATTTAATTAATAATATGTTTTGTTTGCATTTTATAATTTAATTAGTTTTTATTTGATAAGGAAATAGTATTGCTGTAAATATTTTGATTGGATATTATTTTTGTAATTTTCAGTTTTTTTTTAAATTTCTTTTATTTGTGAATTTTTAATTTGCTTGTTTCTTCGCTCTTTCTACTAGTAACTAGTATTAGAATCCGGATGATACGCGGAACAATATTAAAAAATTAATGAAACAAAATAATTAGAATTCGAGTTAACATTTTATTTTAAAATTTATAAGTTATGATTCATTGAATGAATTATTTTCATCAATCAAAAAATAAATATATTAAGGTGTTATTAATTTATCATCACCAATCTCTTATTATTAAAAGAGTAACACTTAACATTATCATAGAGGAACGTTTACAAATTCTAGAATAAATTTTCAGTAAAAATTGGTGCAATAATGACTCTAAGCAAATATTTTAATCTAGGTTTTTTCATAATTATATTGGTATTTATAAATTTGGGTCGTGGCTAGCAATTTTGCCAAAATTTAAAATTTTCATAATTTTAAAATCCGAATTTTCTAATTTGTCATTGTCTGAATTTTCTAATTTGCCAAATTTTGAAGTATCTAAAATGTCTAAATTGTCAAAGTCTGAACTATCTATAATTTATGATGTGCTAAAATATGAAAATATCAAAAATTTCTAATGAGTTACAAAAATCTGAATTGCCAAAAATTTTCGAATTGCCCGAAGTACCTAATTTGCAAAACTATGAATTGTCCAAATTTCCTAATATGCCAAAACCTGAAAGTATTTCTAGTGACTTGTCAAACCATGAAATTATTCAATCATCATAATTACCAAAGGTTGAAACACAAAAATTTCCTCAAATACTAAAACCTGAAATGCCATAGGTATTCGGGTTGTCAAAAATTCCTGAATCGTCGAAGCATGAGATGGATATGATTCTATGAGGGTGTTTCTTAAAATTGGAGCTTTTCAGCTTATTGTAAATAAGTGATTTTTAAATTATAATCAGATTAAAAATAAGCAGTTAAGCGTTTCTGTAAACTATTTAATAATCAGCTGATAATCAGTTTATAATCAGTTAAGTGTTTCTGTAAAATTAGCTTATAATCAGTTTTTAATTACAGAAATTATCAAAATGACCAAACTGTCCCTGAGTTTATTTATTGTATAAAAATAATTTTTTAAATGTCAATTCAAAATTTATTTTGCAATAATAATAATAATAAATTTTATTTAATAATAATAATAATAATAATAATAATAAACGTAAAAGAATTTTGATGGGAACTAAAGTGTATAGGGTAGGCAAATTTGAAATAGTGAAGATTAGGTAAGGATAGTATAATCTTTTACTTGGTCAAAACTGCTTAAAAAATAAGTGCTTAAAAAAAATATCAAAACCTAACTTTTAAAAAATTGATTAAAATCAGATTATAATCTACTATTTAAGTTTTCAGAAACACTTAAATAAACAACTTATAATCTAAAAACTGCTTATAATCAGTTTTAACCAGCTTTTAATTTTGAGAAACACCCTCTATGATTGCCAAAACCCTATTAATTGTCACTTTCCCTTCACTTGCTTGAGTTGTTAAAGCCTACTTTGTCTACTACACCAACTCTCTCAAGGACATGACAACCTTTCAGTCAACTGATGGTCCTTGAATATATATGATCTAACAATATATTATACTATTTACGTTTAAATATATATTTTTAAATAAATTTTTGGTAGTTTTTTAGTAAAAATAAAAGAACTACAACTATTTTAATAAATATCTTAAAAAATGTAAATGTAAATCAAAATAAAAATATAATATTTTGAATAAAAAAATTAAATTTACTTACCATTTATAGTTTTAAATTTTGGAGACCAAGTAAAAAATAATTATTTTGGCCGTAGTAAAATCAATTTGAGATATTAGATTTGAATTAATTTTATAATAAATGTCTTATAAATGTCTGCAGGTTCAACATTATTATTATTCTTATTATTGACATAATTAATTTTGTATTTTTTATTATTGGTGTGCTTATAGTAAAAAAAAATTATAAAAAAAAATATTTTTTATCTTGTAGCACCATCTTAAGAGATAATGTATTATTTAAAGGCTAAATAATTATAAAGTTTATGAGGTTTTACATATTATACTAGTCAGTCTCTATATTTTTAACATCTAATTTTTGCATCCCTCTGTTTTCAAATATTAAACTGTTTAGTTCTTCTGTTAATGTTTTTATTCTAAAAATACTAGTTAACTATTTTGATGTTATAAAATAATTTATTTGCCCTTCCTTTATATAATTTTTTATTTGTTATTTATTAAGTCATGCTTATTTTTAATTTTATTTATATTTCTTACACATATTTTATTTTAATTTTATAAATATTATTTAAAAATAATTTTAAATAATATGAATAATATTTTTTATTATTTTGCAGACAATCCATATATATCATTTATTTTAATTTTATAGGTATTACTAAAAAATTATTTTAAATAATACTAATAATGTCTTTTATTATTTTACAGACGATCTATATATAAAATAAAATTAAAAATAAAATAAACTTAATAAATAACAAAGATAAATATGTATAAAGGAAGAACAAATAAGTTATTTTATAATATCAAAGTAATTGACTAATGATTTTAGGATAAAAATATTAACAAAAGGACTAAATAGTTTAATTTTTAAAAATACAGGGATGTAAAAATTAGATATTAAAAATACAAGAACTGACTAATATAATATATAAAATCTGAGGGACTTCATAATTATTTAGCCTTATTTAAATTATTACGTTATGGAACTTGCCATAATCGCACTACGTATGCTCAAATTCTATTATATTCTGGTTTCTTTTACCTCGTTCATGAAATTAATACGTGAAGTCATCAATTTATGTAGTTAAGTGAGGGTTTTTTTTGGCAATTTAAACCGAAGTAAATGAACATATAAATTCGAGAACTAAAATATTAAAACTCTGACTAATGGATGATTTTACGTATAAGTAAGAAGTAAGAAGTAAAAGTAGAGGTGAAGAAAGAAGGCATTTAAGTTTTACAACCTTATTTTTTATTTTTGATTTTTAATAATATTTTATTTAAAAAGATGATAATGATATGATCATATTTTTATTTAAATTCTTTTAAATTTTTAACTGCTTATATTTTAAGTGTCGTGCTAAATTTATTAAAAGGATATAATTAGATAGAAAAAAGATTTTTTATTCTTATTTAAATTTTCTTATTTTTTTATCTTCATTTTTTAATAATATTTTTATTTTGAAATATGATAATGATATGATTAGATTCTTATTTAATTCTTTTAAAATTTTAACTGATTATTGAAAGAATAATAGTTAGATAAAAAAGTATTTTTTATTTGTATTTAAATTATTTTATTTTTTTTAATTTAAATTATTTTAAATTTTGTCTAAATTAAATTCTTATAAATTTTTAAATTTAAATTATGATTAAATAAAAAAATCAATTAATAGAGAATGATTATATTTTAAGTATCATGCTAAATTTATTAAATGAATAATAATTAAATAAAAAAAAGATTTTCCATTCAACGTTAAATTATCCTTACTAAAATCTCTCATAATATTTTAAATCTATATATATATATAAGATTTGTCTTAAATTAATCTAGATTTTATTTTAAATTAATTAAAATGGTAATTTATTATTGTGACATTTACCTTAATTTTATATAATATTACTCTCTTTATATATATATATATTTAAATTATGATTAGATAAAATATAATCAATTAATAAAAAGTGCTTGTATTTTAAGTGTCATGCTATTACTCTTGTTATATATATATATATTTAAATCATGATTAGATAAAAAATAATCAATTAATAGAAAGTGATTATATTTTAAGTGTTATACTAAATTTATTAAAAGGATAATAATTAAATAAAAAAGGTTTTCTTATTCAATGCAAAATTATCCTTAATAAATTTTCTCATAAAATTTTAAATCTATATCTATAAGATTTGTCCTAAATCTCTCATAAGATTTTAAATATTTTTATTAATATTTAAGTTTTGTCTTAAATTAAAACCAAGTAGCAAATTATTATGACACTTGACTTAATTTTATATAATACTACTCTTCTTTATATATATATACACATATATATATATTTAAATTGTGATTAGATAAAAATAATTAATTAATAAAAAGTGACTATATTTTAAATGTCATGCTAAATTTATTAATAAAATAATAATTAAATAACGGAAGATTTATTATTAAATATAAAATTATTCTTATTAAAATCTCTCGTAAAATTTTAAATTTATGTCAATAAAATTTAACTTAAATCTCTCATAAAATTTTAAATATTTTTATTAATATTTAAATTTATCTTAAATTAATTTAAGTAATAATTTATTATTATGATATTAGACTTAATTTTATGTAATACTACTCTTCTTTTATATATATATATATATTTTACTTTAAAAAGCATTAAATTTTTTTAAAAAGAAATATAAAAAAGCCAAATGATAAAAAAAAACACGGTACAGTTGATTACTATCATCCTTCGAGATTTATTTTTCAATTAGTCAAAATCGTGAGCAAATCACAATATAATAATAATAGTCAAAAAAAGAGGGAAAATTAAAAATAAAAAATAAAAACAAAAATAAGAATACACCGATACGACGTTGTTTAAAGTTCGTTAATGGTTGGGGATAATTTTGTAAAAACGTTTTAGCGGCAAGAGATGCACTGTTTTTCTAACATGCTGCCACGTGGCAACACCGTAAAATAAATAGAGCCGCCATTTTACTTTCTGCGTTCACATTGGAAAAAACAAAAATCTGTTCTAAGACAATAATTCAAAGTCGAAACCCCTACGTTTGGATGGAGGTAAATTAGAGGTGGAATTGAATTAGTAATGTAAAAAAAATTATTTTAAATTATTTTTTATTATTTGATAGATTAAATAAAAAAAGAGTAATTATTTTTTTTAAATTTTAATGAAGAAAAAAAATTAGAATAATAATTTTATTTTCTTGTATAATTAATTTTTTTTATTTTTTTATTTCAAAAAAATATTTAAACATTAAAAAAATTAAATAATTAAATATATTTTATTTTACTCTCTTTTATCCTACTATTAATATATAAAATAAAAAATAAATAAAATTACATTTATCTTCTTCTATTTTACCCTCGTCCACTCCCAAACAAACAAAGGTTTACGAAAGTCCTTTTCAGCTCCTTCAAAATAATAATAATAATAAAAAAAATCCTACAAATAACAAACTGATCTTCCCTCCCTTTTAAACCAAAGACTACTTCGATGGGTTTTCATCTTCTTCTCCTCTTTCATAATTCATTGACAGCTCCTCCACTAACTAAAACCCTAAACAACCCTTTTACAATTTTAATCTCTATATATATATATTATAATAACCCACAAATCCCAGTTGCTGCTGATCATTCCAATTGCTGCCATGGCTCTTAATCGCCTCGACCCGCAACATGCGGCGGAGAAGGGAGTTTCCGTTATTGGGTTTGGCTTTGATTTGACTAATGATATCAAATTATCTGCTTGTAAGCCGGGTCCTTATGGGTCTAGATTGATCGAGCTTGACCCGACCAATGCCCGTGACCTCCATTTTCCTGGTGGGATTGTTGTTAGAAACGTTTCTAGCGGAATTAAATGCGATAAAGGGGAGCGTACAAGGTTCCGCTCTGATGTTCTCTCTTTTAATCGGGTAAATTAATATAAAGTTTACTCCTTTTTTGTTTGTGTTATTTGTGTTCTGTGGTCAACTTAAGTCAACTGGAAGTACTAAAATTAGAACAATCCATTTTCTTCATTCGTGACCCTTTTATTGATTTGTTGTTTTCTTTAACTTACTATATATGCATTTTGTTGTAGATGTCAGAGAAGTTCAATCAGGATCTTTCTTTATCAGGTAAAATTCCATCAGGACTGTTTAACGCTATGTACGACTACAGGGGTTGCTGGCAGAAGGATGCAGCTTCTACGAAAAGTCTTGCTTATGATGGTTGGTTTATAACCCTATACAACATTGAGTTAGAAAGATCACATTTAGTATTGTCGGAGCAGCTTAAACAAGAAGTGCCTACTTCATGGGCTGCTGCTGCTCTCGCTGAGTAAGTTCTTTAAAGATCATAACTTATTCGTTTATCTGTAATTGTTCATATAATTTGTTGGAGTTGCTGAGATTTTTGCTTAAAATTAAAGCAAAATTACCGAAGAACTGACAGCCATGATGTTAGATAGAAATTAAGTTAATTTCTTGTTTGTATAAATTGTTGAATTGGTTTTAGCCCATACCTGTGTGTCCTGTCATTTGGTTGTAAAAACTCTATATATATGTGAATGAATGAATGAAAATGGTGTGGAAGAGAAGTGAAGGACATAAGTCTGTATGTAAGAAAACGTGATGGAAGAAATGAAGAAGAAAAGAAGGAAAAAAATTGTTATTTTTCTTTGTTAAATTTCTGTATATTTTTAGTTCTGTTTTCCTTATGCTTGTGTAGTAATGCGTTTATTTTTATGCTCTTCTTTCTTCCTTCCAAGAGCTAACAGTGGTATCAGAGCTGTGATGGTCTTAAAGGCCTTGTGGTTAATGAAAAAAAAGAGAGTTGTTTGGTGAGAAGTGTATTGCTGTCTATGACTTTTAAAAAGTAAGTATGTGTCTATGTTCTCATGTGATGCTGATGTTGTGGAGCAGTGAATTTTCTGTGATGCTAAGGAGTAAGTTTTTTGCTGAGAAATTGATTTTCACACAATTTTTGCTGAGGCATTGAGCTTTCCAAGAGTTTCCTTGTTGTAAAGTATGTTCTTGTGGAGTGTTCCTTAGAGTTTCTTTGTTGTGGAATTGAGTTTTCTCAAAGTTTATTTTTCTTCTCTTATTATGTTGTTGCTGGTTGTTATGTTTGAAAAACCAAGTGGAGTGTTGTTGAGAACTTGGGTTGAAGATGAAATATAATCTTCCTAGTTTGTCTTTGATAAAAATTGGTAGACAATGTCTATGTGAAAGGCCATGATGCTGGAATTGTTTTATGGGAGTTTGAAAGTCCAAAACAATTCATGTTGTTGATATTGTTAGGGACTTTGGTTGTCCAAGAAACAAATCATGTTGATTGAATTGTTTGAAGGGACTTCGAGTATCCAAAAACAATTTTTGTTATTGAAAAATTGTAAAGACTCTATTTCAACATGATGTTCATGAGCCATTTCTTGAAGACATTAAATATTATTGAAGCCCTCTAACTCTAGCAAAAATCTCATCAAGGGGGAGTATTGAAGTTGCTGAGATTTTTGCTTAAAATTAAAGCAAAATCACTGAAGAACTGGCAACCATGATGTTAGGTAGAAATTAAGTTAGTTTCTTGTTTGTATAAATTGTTGAATTGGCTTTAGCCCATGCCTGTGTATCCTGTCATTTGGTTGTAAAATATCTATATATATGTAAATGAATGAATGAAAATGGTGTGGAAGAGAAGTGAAGGACACAAGTGTGTATGTAAGAAAACGTGAAGAAAGAAATGAAGAAGAAAAGAAGGAAAAAAATTGTTATTTTTCTTTGTTAATTTTTTGTATATTTTTAGTTCTGTTTTCCTTATGCTTGTGTAGTAATGTGTTTATTTTCATGCTCTTCTTTCTTCCTTCCAAGAGCTAACAGAGCATGTTGGAAATTTGGACTCCACGGATAATTTTCTTCTTGGGCTTGATAAATATTGGAGTGCTAGGCTTACTTGATCATTGGGCTTTCTTCAAATTAGTGGGCTTCTTGACAAAACGGCCTTAGCCATTTTGTACTTCAAACCACTTAACTTATATTTTCCATTTCTTTTCTTGTTTTTCCTGATGTGGGATTACTCTCACTGTCAACATAATTTGAACAACTGACATTTACTGGTTTAATGTGAAAGCAATATGCATTTTAAACCGCTGTTTTTAACATGTGTTCTAGAAGTCATTTTAACTCTTCAAGTGACTAATATACCTTAATAATAGAAAATTGGACAATGAGACTTAAAATATAGGATGCATGAAGTCATCTTATCTCAACTCAACTCAACTTAATAAAACCTTAATCTCAAGTTAATTGGGGCCAACTATATGGATTCTCTTTTTTCATTCGGCGTGATTTAGGCTATATCTTCGGATAAATGTAAAGCCGTAAGATCATTCTAAACTACTTTTGTCTAAATTAATTTAGGTCTATTCTTATGGCCAACATAAAAAGATAAAAACTCAAGCTGAATCTTGGTGTAACCCAATAAAAAAAAAAAAAAATCTTTAGTATTCCCTCCAACAGTGCGGACACTAGTAATAACTTCATCATACATATCCTTCAAGACTTGGATATATTTTATAGATATCCTCCTGTGCTCTAGGATCCACCATAAAATTTCTCTTGAAACTTTATTATAAGCCTTCTCGAAGTTGATAAAAATCATATGTAAATCTTTCTTCATCTCTTTGTACTTTTCCGTCAAATTTCTAACAAAGAAGTTAGCATTTATAGTCCATCGGTCAGGCATAAACCCCAAATTGGTCTAGGGAGATATAAGTGTCCAAAAGTAAATGTTGTTTCATCACTCTCTTTTACAATTTCATGGTGTGGTTTATAAGCTTTATACCCTTATAGTTTGAGCAATTTTGAATATCTACTTTATTCTTAAAAATAATTATTAAACTGTTTCGTCTCTATTCATCATTTTCTTTATACTCAGGATCTTATTAAATAAATTAGTGAACCATGCTATTTTTATATCTCCCAAACATTTCCACACCTCAATGAGTATTTCATCTGAACTACAGGTTTTATCGATTTTCATTCTCTTTAAAAATTTCGACTTCAGAAAACCTAATTCGTCTAGTTTACTTCATATTTTTCTCGGCTATGTCATCTAAACCCTCAATGTATTCACTACAGTTACCGTTAAGAAGATCCTCAAAATAACTTCTCCATCTTTCTTTAATATCCTCCTCTTAAACCAAAATTCTATTTTTTTTTTTTTTTTATCTTTGATACACTTAACTTAGTTTAAATCTTGACATTTTCTTTCCCTTATTTTAGCCATTTTATAGATAGCTTTTTTCTCCTTCTTTTATCCCAAGTTTCTTATGTAAACTCTCTAAAGATTGTGCTCTTGCTTTACTAACCGTATTTTCAGCATCATTTTTCACTTGCTTGTAATGCTCAAAAGCTTGATTGTCACTACACTTGAGATTGAGTATAGAAATTAATCTGTGAAAAATTTATGAGATAATTGTTTCCTGAAGAAAATTGTTTAAATGTACACTTTCCTGTTCTTAATGTTATGTATATTTTAATGACAACACGGAAAAAAAAATCTTTTCCTTTTATGAAATTGCATTTGAGTGGCTCAAAACTTGTTCTCACTATCTCCTAGTGCCCTAAGGAAAAAAATATTACGAAAAGCTAAATGCTTGCATATAACTCTTGAGCTAAAACTAAGTAATTAACTGCTTTGTCACTGAGACATCAATTCATCTCACTGTTTCAAAATGTGGTTTTTCAGAATTATTGGGAAATACGGTACTCATATTGTTGTCGGAGTGAAGATGGGAGGTAAAGATGTGATACACATGAAGCAGTTACAGAAGTCAAATGCTCAGCTTCTGAAGTCCAGAAATTGTTAAAGCAATCAGCTGATGAGAGGTTTTCAGAGGAAAATGCTACTGAACTCTCGAGAAAATCAAAGGTATATAGAATCAACCATTATTTTCTTTGTTTTTATGAAAATAACATATGTGTTATATCACAAAGAGCCGATATGATATACAGAAGAAAACATTACCAAGTAACTGAACCTGGAAAATTTAGGAACTAGCAAAAGTCTATCAGACAATGTGTGAATTTCAGTTTCTCCATGCATTCAGCCACTACCTTTTAACTTCTTGTCCTGGTATTTTTCTTTTGCCCCCTAAAAAGAGTTTGAAAATATTTTTGTCACAACTTGGAAGAAAATGATTTTGTTTGTTAGTGCAGAAGCATGCATCAAATTTTCTTAGTTGTTCATTTGTTGACATTACATCTGTTCCAAGTTGAATCCTTTTTAACTTTTCATGTTAAGCTAAATTTATTTAAAGCCTACACATATCAAGCTGTTCTCTACTAGCTATTACTCTCTTTAATTTCGCTATTTGTGTGTATACTGCTAGTAGAATTGTGAGTTGAGACACTTCATTCATCTTCTAGGAGCTCTATTAGCAGTTTTGAGCTAAAGATTTTTTTTTTAACCCTCAAAGTTCCCATCCTCATTAATTCTTCTTTTTCTTTGCAAAATTAACTCTCATGCTTATCAAAGGAGCTCAATTGACTGCAGTCAACAATTTTTGTTAGATAAGATTATCATGAACTATTCTTTTTGAGAAGTGATGGAGGAAATAATATGGGTACAGTTGCACCAAGATTTTAAAGCATGACATCAAGTTAGTACTAGATATTACATGGGCATATAATTGCTTAATATCTCTGGTTTCAAAATAAAGTTTATAAGTGTAATTTGGAGAAATGATAATGAATATCCCTTTTGGATATGTTATTCCTGTGTATGGATTCAGAGGTACGAACATTCTGCGCCATGGGATCTCGATCCAGGATTTGCTTCTTTAATTAGGCCACCTGTCATTAATACCGTAAAGAATCAGGTAGGCTGCTTGCTATCTACTACAACAGCTGAAAATGCCCAATGGGACACAAGCTGATAAGAAAAGAACCAGATTTTAATTGATTTATTCATTTGTTTGCAGGATATAGTGAGCATTTCTATTCGAAGGGGAGGTGTAGATATTGATCAAAGTCATAGTCAGTGGCTCTCAACGATATCACAGTCACCAAATGTTATTTCAATGTCCTTTGTGCCTATAACTTCTCTCTTGAGTGGTGTCCGAGGCAATGGATTTTTAATTCATGCAGTAAATCTTTATCTTCGATGTGCGTACATTTCTGTCTATTGCTAGTTTGGTCTTTATATAGTATAGATTCTCCAACTATGGTGCAATCCTGCATTCAGATGATATAAATGTGATTCAAGTTATGCACCGAATCAAGGTTGTTATTTAACTATAGTTAGATGTCATAGTACTTAGATATTTTTGACAAATTACAGGCAATCCTAGTTCTTGGTTCTTATTGGCTTGCTTGTAAGCCAGACATTTGTACATCTTAGCCATTAGATCCTGCTATTCAGCCTGAGCTCTTTTATATATAGTTGGCCTAATCACATCATGTGTGCTTACGTTGTTGCATGCATCCAACTGGATGTTGGAGGACTTACAGTTCTATTAACTGTTGCAGATCTCATATAGAATAATAAGACATGCACAGTTGATTGACTTTAGCTTGGTCATGATGGTCTTGCATATGGATTTAGCCAATGCATTATAATCTGGAAAATTATTGCACATAGTTTTTTCCATCTTTTATATTGCCAGACTAACAGGTTGGTCTATTGTGAAATCTTACAGACAAACCACCCATAGAGGAACTTCATCAGTTTCTGGAGTTCCAGTTGCCTCGGCAATGGGCTCCAGTATATGGTGATCTGCCTCTTACTCTTAGGCGCAGAAAGCAAGCATCCCCATCTCTTCGGTTGACCTTTATGGGCCCTAAGCTTTATATCAACACTAAACAGGCGAGTCCTGCACTTGAGCTTTTTTATGGAATTCAACTAATCAACCTGTTTGTGGTTTTATTAACCTTCTACCTTTTTCCTGGTTTACGAATTCACGCATTACAGGTGGATTCTGGTAATCGGCCAGTGACAGGAATTCGTTTATACTTGGAAGGCAATGGAAGTGACCATTTGGCTATCCATCTTCAGCATCTCTCAGCTCTTCCCAATATCGTCCAACTCTCCAATGATCATAGTCATGAGCCCATTGACGAACCTGTAGAACGAGGCTACTTTGAACCTGTAAATTGGAGCATTTTTTCACATGTGTGTACTGCCCCAGTGCAATATAATGGAGCCCGCATTGATGACTCTGCTTCCATTGTGACAAAGGCCTGGTTTGAGGTTAAGGTTATTGGGATGAAGAAAGTTCTGTTCTTGAGGCTTGGGTTCTCAATGGTTGCATCAGCGAGGATCCGTAGGTCAGAATGGGATGGACCTTCAACTTTGTCACGGAAATCGGGGGTTTTCTCGACGCTAATTAGTACAAGGTTCAGTGCTGCACTGAATCCACCTGAAAAGTCGGTGAAAGTGGATGTTGATTCTGCAGTTTTCCCTGGAGGTCCACGGGCGAAGACGCCAAAATTATCCAACTTTGTGGATACCAAGGAAATGGTCAGAGGTCCAGAGGACCTGCCTGGATATTGGGTGGTCACCGGAGCGAAGCTGTGTGTAGAAGGTGGTAGAATCTCAGTCAAAGTGAAGTATTCGCTGTTAACTATAATGTCAGAGGAGTCGATGATGTTAATGTGAGAAAGCTCACTCAGAATCGAGAACATATACTAATTTGTATTCTGTTGTAAATGATGTGTAGATTATTTGCTATGTTTCAGCTTCTCAAAGAAACGACTTCAATGGTGGTTGTTTGATGCGAAGCTAGTGGCATATGCCATATAGGAATCCTGCAAGGGGTTGTATATTTTGACATTTAGCAAATAGCATATTTAATCCAACTTTTTAATTTTGTATACATTTAACATTAAACATCAATATTACTAAAATAAAAAAAAGAAGAAAAAACAAAAGTTATTACGTATTTGTAAATATGTGTTCAGATTCATAGATTTGTGTGCTAATATATTGTAAAATTAGAAAATAAAGAACTTAAATAAGTAATTTTAGGAACTTGAAATGTCAATTTTTTTTTATGAAGTTCAAGAGTTAAATTATGCAATTAGTCAAAATCTCAATGTTTTTAGTCTTGCACATGCTTGTTAATTTTCTTGTGCAACAAACAATTAAAAGCACCCCATACGCCATTTATTCAAATTAATAAAGATGCTATGGTAATATATAAAAATGTCAAAAGAAGAGGAAATTACCAGAAAATACTAATGGTGGAAGTCGCATTCCATCAGATATTACCTTATTGGTTAGTTGCGGAAGCAGAAGATAACATTCTTTCAAATCTGCTAATTAAAATAGGGCTGGCAATGGATGAACATCCTGGATGTAAAGTTCGTTATTTACAGCAAAAAGGTTCTCATAATCAATCTCAAAACTGAATCTTTATTCTAAGAATTAAATTTTGAAATACTACATTAAATATGGTACAAAATTTCATAGTTGTCAAATATAATTGGATAAAAAGAAAAATTCCATGATATTTTCAGCATGCCTCTTAACTGTTGAAGAATGAATGGTAAGTTCTTAGAAGTTAGTGTAAAATGAGTGAATAGAAAATAATTCATAAATGCTACCAATAATCCCCACAAGAACATGAACCATCTCTGAAATGGTGGAATCTGTTGACGTCCCTCACAATTATCTCTCTCGAGACAATTTTGCAAATGTACTTGAATGCGGAATGGCAGTCCAAACAGATTCGAAGATTCTTTTTCACCCTAATTGGAGCTCCTGGTGGGGTAGCGATCAAGCCAAAAGCAACTGCAAGTTTCTCACTGTGGTGATATAGAAGCTGTTCTTTCTCATTTCGTTCAACATCATGGAGGTCAATTTCTATCACAGGGACATAGCCAGCTTTATTTAAGAGGTCGCTTAATTCATCAAGCTTTGCATAGATTTCCTTACTTCTTGAATGGCTTCTATCTCCTACTATAAATGTGTATACCTTGTCTTTCACCTCAATCCAACTCATTCCAGGCTCCTTCTTCACTCTGCTTTCTTTCATGAGTCTTCTCACTTTTGCTACATCCTCCCACTTGCCAGCTGATGCATAAATGTTCGCAAGAAGAACATGGTACCTGATTTCTCAGGTTCCAGGGCAAACAGCATTTCGGCAGCCTGTTGTCCGAGCTCAATATTCTTATGTATTCTTGCATTACCAAGAAGGGCTCCCCATACTGAAGCATTAGCTTGAAATGGCATTGAATTTACAAGCTCCATTGCTTCATCTAATTTTCCTGCTCGACCAAGGAGATCAATCATACAAACATAATGCTCTTGCGTTGGTTCAACACCAAACAGGTTTTCCATTGATTTGAAATATTGTTGAGCTTCAGCAACCAAACCTGCATGATTGCATGCACAAAGTACACTAACTAGAGTTATGTGATTAGGAGGAACACCGTCTTTTAACATCTGATTGAACAATTGGAGAGCTTCTTTAGCATGCCCATGTTGAGCAAGCCCTCCAATCATTGTGGACCATGATACTATTCCTCTCTCAGTTATTTCAGAGAAAGCACGGCCAGTGTCATCTATGCTTCCACATTTGGCATACATGCTAACAAGAGAATTCCCAGCAAAAATATCTGAGATGAATCCAAACTTCAAAGTGTGAACATGAACTTGCTTCCCTTGTTCATATGCTGACAAATTTGCACATGCATTCAGGAGAGAACTGCAAAGAAAGGAATCTGGCTTGATCTCCCTATCTTGCATCTCAAGATAGAGCTTTAAAGCTTCTTCACCTTGTCCATCTTGAGAATAAGCTGTTATCATGGATGTGAATGCCACTAAATCTACAACTGGGCTTTCTTTGAATACTCTGGTTGCATGTTCTATAAAACCACATTTTCCGTATGTATCTATAAGGCTGTTTGAGACATAATCATCAGATTCAAACCCTGATTTCACAGAAAGTGCATGAATTTGGCTGCAAAGATGGTCAACCTGCAAGGTAGCTACAGATTTAAGAACTGTTGATAAAGTTGTCTGGTTGAATCCTACACCTTCCTCGTGCATCAAAGAAAAAAGAGAGGCAGCTTCTGTGTCTTCCCCATTTTGTGAATGCCCAGTGATCACAGCATTCCATGCAATCAAGTCCTTCTCTGACATTAACTTAAAAACCAATCTTGCATCTTTCATTAAGTTGCACTTGGAATACATATCTATGAGTCCAACACCCAGAAAAGAATCCGATCCTATATCCATCTTTATTATGCTGGAGTGCAACTGTCTTCCAAATTCCGAGGAACCCATTCCAGCACAAGATTTAAGAGCACTTGATATGTTATAAATATTTGGGCACACGCCTGATTTATTCATTTTTCCGAATAATTCTAAGGCTGAGAGATGGGACTCATGAAGAACACAACTAGCAATAATAGCATTCCAAGAAACAATATCAGGTTTAGCAATTTTGTAAAAAATATGGATGGCATCTTCAAGAGTTCCCACTTTTGCATACATGTCAACGAGAGCATTTGCTGAAAATAAATCAAAATGAAAGCCAAGCTTTATCATGTATCCATGAATCCTTTTTCCTTGACTACTATCCTCCAAGCTACTGCAAGCGTTTATAATACAGGATAAACTAAATTCATTAGGCCTTATTCCACTCAAAACCATATCTTCAAACAAATCAATTGCTTCTCTACATGAATCATTTTGCACATAACAAGATAGCAAAGCATTCCATGAAACAACACTCCGTTCTGGAATTGCGTCAAAAATCCTCCTGGAATCCTCGAACTGCCCACATTTCGCATACAACACAACTAAACTGTTTGCAACAAATTCATCATTTTCAAACCCTGTCAGCACCACAGTCCCGTGAACCTGTCTCCCCAGCCACAAATCCTTGGTAACCCTACAAGCCTTAAGTACACTAGGAAAAGTAAATTCATTGCACTTAACACCCAACAAATGCATCTCATTGAATGCCAAAAGTGCTTCTTTACTAAACCCATTTTGTGAATACCCAGAAATCAAAGCAGACCAAGAAACCAAATCTGGTTCAGTACTTTCGTCAACCAGTTTCCGTCCATAACGGAAAAACTGGCACTTTGAATAAAGACTAATCAAAAGGTTTCTTATTTTGGGGTCTTGAGATAAGCCGAATTTGATTACATGGGTATGGATTTCCATGCCCAGAGTTAAACATTTTGAAGCAGTACATTGAGAGAGGAGCTTAGAGTAAGATATTGAGGTAGATATGGAATAAAAATTGGTTTTTTGAGTTGCGATTGAGAAACTACTGAGTTTGGGCTGTTGAATAAAATCAGTAGAAGTCTGGATAAAAAATTTGGTAACTTTATTAGAATAGAGGATTGGAGTTCTGAGAATTAAGGTTTGAAAACGTAGGTGGCGCTGTTGGTGACGTAGTTTTTGGAGGGAATAGAAAGAATGAAGGTTCATCGTCCATTGGTCATTAACGAATTTTTATACAATCAAACTGTATGTCGTTTGCTTAGTTTCAATTTGAAAAACTCGTTAAAAATCCATTTGTTTGGTAGGGCATCCGGTGATCTAAATGACTCGGTCCAGAATTTCACAGAATGCTTTTTTTCTTAATTTCTAATTAATTTTTACATATTATAATTTATTAAATAATATATTTTTATTTAACATATATATAAAAATTATTATTTATTTTAATATAGATTGCAATAGTATAAACTGTTAATTTATTATTTCATACACATGAAATTATGCTACTGTACAATTAATGATTTATCATTTTTTATTTTTTATTTTTTGTTCAGAATATCATTTTTTATTTTTGGTATTCATATTTTTATCTTTTACATAAAAAACTGCAATCCGTTGAAAAAATTGCTTGCAAAATTTGCAAGATATTATGATTCACTCAATGCAATTTCTCTACCAAACAAACAATTTTTTTTTCCAATTTTTTTATTTTCAATTATGGTAGGTGGGGTATCCATATTCTATATATATCATCCTATTAACAATAAAACTATACCAAACCATCAACCTATTTAGTTTTGTTCTAACAAAAAAGAATGAACAATAAAAGAAGAAAAACTGTAAACTTTACATCTCCATTATTAATTTAGAGCTTTAATCGTACAATCTTACGCTAGAATTTTAAATTATTTTGCTTAAAAAATAATTATATACAAAGAGGAAAACAGCTATTTATCATCATCAATCAACATCGATCTTCAACTTTTCGTGGAGAATTAACCATCATCATCATCATCTCCATCTCTCTCCTTTCCTTACCATCCAATGAAACCCAGAAAACTGGAACCAAAAAACAACACAGATGCATCATAACGTGTTATTATTACAAGAACAAATAATTAATTATTTAGCACAGCAAGAATTAAACTTCAAAACCCCAAAAAAAAAAAATCAAGATCAAACAACAAAAACAAGTAAAGTTTTGATCTTGAAAAAAAAAATTGAAACTTCCGATCGCCAAAATACAGAAGGAAAAATTAAAATTTGGGTTTAGAGCTAAAAAGCAAAATACCTAACAGAACGAACAGCAAGATGTTGGGAGAAAACATGGAAGAAGAAATTAGCTCCGTGAAGGAACATCACAACTGCTGTGCAACCTAACACTAATAGCTCCACCACCATCTCCCGTCTTGAAAGATACCACAGACGCAGACACAGAGACTCTGTGTATTAGACCTCACAATAAAAAAAAAAAAAAGAAAACCTCTTTCAAAGCTATCGTAGATTGGGGTTTTTAAATTTTGATCTGTGCGACAATAATGGGATCTAATTTGCTAAGGAATTGCACTTAAGTTGGCTCAAACGATTTGAGACCGTTAGATGAAATTTTCCCTGTAGAGAGGTAGATAGAAATTGATACTCGCCAACTTCACTGGGTCTGGGAAAAGAACAACCGCCAGAGGATAAAAAGTGGAATTTATTAAGCTGGAGTCTTTATGCTTTTTTCTTTTATTGTTGCGTTGGTGGTGGGTACTAATTATTCCTTAATTCAAAAGGTTAGCCCTTTGATTCCGAGTTTAAATCCTCCGCAGATGGACTTAGACACTGTCCTCATAATAATTCTAATGACTGGTGAACTTTTTATCTTGTTTTATCCGTTTCTTTAATGTTTATCTTTAACAACAAAAGTTTTTTGAAGTACTGATGGCCACCAATTTTTGTTTGGTACTGAAATTAATAAACAATTCGTGGCTTCAGGCATGGTTTGGACAATTTCAATAGTCTCTTTGAATTGCAAAAACGTTATAAATTAAAATTCATTAATTTTATAAATTAAAATTCTGTGTCGTTTTGGTGCTGCAGTTGGTCAATTAATGGAATTGATCAACAAATTTATTTGTTCAAAAAAATTAAAAATAGCTGACCCATTCTAATAGTCGCTTTCTTTTTTATATTTTCTTAATGTGCATAAGCACTTGCTCCAAGTCCAGCAAATGTAGTAAAACAGTACCAGGGTGTCTATAGCTCAAAAATCCTTTTGAAAGGTGTGGTTTCTCAAGTCATCTTGGGATTTCATACCTCAAAAGGTATATGCTGTTATCAGCTTTCCTTACATGATCGAACAGACAAAGCAAACAGCTTCCTCCATGCATTTTCCTTTTCAGGTGAACTCAACAAGGAATTAAAGTTAATACATTACAGAATCGAGCCCAACACGTTAACATGCAATTTAATAAAAATTTATCAGAATTGACCATTTCAAATTCTTCTCCCTCCACACTGCCCACCTGCGCAGGAACTGAAAGAGGAGCCTAACGCTCTTAAGGAAGATGATGCTGTAATGCAAATTGAAATCAATAGGTTCATTGTGCTACATGACAAACTATTCATAAAGTAATAGATATTTTTTAAAACTATAAGACCATTGTTTCTGCAGAAGGTAGTACATTTCTTGTCAAGAGGGAACTAAAAAGGATGAGAAATTATCTATGATCCAGCAGTCAAACCATGGGGCTGCTTCAATATTTCACATGAGGCATGCATTGCGGTGGTTGAGCAATGTAAACAATTAGAATCCCACCCAAAAGTTACCTCTTTATGAAAGACTTCAAATCTCATCCATTATTTTCTCAATGGACTTGCTGCTCTTGTCAGTCGCTTAACAGAGTTGAGAGAAGCAGATCCTGCACAAAACCTGCTCTTCCGGCAGCTTGCTTCATCCTTTTCTCCCTTTCTTCATAACTCAAAGAAGGATCCAAACTGGAAAAAAAAAAAACACATGCACAGTGATAAGAAAGATCAAAATTTAAATCCACTATACTTTTTCTTTAGTGATTGGCCACAGATTAGCATGACTGCTAAGTTAACTGCAAAGGTTCTTTTTGTTGGCAAAACTCTAGTTTTTTAAACAAAGCATTAAGCAATGAGAAATGAATATATAGTAGCCCAGAAAAGATGGCAAGATAGTTACCTTCCATATCCTGGATGAGTTCCTCAATTGTAAAACAGGAACACAAAAGAGTAATCTTACTTTTCTTTCCCCTTCCCAAAAATCATGATTTGTTGCAAAAACAAGGAAAATTAAACAAATAATAGGAAAATCAATCCACATCAAACTGTATATATTCAGGTTTAAGGTGACCCCAAATTACAGACAAAACATTTAGTAGACCAACCCATCCAGACTTTTTCCCGCTTTCTAGGTAGAAGAAGGATAAAGAAAGGGAGACTAAGCCCTAACTAAACCTGGAAAAGCAACTCCATATATATCCCAAAAACAAAGCTCCCTTTGATGAATTACTAGAGCTGCATGTTATCGGCAAATTCTTTTTCTGTACATCTTTAGTCTAACAAATGAAAGAGTAAACTATGCCACAAAATGAGTTTTCAATTATTACCATCTGTTACTGAAGAATTAAATCGAAACAAGTACCTTGATCTCCACATATATGCTGGTGCTAAATTTTTTGCAGTAGCATCTTCAACGCTTGTTATCACAGATTTCGAAATTTCTTCAGCTTCAGATGAAGGGAGATTCAAAATAAGTGATGAAAGGAGTGGATCAGTAGCTGCACTAGACACATTAACATTGTTTGACCTATATCCACCACCCCCCAACAGCACTTGCAAATGAGCCTCACGGAGATCACGCCCAAAAAGAGACAATGCCTGACTGTTGGGAATCGCAACTCTACGTAATCTGCGACGTCTCTGCAAGTAATCTCCAGTTAAAGAAAACTTGAAAATAATTTGATGTCAGCGCTTAGTAGGTATAAGAAGATCAAGCATAAATAGTAATCCTAAAACAAGAAACTTTTGACTAATTGAAGTTTCAATTTTAAGGATATCTTGAACAAATGTCCGTGTTGCAGCGTGATATGACTTAGCATGTCCCGGGAAACTTTTACAGAGCAAATAGGACATACCTGCAATGGCACAGTGGATGCAACATGAAATTCTTGTAAGAAAAGTACAAATTAGGATCAAAATCTCGCAATGCAAATCATACTCCATCAATGCATAGATTAAAAATAACAATCAAGATACTCGGCTGGTGATTCTTATTAGTTAATTTTCTTCTTGTTATTTCCTAGTATAATCTTGGACTAAAAACATACAGGAAACAGATAAAAAATGCTTCCAGGATGGAATGACAGGCAAAATAAACAACTAAATTAAGTTCTTCAATCAGGCTGTTGAAACGAAGAAAGGATAAATGGTGAGACTACATCAATTACATATATGCTATTTTAAAAACAGATAGAGAACTGCTCGAATTTCCATTTCTAAAGTTAATAAGCGAAAGCGAAAAATATAAGACCATATATCTGTAAGCATCCATGTATTTATCACGCAATAGTTCATCCTCCTTTAGTCCGTCACCGAGAACACTTCATCACTCTCTTTATATAGATAATGAACCCTTACTACCTCATTATAAGATCAAGTTTATCCTCTTCATGTTTTCATCATAAGGTTCTCACAAAAACGAGGTCAAAACTTTCTCAAGCATCAGGAATTTTAATCCTTTTTCTTTAGACAATGAAAATATAACCCATGAACTATATTGTTATATAGGATGTCATCTCATATAAGCTCAATCAGAAACTGAAGAAAAATATGATGTTGACCATGAAGTCGGGACTGAACAGGAAGGCTAAATGGGCTATAGCATTATCAGATGCACACTAACTCTCTCAAGAATAAAATTTCATTGTTTGCAATGAACTTAAATCCCCCTGGAAGTGGACTGAGAGAGCAGTAGTAATGTATGCTGATGAATTGTTCAAGTCTAACAGCCATGGTGTAGAAACTGAATCCAATTAATCTTCATAAAATATAGATTCACATTTCTTTACCTATACCTTTTTCATTAAAACAACACCTGCCAAATATAAGATAAGAGATTCCAAGAGACTGAATGGGGTTTCTATAAAGAATATCAGCAGAAAAAGATTCCAAAATTTTTTAGCTTCAGTTTTATTGGTCTGTTGCCTATTCATATTTACATCAAATTAACGAGATCAAATTTTCTACTCAGATAAGTAACCATTATTTAAAATCTCAAAGAATTGATTCAATTGAAACAATAAGCCAACACGCTTCCAGATATTGTCAAGCACCAAACCTTTTGACACCCACTCAGAAAAGCAAATCTTGCACACACTACTTACAACAACCAAAAGCTCTGGCAGTTGTTCTAAAAACTGCATGCATCAAACAGCTGTTAGTCTTCTCGTATTTGGAACCTCGGTCATATCTCCTTCTAAGCCATTGTCACTCACTCACGAAACTAACTAAAAGCATGAACCCAACTATTCAAGTAGTGCTACTTAACTCAAATCTCTCTTAAATAAGAACACCTTCATCATAGCCATTTGAGAACATCTCTAACCATTCATCTCAAACATCATGCATGCGCCCTTCTATTATGTGCCCATTGACCAAGACACTCTGATTATGAAATTGCCGATAGCATAATTGGAAGATCAAGTATAAATACTTTTGAGTGATAACCCCAGTAAAAGTCAATGAATGATCTTTCGAAACAAATATATGCAGAGAAACAAACAAATTCCAATAAAAATAAATAATTCAAGCAAATTATTCCTCTAGATTACTTTCAAATGATTATGCCAGCAGGGACCAGACATTAATTCTACTACACCTTCCCCTAATTGCAACAAAAACCTATGGAGGATTCACTTATGGCAAACCAAGCACCAGAACAGCTATCTCTCAACATAGCATACCCAACAACATAGCATCTATTCCCAACATTCTGGCTTGCCTTAAATGATAAAGCATCAACTTGTGACCATACATATGGACAAGCTATATAAACAAAAATTTGGTCCCCTCAACCCAGTTTCTAAGAAGAGAGGAAAAAAAAAAGCATCAGATTTAAAAGCCGCGAAATCAACAAGAACTCCGCCAAAATGATTAAAACATAAAAGGAAAACCAGAAAGGCAAACCATAAATTACCAAAATAAGTAAGCCAGCGTATCAAGGTTCCCAACATCAAACTAAAATCAAATTGACCACAACAAAGACCACAATTTTATGCAACTAAAAGACAACAGCAAACCAAGCAAGTAATCAAAAACTCGGAAAATATCAATTCATTTCAAAACCAAATAGGGAAAACACAGAAATATCCAACTTACGGTGACTTTAGACTCGCAAGAATGCTCGTCTTCGAGATGGGAACACAGAGAAGCGATGTCAAAATCTTCGTAACAATAGGGACATGGGAAATCGGGTCGGACCTCGTCTTCTACCTCGAAATCATCGATGCTCAACCGATCTAAATCACATAACCAAAAAATAAACAATAAATATCACATTCAGGGATCGTTCAAGAGAACCAGGAAAAAAATAACAAAAAACAAAAGAAAAGCAGAGAAAAATACAACACCTACCTAACTGGGAGCTCTGACGCCATGTATATTGCCGTTTGGCTGCGGCGAGGCGGGAAGTCCAGAAATCGGAATCCATTTTTTACGTTGAATCTCGATATTGCAAAAAAAAATTCAAAAAGAAAAGAAAAACTAATCTTTGATTCAATCTAGAATAAAATTTAACAATCTAAGATGGAAATAAGGGAGAAAAAAATTAAGAAAAAAAAAAGATAAGATTTTTTAATTTCTCTGGTATATATAATTTCTAGTAAGTTTGAGTTTTGACTTATTTGTGTAAAAAGAAAAAAAAATCAAATCAAATGATTCCACTTGATGAAACAAAATGAAGAAGAGATGAGAAAGATACGTAGATATGTTATAGTATGTTGAATTTGACTTGTTCTTGATCTTTAGAAAGGTACGGTTTGGTTCGGTTCGGGTTGATGCGCGGAAGGTTCTCAATCAATATATTGGCGATCGAATTGAAGCAACTAAGAAAGAGAATGGCTATGTGGCCATGACAGCACATGACGTAAACAAAATGAGAGAAAATGTCGGCTTTTCTCTGCGATTAACGCACGTTCCTGCTCTGTTCTCTCCCGTTTAGTACATTAATTTTTGTGGTCTTAAAATTATATATATAATATACAGTTTTGTTTAATTTGTGGTTGTTTTTTTTTGAATCGAGTTTAATTTGTGGTTGTTAAAATTTAATCTTCCATTATCCTCGGGTTTTTATGAGGTGCCAATTGCCGTTTCGGTCTGTTCATTATTATCTATTAGTATGAAATAAATATTGTGAAAAAAATAGTATGAAATAAATTGAAATTTGGTGAATCATAAACGCAACAATATAACATTTCCATACAATTAATTTTGATTTTTTAAATATTAGTTTTGCCCCTATTTTTTGACAAGATAAAATAGTTATTAGAGAGTTTTTTTAGTCTTTAAATCATAGATTGAGCCCACTAAGATTTTAGTTTTTTTTTTTCTTCATAAAAGTCGATCTTACTTTTTATTTTTGATGAGATTAAGTAATTATTGAAGAGTATTTTAGTCTTTGAATTGCTAAATGAGATTCGTTGATTGTGGGAGATATTTATACTTAGTTAGAAGCTAATCAGTTTGTACAATTGTGGTTAGTTAGATGAATTGTTAGTCAGTTACTGAAGTCAACAAAAACACTTATAGCAACTTGTATATAAGTAGTAACTTTACCTAGTAACAAAACACATGAATTTTCCCTCTGGAATTTTCTTCTTCTTTTGAGATATTTTACTCTGTTTCTTCTTCTTCTTCATGGTATCGAAGCACCGATCATGGAGACCTGAAATTGTGATGATTTTCATGCTTGCTTTTTTTTTTTTCTTCTGTCTTCCTTAAATACTACCTGAGTTTCTAATTTACAAATTCAATTTCAAGTTCAATCTAGAGATGTCAATAGGAGAAATCAACACATAAAGAGTGCGATCAGCTGCGATTGCAGCTGAACAAATCACTATTGTTCAGATTATGAATAATTTATATTTTTCTTGGAGACTGCTCCATTAACAAGTAACAATTACTTAACTTAGAGCACAACTATTCAAATCTCACTAGGAGCGAAGGATAAGCTAGGTTATGTTGATGGCTCTGTACCAAAACCTAATGAAGATAGTGCAATATTTTAGAAATGGAGAAAGGCCGATTATATGGCACATTCTTGGATTCTTGGTTCTTTGTCTAAAGATTCAACAGAGAATTTCTTATATTGTCCCATGACTAAGGATTTGTGGGATCAATTAAGGGAGAGACTTGGAGCGTGTAATGGTCTTATTTTTCATGTTTGAAGGCAAATTAATGCAAGGTGTAACACTCTCACAACCTTTCCATACATAGTACACATTCTCTCTAAAATGTAATATGTACAGAGAAGATGTAAGAGCATTACTAAAATGCTACTATTAAACCTTATCTACTTTACAAATTTAATAGATAATACATAATATTGTATAAATGAATTTATAAAATTTTGCCATAGTTCTGTTAGAAATATGGATAATCTCAGATTTTAAATAATTCAACCTGTGAACATTTAATGTATGTTTAAATAATTAACATTACTACTCTCATCCCAAAATCTTATAGATATACATAAATATATATAGTGGAAAACATAATGGTATTTATTTACAAACCATTTTTATTATATAACACAGTTAATACATTTATTCAAAAGAGTATTTACATGATATGCTAGGCTTGATCTTGTGGCAACCGACGGTTCTAGTATTAGAAGTACTTCCAATTTCTATTTTGTCACCTATGCGATAAATAATTCGCTCTGAACTGCAAGCTCAGTGGTGTATACTTGATAATGCAATAATAATATGACAACATAATATAAAGATATAAAGATACATCAAACTTTAATATAAAAACAAATGTATATAAATATAATTAGCATACATCATGCAATGGGCCCACAATTTTTATACAATAAACTAGTTTTAGAACTATTATTTTGGTCTCTCTCATCACAGTGATACCAATATGTCTAGCTAGTGGAAGTAGCAATATCTGTGACACTCAGTGTCCTATCCATAGTATATATCAACAGTAGTGACATCAATGTGTCTAACTCAAGAGCGTAGCAATATCTGTGACACCTAATGTCTCACCTCATACATATATAACATGCTAACTACCAAACACAATGTTCTGGTAACTATTTAAAATATAAGACAACAAACAACATTTCACATTATGTTTATATAAGCCATTCACTATATGGCTCATCAAGATATTAACATTTATCATAATCATCATATTTTATCATTGTTCTTCACTTTGTAATCATATATACATTCTTAATACAACTTATATAAAAATATAACCATGGTCTCCCAGAATCACTCTTTTATACCATTTTCAACAACAAAACACACACCTGTCAATTTAGAATGATGCAAACCAAAGACAAGAACATTATTCAAGTATATACTTACCTTTTTGAAGCTCAAAATTAGAAAGAAAAAAAAACTTCTTTGCACAATAATTTCTCTCAATCTTTCACTTCCTTATATTAGTTCATTCACTCAATTCAATCAACCCCTAATCAATTTATAAATTCAAAATAATATTAATAACTCATATAAACATCTATAATTAAGATGTAACAAAGCAAAAGAAAGAAGAAAGGAAAATTTTGAAAAATATTTTGTTGTCTTATATTTTTCCACTAAGTATATATGTATTGTTTAATTAAGTTATTTTATATAAAATATTATTATTTTATATTTTTACTTTTAACTTTTACTTATTTACTACTTATATTTAACCTTTATATATTATATATATATCATTTATATTTAACTTTTTACATGTGAAGTATATGTTGTTTATACTTCTATCTCTTTTATCTAGACCATCCTTAATCTCTCACCAATTAATGTATAAATAGATTCAATAAAAATTCGGGCATTACACAAGGAAGCAAGGGAATACTAAATTGATTTCTTATTTTAATAAGTTGTCAAAGCTTTGGGGTGATTTGATTGAAACCCTTGCCCTATTGTAGCTGTGGTAAATGCACGTGTGGAGTTAATAAGAAAATGATAGATTTAGAGTCCTTAAACAAACTGATTCAATTTTTATGGGACTTAATGAGACTTATGATATAGTTAAGAATCAAATACTAATACTTGAACCTTTTCCTATTGTCAATAAAGCTTTTTCCATAGTTCAAAAAATTAAGTCACAGAGGTTGGTGCTGAAGAGCTTTGATGAATCAGTTGAAACAAATGTGATTATGATGGTTAAGGGGAATGAAAAATATAGAAGTATGGCAGGAAGAAGAGAGAATCATAGAAGAGAAGATAGATTCTATACTTATTGCAAGAATTTAGGGCATACAGAGGAAGTTTGCTTTAAATTGAATGGTTATCCAAATAAAAAGAAAGAGAAATTTTGTGACTATTGTAAAGCTATTGGACATGCGAAAGAATCTTGTTTCAAGTTGGTGGGATATCCTGAATGGTATAAAGATTTATGTGCAAAGAAAGAAAAGAGTTTTGGAAGAATGCAAGTCAATATAGCGGCAACTTCAAAAGGTGAAATCAAGATGGGTGAACATCAACGAATTTTGGATGATAGATTTCATTAAATAGGAAATAACCAAGATTATCAAAGGGAAGGACTTAACAGGTGATCACTATGTCAGTTTTGCTCATATAATAGAGTTTGCAGGTATGGAAACTCTTTGGACTACTCAGATTTTTGTATCTAATTATTGGATACTGGATACAAGTGCATCAAATGATGTGTGTGCGAACTCAAAACTTTTCGCAACATTTCAAAATTATCAAGAGCATGATCAATATTTTTACTAGAGGGTATAACTAAGTCAGTAACTCATATGGGCCAAGTAGTATTAAGTGGTGATTTGATACTTGAGGATGTGCTTTACTTACCATCCTTCAACTATAATCTATTGTCTATCTAGAAGCTATGTCATCAGATATCTCTATCTTTTTTATTTCTTGTTGACTATTGCATATTACAGGACTAGAAAAATAACAAGATTATGGTTGTTGGAAGAAATAACAAGATTTTGGCTGTTGAAAGGTATCTTGGAGGACTTTACATTTTGGAATCTCATTCTTTTTCATCTAAAACATGAAACAAATTTGTTACTGCAAGCAACATTTGTAAATCCATTGCTACAAATAAGACACAATTTTTACAAAATTGTAGAAGTCATCAATCTCATAGTTTTGTAAATTCCTTTAATAAAGATAATGCTTCTTCTTCTTTGTGGCATTCTCGATTGGGGCATCCTTGTAACAACTCCTACATAGTGCACACACTTAACTACATAGGAGATGTCACTTAAGCACTCAACTTGTCTATAAGGATAATATATATGATAAAACCAAAATACATTAATATAATTATTATCTTTCAAAAGATGTACTATGACCATACCTGCATTACATGCATATATACATACGTACATTTAATATTTAAAAATCCTTATTAAGTTACATTATACCTATTATTATAATTCTCTCGTTACTCACAAATAAGTACAACTGTCATAAAATTATAAAGTTTTGCTATGTGAACCATACAAAAAATAATATTTCTCATTGTCTCTTCATGTTTTCAAGTGACTTTCCTCTGTTGAATGATTCATCCATAACACTTTTATTAAAGGATGCATTTATTACACAATTCCTTTCCTTCACGGGCTAAGATAGCTACTGGTTCTTCTTCATAATTCAAATTTGGCTGAATTTCAATGAACTTCATAGTAGGTAAATTTCGAGGATGAAATTTCTTTAGCGGGGGGGGGGAATTGTAGTATTTAAAATTTTAAACAGTGACCTTTTAATTAATATTGATAATTGATAGTGTATAGTGATAAAAATATATTGGATAAATGCTATAAGTAGAAAATAGTAAATAATAGATCTTAAAATTTATAGAAAAATTATTTTTACGGTTTTATAACATTAAAACTCAATTTAGAATCAAAAGTTAAGAGTAAGAGTAAGGGTATAACATAATTATTGTGAGTATGCCCTTACTTGATTAACCTATAGATATATATATACATGTGTGTTGTGTGTAGAAATTTCTTCTTTCATCTTCATCCACGCCCATCACTGCCACTTCCATCATCTTTCTCATTTTTTTTATCTTCATTTCTTCAAATTAAATAAAATCAAGAGTATATTACATGTAATTATAAGTTTTTAGAAGAATAAGCTAGAAAATGTGAAATTATCAACAAGTGATCAAAGAAAAAGAGAAAAAAGAGAGAGGAAGAGAAATTTTGAAGATGTATATGCTTATGTATTATAATTTGCAAATATTAATTTTTCTTTGAGTTTTAATGATTAAATTAGTTGATTGAGTCATCTAGAATGAGATATTTCTTAAATCTTGGATAAATAAATATTGTGTAATATATGTAGGAATTGAAGTTGTTGATATTATTTTTATTAAGTTTGAGTGATGATTATGAAAGTTTTTTATTAGATTAATTGTTAAAGACTTGATTAATTGAAAAATAGATAAAATATTTGATATGAACCATCTTATGTTAAAAAGATTATTTTGATTAATTTTTGTCATAGACATTGAATATGTGTATGTTTTATAGTTAAGTGTACAAAAAATGCATTTTTGGGATGCCACGGGCGTGGCTTAAAGGTGTCATGGGTGTGGTATTGAAATCAAGACTGCCGGAGGAAGAATTACTCTGAAAGCATACCTAAAAATAATTCCACAGGCATGGTAACTGAGTGCCATGGTCGTAGGATTGAAAATGAGGCTGTTTGTTTAAAAATTTTAATGAAACAGAGCTGCTTTGAATGCCACAACCATGACCTTTGAATGCTATGACTATGAGGGTGGTCTAGGACATTTGGCAGCTTTGTTTTATATCCCACGAGTGTGGGATTGAGATGCCACGGCCGTAACCCCACGCCCATGGAATACCTGGATAATATTTTTGGCTTGTATTTTGTGATATACGGGCCTAGTATGAGGCTTATATACTTATGTTTTCTTACCCTTGTGTTAAGAATTCATGTATATGCGTTAAAAGTATGAAAAAGTATAATTAAAATTTGAATAAATGACAAATAAGTGTAATGTTAAATGTTGATCAAAGTGTTGTTCCATTGACATGATATTTATAATTTAATATTAACTAAAGATTAATGAATTGCCCAAGTCATACTAATGTTAAATTTAGCTTGGAATAAAATGACTAGCCAGAGGATGGATATCCATAGTGATAGTGGGTATTTCGTGCCATTAATGGACACATTATGTTATCAGTAACAATGGACATGCTTGCTATTATACATTCTTGAAATTGGTTATTAAATTGCCAACAGTGACCCATTATCCAAACCTATGATATGAGTTTAGTGTGCATGGGCAAGTTTAAAGAAGTTATCTATATTGAACATAATGTGTTATGTGGTAGGTGTTAAGCTAACCAATTTTTGAATTTAGTCATTTTCAGTATTTCATGCTCCAATGAATTTATTAATTTCTTTATCAATATTCTAAAAAGTGATCATTTCTATTGTTTCTAAATTAGTTTACGTATAGTTTTTTTTCCTTTAAATTTATTATATATTATAAATACATAAGTACCATTAAGCTTTGCTTAGCGTGCTAGAATTATTTTCTGATACGCAGATCAAATCAAAAGAGTTAAGACTACAAAGTGAGACATATACATTTCAGATCAATTGCATCACAAAGATTCAAAGAGTAACATTATAAATATTGTATTTTATATGATTTCATATAGCAAAATTTTACTATTTTATATGACAATTGTTTATATTTGTGGGCGATAGAGAGAATTATAATAATATGTGTAATGTAACTTAAGAAGGGACTTATAATAATACATGTGTGTATGTATGTAATACGTGAATGATCTGAGTATTTCTCTTGAAAGACAATAATTATATTAATATATTTTGGTTATTTATATATATTATTTATAGAAAATTTAGTGCTTCAGTGATGTGACGCCATCTATATAGTTAAGTGTACAAACTATATAAGGGTGTTATAATTCTAGTGATTTGTACTTTAACATCTGCCTTTTATTTCTAATAAAGTTGTTGATAGATTTTGTGATGTGTGTCTGTTGGCTAAGCAAACCAGGCTTGCATTTTCCATTAAGTGAGATTCATTCCTTAAAGATACTGGAGTTGCTACATGTGGATGTTTGGGGGTCATGCAAGCTACCATCTTTGAATGGAGCTTCTTATTTTCTAACTGTGGTGGACGATTTTAGTCATTCTACTTGGGTCTTTTTGATGCAGAACAAGAGTCAAACTACTTCAATTTTGCAAAAAAAATTTCATAATGGTTTAGAATCAATTTGAAACATCTGTTAAAGCCATAAGAACAAATAATGGAGGATAATTTTTAAATAATCAGTTGCAAAGCACCTTGTCTCAAATGGGTATCAAACATTAGAGAAGCTGCCCTTATACTCCTCAACAGAACAGTGTTGTTGAGAGAAAACATCGTCATCTTCTTCAAATAACCAGATCATTGTTATTTCAAGCTAAGTTGCCCTCTTTATTCTAGAGAGAAGCTCTTCTTTATTCAATAATTTCTTATCAATTGTTTGCCCACCAGGCTTCTTAGTTGGAAAACACCGTTTGAAGTTCTTCATAACAGAGCCCCAAATTATTCTTTACTTAATATTTTTGGCTCTGTGTTATTCTACAGACACAAGACCACATAAAGTTAAACTTAGCTCTCGAACAATTCAATCTATTTTTCTGGTTTATTATTCAGGAATGAAGGTGTACAAACTATATGATTTGTCTACTCATAAATTATTCACGAGTAGAGATGTTCGATTTCAATAAGAGATATTTCCCTTTGTTTCAGACATGACAACACAAACTACACCTTAACAATTATAGCCACTAATGAACCTATTTGTCTTTTTCAACCTAATACCTTTGACTCTAGAACCTTTACTCAATCTCATCGATCTCCCAACTCTTCTTCTCAACCCAATTTTCAATCTTCACTTAGTTTAACTGAAATTAATACTCCTACAAATTCTCATTCTCAATCATTAAATCCTTCTTCATCAAATTCCGTTTCAACACCAACTCAATCTCTTCCACATCCTGCTACTATAATTTCATAAACCCAAAATCTCCATATCCAACCTCGACAAAGTATAAGACAACATAATCCTTCAGCTTTGCTAAATGATTTTGTTTCTACTGCTTTTACCAAACCTATCTCACAAATTTATAATCTCACCCCTAATCATACTACCCTTTACACTGTTCTAGCATACCCTTTTCACTAATCCAGATGATTTTTTCTTCTACTCATATATGTTTTATGGCTGAATTTGATTCTCAAAAAGAACCCAAGAATTATTGTGAAGCTAATTTATCCCCTCATTGGAAAGAAGCGATGGAAGGTGAACTAGCGGCTCTGGAAGCAAATAAAATGTGGGTTTTGACTGAGTTACCAGATAACAAAAAGCCATTACCTCAAAATGGGTTTACAAAAGTCAAGTTAAAGCATGATGGTAAAATAGGTCGATTTAAGGCGAGATTAGTGTCAAAAGGATATAATCAAATATAGGGCATTGATTATACTAAATGTTTCTCTCCAGTTGCAAAAAACATAACTGTGAGAGTATTGCTCACTTTGGTAGCATCAAAGTCTTAGCCATTGTTTCAACTGGATATCAATAATGCATTCTTAAATGGGTTTCTTGATGAGGAAATCTATATGCTTCCACCAGAAGGCTACTCTACTGACAAACTAGTTCAGGTGTGTAAATTGGTGAAGTCATTATATGGGCTTAAACAAGCTTCTCGTATGTGGAATGTTGAATTCACTAGTCATTTAAGTTAGCTCGGATTCAAGCAATCTATGGCAGATAATTGTTTTTTTACATATGCTTGTAAAGGTGAATTTTGTGGCTTTAGTTGTATATGTAGATGATGTACTCCTTACTAGTATATCTATTTCTCTTATTAAAGAAGTGAAATCTTCTTTGCATTCTACTTTTACTATCAAGGATGTTGGTATGACCAAGTATTTTCTTGGTTTGGAGATTGCTAGGTCCACACCAGGCATTTATGTTAGCCAACGTAAATATATTTTAGATCTTGTACAAGATGCTGGTTTGCTTGGAGCAAAGCCCATGATAACACCTTTACCAAAGAAACTCGTTCTTACTGGTCATCAAGGTAATCAATTAGAAATTTCTTCTTCTTATAGAAAATTATTGGGCGTTTGCTGCACTTGAATTTTACTAGACCAGATATAACATACTCAGTGCATCAACTTAGCCACTATGTTCAAACTCCACGAGATACCTATTGAAATGTTGCTCTGCATGTATTGAAGTATTTAAAGGGCTCACCAGCCAATGGGTTGTTTTATCCCTCAGATAATTCTTGCTGTTTGGAAGCTTATAATGACGTGGATTAGGCAGCTTGTAAAAATTCAAGAAGTTCAATTAATGGTTATTTTCATTTTTCTGGGAAGTTCTTTAATCTCATGGAAATCTAAGAAATAATCAATGGTGTCCAGGTACAAAAGTTTAGCCTCCACCTGCTATGAAATTCAATGGCTTCTATTTATTGAAGGATTTTTAGATTGATGTTCCACTTTCAATCAAGCTTCATTGTGATAATCAAGCTGCAATATACATCATTCAAAATCCTATATTTCATGAACGCACTAAGCATTTGGAGTTAGATTGTCATTTGGTGCGTGAAAAATATAAGAGTGGTGTCATCCAGCCCTGATTAAGCACAAGCTAACAGAAAAAATGAAAGGAATCAAAATTAAACTCAAACCCATCAAAATTCAAGAAATGAGGGATGTACCCAACAATCTTCAATTGGAACACAATTATAAGAGGCTACTCCAAGAGCAAAAACCCAAATGAATCAATATCGGTATTTGTTAAGATGTTGAGAGTTGGAATCTTCCCAAACCATTTGACATTTTTTCCTTGCCTATGCATCGCCTCATCTCTTGAAGCAAGAACTTGGTTTTACTATTCATACCCACATTATAATAACTAGTTATGAGATTGATAGGTTTGTTTTAAATTCTTTGATTCACATGTATGCTTTGTTTGGAGATGTTATGATTGCACGAAAAGTGTTCAATGAAATACCTGTTATAAACAAAAAAGAAGAAAGATTCAAATGTAGAAAGATTCAAAATTTACTTTTCACATTTCTCCTTTCTTATATTTTCTTTTTGAGTTTTTTTTTTTTTAATTTGTTGTTAGATTTTGAAATTACAAAGAAAGAAAGAGAGATTCAGCTAAGGCATTGTAATGGATGAAGAAATGTGCTTTTTTTGGACTATATGTTCAAACAGACTTTTCAAAAGAAAAATAGAGAGAGAGAGATCGTTCGCTTCAGTGCTACGCAGCCACGAAAGCAAAACTAATGAAGAAGATTTGGCATTTTGGTAAAATTTAGAAATTAAAAGTAATTTTAAATTTTATTCGTCAATTTTTTTTTTATTCGTCAACTGAAAACAATCAAATAAAACAAAAATATTGATACAAAATTGGTGAGTTGATGTTTGATTTCACAAAAAACTTCTAAAATGTTAATATACAAAATTAGTGAGTTTCGTATGAAAAGAGAATATATAACGCGTCTAATATATAATGATGAGTGAGTTAAAAAGTTATCAAATCAGAAATTTAATAATATCACTTTTAATATTTAAAAGCATATTATAGAATACACATAAAATATAAGGTGTTAATAAATTTTTTTCTCATAAATATAGATATAAATTTATGTATTTAGTCTAACCTTAAATTCAAATCATTAAGAAAAAAACAGGAATGTCCCAATAGGTCATCAAATCATAATAAAATGATAAAAGAATAATAGATATGTTAGTTATTAGTTCAACGGATTGGTAATTATATCCGCACTAAGACCCAAATGATAGACAACTAGGTGATATTGACATTAAAATATTTGATTTTTTTATATAATAAAAATTATTTAAATAATTATAAATTCTCTAAAATTTTACATATCATACTAATCAGATTTTATATTTTTAACATATAATTTTTATATTTTTTTATTTTTAAATATTAAACCGTTTAATCTTTCTGTTAATATTTTCATCTTAAAAATATTAGTCAATTATTTTAATATTATAAAATAATTTATTTGCCCTTCTTTTATATATTTCTTTCTTTATTATTGTTAAGTCATGCTTATTTTTAATTTTATTTATATTTCGTACATATAATTTATTTTAATTATATAAATATTATTTAAAAATATTTTTAAATAATATGAATAACATCTTTTATTATTTTACAGATAATTTATATATTATTTATTTTAATTTTATAGATATTACTAAAAATAATTTTAAATAATATTAATAATATCTTTTATTATTTTATAGATGATCTATATATAAAATAAAATTAAAAATAAAATAAATTTAATAAATAATAAAGATAAATATATATAAAGAAAGAATAAATAAGTTATTTTATAATATCAAATTAGATGATAAATATTGATAAAAAAAATTAAATAGTTTAATTTTTAAAAATATAAAAATTAATTATTAAAAATATAAAAATTAATTAATATAATAGGTAAAATACGAGTGAATTCATAATTATTTAGTTTTTTTTTAAAAAACAGCTCTCTATTGTCAGTTCTCTGTACAGTGAGCGAGGCAAACCTTAGTGGGCAAGTTTGTTAAATAGTAGGATACAAAACGTTATGTCGTCTCCTACATAAAACAGAGAGCCAGAAAGCTTAAAATGGCAGTATAAAACTGCCAAAAGTAATACGTAGCCATTAAGAAACAAATTCTGGGAGTTCACGATTGAAAATTCACAATCGCTGTCTTTAGGGTTTTCTCCTAAACACAAACAAAAAATCAATTAAAAGCAGAAACAAGAACGTAACATTCAAAACCCTAATAAAAAATCAATGGCAACAACAGCCCCAGCAAATCAGCAGCAGGGAAACACAAACACTGATAAGGTAGGGAAGAGAAAGCCGGTTTTTATTAAAGTAGATCAGCTTAAGCCTGGAACCAATGGCCATACCCTGATCGCAAAGATCTTGACTTCCAACACTGTTTTGCAAAAGGGCCGAGCCACCGCCTACTCTAACCGTCTCCGCAATACCTGCATCGCCGAATGTCTCATCGGTGACGAGACTGGCACCATCCTCTTCACTGCCCGTAACGATCAAGGTCTAATTCCGATTTATGACTTTTATCTCTATAAATATCTTCATTCCTTTAGATTTTTTTTAGTATTTATAGATGGCTGTAAATTGTACGTGTATTTTGAAAAGGTTGAGCTTTTGTGATGGGTTTTATTCTGCTGTTTGTTTTATATTCGACTGGTTGGACGTCTTCATTTGGCTGGGGTTTAATGCTTTAATGTGCTTATTTATATGTTGTATATGGCTTAAATTTTGGTGGGTCGTGTCTATTTTATGTTTTGGTGCTAAACTTGGCTCCGTCTGCACTAGATTTGTGTTGGGTTTTAGTGATATCTATCTTTTTTTCCCTCTTCTTTTTAAGAACGCAATGTAGCTGCAGTGTTCTTTGTAGTGTTGGTTTCCATTTAAATATCCGATTTAGTACCTAATTTAGCTTGGTGTTTGGGTAGTATGGTACCAAATTTGAATTTTTGAGAGTATGTGAACAGTGAAGGAATGGCTAGATTGGCATTCTGTTTTCAATTTTGCGTCTTCATCCGTTCCACTTGAAAGAATCTATGGAGAACTCTTGTGTTATATATGGTAATCTTTCTGATATCTGTCATCGTATGGTCATGTTACCTTTCATTGCTTGTAGCTATTTAGGTGTGACAGAAAGGAAGACATGAGAATCAAATTTGCGGAGCCAGAATCCCATTCAACAAACATCTTCTTCTCCTTTTTAGCTGATACAAGTTATTATTGATGTATATTGATATTGTCATTTGTATTTATCTATCCTTGCGTTTCAGCATTCATTTTTTTCCTAATTTATGAGATATGACAACGTACTTTTGTTACCAATATGTTTTTCAGATTGGCAATAAAAGGGCATTGGTGGGGTAGTCTAGGTTTCTCTGTGGTTGTTGTCAATATTGTCATAGAGCTGTGTTAACTGGCTGTTTCTGTTTCAGTTTTTCTTATTTACTTCAAAAGATAAATGTATTAAGAAGATAGCTCTAATCACTAATGAGCTATGAACCTCGTTATTATCACTGGTTAGTTCTTGTTACTGCATTGATATTAATAATCGCTTTATCTGCTGCAGTTGACTTGATGAAGCCAGGGACCACTGTGATTCTGCGGAATGCAAAGATTGATATGTTTAAAGGTTCGATGAGGCTTGCTGTGGATAAATGGGGCCGCATTGAGGTCACGGAACCAGCCAAATTTGTCGTAAAAGAGGATAATAATCTGTCCCTGGTTGAGTATGAATTGGTGACGGTGGCTGCTGAAGAGTGAGGGGAAGGTTGTGGACGTCTGCAGGTTTATATGTTCATGATGGTTTATGAATTTAAAAGCCTGATGATGGTTGCTTCTACTCTTTCTTCCTGTGGCATGGGTGTTATTAAGATATAATTTAAATGAAAGTTGGGTTTGGTATACAAATATCCCTGAAACTGGTTAGTCTTCTCATTTTTAACTATGTTAACATCTATTAGGATTATTTAACGTCATTTAAGTGAGTGAAGGGATTGTCACTTGCTTCAATCTTGTGAAGAATCAGTGCATACTGAACTTGGAATTAAAATATTTGTGTTAATAGTAAAAGTCCCACTATCTATTTGCTTTATGCCCGTCCTCCTTTTTTATCTTGGTGTCTTGAAGTGGTTAATTTATTCTTCCCATATCTTCCTCTTTTGCTTCTTATGAGCCTGGTTTCCATATGAATTCACTGTGAATTATGGTTTTACAGCGCTTGTAATATCTAAATCTGCGGATTCAATCTATTAATCCAGCAAAACCTGATCCAATCCGAGTACTCTGATCAGATTTTAGCAAATCCCAATTCAGATCGGGTCAGATTGCGGATCAGGCAGAAACCAATTTTTATTTTTGGCCAATAGGAAGAAACCATTTGAATCTCTCTTCCTTAGCTTTTCTTACAGCATTACTGTTTTTAAGTTTTTATATTTCATCTTCCTCAAATGTTTGCTTAGAAAATTACCCTGACCTTATCAAATAAACTTGCGATGTTGCTTATTGGTCTGTTTGAGATTGGCTGACAGAGTTAACAATAGTCACACTTTGTTTAGGACCTAACCTTCCTACAGGTGTCTCATTGCTTGTTCCATTGCCTCAAGCTTGCAGGCCTTTTAGGCATCTTGGGCCGCATGGGATGGGATAAGGCTAAAATTTGATGAAAAGTTGTTTGCCTCGCACTAGAAAAGTTTGACGCAAATGAGTTTATTAATTTAAAAATTTTGGGCCCGTAACATTAACTAAAAAATATATATATTCATTTCAATTTTAATTTAAGGATTTATTAAATTAAATTTTATTGAAACAAGTAGAATTTTTAAAATAAATTTCATAAAAATAACTACACACATTATGAATAAAAAAATATAAAATTTTTACTCTCTATCTCTCTCCCTCGCGAATTTTCTCTCTCCACGCCTTTTCCACCAAATATTTGCTAGCTTCAAATAGCCATCGAGCCTCATCGAGTTTATAGGGTTACGTATAAGCTTTGCTTTATCTGTTTTTGTTTCTCACTCCAAAGAGAGTAAAAAATCTATTTAACCGTATCTGATTATTAAGAAATGGAATCTTTATAAAAATGTTATAAAAAATAAAAAAAAATTAAATTTATCATATTTTTAAAAATATTTTTAAATTTAAAAAAATTTATATTTTTTTTATAAAAAATATCAAATTTATATAATTTATTATAAATATCTCTGATAAAAAATTTTTAAAAAATTATAATTAATGATAAATAGTGTAATTTTCTATTAAGAAAAGGGGTGAATGTGTCTATTTCATAAGCGCTGTTCTTAGAAGATTATAGACGGAAAAAAAGAAAAATTAAATTTTAGTTTTGGCGATAACTCAATTTACCCTCAAGTTAAAATTCTTACATGTCCGAATCATTTTGATCTCCCTTTTTTCATTTTCTCTAATGATCATAATTACTTATATTTAGCCACACGTGACATACACAAATCCTAGATAAAAAAAAATTGTTTTACTTGTATTAAATTTTATAAAATTAAACTTATAGGAGTGAGATAAACATTTCGTTCTATCAAACATAAAACTAAGAAATTCCATTAAATTTTATAAAACGAGTTTGCATTTAAATTTAGATTTTGGTTTTATGAAAATATTCTTTTAATTTGCATGTATTTGTTATTTTGATTTTTTTTGAACTAAATTATTTTGATTTGATTACTATAGAATGCTCTTAAAAATAACCAATAATTTCAAATTGACAGACAGGTAGGGCCAAAAACTCCATGGATATATAGTCCTTTATCCCTGTTCAGAGCTGATGCCATCCTCTAACCCTCCCATATTTTGCCCAAGACCAGATGGATTTGATATTCATTTGGCATTCACCATTGATCATTCTTCGGCAAGTGCAATAGAGCCACAGAAAACGCTTCAAAATTACAAGACATTATGGGGCACAATAAAGATAAAGCATTAAGCATAAAATCTGGCCAGGAATAGACTGCCTGAAAAACTTGAAAGAGAGAATTTTTTATCTAATAAAATCTGCCTGATTATCAAACTGACAGCAGACTTTGGGAGCTCTTGCATGAAGGAAGAGAAAGAGAGTGAGTGAGACGATTATCCATTACTTGCATATAAAAAAAAAAAATCAACCCAGTAATAATCCATGCTTGGCGGCTGAAAAAATACAATAATATATCTATTTCCACAAGGTACCCACTCGCAGAAGAACCTGTGTTTTCTCATTCCACCAAGGAGAATTATGCCTCCAGCAAGACTAAGAAAGTCCATTGAAATCGATGAAAAACCACGACCAATGCACACCGCATCCCAATAACGAACAATTATCCATCTACAATACAAGAGCCAAAATTGTAGAATGTGTCACTATTTTACCTTCAAGTCAAATTGCTACTTGAATATTACAAAAAACAACAATATTAAGTCCTCTAACAGAGTTATGAGGAGAAAATTTTAACTCCCCAAACCACTCAAAGGCAATCAGGGTCAATCAATAATATAATAAGGTACATCTTAAATCAGTGCAGCAAGAACAAGTAACAGGTAATGAAAGCTAATATGAAAAGAAATCTTCTGGGCCAGGATGTTAAGTTCAGCACACAGTGGGGCACTGTTATTTTGAAAAACAAAACCACGTAACATCCACAACACATGAATAATTCCTTCCGACACACCTCAAATTATCAGAATTATCTTTTATCACACTGTTAGCTTTATAAACATAAAGAAGCATCTAGTACCCTAAACAAGCTTCAATTCTCCACCTTTAAATTGAGCGCATGTACAAAAACTTCGCTCGAACCCTCGATGTTCATCATACATCATCATTGCAATCTGAGTGAATACAACGAATTAGTATGACCCTGTATCATTACACTTGCATGAAAATAAATGAAAAACAATTATTTTACATTCATTCAGGAAAGAAAGCACTTCTGCACTGCCATCTAATTGTTCAACAGTTAGTTTTTAACATCAATTTCACAAGGAATGAACATAAAAAGAGAGGGGACCATACAAGGACACCAACTCTGGAACACAACACGAAAATGCAGCAAAATTTTATGCATCAGTTATAGCAACTGTGTATAATTTGTGGAGTATTGGGTATCTTGCTCCTTTGCCAAAAGGTGTTCTCTACAGCAGAAATCTAGCGTAGTTTGTCACCTAGGCAAAAAAAAATTTCAGTTGCAACGCTTAGATTATTTTGGTTTCTCAATATATAAAGAATAGAAGTGACTAGAAACAAATGAATTTCTCATACACTCATTAAAATTTAGAAACGAGTTCAACATCTCAACTCTCAAAATTATTTCTACAAGTGTAATCCTCACTTTAACTACTTAGAATAAAATTCTCAAATTCTTTTAAAGAAGTTGATAACAAAAGAATCCAAATGACTCCTCCTTTGGTTGCTTGATCTTCATCTAGGCTTGTATTGCCCTACAAAAGGAAGAAGAATACATGTTCTTTCATTTCATATAGGAGACAAAAGAGACAGATGAGACTACACAAAATAAAGAAACCCGAAATCTTGATGCAGCAAAAGGCAAGATTTGACGTCTCAATTCGCAATAGTTTTAAAGGCTTCCTCATCATGGGCAGTTAATCATATATTTCCCACTTCCCTAGACACCTAATGAAGAAAAGGGTTTCCAAAGGACCGAAAGACAAACTTGTAAAATTAATATGACAAAAGAGTTGGCCGTTGCTATATCAATACTCCAACAGAAGAGAAATAAATAGTAACAATAACTAACAAACTATGTTTGTGACATATCAGGATTCTTTTAAAAAAAAGTTTCAAGCAATATCAGTTAACAATCTGATCTTTATCAAGCATCCCTGTATCAGATTTCTGCATTTTCAATTACATAGAAGTCATCTGGGAAGGAGCACCATGCTGGGATAATGAAATCTTAAAACCCTTCTTCTTATTACTTCTTTCAATCCAACAAGAACAGGTTCATAAGCAGGGACAAAAACCCGTAAAAACTTGCAGTTTCTATGACTCGAATGGCTCCCTTAAACTTCTACTATAAATAATAGAACCTTAAGCTTTGTTCCTATAACTTCGAGAATCCCAACTATTTAACTGTTCCACAGTGAAGAGAAGTGATACAAACTTAGATTTTAGATTCTAAATATAAACATTATATTTTCCATATTAAATTCCATTGGATCTATAGACAGAAATTTGTTACAAGCTTCATCCAAATGCGATTGGAAATGCTAAACAGCCCTCCAAGCTATAATCGCAGCTTTTGTAAGCATAAATACAAAATCAATGAAAATATGCATCTGAATGCAATGCCAAGCTGCGGATAGGAAATCTACACACACCCACGTGCACATATTTATAAAGAATTAAATATTTGAAATTACCTTCAGAAGTCCAACCATAGCCGCGGCGAGAGATGGAGAGCATCGAAGTGAGCAACGCCGAAGCAGTTGCAGTGTGATATGGAAGCATCGTCCCCACACAGCAGCTCATCTCCATTGGTGACCTTTTATATTAAATGAAAAAAACAACCAAAAAAAAATCATAACTTGAGCTCAAAATTACATATGTTATATTAATAAATAGAGAAAAATGAGCTGTGAATTTAAATTTTTTACCTGAAGATCCGGTGAGAGAGGGGACTTTGCTTTGATATACAAAATGGAGAGGAAGCTGTTTTGCTTCCGGGTCTGAGTTTGGGTCCGGAGGCGAGTCTGGCTGTTCGAACGGCTGTGGAGCGGAGGACAGACCTGGCGGCAGCGGTGGCGGACATGGCTAATGGATTATCAATTGGAAATCTTGGCTTTGAGGGTTTTGGCTATTCGCGTTTCGGTTTTGCAGCTGGGGTCTAATTGTCTAAAGAGGTGTTTATTTTTGTGTGTTAGCTCGCGTACGGACTTCATCAGATGTAAGATTACGTGGATCGTTGTGGTTCGTTGACCAAGCATACTTTATAGTGTATTATTTTTTTGATCAGTGAAAAATCGTACATTATTCAAGAGCTCTTGCATCAGAGTACAAAATTTCAGCTACAAAGAATGGGAGATCAGTTCTCCATTCTCTTGGACCAAACATCGAACCAACCATGCGAGCTAGATCATGTGCACACTGATTTGCTGAAAGGTGAGTATAAATCATATTTCAATTTGATAATTCATTCAACACACAATGGTAATCTTCCATGGTTTGGCCAAAATAAGAGCAGTCCTCCCCCATGCTATAGACTGAGAGATTTAATGCTTTTACACACCTCAAAGCTTCTTTTGCGGGTGCTTTTTGGATCCCATAAAGGAATTGAGATGGGATTAGTCTCACATCTCACCTTGGCGGAACGGTCCCTTTAAATGGCAGTCTCTTATTAAAAAAAATAAAATAAATTTTAATAATATTTTTATATAAAAATAATAATTTTTTTGATAAAAATAATAAATTTTTTATGTAAAATTAATAATTTTTAAATGAAAATTTTAATAAAATAATTATTTTTAGTAAAAATAACAATTTATTAATAAGAATAATAATTTTTAATAAAAATAATAACTTTTATAAAAAAATTAATAAAATAATAATTTTTATAAATAAATTATTTAAATAAATTATTCACATAGTCTTACAATTTTATTATTCACAATGCTAATTAAATTAAAACTTATGATTATATAGATTTTTAAATATGTAACGCTATTTGTCATTTTAATATATTTTATAATTTAATGTCTAAAATTATAATATATTATTTTTAATTATGTAGTTTGTTAATACGATGAAAATGTCATTTTATTTATTATGAATTAATTTTAAATAAAATAATTTAAAATTTTCTAATATTTTTACATAATTAAAAAATTAACCTATATTAATACATTACTTAAATAATTTGATCAAATAAAATTTTTATATAGCTAAATAATTTTATTATATAATAATAAATAAAATAAATATAAAAATATGACCGTGAGATTTGACCTCTCCATTGAAGAAGTAAATTCCATTTTAAATTGAGTTCCACTGAATACCTATATGATATTTTAATGAGATTCACCTATTGGAGATGCTCTAGAACTCAATGCCTCTGTTGCACCAGAATCCAGTCTTTCCCACGTAGCCTTTTTTTTTTGCATTTTTTAAGTAATTCATTGCTATTGCGTAGCCCAAAACCATAATTCATCCTCTAATCGGACTTGTATATGACCACATCAATATTGCACTTCATCTCCCTTGCATCTGGTGGTCTCCACACTGAACTATTCTGGATACAACTCCCCTCTGACTGAGTAACACAAATAATATTGATATGAAAAGATCTTTGAGATTCTTGCCACTGAGTCAGATACAACTTTGCAAAATCCACAATCTGTATTTCTGTCCTACATTTGTTTTTCCATACCACATTATTCCTATTATTCCACAAGTTCTAGAGGAGCATAGCCATTGTATCCCTTTGCTGGCCTTCATTTTGTTCTAACATATAGTTTAGCAACTCCATCAATGTGTCTTCATGATCCAAATCACCTTTAATGTTACCCTTTTGCCAGCAATTCCTTGCTAGCATACAACTTATCAGAGCATGATCCAACAACTCAACATCATTATTACAGACAGGGCACTTTAAGTCCACCGGTACCTGCTTCTTCGCTGATTCCAGCCTATAAGGAAGGCAATTTTAACAAGCACTCCAAATGAAATTGCTTACTTTTGTTATAATGTATTATATATATTTATACATACACAAGATCCAGTTTTTTATGTTTTATTATCTTATTTAAATTGTATTAAATATAACATAAACTTAAATATTGTAAAATTTATACGTTGAGACATGACTTAGTAAGAAGTGCATATTTCTGATAATAGATTCAGAATTGATTTCTTCTAGATTAGCTACAGATCGGAATTCAAAACTCAATTACTTAAGAAATTTGGAGCGGGTGGATTTTTGAAAACTTTAGCATTTTTCTAACCCCTTCCAACTGCATCACTTGAACTTGCTTTTCATCTCAAAGAAACAAAAATTTGTGGTTTTATTTCTTTATAGGGCCATCATTCTTGCCTCCTTGCTTCTTGGACTACTTCTATGGTTAAACATTTCATAGGCAAGGAAATGTCAGTAAGGAATTGAATTAAGATGAATATATTGCTTAACCCTCCATCTCAGGCTTACCCTTTGTCCCTTTGTGTCTTGGTCTTTGTATGGAAAGCTTTCTTATGGTATTCTTTAGGTTGTAGAGAGTAAGTTGTGGAAGTCATTCAGACTACTCGTCGGGGTCCTTTGCTTACTCTTTGTTTCTTTTCCTTTGATGATGAGTTGGTTTTATTGTTGGAGGCCACGGTTGAACATATTATTGTTATCAATAATATTTTTGATGCTTTTTCTCTTGCATCAAGTCAAAAAATTAGCATATATAAGACTTTTTTTTTCTTCTAAAAATGTGTTCGATTCTTGAGTTGGAGATATCAATAGCAAGTATTATGGTTTCACTCTCACTAACATTAATCAGAGAAGATATTTAAGTGTCCCTTTACTCCATGCTCAAGCTTATAAGAAGTATTATAATTATGTTTTTTATCGTGTTAGGAAAAAACTTTCTTCTTGGCACACTAACAAACTATCCTTTATAGGTCAAATTCCTCTTTTGAAATCTATCTTAATGGCAATCCCAAATTACGCCATGTAGACATCGACTCTTCCAGTTTTTATTTGCAAGGGGGCTAGGGGTAGAAGAAGGTAGTTCCTTCACTCAAATGGAATTCCATTTGTTAGCTAAAAGGTAATGGAGGTCAAGGCCTTCGTAATGTTCAGGAAATGAATACAACATTCTTATGAAGTTAGCTTGGACTGTTATAAATACACTTGATGAAGCTAGTTTGGACCATCTCTAATGGTGCTCAAAAAAGGGGAGGGGAGGGGGGGTCAAATCCCACAAATGAGTCTCACTTTTATACCACATATGATTTTTGTGCAATAAAATAGGATCCCAAAAAATTGTGAAACTTGGTCCTCCAATATTTAGGACCAAATTTCACTTTAATGTGTATTATATATATATAAATATATTTATGCTATTTATTTATTTTTATTTTTAATAATTTAATTTTAATTATTAATTTATTTTATCATGTAATAATAAAATTATTTAATTATGTAGATAATTTATTTAATTAAATTATTTAATTAATTTATTAATTCTTATTTAATTGATTTGACATTGAATTGATTTGAAATAATTTTTTGGTGAAATTATGGAGAAATTTGATTGTAAATGATTTTTTGTATAGTGAGAGAGGGATATAATTTTTTTTTTTATATAGAAATGAAATGAAACTAATTATTATTTACAAGTGAAAATTTTAAGAATTAAATAATTAAAAAATAAAAAAAATATTTTTTTTAATAAAAAATCATTACCGCTACAAAAATGGTAATATTTTAATTTTTTTTTATAAAAGACTACCATTTGACAGTTCCTTCATCGGGAAAAAAAACTTAAAGACTTACTCCACAATGAATTAAGTTCTTGGCTCAAATTCACAAGTGAGACTAGGCCTCACGATCTAAATTCGAAGGCATGTGATCGATATTAGAAAATAGAAAAGTAAGTGGCTTTTGAAACCTATAGTCAATCTAACAACTCAATTTTTTAAAAAATTGGATTGAGACAGAAATTGCTATTTTGACCTAGACACACAAACCTACTAATATTATAATATTAATACAATATCATATCATCAGTATTAAATTTTGATTAAAAAACATATTGACATATTTTACTAAACAACGGAATTAAATAGAAAGATAGATAAAAAAATATCATATGGAATTCTAAAATACAACAAGGTGAAATAGATAAATAAAAAAATAAATAATTGAATAATTTTTGCCGAGGGATAAAAAGACATGATGACCTGAATAAGTAATACTCATATACTCAACCTGCAACATGGAAAAAAAATTATGAACAAGAATAAGCGTTCGACTCAATGAACTATATAGTGATTAATATAATACATTGTTCTCATGCTAATAATATTCATGCAATGACAACTAGACATACAAATCACATCAACATACAATGATAAGAGTAAATCAATAGGGTCACACTAAACCTTAAATTAGGGAGTCGATCTCTCCTATCTAGCTCTCAAGGTCCACATATTTCTCTTAGATTCAAATACATAAGGTTCGCTGTCACGACCTTAGCCAAGCAGTGCTACTCGAATGACAAGCAGTGCTGAACATGAGAATATTCTTGCCGTCACGCCAGTCCAAATCTCATAATTATCATATAATATCATCGAGTCATAACTTATATCTTAGATCACTTGTGGTCTCATATTATCCTAATCATATTTAGCAAGCACGAAGAATATACGCCAAGCACAATCAATTCATACTCAATATACATTATGCTTATAATAATAAATGTATATATATTATACAAGTAGTCTATGTATTTATACAAATGTGGCTATAAACATAAATTAAGAAAACAGAGTATTATATTAATCTATATAACTCACAGTAAGCGAAATCCAATAACTCTCCTCGAAGCATCCGACTAAAGATGAAAAAACACATGAAAATTATTTTTAAACGATAACAAAAACTATTAGAATATGGATTGATGGATAACTCTAAAAATTTTACTGAAATTTTGAGAGAGTCTCCCTTATAATTAGGACATCCATTCTAAAACAAAACAAGGAATAACACTTCTAAATATCTCACAATCGTCAATATCAATCCAACTGCTTCATCTAGTCCTCCTTCAACTTTCTCAATCTTACACAGTAGTTTATTGAACTACCACAATATATTCATTAGATAATATTAATTATAATAATAATAGCTTAATTATTTTTAATTATAAAAATACTAATTTTAAATTAAGTAATCAGTTTTATAAATTTTAAATATAATACTTTAACCATTTAATTTAATTCATTAAAAGTCAATTAATTAATTACTCATCTAGTAATTATTAATTAGCTTAATTTATAAATCATAATCCAAATTAGTAAATATATTTCACATACATATAAATATATGTAGCTAATCAATTCTATTCATTAATAATCAAAATTCTAATTCAATCATAAATTATATATATTATAATCTAAATATATTTATTAATTGTATGTATTATTATTTAAATAATCAATTAAAATTATAATATTTACATAAAATTATAATCTAATTTAATATAACATATTAAATATTTGATTATAATTAATAAATAATAATTATAACTAATCAATTTATTTTAATCAATTTCTCTTTTAGTTTTAATTAATTAAAATTATATACACACACATATATATATATATATATTAATTCTATAAATTATTACTTAAACAATTAATTAGTTTTAAATTAACACATTCTAAATATTTAAATTTTAATCTATTAAACTATTATAAATTTATTATTATTTTTTATTTATTTCTTTTATTTTTACTATTTTATATATATTATATATATATATTGTCGGAATAGTATTTTTATCACCAAAATAGTCTTACTGTCAAAGAAAAATGATCACAAAATAGTATCACTGTAGCTAAAAAATGGTAACCAAAATAGTATCATTGTCACTGAAAAGCGACCACCGAATTTTGACCAAAATTAAAAGTGGTTTAAAATTTACAAATAATATATCAAATTGAATCTCAGGAAGAGAGAAACTCAACTGTACATATCACTTTGGAAAAGGAGATCAAAAAGGTAAAAATCTTCATCGAAAGATCACAGAAGTTGTCCCGTTCGTGCCACGTGTGAACAGTAATCCGATGGCCAATGATGTCGTTTTTAGTGGTGCTAGACTCATCGAACAATAGGCTACACAATGATTTCGACAGTGTCAATAGTTAATCATCGAATGATGATAAATCTAAGAAAATATCGGACGCACTCTCTCTCCTTCACTTTCTCTCTCTCTCTCTCTCTCTTTTCTTCCTTTGTTCCCTCTTCTTTCAAATATATATATTTCTTTTCTTTTTCTTTTTTTTCTTTTTCTTCTTTTTTAATAAAATATAAAAAAAATTGTTTAAAAAATTTTATAATTTAAATAATAATTATTCATATTTTAAAATATATTATTTTAAAATAATTTAAAAATCGGGCTATTATACTATGCCTCAAGAAATAACATGGTTGAAGGTGTTCTTGGGGTCACTTTATTGCGGTTTAATTTATTGAAAAGTAATTAACTATTGGCTTTTTCATTTGAAAAGTAATTCAAAAAAATGGCAAATGGCTTTTTTGACGATCATTCACAGTGTATTCTTAATTTATTGCTCCATGAATTAACAAGCATATTGATGTGAATTAACAAGCATATTGTGATAGTTTTCTCTATGACAGTTTTCATTAGGGTTGCCCTAGATTTATGGCCTTTTGGCTGGTGGTAGCTTTAGATCTACCTAATTTCTTTTGAGTTTTTGCTTTTTCTTGCTTGTATTTCAGCTTTTCTTCAATAAATAATTGTATGGTTTGCCCAACTTGCTAATCTAGCCCTTTGGTGGCTCCTATTGTTGTGTTACCAAGACCCTCGTTGGCTTATGGTTTTGTAGAATTAAGGAAAGCAGAAACAGGCCAATCTTTTCTCTTTTTATCCATCAAGAACACATCGGAGACACCTTGAATGCTAGTGGCTCTTTGGTTTTTCAGGTCTGGTTAGACCTTTTTCACTGAAGAAGATTGCTTTTCATCTTCTCATCTTCTCTATGGAGCCTTAAATCGCAGATTATCTACGGCTTCCGCTGAAAATCTTCTCTTATCCTGGTTACTGGCACGGTGTATACGGATTTGATTTTTCTTTCCTTTTATGTGCTAGAGTTTCTATTGACCAATTAAATATTTATTTGGCCTGTGTATGTGTTCTAAAAAAATTTCCTTTGATTTCTTGGCATTCTTGGGCTTCTCTTTTACAGGTTGCATGCCTCTGTTCAGCCTTGTTCTATGTAATGTCTTCATCTTCCCACACATAGATGGAAAAAATGATGTAATGTGAGTTTGTTTTTAATATTATCTTCTTATTTCACATAAAAAAAAAGAGTTTGTGTGATGTGATTTACTTTTTTTTTTGGTACTTTTCCTTCCCTAGAAACAAGATGAAGATATTTTAATAACAAGACATTTCTCAAAGTGCAAGTTGAGGCATAGTATAGCGTTATACTTTCTTTGGAGTCAATAGATACATGATAGACTCCCTCTCCCTCCAATGTAATATTAAAAAAAAAAAGGCATTTCCAAAATCATAAAAAAATGAATTTGACTTGAAGATATTTTATTTCGAACTAGTGATTGTGGTAGTATCCACAAAGAAGACAAATGCCAAATGACGAACTTGTATAACATGAATAGAAGCAGAGAAACCAGCATTTTGAAGGAGAATTGGGAAAGGTCAAGTATAGAATAAGCCCACTTCATTTTTGTATTTTTTAAGCACTATGCTTAAGTAGCTTATTTTCATAACTGTAGAATAGGTGTGTGATATTACTAATTAGAATAATATCGTCAATTTTGGTTTATTATGCTAATGAATGATATAATATGAACTGTATTGCATGTCAGGAAATACTTTTATCATATTGAGTGTATATCCATCTCTTTAGACCCAACCAGCGGTTGTTTTGTTTGGTTGTTATTATTTTATATTTTTGGTTTTTGTTTCTTAATTGTTAGTAATAATTGGCTATAAACATTTTAAATTCTGATAGTTACACAATTGCAAATACTTAATTTTAATGGCTCTTCAACTACAAAAAAAAAAAATTAATAGCTCTTCCATTTTTGTAAAACATCCTAATCTAAGAAATTTTGCATTTTTATATTGGACAGAGGGATCGCTCGTCTCTATTGACTAAAACCAAATTCTATTTATTAAAATCAATAAGTCAAGCCTAATAGAAAGAAACTGACCATTTATTTATTATATTGAAAAGAGCAAGAAAAGAGACTGCCGGGTCAGTTAGGAAATTGGCCACGTCGGCGCCCTTGCTGCCAAGTTAGCTTTAACAGGCAACCAAAATATTACTTTTCGTGTCCTCATCTCATGCCTACACCTCCACACACATTTTTTTTTGTGAACTATAAAAAGAAAATTTAGCCTTAATGAATAATATGATTTAGCCACCCCATGTTTTACTGAATAGTTAGATGAAACTGTATTAATGTTTTTTTTTGAGATGAACTGTATTAATGTTTTAAAACTGAAAATTTTGGAATTCTTACTTTGTGGAAACTGTATATATATATCATTTTTCTAATACGACAATGGCTCCCATCAAATATTTTTCACATCAGCATCTATGGCCCATTCATTTGTAGTTTAAGTCTCGTCGTTATTGTTGTGATAGTGAAATGCTAATAAATGTCCCCTCTGCCTGTCCATCCAAACAGCAGTACACATTTCTCTTAGACAAATGGTTGGTTGGTATAAAAAGATTTAATTTTAGCTCAAAAATTTATGTGGGTATTCCTTATTATTAATTTGTTATTATTATTTTTTTTGAGAATAATTTGTTATTATTATTGTTATTAATTTTTATAATATATTTTTTTTGGTGGTGTAAGCCATTGAGTTTTTATAGAGGTGTTATGTAACCTTCAATGCTGGGCATTGCAAAATTATAGATATGGCAACCAAAACTAGCTTTAATTGCTTGTCAAAAAATTTTACCCACCACTATAAAATAATGATATATAGCTTTGAATCGTTATCAATTATTTACCCTTTGAAATGACAGTTTGGTCTCCTAACTTTAAAAGATCCAACTAATTAATCATTAGCAGCTGGCATTAAGTGGACGCTCTTGATCATTAATCCTTATTATACTTTCACTCTGAACCGTTGGATTAATTAATTACTTCTATTTTTCTACTAAGGGTCTTTAAAATCTGGCGGTAAGTAAACGTTTACTCAGTTTTTTATTTTAATTATTTTTTTGTGTATGGTCAGATGCGATCTTCAATTGACAATTGAAGAGATTGTTGTTTGAACCAAATGATTTGAAAGGCTGAGCATCCAAAGTGGGACCCCAAGCCCATTAGTTGTCTCATTTTTAAGGAGGAATTTGAGGGTGGACATGAAAGTCTAAAACTCAGTTCATTGGTCTCGTCATGTGCAATTTCTTACTAATTGTCTGCAACAATTCTCTGCAATTAACATCAATCTTGCATTCATTCTTTGTGGGAGCTCTAGGCACCTATGGCAACAGAGGTAATACCTTTTTTTTCTTTTTTCTTTCTTGTGTTGATTATTATTTTTCAATGTTGTCATAATCCTATTTATTGATTGTACAAGTGCAAATTTAGGAATTTTTGTTGTGTTTCTTGTATTTGTTCTGTCCTGGGAGAAGAATTTGGTAATGGGTTTTTGTTAGTTCCTTCTTTTTTATTTTTGAGGAAATGCTTTTTAATATATTTATTTTCTTGGGTTTGTACTTTGAAATAGTTCTGTTTCAATCTGTTGTTAATTTTAGTTAATTACTATTTGATTGATTTTTAAAGTGTTTCTCTTTATAGGTGAGGAAGATAGATTTTACGGATATGGCAAATCTAATAATTTCCTAAATGGAAATAAGGTGTTCAATAACTTCTGATTTGGTGGCTCGGATGGGATTTTGAGGGAAATACTTTTTGCTATATACATGATAAAAAAAATATTTTTTTTTAATTAGCTAATGGCTAGGCATTTAAGTATTTAACAGTGATGATGGGGCTGTCTCAGGGGTTATTTTGGGTCTTTAAGCTCGTGTTCGGATGATATTTTTAACATGCAAGATATGAGAGAGGCGGATCGGACTTCATGAAAGAAGATTTCGATACCTATTATTTGAGCATAAAAAGAATAATAATAGAAAGAAAAGAGGAAGAGATTCATTACATGTGGAGATTTATTTATATATATATATAGTTGGTGTGTGAGGATAAATCTATATGTGTCAAAGAATATTTAAAAAGTCGTGCTCTTGTGTTTGTCATATTAAAAAGGTTGTGTTAGTGTGACTGTTATATTGGGACAGTGTGACTACAGTGTTAGAGAATGTTTAAGGAGTTTGGTAGGATCAGGATGTTTAGAGCCTAAGTAGATTTTTTTTTTTTAGAGCAAGTCCAAAGGGCAATCGGTGAAGCTCGATTTATAGAGCTCGGTTAAAGGAGGGATAGTATCATGTAGAAGTGTTAGTTCATTTTATTATTTAATCCTTATTTACCGGGAAATGGAATGGGGGAAAAGAAGAAAAAGTAAAAAGAGAAAAAAAAAAAGGAAAGAATTCTATTCTGGCAAATGCAATAAAGCAGGAAGCTAATACAAGTTCATCAGAAAGTAGTACAGTTAACATTATGCTTATGTAAGTTCTATTAGAACATAGACAGGAAATGTGTCGGTCTTTCAGTTGAAAGCCAAATTAAGAAAATTTTTTCCTGCTATATTTACTGTTTTCTAAATGAATATTGCTTACGAGAGTTCCTAATTCATCTAGATGTCAAAAATGAATTTTCATTTATTTGATGTTTAGGCCAATCCAATGAAACCGAGACCTGCATCATCTCCTAGATATAGATATTAGATAGAAATACCCTTTTTCTTTCATCGTGTCTGCATTCTGCAAGCTTGTGTGTAAGACTTGGAATTTGCTAGTCTTCCTATGCAAATCAACACTAGTTTTGTTAATGACTTTGCTCTTTGGCTGGGACGGGCATTTCCTGATGGAGGTACTGGGTACACGTATAACATCAGAGCTTCCTTTTCAGTTCAGCAAACCAGATGGGAGTTGATATCTTCTTTGATAGCAATTATGATAGTTAAAGACTTAAAATTAAACTTTTTAACATAATTTGCGGTGACCCAGAATGGATTTTTAAGTTCCTTCTGTTTTTCTATTTCGTTGATTATAAATTCAATATCCTCGTCAGCTGATAAAACCATCAGTAATGTTTGATTGGCTTTTGCAAGTTGGTTAATACCTGCTATGTGTAAATTATTGCTTCTTCTAGGAAAATGAGACACCGAACGGATGGCCTTTGGGGCTAGAGATCATAACACCGAACGGATGGCCTTTGGGGCTAGAGATCATGACACCGAACGGATGGCCACTGGGGCTAGAGATCATGAACACGAGGCTTCGAGTGATAGAAAGTGTACAGGCTGCGACTGCAGAGCCATATTCGAATGGACAATTGCGCTCCCACAGTTTTTCCTCATTCTCATCCTCCAACCTTGACACTGAGGTGAACTGGCTACTTCTCTTCAATTTTCACCATTCCTTTTACATGTTTGTATTATATGAGCTCATGTTGCTAGATTGCTAATATAACAGCAGAATAATTTCTAAAGTACTAGCGATGTTTGCGATAGATGTGCTTCTGCTCATAAGATTTTAATTAAGATTCAAAAAAAAGAAAAGAATCCAGAAAAATGCGCTTATTATAGACATTTCTGTAAAACAGCATACTGAAAATACTTCAAAAGAGCTAGTGCAATTAAGCAGGCTATTATCCTTGATTTGCTTCCACTAGAACTAGTTCTCATGTAAAAATCCGTTGTGCTTATCTGCGAGTTCAACCAGTCTACAGAATCCTTCTTCCAAGACCATAGCGTATCATTAGGCCGGCTAATTGGCGTTCGACGAGGAAATAGAGACTTATACTTTCCAAGAAGAATCCATTTAGATGAAAGAGAAAGGAAATCTGCATTGGAAGTGAACTCTGAAGTCTCCAAAACACAGAGACCAGATATGTCTCAAGGAATTTGCATTCCTCTACTAGTTGGCACCATAGAAAAAATGAGCAGAAGCAAGAGCAAGACGAAACGATGAATTTTAATGGTAAAGCATTGCAAAGGGATTAAACATTATTGATATGTATATTTTCTGATTTCTTCTGCTCTAGTTTGCTTTGTATTCAGAAAGAGATCAATTGTAAAATTGAACAATTGATATTCCAATTAACAATAAAATGGCGATAGCATTCTTATGTTTTGACATGATTCTGAGTCTATCTTTACATTTCCTAGCTAATTATAAACTCTGTTTCATTAAACCGGTAATATTTTTTTTAACAAAAAAAAATCTATAGAGATTGGACTGTAAATTTTATATTTCTGTCCTAGTAGTGCTTGGATTTTTTCTATATGAAGGTACCTATATGCAACACCAAATGTATATTTGCTTAATTTTGCATTTGATTGGATAAATTGGAAATGTAAGGGGCTAAATTGGAGACCTCATAATCCTTGAGATACTTCAGCTACCGCCAAACTAAAAGCTTGATAATAGTAATTAATATAAAAAAAATAATTGAGTAAATAAATAAATGAAATTGTAACCATTAAAAAAATTATAAAACAACTATAAATTAGTAATGTGAGAGCTCAAATTAAAATGAAAATGGTTGTTTAGGCTAAAAAAAACCATTTAAATATTCCACCTTATTTATTTATAGCAAATATTATTCTAAATAAAATTCAAACAGGAAAAGTTCTTAAATTTGCAGATGATTTCTAACATCAAAACCAACTATTTATTTAATGATATTGAATCACTCAAAACCCAACTCCTTCTTACGCTGTGAGATAAATTTGGAAACCTTGTGCTGATCAGATAAAGATTTGGAGACACTCTGTCTGTGAAAGCATCTGGTAGCCCATGCTGAGAGCTTAGGGCACTCTTCTCCCACATTCGACTTTCCTACTTTTTCATTTTCATTAATATGAAAGTAGCCATAGCAAGGAATTAAGGAAATGTCGACAAAGCCAATGGTTTGTCCTCCGAAAAAAGGTTTGTCCCCAATCACTCCTTCCAACATTTTGAAGTAGTCGATAAGTTCCTTTGCTGCTGCTTCTTTTGCTTCATTGCTTGATGTCCACCATAGCCGGTCAACAGCTCCATAAACCTACCCCATCATATTCATTTTTATTGTTTTTTTTTTTAAAAAGGCACACAAATATTAAATTAAGTTAGATGTATTTATAGATTGAGTGCTTGGAGCCTCAGACCCATTGGGCCTTGGATAGTTTTATAGAGTAAACCACTACATCAGATGAGTTGATTTAAGAGCCTTATATAAAAGAGAAAATTACATGAATTGGCACGCTTTATTTTTTAGTTTTCAGTTTAACGCTTGCAACTTTATTTTATTTATTTATTTATTTTTACATTTCTACGCAATTCGACTTTTTTTTCCTTTTATGGCACTATGTTGTTTTTTTATCTGTTTATTTTTTATGCTATTTATTTTTTTATTTTTTATTTATGAATAAATTTATTATTCTCATATTCACAACATATACATAAAATACACAAACATATATATTATATATAAACACAATAAAAATAAACATATACACAATATGTATAATATAATTAAATAACATATAAAAATTATATTTTATCAATTGTAATTTAACATATTCAAAACATATATACAAAATACACAACATACAAAAATACATACATAACATATATAAAATATATACACAATATACATACAATAAATTTAGATATATACACAACATATATATGATAAACTTAATTTTTATTAATTTTATATACACAATATATATATATATAAATATATACACAATAAATATAGATATAACATAATATATAAGCAAAAAACATAGTATTCATGTATAATATGTAAAATTTATTAAAAATAAACTTAATACTTTTATTAAAATATTTTATTTTTTATATAAATTTTATGATTGTTATTTCTCATTCAAAATTAAAATTAAAATTTTCTTTTATAAAAAATTAATATATTTTATATATGAAAAATGTAATTTATAATCCTAATTTTTATTGAAATATATTTATTTAATAATAAGGTTTTAAAAAAGATAAAATTAAAATAAATATTATTTCAAATGATGGAGAAGGTATTTTTGTAGGAAAATATTGTTTAAAGTACCCACTTTTAGAGGTACATCTAATATATATATATATATATATATAATACCTTTAGTATATATAGTATGAAAAAAAATATATCAAAATATTTTCAGTTAAATTTAAAAAAGATATTTTTAAAATTTTCTAAAAACTATAATGTATTTAAAAAAAAAAATAAAACAGTGATATAATATGTAATCCTCTTCATTTAATCCTTCTTAATAATAATTTGATTAGATGAACATCAAACATGAAGTTTCCTATTATGAGAAAACTAATCAAATTGAGTTGGTATAATTTGAATATAATTCAGCACTTAATTATAATTCCATATTAAATATACGGTAATTACAAAAAGAAAAAGGAGCAATTAGAGAGCAACAAAAACTAACCTTTTTATCAACAAAGTCAGCCCAAAACCTAGCCTGAGCTTTCTCAAAAGGATCAGAAGGCAGCAAATTAGGAGACTTGTGATTCCAGACCTCATCAATGTATTGAACAATAACCAATGATTCAGAAACAGGTTTCCCCTTGTGTATTAAAACGGGGACTTGCTTATAAACTGGGTTCATCTCAAGAAGCAGTGAGCTCTTGTTGCTCATAACTTCTTCCTTGGATTCGTACTCTATTCCCTTCTCAGCCAGGGCAATTTTCACCCTTGCTGTACACGGACTCACCCAGTAATCCAATAGCACCACTTCCTCTCCCATATTTCTTACAAAATGGATCAACTTCAGCTTCAACTTTGATTGATAAGCTGAACTTAATTATAGTGCAAATGCTTGGAGAATTTTTCATAGCTTACATCAGATCTTACTTGCTTAACTAGCCATTCAACAAAGATGGCTATTGACTAATCATTTTATTTACGTTCTTGTCATGTTTTTTATTGGTTAATTGCATTTTATATTATTGTACACGTCTGAAAGAAAATAAAAATAGGCTAAAGAATTATAATTTTATTTAGCCTTATTATATATTATACTAGTCAATTCTTGTATTTTTAACATCTAATTTTTGTATATTTTAGTTTTCAAAAATTAAATTGTTTAATCATTCTATTAATATTTTCGTCCTAAAAATATTAGTCAATTACTTTGATATTATAAAATAATTTATTTATTTTTTTATATATATTTTTCTTTGTTATCTGTTAAATCATACTTATTTTTAATTTTATTTATATTTCTTACACATAATTTATTTTAATAAGTTATTTTAATTTTTATATATTTTTATAAAGATAAATATATTATTAATTTATATATATTCTTACAAAGATAAATATATTATGAAATAACTTCATTTATATATATTTATCTTTATTATTTATTAAGTTTATTTTATTTTTAATTTTATTTTATATATAGATTGTCTGCAAAATAATAAAAAATATTATTTATATTATTTAAAATTATTTTTTAGTAATACCTATAAAATTAAAATAAATGATATATATAGATTGTCTGCAAAATAATAAAAGATATTATTTATATTATTTAAAATTATTTTTTAATAATATTTATAAAATTAAAATAAATTATGTGTAAGAAATATAAATAAAATTAAAAATAAGCATGACTTAACAAATAATAAAAAATATATATATAAAAAATAAATAAATAAATTATTTTATAATATCAAAGTAATTGACTAATATGTTTAAGAAGAAAATATTAATAGAATGACTAAACGGTTTAATTTTTGAAAATTGAAGAATGCAAAAATTAGATGTTAAAAATACAGAGACTGATTAATATAATATACAAAATTTCATAAATTTTATAATTATTTAACATTATTAATAATAATTGAAATTGATTTTCCTTGAATAAGACCCACTCTCTTGTTTGGAGCGTGTATCAAACACGCATCATCCTCGTAGATGATTCCCAAAAAAGAAGGAATCTCCGTTGGAGGGGCTATTTTGTAGGCAACTTTGAATTTGGTCACATCAGAGAGCGTTTAAATTTTTTTGTGAAGTCATACCCAGAGGAGAAGCTCTCAGCTATAGACCATATTGATATCTTAATTAATTAGTTTCTTAACACAAAATTGGACTGCATGTCTCATTTTTCCGCATCTGAAGCAAAATTTGACAAGTTTTTCCTATCAAAATGAAACCCATTCTGATTTATTATCTTAGCCCTTGTTGGAAAAATTAGCTAATTGCGGTTTATTCACTTCCACTCAAACTTTAATTTTGAAAAAGAAATTCTATCCCACTCTCCTCAATCATTAACATCTATATCTCCATTAATCGTCTAAAAAGACACTCTATCTTCTTAGCATTCTTCATTATCATGAGCTTAGGTCACAAGTTATGAACTTGCACCCAAAATGAAGATATAGAGAAATTAACCTTATTAATCATTTGATCTTGTTGGAAAAGTGTATCAACTGCTTTCAATAAACATGGCTGCTAAAATTCCTAAGATTATGCTAAATTGATTTTTAAATTAGGCATGCTAACTATTGCTATAAAATTTAGAAAGATCTTGTTATTAATGTGCATTTATTTTTAAGAGTTTGTTATACATTTTAGTTAAATTTTGATGTATATAAATCACTTCAATTCAATAAAAAAAGCTTAAATATATTTCCATAGCTTCTTTTTTTTTACTGTAAATATTGCTTAAATAAACAACAAAGTGGTATAAAAACATATTATCTTCAGGAATTTGTGAGGTTGAGTGCAGTTAAATGTTTTTTCAATAGTTAAAAAAACCTTCATCTCCAATAACCTTTAAGCCTCATAGCTTATAAAAATGAAAAAACGAAACAAATTAAGGAATGTCTCTAATACCAATATTTAATGGCATCAACTATTAAATATGAGCTATAAAAATGAATGAAGATTCATCTCAATGCCCGAGATCTTTGGGAAGCAATTGAAGAAGTCTATAAAGTTCCTCAGTTGTCTAAAAATTCAACATTGAACTAAATCAAGGGTCACAATGAGAAGAAAAAAAAAAGGCTAAAGCCATAGCCTGTTTGTATACTGATGTTTCTCCCAATCTATTCACAAAAATCATAAACATGCCTTCAACGAAAGCTATTTGAAATTTTGTAAAAAATGAATATCAAGGCAATGAAAAAGTGAAGAATGTACATGTATTAAATTTGATCAGAGAATTTAAATTAAAAAGAATGAAAGAGTCAGAAATTATGAAAGAGTATACTGACATATTGCTTAATCTTACTAACAAAATAAGAATGTTAGGTAAGGATTTTTCTTATCAAAGAATTATTAAAAAATATATTTGTCACACTTATAGAGAGGTATGAAGCCACTATTTCTTCTTTGAAAAATGCTAAAGATTTATTAAATATTTCTTTGGCAGAGTTAATTAATGTCTTGCAGGCTCAAGAGCAATGAAGGCTAACAAGAAAAGAATGAGTAGTTTAAGGAGCTTTGCCCGCTCAAACAAAATTTAATAATGCAAAGAAAAGCAATAAGAGAATAAGAGTGGAAATTATCCACCTTATTCATATTGGAAAAAAAACTAACCATTCACAACACAAATGTTAGTGGAGGCCTGAAGCGAAATATAATAAATGTGGTCGATCAGGTCACTTCACAATAGTATGCAAACCACAACAACAACAAAAAGAATAAGAAGTTAAAGTTGTAATGAATCAACAATTAGAGGCGAAATAACTTTTTGGCATTTGATCCAATAAGGAGTGTTGAAAAAGTGTATCAACTGTTGTCAATAAATATGAATGTTAAAATACCTAATATTGTGCTAAAGTGATTTTTAAATTAGTCATGCTAACTAGTGCTATAAAATAGGGAAAGATCTTATTATTAACGTGCATTTATTTTTAGAAGTTTATTATGCATTTTAGTTAAGTTTTTATGTATAAAATCATTTCCCTTCAATAAAAAAAAGCTTGCCTTCCTAAATATATTTAGGCTAAATAATTATAAAGTTTATGAGATTTTGCATATTATACTAGTCAGTTTCTGTATTTTTAATATTTAATTTTTGCATCCTCTTATTTTTAAAAATTAAACTGTTTAGTCATTCTGTTAATATTTTCATCCTAAAAATATTAGTCAATTACTTTAATATTATAAAATGAGTTATTTGTTCTTTCTTTATATATATTTTTCTTTGTTATTTGCTAAGTCATATTTATTTTAAATTTTATTTATATTTTTATATATAATTTATTTTAATTTTTTATAAATATTATTAAAAAATAATTTTAAATAATATGAATAATATCTTTTTTTATTTTGCAGACAATCTATATATATTATTTATTTTAATTTTATAGGTATTACTAAAAAAATAATTTTAAATAATACAATTAATGTCTTTTATTATTTTGCAGATGATATATATATATATAATAAAATTAAAAATGAAATAAATTTAATAAATAATAAAGATAAATATATATAAAGGAGGAGAAAATAAGTTATTTTATAATATCAAAGTAGTTGACTAATAATTTTAGGATGAAAATATTGATAAAAAGACTAAACAGTTTAATTTTAAAAAATACAAGGATGTAAAAATTAGATATTAAAAATACAAGAATTGACTAGTGTAATATAAAAAACCACAAAGACTTCATAATTATTTGGCCATATATTTATACAGCTTTTTTTTTCCTATAAATATTTGCTCACATAACCAACAGATTCGAGCTCCATTCTCTTTTAACTAAAATAGTTGTTAGAGATGTCCTATGGCATGTCCTCTAGAACATGTTTGGCATCCTTTTCACACTAGACCTGGAAGACAAAGAGGTTCCAACCTCTTTTGTGGATATCAAAACTGTTGTGGAGCATCCATGTTGTCTCTAAAGCAACTTTAACTATTTTAATCGTAAATAATTTTTGAGATAATATCTTTTTCACTAAAATACAGTATCAGTAATTATTCATTTGGCTACAGTCTGGTTGAAGTTCTAGTGTGATATTAGTACATGCTAGGGCTCTTGTTTTGGCTATTAGCTCTTCTAATTCTTCGTTTATATATTTCAATAAAATGATGCCCTCGCATTATTTTGAGATATATATTTTTTAATTTTTATTAGTTACTATCTATTTTAATAAATAATAAATTTAATATTTTAACAAGTTTTGTTTGAAATTTAAAAAATTGAGATATTAATATTTTGATAAAGAGAAAAAAAGAGAAAAGAGGATATTCTAATCCTAATATAGAACATAAATCTAAAAACGGCATACACCAACTAAACAAAAAAGGTAGCGCTTCAAAACGGCATAGGCCAACTTCAAATGATAAGATATTTTATCAAAAACTATGAGATGATAGTATTATTAAATGACACGGATCAAACTCAAACGGCAGAAAACCTTATCAAATGTCCTGTTATCTATTTAAATTGTGAAATAAATTATTTCTTTAAATAATTTTTAATTTTTTAATATAAATTATTATATTTAATCCTTTACTTTAAGAAAATATTATAATAATTTTAAGGATTATATTTTATTATAAGAAAACGATAATAGCTGAATAAGTTAAATTCAATTAATAGATAGAATTTTAAAAATAATTCCAAAAAATATTTGTGGGATAGAAGAAAATTAGAACATAAAAAATAAAAATTTTACAATGATAATAAAGCACAATAAATGCAAAAGGATATGAAAATAATTAAATTTAAAAGCAAGAATAATGAAAAGACAAAGGGCAAATCAATGAAGGGCACAATAGAAAGAAGAATGTGAATTATCTTATTCATTTATAATGAATTCTATTGTTCATGTATGGTGAATTCGCCTTCATATTTTAATTATAGGAATAGATATTAAGCAAAACTCGTAGAATGAGAGAAAATCGGCATGTGGGTATGTTTGGTAGGCGTAAATGAGAAGAAGACAAGGAAGGTAAATGCTTAGTAAGATCATTAAGATAAGAAAATAAAACAGAGTTAATGAGTTTTATGTTACACCCTTTGTCTCATGGTAAAAATCATCCTCGAAGGAAAATTTTATCTCGTCGAAAGTGTCATTATATACAATAAAATGATTTTTTTTTAATTTTACTTTTATTATTGTTATCATAGTGGTTGATTAATAAAAAGTAAGAACATTTTACTAATGGCATTAAAATATATTTTAACCTATTAAAAGCATTCTAATAATTACTTTAATATTTATGTAAAAGCCAAAATTGATTCTTATTTTGGGACAGAGGAGTATTATTTGAAATAATATTACGAAATTAAATTGTAAGGAAGACGTAGCTTGAGCTTGCGACATGGATCCCATTCCATTACTAATAATAACAATTAAATTTGCCTTTTTTTGTGTAAATTACTTATTTATTTAACAATACTAATCAAGTAATGAAAGTAGTTCAGAAAATATATAGACAGCATGATATAAAAGGGAAAATAATGATAGTGGTGTGGGCAACAGAAGTGGGTGGATGTGATCATTGCTCTCTCCCAATAGCCCCCACTTCTCACCATTTCGGTTCATTCCATACCCAAAAACTTACTATCCAACACCATGAGTACTGTTCAAAAAAAAACACCATGAGTACTTGTACAGTTCACACGTTTTTAATTCACTTTTTTTTAATGAATTAATATCCTTGATGAGCTGGGGCTTCTGATACACAAAGTTGGGTTATTATTTTATACTTGTTTTCTTAATTTAAATTAAGAAAATTATGAAAAAAATTTCAATTTATAATTCAAGAAAAAAATAAAATTTTCAAGTCAAATGAGAGCATAATCTTTTTTATTCATATTAGAATGCAGTCTATTCATTTTTAAAGTTTCAATTATGGCCAAGCTAGAAGTCAAAAAATGAGAAAAAGACACCAAATTGTTAAGCTATGTAGGTTTGAATAAAAGATAGGGTTCAGCCCACCATTCGCGGAGGAATTCAATTAACAGAGATGACCGTAAGGAGAATTCATTTCATGTTCTAGATATGTTGCTGCTTGTCATGCCAGTGGTTCACCAACTCAATATTAATCACATTCACCACTTCAATTGGTGGGTTCCACTTCTAAAATATACATTTCCCAGTTATAGTGTATGTACAAAATATTTCTACATTTCCCCCGATCCCTCATTGCTGAAAATAGGGATCGAAAAAAAAAAGAAAGAAAACAGTAGTGCAACAAAAAAGAAATTAAGTGTTGCAAGTGGCTTTAGTACAGAGACAGAGCACATGTGTTAAGAAATATCCACACAAACACAAACATTCAAAGTGCCTTACAGAGCATTGCACAATCCAGCACAGACAATTCAACATTCTTGGGTGCCATTTTGCAACTTGCAAGTGCCCCATTTTAGCAGAGCATAGAGCATGTTTTTTAGTTAGTTTTACACTCATATTTGTGTTTGTCAAATCTTCATATATAGTTTACAACTTTATATCACGAACTCACACGCCATTTTCAATTTGAAATCCGTAATTAAATGGATAATATTTGCAATCAGATCCAAATAGTTCAATATAGAAATAAAATTTAAACTTATAATTTCATAATTCTAATTAAAAAATAACCATCCAAGAATTCCAAAGATATGTCGGAATAGCATTAATTGCTAGATATACAAGTTAGGAAAGTGCGGTTGCCATTGTCAATATTATTTGTTTTAATGCGTAAATGAACCTTCACTTTTTGTTGGGTTGTATTATTATTGTAATGTAATGAAGAACTATATAGGGATGAGCCGAAAGAAGAGGGTAATTAACCTGAAAGGAACTTAGCCAAGTAGCTAGCTATCAACTTCTAATTGCTGAGCTCATAACAAGCCAAGAAAATGGTCGTTGTCTCATTCAATTATAATGTTTTAGTCCTTATTGTTTGGTGGGTAATTTTAGGCTTACGGACCCTATAAACTTCAATGGAATTGATAGACTTTTGAGGGAATTTTAGTTGAAACTTGGAGGGTGGAGAAATTGAGAACTAATTTAGGCCCAAATTGATCAAAGAAATTGGTTGAGGGTACAGGGGGGCCTCGCTTTCATTTCTTTTTTCTCCTTTTTGGAGGAAAGAAGTGTCACTTTATTTAGTATTTTTTTTTCTTATATGAATATTAAGAGAGAAAATTGGAAATTAAATATGTTATCCTATTTATATTCACTTTATTATTTAAGGATGTCTAAATCTGGTTTTGAATGAGAATTAATTTTGAATTTGTTATACAAGAAAATATATATTTAAAAGTTAAAATGTTGCAGTATGCATATTGTGTCTAAAATTAAATAAGCATGTGAATAATTATTTTATATATATACAAATTTTCATATTTGGCACCAATTCTATATATTAATAAAAATATAGTAATTTATTTTATAGGATATTATACATTATATGTATATATAATTCAAATAATTTTATTTTCAATTTTTAGTAATTTTGATCAAATTTGATTTAAAGATAATCAATTACAGGAAATTAAAAATATTAAAATATAAAATTAAATTAAAATTTACAAAATTCTGCCATTCATAAATAATTTTCAAGAAACAAAAATCTTGAAATGTAGATATATACAGTTTCTTGATAATTTGAGTCACTAGCCTAAACAGTATAAGAAAGTATATTACTCCTACGATATATATAGCAAGCTGGTTTTGAAATCTCAACTTTTATGTTTCCCATTAAAAATAATAGAAAGGAACATAAATTAAAGCCAAAATAATATACATTCATTTAATTATAATTATTGTTCGTAACAAAAAAAAATGAAAAAAAAATGAAAAAGAAAGAGCTTACTTGATTAACTTTTAAAAGCATGAAACCATTAAACAAAGATAACTGGATATAATAATAACAAAAATACCACAATAAATCAGTTTATATAACTTTCAACCTTTCCCACTAAAACATACATATAATTAATTTAAACCTTTTCATAACAGTACCCAATGATATTATAGTTGGACGGACCTCATAATTTTCTTGGCTCAGGGATCGTACTGCTCATCTTGGAAGTCTTGGAAATCCTCTTGCTGGCTCTTTTTGGAGTACTTATTATACCCATAAGCATTCTCATTGTTATTGTAATTAGAATGAGCCCTTGTATCATAATTATTGTTTCTGAAATTCGAATTTTGATACTGATTTGGGTAATTATTGTTCTCACTACTGATGTCATGATAATATTTTCCATTTTCCAAGTACCTGGTGTCACTCATTCCTTGCTTCCCTTGTTGATTGTACCCATTTGCACCATTGTAGGTGTAATATTTGTTGTTGTTGTTGTTGTTGTTCCGGTTGGCCATGGTTGTGTAGCTGCTTTCTTGAAGATTTGTTTCGCCAAAGTTTTCTAGTTGTTCCTGCTCTTGGTCATAGTTGTTGGTATATTGATTACTACTGAAATAATTGGAGTTGGTGTTTGGGTAATTTGTGTAAGTTTTTTGGGACTGAGTTTGGGTTTGGGTATTGTATGGAGTATAAGTGGTGGTGGTGGTGTAGGGTTCATTAGCCAATCTGGTGGTGGTGGGGAATTGGGTATTTGATTTTTGATCATATGATTCTTGACCATACAGACCATAACCATTTTGGGTTTCTTGCGTAAATGCTGGGTCTTGTTCTTGTTTATTAAAGCTCTCTTCTTTGTTAGGAAATGTGTTATCCTTGCTGTTGATGGTGGTGGTGATGGTAGTCGTGGGGTTGGTGGTGCCGGAGACCTTGCTAAAGAACTGGCTCTCTCTAGCATAAATTTGTATAAAGAAAAGGGTTAAGAGAAAGAAAAAAGAAATTAGTTTTGGAGAAGAAGCCATAGGTGGCAATAGAGAGGTATCTTCAGTGTTTTAGATTATATTGAGTGAAGAGTTTGTGAAGGATGCAATCTTTAAATATAGAAAGGTCTTTAATTAGATATATTTTAATGATTTAATTTTCCATTTTATTTTCCTATTATTTAGTTGGAAATGAAGGCAAAATTGGCAATGATGGTGGTCCCTCATAATTATTAAACTTTAACAAAGAGAATAGGTACTAAGAAAAAAAAAATAGAGAGAGAGAGAGAATAGGTACTGTTTTTTGTTAATTATGTTTGTTTTACTTTAAGTAATATTATTTTTGCTTTTGACAGTACTTTATTATTAATCCCGTATTCAGATGGAAGGAAAAACATTACAACCCCATTCAAATATATGCTTTGACTCAATATCTTCTCATGTGACCCCCTAATTAAAATAATTATACAATGAAACCATTGTATTATAATAAGTCAATCGAATATTAACATGTGGTAATATTGTCATTGTATAATTATTCTCCTAATTAACACTTGTAATAATAAATTAGATCTTAATTATCAAATTAAAATCAAATTGTATATATTATTCACCATGATCTTCGTTATCTTTCTTATCTTTTAAGCAAATCAAACTAGATTATAAAGAGTTATTAAAACGTACATTAAGTTAATTGTGAAATATCTCTCCTTACCAATGGCAATTTATATTTGATTGCGGAGAAAATGTGAAATTGACTTTACAGAAAATAAGAAAAAACAAGGTGAAATTGCTAGGAAGCTTCAAATTTGTCTTTCTTTCAAAATAAGGTTAATAAAATTAAATTCATTAAAATTGTATTAAATGAACAGAAATTAAGGGGAACTTTGTGAAGAAAAATAAAAGCAGATGAAATTAAAATGGGCGGGTAATTATGCGGAGATTGTGGGAGGTGGGTGGGGACAGAGCTAAAAATGGCAGTTAGTGCATGTGAACGTCTTTCTCTAATCTCCTCTCTAAATTCCATTACACACCTAACCCTTTTTTTTTCCTTCTCCATATATATGAATATATATAATTTAAATCCAACATTAAAAAAAATGATAAAACTATATACATGGCTATGTAATAAAGTATTAACAATTGCCTCTTTCTTCTTCTTCAGCATGCGCAACAAACTTCATAATGTCTCCGTTTTTTTTTTTTCATATTTCTTATTTGCAATTAGGGTGACAAATTTTCAAGTTCCACCTGTTCTTTAATTATCTCCTTTTCAATTTTTTATCATATATATTATTAAAACTACCCTATAAATGAAAATAAATGTAAATAATTTCACATCTAATAAATAAAAATAAATAATTAAATTAATATAGAGATAAATTATCTAATAATGTATTTGGTTATACAAGAATCTCAGTAAAATTGACTACATAATCTTATTTGATCAATAATACTATTTTTATTTATAAATTATCTATGTAAAATAAAATATTAGACTCACTAAACTTTACCAATCAGTCGATAAATATTTTACTTAGGAGAGAATATAAAAAATATTTTACTGAAAAAGTGGATTAAATGGTCCACGTATCAAAAGATAATTATACTCTTAGTTTAAGATATGATAAATTAAGAAAAAAATGTAATAAGGGTAGTTTAAATATTACTTAAACTTTTTATATAAAGTTAGGTTGCAGTAAAATAAGTTAATATTTTTTCAATTTATTTTTCAATATTTTTTTACATCTTTTAAATATAATAATATAATCTTTTTTAATAAAATACAATTTCTATAATATACATCTATAAAATATATTCCTAATAATCAATTTTTTAAGTAATTTACTAAACACACTACAAAATTAACACTTCCATCCAATTTTTAGTATTTATCAGCTATTCTCTAAAATAAGAATAGAAAGACCATAAAAGCATTTTATAAAGCGTAATTATAGTAGCAATTAATTTAATTGAGAACTTGAATTACACCCAAACGCCCAAAATCACAATATAAATAAAGACAAAATTTTAAATTATGGAAGGAATTGTACATAACTACTAATAATTGTAAATTAGTATATAATTTATACTGTATAAATTGATACAGTGCTATGATATTGGTACATTTTAAGTGTACATATAGAATTACTATAATTTTTGGAACGAATTTTTACAAATAATTAAATAATGAAATACAAGTAGAAAATGAACTTGGTATAGAAAACTGATCAGATAGCTAGTAATTAATTCACTAATTTTAATGAACAGACAACAAAATCTACTAATTTACATTTAAATTGCTCAAGATTATGGTTTATTAAGAACAAAATATTTCAATTGTGGAATGAATCTTTAATTAATTATAATTATCAAACGATAAAAAGTTTACTTATTTACATCCAAAATATCGAAAATTATGGAGTGAATTACCAAAACATTTCAATCATGAAATGAATTTTTAATTAATTGTTATATTGTTCTTAACAAGCAATATTCGAAATGAATATAAACATTTAAGATGTAGTAGCATTGCATTAATTCATCCAATTTAGTTGGATTTATTTTTGTAAATAGACAATACTGAACTTAATCAGCAATTAATAATCTAATTTAATTAGGATTGGTCTTTTCATCTGATTTTTGAAAACAACGATTAATACTTCTGCTAATGGCTTATGTAACCTTGAAGTAAAATACTTTTAATCCCAACTTTATGGATTTTATTAATGAATTCTTAAATTGAACTTTTAATTGGTTGAGATATGTGTTATGTACATTTATTTAAGTAATAATTACTTAAAAGTGTGGATCCAATTTGATTAAGAGGGAAATGTCCATTTTCTTGGTGGTTATGATATTTTAATTGCCAAACCAAGTAATGAAAATAAAGAAGATTTGGTGAGAATGGTCCTTCTCCTCCTTTATTGCACATGATGAACATAAGTGCATAACCAGACATTGCTACAATTTAAGTTACAAGTGGGACTCCTCTAGCTGAAAACTTGTTAATTTTAGCTTTTTAATTTCTTTCTTTAATATGCTTTTTAATTAATTTCTTGAAAATGTTGTTGTGGTAAATCCTTTACTTTTGCCTTCTTGTAATTATTAGATTGATTAATTAATATGAGATATTAATCATCAATTAAACTAAAGTGCAGATTAACGCTAAATACATATTCTCTCAAATAATAAATTAATTTTTCTTAATATCAGTAATCAGAAAAACAATTTTAAGTTCAATGGGCAGCTTTGCAGCTGTAAGGAAAAGGGAGTTTCTGAATTCTCCGATCTCTCCGCAAGCATACATAAAATTTGCTGTTCATTCAAAACAACTGACAAGTTGTTCAAAGGCAAAAATAAATAAATAAATAAAAAGATAGGAAAAAAAAAAAAAAGGCAAAGCAGGTTATGTCCATTATTAGTACTTTTGTCAATGCAGCAGACGAAAATCAAAAGGGGAAAAAATAAAGATTTCAAAAGAGAAGTCTAAGTCGGAATGAAAAAGAAAAACAAACAAACGCATCCCAATTTCTTTCTAAAGATGAACAAGAACACTTTGATAAAGTGTTGGATACTTAACACTTATTCTTGGGGGAAAAAAATTAAATAGCCATTGAGTTAATAATTTAATAATTAAATATTTATTCTATTAAAAAAATAAAATTATATGAAATATTAATTTAATTGTTGATAAATTTATATCTTTTTATAGGTTGTACTATAACTCTTATTTAATCGGTTTTAAATCAATTAAGTTTTTAAAAATTTTGAAATTTTTTAAATTCAGATAAAATTTATAAAAGGGTATAAAAATAATTATGTATTTAATTTTAATTTGTTTTTGTGTTATTTGCGAGATTAAAATAAAAAATTAATTAATTTTGACTTTTACAGGAAAGAAGAAGAGGAAGTTAGAATCAAGTGTTAGTTAAGTCGATTGATAGATTGTTGGCGAGAAAAATCAATGACAAGGTGATATAATTATCAATTTTAATGTTAGGATGTTTGGCATTTTTGACCTATTATACAGCAACTCTTTTTGCCTTTTTCTTGGTTTAGGTGCAGAGTTTGTTCCGTGATTAGCGGTTTGCTAATAGAAAAGCATATTTTGGCAGTAGCAATTTGGCATCATTGCAAATAAAGTAAAAAAAAAAAAAAAGACCACTCAGAAATATGAAAATAAAAAATGAAAAATGAGTTGTTGAAGTGAAAAAGAATAGGTCCTATCAATTTTCTGACGAAAAAGAAAATTCCGATTAACTAATTATTACTATCAATTTACCATGTTTTAGTTATTATTAGTGGTTTTTTTTTTTGAGATGATACTACTAGTGGTTTGACAAGCTGTGGATTTAGAATTCAAGTTGAGTAGCGAGAATTGATGATTGATAAATTGTTAATCGTAAAAATTATTAAAATTAGATAGGTAAAAATATATTTTTAAAAGAATAATTATTCAAAAAAATAAAAATTTACTGAAAAAAATTTAAATTTTAGGTAAAAAAAAAAATTTATAGTCCCTTAAATCCACCATTGAGTTTAAGCCCATTCTTTCTAAAAAAATCTCTAAATTGGGATTAATATTTACTTTCAAATCTCAATATTAACAAGAAAAAAAATTAATAGTTTTTGAATTAAATTTAGAGCCATAATGTGTGAGTTTCCTACAAAGTGTGAAAATTTCCTAAAAAAAATGTAAAATTTTTCCGGTATCATTTTGAAAAATCATGTGCAAAAGTTTTTAAGCATTTATTTAGATAATTAATAATTTAAAATGATTGAGTATTTGCAATTTATTATTATGCTTATTTTTTATATTTTTGCACTTGATTATCAATTCAAATGAAATACAATTGAATTTTATTAATAGAATTTAATCAATTTATAATAAAATTCATTTGTTTTAAATAAATTTTAAACTAATAAAATTTGTTTTAATTCTGTTATTTGGAAATTAAAATAATTAAACAAGTAAAAAAGAATGTAATTATTATTTTTTATTTTTTACATCGTTATAATCATCCAATTTTATTGAGGAAACGTCTTGAAATTTAACAGCGGAGTTCGTTAAATGAATAGAACATTGACATTTTTTTTATTTTAGCATAATTTAATTCTTTTAAAATGATTTTTTTAATTTTAAAAAATGAAATAAAACAGAATTAAAATAAATTAAATTTTTATAAAGTTTAAGTTTCCCAAGAAGACTGTTTTATAAAAAAGAAAAAATCCTACTTCTAGGTGCTTAATGGAGTCTCTCTTTAATCAATAGCCGCTTAGGGAAAATGTTAAACTAGAATGCCAGCCAGTGTTTAACCACAGAATCAAAACCTACTCAAAACCAAACAAAAGTTAGCAGAGATTAGTTAGAGGGATGATATTGATTTATTTCTGTTCCTCCCTATTTTCAATTATCTTCACCAACTATGATTTTAATTTAGTCTAATATAATCAATTGTTTTATAATGATTGAAAAAGCTGCAGAAAATTCAAAATCAAAGCCAAACCAGAATTAATAAAATATCACATTCATTATTAAAATATTAATTACAATCACATGTTCGGTGTTCCAAACTAACAGATCAATGTCAAGGATCAAGATCTGGAAATGGGTTCCAAAGTAGAAGTGAGAAGAGAAAGAGATTAGGAACTAAAATAGGAATAGAAGGGTGAATATTACTGGCAAGGCTTTTTCTTCTCAGCCTCTTCCTAAAATACTCTCTTTTTAGCTCATCACTCCACTGTGCTTCCTCTACTCCCTTTGCGAGAACCAGCGGTGGGGGCTGTTGGTAAGGGCACTTTGACCTCCATGAAGTCTTAGGAAGCCCAAATCTGGAGGCCCTTTCGAGAAAGAGAGAGAATCCCCATCTCAGATGAAGAGAAGGGAAAGCTTTGGTGTCCTTGGTGCAGAGGGTAGGTGGGTAATCCCAGTTGAGATAACATGGAATTTGATTGGAAATGAAGAACTGAGAGTACAGAGGTGGCGATGTTGTGGGACTGATTAGGATGTGAGTTAGGGCTTGTAGTTTCTGCTCCCATGTTGTGTCCTCCATCTTTGAAGATAAGATTGGAATGGATTAAAAAAAAAATTTCTTGCAACTATTAGCAGTTTTGGACGTTAACAACCTTTCCAACCGTGCGCCAATTTTTATTACAGCGCACAGTTTTAACTTCAACCAGTCATCATTTATTACTTCATTTTAATATCAATTACAGTATTGTATTATATTTGGTGTAGTACTACAGCTGCACCATTTTTTTTATTTTTTATTATTTTTTATTTTTAATTTAAAACTTTAAATATTTTTTAAACAAGTCCTATTTTATTTTTTTTAAGTAAATTTTTATAATTAGGTGTTTATTTTTTTCACTCACTCAATATATTGTATTATTTATTAATTTTATATTTTAATAACTAAAATGTAAAATTTTATTTAAATAAATATCATGTAAAATATGAATTGTATTTATAACAAATTATTTTATTTATAATACATAAAAATAAAAAAATAAAAAAATACTTTAGCAAATCACATTCACAATTCATAAAGGAAGTTAATTAAAATATTCAAATTACAATGTCTTTACACTTAATAAAAAAGTTTGCTGTTTATGTTTTCAATGATAACAGCTAAAGCAACAAAAAACAGCTAGCTGTTTATGTTTTCAATAAAAATCAGCTGCTAAAACAGCTTGCTATTTATGTTCTCAATGGTAACAACTAAAGCAACAAGAAACAGCTAGCTGTTTATGTTCTCAATGGTAACAGCTAAAGCAACAATAAACAGCTAGCTGTTTATGTTCTCAATAAAAATCAGTTGCTTAAACAGTTTGTTGTTTATGCTCTTAATGGTAACAGGTAAAGTAACTAAAAACAGCTAGCTCTTTATAAATAAATAATAATTTGTTGATTATTTTTTTCTTCTCATATTCAAATTTGAATTTTTCAAATAAAAGACTAGTATACTTTTATTTAATTTCAAAAACTCTAATATAATCATATTATTCATATTTAATATTATTAAAATATATATTTTTTTATAATTAACATATAAATTATCTATCATCATTAATATACTATTTATGTAATAGTTTCAATAAACAGGTCTATTAATTATTAATCATTTATCAATAGCTTATTTATCCAATTTTTATAAACGATTCATAACTTATTTTAAACAATTTATATTCCATAAATATATTATAAATAATAAATTAATAATCACTTTTCATTTAAAATGATATGAAGTTTTTAAGTGAAATGGATAAATAAAGTTGAAGTAAAAAAATAATATAATATTAATGAGAGAGAAGAATCTAAATAGAATATTTTTTTTTGTGATAAAAATGGTGCAGATGATTAGAGATAATATTGTATCATTTTAGCGCAAAAAATGATGCACATAGTTAGAGTTGGCCTAAGAACGAAACTAATGTACTAAAGGGCCTGCGAAGGTGAATAGTGACAAATAAAAGTCACTGAAAATATCAAAAAATAATTTGATAAGGCAAATTCAGTGTGCTTTGGAACGAATTGGGCTTCACTGACATTTTCTCACTACATTTATGGATGATGGATCAACATGTGAAAAAAAACAGTGAAAGCACAAGAAAATGTGCGATGGACACAGCAGCATTCCCTTTGTTTAGCTATGAAGCAATATTATTTTAAATCCCTTATGTTTATTTCTTTATCAAACAGAGCAATCTATTTATCTATTACATTCATAAAGAATATTGTAAATATTACCAGTGTCAATATCCATAAAAGAAAGAGTTATATGACATGTTACGACTTCATAAAAGAACTTGGGGGCACACATTGAATGCCTTTAGACGACTCCATAGTAACTTGGTTTTCCATGCTACATTCAGTTGATAGCATATGTTACAATCAGATATTAGAATCTAATACCTAGCAGCAAAACTCATGTTTAAAACCCAACCATATTGGGTGACTATATTAACAGCGACCTTGAGGAGCTAATATGACAACCCGTAATGATCATGGACCAAAATTACAGCTACATTTTTTCCTGTCACCACCCTCTCACATGCTATATACATTGACAGGTAGAGTAGGTGCAGATGATGGTGGTTTGAACATTTTCCTCTTCATAGAATATGCTTTTCCATTTATTTGGTAGATAAACTTTCAACTAGTATAATTGTGAAGAAAGCAACATCCAAGCACTCAATACTGGGAAGACGATCAAAGCAGAAGCCTGGAATTTCACAAAAGCCATAGTAATGATTGTTGATTTATGTTGTTAGAAAAACTGAAGAGTGGTCAATATGCAAACTTCTAGTTCAAAGAAAATTGGCGGAGGACAAACAAACAGAAGTGAAATAACATACCACAAAAAATACTATTTCCTCATTGACAAAACGTGCAGTGAACTCGTATCTTTCCATTTCTCGTTTGATGAAACCTTGCAGCTACAAACAAATGAGAATCAAAATTTCATTAACATTATAGAACATATTTCAACAATGCCCGGGCTAAGGCCTTATCAGCAATGGTGACCTAATTATGCATTTTTTATAGTAGACCTAATTATGCTTAAAATTTCATTGCTAACTTAATTACCATACCAAATATTGCTACAGTATAACAATAAAAAAAAAACTAAAATAAACGTATAGGTGATGCTAAATCTAGACTAGTAATCATATACATAATTCGCTAAACAAAGAATGGCCTAGAATATAAGTAAAACACTGCAGTTGCTCTTAAAACTTAATCTTAACAATTTAGCCACCCGGGGCCATCAAACAAGTATGAACTATGTTATGACAGAATAAATTCAATATGATCAGGTCATTCTGCAAACCAGCATTTGGATTATAATATAATGGATAAAACGCATTAGAAATCTTGCAAAAGAAAAATTTGTATCATAGAAAGTTGTAGAACTTCAGATATCATTGAAGTAAAAAATCTACCCACAAACTGCTCTTAGCTGAAAATCTTAAGAGGGGAAAAGGAAAAGTAAGACAGGAAACATTGCACAACTAACAAGAGAGCAATTATAAACCTCATGGTGGGACTTCTTTGCCGTTGAATATAATCTTTCTAACTGATGTAAAGTTTGGGACATGTAGGACCTCAAGGAAGACTCAGTTCCGAATAAATGTGAACTCATTGGCCCAAGATACTTTGGAAGATATTCACTTGAAATGTCATTCATGAACTACAAATCCATATGAAGCATGAAAAAGGGTCAAAAACCTTGTCCAAAGGTGATACAAAAAAGAAAAGAAGAAGAAAAAAAGAACAAAATAAAAGTATCTTCTTATTCTCAGAGAACCACTGCTGCTGCTTATAGTGCATGGAGACATTAAAATTTTAATTGCTACATGATAAGCTAGAGCAAAAAATCATAATATCAATTATCACCTTCAAGAATATGCATCTTGGAGCCCTCATCTGCCTCTGAGCCTTTAATATGCTCATCTGTCAAAAAGAAGATGGAAATTTGTTATAGATCATTCTGGCTGCAAGCACAGAACAGAATGGAACCTTTAGTTTTATTGTTGTTTCACTAAATTATACTTGTCTAATTTGAAAAGCCTGCTCAAACTGTTGAATTTGGATCCATTGCTCAGACACTATGTCTTCCATCTAAAACAACAAACAGAAGAAATATCAATAACTAATAGATTTGCATAACTAAAATTTGAAAACTTGCACTTAACAATCCATGTATTCTTACAGATGTTTTCTCCAAGTGCAAGCATGCATACTATTATGAATCCCTACTCAAAAAGGAAAAGAGAAGGAACCATATAAATCAAATTTCCATAAAATGTATTCTATTTTTCATTTAGAAATATTCTGTAAGAAGTTTTCCCTTGCTTTTACACAGCAAAGTCTAACTTATTGTATAAAATAAAAGATGATAGAAAAACAGAAGCTGGATTATTTACAAGGTATAATTATTCTTGCTAATATAAAGAAGGCTGATACATCCGTCATTTATTCTGTTTTGGTTCCATAAACTTGTTAATAAATTTATTGGAATATTGTCTCCAAGATATACTCTAAACACACAGTTTTCCTCAGGTGAAAAGAGAGCAAACATTAAAAATGAGAGGTTTCAATTAACCGCTAGACAATGCAAAGATTTTCTCCTTTTTTTTTCCTCTTTCACTAACCCAAAATAGAAAGATAACATCACTAACAATAGGTTTAAGAGTATTGACCTTCTCAACCTTCGAAGTAACTGTTTGTAATCTATCCTCGGCTTCTCGTGCTTTAGACTCTAAAACATAAAGATCAAAGTTGTTCTTTCTCAAGGTCGCCCATAGAACTCGCACCTAAGCGTTATCAAACCAATGATTTGGTCAACTGAACTTTCAATTAAGCAAACAACAAACTCATTGTTATTTAACACAGCAAAATTGAAAGAAGCACAAACACAAATGTAAATGCAAAAGAAACAAACCTCTTCTTCAAGTGCATTGATCTTTACATCAACAGGCGATAAACTGCCCTACAATTAAGAGTTTTCACATGTTTCAATTCAAGATATTATTGGCATGGATGCATCAATATCACCAAACAAGAAATAACCAAATAAAATAAACCTGCAAATCTGAAAGAGTATATTGCAGATCGTTTATCTTTTTCTCCATCTCCTGAATTTCCTTTCTTCTTTCCTCCAAATGAAGGTCTCTACCTTTTATCTTTTGGATAATTTCGTCAAGAGAATATTCTGCTAATAAAAGCAATTGATTCCGTTAAGGTTCCATCATCGGGGGCGATAATCAAACCTAAATCTGAAATGGCTTGGTCATTACCTAATTGAGAGATCTTGAGCTTGGCGTCGTGTAATTGGAGGAGAAGGTGGCTATTGCTGGTTTTATCTTGAGAAGAGAATGTGAGACTGAATAGAGATGATAAAAAAATGGCGGGAAATAGGATTCGATAAATGGCCACCATTGTTGTCCTCTGGTCTGTGCTTCTATCTACGTTTACGATGTGAGCTATGTACTTCGGGATTATTTTAACTCTGGGCCAAGGTGCGACTGACAGATGATTTTAATTTTCCCCTAATTTTTTTAATTTTAATTATATTGTAAATATCAATAAAATAATTATATGATTACATAATCTTATTTATTTACAATAAATAAACTTAAATTCCTAAATTCATAATAGCATATTGTAATACATTGTAAAATTTTAGTGTAAAATTTTATTTTTAATTAATTAATTAATAATAATAATTAATTAAATGGAAGAAGGTGGAATTAGTTAGGTAAAATATATATATAATATATTAAAATTAAATAAATAATAATATAGTTTAAAAAAATATAATAATAATAAAAATAATAATAAATTGAAAGTGGAGAAATTAGGTAAGTATAAAAAAATTTATAAGAAATAATAGTAGCAATAATAATAATAGATAAGTGGAAGACAAAATAAAATGGAATATATATATATATATATTAATGATGATAAAAAAATAATAAGAATAAATAATTAAAAATTAATTATAGTGGCTAAACTTTAAACTTTGAACGTTTATTGTAGTTATAATTAGGTGTGTTTTAGTTAATGGGCAGAATTTATTAAATTGAAGAAGAAAGAATCGTTTTAAAAAATTTAAAGAAGGAAGAAATTTGTAAAAGAAAACAGAAATCAAGAAGAAAGGAAAGAAGGAACTGAAAATGTGAGAGAGAGAGAGAGAGAATTCTATGAAATTAAAAAAAAAAAAACTAGAGACCCATAACCAAATAGAAAAGAGAGGGCAGTTGGGTTTTGGTATCTGTTTGTCACTTTTTAATAGTATTTTAGTGTCACACGTAGACTACCAATAAAATCAATTCGACAATCTTTCTAATGCCATCAAAATTATCGTGATCCGCCGTTTGAAGTCGCCGCACACGTCGCCTTAAGTGTTTTCAGCGTTTTTTTTATTGACTTTTCAGTTAATTTTCAGCGATTTTTTCGGCGACATTGATATTTTTAAAATTTTAATATCTTAAGCTTTGATTTAGTACTTTATTTATAAATTTAAGATGATTATTTAAAAAATTTATAAATAGTAACTAAATATATATATAACAGTAAATAGTTAAATTAAAATTTAATTATAGTTTATATTTAGTTATAGAATAAATTAGGTAGTAAATATTTAAGTGGTAAATTATTATTAGTGAATTTTATAATAAATTAATTATATGATATGAAATTGATGAATTAATTAATTAATTATAGTTATTAAAGATAGAATTATAGTAAAAGATAATTAGCTAATGTAAACAATAAAAGTATAAATGAAATATTGAGTATAATTAAAATAATTAAATATTAATTTAGATAGTATTAAGTTATAGAGTAAATTAAAATATAAATTGAATTAATAAAATTATGAATTAAATAGTTAGTAGTTATTTATGAATTTTTATTAATATATGAATATACATATATATATATATATATTAGTTTAGAGTAAATATATTGATAGCTAAATTAAGTTTAATTATTTTAATTATAAATTTTGTTAGTAAATTACAAAATAAATGGGTAGTATTTTCAATATAAAGTTATAAAATATATTTATTGAGATAAATAAATTAATTGAAAGATAATAAGTAAATAGTTTATTAAATTAATATATATTAAATGTGATTATTAATTAATACTTATAAATTTATTTGTAAAATGAATTGAGATAATTGAAAAAAATTATAAATTAAATTAAGTTACTTAACTATGAAATAATTAAATTAGGTGAAACTTAAAATTTATAGAAAATTATACAAAAATTAATTGTAATTAAGATTATATTATTATAGTTATAATAATAAGATTTCTATTAATTTTATCTAAACATGAACTATGATAATTATTAATATATATTATGTTAAGTAGCAATTAATTAATTAATAATATTATTTGTGTTGTACTAGTAAAATACTATAATTAAATTTTTATAAATATTAATAATTTTTCAAAATTAGTATAATAGGTAATACTATTATTATTACTACTGTTATTATTAATATTATATATATATATTTGAATGGTTATTTAAGTAAAAATTTATAATTATTATTAAAATTGAATATTTATTTATTTTATAATTATTACTACTAAAAGTTTACTTAAAATTTTTATTATTATAAATAAGCTACTAAATGTATATTTAAATAATTAAATTTTTATTATCACTAAAATAATTGAGTAATAAATTTAATATAAGTTGTTAATTTTAAAACAAGGGTAAGTAAATAATTATTTTTAATTATATAAATAATACTATTATTTTAGTAAGTTTATTATGAGTAATTGTTAGGAAATAGAAAAAAAATAAACTATTATTAAATAAATAAATTGTATTCTATTATTTTTATTATTATTGGAATCAATATAAATTATTGTAGTTAAATTAAAAATAAATAAGTAATTAATAAAATAATATTAATATTTAAGTAATTATTATTAGTATCACAAAATATGATAAATAGAAAAAAAATTAAGTAAATAATAATATTAATATTAATTTTCTTATTCTAGCATTTTTTTTATATAGCACAAATTTGTTAAAACTAAGAATATATAAATATTTTAGATTAAAATAATAATAATAATATATATAATATGCAAATCAATAAGTTAGTAAATAAATAAATATTATTAATAGTAATGACCATTAAAATGAATAAATTAAAATAATATAATATAATCGTATGTAAAATTATTATGAGTACATAGTAAATTTCTACCGTCTAAAATTTTATTATTAAAAATATTTATTAGAAAAAAATTAGATAGATAGTTATACTTTAGAAATTAAATAAATATTCACTATAATATTATTTTAAAAAATTTAAGAGGGATTTAAGAAATCGAAATTACATATCATATTCATATCATATATTTACAGTGAATAGGATATGCTTTAATTTAAATTATATTATATTTTTATATTATTTTAGGAACAAATTCAGTTACAGTTGTAGAGTACCACATGAACCCTACTAGTTAAACAAATAAAATAATTAGCTCAGGTGAGTGGGTAAATATGTAACATTGTATTTTTCTTAAAAGTATTATATTTATATATATAATTTTGAGAAAAGTACTTATTAAGTAAATGTATTTACAGTGATAATTTATTCAAAAATATTAATTATTTTTTTATCAAGTGAGAACAAATAATAGTAGTTTAAATTATTATATATGTAAATGATTGATTATATTATGTTGGGCAAATTAGTTATTAAATACACTATTTTATAAATATGTTTGATCGCATATTGATGACGGGTGTTTAATTTTAATGATATTATAAAATTTACCCTAGACCGGGGTAATTTGCTCTGCACATGTGTATTGAAGTTATTTCTCTTTGGGCTTAAGAGGTAAGTCATCATGCGCCCTTGGATTGAAGTTAGAACAGTAAGAATTTATATTTGAGTGTAAATAAAAGATGTCTGAGATTAAAATTTTATTCATCCAGTTGAGTTATAGATAATATTTATTTAAATAATATTTATATAATTAAACTTTATTTGTTCTTTCTTGTTACATATTTATCTATTCACTAAGTAGTTGGACTCACCCCTTATATATATAATATTTCAGATTTTGAAGAATAAATCAGTAGAATATCTCTATAATAATCCTTCTTCGGCGAATAGGTAAGGTTGGGCCAACATGTCTGTCGTTGAAATTTCTTTAAGAATTAATATATAATGTACTGAATAATATTAATTAGTATTTAAGAATTATTAGTATTTATTAGATTGTGTATTTAAGAATATTAAGTACCTTAATTATGAGTGAAGTTTTATCATAATTCATAAACATAGTAGATTTTAAGATTAGTCCATCCTTAAATATTAGTAGAAAAAAATGGTGTGACATTTTATGATATCAGAGTATAGGTTATAGATTCTGTAGACTTATATAAAGGGCTATAAAAAATAAACAAAAAAAGTAAAGTTAGGTAATCAAGAATAAGAAATTAATTTAAGTTATTAGTGCAATTAGTAAAATTCTCAAATTGGACAAATTTATTTTTAAAAAAATTGCATATTGGGGGAAATTATGCATGAGTCAAAATAGATTTTATAAAACAAAAATTTTATTTACACATCATAGCATTCCAGTCATATAAAAATCAAAAGCATTTAAATTTTTATAAATATTTGCCTATGAATTATAAAAAATTAGCAAAATACACTAATATATTCACACTATAATACATGAGTATAAGCTTTAGATTTTAAAAGAAAATGACATATAGATAATGTAATTTAATTTTTGTAGGATAATGCCGCCACTTATGCTAGGTGATAGAGGTCGTGATAGAAACACCGGCCAAAAAAATTGAATGGTTAGATTAGTAGATATTGGTCAACCTCTTAGGGATCCTACTCCATCTCCTCCCGACGAAACAAAAGATTTTGATGCTTCATTGAATAGTGAATAGAATGATATTACTGCTTCACAAGAAGGCTCATCTGGAGTGAATCCACCTGCTCCACCTCAAGTATCTCTTATTCCACATGCTGCACCACCAATTCAGATTGATATTGGTCCTGTTTTTGCTCAAGATATTACAGCTGCTATAGCTACAAGAGAACAATAGCCTCAGGCCTAGGCAATAATTTCTCATTTGTCGTACCTGTAGAGCTGAGATTTTTTTATGGTACTTTAGATTCTGAAAAGGTGGATGATTGGCTCAGAAAATTAAAGAAAGCCTATTCTCTAATGGGAATTGCTGATGCCGAAAAATTGCGATATATTCGGGCTTTCTTAGGTAGTATAGTTGATAATTGGTACACTAAACTGGTTCAATCTCATGGTACTGGTTTATCATGGAATACATTTGAGGCATAGTTCTGTAAGCAGTATATCACTGGCAATTATAAAAGAGAAAAGGAGAGCTTGTTTTTCCAACTTAAACAAGATGGAATGACGGTCCTTCAGTATGTTGACAAATTTGAAGAACTATACAAATATGTAGATCACATGGTGTCTAAGAAAGAAGACAATTGCAACGGATTCTATGAGAGTTTACATATCAATATTCACAAGGGATTGTCAAGAGATCATGTTAGTACATTCCGTGCCATGGTAGATGATACATTGGAAAAAGAAAAGTTAGTAAAAGAAGAAACAAAGTTTAAAAATAAAAAGAGAAAGCAGACTCATAGTTCCTTTCAGAGAGTTGCTGACAGACAGATAAATAGAAGTGGCAATTCCTATTCTAAACCTTACTCTAAAAATAGTAGAAGTCAATCTATGAGATCAGGCCAGCAGATGAACTGGCCCCAGATTAGTCAGAGTTTAGTGAGACAGTCTGTGGGTAACTTTACTAGTGCACAAAGGTTTGGACAAGGTAGTAGTCTGGGAGCTAATCAGAGACCGCGGCCTATATGTCCTACATGTGGCAGACATCACAGTAGATAATCTAGGGCTAATTTTAGAGAATTCTATCAATCTGGTAATATAAGTCACATTAGAAGAGATTATCCAATGTTAGTGAGGTTTAGTGAGTCTATTCAAGCTTCATCAGTATTTGCGCCTCAGAGAGGGGACAGAACTCAGTTAAAGAGAAGAGGAGCTGGAAGATGAAACAACAATGGTGTGTGTAGACAAAACAGAGTCATATCATCTAAATAGATAATTAGAACCCTTACTCAAGCTCGGGTGTTTGTTATTACTCAACAGGAAGCTCTAGCCTCCCCTGAAGTGGTCACTGGTATGTTGACTATTTTTGAAAGAGATGCTCATATTCTTATTGATCCTGGCTCCACTCATTCATTCATATCACATACATTTTTCACATATGCAAATGAGAAATTAAGCTCATTAGACAATTAATTAGTAGTAAGTTTTTTAGTAGGGACTTCTCTGATGTGTGAGCATGTGTATAGAGATTCAATAGTTCGGTTATGTGACTTTGAATTATTAGCAGATCTTATTCCCTTGCCTTTACAAGAGGTCGATGTTATTCTTGGGATGGATTAGCTATCTCACCACCATGCTACTATTAATTATTTTGAGAAGAAAGTGACTTTTTGTCTGCCTAAAAATTCTACCCTTACATTTTGTGGGGAGCCAAAATTTCTTCCATCATGTGTTATTTCTGCTATGACTGCCAGAAAGTTATTTAAGAAGAGTTGTCAAGCATATTTAACACATGTGATAAATTGGAAGACATTCCTATAGTATATAAATTTTCAGAGGTATTTTCAGAAGAAATTTCAGGATTACCTCCTAATAGAGAAGTTAAATTCTCTATTGATGTTCAGTCAGACACAGTTTTTATTTCTGAAGCTCCTTACAAAATGGCTCATGTAGAGTTGAAGGAACTGAAAGTACAGTTACAGGAATTACTTGATAAAGGATTTATTAGGCCTAGCATTTCACCTTGTAGAGCTCATGTTTTATTTGTGAAGAAAAATGATGGATCCATGAGATTATGCATTGATTATAGATAGCTGAATCGAGTCACTATTTGAAATAAGTATCATTTGCCCCGTATTGATGATCTATTTGATCAACTTCAAGGAGCTAAAGTCTTTTCTAAAATAGACTTGTAATCGGGTATCATCAGCTAAAAATCAAGGAATTGGATGTGCCAAAAATAGCTTTTAGGACTCGATATGGACATTATAAATTTTTAGCGATGTCATTCGGGTTAACTAATATTCTATCTGCTTTTTATGGATCTTATGAATAAGGTATTTCATCCTTATTTGAATAGGTTTGTAATTGTATTTATTGATGATATTTTGGTGTATTCTCGAAGTAAAGAGGAGAACGAAAAACACTTGAGAATAGTATTACAAACCTTGAAAAATAAGTAGTTGTATGCCAAGCTTAGTAAATGTGAGTTTTGGCTAGATGAAGTGGTATTTTTAGGTCATATCATATCAATAGAGGGAGTTTATGTTGATCCTAAAAAAATAGAGGCAGTGATGAACTGAAAACCGCTAAAAACTCCTACAGAGGTAAGAAGTTTCTTAGCCTTGGCAAGGTATTATCGTCACTTTGTATAAGATTTCTCTATTATTGCTTCACCATTAACCAAATTGCTAAGGAAGAATGTGAAGTTTAACTGGATTAAGGAGTGTCAGCAAAATTTTGAAAAATTAAAAGTTTGTCTGACATCTGCTCCTGTTCTAACTCTTCTTGAATGCAATGGTGATTTTATGGTGTATAGTGATACTTCTAAAACAGGTTTAGGATGTATTTTAATGCAACATGGAAAGGTGATAGCTTATGCCTCTAGACAGCTTCAGCCTCATGAATTAAATTATCATACTCATGATCTGGGATTTGCTGTAATGGTTTTTATTTTAAAAATTTAGAGGCATTATCTTTATGGAGAAAAGTGCTAGATATTCACAGACCACAAGAGTTTAAAGTATCTTCTTTCTCAGAAGGAGTTGAACTTGAGACAGAGGCTATGGATTGAATTGCTAAAGAATTATGATTGTACTATTAAGTATCATCCTGAGAAGACTAATGTGGTAGTTGATACTTTGAGTCAAAAGTCACATGGTAGTCTTTTTCATATTAAGACTGTACGATTTCCATTACTACTAGATCTTCGATCTTTGAGAGTAGATTTGATGATGAATGATTCTAGAGCACTGTTAGCAACTTTTATAGTTAGACTGATTTTAGTGAAAAGAATCAGAGAATCTCAAGTTTTAGATAAAGAGATGAAGAAGATTCTTGATGGGGTAAAAGTAGGAACTCATACAAACTATGCTACTAGAGAAGATAATACTTTAGTACTTGGTAGCAGATTATATGTACCGAATGTTGATACTTTGAAAAGGGAGATAATGAAATAAGCTCATTGGTCTACTTATTCTATGTATCCAGGTAGTACTAAGATGTATAAACTCTTAAGGAGAATTATTGGTGGAAGGGTATAAAGAATAATGTAGCAGATTTTGTAGCTAAGTGTTTAGTGTGTCAATAAGTTAAAGCAGAACATCAGCATCCTTCAGGATTATTACAACCTCTTTTGATTCCTGAGTGGAATGGGAGCACATTTTCATAGATTTTATTTTTGGTTTGCCCTATACCCAGCAAGGTCATGATGCTGTTTGGGTGATTGTAGACAGATTGATGAAATCATCTCATTTCCTAGCAATCAGAATAGATTTCTCTTTAGATAGACTTGTAGATGTTTATGTGAAGGAAATTGTAAGACTACATAGTGCTCCAGTATCTATAGTGTCAGATAGGGACCTACAGTTTACGTTTAGATTTTGACCTAGTCTACAACATGCGTGGGTATAAAAGTAAAGTTCAGTACTTCCTTTCATCCTCAAACTGATGGGCTCTCAGAGTGTACTATTCAAACCTTGGAGGATATGCTTAGAGCTTGTGCCATGAAATTCAAAGAAAGTTGAAATAAGCATTTGCCATTAATGAAGTTTGTTTATAATAACATTTTTTATTCAAGTATAGGTATGGTACCTTATGAAACATTATATGAAAGAAAATGTAGGACTCCAGTATGCTGGAATGAAGTCGGAGAAAGAGAATTAGTGGGCCTAGAATTGGTTCAGATTATGGCAGATAAAATCAAGTTGATCAGAGATAGATTGAAAATTTCACAAGACAAACAAAAGAGCTATGCAGACCTGAAGAGAAAGGATATTGAGTATGATATAGGGGATAAAGTATTTTTGAAGATCTCTCCATAAAAAGGTGTAGTGCGATTCAGTAAACAAGGAAAGCTAAGTCCTCGGTTTATCGGGCCTTATGAAATTATAAAAAAAATCGGCTCTGTTGCTTATAGACTTATACTACGACCAGAATTATCTCAAATACATGATATTTTTCATGTATCCATATTGAGAAAGTACAGAAGTGATCCCTCACATATACTCCAGAGATAACCAATGAAATTACGAGAAGAATTGATTTATGAGGAAGAACCAATTGCAATTTTAGCTTGAAAAGATAAAGTTTTAAGAAACAAAGTTATTCCTCTATTGAAAATCTTATGGAATAATCATTTAAGAGAAGAAGCAACTTGAAAAAGAGAGGAATATATGTTTGTTCGATGTACTTATTTATTTCAATCATCGAGTTAGTGAAAATTCAGTGATGATTTTTCTTAAAGGGAGAAGAATGTAATACCTTGTAAAATTTTAGTGTAAAATTTTATTTTTAACTAATTAATTAATAAATAATAATAATAATAATAATAATTACTAAATGGAAGAAGGTGGAACTAGTTAGGTAAAAAAATATATATAATATATTAAAATTAAATAAATAACAATATAGTTAAAAAAAGATATAATAATAAAAATAATAATAAATTGGAAGTTGAGAAATTAGGTAAGTATAAAAAAATATATAAGAAATAATATTAATAATAATAATAGATAAGTGGAAGACAAAATGAAATGGGGAAAATATATATATATATATATATTAATGATGATGATGATGATGATGATAATTAAAAATTAATTATAGTGGCTAAACTTTAAATTTTGAACGTTTATTGTAGTTATAGTTAGTTGTGTTTTAGTTAATGGGCAGAATTTGTTAAATTGAAGAAGAAATAATCGTTTTTTAAAAAAAATGAAGGAGGAAAGAAATTTGTAAAAGAAAACAGAAATCAAGAAGAAAGGAAAGAAGGAACTGAAAATGTGAGAGTGAGAGAGAATTTTGTGAATTTTTAAAAAAAAAAAAAAACCAGAGACCCATAAACAGTGTTGACCAAACAGAAAAAGAGAGGGCAGTTGGGTTTTGGCCTCCGTTCATCACTTTCCGGTAGTATTTTAGTGTCACGCATTGGTCACCAGTGAAATCAACTCGACGAGCTTTCTGAAGCCATCAAAATCACCGTGATCCGCTGCCAAAAGTTGTTGTATGCATTGCCTGAAGTGATTGCCGGCATCATTTTTTTTATCAACTTTTCGGTCAATTTTCGATAATTTTTTTGGCAACACTGATATTTTTAAAATTCTCATATCTTAAGCTTTGATTTGGTACCTTATTTGTAAATTTAGAATGGGTATTTAGAAAATTAATGAATAATAACTAAATATATATATATAACAGTAAATAGTTAAATTAAAATTTAATTATAGTTATATTTAGTTATAGAATTAACTAGGTAGTAAATATTTGAGTGGTAAATGATTATTAGTGAATTTTAGAATAAATTAATTATATGATATGAAATTAATGAATTGATTAATTAATTATAGTTATTAAAGATAGTATTATAGTAAAAGATAATTACTTAATGTAAATAATAAAAGTATAAATGAAATATTAAGTATAATTAAAATAATTAAATATTAATTTTGACAGTATTAAGTTATAGAACAAATTAAAATATAAATTGATTTAATGAAATTATGAATTAAATAGTTAGCATTATGAATTTTTATTAATATATGAATATATATGTATATTAGTTTAGAGTTAATATATTGATAGCTAAATTAAGTTTAATTATTTTAATTATAAATTTTGTTAGTAAATTACAAAATAAATGGGTAGAATTTTCAATATAAAGTTATAAAATATATTTATTGAGATAAATAAATTAATTGAAAGATAATAAGTAAATAGTTTGTTAAATTAATATATATTAAATGTGATTATTAATTACTACTTATAAGAATTTATTTGTAAAATGAATTGAGATAATTGAAATAATTATAAATTAAATTAAGTTAATTAACTATTAAATAATTAAATTAGGTGAAACTTAAAATTTATAGAAAATTATAAAAAAATTAATTGTTAATTAAGATTATATTATTATAGTTATAATAATAAGATTTCTATTAATTTTATCTAAACATGAACTATGATTATTATTAATATATATATATTATGTTAAGTAGAATTTAATTAATTAATAATATTATTTGGGTTGTAATGGTAAAATACTATAATCAAATTTTTATAAATATTAATAAATTTTCAAAATTAGTATAATAGTTAATACTATTATTATTACTACTTTTATTATTAATATTATATATAGGCTAAATAATTATAAAGTTTATGAGATTTTACATATTATACTAGTCAGTCCCTATATTTTTAAAATCTAATTTTTACATCCTCTGTTTTTAAAAATTAATCTGTTTAATCATTATGTTAATATTTTTATCCTAAAAATATCAGTCAACTATTTTAATATTATAAAATAATTTATTTGCCCTTCCTCTATATATATTTTTCTTTGTTATTTGTTAAGTCATGCTTATTTTTAATTTTATTTATATTTTTTTACAAATAATTATTTTAATTTTATAAATATTATTAAAAAATAATTTTAAATAATACGAATAATATCTTTTATTATTTTACAGACAATTCATATATATTATTTATTTTAATTTTATAGATATTACTAAAAAAATAATTTCAAATAATACGAATAATATCTTTTATTATTTTGCAGATGATCTATATATAAAATAAAATTAAAGATGAAATAAACTTAATAAATAACAAATATATATATATATATAAAGAAAGAACAAATAAATTATTTTATAATATTAAAGTAGTTGACTAATGATTTTAATATAAAAATATTAAAAAAGAACTAACTAGTTTAATTTTTAAAAATTTAGGAATGCAAAAATTAAATATTAAAAATATAATAACTGACTAGTATAATATGTAAAACCTCATAGACTTTTTAATTATTTAGCCTTATATATATATATAAATTTAAATGGTTATTTAAGTGGAAATTTATAATTATTATTAAAATTAAATATTTATTTATTTTATAATTATTACTGCTAAAAGTTTACTTAAAATTTTTATTATTATAAATAAGCTACTAAATTTATATTTAAATAATTATATTTTTATTATCACTAAAATAATTGAGTAATAAATCTAATATAAGTGTTAATTTTAAAATAAGGGTAAGTAAATAATTATTTTTAATTATATAAATAATACTATTATTTTAGTAAGTTTATTATGAGTAATTGTTAGGTAATAGAAAAAAATAAAATATTATTAAATAAATAAATTATATACTATTATTTTTATTATTATTAGAATCAATATAAATTAATATAGTTAAATTAAAGATAAATAAGTAATTAAAAAATAATATTAATATTTAAGTAATTATTATTAGTATCACAAAATATGACAAATGGGAAAAAAATTAAGTAAATAATAATATTATTATTATTTTTCTTATTCTAACATTTTTTTATATATCACAAATTTATTAAAATTGAGAATATATATATATATATATTAGATTAAAAAAATTAATAATATATATAATACGCAAATCAATAAGTTAGTAAATAAATAAATATTATTAATACTAATAACCATTAAAATGAATAAATTAAAATAATATAATATAATCATGTGTAAAATTATTATGAGTACATAATAAATTTCTGCCATTTAATTATTATTGAAAATATTTATTAGAAAAAAAATTAGATAGATAGTTACACTTTATAAATTAGATAAATATTTATTTTAGCGTTACTTTAGAAAATTTAAGAGTTATTAATTTACTATAATATTGTTTGGATTTAAGAAACCGAAATTATACATCATATTCATAGCATACATTTATAATGAATATGATATAATTTAAATTATATTATATTATATTTTTATATTATTTTAGGAATAAATTCAACTGCAGTTGTAGAGTACCACGGGAACCCTACTAATTAAGAAAATAAAATAATTAGTTCAGGTGAGTAGATAAATATGTAATATTATATTTTTCTTAAAAGTATTATATTTATATGTATAATTTTAAGAAAAATATTTATTAAGTGAATTTATTTACAGTGATAATTTATTCATAAATATTAATTATTTTCTTATTAAGTAAGAATAAATAATAGTTGTTTAAATTCTTATATGTGTAAATGATTGATTATATTATGTAGGTAAATTAGTTATTATATACACTTTTTATAAGCATGTCTGATCGCATCTTAATGATGAATGTTTAATTTTTTAATATATTTAAGAATTAATATATAATGTACCGATTAGAATTTAGGAATTATTAGTATTTATTGGATTGTGTATTTAAGAATATTAAGTCTTAATTATGAGTGGAGTTTTATCATAATTCATTACCATAGTAAATTTTAAGATTAGTTCATCCTTAAATAGTAGTAGAAAAGGGGTGTGACATTGGTATGTCCATGAGAATGGTTCGTTACCTCCCTTTTTTAAGACCTAATATTGATTTCCAAAAATTTTCAATTGGCAATTAAAAATTTATGGTTCATTTCCTTGAAAAAATATTTACTTACTATTTAAACATAATTATTCTTATTTGATAGTAGTACTTTTTGAATCCCATATTCTCAAGACTTCATATAAAATAATAAAAATGAAAGAGAATATAAGAATAGAAAATTAAGATTTTCATTTGGGTTATTCTATGAAGTGTAAGATTAATACTATGATACTTCAATAACTCCAATCATGTTCGAAGTTTGCCCAAGTAAATAAATGGCTGGAGTGAGCGCAAATGACAAATAAAGATTGTCATTGTAGACAATTATTAGTATTACAAAGCAGTTAAAGATGAGAATCAACCCTTTTTTTATACTGCTCCCTAAAAGCTTATTTACGAGGGAATAATTACACATTATGCCTTACAAATGATTTTAGATTCTTACTTAGCTCAGTCATGAATGTACTTTTACATTCTTATTGCAACTATAAGCAGGTAACTCCTACGGATTAACAGTTTATATAATTTATCCTGAAGTTGCATACCAAACTTCCATAGCTGCCTCCAATTAATGTAAATATTTGATGAACGAAAAGGAACACTAGATTAACTGAATTTCCCTCTGGATAGTTTGGCAATTAATTGGGAAACTAAAGCAAATTAGTATCGATGGAAGAATCAGGATACTCAAGAAGAAATTCGCTGAAAGGTTTTGTTTGCAAGTATACTCAGTCCATTGTTATTATTCTATTATTTGACTGTTCTGTCCACTGAGAATTGGAAATCAGATTGGGCATCTACAAGGTTCAATTCCCCAAGTCTTTGCTGAATATTCTTCAATTGTTCTGTCACTGCTAAATCTTCCAGAACCAGCGGTGCTAAGAATGCTCATCTCGGTCCACTTCTCCTGATCAACAAATGCCTTATCGGCAGCAGCCTGCAGTAGCATAATGTTAGAACAGGATTTTTTTCAACCAATTCTTATCTAATGCCAAAACATTACCTGTGCCTCTAGATAGCTCTCAAAATCAGGACCAAGTAGGTAAAAGTCATTGCCATTATCTACGCTGTCACATAGTGATTTAAAATAATCTTCAAAGCCAAAATAGCCGTTTCGAATCATCCTACATGTAAAAAATCAAGTTCAGCAATATCAAATTCACTATTTGCAGAAGCAGCTTAAAGCATCTCATTAGACATTTACAAAGGACATTTCCACTTACGTGGTGTCCATGGAATTGAATATATAAAAAATAAAAACAGTGCCTTGAAACACGCTTTCATTATATTATGGAAGCATTCAGCAGATTTAATGATTAACAAAATACTTGCCTTACAACACGAGCAAATTGGAGAGGTATTTTAACGGAAGGTCCTTTCTCACGCAAAACCGGAACTTCATGACTTTTTGCACCAAATAAAAACTGGAAGGAAAACTTTTTCTTTCAGAAAGCCATTCTTTCAATAGTGTCAGCACATTTATTAAGTATTTTTTGCAGTCTATTAACCAGATGATGGAAGAACCTATTATTTTGGAAGTAATGATCGAGAATAGGGAGCAAAGCACTTCTAAAAGGCTGGTTGACAACACTCAACACCTCTAAATCAACTTAGCTCAAACCCAATCATTAGAGGTTGATTTTCTTACTCATTTCGCTCTTATGAACTACATATTCCCCCCTCATATATCAAGTAATCAAATTACAGACAATGAAACCACCAAAATTGTCCTTAAAATAATATCCTTAAAATCTCATTTCTGATGGTGCTTACCATGTTATCCGCCCCTATTTCATCAATAATTTCAATGGTAGAACCATCTTCTGTGGCTAGAAGTAAACATCCATTCATCAAAAACTTCATGCTACTAGTACCTGATGCCTCATTTCCAGCAGTGCTACATGTAACGATTAAAACAAAAAGGAGAAAAAAAAAAAAGATGAATGTTGAGTGTGATGATATTTCAAAAAAAAAATTACAGGCCCAGAATCATAAGTTAGAAAAACTTGAAAGTAAGATCAATGCCAAACCACATCCCAACATTATATTCCATAAATTTTAGAATATAACGGAAGGTTGAAAGGAGATACAAAATCCATGGAATCACATAGAATAATGGAAGAAAAGTTCCAGGACCAACATCATCTAGAAATATAGATAAAGAGTATATAATCATATAGTAATGCCATCAGTGGGAAAGCCCTATCCCATAAAGTTGAGAATAGGATTAAATTATAAAGAATACTTTGGAATAAAAACATTATCAGACACTAACTGCCCTTTAGAGAAACTAGAAATTTGAATGAGTATATATTTCAAATGGCTCCTACAATTACAAATTATCAGCAGGGTAACAGTCTTATCAATCAACGACCTAAACAAAGGATCAAAACTTAGAAGAGAAGATGACTCATCTGACACTAAGGGTGGCATACTTTGATATTACAAACCTTATGTGCTGTGAAAGGTCAGCCCCTGGTATTACCAACTCAGCAACACAGACACTATAATCAGGAATGAAAACCTGCCATAGCTCATAAACACAATAAAAAATATCGATGTTATCAAATCACAATAAAAACTATTGACAGGAAAACTGTATAAGAAAAAGAGCAAGCGGATTCTCATTTTGCCTGAGGAGATACTATTGGCAGGAACCAGAAGATGGACCAAAACCATCCTAGAAAGCTTAAATTTCATTCTACAATGATCACAAAAAGCTAAATTTCAAATTACTTACCAATGAATGTTTGAAAGGAAGAACAAAGATGTCCATCAATAGGTTGACCCAACCTCGTTTGGAAGCCAAATCAGTGACCTGGCCTAGATCTGGTTTAGGGTCGAAACAAACCCGGTATTGTATTCCCTCTCTCAAATTGGGTCAATACAAGTCAAACCCAATTACACCTATATATGCATACATATACTTCTTGCTGGAGCCCAGTCAGACCTTAGCCCAGAACTGGCCTAGATTACCCAGGTTAAGCTCCGGGTCAATTATAGCTAGAACTGGAGCCATCATGTCTGAACCAAACCTGGACCCAGCCTGGCTTCAAGTCTAGGATGTCATGGTTTAGGATCTGGTATCCATAGGATATTTAAAAGAATAGCAAAAAATTAAATCACAAAAACTCAAATGAGTGGATATAGACATTTAATTGAATTCAGTGCTTGAAACTTTTTTCTTGGTTTATTTTTGCATTGCTTTGCCTTTTCTAAATGTTTTGAAATGGATCAGGAAACCTATTTTTAGCAAATGTTACAGCAATGAGCACATGCGTTCTCTTTATATTGCCCTCTTACCAACTTTAAAAGATCTCCAATATCCGGGTCATTGTTAATTTTTTCTGCTACGGCATGACAAAGTTTAATAATCTTCTTTGCAATTTCATAACCAGGTGCAGCTTTCCCTCCAATTATGCAGACACGAGGAACAACATTTCTCCTGTCATTCTTCTCCATGTTCTGTGACAAGGTCAGAGTAACATCACAAGTCCAGGTAAAACTAACATTATTCTTGTAAACTAAGCTCAGTAACTCTACATCATCAGGTAAAGCAGAAAAGTGAGCTCTAACGTGACAGGTAATTAGGCCACAACCTAAAAATCCAGAATGTAGGCAATTTAACACATGCTGAATGTGCTCTTAAGCAGTTCACTCTACACACCCATCCAGAAAGTAATAACCACCAGAGCAAATGAAGTTTAGTCTTCAGGAACAAGAAGATTGAAGACAAAAAAGGTCATGTAAGAGGGTGAGATAAAGGTGTGGACAGATGGCCTCAGTTTTTTATCAGCTGATGTGCTGATATGTCTTAACTGAAAAATAGTAAAGCTTTTACTTAAGATTCCATTCACCTTGATGCAGTCATATCTATGGATGATCCCAAGAATATTGAGAAACTGTCTTTTGTACTCGTGTATCCTCTTTATCTGCACATCAAACATTGCATCCACACTGACCTGTAATTGAAATTATTTACTACTAAAATAAGGTCACATGCAAGCTTCTACCAGGCAATTAAAAAAAAAGAAAAAAAGAGGAACAAAAAGACATAAGTTCCAATAAAGCTTTCACTCAAACCTTGACTCCAGTTATTGCTTCAATATATTCAGCAAGCCTCATTTTGTTAACCTTCCTAACCTACAAGAGTAAAAAAATATTACAACAGATACATTCACCTATATACGGCTAACATGATTTGCTTGCAGAGAAAATGCATGCATATTTAAGCTAAAAAGGTTACCATCTTCCATTCTTGATGTAAATCAGGGTTTGTTGCATGCTCTTGCAAGCCTGACAATAAGTCCATATCACGAATCCAAGCTTCTGTTCCAAGCCATTTTGTGATAAGAGCACATAAACTTGGATTGCTGACAACAATCCATCTACGCTGAGACATCACATGTTAAAACATCAAAAGCAATTCACACATGGATGAATATCAGTAATTTGCATTTAGAAATTTAGTTATCAACCCAAATGCATCAATATATATAAAGAGTTCAGTTCAATGTGTTAAATTGCGGAATCGGTAACGAAATCGGAATCAGTTACGATAAAATGAAAACAGATAAAATCATCATGAATTGGTCTGAATCATCTATCGCTACCGTGAATGTATTTTAAATCGCGGAATTAGATGAATCGAACTAAAATAAATCAAAACAAAATAAATTTTAGTATGTGAAAAATTATAAATTTAAATATAAATTTATTATTTAATTAAAAATATTAGCATCAAATTACATAATAATTTTATTTTATTTTAATATGAGAAATAAAAAAATTAAATATAAATCTACTACCTAATTAAAAATATATGTTATTATTTTACTTTAGTATGAATAAATATAAATTTATTATTTAATTAAAAATATGTTATTGAATTGTATAATAATAATTTTTTATTTTATTTTATCCTCTCCCTTCTACGTCATTCTTCTTCTTCTCCCTCCCACTTCTTTTCTTCACCTTCCTTCTTCTTTGATTATGACGAAAACTTATTGCTTCTCCCTCCATTCATCTTCTCTGGTCTTTTCAATAGATGATCTTTTAAAGAAACCTCTATGACAATGGTCGATGTGAAATACACAAGAAAATCTTGCAATTCATGGTTTTCTTGGACATTTTTTCTGGGTTCTTTTCAAGATTTCGAACAGATATGTGATTTTTATTTTTGGATGTCAAGTCTAGTTTAGTTTTGAATGTTGGTGTACGTACTTTGTCTCCTCCTTCACCGTTTTTGTCAATTGAATCGGCGACGACACGTTCGTTTCGCCAATTTACCGATTCTCAACCACAATTCTTTGTGATTTTATCTCCACTGAAAATCCCATATCTGAAGCGGCAAAAATCGTAACGAGAGGCTTGATTTCAGATTCAAATAGGCCATTTCATTAAGAATCGGCCGATTTTTAAAACCTTGGTTCAGTTTCAGAAACTTGTTAATAACCATGTTTGTTTTATCTTTTATAATGAAAAGAATTGATGATGAAACTAAACTAGGTTGGACAAAAGTTGGAGATATACATAAGAACTGTGTATAAAGTTCTTCCACATGAAAGTAGGAATGGGAATATCAGTGGTAGGCAGGTGTCAAAAGATGTATGTAATTTTTGAATTCTAAAAGTGTAGGCTAAACTGAAGTAAGAGAAACTCATCAAAATTATCAAACATGTTGAGCAAATCACACATCCCACAGCATATTCAGCATGATAAATGTTTGGATGGCAGAAATTATGAGGGTTGATATCCTTTGCAACAAAGTCTACTCTTGCACTTCCTACAAAAATGCAATCGACAACCCAAAACATGAGATTCTCCTCGATCCTACATGAGGAAAATTCAATCACGAGAAGCCTAGGTCCCTCCATTGCTAGGAATTGTGGTCTTCAACTATACGTAATTATAAATGTCCAAGGTCCAGGTAAATCATCAAAATCCATTAAAACATAAAATTTTCAGTTTTTTCGCAGCTTGATATAGAAAATACAAAAGATAAAGCAATTGGTGATTTTCTAAAATAAGGCATATTAATATAGACCTGGGTTGCTCCATTTGTCTTGTAATGAAATTTGTGAGGCCACAACTCATAGAAATCCTGCAAAAAGGTAAAGAGTTCAGAAAAGTTTGTTGAGGACTCTCATAGCATATTTTTAGAAAGGCAAGGCAATGAAACAATCAAGGAGAGAGAGAGAGAGGGCAATGAATCAAGCAAGTGAAAATAAGAAAAAAATATATTTCACCTTGAATACTTTTGTTTTTAATAACTCTCCATGTACTCTAGAAACACCATTCACAGAATGAGCACAGACAACTGATAGATTTGCCATCCGAATACACTGTCCAAAATGGAAATAAATTTTCAACTTTCGTACTACTGTAATTCACTACCAACATTGAACTGTGTGTAAAAGCATAACAACCTATTGAAAACATAAAGAAGTTACCAGTAAATTAGCTAAAAAAATAGAAGCCATTGATTATTCTATTTCCATTAGCATATCCCATTTTCTAAAAACGAACATATGCAAGCGGAGAGAGAGAGAGAGAGAGAGAAAGAGAGATTTAGGTAAACAGATATCGCATTCAGATCAATGATCCATTCTCAACGTACAATCTAACCGTATCTCAATCCAAAACTACTTTTGTTGGGTATTTGGATCCTGTTCCTCCATTCAACTCTATTTAGATCCAAGTTCTCTGTCATCTAACAAAATATTAAGTAATCTTTACCACTTCAGCCAATCTCATCTCATAAATGTAAATAAACAATGGCTAAATAGCCAAATATCCAACAAGAAAAATAAGCTTTCATGAACCAATAGTGGTTCAGGAGAACTTCACGATTCCACATTTAGAACCTGGACCAAGCTAGATATTGCAAGATTCTCTACTCTTGAAGATCCTTGAGAAGCTAATAAAAATTCCAGAAAAAATGAAAAACTTTCAGGCCTTAATTAGAGAGATATTTATTGCTTAGTTGAAATGATAGTACTAATATACCAGATTGTGTTGCAATCTAGTCTCTCTCTTATTTTCTAATACAATTTTTGTGCTTCATCAAAATGCCTGAGATTAAGCCAACTCTATTAGTAGGAAAACATTAAAATGAAGGTAAGTTGCCTAACAGGAAAGACTTGTTAAAATTGTTAGCTCAAAGTAATGCCAAAAAATAAAAAAAAAATTGCCAAGAAAAGATGCATTAGAAAAGGATAAAATTTGGATGATTTTGCAAATACCTTCACCGCACCATCCTCAACAATTGACATCCTGGAAAGTCGATCATAATCTAAACCAATTTTTTTCTTCAACTCTTCAATGAAATTGTGGTTTATCTCATATATAATCTGAATAAAAGAGCAATTGCATCAGGGAAAAACAATACGAATAGAAAAGAAGACTATGCTTCTCTCCTCAGCTCCTATTTCAAAAATGTTTCTGCAGTCCAACTGGATCTAAGATTACAAGAAGCTTGTTGAACACATTTATTAGTAGTGATAACATAGTTATACATTCCGAACTGGAAGGACGTCAAAGCAAAACAGAAGAAATTTACCCAAAAAGCATTCAGAATGAATTTATGTGAGAAAAATACATAAAGAAAATCTACCAAAACCCACTTGTAAATGGCGAGGTAGAAGATTTCCCAATAGATCAACAGGGATTTTCTCCAATCCTTCAGGCAATACTGTGTGAGTTGTGAAAGAGAAAATCTTGCATGCAATATCCCATGCTCTACTCCAACTCAAATGCTCTTCATCAACAAGTAATCTCATGACCTCAGCTATTGTGAGAGATGGGTGAGTATCATTCAGTTGCAAGGCAACCTACATAATGGAAAATGATATAGTACAAATAAGAGGCAAACCATTATCTAAGCCAGGATGAAAAAATTGCGGGAAAGCTTTTCTAAGAGCAAAAGCTCTCCATTTGTAAACTGTAAAGGTGCTCAAGCATATCTTTACATGGAATTCACCAGCCATAATGACCATTAGCATGTCATGACTGGGTTAGTTGTAATATTTGTTTTCTTGAAAGTGGCAAAAATTCATAGAAATATTATATTTGAAGCTAAATAATATAGCTTTTTATTCAAACACATATATCTTTACCGCCCAAGTGAATCTAGCCCATCTGAGAAGCAGGTCTATTTGCAGAGTTTTTTCTGCACGTGGTAAAATATTCAAAAACTGTCTACCAGAAATGTAGCTTAGAATGCCAAATATCAAATCATAAAAATTTAGAATCAAGATTTTTTCTGATAAAATGTAATCGTTTGAAGCAATACGATAAATAAAATCACTGAGATAAGAAACCTTTTCAGGGAAGTCATCAATGTTGCTGTGAGTATCTTTAAACCTGCGAATAATGTCTTGCATTGATGCGGAGACAAAAAAATATTGTTGTTTCAACCGTATTTCCTTCCCCTGAAAGAGTAAATCAAGCAATAAAAATGTGTTGCCAGAGAGGGAATATAGATCTTGATAGGCAGACAAGTCACAGAATACCATGCCACAAAGCAGCAACAGTAAAATTCAAAAAATGAAAAAAAAAAAAAAGAAGCATACAGGAGTTGTCCACTCAAGCATCAGTTAAATGCCTATCCACCCTAGCATAGTCTTTTTTGTGGCCTAATTACAACAGCATGATGTAATCATGAGAAAAAACCATTGGAAACATTACTAGCTGTAAATAAAAGAATGAAAAAAAAAATGAACCATCCTCCTTTCATCTCAGCAAAGTGACCGCTGAAAAAATAAATTGCAAATAAACACAAGCACAGTGAATAAAGCATGAAGAAAAAATGTAATGAGGCGAGTCAGAATACATCACGTAAGCAATAGCTAGCCAATAGAAGAGAAAAACCCATGCCTGATATGTTCGGTCATCAGGATATAAAACACTGCTTATGGTTTCTGCCCTCTGTCGATTAACAACTGCATTGATGTAGTCTCCAGTATTATAGGCCTCCTGCAAATTACATAGGTCCCGGCAGAAGACTTAGCAATTACCCAATTTTTTTACATGAAAAGAGAAAAATATTGAAAAAAGGAGAAGTAGCAGACTAGCTGTTTGTTTCTCCACTACAACAAAATGTTTCTCTATATCTATACTATGTTAAAGTAAATTAAAGAGATAACTGCAACATTTTTCAGATAACAAGTCGTCAATGTGCTATTAGGTCCCCAAAATACCTGAACATACTAAGCAGAGCTTTTGGATAAATTTCTATGTTACAGTTATCTAATTTTATGGACCCAACTTCTATCTTTAAACTTCTCCTGGATGAAAGCAGAATGTTTTATAGTGATTTTGTTACATGCATATGGCTACAACTGAACAAATTAAAGGAACATTGCTTAACAATATTGTGCATGGACAATGTATCAGCAGGATAAGAATATGATCACAAGGAAGCTTATAATTGAAAAAGAGAAGGGTTAAGAGGAGCAGATCATATAATTGGGATATAGAGCTCCCTTAATCAAATCGTAGCTCCTCGACCTTCATCTTACTCTCATGAAAACATTGCTATTTAGAAGTGAACCAATAATTTATATTACAAATATAAGATTCTCATTACCAGTGTTTGCAAATCAAGATGTTTTTTGGATGATCTATGCTAAAATAGTTCTCATCTGCATGGAATGTTTATTATAACAAGTAACATGAAATAAAACATGCATGCTTGAAAAGAATCATATACAACTGTAGTAAACTTTACAATATCATTTTGATCACTTGGCTTTGCAGCCCAGAGGCGGAGAGTAATGGTATTCCTTGTTCCGTAACCAGGTATTGGATTGTCATAGGCTACAGCTTCAACCTACCATAAGGAAAACAAGTAAGCTTACCTAAAATCCCTTTAACTCAGGAAACTAGATAACTTAATTCCAAAATGTACTTCATGAAACTAAAACTAATTCCAAAATGTACTTCATGAAACTAAAACACATAAAATGATGCTAATGTATAAAGTTAAATAACTGAAAAAGGTAAAACAATGAAGAATGAATTGAGCACATGCAGAAATTCCTGTTTACCGTTTCACTGGGGATCCAAACTTTACGTTTTTCTCCATTATTATCTTCCTCTTCAACAGTTCCATAGAACTAAATATCCAACAAAGCCACATTTTAAGAAAAAAAAAGGATGGATTGGCAGTGCCATGACTAGCAATAATTAATGTGAAACTTGACCATGAAATTGCAACCTTCACAGGATAAGTTACATGAATCCGTTCTATCTCCCAAGGGTTTCCATAGTTTAACCAATAATCAGGTTGCTCATGCTGATATCCATCCAATATGACCTGACGGAACAGTCCATACTGGTACCGCAGCCCATAACTGCAAGAAGTAAGATGTGATTCTACATAATTCTACATAGTCTACATGACATGTTAAAAAATAGTAGCAATCACTGAAAGTTTTAAGAAGTATTTTAAAATTAAGAATGTTCATCAATTACATGACTTGTCGCATAACTTCCATTGGAAGCATGCAAAAGCCCTTTCAGGTTTTCATAAAATCAGTTGCCTATTTGATTGTCAGGAATTAAAATATGAATTGCATTAAACCTTTACCTAAGGAAGTTTTTTACTAAATTATCTATCCTATGTGAGCAATTAGCAGGAAGAAGTCAAGCTGTTTCTCTTTCTTCTATTTGAAGGATTTTAATTTCTTCTGCTGTCTCTGATTAAAAAATGCATCTGCTTCTTAGAAGTATAAGATTAAGGTAAAGATTTTTTGAGCTAATCTCAGGAAGAAGAATAAATTTTTTACTGAATCACCAAACACCTTTTCCTTGATTTTAGGGTGGTAGACAGTATCAGGCTTAACAACATTAACCCAGCTTAAGTTCCTCTTAGTCCTGTTTATTTTTTGGATGATTGCAACACCTAAAAAAGCCAATTAGGACTTTCAACCTGTATTAAGAGCAATAAATGGAATAACAGAGTAGAATGGTACCCCCATGCAGGATAGTCCAATGTTGCCAAGGAATCCATTTGACAAGCTGAAAGACGAGCAAGGCCACCATTACCAAGGGCTGCATCCCCTTCCTTGAAAAATCACATGAAAGAATTAATGCATAAGAACATAATAACTATCTTAATGTAAAAAAGTTTTTTTTTTTAAAAAAAGACCAAATCTGCTTGTTTCTATGAGGGGGAAAAGAAGACATTCTAAGGCAATAATGTCTTTCCACCATCAAAAATTTATAAAGCATCTCATTGCTTCGCATCAGATATATAAATTTTCAATTCTGAAATCCCACATTATTGGCATCAAATACTGTATTATTTGAAAGCTGAAACCGACAGCTGTTCAAGTAAGCTTTCTTCTTCAGATTTCGAGTTTTTTTTTTCTTGTCAAGAAAGAAATGTAATGTAAATGTATTAGTGCCTTAAAATCTACTTTCCTAATATGATAAAATAGAAATCAAATGCTAAGTTATAGGATATAATTCTAGGGAACTATATATGATTAAAATAAAATTTTGGTTGTTATGGTAAAAAAAATGCAAAGCCAACCTGCTCTGCCAAGACTTCCAACTCAAAACCAAGCTGAGACAATGCATCTGCATACTGGTCGCGAATGCCAAGATTGATGACACTATTTGACAAAGAGCGACCTGAGATTCCAATTTAAACCAAGTAAAAGGTAATTCAACAAACTATATTAGAAGTACAGGCTTATATATGCATTCGAAAGCTACATCAGTCAACGTTTTCTTCTAACCTACAACAGAGTATTCTCTCCCATTAATTAAAGCAAAAAATTAATTCAGAAAAGCTTGCAAATTGAATTCATGCAACAGCATTAACTATTAGCTTGTTAGCTTATCATGCAACCCAAATTAATATATATATATATATATATATATATATATATATAGAAATTCATGATCGGCTACAAAATTATCATATATGAAGAAGAATATATCGATAATACCCATAAGGTACTCAAGTGAGAGGAAGTATATGCGCTTTGGATCTTTTCTCTTGAAGCACATTTGGGTATCATGCCAACGTTCAATCAACCGATCTCTCACGCTATGTGCTAAAGCCTACACATCAGAAAAATTAAATCCATAGCAATGTTATCAACTACATGATTAAATAAATCAAAAATATTTCCTAATATATTCTCATCCCAAATAAATGAAGAAAATTCTTTCTTCTCTTTCTAAACATTTTTCGATTATTAGATAATAAAATGTGGAAGCTTTGCCGCCAAAATTTAAATAAATATAGTAATGGCATTACCTGGTAAGCCTCAAAATCGTCGAAACTAAAGCGTGGCCTGGCCACCGTATACTCAACGTGATCCAAAATATCCTTTTGAAGACTAATCGGATCATTCTTCATAAACCGATCCATCAACCCGAACATCCTCTCCGCTTTTGCTCCATCTTCACTTAATTTAGTACTCTTCGCCATCACTCCTTTCCCTGTAGACCCCACCATTACCTCGCCGAGGACTCCATCTCCTCCGCCAATTGCATTAATCAATGTTTCTTTGATCTTATCCAATCTCTCAGCATCATCGATTTTGTTTCCATTACAATCAGTGACGTAAAACGTTTTCGTAAAGTAATCGCCCTCCAATTCCACAGTAGCTCTCTCGACACGAAGGCCGAGAGTTTTGAACACGCGAGTGATGATCTGGAGAAGACCAATTCGGTTACGTGCGCGGATAGTAAAAGTGGTAGACTGGTCATCTGTTTCCACGACGGAGGTGGTGATGGTGGTGGTAGTAGGAGGCGAGTCATTAGTGGAAGCAAGCCTACCGGAAGTAAGACGAGAAGTGTTGCAGAGAATAGAAACGGAAGCGGAAGAGAGCTTCTTAGAAGCAGTGGAAAAAGGAAGTAAAGGAATAGTGTTAATGAAAGGAAAAGAGATTTTGGAATGGCAGAGAGGCAAAGTGATAGGAGTCATTGTGATTATGAGAAATAATCGAATAACGTAGAAAGTGAGTTTTTATGCAGAGGTTTTCCGGAAATTAGGCGGAAAAAGGGATTCAGGTTTATTCGGGAAGTCCTGAAGACTCGGTTAATTTTTTTGTGGTTTTTCGGATCAAGAACATCGTCTCATTTTCATATCCAGAAGAAGAGTATGATTATCATTCTACAATGACATGGTGAGCAGTTTAGCTCGGTTCCGTCCCATAAATGATCGGCCCACCATTTTTGCCTACGGCGAAAGGCACTGTACTGATGGAAATCACGCAGACCACCATTTTTTACAACCCCGGGACTCGTGAGGATTCTCTACTTTTCACTTTCAGATGGAAATTATTTCCTTTTTTTATTATTAGAGATTAATAATTTTAGCGGTATTTTTTAATTCATTTTATTTAAAATATATTATTATTAGGAAAATTATTATTATTACTAATAAGTTGCCAATGCCAGGTATGTAGTCTGCTTTATTTTAGTATTTTTTATTTGATTTATTGTTTAAAATATTTTAATATGTAGATATGTACTATTATTAATTTTATTAAATTTAAATATTTTCTTTTGAAAAATTTAAGTATTAATATAGATCATACTAAATTTTATTAATGTACATATTTTCTTTGGATTATGGTCAAAGCTTGAGCGACCACATGCAGGCACATGGACACCTGGAATTACCTTAGAACAAAGCTTTTAAAACTTTCGGCCCATGATCTCTCACAACCCAAGCCAAAACCAATTCGAAAATAGTTGCGTCACAATTTACTTTCAGCCTGCTATTCTTATTTTTCTCCACCTTGTTTTAGTGATATCTAATGCAACTCTAGCAGTCAACTCACTCCACACTCATAATTAAAGCCGCACAAATCCACCGAAAAAAAAAAATTCTCAGTCGATGATGGGAGCTTCCTGAGAAAGTTGTACTAGCACGGTAGCTCAAGTTGACACTGTTGCTTCTGTAGCTTTTTTATCTATAAAATTAAAAAAAAAAAAAAGAAAATCAAACATTTTAAAAAAAAATTTAATATTTAACAGAAAAAAAGAATAAGATTATTTATCTGTAAGAAATAATCTCATATTTATAGTTGATATAGAAAAACAGAGTCTAGTCTATGTCAACATAAATTTACAGATGTGTTGGGACCACAAGGTCTGATCTATATCAGCATAATTTATGGGTATGTCGATAGACTATCGACTGGTGATTAAAAGATCAATAAGACTGAAAATATCCTAAATCGAGGCTTATTATACTGTTGATAGCTTAATAAAGCTGACAGTCCAATATACGAGCTCGGTAAAATGAGATAGCATCATCATTAAGTCATTTGAATTTAAGCTACCCTTATTTTTAGCTCCACAAATGAACTCTAAATAAAAAAAGAAAAAATACGTTAATGGTGTTTAAACTTTTTTTATTTTAACTATTTTATTATATAAATTTTTTTATTCACTTTTATGCATGAACTTTAGTTATTAAAAATAATTTGATTGTTTCAATCGATTTTTTTCTATCAATTTACTATTTGTCGATCAGTCAAAACAACTAAATTATTTTTAATAATTAAAATTTAGATATCAAAGTGAAAAAAAAAATCACACACTAAAATAATAAAAATAAAAAATTCAGATACCACTTGTATATATTTTTTATCAGAAAATGTTGAGTAGTTTAAGAACATTTTCATCCACCTCAACCCTTCTAAAGATTAGTTGCCAACGAATCTTCGAACACCTGATGCTATTGCCAGTGCCAACTCTCCACTCATTACCCTTCTTTATCACATGCGCAACCTTGACTCCTTTCCCCATATATAGCTCGGATTATGACCAAGTTGGGGACTCAAGAAACAAGTATTGAAGAAAATAACAAGCTTTGACACCCTTGCAAAGAGAACTTGAGCAGGTCGATAATTTCAAACCCAGCTTTGCCAATAAAGCAAGCTCATGGAATTCATGAATTCTCCGGAAGCCAATTCCACCCCAACTCTTACCTGCACACATTTTGTCCCATGTAGTCCAAATGTCCAAAACTTTTAAATCACGTGGTTGTTATTCGAATATTCTTTGGGGGAAAATTTACAAAACTAACTAAAAAACAAAATTTATTCTCATTTTTAAGGTGATTTTAAAAAGGTTACAAAAATATAGAAGCGGCACAAATAATTATAAAAACATTAAAGCGTTAATTATAAAATTTTTATTCTTTTTTAAGTTTTATATATTCTATGTATTTCATATAAAATTTATAAATAATATATAAAACCAAATATAAATAATTTATAAAACCAAATATAAATAATTTATAAATAACATATAAAACGACACATAAAATATATATAAATTAACAAATATATAATATATATAATATATAATCAATACATAAAACTTATAATCAACAAAAAAAATTAAATATAGTTTTATATATTATATATATTGCATATAATTTTAATTAATATGATGATTTTCATATGAAAAAGTATATAATTTTTTATGTAATTTCATATGTTATATATTTATATATAAATTTAAGATGAATATATATATATATATATAATTTTTAAATGACATTTTATATGTTATCTATGTTGTATAAAATTTCATGAATGTGATAGATTGTAAATGGAGAAGCATTAAAAAATTATGTTATTTTATATGTTATATATATTATATATAATTTGATAAATGTGATGAATTTTATATGAAAAAGTATAAAAAAAAATTATATAGTTTTATATGTTATATTTGTTGTATAATGTATATAATTTGATAAATATAATGAATTTCATATTGAGAAGCATATAAAAAATTTATGTAGTTTTGTTATTTACTTTCCATATAATTTAATAAATTATGTGAAGAAATCCATATGAAGAAGCATGGAAATTTTTTTTGTCATTTAATATATATAATATATTATATATAATTTGATAAATATGATGGATTCCAAATGAAAAAGTATAAAAAAATTATGCAATTTTAAATGTTATAATTTAATAAATATAATGAGCTAGAAAAGAAATTTTTCAAAAAATATAGGAAAACTAAAAATTGAAAAAAAATAATTTTATTGGACATGTAAAGTGTATTACTGTTAAAGCATAAAAAAATTTTCAATCACTACAACATGAAGACCAAGAACAATCAAAAACAAAATAAAAATAAAAATAAAAGATTTGCGTAAATACTATAAGATTTTACCAATTTGAATTATATTTCTTTTTCATTTTGCATTGATTATCAAAATTAAAACTAATTTAATTTTCATGAAAAAAATAAATAAATAAATATTAAAAGAAGCAGAAAGACAGATTAGCGATAGAGGAGAAGAGGCGTTGATGGTGGAAAAGGAGTGGCGACGGTGGAGGATGAATAAGGTAGCTATGGAGCAAGAGAATGAAAATATACAAAACTAAAGAAAGATAAAAGTAGAAAATTGAGGGTGCGTATTTCTAAAAATAAAAAATTGATGAAAATAAATATAAATAAAAAGTTAAAAATTAAAAAACAAGAGTAATAAAAATTAAAAAATTACAAAAGTAATGATGTAATTTCATCTTTAAATTTAATGGGACTTATTATATTTATTATTTCTTTATTTTATATTTACAATGGATTATAGAGCATAAATATTTAAAAAGTTATTTCCTAAAATTTTTTGTTAAAGCTTTGTACTGCATTCACCTTTTATGCAGTGGGATCTAAGAGGAGATATGTAGGGTCTCTTGCCCCTTCTACCAATCAAATGCATACAAATATACACGGTTATATGCATATATAAAAAGGCATATTGTGTGTGCATGTTCCCCCCTCCCTCTCAGCGCGTGTGTATATATTATTTATTTATATATTTATATATATTTTATTTATTTATTTACATATTTATAAATTTATTATAATATATAACAAATATTATATTCAATTTTTATAATATATATTAAATTGATAAATTCAACATACTTATTATTTTTAATTATTTTTAATTTGTATCATAAAATTGATATTAATTATTATGTTGTAATTTAATTACGAATTAAATTTAAAAATTTTATAATTAGATTAATCATTTTAAAAAAAATATTCTATTATATAAATTTATTAAAAAATAATTAGCTTAAATATTTTTTAAATAACTTAAAAAATATATCAATATTATTTAAAAATATATATATTATATAATTTTTTAAAAGTAAGATTTAAATATTAAAATAAAATGATAAAAAATTAATATAAAAATTAAATTAAATAGAAATTCACATTTAATTTTTTTTGCTTAAAAAGTTTGCCTCCCCTTCAACATGAGCTTAGTTCCGTCGCTGTAATATATAACATACTTTGCATTATGTTTATTGTAAAAATATTTCTTTTTATAATAAATATTATTCTCTTAATTTTGGTTCTTCTTGCTCTATTTATACTATAATTTTTCATTTTAAATAAATTACAAAAAATATTTTATATTGAAATTAATAATATAAAGAAAATGCCTATAACAAACATGCTATAAGGACTAAGGATAAATATATTTTATAGAAAATGTATTTAAATATTAGAAATTACTAAGTTTTTAGTTGTGTGGCTAGCGTTGTTGCTTCTATATAAGTATTGAAGTCAATTATATTGATAGCCCTTGATTTATTGTCTTGATTTCATTAAAATTTTTAATTTTTATTTTGTAAATATAAAATTTATAAATTTTTTATTTTATCCTAATAAAACTTTTGAGACTGTTTTTTTGACAACCCAAATATGATGTTGTAGCAATATATTAACACGTAGCAAAAAATAATAGAGTGTTTGATTGTATCATAATCCTGAAAATATTGATAAAATAATTATTTTTTATTAATAATATTATATTTATTTATAAATAATTCATGTAAAATAAAATACCGGACCATTAAACTTTATCAACCAATTGGTAAAATATTTTAAACTAAGAGGAGTAGAAAAAATTATTTTATCGAAAAGAGAATTGCAAGGTTTCATATCCAAAAATAATTATACCCTTACTTTATGATATAGTAAAATAAAAAAAAAAGATGTTACAAATGGAGTTGAGGTACTGCTTAAATTTTTTCAGTAAAATTAGATTACAATTAAACAAGTTAACATTTTTTCAATTAATTTTTTAGTATTTTATTGCATATTCCAAATATGATAATATAATATTTTTCAGTAAAATATAATTCTAGTAATATATCTATGTAAATACATTCTCAATAATCAGTTTTTTCAGTAATCTATCAAATATCCCATAAAAGAAAAAAAAATTCTATTTCATTCTACACCCGTATGTGTGAGAAATTAAGAGGTAAAATAGATAATTTTAGGTCTGCTAAAAAAATAAGTAAGGTATGATATGAAATTAATTTTATTTGTTGCTACGTGATAATATATGACTGTCACATCATAGTTCAGTTATCAAAAAATAGTCTCAATAATTTTATCGAGATAAATTTAAAAATTTAAAAATTTTATCCTTATAAAATGAAATTTAAAAATTTTAATAGAATAAGTTAATATATCAAATATGATTGATATAATTAAACCATAAATTTTGAATTTGATTTATAGATATTTTTCTTTCTCTATATATAATTAATATACAAAATGTTAGAAAAAATTTAAATAACTGCTAAATAGGCGAAGAATCAACATCGTAAAATACAAATTATGTAATTATTAACTTAAATTTGTGCACATGTTGAAGAGATTCGATTCAATATCAAGTTTTCCTTTTTTTTTTTTTTGAGCAATTAACACCAAATATGGAATTTCGTTTCTTTATTTTCATTTATACGATCATGTCTTTTTTTTTTTTTTCATTTTCATGCTTTTCATTTTTCATATATACGGAACTTACTTTTTTCTTTTTCATTTATACCATAAAATTGATAACGTACTCATTTTGTCTTCTTTTTGAGTGCAAATTTTTTCTTTTTATCTTTTTTTTTTATTATTTTTATACTGTTTCTTTTGTCTTTTTTTTCTTTTTTCTCCATGTATATTATATTTGTATTTTTTATAAAACCATACAAATATTTATTGTTTGAAATATTTTTATTTAATATAAACTATGAATAATAAATTATTATTATGTTTCATTTTAATTTTTTATATATAAAGGTGTATGAAATATAATTTAAAATTAGTTAACATAAATTATGTTTTAAGTTAATTAATTAATTATTTTTAATTATATAAAATTTAATTATAATTATATATAAGTTATGTTTTAATTATATAATTATATAAAAATTATGTTTTACTTATACTGTAAATATATGCAGCTATATATAACATATGTCAATATATATTAATATATATTAGTTTGTATATTAATATTTTATTATAAATCAACTAATATATATTGTTGTATATAATATATATCAACATATATTAGTTCATATATTATTATTTTATTACAAATCATCTCATATATGTTATTATATATAACATATATCAAAATATATTAGTTTATATATTAATATTTTATTACAAAACAACTGATATACATTAACATATATCAATAAATATTAGTTCGTATATTATTTTTTTTATTACAAATCAACTAATATATATTATTATATGTAACATATATTAATTTGTATAATGATATTTTTATTACAAATCAACTTATATATGTTATATGTAACTTTGATCAATATGTATCAGTTACATACTGATATTTTTTTTGCAAATCAACTAATAAATGTTGCTATATGTAATATGTATGAATATATAACAATATATTAGTTTGTCTATTGATATTCTACTACAAATCTATTGATATATATTTTTTTATATGTAATATATATCAAAATATATTAGTCTATATATTAATATTTTATTGCAAATTAACTAATATATATTGTTATATATAATATATATTAACATATCGCACTTTATATTCTAATTTTTCTTCTCTAAACCATCTTATATATACTGATATATGTTGTATATATCAATATATTACACTTTATATTTTTATATTTTTTTCTAAATCATATGATAAATATTGTTATATATTATATATATCAACATATAATAACATATATGTTAGTATTCATTGATATATATCGATATATGTTATATATAAAATAATATTTTTATAATTTTATATTAAAAATATTTTTAAATAATTTTTATACTATATGCTAAAATTATTTTAAAAAATTAAATTAAATAAAATATATTAATAAAAATAAAAATAAAAATTTTATTTTTAAAATAAAAGCGTATGTAAATATATATATGGGTATTGTTATATATAAATAGAAATTTAATATAAATATTTGTAATTTTATATTTTAAAAAAATTATTTTGAAATTGAGATAAAATAAAAAAAAAATAGTGGCCATTTATAAAGAAAGTGGTCAATAAAAGAACAACAAGGTTTTCCATGAGTTTGTAAAAGAAAAGTTCCGCAACCGTAAGTTTAAAAATTTTTTTATCTACCGTATATTTGAAAAAAAATTTATGATTTAGATTATTTTTTTGTAAATATCTATTTTTTTTAATATATTGATTGTTTCCCTCCCATATATCTTGTGTATAAAGAATTTTTTTTTAAATTTATTAAAATTTATTATTTAAAAAATAAATTTAGAATTTTTATTCCCCTTTTTAATAATAGAAAGAAAATTTTATTTTTTCTTTTTGATAATTGATACTGTTATATATAATTTAAGATCATCATTTTTATTTTTAGAAAAAACATATTTATTTAATATATATGATACCATTTTGCAAACTGAGATTTAGTCTAATGGTAAAATATATTTTCTTTAAAAATAGACATAAGATCAATATTTCTTTCTAATATAATATTAAAAAAATGAAACCATTTTAATAATTAGGAATATAAATTAATAAATTACGATTTAAAGTTATTAACTTCAATTTTATGCAAAAATTATATCCACGAGTTCCTAAAGAAATCATTAACAATCAATAACAATATAATAAAGGCCTTATTTTTAAAAACAGTAAATTTCAATTGATTTTGATTGAAATAAAATGTCGTTATTATCCTCAAACTTTCAACACAAAGTGATTAGGCTGGAAGAATTTTTTTAGGGAGGTGAGACCCACTAATGGATTTGCATTTTCTAAAAAATACACAGCATTTTAGATAGTTAAGGTTTTTAAAAGGCTACCATTATATTTTTATTGTATTTTTAGTATTTGTATTGTTAAATGAGACCCACCAAAGGATTTTCTTTTTCCAAAAAAATTATAGTAAAATGGGTACTGTACTTTAGATAGTTAAAGGCCATTTAACTATATAACTTTTTTTTCCAACTTTTAATTGGCTAAATTTTGGTAGAAACTATAAAATAATTTTCTTCCTAGAAAAAAAAATAAACAAAGGATAGTACTTATTTTAAAAATAATTTCAAATAATTAAAATTATTTTTATAATTTTTTGTCCTACAAAAATAAATTTATTTTAAGAAAAATGTAATTACTATAATTAAATTAATAAATTTTGTTAATATTTTTTTCTAATATAATATTTTATTAGTATTAGATATATCATATCATTTTATTAAAACTAAATAACTTATATTAATAAAATTATATATCAAATAAAAACATGTAAAAATTAACAAATTAATTTTTTTTTTGAAATGAGTTTGTTTTTACGGATTTATTATTATTATTAGTAGCATTAGTACTATTATTAAGGAGAATTTATGCTATGAATTTAATAATAAACCTCGAAATTATAAATCAAATATATTATCTATATATCTCCCACAACATTAATGTATTATTTTTTTATATTTTGCTTTTTCAATAATAATTTTTTTTTCTTATATTTCATTTCATCTACTCTTTATTTTTTTGTTTGTTTTCATTTAATCATCATATTTGCAATATACTAATTATGAATTTTAAAGTAGTATTGTAACGGTAGAAATTTTAAACAGTGAATTCCTAGAAATTATTGATAAGAGATTATGTGTAGCGAATGAAATAATTTAAAAAGTTAAAAATTCGAGCTAGGGTCGGACAAAATTGGTATTCCCGATATAGAAATTTATAAAAATATCCTTAACCCTAGAAGTGAATTTTAATGAGTTAGGTTATGAAATATAAATTGTAGGATTTTAAATTAACTAGAGAAACTTTTTTTATGATTTTATGAAATTAAAAAAAAATTGAATTAGAATTAAAAAATTTAAGAAAATAGATGCACCATATGATAGATATGCCCACGCCCAATCAAACTTTAGATATACATATGAGTCTAAAATTTTCTGTCATCTTCTTTCATTTCCTTTCACGCCATTCATCATCATCTTCACCATCCTTTCTATTATTCTTCTTTCTACCATCACCGCACATCAAAACATAAAAACTTTAACTTATAATTCTAAATTTTCATAAGATTTTACTAGTTTATGAGAGAATAGATAAGATTATCATCAAATAATCAAAGAGAAAGAGAGAAAAGAGAAAGAGAGGAATCCTTTGGAGAGGTAAATGCTTATGTGTTTATAATTTGTGATTTTATGATTTTTCTTTGAATTTTAATGTTTATATTAGTTAATTGAACCATTTCAAATGACTTAATTATTAAAGAATTGATTAATTTTGATTTTGGTTAAAAGATGGGTATGGACCCTTTTTAGAGAAAAGATTATTTTTGGTTAATTTGATTATGTATTGAGTGCGTTGTGATGATCTTAACTTAAAGTGAGAATTGGAATAGCTTTGAGCTCACAAAAAGATAAATTTATAGTGTAACTCTAAGTTCTAAAAATGGCTTTAGGATTTTAGTGAAGAGTTGCCACCTTAACATTCGAAAATCAAGCAATTTAGTCTAACACATTTATGTTGAACTTTTTGATAGATTCGGATTTTTGAACACTTCTATGTTAAACTTTGACAGATTCAAATTTTTAAACGCGTCCATGTTGAAATTTTAATACACCGGTGTTAAACCTTTTAATATATTCAAATTTTGGAACACACTCATATTGAATTGTCCAACACACCCATATTGAATCTTTTGTCTCCAATTTCAATATTTTCTATTTGAATCATTCCATTCTTGCTCCAAATGCTCAAAATCAAACATCGTGCAAAAAAATATTCTTTTGTAAAATAAATAAATACATATAATAAACATAAAAAATTAATACTGAATAAACTTGTTTCAAGATTAAAATCAAATAAAATACAAGTTCATCACTAAGAGTCTTAGAAGTGTTATAAATGAATTATAGTGATGTTTAATTAATGTAATATGTAATTAGATACTAAATTGAAAGCAATTGAGTGTTGAATTGCCTAAACCATACTGATATTAGCCCTAACTTAGGATTGAATGACTAGTTAGATGGTGCATATCTATAGCGATAGTGGGTATTTTGTGCCAACAATGAACACATAGTGTCATAGTGATAATTGGCATTTTAGCCAAAAGTGAATACACTATATTAACAGTGGGCCTTTGAGCCACATTTTTTATATTGATATTAAATTGTTAACAGTGACCTGTTATCTAAATCTAAGGTTTAAGTTTAGTGTATGCGGACAATTTAAGGAAATTTGTATAATACGTGATTAATATGCTATGTGATTAAGTAATTAAAATTATTGAACATTGAATTTCTTTATATTAAGTGTATTGAATGTACAATTATATCAAATTTTTATTAATATTCAAAGATGAAGATTGTATTACTTTATCAATGATAATTCAAGTTATCTTTCTTTTTTTATTTCTTGCATACTATAAATATATAAATACCACTAAACTTTATTTAGCATGTTAGATTTATTTTTGATGCGCATATCAGAAGGGCATATTAGATCTAGTAGAGTGAGATTTTAAAGTTCAAGATCAATTGCATAAAAGAAGGTGTTTTTTGTTAAATTTTATACAATGTATTTTATTCGGTTCACATAGCAATGTGTAAAATTTTAAATGACAGTTGTATAATTACGGATAATTAGAAATTTCATAGATTTTGTAGTTGTGAGCTATACTTATTAAGCTTATTTTGAGATATGACTTTATAGTATAATATATAATAAGTTATGTAAAATATAAAATATGTCTAATACGCTAATATACTGATAATAAGTAAATAAATATGAATTAAATTGTGGATGGCGATAAGTACATTGATGAGATTAAAAATGATGTTGAATATATGAAATGTTGAAAGTGTTTTCTTCTGCAGATTATATCTTGATTATGGAAGATGTTAGTAGTGCCAAATTGTAGGGAAGACTTTGTCGAATTTTTTTTATTGACCTTAACTTTAGTATTCATTAAGAAATTAATTTAAAGATGTAGAAGTTTTGTATGACATCTTTTGATAGTTCTTAATATGATTATTAAGAGGTGTTACAAATATATAGAGTTATGTGAATAAAAATATTTTTTTAATAATTTTAAAATTAATGTGTCTTTCACATCCATATATATATATATGGTTTGAATTTTTTTCCTTAACAAAATTATTATTTATTTTTTGAAATTGAATTGATCAAAAGTGTAAAATTATTAAATTATTACCACATAAAATATGAGTTCAAAGTTAATTATGTTATAATTAGCTTTCTAATCTTACAATGTATCATATTTAATTAAAATATACTTACTTAAATATTAAATAAAAATAATTTCTCTAAATATTAAATTTTAAGATATTAAATATAAAAATTTATATTAATTATCTATTGTATTTATTTGGAATTTCATATTCTTTCCAGTATTTTTTTAATTTTAATTAATATTCTTTGCACAAATTTACTATAATTTTTTTAATTTATTAGTAATTTTCAATTTATTTAATATCAAATACTTTACAGTATTATGGCACATATCTTTTTCTCATTTTTTCATTTATCTCAATTTTTTAAAATTTTAAATTAAATTATTATTTATTATAATAAATATTTATTTATAAAGCTCAAATAAAATTAAGATATTCTATTTAATTTTGATAATAATTATATTTATTTTAAGAGCTTAAATAGAAATACAATTTTCTATTTGGCATTAATAATGATTAGTTATCTATATTTTATATATAAAAAAATATAACTATCACTAATATTATCTTCTTGCACAACACTGATGTATCATATTTTTATATTTTTTTCTTATATTTCATTTGCCCTGCTATTTTTTTCATTTATTTTCGTTGATCATAATATTTGCAATATACTAATTATAATTTTAAAATAATATATATAGAGTTATGTGAATGAGAATAATCTTTTAAATAACTTTGAAATTATTGTGTCTTTCGCATTTATAAATTGTTTGAATTTTTTTCTTAGCAAACTTATTCTATAATTTTTAAAATTAATTTAATAAAAAATATAAAAATATAAAATTATTATTGCATAACATGCAAATTTAAAGCTAATTTTATTGCAATTAACATTATAATCTTACCACGTGTCATATTTTTTTAAAATATGTTTCCTTAAATATTAAATAAAAATATTTTTGTAAATATTATTTTTAAGATATTAAATATAAAAATTTATATTAATCATTTATTATATTTATTTGAGCTTCTATATGCTCTTTGGTATTTTTTTTATTTAACTAAGAAATAATATTAACATAAATTTATCATAATTTTTTTTAATTTATTGATAATATTCAATTTATTTAATATCAAATGATTCAGCCAAGATTATATTAAAGTAATATGATTTGGTAAAAAAAAAAAGTGAAACATGTCAAATAAAACTTAAAAAATTCAGAGTATGTATGATAATTCGTCTATGTAATATATCAAACTTCAAATGATGTTGACTGTATAAATAACATTGAGATGGTGATGCTTAATGTGAAAATATTATTATTATATATAATACGCTTCTATGAGTTACATTTATTTTAATTCTCTGATAAAATATTATAATATTATTTTATTTATATGGTGATATAATTGAAAGAATTATTAAGGTAATACATATTAATAAGTTTAAATTGACTATTACATAAGAAAAAGAATTTATGATTACTAATTTTTATAATTATTTTCTTATAATTATTATATGATTTAAAAAATAATATACTCCCTCCGTATCATTTAGATAGAAAAAATTTTCTTTTTTGGTATATTTTTTATATAGAAAATATGTCATTTTAGGTAAATTTTGGGAAGTGGAATGAGATAAAATATCATTTATATCCTTGCCTTAAAAGTTTAATTTGAGGGATATTTTTTTTAGAGGTATTTAAGTAAATAGAGATGAAAAAAGTAAAATTTTTTTAATTTTTGTGTCTATTTTATTTTTTTTTATGTAAATAATACGGAGCGACTATGTATTTTCTTAGTACAATATATAGCTTATTTTTATAAACAGTAAAACTAAATTGATTTTGACTTTAATAAACTGTCAGTCTTAACCATAAATTTTTAATACAAAATAGTTGTGTTTAGAGGAGATTTTGATTTTAATAAAATGTCAGTCTTAACCACAAATTTTTAGTGCAAAATCATTATGTTTATAGGGGATTTTAGTCTTTGCATTAATATATGGGACCCATTAATTTGACTTTTCCTTTTCCCAAAACTAAAAGCAAAAATGGTATCGTTTTTTTAAGTGTTTTGAGCAATTCAATTTTATAAAGAGTTAATTTCGTCTTTGTGTATATTTGATGTTGTGTCTAATTATTATTTTTTCAAATTTGTATACATACTCCCAAGCAACTTCACAGACAAAAACACAACTCCATTCTCATGGTCCCATCAAATTAAAATTTTAATTAAGGTTCATTAACTTAGAATAATTATAAGTTCCCAAAAATACAAAGACAAAATTATATTATATGTACAACCAAAAATTACATTGTTAAGAATCTTAAGCTCTATGGATCGATTGAGATTGTAAAAAATATTTTAAAAATATATTTAGTTTAATTTTTAATATAAGGTGAATTCAATAAAAAGAAATAAAGAAAATTAAATTCAAATCTTATATTTTAACAAAAATATTTCTAAATACAAATTAAACAAAAAATAACCAAATAATAAAAAAATTACAAAACAATAAAATTCAAATAATAAGAAAGAAAAAATAGTTGAATTTGATTATATTTAATTAAAAAACCATAATAAGTATTGTGTAGAATAGACTATTCTAAACTTGATACAAATTATTTAAATATTTTTATTTAATAGGTCAGAGAAGATACATAATTTACATAAATTTAATTATGTAGGTTAACAATTATTTTATCAATATCAAATATAGAGTTTTAGGTTAAATAAATTTTATAAATTATTTTGCATTTTAATTAATTAAAATGAAATTTTTTAGTTTCAATGGATTTAATGCATAGCATTTTTTTGGAATTGTCAATAAATTTTATCTTTTATTTTAAAATTTAAGAAATTTATGAGAGTTTTCAATTATTTTGGTTTAATTCTTCATTCTTATTTTACTTTTATTAAATTTTTTAGGTTTTTAGCATAATTGATTTAATATTATGTGTAAGAAAGATTAATTTTATGATAAAAGAACTAATGGAGATTTTGATAGCTTTAGAATTTAATTAAAATTAATCTTGTGCTCTAATCAACAAATTTGATTATATTTCTTATTTAATTTATATTTTTAAAAAATGTTTTTTAGTCTATGTAAATTATTATTTTATTAAACTTAAATATAACTATCTTATATAATTTTAAACATTAATAAAAATAAAATATCAACCAACTTAAAAATATAAAAAAATATTGAATATAGTAATTTATATATATTTTAATTAGAATATATAAAAATATATGATATAAAAAATTAATAAGATAATTTCATATAAATTTAATTTTTAAGTTAATTACTTGATATATAATGAAAAAATTTACAATGAAAATTTTTAATAAATTATATTATTTTATGCCTTATACTTCTACTGATATTAATAAAGCGATTGACATTAATTTTTTAAGTATTTTTTGCTTTCTAATTTATTTTCCAACAATTCTTCTTTACTTATCGATATTAACAAAGTGAGCAATTAGAATAAAAAATAAAATACAAATGCTTATATAACTTAGTTGTGTTTAATTGGAGGACACAGGTAAGCAAATTAAAATATATTTTAATTTTAAGTGTTGTAGGTATAATGTTCCATACACAGAGACATGTAGTATAATATTAAAAAGAAGATGAATCAATTATTTAATTTTAATAAAATAGGGAGAGATTTAATGACTTAGTGTGTTTTATAATAAAAATAAATAATTTAAGAGTATAAATTAGATATATTAATTAGATAGTGGTTAGGTATAAGAAAAATAAACGGTCCCAGTCAATTAGAGTTAAAAAAATTATAAAAGTTAAATATGACATCTCATTTTAAAGAGTACAGTTTGTTTAAAAAAATTGTTATTTTTTTAATAAAATTAAGAGTATAGTAATTAAAATAATACCTTTTATTTTATATAATAAATATACTTAAATATATCTTAAAAATTAATAAAGAATAGTTACGTAAAATGAAGTAAAAGATATATTATTTATAAAAAGGTAATAATCTTTTGAGACATTAAAAAATAATAGTAACCTTTTTTAAAGAAATAGAGTAATTAAAATTTTACTTGGTATTTATGTTAGAGCAATTATTTGGGTAAAATGGTAAATAAAATAAGTTTAATATGATAATTATATATAAGTTGTATAATAGTCTTTTGCATTAGATAAAATAACATATATATTCATAATAAAATTTTAAAATATCAATTTATAATTAGTTTGTTATAAAAAAATTAACTAAATAAAGAATAGTTTATAAATTTTTTATTTAAGAGGAAATTTTTTTATCATAAAGTTGTAGACATTCATGAAAATTAATTTTCATAGAAGATTAAAGAGATTTTTTTAAAGTAAATAATAATGAACAAAAATAGTTAGAAATTTATATGATGACAACTATACAGTACAACATATAATATATACATAATACTTTAGATTCTATATTATCATCTGTATATATATTTTATCACATTAATTCAAAATTTATTTTAAAGATAATGAAGTAATATTTACTTTAAATTTTATATTTTTATATAATTTTTAGATAAATTTAAATATTAAAAAAATCACTTACAAAAAAATGCTATTAAAAATATATACTAATTTTTTCGAACATTTAAAAAAAGATTTTTTTAAAAAAAATTAGATGAAGAAATCATGATAATGTATAAGAAATAGTATTATTATACATAAGATATTTTTATAAGCTATTTTTATTTTAATTCTCCAATAAAAATATTATATAATGTTTATTTTATTTATAAGGATACAATTAAAGAAATTGTTAACAAAGCACTTATTCATAAATTTAAATTAACTATTAAATAAGAATAATATATATAATTATTAATTTTTTATAATTCTTTATTTAAAATTATTATAAAATTTAAAAATTAATATATATTTTGCAGTTTTTTTTTAGTATAGATATACAAGAAGAGATAATTTTAACAAAAAAAAACTAATTGGATTTACAAAAAGAAATAAAATACTTTTTTTTTGTAATTTAAGGATTGAAATATTAAAATTTAAAGAAAGCATGAATACAAATATATTTTAGATAAAATAGCAAATTTTTTTAAAAATTAATAATACTATTTATTAGGCTTATTTGAAGGCAAAAGTTCGGGTAAAAATTTGAAAGATAAAATTACAAAATGGTATATTGTCGATTTCATCTGGAAAGTTCCACACCCTTCTACACTCTGAGGTGTTCCAGACGGATCCTTCTCTCTCTTATTTGCTCTTCTCCTCTTATTCAAGTCCCCATTATCGCTCATCAATCAAAATCATACCCAGCAATATTATTTACTACTACAACTCTTCAAAACGCACCAGCCTTTCTATTTTTAGCAGCAGAGAATCAAATAATAATTCAGAGTAACAAAATTTCAGTATGGGTCTTGATTATTACAAGATTTTGCAAGTCGATAAGAATGCTAAAGATGACGATTTGAAGAAGGCTTATAGAAAACTTGCTATGAAATGGCACCCGGATAAGAATCCCAATAACAAGAAAGAAGCTGAGGCCAAATTCAAGCAGATCTCTGAAGCCTATGAGGTAACTCATTATAGGCATTGGTTCTTTCAATTTCTTGGTCTGTTGATTCTATGTATATGGTCCGTTTTGTATTTTTTTATTCTTTGCTTTTTGGCCGTTGAACTTTTGATCGATTGCATCAATAAAGACAGGTAATTTTCTGTGTTTTCTTTGTAAATGGCAATTGTCACTCTTCCTTTTATAATTTCTTTTTGTTATTTGAGTTTTCTTGATTTTGAACTTTTATGGGTATTTCTCTGCTCTGTTTTCTTATGTCGGTTCTCTGAGAATACGTATATAGTCTTATCGTGTATGATTTCTCTCTCTATCTTATCTTATGAACTCGGTTTAATTCTGGTTTTCTGATATTGTATCTGAATTCTTTTTGCAGGTTTTAAGTGATCCTCAAAAGAGAGCAATCTATGATCAGTATGGAGAAGAAGGGCTCAAAGGTCAGGTGCCTCCGCCAGATGCTGGTGGTCCTGGAGGAACTGTCAATATTTGTGGCTTCAAATCCATAATGGTGGCTTCAATTCCACCGAATCCACCTAATTGTTTGACAATAAATTAAGTTTGTTTAATTTAGTCAATGAGTTAGGTAGAAGTTTTGCCTATAAATACAAGGCATTTCTTCATTTGTAAATCATTCCAAAACTTGTTCAAATCCTCTCTTAGGAACAAGTGATTCCCTCTCTCTCATTTGTAATATTTCTTCAAAGAAATATATTTGGTAGTGTCCGAGGACGTAGGCATAATTTTGCCGAACCTCGTTAAATTTCGGTGTTCTCTCTTTTATTTATTTAATAGCTATTTGTTGGGCAAAACTCTGTTTTGGTGGTTATTGTGAAAAGGGATTACATGTCTAGGTAAATTCTGTCAAACGACGCGTAAGTCTAAGGAAAGTGGGTTTTAAGTGAGACCGCTTGTGACTCCTCCACTTTCCTGGGAATTTACCTGGTGTAGTTTTTATCACAATAATTTACAAATTATTTTTTTTAATTTGGTGGAAAAAGCCCAATTTCCACAACAATTGGTATCAGAGCCGAGGTAACTTAGTATTCACTGTGGTTGCAGCATAGTCTGATCTTCCACATAAAAAACGTTCCTTGGCTGTGTTCCGCATTTTTTGAAAATTTGTTTTATAGCTATTAAATAAATATTTGTAGCAGAAATGACAGACAACAAGAAAAATACCACACCTGTTACTGCAGCATCGTCCTCGTCAACTTTAGTAAGGAATGCTGTTACAAATGCAAGATTTGCAGTGGAGATTTTCGATGGCACTGGTCATTTCGGCATGTGGCAAATCGAACTTCTAGATGCTCTTTTTCAGCAAGGTCTAGATGTTGCTATTGAAGAGGAGAAACCCCAAGAAATGGAGGAGACGGAGTGGAAAACTGTCAATCGTCTGGCATGTGGTACAATTCGTTCTTGTCTTTCTAGAGAGCAAAAATATGCTTTCTCGAAAGAAACTTCAGCAAACAAATTGTGGAAGTCATTGGAGGAGAAATTTTTGAAGAAAAACAATCAGAACAAACTCTTTATGAAGAAGAGACTGTTTCGCTTCAATTATGTTCCTGGTACCACGATGAATGAACACATCACAAATTTTAATCAGTTGGTGGCTGATCTGTTTAATTTGGATGTGGTCTTTAAAGACGAAGATTTGGCACTACTGTTGTTGGCATCTCTCCCTGACGAGTTTGAGTTTCTTACAACGACTCTACTCCACGGGAATAAGAAAGTGACTTTAAGTGATGTATGTGCTGATCTATATAGTCATGAATTGAGAAAGAAAGAAAAAGAGAGGACAAGTGAAGCAGAAGCTCTGGTGGTTAGAGGCCGTACACAAGGCCGAAAGAAAGGAGGGAAGAAAAACAAATCCCGTTCAAAAGCCAGAGTAGAAAAAGATGAGTGTGCCTTTTGTCATGAAAAAGGTCACTGGAAGAAAGATTGTCCAAAGCTTAAAGGCAAGGGCAAAGCTGTTGTTGATTCAAATGTAGCTGAGTGTGATGATTCAGAATCAACCTTCTCATTAGCAGTCATGACATCCGTAGACACTCCTGTAGCATGTTTGACAAGTTCTTCTAATGCATGGCTGCTAGATTCCGGATGCAGCCATCATATGAGTCCCACTCGGGAATGGTTTTTTGATTTCAAAGAACTTGATCATGAAGTTGTCTATACAGCAAATGACAATCCTTGTTTCACTGAAGGGATTGGTTCAATCCACTTGAGGAATCATGATGGGTCAATCAGGATCCTGACTGATGTTCGGTATGTACCTTGTTTGACGAAGAACCTCATTTCAGTCGGAGTCCTTGAATCAAAAGGGCTCAAAATTATTGCAGAAAATGGGGTTATGAGGATCATCTCTGGTGCACTTGTGATGATGAAAGGATTACGGAGAAGGAATAATTTGTATTACTATGAAGGTAATGCAATTATAGAAACAACAGCAGCAGCAGTTTCTGGTGATGACAAAGATCTGGAAGCAACCAGATTATGGCACATGCGCTTGGGACATGCAGGTGAAAAATCCTTGAAAAGTTTGGCTGATCAAGGATTATTGAAGAATGTGAAAACCTGCAAGTTAGTTTTTTGTGAGCATTGCATCAAAGGGAAGCAGACAAGAGTGAAATTTGGTACTGCAATCCATGATACCAAGGGTATTCTGGACTATGTTCACTCAGATGTGTGGGGGCCTTCTAAAACTCTTTCTTTAGGAGGCAAGCACTATTATGTAACATTTGTTGACGATTTCTCTAGAAGGGTATGGGTGTATACTTTGAAGTCAAAAGATGAAGTGTTAGGAGTTTTCCTCAAATGGAAGAAATTGGTGGAAACTCAAACTGGTAGACGAATCAAATGTCTCAGAACAGACAATGGAGGAGAATATAAGAATGATCCATTTATGAAAGTCTGCGAAGATGAAGGCATTGTTCGACACTTCACAGTTAGACATACACCACAGCAGAATGGGGTGGCAGAACGCATGAACCGAACGTTACTGGAGAAAGTTCGGTGTATGTTGTCTAATGCTGGGTTGGACAAGCGATTTTGGGCTGAGGCTTTGACATATGCATGTCATCTCATTAATCGACTTCCATCAACTGCTATTGGTGGTAAAACGCCTATAGAAGCATGGTCGGGAAAACCTGCTAAAGATTATGATTCCTTACGTGTATTTGGTTCCACTGCATATTATCACGTTAAGGAATCAAAGCTAGATCCAAGAGCTAAGGAAGCCATTTTCATGGGGATAAGCTCAGGTGTTAAAGGATATCGGCTATGGTGTCCAGAAATGAAGAAAATAATCTTTAGCAGAGATGTCACTTTTGATGAATCTACCTTATTGAAAAAGGTGACAATAGAGCAGTCAGATGGTACTCCACAACAGGTGGAGAATACTCCAAAACAGGTGGAGTTTGACAGAAAAATTCCAGCAGTAGATGTTAAAACTGCAGACACTCCTGAGGTAGAAGGAGAGTCAGATGAAGATGAGGTTCAAATCCAAGAACCTCCACAGCAACATGAATCAATTGCAGTTGATAGGCCACGAAGAGCTATAAGAAAACCTGCTCGTTATGATGATATGGTGGCCTATGCATTCTCAATTGCAGATGATAACATTCCGTCCACTTTTAAAGAAGCTGTCCAAAGTTCAGAAGAAGTAAAGTGGAGGAAAGCTATGAATGATGAAATGCAGTCCCTTCATAAGAATCAAACATGGAAGCTAGCAATTCTGCCGAAGGGAAAGAAGGCAATTGGATGCAAATGGGTATATACAAAGAAAGATGGATTTCCTGACAGAGATAGTGTTCACTACAAAGCAAGGTTGGTAGCTAAAGGCTATGCTCAGACAGAAGGAATTGATTATAATGAAGTGTTTTCTCCAGTTGTAAAACATTCCTCCATTCGAATTTTATTGGCTTTGGTGGCACAGTTTGATTTGGAACTAGTTCAATTAGATGTAAAAACTGCATTTTTACATGGAGATCTGGAAGAGGAAATCTATATGACTCAGCCAGAGGGATTCAAAGTTGCTGGAAAAGAAAATATGGTATGCAAACTTGTAAAGTCGCTTTACGGATTGAAGCAGTCTCCGAGGCAGTGGTACAAGCGATTTGATAAGTTTATGCAAGGGCAGAAGTACACAAGAAGCAAATATGATCATTGTGTATATTTGCGCAAGCTACAAGACGGTTCTTTCATTTATCTTCTTCTTTATGTCGATGATATGTTGATAGCCTCAAAGAATAAAGAAGAAATTGAGAAGCTGAAAAATCAGTTGAATCAAGAATTTGAAATGAAAGATCTGGGTGAAGCAAAGAAGATTCTCGGTATGGAGATATCCAGAGAAAGGGAATTGGGGAGACTTTGTTTGTCTCAGAAGCAATATCTGAGAAAGGTACTAAAGCGTTTCGGTATGGATGACAAGACTAAACCTGTTAGTACACCTCTTGCTCCTCATTTCAAACCCAGTGCTGCTCAGTCACCGAAGAATGATGCAGAACGGGAATACATGTCAAAGGTTCCCTATGCAAATGTTGTTGGTAGCTTGATGTATGCTATGGTGTGTACGAGACCTGACATTTCACAGGCTGTTGGAGTTGTGAGCAGGTACATGCATGATTCTGGCAAGGAGCATTGGCAAGCTGTGAAATTGATTCTACGGTATCTTCTGAACACCGTGGATGTTGGATTGGTCTTTGAGCAGGATAAGGAGAATGGTCAACGCATAGTTGGATATTGTGATTCCAATTATGCAGGAGATTTGGATAAACGTCGATCAACTACTGGTTATGTATTCACACTTGCAAAAGCACCAGTTAGTTGGAAGTCTACTTTACAGTCAACAGTTGCGCTCTCTACGACAGAGGCAGAATATATGGCAGTTACTGAAGCTGTTAAAGAGGCAATTTGGCTTCAAGGGTTGCTTGGTGAATTGGGAATTATGCAAAACAACATTGTTGTATATTGTGATAGCCAGAGTGCTATTCATTTGGCAAAGAACCAAGTTTATCATGCAAGGACGAAGCACATCGATGTTCGATTTCATTTTGTTAGAGAAATTCTGGAGGAAGATCAGGTGAAGCTCCAGAAGATTTAGACTGCTGAGAATCCTGCTGATATGTTGACCAAAGTGGTGACAGCTGTCAAGTTCAAACATTGTTTGGACTTGATTAATATTGTTCAAATTTGAAGTTGCGCTGCGAAGCGCATTTGGAGACACTACAATGCTGCGAGAGAGAATAGAAATTTGTATTTGTGGAATTTTCGCCAAGGTGGAGATTGTCAATATTTGTGGCTTCAAATCCATAATGGTGGCTTCAATTCCACCGAATCCACCTAATTGTTTGACAATAAATTAAGTTTGTTTAATTTAGTCAATGGGTTAGGTAGAAGTTTTGCCTATAAATACAAGGCATTTCTTCATTTGTAAATCATTCCAAAACTTGTTCAAATCCTCTCTTAGGAACAAGTGATTCCCTCTCTCTCATTTGTAATATTTCTTCAAAGAAATATATTTGGTAGTGTCCGAGGACGTAGGCATAATTTTGCCGAACCTCGTTAAATTTCGGTGTTCTCTCTTTTATTTATTTAATAGCTATTTGTTGGGCAAAACTCTGTTTTGGTGGTTATTGTGAAAAGGGATTACATGTCTAGGTAAATTCTGTCAAACGACGCGTAAGTCTAAGGAAAGTGGGTTTTAAGTGAGACCGCTTGTGACTCCTCCACTTTCCTGGGAATTTACCTGGTGTAGTTTTTATCACAATAATTTACAAATTATTTTTTTTAATTTGGTGGAAAAAGCCCAATTTCCACAACAGGAACAACCTTCTTCTCTACTGGAGATGGACCAACAACATTTAGATTCAATCCTAGAAATGCAAATGACATTTTTACTGAGTTCTTTGGCTTCTCAAGCCCATTTGGAGGAATGGGAGGTGGGAGTTGCATGAGGGGTGGTCCAAGATCCTTTGGCGGAATGTTTGGTGATGATTTTTTCAGTTCTTTTGGTGATGGACGTCCAATGAGTTCAGTTCCTCGCAAAGCTAGTGCGATTGAGAATACATTGCCCTGTACTCTTGAGGAGCTTTACAAGGGAACTACCAAAAAAATGAAGATTTCAAGGGAAATTGCTGATGCTAGTGGGTAAGTGGAGCAATTGCTTTTTGAGTTTCCACTTTAATGTGCATGCCTATGTGTTAATTAATCTGTTTTGTGTTGCTAATCGAACCTATAACAATCCTGACCGAATAATCCATTAATCTTGGAATGTTACAATTGGAAGTTGTGGAATTATTTTCTGAAGTGAATGAAAGGTCCATATAATGCCTGTATGTGTTTGATGGCTATTGCTTCTGTAGTTGCTAGCCATTACTATTAAAATGCTTTGCCATTGCAGTTGTTATCGCCATAGGCCTTGTGTTGTGTGTTTCTGCCTGTTGATATTTATAGCCATACTCATCGTCATTTGGTCTATAGGTTTATTGATTGTTTTTTTTTCCTTGATATGATACAGGAGAACCTTGCCGGTGGAGGAAATATTAACCATTGATATCAAGCCTGGATGGAAAAAGGGAACAAAAATCACCTTCCCGGAGAAAGGCAATGAGCAACCAAATGTGATACCTGCTGATCTTGTCTTCATAATTGATGAGAAACCACACAGCACATTCACAAGGGAAGGCAATAACCTGGTTGTGACCAAGAAGATAACTCTTGCAGAAGCTCTAACAGGCTATACTGTTCATCTCACAACTCTAGATGGCAGAAGCCTGACCATACCGATCAACAATGTGATTCATCCAGATTATGAAGAAGTTGTTCCAAAGGAAGGCATGCCAATACCAAAGGATCCATCGAGGAAGGGTAACTTGAGAATCAAGTTCAACATAAAATTCCCAACAAGGTTAACAGCTGAGCAGAAATCAGGAATCAAGAAACTGTTGGCTCCATAAATTGGTTAAATATACGACCAAACGCAGTCCATTGTTAATATTTTTGTTTTTGAGATTGTAATTTTGGGTTGCAGCTGCTTATTTATTTCTGTTGAATGGTTCAACTAATACTACCATCTGTTATCCAGTCTAATAAAATTAGCAATTTTAGCTTGATAGAAATGTTGAATGAGCCACGTCGATGTAGAATGGACTGGAAATCAAGTAGACCACCATTTTAGCTACCGCGGGGACTCATGAGGATTACTGTACTTTTTACTTCAGATGGAAATGTTTTCCTTTTTTATTAGTAGAGAGTGATAGTTTTAGTAATATTTTTTATCTAAAAAAAAATTAATATATTATTATTAGCTAGTTGCTTTATTCTAGTATATTTTTATTTAATTTATTTTAATATGTAGACGTACTGTTATTAATTTTATTAAATTTAAATATTTTCTTTTGAAAATTTAAGTAGTAATATAAATATATATATCAAATTTTACTAATATAAATATTTTCTTTGGACTTGATCGAACTAACGTCTCCCTCATACAGTTAAAACTTGAGTGACATAAAAGCTCCTAAAACTTTCCCTTATCGATCTTTCACAACTCATGCCATACCAATTCGAAAATAGTTGCATAACAATTTACTATCAACTTGCCAATCGACTTGTTCTAGAGACATCTTGTAACTGTTATGCTAAGTTGTTCATTTTAAAATGAGTTTTTAAAAACCTGTAATGTCTTCTGAGCACTCACTACAGGTTTTCAATATGTAGATAACACTTTTTAGTTATTTAGTGTTTCAAGTGCCCTTTTTATCTTTTCACCATTTCCACCTATTCTCAGTGCATCTATTACTGAGGGAGATATTCGAAATATGATCCGCATTATGTCTATTGAACGCTCGATAATCTTTTCGTTCATCCTATCTCTTCAAGATTGGCAGCTACTGTTATTAACCATTAACAACATAAGAAATTAAATTATCTGGCAACCAAAGGATTTTGGGTTTTTTTTTCTAAAATATGAGAGTAAATTTTATAATTTATTAAAATGTGAAACTTGCTTCAATTATTATCAGTTCATGAGAGTCAAACATTAAACCGAAAGTCTAATTTTTTTTTAATGCTTTATTTGTTCTTTTAATTTTTTTTTATTCAAATTGAAAGTTTTAATTTTGGTTTGAATTAAACTGAAACTATTAATTTTTGTTTGACTCAAATCAAAACTATCACTTTCAGTTTGACTCAATATTTTTTTTTTAAATTCACTTTCAATTTTAGTGAATTTAAAAATATATATTAATTCAAACTAAAAGGGGGTAGTTTTTGAGTCAAATTGAAATTAATACTTTCGCTTTGAGTCAATATTTTTGAGTAAATTTTTTAAAAAAAAAAATAAATCATAACACTAAGAGTTAGACCCTCAGTTTAATATTTGACTTCCATAAATTAATAATAATAAGTGCAAGTCCCATATTTTAATAAATGACGAGATTTAACTTCATATATTAGAAAAACTCCAAAGATTTTAGAGCACCCTGATACTGTTGCCAGTGCCAACTTTACTCTTATCATTCTTTATTGTGCTCGTGCTAACCTTAATTTGCCCAATGGAGATGCTTTTCGAATCCCAATTTCACGTGAGACTCGCTCCACTGTGAAGCAAATTCCACGGCCGTTCAAGGTGGGATGATCAAACAAGAACCGTCCCTCATTTCTTTTTCAAATGGCAGCCCTTTATTATATAAAAAAAATTTAAAAATAATATAAATATAAAAAAATAGAACCACTAAAATGGAACTTAGACCTCACAATTAGATAACTAAGTTTTATTTTTTTTGGATCTTATTTTATGTTTTTGAGGTATTAAATTGAGATTCAATTTGAGACTCCCATTGAGGATGCTCTTATTTGCCCATATTTTGTCTCATTTAATCCAATGTATATGAAGTCCAAAACTTTTAAACCACGTGGTTGTTATTCGAATACTGTTTTTTTTTTTAATTTACAACTAACTAAAAGAATAAAATTTATTTTCACTTTTACAATAATTTTAAAAAAATTAAACAAGTATGAAACCAGGACAAATAATTATAAAAATATGAAAACATTAATTACAAAAAATAGTATCTTTCCTTATGTTTTATATGTTCTGTATGTTTCGTATAAAACTTATAAATAACATATCAAACAACATGTAAAATATAAATTAGCATATTAAACAACATATAAAATATAAATTAGCATATCAAACAACATATAAGATATACAAATCAATAAATAAAGAAAAATTATATTAATAGTATTTCAACTTTTCAATTTTTTTATTTTATTTTTGTGTTTTTATAATTTTTTTTTGTTAGTTTAGTATCCCAACTTCGATAAATAGCTACATTTTAATTATTATGGCCAATTTTCTATCACTCCAACATTAATTAAAATAAGTGGGGCCCATTTTCTGTAAAAAAATATCACTGTCATGTAATAAATTGTCAAATTATAACAATGCCATTTCTTTTTCATTTTCTTCTTTGTTCTTACAAAATAGGAAAACAAAATATGGGAATCGATTTTAGATGAAAATATGCTCAATTTAAGTTAGAGGGTATCATTAAAATGGCTTCTCCTCTTGATTTGATGATATTTATGATTTAGGTTTTGTTGATTTATGTTATTTTCATGGTAGAGCAACGAAGACTCTACCTTTATCCTGTTAATTTAATTAAGTTTCACTTTTTGGATATCATTACCATTGGATTTAATTAGAGAAGATCTAATATATTAGACCTATGGATTAAAAAGAGAGATTACCTTAATCGTATCGCCATCGCTAGAGATTCAGTTAGCCGGTTGCCCATTGAACCTGATGTAAAAAGATGACAGGGATGGTGAAATTGAAAGTAAGGTTAGAGGTAAAGAACCATTGCTCGATGTAGATAAAAAATTATTGGATTTTAGCTATCAAAAAGTAAAATCCATGTGTAAAAAGCAACAAATTCAAAAGATTTACAAGCAAATTTCGAATTACAAAATTTGGGTTTAATTTATTTGCTTTGGTGAGATTAAAATATCCAAAATTATGAAAGACTTTTCTTGGGATTTTGATTGAAAAAAAAATTTTGTTTGCTAGTAGATGGAATCAGAGTTTCAAGTTTCAAACTTCTAATAAGAAGTTTCTTCTTCTTCTTTTCCGATTTAGAGTTTAGATAATTAAATATAACATGATTTGAGGAGAAAATATGAATAAAGGGTAATTATTTCTTCTTCTTGATGTATTTACTAATCATGTAACTTTAATTTTGCTCTTGAAATTCTTGATTGCATAGAGGAATTAGGAACTCATTCAGACCCCCACATGTAGGACTATGTTCTTGTGGCACTAGCTATGAAAAATAAAGTAAGTTTGGCCTTGTCTATCTTGTTGAAACTCTTAAAAGCTTCCAATGTTGTTGATCGAGGAAGAGGGTGTTGCTGGAAATGTTATAGGCGTTCCACTTTCTTGTTCAATTGTATGTAATGCATTGTTTGTTGTGCTTAGAAAGGCAAACATGAGGATGGAATTTAAGGGGAAACAAAGAGAATTTCTTTTCAAGTAAGAGGGGAGAAGAGATTAAGAGTACAAAAATGAATGATTTAGGCATACACGCTCAATTACGCCAGCAAAATATGAAAAGAAAAGGAAGATCAAAACTCTTCATTGAAGAAACTTTGTAGCTGCAGCAAATTATTCTACGATGGGCCAAAGGAGATGAGAAATTCAAACAATTGCAATGGAATCCCTAATTTTTCTATTGGATTTAAGGCTGTTAGTATATTTTTCCCAGCTTAAAGTAAGGTTATTTTTGCCGCACACCCTTTATTAAATGATGTGACATTTTTTATGGTGAAAATAAGTCTCACTAATCATAGTGATGACCAAACCGGCCTAAGCAACTAAAATATAGCTATTTAATAAAGTTTAAACATTAAATTGGTAAAAAAATTATAAAAACAACAAAGTAGAAAAATTAAAAAGTTAAGATACTATTAGTATAATTTTTTCAAAAAATAATATATAAAACTTATAATCAACAAATAAGCTTTTAAATATAGTCTACATGCTATATATGTTGCCTAATTTGATAAATAAGATGGATTTCATATGAAAAATGTTTTATGTAATTTTATATGTTATATATTATATATAATTTGATAAATATGATGAATTTAAGATGAAAAATTACATAAAACTTTTAAATATTATTTTATCTGTTATATATATTATATATAATTTCATAAATGTAATAGATTATAGATGAAAAAGTATATAAAATTATATATATAGTTTTATATATTATATATATTGTATATAATTTGATAAATATGATAAAAATTCCATATGAAGAAGCATATAAATTATATATATATATAGTATAATTTGATAAATATAATGAATTTCATATTAGTAAGTATAGAAAAAATTTTATGTAATTTTATATGTTATATATGTCGCATATAATTTGATAAATGCAATAGATTTCAGATAAAAAAGCATAAAATTTTTTTTATGCATTTTTATATATTTTATATGTTGCATATAATTTGATAAATATTATAAATTTCAAATTAAAAAGTATAGAAATTTTTTTATGTAGTTTTAAATAACATATAAGTTGCATAATTTGATAAATATAATTGATTTCAGAAGAAACAAAGAATTTTTTTTGTGTAGTTTTATATATTATATATATTGTATATAGTTTGATAAATGTAATGGATTATAGATGAAGAAACATAGAAAATTTTTTTACATTATTTTATATGTTAAAATAATTTCATAAATATGAAAAATTTTAAATAAAAAAGTAAAGAAAAAATTTGTATGCAGTTTTATATGTTACATATGCCACATATAATTTGATAAATATAATGATATTAAAAAAAAATTCTGAGAATGCAAGGAAGCTAAACACAGAAAACCCTAATAATTATAGTTGAGGACTAAAAATAATCAAATTCAAAAATCAAAAGACTTATGAACATAAAATACCAAAGGATCTTGCCAATTAGATTCCATTTCTTCTACATCTTGTAGTGGCAAAATCAAAACCAATTTGATTTGAAGAAGCAAAAAACAAATAAAAATAATAATAAAAGAAGCATAAAGACAGATAGGTGATTGGCAATGATTGTAGACGATGAGAAGACATTGATGGAGGAAAAGAATAAAAATAAAAGAAAGAAAGGGAAGAAAAAAGTAGAGAAAAAAAGAGAGGAGGAAGAAGATAAAAAGTAAATATAAAAAGAGAAAAAGTTAAAAATAAAAAACAGCAATAAAAATAAAAATTTAAAAATAATAAATGATATAATTTTCTCTTTGAAATTGATGGGCCTCATAACTTTTTTTAAAAAATTAAAATAAAATATATGACATACTTTACATTATATTTATTGTGTTAAAAATATTTCTTTTTTATAATAAATATAACTCTCTTAATTTTGGTTCTTGCTTAATTTTAGAATAATAATAATAATTTATATTTTATTTAATAATAATAATATAGATTTTGTTTCTTTCTATATTTACATTATAATTTTTCACACTAAATATATTATAAAAATATTTTATATTAAAATTAATAATGTAACACCTTTATATTCTATATATGTACAATATATACATGCAGTATATATAAAATGCCTATATAAAATATATAAATGTTACAGACCCAGGCTTTTTAAAATTTTCATAATTATAAGAAAAATATTTTAATACTTAAAATGTACTTTAATACATAAATAAAATTATTTATTAGTAATTTAATTATCAAAAATACTAATTTTTGAAAAAATCTCTGAAAAAATTTATTAAAATTTTGTCAGTAAATTAGACATTTTCAAAAATATAAATTCCTCAACTTGCTTAAAAATATACTCTCAAAAAAATTTACTCATCAATTTCTCCAAAAGTGTCCAAAGGCTCACAATTCATTCAACATTAAGATATATTCACATATATATATTTATATTCAAAATTTCCAAATATTTAATTTGCATCAATAAATTTTAAAATTTATAACTTTAATATATGTCATCATATTATATGCATATAATTAAGTATAAAATAGAGATGTATATACATGATATGCTAGTTGTCTGATCTCGTGACAAAGCAGACTTTAAGAACAAAAACTAAAATATAAACTTGATTAGGTCTAGCAGGATCCTCCAGGCCCTCCAGATCTATCTTGTAACTTATGTAATTAAATTCAACCACACTAAGCTAAAAGCCCAGCGATATATACTTTAGTACTAAAAATGACATTTTTAATATAATGCTAGGAAAAATACTACGTTCCAATGTCAAGTAACATACACACACTTTTATCAACATACCAATTACCAAAATACATTCACCCAAAAGTCCTTATATATTAGTTTAGTTTTAAAAATATTATTTTGATTCATTTCAATAACCAAGATACAAGTATGTCTCGTCCAACGGAATATTTATAATTGTGACAGCAATTTATTTCGTCCAAGGGTGTGTCGCAGTGCCAAATCAATCCAAAAATAACTTTCTGAAACTAGACTCTATATAAAATAAACATGCAAATCACATTTCGCATATTTCATTTTTTTTTTATGTTTTTTCTCATTTTATACTCTTTTTCCAATTTCCATACATATTCAATATCTTTATTATTAACATTGTGAATGTGGCTAATTTTTACATTTTAGTGCATAATTAATGATTTTCATAATTTACACATATCATCATATTTAGCCATTCTTTAATGCCTTAACATGTCATTGTTATCACAAACAATGCTTAACACATACTTGTAATCATATTCAAGTATAATAACACATACATTTCTATGCAATGTGTCATGTTTTAATAAAAGCAAATAATTAAAATAAGTTTCAAAGTATATACTAACCTCTTAAATACCACAATGTGATTCGAAACTCCAACACTAAGTTCTCCTCTTCACCATTTGATTTGAATAATTACTATCTACTCAACACCTAATCAAAATGTGAATGTATATAATGCATTAAAATCACATTTTTAGGTGTTTTAACCATTAAACGTCAATTAAGTACATTCCTTCAAACTTTCAATTTTTTTTCCTAATCTTCTTTAATTCTAGAAACCTATTCTAACTATTTTTCAAGTCATATTCTAATACATTTTAAATAATTAAAATCAATTCTTTATAAAAATCTCATGGAAACCCTAATTTCACTACTACCTCTCTCAAACTCTAATTAAACTCTATCTTTCCTTAAGTCTAACCATAAAATTATTGTTTCTATAATAAACTAATATCTTCCCACCCCATTTAAATAATTATAAGATACTTCATCAAAAATTCAAATTATACATAATCTAAAATTTTAATAAAACTCCTTAAATTTACGAGAAAGCTTACCTACTAGTTAAGCTTTCACCAAATTTTCCTTTAATCCTTGAAAATTCTTGCAAATCTTGAAGTTTAAAAGAAGCAAAAATCACCTAGGGCATTCATGGAGATTTCGGCCTTGAAGATGAAGAAGAAGAAAATGAGGAAAGATGAAATTTTAATTTTCTTTCTTCATTAATTAATGGCCATGCATTTATATATTATTTTATTATTTAACTAATTAATTAATAATTAATAATTATCTAAATTTTTCCATCATCTTCCACAATTAAAATTGTTATTAATTTTTATTTTTTTAATTTTTAACCTTTTTACTATTCACCATTTGGCTTTATCATTCACTATTTAACTTTATATGTTATATATACGCTTAAAATATATTTTACATATACATTTTATATTTTTCATATTTTTATTATCTTAATTAATCTTCTATATTATTTATTTAATTATATTTTAATAAAAATTCGGATGTTATAAATAATGTAAAGAAAATGCCTCAAACAAATATGAATAAATATATTTACACAAAATATTTATAGTTTTTTAAAGTTAAAAAAAATGTTGTATACTCTCTCTGTTATACTTTAGATGTAAGAATTTTTTTTACTTTAATTGTCATTTCTATAAATTTAAGATAGTATTAATTATAAAATTTTAAATTTACTCTTATAAAATAAAGTTAGTAATTAATATAAAAAGAATAATTGTAAATTTTTATAAAATCTATAATCACTAATAATTATTTTGATATATATTATTATTTTTAAAATGATAATTGAAGTGAAATAAATAGAGAAATATTTAAGAAATTATAATTAAATAATAAAATTAAAATTAGAATAATTTGCTAGATTGGTGAAAAATCAACATCGTGATCACGATTTGCTAAATTTTCCACTAATGAATAAGTTAATAAATTAAATGCAGATTATGTAATTATTAACTTAAATTTGTGCACATGGGGAAGCGATTCGAATTCAATATCAAGTTTTCCCTTTTTTTTTTTTTTTCAAATATATTGATTGTTTCCTTCCCATATATCTTGTGTAAAATAAATATTTTTAAATTTGCAGCTTGGTGAAAGAAATATGTATTTTAAAATGCGGACTACTTGTACCTGGGCATAAAGATTATAGAAAGAAGATGTAAATATACCTTTTAATTTATCGTGCCTGTATAATTTAATTCTATTTTTTTTTACTCAAATAAGTCCAAATTTTTTAAAAAATTAACTTTCTATGCCCTTCAATTAATAGCAAAATTAACGTCATTATATTATTGAACAAGGTATAAATATGCTCGTAAACTTATCGCGTGCATATAATTTAGTTTTTTTTTTTGCTCAATTATGCATAAATTTTTATAAAAAATAACTATTTTAACTCTTAAGCAAATAACGAAATTAATATAGTTAAATTTAGAGAATATATAGCCCCATCCGAAATAAAAAATTATTTTTTCATATAAAATAATTAAATATTATTAGAAAAAAGGAAATAATAATTTCTTATTACAAAAAAAGCTATATATTTATTCATAATTATGAAATTTTGTTTAGAATTTCTATAAATATATGATTGTATAAAAAATTTGAGAAAAATAAAAAAAAATAAGGACATATGAGATTTTCATTTCTTTTTCTTTTACTAAAGAAATTTTAAAATTTTCACCATACTCAATTTCTACATAATTCAAGTCATCTCCTCAAAATTTAAAATTCACTTATCAAAATTTTGGCTAAACATAAAGCGAGCAAAAAAAAACTTAGGTGAAATATCATCAGTTGTACATATTTCGAACTTCTTTGGTGATATTCTTACTCTTACCATCAATGATAGTTGTTGTCTCGTGAGTTGGCAGGAGTATAGTTTTTTTGGAGAAATAATTTGAATTTTACCATCTAAAATATAAAAAATTTAATTGTTTGTGGATTCTATATGGTGACTAGAGCTATAAAAAAATTATGAATCTCTCTGTACTATATATCACTATTTATCTCTTATTCATTTTTTACAAGCAATTCGAACAAAAAATAAATTTCTTTTACAACTGTACAACATATTTATTTTTATATTTTAACTTTCTTTTTGAATTCAAAAATATAAGCAGTGAAAAATATAAAATTTTTTGTGTTTATTATATATATGTGTAAGAATTTAACTAATGATAAGAGTGGATAGCTAAATTGACCATTATCTAGATATATTTGAGCTCAAAAGAAAGAAATAGTATCAAATTATATTAAAATATTTATTTTTTTTAAAAAAATTTAAGTATAATTGGGCAAAAAAATAGGGATCAAATTATACCCCTATAATAAATTTAGGGACATATATGTATTTTTTTCTCTATAATATAACGATATTAAATTTTTTATTAAGTGAAGGGCTTAAAAAATTAATTTTTTAAAAATTTAAATTTATTTAAGTAAAAAAAAGGGTTAAAAGTCAGAGTATATAAATATATATACCTTCTCCTAAAATTATATTAAACTTTCATATTTGGGCTTACCTTGGCCCGCCAGCACCTTTTTGTTACAATTTTTTTATTTTTTATTTAATAAATTTCAAATTATGTCTTTGCCATATGAAATATAAAAATTAAGTAATAATATCATTGTATATTTTTTATTATTTAAAAAATTAGCATTTGTATTCTCCTTTAAATAATAGAAAGAAAAATATATTTTTCTTTTTGATAATTGGCAGTGCTATATATATTTTAAGATCAACATTTTTATTTTTAGAAAAAAAATATTTATGTAATATAAATGAAACCATTTTAATAATTAGGAATATAAAGTAAGAAATTAGGATTTAGAGTTATTAACTTTAATTTTTATGCTAACATTATATCTATAAGTTCATAAAAAATATATAGATATACAAGACGAGACATAATTTAATTAAAAAAAAGTAATTGGATTTGCAAAAAAGAAATAATTTTTTTTTGTAATTTAAAGATTGAAATATTAAAATTTAAAGTAGATGAATACAAATATATTTTGGATAAAACCGCAAATTTTTTAAAATTAATAATACTATTTATTAAGCTTATTTGAAGGCAAAAGTTTGGGTGAAAGTAAAATAAGAAAATTACAAAAAGGTGTATTTTTAATTTCATCTGGAATAATACCCAGCAATATTCAGCAATATTATCAATCGAAATCATACCCAGCAATACTAATTTCTACTGCAAAAACCCACAAGCCTTTCAATTTTTAGCTGAAGAGAAGCAAATAATAATTTAGAGTCCCAAAATTCAATATGGGTGTTATTATTACAAGATTTTGCAAGTAGATAAGAATGCTAAAGATGACGATTTGAAGAAGGCAATCAAGCAGATCTAGCCTATGAGTTAAATCATTATAACTAGTCATTCTTTCTTTCAACTTCTTGGTCTGTTGATTGATTGTATTTATCAGTTCTGTTTTATATTTTTTTGTTATTTGCTGTTTATCCGTGGAACTTTTGATCGATTCCATCAATAAAGATAGGTAATTTTCTGGGTTTTCTCTGTAAATGGCAATTGTTGTCACTCTTCCTGTTATAATTTCTTTTTGTTATTTGAGATTTCTTGATTTTGAACTTTTTTGGGTATTTTTCTGCTCTGGTTTTTTATGTTGGTTCTCTGAGAATGCGTATATAATCTTATCGTGCATAATTTCTCTCTCTATCTCATTTTATGGACTCCGTTTAATTCTGGTTTTCTGATATTGCATCTGAATTCTTTTGCAGGTTCTTAGTGATCCTCATAAAAGAGCAATCTATGATCAGTATGGAGAAGAAGGGCTCAAAGGCCAGGTGCCTCCACCAGATGCTGGTGGTCCTGGAGGAGCAACCTTCTTTTCTACTGGAGATGGATCAACAACATTTAGATTCAATCCTAGAAATGCAAATGACATTTTTGACGAGTTCTTTAGCTTCTCAAGCCCATATGGAGGAATGGGAGGTGGTAGTGGAACGAGGGATGATTCAAGCCCCTTTGGCGGAATCAGTTCTTTTGGAAAGGACGTCCAATGAGTTCAGTTCCTCGCAAAGCTAGTGCAATTAAGAGAACCTTGCCCTGTACTCTTGAGGAGCTGTACAAGGGAACTACTAAAAAAACGAAGATCACAAGGGAAATTGCGGATGCTAGTGGGTAAGTGGAGCAATTTTATTTTGAGTTTCGACTTTAATATGCATGTCTGTGTGATTTAATCTGTGTTGTGTTGCTAATCGAACTTGTAACAATCATGAATGAATAATCCATTAATCTTGGAATGTTAAAATTGGAACTTGTGGATTTGTTTTCTGTAGTGAATGAAAGGTCCGTTGATGCCTAGATGTGTTTGATGGCTATTGCTTCTGTAGTTGCCAGCTATGAATATTAAAATGCTCTGCCATTGCAATTGTCTATTGCCTTAGGCCTTGTGCCTTGTGCTTCTGCCTGTTGATAGTTATGGCCATACTCATCGTCACTTGGTCTATTGGTTTATTGATTGTTTTTTTTTTCCTTGATATGATACAGGAGAACCTTGCCGGTGGAGGAAATATTAACCATTGATATCAAGCCTGGATGGAAAAAGGGAACAAAAATCACCTTCCCGGAGAAAGGCAATGAGCAACCAAATGTGATACCTGCTGATCTTGTCTTCATAATTGATGAGAAACCACACAGCACATTCACAAGGGAAGGCAATGACCTGGTTGTGATCCAGAAGATAACTCTTGCAGAAGCTCTAACAGGCTATACTGTTCATCTAACAACTCTAGATGGCAGAAGCCTGACCATACCGATCAACAATGTGATTCATCCAGATTATGAAGAAGTTGTTGCAAAGGAGGCATGCCAATACCAAAGGATCCATCAAGGAAGGGTAACTTGAGAATCAATTTCAACATAAAATTCCCAACAACGTTAACAGCTGAGCAGAAGTCAGGAATCAAGAAACTATTGGCGCCATAGATTGGTTAAATATATGACCAAACATACGGAGTCCATTGTTAATATTTTTGTTTTGTGAGATTGTAATTTTGGGTTGCAGTTGCTTATTTATTTGTGTTGTATGGTTTAACTAATGCTACATCTGTTATCCAGCCTAATAAAATTAGCAAAATTAGCTTGATAGAAATGTCGAATGAGCTACGTAATTTGGCATTAATTAGGATTTAATTGTATTATGAAATTTGTTTAATCCCTGGACGCTCTCTCTTTAGTCGGCTCTGCTTATTAGTAGATCTCCCTATTAGGCTATTTGCGCCCCCCTCCCCTTCTTTTTTTTTTTTTTTCTCTCAGTAAAATGTCGAAATCATCTTTACGCTGTTGAAATGAAAGGTTAAATAAAGAAATTGAATGACAAGAGGAATGTGAGTAACGTAAGGCATTATCTTAAAAAAGTGAGCTTTGAGTGATAATACAGAGTGGCCGGTGGCAGGGGGCGCAGGGACTCATGATAGAAGGAGGGTAGCTGTCCCCTTCTATTTTGAAATTTTTATATATATATGTAATTTTTTATTTATATGTGTATATATATTATTAAAAATTTTAAAATGTTTAATTGCTCCCTTTAAATTTGTAAAAAAAATATAATATTTTTATTTTGCCCCTCTTCACTAAAAAGTCTAGCTTTGCCCCTGGCCGGTGGCGTGGGCAAAGAAAGGCATTATCTCTATCACAGGTAACGGAAGAAAGGGGCGTGGGCAAAGAAAGGCATTATTTCTATCGCAGGTAACGGAAGAAAGGACTGACAGACATTAGACTAAAGACTAAGGGGGCTCTTACCGGTTGTTCGAGACGAGACATGCCGCTTCAAAGGGCAGAGGCTCCTCTCACTTGAAGAACTAGTTGATTTAAGGCCACTAGTATTTTCATATTACTAAACAGATTCAATACAAATACGTCAAAAAGGTTTTATCAAAACCTACCAAAGTTTGGATTAGTGGCAGAGTTTTAAATTTTGAATTCGATTCGTAAGTATTTCTCACAATATATGATTAATAAAAATATCTATTTAAAATATTATTTCATCTTTTGTACAAAGAACTTTTTTAAAAGGAATTTAGAACTTTTTTAAAAGGAATTTTCTTTGCTATTTTTAAATAGCATTATTTTTTTTTAATTTAAGAGAAAATTCATTCATTGCCAATAATATAGGGTTTTTTTCAATAATATTCTAAAATATTCACTTTTTTTTTTAATTTCAAAAATATATTTTTTCTAACTTTCTTCAATATACTTTATTTTTAAAGATATATATTAAGTATATATTTAATGTATTAAAAATACACTAAAAACATAATTTTTTTAAAATAAAAAATATGCTATACAACTTGATTTCTTCTAAAGAATATAATTTTGAACATTCTTATATTTATATAAATATTCTGTATAAAAATTATTATTTATAAAAATACTCCAATAATTTTTATATTATATTACACGTTTCCTCGCATTTTACGAAATGCGTTTCCTATTCCGTGCTACCTAGGAGGAGAGGTTTTGCAGTGAAACTTAGCTACTTTTATTATTAATAAAAGAAATTTTGTTACCTCGAAAGAGAGAAATTACATGAAAGGAAGGGGCAAGACAATACAATAGGGATAATGGGATAAGGGTAAAAAAAAAGAACTCATTTCTCATGGCACATGCTTATCCTTTACAGCTTACAATTCAATGGTCTCTAGCAATCATGAACTACAGCGCGGATCTAATAATCTAATTGCATCTTCTACCGGCATCTTCTGATTATGTATATTACTATCCGAACAGGAAGGGGCAACCCTCTTTCCTCTTTCTTTGTTCTCTTTCGCTTAAAAATTCAGCCCCAAATACCAAAAATAAAAAATGTAGCTAACAAGGACGCAACAGCTGCTGGAAGCATAATACTTTACTTCAGTAATTGCAATCAACAGACATGCTATTGCGACATTCATGTACCATTTCACCAGTAATCTCCTTCACTAGCAAAATAATCAATCACTATAGCCATCTGAAACTGCCGAGTCTGAGACATCCTCATTCTCCATCATCTTATTGGCTACTCCATCTGAGCCCTCACTTATTTCAAACTCTCCCCCCGAGTCTTCAACTCCCATATCTTGAATTCCATTATATTTTCCAGAAGAATCTCCATCATCATCACTTACTTCCTCTGAGTTTTGATTCCACCTATTGGAGGCCCCATTAAAACTCTGTTCCCAGTTTCCTTGTTCATATCCTTCTACTTCCGCATTGTCATCAGATTCTGCTGCTTCCACGCTGTTACTGTTATCAGCATCATCCACATCCATCCCAACCTTTTCAACAACCCAATCTTCGTCGTCCAAGCTTCTTGATGTTCTATCATAGCTCCTTCGACCAACTGAGTTGCTCATACGACTTATCAATGTTTCCTCAGCTACCATCATTTCTGCTCTCCTCCTCCTCACTGTTCGGCGACCACGACTAGGTCCCTGTGCATTTTTCCTTCGTCCTTCTTGTTTTGGGCCTAGATTAAATTTCTCAATTTCCCTAGCATTGCGCTTACTTGTATCAGATTTAAGAACAGGTACTCTTTTCTGCAACTTTGTACTATATCCTTGATCACAGCTTCCTCGTCCACGTTTGTAGCTGTTGCGTTTACCACGCAAATCATTGAAGTGCTTTTCCTTTACATTTTCATCTTGCTTTAATTCTTTTAATTCAATCTCTTTACTCTTGAGAGGAGAATATCTTGAAGGAAGCTTCTGCATTCAAGGAATTATCTAATCAATTAAAAAAAAAATTCTAGGATTATCAGATGAATTTTTAATTCCCCTTCTCAAAGGTTACCCAGGTGCACATTCAGACAAACAGTTTTTGCACCAGTAGTGATGCTAGCATGTTAACACAAAATGAGCACTTATGATGAGGCACAAATGTTACTTATGCTGAGGAACGCCAAATTCCCATAAGTATAGCGGGCCATGAAAATGATGGCAAAATGAAAGATGAAGAACAGCAGCAAAAGGGGAAAAATTGGAGGGTGAGGGTGAACTGACCATAAAAATTTTAACCGGCTTGTCCTCACTGGGCTCAGCTTTTTCATGCTGAATGTATGTAATTGAAGCATCTAGCTCAAAAAGCCTAAGAGCCACAGCAGCAGTGGTTTGTGGCACCCATGGAAGTACAGGAACTGATCCCGTATCAGCAGATCCATTTAATGCACTCTGTGATGAACTGGAGGAATCCAATAATTCTTTTGTTGTCTCAAAGTAAGCTGATAAGAAGTCTCGTTTTACAGCACCCTCAAGCACAGTCAACATCTGCCAACATAAACTGTTAAATAAGTAAAATCATCCCCCAATAAAACAAGATTTAAGATGTGCTGCTAGGCATAATATGCCATCTTATTGTACCGGCTTACCACAGTTTCTTACATGGCGCATCTATAAACACCATTCTCCATTGAAAGAAGAAAATAAAAAATGCATCCAATCCTTTATATGCATTAATACCATCACCATGTAAAGACTAAATCCTGTTACGTGGTATACTTATGAAACCAGTACAAGCACAAAAGTAGAAGACAAGTGCAATGATAATTGATTTGTTAGGTGAAATGCAGTTAAGAGCATTTATCAATGCAATGTGACCATAGGTAAAATGCAGTTAGAGCATTTACCAATGCAATGTGACCAGGCATAAAAAATTTGTCAAATAAAATAATAATTATAATAATTTAGTTGATCAACATGGTCTAAATTTAGGCAGTATCCATTATGTGCATCACCGGCAGTAGTTCCTCTATTGATGATGACATGTTCAACTTTTTAGCCCAGGTATTTCGGTAGTTATCCGTCCAAAATGCCTCTAGTGCTTCCGATGGAACAGATACCTGCTTAACCAAATGTGCAAATAATAAATGAGTCATCATGACATAATTAGCATTACTTAAGCTCCCAGAATACAAAAAAACTTATTAACAATTGAAATATTATTTCACCTCAATGAAAGCTAAAAGAGCCTTTATCAATCTGATTCCAAGAGGTAGAGAAGCATCATTAACTCCACGGTCTAATTTCCCAGTATCTTTACAATCATTTTCATGTTCAAAAATATTAAAACTCTTATTAGCAGCACTGAATGTCTGGTGGCAAGAAAGACAGTGGGTGTCTTCAGCAAGATAAGTATCAAAACACCAGTCACAAGTGGCCAACAGCTGCATACACCTTTTCTTCCCATATTTCATAGCAAATAATTTTAAGGAATTGAAGCATTCTTTCCACGTCCAATTCTGAAAATCTTGATACCTTCTCAAAGCACCTCTCTTTTCCATTTCATTTCTCCCAAGCTCAATTCTGAACAAAGGAGATGTATCCAACATGTCAGAGTTTGAACCACAAACCATACTACTAGGACTGCTGATGCTCACTGAGTCATTAGGACTAGAATCTGATTCACCAGCTTCATTTTCAACTGCAGTTCTAATTTGGCTCCTAAAATTTTCAGATTGCAAGTTCTTCCCCTGGACATTTTCTTTGAAGGATTTCTCAATCTTTAGCAACATTACACGCAAATGCGATTCCCTAACCCCACGAGTATCCAAAGATGACAGAAGGGCATCAAAAGCCTACACAGTAAGTAATAGAATTGAATAAATGCCAGTGAATGCTGTAGGGGTATCAATTCAAAAGCAACAAACAAATTATTATGATCTGAATCATGCTGTCATACAAGCAATCATCAGAAGCGCTACCAGTGAAAAACACCAATGAGATACTTTCCTACTTCTATGAACAAAAAATGAGGACTTGCAGCATAGAAGGATGATCTTTTGAAGAAAGAATTTTTCCCTGATGCAATTAGAACTCTCAACAAAGAGTCAACAGAAAGTAGAATAGGAAAAGGAAAAGGAGGACAACTCCATTTATAGGAAATCGCATTGCTAAAGAATACAATTACCAATAAACCACCTCATGAGACAAACAAAATTAATAAGACATTTCTGATTACATTTGCACATTATATCTGTTGACTTCTAATTAATAATAATTGGAATTATTCCTTGTGAAAGCCTCATTTGGACAAGCAAGAAATTATCATCCCCCAATTAAAATCCATGACATACATTAAAACATCAATAAAAATAAGTGATTTTTTTGTCAAAGGTTCTTAAAAATCATTGAAACAGACTTGCAATCAAGATATAATGTTAAATATTATATCATGGAGGAATTGAAAATCACATTAACCATAAGTGTTAAATTACCTCTTCAGAATCAATAAGCCTCCAATTTCCATCATGTAGTTCAACAAAGATCCTATCAGAACAAGGATCATTTCTAGAAGCAGATGCAACAAACTGCCAGTATCGATTCCGCCTGCGGTCTTGTCCAAGAGGCAAGGATCTGTAGACATATGTCTCTTCTGCTAGGTGGGTAATATAAGCTTTCAGTTGAGAACGGGACCTTTTTGAAGCATATCCATGTTGCGGATTTGAAAAGCTATCTGGATTTGTGGAGGTATCTTGAACTACCAATGTTTTTTCAGTAAGAATGCTATTGAGGTGATTTTGTACCTTCTCTGAAGAAATCAATGGCTTTTGGTCTTCTGCGGTGCTTGGAGATGCCTCCTTACTTTTGCTATCAACAAGAGGCAATGGGCTTTGGCTGCCCTCTACTGCAGAACTAGCAATTTGCAATTCAGCCTTACCCCCAATAGAAGATGGGAAATCCAATTTACTCGCAATAGCTTCTTTCAAGCGACTTCTATCTAATTGTGCTTCAGCCCATATTTGTCTTTTAAGAGCATTAGCAGCTTCCAAATGATCCTGCAAAAATAGTTAAGACCCCAATTTAAAGAAAAAAAGATAAGGAGAGGGAAAGAGAGAGAAAAATTAAAATATGACTACTTGGAAAAGGACATTTACCTCGAGCACAGCACGAATGGAATTTCCTTCATTTGCAACACCAACTAAGGCAACAAGGGCATTAAGACGCTCCTCAACACTGAGATGAGTATATTCCCCTTCTACAAGTCCTTGAATCCATGATTCACCTGACTTGCTTTCATCAATCTCAATATTTTGCTGATCTACATTTCTAATCCCTATATCTCCATGAGGAACATGCTGATCAACAGTATTTGAAGTCTTTGTATCCTTGGAACTATTTAGAGGGACTGAGGGAGGATCTCTGTCAAGTTCATTTTCTGCAATTAATGGAATGCCATTGCAGATATTATCTTTTCTACTTCCTAAGCAAGTGTTTGCTTGATTAGAATGATCTGCACTTCTGTTAGCTCTCAACGGAGTGGTAGCTAAATCATCAACTTCAGGGTCCTCATCAACATCACCTTCAGAATCTTCATCTCTTTCAACATCTTCTGCATCTTCTCCGCCTAAAAACCCATTTTCAAATATTCGAATTTTCTTTCTGGCAGATGAAAGTATTGCCTCAGCATCAGCAGGATCCTTTCTGTAAGCAGCCCGTACACAATATGTTGAAGGAGCGATTCTTTCAAAGAGCTTTTGATCCCTTGTCAAGGCAACAGATATAGATGCCTCAGGTGTCTTGCTTGTTGTCAAGTCTCGAAGCCCAGATTTCTACATTTGAAAAACAAATAAGTAAATAACAATAATAAGAACAACATAAAGTAGACTAAAGTTAAGCTTTATTTGAACTGACCTGAATCCTATCAGCAAGTTCTAGCACGGTTAATCCTTTGCTTCCCTCGAATGAAAGAACATGAAAAGCCGCAAACTTAACTGTTCCAGGTGTCAACCGATGTCTAGATCTTCGAGGAAGTAGTAAGCCCCTTTCTCGCATAAGCGCAAAAGCATTTTCAGCTGCTGATCCATTGCGCAGAGTGGAAATCGTATCTTCACAGCCCTTAACCTTCAATTACAGATAGATACAGCTAAAGTTAAAGGACAAAACATAAAGAAATATGGATCCTCAAAAAATCTCTCCTCACCAAATTGCTCATGAAAGCAACAGAAACTTGAAGAACACCACAAAGTTTGTCCAATATGAACATAATAGTTTCATCAAATAAAAGCATTTGCATGATCCTCGACATAACTATGCCTCAATATTCAAACAAATGAAACATGTCTTATAGTAGTGTTAATTTAATATAGCACAAAAATGTAATCTTGATTATGAGTTGTTAGATTAACAAATTGATACAAGCTACCACCTCCATCCATGCAACAAGAACTAACATTCATTTTTTTGGCCATCATCATCTTGCTACACTGAACTGCAACCATTGTCTAGTTCACACCTAATTAGGTACCAGAGTGGAAGCTGACAAAAGTACGGTCACTGACTATATCACAAGCTAGATCCATTTATAAGCCAAACCTCAACTACACCAAAATGGTTCTCACTTCAAGAACTATTTTTCCCTGTTCCTCTTAAGCTTCCTAGTCTCAGGCAATATTGGTGCTACATCTTTATAACCTTAACATTCAATATGAAATCAGTTCCCCTTGGTATATATTAATGTCAGTGAAGGAGCTCAGCACAGAGAGCGAGAGCAGAACGTGAAAATGTAGAAATAACTTGAAGGGCAAACCTCATCTTTATCACCCACATGTGTCCATGTTGCATTCCTTTTCTTCAACCGTGGCCCAAATCCAGAGGACAATGCCAATTGCCGGAATATTTCAGGCCAAGTTAACGGATTTAAGTGTCGCTGCCAGTTGCATATGTCAAAGCCCCACATATAAGCCTGATGAACATAGTAAAAACAGACATTGGTTCAGCATCAAAGAAAATAATACCATGCCACCAAATCACAACTTAAACAAATTAGTGGAACAGAAGTTACCCCCTCAACAATCTGCAGGTGTCCACCTTCAGGATTAGCTGAACAATATTGGTTTGTTCCCAATCCAGTAGAGGGTGTCCGAGCAACATCCTCAATATCTTTGATAATCAATTTTAGAAGAGCAACATGTACCTCACCCAGCAACCTTGAATCCTAAAATCAAATATCAATATCAATAGGTGGGCAAAAACAGATGCTTAAAATTAGGGGTGTGAGCTATTCGCTCTTAACCAAAAAAACCAAATTGTACCAATAAAATTTGGCTATTTCGGTAATAAGTAAATGGGTAGATCGGCTCAGTTTTTATTTTAGAAAATTATCAGTTTTCAATTTTCGTTTCAGTTAACTTAAAATTGATAATAGAACCAACCGAAATAACTAAATTTCTATTTATCAATATATTAGATATAACTTTTAGCAATAATATATTATTTTTTTATGATTTTTAAATTAATATTTAATTTTAATTTTTTAATTATAAATTTTATTTTTATTTACATTCTTATATTTAAAATATATAATCAATGATACTTAAATTATAAATTAATCTTATTTTGCAAATTTTTTTATAACCAAAAACCGAACAAAAAATATTTAGCTCGGTTTCAGCTTGGTTGTGTTTCATTATTTCATTAATTTCATTTGGTTCGACTATTGTTTAAGAGGCCCTAAGTTTCAGTTAGTTTAGATGTTGGTTCAATTAACAAAATGCTCACTCCTACTTAAATGATAGAAGAAAAGAAAACAACTACATTAGTAACTCACATAGTCATGAAAAGATTGAACAAACTCATCCAGAGTAAAAGGCCATAACCCAAGAACATCAGCAAAAGTAATAAAAAATCTCCAAACCTGAAAAAGCAATGAATTTTGTGATCTCAAAACGGAGGCATTAAATTCATATTAATTAAAATATCTCTAAAGGATCATTAAAAGTACAGGTAACAAATTTAGTAGAGCACATAACATTCGTAACTTAAATTATGTTGACAATATAGACACGAAAAATAAGCCCATTAGAGGTGCATAATTTTATTTGTAGAATTCAACTACATGCACTAAATGAAGTCAACTAACATGATCATGGCTTCTATTTGATTTGATAAATGCAAACTTGCAAGAAAAGGCACTTGTCCATGCACTCACGCACGCACGCATGCACACACAAAGCATTGAAAAGAGAGATTGTCCTGCCCAAATGGTAGAAATTGCCATGGGTTATAGAATATGAACATGGTAAAGATTATTCAAAAATATATAGCGAAATTAGCCCCATGAAAGATAAAACCAAATAAAATAAATAAGCATATAAATGTGAGTAAAATAAAAATAATCTGTACGGCATACCATCAAAAGATTTCCAATATTTTCATCTGAATCCATCCAAGGTTGAATTGCAAATGGCTTTTTCATTTGTACAGACTCTGGTGGGAACATACTTAAAGAGTCTGAAGCAGAAAAAAAATGTGTTTCACTGATCAGGAAAAAGAAATAGTGGCACATAAAAATATGACATACAAGCAACAAAGAAAACTCATTGCTATAGTATAAAAGACATGTACAATGCCAAAAAATAACAATGCATTAAAGATGTAAAAAATTAGAAATAGAAATGAACTAGACTCTGTGATAATTCCATATTTGTTCAAAGCAAAAATCAAATACCCATTAACTCTTTTGTTTGCTTGTATCCTATGAACAAAGTTTAAAAGTTCGGAAAGTTTTGACAATATCAAAAGTCGATGAAACAGTCATTTATAATTCGCATCATTACCTCTAAATAACTCAAGGTTCTGCAAAGCATCATAATTAAGGTGAACTATTGAGGTCAAGCCCTTGCTTGCAGCAGCCAATTCCATGAGTTCCAGCTGTTCATCCTCTATAAGATCCAAAGATTCTTTAGCAATTCTGCGTGCAGTTGCCTTTTCAATGGTGGCTTGGCGCTTCACTGCCTCTTTCTCTCTCCGAAGTTGCTCTTTTTGCCTCATTTTCTCAGCCTGTAATTTGAAATAAGCAAAGAGAAAGAAAAAACAGTTGAGATAATAACCTTTACCTGAACATCAAAGTATTAGCATATAACAAAGGTACCTCATGAACCCAAAAAATCCACACTCACTCTCAAGTATTCTTTCTGCAAAAACTTTTCCCTTCGCTCAAGTTCACGTTTTTGCTCACGCAATGATCTCTCCTCCTCTCGTTGCCTTTCACGCATCAATCTCTCTTCTTCCTTGCGTCTTTCTCGGTCATGCTTTTCCATTTCTTTCCTCATTCTTTCTTCACTCTAAGATTACAGGGTTCAAATTTTAGTATCAGGTAAGAACTTATTGTGTTGGTAATCTCATCTGATGAGGCAATACCTTGCGCGTCAGTTGATCTTGTTTCTCGAGCTCTTTCCGCATCCGATTTTCATATGCTTCAACGGCCCTTGTAGTTTTAACTTCATCAGTCTATGACAAGCAACCACCTAAATAGTTAATAAGAGTAAAATAAAAGCCTAAAGAACACTTTTGAATACTTCATGATACCTTGCACTTCTTTTCCACCCGCAGATTTGTATCATTATGAAAGATTTGAACATCATGAAAGATATCAGGATTTTCTGATCCCATAACTAGATGACTATTAGACTGAGCACTTATTCTATTGTTCATACAGAAGTCATGATGCAGGATATAGTCATCATCCTTGTGAGGTGACGAAAAAACATGACCCTTCTTCTCTGAGCGAGGCAAACGCCGAACCCGTGATCCTTGACCTTGGACACAATGAATCCTGGCCAATGGTTCATCTCCATGTCCAAATGATTCTCTTCCTCTAAAATTATCAACTGAAGGATCATGATACGGAGATTGAGCAACTTGTCCATAGGCATCAGATCTAATACTGGACCGGTCCTGGAGAAGAAGATGATCATGAAAAGCCCTTATAGAGGCCTGCAATAGAATTTTTACAATTTTAACCAATATGAACCAGTCAATACACATCTTTATATAACCAGATCTTTGACGTGGACTTGGACATGCATCTGTCAGGTCAAACCAAGAACAACAGTGATACTAATAGGAAGTGACTTATTGTGGCAACAAAAGTTTGATTCAGCTGAGAAGAAGAGGCAAAAATTAGAATATGCATATAATTTGATTTGTCGACTTTCCATAATAAATTTGTTTAAATGGATTCTGAGCAAGAATCCCTGTTCCCTGGAGGAAAGAATAGAGAAAGAGGGAACAAATGATTAAAGATAAAATTAATTGTCGAACCCACTACAAAAATGACCTCAACCATGAACCATTACTTCAACATGAGCCGCATTTATTGGAGGAAAAAAGCCAAGATGGTGGTGCATCCAAACACAGTAACATAACATAGGCACAAAAATGAAAGAAGAAAAGACCACATTTTTAAAGTTCAGTCTAGTGCATCAGCAAATCATAGAACAAAAAATAAAATTTCTCCTTGATGGTCTACAAAGACTGTTACCTAGTCTTCCCGAAACATAGAATCTCATTTATTTAGTATTTAAAACTCTTAAGCACTTTAATACCAACAGACATGGAAAAAGGAATTACAATGGTGGAAATCTACAATGACAAACCCAGATCAAAATGCAGGCAAACTTATTAAATCCTTTTTTTTTTTGAAAGGTTGGCATCTTTAAATCACATTCAAAAAAAGTATAAAAAACCTGGCTCTTTCCCAAAATAAAATGCGGTGCATCATGAATGATTACAAACATGAAGCAGATATTTTATAGATTTTCCCCCAGCTTGTAATTACCACAAGTTTTACTTAATATTTTAGAAGTGCTTTAACATTTTCTTAATTATTAATTGCTGGTTGCCATTTATCTTGTGATGGGTTTATCTATTAGTAATGACATAAAGAAGAACATGGTGCAAATCAAGTCTCTTCATTCTGCAGAAAATTGTGAAACACCAAGGACTTCAGAAAAGGGTGCATACTAAAATAATAGAAACTAACCGCACATATAAACCATATTGCACTTCTATAGCAGCAAAGAAACGTCATAAATCCGATTCATAAATGTGCAAGGCAAATATGCTCTACGATACAACAGAAATATAATGAAGAATTGAGAAACCAACTTTGCTTGGTTTTGCATTGTGTCGGTCGTAATCTTTGCCATCATAGGGATTCATTGACCGCTTCTGCTGTTCCACCATTGTTGCTGCTGATAAACAAAAAAAAAAAAAGCTAGTAAACACAATCCAAATGTCAAAAATCAGGACATAGCACAATCTTCAATAGGAGTTATTAAATTTTAAATATAGTACACACTCACACAGATCAAAGCCAGAGAAGAAATTCCCCAAATTATATTGCCAAGCATAATAATGAAACTTTGATAATAAATGACATCCAACTTTTGTTGAAATATGAGATCACAAGATTGCATTCCTCAGGACCTGTTTTTCATTCTCTAAATAATAGACTTGCAGACCAAATTATAAAAGTGAAAACCATATACTTAACTGATAAAGACATAGGTTCTGATGAGCTCAATATAATTATAATAGGCAGAGAATGACATGTAGAGGCAGTAAGAAATCAACACCACAAGACAGAGAACATAAAACATTTGCTTCGCTAAAAACTGAATGAGTATCTACACATCACCGCATCTCATTTCAACATAATATCTGGTAATCAGAAGTGCAGCATTGTTGAAATTAGTCAAACTGCTAGTACCTATTGGCACCCCAAATGCATCAGGTGGCAATGGATCAAATTCCATCCCAAGGATTGGCCCATCCTCCCTCAGTGGCTCCCCCAGCTGTGCTTCCACACACGCAATAGCTCTAAGCTCCATAACTGACTGTGGTGAGGACTCATAGTACCTTCTCATCATCAGCATATCATCAGAAGCTACCTTTCTAGGCTCCGTAAATGGACTAGAACCTGAACCTGACCCAGACCCATAATCACTTCCAGGTTCAGGCCCTACTGCCCGCATTTCCTCCACAGGAGACTCTATCAATGGCACTGCCTTGCGTTTTTGGGCAGATGTCTCCTTTATCTCCTTTGTTTCCTTTGTGTCCTTCGTTTCCTTTTTGTCTTTTAATCTCCTGTGGCAAAACCACATCTGCAATTGCCTATCAGAGAGACCTAACTTCTGAGACAATTCTGCTCGCAACGACTCCGAAGGATATGTCTCCGCTGATTAACCATTAAACACCAAAATCAAACAAAAATAAGCATAAATTTATTATATGAAAAAATCATCCAAAAAATAAATCCTCATGCAATAACATTATATACACATCCAAAACACTTACAAACACAAAATTGAGCAGAAACCAGATTAAAAAAATAAAAATAAATAAAAAAGAACACATACAAGCATAAGCCTTCTCAAGAGCTTCGAGTTGAAAAGGAGTCTTCATCTGACGTTTAGGCTTGCTTTGTCCTTCATTAGAATTCCCGATATTACTGTTATTGTTATTATTGACGTTGTTGCCTCTATTTTGATTCTCTCCTTCTGAATTCGTCTCCATTGAACCGATCGCGATCTCAGAATCCACAAATCGTAAGAATTAGGGTTTCCAAAACAAACAAACTATAAAGAGAACTAAAAAATTTCTTCTTTTAATAAATTCTCTCTCCTCTCTACCTCTCAAGAAAATAAATGTCGTGAAAGTCAAGAAAGAGAAAGGCGGAGAAAATTAACATTACGGTATTATCATTTCTTTTCTTTTTTTGTTCCACAAACAATAATCGAAATTGAATAAATGAGAAATTTGAATGAAAGAACAACAATACAAAAAAATAATAAAAAATGAAAAATGAAAAGGGAAAGTAATACGATAAAGAACAAATCAGGAAGAACAAAAAACAAACAGCGTTCTAAATTGTTGACTAGAAATTGGCTTTCCATTATTATTAATATTTATTTTACTCTCTTTATTATTATTATTAATATTAATATTTTCGTTTTTATTGGTGTTCTTTATTTTTATTTTTGTGTGGGAGGAAAAAACACCAAATTAATTTTCTTTTTTAGTTTCTGGAAACAAATAACGTGTTGTTTGGATCAATATAACGGAGTTATATTCACCTTTTTGCTCATGTGGTGTTTTTTAAATGGGCAAATAAAAAGGTTCTTTCGACTTCGTAAATACAGCCCTCTAAACAAAAAAAAATTAAATTAAAAAACAAAATGTTGAAGGTTGCTTTTAGTAGGAAGGAGGGAATATTGAATAAAATGGCTGGGTTCATGTTGCTTATAGAACATTTTTGGGATCTTCGGCTGCGACAATCATGGGAGGATTACCCGTTTGCGTTTTTGGATGGCCCGATCAAACTCTTGGGCTTTGTGCGCCATTAGTAAATACTGGTTAAAAGTGCAACGTCCATTAGTAAATACTGTTTAAAAGTGCAAAGTCCATAATATCAAAATTTTTACAAAATTTTCTTCAAAAAAATGATAAAAAATTGAAATATTTATATTTTTAAAAAAAGTTATATAAAATTTTTTTAAAAAATATTTTCCTTCAACATTCTGTATATATTATATAAATGTTATATAAAGGTTGATTAAAAGATTTAATATTTATACATCTTGCTATGTTGATCATGCTTTTCTAATTTAAATTTATAAATTATAGCGTATATATCGTGTGTATTATATAAATATTGAATATATATTGTGAACATATTTAGTAGTAACAATGGATTGAATATTTTAGGATACTTGACCCGTCTTGATCTGTTTATATAAAATATGAATAGTTAGTAAAAGAATTTGAACGAATTTGGATGATATTTTTATTATCCGTGATGAGTTCGAGTATAGATTTTTAGGTATCTATTATTCTAATTTGATTGTATATTAATTATATTTTAATTATATATTAATTATATTTTATTTTAATTATAAAATTATATGATATGAAATTATTTTTAATAAAATTGTGTTGATATTAAATATTTATTTATAATTATTTCATTGAAAAATTATAATTTATATTTTAAATTTTATAATATTTTATATTTTTTATATTTAAACAGATTTGGATAGTAAATGGATAATATTAAACAGGTTTGAGAATGGTACGGGTATAACTATAATTAGATTTAAACGAATTTGAATAGTTTAAAAATTAAACGGGTTCATGTTTGAACAATTTTTGCGGCTACCATACTCATTACAACTTCGAAAAAATGACATTCTTTATCATATTTTTAAAAAATTTTACTTTTTACCAGGGGTATTTTATTCATTTTTTTATAAACTCATTATAAATTATGTAAAATTTATAAACTCATTATAAACTCATTGTAAACTAATTATAAACCCATTGTAAACTCTCTGTAAACTAATAAAAATATGATATTTTGGTAAATATTTTATAAATTTTAGTATTTTGATAAATATTTTATAAATTTATTAAATTTAAAATTATTTTTAAGTTTTTTTGTATTTTTGTCAAAAGCTCTTGCAACTTCTCTGTATATTGGGTATATGCTAAAAAAAATTAAACACACATATTAAAATAATAAATTAACTCAAAAAATTAAAATAAAATAAATAAATAAAAAAGAAATAACAATAATAAAAAAACACAAATTGAAAAGGAATAAATTAAAAAATCCACAAAACAAATAAACAAAAAATCATCTTTGAAACATCTTATCAACTATTAAGAATGCATCACCGGAACAATAAAACTTTCAACATTATAATTAAAAAATAATAATAAATAAATAAATAAATATAAATATCTCCACAAAAAATAATTAATATTGAAGATCAAACTAATTTTATGCAAATAGAAAATAAAATAAAAGAAGAAGACGTATAGAAGAGAAAAAGAAAAGAAAGAAATTAGAGGAAAGAAAAAAATATTAATGGAAAGGTATATTTAAAAAAAATAAAATAAATAAAACTAAAAAAAAAGTATAAGGATGAAAGAAAAAATTCAAATAGTAAAATTTAAAAAAAAAGAAGAAGAAGAAGTATTCCATGTAAATTCCTCTAGAATATTTTTACAACTCCATATTAATGATTTTATAGGGCTAATAACTTTAAGAAAAAAAAACTAAATTTATTCCAAAAAAATCTAATATTTTGCCTAATTTTTCAATTTCGTTGGAAATTTTAAATTTTCTTAATTTAATTTCAATTTTAAATAAATTATCATTAATAAATCAAAAAGTATATCTGTAAAGTATAAATAAAATTATATAATTTTAAAGTACACAAGATGTACATAACTAATAAAGTTATCGGATCTCCCTAAATTTTTTTAATACAAACATTGGATAATGATAATATATCACGAGTAATTTAGCTTTCAGCGAGATACTTATTCTATTTGTTATCTGTTATATCCCATACGATAAGGACACATTCATTGGAGAAGGATAAACACCCATTAAACAAATAGCATTTAATAGAGGAGATTAAATAATCTCTATCAGAGAAAGACAAATAAACTCCATTCGAGAAGGACAAATAACCTCAAAGCAAAGAAAGATAAAAATTAATAATAAAAATTTAAATTATATTAAATTTTATTATAAAAAATAAAAAATATGAAAATAAGATACAATTGCTAGATTTCAGATATATATTAATCTAAAAATTATTTTAAAAATAAACTACACAAATAAATATGTAAAATTAAAAAAATAATATTAAAATTTAATAATAAATTAGAAAAAAAGATAAAATAAATGTTGTCTGTCAATGAACTAAGGCAGCCCCATAATCAAACTATAAAAAAAGAAAAAAGTACGAGAGTTGAGAGAAAAATAAGGCGGCTAGGATTCAGAGAAATTTAATTAATTAATGCATTTAGGTCAAATAATTTAATTTCAAGATTATTTAGTTATAGCCAAATTTCATTTCTTTTGAAGGTATGGAAGCTGGCAGAGTAAAGTTAGTGCATTTAGGTCAAATAAAAAAATTGCTATAATTCATTGCTGAAGAATTTAAAAATTGAATTTATGTTGAAATTATGATATAGAATCTAGTCTTATTATTGGTTGAAGAAAAAAAATATATTTACAAGGAGATGTTGACGCCAATTTGGAGAGTTAGTCATAGTTATAAGTAATTTTAAAAATTTTGCTCAAAAAAATTAATTTTAAAAATTGAAATAAATTTGATAAAATTAAAAAAATTAAGATAAAATTAATAATCATTAGACTTGATTTTATATATGCTTATTATATTATTATTTATTGCTATTAAAAAATTATTTGTTATGATTTTATTTAAATTAAAACATAATTGAATTAAGTGATTAGATTTTTCACTATTCAAAGCCCTATAAATTTATATGTGTAAAGGGAGAATATTTTACATTTGAATTATCCCTATTATTTTAATTTTAATTTTCTATATACTTGATAAATTCCTTTCTTTTTTGTTACGTTTTTATAGTATATGGCTTGGTGAAGCACGGAAGAACAAACAAATAAGCAGTTCAATGTTTAAACCTGCTTATTTTTATTGATGATTGGTATGATAAATTCTGAGTTGTAACAGTGTCGTTTCTAAAACTTTAAAAAATCTCAAATTTGAGTTCAAATCAAAATTAAATTTACCAAAAATAAACAAAGATAGCTAGCAGAGTTCCGAATGATACTAATTAAATCAAATTGGTTATACATAGTCATATACATATTCATAACTATTCGGTTACAATACCCTTAACTGAAAAACTGGTACAACTTACAAGTGAATTCTCCAGTAGATACATGGCATACCAATAAGTTATTTACAAATAAATTGTGTTAAGCTCCACATTTGGAAAACTAGGGATTTGAAGTATTTGAATTTAAAATTATCTTCAAATATTGATTTTTCATTTGAAATCATTTAAGTTCATTTTCATTTAAGATGCCCACTATCAGAATAGACCTTTTATAAAACTAAAAAATTTTGTGTTGATTTGTTGCACATAACAGTAAATAAGCTTTTAAGAAGAAAAAGACTCTTCTATAGTTCTAATCAAGGATGCCTGTCATCTTTCATTTTTCTTGCATTATTTGGAGAGATAAAGATATCAAACGATCAATTGATGTAGATTGTTTTCAGCCAATAGTTAGGAGCAAATTTGTGGAAATGTAATCTTATTTGATGATCAGATTGTGGCATTAACTATTCACATGCTTGGTCCTCACTCATTCTGCTAAACTCCCATTAGAGCTTCTGATCATATAAAGCTTGTTCTGAGAGACAGAGCAAGTGATAAAATACATTATTTTAAGCAAAACATGAATCAGAGAAAATTGATGAGAGAAACAAAAAAAGAAACTTCACAATGACAATAGGGTACTCCAATTTGTCATTTTTATCTTTGCAACAGCAAAATAACACTTTCCAAGCAGGCAAGGTTTTCTTCTACATCTATGCTTCTTTCCTTCTCATGCTGCTTTCCTTTGCTGCAAAGAAACCAAATTTAGAGTTATGACTTCTGAATTCTGAGATAAGATTAAATAAAATCTTTACTTATATGCACTGAATAATTTTCCCTTAAAAATGGTACTCACTTGTTTCTCTTCTTCCATCTTGGCCTTGAGGAAAGAGTAGATGGCAACTCCAGCAATTGCAATGCCTGTTCCAATACCGGTTTGTGTTGAAATCTTGTTACCTATAAGGAGATATTATTATGATTTTATGTTAGATGAGAAACTAATGCCAAGAGAAATATATAATGGACAACAAAAAAAATCCAATAGAATAAGATAAATATAATTACCAAAGACCACAATGGAGAAGCCAATCACAAATACACGTTTCAGGACATTGCCAACTGCATGTGTAAGAGGTGCAACCCTCTCCAAAGTGTTGGTAGCCAACTGAAAAATTCAATAGGCAAAAACTCTTTCATTATTCTTCAAGAGCAATATCACATTACATTAAAACAAGTAGCTAAAAGAATAGCATTGTTCATAAAATTGATATATATTCTGAATTATTATGGCCAAATATTCTAGAATATTATGTCACGTTACCTGGTTGTAGAGGTGATAAAACATTCCTACCCAGAAGAGATCTGATATGAACTTAGAAACACCCACTTTAGCAATCGCATCACTAAAACCATGCTTCATCAGTTGAGGTCCCTCCAACTGCAAAAGCAAAACATCACTCGAGCATGAGAAGACTTAGAGATACTTCAGAAGATTGAATGGAAAATACAAATCATGAGCGTATCAATATTTTCTTTACTTACAACAATTGCAGGTGGTATACAAGCAATAAGAGCAATGATGGAAATGTAAGCATAGACATTTGTGCTGTCCATATCAGTCTGCAGAGGGAATAAAAGAACGTGGCAATTAATGCAAAGAGGAATTTTTCCTCAAATCAAATCAGCAATTGATAGGAAATAAAACGAGAATATCATAGAAAATCACCATAGCTTTCTTTGAGTAAATACTTCTGTAAGTGAAGGAGATGTTGGAAATCATAGCACTAATGAAGCCAGTCCAATTGAATGAGAGCTCAGTCAGTGATGCCATGGAGACACCTGCAATCGTCTCATAACTTAAATGTCAGACAAAATGATAGCAAAGAAGGAGCAAGTGCATTTGCAGATATGAATAAAAAAAAGCTTACCAATGACCACAGGAGCAAGTGAAAGCCAAAGAGAAAAGGGGATTGACTGTCCTAAAACGAACTGGGAAGCAGCAGCATTGAAGAAGGGCTCGAGTGCTGAAATTAATGAAACAAAATTACACAACCAATACTTCATTAAGGCAAAAAGAATTTATGAATTATTCCCCAGAATAATTTTCTTATTATATAATATCACCTTTGATTGTGTGGGTGAATGAGACAGCAACTGCTGCAAATGAGACATTACTGGTCACATGGCCTAATGCATGACAAAGTGCCACAGGTATCAACAGCTTCAAGAGGTTTGAGTCAATGGGCTACACGCAAAACACCCACTAGTCACTTATCAAAACACAAGGGCCTAATTAATAATAATTTAAACAATAATATTATTATTGCATACAGACAAATTACCACACTTATTTGTACTCCTCAAGTTCCAATAAATAATCCTTATTAACTGTATATCAACAACTCAAAATTATCCATGAGATTTCCCATTTCCTAAATCAAAATTTAAGATCAAAGATTATGTGGCTCTGCAGATGCTACAGCCAACAGCATGCAATCCAAACTCTTTAATTCACCCTAATTACACCGCAATCGCAATTGTCGTCTAAAGAATACCAGATTAAGAATCAGTTATATATAGAACAAAATGAATTTAATCTATTTAAACAAAAAAAAAGAACGATTTAATGGGCCTATAAGAAAAGGCTTACAGCGCGCTTAGGAAGACCAACAGCCCAGCTCACCAAACAGTATACAACTCCAACGAACAAATGAATCACTGACACGAAACTACATAACCAACCACACACTTTCGTCAAAACCACGCTGCTAGCTTACGCACTTCAAAATCACTGCCTTAAAAGTGTTACTTACTATGGATAAGGAAAGTAATTATAGATCTTCTTGTTAAGTATGTTAAATATCACGTTTAACAAGTACCTGTAAAAAAACAAGGTAAAAAGAAAATCACACAGTAATTTCGTACTAGAGTTTGTTTGTTACGTTAGGTGTGACCCGGCGCAGTTTAGAGAAGGTCGCTTGTAGACTTACCACATAAAGAAGAAAAATCCGGTGACAAGTGCCGGATATTTTTCAAAAAATCCTACTGGAGCATCCCTGAAAAAGTATAGAGTCAAGAAAGTACGAACAAAAAGTCAGAATTCCGACAAGGATAGCGAGTTGACCGAGTCAGAACGGAGGAAACGGACCTCACCCGGAGGAATCGCTTCCCTCAGCCGGAGACGAAGCGGCGGCCAGATTCGGCTTGAGAATCTCCCGTTTTCCAACTGTATAACTTTCCAGGAGCAAAGATGGTCGGAGCTGCCTCCCCCATATGAGGTTCCCTCCTTCACCGACAGCTCCGATTGGTTTCATTGAGACAAAGCTAGTAGTGTTGGTCTCTCGCATAGGCTTCCGTAGGTGAGGCAAGGAGGAGATGGCAGTGTTAGCGCGTGAGAGTATTCGCGATTCCATGGCTGGTGTAGTGAGAGAGTAAGAGAGAGAAAGACGGGAAATGTGCTATCGGTAGCTAAAGTGAGCTCTTACGGTGGTTAGAGAACCGTTTTTCTGTGGTTCTCAAATGGCCAGTCGAGCAGCGGTTAATCACGTTCTGTCTTTATTCAGTTCAGTTGCTATCTCCTACATCGGGAACCACAGTAATACATAGTATCAACATTTGCTATTGCTTTAAAATAGAATCAGAAATCAATAATATCATACTGTCAACGGTGGATAAATGGTAGTGAGAATATTTTGAATTTAGATGCTTCGATGAGAAAATAATTAGTGGAGGGATTTTTTTTAAAATAATAATAATAATAATAATAATGGTATTATTGGTGGGATAATATTGATGGAGAAGGATATGGAGTGGGACCCTCTTATCTTAAGCGAGAGGCTTGTGAAGAGAGGGGATGTCATGTCCATTCCTCTGCCTCTGTTTTTTCAATCTTCTTGTCGTTTCCATTTTGCGTTTCCTTTGTGACGACTTGTTAGTTATTGGTATTATTATTATTTTATTTGAAAGTTTCAATACTTTGATTGACGAAATATTGTTGTAAATTGCATTTGTCAAGTTCTTGGCTAGGGGTTTAAATGAAGAGAAAAAAATGTTATTTATTATTTAGAAGAGAGTGTATTTTTTTTTGGGTTTAAATTAATTTTAATTTATGTATTATATGAAAAAATAAACCATTTATATTGAGGATTGGATATTTTTAAATAAAAAATTATTTATTTATAGTATAGCTTTAAGAATAGAATTCTCAATAATAAAAAAAATAAGTTCTTTATTAATTAAATTAATTCTTAAAATTATAAAGTGTGTATTAGAGTATTGTATTAATATTTTAATGAATTTTTTTAAATTTTTACATATTTAAAAAATTATAAATGTTGTATTACGATAATATACATTCTACTCTAATATGTATTTTATTTTATTTTTTTTTTTGAATAAATAACACATAATAATACGTTCATATATAAAATAGTGATTAGACATATTTTATAATAAAATTATGATAATTTTATCTTAGTAGGCATTCTAAGTTTAGGCAGTAGAAATCTAAAAAAAATATGTTCACTTTTGTATTTGGATACATGCACCTAAAGTAAAGTATTTGAATTTACTCTTTCTAATCTTAGGTGTTACGTATTATCTTTCTGAATTATAGCTGACTTAGCTATTACAATAGATTCACCAGAGACACCTTGCACACTCGCTTTCATGGCTTCTTTTTCTTGATCCTGCAGGTATGCGATGAACCAAATTTTATTATTTGGTACCATTTGTCAGAATTGATAAAAAGAAAATTGTGTTTCTCTTCTATATTTTTGTGGTTGACCAAAGTGCTAGGTTACATTAGATGATTAATTATGAGGTGGAATTTTTTTCCTTTCCTAAGAAAATTTTTTTACTGAATAGATTTGAAAATATTATTTATTTTTACATGGACTTTAATTTGATCAGGAGTCAAGCATCTTGATCAACTGAAAAATCGAAAGCATGCTGAAAAATTAGGTAGAATTAAAGGCTATAGTTCGGTTTAACCCAACAACGACTAAAATTAAAAATCTACTGGTAATTTATTAGTTCGTTTAGAATTTAATATTAGAATTAATTTTGCTAGTACCTAATAAAAATTTAATTGTCATTACTGATGATATGGATGCAAAATTATATAAATAATATTCGATTTTAATGTTATATGAAAATAAAAGGTATTAATTAATAAAATTATAAATAATATTGAAATAGTTATTTATTATTTTTAAAAATTATAATAAATATATTACATGAAAAATAATTTCATTAATAACTTTCATTCTTCCACAAACTCTACCATGGTTTGGATCCTCTTCCTCTAAAAAAAGCCATAAATTTATGGGCAATTGGCAAATGAATTCTTTTGCTCGAAAAATCATAATTGCACGTCTCTCGCATTCATTCACCGACTATTGTTATTCGGTTCATGCTTGTTTGATTTGGATTTTTGAATTGGGAATTTATCGTGGATTTTTATAATCTAATTAGACTGGATTGTTAATGGTTATGTATTCTAACCAAACTTAACTAGATGCATTATTATTATATCTACTAAATAATTATATAATATTTATATAATAAAATTAATTTTTTAACTTTATTTTTTACTTATACAGCATGTAAATTTATTTATGAATAAATTTAATAATTTTTGTTAATATATTTTTATATTTTTTATATTTTTTTATATTTTTTGTGAATGTTTATTTATTATATTTAATTAAAATTAATATTTTTATAAAAATTAATAAATTTTATATGTTGAAAAATAATTTAAAATATTAATTTTTATTATTTTATTAGAATATTTTTTATTAACAGTGAAATTTAAAAAAATAAAATTTAAAATAAAATATTAATTATAGTAAAAGAAAGAATATTTTTTAAAAAAATTATTTTAGTAAAGAGTGAGATATTTTTAAAATTATACTTTAATTTTTTTTATAAAAATTTAAATATTTTTACTTTTTTATAATATTTTTAAATAAAAATTATTTTTAAAGTACTTTTGTAAATATCCCTATCTTAATCAACAATATTTTTGCATCAAAAGTTAACAAAATTTTAATAGATAATCTAATTATATTATTTTAATAAAAAATAATTACAATAATTTAAAGCGTGACAGAAAGTAAAAAAAAGTTAAACCAAAATAAATATTGATGCAACTATTCACCGGAGCTCCCAAATGCACAGTGCCTTTTTTTTTTTTATCAATATAAGAAAATTTTCATTAACAAAACATGTTAATAAAACATAATAAAGGGATCACATGGGCAAGAAATTACTTCACAAAATTATTTTAATAATTAACTGCAAAATATTTATATTAAGTAAGTGACAAAAACATATATTTATCTATTTTCTTTTAAAAAATTAATTTAAAAAATTAATTTTAATTTCTCTCACACATTCATACAGTTAATTTTGTAAATAGAAGAATTTAAAATTTTATATTTCATTTAAATAATCAAAATTAAAATTAAGAATTTTCAATATGAAATTCAAATTCCACCATCAACACAACTTTTGTATGACTTTTAGATGTTAATTATTGTTTATTTGGTCAAATTGATTGTATTTATTTATGTATTTTGTTGTTTTATATTTTTCAGCTTAAAAATAAATAAGAATATAAATTTATGTATATCTTTAATGTGATTTTTTTTGTCATTGTTTGTTTGACTTTGATCGAATCAAATCGATTAAAGTGCTTTGATCAGCGAACCGATCAAAAACAGACCCGGTTTTGAAAACATTGCTTTGATGCAACATCGCCAGCCCGATATTTTCTCCAGGTCGTCACCTAACCTGATATAACAGTTGATCGTCCCTCCACTTCCACTTCCCAACTATCCAAACAGAAAAAACTTATAGTTCCAAGTCCTTATGGAAAAATCCATCTTTTTTAGCTAACTAATAGGCTCATTCTATCTCAGTAGCTTTCTATTAGTAGATGTTTGCTTGTTTTCAACATTTTGCCGCGTGCGCTCCATCTGTTCGATAAAATGCCTAAAGGAACGGTATCCTTCCTTGATCTTCAATTTGATCTCTATAAACCCTAGCCTCATCGTCTAATGTATGCTTCGTTTATTGTTTTAGGTTTTATGAATTATCAATTGTGTAGAACTTAAAAAAAAGTGAGGTACTGGTGAGAAAAGGAACATGAGGTTATGGGTGTGAAAACTTTGTTTAAATGGTCGAAACAAATCACTCCTGCTCAAGTCGAGCAGCTGATAAGGGCGGAAAAGGATGTACAGAAAGCTATACTCGTATTTGAATCTGCCACAGCTGAGTATGGCAATGGTTTTAGTCATGATCATAACACATTCGGTGCTATGATCTCTAAGTTACTCTCCACGAACCAGTTTAGGCCAGCAGAGGAGGTGCTCAATCGAATGTTGAAGGAAAAATGCAACATCACGGAAAATATATTCCTTTCCATTTGCAGAGCCTATGGCAGGGTTCATAAGCCGTTAGATTCCCTTAGGGTTTTCCATAAGATGAATGAATTTGAATGTAAACCTTCCCAAAAGTCTTATATCACTATATTTGCTATTCTTGTTGAAGAAAACCAGTTAAAGATTGCAATGAGGTTTTACCGGTATATGAGGGAGATAGGCATTTCACCTACTGTTTTATCTCTTAATATACTGATCAAAGCCCTTTGCAAGAGTGATGGAACTATTGATGCCGGTATCAAGATTTTTCGTGAGATGCCCAATCATGGGTGTAATCCAGATTTATATACATATGGCACATTGATCAATGGTTTGTGTCGATTGGGGAAAACTAATGAAGCAAAGGAGTTGTTTAATGAGATGAAAACAAAAGGTTGTTCGCCATCTGTTGTTACATACACTTCGTTGATACACTGTTTATCTCAGTCCACGAATATAGATGATGCTATGGGATTGCTTGAAGATATGAAGACTGAAGGTATTGAGCCAAATGTGTTTACTTATAGTTCTTTAATGGATGGTCTTTGCAAAAATGGGCGTTCTTCTCAAGCCTTGGAGGTACTGGGGACAATGGTTAGTAAACGCCATAAGCCTAATATGATAACTTATAGTACCTTAATTAATGGCCTTTGTAAAGAAAGGAAACTTCCTGAGGCTGTGGAGATGCTTGACCGGATGAAGCTTCAGAGCATAAAACCTGATGCAGGGCTATATGGGAAGATCATAAGTGGATTCTGTGAAATTTGCAAGTTCCAGGAGGCTGCAAACTTCCTTGATGAGATGTTAGTTGAGTGGATTTCTCCAAACAGATTAACGTGGAGCCTCCATGTTAGGATTAATAATATGGTAGTCCACGGCCTTTGTACTGATTGTGATAGAAATCGAGCCTTTCAATTGTATTTGAGTATGCGTGCTAGAGGTATCTCAGTTGAAACTAAGACTTTTGATTCTCTGGTGAAATGTTTCTGCAATAAAGGTGATCGACATAAAGTTGCTCGCATTCTTTATGAGATGGTGGATGATGGATGTGTTCCCGACAGAGAAACATGGACTGCTGTGGTGTGTGGATTCTGGGATCGAAGAAAGGTGCGGGAAGCTTCTGAGATGTTAGCAGTTAAGCTGATGAGTGAATTGGGGTAGCATATGTCGCTTACATACAAGCATCACCGTTTTAATTTGAAAGCAATACTGTTGAGTTAAAAACACAGATTTTAATGGCTGTGGATATCACTGCCAAGGGAGGACTAACAAAGATTAACAAAGGTAAGCTGTTCTGTCAAAGGTGTTTTTTGTTGCTTTCATGATGCAGTCACTTGCTTTTGTGTGAGAGATATCTTCTATATACAGTTAGAAAGATGAGGAGGATCAATGGTCTTGTAGGCCTCTATCAATGGCACCCAAAAAGTTGCTGAGCCACTATAGATCATGTGGTTTAGTTACTTTTTTAGTTGGCTGCTGGGGCTTCATTAATTAATACCATGAACTGATAAAGCTGAAGATTTTTCCCATCGGGTTCAGCTTCAGGGAAACCTACAAAATAAGGAAAAAACAATAAAAATGGGTTACATGGGTATAGGAGGGTTTTTCAAGGAGCTCACTCTGAATTTCACTGTCAATGGATTAAATAGGTTTTTTCCCCCCTTGTTATTACTCCTATTATTTTAGAGTTGTTTGTGGAGATATTCAATATTAATTAAGTCACTATTAACATTCCTAACCTCAACAAATGATCTTTGTCTGTAATAGCATAAATTAATAATTGCAAACTCACGAATGATTCGGAAAGCATCCATGAAAATGGCTCATTTTCTTCTTTTATTTATGCAGTGCAACATGCGTCCAAAAAGATAAAATCTCAATTAGGCAAATTTTTATTATGAAATATAAGTCTGTTTCAAAATATTGGAATGAATGTTTACATCTTAAAAGACATAAAGAAATAAGATGAAGTCAAACTAAATTAAAACTTAAAATTAATTTTAAATTTAGAAGTGGCTTAAAAACAATCTAAATAACTAATTTTAGAGTTCGATACAAGATGAATTAAAGTTGACGATTAAAACATCCGGAAATATGAAACAAACCTCATAATTTATCTTGAATTAAAAGTTCAACTATCAATAAAATTTTCAAAATCACTCAATTTTTTTTTAGAATTCAATTGCTCTAGAAATTGCAAACTGCTTGATCTACATCAGTTTTGCCGCAAAAGAACAAGAAAAGAACATATGACAATGCAAATTAATCCTCGTTTTTGAAATTCTTTTTATATTTACTGTTTTTTATTATTGTCTTCCAATTTTACTCTTCTCCATTAATTGGCCAATAATTGGAGGGCCAAGCAGGACTAAGAAATTGATTGATTTTGTTACTGTACAACAAATGCTGGGCATTAGGTAAGGAATTAAGTAAAGGAATGATATTTATTCACAACCATTATACTCTTAGAATACAAATGCTACATTATCATTTCATATTATCTTTTGGTTTTCTTTCATAATCATTTATTTTTTAAAATTATTTCATTATTTTAATTATTCACAATACACATTACATGTTAAATATATATTATTTCTTAAAAATCATTTTATTATTTGAGAAAATAATTTATTAATTTCTGAAAAATAAGTTTTACTTTCTGAAATAATTTATTAAAAATATAGATAAGTAATATTTGGTGATAATTAAAAAGGATTGGCTACATTAATGACTAGACGGTCCAGCCCCTCATTAAACTGCCATTGTTGTGGATGCCCTCAGGCTGATCATTAAGAGATGGGAAAGCCAAGTCCATGGCGGTTGGTTGGGTAAAGAACAAACAAAGCACTGAAAAAAGTACCAATCGCAACTGGCAAAGATGCCAGCATCCAGTGAGTGTCGACTGAGGGCATTGGATAGAAGCAATCCATCAGAAAGTGTAACTGCTCCAAATACTAGCAGAGTCATGAACGCTGGGCATGCGCGAAATCCGCAAGCTGGAGTTTGAAGCAACTTCAGGTGAAAGTGATTTTGAACCATCAATGACCCACAAGCCACGGATTGTTGCCAACCCATAACAGACATCCCCATTCTTGTCGTTGTAGCATCAGATAAGCTTAACAGGAAACATAATGTCTCAGAGTTGAAACCAGCAGAGTGAAGATCCTGTCTAATGTGTGGCAGTGACCCTTTTCTGTACAATGGGTGAGAAAAGCTGGTAAGGTCATTTGTGCTTTTCAATGTCCTTCTAACAGCTTTCTTTTCTTGAGAAGCTCTCTCTGCATGATCAATTTCAAAAGCAGGCCTAAAACAAATAATAATAATAATAATAATAATAATAATAATAATTTATTAATTTATTAAAATTAAAAAATATATATATATATTTAAAATTGCTAACATATTCATTTAAGGAACACTCACAAATATTTTCTATTTTATTTTTTTATTACTAACGAAAAATTTATCAAGACTTCTTTTAAGATTATATTAAATTTTCAAAACTTTTTTTTTTTGAAATTTTGAATAGCCAAATTCATATATTCTAATTGACATAGTTAAATTTTTATGAGTTATAAGAAAATAAACTTATAACAATAAAAAATATTTTGGAGGCCTACTACGTTTTAAATTTATATTTTGTAATTGATATAATTTTGATCAATAATTTATTTAAATTTTTTTTATTAAATGGTGAGGCCTATTTTTATTCTGGAGGCCTAGCCAGCCCTGATTAGAAGCTGCAGGTAGTTCTTGGATGAGCAGGAAACTAAAAGTAAAAAAAAGTTCTATGCTGATCAATACAGGAATCAGTGAAAGAGAATTTCAAGTTGGAGACATGGTTTATCTAAAGCTCCAACCATATCGATAGACTTACATTGCCGTTAGAAAACATTTGAAGCTAGCAGCACAGTACTATAGGCCAATATGAGATGTTAGAGAAGGTTGGTCCGGTGGCTTACAAGCTTAAACTTCCTCCTACATCAAAAGTCCACCGTATTTTCCATGTGTCTCTTCTCAAAAAGAAAATAGGAGCTAAATCAGTACCTATGACACAATCACCAAACACGCACCAAGGCAAAAGTTCATCACAGCTCCTGTGAAATTTCTAAATTCCAGAGTTAACTTAAGATGAGACTAGCATATTCAACAGTTGCTCATTAAATGGAATAATCTTCCAAGCATCGACTCTAAGAATATGTAGTCTATATACAAGGCCAATTCCCAGATGTTATCCATTCTTGGGAACAAGAATGGTCTAAAGAGGGGGGAATTGTTATGCATGGTAGGCAAGAGGGAAGAAAAAGGATGGATTCCATTGAGTAAAATGATAAAAAGAACATGTAACCAACTCCTCTATTCTGCTCCTAGCATTCTAATTTATGAGGCAAAGAGAGCATTTAGTTAGATTTTCCTTTATATACATGTATTGAACGTAGACTGAAATCCAATTTATTATGAAATAAAAATTTCTTCCAACTAAATTCCCTTTTCTGTCTCTCTATTCTGCTCCTATCTTTCTGGACTCTTTTCTCTAAATCCTTTCATCTCCTAGCATTCTTCTCACATTTATTCATTATTCTAATACTACTGATTCCAAAACTAACAGCTTTTGAAGGTAGAACTAGAAATAGAACTCCTCTATTTAGCTTGGAATGGTATTTTTTCTTTCTTTTCTTCAGCTTGTTATCTTGCTTATATTTATCTTCAGCTATGTATAATGCAAATAAAAAAAGGAACCTTAATGAAATATGGTATTTTCATGAAGCAATAGTATGCATTGCTTTAACATATTAAATATAAATACCTTTTTTATTCCCCATTTCCATTTTCAATATCCTTTTTTATTTAATACACAAGTAATAACTCAATTTTAAAGAAAAAAAGAAAAATATCATAAAAATAATTTTCTATAATACAATGAAACTTTAGAAAAATTAAAAAACATTTTCATTTGAAAATTGTGATAAACATGAAATTTTTCAAAATTTCATTTTCTTGAAATAATTTTCCAGAAATCAGACATCGTTACTAATCAAAACCTTATATTCACATTCTTTTACCCAAGAGCAAAAACTGTTGGGATCATGTATTTTACATATCAAAATACTAAAATAGTAAAGGTTGTAACTAATGAATGATGCTCACATTGATGGCGCACTTCTTTTTTCCCAAGCACTAGTCATGAACTATTTTTTTAACACTTTCTTCAGCCCGTGTCAATGCATCTGTGAGTATATCAATTGTCCAATCCTTCAAATCTTGCTGCAAATAACAAAAGAAAAACTAACTGAAAAAGCATGAAATATAAAAATTGGTTTGGAGTCTACATGAGAAGACCTTAACAAGAGAAAACAGTTCTACTCTTTTTTTTTATTGGATAACAGTTCTACTCTAATCTAATTGCATAACAACAAAAATAAAAACTTAGCCCATGTGATTTTAACAATAGAATAATTTCTAAAAATCAATTCTTAAAATATAATTTCAGTATGAGATGTCAGATTAACAGGACTAATAAAAATTATTTACCGTACTGGTTCCTAGCATGAAAATGCCATTGCCCCCACAGTCCACCTTCCACAGACCAATCGATGTTGGGAAATATAGTCATATAACAATGTTTGAAGTTTTGAGATTTAATAATTTAAATTCCTGAAGTTTATAATGCAGGAAATCACTTAGGCTATTGAATATTGACGGTTTGACACAGATGAATGAGACAAGAGAACTCAGAATGAAAGCACGTTAAAGTAGTCACCCAGAATTGTGAAGCTAGTACATTTATATCTACATTAAGAAATAAGAAAGAGATTGATGTATCTAACAAAGAATTCTCAGAGCTTGTTTTAAACCATCACCTATCACCTAATTAGGTCTCTTGAAAGGCTGGAAAAGAGATTTCAGAAGTTTTGCATAGACCATTCTAAAGCAACACATAGAACAAAGTTCAGAAACACATGGGAACAGTTATGATTCTACAACTACTATGCTACCAACAAAATTTTTGCAATTTTAAATGACACCGGATCGATGTAACTATTGCAAACAAAATGAGCTAAAATTTTGAAGTTGCAAGAGTAGAGTAGCGTCACGTTAAGTTTTCACATACATATGTCACATATGCAGAAGGGAATTCATTAGATAAAATGAGGTGAAGAAATAGACCTTTTTGCAAATTATGGAAAACATATGACCTAATATTCAGATTCTACGTATAACTCATGGAGAAAATAAGCTTGGAAACTTCCATAATTTAAAGGGTAACTAAATCACAGGAATTAATTACTAGCTAATACAATATATGCCTTAGTTTAAGCAACTAGTATAAATAAGCATTCCCTTAAGCAACTAGTATAAATAAACATTCCCTCGCTTGTACGTGTTGAGATTTGACATCTTGATATATGAGCTGCATAATCATAGTATCTTACAGCAGAAATTAAAAAATCCAGCACAGAGGTTGTAAACAGTAAATAAATGTTAAATATATTATTCAAATTCATTTCTCTAATTAGGAGGAGAAAAGGAAGAAAAAAAAAGAATATAGTATGCAATTATACATCCCAAACTTTATTGTGATTCCTCAAATATCAGCCATCATTATGGCATCTTGTTCATTGATTAACTATTAACTAGCTGCTAAAGAAAAAAAAAATCCATTGAATTTCCACAAAATTATAAAATATCACAAATACTTGTAGTTTTTAACAATAAGAAATTCAGACATTTCTGAAAAAAAATGAAGTGACAAAAAGAATAGTAACCTCACCATTCGCAATGATTCTCCAGTTCTTATTCGTGCGCTTGGACGAGCTAGTTTGGATTCAAAAGGTGTCCTTGGCCTCACCTCTCGAATTTCCTCCCACTCTTCACGAGTAAGCATCCTTACTGTGCCTTGACCAGGAGGAGCATTCTTTATTTTGCGTTCAATCATTTCTTGAGATTTTGAGTCATCATACTGTAATGGCATTAAATCAATTGCACAAATCACGAGATGGCGTGCAAATGTCTCAAAACTAAATCAAAATCAACGTTAAAAAAAAGATTATTTTCAGTGCAAGCATAAAATTTCATTAGTGTGACTAACTTTAGGGTATTTTTTCACCCTTCCTTTTAGTTGAGAGGCAATGTAATGGGACAGAATGTTGGATAAAGACATAGCATTCCAATGTGAAGCCCAATTAGTCTTGGAATAGGAGAAAGGTGTTCAATTTTACAAGACTACACTAAAATTCATATAATCGGTGGTGTATAACCAACTTGCTATAAAGTTTAGGCCTTTAAATTTGCAATAGAGCTACATGATAAGAGAATACAAAAACTTAAATCCTGTTGAATCATCGTATTCTTGTTTTATTTCGTGCAGAATAAAATAAACTTGTAGTAAAAGTAAAATTAAAATATTAAGCTATTCATCAAATGATAAGCAAATATAGTTGATACCATTTGTTTACATAAAAATAATAATTAAAAAACCAATATAAAGCATTCACTATTTAAAAAAGAAGAAAGGTAATTAAATGTTAAAGTTTCCAGATCATACCATCATGAGGAGCTTTGCAAAGAGTGCAGTGCCAACAACAGTGAGAATCATTGGCATAGTTGCTGTGTCAAGAAATGCCTTTGATTCAGGAACCTCAACAAACACATAATCCTTATGGTTCTTCTTTTTCTTCATCTTCCCCAACTCAGCAATCCTTCTCTTCAAGGTTTCCGAGGGAACATCATGAGACCATGTACGCAATCCCCTACGACATATAAACAGAGTTTCTCTAACTCCATACATTATAAGTTGAGTAGAAGAGATTCAGATTGTTAATAGGCAAAACTTCTCCAATTATTCTCTAATTTCCTATGTGTGAAAGAAAGGAAAAGGCTAATATCAGATTAAAATGAGTATTTGCAGACTAATTACTTTGAGATTTGATCACCCAGAGGTGGGTCTAATAATGGAATATTCTTACACAAATCTTAGCAAACGTGACACAAAACCCATATAGATTAGCTATTATTATTCTCCATGTTGAGTGGTTTAAAGTTTAAACATGACAGAATACATTTATGGTAGACGGATCTGGGATTGCATCGGGCATTTAAAACTTCAGAAGTTGTTGCAGAAGGATAGCTAGTTCAGACTGAATTGGATCGTTCTGAACAGAATTCATGTCCAAGTTAGAGTTGGCTTGACTCAATATTATATAAGCTAACACCTGTTCACCCTACAAACATAGTCTTATTGGGCTAAATGCGCCCAAAACCAGCTCGACTTGCATCAACAACAATAACAACAACAACTAAGCCTTAGTCCCAAACAAGTTGGGGTCGGCTATATGGATTCTCAACAAAATAAGCTCAAAAGACACCAAAAAAGATACTCCAGCCTTAGACCCCTTCTAAGACACGGATTTTAAATCTCCATTCAAGTCTGTCATTAATCAAATCCGCATCAAGATCTAAGGCACGTAAGTCTCTCGACTTGCATCAAGAATTTAAATTTAAATAAAGCAGTTTTTCCCTCATCTTCCCCAACTAAGCTACTCTTCTCCTCAAGGTTTTCGTGACACTATCATGATAAAGTGTACGCAAACCCCTATGACATAGAAATGTAGTTTCTCTAAACCCCATACATTATAAGTTGAAACAAAAACTATACAGTGTTAATGGGCAACACTTCTCTAATTCTTCTTTAATTTCCTGCATGTGGAAGAAAGTAGAAAGCGAAAAATGAGTATTTACATACTATGATCACCCAAAATTAGGTCTTGTTAATGTAATCCCTGAACGATATGTATACGTAACAAATCAACCCAAAACCCATATTCATTAGCTACTACTCACTTAGTCAAATCTAATTAATTCATAAAACACATTTAAATTCAAATGTAACTACAGTTTTGCAACGAACGAAGCACTTCAGATCAGAAATTTGTAACTAGATTCAACACTTAGGTAATATGACGAATATTAAGATGAAGGAACAAAATAAGCTCCCAATACAGCAAAACCAAATTGAGATTTTTTTTTAAAAAAAAAAAATCAGATTAAAGAAAAAAATCCGAAATTTGAGATTGAAAAAAAAATGCAAGTTTTATATAGGCACATTAAAAAGGAAAAAATTGACAGTAAAAAAGAAAAAGGCAGAGCTTGCACTAACCTGAATTAAAGGAGAAAGAGTAAGAAATGTGAATTGGTATTTGATATTCGGTAATGTTAATCAAGTGTTTTTCTGGGAGCAGATCTAACAAATAAATAAGGAAAACAGAATGAATGAGGCAGAGATTGACACTCTGTTTGCATTGGGCTAAGAAAGGGGACGGGAGGGTATAAGAAAGAAGAGTAGATTTTTTATCCTTAATTGGAAAGAAGTGCGTAAATTAAATAGAGAAAAAGAAAAGTAAGCCTTTTTTTTCTTCGTATGCTTGAAATAGTGAAATCAAATTAAGGTGCTTATGGTTCTATAATTACATAAACCAATTTATCCATTGATTAAAAAAGAAATAAAAATCAAGAATCAATAACTGTATATTATTCTAGTTAAAAAAATAACCGTATATTATTTATTGAAAAAGAAGTAAATAAATCAAGAGATGTCAGATGTAAAATACGCCAATCAGAGAAAAAAATAAAAATAAATACAGTACTAAAAGAAAAATAAATAAATAAGTAAGAAATGGACGTTATTGATCATAACTAAAAGCTAGCAGAATAATAAACTAAAATCTAGCAGGAATTAGAATTATCATTGAGAGAAAAGCTAAAACTACCACCAGTATGTGTTATCCTAACCACATATGTCAATGCAACAACAGATTAGCTACATTTCTATTATCATCTATTTATGCACTTCAAGAATTAAAAGTTGATATAAAAAATAAAATAATGAATTTTTTTTATAAAAACTATAAGAAATAATTCTTAAAGAATAATATAAAAAATATATAAGAAATTAAAGAATATTTGATGTGGTTGGCTGCCTGCCATCTGGAATTGCAAACAAAATTATTGGCATTGAAGGTCTGACAAAAGGAAGATCACATTTAAAATAGCACTTTCTCTCTATCTGCATTATCTGCCCTGCTTCGAATTTCTCATGTTTGAATCCCTTATTGCTTTAATCTCCTTCTTAAAGCACATCAAGGAAATTCTCTCCTTCATCCAAGTGCATCCACAACAATTCAACCACCAACCAATAATTTAATTATATATACCAAAATCCAGTATTTTAATGCATAGAACAATGCCAAAAGCAAGAGAAAAGAAAGATTTCAGTTTTCTAAGATAAAATTAAACAAAATCTGTAACTGATTACAACTATTAAAATTTAGGAAAATGCATAAAAATTGATTTCTGGACATTTAAATAGCTCTATTTGCTGTTCTATGGATGAAACATAATTAAAAAATAAATAAAATCCATTTATTTCTTTAGATGTTAAAGAATCATAAACAAATTGGTTATAAGAGAACTACAAAAATCAGAAACTCGATGAACAGTGATTACTGCACTTAACAATAAGTTGCTTCCTTCTCTCTCATTATAATCACATACACAACTAAGCAATTGCAAATTGCAAATTCTATCCTCAAACAAATAAGAACAAAGCAATAGTTTACCCATAAAATAAGAACAAACAAATAAGAACAACCAAAAAATTGGAAAAGCTAGCAATTTGATTATCCAATGCTACCTGAATATCCAGCAAAGAGCGTAGTCTTGCATGCAAAGCATAGGTACCATCAACTATCACCTAAGAGCAAGGTGTAGAGAAATGAACTCCATGTAAGCATTGGTTACATAGCAACTATTATTACACTAACTTACCACTCCAGATGCAGCAATTTTTATAGCCTTTGAATCAATACGTCTCTTTTGGTGGTAATCAAATATCGGAACCGAGGTGTTCTTTCCATTTATCAAATCCTATTTTCAACATAAAAGCTCAAATAAGTAAACATGAGAACAACAGTACATACACCTTAAAGCGACATATGTTGCTGTAAGTCATTATATGTAGCATTTACATTTAGGCTAATTGATTTTATCATAATCAAGCCTATGATGCACTTAAAATTCAGTCCATATATGTTTAATTTTTTTGGAGAACTACAATGATAGTCAACATAAGAACTGCAGAAATATTTCATTTAGTATTCCAGTAGCATGCAACATGAAACATATGAGCACCACTATTAGGAAATGAAAAGCAAATACAAACTTCAAGATTTTGGACTAATGCATCAAAATCAATAGAATCAAAATCATTCCTATCATCATCATCATCACAGAACAGATTATTCTCTAATTCGATCCGATTTGAAGTTTAAAATTCTGAGTTCAATTGGTATTCTCCTTCTGTTTCTTTTCCCAAATGTCAGTGCTTTATCAGCAAAAATTTGAAATAGGTAAAAGCTAAAACTATCAATTAAGGCTAACGAAAAGCCAAACCCAGTAGGACAAATGCAAAAAGCTTGAATTGCATTTTCATAGCCACCAAACAAAACCCACAAAATAATAAAATTTTTCCATTTCCATTAACAGAATTTAACAAATTAAGAACTGGGAACCGAAAATTTGGAGCTGTTACCACCAATTCCAACATTAATTTCAGAGGTTCCCCACCTTAGCATGAATGAAATCAAGGATAGAAGAGAGATATTTAGAAACAGAAATAAACCCTTAAACGAAGTAATCCAAACCTGATTTCAGTCGAAGGCGGCGGTAAATATTCAAATCTGGACCGCTGGCTTTTTGGGAGAGCAAAGCTACAGAGAGAAAAATATATCGATAGTCCTTCAGTAAGGCCAGAGAGAAACAGAGGAATGGACGTTATTTCTTCATGGGAGGGCAAAAGACAGAGGGAAAAATTAAGATTGAGGAAAAAATTAAATAAATAATAAAATAACGAAAAAAAATTGGAAAAGCTTTCATTTCGAAAATTTGCGATGTGGCAATAGGAGAAGGATAGCTTTTTTATATTATATATAGATAATGATTTAATTTTTTTTTGTCTTTCTAAATTAATTTTTTTTATTTTAAGATATGATTAATATTTTTATAATTGTAATATTTTTTATCTTTACTTTAGTGAATGCACATTTTTTATTTTTTTTATTTTTTTTTCTCTTTTTAAATGAGCTTTCAACTCACCTCATTATGAGAAACTGTTGAGTCATAGATTTTAAGGTTTCATTTTTTTGGCTGTTAAAATTAAAATTATTATTAAAATAAATATAAATTTTAATTTCGTTCTATTCATTTGTATATATATTTATATATATTATAACTAATATAAAAATATATTATAAATGATATAGGATTAGTTTGATAATTAAAATTTTCATTAGTTAAATAAGCAAATAAATATTTTTTTATTTTTTATTTAAATTAAAAAAAGTCCCCTACATTATTGCGGGTATCCTTACTATATATATATATATATATTAATTTCAAATCTTACACTAATATTAAGCAAATAATCATTTTTCCAAAATAAAATACTCCAAAATTGGTGATAATATTATTCATCATATTATAAAATTTTAATATTATATTTTTAATTTTTCTAAGGTGTTCATAACTATTAAAATATATAAAAATATAAAATACTAAAATATATTTTTATAAATTTAAAATTAAAAATTATATTAAGGATTAAATTAATTTTTTATTTGAATCTAGAAAAAATCTGCACGGGTATTATTAAAGCATGTGTTAGTATTAAATTTATAAAAATATTAAATTGTATTAATATAAACCATATATATTTAATATGTATATGTTATTTTTAATATTATTTTAAAAAAATTGTATTTTTTTCTAAATATATAAGATTGTATAATATTATTTGCCACTACAAATCAACTAATTTGACAATTAATATAAAATCAAAAAAATAATGAGAAATACACTTAGAGACATAAATTTAATTAGATAAGAAAAAAATAATAATAATAATTAAAAAAATAAAAGGACATAAATTAAGAAAAATAATGTAAAAAGCAACAAAATAATATAAATTTAAGAAAAATAACGTTAAAAGCAACAAAATAATATGAATTAAAAAGAATGATTTTTTAACCTATATTTTTCTCCCTATTTATATCTCAATGCCATTTTTTATAAATTATTTACAATTTATAAAAGAATATTTCATATTATACCTTTTATCAACATCAATCTTGAGAAATATATAGGAGGTGTTTGATTTAGCTGTTTGATGCAGCTGATAGAGGTTTGAACCCCAAACAGCAGCTGTTTGGTAAAATTTGATGTTTGGTAAAATTTTAAAACAGCAGCTGATAGCTGTTAGGAACCCCAAACAGCTGCTGTTTCAATAAGCTCCTACTCGGAGCTTTTTCATATCAGCTGATAGCTGATTCATATTAAGACTATATTAACCCTATTAAAATAAAATAAAAATTAATATTTATTAGATAATGATATGCTTATTGGTAATTTTACATTCAAACTGCAACAACTATTGTATTTTTACCAAACACTAACCCGAATCAGCTACCAGCTATCCGCCACCAGCTATCAGCAACCGCTACCTGCTGCTATAAACAGCTAAACTAAACAGGCTCGTAATATATAAACTACTTCAAGAATAAAATTCATATCGATAAAAATTCAAGCACTAGCTTGGTTTAAATACAAGGAGATCATGGACTTTACAAGCCATTATTAAGTTATTTTCAGAGCTTCCCAATGAAATTAAGTGATCAAGAAGGTGCAGAAGAAGAACCGAAGAAGGCAGCAACTGAAAAACAGCCTGGAGATTAAGCATTATGAAGAAACTCCAAATGGAAGCAATGCAGCAGCCACAATTCTCCCTTCTTCATTCAGTATGTTGTAAGTTGATGCAGCATTCCTCGAGTCAATAGCTTCGAACTTCATGCCAGTAGATCGAATGAAGCGCCTGAGTTCTGGATCTATTTGTTGAATTTGCCTTCCACAGCCAAGAATAAAAATCTCCGGTATAGGCCGCACAATTTGGAAAATGGATAAGCTTTCAGGAGTAATATGAGACAAGCGGTCGGGAGACCAAGATAAAAGCAAGTTGCCTACGCAAAGCAAGCTACCTTCGTATTCAACCCCGTTCACTGTGAAACCAGTGTCAGTATACCCTTGAAAGCGGAGTTGGTCCTGAGGAACGTTATCTATTAGATTGATTTGATCGTAGAGAGAGAAAGCGCGTCTCAACGATGGCAACCCTCGATTCCCACCCTCTATTGCGGTCTTCGGGGACTCCTTGCGCATACTTCGTATCAGCTTCGGCAATGTTGTCACCGTTCTCTGTCGTATTATTGCCATTTCTTTTCCTTTTCACTTCCAGTTCAGGGTTCCACCCCTACACCACAAGGGAAAAGGAATTTTCTTTTCTCCCATCAAATAAGATATTTAATTAAACGAGTATAATAATATGTTTCCGAATTTGATTTAAAACATGAATTATAAATATATGTTGGAGATAATTAACGATATAGTAATTAAATTTTAATGAGTGAATCAATTAATTTAAATTAACACAAGTTGAATTTGTCATCAATCTCAGGGTCTGTTACCCACGAAGCATTGATCTCCAAATGATAGGCAAGCATCAATATTTCATTTTACCCAATAATTACAATCAAAATTGATGGACAAGAAATCAATATTTCATTCAATACCCAAATGCAAATCACTATTCCATATTCAGATTTGAAAAAAAAAAAGAGAGAGTAAAATTTATGTCGAAGACCAATCTAGAGAGAGGGAAGAGCCAGTGAGTCCAACCCACGCAGCTCTCCCTGACCCATCCTCGGCGGCCACCAATTTAAAAAAGAATAAACTTATGGAATTTAAAACAAGCGCACAAAAAAGAAATCAGGGGAAACTCACCAAATCGAAAATTTTGATTTCCGGTGAATCTGACACTGTGATCAAGAGGACAAGCTTGAATGCCGATGATGAGAAAGAACCAATCTGGTTTCATTTCGTTTTTTTTAAATTATAACTGAACCGATTATCAAACAAATGGAGAAAGAAATAATAACGGAACAGATTTGAAAAAGTAAATAAATACCTGTAGAGCGCAACCGGTAGAAACTAATAAAGAGAACAGACGAGAATGAAGGAAGGGACAATTGATTAAAGAAACCCTTAATTACAAGGGACCAAAACTGGGCTTATCAAGTTTGGGCCAATGAAATGGAAGTATCTAATTTATGTAATTTTTATTTTGTATTTGGTTGTATAAAAATTTTAAAATAGTTAATTTATTTAATTAAAAATATTATATTTATTTGTAATTAATTTATTATAAAATAAAATATTATGTTCATTAAACTTTATCAATCAGTTGGTAAAATATTTTACTTAGTGAAGAGTATAAAAAATATTTTATCGGTAAAGTATATTGAGAGGTTCACTTGTCAAAAGATAATTATATCTATAATTAAAAATATGATAAAATAAGTAAAAAAATATTATAAAGGTAGTTTAGGTATTATTTAAACTTACTTTATAATTGTAACCAAATAAGTTAATATCACTTTGTGTATATTCTGTCTTTAATAAAATAATATATAGGAGGTCTGGAGAAATAAGCACAATTGGTCGAACTCTGTTATTAAATTTATATGTGTATTGTTTTCATCACTAATCTAATTTATTAAAAAAATTATTTAATTTTTTTAACAACTAATATCAAAGCTGCTAAGAATTTTATCAATTTTCTACGAGGTTACAATTTATATAAATAGTAAATTTGGTGAATAGTAAAATTTTCTATCTGTCTGACGACAGAGGTGCTCTAATACACAATGGTTAGCTAGAATTATAAAAAAAATCCAGAAAAAGTCATATTTGAGTGAGAGTGATGACTACGGATGAAGGAAATATAAAAATTGAAAAATTCGATTGTGCAGACTTTAGCTTTTAGAAAATACAGATAAAAAATTATATGTATCAGAAAAAGCTTTATCAACCACTCTCTGAAAAAAAGCAAGATGATATGAACGAAAAAGATTAAAAACTTCTAATTAGACAAACTCTCTGAGTTATCTATTTGACGTTATCCTACAATGTTGTTTTCAACATGGCAAAAGAAAAGACTACGGCGGGTCTTATAAAGGCTCTCTCCAGTATATATTAAAAGCCATCGACCTCTAACAAAGTTCACTTGATGAGACAATTATTCAATTTTGCGGATGATAGAAGGTGCATCGATAGCTCAACATCTAAATGAACTCAATACAGTCACACTGTTGAGTTTAGTTGGGATTAAATTTGATGAAGAAGTATGAGTGTTAATACTTTTATCTTCTCTACTAGAAAATTGAAATGCTGCTATCACGGCTATGAGTAGCTCATCAAAAAGCAAAAAATTAAAATTTGATGATGTTCGTGATCTGATTCTCAGTGAAAAGATTCGACGAAGAAAGTCAGGTGAACTGTCAATCTCTTCAGTTTTGCATACGAAGTCAATAGGAAGAAATTCAACTAGAGAAAATGGGCTCGATAAATCTAACCACAGAGATAGATCAAATGACAGAAGGTCCAAATTCAAGAATTTCAATAATTCTCATAGCTCAAAGATTGTCGAGTGTTGAAACTGTTAGAAGATCGAACACTATAAAAATCAGTGCAATAATGCATATAAGGACTAAGATGTAAAAGCAGAGGCAAATAATACTTCCACATCGGAAAATGATGATGCTTTGATATGCTCTTTGGATAGCAGTGAAGAGTATTGGGTGTTAGACTCTGGAGCATCATTCCATGCTATTTCGCAAAAGGAATACTTCGAGAGGTATGTTCTCAGAAATCTTGAAAAGGTATATCTTGATTATGATCAATCTTGTGCTATTATTGGTAAAGGTATAGTGAAGATTGAGTTAAATGGGTTTATTTGTAAGCTGAAGGATGTCAGACATATTCCTGACCTAAGAAAGAACTTAATTTCAGTAGGGCAGTTAGCTAGTGAAGGCTACAATGATTGTTGCTCAGAACAAAAAGAGTGATACTCTTTACTTAACAGTAGGGGCACGTTGTTCAATTACAGTTGCAGCAAAAAATAAAAATCTCAATTTATGACACCAGAGACTTAGCCACATGAATGATAAAGGAATAAAAATTATTCACTTAAAGGGAAGTTGAAAATTTTTCAGGTCTACTGTCATTTGAGATAGATATGTGCAAAGATTGCATACTTGAAAAGTATAAGAAGCTCAGCTTTCAGACAAGTGGCAGAACCCCAAAGAAAAAAAGGCTCAGAATCAACAATAGAGGTGAATATGAAGACACCAGATCACAAAGTTCTACTATGGGTAAGGGATCAGAATGGAAAGAATCGTGCCGGATACGCCTCAACACAATAGTGTAGCTGAGCGTATGAATCGAACATTAACAGAAAAGGCCAGAAGTATCCATATACAGTTAGGTCTATCGAAGTAGTTTGGGGCAGAAACAGTCAACACAACAACTTAGTTGATCAACCGAGGCCCATTGATTCCATTGGAGCATAAAATATCAGAAGAGTTATAGAGCAAAAAAGAGATACTAGTAAGTGGGAGCTTGCCATGAGAGATGAGATGGAGTCTCTCATCCCTAACCAGATATGAAAACTAGCTTAGTTACCTATAGAGAAGAAGAAACTTTATAATAAATGGATGTATAGGGTGAAAGGGGACCATGATGGTTCTAAAAGATACAAAGTTTGACTAGTTGTCAAAGGATTCCAGCAGAAAGAAGGAATTGACTATACCGACATTTTTGCTCCCATAGTGAAGCTCAATATTATCATATCAGTGTTTAGTATTATTGTCATTAAAGATTTTTATCTTGAACAGTTAGATGTCATGACTGCATTTCTTTATGGAGAGTTAGATGAAGAGATATACATGCACCAGCCAAAATATTTCTCTAAAAAAGGGAAAGAAAATATAGTGTGCAAACTTAAGAAGAGCTTATATGACCTAAAATAAGCCCCACAATATTGGTACAGAAAGTTTGACGGCTTCATGCACAAGAAAAAATTCTAGAGGTGCAACGTTGACCATTGTTACTACTTAAAAAGATATAACTCTAGTTATATTATTTTATTATTTTATGTCTATGACATGTTAGTAACAGGTTCAGATATGAAGAATATTAGAAGGTTGAAGCATCACTTGTCAAAGAAATTTGACATGAAAGATTTAGGTTCAGCAAAGAACATTCTTAAAATGCAAATCACAAGAGATAAGCAAAAAGGACTTTTGCAGTTATATCAGACGGAATACATCAACCGTGTTTTGCAAAGATTCAACATGGATGACGCCAAGCTAGTCAGCACACCCTTGGCCAGTCACTTTTTTCTATCCAAGGATCAATCCCCTCTAGCGGAAAAAGAGAGAGAACTCATAGCTAAGGTTCTCTACGCCTCAGTCATTGGAAGCTTGATGTACGCAATGGTTTGTACAAGACTATACATTGACTATGCAGTGAGAGTTATTATCAGGGTTATATCAAATATAGGAAAAGCTCATTGCGAAGCAGTAAAATAGATTTTGAGATATCTATGAGGTACCACAGAAAAGTGTTTATACTTTGGTAAATGATAGTTAAAAGTACAAGGCTACGTAAATGCAGACTATGAAAGTAAAGTTAATCATCGAAAAAGCATCACCGGTCATATATCCATTGCTGAAAATACAACTATTAGTTGAATGTCAAGATTATAAAAGATTGTTACTCTATCCACTACAGAGGCTGAGTATGTAGTAGTGACTTAAGCTAGTAAATAAATGATATGGCTTCAAAGTTTGTAGTTAGGATTCAAGCAGGAGAAAATTCAAGAAAGTAAGAATCCAACAAATATATTGACAAAAGCGATGACTATATACAAACTGAAGTTATGTCTTCAATTGGCCTGCAGGAATAGCAAAACTGGAAAGACCTACTATACATATTGAGGTGTGAAGACATATTGAAATCATTCTTTAAATGAGAGATTGTCAAGAAAATCTCACCATTTGAGGAGTCAAAAATGGAGGTGTCTAACTTAGGTAATTTTTAGTTAAAAATGAAGGTATCTAATTTAGGTAAAAGATATGCTTAATCATTGATAAAATTTTACCAACCTAATTTTTGAAATCTATATAAACCCTTTAACTCTCATTTAAAAAATATCTCAAAATTAAGAAATTAAAAAGAATTTAAGAGAAAAAACTTGAAAAAAAAAATTTTGTAACAATAAAGTATTGGATATAATTAATTGTGAGTTGTGAGTGTTGTAAATACTTTATATACATTACCTCTTTAATAAAATAATTTATAGGGAACTCAGAAATGTAGACACAATTAATCAAATTCAGTTATTAAATTTATATATGTATTATTTTCACAATTATTTTATACTCTCGCTAAACTAATTTATAAGAAAATTTATATAATTTTTCCAGCAGTTAGTTTTTTATGTGAATTATTATTTACCATAGTAAATGTCTCCTTTATAATTCTTAAATTTTATTCCCAAAATATTAAGTTTTTTTAAAAATTTTATATTGATACCCAATCTCCATTAATATACCTATCCTCAACAAATGACATCTTCGTATGAGAGGCTCTAGAACCCGCTCTTTTTCGCTGCCCTTATAGTGGTTTTTTGTCCCAAATTTTGATGGTTTTTAGGCTAATGTTGGAGCTACCGGTGGCATTTTTGGCTGTCGGCGGTCTCATCTTTCTTCCTTTTTCTTTATTTTTGTTTGGTTTTTAAGTTTTTCTTTCAGATCTTCCTATCCTAGTGTTAGATTTGATTTTTTTTTATTTGTCTTTTCCCTCTCCTTTTGTCGACCAGTGACCACAAATCCTTTCAAGGGAGTTTTGGCTTCTCTTTTTTGGTGGTTTCTCTTGATGGCCGATGGGGGGCTTGGTTCGTCCAAGGCTCTAGAACCACCTCTAACTTCATGGTGTCCAGCAGTGGCGAAACTAGGACAAAGATGAAAGGAGGCAAAAAATTCAAGCAAAAGAAATTACGGGCAAATTTATATTCAATTTTATTTTTATATTAAATAATTAAATGATGAAATTTTTATTATTTTTATTTCAATATATAAATACTATAAATTATATAAATATAAAATTAATTATAGTTTTATATTATATAAATATAAGTATATTAATTATATATGTATATAAATACACACTTTTTATAATATATATATATATGTATGTATATATACATAGGAGCCGAGGGGGCAATAGACCCCCCCCCCCCCCCCCCCCCTTTTTCCGTCCCTGGTGTCCAGAGTGGGTTTTATCTCTATGTTTCTTCAAAGTTTCATATTTTATCATTCACAAACGGTCTCATTTTGAAATATTTTCTCTGGGATTTCTATGTACGGTTCTCTACAGGACGTCGATCAGTAGAGCCTTCAAGTATCTTCAGTCAGTTTCTAAGACAGACAGAGTTTTCTACTCTTTTGTCAAGTCACACGTCTACAACCTCTGGACAAACCCGTGTGACAGCCCTGAGTTTTTAAGATCCTACGGTTTTCATAGCCTCTTTAAACTTCTCTCAAGAATTTGTTTTGAGGATTTAAGCTCTTTGAGCTTCGTTGCAGCAGTAGCTGATGATATTCCGGATCAAAGGGATGGCTTATCTGTTGCTTTGCTTTTTGGAGGTTTCTTTTATGAGATTTACGTGACTACTAATATTATTATCTGGCTTGTGTCTCCGTTTTTTTATTTCTGTTTGTTCCCCATGTATCCTTCTTTCTGTTTTTTTTTTGTTTTTTCATGTTTTTTTTCCTTCTGTTGTTGTAATAGTGGTTTGCATTATTGTTTACTTTTAATGAATATTTCTTTTTGATAAAAAAAAAAAAAGAAGCAAATGACATCTTTGTCTGGAATGACATGAAATGAAATGATAATGCGTTAAGTCATAACTAATAAATGATCTGAAAAGCATGAATGGTTCATTTTTTAACATTTACTAAGAATGAACAAGAAACGAATTAAAAATGATAGAAACAAATGAATTTGCCTGTGTTTTACATTCCGAGGAGGAATAATTTCACAATTGCTATATCAGCGAGCAGAAAGAGGGAAGCCAATTCCATGGCGCTGCGTAGGAAAAACGACAAACAACATACTGCAAACAACACCAACCCCCACAGGCAAAGCCGTGAGAACCTCCTGAGTCTCAACAGACGGTGTTGGATAGAAGCAAAGCACCACATTCTGATCAAACAAAGCTACAGCTCCGAAAACAAGAATTGACATAAGGGCATGCATAAAATCTATAAACCGCAATTTATAATTGGCAGCAATTTCAGGTGAAATAGTAACCGACCCATCAATTACCCATAAACCATGAATAGTTGCAAACCCATAACAAACATTTCCATTTTTGTGTCTGAAACAATCTGTGAAGCTCGACAAAAAACAGAACAAACCGCAAAGAGTTACTAGACCTGCAGTCATGAATCTACGAACAGAGTCACAATTGCCTTGGTTTGAGAAAATGGTTGCTAGCAATTGAAAAGCAAGAACTGTTCCTGTAGGTAATAGACTGGCTAAATGGGCTGTGCTCTTAAATGTTTCACTGATTGCTTTCTGAATTAGAGTTTTCCCTTCTGAGCTTGGAATGATAGAACCTTGCAGGAGAGGAACCTTTTCCTCATTGAGATCATGTTCATGAGAGTTGTTTCCATTTTCTGCCTTAATCTCCATTACTTAGGTCTATTCTGATTGTCTTTCTTCAGTTAATGTTTCAAAAATGTTTGTTTTGAGATATATTACATATATATATATATATACATATTGTGTGTTAGAAAGTGAAGAAATTTGGGGTGTTTGAGTGGAGGTGAAGGAATGAAATTAAGAGGGATGACTATCTAACTAGATAGCAATATTGTTTTGCAAGAAACAGAAACCAAATTTGGAAGGAGATTTGTGCTTTTGCCTGAATTTAACAAGTAAATTCAGTTATTTAATCCTATTTTAATTAGTTCGATAGATGCACATTGCGTATATTGTTGCCAGGTTTTGCTTGTGAATATTATTCAGTTGTTTTTCTAGTTAATTGCCTATGAAAGTACCTTTTTTTATTATTCTCCACCTGATTGACTTAATCATTGACTTAAATATTCTCAATGTTGCAACAGACATACAACAAAAATATTTTTAACAATTAATGACAGATTGATATGATATCTCTCAATCTTATAAAAATGGCAACTAAAGTAAGCCCATAATTACTTGAAGATTTAACTTTTGTGCAAATGCTAATTATGCAAACGTTTTATGAATGAGAAATCATTAGGTTTAATTTTTTTTTTTTGTCCATTTTGCCTATAAAATATATGCATCTCCATTTGTTAAAAAAAAAAAGTATTCTGTTGTTTGAAGTTTAATGTTAGAAGAAGAATGGATTAAGGATTGGGTTGTGATATTTAGTATTTGGAAAATGATAAATTAAAAGAATGTCTTTAAGAAATGAAATTGGGGAACTTTATTTAAAAAGCAAAGGCATAGTCTTGCACGCATAAACTTCATAGAATGAGCCCCGAGGATATCATGATATATATGTAAAAAAAAAAAGTTGTCGGCAACAGATTTTACTTATTAACAGATCCTTCTCGTATTATCGATTCAGATTCAGCTAATTTAAGGTTTTCTTTTTAAAATGTCCCACATAGTAGGCCTTAAACTACTTCTTCTTGTTACGAGAGCCCAAGCCCTAGCTATATACTTAAGGTTCAGTGAACCCATTAAACTTCCAAGTTCCGACCAATTCCTTCACAAGCCCTAAATGAAACTTCTTTCTTTCTTTCTTTTTTAAATTATATTATATACTTTTTTTAACTTTTCTTGTAAAAAAATATCTTATAATTTTTGTATATTTTTAATATAATAAAATATTAGATATATGCCTCTGAAAATAGAATATAACTTTATTATATTAAAATATATTAGATATATATATATCTCTCTGAAAATGTTATTTTTTAAAATTTAAAGTTGAAAGTAAATATTTTTCAAAACAAAATTGTATTTTTAAAATATTTTTATTTTTTAGATTTTCTTTAAAGTAATCCCTTTTTTTCTTTTTTAAAAAATCTATTATATAGGTATTTATATATAGGTAATTTTTAAGAAAATGCAATTTGTGTGACGGCCCTATGACACGTACTATTTATTCTTAGGTAAATCCTACATCGATTAAGTGTAAAGTGAAGAAGCAATATCTAAGTCTAAGACACACTTATGACTTGCAAGACACCTTTTGAGTATGAAGTTAAGTTTGAATCTGAGAACGTGCAGACCAAAAGGCTAAAACGGATAATATCTTATGAGTCGGGCTATCACAACTTGGTATCAGAGCCAAGAGATATGTTTCTTTGGCCGGTGATGGGGTAAATCTCAGCGAGGATGCTGAGTTGCTTAGGAAGGGAGAATTGTGATGCTCCTATACCGCGTACTATTTATCCTTAGATAAATTTTACATTGGTTAAATGCACGGTGAAAAAGCAGTATTTAAATTTGGGACACGCTTATAATTTGCAAGACATATTTTGAATCTGAAGGTAAATCCAAACCTAAAAATAAATCTATGTGGATCAAAAGTCTAAAGCGGATAATATCTTGACTATCACATTTTCTGTTGTGGCTGGTTTGCATCCACATGCTTGAAATTTTGATATTTGTTGCAAACATGACTTTAGGCCAAGATTTGTCGGGGTTGATTTTTATTTTAGTTCGATCACCAAGAGAACCAAAAAAAAATTTTGAAATTGATACTTTGGGCTCCATCTGCTTTGCGATAAATGCATATATTTTTGAGATAATTTTTCCCTTTCCCCTTTAAGATTTAAGATTAATGCATTCTAGTTTTTTTTTTTAGCATGAACGCTATAGTGTTGTTGGATATTCTCTTGTGGCAGTTGTTTTGTCCCTGCAAATCTGAGTTCATAATTGTATTGTTCTTCAAAGTGCAAATTTATCTTAAAAAAACATATTTTAGTTCCCAATTGTATAAAAATATTGCAGACTTATAAAAAAAAATCTACAAAAACTCTTTCTTTTTTAGATTAGATAAATAGTACTTACTATACGTACATTACGTACATGGGAAAGTGATGTATTTGTTAAATAAAATAAGGAACTTTACTGTGGTAATTTATTTGTCATATCCTTAGGTAAACTGTAAACAGAGATTTTTAATCTACTCTTTTTTTTGAAAAGAATTTTTAATCTACTCTTGATTACTACAGTTAGTATTAATTAATTAATATCCATTCGCTATAATGTTTTGGTATTGGAGTATCGAACCAACCTTCCATATAGTTAAGTGATTATTTATTTTAAATGTTATTGTCGACAAACAATTTGTCATGAGTCATGACACATGCTGTGTTTACATTTTTCACATCTAAATTAATTATAAATGGGACAATATATTGATTACCTATTTAAGCATTAATTAACAGGATTGCTATAGGAACTTTACTAATAAATTAATATCACAGTAATGTAAGCATCTTATGTATCCAAAATTAAAAAAAAAATAGATAAATGTCCCCATTTAAATTAATGCATGAAGCTCTAAGGTCTGGTTAGTGATTTAATCACTGAAATCATAAACCATTGGCAATTTTGCATTATATTCATGTCGTCCAATAAATAAAGGGATAATATAAAGATGAAATTGAAAGATTAGACTTTTCCTTATTACATACAATTAGTGATGAGGGTGGGGACTGCATGACTAAGTAACAGTTGACCCACACTTTTCCTTATTACATTTAATTAAATTCTACTGTTATTTCATCAGCCTTTAATTTAGTACTAAATACTAGTAAGTATATATTTTTTATATTTATTTTTCAAAATATCTTCAGATTTTATTTAAAATTAATCTTTTTGAGGTATATATCAGGCGTTGAAATGAAAATCTCTCCAAAAAAATTTGCTACATAGACAACAATTTGAATTCAATGCTTTTTCCTTAGTTGAGCGACCAAAGGCCACACCGCTCAAATCAACTTTCTTTAGTCCATTAACTGAATATTTAGTATAGAGAATAAAACTTATTGACCCAAAATTTAATTATAGGAAATTTTGTTTTAAGAAATTAAGAAAACCATATATATATATATATATATGGACTTCCAGCTTCCATGCATTTTGTCACCCTTTTTCTTTTCTACATAATTCACATTATTCCATAATATGTTTGTTTACATTTGTCTAGTTCTCTCTTCAAAGAGATTCTGTTCCTTTCTATTATAGTTATTATTGTTATTATTTTAGCAATAAGAGTTCTTGAAAGATTATAGAAATACAGAATCTGGGTCCAAATTGTTAGGTATATGTCTTCAATTAAGTGTATAAATGGAGTTATTTTGTAACTTTTATTCTGCCTAAGAATTATAAGCACAATAATTTTTATATAGCCGGACCATCAAGCAATCATTGTTAATAAGTTTTTAAGTTTTTAATTTTATGATTTTCTCATACCAACTGTCATGTTCTTGTGACAATTGTAGTGCAACAGTGAGATGATGAAGTTTCTCTGTGACTGTGAGTCCACATACATTTATCTTCGCCTCCTCCCTAATCCTAATCACAAAATTAATAAATAATTGTCCCATACCAATATTGTTAATTGTTTTTAAATTCTCTTTTGCTTCTTCTAGAGTACCTATTAGAGTAAAGAATACGCAGAACTAACTTATTCTGTACTTTGATATTTATTTCGTAATGTACAAAAAGAAATTCGAAGTATGATAACTTCTTGCTTTTTAAAGAATTTTCTCAAAATTATGTTAATTATTTTCTTTTTAAATTTTTTTATGTGCTAAAAAAAGAAATCTTTTAATTAATTAATTAATAGCTCTCAAATTCAAAATTTCTGAGTGCAATATTAATGGTTTATTAAAAATGAAATAATTAACTGCCAAGAACGTAGATCAGTTAGTAAAAAATTATTTTAATTTAATCAGCCGCTTCGAATTTAAGTCCAAAATATACATATATATTAAAATTTATTTAAAAAAATTTTATCACCCTTATAGTCATATCTATTTCAATTCTAAAAAGATAGTTTACACTAAAAAAAAAAGAAATAATTACTTTTTTAATTACATTGTGCATCTAAAAATGATAAATTAAAGTCAAAGGATGTGAAAATTGCAATGTTGAAGCTTTTATGTATCTTTTGGGCAAGTTTGTTAATTTGATAGAAAAAAAAAAAAAACAAGAGTTCATTATGGTTACCAACCGTAGTTATTACTTCTAATAATGTGTTATAGATTTCACAGATCTTCTCACCATATAAAAATAAAAATTTTAAAAAAAGGACCATAGTATTAAAACTCGTCTCCTTGAAACCTCTGTAAATCATATGAGAAAATGCCAATATGTCAATAAAACATAAAATTGCAACCAGTTAATATTGTTTGTTTTCCTATTATAAATATAACCTTTCTGTCCTGAATTGATAAATACATTTTATTTATTTTAAATTATAATATATTTATTATTTTAATAAATTAATTAATATATTAAATTTCTAATTATATTCATATTTAATATTATTTATTAAAACATTTAATGAGTATATTTTTATATTAAAATAAGAATATAATAAAAATAATATAAATTTATATTGTTTAACTAAAATAAATAATTTTTCATAGTTTTTATAAAATAAAAGTGCATTTGTCAATTCAAAACAAATTGAATATTTACCTATAAATGACACCAAAAAGAAAGAAAAAAGAGCAATTGAATTCTAGGTGCCGCCCATTTCTCCATTATCTCCCACAAGATAAACAAGATATGCTTGCTTTTGTGTTAATCCCACTCATATTTGATTTTATTAAAAAAGAAAAGTGGAGAGTTTTTTTTTTTTTTTTCGAAGTCTTTTTACCCCTCACACAAAACTACTGGTTTGCTACTCCATAATGTGTACAAAGCAGGTAAATGGATTAATTATATATAATGATAAAAGATATAATTAAATCAAAATTATTTAAAATTACTTTTGAGTTAAACATAAATAAATCTCATTGTTATATTTGTATTCAAAGATTGAATATAGTTAACAAATATTACAATAATTTAATTTGAATAGAAATTATAATAAATTAATAACATATTTTCCATATATGTAATGTCAAATTTGCTATTCATACCATATGGTGTCATTCTGGTTATCCCTTAGAGACATAAATCAATCTCATTATAAACTCAATTGTTAAATCAATATTGACTGTTATAATTTGAATGGTTAAGTGATATTTATTTTTAATTGATTGTTTTGCTCCTAAATCCTAAGTCATATATTATTATGTCAAAATAATTTAGATTTTGATGTATGATTGGACAGTCAAAATTAAATAAATTCTTGTGAATTTATATAAAAAAAATAATTTAGCTGTGATCCTGTTTGTCAAGTGATAATTAGATTTATGAAAAAAAAAGTTATTTAGTTACCACTTAAAAAAGCATTACAGAATATGGAAAAATTCGACATTTAGTTAAAAATAAAAAGATAAAAAGTTTATAACGGGAACTCACATCAAACAAAATAGTTAAAGTCTTCATTATTAAAAGTAAATTTAACTTATTATGAGTTTTGAATTATTAAATAAATACTGAATTGAATTGATGAGTGAATTTTGGATTATGGTAAGCAACACTTAATATTTTATTTTATTTTATTTTTTATTTTTCATCACCACTAATTATTAACAGCCTGAACCTTGTACTCATCGGTTCTGCTTTCATTTTCTTGAGGCAATTGATTGATTGCTTGACCAGCTGCTCTCAGTAGATGAGGTTTTGGAATTGCAAGTATCAGCAATGACCTATCCATGATCTCACTTACACAATACACACTAGCTTATAATTATTATAAATTTTTTTTATCATCTTTACTTTTGACCCTTCTTCATATTTTTAAAATTTAGTTTCACCCTGAGTACTTTTAATTGCCGTAAATTAGTAGCAAAAATTAATTATATTTTGAACTTCAATCCATAGATGCATATGCACACTTCAAATCGAGTGTAGAGTCGACCTGATGAGGAAGAACTGTAACATATTAATACCCAACAGTATAAGCATTAAAAAAAAGAGCGGTATCCCTCAGAAATGGTGGGCTACGTTTGTTGGACGACTCTCACCAGCCGACCTATTTCTGTAAATATTTTTCTCTTTTTACTCTGCTTTTTTTATCCAGCGTTTTATACATTAGAATTGAATGGATTTTTTTACGTACAGACTGTATAACAAGGAGTTGCTATTTCCTAGTAGTAGCAATGGCAGCAAAAGACACGGGCGTTGTGGTTGCAAACTTCCCTAGTTTCTGCTTATTCATAAACGTCACAATGCCTTAGCTCCTATATTAGAATCTATGCCTTATCCTTTTTAATACTATCCACTAGGTATTGGTAATTTATTAGTAGGTCATTAACCAACTGAAAACAAATTGATTCGTGTGGATAAATTAATTCAGCAGTGCTGACTTGCTCTTTCTATTTCCTTCCCTTTAGCTGCTATCTATAATCTAGTAGTATTATAGTGCTTTTTGACCATATTATTATACTTTTTAGTGAGCCATTCATTGGCGTGACATAGTTTGAGGATGTGATTTTTCTTCTAATGAGAACATTGAGAAGAGATCCAATAAATTAAAAGGTTAAAATATTTTTTTTATTAAATAGTTTAAAGGGTAATTTGGTGTAAGAATACTCCTGCAATACGCGAAATTCAAAAAAATATCGGACTCATTTAATTTTTATATGCGGTCTTCCTTTGCAATTAATTGCAAGAGGCCGTTTTCACGATTCGAACCCGTAAACTCACACGGCGACAATACTTATTATTATTTTTTAAATTAAATTAAAAGGTTAAAATACTATTTTTTTAATAAATAGTTTATGAAACAAAATTTCATTGAAAAAATCAACTAGAAATGATTAAATTTTGCTTTTAAATTAAATCTATGTAATAATTTTAACATATTTTAAATAATACTATAATTAGCCATTTAGTTTTTACATTAATTTGATCCAGTGGCGGAACCAGAGAATGGTTGAGGGGGGCAAATGTTGCTGCCGGCCGGCTCGGTCGTCTCCGTCGCCGTCTCCGGTGGGCGGTGGCACGGTGTTTTTGTCTGCTCTCAAATCTCTGTCTTTGGCTCTCGTCTGCCTCTCTCGCCTCTCTCACTCGAGCCAGCAGCAGCAGGCTGCTGGCTTTATTTTTTTTTAACCGTTTCACTTAATACAATTTAAAAAAAAATTAAAGCCCCGAGGGGCATTACGGTAAATTCACGTGAGAGGTAGTCGCAGCAGAAGCCATTTTCTTCTTCTCTCGCAGGCGGAGCAAGGCAGCAGCCAGCAGCAACGACGGAGGGGGGCGGAGCTCTCCCGTTCTCTCTGCAGCACTCACGGCCGGCAGCAATGACCCTTATATATTTGTACATTGCCGCCGGTGAGGGGGGGTCGTCCGCCCCCACACGACCCCAGTTCCGCCCCTGATTTGATCTATACACCAAATTAATAAGAAAATTTTATGTGAGAACAATAGTGTATTCATGCTAAATAAAATAATAAATATATTCATGATAAAAAATTATCAATCAAATGCTAGTTTATTATTTAAAAAATTAGCTTGGAAAAAAAAATACTAATTAAGAAATTTTCTAATCATTTTACTCTTTTGAGAAGCATTGGGATTTGTATAGCGTGAAATTTGTTTGATGATAATATAAAGAGAATATTTATTATCAAGTTGTTTTTTAAAAGCACATTTCAAAAATTCAATGTGAATGTAAAATAAATGTAGTAGAGTAATGAGTAGGTAAGCTAGTCACGCCAAAGCCACAAATTGTCCACTTAGAATAATTCTGTCGAGGCATGTGTGCCAGCGAGGGGATAAGAGATTGCACCAACAAGCAACTCCATGCCTACTCTTCCATCAATCACTTGTAGTTGTCCCTATATATATATATATATATATATATATATATGTAGGTTTTATTTATATCATTGCTTTCTTCTCAGAAAAAAATAATACTTTTAAGAAATTATATATTTTTGTTGTTATTAGCATATGATTGATGCTTACAGCAATTTGGTATAGTAGATTAACCATTAGTTAGCAGTCAGGAATTAAATATTAATAATGTTGATGGCTAAGGATTATCTATTAATATTATATAATTAATTATTAGAAAAATTGAACATAATTTTTAAATAATTGTTATTATCATCTCATTGATGCTACATTTTGAATTTTCTGTGAAATTTATTAATTGTGGGATTCGTTGCAAATTTGTCATGAAATTTGACATTATCTTTGCTTTGAAAGGCAAATTTGGAGATGAACTCTGATAAAATAATTTGTACAGGATTTAATAATAATAATAATATTGGTTTAGGTGAAATATGGAGTTCCTCAATCCACGTGATAAACATATATGAGAAAGCAAAGGCTTATTCCAATTATCATTTCATAATTAATCATTCATAAATTTTAATATGTTTATTAAGTAATTTATTTAATTTCTCGAGATTCAAAAAGGTTGATCACTCTCCTGATTTTATGATTGCAGAAATGTTTAAGACATTATATACCCCATAATAATCTCATCTAGAGACTTGATCTCTTAATGATTGTTGAAATTAACAATAATAATATGTATGATGTTATTTACGTGCAAAAATTAATTATTTCTTTAATTAATCAATAATCATCCTTTCTATTATCTTCTCTTCTTTGTTCTTTCTTTAGGATTTGCCAATTGCCTCTTGGTCCTCTCTTGAACAAATTAGAGATACATAAAGGACAAAGTCTATGACTATATATAAGGCTAACTAATATTAATTATTTGGCTGATGAAGATTACAATAATCATCCAATAATCAATATTACTCACTATTTTCACAATAGACTATTAATTATTGCGAAAATCAAGCGACCATCCATTTGTATGCATTATCTACTAGCTATTTTGTCGTGTTTATTTTCCATGAAACATGAATAATACTTACAAGAATTGTAGTTAACAAGTAATTAAAAACAAATCTTCTATTTCCTTTTCTTCATTAAGCAAGCAAAAAAAAAGAAGAAAATTCTCCTTTGGTCGGTGAAAAGTTGTGGCTTTTTCCCATTTAATTTCAACCCAAAAGCACTGTGATTAAATATCTAAAAAAAATTAATGTTCTTATATAGCTGAAGTGTACATCTTAAAGAATCATACTATAAACATGCTGGCTTTAGCACTTTTATTTTTTTATTTTCATCTACATAATAAATAAAACATATACTTTAAATAAATAAACAAGACCAATATGATCTTATATTTTTAGGTAATATGCCCTAAATACAAAAGAAGGTATATTTTTTTATCCTTTTTCTAAGTGATCTTAGCTACTCCCACTAATCATTCACAAATAGGAAAGTGAATATTTGTAACAAAAGAAGAGAAAGCTATACAAAGAAGATTCAAAGAAAATAATTTTCCAAAAGCCAATCTTTTTAATAATATAACTCATAAAAAGAGTGGTATGAAAAGTGGGAGATGGAGGCATATGAAGCATAAGAGGACAATCATGATTGTGGTTTGGAACAAAATCAAATGGGTTGGAGCCACACCCTCCACTGCCCTTTACATTTCCTTTGAATCTTTTAATACAATTATTATTATATTATAAAGTTATGAATCAAAACTATATATATATATATAGTTGCATCAAAGTTTGTAATAGTGTTCATCTTTTGGTCCCACAGATCTTTGCTATGGGCTCCACAAAAATTGCTCCCAGTCATCAGCGGATGGATGGTGGGCTACTGTATGATGTCTTTACAAATGTTTTATTTATTTATTTATTCTTATATGCATATGGTATTGGATCATCATTGAATTTAAAATAATAATTTTAATTTAATAAAAATAAAATAAATTTTGATTGACGAAGAAAAATCAAAAGTTTAGATTTTTATTGTTTAAGTTTTTAAGTTCGACATTTATTTATGTTGAGTTTTAATTATTATTTAATTTTATATACTAAAAAATAAAATATTTTAAAATTTATAAAATTATAATATATAAAAATATAATTTAATGATAAATATATCTTTTATAAACAATAAGTTTAGAATAGATTTTTATTAAAATCAAAAATTACAGAATTGCATTTTACAAAAGAAAATTTCCCATTCAACTATAGTCAATTAATATTATAAAAATATTTTAAGTGAAAAAATACTAATTAATTAAGTTGGTTTTTTTTTTTTTGGTGTTTGAACCACTAGCTAGTCAGTAAAGTACTTTAATCTTTTAGACCACACAGTGTGAAGCTGAACTGAAGTCATCATTGACTTATAAGGGGATTTATGCTAAAAAAACAATAGCATTCTAGATATTTGCATGCAAATGACTCATTTCCCCTGCTTTTTGCTTTCTTCGGGCCGAAATAATTATGTACAAATTAATTTTTTATATAATTTATACAATTTAATTTGTTATTTTTTATTTTTATTTTTATAATAATTTGATAGTTTAAAAAACACGAATTTTAGTGATTTTTAGATTTTATTTTTTTTTGATAATTTTCAATAATTATATTTCAATAGTTTTTTAATTTAATCTCAAATATATAGTTATAAATTATTTGTTATTTTCATAATCTATTAAATGTTATAAAAATAAAAATTTTAGTAGTCATATTATCCCATAAAATCTTCATATATATATATATATATATATTATACTAAAATAATTAATGCTAATATAATATTATGTCAAATATCTCTGTTTAATCTTATAATATTTTAATATATATTTATTTAGAGAGTTTAAATAAAATTATAATATTATATTTAAAATTATTTTATATTTATTTAAAAAGTCTAAATAAAATTATAATATTCTAAAATATATTGATTATAATTATATTTATTTTAAAATTTTAAATAAGAGTATGATATTTTATTTAATATTTATAATAATTAATTATTTATATATATAACACAAAAAAGCCATAATTACTATAATATTATTCTTTTATTTTATAATTCTATTTGACTTTAAAATTATAATACTATTGTTCAATTATTATATTATTATTCAATTAATATGTAGATAATATATTATATTTTTTATATTTTTACTTTTATTTTTAATATTTTTTAATATTTCATTTAATTTATTGTCTACTTTCTTGTTTGTTCCGCAATATTGTGGGAAACATTTTTTTTAATTTTTCTAAATATTATAAAATGTACTTATACTATCATATTATATACTATTAAATCTCATTCAGAGGATATGTATAATATTAAATCTCATTTAGACGATATGTAAAAATTAAGAAAGAGAAACAAAAAAAAAATTAATGAAGCTACAATATCATTGAATTAAAATCTTAAATGATGATTAAAATATTTTTGAATTAAAAAAATTATTATAGTGTTAAAATTTATATAAGTATTACAAATTTTAATTTTAGTCAAAATAAAACAATAAAATATACCTATAATACTTTATGATAGAACAATGTTGTAGATTATGTACTTTTTATATTTATATTATAGAGAAAATGCTAAATAATTATGAAGTTCATAATATTTTACATATTATATTTGTTAATTTTTATATTTTTAATATCTATTTTTTGAGTCTTTTATTTTAAAAAAATAAACTACTTAGTCATTCTATTAATATTTGCGTCTTAAAATCGTTAGTGAATAATTTTAATATCATAAAATGACTTTTTTGACATTCTTTTATATATGTTTATATATATTTTTATTACTTATTAGTTCATTTTATTTTTTATTTTACTTTATATATATATATTGTTTATAAAATAATAAAATATATTGTTTATATTATTTAAAATTATTTATTAATAATATTTATAAAATTAAAATAAATAATATGTATAGATTATTTTTAAAATAATAAAATATATTATTCATATAATTTGAAATAATTTTTTAATAATATATATAAAATTAAAATAAATAATATGTAAAAATATAAATAAAATAAAAATGAGTATGATTTAATAAATAATAAAAACATACATATATAAAGGAATGACAAAAGTATTATTTTATAATGATAAAATTATTGACTAATAATTTTAAAATAGACAAAATAACCAAATAATTTAGTTTTTAAAGATACAAAAATTAAGCGGTTTAATTTTAAAAAATACAGAGATTAAGTAATTTATTTTTTTAAAAATACAGGGATAGAAAAATAGATACTAAAATTACAATGACTAACTAGTATAATATATAAAATTTCAGAGACTATATAATTATTTAGCCTAGAAAAAAATACATTATATATGTCACTTTTAATTTTTTTTCAAAATTATCTTAGCATTTTGACACGTCAAATATATGCAAAGTACATATTTCTAGAAATGGAGAATATCTTTAATATAGTATACCTTTAAAATAATAGATGTTTAAAATTTAAAAGTAGAAAAATGATATTTTTGAAAAAAAAAAAGCAAATATTTTTTTTAAAAAATTGTTTTTAGGGTAGTTTTGAAGAAATTCCTATAATATATTATTCTGCTCATAATAAAATTAATACCAATAAAATGAGGTATCTTAAAAATGTATATATATATATAATGATCAGAAAATTTTAATTTATGATTTTTTATTCTATAAGACTGTATAAAAATAAAATAAAATTATCCTACTAGATTTATTCCGTTTGGTTAAACAGGGTCCGTATATTTGAGTTGACGAGTCCCTACAACTTCTTTTAGATTTGGATTTAGCACGCTTTAAAAAATAGATCACGATTCAAATGACAAGTTTTTTTTTGTCATCTTCAATAAATTATTGAGATTTTTCTTAACTACTACTCTAAGGCAAAGCAGAAGATCTTGAATCTTAATTAAAATGATTAGCAATCCAAATAATTGAATCTAGCTATTTCATAATTTAACATGTCACGAATTTAAATTTTAATAATAACAAAAGTTTAACAGTTTAAACACACTTTGGGCAGGGGCGAAACCAACTGCATACATATACATATACATATATATACATATATATATGTCCCCTCTTGTTCCTACATACATATACATATTTATACATATATATATGTCCCCCTTGTTCCTACATACATATACGTACTTATACATATATATATATATATGTATATTTATATATAAATAAAATTAATAATGCTTACATTTATATAATATAAATTTAATTTATAATAAATACCTATATTTATATAATATAAAATTAATTTATAATATAATATATATTTATATAATATATAATATTTATATATATTTGTGTGTGTATGCATATTTATTTTTTCTTTAAAATTAATTTTTAAATATTAATTATTTTAAAATTTAAAGTTAATTTTTAATTTATTGTTTTGATAATGTTATTGAGTATTATAATTATTATTTAATTTATAAGTTTTAATTTATTATTTTGACTATGAATTAGAATTTGAGTTTTGATGATTAGGTTAATTATTTTGAAATTTGATTATGAATTTAGGTTTTGATTATTAAGTTAATTATTTTGAGATTTGATTATAATATTAATTGAGAATTTAAAATTTTGTGATTAGGTTATTTATTTTGTAATTTGATTATGAATTAGATTTGGAGTTTTGTGATTAGGTTAATTATTTTATAAAAAATATTATATCATATAAATTTATTAAAAAATATTTTTTTAAAATATTTTTTTAAATATCTCAAAAATACATATATATTATTTAAAAATAATATATATTATATAATTTCTTAAAGTAAAATTTAAATATTGAAATAAAAATAATAAAAATTTTAACATTTAATTATTTAATATAAAAATAAAATTGAATATAAATATTAATGTCAAATAGTTACATTAATTTTTTAAAAAATAAAATTAGATATAAATTTATCTGTTTTTTTTTTTAAAAAATTTATCCCCTTGGTCTCAGTCCCAATTTGACCGGCTCTGGGGCTGAATTTTGGTGATAGCAAATGGCAGAATTAATATTCCATAGATTGAACTGTGAAGGTCGTAATATACGCAAAGATCAGCATATTTATATTTATAAATTAAGCCAAAGCATATAATTAGTTGAACTCAAAATAAAAATGATCCTTTAAGAAATTTATACAATTGCCTTGATTAAAAGTTAAATTTTAGCACAATCCATTAGGAAATCTACTCTTTTAATATACCTGCAATCTAATTTTGTGAACTGTACAGTTTGCAAAATTACAACAAATAATAATAATGGCCTACTAACATACGTATATATGAATAATTACTATTAGATATTATTTTCAGTTAATTTGGAATCTTCTTATTTTTCTAAAGATAAATGTAAACATATGTATTATGTGCAATCATTATAACAGAAGTGGACATTTTTCAGCTGGAAAAAAAGAAGTTGACATTTAACAACTTTTTTTCCTTTTTCTTTTCTTTTATTAACCGCCAAGCAATTGCTTCACAAAAAGTTTGCAAATAAGTAACTTATTTTTTCTTTTACTGACAATTTTTTTTTTCTAGGAACTTGACATTAATCATAGCTTGCATTTTTTCCCCTGTAACATAAATCATAAGCCTAAGCCTTTTATTATTTTCCATAACAGTAGAGAAGGACACGCAGACAATTTTAACATCACTACTCACACTCACTCATAGGCAGAGAGACACATTTGATTATTGGTTTCATGATAACGAGATAATGTTTAAAAATTACAAAAAGATATATATATAAAAAAAATCATGCAGAAACATTATCATTACTCTGTAACACACAAAATTGTCAAAGGCTCAAAGCTTTTTACTCAAATTTCATTTATTTATTTTTGTGGCTGCCTTAGTTTAATTAGTTGGATGGTCTCATGCTAACATTTGGGCACTTGAGGGAGCTTAATTTTAGCATACTGTTTCCACTTTTCACGGAGGTGATGTGAGATGCCCATCATCTTCATTTGCTCCCACCAAACTTCTACTATTCACCTTTGCACCATGTTTTTATACCATAGCATTTCATCTTCGCAGTCATGTACACTTTTTTTTTTGTGCATAATAAGTTTCTTTTCTTTCACTTTTTTTTTATACAGATCATCCTTTTAAAATTAAGTATTGTAAAACTATAAGACGGTAAAATTATTCCTATAAAATTTTAAAATAGTTATATATTTAGAATTTAAATTCAAAATATCTGATTAAATCAAAACAATCTTTTACCGATTGTTCCATAAATTATAATGATATAACATCAAATTTTTTAATAAGCAGATTATATGATATTAGAGGAGACCTTTTTTAAATATTTGTAATTGTTATTACCAAATTCATATATACCTATGTTGACTTGATTTATTGGCAAAAAAAAATGTTGATTTGATTTAAATAATTTTCTATCTCATATTTAAAAATAATACTAACCAACTAATTGTTCTACATTAATATTTTACAAATGCAACAATTTTGATATTTTACTAGGCAATTATTTCTTATAAATATTAATATTATATTTAAAAAATAATATTAAATAATATAAATATAATATATGTTTACTATTTTTTGGATAAAAGGAATTAAAATTTTTGAACAAATAGAGAAAATTAGTATAGTAGTAACCGAAAACAATATAATTATCTTAAAACCATATATTTATATTAATATAATTACTTATTATAATCTTTACTGAAATCTCAATATAAATTCATATTGCCACAACAACCAACATTTTTAATCAGTACAAAAATAATAGTTAAAATTGTATGTAAAAAAATGTGGCTAATTGTTTTACCCAAAATAAAAAAATTATATTACTAGAAATGACAAAAACTAAGAGTTACCAATAAATTAATTATTATCACTTTAATAAAATTTCTTATGCATTTTATGCGAGGAAATAATCTATATGCTAATTTGTGTGTGATTGAAATTGAACACTAGTTTTCCTAAAAAATATTGTTTTGTATTTTTAGAAAAATATTTAGAAATATCATTTAATTATTTAAAAATTTGTAAAATCTTTTGAAACAATATTTTTAATGATTTTTAAATTATAATTTATATCATATTTTTCTCAGTAGTAATGAATTTTACTATTGTTTTTTCAGGAGGAACAAAGAACAGAGCAGTTATAGAGGTTTATTGAATTTGTTGAGTTGGTTGAGGTTGGTTTTAAATTTTATTAACTCTATTCAAGGAAGGGAATTTTGGGTTGTTAGATATAATTAATTTTGTTTGATGGAGTTTTACTACTTACATAGGACCCATTTACTAATGTGTCAATGGGTGAGAAAGTGTTTCGGTTAAAACATTAATCATGGAAACAACAACCAATATACTAAGATTTATAGCTTATAATAAAATCCTCAAATGTTACACTACCTACATTATTTATTGATTTTCTTCCAAAAACTAAATCACATATAATCCTAAAAATACTCTCAATTTTTAGGGGTTATTTAATTATAAAAAATAACTCTTATTTTTCAAACAAATTTTAAAGTTTTATAAAGAAAAAAAATAATTTATTGTTTAGTTAGAAATATTTTTTTCATTTAGAAAATTAAAAATAATTTATATATTTATTAGTTAACAGTTGAGTTTTAAAAAAATATATTTTTGTATTTTCTAAATGGAAAAAATATACTCCTAAAAAATATTAGAGTTTGTTTTCCACTTTTTTTCAATTTTTTATTTTTATTTTATTATACTTTAATTATTTTAAAAATTAAATATTATATAAAAATAAAAAATAGAAATTAGAAATTAGAAAACTAAGGTTAAAGTAAATGTATGTTTTAATTTTTTTTAATTTTTCTATTTGAAAATAAAATTTTTGAAAAATAAGGACATAGAAAAGAAAGTTAAAAAATAAAAATGGAAAGAACTCTTTAAGTCTTTGTTTGGTGAGAGCAAATAGGAGTAAAAGAGGATAAAATAAATTCAATTTTTCCTACTTTATTTTGTTTGTTATAAAAATTGATAGGGTAAAGAGAAGTGAAAAAGAGTAAATTAAACCTAAATTCAATTTCACCTCTAATTTACCCTCCTTTTCTTTATTAAAGTAAATTCAATTTCTTCTCTAATTTACCCTCAACCAAACATTGCCTAAGTTTTCTAATTCTATGATATATGGTTAGAATATATTGGTAATGAAAATAATTAATTATTTTAAATTAAAAAATTTGTAATTATTTACTGGTTTTAAATAAATCTGAATTCAATTAAAAATTTTAAAGCATAAATTATTAAATAACTTAAATTAGTAATTCATGAAATTTTTAATTTTTAATACATATCTGGATTTAGATTGGGCTAAACAGATTCCAAGAAAATAAAATCGAAAAAATAATTATAATAGGAAAAAGATATTTAGTGCGAAGCAAGAGGCGATAAGGGACTTGCTATAAAGAGGGGAATGTTGCTAATCCTATGAAAGCTGGAGCAGACATGAATGAAAGAGGCAATGTGTTTGTTATTTTTATATTTTCTACATACATATATATACAAATTAATGTTAATATTTATTTGAATATACAAAATATTTAACTAATGCTACTGTGACCGACACAAGGTACTTTTTTCATTTGCAAAGATATTGCTGTATAATTTTGATTATTTAAAATAGGAAATTAATCTAAAAAATACCCTTGAATAAAATAATAAGAAATTCTAAACCCCTTTAACCTCAACAAGACTCTTAATGATAAAAATATCATCTAAAACTAAATACCCATTCATCTTATCTTGTCGAAATACGCATTTTAAATTGAAAGTTCATGTTTTTTTTTCAATTACTTATTCCTAAAACTCCAATTATTTGAAATAAAAAAAATTATTAATTTGGAAGCAAAACTCATAGATTTGAAAAAGAACTCTTTGAATTAATCAATTTAAAAAGAGAAAGAAGGAGATTTGTAAGGGTGAACCGATTTAAAAGAATGAGGCAGAAGGAGATAAGCAAAAAATTGACTCATTGGTAAAAGCTCATCGCTGAAAAGTTTTCTTCGCGTCTGAGTTGTAACCGAAGTTTATTTGACTTTAATGAGGTCAGTATAAAAAATAAAACGGTAAAACGTCCTCTGATTTGATTTCTTGAAATATTTTTGCAGTTATAGAAGGGACATTTTGTTCGCCACTGAATAAAATATAGATTTTTAACTAAGGTAGATTTATTTTTTATCTTCTGTTTTTTCTCATTGCTACTTTCGTTGCTTTGGTTTTGATGTTGTTTGAGTTTGATGAGGTTGTTTGTTGGTGAGGCTGAGTTACCTTTATCGATTGGTGAATATGTTATGCAGGTGGTGTTGTGGCTTAATGGTTGAGCTTATTATTTTTTTTTTTTATATTCATTGTTGAAACATTTGGATGAGTAATTTTTTGTGTCTGATTGTTATGGCTACGTATATGATTTTTTTTGCTCTCTTGTTTTTACAATAACTATAAGCTATGTTTGATGTATATTTTTTAAGTTGATTTCTCTGGGTTCTAGACAGCTGTGTATTAGGTGATTGGCTTTCTTTGTATAGTCTATACTCATTCATTGGTAATAAAATTATGAATTTTCTTGTGCAAAAAAATTATATGGTGGACAATATGTGCATCATTATAGTTCTTGCTTCATTTAGTGGTATTTCAGTTGCAATACCGTAAAATCAAGCGTAAGATGTACTTTCTTTTTTTTGTCTATAGGTGTTAAGTATGTCATTCAAGCAGTATAGTTTCTTTCATGTTTAAATTACCATAGTATTTACTTAAGAGAATATACTGTAAGTTGTAATTATAAGTCTGTGCCATGGAATTAAGCTTGTTAAAATGCAATTGCCTCTACATTCTTGTTTTGGAAAAACCTCATTGGTGAATCTAAATTGTTTTAACTCATGTAAAGTTGGTTTTGTTCAAACTTATAATATGTCAGCTTTAGAAAGGATTTCAGAATAACTTAATGCTTGAATTCATTGGTAAGAATATATATATTTTGATTTTTTTAGGGTAATACTTTGATTGACATTTAAATTCGACATTAGCTAGGTACTTATGACATTTAAATTCATAGTTATATCAGCTAAATACTTATTAATTACTTGAAAGAGAAATGACATATTTTTTTATTAATTATAGTTTGTGTTATAGGTATTTGGTGATCCATACGATTTTTTTTATTGGCAATTTTGTGTCTTCTGTAATGGGTTAATTTTTTTTTTGTTTAATTCTTATGCATATGTCTTGTGTTGAAAATATAATTTTTTTGATGAATGTAATAAGTATTGTGAATGGTATTAACAGTAGATGTTAATAAAGTAATCTTTTTATTAATATTGTATTCTCTGTTGGATGAGGGTTGATAGTGATTTCTAAGATATGATATTATAGCATGTTATAGGATGTTTGAGGCTATCATAAGATGTAATGGTCTGTTAAGAGTTATTAGGATCCGTTACCCTAACAGTTTACAACTGCCTCTAACATCCCCAAATATCCTACAACAACTTATAATAAAATATGCAAACATTATTTGAAGGATTGTTGGTTATTGGTAGGTGATGATAGGGGTTGTTACGAGCTTTTACCCTATCAATCTTTAACAGCCCCTATCATCCCCAAATAGCCCTTAACAATCTCTAATAGCCTATAACAACCTATACCTACATCTGTAATCATCATTTAAAGAATTTATATAGGCTGTTAGAGGCTATTTGAGGATGATAGGGGCTGTTAGGGAGTTTTATGGTAATAACCCCCTAATATCCTCTATCAGCCCCTATCATCCCTCTAACAATAACCAACAATTATTTACATGATGTTTGCAGATGTTAACATTAGTTGTTATAGGCTGTTAGAGGATGTTAAGAGCAGTTGTTGGATAATATATCCTAGCAGCCCACATCAAGCCCTAACAACCCCTATCAAGCTCTATCATTATTAGTTTACTTGTTATAAGTTTATTTAATGTTTTAATTTTTTTTTCAGATTACATGGCTTCAAATTCTCCTTCTAGTAGTGAAAAAAGTGAGCAATCTTCTCTTGTTGTAAAAGAAAAAGTAGATATTCAAATTTTAAGTCCAAGTGCTTTATCCACTACCACAAAGCATATAATGCTTAAGAGGAGAAATATTGAGGGGCCACTGAAAGCAGAGGATAATAAGAAAAAGAGGTTTGTAAGATTAGAATTACGTGATGAAGATAGTGATGATATTGATGATGATGACAAACTTGCATCTGATGAAGGAAATGCTGATAAGATGAGTGTAAAGGATGTAAGTTTAAATTTAGTTAATGGTTGAAATGAATCATTCTAATCGAATAAGTAATTTACAAATGCCTTACATTTTGCAAAATTTTGAATATGTCATCTCTCAGCCTGATTGGAAGCACAACCTAATTAATTCCGCGATAATGAGTTTGAATATTATCCGCGATATACATAATGTTCTTGGCAAGGATGAGTAGAAGGTATATTATAATATATTGGTTTGAAATTATAATCTCATGTTTGTATTGTCTTTAAATATCAAATTATTTATTTGTTCTGCTTTAATTTTTTGCAGTTGGCAGCATTTCGCAAATACTAAGTTGGAGACTTTCTCAACATAGATGAACTTAGATTTGTTCATTAGCCTGACTTAATCACATATATGTTCTTACGTCAAGTGCACTATCCAGTGACTGACGAGTTGTGATTTAAAATAAGCAATGATATACTGTAAATGGGAGTCGGCGAATACTGCTTAATAACCAGCTTACCCTATATAGGGATAGATGAGATAGAGGTGATGGAGGCGGTCAACACACCCCTAGTACAACAATATGAGACATCTATAAGGAGAAGATTTTTGGATACATTCCATGAGGCATAAGATAAAGATCTTCAAGTCAAACTAGGCATTGCATTCCTAGTGCAGCTTCTGATAATTGAAAAATCTAGGGGTTCAAAGGCTGATCCAACCATTCTAGCACTTATTGACGATGTGAAAGCATTCAACAATGTTTTCTAAGGGGAACTTAGTTGGAAGTTCTTATGCTTTAATTGGAAAGATGTAATAAAGAAGTTTAAGATGAAAAAAAAATGGAAGGATTCTTGTTGAGTGGGTTCTTTGATGCAATATCAATTTTTGCGCTGAAGGTTCTTTCAGCATTTAAAAGAGTTGATGCAAAGAGAATGTTCAATGCGTCTCCGAGGATACTAAATTAGAGAACAAACTTAACCAAAAAAATGTCATATCAAAATATTAAAGCCAAGCTTCTAGATCAGGTATCTTAAGTACTATTTATAAAAATATGTGTTGTGCACCTATTCTATTATATTATTAAACTTAATAAATTTTGGTATGAATAGGATTGATGATGGCTTCAATGCATATATCTGCTAAAGAAGAGAGTAATTCAGGCTTAGCTGGATTATCTTTTAGTGAGGATATTAGATTACATGATGAAAAGGTAGAGGGGATCCAAAAGCAGATAACAAAGGTTAATATTATTGGAGATTCGAGCATTTTTGCCTCTGATGTGAGTAAAATTCTTGATCGAATTACTCTTCTTGAGGCACGATACAAAGATGAAAGATGATAATAAAGCACTTTTGAAATAAAATAAAGTATTGAGACAGAAAAATGATAAACTTCATACACGCTTACATGATCAAAATCAAGAGATCCTTGTAGAAATGAAGTCTTTAATGGTAAGAATGAAGGACGTTGAGGGCAAAATTAAAGAGAATGAAAATGTAATTTTCACTCATGATCTTTCTCACCAGATTATACCTTATGAGACACTCCAACCTCCGTACGTATTAATACATCAATTCTTTTTTTAAATTATACTTTTTATATGTTTTTTTCAATCCAGATATTATAAATATGCTTCATATTGTAGGAAGGACAACAAAGATTATGGCAGTGATGGTGACGCACCTACTTATTCACTTATGACTGTAAGTAAAATCACCTTTGAAGTCGATGTTGCACAGATGAGGAAGATGATTCCCAATCTAAAATATATAGGAGGTCCTTGGATGCTCGATGGCATGTATTAAAATTACATAAAATTCATAACACTTTATTCTACTTTTTATGAATCTATATATTAAAACGAAAGAATAAACAGAACATAACTTTTTCCATAACTGTCTCTTAACAGCCCTTCTTCCATAGGTAAATGCCCTTAACACCCCATGCAACCCCATACACCTTATATAGCCTGAAAACATCACACAATACAACACTGCATTACATCTTCCTAATAACTTGTTATAGCATCTGTTAGACCCTAACAGCTCCTAACGACCTACTAATAATTCATATTAGCCTCTAATAATATATAATATTGCATCACATAAAATGAAAAACTTCATAGAAAAATAAAGCAAAATCAGTCATATAAAATATTTAAAGCTTACATGCATTCAATTTTTAAAATCTCTCATTTCCTTATAAAATTTAAGTTTAAATGAAAAAATTAAAAAAAATAAGCTTACCAAAATATTATATTGAAGAAGCTTCAATACATTGTAAATGAGAGAAAGGAGGAGTTGAAGTTAGAAATAAATGGAGTTTTGGATTTTTTGATCAAAGAAAAAATAATGAGAGGAAAAATATTATCATTAAATGGTGAATGAGAGAAAATTGGAGTTGTAGTTGAATCTTATTTTGGATTTTACGATCAAAGAAAAAAAATTGGAGGAGATTAGCGATGGGAGAAAAGAAAAAGAAAGAGAAAAAGAAAGAAAAGAGAGAGAAAAAAAAAAGATAAATTTTTTTTAGGGTTAAAGGTATTATGGTAAAAGAGAGTCTATTTAAGATTAATAAAGTCTAGAATATATTAACATCTTGTAAATGAGTATTTTTTGGATTAATTTCCTTTAAAATATAATTAAAATACTCAAAATTAAAATTTTATGTTTATTACCTTATTTATCTAAATTGATAAGTATTTTTTTATAATAATTAAAAATAATTATTTTTATTGAAAATATAAATATATATATATAAAGATTTATTTTTTATAATATGTTATATATAAATATAGATAATTAATTTTATTAATGTTTTTTTAATATGAGATAAATTTATTAAATATTTTAAATAAATTACATTAAATATGATTATGATAAAGATTCAATATGTTATGGGCACTAGTGAGTTATAATTTGAGTAAATAAAAAAAGTATGAGGGAATATTTAAGTGTCTAATATTTAGTACAAAACTAATTATCATTAAATATCAACACTAATTATAATTGCTAAATTAAATACATTATTAATTTTAATGTTCATTTGATTTGACATTTTGCTAGTATTTAGCAAAAAAAAAAAACTCAATATGTCCCACTTAAATCGTTGCATTAAGCTCATATATACCAATTAATCATTAAATTTTGAGTAATTTATATTTGTTATCCTTTGAATAGTTCACTTGCTCACTTTATTATTCCTGAAGTTTAATTTTTACATCTATCGCCCTTTAAAATTCATTTTTGTTAATGCGGTTAATGGCAATCTAGAACGCCATATAAGATTACCATATTATTCTAATTTTCAAAAGGGTAAATGTTTAGATCTATTCATCTTCCACTTCTCTCTTTCTCTCTCTAGTTTAATTTCTCTTATCTTTTAGCATAGTGATGCAAATTATGCCACGTAAGATTATTATTAATCGTGTTAACGAAAAATAAATTTCAGGACTTAATTATTACAAAACACATAACTTTAGGGATTATTAACTTTAGGGATTATGGGTGTAAAAATTAAATCTTAGGGATGATAAAATGAATAAGTAAATTATTCAGAGATAACAGATGTAAATTACTTTTAAATTCTATAAATATTATATAAAATTATTTTTAATGGACTAAAATATTCTTAATTAATTCATTAATATTATACTTTTATTTTATTAATTAAGTCATTAATGATAAGGGTATAATTAAAAAAATTAATTATTTTTTTAATTGTATAAAATAATAATTTAAAAAGTTTAATTTTTTTATAAAAATAATAATTTTTTTAGGTGTGAATGAAGTAAATAAATAAAATTTGCATTTTGCAATCACTATCCTTTAAACTTTAAAAATCAAACTAGATTTTGTAAATAAATGCAATCAGAAATTTAAAAAATCACAAAACATATGCTAATTAAAAATATAAATATATGTGTTTAATTTATAAATATTTTAATATTATACACATTAAATTAAATTAAAATATGTAACTATTTTCGTTGAAATTATTATTATTATTATTTTCATACTCTCATCAATATATTTGGATCCTAAGATATAAGTGGATAACACGTGGCTGCTTCACTCGCTGCCGATATTGCGGAGGCCATACGCAAAAGAAGTCCCGGTGGGAATTTTCATTTCTTTGTTTCGTTGGAATTAGATTTGCTTGCTTTACTTGCCAATGCTTCGCTGATCAAACAACACAATCCATATTAATTAATTTATTTATGGTCATTAATCATCGTCTACCATTTTAGCAGTTGAAAGCTAACATTTAAATTTTATTTTAATATCAATTTAATTATAGTTATCTAAAGTATGGAACAATACTCCCTCAAAAAAAAAAGTATGGATCAATTCCTTAAGGACACTTTTAGAATAATCATTATTTTAATTACTCAATTGAAAGTTTTTGGGTGCAAATTTAGAGCCATTAGAATGTATATATGCATGGGATTTTTACAAAAATGTTAGAAAAATAAAAAATGTAAATTTACCATATTTTAAAAAATATGTTCATATTTATAAGAATTTATGCTTAGTTTATCAAAATGCTAGATTTATATAATTTATTATGAGTTTAAATAATTTAAATAATTAAATATTCCCTTATCCATAAGAGAGTTGTGTTGTGTGTTTTTTTTTTAAATAATACATATCATTACTTTCCTTCAAAACTCATACAACGTACAGTCTTGGTCATTCAAAATAAAAATATAAACAATTTTTCATAATTTCAATTTCAATTAAAATCCTTATCAATATTATTAATTGTCCTAATAAAATATTATTCAAAATTTCAATTCTTACAATTAATTAGAGATCGTTTTGAAAAAAAAAAATTAATAATATGAATTACTATTACTATCGGACAGCAATATATAAGTGGGGATGGGAATAATAAATATAATAGATGTAATACATAAATGTAAAAAATAAAGAAGGTTGGGGGAAAGGATAAATAGTAGTAATGGCATTATGGTTTGGTTCTATAAATATGGATAACCAACCACATATATATATATATATATATATATATATATATATGCAACCCAAGAGAAATTCAGTATTTTGTTACAATCTATAACTTACTTCACCAAACCTGCACTTGAATTTTTAAACCCTACCAATAAATATTTTGGATTTTAAAAATTCTAAGTTGGTGGGATTTATTAGAAATCTGTTGTACTCCTCTTAACATCCCTACCTACAGCAAATAAATAAACAAAGAGCATATATGGTCTTATTATTTTCAATTTTACCGAAATATATAGTAAGGATGTATAATTTTTCTTTTAATTTTATTTACACAACGAAATTCATTTTTTATTCTTTAGATAAAACTAGAAATTATATTTATTAATTTTTAAAATAAAATAGAGTAATGAAACCATACGATATAATGGTTCACCGTGAGAAAAAAAAAAAAAACAATGGTAGATTCAAACTTGAAAATTATTTTTTAAAAAAATCTCAATTTTTTTTTAGTTTATATTCAATTTTATTGGAATAAATTGCCTGGGAAACAACAGTCGTGGAGATAAGGTAATTCAGGGCATAGAAAATGACCACACTAAAACTGCTATGATTTTATGATAAATGATTAGGAAGGCACAGCGTTGTTGTCAATTTACAATCGTGTGGATGCACACTAGACCCACCTCCTCAATTTAAACTTCATTTTGTTTTTTTATTATTATTTTTTAAATATTTCTTAAAAAAATTATATGATATATCGGTTATTTTAAGTAAATATTTTAATTAAAATGATAAATTAATTAAATAATGACATGTGGTGATATTTTTTTAAAATATATTTTAAAATATATTTATATTAATTTTTTAATATTCTAATTGAAATCACAATTGTATTATATAATATTTTTTTTTCTTTAGCATCAAATTTTTCGGGATACATATTTTATATAATAAGTTGATATGAGGTCAAACTTTCCCATGTTATATGGTATATATTAAGGAATGCCTTTAGGTTATAAAGATTGGAATTTAAGTTGTTTTTAGAGTTTTAATGTTATTAAATGGACAAATAATATAAGTACATTTTTTCAACTATAAAAATTTAAAAAATTTCACAAAAAAATATTATATGAATTTAGGAAGAGAATTTATTTATTTATTTTATTTTATTAATAATATTTTAAATTTTAAATCATATAAGAGATTCTTTTATTTATAGATTTTTAATATCAAAATAAATTATTTATTATTTTATTATATTAGAAAGATGAATTTAATAAAATATATGAAAGTTGCGTTGTAATTCTACCTTCTAATGCAAGGACGGAGCCAAAATAAAATATTAGGGGAGGCCAACTAGCCAAGACAAATATTTATAATATATATTTTTTAATTTTTTTTAAAAAAATCACTAATAATAATTGGTAAACAATTAACAATGAGTAATTACAATTTATAAATTAATAATAAATATTTTATTTTAACAATTTTAAACAAATATAGATTAAATATTGACATCATTTATCAGTAATTATATTAAAAAATAAAACTAAAATATAATTAATCATAAATCTTAATTTTAAAAAAATTATAAATAATAATATATCACTTTAAGTGTTTAAGAAATTAAAAAGAATAATTCTAAACAATTGTAGAAAAAAATTAAATTATAGTCCTTCTAAAACTAATACCAAGTCTTAAATAAAAAAAAGTAAAATTAATAAAAAAAAAAGTAAATAAACTATAAGAAAATTTAAAAAAAAAACTAAAAAAAAGACTCATCTGTATTGTAGAATTGTGGTCTCAAATTTCAACCATGATTGATGAAATTACTAATTTATAAGAGTATATAATAGAGTGAAAAAATAATAAATTTATCCTATATTTTTTTTTCTTTTTTTATGATATAAAATTTTAATTTTAGATTAATATATATTTAATTTTGGATCAAATAAATATATTTAGGTTAAAATTTTAGGTTTGAACCAAATTTATATAGAAATAATTTATTCAACGAAAGGAGTCCATTTTTTTATCTTTTGTAATATATATATAAAGAAAATTTAAATATATATATATATATATATTAAGAAAATTAAAAAAAAAATGGGAGGGACCAACCATGAACATAGCCCCGTCCATGTTCTAATGTACATCCCTGCCCCTAGCGTTATATATGCATATAAAATGATAAGCACTAATCTTAGAAACTGATTATTAAATTATAAACATTAGCTTTTAAGTAGTTTCGTAATTATTTATTAAAATTATAATTAGATTGTAAAATTATGGAAAAAAATATTAATTTCTATATTAGATATTAATTATTTTATTCTGCTGCAATGGCTGAAGTCTAGTGTTTAAGCATGAAGCCACATCGCCAAGAAAAAAAAAAATTCGGGTTGTGTAGCCTAAAAGAAGACCCATTTTGAGATAATGAAGTCATCAAGTGGATGGTTAGTGGAGGAGTTTGGACCAATTGGCAATTTATGGGTAGCCAAAAAATAAAAATAAAATAAAAATAAAAAAGGAAATGTGAAAGGTTTTATTTATATGCAAATATAAATATATAAAAATGTAGAATCCACAGTTATAAATATCTTTTGCTGTTTAAGATTCGTCCCATTCCCTATTGAATTGCAGTTATTATGCAATATTTAGACACTTTGGTGTTTCCTCTTTTTCAACTCAATTTATCTGCCTCATATCCATATTTGTATATAATATATAAAAAGATTAAGATCTACATTATTCATCATATGTCAAGTGGTTTTATTTATTTATATGTAAATTATTAGAAATATAGACAAGTACACTTGTATTGCTTAATTAGTTATAAATATATATGATTAACGTCATATTATTACATTTAAACAAAATGTGATTCAATAATTATTTTATATAAATAGGCTGTAGAAAAGATAATTAGAGAATAATTTTATTTCGTATATTTACTTTTCAACAATTACAAATAGTTATACTAATTTTGTACAATTAAGATCCTAATTTACAGCCTAAATCAAAGACAATTATTTACAATTAAGGAAACAGATTATATGCACAATCTATCAAAATCTGTCAGCAGATTTCTTTCTCCTCAAATTGCTCACTCCAACACTCCCCCTCAAGTTGGTGAATATATGCCCATCATTCCCAACTTGTTAAGTGAACTTTGAAACTCTTTTACGGACACAGCCTTTATTAGGATATCTGCTAGTTGATCTTTTCATGTGACAAACGGAAGACTAATTGTATTTTTGTCAAGATGGCCTTTGATGAAGTGCCGATCAATTTCCACTTGTTTGGTTCTGTCATGTTGAACATGATTATTTGCAATTGCTATGGCTGCCTTATTATCACATAATAACTTCATAGGTTTTGACAGATGTATACTTAGATAATGTAAAATACACTTTATCCATAGTAATTCACAGATACCTTGTGCGATTCCACGAAATTCTGCTTTTGCACTTGATCTTGCTACCACCTTTTGCTTTTTACTTCGTCATGTAATCAAGTTACCTCCGACAAAAGTAAAATATCCTGATGTGGTATTTTCGATCGGTCAAACTTCTAGCCCAATCTGCATCTGTATATCCCTTGACCTCTTGATCTCCCTATTTAGCAAAAAATAATCCTTTTCCTGGGCAAGACTTTAAGTATCGCAAGATTCGATAAACAACCTCCATATGTTCTTCACTTGGTGCATGCATGAATTGGCTTACAATACTAACCGCATATGCAATGTCAGGACGCGTATGCGATAGGTATATTAGCCTCCCAACTAATCTTTGATACCTCTCCTTGTTGGCTAGAATCTGGTTTTGTTGAATGGCTAACTTGTGATTCACCTCAATGGGAGTTTCAACGGGCTTACAGTTAAGCATCCCAGTTTCTGCTAGCAAATCTAGCACATATTTTTGCTGGCACGGACAGATTCCATTACTTGATCTTGCAACTTCAATGCCTAAGAAATATTTCAAGTGCCCAAGATCTTTAAGTTCAAATTCAGTCGCGAGGTTTTCTTGGAGGACTGTTATTTCATTTGAGTCATTTCCAGTAACAACCTTATCGTCAACATACACAATAAGAGCAGTCACCTTCTTAAACTCTTGTTTGGCGAAGAGAGTATGATCAATATCACTTTGTTTTTACAATTTTCTTCATGAAATTTGATAGCCTTCCAAACCATGCTCGGGGGGATTGCTTTAATCCGTATAAGGCCCTTTTTAGTTTGCATACCTTTCCACCACAGTTTATGCCCGGAGGAGGATCCATGTATACTTCTTCTTCCAAAGTTCCATTAAGAAATGCGTTTTTAATATCGAACTGTCACAACGGTCAATCTTGATTCGCTGTTATGGAAATGAGAACTTGTATGGTATTTATTTTTGCTACAGGAGCAAATGTATCTCCATAATCAATTCCGTTCTTTTGTGTATACCCTTTAGCAATAAGCCTTGCCTTGTAACGATCTATGATTCCATTTTGATTGAACTTAACTGTGAAAATCCATCTGCACCCTACTGTTTTCTTCTTTGCGGGCAGCAACACAAGTTCCCATGTATGATTCTTTTATAAGGCTTCCATTTCATCATTCATAACTTTCTTCCATTTTGAATCCATTAATGCTTCCTCCACATTACTTGAAATAGATATAGGAGATAATTGATTTGCAACAAGTGCATGTGACTTTGACAAACGATAAGAGGAGGTATAATTATTAATGGGGTATTTAGTCTTAGCATTAAAATCAGGATCATATTGAATTTTTAAAATTCCTCAATTCTTCCTAATCAGATATCTTGGTTCAACTAGAGGAGTTGGATCATGAATTAAAGGAGATGAAGGTAGTGATGTTACCTTAGGAGACACCGGCACATCCGAAATTTCTATGGCTATTGGTGTGACTTGGGAAATTGTACTATCTTGATTTTCTTGGGCACCATCGTTATTCTCAGGATATGTAACAACAGTATCAGGATGTGTAACAACAAGATCTTAAAGTTGTCTATTAGCCATTTTTTGTTCCTAAAAGTATTCATGAGTGTTGTCTTTACCCAAATTAAGTATTGTCTCCCCCTGAAGAGAGCACTCATGACCACCAAAATAAGGAGTATTTTCATGAAATGTAACATCGCGGGTTACATACATTTTATTTTTTGTAGGATCATAACACCGAGAGCACTCATGAAGTTTGCGTACCCAATAAACATGCAACGGACAGCTCGTGGATCAAGTTTACCTGCAACCCGGTGTACATATGCAGTACAACCAAAGACACAAGGTTCAAGGTTCTGACCAATTGGAGCAGAAACTAATTCATGGAGTTTTTGAAGTGGTGTTTTAAACTCAATGACTCATGATGGCGTCCGATTAATAAGATATGCAGCAGAGCAAATAGCTTCGCCCTAGTATTCACGAGGCACTTTCATGCCAAATAAAAGAAGCTCAAATAAACCTCTAGTATTTGGCGATTCTTTCGTTCTGCTAAATCGTTTTGTTGCGGTGTATCGGTACATAAAGTTTGGTGTCGAATATTATTTTTTTGACAAAAAATCTTCAATTCAAAATTTATATACTCCCCACCATTATCAGATTGAAGAACTTTAATTCGGCATTGATACTGTGAATTTACCCTTTGATACAAATTCTGAAAAAACAGAACATACCTCTCCCTTGTTTCGTAGGAGGGAGATCCAAATCATACGAGTACACTCATCAATAAATGTCACAAAATAACAAGCACCAGATAATGTAAAGATTTGAGCAGGTCCCCAAACATTAGAGTGGATAATCATAAAAGGTGAAGTACTCTTATTATACCTAGGTAGATATGAAATTCTATGACTCATGGCCATTTCACAAATGTCACAATCAAACTTAGTATTTGTATGTAAAAATAAACTTGGTTTTAATTTTCGAAGGGAATTAAACGACAAATGAGCAAGGCGATGATGCCATATCCTCGTTTCCTTGACTCTCCTCAGTGTTATTTGCTTGACCAATTCTTTGATTTTTTAAAGTGGCCATATCAAGATAGTACAAGTTTCCATGCCTAATACCATAGCCAAGAGTCCATTGTGTTATAATGTCCTGAAAAATATATTTATTAGGCCAAAAAGTTACAGTACAATTCAAAGTTTCTGTGATTTTACTAACAGATAAAAGGTTGGAAGAAAGTGAAGGAACTACAAGCACAGTATCAAGATTAATGGAATTCGACACATGTGTTGATCCTTCGCCAATAACGGGTGCAACTCCTCCATTAGCAGTGAGTACATGAGGTTGAGGAGAAGGATGAATAGGTGAAAGAAGGGTAGAATCATTTGTCATATGGTCAATATCACCTATATCAATTATCCATGTATTATTCCTAATAAGATAAGTATTGGATGGACCTAGATTATCAGCCTTTGCAACGTGTGCTATAATTGAATTTGAAGTAGATGCAATTACTTCTTCATCAGTTGTGGTTGTGACAGCAGCCTGCCCAATTTTTTCCTGGGTTTCTTTATAAAATTCTACCATTCTGGATACCCAATAATCTCATAGCAACGTTGTTTTGAATGTCCTTCTTCACCATAGTGAGTGCAAACATAGTTATTTCCCTCAGAGCCATTTTTTTTTTCCTTTAGCTTGTTGGGAATTTGTAGGGTGTGCGCGGGTTGTCAAATGAACCATTCCATTCGGCTGAACTTTCGGTTCCTCTATAGTTTGTCTCTGGTTTTAATCTTTGTGAACATATGCGTAACATGACTCAAGATCAAGAGGTGGATCTTTCCTCAATATTTCACTTCGAGCTTGATTGAATTCTGGGTAAAACCCAGCCAATAAGATATGAACTCGAAGTCGAGTCATATATTTATACAGTGATACGATTACAGCAGCATTATCTTCTTGTGTTTGAATGCGAGCATCAATTTCCTAAAATATGCCAATCAATTCATTATAATATAAAGATAAGGGTCTACCATTTTGATGAGTGGTAAACGATTTTCGATTTAGATCAAAAAGTTGTGTTTCATCCGAGCCATCATAAAACGTCTTTGCAACAGCTTCCCATATTTCTTTGGCTATTTGAAGACGGATGAATCGTTGCATCAAGAGCGGACTCATAGAATCAATGAGCCAACTCTTAACCCGGTTATTATCAATAAGCTAGGTTTCCAATTGCTTGTCATTTGCAGCTGGTTTTAGTGTTGCACCGGTAGAGAATTCAAATTTATTTCGAGCTCTAATACGCATCTCCATAAGTTGCAACTATAACGAATAATTTGTATCATCTAAAATGATTCCAGAGGGAAGAGGGGCATTGTCTTGAACAATGATTCGAGATTCATGAGGGATGACAGCAAGAAAATTTTCTTCAGTCGTGATTGCAGAGAATGATTCAATTTCTACCTAAAGTATTGCTCTGATATCATGTAGAAAAGATAATTGGAGAATAATTTTATTTTGTATCTTTACTTTTCAACAATTACAAATATTTATATTGATTTTGTACAATTAAGATCCTAATTTACAGCCTAAATCAAAGATAATTATTTACAATTAAGAAAACAGATTATATGCATAATTTGTCAAAGTTTGACAGTAAATTTCTTTCTCCTCAAATTGCTCACGCCAACACAGGCATATTAAAATTTTGGACGATAACAACACAAATAGTTTTAAAGTATTTTAGTTGTTTGACCATTGAATAATACGATATAAAAAAAGGTTTGAATATTATTAAATTCTCACAATCTTTATTTTAGAAATATATTCATGGTTTATGAAATTATTATATTATAAAATTTAATATAATTTTAATTTTTAAAAATTATTATATTATTTCATATTTGTATACATATGATTTAGATTTTATTATATATATATATATATATATAATGGAGGACTTGAATGAAAACTAGACAACAGAAATAGGAAAGGTTACAAAAATTTGAAGGACAATGACGCAATTATGAGAAATTCCAAGTCTAGAAATTTGAAAATCCCCCATTTCATGCAATGTCTTGTTCGACAGGGAAATTGTAAATATATTTGCGCAGGTTCCCATAAATTTGGAATATTAAAAGTTCAAAACATAATTATAGTTTTATTTATTAATTTGTTTAGTACTTTTGTTTTTTTTAATATTTTTTTGAGGAACAGTTTAGTGCATGAGATCAGCTCTTTCCTGACTTGTAATTTACTTTGTCCAAAAAAAGTCAGAGAATCTTGGACGTCAATCTAATCGCTTGGCTAAAAGATACTGCAAACAATACTATTTTGTCGTCAACCTATATATGTACAGTAGCATCAATTATACTTGATTTGCCACGTGTAAGGTTCTGAGAACTCTGCACTCCATTGCATATCATGCACCGCTGATCCTATTTTATATTATATTAGTATAATTTAATCTAATATATACATATATATATAATAAAACACGTTTGTAAATATTTTCCCTATATATTTGCTAATTAAATTATATAGTTAATTTTTCCATCTTATTATATTTATAATTTGACAAATAATTCTTTTAGTGAATTTTATTAGGTACAAGTGATTTTTTGTGTGAAGACATCTCATTAATTTTTTACTAAATTATTAAATTTTTGTAAATTTTAATTAAAATTTAAGCATATAATTACTAATACATTTAGCATGATGATCAACTTTTTATCATTAGTTAATATGAATATTTAAAATTATTAGAAAAATAATATTTAAATTAATAAAAATATAATAAAAAATCAAATAGATTAAAATATTTTTAAAAATATATAAATAAATTAAAGAAATATAATCTAATTAATGCATAATGCGTGCTCATAAACAATTAATACTTAATCAACCATTTTTGTTTTTACACAAGATAATTTGTGACCATTATTTATGTTTTGGATGTTCGAAAAATATAGACAAATATTATAAATATGTTATGTTTGGCTTGTTGTTTGTTTGCTTGATTGGTTTGTTACTTTGTAGACAATGATAATTAATTTGTTTTGGTATGTATACGTATAGTTAGGCTATTGATTGAAAAAAAAAATATTTATATTATTTGCATGCATATAATTTTCTTCATTTAATTAAATAAAACCATGTTAAAATTTTATCATAATAAGTACAAATAAAAATGATAGTCTTTGATTTATTTCTTCCGTTAATAATAATATTATTTAATAATCATTCCAAACACAAAATAATTTGGAGACAATAGCACATTACATTGGAAGAACATGTCTTCAAATTTCTCAAATTGCTTATTTTGTTTAGTTAATCAATAATCACCCCAAAAACAAAGCATTAACCAAATTTCCACACATTGTCTTCTCGTTTGGTAGACCAACTTAAGTACCTCTAATCTATGATTATTAAATTAATTAATTAAGAGAGTTTGTAAATTTTCTAAGCATGTGTCTATTTGTTCATGATAATGTTTGCAAAGAGTAAACGACACAAAGAAGCAAAGCAGTAATTAATTTCCAGAGCCAATTGTGCGAAAATGACGTCGTTTTTGCAATTGACAGCCATTGACCAATTACTTTCCAGTTGCAAGATCCGGTCACAGTCACTTATACGAACATTTTATTTTATTTTATTTGTAATTGGATTGTATTTTACCGTTTGGTTTCTCTTTCATCTGCCACGCGCGTGATCGAGAATTCAGACAATACAACAAATCTCTGAAAGACGAAACGACCTTGTATGTTCCTCTTTTTTAACATGCTTCATGATCAAACAACAAACTGATTATTGTCCCCTTGAAATTAAATAACTAAATCCCAAACATTATATTTTTTTCCTAACAAAAAATATTTTTGATTATTTGGTGATAATATTAAATGTTAATAAAAATATTAAAGATTTTAATTTATAAATTTATAAAAAATTGTAATTTTTAAATTTTATTATTGAAAATATGAATTATTTTCTACAAAAAAGAAATACCAATAATAAATAAAAATATCTTTTAGCTTTAATTTTATTCGTTTTAAATTGATAGTTACACTCTTATTTTTTTTATTTATTTTAATTATAATTTACTTATCATCTTAATTAGTTAATTAATATGTTAAATTTTTATTATATTTATATTCAATATTACTTATTAAAAGTAGTTAATAAATATATCTCACATTAATAAATACAAATTTATATTTTTAATTAAAATATTTTTTATTTTTATAAAATAAAATAAAATATATAATTATTAATTTACGATAAAAAATATTTACTTATTTAAGATAACATATAAATATGATAGGACTCCAACAAAATGATAATATTAGCCATTCTCTTTTGGAAAGTTTAACTAACGAGATTATGTTATATAAAAACATTTTGATTTTGCATTTAATTTCCCTTTTTTATGGGTGTTATAATTTTAAGTTTAAAAAAAGAAATTTGGAAATAATAATAATGAAGACTGTATTATTTAAGTTCCATTTTGTGACCAAACAAAAAAGGAAGATCGGGAAAAGTTATAGAGTTGATAACGGGGTGAAAAATTTTTAGTCTTCTAGAGAATTTACCTTAAATAAAGCAAAAAAATTTTATTTTTTTATGTGGAGACAGAAATAGAGAGAAAACTCTCTTCGTCTATTGAGGTGGGATAGAGATGGAGAGAGTACTTTTCATTATGTGGGGATCTTGTCTCCGTCTCCGTCTTTGTGTAGATCCGACTTTTTTATATAAAAAATATATTATATTATATATATATTATATATTATATTATATTATATTATATAAATTATATTAATCTATATAAATAAAAATAATATTTAATATTTAAATCTTAAAATCAAATAAACTAAAATTTTTTATATTATTAATTATAAAATTAATAATTTATATTAATAATTATAAAATTATTATAAATTAATGATTTTTATATTATTATATTTTAATTTAAAAAAAATAAAAATAAATAAAAATAATTTTTTTATAGAGATTCTCACTGGTCAGAAATCCCCGCAAAGATGAAGATGAGAGCGGGGCAGAATTATCCCATTTAAAGAGCGGGAATTTCCCATAAAAATTTTCTGTCAAACGGAGAAAGAAATAAAGAATGCTTCTCCGCCCCAACTCGTTGCCATCCTTAGACAGTCTCATACGAGAAAAGCTTTAAAACAGCTGGCACGAAGAGCATCTGAGGGCTGTCTTTAAATCCGTACACATATTAGAAAGTACTATCCCATTACATTCCTCTAGTCTAATTTAGTTATGTCCATTTTTAGTCCCATCAACCATTTTTAATATTAATATAAAACAAGCTCTCTTTTATTTTGATTTTTATCTCTATTTTTCAAGTAATAACAAAAATAATATGTGTTGTTTTTAATTTTTTATTTTCGTGGTATGAAGATTTAAATTTAAATTTTTTCAATCGATTTACACATTAAAAAATTAAAACATAGAGATCAATTTTTAAAAATTAAATTTCTTAAAAATATATCATACTAATCTTTTGAAATTAAATTTCAATCATATTATAATTTGCCGAGTAAAATATATTGGGACATGATTAAATTAAGATAATATATAATTAATCAAATAAATTTTAGGTTATATCTATTTATAATTTTAATCAAATTTAAAAGCATAATATAAAATATAATGAAAATAAAAAAAGTGGAAATTGATTTTGTTGGTGGGATGAGTTAGTTTTTTTAATTAATAAAATGTCAAAATAATATATTTTTTCTTCACTGAAAAAATTGTAAAACAAATTGAAATTGTATAGCTAAAAATTATTTATAAATTTTAACTCTAGCAAAATTAAGAATTGTCATATAATCTATGCATATTAATTATCTAACACATTAAATATCTCATGGTATATGTGCCATATATTTTTTTTTTCCAACAAAATGTGTTTTTATAAAGGAAATCGATTCATGTTTTATCCTTTCAATTCAATGAGTATAATTTTTCTAGCAATTACAAATATAAATATGAGTTAAAAAAAGTTTGTATAAAAGAAAAATTGCAATATTCTGCTAAAAAAAAAATTGCAATATCCAAAGGCAAATAATAATAATTATAATAAAAAGAGCCCACACTCTCTCTTTCGAAAAACTAACTGAAACACTTGAATTTCATCTCTTATAAAACATGCCCCCATAACTCTGTCTCTGTCTCACCTCTTCAAATCCTTCTCTTCTTTCTCTGTGCAACTCAACAAACAATTAACAGTAACTATGTTTCTCTTCTTTCTCTGTTTCCTTTCCCTCCTCTTTCCATCTCCTTCCTTTTCTCTCAACCAAGAAGGCCTTTACCTTCACCAAGTTAAGCTCTCTCTCTCTGACCCTGACTCCGCCCTCTCTTCCTGGTCCGACCGCGACGACACCCCTTGTTCTTGGTTCGGTGTTGGTTGCGACTCTGTAACTGGCTCTGTAACTTCCATTGACCTGTCCAGCGCTAACATAGGTGGCCCTTTCCCTTCTCTTCTCTGCCACCTCCAAAACCTTACTTTTATTTCTTTTAATAATAACTCCATTAATGATATTCTCCCTCTTGACATTTCTACTTGCCAGAGTCTTGAACATCTTGATCTTGCTCAGAACTATCTTACTGGTACACTTCCACAAACTTTAGCTGACCTCCCTAATCTCAAGTACCTTGATCTCACCGGCAATAATTTCTCCGGCGATATTCCGGAGTCTTTTGGTCATTTTCAAAAGCTCGAGGTTATTTCTCTCGTTTATAATCTGTTTGATGGAGTAATACCGCCATTTCTGGGCAACATTAGTACTTTAAAGATGCTGAATTTGTCTTATAACCCGTTTTCTCCTGGTCTGATTCCCCCGGAGCTTGGCAACCTGACTAATTTGGAGATTTTGTGGCTCACTGAATGTAATCTAGTCGGTGAAATTCCTGACTCGCTCGGTCGACTCAAGAACCTTAAAGATTTGGACCTTGCGCTCAATAATTTAGTCGGAAATATCCCGAGTTCATTCACTGAGTTGTCTAGAGTGTTTCAAATCGAGCTCTATAACAACTCGCTCACCGGTGAGTTGCCCCGCGGGTTGGGCAACTTGACTGCGCTGAGACTGCTTGACGCGTCGATGAATCAGTTGACTGGGCCGATTCCAGACGATTTATGCCGGTTACTGTTAGAGAGTCTGAATCTCTATGAGAACCGCTTCGTAGGGACTTTGCCGGCAAGCATTGCGAACTCCCCACGGTTATACGAACTAAGACTGTTTCGTAATAGACTTACCGGCGAATTGCCCCAAAACCTCGGCAAAAACTCGCCATTGAGATGGCTCGATGTGTCAAGCAACAAATTCACTGGCCAAATCCCAGGGAGTTTGTGCTCAAAGGGCCAGTTAGAGGAGCTATTAATGATATACAATTCATTTTCGGGTCAAATACCGGAAAGTTTAAGTCAATGCCAAAGCTTGAGCCGGGTCCGCTTGGGTTACAACCAGTTGTCCGGTGAAGTGCCACATGGGTTCTGGGGACTGCCTCATGTATTCCTTATTGAACTCGTTAACAATTCATTATCGGGTCAAATTGCGAAGACTATCGCCAGTGCAGCAAATTTGTCAATGTTGATTATTGATAATAACCGTTTCAAGGGAAGCATACCAGAGGAGATTGGGTGGTTGGAGAATCTTGGCTCTTTTTCTGGGAGCGAAAATGAATTCAGTGGATTGTTGCCTGGGAGTATCGTGAATCTGAGGCAGCTAGGGAGTCTGGATCTTCATGGTAATTTTCTTTCCGGTGAGCTACCAAGCGGGATTGATTCGTGGAAGAAATTGAATGAGCTTAATTTGGCAAACAACCAGTTTTCGGGGAAGATTCCCGACGAAATTGGAAAGCTACCTGTACTTAATTATCTTGATTTGCATAGCAACCGGTTTTCTGGGAAAATCCCGCTTAGCTTGCAGAATTTGAAGTTGAATCAGCTCAATTTGTCAAATAATAGGCTATCTGGGCATATTCCACCTTTATTTGCCAAGAATATGTATAAAAGTAGCTTTCTTGGAAATCCCGGTCTGTGTGGGGATATTGATGGTTTGTGCGATGGAAGGACTGAAGGTAAAGGCGAAGGCTATGCCTGGCTGCTCAAGTCAATTTTTATACTTGCTGCTTTAGTCCTTGTTATCGGTGTGGTTTGGTTCTATTTCAAGTACAGAAATTTCAAGAATGCAAGAGCTATTGACAAGTCGAAATGGACGCTGATGTCCTTTCACAAATTGGGTTTTAGTGAATACGAGATCTTGGCTTCTCTCGATGAGGATAATGTTATAGGGACCGGATCGTCCGGGAAAGTGTACAAGGTTGTGCTTAGCAATGGTGAGGCAGTTGCAGTGAAGAAGCTCTGGGGAGGAGCCAAAAAAGAGACTGATGAAAGCGATGTTGAGAAAGGTCAGGTTCAAGACAACGAATTTGAGGCAGAGGTTGGTACTCTTGGAAAGATTAGGCACAAGAACATTGTTAAACTCTGGTGTTGCTGTACCACTAGGGACTGCAAACTTTTGGTATACGAGTACATGCCTAATGGTGGCTTAGGTGATTTTCTGCATGGCAGCAAGGGAGGTTTGTTAGATTGGCCAACAAGGTACAAGATCCTTTTAGATGCAGCTGAGGGGCTTTCCTATTTGCATCATGATTGCGTTCCTCCAATTGTTCATAGAGACGTTAAGTCCAACAATATTTTGTTGGATGGAGATTTTGGAGCACGGGTGGCTGATTTTGGTTTAGCCAAGGTTGTTGATTCCACTGGAAAGCCTAAATCCATGTCTGTGATTGCAGGGTCCTGTGGTTATATTGCGCCAGGTTAGCAACCATATCCTTCTTCTTCACTAGTTTTAGATCTTATATATGTTTTTGCAGAGTTTGAATTGATTTGTTAAATCACATTATCAATACTCTTGTTTGATATATTCAGCTATTCTAATTTTAATCCCATATTTGCTTCTAATTAAATGCTCTGCAATTCGTAATTACATGTTCTTATCATTTGTTCCAAAAGTTGTTCTTGTAGCTACTTGGCGAGTGTACTTTGAGAAAGAGTGCAGATAAATATCCACTGTGAATATTCTAAATCTATTAAGTATTATATTAAATCCGTGTACATTTTTTTTGATATTGATTGCCAGTTCATAGGGTACTCCATATGACCTTAGTTGAAAAGTTGGACCAGTAGCAAATTATCATTGTGATTGAGATTCCTTATAACTTTTCTATTGAATTTTAAACTAATTCTTGTATGTTCACTTGATGCAGAGTACGCTTACACACTTCGAGTGAACGAAAAGAGTGACATCTACAGCTTTGGTGTGGTTATTCTTGAGTTAGCAACAAGGAAACTGCCTGTTGATCCAGAGTTCGGCGAGAAAGACTTGGTAAAGTGGGTATGCACCACTCTAGATCAGAAGGGAGTGGATCATGTTATTGACCCAAAATTGGATTCTTGTTTCAAGGAAGATATCTGTAAGGTCCTTAACATTGGCATTCTCTGTACCGGTGCACTTCCCATCAACCGTCCCTCCATGAGAAGAGTGGTAAAAATGCTACAAGAAGTTGGTCCGCAGAACTTGTCCACGACTGCTAAAAAAGACGGCAAATTGACACCTTATTGCTACGAAGATACCTCAGATCATGGAAGTATGGCTTGAGAAGTACTCTCGGATGATATTTAGGAGCGAACAAAAATGCTCCAATTTTCTTGTTCTTTGGGGCCAACTTCCAGTTTCAAATCCAGTTTTCGGTGTTTGATTTACAAATTGAAGGGAAGTTAAGATCTTTGTGTCCACATGATAGGTAAAAAAAAATGAAATTATAAAAGGCAAGGAGTGGGTAAGTTATTAATGACCTGTTGTACACTGTAAAGTAACTATATATTCCTGAAATTTTCCTTTGAATAGGGGTATTGCCCTGCATTAAGATTATTATTTTTTTTCATTGACAGTCATGGAAAATTTTTTTAATTTCCTTTCACGGATCTTATTTATTGAAAATGCTGGGCTTTTATTGGCAACTGCGAGCTAGTAAATTCTGTTACTATGGTATATGAAAATATCCTAAAGAAGAGGAAATCTATGCATAAATTGTACATTTTCTGTGGCATCTCCAAATATAAATGCTTGGATTAACTTTGATCAACAGTTAGGAATTAAGAGAAGGGGATGGTTGCAAATCAGGTACTTGAGAAGAGTTAGGCAATGGTTGGTCCCCTAATACCTAATGAATGACCCATCAATGCGAGAGCTCTGGCTCCTTTGCGGCCTCTTGTTGCCTGTACTTGTGTTTACTTGCCATCATCTTTTTGGGAAGGACTGACCTTCGGTCATTAGATTGGGCACATAGAGTTGCATTGGCCAATGACCATGGAGATGGAGATGGAAACGCTCTTATTTATTTTTGCAAATTTAATTATCCTCTTTCTCCTGCAAAATATCTAACTAACTATGCACACAAATTATCCTTCTCTTTATACTTTTTTCATGATCTCATGATTGATTCTTTTTTTTTTTTGTTTATTTTTAATCTTATTATAATAAAAGTTATTCATACTCAAAAGAATAGAATTTAATTTAATAAGGAAAATATACTTTTTCATATTATTTTTGAATTGGACCATTTTGGTTAATAATACCAAAAACAAATTTATTTGTTAATTGAAGAAGAATTATTATATTTATAAGAACAATGCTAAAGAGCAAAGAAATTTTAATTAAGCTCGACAAGTCTCATTGCCCTATTTATTTAAATTATCTTGTCATTAAATCATAACCATTTATTACTAATACTTGTTCCATATCAAATTGATAGTCATTGTTATTTTTTATCTGTTTTAAATTTAATATATTTTTCTTAAAAAAATGTTATTTTTATAAAAAATTCTATATTATGTTTTGTTGGTTGTATTAGTTAGCTGTGTAATTAATGTAAATAAATTAAACAAGACATATAAAATTAATGTGTTATAATTAAAAAATGAAAAAAAATTAAAAAATATATATGATATTAATTAGTTTTCTGTACAAATCAACTTATAATGAAAGTAGTAGTGGAGAGTAAAAGCTAGTGAAGTAATTCAATATGTTTTAATAATATAGAATAAAATAAGGGTTCTTTTTATCCTTTTGATTAAATATCGTAGCAATACAATTAAGTTTACTGCAACAGTGTCAGCCGTAAAGATAATAGAAAGCAATAAATGAAAGGGAAGTCCCTTGCAATGGCTGAAATTTAGTTATCTATTTGGTCCCAGACAGAATTTACTTGTTTATGGTGGGCATGTAACGAAACATAAGAAGGTGAGTCCACGTCCAATCTACTCGATATTCCCCTTGCAGAATTACTAATGTTTTAAAATTCTCTTTTTATATTAGGATTCTAATTATCAAATTGTTATACAATTTTTAGAATTTTTTATCTTTTAGAATTAATTTACATTAGAAAGAGTTGATTAATGGTAAATTAATAAGTATATAGGATTTTGAAAATTTGCCTATTAATTATCAACGGGCTTATGTAATTAAATTAGAATACATAAAACTTTATAAATTAGAATATATAATCATTTTCAATATATGCTTCTGTTTATTCCAAAATTAACAAAATTTTGATGGTTAAATAAAGTAAAAAAATAATAAAAAGATTTTGTGCGGCTCAATATTTTCAGGTGGCATTGTACCATTAGATAATAGAGTTTCACAATCCTTTCATTGGAGAAAAAGTTTCTAATATATGTGGAGGCTAATGCAGTACAGAGAGAAAAGTTGTAAAATATGAACCTGGCCTAAAGTATATCTACATGTCATTCGCATTAAAATTTAAGATGAAAAAAGAAAGAAAGGTAAAACACATTAAATGCTAAATTTTAAATTTTTTATTAAATTTGGACACAAAAAATATTTGGAGAATAAAGTAATGAAGTTTAAAAATAAATTTTGCCAAAATTAGTTACTAAAATAATAGTTGCTGAAAGAAATGTTACTAATAAAGGGACATGTTATGTGAAAACCTTATTCAGACTACAAAAAAATGTCCATCATCGCAGAATGTTGAATTTGTGGTCTCTTTTCGGACTTCTCCAAGCAACCAAAAATATAAATATGACATTTGCAAATATATTATGTATAAATATATTTAGTATGTATTTATTTTGTATATATTATGAATATGTTATACATGTTGTACATATATGACGAAATCATAAAAAACAGTATATTAGAAAATAAAAATGTAAAAACTGAAAAAAAAAAGTTAAAAAAGAAAAAAAAAGTATATATATTGTTGTAGATGCTATATATGTTGTATATATACTTTATACATTGTGTATATATGATAGAAATTGTCATAAACCATATATTTGAAAATAAAAAGAGAGAAAGGTAACAATAAAAAAGAGCTAAAAAAAAAAAATTAAGATCTCAACATTTGAAAACAAAAGTAAAATGTAGACCATATAATTTCGTCAACAAAATAACTTAATTCGGTCGTACTCTAGGCCCATCCCATCCATTTTTGTATAAAGTGGGCCTATTGTTTTCTATTCCTAGCTTCAACTTTGGGTAAGAGATTACAATTAGTGCAGTCCACAATAGCATTTAATTCTGAAATTGGACTGAATTTAAGTTGGGCCTCTGTCTATGTCTGGGGCTGGATAATCACTACTGGGTCAGTATTCATATCATATCCACATTGCCGTCGGCTTCTTGTTGTTGTTTAAGCTCTTGTGAATATGTTAAGTCAAGTTCGTTAAAAATTATTTCTAAAATAAATTTGAAGTATTTAATTACAAAATGATTTAAAATTAGTAATAATTATTTTTTTTACTCTTTCATATACTTGGAGATCTTACCTGAAAAATAAAATATTTTATATTAATAGATTTGGGTCCATTACCATGAATTTGAATCTATCAGATCGTGTTAGTAGTACCTAAAAATGTGAAATTTATTGTGATTTTTTTTTCTTCCTCTCACATTAATATTTATTGAAATGGACCCTTTTAAATAATAATAATAAAAATAATTCCAATGTACATTGTAGGGTTTGGTAGTGTCGGTTGGATGGAAAATTACATAGTAATCCAATTCTGCCCCTTCTTATTCCACTGATTAGCTGTATATTTGCTAAATGCTAGTTCGTACCTTATTAAGGGCTCTTTCGGCTCTATACAACAATGGCTTTGAGGCTTAGATTTCCATCTTCATAAATATATAAAGAAATTATGAGGCCGTAATTTAAACACTTATTGCTGTGTATTTTAATTCTTGAAATCTTCATTTTGAATCCTTTAATTTAGTTTGAAACCTCATAAAACTATACTTTAGTCAATGTACTAAATTCCAACTATTTTAATTGTGATAAATTTCCCTATTTATCGATTTATCAAAAACAATCTGTTCATAAAAAAAAGATATATCAAAAACAATAATACTAATAATTAAGATTATCTTAAGCAATTATTTATCAAAACAAAAAAATAAAGAATATCTTAAGCAATTAAGGGATATGGATATATTTAATTTATCAACTAATCCTCCCAAATCTTGACAAGTTAACATTCTTGTTTCGTAGATTTTAAGAAGCCAAGTCAAGTATAATATCTTTTATTTTTTTTCCAAAGGAAAAAAATCAAACCAAATCTTTCGGCCTTGCAAAATATTACTATATTTCATTGTCATTGAACCAAAAAGCTTTATTAGTAAATAAATAAGAATTCAACTAAGCATGACAGAGCATAATTTGCATGTACATAGAATTAATTAATTAAAATCTTTTAATTTTAATCTACTGATTAGTGAAATTTCCACTTTCCTTCATGAAAAGTACAACAGAAGACGACCAACTGCGAACCAACATAACTAAATCAAAACTATACAAATTCCAAATTTCCTACCAAAAAAAGCCTCATTTTTCAAAGCTTACCCATTATCGCCAGAACCCAGATAGCTACCCTCTCTGCCCTTTTTTTTCGTCCAATACTCCTCACCAATCATAATCATCATCACCACTTTAATTTCAATCCCATATATAAACCCATTATTTGTGCAATAAATCTTATAGAAACCAATCATGATTTCAACAAAACTATAGTTTAGAGATCAGAAAAAATGAATTCCAGTGAGCAAATTGCTTATGATTTTGTTCTGTCTCTGCTTTCAATTTCTATTATAATTCTTGCTATTGTTCTCATATTCTTTTGCAGAAAGAAACCTGTAGAATCTGAAGAAACTCTATCAGTAAATGTTTCTGCACCAACTGTTTCTTTAACAGATATAGATGCTGCTACAGATGGCTTTAACCATAGAAGAATTATAGGTACAGGCCGTTTAGGCACTGTATATGCAGGTGTTTTGACAATCGAAGAGTTAGTTGCTGTTAAAAGAATACACCCATCTCTTGTTTTAAGCAATGCTGGTTTTGGGTTCTCTTCAATACTCAAAACACTTTCTTTAGCTCAACATCCTAATATAGTTCCCATATTGGGATTTTCACAAGCACCTGGTGAGCGAATTATTGTTACGGAATTTGTTAGTATGGCAAGTTTGGATTTTTATCTGCATCAAAATTCTGATTGTGGTTCGTTATTGGATTGGAGCCGACGTTTAAGGATTGCCGCCGGAGCAGCAAGAGGGCTTGAGTACTTACATGAGGGGATGGCACCAAATGTTGTACATGGGTGTATTAAGGCATCAAATATTCTATTAGATGTGAAATTTAGTGCTAGGATTTGTGATTATGGGCTATCCTTTTTGGCCCCTAATGAAAAGAGAGGACTTATGGGGTATGTGGATGATGAATATTGGAGTGAGATAGGGGGTGGCCCTTGCAAGGCAAGTGATGTTTATGGGTTTGGTGTTGTTATGTTAGAACTTTTAACAGGAAGAAGAAATGATGAGGAAGGGTTACTTGTAAAGTGGGCAATACCTTTGATTAAAGAAGTTAGGTTTACTAAGATTTTGGACCCTAGACTTGCAATACCTTGTGATATGAAGCCAATTATTAGATTGGCTAAGGTAGCTTCTGCTTGTGTTAGCAATTCTAGGAAGAGCAGGCCTACAATTGCTCAAGTAGCAGCAATTTTAAGCAGTTTGGAATTGGAAATTGAGGTATTTGCTTGATTATTTGATATATCACCGTTATGAGTTCTATAGGTTACCCCCAAATTTGTTATTCCAACTTATTTTTTTTGGTATAATATCATTTTTTTTGAAGCTAAGCCGGATAGGACCATGAGAAGGATCAAACTCTTTTTATTAAATTTTAATAAAATTACATTACTATGAACTTGAACTCGAAATCTTTGATTTTAGTGGAGCCGCATTACATCTTATTTGTTATATATATATGTATGTGCTTTAAATGCATTTAAATTTTAATCTCACAAGGTAGCAATCTTGAACAATTTGGAGATGAAAAGTATTTAATTTAATGTATGGATAGAAAAGTGAGAGTTTTGACTTTGGATTTAGAACTCTAAAATTCTTGAAGTAGGAATCAAACCTAAAAGATGAAGAATGTTGAATTGGGGGGGTAGGGCGGCGAGGGGGGCGGGACTGGTGACTTATCTTTTGGGCGGTGAATTTAATGTGAGTTCCGTGTAGGATCGGGATCTTTGAGGGAGTGTAAGGGACTTAGTTTCTTGTCTTTTATTCCATCCTTACGTATGTGTATGGAGTCACTTTTTTCTTTGTTATTATTGGCTCATCATTGGACTGATATGTTCTGTAAATCATTTGTGTAATTAATTGTAATTTACAAATATATTACTTTTTAACCCACATCTCATTTAATTAACAAAGATATTCTTAGCTTTAATAAAAAAAAAAACAAAGATATTCTTACCTTTTTTTTTATTATTGTAAAAGAAAATCACACATTCTTGAATTAAAATTTCGGATAACCTGTTTTTTAAATAAAATTGATTCTCCAATCTATACATCCTTATTATATATACAAGTCCAACATTTGGATTCAACGGTTTAATTTTATCAAATATCATATTATTCTTATGAATATTAATAGTTTACTTCTATAATTTTTTAATTTTAATTATCATGATGTATCAAATTAAATATTTAGAATATCAAATAAATTTATACGAGGCGGATTTGATAGTAATATTGCAAATAATAACTTTTTACCAATAAAAAATAACTAAATATAACAATTTTTATAAAACTAAAATTGATTAAAAAAATTTCAAACATAAATTATTTCCAAAATTTATTTAGTTGCATAATAATTCGATGATAAATAGAATATCATTTATTAGTATTATTAGAAAATTAATTTACATTTTTTATTTCAATCTTTTTTATTTACAAGGGGGGTATAAACTGTTTCTTTTTTTAATAATGAGTTGAGTATTATTTATTGCCTGATATCTTAAAACAATTACGTAATTTTTTTAACTACTATTTTAAAATTTGCCCTCTGTTTTTATATTTCAAATTATTCTCTTTTTATTATTAATATTATTTTTTACTTAATTTTTCTTTTTTACCCTTTATTAAGACTTGTTTTATTTTTTTAAAAAAATTACTATAAAATGAGAAAATGCTTATAGTTTTCATATTTTCAAAATAAATGCTATCATTCCATTAAATTTAGACAAATTATATTGGCGCTTCTCAAATGATTATTGTACTCCTCCTGCCTATGTTTTAATTTAACTTACTATTCTACAGTTATTAACTTTAAAAAAATTATCCATGTTTAATTCACCTTTTAAAATAGGTTAATTATATATTAAAAAAGAACTTTTGCCTTTTTTTGGATTTTATCATAAATTTTGAAAGTGTCAAAAGAGTATATAAATTATGCACTTTATTTTAATTTTAGCATCTTTACTTGGAAAGCAAATTTGATCTATAAAAAAACTATTGATATGTCAGTTTTTATCAATTGAGGTGGATTGTTGAGGTGAATAAAAATAAATTAATTGCAAAAAATATATGAATTTTAATGTGTTTTTCATTTTTATTATAAACTTTTTAAAATATTAAGAGAATGCAAGAATTATGTATTTTGTTTTAAATTTTTCATATTTTTTGAGATTGAAAGAGATTATTTTATCTAGTAAAATACTGATGTGTCAATTTTTATAAATTATCTGGATTGAAAAATATTGCTAGTATGTTGTATTTTATTTCTTCAAAAATAATTCCCAAATTGAGGGAAAAAAGATACTTTTTCTAGCTAATGTGATGTATAGGTTTTATATTTAATATAAATAAAATCTCTTTAAAAATAAATTTTGAGTAATGTATCTTTTTTTTTGCATTATTGAAATTGAAATTGAGTTTATTTTTCTAATTGATATTTTATTTTTGGGCTGTTTTAAATGTGTATATTTGCTTTTAAAAGAGTTTAAAATTATTCAAGTGATGACTGATAGTAATATTTGAAAAAAAAAATTGAATTAAAGTTTACATATGTATGATCTATTTAAGAACAAACTTAAGAACAATCCAAAATATATTAATAAAAACCGAAACATTATTTAAATGTCATTTATTAAAAATAAAACAAAAATAAATTTCAAGAGGAAAATGAAAAACTTTTATAGTTTTTTAGTACAAAATTTGATTATCATTAATGTCAAACTATAATGATATTAATTAAAGTCGTTTCTAAAGTTATAAAAAATTTTCAATCACAATCAGAGTGATATATTAAAAGAAACACAAGGATAATTAATTTTGTTTCTTTTAAATTAAATCTATTCTCCTAAAAAATAAGCAAAAAAATCTTAGTTTTAAATGTGAATAGATTGTGAGCATGCCAGAGGATATAAATCCCTCGATCCAAATGTGATAAATCTGACTTCTATTAAATGATTGTGTAAATTTTTTCAATGACCAATGAAAAAGCAAAGTCTCAAAATTCTCTTAAATAAGTTTGTTTGGATTTTATGCCTGGAAATTGAATTAATAAAAGCTATAAAAAAATAAGTTGTGTAAAAATTGTAGAAAAATACTATTGGACTGAAGAATAAAACAAAATTGAAATAGAACCGAAACAAATTCATTAAACTTGAAATATGACATTGAACTATAATTCTAATATTTGAGAATGATGAATTAAGAAGATAGAACTAAGTAAAAATGGAATTGATAATTTGAACAACTAAATTAAGTATAAAAGCTGAAAATTTGCTATTATAGAATTGAAAATTCTACAATTTTGAATTTTAGATATGTGAATCAAAGATGACATTAGGATTTGACATGGAAAAAAAATGAAAATGAAAAATGATAGTTTATAGATTATAAGTACATAATGAACTTAAATTTTTACGAGGGAGAGTGTATGACGAGCTTAGGCATGAAAATATATGTGATATCAAAATATAAAAATATTAGTTGATGTAAATTATTTTGGATGATTAAAGAATGTATGCCTATAAAGTAGCTAAAGTTGTGATGTTGAAAATAATATAGAGTACACTGACAAGTTGAAATAGTAGAGAATGGTTGAACGCTGTAAAATTTGGTTTTAACTAGTCAAATATATAGAATAATGTTATCAATTCAGTTAGGGTTAATGTGATATAGAAACATCATTAGTATGAATGTGTAATTTCTATTCTAAGATCCTACTGAATTAATTGATGAATTAAAATTTTGAGTTTTAACTTTGACGAGTTGATGATAAGGAATTTGATTTAATATTTGAATTGATTAGCTAGAAAATATATGTATAATGATTCATGATTTAGGAATAACTATGATATTGATATTTAGAAAGCGTACAAGAGATGAGAGCTATAAAATTGCAAGAATCGGAAATATCGAGGTAAACATACAAGAGTAAAAGTATAAAATGATTATTTAAACATTTGGAGATAAATTGTGGTAATAGTTGAGTAAGATATCGAGGTGATGAAATAGTCGATCCAAGAGTATTAGTAATAGTTCTTAGGATAATATATATCATAGTGCACAGAAAAGCGTAAAAATTTTGATTTTTCACTTGAGCGTTTATCTTAGTTTGAAAATTTGAGGACGAATTTTTATAAAAGGGAGGAAGAATATAATAATCTAATTTTTAATAATATTTTTAAAATATAAATAATTATTTTGTTATCTAATTAAATTATTTTTATTTAAATTTTGAAAATTTTAAATAATTTTGATATTTTATTTATAAAGAAGAAAAAGAAGAAGAATTAATTATTTATATATGTGTGTGTATTTGAAATAAAGGAAGAGGGAAATTAATGGAGGAGAGAGAAGAGTCTGTGAGGAAGAGAGAGAGAAAGTGACGGAGAGGGAGAGAGAAACAGTGAGCTGATAGATTTTTCTCAGATCTATTATTGTCTGGCGATCAAATATCGATACTACCCATACCACCGTATAGCCCATTGTTCGACTAGTCCAACGCTGCTAAAAACACTGCAATCAGTCACTGGAGTATTGGTCACACACCGTCCGACTAGTCCACCTCTCGAGAGCTTTTGACAAAAATTTTGGCCAATTTCGATGTCTTTTCCTGGAGAGACTAGTGTTTTTCATTACAAATCAGATGTTCCATGAAGAATCGTTGGGTTTTTATATATCTGTGAGTTATATGGATTAATATAATATTCTGTTTCCTTAATTTACGCTAATAGCCATATTTGCACAAATGCAATTGATTGCTTGTGTAATATAAACATAATTATCGTTATTAGCATCTGATTATAGAAACATAATATATATCGGTGTATAAGTTGATGGGTTTTGATACGTATAATATGTGTTTCTCAAATAGAGTTAGGATAATATGAGACCGCACATAATCGGAGTTACGGATTAGGATATGATGACACTATATAATGATGAGATTAGGACTAGTATGACAGTGGGGACATTCTCATGCTCAGCACTGCTTATCAGTCAGGTAGCGCTGCTTGGCTAAGGCCATGATGACGAATCCTACATATTGAAATATAAAAGAAAAGTGTGGACTAAGAGAGTCAGATGGGGGATCGACTCCCCAAATTGAGGTTTAATGTGGCCCTATTGACTTACTTCTATCATTGTTTGATTATGTGATTTTGGTTATTTGGTTGACATTTGCGTAAGCATTATTCGCATGAGATCACTATATTATATTAATTGCTATATAACTCATTGAGTCGAATACTTATTCTTATTCACTATTTTTCCCAAGTTACAGGTTGGGTATGAGAGAAATGCTTAATCGAGTTAACCTACCTTTCATTTCTCTGCAGGAGTGTCACTTATATATTTTAGTATATAACTATGTTATCTATATATCTTAGAACTCCACATGATATTTCTTTCTTTATCTATCTTTTTATTTATTTAGTTCTGATATTTAGCCAAATATGTTCATTAACCAATGGCTGATGATGATGATGCAATATTATACTAATTGTGTATAGTAGTGGCCTGTGGGCCCAATTTGAGACAGTGACTGCTGTCTCATTTTATTTTCTTCGAAAAATAAGTTATCAAACTGATTATGGGTTTCAGAAGTCACGTGCTTTCCTATTTTCTAGTGTCGATTATGTACTCTGGGGTTTGGGTCTTGACATTAACAAACTTCATCTTGCACAGATTACATATAGCAATTTTTTTTAGTTTTCAAACATTTTTTTACAAATAAAACATCAAACTCAAATCCTCATACAAAGTTATAAGCTTTTAAAACAATTTCTATAGTAAAAGAACATCATACCCCATAACAACCAAAATTTTGGCAACCAAAGAACCTCCTACCTAGATTTGCATATGTCCATGAAGTTCTTAGAGTTGCTTCTATGTTGCAAAAGCATTTTGGTGTCTCTCCTTTTCGTTTTCCTAATTTTTTGAAAATTAGGGTTTCAATTTTAACAAAAAAAACCCCTAAATGTTGTTCTACAAATTGAAAGAGAGGAAGAAAAGAAGCGACTCAAAGAGATTAGATAATGAGAATAAAGAAGATATGAGTCATGGATTTAATCTTATTATATGAAGGAGAAAAGAGAGGAACACAAGAAGAAGAGGAATTTATACTACACTAAATTTTAGAGAGAGAGAAAGAATGTAACACCCCTATACCTCGTATACATACACAGCATGCTAATACGATCGTAATATACGTATACTGAATATAGAAATGCCACGGTTTACAAAACAGACAAAGCATCCCTTTAATATAATATGAACAATTTTAAAACATTTAAGGAAATTTAGAAAACACAATAGACAAAATGTTTATTCAAAACACAGCGGAAAATATAACAAATATTTTCAAAAACATATACATCAAAACTCAAGTTTTACAAAACATAAAAAAAATATATACATGTTTGGCAGTATGTCTTTGATCTTTAAGCTCCACTATCAACACCTTAAAATCTAGACTCGACTTGGCCTAGAGGAACTCTCCGGTTCTTCCTTGTTACCTGCTCGATGAACCACAATCGCGCTAAGCCAACGGCTTAGTGGTACAAACTACAAAAATATTATGCTTCAATGCAATGTCACACTATCAAGTTTCATGAAGTAATATTCACAATTCCACATCCATACATAAATTACACATCATGATATATTTTCATAATTTCATTATTCAAGAATCACATTTAAACAAACACAAGCATGGGCCCAAAAAGAATCTAATATGTTATTCAAAGTTCAGAGTTACTGCTTTGGTCCATAATCACAATCATCAAGCTCGAAGGCGATATATATATCTCTATCCATGGATAGCGTAACAGACCCAGTCTCTTGGATCTCAACCCGGTTAAAACCGAGGAAATCCTCAACCCGGCTTGACTGTTACTGTTTTTGAGGCTTACGACCCAGTCTTTTCACCTTAAAAACATCACATTTCACATTTTTCAACTGGAATCGGCTTACGACCCGGTCTTTTCACTAATCCAGTGATTCATAGGCATGCCGCCAAACCCAGCACTCTGAAAATTGAATTAACATATTAGGCACACAATCATTTCATTTATCTCTTTATAAATCTCTTTTCATTTCATTTCTCATAATTGGATAAGCAACCATGCCACAAGTATATTTCATTTGCATTACTATAGCCATCAATCATGGCCTCATATCTCATATTATCTCAAATCACATTAAAACAATTTATCATATCATCTTATCTTTCACATTTCATATTTCATTTCATCATCATATAAGCAAACATGCTTCAACTATCTCATTTACATCATTATAACCAACCACATTGGTTTTACATTTCATTATACCATTCATAACATTTGTCACATAAATTAACAATATAATAAATTACTTAACATATGTACAATCAAATATGTTAAGTATCAAAATCAAGTAAATGCATGCAATCATGTAGTTTGTACTTACCTTAAGCACCACTCACACAAATCTATACACTTCCCTTCTCCAAGAATTCTCCACCACTTGAATTAGGACAATTCAACTTCTTCACAACCTAATCCAAAAGAATAACACACTTACTCAAAGATACACAAGAGATAATAAGACTACAATCTAATTAGGGCAAGCTCTAACCATGACACGCTCAACAACACGGGCGTGTCCCTGACCGTGCCCTAACTCCACAACACAGAAGCTTTGACACGCTCAGAACCACGGGCGTGTCACTGAACGTGTAATACATTCTGCCTCACAGAAACATTGACACGTCCAACAACATGAGCGTGCACATGGCCGTGTCAATTCTCCAACATCACAGTAGCTATGACACATCCAATAACACAGGCGTGTTAATGATCGTGTCACCCATCCAAAACACAGAACCATCGACACGTCCAAAGATCTGGCCGTGCTCAAGGGCGTGTCAGGCCAAAAATACAGATTCTGGCCACAACAACACTTTATCCAACAAATCACTTCTTTTCACCAAAATCCACTTCAAACAAACTTAGCTCAACATACCCAAGAACCATAACAAACTTGCAAAAACACCAAAATAACTCAAAATATACATCCAACACAAATCAAAATCATCACCACAAACCCAAAACACACCCACAACACTTTCTCTTCCAACAAACTTACTATTTCCTTCAAACCAACCCCAAAATCCAAAATCAATAGAATCCAAACACTCATAAACACACCACAATCAAACACACTCCTACTATCAACAATAATCCATCAAACTCAAACACAACTCCAAATAAAACAAAGAAAATCAAGAGAGAACTTACCAACAATGATGAAACTTCTTGAATTTCCAACTTGGTTACTTGAATCACCTTTCAACTTTGAGCTTGGAACACAAAACTCTCTCTTGCTCTCTTGTCTTGATGATGCCCGGCCAACAAAGGAAAAGAAAAGGAAATGGAGAAGAAATGAAGACAACAAGTCAAACACTTATCTCTTTAAACCTCCACCAAGTCATTTTAATATTAAAATAATCCAAATTAATCTCATCCATTCATAATTTCCTTATTAATTAATTCCATAAATCATAACATAAATATCTCATTCCATTAACTTTCTTTGACTTTGACTTGGGTATATGTTGTATATATTTTCATATACACAACATATACACTCTCTCTATAATTCTTTTCTCTTTCCAAAGAAACATATACATTAAATCCAATTATAACAATAATACCAAAACTTCTAGGGCACATTTTGGGATATTACAAAGAAGTTAACGAGAGAAGTAAAAAAAGATGAGAGAGACAGTTAAAGAGAAAAGTAAAAAAAATATTACATTGCAGAAAATATACAACCCAAGAAAAAAAAATAAGGCATGATTTTTTTTATTTAGTGATGCCATGTGGCATGCCATGTCAGCACACTATAACGGTCACTCTTATATTTATTTATTGTAAACTAAAAAATAAAAGCATGAGGAATTTTGTATTGCTAAATGAAAGTTAGGGATTATACTTAGGGGTGTCTATCCGATCTATCAATCTGGATGACCTAGTCTATTGAGGTTGGGCTACATTAAAAGAAGAGGAAATTACGTTGCTTACATCGTTTCTGCCGTTGGTTGCAAGTTTACGTGTCTGATGAGGTTTTTTTTTTTAAATTTTATGATTTTTACTTTTTTTTTATAAAATTATCTTTTGAATGTTGTCTTTTTCTTTTTTTTCTCTGTTTTATTATTTTATTATTTTTATTTTTTACGATTTGTTTATTTTTTTATACTTAAAAAAAATTGATGTTATATTTTTAATATACACAAAAAATCATATACACAATATATATAACATATATAAAATACACATTCAATAATACAACTACATCTACAATATCCATAACACGTATGTTTTTTTTTTATTCTCATAACATCCACACAACATCCACATAATATTCATATAATATTCAACAACTTTTATATAAAATACACACAACTTATATAACAAAAATATAACATATATATAATATCAACAACACATCTACATAACGAAATGTTGTGTATTTTTTATTTTTTTATATGTATAATATGTTAAATTTGTTTAAAAATAAATTTAATTATTTTTATTAATATATTTTTGTATATTTTATTTTATTTTATTTTTATTTGCTAGTCATGTTTATTTTTTGAAATTAAAATTTTGTCTTTAATAAAAAATTATGGTTTTTATATGATGAAAAATAATTTAAAATATTAATTTTTATTATTTTATTAGAATATTTTTATTTAATATTGAAGTTTGAAAAAAGATAAAATTGAACTAAAATATTAATTGTAGTGATGGAAGTGGTATTTAAAAAAAAAAACTTTTATTTTAGTGAAAAATAAGATATTTTTAAATTTTACTCTAATTTTTTTATAAATATATATATATATTTAGCTTGTGCAGTATTTTTTGAAATAAAAGTTATTTTTTCAGATAGTTATATAAATGTCCCTTAAAAAACAAAATGAAGCTCAAGTGTATTTTAGGCCCAAGAAGAGTTTTTTCATACTAGATTGACTCGACCCGATATATAATAAAATATATATATTATTAATTATATATATTAATTATATAATATATTAGTAATTTTATATTATATATGTTATTAATTATCTTTTATTGTTATATTTTATAATATATATAAAGAAAAATATGCAGGAAGTGACCTCATGCAGGTTTTTCTTTATATATTATACAAACATGGAAAGAAAATTATGCACTGCAGCGTTTTCTTTCTTATTTGCAGTAGGTGCAATATTTTTTTATTAAATATATATTATATAAAAATAAAAAAGAAAAGCTCGCAGCTTAATTCATTAGCCCTCTTGGCTCAACCCATCTAGATGTAGTGGCAAAACTATCATGGAGCCATGTGACCCCACACGATCCTCTTTCATTGATGACCAGAAGAAAGCACTGATAATGTAAAACTCAGCCTCCCCTTTTAATGGGGCTGAGTTTGCATAAAGGCAGCAAGAAGTTGAAGAATCTATCACTGTAAATAAATATTTTATTTTTTAAATTATTTTCTGTTGAAATGATGTTATTTCGATAGGAATTAAATTTAAAAAATATGTCACTGGCGAAACAATACTGTTTTGCCGGGGCGAACTTTAAAAAAATAAGTATTTATTCTTCAACCCACTTTCAAGCCGGGAGCAAAGACAAAAATGAGAGAGAGAGAGAGAGAGAGAGAGAGCCACCTAACGCCACCACTACATCGCGCCAATAGCTATCGAATTTTTGTCAACCTGAGATATTTATTTTTATGAAAATTTTTTCCTCCCTTTGATTAACCTCTAGTTCTATAGCTATGAGCAGCAAGCTAAAGAACCAAGCTTTAGGTGTATTTAGGCTAGGCTATGAGCTAAGAGTAAACGCAGTTCAATCCATTCTAAATATACCCCTAATTATATTGGGCTTTTGATAAATGTATAAGAAAATTAAAAATAATTTTAAATTTATTATATTTATAAATTATTTATTAAAATATTATAATTTATAAAATATTTATTAAAATATTAGATTTTTATTAATTTACAATAAATTTATTGTGAGTTTATAAATTTTATATAATTTATAATAAGTATATAATAAATGATAAAAATATTTATAATAAAATATAAAAATTTTAAAAAATATAATGGATGATATTATTTTTCTATGAAAAGGCCAAAACCCAGGGACTTGTGACACTAACCGAAGCTGGGACATTTGGGCTTTTGGACCATAAATTAATTTATGACACTCTTCATATTTTTTAAAATTTTTATTTTTTTAACAGGAGTATTTTAGTCATTTTATTATAAATTTATTATAAACTGTGTAAAATTTATAAACTTATTATAAATTCATAATAAATTCATTATAATCCCATTTTTTTAAACTAATAAAAATATGATATTTTGATAAATATTTTATAAATTTTGATATTTTAATAAATATTTTTTAAATATGATAAATTTGAAATTATTTTTAATTATTTTTATATTTTTGTCAAAAGCCCAATTAATTTAAACATTAAGTCTAACATTGTGTGTTAGTAATTTTTTCAAAATAGTTTCAAGTATGAGAACATACAACAACAAACGTGGAAAACTACAAATAAAGAACGTGCTGCTATACATGTGAGAAGTTTTTTTTTTTATTATATAGATGTGAGAAGTTATCATTGGGACTTTTGTATGAATATGGGGATGGAAGACTTACTGATCAATGTCACAAAATAGTTAAGCAATCAATCAAACACAAATTTCAGTAAATCAACTTCAATTTCAAAAAAAAAAAAAAAACCCTTCAATTTCAACAATTTGCATCAAGTTATAGTAGCTGATTCAAGACTTCCAGTATTATCTATTTAATTTTTTATTTCTTTTATTTTTTTTCTCATTATTTCTTTCATATTTTTGCAATTAAATTCCTACTAAACTAGTTTTACCTTGTTACTTTTTGCAATTAACACAATTTTTTTTTCAGTTATTTGTTTGATTTCTTTAAATAATGGTAGTAATATTTTACTGAATATGTCATAAGTGAAGTTAAGAACCTATAAATAATTTGGTCCATATGTGGACATGCTGAATAATATTGTTGAATGTAATTTGGAGTTAACAAGTCTAGCCTTAAAAAAAAGAAAATAAAATAAATAAAACACAATGTGAGCAATGTTGGAGATAAGGCAAAATCCAAAATTAAAGCACATATAATATCTAATCCTATGATTATGCTAAATAATAAGCAAATTATTTTTAGATTTTTAATTAACTTCACTAATAGAAAACATATTTACTAAAACAACTAACACTGATCATTCGAAAATAAATAAGCAATAGATGAAAAAGACAACTAAGGGAACTATGCAATTGTATTAATTACATAAAGTAACAAATTAGAGCTAGCTAGTTTAATAGGAATTTAATTACAAAAATATGAAGGAAATAAAAAACTAATGAGAAATAGAAAGTAATGAAAGTCTTGAATTGGCTGTAATTATAACTCGAACGAAATTGCTGAAATTTAAAATGATCTATTAGAATTTGTATTTGATTGATTTGTTTGATTTTTCATAAATATATGAGTCCTTCTGATTGCATTCTACTGCTGTGATAATACGTTCTTCATTTACACTCTTCCACATGTACTATTTGTTCTTTCACATGTATTTGTTGTGAAAAAACTGCTAGCTAGCAGTTTAAATTAATCAATTTAAATTATTAATGACTCAAATCCAAATATCTAAGCCCAAGTAATTAAATGACCAATCTCAACTAAACTATTAAATTTATAAGTATTTAAAGCGTAATATTAAAAGTAAACCCTATAAATCATTTATGGTATCAACAACTGTACACTTAATTGGAAAAAAAATATATTCTTTGGCCATAACCATATTCTTGTCCAATATGCTAAAAAAAATTATTTTAAAGTATAAAAACTTATTATATTTTAATAATTTATCTTATATATTTTATGTAATAGTAATTAAATTTTCTTTCAACTTTTAATAAAATCTAATATATCATAATACAATATTACTTAGTATCTCCTTAAATGTTAAATATATTTAATTAATATATATAATTTAAAATTATATTTTTACAAATGAGTATAAACTAAAGTAATTTATTTTATTAATGTTAAATTTTATCTTTTCATTTTATCTCGAAACTTGAGAAAAATAAGAAATGTATCTAGTAGTTTCACTATTTAAAATAGTAATTTTTAAGTAATCATTAGATTTCACTGCTTGAGATGATGATAGTAGATAAAAATTATCATTATGTTAAACATTTATTTATTTTTTTTGTTTCTTTTAAATATTTTAACTCTGAATTTTTTAAATATTTTATTTTTAAATTTAAAATTAAATTATGAATAGTATTAAATATTTTTTTTCCTTACAAATTAAGAAAAATACTCTAAATATTTATATTAAATAAAATTAAATCGAATTATCTTGAAAAAAATCAAAATTTTGTTTTGTACTGTCCTAAAAAAAATTAAGATAATACAAAATAGAGATTTTATTTTCAATATAGGTTTGGGGATTGAATTTTTAAAATATCCAACTTTAAATACGGTAATGGAGATTTACAAATTTTTAAATTGAACCGAATCGTGCACGTGTCTAGTCATATACTCAGGTGAATCCTACGTTTAATGTATGGTGCAATGTTTCAGTTTATTTTTATTTTTTATTTTTGAAAATTGTTTCAGTTTATTTATTTATTTTTTAAAGACACGAGCATATTTTTTTTTACAGTACAAAAAAAGAAAGAAAAGTACCTATGCCCTAGAAAATATATGTAATTAAAGATGCTCCTAATACGAACAAATAAAAAAAAAGGGGTAATGAACTAAAGTTTGGATGGGATGATAAATCCAAAACCCTTAATTAAGTTTTACAGTTTTAAGAAAAGGGTATGAGCAGTAGAAGAGAAAGAGACTTAGTTTTTTTTTTTTTTTGCTGGTAGTTTTGTAAAATCTTATTCTACTAAACAAGTAATTTTCATCCAAATATGACTAAAGTTTTATCTAGATTATCGATGGTATAATTTTATAATGTATGATATTATATTGAAAATAACATTTATTATATTTAAAAAGATGATATAATATAATATGTTTAAATAAAAAATATTTTTATTTACCCTAATAATATTTTTTAAAATTTTTAATATATTATGAAGATAAAAATTTATTTATTAGTATATATTTAGTGTTTAAAAATTTATTTTAGATATTTTTAAAAGATAAAATTATAAAAATATAAAAAACAACTAAATTAGTTGTTTAAAAATTTATAATTTTTAAATTATAAAATTACCATAAAAAAATTATATTATAAAGAATAAAAAGCAAAACAAACAAAATTAAATTATAAAATATCACACCATAATATAAAAAACCATGAAACAAAAAGTTCCATTGAGTGGTGAAAACTACAAAAGCTCTTTCACAATCAAATAATATGAGTTGGATGGCATTTGCCAATATCAGATTTTAAAAATCATTATGTTACATAATAATTTTTCTCGAGCCTTGACAATTAAGATCGCTAAAACCTATGAATATAATAAAATAAATAAGGACTTGAAAAAAAGTTGAGAGAGAGAGAGAGAGAGATCAAAAAATAGGCAAATTTAATGGTCTAAAAAGTTTGGACTTAATACACAAAATTTTCCAACTTCCATAGACTTGAAATTTAAAAATGTCTCCTAACCCCAACATGTACGTTCTCAAATAGTATGATCTTAGAACATGTCTCGCTCCCTCCAAGCACACAGCTAAACGCTGATCAACACTCACTCCTCGTCACCCCATTATATTTTCAAATGGGTTATATAATTGGTATACATGAAAATATGTACAGATTTCTTTTGTCTTGGAAAATAAATGATATTGTTTTTCAAAAAAATTTCTAAGAAAAATGCAAAATACAATTTTTTATTTAGTTAAATAATATTTTTTATTTGAAAAATAATTTTCTCTATATATATTTATTAGGTAATAATCGAGTTTTAAAAATAAATTTTTAATTATTTTCTAAATGAAAAATATAAATAGAGCTCTAAAAGTTATCACTATTTATTCCTCGCTTTGATTCAAATTGCTTTTTTTTTTCAAATTTTTTTGTACTTCAAATCTTCCCACTTTGAGATAGTTTATTTTTTTAAAATTTTATTTAGATTCATATATTTTATTTGTTTAAATTATATATTTTAAAGTTTGAGAACATCTTTATAACAATTTAAATTTTTTATTTTATGTAAAAATATTTTCTATAACCAAACAATCTCTTTACGAAAATGCATAATATTTCCAAAAGGTTGTGTAATTGAAGTCGTTGATTCCCACTCTTTAAAATGAAAACCATATGTAGCTTTATATTGGAAATTTGGCTCCCTTTTCAACATTTATAAAGTGGCCGCCGACTTTGACTTGGAAAATGACACATTGATATTAATTGACCAGATCAGCTGATGACATATATCAGTCATTTATTTTTTTTTATTTTTTTTTGAAGAGAATATATCAGTCATTTATTAAAAAAAATAAAAGAGTATTACTTTTACACTTTATGATAGTAACGCTCATTCGTCATTTTAAAATACAAAATTAAAATAAGCTTTATAAAAAAAAATAACACTCGTGCATTTTAAATAAAAATATCATCATCATGATTTTTTTTGTTGTCAGTTCCTCTTTTGTATTTAGGTTTTTTTCATCTCTTAATTGTTCAGTAGATGTGCAATTTATAGGTTTTTTTTTCAACTTGGAATTTGTTACAAGTAATTTTATATTCAAGTATTCCTTTTTAGGTAGGGCAGCAAATTGTACATATATATATATATATAAATGGATATATATGAACGACTCGGAAGATTTGTAAAAAATAATAGTGGAGGAGCCTATAACTTTCTATTATTATTTGAAACTGGAGAAGGGGAACATGTTGACAAAATTGAGAAAGGTACGTTCAAAATCCTAAATACACGTTTAAGATAATATGCTACAAAAGCTTAGCTAATAAGCCTTAATTTCTCTGACGTTGCGCGGCTTTGCTTCTTCCGCAAGCTGAAGACATAAAATGCCCAAATCTATATATCCTCTACAAGACATTTCCCTTATTAATTATTAATTGCAAGAAAATTCAACAGGACCCATACATTATTTATTATTCTATACATCCGTTTTCACGTTTGGTTCTTGCACTTCCCAGCCTGTCACCAATCACATCCTTAGCTGTTTTGTTTGATTTTCAGCGGATTCTGCCTCTCAAGTAACCTTCTCAACAAAGCAATATATGCATATATATGAAAAAATTTTAAAAACAAAATTAGTTTTTTTTTTAAATATCTTTTGGTCTCAAATTGATATAACTTTACTTCATATATATATAAATTAATTATTTTCATATAAATTTTCTTTAAATACCTTTACTTCTTAATAACACCACATTAATTATATATATATATATTTTTTATTTAATATATATACGTTAATTAATTTTAGAGTTTATTAATATAATTAATAAAAAATATTTTTATAAAACTAATATTTGAAGATAAAAATAAACTAATTTTTGAGATATATTATGAAAGAAATAATTAACCACTAATTTTGAAGAGGGTATTAATATCATACTATTATGTATTGAAAAGGATTAAGATTGACCTTTTTGATGTCAACAATTATAAATTTCATTCTTTAATTTAATATGCGTTTTGGTGTTTAATTAATTGATAGTATATATAAACTTTATTAAATAATATAAACTCTAGCTAATAGCAGCTGTCTGCTTTTAAGATTTTTCAATATATACAAAAAAAATTCATTGGAAATTCATGAAGAAAATATACAACTTCTAAAAGATCTTATATATGGGGAAACACTAAGTGCATATATATAGAGTTTGAACATTTACAAGTGTTTGATAAAAACAACAAGACCGCTTATTTTATTAAAAAATATTGTTAAATTTTAAATTAACTATCAGAATACTTATAATTTAATAAAAAAAAATATACATGCATTTTAATTTTTAAACATTTTAATATTTTCATGTTATTAAATATAAATTATTTTAAAAAATATATAATTTTTTTATCAATATATTTATGCCTAATGTTAAATTATTATTTCCATATAATTAGAATTAATTATAATATAATAATTCATGTTCTCATTTGTAATTTTACAATCTAAATCTAATTTTAACTATTAATTATCAAATGCTTTAAAATTATTTGCAATACAAATCTGTGGTTACTACCTATTAGCGGTACAATAGCTATTACCTTTTGACAATTAATCCATGAAAATAACTTATTTAGATTAAATGTATATGTATCCGATCAATAAAATTATTTAATTATTTAATTATTATTTTTTAATAATTTTTTATTGGTCGGACAAATATATATCTGATTTAGATAATAATTTTTATCATTAAACAAAATAGGATTTAACAATAATTAATTACTTCTATACTAAATTTCACATTGGATAATAGAACAGAGTAAATTAACTTGCTTCATAAAATAATTTTTCCTTCTTATTAATTAAGGTACTTAATTTTTGAATAAATATACAAAATATAGAAGATGCACTTTTGGGCTTGCTTGTAAGACTAAAAATATATTTCTTTGACCATTTGAATAAAAGTAAAAAAAAATTAATCATCGATTAAGATTTGATTTTTGAAATCAATGATTGATAAATGAATCAAATTGGATATGATTTTAGGGTAAGCATTTTTAGAATTTTATAATTATATATAATTCAAATCTTGGCGAATTAATTTTAAATCTTTTTATCTAACAAAAAAAGGAATATCACAAATTCTCAAGCAAAAGACACACACACATATACATATACCGTGCTAGAAATAAGAAGTCTACGTTAAGAAATAGATTGGCAACAAACAACAATAGCAATACAAGTTAGTATAACAATATATATATATATATATATATAAAAGAATAAAACAATTATTATTTTCATTTTTTTAATGATTAGATTTAAATAATATTAGAGGCCATAAATAAAAGTTGTTAACATTTCTCATTGGCAAATTTTAATAATTTTAAAAGAAACAATATTATATAAATGGGAATTTAATTGTTATTTTCATTTTTGTTGGGATACAAACATACGATTACATAAACTTAAAATATATATTTACATAGCTTTAAGCATACTCTAAAATTGTTGGCACTTGACAGTGTATCAACTCTCCCATCTTTCTCAACAGGTAAAACTAAAACGTCTTCCCATCCCCACGTTACATTCATTCCCGCTTCTAATTTTATTTATTATATTACTACCAAATTTCTTATTAACTTTCCCAGAAATATTATAGTAATAATAATTAATCTAAAAAAATTATAATATTATGCTTAATTAATTATATATTAAACTAGTGTTTAATTAGACATTGCCCAAAAAGCAACCTGAAGATCAAGTGTACATCACCGGCTTTTATTCTACTGTACAAACGTATGTACAATATAATTTCCAAACTTGACGTCCAAGCAACCAATTCTTTTCTAGAAACCTCGTATATATATATATAGTATGTATATGCCTTCTTTCTTTTATCCTTTTTATCAAAATTTTTTTTTTCTTTCTTTTAATTTCTTCTCTTTGTCTGTTCAAAGAATTAATCTGCAACAAGCATAAGCAATAAGCAAAGGTAGAAGAAGCAAAGTTTTTCTTTTCTTTTTCTTTTTCTTTTTCTTGGAGATTTTATAACAAAAAAAAATGTAAATTTAAAATAGACAAGACAAGATTTGCTTTTTAATTCATTTTTATTTATCTTTATTTTTTAAAAAATAGCTGTGTTTTAAATATCTTTTCATTTCTTTTCTTTTGTGTGTTTCTTATCCTGACAGCTACAATCTTGATTCTTTTAGGAAAAGAGAGACAGAGGAAAAAGAAAAAAAAAAGGAAAATCTTGATGAGCAAAGAAGAAGAAAATAAAGAGAAATGACATGGTGCAATAATAATAACTCTTCAGTTGATGAAAGAGCCTTTCAATTTGTCACAACATCATCAAACCCTAAAGAAATTAATACCAAAACGGCTACAACTCATGAAATTCAAACCATTACTTGCCCTTCTTGTGGCCATAAGTTCCAGATACAAGATCAGCAGGTTATATCTATTTATATACTAATTTATTTATTATGCATAAATATTGCTCTGATCTCTTCTTGTTTGCTAAATTGCTTCTTTGTGATTAATTTTTATAGGGAGGTGGTATAGTTCAAGATTTACCTGGATTACCAGCTGGAGTAAAGTTTGATCCGACTGACCAAGAAATACTTGAACATTTAGAAGCTAAAGTTTTATCTAATATTTGTAAAATTCACCCTCTCATTGATGAATTTATTCCAACTATAGATGGAGAGAATGGAATTTGCTATACTCATCCTGAGAAGCTACCAGGTAATTTGATTAAGTAGATCCCTTTGTGATTGGCCTCAATTAAGTATAATTAATTTGTGGGTTATTCCAAAATTTGTTAATATTATATTCTTGGGGGAGTCTTTGTGTGTCATCTTTCTCTATTTATGGATAATTTCTTATAGAAGAAACATAAAAACTGCACATGGTTTTTTTTTGTCATTCTTAACTTACTCATTCAATTATATTGTAAGTAATTAAACAGCTAATTAATTAATATAAGTAGCTAAGCAATTTAATTTTTGCTAATCTTAATCGCCTCTCTTACAGCTGAAGGGTCTCAATTCCTAGCTACTTAGTCGTCTAATAAAAGAGACAGATTGTGATTAATTTCTTAAAGTTTCATGAAGCCCCCTAATTATAGAATGAACATAATTTAGGTTCAATTTTGCACATCGGATTTTTTAAAATTCAGCATGATTTCATGCATTGTTTGCATGTATGTTATTATTTACTAGCTCATCAAATTCATGTTATTTATAGTTGAAAGTTTTAATCATAATGATTTACTAACCCTTGCAAATGTTTGTATTGAGTTTGCTATGCTGTTGTCATTAACTATTGCATACAGGAAGATAGTTATTTTAAGTTAGAATTATTAATTACTAAAGTAGTTCAAGGCCAGCATATGTTTCCAGACAATTTAATAGCAAGAAATCATTGGTGGAAAATGTGAAAGCACTCAAATCACAACCAATTTGAAGAACTTTATATATGTGTTGGAAAAGTTTTTGAGTCTCGAATTCTCTCATTTAAATTGAATACAAGTAATTTACAAAAATTTAACTAGTTGGTCATTATAGTTGCTGTTGAGCCTTTCCTTTTTGGTTAGGAAACCAATTTGCATGCTAATCTAGCAATTAATTTACTTGCATAGAATTCATTCATTTTTTTTAATAAATAATCCAATTAATGTACTTGCTAATATATATGGGTGACAAGAAAGTGCTGACTGCTATAAGACAGTGAAGAATAGAGTTGGCAAAGTACACAGTCAAAATATCTTTAACTAAGAATTACCCTATGCTCTCATCTCATTGTAGTAGTCATTATGTTCTATTTGGCTACATTTTTTTTTCAACATAAAATGTAAACGTAACTTATTGTCTATATTTACTATATTTTGTAATTATATTTTAAAAATTTTGTAACTAAACTTATTACCTACTATTTATAGTTTTCATATTATAAATATTTATTCACATTTTTCATTTATTTATTCATCTTTTTACATTATATACTTATTTTCTATAATTGAATTATTATATATATATATATATTTTTATGTATTGTTTTATATATGTACTTTATGTAATTTTAATTTTGGATAATCTAAATAAGACTTTGATTTTGCTACATGGAAAATTTTTGCACACAGCATGTATAAACTTAATTATCTAAAAAAAATCAATAAATGATTTGTTTATCTCCACAGCAATATTATATTTTTATCCTTATGTTTATAGTGTGCCGCCAACAAAAATGAAACTTTGCTATATAAGCAGCTTTAGTACTTGTCTACTACAATTTTTAACTCATTTCTTGGTTTGAATCCTTTGCTCTAGCGTTCTTTTTATTAGTTTGTTTTGGCATGTGGAAGGCTTGTTTTTGCTGCTTCAATCTTGGAGTTCCTATTCTCCTTTATTCAATAACAATATTATTGCTTATCAAAAAAAAAAAAAAACAGTGATTGATTGTATATGTACAAAAGTAAAGATAAGAAGCCTCGATATGTTGACGATTTAATTTGAGATAGGTTTTCAAATTTGAAACGATGATTTGCTAAACTAAATGCACTGGATAAGTCTTGCCTACACGTGCTGAATTTAAATATTTATACTGTCTATTCTTTGAGACACTTATACTAATTGATCATTTTCATAATGAGAAAAATATGAGATGAATTAATGTTTACTATAAGCCCATTGATTAATGGTGCAGGAGTAAGCAATGATGGTCAAATCCGGCACTTCTTTCATAGGCCTTCAAAGGCATACACAACTGGAACTAGAAAACGAAGGAAAGTGCACACTGAAGAAGAAGGAAGCGAGACCAGATGGCACAAAACAGGCAAGACAAGGGCAGTTTTCTCTGGTGGAACAGTGAAGGGATTCAAAAAGATTTTGGTTCTTTACACAAACTATGGGAGGCAAAGAAAACCTGAAAAAACAAACTGGGTTATGCACCAATACCATCTTGGCAACAGTGAAGAAGAGAAAGATGGAGAATTGGTGGTTTCAAAGGTTTTCTACCAAACTCAGCCTAGACAATGTGGGTCCAGCATTGACCAGAAACTGAAAAATCAAATTGGTGATCATGACAGTATTATTATTAACAATAATGATAATAATCCTATTATTATAGGTAATAGCAAGAACCCAGTTGTTGCTGATTACTACAATCCAAGTGCTGCTTTCATATCTTATGATCATCATGGACATGGCAGCCATAACAGAGAAAGCCCACCTCAGTTTATACAAAATTTGGTTGTTCAAGGTGATGGGTCTTCCTATTTTCGATTAGCCGCAGATACAAGCAAAGCAAAGCTTCAGAGAAGATAGCTATATATATACATATATATGACAAGGACTGGTTTCTGGTTTTTGGTTGTTGTTGTTGCTGTTGTGGTGTAGCAGTCAACAATATATATACTGATATATATATATATATATACACATATGCATAAGTTATTTTTATTATATATATATATATATATATATATATATAGTCAGACTAATTAGTGTTTCTGTTGATGAAAAGAGAATTGAGGTGAAGAATAAGGTGAAAATACATACGGCTTCTTTGAAAAAGCTTTGGCTACGAGCCTATGACACTTTTTTCTTTTTTTAAATTCTTTTTTAGTTCTAATTATGATTATTAAGCAACTGGAAAATAGGTTAAAGATGATACTTTTATATAAATTGGTGAGTTGCATTTTTAGTAGAAATCGAAGTGTACAAAGATAACACATTTTTTTTTCAGTTTGATGATATAATTGTCATTATATATATATGATTATTTTCAATCAGTTAGAATTCTTTGGTTCTCATACGCAATGTTTTGAAGATTTGCCTTCTAATAGTTATTGCTTGCAAGTTAGGCAAATTCTATAAGTATCTTCAATGGTACCTTGATGAAAAATATTCAAGATTTGTACCGTGTTAGAACTAATTTATATTGCCTTTGGTTTTACAAGAATCACAAAAAAGTTAACTAAACAATTATGTTTGACTAAAAATACTATATTTATTTACAAATAATCTATATAAAATAAAATATCGGTCCATTAAACTTTATCACCTGGTTGATAAAATATTTTACTCAGAAAAAGTAGAAAAAATATTTCACCAAAAAAGTAAATTGATGAGTCTAATATTTTAAAAAATAATTATATTCTTAATTTAAAATATAATAAAATAAAAAGAAATATTATAAGAGTAATTTAAGTATTATTTAAACTTTCTCTATAAAATTAAATTGTAACTAAATAAGTTAATATTTTTTAAATTTTATTATTTTATTATTTTTTTTCTAATACAGTAACATAATCTTTTTCAGTAAAATACAATCCTCATAATATATCTCCCTAAAATATATTTTTAGTGATTAATTTTTTTAATAATTTATCAAATGTACTATTAGTGATTTTTAGTAAATTATATAATTTATACTTAATTTATACTCTATTTATTTATTTCTGTATTTAATCTTTAAATAAAAAAAAGTAATCATTGCGAAAAATTCTAAGCTTTCTCTTTCTTTGCTATTATTACTATTGTTAAATTCCACACTCAATTTACAATTTTACATGATATCTCACTAAGCGATAAATATGATGCCAAAATTTGAACTTTTAGTTACTAATTATAAGATGAATATTTGACTACTTAACAACAAACTTACTGAAGCTTATAGACATATTTAATTATTGCTTGCATTTGATTTAATATATATATATATATTGTTTTGAAAATTTTTGAATGAGAAAAAGACTATTAAAATTTAGTATAAATTATTGTATATAGCATTTAAAAATAATCTCTCCCTCTCTTTTTTTTTTGGTACATAAAGGTGGAAAAACCCATAAAATATCTCAAATAAGATATATCCAACTACATCATGAAGTGGCCAAATAGAAATACCAGCTAGGAGAGATCATTGAACACATAAAAACCAAGATTATAGTCATAAGCCAAGTGTGATTATAAGATTGTTTTGCTCTTAGATTATAAATACAAAAATTTTTTCTTCATTAATGATTACTCTTACTATCTATAGCACGAGTTGTAATCAAAGTTTTTTGTGGGTATCATCAGAGGTAATGTCTAACCTTTTTTTTTAGCTGGATATGTTCTTACATGTTGCTCTAAAAAAGTTAAAACAAAAAATAAAAAAAAATTAAAAAATATAGATTTTACATATCATATCAATTCATTTTTTGAAATACAAAAATAAAAATTAAAAAATTAAAAATGATACCGAACAACCAAAACATGTTAACAAAATGAACAACAGAGAAGAAAAAGAAAAAGGGCAGAAATGTGTAAAGTGAAGATGAGCACTCATCTTTTTTTAACTGAAGATTGCTCTGGTCCTTGAAATTAATGAATTGCTCTTCCTAATTTTTTTTTAAAAAAAAAGGAAAGAACAAAGAAAAGATGAACTTATCTTTCTAAGAAGGTTCTAGAATAGTCTGGAATGATTCAAAATGAAGCATGAACCATTAATTTCATAATAATTTTTTGCCCAAGAAACAGCATAAAAAAAAAAGAATAGAATCATGCACAGCCAATGAGAAGCATAAAGAAAAGTCAAGGTCAGTGTGTGCGTAAGCGTAACACTTCATTTAGAGTCGTGCAAAATCCAATCTCTTTCAACGTACAATATTTTCTATTAGATTTTGTAATGAAAACCCATATAAAGAAATTATTAAATTTGGAGCTAGGAATCATATTTTTTTTTCCAAAAAAAGAGAGTGAAAAATAGCAATAACGAAAATACAATTATTGCTCAAATAATAATATAAACAGATTGAAGCCAGTTGTTAAAGGGGCTAATAATTGTTTGCTTATAAGCAAAAAAGTGTTTGCAAGGGAAAAGGCAAATGGCAGACTCTCTGTTATCCAGATGCGAAACCATCCAACTAACTATGTGCTTTTTTTTTTCTTTTCTCGAAGCTTAAAAACTGAAAGTCCACGTGAAAATGAGACTCTATTTTCCAATTACTTGCAGCTGAATTGGTATGGACGACAAATGCCATCTTCAAAATAACAATAATAACATTGTTATTAATATTAATAATATAATAAAGCGATATCTCCTTTCCTTGAATTAAAAATAACAGTCGTAAGGACCCAATTGCATTGTTATGGCTATTGGCTAAATAGCAATTTTGCCGTCATATTCTACGGTAAATATTTTAACTTAAGTTGATTTGACTTTTTCTTTAAATAAATTGCTAAATGAATTTATCTTTCCAAAAAAAAAATTACTTCACAAATATATATTAAAAAATCAAATTACAGAAATTTACGGATAACTAGCCGCCAAACATTTCCAAACAAACAGCAACGAGAAATGCAGAAATCATTACCAAACAGTAATATGAAGCTCTTTCAGTGGCAATGATAAAAAAAATAATAAATAAATGCTTATATGGAGCAAAATGGATACAAACACTTCGGAAGGCTTTTCTCCATGAGGAACGGAAACTAAACTCAAAATCAAATTAAACTTGAAATCACCATTACTACAGAATGTTAAATGAACCACTGTTTCCTCCTACTGTAAATAAAATTAAAACATTACACGCTTGCCTGCAAGCTGTCCTAGAAAACAAACCACATTTCACACATTCAAATAACTTGGCGATGAGAAAATTCAAATAAAACTATTCTCAGAGGGGGATTGTAAAAGCAGAAAACAATGGAGACGACGAAAGACTTATCCTCGTCGCACCATGAATAAACCCCTCTTGTTACATCAACATCACTCTCCAAACCCAGTACAAAAGTTAAGAGAATTGCTTGGGGAACCAGCCCCTTCAGAAACTTTAACCTAATCTCACACTGATCTAGTAACTGCCACTAGCAGTAGATTACCACCACCCTCATATACAGACTACTGTAGATCTCTTTAGGACTTCTGGAGAACAAATTTCTCGTACAGAGCAAGGATGTCTTTCTTGTTTGGAGTTTTCAACTGAAGGAGCTCAGCACCAAAATTGTGTTTTGTGAGCTCTTGCTTCAGTTTTGTTACTGTGAACTTTGTATAATCTTCTTGATCAGTTTGTTGACTATGGTTATCCTCGTCACCCTTGAACACTGAACCGCCATCTTCTGGTTGTATGTGCTTTAAAGGGCTTGTTGTGCTTCTGGACTTCTTACTCGGTCTTAAAATCCTGTCATTTGTGCCTGTTTCTTGAAAAACGGATCTTACACCCATCTCAACATCATCAGCTCTCATACGTTTGCCATGGGAGGCAGCCTTTAGCTTACTGTCTAGTGCTGACTCATTCAAACGAACTGATGTCAACTCTTGTTGAAGCATATCAAGTTTTGCCCGTGCTACTTCTAACTGAAGAGATAAGTCCTCTGCCCGTCTATTTGCAGCACTATGGGCTTTACGCTCATCATCCAGAAGCTCCTGAAGGGCTTTAACATTACTAGCCCTCTCCTCATTATTTGATTTCAATAGTAACTCTATTTCTTTCTCCCTTTCTTCAACTCTTGCCTCTAAAAGAGAAACTTTTGAGAGAGCATCTATCTCTGATCCACGCATTCTATCCACTGCTTCAGCCAAGTCGATTTTCTCTCTTTCCAAATTTTCAATATGCCTCTGAGATCTCTCAATTTGGGCTAATCTTTCCATTGCCATTTTCTGAAGCTCACTTTTTTCCTTTTGTGCAGATGACGCATCAGCACGTGCTTTATCAGCCATTTCAGTAGCCCTCTTAGATTCCTTTTCAGCATGATTACACCTATCTTGGACTTCTGCAAACCTCTCAAACTCAGATCGGTACTTCTGCTCCAGATGGATCTTCTCTTGCTCCAGCATCCTAGCTTCTCTCTCATATGACTGGGCCCTAGTATTTGCAGACTCCAATTTCTCACCCAACTCTTTGATATCAAGCTTCAGGGATGATATTTCAGAATCATAACTCCTAATTTTTGACTCAGCAGCCTGCAAACCATTATCAATATCATCTAGTATTTTGCTCAAATTGACAAATGTTTTCATATTTATGTAACTGTGTGTGTGCATGTGTGCAGCAGAGAATTAAAGAAACAGAGATATGTCCACAAGAGAGAATAATTTATTTCCATAATGCAATGATCCAAGGACAAACCTTTAGCTCCAAGTTTAAGGTTGTCAAAAACTGCTCGGCATCCTCTATCTTCCCATTTTTCTCCTTTATTTCCTGCTCCTGCATGTTCATTGATAGAGAGAACTTAACTGTCCGCCTACTTATATTAAAAAAAAGAGTTTAGTTGGTGGAGTGCATCATTTGTGCAAGTGTGAGAGAAGGAGAGGTCACCTTTTTAGCCAAACGACTAGAAAATTCTTCTCGCAAAGCATCTTCCCTCAATTGAATTTCTTTGCTTGTTCGCTCCTGCACAACTGCCGCCTTCTCTAGAGCATTTTTTGTCTCTCTTACAGTAATGTCATATTTGCGTTTCCACTCTGCTGCCTCTTCTTGAGCTGACCTAGTTTGTTCATGAGCAGCAGCCAGCCTTGCTTCTGCAGCACTACCTCGAGACTTGAGAATTCCAATTTCGGAATTGATATGGTCTTCATCAGCTTTCTGTTTCAATAACAGCTGGCTGTGTTTTCTTTTCCAGTCTGAGGCTTCCTGCTTAGCAGATTCCAATGCTTTCATTAAGCTAGAAAACCTCTCATCCAGTGAACTGCGACTACTCTGCAGATCAGATATGCGCTTCATATAATCATCAGCAAGCTTCTTTTTGTCATTGATAGCGTCATCATAACGTTTCATATATTCGGACTTGTGTTTCTCACTAGCCTCAAGTTGCTTGTTAAGCAATGCCATCTTATCCTCAATTGAACGACATTTCAACAAGAGGGAAGTTTTCTCAGATCCAATTTGATCAACAAGCCTCTTGGCAAGGTCACGTATTGTACCTTCCAAACTGGAGATTATAATAGCAAACATTTCATATTTTGCTTTCTCAAACAAAAGTCGATATGTAAAAACTCCATAAACAACCAAAAGAAAGCAGAGAGAGGCAAACAAACCTTTGTTGCAGGAAAATGGCCAACTTCTGCCATTTCCCTGGTCCATGACATGATCTGCAGTACTCGGATAAAAGGTCATCAAGAACCTGCCCGAGTTCACAAAGAAGTAAAATCACAACTGGTTCCATAAAAGGCATACAACATTCTGGAATATCATTCAGTGTAATAAACAATCTTATGCAATAATCAACTTTACACATGCCACCTCATTCCTCATAAAATACATGTTCTTCTGAAGCCACAAGTTCTTACCAATGATATATTTCATACATAATTATCAGAAACAATGCAACTTAACTCCTGACTGAAAAATTGAACACAGAAAAGATGCTAATGACAGCTCAAAGCATGGGCCAAACACCAAGCCTAGCTAGTTGGGCAAATAAGCCATAGGATTATTAGAGTCCTAGCCCTAGGATCTTTTGAAGCTAACAAACTCAAGTTTACAAAAAACAGTTATAATATGAGAACAAGAAAACCAATGCCCCTTATAATGCACAAGAACTGCGTGATGAATGCTTACCTTCACAACAGTATCCACATTTACATCAGAAGCATAACATGCTGCTCTGAGACTCTTTTCCATTTTTTGTATAAAATTTGAGCTTTTCAAGTCTGCTTCCATAAACGCATTTCTCTTATAATCCTACAACAATGGTCAATCTAAATCATATGAACAGTTCAATTATGAAAAATGCATCTCAAAATCCACAAATATCAGTCAGCAAAAAGAACATACCAAAGCATATGGATGTTATTTCCCTACTGTAGGATCAAATAACTCTAAAACAAAATTGTATGGAACTGATTTGATGCTCAAACACAAAGCATATGGATGGCATGAATATAGCCTCACCCCTCAATGTTTACTTTCCAAGTTGGAAAGAATTCCAAGCACAAGAATACTGGGGCAGAAAAAACAAAAAGATAAAAATGCAATAACCATAACAAGGCTTCGAGTCATAATGCATCCTGACAGTGTTCTAGATATCCATACCTCAAATGTCTTTTTAAAGAATTTCTGGAGAAGTGCCTCATATTTTTTCCTTGCTGAACCAATCCCAACAGCATTAGCATTAAACGCAGCCTGTGATTTTTGAACTGCTGCTTCATGTGCCTCCCTCAGAGTAACCTGCCATCACTGAAATTAGAAATGATGGAAATCATCAAATAATTAAAATAAGTTCCAACTCACCTCCTCAGGTGGCTTTGAACAGTCAAAAGATGATGTATAAATCTCAACAGCAGTATCATATGCTTTTCGACACTCAGCTTCTTCAACACTCTGAAAAAAGAAAGAAATTGTAGTACTGATAATAAATAGGAACTTCCACAATGAATTTTTCCATAGTTGCTAGTATAACGAAAACAAAACGCTATGTCTATATATAACAAAACAAGTATAAATTATATAAACATATCTGTATATAACAAAGCAAGCATTTATCATATGTAAACCTGACACTAACAAAGAAAGAGAAGTTCGATAAATAATATCATTTAACAAATAGAATATGCAGAAAGACACTTCATTAAAAGATGAAAACAAAGAAGGTGAAGCCCTGCAACTCAAAACGCAAATAGCAATTCAAATGTTGAAATCTCAGAAATCCATAGATTCCAAAATAAGATAGGAAAAATTATCTTCTATCTCAACCCTCAATTTTAATCCTGGATCATAATAAAAAATGTGTAATCACAAGAATCTTCTTTCTTTACTAGCTCTTTCCTGTTTCTCTGGCTACCCATGACAAATAAACAGATCTGGTTGGAATTTTTTTTTTAACTTCTCCTTTTGTCTTTAGAAAAAGATGAGTCTCTCAGTTATTTCCTACACTTTATAATATTTGTCCAATTACTGATGGATTTAATAGTTCTCCAATTACTATTGGATTTAATATTTTTTGCACAATAACGAATTCAACCTCATGGATACCAGTACCCAAAGGATCATGATACTTATGAAAGGTTCCACATTATTAAGGCATATAACTTACTATTATTAAAGCTTTACTCATTACTGATTTAACCAACTTGATAGAATGAATAGAAAGAAGAAATTCTGAAACCAAATACACTATGGGTGAAACATATTGTAAAAGATATTTCCTCATTCATTAAATTTTTCAAAAAAGGATGCCAACCTGCCATGAAGAGGATATTGTGGGCACTGCACCATTATTTAGAGCCTCCAAATAAGATTCTGTGATACCAACAAGAATTGGGCCTGTCATAACAGTGGCGCCAACTTGCTTGGGCCTTGTTCTTTCAAAAACAAACTTTGTAAATGCATCCAGTCCAGATTTAAACACTGGCCTTAATTTGTCCAGCTGCACGAAAGACAAAAGGCTTACGAAAGATAATGCACTAGGAAGAAGAATGTAATGTTATCTCCTGTGTGTGATTGTAAGATTACTAACCAATTTACTAGTTAGCTATCTTACACACATGCAGAGTTATAGATGTTACTAACTGATATTTGATCCAGTCGCTTAAGATCTTCTTCATCATTCAAAGGCCGTGCAAGGGTGAAGCATTCTCTATCTGGAAAAAGAGCTCGAATGGAGTCCCGAATCTGTCATCATATTTCTTGCATAGTTAGCACCTCGAACATAATAAAATATAAAAAAATGCAGAATTAGAAAAATGCAGCACTCTGATTCATTCCCAACCTAGGTAAGAGAGGCTCAGACTTAAAATCAATAAACACATTTAACGAAATGGTGGTTCCTTGCCCAATTCATCTTTGCCACTTCAAGAAAATGAGGTGCTAACCACTTAAAATTTTACTCGAAAATTATTGGAGGAAAAAAATATCAATTTACTTGCCAAAATAACTTAAACCAATGCCCCATATTACCTCATTTTTGGCAGCTATATCTCTTCCACTACCTTGAACTGGCCTTAAAGCAAGCTCTAGATAGTCACGAGGCGTTATTTTCCTATTATCCTCTACTAAATCCAGATAGAAATCCTGCAAGAAGCCATCTGTATAAGCATTTTCCATAATAATGATTTTTTGACATAAATAATCCATGTTTTCAAAACATATGAGAATAATATGCCAAATAAGAACAAAATATTTCAGAGTCAATACCCTTAGAAGCCAAACAAATATAGGGGAGAAACTCCCAAGTTCAGAAGCTGTGCTCCTTCCTCCCGAAGCTCTCACTCGAATATGTTTGGTCATTTGAGTGACAAGAGAAAGACGATCAAGGGCAGCTTCATCTATGCCACCCATCTAAACACAAGTAAATAAAAAAGTGAGTAAATAATATAAAAATAAGGCCAGTGAGACAATGTTTGACAAAAGTAGTTTTGGCGGTTGCAACGGCGGCATTTCTTTTTGAGGAGTCGAGGTTCTTGACATAAGTGTTCTAACCTGATTGTAAATAAACATACTAGATAAGAGAACAGCCAAGGAGAATATTTGAGTGCTATATGTCCCCTGCCAAGAGAAAAGATACGTCAACTAAGATGGATAGCTGCAAAAAGTAACAGCTAATGACACATTATTCAAAAGATAAAAAAGAAAAAGTGTACAGTAATGATTGTAATTAAGCCGCAAATTTCACAAACAACGAAATTCAGAACAAGTCAGCCAAGACCTAATCAAATAACCAAGAAGATGATTACCGGTTAATTCTCATAAAGGAAATGAAACTTACAGTTTGATCATAAGCATCTATTCCTTCACTATCTAATAATAATAGATTGTACTCTGTTCCATCAAGAGCTGTTCTCTTTAAGGGTGCACTCCACAACCAAAGCCCTTTTGTACATGGCTTATAAGATGAATCCACTTGAAAACCACTGCTCCTCCCAAGAAGCTACAGCACATAACCCAAGTACAGGTCCTAGTTAAAAGAATTTAGAAATGACAATCTCAAAAGTCAAGCAATACATGTGAACATACAAATGTTAAACACGATCATCATAATTCAAAGCAACAAATAATAGTCTGGTAAAAAAGGCCTCTATTGAAAACTGTCTGAACTAAACTAACAAGAAAAAAAAAAATTTAATGTTTCAGTACCAAATTTAGCATGAATCAGAACTAATGAAGAGAAAGAAATGACAAGAAAGGGTAACAGGATTTTATCCATCATCTGTACTTCTCTAGATAAACTGCCCAAAAACAAAGGCCAGCTAATCTTGAATATTTAGAAGAAATTCTCTGCTAAGTTGATTTCAAGACTATTTAGCAAAAAAAACATATTAACTCCTTTGAGTGCAAGGTATAAAAAGATTTCCCAAAAGTGAACATGATTTGGCTGTTAAAAAATAACAGGCCATATCTGTATAACAACAAAACAAAAGTTGCGAAGGTGTTGGACAAGTGCACTATAGAAAATGTAATGGAAGTTCGCTGCCTTAACACTATCTTGCTTCAAACATGCAAGTACATGAGGAAAAAAGCTAGAACTCACAAATTAAACCTCTCCTTGGGAAAAATTGTTTGAACAATTTAAAAAATCAAACAAGAAAGCTACATTTCCGCTTGTCTCAGCAGGTAATTTTTAGAACGAGCTCGTTCTTCTCTTCCAACCCTAACGAACTTCACTCCTAGAGTTGACAACCTAACGAAGCAGTAACAATGAATTTATTAACGATTTCTCTTCACATTACTGTTTCAATAGGGAAATCGATGAATTTAATAGCTTCAAAACCCACAAAACACAGCACCATCTCTTGAAAATCACTAAATCGAAAACCGCTAACCACATCCCTCTTAAATTCTATATCACAAGCCCTAAAGTTCAAATTACAAAGAGGAAACTAAAATTTACACTGCGTTTCTTTCAGTAGATGACAATGAGCAAAAAATCACCTGATTCAAAATGAAGCTTTTGCCCTGGCGAGCGCGGCCACAAACCGAAACGACACCGATTGGTTCCTTAACCAGCTGAAGTGTGGCAACTGCTTCTGCATCCATCCGGAACTTTCCATTCTCGTCGCAGTACACTAGCCTGATTGGTCTCGCCGGTCCTGTCACCTGAGACCCGGACAAAGAGTGCGATGTCAATGGGGATAAGGAAGTCAAGGCTTGCGGTGAGGCATCGCTTGCCGTATCTTTCCCTCTGTTGAAAATTTTGAACATCCCGCTGCTCGGGGTGTTGTTGCTATCAGTGGGGTGCAGCTAGCGGAAGCGAATCTGTGATCTGTTATGCTTTTGTTTATTACTCTCTGCTTGTACCCTTTTGGTTTCTCCCTTTTCCTGCGACGTTTCTTTAGTCGGGTTTAAAATTGCAGAGGGAAAGTGAAGGGAAAACCTCAACAGCGTTCCATAATTTTCATAGCGTCTCCGTGGATAAATGAAATTACTGCAATGGGCTTATTGGAGAAGGCGGTTATCTCTCAAAAAGAAGAGATAATTTCGGTATTAAGTGGAGGTTATGAGAAAAATCGAGACGACCCTGAAAATAATGTATCGGGAGAGGTGAAATTACGATAATATGCCTACTCGTGATTTGCCTCAACTGAGATAAAAGAAGTGTAATTTGGTCGTTTTAGGGGATTCACCTCGGCACAGAACGGCCTCGTAGAAATAAAGCTAAAACAGCTAGGCACGGCAACATTTTCTTTCTTTTTTATTTATTTATTTAAATTTGATTTTCCAAGTAAATGGCAGTGCTTACTGCTTAGTGCTAACCAAATTCATCTAATTAATGATGGAATTTCAGGTTAAGGTTTGGAGTTTGGAATTATATCTGTTGAATTAATTACTGGTAATTGTCCAAATCTTATAGTATAATTATTATATATTATGTTTGCTAATAATAATAAATTTATTTCACCTATAAAAAATATTTGTAAATATTTACTCAAAAATATTTGTAAATAAATCATTATATTTAATATATTTCTATATAAAATATTAATTTTATTTTAAAATTCTACTCATTTCTAATCGAAATATATATTTATTAAAACGGATTATTAAGAAAATTAAAAATCTTGCACCATTCTGTTTAATTCCAATTTTTTTTTAAAGTTTTTTACGGAATTTTTTTTCCAAAAAAATTGTTTTTCCTATCATTTGTCTGTTCATGTTAATTCTATTCATAAAACGAAAATATTTGTTGAAATTTTTTTAAAAGTTAAGCCTACTATAGTGTAGAAGAAGTGATAGAGTTACATCTATATATGCGTTTGAATTTTTGTAGAATGTAAAGAATTAATTAAAAAGATAATATTAATTATTGTATAATCATTTTTATTTAAAGATAGATGTATACTTCTTTTGATTCAAAGCCTCTGAATTGGAATGCCTATGAGTTGCTCGATGAAACGTCACGCCGAAACGATTTGATGATCATTTATTCATTTATAATTGACTTTCCAGTAGCCATCCTCCATGACACCCTGTCTTCCTTCCTTCACAAGATATGCTTCAAAGCAGTGTCATCTTGTGCAGGACATGGAAACATGCGATGGATTCAAATCCCATTTTATATTTCATTCATGACTACAGATAGGTTTGCTCTAGCTCCATTAAGAGGCTTCCATTTCTCAATGCTCACCACGGAACAGAATTGGTAAGATTTTAATATTGTATTACTTTGTTATTCATATGCTAACAATAGTTAGGCCTTTTAAGCAACAAAATGTCTAAGAACATATGAATTTGTGCATATCGATTTATCTACATAAAGGCGTCTCTGCCCATGTTTTCCGAGACAGAGAAGCATTTGAAACAACAGCAATACTCTTATTCATCTTTAATTTACAGCATTGAAACTTGTTTATTTACAACACCTTATTTTGCTCAGTTGAGATTCTATACGTGAATTTAATAAAACATTATGGCGTAAATTCTTCTTCTTCTTCTTCTTCTTCTTCTTTTCATATGGATGCAAATGAGTTTATTTTACGTTGCAATCAATAGGGCATGAAGAATGATGATAATGAATTTAGCTAATGAACCCTGAGAAGCTCTGTGGATATGATGGAGAAATAGTAGGAGAAGATACTTGAAAAATACTTGCACTTTCTTCATCATTTGAAGTGGACAAATGTAGCCTCTTCTTTGGTGGTACAGGCACTAGCTCCTCGAAAGCTCCGACAGAGAGGACCTTCTTGATGGACTCAAGTGCCTCTGTCAGGGAGGAAGATGTTGTTGGTTGAGATCCTGAATTCATAGCTGAAAATGAGTTTCCAGAACACCCTTCTTGGATTTCTACTTGTCCATATGCCTTGTCGCGTTCCAGAGGATTGAGATAATCATGGAAATCATAATCGTAGTCTTTATGTATTCCCTTCCTTTTCATTACTTCTTGACCTTGTAAGCACCATTGAGAAATTGGAGGAGAGTTTCCACAGCTGCTGTCATAATTTTCCCCTTTTTCCTTCAGGTTGTTTTTCTGGCGAACTCGGCATAAGATCCAGTCATCCAACTGAAACTAGGAACAAGTGGCTAAAGTGCAGGGCAGTCGATTAAAGTATTGCAGCAATATTGAACTTTTTCTTTGTTCATTCGTTCAGTTGAAAAGCTATGGTTTTAGGTTTTAAGAAAATTCTTTCGTTGTCAGACCTTGAAAATTTTTAAAGATCAATAGCAAAAATGGTAGTCGATGGATTCATCTTTCAGAGCATAGAAAAAAAAAATTGTGTTTTATATACTGGCATGAATGCTATGTATGATAATGGTTATTTGTTATACTTATAATTGCAGACTTGGCCCTTTTGAAGAACCTCTCTGAATTAGGCCTTTAGTTTAGACCATAGAACTTTTATGCTTTACCCAAGTAATATGAGCTATTGATAGGAGTTCATGCCAATTCCTGATGGTCTTCGGAATTTGGTTATTATAAGCAAACAGAAAACAGTTGCAAGGATAAGGATTACATGATTAATATCTAACGGTTGATCATATAGAAAGAAAACTAATGGTGTGAGTTTGTCTGGAATTTTATTCTTTAGTTCTGATCATTTCCTTACTGATATCATAACAGAGCTAAACAAGACTTTGTTTCATCTAACGTTGAAAAAGCATTTGTCCTACTCATAAGATAATTAGTGATCAACAAGCCATATTTATTCCTTATAGTAGTGTATTTGTTTTCCCTGTAACTTTATCTTAAAAGAACAACATAAAACTTACTCTCATTGATCCCCTTAGCTTCTGCAGCTGATGGGTATCATCGGGAAGCCTGTACTCAAGCATCATCCAATTAGTTTTTATGCCTTTTGGAGCTCGGCCTTGGTAAAATACAAGAGTTTTCTTCACTCCAAGACATTGTGATCCATTAGAGGTGACTATTGGTTTATCAGTTCCTGTGGCTTTCCAGTAACCAGATGAAGCTGTTCTATTTGGCCGTGCACCATTTGGATATTTCCTGTCCCTGGGACTGAAGAAAAACCATTCACCCTCCCCAAACAGGGCCTTGCCTGGACAGACAAGCTGAAGAATCATGAAAAGAACTAAAGAAGTAGGATAACATTTGCGCTAAACAAGATCCCTTGAACTAAAATATAAATGTATTGTGAGCAAGAAAATTCAGAACTCTATGCTGCGACTCAAAGACAAATGCAATTGCTCAAATGCATTACTAGATAAAAACATAACCTGTTGTGTGAAAGTTAGCTGAGAAGATTGGAGCCTCACCAGGAAGTTCCCATGGATTGAACTTGTAGATATTGATGTTTGCTATCATAGAAAGTTCGGGATTTGAACAAGATGAAACTTTCTTTTTCAGATAGTGGTTGATGAGCTCCTCATCTGTTGGGTGAAACCTGAAACCTGGTGGGAAGATAAGGCTGGGCACGTTCATTTTGGCCAATGTCAGATAGAGGCAAATATTGTGAAGTTGTTCCTATTATTTATAACGAGTATTGCTAATGGTAGTGAATTATCTTGGAGATATCATGGAAACATTTTAATATTGCATATAATTGTTGGTTTCTGATTTGTTTTTCTTTTTGAGAGAAACTATTTCTCTATTTCTGTTCATATTTTTACTTTCTGTGGTTTTCATGCAGTTTTATTTATTGAAATAAATCCAAGTATGATTCTAAAATTATCATTAACCCTGTAATTTTTTCAAGATGAGAAGGTTTACTTCAAGAGATATTCTTTGCGGAGACAGGCTTCGGGCTCACCGATGTATTTTATATTGCTGGATTTGTGTTTACATAAGAATCTGTCGGTAAATGAACTCGTAACCTAATATCTGATTGGCTGCATGGTAAGCTACTTATATTTTATATTATTATTTAAAATTGGTTTTGTGCTTGTGCCATTGTCTTTTGTTCAGCAAAATCTAAATACGTAAACTTGCCTCTCCTGCACTTCCATATGCAGCTAGGTGTTATTGAAATTAGATTAATTTTTTTCCAATAATATGTATAGCGTGTGAATAATTGAACAAATAATTATACTAAAAAAAATTTCAAGAAAAAAAAATGGATCACAATGGATACGCTTAAATATCAAATCTTTCCTTAGACAAAATTTTTCTAGACATATAATTAATAGTATAAAATATCACCACAACTATACCTAATAATAACTATTAAATAAAAATAAAGAGAACATCAAAATTTAATGAAGTTCAACTAGTTTTGATGCGCCCTTGATACTATCAAAATAATTTTACTAATATCAAAAAAGAATTACAAAAGAGAGAAAAAATGAAAAATAAAACCTTAAAAGGAGAAAGCTTATTTTTCTTCGGGATGGTTTTCTAAGGAAGAGAGGGGTCTCCTTTTTTTGGCTAAAAACTCCACATCCATTCCCACTTCGAAGAAATAGCCCAATACAACAAATCTTTATCTTGGCTATTTTTCTATTTACAATTTGTAAATCTTCTCTAAGAACTAATTTTAGTGGTATCTCCAAATGCACTGTGAAGCGCTTATCTTCAATTTTTCAAAATATTGATTAAGTCCAAACAATTATTGAATTTGATAGATGTCACTACTCTTGTCAATATATATACAAGATTGTCATTGGTCCGAATTTTCTGAAGTAATATTTCATCTTCCTCCAGAATCTCACGAATAAAGCGATATTAAATATTGATGTGCTTTGTCCTTGCATGATAAACTTGGTTCTTTGCTAAATGAATAGCACTTTGGCTATCACAATACACTTTAATATGCTTTTGTCTAATTTCTAGTTCACCAAGCAACCCTTGAAGCAAAATTGCTTCTTTAACAGCCTCTGATTATGTCATGTATTCTGCTTCTATAGTAGACAGGGCAACTGTTGACTACATAACCAGTAGTTGATCAACGTTTATACAAATCACCCGCATAATCAGAAGCACAGTATCCAACTACACATTGATCATCTTTCTCATCCGGTTATCAATCCAATGTCTACAATGTTTAAAATATACCGTAGAATCCATTTCACAGCTTGCCAATGCTCCTTAACAGGATCATGCATATACCTGCTCACAACTCCAACTGCTTGTGAAATATCTGGCCTTATACACACCATAGCATACTTCAAGCTACCAATAACATTTACATATGGAACCTTTAACATGTACTCCCGTTCTGCTTTATTTTTAGGAGATGAAGATGCGTTGAGCTTCATATGAGGTGCAAGCGGTGTACTCACAGGTTTTGACTTTTTATTCAGGCCAAAACGTTGCAGTGCCTTCTTCAGGTACTGTTTCTGATTCAAACAAAACTTCCCTCTCTTCCTATCTCTGTATATCTCCATGTCTAATTTTTTTTTTTTGCTTCACTCAAGTCTTTCATTTCAAACTCTTGATTCAACTGACCTTCAACTTCTCAATTACTCTTAGATTCTTTGAAGCTATCAGCATATCATCAACATACAAGACAAGACATATGAAAAATCTATCTTGTAGCTTGCAAAAATACATGCAGTGATCGTATTTGCTTATTGTGCACTTCTGCCTCATCATAAAATTATCAAATCACTTGTACCACTGTCTCGGAGATTGTTTCAATTCCGTATAACAATTTTTCCAATTTGCACACCCATTTTTCTTCTTCAGCAACCTCGAACCCTTCTGGCTGAGTCATATAGATTTTCTCTTTTAAATCACCATGTAGAAATGCAGTTTTTACATCAAGTTAAATGAGCTCCAAATCCGATTGTGCTACCAAGGCCAATAAAATTCTAATAGAGGAATATTTTACAATTGGAGAAAATACCTCATTATATAATCAATTTTTTCCATCTGAGCATAGCTTTTAGCTACCAACATTGCCTTGTAGCGAACATCTTTTTTGTCAGAAAATCATTCTTTCTTTGTATATACCCATTCGCATCCAATTGTCCTTTTCCCTTTGGAAGATTAGCTAGATTTCATGTCTGATTCTTTTAAAGAAACTGCATTTCATCATCCATGACTTTCCTTCACTTCTCATTTTTTGAACTTTGGACAGCTTCACTGAGTGTTAGGAATGTCTTCATTTATAATTAGAGATGCATAAGTCATCATATCATCAAATCGAGCAGGTTTGCGTATCTCTCGCCGTGACCTATTTAATGCAATGGATTCTTATTATTGTGGAGGTTCTTGGGTTGGAAGTGTATATCTGTTTTACTTATTGCTGGGTTAACAATTTTTCTTTCAAATTCCACCTGATGAGGAGTACCATCTATCTGCTGAACAATTTCATTTGTTGCATTTTTCATCACAGTAGACTCATCAAAGGTAACATCTCTGCTAAAGACTATTTTTTTTATTTCTGAAAGCCAGAGGCAAAATTCTTTCACACCAGTGGTGATCCCCATAAAGAACGTTTTCTTTGCCTTTGGATCGAACTTTGATTTCTTAACATGGTAGTATACAGTGGAACCAAACATATGTAAGGAATCATAATCAGTAGCAGATTTTTCATACTACATCTCCAAAGGCGTTTTACCACCAATAGCAACTGATGGTAAGCGATTAACGAGATGACATGCATATGTTACAGCCTCAACCTAAAATTGTTTACCCAACCCAACATTGGACAATATACACCGAACTTTCTTCACCAATATCCAGTTCATGCATTCTGTCACCTCATTTTATTGTGGTGTATATCTAATTGTGAAGTGTCTAATAATGTCTTCATCTTGGCATAATTTAAAAAATGGATCACTTTTATACTCTCCACCATTATCTTTGCGGAGACATTTGACTTTTCTGCCTGTTTGAGTTTTTACTATCTTTTTTCATGTGAAGAAAACTCTCGACACTTTATCTTTCGTCTTCATAGTATACACACATACTCTCCGAGATAAGTTATCAATAAAGGTTATAAAATAGTGTTTTCCTACCATTGAAGTTATCTTGGAAGAATCTCACACATCTGAGTGAACATAGTCTAAAATACCCTTAGTATCATGGATTACAGTACCAAATTTTACTCTAGTCCACTTGTCTTTGACACAATGCTCACAGAAATCTAACTTCTGGGGTTGCACTTCTTTTAATAATCCTTGATCTGACAAAAGTTTCAAAAATTTATTGTCAGCATGCCCCAAGCGCCTATGCCATAATCTGGTTGCTTTCAACTCTTGATCATCATTGGAAACTACTTTTGCTTTCCCAATAATTGCATTACTCTGATAGTAACACAAGTTATTGTTCTTCCTTATTCCTTTCATTATCACTAATGCACCGGAGATGATTTTTATTACTCTATCTGTTGCATTTACAATGAAGGCCTTTAATTCTAAGACTCCTACAGAGATGTGATTCTTCTTCAAACTCTTTACATATCAGACATTTGTCAAGGTCCTGATTGATTCATCATGATTCTTTAATTGGATTGAACTAATCTCTTTAATCATACATGAACCGTCATTTATTGTGTAAACAGTTGCTCCTATTTCTCTAAAGTCGGAAAATTAATCTCGATTAGGACACATATGATGGCTACAACTAGAATCAGGTAGCCATACACTAGAAGGCTTGTTGATGACACAACAGCTAATGAAAGGTCTGAGTTTTCATCATCACACTCAGCTATATTTGAATTCACGATATATTTTTCTTTATCATATTTACTTTTATTACTTTGCTTAGGACAATTTATCTTTCAATGTCCTTTCTCTCGGCAAAAGGCACATTCATCTTTAGCTGGTATGATTTTGATCTCCCATTCTTTTCTCTCTTTTTGCTTTGAGAGCGACCTCTCACTACTAATGCTTCTGCTATTCCATTTGAACTCTCTTTGTTGTCTTTCTTTCATAGTTCATAACTATATAATGCAGCAGTTGCTTCAGAGAGAGTTACTTCAGCCTTCCCATGGAGTAGAGTTGTTTCAAGAAACTCAAACTCCTCTGGAAGGAATCCCAACAGCATCAAAGTCAAATCTTCATCTTTGAAAGTCACGTCCAAATTCATCAAATCAGCTATAAGCTGATTAAAATTGGTGATGTGCTCATTCATAGCGGTACCATGAACATAAGTGAAGCAAAAAATCTCTTCTTCATATGAAGCTTGTTGTGACTGCTTTTCTTCAAAAATTTTCCTCTAATACTTTGCACAATTTACTTACAGAAACTTCCTTAGAGCAAGCATATTTATGTTCTCTAGAAAGGAACGATCGAATTGTACCACAAGCCACGCGATTGATGGCTTTCTAATTTTTTTTCATCAATATCTTTTAGTTTCTCTTCTTCAATGACAATATCTAGACCTTGCTGAAAGAGAGCGTCTGGAACCTCACTTTGTCACATATCAAAATGGCTCATACCATCAAAAATCTCCACAGTAAATCTAACATTTGACATAGCAGTCATTGACCAAATTGACGAAACGGATATTGTCTCCTTTGGAGTGGATGATTTGCTTGAATCGTCTTTCATTTTTGCTTCAAAAAATTATTTAATAGCTAATAAATGCGGAATACAAATAATCCAAAAAAATCTCTTCTGATGTAGAAGATCGGACTAGGCTGCAACCACAAAGTATACTCAGAAAATATTGGCTCTAGTACTAATTGTTGTGGAAATTGGATTAATTTTTTACCAATAATATGTATAGCGTATGAGCAATTGCTTAAATAATTATATCAGAAAAATTTTCAAGAAAGAAAAGTGGGTCACAATGGACACGCTTAAATACCAAGTTTTTCTTTAAATAGAATTTTTCTAGACATATAATTAATAGCACAAAATACCACCACAAATATACCTAATAATAGCTATTAAATAAAAATAAAGATAACATCAAAATTTAACAAAGTTCTGCTAATTTTGCCTACATTCTCGGACACCATTAAAATAATTTTACTAATATCAAAAAAAGAATTACAAAAGAGAGAAGAGATGAAAAATAAAATCTTAAAAGGAGAAGGCTTATTTTTCTTTGGGATAGTTTTCTAAGGGAGAGAAGGATTTTTTTTTATAGGCTAAAAACTCTACATCCATTCCCACATTTTTTAATGTAGGATTCAAGAAATAGCCAAATACAACACTAGGTTTGTGGAGTTCCCCTCGATGCTGAAACAGGGTATGAATTTGTATTATATATAAATGTTCCTTTACTTTCGCTACTTCAAAGATGATGCTTGCCATATATAAGATACTAGTTCTAAGGAGAAGAGTTAATATATTAAAATGCACAAGAATGGTTAATGCAGTAAAAAAACAGAGTTTCTGATTAATTTTCTCATAGGTTGGAGGCACTGCAACCTTTATATTTCTGATAATCTTCATTGTTCAATAAATTAAATTATCATGATATTGGCCTACTTATATATTAGTTGTGTTTTTTGATCATATGCCTGCAGATAAAAGTCACAAATGATAAAGAAGTCATAGTTTATTCCAAGGTGAGAAATTGCATGGCAATTTATCTGAAATTACACTTGAAGAAGTCAATATAGAAAATAATCCTTGGATTTTCTTGTTAACCTCTGACAATGACATGTATGTCAGCAATAAAATGTCTTATATGATTCATTATAATTAAAAAATTATTTTATTCACATCACTGGATGATCCATGCTTTGAAATATTTACAGCTGTAGTCCAACAATTACTGCGGCTCTTCTGCTCAAATGACAGAAACCAACTTGGTTGGTTGGTTAATCCAATTGCTTCATCAATGTTTGAACTTTGGCCAATGTGATAGTATATACAATACAAGCCTAATTATTTGGATTCATTTTCTATCACTATCTGAAGCTATAATTCCTGGGCATTTTCACTTGTCAAATTAATATATTATAGAGTTTTATGACAATAATTATTTTACTAGGCTTCTTGGCTTAGCAATTGCTTGGAAACGTCAGGTGAATTTATTGACTTTTCACAAGTGCAAAATATAGTGTATTTGCATGTCTGATATATCAGAACTTAGAAAGAACTCCAAATTTTTGTTTTCTGTAGCAGGCAAGAAATAAGAGAGAAAAAACTGATTTAACAGAGGATTTTAATTTGGCTGCTAAATTTGAAGCAATGAGTCAATTTTGGAATTGCCCTTTTCTGAGGTCTGGCTTTCAACGAAAGGTGATCTCATGGCCGCTTTCTTTCAATAAATTTGTCCTTAAATAAGCTTATCATCTGAAGCTATTGAAAATATCAGACTAAAATTTTGCATCTTGCTTTCTAATTGAATGTTGACAATGACAATATTCCCCATCATGATCAAGAGAGGCAATATATATATGTCAAAAATAATTTAAATAATCAATAAAATAATTATTTTGATAAAAAAAAAGTGAATATAACATTGAAAGAGACTTTGGCAGAACAAACATGATTCCAGCTAGACATATTAGTTGGAATGGCAAACTAATTAGATATGCCACAAATTTTTCTTTTCCATACATACTCTTACTTCTGTTAAATATGCTCTGAATGATTCTAATATTTGTAAAAATAAACAAAAAAAAAGGTTTAATATATGCAAAAACACTCTACAGATTCGTAAAGAAAACAGTAGTGGAAGAAACAAAAAATGAGACAGTTGTAAATTGTTTACGAAGTGGTGCCCCCAAGGACTTAGGAGATGTGAATCATTGGTGACTCCGACTTTGTGTGACCCAGTTCTATAAAATAAACAAAGCCTTTAAATCCTTTATTTTGTTGTTCTAAACATGTTTGGAGTAGGGGAAAATGAAAAAACAGAATTTGTCTGGGTCTGGGTCTGGGGCCACTTGTTGCATGAGAAAACTCGAGCACTGCCAACTTTCCATAATGTTGTGGGCAAGTTATTCTCAGAGGTAGGGTAGAGAAAATTCCAGCTACTATGAGTGACAATGCTTAACTGCTGGATTTAAAAAAATATATATATAATTAAAAAATTTTAAAAAATTAATGGTGAATCAATCAGTTGTTAATAAATCTAGCCATAATGTGAGCTTGAGATTTTTTTTTTTTTAAAAGCTGCACTATCCTAATTTTTGCTGAAGCTAACAGCATTGCACTTTTTTTTTTTTCAGAAATATGTTAATTCCAACTTGAATGTTAGTCCAAGTGGTCCAAGCCCAATACTATCATGGGTTGTACTTGTGTTGCATTTTAAACTATTGTTTACTAAATAGGTTTTTGGCGAAGAAAAATGGGTCTAAGTTGAAAATTTGACATTATTCGTCGTGTTTTTAATTTTTTTTTATTATGTGTATTTTAATTATTTTATTATAAATTCATAATAAATATATAATAAATTTATTATAAATTATGTAAAATTTATAAGTTTATAATAAAAACTCATTATAAATAAATAAAATTTTAATATTTTAGTAAATAATTTATAAATATGTTAAATTTAATTTTTTTTTTAATTTTTCATATATTTTTTTGTCAAAAGCCCCTCCAAGTTTTAGGGCCGTAAAGCCAGTAATTTAATAAAAGACATTACATTTCAAAAAAACTTTATAATATTTAAAATTTATCTTTTTATTTTTATGTTTTAATATTATTTTTTTAAGTAATTAAAATATTATATATATATATGTTTTTAATATATAATATATTATACAGTTATATATTTAATATATATTTCTTATATATCGTGTTATAAATTGGAAATGAATATTTTCTAAATTTATAATTTAGATGTTGAGTAAATTTGAGAGAAAGAATAAAAATGTATTTTTTAAAAGTATTTTTATTTTGAAATATTTTTGTATAAAATTTAATTTAGTAATTAAAAACATTTATCGAGAGGTAAGATTAAAACTGATATTAGAAAATTTTAATTACAAGTTTGACAACTGTTTATTTTAAATTTAAATTTTATTTATAATAATTAATACGTGTAACGTATATACTATCTTTTGACAAGTAAATAAAGGAAAAAGGTTTAATTAAGACACTTTCGTGTAATTCTTTTTTTATTATTAGAATAGTCATAATAACTCATACGTTTATCAAATCTGAAGTTAAAAAATACAAAACTACTTAAAAGGTCCACAAACCTAATTTTGGATGTTAATGCGATTCTTCCAAAAAAATGAGCTAAGTTTTGACTGAAAAAGAGTAGAAGATTGGTTCAATTAGTCTACTACTTAATTGGGTTGGAGATACATTCAAATATAAACCCCATAGACAGATTGAATGGTCAATAACTGAGAAAAACAAAGGCTCTTACATATCATATAAATAAATTATGATTCAAGATTAATGAAAATAAAATATACTATTTATTAATTTGACATAAATATGGAGTTTTTTTTTTTTTTGTGAGTTGTCTAATGACAGTTTAAGTTGACTTAATTAACTAAATCTTAAATTATTGCATAATAACCAAGAAAAATAGAACTTTGCTTCTGATTCCTAGCTTGCTATATAAGTATGTTTTATTAATTAATGGAACAATGAATTGAAAATTTAGTGAGAGAATATTAGGTCTGTCTAATTAAATCAAGATAATAATGTAATTAACAAATCCATAGAAAATGGTCTAACTAACTAGTAGTAGATAAGCCACTTTTAAGTAAAATATTACGTGGGCTGTTTCATTAATTATTGATTAGCTTCCTAATTATGGAGTTAATGGATTAGGAAAATTAAGTTAATGAAGGTAACACGTGTACATAAAAAAATCTAATGAAGTTCCAGAGCATCACATGAAGATGAGAGTGACATAATATTTGTGGTTGGTGATGCAAATGGATAAGGGATATCATCCATATCGAGATGAAAAAAAAAAAGAATTTTGATAGCAAAAAAAAAATTAATATTTTACGATTTTGAAAATCAAATCTTAATCTATAAAAAATAATTTTTTTACCAATTAAAATAATTTTTTAATGTTAATTTAAAAAAAATATTTGGTTTGTTAAGAAAATAAGAATAGAAATGGAAATAAAATACTGGGAAATTTTTAATTTTTACAATTTAGTAAAATTTATTGATAATCTTAAAAGTGATATTTTCATTTAAATTCAAGTTATTATAATATATAAAATAATATTGCAAATTAAATATTTTAATTACTAGTTTTATATATCAAACAAGAAAATAAAATACTATTCTAATAATTATATTTCGTTCTATTTTTCAGCATATAAACATAAATTATATTTAGATATAATAGATTCTATTTTTATTACTCATTTCACATTCTTAGGGTTTTGGCCTTTAAATTGGTATTCTTGTATTCTTTGTAATATTAGTAATGAATTTTCTATTATTGTAATTAAAAAACCAACTTAATTATTAATTTTAATTTCACTACAAATTGACATCGGCAAGTCTCGTCCTAGAGGCGATAATCATCTCTTTAAAAAAAATACTCTTTTACTTAATCTATAATTTATTGTCTAATAATTAAATATATCTTTATTAATTTTTTTTATATACTTTAAAAGATAAATTACCCCAAATACTATAAAATTCCTTCTTTTTTTTTGGTTTAATAAAGATTAGCCAACTCAATACGAAAGAATTCCAAATCATTAATAATAACTACTTTTATTTAAACATTTAAAATTTAAATTCGATTTCTCTATTTTCTAATAGTGGCTAATTAGTTAAGTCTAATCAGAAGCTTATAGCCTTGTATCGATCCATTTATATCTACTAAGGCAATTAAAAGAAAAATAAATAAGTGGGAGATTATGTACAAGTTGAACTCAATCTCTGACAAACATAGTGGTAGTGGATCCAGTGCTCAATTCTGATACAATTTTTCAACCCCACTATTTGATGCATGCAGTGACTTGACTACTCTCTGTGTGTGTGTGTATATCATACAGATATTTAATTATAAAAAATTAATAAATCAAACTAATAAATATTATAACACAAAATAAATATCAATTTAATAACACTATCCATTCTCATATTTTATTTTACTAGATTGATTTTATCTCAAAGTTAATTAATTTTGCCTGTAAATACTTTTAAAACTTTTTTTTTAAAATTAGTCATGCTGTTTAATATTGTTTATTATTCCTTTATATATAAAATAAATAAATAAATCTTATTATTAATAAATTTAAAAATAAAAAATTGCAATATCTCAAAATCACAGCTGTATAGAGTTTCTTCATATGACGCAATAGTATTAATGGTAATGGGTGACAAGGCAATAATAATAATATTCCAATACAATACACTATTATATATATATATATATGTGACATATCTTCTCTTTATCCTAACATTTAGTTAGTTATTATGCAATAATCAAAAATTAAATTTGAATTGCTTGTAACATCAAATTAACATGACATGGTTGTTGTCCCATACTGTCATCACCATGATGACCTAATTCTCCAATTAATCATTTATTTTTTTTATTTGCCAAATCAACCAATCCACCATAAATTTATAGTCAACAATACCGTTCTTTGATCACAAGTTGACTTTGTAAATATTTAGTATTATTTTTCTTATTTTCAAGAAACACTATACATGCATATGCAATTGATATCTGCTTTTGTCTCATTCAGCATTTTTTTTTAAGTTAGGTTGTATTTGATTTCCTTGTAGTTTCTTAAATTTTTTTTTTTTTAGTTTTACTTAGTAGCATATCTTTGAATAGGTAATAATGTTCAATAAACTTATTATATGACAAATTTAGTGTTTTTTTTTTAATTCTAGCAGACGCATAATTTTTACTACCATATATTATTATTTAGGAGAACAAGTTTCAATTTTGAATTAAATTAAATTATATTGATATAGAGAGGAGGGAGAGAAAGAGAGGAGAGGAAGAGAATAAATAAAAAAGAAATTAAATATATTTTTTTATCTTTAATATTGTTTTACTAGCTTTGCAGAATTTGTTTAGAAATTTTATTTATGTGTGATCGAATTTTGTTTGGTTATATTCATTTATAAATTGAATTTATAAAATTAATATATATTTTTAAAAGTTCAAAATATAAAATATATTTTTATTAATTATATATAAAAAATTATTTAAACTCAAATTTGATATCTAAACAAAATCAATATATGATTCTAAACAAAATCAGTATATGATTCTGGCCAGCAAATTACATCTTAGTAGTTTAAAATATGAAACTTTTTTAAAAATTTAAAAATTTAAAATAAAATCCATAAAATTTTGTAAAATTTATTTGATTCCAAAAGGTGGTTAATATCTAACGATCTGTTATTTTACGAAAAATACCCTAAAATATTTTTTGTAACGTCTAAAATGTTTGAAAAATTAAAGGGGAAAAGTAACTTTCCCTCTTCAAAATAGGAAGTGATTTTGATAGATCATTCTAATGGAAGAAAAAAAAATATATTTACAAATACAAATTTATTCATAAATCACCGCTACTCCCTATTAACAACCAACCATGAATGATGGCTGAAACGACCACTAAATTTATTATTTTTATATATTATTTTCAATAAAATTTTTTAAGTTTTAAGTATTTACTATATAACAGGAAATTCATTCTTAAAAAATATTTTTTATTTATAGAACTCAAAGAAGGAATTATTATTATTATTATTATTATTATTATTATTATTATTATTATCATCTTATAGCGAGTATATAAATGAATTGAATTGGAGGCACTGAGAGGCGCGTGATAAAATGATGCCAAACATTTGAATAATGAATCAAGATTTATTAAAAGAAATTAAATGCCGATAATGATTACTAATAACTAGTGAATTATTTTTTAATTAAATGGTAAATAAAGAGATTATATATGTATATATATATAGGCACCATAAGTCAAATCACTAAATTTCTATCTTCCAGTAAATAAAATGATTGGGTGCTCATCTGCTTTTTAAGAGCCTTAACAAAAAAATTAATCTCTCTGTTTTATTAAGAGTGTGTTTCTCAAATCGGGAGCTTTTCAGCTTATTGTAAATAAGTGATTTTTAAATTATAATCAGATTAAAAATAAGCAGTTAAGTGTTTCTGTAAACTAGTTAATAATCAGCTGATAATCAGTTTATAATCAGTTAAGTGTTTCTGTAAAATCAGCTTATAATCAGTTTTTAATTGCAAAAACTGTCAAAATTACCAAACTGTCCCTGAATTTATTCATTGTATAAAAATAATTTTTTAAATGTCAATTCAAAATTTATTTTGCAATAATAATAATAATAATAATAATAAAATTTATTTAAGAAGAAACATAAAAGAATTTTGATGAGAACTAAAGTGTATAGGGTGAACAAATTTGGAATATTGAAGATTAGGTAGAGATAATATGGTCTTTTACTTGGTCAAAACTGCTTAAAAAATAAGTGTTTAAAAAAAGTAGGAAAACCTAACTTTTAAAAAACTGATTAAAATCAGATTATAATCTGCTATTTAAGTTTTCAGAAACACTTAAATAAAATTTTAAAAAACACCCTCTAAATCATTTTTCTTTCCGCCAAAGGGGGAAAAGTTTTAAAAAATAAATAAATAAAGGAAGAATAATTTGCATTCGTATATAAAAGAAAGTATGACCCCCACAAAAATAAAGCACTTTGGAGCCAAACCCAACCAACAACATGACCCTTAGTTGAGAATAATTCATTGATATAATTTTATTATTGAGAAATTAAATTGGTCCAAAAATCCCATCTCTTTCATAGTTTTGGCATATCATACATACATATATATATATATACATAATTTCTATCCTTATTATATTTTAATTATAATTAGAAATTACAATAAAAAATTGAAATTAAAAAATACCCAATATGGCTGAACCCAAAATATCCCAATAGGAAATTAGAAAGAAAAAGATAGATACATTCAAGATTTATACACAGTCACCTCGATCTTTCTATTCAAGATTTCCAAAATTTTATGGTAATTCCGAAGAAAATTTACTTAATCTACCATCCATATCACAAGTATATATAGTCAGATGATCCACAGTCTCATCTAATTAGCCCTTCTCCCCCAAAAAAAACCCAAGGCAAGTAAGAAAGAAAAAATAAAAACAAAATTCCTATATTCATATAGTATATATATTAATTAGTTTAATATTTCTCTAAAATTTGTTGAGGGAAATTACGAATAACCCCATCAAAAACATTAGTTCAAATCAGAAATTAAATTAAAATTAATTCAAGTCATACTCATAGCCACAAAGCTCCGGCATCTTTCAAAATAGGCACCAACTCACCGGAAATATGAGTAGCCATAACTCTCTCTAGTCCACCAAACAACTTTCCTCCGACAAAAACCACCGGAAATTGAACTTGACCACCGTCGACTTTTCCTTCTTTATTGATAATCGATAATTCATTGATCACAGCCGCTTCTTCCCTCTCATCCACCTCGAAGACAGTGGGGTTGACACCTAGCCCTAGAAGCAGCCTCTTAACGACATGGCACATGCAACATCCACGTTTCCCAAATACTATAACTGAATTTTCTAATACTAATTTTTGCACATAATTTTCACCATTGGCTACTGCTATTACATTTCCACCACCACCATCACCCGGAGGAAACTGCCGGTTGACACCGCCGGTGGCGGTGGCCGGGATGTATGTTCTAAATGGAATTGCTTCTTGCATTAGTTTTATGAGATTTTTAATCTGGAATAAAACGAAGAAGAAAAGGGGAGGGGAGAGAGAGTGCACAATGGTGGGTTTTAAATAGGCGTGGAAGGGAAGACTCTAACGTCAACGACAGTTACGCATTCTTTTACGTCACAGAGAACTGTGTGACGTGTTTTAACGTCACTGCGTTGTAGACGGATTCCTTGTTGCTACATCTCATATACTGTTACCGTGACCAGACCCTTTCCAATCTATCGTGGCCATATACAATAATTTTATATTACAACTAATTATTTTTATTTTTATTAATTATTTTTATTTTTATTAAATTTAAATATTATTTTTTCAATATCTTTTATATTAATATAAAAAATATATATGTTTCAAATTTATCATATATAAGTCAATAAGCTGGAAAAAAAGATATAAATGTATATATTATTATAATAAGTTATATAAATTTTAATTAAAAATTGTAAAAAATAGAAAAATATTAATTAACTTTACATAATTAAATTTAATATCTAGGAAAATTACTTGATATATATAAAAAAAAATATAAAAATTCAGCTTTGTTATATTATTATAGATTTAATTTTTGGCACAAAAATTGACTGCAGCTTCTGAGAAATTTATGTGAATTTTCCAATTAATTAATGATAAAATTGAGTAAATAAAAAGACAATACAGCTTACTTCTTTTTCACTTTTGTTTTTAAATATATATAATATGGTGAACGGTTTCTTTGAAGCTATGCCAGGCTCCAAAAAGAGACTTTTCCTACAAAAAAAAAAGAGACTTTTCCTACCAATGAAAAAACAAAAACCATGTAACTTTTTCTAATTTAATTATTTTTATGCATTTATATTGTTTTAATTAAATTAATAAAATATATTTCAGTTGTTGGTGTAAATAATAAAAAAATAAAGATTAAAATAGTTCAAACATCACTTTCTTGACATTGCATAATCACCTTGAGTAAATTATTGATAGTTTAATTGAGGATGATTAAATCTTGCATCATTTTCTCAATACCAAACAATAAATTTTGGAGAATCCAAGGCTTTAGTTCATCAACAATATTGTTTAATGACCACATGTACATGATTAATAATAATATATTCTTTTTAATTATTGTTATTCTCTCCGGTACTAAATTGATAATAAATAATACTAAATGGATCAAACTGATATGAATTAAAAGTATTTTATATATTAATTATATTAAAAAATAACTATTTTAAACTTGCATTTATTATTATTTTTAACAATAAATACAAAACTAAAATAATTATTTTTCTAATACAATTAATACATAAATATTTTTAATATGAATTAATTTGATCCATATATCACTTTAATTGATAATTACATCATATAGTTAATCTAACAAACTTATCTAACTAATGATATTAATTAATGAATTAATTAATTAATTGAACATGGATAAATTTATATGAAATTTATATAAAAAGAATAAGTATTATTTCTTTAAAAGATATTGTTTATGCCATAAACATTTATAATAAAAACTGAGTATTAAATTTATAAATTATGCAATAAAATATGCTTCATAAAAATAGAAATTTCATTTGAAATTTATTGGTTCAAATACTTTATTTTTGTATAATGAGATATAATTTTACAGTATATATATATTTTTTAAATAATAAATTTAGTATTAATTTTTTATTGAATCAATATTAAGGAATACTTCATTTTTGGATTTATCTTTTTTAATTAATTTTGGTAATTGTTGATTAATTAATTTCATAAAATTAATTAATTAATATAAAAAAAATCTAGCAAAATACTACATAGATGCATTAGAAAATGGAAACTGCCGAGTCCAAATGGAGACAGACAAGTGCCAATGGAGGACGTTGATGCGTGTACACGTCACCGATAAGGACAAAATGTAGTGTATAAAATCAAAATGGAAACCACATGAAACACCATTATCTCCTTCGTGCACATCGTCGTTTCATGTTACATTTTTGCCACATGGAAATTGGATAATGGTTCTGATTATGCCAACGTGGCTTCCCATATATATATTTTTTTAATCTCATCCTGTCATTTTCATCCACGTGTTGAAACGTCTACTCCCTCTCTTTGCTGATGTAGGATGAGGAGAGCATGGGTCCCATTTACAACAGTGACGTGGATTTTTGGGTTTTTGGTGGTCACCACCATTCTTCTTTCCCCTTTTTTTTTTTTTTATCCTTTCTGTTATTTTCAGTACTCATTATATATAACATAGAAAAAAATAAATATGAACTTCATAAGAATTCATCACTTCCCAACTCATTTGATTTATTTATATTTGTCACATAAACTAATTATTTTACTTGATATTCATTAGTTGATGTCATATATAACTGACGTTGAATATTTAATAACATATATATTAAATAATAATATCCATATTAATAAATTTATTTATTATTTTTATATTAATGGTAAATACATTTTTAAATTTTAAAGTTTTTCCTTATTTTTTTGATATTATAAGGTTCATTATTGGAGAGGGTGGAGTTGAAATAACAATGGAAACTTAACCGAGCTCTGGATTAATGGTTGAGTTTTTAAGATTTTAAGGTTATGATAAATTTAATAATTTATTTTAATTAATTTTTTACGGGGCGTCTAGTTGAAGGTGAAAATGAAACTAAAAATTACAAATCAAAATGCCTTGACGAAATATCTCCTAGTAACTTTATGCAATCACAAATCAAAATTCAAGAGTTGTCTATTGTGCAACTCTTAGTGGTCTTAATGAGAATTTGGGAATCATATTCAATTGTGACTTTAGACCACCTTTTGCCCTTGATCAAACTTAGAGCCTTAGCCACTTTTGGGTCCATCATGCATTGGTGTCCAAAACTGCAACCCCCAACTACTGAGTTCTTCGAATCTCTAACTACCCATCCTAAGCTTGTTTTTGAACCATATTTATGTTCCCCATATTCGTATTGTATTTGAGCCACCCTTCATCTGGCGGCACTCAAGTATCGTGGCCTTCCGATGCTAGGGGTTTCTGTTTTAACTCACCAAGTATGCTGGATGGTTGTTGAGCCTTGACCCATTCTTCTACATTCCCTCTGATTAAGTACACTAGCTTATTGGAGAAGCTGCCTTTGTTGTTCCACAGGGTATTACTTTTGTTCTTCCACGAATACCATTAGTCAGAGTGTGAGTTTTCTATTTACCTGATGAAAGAGCACATCGAACCCAGTCTTTGAAGTTCTGATTGTGGTTGAAATTAGTCACTGGGAAGATTTTTTGGAAACATTCTTGAGCCATTGGGCAATCTCTGAGTGAAAATCCTAATGATATTAATAAATCATGTTGAATTAATTTATGTCCTTTATTATATATAAATCTCTGATCAATTGAGTTAAAACAATTAAAAAAAAATAGATCATCTTAAGTTTAGTGATCACCAGCAACATCTTTATAAACATTTTTCATGTTGAAATTTAATTACCTTGTGTTTTATTAAATGATTGAAAATAACTTCTTAATTTGCTAAAAAATAATTTCTCAAAATAAAAATTCCTAAAGATTTTGTATTATTTCAATGCAAGACAAACAAATATAGTTGGCTTTTCTCCATATATGTTATTTGGATTTTTTTATGATATCTTTCTAAATTTTTCAAAAAAGATAATTAAAGCTAATAATTTTACAGCAGTACAAATAATTTCGTCCCACTAAAATATCACCATTGTTAAAAAAATATTAAATTATTTAAATATTATATAAATTTTTTTTAAATGAATTAAAATACCATCTATTACTTATTCTGTCTTAAAATAATAGAATTATTTTTATTTTTTATCTGTTCTAAAATATAATCTCATTGTCCTATCTAAATTATAGTTATATTATAAATTAATTATTATATTTATATTTAAATATTTTATAACAAATAATATTATATTTAAATATTTATATTTTTTAAATAATAATTATTTTAACTCAATTAATAATTATTTTAATTTTTAAAATAATTAATAGCTATTTAATATAAATAAAAGGTAAAATAAATAAATTATTAAAAAATTATCAATTAAGGTCATGTTTGGTTTAGCGGTTTCATGCAGCTGATAGCTGATAGCTGTTGCGGATAGCTGTTAGCTGATGAATAATGAGCGTTTGGTAAAAATATAGTAAGCTGTTGTTGTTATTGTGTAAAATGACCAATAAGGGTATAATTTTAAATAAACTCAAATTGTTATTGTGTATTAATATTATCTAATAATTCAGGGTTAATATTGTCAAATAAAAAAACTATCAGCAGCTGTTTAGAAAAAGCTGGGAGGATGAGCTTTTTCAAATAGCTAACAGCTGCTGATAAAAAAGTTAACCAAACACCTATTCTTTAGCTTATTGATCTGAAACAGCTATCAGCTGCCTCAATCAGCTAAATCAAACACCCTCTAATTAAATAACTTAATTTTATAATATATGTGAGATAAAAATATTGTTATTATTTTAAAATAAAAAAATAATTATTAATATTAAAATTATTATATTCTCATATTATTAAGTAACTCATTAATTTAATTCTAATAATATAATTAAAAATAAATTAAAAATTTTAATTATATAAAATAATAATTAAAAAAATTAACAAAAATGACAATTCAACGGGAGCGGAGAGCGTTATTTTTGTTTTTTCAAAAAAGAGAAATTAATGATAGCATTTGCATTAAATTCTTGCCGTCCAAAGACTCCAAATTTGAAGTATTATGAGCCACACTGCAGGTGCAGGACAAAAACTATGATAATCTTCATAAATGAAGTAATAAGACGTAATAATATAATATTTCTAAAAATAATTATTAAGAGTAGACACAAAATATTAGTGTTAGAAACTTAGAACTTTAGAACTTAATATTATTTTTTTAAAAAATAAATTTATAATTTTTTAACTTAAAAATAACTTCTATAAAATGTAGGATTAAGGTTTAAAATAATTATATAAAAATACTTATCACTAATTAATATATATCTATATATATTAATGTTTATATATGTTATATAATTAAATATAAATTTATTTTTATTGATATATTTTATGCATAATATATAAAATTAAAATTATTCATTACGTATGTTTAAAAATTATAGTAATGTATAAAAATATTATCTTTATATATCATAACAATCTAATTTCAATCAACAATCAAATTATCAAATTTGTTTAATAACTGCTAATGCTGATAACCTTTTTTGCTGACATAAACAATGATGAAATTGGAAGGATCTTTTTGGCTAAATCTTAAACTATTTATATTTTATTCAATGCTTAACGTATAGTTTTATAAAATTTATGGAATTAATATATAGTTAATTTATTTAGAAACTTGGACCTTGTTACACAACTAGTTTTTTTTTTTTTTTTTCGAAGGCTATTTAGCAGTTTACTTTGAAATTTAAACAAAACATAGAAGAAGGAAAGGAACATGAATATATACTTTTAATACATATACTTTAATAAGAAATTTAAAAATGAATCAACATATAGAAAAGATTACAAATTCAGGGGTTTACTTTGAAATTTGAGGTTGGTCTAATTTACGTGGAACCTGGCAAACAATTGGTCGCCTCTGGCAGCAAACATACGCGCGCGCGCGCACATATATATATATATATATATATATATATATATATGTAAAGGTCTAATCTTTCTTAAATTATGGAAAAAAGTCTTAATTAATGTTTAAATTTTTTTTATCAAATTGGTATATTTTTTTAAAATTTAGTTTAAATTATTTATTTTTCTAACGGATTTTTTAAATAGTTAATGATGGGGATTAATTTTTAATTATTTATTAAATTATAGATTATTAAATTATTATAAATTATAAAAAAATATTTATTAATATTATAAATTATTGATATTAAAAATATTAATTAATAAATAATTTTTAAATATATTATATTAATATTTTTAAAAAATTTAATTTAGCCTCTAATATTTAATTTTAATCTAAATCAATCTATGCCGCTAACTATTTAATAAATCCGTAAAAAAATGATTTGAATCAAATTTTAAAAAAAGTATCAATTTGATAAAAAAAAATTTAAGAGACAATTTAAATTTTTTGATATAGTTCAAAGGATAAATTGAATCTTTATCCATATATATATAATAATCATCTCAGTTATTTATTTATTTTTAAATTAATTAAATATTATTTTATTTATTGTGAATTTTTAAAAATTATATTGATTTCTTTTATATTTTAACATATACCATAATACCAATATAGTACAATATTGGTTGTAAATTTATATTAATATTTTTTTATTTTAAGTGTCATAAAAAAAATTTATTTCACTTAAAATATTATTTTTAAAAATTTTAAGAGAGTATTAATTAAAAATTTTAATATTATTTTTATTAATTAATAAAAAAATAAATAGCATAAGAGATAAAAAATAATATTTAGTTAAATTATAATAAAAATTTTTATAAAATATATAATGGTAATTTCGACACTTGAAACGAGAGTAATAAAAAAAAGAGATCAATTAATGGAAGATATTGACATGAGAGAGATAATAAATTCACGAGCGAAATCAAAGCTTTTGGCTTGATTTTTTGCTAACTAATTATATATAATGTATAGTATTATTTATAATGTATGGCAATACTAACAAACAACTTGTGAAATTTTGGACCCACCCAAAGGCTATTATATTGCGCCACATGCCGTACAATTTGGAAATTGGAATATAATGGTGATTTTTTCTTTTTTGAAAAGTATATTGAAAAACACAAATAAAAATGCATAGTCTAATAGAAAGTGTCTTTTTCTAATACATTCAGATTTAGTTATCTTCTCCCTGTATTGTAATACTCAAAAAAAAAAAAATGAATTAGAACGTGAATGGTTAAAATGGAACCATCTTCAATACTTCAAGTTATTTTTAATATTTTTATTTTTTTAAAATATTTAATATTCAAGTACAATTTGATTCTCATTAGTTTTTTAATGATTTAACTTTTAACCTTTTTTATTTTTAATTATATTTAAATAAAAAAATAAAAATTTAATTGTTATAATATATGCGATCATAATCTAAAAATTTAATAATTTTATTTTTTAATATTATATAATTTAAAAGAATTTGCTAGATATTCAAATAATATAAATAAAAAATGTATATTTTACCTATTCCAATAGTAATTTATAGAAATACTATTTCAAATTATTTATAAAATATTGTTATATTATAGTTTCTACCTATAAATAAAATATATATTCTTAAATTTTTAAATACCGTTATGTATTTTAATTTATATATATATATATGATCCTTATGCTCATAAATATTATATTTTTAATATCATATTGCAAAATAATTTTATTGCCATATGAAAATATGCTCTTTTATTTTTATTTTTAAATATTTTGTTATTTGTCAAGTTAAATATATTATTTTACCATAAATATTTTTCTTTTTAAATTTTATTGATTAAAAAAATTAAATTTTTAATAAAAATTAAAAATATATATTTAATTTTACTATAATTTATATTAAAAAAATATATTATTTTATGTTTTAATTTTTTTGATATTTTTCTTATATATTCATTTGGTCTATTATTTATTTTTTTAATTATCATTTAAATTTAAATTTATAATTTTATATTTTATATTTTATTTTTTGTTTAGAATACCTACAGCATCATGCAAGACATTTTTCTAGTTTTTATGGAAATCTAAATCATTATTTTTATTTTTAAAATTATTATAAGATGATATATTTTATTTTTACAGGTAACTTTCATTAAAAATTTACTACCAAAAAATGGCAAAATTTATAAAGTAAAACTGACACTTGTTATATACTTTCTTAACCCAGTGTACGGCTTGCCAATGGTATTGGAGAAACCCACCTTACACTGCAGTGAAACTTTTGTTCACAGCAGTAATAGCTTTGATGTTTGGAATAGGAATTACAACATGTAATGTATTTTTTTTTATTTAATCCGTTTTGATTCGTTTATATAAAATATGAGTAGTTTATAAATAAATTTAAATATATATAGATAATATTTTTACTATTTATAATTGATTCGAGTATAAATTATTGGGTATCCGAATCTAATTATATATTAATTATATTTTATTAAAATTTTAATTATATTTTTTTATATTTTATTTTAATTATAAAATTATACAGTGTGAAATTATTTTTAATAAAATTGTATTAATATTAAATTTTTATTTATAATTATTTAATTAAAATTTATAATTTATATTTTAAATTTTATAATATTTTAAAATTTTTATAATTAAACGAGTTCTAATAATAAACGGATAGTATTAAATTAGTTTGAGATTGATATATGTATAACTATTATCTTATTTAAACAAATCTTAGTAATTTAAAAATTAATTATATGATATTTTTTAGGAATATCCTCCATGTTGTCAACCTTAGTTAGTGAAGATGTTATGGGATTTAGGTTCCGAAAGAAGAAGACAACAAGACATCTTTTAATGCATTGCTATATGCATTTGGACAGGTAAACTGATTCCTTTTCTTTTCCCTCTAAGCCGAAGAATATTTGAAAAAAAAATAAACAGTTAAAAATGTTATAATATAAATGGAAAATAGTTAAAATTAATTTATAAAAAGAGTTATGTTGGCATCATATCTAATTTTTCAAGCTCAATATTGGTGAAACCAGCCACAGGAAAAATAAGCCCAAAAAAACCTTAATATTAGTAGTTGGAAGTAGCAGTTACAGGGGAGAGTAAGTGCTTTGGTTGGCGAATCCTTTTAATGGTGGAAGCATAGTGGGCAGATTACTATATCTTGGTTTTACCGTACCATATATCACGTATGCATTGCAGCAACTGAGTCAATATGTGCACCAGCCAAGAGAGATTCATCTTCATCTTGCTCATCATATTCTTAAGTAATTGAAATAACAACCTTCTCTTGGCTTTTTCTTTCCAGTAAATAACTCTCTAGATATCACTGCCTATTGTGATTCAGATTGGGCATCTTGTCCAATTACGAGAAAATCCCTTACATGTTTTTTGTATTTTCATGGACAGCCCTCCAATTTATTGGAAAATCAAGAAACAAACTACTGTAGCCGTAGTTCTGCCGAGAAAAAGTATCGAGCAATGGCTTTAACAGTATATGAATTGCAGTGGATTTTTTACTTGCTTCAGGATCTCCAAGTGCAACCAGTTTTTCCTATCACTTTAAGGTGTGACAACCAAGCAGAAATACACATTGCTTCTAACTCAGTCAGACATGAGAGGACTAAGCCCCTAGATATTGACTGTCACGCAGTGAGAATCAAGTTGAAAGAAGGCTTCATTTCTCCCCTCATATTGCTGCCGTATCTCAAGTGGCAGATCTTTTTACAAAGCCTCTGTCATTCCCTCTATTCTTCAGTCTTCAGTCCAATTTGGCTCTTGTTGATGTTCATCATACAGTAGTCAGGTTGTTAGTTACGCAACAACTAAAATTAGTTAGACTTATTTTCTGCTATTGCTGAGTGGTACATATTCTCGAGTTTTCTTTCTTTGTTTTGTATATAAACAGATGTAGCTTTTACTTTTGATCATAATTTGAGTTAAAGAATTTTTTTTCATCATTTCTAATCTTGATCAAGTTGCAGGGTGTGCGGTTATTAGAAAGAAACTGCTCTCCATTACCTCATGCACTGAGAAATAGTGCCATGAAATCAGGAACCAAGAATAAAAAGGACAGGAAGAAATGAAAGGAGAGGGACAAACTTTTTTTCATAGAAAAATCTGATCAAACATAGCAACTTTAGTTTTCTTTTAGAATTTCACTTAATTGTAATGGATTTCTCGTAATTTCCTAGTAATTTTAGATGAAATGAATTTATTTTCTTCAGCTTGATAATTATTTTCTTTAGTTTATGCTTTTTTTTTGTAAAAATACGTTGTTGACTTTGATTTCATTGTTGTGAAATTTAAATGGTTTGTTTGCAAAGAATTTAAGAACCTTATTTTTTTTTGTCCTTTGGGAAAAAATACAATTGCTTGATCAAAGTCAGATTTTAATTTTATATAATATGAGGTATTTTCATCTCTAGCATGCCCGCACCAAATTTTAATTTCATTCAATATGAGGTATTCTCACCTCTGGCATGTCCGCACCACAACCGATTAAAAGCTAATAGTATTTTCTTCTAGCACTGAGGAAACAAGTTAAAATTAACATCTTAAAGAAAAATTATTTATAATTAACTTCTTAGTAAGTAAGAATAATCCCCATATAAAATTAAATTCTTTAAAAAAAAATCTTTAACTTTGTAAATTTAATTAATTAAGTTAGTGATTTGATTTTTAGTAATTTACCCAATTCACGTAAGTGGAGAAATCTAATTGATTTTACTGAAGCTTCAACATTAAATCGTTCGTAGTTTCAAAAAAACAAAAAAAAAACACTAAATCTTTCGTATTGCACAATAAATTTTTAAGTTAAATTTTACTTTCTATCCTTCAAAGTAGTATAAAATATTATCATTCTTATTATGATTATATTAAATTTTAATGTTAATTGTACTTTTTATCTTTTAGATTAATATAAAATATTATCTATATCTATCCATATATATAAATATAATACTAATATTATGCCACGTGTTCCAATTAATTTTTTTAAAAAATTAATTAATTATTTATTTCTTTATTTATTATAATAGATATTTATTTATATAAATATAAATACCTAAAGAGATAAGAGATAAAATTTTAATAGTTTTTATTTTATTTTATTAGATAATAACTATTTATTATTAATATTAAATATATAAAATTATAAACATATTTAAACTCTCTAAATAAATACATATAATAACTTATTAATTATCTATTCTAATAAATAATAAATTTAATATTTGGCTATAATATTATAATCATATTTAAATTCACTAAATAAATACATCTAATAATAAATTAATTATATATTATAATAAATAATAAATTTAATATTTATCTACTAACTATGTGAGTATTACTTGACTCAAATTTAATAATAAGTTTTATTATATTATTATTTGATCATTATATTTGTAATTATGGTGAAAATAATTGTTGTTTACTATTTGTATATTTTTTAAAAAACATTAAAAAGGATCATCGCTGACATTAAGTGGAATTATTGAGGATGTCTTTTCTTTTTTGATGGTCATGAATAAATGGAGTGGATTGATGAAGATTAGCAATATGACATTTTCTTAATTTTATTGTTCTGAAAAATCTCTTTTATATGTGCCATAGATCACACCCTTCCATGCTTTAGATGTTTGTATTTTTCTTAAGCATTCACTTACTGTTTTCTTTTAATTAAAATCTAATGGTTTCTAAGACTATGCTCACTAATATAAATATATATATATATATATATATTATTCTACACAATGTAATACGAAATTAAATTATAAATTGAAATTTTATAAAATTAATTTAATTGAATTTTTAAATTTGAAAACGGTTGAGAGAGAAATGCATTCAGAAATTAATATGTAATTTTAAATTTGAAATGGGTATATCATTTTAATATTAAATTCATGCTATTGAAATTTTTTGCTTTCTTTATTTTATTAACTTGAGCCAATGATGCAAAAAGAAAAATTACAAAGAAATTGAAGATTAGGATTTTATTTTTTATAAAGACAAATATGGTTTAATTGCTTTATAATTTTCATTGTGAATTATCTCTTTCATTTTATTTTTAGATTTATTTTAAAAATTATATTTTCAAATAAATATTTTTAATATATATACATAATTTTTTAATTCTCTCTTAAAAATATTGTAATGTTTATTTTGTATTGCACTTATTAAATAGTTTAAATCAACCATTAAATAAGAAAACATATTTACGATTATCAATCTTTATCATTAAGTAAGAAAACATATTTATGATCATCAATATTTCTTGATTATTTTTTTAGAATCATTATAAGATTTAAAAATTAGTAGATATATTAGGTAAAAATACCTACAGTATATAATTATCTATTATAATAAATAATAATTTTAATATTTATCTTCTAATTATACGATCACCATTTGATTCAAATTTAATTATAAATTTTACGATTAATGTAATAATATATAATTTCAAATAGATATTTATTTATTATAAAATAAATTTTATCATATTGAAAGTAAATAATAATTTTATTATAATATAATAATAGATATTTATTTGATAATTATTTATAAAATTTAAATAGAATTAGATTATTATATTGATTTATATTTATTTAAAAAGTTTAACAAAATTACGATATTATTAAAATTATGATTAACTTTATTTAATTCAAATTATGATTAACTTTATTTCATTCAGATTATAATTAATTTTATTTTATCTATGTGATAGTTATAATATATTAATTATATATTTTTATCTAAAATCTACTTATACCACTATATATATAATGGATGGTGTATGAGACATAATACTAAATCAAGTAGTTAATATATAAATGAAATTATTTATAATTATATGTACATAATTCATAAATTAAGGTACATTTTTGTTAATATAACTTTTTCAGGATATCAAATTTATGATTAATATAATGTTAAATCAAGTAGAAAATATATAAGCTAAATTTTCAGTCGATTCAAAATTGCTTGAGGTTTAATTTTAATTATTATCAAATTAATATTTTAGACACATTGGTATTGTTTGTTTAATTTTTTATGTAAATATTTTTTTATTTATTATTTGTTGAATTTATTTGATTTAAAAAATAATTTTTATTATTTATATAAAATATTATGATAATATTATAGTGTTACAAATCCCTCAGTATTTTATAATTTAATAATTATAGATAATTTACTTAGATTTATTAAAATGTGTAGCTACATATAAATAATTATTTATTTAAGAATATCATAAAATTTAAAAAATAAAAATACATATAATATCATGTGGAGTTCTATTATAATATAATACTAAAATAGATAATATTGACACAATATTATGCTAAGTGTCTCTCTCATCTTAACATGTATTCTAATTTTTAAAATAATAATATTTTTTATTATTTATTATAATAAAAATTTATTTAATAATTAATTATTTAAAGAGTTTAAATAAAATTAAGATATTTTATTTAATATTGATAATAATTATATTTATTTAGAGAATTCAAATAGGTTTAGAATATCTTATTTGATATTGATAATTAGTTGTTATTTAATAATATAAATTAAAATTTTTATATATTTAATTAAAAATAAATAAATAAAAATTTAAATAAAATAAAAATTTATAAACAAAAAATTTTCACTAATACCTAAATTTATGATTTCTTTGTGTATAGTTTATGTATAGTATTTTATTTATTTGTTATTAATGGTGTTGAGTTTATTTGCTTTAAAAAATAATTTTTATTTAATTATATAAAATATTATAATAATATTATAGTGTTATAAATTTTTCTGTATTTTATAATTTAATAATTATAGATTATTTATTTAGATTTATCAATATATATTAATTATATTTTTATAATAGTAGTTAAATAATTATTTATTTAAAATTATAATAAAATTTAAAAAATAAAAATATCTACAACATCGTGTGAGGAGGTTCTATTCTAATTATTATTTATAATTTTAATTTTAAATAAAATTAAATAATTCTCAAATTTTTGGATGGCTATGGCGACAAAAAAAAATTGTGCGAATACTCAAGAGTATATAACACATATCATGTGTAGAATGAGTTCAAAAGGGACCAATCTGTATCTTCAACCAATTTCACCTAACAAACCCAAAAGCCCTTGTGTAGCGTCAATCTTAATTACTTTTTGCTCAACCAAATATACATATTTCACATCAGTTACCTAAAAAGTCAAATTTTGATCAATGTTCATAATTTTTTTTTTAATCATATTTCATAGTAGACCTAATAAATCGAAATAGTATTCTCGATAACATTATAATAAAATTTTTTTTCTTGGATGATATTATAATCAAATTCAAAATTAATTCGAGAATGCTGAACTGCATCTTCTTTGGACAAACAATTAGTAGTATTTTTGGTAGAGTAATAAAAAAATACACATCTTTCATCTTTATATTGTGCTTAACGTGAAGACTATGCAAAATATAATGCAAATGTGCTTTTGTCTGTCACCGCAATTTTTTACTGCAAATTAAGCCTTATTATGGATCTCCGCCCTGTCAGTTTATTTTCTTAATTATATAAACGAAATTTCCATCTCAAAGCATCTTTTGATAAGCAGCACCTTCCTAAAACTGGCCCCTTTTTCTCAGTGTAAACAAACAGTAACCAAGTGAAAATCTTTTTTTTTTGTTAACTGTTAGGATGCCTAACTTTAAACTTTTTAACAATTCTCACTTCATCTAATAAGCTTTATAATGAAATATAATATAATTCAATGCATATCTAATATGAATGTTACATTAAAATGAATTTGATTATATTACATTCCATTATGATATATTATTAAATATATCTATTAAATATGAGAGAGATTCTTATTTAGACTCAGCGCACATTCATTCAACTAATAAAATTACTCAATCTTTCTATTATCACTCCATACACATTCATCCGGTATATATAAAATTTTTTCTATATGCAGTACAGCCAATAAAATTTGAAAATAAATTGGCAGGCAGAGATGACCATTAAGACGTGTATTATATTCTTGAATTATATTATTTTCTAACAAATTGATTCAGATACCAGAACAAATAAATATATTTCAATTTCAGCTCTTGTTTCAATTACATTTCGCAGACGGTCATTGAATATCTAGATATTTATGGGACAAGGGCTGCAAACTAAATTTCATGGAAGCCACATATTTGACTCGCAATTATTTTGGAAACAAACTAAATGATATTGAAGATTGTTTATGGCCAAATATTAAGAAGACTTCCATTTTATACATAGCAAGAGACAACAATTTTTCTCATTCAACCAAAAGAGGGTTCTCTGGATTCTCAAATCCTACAATCCAGAAAACTGAAGCAAGGGCATAGAATGCCTATCCGCAGATTTCCAACTTCATCTCTTGAAGGTTCAGCAAATTAAAGGTCATAATTAACATCCAAGTAAACCTTAAACTAAATTAGCAGAAGTAATCCTATATAACAACTGATAATTATTTTCCCTGAAATTGTCATTAATTTATTTTATGTAATTCAGGCCCTGAATTGTAAAATAAATTATTGGGTGGTGGGCAGCCTCTCTCTGGGTGAAAAGCTGGCTTGCTGATCAGCAAACAGGATGAGTAAGGATCCTGAACCCTATCTTGACCTGTTTGCAGATGTTAGTAAGCACAATGATTAAAGGAACCTGTTTTGCATAATTGCAGAAATCAGAAAGCAATTAAAAAAAAAAACCTACTTTTCGATAATTAGAACATGTAAACTGAAAATGTCATATTGATTTCTTTTCTTGAAAAAAGGTGTATTTTAACTGTAATTAGCATGTGAAAACGTCTTTGATTAATCACTTCAACAAATGCCATCCAACACTGCATGGAAAAACATCAGAGACTTTCTCAAGCACCAGTATATATATATTAAAGAGATAATAGCATAGTATCTCCGCAAAATCTCTCAAAAAGATCTTTTGTTGTGCTTTACTTAAAATTTTTTGTTCTTCCATTAGTAAGACTATAGTATGAAAAATCAGAAGAAGATAGTCTTTCCAGAAGACCATACAATAGAAGATACTGGGAAGGGAAGCACTCATTGTAATAACTATTGATGATTACTAATTCCACCTTAGGAACTGCATGCAGTCTAATAAAATTCTTTCTTTAAGATTCAAATTTCTGCAATGAAAGCAGACTGTGCAATTTTGCATCTGTAACAAGTTCGACAAAGTTCCATAGTTTTATATCTTAATGCAAGATACCAAATTCGATCTCTTAGCAAATCTTAATATTGAGAGTGCAATGAGTTGCTATTTACCATATGAAGGTCACAATTGAGAAAATGAAAGATGTCTGGCCTTGCAAAATATGTTCCTTCAGGGTAGATTTGCACAGTATTTGTGCCTGGTAAAACATGACAAAAAGACAGTCTATAATTCAGGGCAATGCTTTCTCTTTGTGTGCATGAAATTCAAGAATAGAATTGGATTTAATTTTCTCCTCCAATTTTACTTCATTGCAACTAGCTTAGCTAATGTATAACTATAAGCTGCCTTAGCCACCTTCATATTTTTCATCTCAAGACTACCAACAAGAAGAAGCCTAGCTAAGGAGTAAGGAGGATTTTACTCATTTTCATTTTCTTGCTTGGATAAGTGAAATGCCATAGCTATCCCCGTCATGTCATCTAAATACCAAAATATTGCCCATTTTCCAGAACGATGGGCCATGAGTCGACCCAAATATTGGCCATTCTAACTGGGCTGAATCCAATCTATTTGATATTCTTCACACCAGCAATGATGGATTAGTTGATGATACTCTAATTTGTAAGGACATACAACTTAATTTGCATTCTATTTTTCACTCATTTTAAGCAATGGGAATCATCATTAACATTATAAAATTTTTAAAATTTACACTAGTAATGTCTGGTACAGAATTGTTTCATATGATGAAATGCTAATAACTCGAGAAAATTTCTTTTCTGATATCTATATATGTAGATGTAGCTCATTTAGTTATGGTCTCAATTTTTATGTGGCTTGAAACACCATTCTCCCAAATAATTAATATAATTATTGGTTGCGAGAGATCCCCAAAAAAAAAAAGAAAAGAAAAGAAGATTGGTTATCGAATTATATATATGCAACCCAAGGTCATTGGGTCTCTCAGCAGAACAAAAATATTTCTAATAATCATGATGAGTTGTTTATATGGATGGGCTCGAACTGTTCATTTAATTTCTTTTTCTTTTTTTTTTTAATTTTTTATTAGTTTTTTTGAATTTGAGTAAATTAATAGGCAAGGTTAAGGCATTTCCCATTAGAATAAGGCTATATTTTACTTTTGTAATATTGTTAATAATCTTATCTCAGCAATTCATAAGTTATAATATAAGAATTTATAATAATTTTAATTCTATTTTTAAAGAAGCTCCATACAACTGGTAATATATTTACACATTTGTTTTCTTTTACGCACTAAGAAAAAGAAAATTATTGTGCAATAAATTTATACTCATATAATGATGCTAATAAAATCAAATTAGCAAAATTAAATAAATATTAATGAATTTATATTTTTGTCCTTATCAAATCAATATAATATAAAATAAAATAAATTTATTATATATTATGTCACTAAAAATCATAAAAACCGTATAAATAATATAAATTTAGTATATTTGCGCGGATGAAAATTTTAGAACAAAATTGCAGCTTTTGGACTTGATAAACATCCAAAAAAAAATTGCTGCGTACACTATTCTAAATCATATTAGAAATGAAGGAATAATAAATAAATAGTACCTAATTTCTATACAATCCAAATCCATCACGTATATGCATGGCAATGCGGGCATAATATATATATATATATATATATATATATATATATCCTAAGCTCATAAATGGTTCTGCTTTTCTAAAACTAAAGTTGCATTAGCAGCATTTGGATTAAACCGCTCAAATGAATTCTCTTTTTGAAGATCTTTAGGTTGTTTCTCATTGTCTATTACTTCTTCTTCTCCATTATTTATCACATCAATGGCAACATGTTCAGCATTGTCGAACCGGCGATCAAAATCCACAGTGTATGAAGCATCAAGACTAAATGAAGGTGAAGTTTCAAGAGAAACTGAAGTAGTAGTAGTGTCCAGTGAAGCATCCAGAGAGGGGCGAGCAGATGAGTTATTATATTTTTTGAGGTTTTTCCTTGCCCTGTGTCTCCACCTTTTAAGCCCTATAACCACATTTTCTGTGAACACAGCTTTTCCCATAGAAGTACCCATCTGTAATATCAACTAAATTATGTTAAATTCTTGATAATCTTAGAGTTAAATTGCATATCATAAAAGACGATTGATTAATGCAAGTACCTGCGTAACCAAAGCATATAAGGGTAGAGTCACATAGCCACAAAGGAAGTGTACTAATACTCCCATGGCTAACCTTATAACAATATCTTCAGTTTCTCGGTGGAAGCATGAACTTAAACCAAATTTGAACTGTTCATAATTAATTAGAAAGCAAAATCAGCAGTTAGTTTTTTCTTTTTCTGTACCATGAATCTATGAACTCATAATTAAATGCTTAATTACCCAAGTCCAGGTGAAGAATGCAAGTTGAAAGGAGTTCTGCAGCAACCCAACAGAACATATATTCAGAATATAGTTAAAAATTTAATTCTTTTGGCATTTTAAAAGAAGTAATTAATTTGAAGGAATGATTACCTGAAATAATATGAAATGTATGAGGTGGAGGAGTAATTTAGGGCGGCCAAACCAGAAAAAGTGGTCACTTGGCCTAACAAGCAAAGTTCCCCTAACAACACGAGACTTGCCATGGCTGTCTAAGCACATTGAAGTTATGATTCCTTGCAGTTTTGTACCCACCAACAATAACATCTACAGACAGGCAGGAAAACACTAAATTATATTCTACTGTGTCTCATTTTTCATGTAGTTCTTGATATGTTAAAAAAAAAAGGGATTTGCTTACCACTAATGGAATGAATGGAAGCCATAAATAACTGTAAAATTCTGTAAAGAATAGAAGCTGAATTAGTATCATAAAAAGTTTTCTGATTTATATAAAAGGAATTGGTGCAACTTATAAGTTAAGCAGGTTTTGCTCTTACTATGTGCATTGAAGAATATAAAAAAGAAAGAGAAAATCCAAATCCAGAAACTGCAGAAAGCAAAAACAAAATTTCAGGAAATTAAAGAATTCTTTTCTGAATTACAGGCTTAATGGGACTTAAATTATATATTTAAATTTAACTCTAAAAAAATAAAAATGTCATTATGTGTAGAGATATACCTTATCCCTACTACTAGTCCAAAGTCTTTTTCCAAAGCTCTTTTAATGTATTTTTGAAAATCGAAGTTACTTCCTTGTTCAAAATGGGCCTGACAGAGGCAGAGACAGTCAGACACAGTATAATTAGGAATGTTAAAAACATGAATGCATTAATTTAAGTATATTTTATTAACAGAGTTATACCGAAATGAATCCATGTCTAAGAGTGAGATAATCTACTTTAGAGACAGATCCATAAAACTGCCTCAGAAAAAATGTCTGCAACCAAAAAAAAAAAAACTAATAAATCAGATTAGATATTCTAAACATGATATAATAATATTCTTTAATAATTTTTCCTTTTTTTGAACAATCAAATAAAAAAAAAAACTAACCGGCCACCGCAGAAGGCGGTGTTCACTCCAGTATCTCAGGTGCCTTCTACCAAACGACGTTTGATGGGTGAGCAGGAATCTCCTTGGATCTGGAAATTTATGACCGAAGTCTCAATTATTTAAAATTAAAACAAATCAAGGAATAAAAAATTATATATGAATGCAATTTGTTAATGGTTTAATATTTTATACTTTGTTTTGGAAGCTTTATTATGTTAAATAAAGACACAAAAAGGCACAAAATGTACATAACCATACATCTCAAAATCTAATTTATTATATGTTTTTCTAATATTTTTTTATTATAATTATTTGAATTGGCTTACATTCTTTTGTTAATATTGTTATTATTTATCAATACTAAATGTAATCACAAACTTAAATCATATGCAATTCTTAATGATATTATAAAATGGTATATTTAAAACTAGAATTTTATTTATTTATTTATTTTTCATTTAAAATTAAAGTTAATTAAATATTAAGCTTACCCTTTGAGAATTGGTATTCAAAAGTTCTAGTTTCTGCCTCCCAAGACTCCCATCTCTTCATCTGAGAAATTGCAATGTGAAATCAAGAAAGAAAATCAGAAAAACAAGTCAATATTGTCAAACGATTTAGTCTACCTTCGACCTTTCTTGTTGATGTTCAGATATTATAAAGGGTGTTATAGTGAAATTTCGCTTCCTCTTTAAACTGGTATCTTTTTTACTTTATAGATTCATGTCATATATATGTTTCAGAAAGTCAAAATTAACAATCAATGAACAGCTGGAAAAGAGCTAATTAATAATTAATCATCAAAGAATCTAATTAACAAAGTTAATAATAATAATAATTACCTTGGCCATCCCTAACCCGAATATAAGAATGCATGATAAAGAATGGAAAGAAGCCAACACAAAGATCAAGTACTGGAGTTCTCTCACACCTGACCGAGACAACAGAGACAGCTTCCCCTGTTCAAGAATCAAATAATCCAACATTCATAATTCTTCTCATTTATTTAGTTTTAACTCACAATCTCACATTCTTGCATATGAGTTCACTATCAATCCAAATGAGAAATGGCGTCCATGAGTTTCCAACTGTGATATATTGAGTTGAACTTAATCAAAGCCAAATTACCATAGAAATATACATACCTGCTCTGCACATTTTTCTTCTTCCTCGCTAGTCTCACTAGAAGTAGAGGAACCACAAGGAAGAAAAGTTTCTCCTACGTTCTTTGGTATGCATATGTTTGCAATAGGCTTTTCACACACAGTAAGCAACAAGGAGATGAAACCCAATAGCATCAGTTCTACAAGCAGAACACACATATATAGTTTAGTCTTATTATTTATCAAGAGAAAGAAAATGATTATGTAACATAATAATTCAATTCTTGCATATATTATTCAAGTAAAACTTTTTTTTACCTGATTTGATCTTGTCTAAAGCCTGAATGAGCGCCTTCCTCCTTTTCTTGTTGAAATACTGAAAAACACCATAAACAAATAAATAAAAAGTTCATGAAGATGATCATCATTGCCAAATTAATATGCTATATATGCATTTTTATACATGTATACCTTAGCTAAAAGATGGAGCAAGTGTTCAATTATGATTGAGACCAATATCAAAATGAAGCAAACAATCGCTACAGCCCATGTTGGTGTTGTTTCAAGTGTTCTTTCTTCTGCTTCTTCAGCCATTTCTCCCTCTCTTTCTTTCTGATAGAAAATGGGAAATTTTGTCCGTAATTGAATTGCCTAGCAGGTTGCTTATGTTGGCACAGACGCACACATGGAGAAACTAAAATAATACAAGTATACAAGGAGGAGCAAAACAAAAATGGGTCTCAGTCTCAGCTATCTAGAACTCGGTTTTTGGTGGAAATTATTTTAAAAGAGAACAAAAGTGAGAATTAACTGGGGGAGGGTCCAAATTAATATGGGAGATTGAATGTGTCAAAATAATATAAATAGTTAAAATTAAAGTTTGATTGTTAATTAATTGGGATCGCCAGGTCTGACCTCAAATGACACGGTGTGGAATCAACTGATGACGTGCCTGCATGCAGCCCGAGCCGAATTAAATACAAAGTAAAATACTGTGAATTCAAGTGAAAAATTGTTGCCATTCATATTGAATCAATGCATTATATAGACCAGCCAACCTTTCCCATTTCTTTCATTCAACTGAAAGAAAAAAAAAGTTGTTCTGCACTAATCCACCTTTATTAAGAATCGGAAAAATATAAAGTTTACGCGTCCTAGTTATTTCTAAAAGCTATTATTAATTTTTGTCCTTATTTTATTTTACTAAAAATCGAAAAAATAGACTTGATTGGATGATTATTGATCCAAGGATTTCTAAATTTCAGTAAGTATTAATTAGAAGCGAAAGCTGGAAAATAAATTATAGAAACTTTATAGTTAGAGGAATAGAATAGAAGTCACAGAATTAGAAGTCCAAGTTTATTCAGATTCCAGGAAATTTATGAATATGGAAATTCCTAATAGAATTTTGAAAAAGTCATCTTCTCCGCGTAGTAGGGTAGGGGTCGTGCTTTCACATGGCTCTTTCTTTTATCTTTTGTTAGGTTCGTAGTAGGAGAGCACCAGGATTTTTTATATATAGGCTTATATGATAGTTTTTTTTAACATTAAAAAGATACTTTATAATTAATTATTAAGCTATTATATCCTCAAAAGTCATTATATAAATCACACAGCTATGCTGAAACTAGACCAACAACAATTCACAGCTGAATTGAGAACATTTAAATCTATATATTACAAAATGTAAATAGATTTTGCTTACCAGGTTAGTCCTGTAGAAATTATACAGGCTCTTCGAGTGTTGGGCCAAATATACAGTTACCATATAAATGGGTTTGAAACCTCCTCTCAACACAAAATCAATTGGCTTGTGTTAAGGCCCAATTTACACCACCTTATATGTCATTGTATTTTATTATATTTTTCAGATGTGAGATTCATTTATATTCTCCAACAAGTCTCTATCAATTTGTATTAGCCTAAAGATTAATTAGAATTAATATTTTTATATTAATTTAAAGTATTTTTTTTATTTTAATCCTGTCAATACTGGCCGAATTGAGAACAATGCAATTAATTAACCTAATGCAAAACACCTTCAACGTCGAATGAGGACTCTACATAAACTATACAAGTAAATTAACTTGACTTTTTAGCATATAAAGAAGGATGGCTGTGAGAGGTTCTCCCTCAAAAATTGATTTTTTTTTTTAAGTTGAAAAATAAATTAAGTTTGAATATTTAGGTTGAAAATTAAATCAACCTGAATTTTCTTCGGGAGGAGGAATTGACCACAGATTTAAAAGTGAAATCGGTTATTTAAAATCAAAGATAAAAGTACATAATAATTTTACATAGTTATTTATAGGGTTCTTACAGGGAAACGATTAAGTAGGCAGCTGTGGTCGTTGGTCCTTTGCCTAGACAAAGACCATGTCACATTATATTGAAAATCTAACTATGTCACATTTTTGTTGACTCTTGAGATTCACGGGATTGAAATCACCGAGATGACATCTACAAAATTAGAAATATATATACATATAATCATTCCAATACCATGCGGATTAGAAATATTAGATTTGATGCGCCACGAATTTTATTGTAAAATTCATAAAGCTATAATGCAAATTGGAAAGCAAAATCATAAACTTCTCGTTTTGATTCTGCATCCAGAAAGATAACCTCAAATAGACATCCCAATAAGTGTAAGAAAACTACAGATTGACGAGCCGAACTTTTGGCCAATGACCAGGTCTAGCCTCAAATACAGTCTCAAGAATATAGTCCAATCTCTCGGTAAAGGGCAGCTAACAAAGATTTTGGATCAAACGCACAACAAATAACTACAAAGACATTAATTAAAAAAGCACAAATAAAAACAGAATAATTCACCATCAACAAAGCAAGCTGGCATCGAATAAAAACTACAACAATGAGCTAGATAACTACTTGTGCTTGGCAAAACATCAGCCAAATATGACAATTCCATGTTGAACATAACCAGCAAGGATGAATAGACAATTCTTGAACATGGATTGGCACTAAGTACCCAATAGATTAGTACAAATTTGTTCCTTCGCAGAGCCAACGGAGTTAGAAGATATCCAAGTTACCTTCAGAGGTTAATTACAATTTTCCTTTGTTCCTCAGAAGCTAAGGGTTACTATCCAAGCAACCGTAGGCATTCTCTTCTGAAGCCTCAGGTGCTATTGATTGTTAGTATATATGATAATTTTCAGGTTGCTGCAGAATTCCCTGCAGAACAAATGCCAACAACTTTTATAAATATGAAATCAACTAAAACAGGTGAGAACCAGAATATAAACTCCAGTAAGAATAAAAAACCATAAAAAGAAAGCAAGTAATGTCAAAAGCAAAGCATCCGAAAATACAATCAAGGTTCAAATGCAATATTTTCCAAGAAAGCTCAGCATTGAAAATGAAAGTGAATTTTTGGGCTCAGGTGCCTACTTCAACTAATCATCTATAAGACAGCTGAATCTTGCCACCCTCATTTCCTCATGAAATATTTTCCATCCTCTATCTACACTACTACAAAGCCCTAAATGTCATAAATATTCCAATTTCACTGATCAGATCATCATCCTTGTTACATCTATAAACATCATTTATCATGTCTACCACAATGCCCAGCTTATGAAACTGCATTTTCTATCCTAGATGAGTGCACTGCAAAAGAAATATCAAAAGCATACATCTCCCACAGCAGGGATACTGCTTACTTTAGTACAATTACTCCCAACTGCATTGGTTATTGCTGACGCCTTCAGTTGGAACTGCTCTCCAACATGAGGCTGAAAAGAAGATACAGGATTCAAAGATGTCATGGGAATGGGGTTGTCATCCTTATTAGTAACATGCCTATCCTCAGTCAACTGGAAACCAAAGAGTCTGCAGCTGCTTTTACACGAGGACATCAAATCTTGACCACCTCTAAACGGCGAAGCTACAAGAGGCTGTGAAATGGCACATTGACTGTACTCATGAGACAGACCAAAAGAACCCATGTCCCATTGATCATCCCTTCGGAGAAAGCGCTCAGAATGTGAGGAAGACCTGCGCTTTTCACCAAATGTTTCAGGACTACGAAACCAACTTTGAGTGTCAACTCCCTGCTCCTCCTGATCATTAAAATTATACATAGGACTTGGATTTGAAACAGGATTGCTTGCTCGCTGGAACATTAACACGGATGATGGTGAAGATACCTGTGTAGGTGCTCTCATATGAGTATGATAACCCTGCAACATCGCAGACCATCCATTTCTTGAGCTTTTCATTTGAACACCATCAGAGGTTCCAAAGCAACCATTCTCGCAAGCCTCATTAGCAGTTGTCAGGCCTCTTCCAAATGGTAAACTTGGAATTACTTCTTGACCTTGCAAGACCTTGTGGAATCTATAAGATTCACTAAAGCCTATGCCTTTAAAGGAAACATCTGAGTTCACGACCAAGTCTTTGGCACCATTTCTCGTGGCAATCCCAGAACCATGTGAAACAGGAAAACGCCTCCTCATCTCAGATGGATGCTGATTTTGATCAACACCATCATAAAGAGTGTTAAAACACAAAATTTCTTGACCTTGCAAGACCTTCTGGAACCTGGAAGATTCCCCAAAGTCTGATACACCAATTCCATCTGTCAGGACAACATTAAGACAAGTCAAAACATATGTACTTGGATAATTGGTTATGACCATACAGTTTCTTGAGAATATAGAATGTACCAGAAACTGGAATTTCTGGCTTTGATGAAGGCAATCCAGACCTGCTCCTTTTCAAACCCGTTGCCATTAAGCTGTTGGAACTGGGAACAGGTCCAGATGGCTCAATTTCCCAAGGAGATACCCTGCTGTGTTTGCTGGTCTCCATATCATCCCATCTTACCTATAAAAATGAGCCATAAACAAATGAGGCACCAAATGAATATTACTAGTTTGACATCACACAACAAGAATCATGATTACGACGATCAAGAAAAAAGAGAAAACTTCAGTAAAATCAAGGAACAATTCCCTGTATTATGCCCTAAATTTAGTGTTATAGTTGAGAATCTTTAGGAGTCCTGCCAAGTTATAATGATGTATATGATCGATGTGTGGTAATTCATATATAAAGGAATCAAGACAAGGTGACCAATAATGTGTCAATATCTCTAAATATGCAACTGCAAGTGAACAACCAGTTCCCAATATGCATGCAGAAATGAGGTTTATAGAAAAATTTATCTCGCCAAAAGCATCATTGAAAAATGTGCAAGAGGATAGGAAAGGAAAAGTAACACGCCTAGAATGTAAGTATGCCTATATCTCAAGTCTAAAACACCCTTAATGCCAAGTCGAAGGTATAAATTGAATTCAATAAATATCAATTATTAGAAAGTCACCACCATAATTTATGAATATGACTTCTGTAAGAATGCCATACCACAAGGCATCTCCATTTTGAGCCAGGCCATCTAACAGGATCCAGGTCAGTGATTCCAGTTATTATTCCCACATATCTGCCAAAGAGACATGGGTAAACACTATGAAAATGTAACGAAGTTTAAATTTTATAGGCCAAGCATATCTAACCTTCTTTCTGCTGCATTTTCTGTTTCAAAACGCATTTTGAACCTCATTCCAGCAGAAAAAGAATGATCAAGGCTCTTCAAGAACTTATGAAAAGGTATAATGAACTCTGACAAGCTGGCCCTACAACAAGCACTTGAAAGTTTTAGAGACAATACAAATTTAAATGGAACCGAGACAGTGAGCCTTTAAATACGGTTACTGTAATCATCCAGCAGAAGCAACTAAGTGATCATATGGACAACAATATTTAAGAAGACTAGCATATACTAGCGCAAAGTATCAGAGGCACGCCAGCAAGCATATGGGAAATAAAAGGTTAAATTTTAGGTTCAACTGAATATTTTTCCTATATTCGAGAAATAATTGAAAGGGAAAATGTACTGCCCCTTGTGATTAGTGACAGATGAAATATCTAAGGAACAAAATGAGATGGAATTCTGCATGAACACAAGACAAATATTTGATCAGGGCAGTGTGATGCATGATAAAGAAACAGTGGCATTTAAATGGTACAACACAAAATGTGAATAATAAGATAAGAGATATAATGTTGTCAATCTAGCTAAAGAGGCCATATTGGGTTCTTTTTTTCTTTCTATATTATGAGTAATGCAGGGAACAATTGGACCATGAGGGTCATATGTGATCCACAAGAGAAGCAAAGACTTGACATTGTGGAGCTTGCGGAAACAGCATCACTCGGTCGTTAATTACATGAAATTTTTCATCATTTTTTTCCCTTCAGAAATTGCAGTTGATCTTCTTATTTTGTACTTTAGCTATAAAGGGGTTAAAGTTTGCTAAAATGACGAGAACCAAGTGTAGAGAAAAATAAGTTAAGAAAACACGCATAAATTTATTCATACCAAGCTCCACCAAGGCCTAAGCATTAGGATAGGCTGCAAGCTTAGGTATCCAATGAAATATCTCTTATAGCTAGAAGTCTTATCTGGCAGCTTTACATACGTGGGTCAAAAAATTGACACTGCTGTACAGATATTAGATGAACCAAGCATCAAAATACCTTGGATTGTAGTAAATGTTGATGGCACTTCTCATTGATATGGCATTAACTACATCTGTGAGATTGCTGTGATTCAACTGCTGATTACATAGAGCTGGAATTGGAAAAGTAGTACCACCTTTAACTTGCGTGGCTCTTCGAATTCCCAGTCTCAATTCTCCATCCTCACCCCTGAAATGTGATACGAATAAGAATCGCCATGAGAGGTTGTTAATACTTTCCTTTTGAAACAGGGTCTCTATACCTGAGAAAAAGCACAGCATCTCCAGAGACAAGTTTCTTCTTATTCACAAATGCGCTCCATCCAGTTGTGAGCAAATGCCTTCGTGGTTGACCTGTCAAAGCAAGCGGGAAAATGAGAACTGAAGATACCAAATTGGGAAGCATGAGACGCATAAAATCCTAATCAACATACAACTGATTCATTTTCTATAAGAGACAACCTCCGCTGAAAAGCATAAAGACATAAAAATTTCTAATGCATACCCCGGTAGATATGGCGAAACTTCCACTCAAAGCCATGGAGATCCTTTGCTGCGAGCTCTTGTGAAGGCCTCTGCTGAGTGTAATCCTACATGAACGATCTACTTAATTCAACATACAAGTTAACCAAATTCACAAAATCAACTAGTTCCAAATTATAAATGCACTTGCAACCAACAAATAGAAGTTATCAAAAAGGTTTATGCTAAGTACTGGCAGGTGAAAAATGCACTGTAATGATTACCAAGGGAGGAAAGCAGTCCTCAGCAGCTCGGCGCGGGACAGAAAAGCCTCCATGAGTGCTAGTATCAGAAGCAGTAAGGGTCTTGCAGAACATGTGGGGTGTTGTTGACTTCACAGCTACTTCCGCATCCTCCTCTTCACCATCCCCCTCAATTTTCTCTTCCTTCAACTTCTGCCCAATTTGCTATACACAACAACAATTCAAGGCAAAATCAACATCATCTCACTAATTGAAGGTAACCACATAATAAAGAAAAAGAAAGAGGATCAGAGGAACAGACACACAGAGCTCTAACAAATGCCAACATATATAATTCAAAATTTTGAATTCAAAGAATCATTAGTGCAAGTGCTTTATTTCCTATTCGATCATAATAACTGTGAAACTTATACCTAAAATATTTTGGAATCTGTGGAACATTCAAATCATAATAAAATAATCTGTGAAACTTATACCTAAAATATTTTGGAATCTTTTAACCAACAAAAATTACTCGGTTAACTAAAATATTTCCGTTTTGGAGGTCTCCAATAACAAACACTAATGACATTCAAAGCTAAAAATGCAATCTTTACTAGAATTCATTATCAAAATAATTGCAAGATTAGAATAACACAAACCTCATTCTCAGGAAACAGACAAACTTGTGCATAAACCTCATCATTGGCAGCCTCTGCCTGCCAGGCATAAAAAGAAAATTGCACATTTCACCACCAAAATATTCTATTTGGGCCCCAAATAAAACAATAAGTAAACATATATAAAATCCCATAGAACTCTAGAATAAAAGTCCAATTGCCTAGAATTGCAAAAACCAAATAAAAAACAACAACACTCTATTTTCACCCACAAAGCAAAAGACCAAAACAACCCATTAGGCCACAACCGTTGTAGGCTAGGCATAAATACGTATAGAAAATATAAATTTATAGTGAAAGACTTACATGGAGCTTGACGTCAAGAACCCGACAGAAGATATGAGAAGGAAGATTATAAGCAGCAAGCGGCAAATCAGGGAGTTGTTCCAAGTGGCCTTGAGGAAAGTACACAACCACACTCCCTTTCTTTGGCAAAGATATAAGTGGGCCCGCACAAGCACGCCAAAGCCCCAAACACACAGAAGAAGAAGAAGAAGCAGAAGCAGAAGCATGACTTAGATTGGAAGCACTTAAAGCAGAAGCAGAGGAAGAGGATGGAGAAGACAGAGACCCAGAAGATGGTGTCGTTTCATCCTCCTCAATCGTATTAAGATCTATCATACCCACCATTTTTAATTTTAATAATCTTGAAACCCAAACAACCCAATAACAAGAGTAAAGAGTTGAACAAGAGAAAGATTTAGAAAACAAGAGGTTGTGTGATAGAAAAAGAAGAAAAGAGTAGCTTTCATGGCTGCATCAATGCACTTTGGCATTTCCCTAATAAAAAAAAAAGGTGAAGTGGGAGGAGATGGGGAGTCAAGAGTCTTAAAAAGAGAGAGGAGAGACCCTTTCTCTCTTTCTGTTTCTCTCACTCATCTCATGTGCTTTTTTGAACATATCAAATCAAAAAGCTTTAATTTTTATTTGTTTTTTTGTATCGGTTTTAAAATTAAAAATTTTAATAATACGAGAGGGGCTTAAATGAGGTATTATAAATGGGTTTTCTTTTTTGCTCATCTGCAAAGACTCAGACGCAGAGCAGCAGCGCATTGCCCTGCTGCTATGCTGCAATACTGAGACTGCTGGAGATGTGACATGTGGCAGAGAGAGAGAAAGGGAAAGAAAGTAATCAGCTTTTTTTATACATGATAATAATAATTAAATAAAAAAAGTTATTTTTTTATTACTTTTTATGAGGCGTTTGTTAGTTAAACACCCAATATCCATTTCTCATTAATATTTTTTAAATTATATTTATATTAAATTAAATTAAGATGAAAATAAATAAATATTAATATAATAGGGAGAGGGTTTTCTGTACGGATCCCTGTATTTCCGGTCGGATGTCTGTTCTGTCCAATGTCTCTCCTTTCCCCTATTCTAGTTTTTTTTGTTTTTTTAATTCAGTCATGCTTTTGCTATTAATTAATTAATTAATAAAAAAAATCCTTATCCCTTTATTATCCTATAAACAAAACAATTATTCTAACCTTTTTTTTTTGTTGGATGGTTTGGAATGAGAAAACATTATTAAAGGATAAATAAACATTTTTAATCTCTAATCATAAGGATTAAAAGTACTCTGTGTTACATATTGATAAGCACATCTTTTATTTGATAATAATTAAAATATAATTATTTTATTTATATGTTTTATTATTAAATATTTATTTTATTATAAGATATATGTATCAAATATTTAATAAATAAATAATACTAAATATAAACATGATAAAAAAATTTAATATATTAATTAATTTATTAAAATGGTAAACCCACTGTAACTTAAACAAATTGAAAATATATATATATATATGTTTAATGAAGAGATTTTTTTTTGTTTGAACATGTGTCTAATGAAAGAGAATATATTTTATGAACAATTTTTTTAATTTAATAATGCTAAACCTATTTATAAAATTTCAAAACTTGAATTTCAATAAAGTATAGTTTATGAAAAAGGAATTGATGTTTTTAAATTAAAGTGGAAATTTCATAACTTTTTAGTATAGGTCTTTTAAACCTCTATTCTTTAATTGTTGAGAAACATTCTTTTGTTTTCCATTAGCACCTGTTGATATATAATGTATAGCCTTTTTAGCAAAGTAATGGAATTATTCTAAAATTAGTCAATTTAGAGATAATAAATTTTATTTATTTATTATCTTTTCCATTATTTAAACTATAGTAATTTTTTTTCCAATTCAAATGTAGCCCATATTAGTGTTGGAGTGTCCTATTATTGTTTATAATTAGTATAATTTGGTTGCTAAAATTTGCTAAGCTGAATGTCTACAAATTGATCCAATATCCAATTTATAAGTTAACAAAAAAAAAAAAGTTTCACAACGTTTTTTTTTTTTTACAGTATGATCCTTTTGCCTGCTCAAGTTTTGACTTTTGCCCTGTTGGTGATTATGGTTTTATTCTTAGGCCAAAAGCAATAACAGCCGCATAATCAATTATGCCTTATCGCTCTGTTAAAAAAAATCATGCCTACCCAATGTGATTAAGTAATTACTACTTTTTTATTTATAATAAAAGTTTATTTTTTGGAATATAATAAAAATGCATTTGAAGAATTATTTAGTAAATTTATTAACATGTGTCAAATACTTTTATGAGTTATATAAAATTTTAATTTAATTAATATCTAAAAAACTTTCTAATTACCGTTTAAAATAAAAGGTAAAAATTACATAAATTCTCATTTTTTATCTCGCTATATTTTTAAACTTTTAATTAAAATATATAAAGCAATATATATAATATTTTTCCTGTTGATCCATGTATATTTTTTATTTTAACATTTAAAATTAAATAATAATAATAATTTACATTTGTAAAATTATTTTAAGAAAATATATACCAAATAAAAATATATAATTAAAACCAAACAAGGCGTTGGATATCACTAATTTATTATAAAAAATTACTAATGTAATTATTATTATTTATTCCGTTCACAAATAATTATCACTTTAAAATTTTTTACATGAAATTATAAAGTTATTTAATAATCTATTTTACTAAAGTGTCATTCTTTATAATTTATTATTAATTCTATTATATATTAATTATATAGGGATAAATTTAGGATAAAAATATAAAATAATCTTATTTTTATAAAACTACAGTTATTTATAAATAAAATTTTTAACTTTAAATGGCAATTATTTGTGAGCGAGAAAATATAATAAAAGAAAAACCTCATAATTTAGACTATATTGGGGAATTAATACTAAATTTTTTTATATTATCTTAATCAACTAAAAATAATTAATTTAACCAAATATTTTTATTTTCTGTTGTTATTGACGGCCATACAAACACTATTAATAATTAACAATAATACATGCCTAAAGTCATCACTATTAGTGGGGGATTTAGCTAAGACTAATTAATTAACCTCCTTATCTCATTTGTTTAATTTAATACTATTAGTGTACAATACATGCTGTTGTCTTCCACGAGTATGTCCAATTAATTCTAACTTAACACCTTATCATTAAATCTCTTTTGAATTTATAGCTTCATAGATTCAATATTGCTATGCGTACTTACAAAATTTAGGTTTTCATATTCAATATATCTAAGGCAGACTATATACTTAAATAATTAACCAATCATGAACAAAAATAAAGATTCTTCGCATTCATGAAAACATTTATTTTCCTTTATTATAAAATTTCAAAAATTAAATAAATTTTAATTTTCTATATTCTTACAATAATTGCTCATTAGAAATAGAGTTGTTTACAATTGTGAAATTTTAAATTTAAATTTGATCAAAATTAAATCTTTAAAGAAATAATTTAATAATTAAATTAGATCTGCATATATGTATTTTTTTTATTAATAACATTATTATATATAATATAAATATAAAATATAAATGTTGAATATCAAATTAATAAATGATATAATATAACATAAATAGAAAAAAAAATAAATCCAAACAAACTAAATGTTTATTCAACACTTTTTACTCACAAATACAGAATTTAAATTTAAAGTTTTTTAATTATATATTTCAACTTAATTAACTAGAGTACATACTATAAATTCAGGCAAAATACGAACATCACTAATCACATAATATTTTTCAAAAAATTCAACATTTGAAAAGGGCAAAGAAGTAAAAAAAAAAAGGAGTGTCAGGACGAACGTAAAAAAGAGTAATGAAAGGAGCAGTCGCACAGGGGTCGTTCTCAGAGCCATCAATAACAAGGAACCCAACCCCTCCAGGGCTAGTAGGGTTATAGGGCTAGACAGGTCTAGCATGGTTAAAAAAAGGCCGATAACCCGGACAAAACGGGTTCCTACTCAGCGCCCGATTGGTATAACTTTGCCTTTGCTTTTTATCTTCTTTTGGAAATTTTACTTTCCCCACTCTCACTTCACTTCATTTCCCACTTACATTTGGAATCCTCTTCCTTCAAATTGGAATCTCATATATTTATCACTTCTTTATATCTTTCATTTTCAAAACTTAAGAAACTGTTTTATTATGAACATACTATTTAAAAACTATTTAAAATAATTTTTAAATATAATATTTATATATAATACTAAAACAGATAACATAATCATAATATTAATATTAATATTTTTAAAATTTAAATTAAATTATTATTTATTAAAATAAATAGTTAATTAATTTTTATAAATATTTATTTAAAAAATTTAAATAAAAATAGAATAGTCTATTTAATATTAATAATAATTAATTATTATCAAATACTTTTATAATAATACTATATGAGAAAGTACTACTATTATATATAAATACTTTTATAAGCTATGTTTATTTTAATACTTCTATAAAATATTATGATTTTTATTTTATACCATACTTACTAATAAGTTTAAATTAATTACAAAATAGAAAAAAATATTTAAAATTATCAATTTTTAATATTTTTTACTTAAAATTATTATAAAATTTTAAAATTATTATATATATTAATTAAAAGTATTAAATAAATATTTTTACGAAATTTTTTCTTATAATAATATTTTTATCTAATTTTCAAATGTTTATTTACTATTTTAAGCACATGAAAATTTGAGCATTCAAGGTTTTCTTTTCTTTAATTTTATAATAATATATATTAAAAAGATGAATGATATTAAATTTCTAAATAAAATTAAAAAGTAAAAAAAAAGAAATTAAAAATTAAAGAGGAGAGTGAGAGCGCGTGCTGTAAGAGAAGGTGGTGAGTATCTGCATCTGTTTCCATTTTGCCTTCACTTTAAGCCTTTGCGTCAGTCTCACCGACCGCACTGAGATTGTTTCATTATTAGATAGCCTGTTGATTTGGGCACCCATTACTCTTGATAAGAGGGGCGGCTCAAACAATTAATTAAAAGCATAGAAATGTGAGTGAAAGTAATAATAATAAATGAAGAAGAGGAGTGTACATATAAAAACCCATATTATTTACCAAAAAAAAAAAGATAGTCAAAAACAATGAAGGGGAAGTTACTTCGTTGGGAAAGCATTAAACATAATACGTACTCTTTAGTCACATATGCAACTTATAGGCCATTTCTCTTTAATTGTACTCTCTTTGCTTTTCATATGGGAACTCATTTGGGGAATGATACTATAAATACCAATTTTAGATTCTTTTTTTATCATTATAAAAAAAAATTTTAGTCGATACTTAAATTTTCTTTTATTTTTTTAATAAGATTATCTTGGAATTAATATAAGTTTGGTAAAATTAATAAGATATTGCAACCATTTTATGTCAACAAAAAGATTAATGCAAATTGGTGAGAAAAAAAATATTAGTAGTTGATTATATAATAAATTTCCTTTTCCAAAGATTAATTTATTCTATGTTCACATATTTATGAAAGCAAAATGGTATTTTCTAAGTTAGTCAAATATATATTAGATTTTTTTTCTTTAAAAAAAACAATGTCATTGATGGGAAGACAAAAATTAGATAAAAATAAATATCAGAATTCATAAAAATATAAATAAAAATAGTAACAATCTTGATTTGACAACTTATATCATACTTAGCTACGAACACTAACCACTAACCATTATTCAGCTCATATGATCTTTTTATGAGTTCAATTAGGACGCCAAAAAAATTATATATAGATCCATTACCAAAAGTACAGTTTGAATTTCATATTGCTTTTACAACTAAACATTAAAACCAATGAAAAAATATATATTACCATAAAAGGGAGAAAAAAAAAGGCGCATATTCACTTCAAAGGGAATAAAGTTAATAACAAAAGAAAGAAATATGTTAAAAGAGAAAAAAAAAAGAAATAAATGTATTAAAAGCTAAAAAGAGATGAAAAATAAAATAAAAAGAAAATCATACATACTCGACAAAGAACAAAATTAAATATTATTGAATAATGATAATTAAGCAAGATGAAAAAAGAAAACAAATAGAAGAGATATTGATGTGTTGTGATATGAAGTATGAATAGAATCTCATATAAAAAAAGATGAATTATTAAAAAAAATAAAAAATAAGTTTTAAAAAATAAATATTATTATAATTATCTTTAAAATAAGATAATTAAACTCTTAGCATATTTTTTTTTCCTTTTGAAAAATTCTACAGACTCTAATTAGTACATTCCATTTAATTTTATTGTGAAGAAAAAAAAAGGAATTATTATGATAATAAAAATTCCCTCTACAAAATTGAAAAAAACAAACATATATATATTCAAATTAAAAGTAGTGGAAATTATATTCTTAAGGTACATATTTGAATTAGTTAAGGATGAGTTATGATTAAAATTCAAATTTTAGATACAAATTTATTTTTAAATAATCTCACTTCCTTTTTTATCATTCATGACTTGTGCTTTTATTATTTGCAGTGTCATGCTGTTAATACTTTTTTTTTTCATGGAGAGATAATTAAGTGCAATACAATAGATTTTTTTATTTTAAAAAAAAGTTGTATAAATATCTAAAAAGATGAAAAAAGTAAAAAACTTTTTATCTAAGTCATGAATGACAAATGGAATGATGGTGAGATCTCACGTGCACCATTGCATGCATTGGGGTAAAAATCATAAACATAATAATACATATATGGATGAAATTGATAATGCTTGTGATATCATAATGTTTGGCCAATCATGATTAAGTATATATTAATCTTGAACTAAATCATAATATTATTATTATTATTTTTGGTTAATATTAATATTATTTAATAACTATGTCTTTTGACCAAAATTTTAGCTAAGACAGTCGGTTACTTTGTCGCATGTGGAAAATAGTTGCCATCATTATTTCTTTTAGCATTTGCTTAACTCTAAATTATTACATAATGCATGAGTTATTAACTAATTAATTATATCATTTCATATTATAACACTACTTAAATATTATTTTTAACTTTTTAAATAAAAATAAAAAATTCAAAATTTCAATATTAAAATCACCAAATATCTATATTAATTAGTAAAAAACTATTCTATCTTAATTGAATATTTTGAATTTAAATATATAAATATACAGTTGTGTTTAAAATTTAATAGAGAAAATTTTATTATTTTTATAATTCTATTTAATTTGACTCTAAAAAATAAATTGTAAAAAAAAACTCATAAATTAATAAATAATAAAAATATTTATGAAATCATTTTTTAAATTATACAAAATGTTTGATTAATGAAACCCAGAGAATATTTTAATAAAAATATTAAAAAGTAAAAATATTTTAATAGTTATTTTAATATTTGTGTGAGAATTGAAAATGACTTTTATCATGAAACAAAGTGACTATAATTACTCCTGAAATAGAAATAATAATAATAATAATAATAATAATAATAATAATAAGTTTTATTATAAAGTAGTGGTTAGATTCAGACAAAGGACGGTAGATTTGTTTCAAACCAATGGATGTCTACTTTGTTGAAATTAACCCAAGAAGAAGAGAGGGTAGGGCCCTTAGCCTCTTCTTCTTTTGTCCGAAACTGCTTTCTGCGATATTCATCATGTCAATTTTGAAATTTCAGATTTATATTTTTAGTATCTCTCAGCATTAGCATTAGATAGAATCTATGTGGAGAAAAATATATGAAAAAAATCTTAAAAAAAATATTCTGATTTGTTCCTTCTTTTGACTCCATTATATGTGCACTTTATGTTGTGTCTATTTCATAAAGACAATTATGTACTGTGGTTGGTAGACATAATTATCATTATTTCTTTAAGAGACTGATGAAATTATTTGTCATCCATTTTTAATTTATAGCCTATATGTTGTGAAAAATGTTTTGTTTTGCTATAAAAACAAAACATTAAAGTGTAAAATAATATAAATTTTATTTTAAAAAAAACCATTAGATAATTTTTTTATTATAATTTTATCATATATATCTCCAAAGTTTAATTATTGAGAATAATATAATTTAAAAAATAAATTTTTAAATGTAAGAATTGCTATCATAAAAAAATTAATTTCAATAATCACAAATTAATTAACTAGTTTAAATATACTCCTTATTTATTTTTAACTTTCATTTATACCCTCAATCCCGCCAATTAATCCTTTTTTCTTTAACCAAAATATCGTGTACAATATATATATATATATATACACACACACACATACATGTAAGGTTTTAAGAAGTTCAACCTTGACCTTATAAAATAATAATAACATGTCCAGGAAAAAAGAAGTTTTTTTTATGTTATATATTTCTTATGTTCAGAGGCGGAGATAAAGGGGGTCCCATGGGGCCCTGTTCCCCCCTCAGTTAAAAATAAAATTTTTTTAGGTATATTTGAGAATGAATATTACATTGGTTGAGATGGAACAACTTGGCCCTACTATGTGAGAGCACGCAACTTCGATCCACGCTCCCAACATTTTTCATCTTTTTTTTCCAATCTTTAAAACTGGGCCTTTTAATCAAGCCCATTACAAACAAACAAGATTTGTCAATGACTCTGCCCATTACAAACAAACAAGAATAACTTAATTGTGACTCTTTCTCTTCTTTCTCACGTTTCTTCTTCGTTAATTCCTTTTTCTTTTTCTTTTTTTTTTCAGATAACAGTTTCTTTCTTTTTCAATTTCATTCTTTCACCGATTGGCACCAGCAAGGCAGCGGCAACAAGTTAAGAATAGGTACACCACTTACTTTTAATCTCATATTTATTTTGTTGCAATTTTTTTATCTTGCTAAAATGAATTGAAATTTGAAAAATAATGAATTAAGAAATTGGCTTGAATACTTGAGGACATTATAAATTTGAAATGTTTAATTTGATTTTGTAGTATGAAGTTTTTTTTTTTTTGAGAAAAGTAGTATGAAGTTAAATTGAAATTATTATTTTTTTGTAGTTTATAATTTGAAATTTTTTTATTTCTTTTATAATTTGATATTTTTAATGTTTAGTATTTGATAAATTGAAATGGCTACTATATATCTATTGACTATTGTGATTGAATTATTTTTCTTATTCTTTGTAGTTATATGGAGCGATATTTTAAAAAATTAAGACCAAGTAGTGAAGAGTCGCCATCAGTTAATCAAAATATTCAATCGACTCAACCACATAAGGAAGCAATTGTTCAACCGGTACCACCAAAAGAACCTACTATTCAACAACATGAGATTGATATAGAAAATATTCCTTCTAATCCGGGATTACGACCTAGCATAATGAGTTATCCATCTGATGTCCGAGATCAGGTACGTAGAGCCTATTTATTAAAAGGTCCATGTCAACCACGCAATCATACTTTTCCTAAAAGAGTAGAAGGAGGTAGAGAAATGAAATTTATATTATCGTGGTTTGATGATTTTAGTGATTGGTTAGAATATAGTATTGAAAAAGATGCGGTATTTTGTTTGTATTGTTATCTTTTTTCACCCGGACATAGTGAAAGAGGTCATAATACTTTTGTATCTGAAGTTAATACAAAGTTGCTTTTGTGTATGGCTTGTCTTGATCCTAAAGATTCATTTTCTGCATTTGATGTGAGCAAATTAGTTGAACTTGCAAAGTTTTATCCCTCTGACTTTTCGCCAGTTGATTTAATTGAACTCCAATCTCAACTTCAGAACTTCATTGTTGATGTGCGTTTGGATAAGAAATTTTCTGAATTGAAAGGAATTGGAGATCTCGCCAAAACTATGGTTGCTATAAAAAAGCATAAAGTTTTTCCTTTAGTGTATCTGTTAATCAAATTGGCATTGCTTTTACCAGTTGCTACAGCTACAGTGGAAAGAGCTTTCTCCGCAATGAAAATTATTAAGAGTTCACTTCGTAATAGCATGGGAGATGAGCTGCTAAATGATTGTTTAGTTACCTATATTGAAAGAGATGTATTTGCAAGTATTGACAATGAAACAATTATGAATAGATTTCAATCAATGAAAAATAGGCGAGGAATATTGTAATTTAATGTTTTAAATTTTCTTTGTATCCAACATTTTTCTTATTTTATTTATTTTATTATAAATGTTATTTTTGTGAATTATAAATTTTAAGTTGAATTGGACCCCCCTTATCTAAAATCCTGGCTACGCCACTGCTTATGTTATACAAAATATAATAAAAAATGGAATTTTTTTTTAACATGTATTATAATTTTGTTAGTCAATGAAATAAATATAAAATGTTTTACTAAAATTTTTTATTGTGAAATTTAATGAAATTAAAATGAGAGAAACAAAAATTTTAAATTTCTGACCTCTAAAAAATGGTTATAACTTTGTCATTGAATGATAACGTTATTTATTATTCCTGTTCGTTACAATAGTAAATGAGTTTAGTTTCGATGGCAATGGATATCAACTTTGGGACAATCACATTTCAAAAATTAATTCGCTCTCAAAAATTCGCTCAACAAATTAAAGAATCTAAATATAAATTTCATCTTAATTAAGATTCAATCCTATACAATTATAATTAGGATCACAGTATTATCATATATTTATTTTATGGTAATTTTAATATTTAAATTATTAATTTTAATTGGATAGAAAATAAATTCAAATCTTTTCACTTTCTTGTCACCTGTTGATGACATAGTTTTAATCTTAATTAGACATAATTAGATTTGGTTATGAGTTGTACTATAAATTTCAATTAATAAAACACAAATAAATTAATTAATTTTTTTAAAAAAAATTAATATTTTTTAAACTCAGATTTGATCATTGCTGAGACTTGATAAAGAGTTTTATTACAAACAACAACTAATAAAAAGCATTTTAAGAATTTCAATATTTGTCCGATTCATAAGTTGTAAAAATATCGAAAGTTTATGTATTTTTTAAAAAGTTAATATCAAAAATTAGCTTATAAAATTGAAAAACTTAATTATATATAAATACATTTAACATTTTATATTTAATCTATGTGAGATTATCATATTTAACAGCTTCTCTCAAGTGAAAATTGGACCAAATTTTTTTTTGATAAGTTTAGTTGATACTTACAAATTTATGATATAGTCTATATCAAAATAATTTATAGTTTGAAAAACTTCAAACATACTGAAAATTAAAAAAAAAATTATAATATGAATCATGATAGAAGAAAAATACAAAAATTATTTTTTGCTCTAATACTATATAAAATATCAAAAGTTTATATAATTTAAGAGAATAAATTTAAAAGTTAGTTTATAAAATTAAAAAATCTAACTATATATAAATTCATTTAATATTTTATAATTAATCAACGGATTGGGGAAGGTGTGGTTGGCTATTTATGAATGTATTAAAAGATTATAAAATGGTAAGTTAAATGTCATTTCTGTCAAATAAATTGTTCTTTTAAAGTTACCGACATTAGAGACAAAAATTGATTTGGTTTAAGGTGAAATGGATAGTGCTGTCTTGATTAATCCATACGCCACCGTTCGCATTGTCATTTAAATAATCATAATCATAGTCATGTTCTCAACCCACTAATTTCTGCCCTGCAATCATAATCATTATTAAACTGGAAGATAAATTATATAAAATAATCATCAAAATCAAATGTTGCTTGCCAACGAATTGTATGGATTGTACAGAACAAAATAAGGCATATCTCAGGATTCTTAATTGTACGTGGGAGCATTACCATGCAGTCATCAAGTCTCTGAAATCCTTGTTTTGTACTTCTTCTACAATTAGTATCACATGTTTAAATTTTGGATATAAAAAGCTCAATTTATGTTTTAAAATTTTCAACTTTTTTTTTCAGGATATATTCAATCTATAACAATAATTTATATAATTTTATTATTAAAATGGATCCTATTTAATTTGATCTGAGAATTGTATGTATGGTACAGGTAAAATTTCAAGAGATCGCGAGAAGTAAAGAAACTGAAAAATAAAAGTAAGAAACATCGGCCTTTTCATTCTCCCCTAAATTCAGAGTTAATTTCTTCTCTTACCTTTCTCCGCGAACCCATATTTGATCTTTGACTCTATATACTGTTTTCCTCTTTATCTCCCTCAAGACGTTAACCCTAATTAATCTTAATTTCTTCATCTATTTTATCCCCTTTCCGCCTTCTAATAATTTTTAATACGATAATTAAAAATAATTTTTTTATTTAAACTGAATGTATATATATTTAACTAATAAAAAATTATTATAAAAAAAATAATAAAAAATTATATAATTTTATTGATAAAATATATGTGCGTAAGTCTTTCTCAATAAATAGCAAAAGAAAAAAATAGTGTAAGAAATGGAGGACAATTAATCAATTATGCACGCTTATTTAGGTAATTGTGAAAAAAAATAAAAGTGATTAAATCAAATTAATTTATATGGGAAAGTATTATTTTATAATAATTGGTGTTTGAAAAGTAAAGGTTTTCAATATAAATTCTATGCAAATATAATGATTTGCACGTGAATTATAATTAAAATGATTCAATCTTACTTCTATTTTTTTTTATATAATAACAGACAATCATATAAAAACCAGTATTAAAATGAAGTTTATTGGAAATATATTGTTGTCTTATTATTTATTATTTGATATTTTAGTTTTCATGTAAAACATGAGTGATTTTACTTTTCATTTTCTAATTTTATATTTTAAAATAAAAGGGGTCAAATTTCCATATAAATGAGGGATGAATTATTAAAATTAAATCTTACAATTAAAAAGATATAATTTTATGTTTTGACCAAAATCATGAGAGGCAACTGCCTATCATGCGAAAGGAATAACTTGAAATAATTTTTTTTTTATGAACTTGTTTTATATTTTACCTATGATATAAAATTTACTGTATATTGTCACTAAAAAAAGCTTTCACCTGATAATAATAAAATAAAACAAAAATAATTCTACAAAATAGCATCTCTTTTCAATAGATTTTTATTAAAATTTTTTCATAAAATGTTTAAAGTTGTTTTTGCTATTTAAATTATACTATTTAATATGTGATATTAAATTGAATAATAAATATCACTATAATATATGGATTAATGATTGCAGCAATTACAATTAAAGTAAAATTTTTACCAATAAATATAATTAATCCAAATCCATTCATAATAAAACATGATACCTGAAAATTAATTATTATAGATAATATAATTAAATTTAATTCAGGCAAAATATTATTAGTATAATCAATGTATAATTTTTTTTAATTTTTTTTATTAATAATTTCATATCTAATTTGAACAATTTCAAGAACTTTTATCATATTAAATAGCTAAGAAATCAAAATTAAGATTAAAGCTAGGGAAGAAGTGTAACTTATGACAAATCAATGAGACTCTTGGAAAAAAAAACATAAATTATAAACTCGTGTGTGAAATGGTCCTTTGTCAAATTGCCAAGGATATTTTTGGAATTATAAGTGTCAGCCGAGGTCTTTTTATTTTGTAGGGTATATAGATAATGGTAAAAATCCTTAAAATTTCCTAACAAATGATCAAAATGGCAACGACGCACTTCACCATCTAACTATAAATCAGTTCTTCAATGACCAATTGACCTTCTCCAGACCCAATCAAAGCAAACACTATTCAAGTCACTCTCCTAAAAGCGAGTGAAATTCACCCAATCATAATATTCACACATCACCATTGGTCCCAATCCTTGGCTAAATAGCAGACAGCGTGCATTGACGTTTCATTGCAAGCAAAAGTGTAAAAATAGAGAGGTCCCTTGCAGTGAGTAAAAGTAATTCTGCAGACTGCAGAGCAAACCCTCGACTTTTACGCGGGAGCTTGGTTCTGTTTGCTGACATCTCTGCCTTTCTGCCAATTTCTCAGCCTTTTATCGTACTTTTAGTTTAGTCGTGTCAATCGTGTTCCCCATTCCAGACACGCGCTCCGATGCTGGAGCGTGTTTCCTTATCTTGCTCTTTTTCCCCCGCCTATCTGACTAACTCTACACGTATGCTATCGTAAATCTTCCATCCTTTTTTTTTATTAAGTTTTAAAATTAAATTATTTATTTTAATTTATTTAAATGATTTATTTTTTATTCTTAATTTTTTTTTAAAATTTTGATTGGCTACCTTCTTAATCCTGCCCTTTTTCTTTCACTTGTTCTATTAATTTTTTAAAAAAAAGATTAAAATAAAATTTTATCTCAAAATACTTCACCCCGATCTTAATATTGTTTTCCCAAAATTCAAAACCTTGACCAACCTTGCGCCTGTTAAAAAGCAGTCCACGAAGCTAAGCTTATGGAGTTCGTGTTATTGGTACCATAATCTATGATTCTCATAATGGGAAGAGTTGTGACGAAGTAAATATTTTTTTGATAATTAAGCATCTTCAATTCAATTTTCAATACTCCATTTCTTTTTTTCTGTTTGGTTGACGAGAAATTTGACAAAAAAAAAAAAAGAAAAATTCTAAAGTTTCAAATCTCAATTTTTTATGGTTGCCCATAGAGTTATTAATTCTAATTGGTATTATTTGTGGCGAAAATTCTTATGCATTTTGGGTATTTAACTCGGTCTTTCCTTGGATTTTCATTGGCCACACAAAAGACATGAGAAAGGATGTATCCTTATAGAATGATTACAAAAGTCCCTTTAGAGTTTGTTTGAATGGAGATATTTCGAATTTTAATAAAACATAGTAAGATATAATAACGTAGAATTAAATAGAGTATTAATTTTTATTATTTTTTAAAAGAAAATATGAAAATATCCAAAAATCTCCATTTTGAAGGTACAATATAAAAGCCCTTTATTTTTAACCACTAAAAAAATCTCAATTTAGTTTTCATACTTTATGAAACCTCAAAGTATCTTCTCCCAAACACAATATTAATTTTATCATACTTTATGAAACATTCTACTTTTTTCTATCCAAACATATCATTAGTGTCAATGATAATCCCTAATGAATTAGAAATAAAAAAATATGACCTAATAAATACATTGAACAATTATTATATCTAAGTATCTAGTACTACATGATAGCATTCAGTATATGGATATATATGCTACCAATTTTAATACATTTCTATAGTTGTCAACATCCCTAATTAGCTAGTTAATAATAATAACTTTTTTTTATTAGGAAATAGAAATTTCATTAGAAAAACAAAAAATTTCATTAGAACAACAAAGTAATACAACAAATATATAGAAAGAAACTACAAGAACAACATTTAAACAAAATACAGGAAGAACAAACATACTCAAGAACAAAAGAACAAATAGAAGTTACAAACTTAAACACCACACAAACATAACAAGCAAGTAACAACTCCTCAAAGATAGAAGCATTGTAGATCAAACCGAACATTCCTTCAAGCAAAGGCCACCGAAAAACAAAGACTTGGTCGTTGATTAGAACAAGGAGCAGAGCCTTGGAGCTGCTAAGACACATGCAGCAAAAGATCATACAGAAAATAGCACCAATAACTGATCTACCATCCCAAACAACCTCAGATAAAGGATAAGTTGAGGGAAAGACAGAGATAAACCCTCTAAAAAGGAACCAAAGAAGGAGAAGCACATAACACCAAAAGGGAATAGACCAAACCGATGGAGCTTCAGAAAATGCAACAACCAGAGGAAGGGAGCTTTAAACCCATCTGTGAAGGATCCAAGGATCGAAGGTGAAGCTTCTACATTGAAAGGAGAAGACTTGAAGGGCCAAAACAAAGGGGAAAAACCAAATACTAAGCTAAAAAGGAAAATAGAGACGGAGAACAGAAATAAGAACAAATCAGCTAAACTTTTGTTACATTTGATTTAAGTTAGATAACCGCACCAGAACCAATCATTCAATCATTCTTATTTATGGCGAAAATTCCTATTTATTTTGGGCGTTTGGTACTAACGATAATTTCAAATAAATTATAAATGAAAAATATAAGAGTTAATATACAGTGAATGATTATTATATCGAAGTATTCATTGCTAGATTCAATTTTGGTGACTTTGATTCAAATATGATAACCATACCAGAATCAATCATTCTTCCAGCGGTTCAAAATACTAGTGATGAAGTTCATAATTTTCGATCACAAACATTGGTTCCAGTGAGATCTAATTGATAAGAAGTCTGACAATGATTTAGATAACGAAACAAATTTAGCTTCTTATTTGGCATTGGCCCAGCATATTCTATAATATATTTGCAAAAAAAATTGCATACAAATTTTAATTTGCCTTTTGATGTCTATTGGCCACAAAATATTATGATTTTAGCTAGGGGTGTACATAGACTTCACAATGGAGTGGGGCGGGAGAGCACTCTCCATCCCCTTTTTTGTCTTGGGCGAAGATTTTTCTCTCTATTTTTGCTTTATAAATGGAAAAATATTTTCTCTCGTCTCATCCCCGCAGGAATACATATGGGAACGGAAAATCCAACGAAAAATTTAATTTAATTTAATTTTTAAAATTAAAATTTAAAAATCTAAAAAATAATAATTTATAATAATTATACACTTAATAAAATAATAATGCAATAAATATATGCAATAAAATTTAAAAATACTAAAAGAATAATATAAAATATATCAAAATAAATTTATTTTGCTTGTGCAAATAATTAAAATACTATATACATAATATAAGATATATAAAAAATAAAAAATAATCTATATTTATAATAATATATAATATGTATAGTATAATATATATATGTATATAATGTTAGTTTGTATATTATATATATTATGTATATTTTATTCGAATCCCCCATAGAAAAGGGAATTTCAAAGGGGTAAGGAGTATACTCTCTGTCTTCTCATTCCCGTCCTCGTCCTCGAGGAAGAAAAATTTAGGAAATTTTCGCTCCGTTTAGGTAAATTCCCGCATGGGCCATCCTTAGGAGAGCAAATTTTTAAAATCTGACTGAACCAGACATATTTTTATCATGTTTAATTTGTTTATATTATATATAAGAATGAAATTAGATTTATAATTTTAAAAATTTTTAGAATCAGTCAGGTGATCAGGTCAAAATTTATGTTTTCGCTTAAATTCGAACCCAACTAACAAATATGTATATTATAAATATATACTTATAAAATATTTTACGTAACCTAACCCGACTAAACTCTAAAATATATATAATATTATATATATTAAATATATTTATAATATATATTATATATGTACTATTCGATTTAATCAAACTGAATATAAAAATATATAGATCGGTTAAAAATATTTATAATTTCAAGTGAAACTAATTTAAATTTTTTGATACTTAATAGGATTCAACAAGTTTAAAATATATACCAACACTCACCCCCTAATTTTAGATATTATATTTAGTTAATATATATTTGCAGTATTTGATAATATATTAGAATCTGCAATATTGATTTACACAAGCCAGATTAATTTTTTTTAACATTTTTAATTATTTAAAAATATAAAGTGAATAAATATGTCTATATTACCTATTTTTAACGACAATTTAATGGGCATCGTAATCGGGCACAACAATAATATGTCGGTCAATTGTATTATTTTATAATTTTTTTTCAAATCAAAACTTAACTGGGTCTAGCTTTGCTTTTGTAAAGCTTAAATGCAACACCCGTTAAAAGATTAAATCGAAATACAAACAAATAAAATAGTACTAACACGATAACATAAGATCCAACCACGTGGTGTTTAATCGATCAAAAATTGACAATAAAAACTAAGTTAACGTACAAATTAATAAATAAAAATAATGATAGAAATAAAAATTAATATAAATTTTAAGTATTTTTTTGATAATTAATCCATTGAATAAATTTGATACAATTGTAAGAATTGTATTTGTTCTTAACATAAATTAAGTATTTCATTATATGAAATTTAGTTTCATAAAAGAAGAAATAATAGTTGATGATTTTATTTCAATTAAAATAAAAGGAAATTACTTTTAAAAGTTAATAGAATAGTAAATATTTCAATTTATAAATTAAGAAAGTAAATTGTTTGATCATAATTATTGTGGTTCTTACGGTATTACTATTCTTTTAAAAATGGAGAAAAAAATCAATGCAAACGAATCAATCATTCAACTATTAATTAAACAAGTGATAAATTTAGTCTCTTAATTTAGAGTAATATTTTTTTAAAGAAGTATAGAAATGATTTTTTTTAAAATATTTAATAAATTAAGAAAGTAATGTTTTTTTGGATAATTATATTTTCATTGTTTCTTTTGGATTTTTTTCATAATATTATTTTTTGAATGACGAGATTTTTTTATATAATAATATTTTTTTGACCTTTTAACAAATTTATTTGGGCGGTCGGTGGACTAATTGATTTATGTCAAGGTGAAATTGTTAAGATTGTACACTTACAAGGTTTTACCATCTACTAAAATTTCATAATTTCATTTCACAATTTCGTTCAATAGATAAAACTTTTAAAGAGTGTGGTATTTAAAAATCACGTCATATTTTTTTGATATTATTTCTAGTGAAAAATTAAATATTATTTGCACTAAAAAATGAGTAAGCTTACATGCAAATCATTTTAGAGGCCCAAATATATCAAAGCCCACTAAAACTTGTTCTCGTCCTTTTATTTTTTTTTTGGGATTTTTTCAGAAATACCCTAAAAATTAAAAATATTTTTAAAAATATCCACTTTTTTAAAAAAAATTTAAAATATATTTTTTTAATTTTTAATTTCAAAAATATCATTTTCGGAGATATATTTTTGATATACATTTAGTATTCTAAAAATATACTAAATTTTTAAATGTATACATATAGAATATTTAAAAAAATCAAAAAATATGTTATATAGTGTAATTTCATCTTTTTTTAATATTACCTGATCCTTTTATTATTAATTGCTTAAAAATTTAACTAATTAATTTTAATTACTGAAATTCTCATATATGCTGTAAAGAAATTCTCTGAATATCATATATACAATGAGAAATATTGTTGTATACAAAAAAAAAAATTAATATTACATAAGATTAAAAATTTATAAATTATTAAAATAAAAAAGTATTACATTTACTTGCATGAGAGTAAAAGTAAATAAAAAAGATTATGCTATAACTTTGTTGTGTTTATTATAATTAATACTCTTCATAAATCTATGCCAACAATGCCTCAATTGAGATGTGACATTGTTAAGACTCTAGAACACTTAACATAATACTCCTTGATAATTTATGAAAATGATTTCTTAAAAAAAACAATAAATAAAAGATAAAAAACATAGCATCTAGATAAACAAAAAGTAAAACAAGCTTGGCATTATTTATAATCAAATATAGTTTATTTTAGATAAACATAACATTTATTTATATTTTAAAAGCTCTCACTCACTTTTGACTCATTCACATTCATAAGCACAAGTACAAAATCCCCAGTCAGCACAAATCCCACGAGCGTTGGCGATTTTTCCAGGAACAACATTGTGCACACAATAGTCAGTGCATTTCTCGTCTGTGCAATTGGGAAAAACCCTTGACGCCACGCAAATACGACCTGCGACTCTTACATTATTTCCTACCACAATCAATAATTGTAGTAATTAGTAAATTAATTAATTATCTTTTCATTCACAATATATAGAAAGCAAATAATCTTATATAGATAATAAATTTGGATGAATAAGTTATTATAATTATTTTTATTAATTGACTTTTGTTTGAAATTTGAATTATTTATTTTTACCGATTTATATAAAGAAATAATCTAATATAAGAATTCATTTGGTATGAGATTCTAATTTAACAAATTTACACTTTCATATTTAGAACGTATAAAAATTTATTTAAAATTTTACAGAATTGGTTATGTTTTAATTAAATTTATCAAAATAGATAGAATTTATGAATGAATTCTAAATTTAGCATAATATATGCTATCAGAACTAATCAATTATAAATACAATGTCATAAATTATATATTTTAATAAATTTCATAATTAATTTAAATATGAAAATATATTTTTGATATACATTTGTAACAGGAATATTTTTTAAAAAATAAAAAAGAAATGAGATTTTGAATATAAATATCTTTGAATAAATAAAATATTTAAAGTGAATTTATTGTTTTGTGGAAGATTGATAAATAGTATGGGCCATTAATTAACATTTACCAATGGAGAAGAGAAGAATCGTAAAGATGACAATAATTTGAAGGCTATTCATTCTTCAGAGATCTACGGACTTTTTATGGGAATAAATTTCACATTTTATTAAAATATAAGACTTTTTTTTCATAATTATTAAAATATATGAATTTTGAGTCAAATCAAAAGTCTAAATTTCAGTTTGACTGAGACTAAAATTTAAACTTTTTGTTTGCTTTTTTTTTAAACCGAAAGTTCAAGTTTTAGTTTGAGTCAAACTGAAATTTAGACTTAAGATTTGACTCAAACCAAAACTATAAATTTCGGTTTGAGTATTTTTTTAATGATAATTTTTTTAATTATTAATAATAAATATAATTAAAAATTATTAATTATAATTATAATTATAATGTTATTAGCTATCTTTAGCTCAAATAAAACTATTAATTATTTGAGTTTAATGTAATTATTAATTATTGTTATTATTATTATTAATTATATAATTATTAATTATATTTATTATAATTATATTGTTATAAATTATTTAGACCTAAATAAAATTATTTATTACTTGAGTCCAATATAATTGTTAATTATTATTATTATTAATTAATTATAATTATATAATTATTAATTATAATTATATTTTAATTATAATTATAAGAAAATTTTTTTTGGTCAAATAAAAAAATTATAATTATAATTAATAGTTTTATTTGGGCCAAAAAATAATTAATAACAATATAATTAATTACTAATAATTATAACTATAGTATATTTAATATAAGTTATAATTAATAATTATAATTATAATTATATTACATTGGGCTCAAGTAATTAATAGTTTTATTTGAGCCCAAAGATAGTTAATAACAATATAATTATAATTAATAATTATATAACAAATAATACATATTAATTAGTTATTTATTATTTATTATAATTATATTATTATTAATTATTTTTGGACCCAAATAAAATTATTAATTATAATTATAATTTTCAGTTTGGCCAAAAAAATTTTTTTTCCTTATGCACAAAATATTTTTACATGGGCAAACCGAAACTTATAGTTAAATAATAATAATAATAAAATTTTATTATTATAATAATAATTTAAATAATAATAATAATAATTATTATTATTATTATAATTAATAATTATATAATTAATAATAATAATTAATAATTATATTAAACTCAAGTAATTAATAGTTTTATTTGGATAAAAAAATAATTAATAATAATATAATTATAATAAATATAATTAATAATTATATAATTAATAATAACAATAACAATAATTAAAAATTACATTAGACTCAAGTAATTAATAATTTTATTTGAGCCCAAAGATAATTAATAATAATATAATTATAATTAATAATTTTTAATTATATTTATTATTAATAATTAAAAAATTTTACTCTTAAAAATATACTTAAATCTAGGGCTGTAATCGAGCCGAGCCGAGCCGAGCTTTGCAAAGCTCAAGCTCGGCTCATTATAAAATAGTCGAGTTCGAACTCGAACTCGAATCGAGCTCGAGCCGAGCCCGAACTTGTACCGAGCCAGCTCATATATCATGTATCTCGAGCTTGAACTCGAGCTTGATTTAAATAAATTTAACGAGCTCAATAAACTTATTTTAATTTTTATTTTTCATTCACTTTGTCTAAATTTTTATAAAAGATATACTAAAATTTATGTTTGTATGAAAGATGAATAATATAATTGTATATTAATAAAAATAAAATATTATATTATTATAATTTTATATTTTATTATAAATTACTAAGCTATTTTATATTGTATATTATTTAATTTATTTATTACATATACCATATATTAATAAATTATATAAATTAAGTTAGTCAAAAATTAATATATTCACATATATAATTTAATATATATAAATTAAATTATAAATATTTTTAATCCAATACACTAAACGAGCTAGCTTACGAGCTTAACTCACGAGTTTTTTAAATGAGCTAGCTCGCGAGCTAACGAGCCGAGTATTTCATAGCTTGAGCTTGACTCATTTAACAAATGAGCAGTTCGAGCTCGAGCCTGAACGAGCTTTTACCGAGCTGAGATCCAAGCCGAGCTCGAGTAGCTTGGCTCATTTACAGCCCTACTTAAATCGAAACTTGTAATTTCGGTTTGAGTCAAATCAAAATTTATAGTTTTAATTTGAGTTAAACCGAAATTTAAACTTTCGGTTTGACTCAAAATTTTCATATTTTGATAATTATAGGAGCAAATTTTGTATTTTGATAAAATATAAGATTTACTCTTATATTTTAGTAAAAATTCTGAGATTTACCGTGTGATTGTAATTCCTTAATTATAAGCAAGCACCCCGTTTATATAACAATTCAATTTCAAGTTATTTGCACCATTAATTAAAATTTTAAAAGGGACAAATTGATCTTTTTATAATTTATTATTGAGTATCTCACATTAATAAAATATAATATATATGTGCTTCTTATAATATTTTAGACAATCTTCACCTCGTAAGCTAATTTTTGGGGTTGAGTTATATCCAAGTTCATTTTCTCATCATGGTATCAGAACCACGATATAATATCTCAATGCTGGGCTACCCGCAAATGTATAGTCCTGCAAACTTCACAATTTAGATTTTTCGCATGTACTCGGCCCTAGGTGTGAGGAGGTATATTGAGTATCTCATATTAATAAAATATAATAAATAATTATTTCTTATAATAACTTGAATAATTCTTACCTCATGAGCTAGCCCAAATCCATTTTCTCATCATTTATGAATTCCTAAATTTGTCTTTTAATTAAGTTTAAGATCTGCACCTTTTATTTTTTTTACATACCATCATAAATTTTATTTTTATACCTTTATTTACTTTATTATTTTTCTTTATGGTGGAAATATTCTTACCTTTAAAGGAAAATAAAAATATTTTCATTAGGATCCAACATTAAAATTATTGCTTTGCGTGCAGATATTGATAACAATTTTATTTTAAATTTCCCTTATTTTTTTTAAAAAATTCTCCTTTATTCTAAAAAAAATAGTGTTTGCACCCAGTGGCGGAACCAGAGACTTTTTGAGAGGGAAAAATTACCAAGAGAAAAAAAATATAGACGAATTATGAATAAAATTGAATATTTAATATTACAATAGTTTAACAATTAATTTATATTACTAGATTGACTGCACATAAGAGGTGGTAATTATATTCTACGAGTTTACATTTTTTGAAAACGTTGCATAATAGCTTCATTTTCAATTTTTACAAAAATTTCTTTCTCCACATAACACACCAAGCAATCGGTCAGAAAATCATCTCTCATTTTATTGCGCAAATCCGTCTTGATATTGTTCATTGTTGAAAAAGCTCTCTCAACAGTAGCAATTACAACAGGCAGATATACCAAAGGAAACATAATGTCATAACCTGTCTCAACCATTTTCTGAGCAAGAGTTCCAATGTCATGGAGGTCAGAGAAAGTTGTATTCCTTCTTACATCAGCAATGTAGATCTTAAGTTGATCTTCAAGTATCATTCGATCAGTATTAGAGAAATCATTTGGATATAGTTCAGCAAGACGAAGTAATCAAGATCGCTTGAAGTTGGAGAATAAATTTATAGGTGAAAGACAAACAATGCATAAAAGCAATTCCGAACTTGTTTCTGTAAACCGATTTTCCATTTCTTGTGCAATAAAATCAACAACCTAGTATTGAATAAAAGAAAATTAAGTTGTATTATAAATAGTTTTAGTATCATAATACGAAGAAGAATAATTATCTGACAAAATATTTCTACTCAATTGTAGTGATAATAAGTAATAGGAATACCAGCACGCTTAGAACGTAGACGACCCTAAACATTATCTTCCATATTAGGGACCGTGACATCGTGATCTATAAAAAAATCATTAACATCTTGTAATAATTCATCCCATCAATTTTTCTTAAAGTCTTGCAATTGCTGTTTGACCGTTGTAATTAAATGTACAGCATTGTCAATGCATTGATCCTTTCGTTGTAAGACTTGAGATAGATTATTTGTCAGTCCTAAAACTGTCTTTATTAAGTAAGTAATGAAAATAAAATCATAACTTTCCATTTTATCAACCAAGCCCACAGTTGTCCCTTGAGTTCTTTGTTCAGCTCCATCGTCTATTATGTTTTCAAGAACCGCTTTCACTGCTGACTACATAGACAAAAGCCGCACAATTGTTTTATAATGAGAACCCCAACGCGTGTCACCGGGTCGAGCCAAACTTGTTTCTTGATGCAATCCTCTTCCTGATTGAATATCACCTCTTTCCAAAACGTTGAACGATTCCATCATACTGTTTTTGACAGAGAGTATCTCTCCTTTTACATGAAACTTCAACCATATTCACAATCATTGTAACATATTCAAAAAAATTACTCACATATCTATTGCTCCTCGCTGCTGCTACAAGCACTAATTGGAGTTGATGAGCAAAACAATGAATATATCTTGCTTGGGGATTTTCATTTAAAATGAGGGTTTTTAACCCATTGAATTCACCTCGCATATTAGAGGCTACTTAGTGATAACCCATGTTTTGCAAAGAAATCTTCAAGTGCACTTTTTAAAGATAAAGCAGATGTGTCACTCACATGTACCACTCCAACTAATCGCTCCATCACTTGTCCCAACTTGTTAACATATCTCAATACCACATCCATTTGTTCTTTTACAGAATTATTTCGAGCATCATCAATTAATATAGAGTAAAAATCATCACCAACATCCTTAATAATAGTTAGTGTCGTCTCTAAAGCACAAGCACTTACTATTTGTTTTTGGATATGTGGATAAGTGAGTTGATTATTTCTAGGAGCATTTGAATTAATTACATTTCCAATATCAATATTGCGTTGACTGTACCAATTGAGAAGTTTAAGAAAATTATCCGGGCAAAAAGACTTTTCTAACTCATCATGTCCTCGAAAAGCTAAGCCATTTGCTAAAAGAAAACGTATACAGTCAACAACAGCTGTCAAACGTGTCCGATAATGCCTCTCTTGCTCTTGGATGTGGGAAGATAATATATGAGACACACTTTGTCTTTGATTTTTGAAACCAACATATAGTACTCTTGCATGTGGACTATTGGAACCGCCAACGTGTTCATTAAATCTCTCCATGGCCTTTTTCTAATTGCGAAATCCAATTTCTGTGAATACATTATCTCCTCGTTTTGATCATTTATTCGAAATAAAAAGATAACACCATAAACAAAATGCTGCATCTTTGGAAATACTGTATTCCAACCACTCAAATTTAGAGTACCAATTCTCTCTAAAACTCTTCATAATTTTTTCAAATTCTGTTTGAGAAAAATTATGGCCACGTGGTTGGCAAGGACCTTTAGCCACATATTGTCTTCTAACATCATCCATAATCTCAACATCAAACTCATCAATAGGTTTATGCAATGCGGGGTCACCCACAATATAATCAAAACTAATATCCGGACGACTTATATCATCGCTAGATACCTCCTGACTTGCATGACTACTTAATGTAGGGATCGGTGTCGGAATAGGGATATTAGAGGATTCACCATATTCATTCCATATTATCTTAGTCTTGATCACAAATTTATCCATATCTATTCAATTTATAATTAGTTTATCCTAAGTTATATTCAGCATTTTAAACAATAACAAGATATTAAATTGCATTTTATATTTAAAACCTAATAACAATTCACAAAACACTAACAAAATCAATTAATTCAACATAATCACAACACATATCATTTTAATTAAATTATTATAATTAATTAAAATTCAAATAAACAACAATCTATATTTAGATAAAAAAATAAATTATCAATTTTTACCTAGATCCTAATAATCACAAATACACATAACAAAAATAAATTCAATTAATACAACATAATTAATAAATTATATTCTATATTTAAAAACCAATTGAATAAACATTATAAACTATATTCTATATATAAAAATAAAATCCCTAATTTTTTTACCTAAAACAAAAAAAATATCACTAATTCACAAAATACAATCAATATAATTAATTTAACTAATTAATAAACTATATTCTACATTTAAAACCCAATATATAATCTATTTTATATATAAATTTTTTACCTAAAATAAAAATTATCAAATCACCATTTTTTAATCTAAAAAATTATCATAAATTCACAAAACATAATAAATATAATTAATTTAACTAATTAGTAAACTATATTCTACATTTAAAACCCAATATATAATCTATTTTATATATAAAAAATCTCCAATTCTTTACCTAAAATAAAAAATAATCAAATCTCCAATTTTTAACTAAAAAAAATATCATAAATTCACAAAGCACAATAAATATAATTAATTTAACTAATTAATAAACTATATTCTACATTTAAAACCCAATATATAATCTATTTTATATATAAAAAAATCTCTAATTATTTACCTAAAATAAAAATTATCAAATATCAAATTTTTAACCTAAAAAAAAATTATCATAAATTCACAAAACACAATAAAATTAATTAATTTAACTAATTAATCTACATTCTATATTTAAAATTAAAATCCAATATATAATCTAAATCCTCAATTTTATTAACCTAAAATATAATAATCACAAAAAAAATAACAAATTAACTAATAAAATTAAAAAAAATTACAAAAATTTTAAAAACCTGGTTGCCGGCGGGCTGCCGATTGGTGAGGTGACTCTGGTGGCTTGGTGTTGCAGCGTCGCCATCTCCGATGGTCGGACCACCCGCCACCGCCTCTCCTCCTTTCTTCTCTGCCTTAGTCTCTGCGGTGCGCCTCCTGACTGCCTCTCTGCTCTCTCAATCTCTCGCCTCTCGGTCTCCCTTCGCCTTTATTTTTTTTAAACCTTATCAAGAGAAACTGTGCCGTTTCACTTAATATAATTTAAAAAAAAATTAAAACCCCGAAGGGCAAAATGGTAATTTTATTTGAGAGGTTGTCTTCAACCTCTCACGTCTGTTTCTTCTTTCAAATTTTTATTTATATATCATTTCCATATTTTTATTTCCAATCAATATCCATGCCACTATTTTAATTGATGATATTTCCATAATTTTGAGATCTCGATATTGTTGCCATATCAATATTTGAATTATTAGTTGTTTTTACATAATCAAAAAAATCGTCCTACTTAATGTGTTAAATTTTCCTTATATATTTTTAAATATTATTAAAATTAATTATTAGATTATTTTCTTTTTGATATATTATTTTCCATATACACTTGAGAAATGTTAACAATTTATTTTTATGGATGAAAATAATCTCTTCCATCATTTCTTTTTCAATATATTACTCACACACACATACATATATGTTGCACATAAAATTATCAATATAAAATTAAAATTTTATAAATTATTGAAGTAGAAAATATTACATTTACTAGCATAAGAGTAAAAGTAAAATAGTCATATTAAAAAAATTATATTATGTTTTTGTTGTGTTTATTATAATTAACACTCTTCATAAACATGTGCCAATAATGCCTTAATTGAGTTTACATTATTAACATTATTGAGTTTATCATAAATTATATTTTTGTATTTTTTTTACTTTATTATTTTCTATGCATAGAAATATTTTAACTTTTATTGAATTGACATTGTTAAGATTGAGGACACTTTGATTCATGGTAGAATCTTATCAATACGCAAGCATTTAACAATTGATGAAAATGGGTTACTCAAAAAATAAAAGATAAAAATATAACATTCACAAAAACAAAGTTTAAAATAAAATTTTATATTATTTGTAATCAAATAAGTTATTTATTTTATTTTATTTAAAAATTCTCACTTTTAACTCATTCTATAATATTCTACCGACATATATATGTACAAGTACAAGTTCCATCATCACTACATTGAGCATAGCGGATATTTTCTTTACGTTTAGCAAGCTTCAAACAAGCTTCTGGGCATTCTGCGTTTGGAATTTTGCATTTAGGAAACGCCACTTTATTCTCACAAAGTTGCTCAGAAGCCCTTACATGACTTCCTGCCACCATCAAATTGTAATTAGTAACTTAATTAATTATCCTTTCATTCACAATATACATAAAAGAATAATCTTTATGGACATTTAATTTGGATATTGAATAAGTTACTATAATTATTAATTAAATAATTAAGTTTTGGTTGAAATTTAAATTATTATTTTATTGGATTAAAAAGAAAAATTTCAATATAAAAATTCATTTAATATGATATTCATTTACAAATCCACGCTTTTATATTTAATATAAATAAAAATTTATTTATTATTTTATACTTAATTTTGTATAATTGATTATGCTTTAACTAAATTTATCAAAATTGATAATATATATATATATATGAATTCTAAGTATAACAAAAAAAATAAGTTATCACCATTGATGAATTCTAAATACAACACAATATAAGTTATAAGAATTAAAGAATTCCAAATACAAATTCATAAAATTATATATTTTAAAAAATTTCATAATTAATTCAAATATATTTACCTATGGAGGAGAGAAGAATGATAAAGATGACAATAATTTGAAGACTCTTCATTCTTGAGAGATTCCTATGATTTTCTGAATGTAGCTCCTTAATTATAAGCATGGCTATATATATAAAGCAATTCACTTCACTAAAATTTAAAAATATTGCAAGAGTGAGATTATTATGCCTATAATTGACTGTCTTAATTAATTTTAAAGATCTGCCTTTTAGATACTATCATAAATTATATTGTTATACTTTTTATTTACTTACTTATAAGCATGTCTATATATAGCAATTCAATTTCTAGCAAGTATAGCTGCACTAAAATTTCAAAAGGGAAGGCGATATTATGAGATTTGACAAATATTATGCTTGTAATTGACTTTGAGATATGACTTTGAATTTTTTGTACACCCCTAATCAGAGTGATTTGTGACAAATGAATAAGAATAAAAAAGTAACAATAAAAAAATAAATTACTTCACTCATTTCCCTTCAAGTGTCGTGTAATAAATTTTTTTTTATTTTAATTTCTTTCAGAAATTGAAAAGAGTCTTAATTAAAAAATTTAAATATTACCTCTAATTAAGCCTTTTATTTAATAAAAGAGAATAAATAGAGTAAGAAATAAGAAAAATGATATTTAGATAAATTTTAATAAAATTTTTATAAAATTTATAATGGATAATTATTGTAATAATCTAAATTTTAAATTATTTTAAAATTAAAAAGTATAAAATTAAAAAATTAAAATGTGTTTATATATGTGTTTATAAGAGAGAAAAAGAAGAGAAGGAAATAGAAAAAGAAGAAAAGAGGAAGAGAGCGAAAGAGTAGAAATGAGGAGAGAGAAAGTGAGAGGAGAGAGAGATGGATTAGTTTTTCTCAGATGTACCACAATCGGAAACTTTATTTTGGTATATCATTTGTAAATTTTAGACCATTTTTTAGTTTGGCTGAAATTCGACTACTGTTTTTTGGCGACAGTGGTACTATTCTAATTATTATTTTTTAGCGATGGTGATACTATTTTAGTTACTATTTCCGGTACGATGATACTATTTTGGTGGGTTAGGGTCAGCCTTTAAAACTCGTGGTCAGACCCTATTATAGGTTCAACCCGAGTTTTTTAGGCCACGAATTTTTTATACACCCCTAATCAGGGTGATTTGTGACAAATGAATATGAATAAAAAAGTAACAATAAAAAATAAATTGCTCCTCTCATTTCACTTCAAGTGTCTTGTAAGAAAATTTTTTTTATTTTAGTTTCTTTTAGAAATTGAAGAGAGTATTAATTAAAAAATTTTAATATTGTTCCTAATTAAGCCTCTTATTTAATAAAAGAGAATAAATAGAGTAAGAAATATGAAAAATAATATTTAGATAAATTTTAATAAAATTTATAATGGATAATTATTGTAATAATTCAAATTTTAAATTATTTTAAAATTAAAAAAATAAAATTAAAATATGTATATATATGTGTTTATAAGAGAGAAAAAAAAGAAGGAAACAGAAAAAGAAGAAAAGAGGAAGAGAGCAAAAGAGCAGAAATGAGGAGAGAGAAAGTGAGAGGAGAGAGGGATGGATTGGTTTTTCTCAGATCTACCACAGTCGGTTAATATTTTTTGACACTCCCACACTATTAAAAAGTCCATCGTCCGACAAGTCCAACACTACCAATATCGCCGCTGTCCTACACCGGAGCACACAACACTCGCCGGATGAAGTTGGTGCCTCCTGAGAGTATCTGACGAAGATTTTGATCGATTTCGATATTCTTTTCTGGAAAGGTTGGTATTTTTGGAATCCTCACTTCATAAACTTCATTTTGGTATATCATTTGTAAATTTTAGACCACTTTTGAGTTTGGCCGGAATTCGACTATCGTTTTTTTGGCGACAGTAATACTATTATAATTATCATTTTTCAGCGATTGTGATACTATTTTAGTTACCATTTTCAGTACGATGATACTATTCCGGTGGGTTAGGGCTAGCCTTTGAAACCCGTAGTTAGACCCTATTATAGGTTCGGCCCGAGTTTGTCAGGCCACAAATTTTTTGTACACCCTTAATCAAGGTGATTTGTGACAAATGAATAAGAATAAAAAAGTAATAATAAAAAATAAATTACTCCTCTCATTTCACTTCAAGTGTCGTGTAATTTTGTTTTTATTTTAGTTTCTTTTAGAAATTGAAGAGAGTATTAATTAAAAAAATTTCAATATTGCCTCTTATTAAGTCTCTTATTTAATAATAGAGAATAAATAGAGTAAGAAATATGAAAAATAATATTTAGATAAATTTTAATAAAATTTTTATAAAATTTATAATGAATAATTATTATAATAACCCAAATTTTAAATTATTTTAAAATTAAAAGTATAAAATAAAAAATTAAAAATTAAATATGTATATATATGTATTTATAAGAGAGAAAAGAAGAGAAGGAAACAGAAAAAGAAGAAACGAGGAAGAAAGTGAAAGAGCAGAAATGAGGAGAGAGAAAGTGAGAGGAGAGAGGGATTGATTGGTTTTTTTTCAGATCTACCATAGTCGGTTAACATTTTTTGAAACTCTCACACCATTAAGAAGTCCATCGTCCGACAAGTCTAACACTACCAATATCGTTGTCGTCCTACACTGGAGCACACCGCACTCGCCGGATGAAATTGGTGTCTCCCGAGAGCATTCGACAAAGATTTTGATCGATTTCGATATTCTTTTCTTGAAAGGTTGGTATTTTTAGAATTCTCTCTTCATAAACTTCATTTTGGTATATCATTTGTAAATTTTAGACAACTTTTGAGTTTGGCCGAAATCCGGCTATCGCTTTTTGGCGACATTGACACTATTCTAATTATCGTTTTTCAGCGATAGTGATACTATTTTAGTTACCATTTCTGGCACGGTGATACTATTTCGGTTACCGTTTTTCACTAACGGTGATACTATTCCGGTTATTATTTTTCGACGACGGTATCACTATTCTTGTTACCGTATTATTATTTCAACAATTATAAAAAATAGTAAAAATATATAATAAAAAATGTATAATTAAAAGTTAATTATTATAAATTTTTAGTATTTAATTTGTAAAAATTTATAATTAGATAATAAAATGAATTATTAGTTATGATAGTAATTTTAGATATAATTAAAGGAATAAATAAAATAATAATAAATATGTATAATTAATGATTGATAGTAAATATATTAAAATTTAATACTAATTAAATATAAAAATTTGTAATTTAAATATTATAATTTTAATTGAATTAATCATTAAATATTAAATAAGTAAACAAAGTACAAAGTAATTAAATTAAATAGTTAAAGTATTATATTTAAAAAAATTTAAACTAATTACTTGATTAAAATTATTATTTTATAATTAAATTAACAAAGTTATTTTACAAAGTGAGGTAAATAAATTATATGATAATTGAGGTATAATTATAAAATAATTTTTGAAGAATTATTTAAAATTAAATTAGTATATATCTTAAAATTTTAAGTAAATATTTTTTTAGTAAATTAAATAAATAAGATTAATGTCGATATAATAAACTATTACAATTGTATTTGTGAGATATATATTGGACTTATATTTGAGCTACTGAGAATTATAATAGTAGCCCAGATTGAACAATTGGGTTAACGTTGACTATTGTGGATATTTTTGAAGTGTGTTCTCATTTTGTTTCAAGAAAAAATATCATAGTTATAAAGGGGACCCTGTCAAAATTTTGGTAGAATCTCTATAGTCGTATATGTCTATTTTTTAATAGTTTTTATTGTCGATTAAAAATGCTTTCAGGTGTCTTATACTTTCAATCAAATATTCCAAGGAGAATCGTTGGATTTTTAAAAATCTTTGAGTTATATAGAATAATATAATGCCGCACTCACCTAATTTATGTTTATAATTGCATTTGCATAATGCATCATTTGTTTATACAATATATGTATAATTATTATTGTTATAAGCATAATATTTGTTGAGTATGAGTTAGTTGTATTTAATGCATATAATTTGTGATGTCAGATAGAGTTAGAATGATATGAGATCACACATGATCTGAGATACGAGTTATGATATAAGGATATTATATGATAGGATCATGATTAGCGTGACGGCGATGATATATTCATACTTAGCATTGCTTGTCAATCGGGTAGCGTTGTTTGGCTATGACTGTGACGGCGGACTCTATGTATTAGATTCTAATAGAAATATATTGGATCAAGAGAGTCAGATAGGGGATAGGCTCCCCAGTTTGAAATTTAGTATGACCCCATTGACTTACTCATATCCTTATTTGCTTATGTGATTTGTTGGTTGATTAATATTTGTATGAGCACGTTATGCATAAAATAGTTGCATTATATTAATTAGTATATAGCTGATTGAGTCGAACACTTATTTTTGTTCAACATTTTCCCTAGGTTGCGGGTTGACCATATGACTACTGCTTATTCAGGTTATCATGCTTTTTTATTTCTCAGTAGGAGTATTAATTGTATATGTTATATTGTATAATTATGTTATAATTATTTTCTAGAACTCTGCATGGTATTTCTTTTCTTGTCTATCTTCTTATTCATTTAGTTTTGCGGTTTAATTAAATATATTTATTAATAAATGTATAATGATGATGATGCGATATTATATTAAAGTATAATATTAGTAGATTAGTGAGTCTAGTTCGAGATATTGACTGCTGTCACCGTTCATTATCAAAAAATGAGTTATCAGGCTTATTACGGATTCTGAAAGCCACACACTTGTTTCGTTCTCTAGTGTCAGTCACGTGCCTTTGGATCGAGTCTTGGTAATTATTTTTTTAGTCATTGTGCACTGTTCTTTCTGAGGATGGGCAAATTTTGATTAATCAACCGAAAATTCGATTCGGTTAACTAAAATTATTATTTATCGGACGATTTTGTTAATAATTTTAAATAATTTTAATTTTAGTTCGGTTAATAGATTCGATTTAGTCGGTTAACCATTAACCAAAAATTTTAAAAAAATTTAGTTATTATTTTTTATTTAATTCTTTAATTATATTAATTTTTTACTATATATTTTTATTATAAAATAAAATTATTTTTTATTTTTTTAATAAATTTTTTAGTCATTTAATTATATTAATTTTTTTATTATAAAATAAAAAAATCATGAATTCATTTAAAAAAATTTAAGTAAATTAATTTAATTAATCAGTTAATTTAATCAATTAATTAATGATCAATTAATTAATCAACTAATCAATACTCACCCGTAATTCTTACATGAGGTTTGAAATAAAGGGAGGGAGTATAAACAGTGTGTCTGCGGTGGTCTTTTGAAGATTCATTTAAGGATATTTTTGGATTTATAAAAGTCAGCCAAAGCGTTATAATTATAAGACAATCCTCCCTATCACCAAAAATATCACCTCGCAAATTCCAATCAACTCACTCTCTTAAAAGCGTGTGAAAGTCACACATGACCATTAAAGCCCAGCATTCCTGCGTTAAAATGGCAGAGAGAGCTTCATTAATGCAAAATAGAGCCGTCCCCTGCAGAGCGAACCCTCGACTTTTACGCGGGTGCTTGGTCTTGCTGGTTGCTGCTGCCCTCTCTGTCCTGCCTTTCTGGCAGTTTCTCAGCCTTTCATCGTACTTCTGGTCATGTCAATCATCTTACATCCCGAAACGAACCCCGATGCTCGCGCGTGTTCTCTTATTTACCTCTTTTTATCGAGTGGAATTTTCCATCCTATATTTTTTTATTAATCTTTAAAACTAAATTATTTTTATTTTTATAATATTAACTAATTAATTTTTCAAATTACCTACTTTAGCCCTCTCATTTTCAAATTTAACAGTGAATGAGAAGTATTTCAGTTTTCTTTTTATAAAATATTAACGGGAAAAGGACCAAATGATTAAATGAATTGACTCGAATAAACTATTTCACCTAAGAATTTTCTGTGTACAACAAAGAAATGGGAACAAACACCATTAATACCTTGACAAAAATTTCCTGCCTAAATTAAAATAATTTATTTTTAGAGGTTAACAAATCCACTACTGGATTTTATCAACATCATCATTCTTCTAGAAAGGAAACATTAAAAAATTTATAGATTTCAATTTATTGATATGCGATATAGAGTTTTTAAATCAACTCCGTCATCCGAAGAATTTGTATTAAGATAATGGAGGATTATGACCATAATAAGAGAAGAAATAAACATTGGTATAGGGCCAAAAACCCATAATAGCAAAGTAACAGCAAAATAAAGAGCTCCAAGTCCAAGTGACCAAAAATCACCACCTCTTATCACTGCCACCTCTACATTTTTCACAGCTATGTCAGCGCCTGGTGTGCTAATTAGATAATTAGCATGCACAAAATGCCCTGCTTATTGAATAAAGCATGAAAAAGCTAAGAGAAAACACGTGAGAAGAACCATGTACTTGATGGAAATTATGGATGGTCTTGTATCTCCATAGATTAATTCACTTTCAAATACATTATTAGATGAATTTCCAAGCCAAGCTCCTAATAGTGAACTTAAAGTTAAAGAGATTGATCCCAAGAAAGTCACTACAAGAATACAGTGAATTACCGACAAAATTTTATCGATAGAATTTTTTTATTGGTAATATTGAGAGAATACTGAGAGAAAATATTAAAAAAATAAAATTAAAAAATTACTGACAAATTACCGATAGAATAACGACATATCCATTTGTCGACATAAATTGTGTCGATAAATATGACACGATATTATTGCGGGTGAATTTACCGACAAAACTTACCGACCGAAATTTATTTTTCGCAGTAGTATCGACGAAAAAACATTCTTTCGGTAAATAATAGGCATTTACCTAGAGAACATCTTTCTGTAGGTAAAAAAAGTCCAACATAATAATTATTAATTATATTTACTCCTAACTTTACCGAGAGAAAAAGATTTCTGTCGGTAGTATCGACGAAATTACTGTCTGTTAATAAATGAATATCATAATAATTAATATTTATTTATTCAGTATTACCAAGAGAACACGATTTTTATCGGTAAATTATAGATGAAAATATTTAACTCTCGGTAAATAAAAAATTTAATATAATTATTAATTATAGTTATTACTAATTTTATTGACAGAATCGACAGAATGATTTAACTGTCAGTAAATTACCGACGGAGACGGTTTCTCTCAATAAATTTACCAATAAAAATACACATCTGTAGGTAAATTTATAGTCAAATTTTTATTAGAGATAATTACCGACAAAATAAACGATCTCTCGGTAAATAAAAAGTAGGGTGATAGGATTTTTACCGCCAATTGTCAAGCATTTATCAAGAGAAATAGATTTCTGTCGGTAATACTGACGAAAAATATTTCTGTCGGTAATTTTATAGTGTCAGACAATTAACATAGCTCTACTTTTGAGAAAATTTACCGATAGATAAACATTTTCGTCGGTATTATCGACAAAAATATTTATCTGTCGATAAATTATTAGGGTCATTTACTGATGAAAAAGCCCGTTTGTCGATAAATTTACTGAGAGATTATAATTTCTCTCTATAAATTTACTGAGAGATTAAAGTATCTCTCGGTAAATTTACCGAGAGACCCTTTAATCTCTTGGTAAATGTTAAATATCCCTATCATCTTTCTCGCGCCGCTTCTTCTCCATTTTTATTTCTTTCCTTCCCCTGTTGTTTCTGTTGTTGCCATTTCTGTTGCTGCTACTTCTGTTTGTGTCGAGAGCTCGCTCCTGTTGCACAAAGAAGGAGGAGGAGGAGAAGGAGAAGATTTGGAGGTATTTATTTGGTTTTTTTAAAAAATTTTGTTAAAATTTTTTTTTATTTATATTTGTGTTGAATGTTTAATTGATAATAAATTTTATGTTGGATGTTGTTATTATTTATATTTGTGTAGTTTAGGTTGATATATATATTTATTTGTTTTTTATTTGAATTTTTAGGGTAGTTTTATATTTTTGTAAAAATATATCCAAAAATTAATTTTTTTACACATTTTTATTTACTCATAATATTATTTTAGGGAAGTAAAATTTTTAATAAAAAAAATTAGAGAATTTTAGGTAGTGTATGTATGTATTATTATTAAATTTTAAAAAAATTTAAGTTAATTATTTATTTAATTTTTGTATAATTGCTAAAAAAATTAATATGTGTATTGTTGTAGATTTTTGTATAATTATTTAAAATAAAATAATTAAGTAGAATGAATTAATTTTTTAAATTTCAGTAAAAAAATTAATTTATAAGATTTTTTAGAGCAAAAAATAAAATTTTAAACAAATTTAAATTAATTATATTTTATAAATTTTTTTGTAAATATAAATATTTTAGATTTAATTTATTGTTGTTAGGGTTTTTTAAAAAATTTATATAATTAGATTTAATTTAATAAATTGTAGAATGAAAAAATATAAAAATTTAGGTATTTTTAATGGTTATAAAATTTTTTTTGAGAAATAATATTTATTGTTATATTATAGATTTTATTTTGGTGTTTATGGTATCATTTTAGGCATCTTTCTCGCGCCGCTTCTTCTCCATTTTTATTTCTTTTCTTCCCCTGTTGTTTCTGTTGTTGCCATTTCTGTTGCTGCTATTTCTGTTTGTGCCGAGAGCTCGCTCCTGTTGCACAAAGAAGAAGGAGGAGGAGGAGGAGGAGGAGGAGAAGATTTAGAGGTATTTATTTGGTTTTTTTAAAAATTTTGTTAAATATTTTTTTTTATTTATATTTGTGTTGAATGTTTAATTGATAATAAATTTTATGTTGGATGTTGTTATTATTTATATTTGTGTAGTTTAGGTTGATATGTATATTTATTTGTTTGTTATTTGAATTTTTAGGGTAGTTTTATATTTTTGTAAAAATATATCCAAAAATTAATTTTTTTACACATTTTTATTTACTCATAATATTATTTTAGGGAAGTAAAATTTTTAATAAAAAAATTAGAGAATTTTAGGTAGTGTATGTATGTATTATTATTAAATTTTAAAAAAAAATTAAGTTAATTATTTATTTAATTTTTGTATAATTGCTAAAAAAATTAATATGTGTATTGTTGTAGATTTTTGTATAATTATTTAAAATAAAATAATTAAGTAGAATGAATTAATTTTTTAAATTTCAGTAAAAAAAATTAATTTATAAGATTTTTTAGAGCAAAAAATAAAATTTTAAACAAATTTAAATTAATTATATTTTATAAATTTTTTTGTAAATATAAATATTTTAGATTTAATTTATTGTTGTTAGGGTTTTTTAAAAAATTTATATAATTAGATTTAATTTAATAAATTGTAAAATGAAAAAATATAAAAATTTAGGCATTTTTAATGGTTATAAAATTTTTTTTGAGAAATAATATTTATTGTTATATTATAGATTTTATTTTGGTATTTATGGTATCATTTCAGGGTTTTAGATTTTTGTAAAATTTTTATTAAAAAGAATAGGTAGAATGAATAAATTTTTACTGGACTTTGAATCTGAATCATCCTAATTAGATGACAGCGCTGAATATTAACAATAAGTAATAGTAATTAAGCTATAGCTTTTACTGAAAATTTATTTATATGGTTACTATTTTATTCATATTAATTATACTGATGATTTTTTTCAGATATGTATCGCGAACCTGGAAGATGATTAGATTGATCGGGATCTAGCAGTCGATCTAGTGGAGGTCGAGGTTCTAGTAGTACAGGTCAGCCACGTCTATAGTTGCGTGATGTCCTAGATAATACATTTGTTGAGGATCCTCAGGTTTATGCGATTACAAATGATATGCTTAGAGAGGATTCTATTTTTACTTCTCACCGGTCCCAAACAGAGGATCATGCTTCTTCTTCTCACCCGGTGCAGACAGAGGATCCTGCTGCTTCTTCTCTCCCGGCCACTTCATATATCCATATTGGTGATGCCAGTACTGCAACATCAGCAGCAGGTCGTAATAGTAAGATGCAACATATGACTATTTGAGAGTCAGAGTAAGTATTTTTAATTTTTTATATTACTTATATTAAATTAGATTCAATCGGCTTATTTTAAATAAATATGTACAATTTCTTTAATTTTACAGCTACATGATATATCTAGCTAGAACTTTCACTAGACGCATTTGAAAGGTCATGACACAAAAGATGGACCCTACAAGAGTTTCTTAGAAGGTCGTCTCTCCGGAGATGAAGAACTTTTGGCTCGAAGAGTTTAAGGTTAAAAAGAAAATTAAAATTTAATATTTAATATAAATGTATAAGTGAATATTTTATATTTAGATGATACTAATTATCTTGATTTTTTTTGCAGAAATATTTTTACTGAGACCAGACTATTGATAGCCTTATCCGGATTGCCTTCATGAAATAGCGGCTATTTGCTACAACGATATGTTAAGTAAGGTGAAGGCAGCGGGGAAGCAGCATTCATTTATTGATGATTAGTTATGGGCAAACCTGAAGGCCCGGTGGAGCTCTTTCGAGAGGCATGCACGTTCTGTCGTTGTCTCTCGTTATAGGATGTTTAGTGATGCATGTCCATCCACACATACGGGAGGCAGCCGATTATATTATGATCATGCTCGTACACTCGTAAGTATATTTATATTTTTAAATACATTTTAATTTTTAATTTTTTTGTTATTAAACTAACATTTTTTTCTTTAAATAGTAGTCTACTATGGATCGGCCGCCGAACAGCTATGAGTTGTTTGTGCATACGCATACCCGGAGTCACGACGGATATTCATTTGTGGATCATCGATCACATGATGTAAATATAAGTAATTCCATAATTTTTTAAATATTAACTTAATTAAATTTAAAATATAGAATTAATAATCTTTTTTATATTATATAGGATTGTTTCATTGCTTCTCGGGAGGAAGCCTTTGAGTCCGACATGCTTGTTGACAATGATAGCTTATTTAGATCTGTCGTGGGCAGAGTGAAGAAGAAGAAGCTGTATGGACTTGGCTCACAGTATGTCAGCACAACTTTCTCTTCTTCTAGTAGTTCATCGGCCTTATGGGAGGAGATCGAGCATTTAAAGAAGCAGTTGACGGAGCGTGATCAGATTATTTAGTAGCAAATCCAGGAGCAGGTGCAGATGGAGGTAGAGGCGCGAGTCTAGTCTCGAATTCAGGTACAGATGCAAATCGAGATGCAGAGGTTGATCTAGCAGCAGCTTAATGAGTTTATGTCTAACTTCATGCGAGGAACCTTCAATCTATCATGACACTTTCACTTGATAGTGCTCCTCCACCTCCACTTTCACCACTTCCTGCTACCTGACACAGATTTTTTTTTTTAAATTTGTACAACAATATTTTAATTTCATATAGTTATATACATTTTATTATTTTTATGCTCATCTTTTTTACATTTGAATATTTATTACATATAATATTTTTTTAAATATTAATTTTATTTTTATATTTTTATTCTTATTAATAAAAAATTTATACATACATTTATATATTATAAAATTTAAAAATAATTTATACATACAAACCGACATATTTATTTCTGTCCGTAATTTCTTCCATATTACCGACAAAAAATATTTCTGCAGATATTATCAACAGATAATTTTTTATTGGTCTGTCGGTATTACTGACAGATAATTTATCGTAGGTAAAATTGACAAAATTTTTTGTCTGTAATTTTTTTTCTGTACCGATGAAAATATTTTGTATCGGTAAATATTACCGACTACTAAATTTACCGACAGATTTCTGTTTTTGTCGAAATTTCAATTACCGGCGTAATATTTGACTACTGATTTTTTTTGTCTGTAATATGCCAGTAAATACTATTACCGATAACAAAAATAAGAATTACCGTTAGAAAAATTTGTTTGTAATTCACTACATTCTTGTAGTGAATTGTGTTGGATGGAGCCAACTTTTACCAACCTCAATCCACCATTTTTGAAGCCACCACAATCCACAATTTTTGAAACCATTATTTTTTTGCAATTTGAGCCACCATTTCTTTGACTAACTAAAAAAAATAGTTAAAAATGTGGAATTGCCTAATTAATTTAGCAAACAACTACATTGGAAGGCTTATAAATATGACATTCCCTTCCTCTTCTAATATATAAGAGATGAGAGAAAAAAATACAAGATTTGTAATATTTAGAGAGAGAAAAATATTATTTGTTAAATAATATTTTATGAGTGACAAAATAGTAAGAACTTTTTTCGGTGTTTGAAAAACACTAACTACTATTTTGAGTTTATCTTAATTGTGAGTATTGTACTTCTAGAATATTTTCTAGAAAAGTCTCTCTCTTTTATAAGCCTACTATTTTTAATAGTGGAAGAATATTTTTTAAAATTTATCCTGTGGACGTAGCTAAAATAAAAGAGTGAAACCATGTTAAATTAGGTGTGCTATTTTTATCTCAATTTTATAGCTATTATCAATGACAGTTATTTTGTTATGTTATACTATTAATTATCCGAGTGAAATTCTATCTAAGGAGACTGAATTTTAAACAGGACCGTCTGTGACTCCTCTAGCCTTTTCTGAAAATTTTCTTGGCATTTATTTTTAATACAATATTTCATATACTATTTACTTATATATTTTTTTTGAAAGATATATACTATTTACTTATATAATAACAAGTAATTTGCATATTATTAACGTTCGTTGCACAACAACTGATATATGAGCATTTGGTTCGAAGAGATAGAGGCAGCAAGATGATGAATTTCAATATCTCAAATTACCACATTTGGAAATCTAAGACGAAGGATCTTCTATTTATGATAAAAATGTATTTACCAGTATTTAGTATAAATAAACCTGACAATAAGAAAGATGAAGAATTGAAATTGAGCATGAGCAAGTATGTGATTTTATTCGACAATTTATCAAAGATAATGTGTATAATCATATCTATGGTGAGACTGATACAAAATCCTTATGAAACAAGCTTGAAGATTTATATGCTTCAAAGATCGATAATAATAAATTATTTTATCTCGCAAAAGTAATGCAATTGAGATGCATAGAGGGTAATTTCATTGCAGATCACTTGAACAAGTTTCAAGAAATTGTAGATCAGTTGTCGAGTATGGGTGTCACTTTTGATGATGAAGTGCTTGCTGTAATGGTTTTTGCTTCATTGCCGAAGTCTTAGGAGACTCTAAAGATTTCATCAATAAATTCTGCTCCTAAATGTGTTGTTAAAATAGAATCAGTGAAAAGTGACATTCTAAATGAAGAGATGAGAATGTGCTAACAAGGTGCCTCCTCTTCACAATCATATGTTCTGGCAATAACTGTCAGGGAGAAAGGCCAGAATAGGGGCTCAAATAATGGAGATAAAAATAGAGATGTTAGTCGTGACAAGTCTAATAAATTTATCAACGTTGAATGTCATCATTATCACAAAAAGGAGCATATCAAGAAATATTACCGAAAATGGAAAAAGGAGAAAATGAAGGATAAAAGAAATATTATCTTCTCGTTTACAATGATGATGCGGTCAACGTGGTTGATCATGAGACTAGTTGGGTGATTGATACTAATGCCTCTATTTATACTACAACCAAGAGGAAGTTCTTTGTTGCTTATACACCATATGACTTTGGGATAGTTAAAATGAGTAATGATGGTAGTATTAAGATTGTTGGTACTGGTGATATCCACTTGGAGACCAACAATGACACTAGATTGCTGTTAAAAGATGTGAAGCATGTACCTGATATCAGGCTTAATCTAATTTTTGTTGAAAAACTTGATGGTGAAGAATACTGTAATACCTTCCAAAATGGCCAATGGAAACTCACCAACGGTTCTCTCATCATGGCACGAGGTAACAAAGTCTCTATGTTTTATCTGATGCAAGCTAAAATATCTAAGAACATAGTTAATACAGTAGGGAAAGAAAATATAGTTGAGATCTGGCATAAAAGGCTCGATCAGATGCGTGAAAAAGGAATTTCAATGATGGTCAGAAAAAGAATATAGCCGATTTGAGCAGTATTCATTTAAACAGAAGTGTTGATTACTTTGCAGGAAAGCAAAACAGAGTTGCTTTCGAGAATTCTGCCCATTATAAAAAAAATAGCTAGAGATATTACAGTTAGGATACTCTAATGTGTGTGGTCCTTTCACAACCAAATCACTTGGTGGCTCCTCTTATTTTGTGACTTTAATTGATGATTGTTTAAGAAAACTGTGGGGTTTATATCTTAAAAAATAAAGATTAATTTGAAGAGGTATTTAAATAGTTTCATGCCCTAGTTGAAAGAGAAACTAAAAAGAAATTGAAGTTTGTCAAGTCAGGTGATGGGGGGTGAGTATATTGGAGCAATTTAGAGATATTGCAAGGAGCAGGACATTCGACACAAGTTGATATTATAAAAAACTCAGTTAAATGGTGTAGCTGAGAGAATAAAGAGAACTCTCATTGAGAGATTCAGATGTCTGTTATTACATGCAAAGCTGCCAAAGTCATTTTGGGCAGAAGTATTGAGTGTCGCGATTCATATTCTAAATCTTTCACCGTGTGTTCCTTTGAAATTCGATATTTTAGAAAGAGTATGGTCTGAAAAAATCTCTTATGATTTTTTAAAAAAAATTTTAGGTGCAAGACATTTGTGCACAAACCAAAGGATAAGTGATCGAAGTTGAATGCTAAGACACGACAATATGTGTTTATTTGGGTATGCTAAGATGCGTTGTTTGATGTTCTTGCCGGCATCACTTTTTCGACCACTTTTTTGGTAATATGAGTATTTTTAGAATCCTCTTGTTTTAAGCTTCGATTTGGTATCTTGTTTGCTAATTTATGTTGAATATTTTAAAATTTTATGAATAGTAACTAAATAAGTGTATATATATATAAAACAGTAAATAATTAATTTAAAATTAAAATTAAATGAGTGAATTACTATTGGCTATTTATTTATAATTTCTTATTTTCTTCTAATTGATTTAAATAAATCATTTTTGCCAATTAAAAAAATTTAATTATGGTTATTATTTAATTATAGAATTAATTAAGTAGTTATCATTAGAATGGAAAATTTTAAAATAGTGGGAACAATTAGATAATAAGTGTATATATATATGCGTTAAGTTTAGAAAGAAAAAATTAATACGGAGTATAATTAAAATAAATTAAATATTAAGTTTTAAATATTATTAATAGATCATATAACAAATTAATAAATATAAATTGAATTAATGAAATATGAATTAGTTAGTTATAAGATAGTAAAAATTTAAGGATTATTTATTATGAATTTCTGTTAATATATATATATATAGTTGTTTAATTGGTTAATTAGAATAAAAATAAGTATATATATGGATATAAACATTAGAATAAAAATGCTTATAATAAAATTAAATTCAATTCTTGAATGATAATTCTTGTTAGTAAATTTTAAAATAAATGGGTGGTATTTTTGATACAAAATTACAAAAAGATTTATTGAGATAAATAAATTAATTGAAAGATAATAAGAAAATAATTTGTTAAATTAAGATATATTAAATGCTATTATTAACTATTACTTATAAGAATTTTATTTGTAAAATGAATTAAGATAATTGAAATATTTATAAATTAAATTAAGTTAATTAATTATTAAATAATGAAATTTTGTAGAACTTAAAATTTATAGAAAATTATAAAATTAATTGTTAATTAAGATTTATATTGTTATATTATAATAATTAGGTTGCTATTAATTTTATTTAAACATGAACTATAATAATTAATATTTATATTATGTTAATTAGAAATTAATTAATTAGTAGTATTGTTAGTGTTGTAATAGTAAAATATTTTAACTAAAATATTATAAATATTAGTAACTTTCAAAATTAGTATAATAATTAATATCATTATTACTATTAATGGTATTATTACTATAAAGTATATATATAATTGATTGAATAGTCAATTAAAAGTTTAGTATTTATTATTATAATTGATTGTTTAATATAATAATTACTACTACTAAATGTATACTTAAAAAGTTATTATTATTATAAAATAGTCTACTAAATGTATACTTAAATAGTTACATTTTTACTATTACTATCACTAATATAGAATTGAATAATAAATTTAATACAACATGTTAATTTTAAAATAATAGTAATTAAATAATTATTTTTAATTATATTAATAATATTATTATATTTTAGTGACTTTATTATAAAAATTGTAGGATATAAAAATAAAGTAATATTAAGTAAATAAATTATATACTATTATTTTTATTATTATTGAAATCAATATAAATTACTATAGTTGAATTAAAGGTAAATAAATAATTTTAAGTGATAATAAATAATAAAATAATATTAATATTTAAGTAAATAATAATATTATTATTTTTCATATCTAATATTATTATAGTATAAATTTATTTATTAAAACTAATAATATATATAAATATTGTAGATAAAAATTTTATAAAAGAATAAGTTAGTTAATTAATAAATATTATTAACAGTAATGAACTATTAAAAAAATAAACTAAAATAATGTAATATAATTATATATAGAATTATTATAAATACTTAGTAAATTATTATAGTTTAAAATTCAATTGTTGAAAATATTTATTAAAAAAATTAGATAGATAATTATACTTTAGAAATTAGATAAATATTCGTTTTAGCGTTACTTTAAAAAATTTAAGAGTTATTAATTTATTGAAATATCGTTAGGATTTAAAAATTTAAAATTACACGTCATATTCATATCATATATCCATAGTGACTAGGATATAATTTAAGTTAAATAATATTTTTGTATTAATTTTGATATAAATCTGGCTGCAGTTGTAGAGTACCACAAGAACCCTGCTAGTTATGCAAAAATAATAATTAACCCATGTGAGTGGGTAAATATATAAAATTATATTTTTTTAAGGCATTATATTATTATGATTTTGAAAAAATATTTATTAAATGAATTTATTAAATGTACAGTGATGATTTATTTTTAAATGTTAATTATTTTCTTATTAAGTGAGAACAAATAATAATAATTTAAATTATTTATGTGTAAATAATTGATTATATTATAATTGGTAAATTAGCTTATATAAACTCTTTAATAAATTTGCTTTATCACATCTTGATAATGGGTGTTTAATTTTAAAAATATTATAAAATTATCCTTAGCCGGAATAACTGCTCTGCACATATGTATTGAAGTTATATTTTCTTGCGAGGTAAGTCATTATGTGCCCTTGGATTAAAGTTAGAATAATAATGATTTATATTTGAGTGTATGTAAAATATGTCTGAGATTAAGACTTTATTTATCCAGCTGAGTTATAGTAAATATTTATTTAAATATTATATATGTAATTAAATTTTATTAGTTATTTCTTGTTATATTTTTATCTATTTACTGAGCAGTTGGACTCATCCTTTATATATATAATATTTAAAATTTTGAAGAATAAACTAATAGGATATCCTTATCTTATTTCTTCTTCAGCACATAGATAATGTTAAGCCAACATATCTATTTTTGAAATTTATTTAAGAATTATTATATTAATATACTGAACAATATTAATGTGTATTTAAAAAATATTAGTACCTATTGGATATTGTAATAAGTACTTAATTTACAAGAGAAGTTTTATTAGAAATTAAATAGTATGGTAAATTATGAAGTAAATTCACCCTTAATAGTAATAAAAAAGGGATGTGACAGAAGTTCTTATAAGAATTTGGGCTTAAGCAGGATAAATATTCACTTTAATGTGATAGTTAGAGTGCTATTCATCTTAAAAAAAATTCTTTTTTCATTCCATATCAAAGCATATTAATGTGAGATATTACTGGATCAGAGATGTGTTGAAAAAAAAAATTTTACATTTTGAAAAGATTCATACTGAAGAAAATTGTACAAACATATTGTTAAAATTTTTAAAAGAAAAAAGTTTGAGTTCTGTTGATAATATGCAGGAATGACTATTTACTCCTATAGTTGGTAGAGGGAGCATTTTTGGATGGAGCCAACTTTTGCCAACCATAATCTATTATTTTTGAAGCCACCACAATCTTCCATTTTTGAAACTATCATTTTTGACAATTTAAGCCACCATTTCTTTGATTAACTAAAAAAAATAGTTGAAAATGTTGAATTGACTGATTAGTTAGGTCAACAACCATATTGGAAGACCTATAAATCTGGCTTTCCCTTCCTCTTCTAATATATAAGAGATGAGAGAAAATTATAAGATTTGTATTATTTAGAGTTGAAAAAATATTATTTGTGAAATAATATTTTGTGAGTGACAAAATAGTGAGATTTTATTTTTGGGTGTTTAAGAAATACTAATCACTATTTTGAGTTTATCTCAATTGCTAGTATTGTATTTCTAGAATATTTTCTAAAAAAGGCTCTCTTTTGTAAGCCCACTATTTTCAATATTAGAAGAATATTTTTCAGAGTTTGTCCCGTAGACATAGCCCAAATAAAAGGGTGAATCACGTTGAATTTGGTTTGCTATTTTTGTCTTAATTTTATAGATATTATCAAAGGTAGTTATTTTATTATATTGTGTTATTAATTATTTGAGTGAAATTATGTCTAAAGAGGTTATGTTTTAAGCGAGACCGTCTGTGATCTCTTCGATTTTTTCTGAAATTTTTTTTGATATTTATTTTTAGTATATTTATTTATATAATATTAAGTAATTTATATATTATTAACGCAAGCTGCATAACAAGCTGCTGTTGATGTATTGGAAGCTAGCACTGTTAGAGTCATTGCAACATCATTTTTATTATCTGTCTGCAAATATCAAATAATATATCCGTGAGGATAGTTAAGAAACAAATAAAAAATCTTCAAAAAAAAATACAAAAAAGAGAGGTGCAGAGAGAGATTGGCCTGCATAATTCTCTCAACCCAAGCTTTTTTGTCATTGTTTTCAAAGCCGATGACTGTGGTGTGGGGGAGATTAAGATATCTGTAAAGAAGATAGAGGTAGTAAGCAAACATGATCAACAAACCACTAGGGATCAATTTCAGATCAAGATAGTCTTTTTCGAAACCCATGATAAACGTTATTTTCTTGATTGGGTTCTTGAATTCTTGTTTAATTATTCATATTATAATTCCTGCTAAAAGAGGATTTGTTAGTATGATGCAATTGTTTATGGAAAGTTTTGAGTTGCTTTAGTCGGACTACAATGACAACTTGCAATAATCTTTAATTTATTTTTTAATTTATTTCCAATTCACTGCAAGAAAGATCTCTGAACACCCACCAATTACCTATGAAATTTATACATTTTCGGAGGAGGTTTTCGCAGGTAAATTATAAATTTCTTATGATGATTGAACAATAAGTTAGACTAAAAGATTATCCATCTCAAAGTTTGAATTTTGCGGAATGAAAATTTTCAAATTAGTGTAAACCAAGTCATTTTGACTTGGATTGTTAATTATTTTTATAGGAAAAATGCCATTCAAGTCTTTTTACAATCAAGTTATGCTAGGCTTGTTGCTTGTAATTAAGGAAACGATGCAAGAAACTTCTCATATCGCATATGACCATCTCAGAAATAATAAGTCATTAATAATAAATACCATTACATAAATTCAAACTTCAATTTCCATTAACAGAACTATTAATCAAAATAGCAAATATATTTTAACATTGCATGATATATTTTTTATATATAATATTTTTTAAAAAACAGAGAACTCAAAAAATAAAAATTTCTATATTTATTTCTTATCTAATATGAATTGTAATTTATTTTAATTTATTCAATAATATATACTTTAATATTGTAATTAATATCTAATTTATATGAAATACTTTTGAACAAAGAAAATATAGCAAGGAATTTGGAGTTTAGTAGAGATGAAGAGTAGAGTAAGATGATTCAATTCAGGGGCCCTTGACAAGCTATATGCGCATCATTATTTTGTGTAATAAATTCCTTTTGGCTATTAAAACGATTGGCCATCTAGAATTTAATGGACCAGATCTATTTTTTTTTTTCATTTTTTTACAGTAAAAGATTTTATTACGATGCAAAATTTCATTTAATGAACATAATACATATAGAATCCATTTAAAAATCGTATAATTATTTTTGTACTTCTAAGAAATTTGGGGTTCAAACTCTGATATTATTTTAGGATTTCTTCATAAACATATTAAAAAATAAAATTATTTTTAAAAATATTTATTTTTCTTTTTTAGATTTTTACTTTTCAATTTTGAAAATATTTATTTTTTGATTAATTACGAATGGTGAGGGGAGTATTTAAAATTCAAATTTAAGTGAGCAATATGTTTCTAACTGTCAAGTCATGAAATGATGGTTGAATTTTAAAAACATTTAAATTTAGAATATATATATATTTACTATATAACTGTGGCGTATTTTTAAAAAATATTGAAAAAGTACATATAGCTTATTTTTGCTATTATTATTTTATGTATTAAAAATAAATTTATGATGCAGCGAAAGAAAGAATTCTTAGATAGATAAAGACCTGGAACAAAACCATTAAAATACATTTTTTTAGAATAACCATTAAAGTACATAATAGACTATTATTATTTGTTGCAATTATAATATCAGCTAAATAATCTGCGACTGATCAGAATTAAAGTACAATTTCATCTATGGATAGACCTCAATTATGGAATTTAACCCAAAAGTAGCAGTTATTTTATAGTCACAAAATCCAGCCTCCAAGATGAGCCTTTCCCATTCTTGCTCGTTTCTTTCTCTTCCATTGAATAGAAGCGCCATTTCCATGTCAACAAAAAGCTTTGTTTTTTCAACTTCATATTCATCTTTCTTGCCATTAATCACCACTTCTATAATTATCACTTTTCCTCCCTCGTCTTTGCTTGGAATTGCTTCCTTGCATCTCTTCAAAATCTTTATGCCGGCCTCGTCACTCCAATTATGCAGAACAGACGGCAAAAAAGATTGCTTAACAGTTATATCCCAATCAATAATCTCAAAAAGAACCCAAGATGTAGTGGTGCTGAAGTTGTCTTTAGGGACTTAATTGGAGCTGATTAAGAAAAAAGAGCAAAAGAAAATTTTACACAAAAATGTTACTCTTAAAATGTGTATATTATTACCTTTATGAGGACAACTTCTGCACAAGGAACAAATTGAAACATATCACCTGAAACAAATTTCAAGTTTTTACTGTCATGCAAGTTTTCAACAACTTGTGGGAGGTCCAAGACTGTGCATTTCATATCAGGGTATGCATCAGCAATTGTCCTGGCTATAGTTCCTGTGCCACCCCCTACATCAACCAATGAAGCCACTCCCTTGAACATTTCAATATGCTCCTTGACAATCAAGCTCACAATTTGAGAATCACAGGTCATTGCCACACTCAAAAAATTGATAAATTCTTGATTTTGCTTCCCATATTCCCAAAAACTCATTCCATAGTAAGTTTCAAATGCTGTAAGCTCATTATTGCTTTGAAAACTATCAGCAAGTGAAAACCATGGAATTGTTATTGCAGGATCTAGCATTGCCAGGACATATGTGAACAAGCTTTTTGGGTTATCTTTGAGCAAAAGACTAGAAGTTGTAAGAACATAACCCTCTTCTTCTTCTTCTTGATTTTTATGAATTTTTTCTGTAGCAAAGAGGCCAGAATGCACAAGTACGCGCATAACTCGCTGCAAAGAATCTGCTTTTATTGGTGGAACATGAAGTTCTGAAGCTAACTCTAGAAGGGTAACAGGTTGATTTTTTGTGTGGATGATATCAGGAATTCCTAACTGAACAGCACATTTTAGTAACATGGATTCCAAGTAACTATACATGTGTTTATAAATGTGAGATTGAGCTTGAAACAACTCATTAGCTTCAAGCTCTTGATGATCGAATTCCATCTTTTATTTCCTGACAATAAACCGGTTATGAAGTTTCAGTTTATATAATCGCATTGTATCACACAGTTCTTGACGGTTACCGAAGGAGGCAGTTTCTTTGCAACAAGTATAAAAATTCTTCTCTTAGGCAATTGTTCAAAAAGATGATAATATATTATTACGTAAGAATCGTTCTTGAATATTGACCGATAAAATCAAAAGTTTTGAATATATAAAGGGTTTTGTAATTACTTCTTGCGGTACAATTGATCAGTAAAAATGACTTGGTGCTCGTCTTAAAAAAAAATGAAGATAGCAACTAACATTTTTGGTCAAGGTCATTCTGTTGATTCTTGACTTGGAAAAATGTTGTTTATATACTGTTATTAGAAGACTGTTGGGTTTGCATTGTCAAAGGTGACAGGACACAGGTGAAGAAATATTATAATATAACCTACCTAACTTGCAATGAACAAGAAACATTAATAATATAATTAAGAAGCCATGTTTATTGATCGTTTCTTGTTGGAAGTTAATTCCGTGGACAAAAGATTCTGCAATTGCTTGAAGCAGCATTACTTGACTGTTAAGACCTTTCTTTTTTTTTTTTTTGCAAGGAAAATTCTAAGACCATTTTTTTCAAATCATATGAAATATTTATTTTGCATCATTACATGCAAGGAAGAGAGTAGTCCAAGCAAACCCGCAATTATAATTTGTATTACATATTTTACACGATAAATGTTTCCTAGACTTAAACCTGTGCCAAAGTCATTTATCATGGCTTTTTTTTCCAAAAGAGATGGTTTCTTTTTCGTGTTGGAAGTAAATTCGGCAATGTGAAAAAAAAAAAAGAAAGTGGAATCCGGTTGATTTCTTGAAGCAGCATTACCTGACTGCCAGGACCATTTGCAGTTTTGGAATTTAAAGTCACGAAATTTTTTTTTATTTCCATGCAAGGAAGAGAATAGTCCAAGTAAACCCGCAAAGTAAATTGAAATAGGAAAGTTAATTTAGCTATTCTAGGTCGAGAATAAATGAAGAAAAATTCTCAGTATTTATCATCACTGTTAATCTGCAAAGAAGGTTGTTTCCACGAACCTGTGACAAAGTCATTTATGTTGGCTTTTCTTTTCTTTTTCTCCATGGAGGTTGTTTTCACGACACGCTAAGCTTGACCTTTTTCAAATTTTCAGAAACGATTGCTAAAATTGTTTGCCATTAACTTAGTGGCATGCTTATTGCCATGGACGGTGCCATGTATATGGTGGGTGGCCCTACCTTTTTTTCTCACTTTATATCCGCCCGTGTGTATGGTGGGTGGCCCCACCCTTTTTTTTCCACTTCATATATATATACATATAATAAAATTTTAAAATGAGGCTCTCCTTTTTTTTTTTTTAAACAAAATGATGCAATGTATGAAACAAACTCTTTCTATAAGTTTAAAATCTAAACCTAAATATATTTATTTGATGTAAAATTAAATATATATTAGTTAAAAATTAAATTTTTATTTTTATAAAAAAGATAAAAAAAATTATAGGATAAATTTACTATTTTTTTCACTCTATATCTACCTAACAACATAGATAAATCTTTTTTTTATTATTTTTTAAATTTTCTTTAATTTTCTTTTGTCAACACTTGATATTAGTTTCAAAATGGCTACAATTTAAATTTTTTATTATTTTTTTATAATTATTTAAAATTATTCTCTTTATTTTTTGACCACTTAAAGTGAAATGTTATTATTTATAATTTTTTAAAATTAGGTTTATGATTAATTATATTTAAATTTTATTTTTTTCTAAATTTAATTGTTGATAAGAGATTAAATTTTAATTTATATTTTTTTAAAGTCGTTATAGAAAATTATATTTATTATTATTTTATAAATTATAATTATTCATTGTTAATTATTTATTAATAATTAGTAGTAATTTTAAAAAAAAAAATTAAAGAAAAATATTATAACTATTTATTTAGGTTGATTAGCCCTCCTAATATCTTCCTGGTTCTGTCCCTCCTTATTGCAATCTTCAAGAAGAAATTATCATTTTTATTTGTACTCATATCTAACATAATCAATAACTCTGTTTCATACCAGAGCTAAAGCAATATTTCTACTTCCAACAATATTACTCATCTTCCAGCAATGTTTAATTTGGCATGGAATAACTACGTGCATTTGTTGAGCTTGGTATTGTTAAGACCTGTCCTGTTTTTTTAAGTATTTTTCCTTTTTAGAAGACCAGAGTTCATGGTTCTAATTTCTGTAATGAGGTTGAAAACATAGTTAAAAGTGAAAAGTTTATTGAAAGAGAAATCGGAGCAGCCATGTCCATCTCCATTCATCCAAGAAGGGGTAGAAACTCGGTATTGCTATATGTTTGCATATAAACTTCTGGACTAAAGAAACAGAAACTCTAAAGCAAATTGAAGAAGCCACTGAAATATACTTCAATGATACTAATAAAATTTTATGCTTTAATTGTTCGGGAAAAATAATATTGAAGATTCATACAAAGATTTGGCACATGGACTTATGACAACAAATGATTCACAGTCATGCGCTGCCTTATGCAGGAAATAAAAATGTATTTAACAATCATATCAAGATTATAATACTAGTACATGGTCACTTCATCCTCAAGGATAAACCTCAATTAGGGATCTTAAACCAAGCAAAGGTGTTATCTTGTAGTGACTGAAACCAGACTTCAAGAATAGCCCTTCCCATTCTTTCTCAGTTCGTTCTTTTCCAGAAGTCAGAAACATCATCAGCATGTCAAAAAGAAGCTTTGTTTCAGTTAATTCAGGTTCATCTTTTTCCTCATTTATCACCAAATCTATCACAATAACTTTTCCTCCTTTCCCTTTGCTTGAAATGGCTTCTTTGCATTTCTTCAGTATCTTCACGCATTCCTCATCACTCCAACCGTGCATAACTAGCTGCCAGACATTCATTTTCACCATCAATTAACAGAAAACATTGTTTACCGGACATATAGTGTAATAGCTGTCCGTACAATGCCTGGTTTTGAAAAAATAATAGAGAAAGATAGTGAATTTACCAAAAAAAAAATCAACATGCCTGGTCCGAACTACCTATACGAGAACCTATCTTTGATCAAAGAGAGAAGCATACCTTAAGTAAGATGGCATCTCCAGAAGGAATGTGATGAAACATATCACCTCCCACATAATTCAAGTTCTTAGTGCCTTCTAAGTTAGCAATAACTGATGGAAGTTCAAGTACTGTGCATTTCATATCAGGGAATGCCTCTGATATTATCCTGGCAAGTGATCCATTACCTCCTCCAACATCAACCAATGAATTAACCCCTTCAAAAATTTGCTTGCAGTCTCGTATGACCAAGTTCATCATCCGAGAATCACTGGCCATTGCTTCATTAAAAATCTGATTAAATTCAGGTTTCCTTTCATTATATTCCCAAAATGCCATTCCATGTGCTTTATCAAACACTGTAAGCTCGTTTCCTCTAAACCAATCTGCCAAGAAATGCGCTGGAGTTACAAAATCTGGCTTGAGCAAAAAATCAACAAAAGATGATAAGCAATTGGGGTTATCCTTGACAAGTAGCCTAGAAGATGGTGTTAGAACATAGGCTTCTTGCTCTTGACCATTCAGAGCTTTTGTGGTAGAAAAAAAGCCCGAGTGCTGTAACAAGCGCATTAGCCGATCCATGAAATTAATTTTGGTAGGGTGGATATGAAGAGCCGACACTAACTCAGGAAGGGCGATGGGTTTCCCATGGTTATGGAGTACGTCCGGTATGCCTAGCTGAACTGCACACTTAAGCGACATAGAATTTAAGTAGTTAAATAGGCGATTATACAAATGAACTTGAGCTTGCAACAGTTCAGTTGCTCTTTGGCTGTGAGTAGAATCCATAACTTGGCAATTCCTTAAACTCCTTGCAGAGGATGAAATGGAAAGACCCCTTTTATAATGAGGATAATATCACCATTCCAAGGGAACCCACATCATTTAAGCAGATCTTTGAATAACCAAGAGGAGAGACATAGTCATAAACATAGCCATCAGCGAAAAATGAATGAGATGTGATTGGATAGCGAAAGGATCCAGTCTTTGACTAAATGCTCATCAAAAGACTTTTCTAAACATCACCGTCTATGACGACTTGGATGAGTATCAATTCTTGTGTTTGTCTACAAAGTGGCTTGACCAAGAAATGTGGGGAGTAAAAAAGTCAATAATTATATTTGACCTTTGCAGTTGCAGTCAATAAAATTTACTCGAACTAACTGCTAGAACTTTATAAACTCATAATCGACACTGGCAGCAGTCAAGCATATACCCCTACTCTAAAAAGTACGATTTACTTTGGTTAAAGATTAAGGATTTATGTAATTTTGAACAGAAGCAAGCAATGAAAAAGAGACTGATCATCAACAGTATACTAGAGAATTATATACAGATGAAAGAAGATTCTGGCGATTACCAGCTCAGCTGCTATTGTTAATTAATGGCTAATTTGCTAACCGTACAAGACAACTAAAACTAACTCTCCAATTAACTAACTAAGAGGGTGTTTCTCAAAACTTAAAAGCTGGTCCAAAACTGCTTATAAGCTGTTTTTAGATTATAAGTTGTTTATTTAAGTGTTTCTGAAAACTTAAATAGTAGATTATAATCTGATTTTAATCAGTTTTTTAAAAGTTGAATTTTGCTACTTTTTTTTAAGCACTTATTTTTTAAACAGTTTTGACCAAGTAAAAGACCATACTATCCCTATCTAATTTTCAATATTTCAAATTTACCTACCTTATACACTTTATTTTCCATCAAAGAAATTTTATTATTATTATTATTATTAAATTTTATTATTATTATTATTGTAAAATAAATTTTAAATTGATATTTAAAAAATTATTTTTATACAATAAATAAACTCATTGATAGTTTGATCATTTTGACAGTTTCTACAGTTAAAAACTGATTATAAGCTGATTTTACAGAAACACTTAACTGATTATAAACTGATTATCAGCTAGTTTACAGAAACGCTTAACTGCTTATTTTTAATCTGATTATAATCTAAAAATTACTTATTCACAATAAGCTGAAGAGCTCCAGTTCTGAGAAACACCCTCTAAATTAATTCCATTATGTTGATAAAATCAGTTAGCTATGCGAAACTATTACTTCAAGTATAACTCTTTAGGGGCCTTTAACCCAATGACATTGTAACTTGTAGTGTCTGAGATCCAGGATCCTCAGTACACTTAACTCCAGTAACAAAAAGTTCGAACCTAATTAATGCTATAATCTGCAATTAAACAAAATCTGTCTCTTTTTTAAAAAAAAAAGATGATTAAACTGTTTCCGAGAAACAAAATGTAAACAGAAAGAAAGCAAACCCTGAAAAAGAACAGAGGAATTATAACAGAATCTTCAAATTTCATTCACTCACAGACAAAAAGCCACTACATGAAACTAGCATCTAAACCTAAAATACAACCAACAATCCCTAAATAAGAGTAAACATTTCACTGCCCTCAAGCACGCTCGCCTCGGATCCTTCTTGCAAGTTGAATATCCTTCGGCATAATCGTAACTCTCTTAGCGTGAATGGCACAAAGATTTGTATCCTCAAAAAGCCCAACGAGGTAAGCCTCCGCAGCCTCTTGAAGAGCCGCCACAGCCGAACTCTGGAACCTCAGATCGGTTTTGAAATCTTGTGCGATTTCACGGACCAACCGCTGGAAGGGAAGCTTTCGGATCAGAAGCTCGGTACTCTTCTGGTACTTTCGGATCTCACGGAGCGCAACAGTTCCGGGTCTGAACCTGTGCGGTTTCTTGACTCCGCCTGTTGCCGGAGCAGACTTTCGGGCTGCCTTGGTTGCAAGCTGCTTTCTAGGAGCTTTTCCTCCAGTGGACTTTCGGGCCGTTTGCTTGGTTCGGGCCATGGTATTCGAAACCGCTTAGAACAAAATAAATTTTCAAATTCGGGTTTGTTGTGTAAATGGTGAGGTTAGAAGCAGGAAAATGAGTTATATTTATAGGAAAGAGAGAAGAATTAGTGGCCGTTGGATGATATCGGTTATCAACAACTAGAGTCGATTCCCCGGTGGATCAATGACGTGGCAAGTTAGATTGGCGGGATTTGAAAAATGAATGCCGCGGGAGATGATGGATCGTGGAGGCTCCTTTTAGTGTTATCGACGGTCATGGTTGAAAATGGGAATATTGTTACGGATCGATGACGTGGCTGATTGTATTCAAAATTCGAGCGCGATTGATAGCGGAAAATGAAAATTAAACATTCGCAACATTTTTAATACAGGTCGTTGTGGGGCTTTTTCTATTATTTTTAAATTTTTTTACAAAATCACCTTTAAAAAATTATTTTCAAAAATACATCATTAAAAAAAATTAAAAACACTTTAAGCAATATATAAAAATACATTATCTATTACTTCAAACAATATTTACTTTAATTTTTTTTAAAAATTTTACTATTAAATAAATATATTTCAATAAAATAATAAAAATTAATATTTAAAATTATATTTTCAAAATATAATATGTATTAATTTTTTTATAAAAAAATTAATTTTAATTTTAAATAAAAATAATACTTGTAAAATTTATATAAAAAAGTAAAATATATAAAATATTAAAAATTATTAAATATATTTTTAAATAAACTTTATATATTATACATATAAAAAATAAAAGGTCAAAAAATTAATTTTATTATATATATGTTATGTGTATGTTATATATATATTTATGTATGTCGTATAGATATCGTGTATTATGTATTTATTATATATATTATGTGTATGTTATGTGAAATTTGTGTATATATAAAATTAAAAAAAGCTTAACTAATATAGGTTGACACAAATAATAAGGGACTTATTGCCTCTTAAGCAAAGTCTTAAATTTTATTTTTGTGAATGAAAAAAAATTTTATTGAAAAAGTTATCTCCTTTAAAATTCGACAGTGCTTAATTCTAAATTAATCGAGTAATATCTTGGATATTAAATGGTTAGCAAAAAAAAATTAAAAAAAAAACTTAATACAATCATGACTCATGTGCTTAGTACATTTTGTTATTTTATCTCTTATTACTTAGCTCCTTGTGCTTGACTATTTGATTAATCAATTGGCCCTTAGTTTAACCCATGCGCATGATGTGCTCTAACATTACATATATGTGGCTGTCATATGGGATAAAAAATTACACATCAATTGAAAGAGAAAAATAATGAATTTTTTATTTTGTAAATCGATTTCTTCCAAATCTGCAATTGCCTTCCTTATTTTAAAAAAATATTCACGCATTAATTTGTTAAACTATAGTCTATAAACACAAACAAAAAGAATAAAACGAAGACTAAAAAGAGGAGGATAATAAAATCAAACTAAAACACTCATAGCAATTTACAACATCCAATAATAACAAAGAATAAAATAGAGACGGAAAAGAGGGGGATAATAAAATTAAACTAAAAACCTCATAACAATTAACAATACCTAATCCATCACCGCTACTCTAGTCTCCAGAATAAGGTCCTCTCTACCTCAATGAATAGGCATAACTTTTACTTTCACAGGATGATAAGCCAGCAATATAATATTTCTCCAAAGTTATGCAGGGTTGAACTCCTGAATGAAACGTTAGCGCTAGTAAAAGTTATGCAGTGGTAAAACCATGCAGCCGAGTAGGGTCCCTCACCCCCCAAACATTGTTTAGTTCTGTCACTGCTCATTTCTACTACATTTTTATATTATTTTTTAGATTTTCAATTTTTTAATTTATTAGGGAAGCATTTTGATCAACAATGCTATAAGAATAACAAAATGTAGAGGTTATTGGGTGACAAAGACACAAGGATAAAAGAAAAAATAGATGCGGCAGCTGCGGTGTTTTTTTTAGATAAAACATATAAATGTGGATATTCATGAGCAATGTAGTATTTATGTAAATTTGACATTTATATATTATTTTTATAATTTTTTTCTTTAAGCTATTCTTATAAATTTCCTTATATTTTAAACTCATTGTTCATCTAGGTTGCGAATAGACAAACTCGATACAATCTAGACAATTTGAGTTTTATTTGATTAAGTTTTGGGCCACACAATCATATTTGATTTATTTTAAATTTGAATCTTGTGTTAATTCAATTATTTTTAGGTCAACACGACTCAACCTAAGTAATTTTTTTTCTAAATGTTCAAAATGGTGTCATTTTATTCATTATAAGTATTTTATATTATGATTAACCTTATAAAACTTATTTTTTCTCTTATTGCATTGCTCATGCTTTCAAGATTTCTCTCTCTTTTTCTGTTTTGTTCAATTTTCTGCACATGGTCTTCCTTCGTCTCAATTTCACTCTCTTTACTATGCTCACTCTCTTTATCATGGTCTCCCTTTGTCTTGATCTCACTCTCAATGCTCTGCACTCACTTTATATGCTCAAGGTCAACTAAAATTAATATCCATATCGATGCACCAAATTGCTCAAGATGACTTCGCATTGAGATTAACTTATGATATTGACATTCTAAACAGGGATGACATGTTTCTACCAAAAGGGCAATTAAGATGCGAAGTTCAAGAGAGCACCAATGTACATCATTATCACATTGATTTACTTTATACCGTTGTGGATAAACAATTTCAGGAGCTCAATGATCATTTTACCAAGACAAACACAAATTTTCTTCTTTGCTTACCAAAAGGGCAATTAAGATGCGAAGTTAAAGGAAAGAAAATCCTGATAAAGGGAGTAATTTCTTTTATTTTTTATATCATTTTTCTGATGAAAATATACAAAACAAAAAAGGATTAAAACTAAAAATATATGTTTAATTGAAAATTTCATTATTTACCTAAATTTTGCTGGCTCAAACATTTTTCTTAGTAATTACAAGTTCCATGTGAAAAGTATATATGATCGCTTTATATGGTGCCTATTTTATCTTTTTAAGAAAAATAAAGATTAAAATGTGATTTGCATTTGATGCAGCAACCATTGCAATTCTAAAAACATAATAGTCTATTCAGGAGTGGAAAATCTAACTCATCTTGAGGTTGTTTCTACAATTCTTAACAAATGCCTAACGGGCATTTTTATTATCTTAGTACCTACAAATTGCATAACTAAGGAATTAAAATGATAAAAATAAGAATCAAAATTGATGACTTGATTCACAAGCAATAAGGAAAATCAATGGTGAATTTATAAAGAAATTACAAGGTGAGGAAGAGGATGATTGTTAACCTTAAGGAGAAGATAAAAGAAGTAATTAGGTTATGGAGTGGAATGATTAGTAGTTGTAGTTGGTTCTTATACATCAATTATTCAAAGAATGAGAACTAATTAACATAGGAGATTGAGGGAAAAAATGAAATGAGAACTAGATGAAAATGGAGATTGAAAACTTGACAATTACTGAGTTAAAGATTCTAGGATTTCATTTATTTGGCTATTAAAAAATAAAAAAAATAGTAAATTTATGCTTTGGAGAGAGAGAGAGAGAGACTCTATGATAGTTGAGGGTAAATTTATAATTTTTTTAAGACTAAATACATATGTAGTTTTTTTTTTGTCCGAAGATAAGAGCTTATCATAGGGATCAATTTCTAAGTTACCAAAATTCCTTATATCGGTCATAGGGACGTTTGACATCCAAAAAATATGACTTTTTGGCATTTCCAGCACCGGATGTCCTTGTCGGTGTTTCTAAGGAAGGCTTAGATAACCCATATTCTGAAGAGACCACTAGCTCCAACCACAAGTTGATAATTGGCATGCAGAGTGTCCAGCTAACCTAAATAATAATTTGTTCTAAGAACACTGAAGTTTTCAAGAGTCCTTGAGCCACTCAACTAAAATAGTGCCAGGAAGATAACAATGATTGCTTAGTTGAGACTTTCTGCTAAAAAAATCCAACTCGTTCTATTTTTCCTAAGCTCCTAAAACACATTATCCCCAAGATTGTCATCACGCCCTCAGTCTTGAGCCCAATTTCGTCTGAGTCCCGTAACCCAACACCTAATCTATATCTATTAGTCTACTTAGATATAGTACCAAGCCACCATTTCAAAAGACACCCTGATGTTTCTATAGGCCCATCTTCCCCACCCAAAAATCCTAAAGTTGAAGAGGATTCTTTCAAGAACTCAAAGCCTGATATGTTTAATCATACTTTGGACCAATCCTTATTACCTAAGCCTAACTTTTATGTGGCCTTTGCCTTTTCAAAAGAATAACTAGGCTTTTAACTTTGGCCCACTTGATCTCTTGATTCTAACAAAGCTTTGTCGAGATGTAAGTTCCTTGCATGCAATAAGGATAGGCTGTTAAAAGGCTCCTTGAATGCTTATTCTGTCTAGGGTAGTAGTAGCTCGCCAATAGCCACCTCTGAACCATGATGACTAAGGATAGACATGTTCATGGTTGGAGGTGAGCCATGACCAATTAGGGCTTCATCGTTCCTTATTCTATCGGTCATATGTTTTTTGTTTTTGTGCTCTTTAGCCATTTCTTTTTGGGGAGCTGTATTTACTTGAGGGAATGTAGAGTTTGCTATGGTTCTTTGTTGTCTTTAGCCATCCCCGGCATTGCTTGGTCCATAGCCCTCTTATTTTTTTTGTCTTTCAGGTCAGAAGCTGTTCAATCATCCCTTTTGGCAAGATCTTTTATGTTTTGAGGTCCTTTTTTAAACCTTATGGTGTTCCCTCTCTTGGTCTATAGCCCTCTTATGGAGATTCTCTATAGGCAACTCCTCATGGTTTTCTAGCCTAACCTCCCTCTTATGTAAGGTCCCCTGTGTTTTAGTTTTTCTATGATTTTGACTGTAAAGCTTCTCTCCCCCATATTTGTAATGTCCTATCCCTTCACGTTCTCCCTTACCATGAAAGAGCTTATGTATTTTGAGGCTGTTGTTTAATATATCTTCTTTCCATTAATAAAAAAAACTAAATAATATTTTTAAAATATTAGAATATGATAAAATTGAGGTAATGATAGTTTTTTTTTACAACAATTGCTATCAAATATCAAATGGTGAAATCAATAACGTGAATTTAATAACCTATCATTCATTTCGTACATATTATTAATATATTTATAATGACATATTGATAATCTTATTAAATATTAATATATATTGATAAAATGGTATCAAATATTTAATAATATTATAATAATTTAATAATTATAAAATTTTTACATATTAGATAATAGTATTATTAATTTTTATTATATTAATTTTTTTATTTTAACATTATGATTCAGATATTATTAAAAATAGTTATTTCTAATAATAAATTAATAAAAATATATATGAGAATAAAGTCTCATATTAAATAAATACGAAATATGTGAGTGTTTAATATAGAAATAAACTCTTCGTCTTAACATTTAATTTTTGAGATTGACTCTCCTATAAGTATATGCACTCCCAATATTTTTACATAATAAGCATATATATGAGAATAAAGTCCCACGATGAATAAATATAAAATATGTGAATGAGTAATATAAAAATAGGCTCTTAACTCTCTTAAATTTATATTAAAAAATTGATCATAAATCTCAGAAACATTTTTGCTTACATTTTCTAATTGAAAGAGAAAAATTATAATATTTATAAAATGATAAAAGTCTATTTATGTATCTTTATAATTTTTCGTCTAAAATCTTTCTTGCATTAAATGTATTATATACTTATAAATATATAAAATTTACTTGAATTTCAATTTCAAGGTAATGAATTTTATTTTTTAAAAAATTAATAATTTTGATAATTTCTTTTAATTAACGAATTTCCTAATCAATTAAAAAATATATTAATATATTATATATATCTTATTATAAATATTTGTATAATATATGTGGAAATTTTTAATATTATGTGGATTTAAATATATAACACTATATTTTATATATTAATTATATTAATATATAAATATTTCTTTATTTAAAATAGTATAAATCATGCTACGAATAAATTTATCTGCATAAATTTATTAATATGTGATATGATATACTACTGTATGATATAATACTATAAGCAGTGTTTATCATATTTGGATAAATTATATGATACAGTATGGTTAATTAAGTTATTTTTGTTTAATTTGATAGTATGATATATTTGCAGAAATATTAAAATAACCAAAATATCCTCAAACTGAAATTTATATTAATTTTAATTAAAATTTAGGTAAAATAATATAAAATTTATTTTTATACTCAATAATCGATTTTAATTTTTTATAGTCAATAAGTAATTTTAATTTTAATTTTTTATAATTAATAATTAATTTAAATTTAAATTTTTATAGTTAATAATTAATTTCATTTTTATTTTATAATTAATAACTAATTTAAATTAAAGGCATAAAAAATAAATATTGCAAATAAAAAAATATAAGTTAAAATGAAATTTGTAATATAATAAAAATAATGAGGGTAGTTTTGAAATATAAAATCAAGAAACCATAATAATCCACTAATTTGATAGTTTAAAAAGTTAAAAAAAATGATGATTTTTAAATCATCAACAAACTATGTTAAACTATACCATGAGTATTGAATTAAAACAAACAACTTATTGATCAAGTATTAGGAGTTGCAATGGCGCCATCTAATGGCTGATAGAGAACAAACACATTTCACATGTATTGCCCAATTTTTTTAACTATATAAATGCAGTACCCAATTAGAAAGTTAGAAACTAAAATTTTATAAGAATTAAATTATAATTAAATAAAATTATATTATATTATAATTATATTATTATATTTATAATGAACATGTTTGAAAATATATTATTGATATATGCATATATTTTTGGTTAAAAACCATTTAAAAATATTTTCAAAATAGAAAAATTGAATTAAATGATTATACTATTTAAAATCTAAAATACACCATTTAAATCGGTGGCGTATCTCATGTATTTTATATGGGGTTTGTGGACTCCAAATAATTTTAACACAAATAAAATACATGATTTTCTACAAACTTACATAAAAAATCACTTTGTTTACCAAAAAAGGGCAAAAGAAAATATATTTACAAATATAAAAACACGCTATAAAAACGTCTAAACCACGACATCGTTATCTTCTTCTTCATCGTCATCATCACCACAGCATTATCATCGTCGTCGTCCTCACCGTCATCGTCCTTTTCTTATTCTTCTTCATCATCATCAATGGACAATTAACAACAAAAAATCGAAACTCATAAAAGTATTAAAAAAAGGAAAAAATCAATATAAAAGACCAAGAAAGACCATATCATAAACAAATCTTCAAAATATTTTTTTCATAAAAAATCTTCGTCATTTTCTTCGTCAACATCAGAATAAATAATAAGATTCATAAATATATATATATATAATCAATTGAAGCTTAAAATTCTTACATGCAATCAGATATAAAAATTTTACTTCGAATACAAAAAAATTGATATCAAAAGCAAATTGAAAAAAAAATATTGCATACAATTAAATCTAAACCCTACTTCAAAAATAAATATACAATAAAAAAAGATATGAAAAATAAAAAATTCAAAAATATAAAATAAAAAGTATTAATGAATTATATATATTTTGTATATGTTAGAAAAATATATAATAAAAATTTAAAAAATATTAATGTTATCATGTAAATATTTGATAGATATTTAGTAAATATTTTATTAATATTTGGCAAGTGATGTGTATATGTTAAGTTTTTATTATTTAAATTATATTATGTTATGTAGACGGTGTATGGATGTTAAAAGAATATAAAATAAAAGTAAAAAAAAAAATAATGCAGATGTTGATAAATATTACGTGTATGCTAAGGTTTTTATTATATATGTTGTGTCTATGTTATTTAGATATTGTATGTATATTGTGTGAATATAATTACAAAAATTAAATAAATTATATATATATTTAATAGATGTTTTGTGTATATTTAATAAATGTAGCGTATATGTTGTATGTTTATGAAAATATAACATAAAAAATATTTCTAATAAAAATCATAAAAATCAAAAACAAACAAAATAGAAAAAATAAAAAACAACCTAAAAAATGGACATGAGATAATATTAACATCCGTTAACGGTAGTGCATAAGTGAAAAAAAAAGATATAACAAAACTAAAATTGAAAAAGAGAGAGAGCTATATTTGAAAAAAAAAATATGACAGTAGATTTGAAAAAAGAAATTGAAAGAGGAATAAATAATATAAATTTCTCTAAAATAGAGTTGGTGTACTTTTGATCATTGGACCTCAGCTAAAGAAAATAAAATTGAATCCCAATTAAAGAAAATTGAACTCCAAATAGAGAAAAAGTGAAAAAATTAGACTAAATTAATCTATATTTATTAAAAATACAATGCATACAACCTTAAATTTCATTTATTAATTAGACCTAATTAGTCTAAAAAAAGATTTTATTAAATGATAAAATTTTTTTATCATTCAACAAAAAATAACATTCTCACCTTCTATCTTCTGTTGCAGTGCTTTGCAAGATAAAAATGCTATTAACGTGTTTATTTTTTAGTTTTTATTATATTTATATATAAATATTCTACTATTTTATTTTTAATATTTAAATTTAATGTATAGACTCAATTAGTATTTTTATGGATTCACCATTGATTGAAATTGATATTTTTCATTTAAATTAAATTTGAGTTCCATGTAAAAAATAAAATAGAAAAATATTTGTAATTTTTTATTTGCTCCAAAAAATAAAATTCAAATGAATTATCATTTTAAAATTTATTCAAAAATTAAGCCACCTAAACTTTTTCATTGATCAGTTAAAAAATAAACTTTTCAATAATCAAGATCTTGTTCATTTATATTATAAGTTTTAGTTTTTTATTTTTTAAAATTAAAAATTATTTTTAATTTTTATTCTACATTTTTTAAAAATTATATTATAATTTTTTATTATACATAAATAAATATATATTTTATTTCTCTATTAGAAAAATTATACTAATTATTTTAATGATATATTGTAATATTAAGTAGATATTATAGATAATTATTAAAATAAAATAATTAAAAATTTAAAATAAAAATTTAGAAAAAGGTAAATTTTTTATTTTATAATTAAATTTATAAAAAGAATAAATTATATGCATAAAATAAAAAATAATATATATAGAAAAAAAATTTTATTGATATAAATTTTTCTCAAAATTAGAATTCTAAATTCATATTTATAGTGTCTGAGCTGCAAAATAATCCAATGTTTTTCTTCTCTTAATATTTCTTTGACCTTTCGCCAATTCACAGTCGCAGCAGCCATTTTTTTTCTTCTTCATCAAGGAACATATTCTTGATAGCCCGCCATTAAAACAGTTCATTTCTTCGATGTGATGCATTACAGAAGCTAATTGATTGTTCGTTTCAGTTTTTGCCAAAAGTCTGCAGAATCAGATCTCAGATTGTTCAAGAAAAGGTTGGTTATTATGGTGCCGCCGCTATTGAAGCTCGGGACGTTAGCCGTTAAAACGCTAAGCAAACCACTCGCTAGTAAGCTCAAGCAACAGGCTGCTTTGCACCCTAAGTTCCGACAGTTCATAGTCAACATCGCCCAAGTACTGAACTTCTCATCTGCATTTTATCACATTTTACTAGTTCTTTTTTGGTTACTTCTTTTTCACATTAAATTAGAAAAATGTTAATTTCTAGTCACCAATTATGTTAATTTCTAATCACCAATTATGATCTCAATTGTGATAATTGCAATCAGGCAAAACCACAGATTGACGACGAGAATGCAAAGGCGAATTTATAGTCATGCAACAGATGTTGAGATACGCCCTTTGAATAAGGAGAAAGGTGTTCAGGCTGCTGTTGACCTCATTGGGGAAGTCTTTGTTTTCACGGTAATATTCTCTTGAATTTCTGTAATTTGACTGATTTCATGATAATGAAGCTATTTGCTTTTCCTGATTTATTATGTCTTTTGTGCCTGTTTTATTTGTGTCTGTACAAGTTATATTTTTCCCTCTATGCATTTTTTTTGTTATGTGCTAGTTGATGCTTTATTTTCCCTATCTTCTGCCAATATAGTTTCAGATAGAAACACACGATTGCTAAAGCGAATTTGTAGCCTTGAACATCTTAATAGGCTAACTGAACTAGGTAAATTCAGCAGTGCGTACTTGTGAACAATTAAAGTATCTTCAAGTCATAATCCTGTGGAATTTTAGAATATATGATAGATATCAATTGGGAATTACCACTATTTTAGATTGGGGCTTCCAATTACTCTTCAAGAGCTTAATTCCTCATCACATTGCTTATCCTTGGTGTGGATGAACTTTACATGACTTTAACCTTTGAGATTTTCACACTTATGTTAAATTGGAGAGGTGTGTTTTTTGTCCGTGAGAGTGTCATATGTAAAATTACATCTACCTAATTTAGCATCCAGGAGTGGCTTTGTCTTGTGGTGAAGATTATTTCTGGCTTGGATCCTCAAATCTTCTATATTGGGTGAAGCAGATGTTTAGTTGGACTACCAGATTGGTAATTGAACCTCAAGACTACCAGATTGGTGATTGAACCTCAAGCTTAACCAATTTATGAGATGAAATTTGAAAGCAGCAATCTGATTTTGTTCTTTCCTGTGGGATCTTGTTATTATTTTTCATTGTTGAACCAGGAAGCACATACTGCATTTCTAACAAGTTTTGCGATTGAGAATATCTGTGAAAGTAGTGAATTGTCGCCACGGCTTATCACATTGGAGTGACTCAGCTAACTGCACAAGCTCCTGAAGTTCCAAGCTAGAACTATGTTGTTTAAACTGGAGCTCCCAATGTTTACTGAATGGGATACCTACAGTATAATATAAAAAGCTACTCTGTTTCAGCAGAAATTGATATAGTATAGTACCATTATCATGATGACAGCAATGGAAAGCAAAGGCACAAATAATAGGCACCGAGGTCGGTGACTACCTACAGAAGCTTGCAGTGGCATTTACTGTATGATATTTGTGCTGTATGATATTTGTGCCTTTGATAGGTGGAATATATGTGACAATGAGTTTGATTCTTCATCTATTTGCTTTATGCGTTTCATTCATTATGAACAAAAAAAATGAAGCATTAAATATGTTTGTTCCCCTCAATCATGTTTGAAGAAGTCTGTTTTAAAAATTACTTAGGTGCCAGTTATTATACATGTATAGGTGGCGGGAGCTGTTGTGATATTTGAGGTGCAAAGAAGTGCTAAATCAAAAGCCAAAAAGGAGGAAAAGCGCAGGCAAGAGTTGGAGGTAAATATATTGTCTATTTCTAACATTGAGTCCTTCCTTAAGCAGCATTAACACAGTACTAGGTTATTGTGTCCCTTATTTCCATGACAGTAACAACTGAAGTTTTTCTAAGCCTGGCACATCTCCATGCAGAAGTATTTTGACAAGCTTCTTGAATTATCATTTGAGATGCTATGTTCTATATATTTTCTATGTCATAGTTAATAACTGCTGTGAAGCATATAAATCTTTCTTTTTATTCCATTGTCCTTTTCCTTTTGCTATGATTTTTTTTGTTTAACTCTAGTTATTAGGGAAAAATAGTTCTCTGAACTAAACAAGGATTAATTCATTCTTCTTAATTACAAGATTAAATCTAATTAATATTTGAGTCTGCAAGGCATACAAAGTCCCAAATGAAAAGTTCCATTGGCTGTGAACAATATCAGTAAAAAATATAGATTCTTACCCACTGCTGAAATGAAAGAAAATAAGTTGTACATATTTATCTCTGCTTGAATGAGATCCTACAAGTATACATGTTTCCAATTTAACTGTTTTTACAAAAATATTAGAATTGCATCACTCATGATTTTTGAGGGGGTGACTTAGCTGCAGGGATTGTTGCTTTATTTTTTCCCCTGTGCTGCAGCTGCTGCTCTTTTGTCTTTTGAACCCCTAAAAGATGATATGTAAAGAACATACATAATTTTATTACCTCACATTTCAATCTATGAAATGGTGCTTGGATATCAATTAGTCACTGCTGTCATTTTCATAAAGATGTGATGATGCGGAACCCATGGATCAAATATTACATCTAGAACCCCACATTCACATCTAGCATAGAATCTTAGAACTCAAAACAAATCCTCCCTACCAAACCCACAACTAACCTGTAATTGAGAACTTGGGTGATTGGGATGAAGAAATGAATTGATTTAAACGCCACAAGTCAGACTTGATAAGTTAGAACCAATTCTTCATGCAACAAGAATAAGAAGAAAACCTCTCAAACTTGAAAACACTTAGATTACAATGATAACAATCTGCCAATTCGTAGTCCCCCTCTTTAGTTCTTTTTTCCCTCCCTATATAGTTGGAAAAGAAGAACTAATGGCTTAAAAGTCTAGGTTTACATGTATCTAGTCATAATAGCATTAATTATTCATCCACATCAATAATATAACCTAAATTACTGCCCATAATTCTGACCACATTGATGGGCAGATTCTACATGCATTTTGATATTGGTTCACATGTGTCTAGTCACACTAGCACTAAACCACATCAATATTATATTCCAAATTCGTGCTACTGCCCATCACCATACTTATGGGCAGATTCTTCATGCTTCTTGGTGAGTTTTTGATTTTCTCTTCATGATCCATCATATTCAGTATAAGTTGGTCTCCCTTTTCATTAATCCACCTTTGAATGAAGTGTTGGAACAAATGTTGGAGTTTCTTTGATTGTGATCTTGTGATTGGTCCACTTGGCATAATGATATCATCAACATATTTGCTGCCTTGTGTAGATTTATCAAGCTTGCTTATAGTTTCCTCATCATGTGAGATCAAAAACATAAAACTTTTTGCCATTTTAACTTGTCCTGGGTTTTAATAGATAACTTAAGTAATTTTCTTTCCTTCTATTTTTGAGAAGGAAGATGTATATTTTTCATGATAAAAAAGGTGGGTTTATCCGTTTATGCTGGTTTAGAAATTGTTGATGATTTTTGTTTCATGGAGAGGTTTAATGGTTAGAATTACATCAACAAATAATTATCACTAACAAATAATTATCTTGTAGCCCATTCTTTGCATATTTGAAAGAAGTTCATTGTTCATTTATTATATATTCCTCATGGATCCTGTAAATCACCTGTTTTTAGGAAATGAGGCAAAGAGATGAAAAACTTGCCAGAGAAGTGGAATTTCTTAGACAGAAACTTGAGGAAATCGAGCAGCTTGCCAAGGGACGAGGACTTGGTGGTATTCTTAACTTCTAACATTTCAACACAGAAGAGGGAAAGGAGGCATGACCATCTTAATATAACTGCAATTCATCAATAAAATACAATCTTATTATAAAATTTCTTATTCATCAAAGAGTTCTGATTCACCTGGTGAAGCTTCATTCTGTTTGATTCTTTTTTGAGTTGGTTCTTGAATTGCATCCTGGCTTCAATTGCTTCTGATGAAAAAATTACTGTTAAACTAAGAGTTTTGTTTGAAAGAATTTATGTATAGATGATGATTTAATGATGTATTCTAATTAGGAAAGAAAAAAGGCCAATGCCAGTTATTAACTCAATGATGAAAGGCTAATTGTTGAAACATGCAGTGCTTTATATTTATAAAATGTCTCGTGGCCGTTATCTGGCAATAAAATCCAATTTACTTAACTAATTTTTCCTGCCAAATACTGTTTCTGTATTTATCCGTGCTGTCTCTATCTTGATCTCTCATTCTCTCTCAGATGTGCGCACACGTACATCACCAAATAAATATTCATACATTCACATCCCTCAAGTGTGGTTAGGGTCTCAAATGTTGTTTTATAACTTAGCTTTATGCATTTATCCATGCTAGTACCGAATCTTGATATTAAATTCTTGTATCAAGTTAACCTTTTTGTAGTAGCTGTTAAATAGCATGGCAACAGGATACCTCTTTTGAATCTTGGGTTTGAATCTTGATACCTTCAATGCAAATGAAAAGTAATAGTTTCTGAACTTTTTTATGAGTTCTGCACATTTGTGTTGGGCTGCTATTAGGACCACAATGCTAGCAAGTCTGCCATGTGAGAAAATGTGTAGAGCACGGATGTTTTTACACTCGGTATTGACTTGTTTCTTTTTATTAGAACTTCTGGTGCTGGAGATGAACTTTTGGGTATGAGTCTTAACCCCCCATAGTCCGATACTCTCGATGAAACATAATTAACTAGTGTTTTGAATTGTACATGCTATTAGGCTTAAGCATGTGAAAGAACGGTTGTTAGGATTGTGGATTCTTAAAATGCACAGTGTGTTTTCCTATCAACCTCAATTTTTTGTTCAATGGTAAATAGACTTTATAGCAGAGATTTCTTTTGAAGGTTTGAGTCTTTACAGTGTCACTTTTAGAGAAAAATATCCAAGAAATGTATATTTTGGATATTTTTTAGACTTTTTCTTTGAAATTCATGACTTGATGAGCTTGTTCCTTATGAATTGATCTAAAGGAGGAACTTTGAAATTTTAATAGCGGAGTATGGTTGTCATCTAGTCTGGAATTGTGAGGATAAATTCCATTGTTTTTAAGATTAATATGAATACAGTATAAAGGCTAATGGTTTACAAGTCAAGTCTTCAGTCTTCTTTTTTCCTTTCTTTTATTGCAAGGTAGAAATCTGCTCCACTGTATCACTTTAAGTGTTTAGCTTTTCAATACAACAAATAACAAATGATGACCTAAATGGATTGTTTCTTTAAAATCTTTATTAAGACCCTAAATCACCAAGCTAAGTTTTAATTGTAGGCTCTTAATTAATTCCTTATTAATGAAGGTTAGTAGTAGTGTTTACTTGGATAAGCCATTTTGTTTCTTCAAGCATTGGACCGACCTAATAAAGATGCTGGTTGTCTGCAGTAGTCGATTACACAGTAGTGTGTAAGCACCTTAATAAAAAGGTATTCTATCTCGAACAGGAATCAAATAGGAATCTAAAGAGTGATAGTGGAACTTCCCCTTTATGCCTTTCTTACTCTACTCCTCTTTCTCTTTCTACTTCTCAATTAGACTTGTTTATGTTGAATTATTCCACAGTAAATTTTTTTTTTGTTTCATAAATTGGGATTAAAAATTCAATTCTGAACTTATCCATTCTCGATCATCAATATCATTATTTTTTATATTTCAAATAGTTATAAAATACATAGAAAAATAAATTAAATATTAAACTTATTTTTATCCTAATTTACAAAGACAAGTCCGAGTAATTGCTGACCATTGTGGTCGTTGGTTTGTGCTATTATTGATTAATAAAGTAATACGTTGAAATTTGGGTCTATCTGTAGTTGTCTTATTGTGTGTACGAAAATATATAAAATCAAAGTCATCCGTCTCATCAATTGCCATTGCCAATCTACTTTTTGGCGAAGGACTTTGTCAAGGATTTGCTATTATTATTATTATTTTTTTTTTTTAATTTTTGTATTAAACGCACAGTGCTTTTATCAAAGCTGCACTTTCCATGCTTTAGCTGCTTAAGAAAATGGACAAAAAAAAACAAGAAAAATAAATAGAAAGGGAAAAAGGGTAAAAGAAATAGAAATACACATTTCATGGATGTTCGATTAATTAATTTATTAAATTGATTAGTTAATTAAATTAATTTATTTAAAATTTTTTAATTAAATTGATTAATTTTTAATTTTAATCTATTCTATTAATTAATTAAAATAAATTTACTAATTCAATTAATTAATTTTTTTAATTTTATAATAAAAAATTAATATAGTTAAGTGATTAAATATAATTTATTAAAAAAATTAAAAATAATTTTATTTTGTAATAAAAATTTATATTTATAGTAAAAATAATTAAAAAATTAAATAAAAAATAATAATTAAAATTTTTTTAAAATTTTAATTAATGGTTAATTGAAAAAAAAAGGAAAAATAAAATGTACATTTTATTATCTAAAAAGAAAAAAATTAATTTTTTTAATTTTTTTAAAAATTCTTTATTGTTTTGAGAATAATTTTATTAGACTAAATGTATATCTCTAAATATTATATATTAGATGTATTTTTTTCAAAGAGTATTGTTGATATTGAAAATTGCAAAGTGAAAGAATTTGAAAGAAATAGTATACATTTTTAAAAATAATTTTTTTTTGAAGAAATAAAAAAAAAGTAAATGGTGTTTGTGCAGCTGCGCCTAATCCAACAAGAAAAATCGTTCCGGCCATATCCTCCAACTAATTCCAATAGAATTCCAAAATTATTCTCACTAAATACAAATACAGAAACTAAAACTTTAGGGGTAAACATGTCAATCAGTATTAGAGATTGAAAAGGTAAAAGACGTGAAAAGAGAGGGCAAACTGTAAAACCAAATATCCCCACGATAATAGGCTACCTAATTAACTTTTGCTTTCGCTCAGTGAACAGCGGACAGCAGAAGAGAGAGAGAGAGAGAGGGATTTATAGAGAAATTAAAAAAAAAAAATTCTCACAATTAACACACAAACTAACTTTCACTCTCTCATTTTTTTTCTTTTTTAATCTTTCAAAAAGAAAGTTCTGTTTGGAAATTAAGAATTACAAAAAAAAAAAAAAAAACACTTTGAGAGGTAACAAGCATCTCTGCCTTTTGGTTCTCGAATATTTACTTTCTTTCTCTCTTTGCAACCTCGCCGCACTTTCCCTTTCTTTCTCTTTCTCTCTGGAGCTCCAAATTGAAAGTTGAAATCCTCTGTGAGTTTTTGCTTCTGTGTTTAATTTATTATTATTGTTATTTTTTTTTGTTAAGCATGCCCAACTCGTCCTGAGCAAGATTAGATGAAATTTTGTAATCGTTATCTGGTTTATTTTTTAATCTTAATTTCGTACGTATATTGAGTGATTATATTTGGAATTATGATAGTTATGCTGATGTGTTGATTGTCTTTGATTTATTATTTTTTTAAAGTTTATCTGCTTAAAAATTTGTCTTAATTTCAGTTTATTATTGCCATTTTCACTGTAAAAATTCTGTTTCTATGGTTTAAGCTTTGTTAGAAAATTATTTTGGTACATTATTTGAGTGAAATTTGGTTCCGTCTTTTCAGAGACTGTAGAGAATGGGGAAGGGTTCAAAAATAAATTGTAAGTCGGCATCTCATAAGCTTTTCAAGGACAAGGCCAAGAATCGTGTGGATGATCTGCAAGGAATGTTCATGGATCTGCAGTTTGCTAGGAAAGAGAGCCGTACTATTGATGTGGCTATTCTTGAGGAGCAAGTTCACCAGATGCTTCGTGAATGGAAATCAGAACTCAATGAACCCTCTCCAGCTTCTTCGTTGCAACAAGTTAGCATTGAATAATTTTAATCCCATTTTGCGCTCATGTATAATTTTAATCCCATTTTAATGACATGAACGTGTATATGTGAAAAATATGTTTGTTTGTATTTGTATGTTTATTGTAATTTAGAATGCATAAGTTTGTGATTGTGACAAATGTGTTTCTAGAATTAAGAGTTATAATACTGAAACTCTGATCTTTGTTGGATTATATGTAGGGTGCAAGTCTTGGGTCGTTCTCGTCAGATATATGCAGATTGTTGCAGCTTTGTGAGGAGGAAGATGATGCCACTAGTGCATTAGCTGCACCAAAGCCCGAGCCTAATGATCAAAGTTTGCATGTTGGGGATGGAGTGGTCTTCCATGAGGTGGGTCTTTTACTCAATGTTCTGAATCATTTATTATTTAGTTTTGGAGTTCTTGCATTTGATTGTTGTCATTTAGGATGCATTGGACTTTTGAAGCAGAAAGGCCTGCGTTATATTCCTCCTGTATTAGATCTCAAGACAGGCTTATGTACTGCATTATTTTTTTCTTAATGGTTATGTTAACACGAATTTTGTTTCTTCCTCTATGATTGTTGAGGAGATCTCTCGACGGGGTCAACCCGTTGAACTTGAGCTTGCGAGTGGTTTAAATCAGGAAATGGCAGAAGAAGATTTTGACTTCAAACCAGTCAGACCATGAAAATCCTTTGTTTGACTTTGGTGTAAAACTTTTTGCACTTAACATTGGAATTTGAAGATACCAAGCTTGTCATTTGACTGTGAGAAGAAGTTATAGGATAGTTGAGACATGCCACAGCATGGATGCTACACCCATCGTTCTGTGGAGGCAGAGTCAAACCGTGGCCCTGCTGAGCAATGTTTGTTTGGAAAAAACTAGTAAAAGTTATGGTCTAGGAAGCATTTAGATGGTGTAGGTGCAGGAAAGGGGTGGCAAATACAATATAGCTACAAATTAGAATAACACAATTCTACTCTCACTAATTCCCTGCCTGCCTAGGGCTATGATGTGTGGTTGATGGAACCAGTTGACGCCCTCTAAAAATTTTTTGGTTACACAATTCTACTCTCACTAATTCCCTGCCTTCCGAGGGCTATGATGGGCGGTTGATGGAACCAGTTGACGCCCTCTAAAAAATTTCTTGGTTGCTGAACATGGCATCTTGAATATTGTTCTATCTAGCTTACATTGCATTTATAGTTAGAGGTTCAATGTTTAATGCTTAATAATCTAGGGACTGAGCTATGTTATTGTATCTTGAAATTAATTCATCTTAAGGAAATTGCTCTATAGGTTTAAACCTGAGTTTTTCATTATACTCTGCAGAAAGAAGTTGTTCTTTGGGCCCATTCAGATCATAAAATTTCGATGGTTCCACCAAACCTTGCTGCAATAGCCAACATAAGATTTTGAATTAATCACAATATCCGTGATCTGTCTCTTGATGTTAAGTGGTGTATAGTTTTTCAGTTGTCTTAATTTTCTACCGATTGTGAGGTCCAGATTCATGACTAGCATTCTATATCTATCTTGTTGGTGTTGGTTGTTTTATTTTTCAGTATGTTTAATTATTTTGAGGAGATCTCTTGGAAAATTTGTACATTAAGTGTTTAACTTGGTTATCTTTTGAGAATTTGATAATTTTCTTCATGTTTATAATCTTATTCACAATGGATTGTCTGATTCTGGCCTTAATATATCTTAGAGATATGGTGTGAATCAGGGGCAACAGGACCACAGCTTTGCATTTGTTGATCAGTGCAAAGATTCTCCCTCTGGAGTTCACAATATGGCCATCAGCAGCTTAGAAGGAGCTGCTCAGTTGGACTACCATCAGTATGATTTGTCTCAACATTTTGAGTCAAACTTCTATGCTGGTTTTAATAGCACAGACTTGTGCACTGAGGATGGTATTCCTCATGTTTCTAGCTACCTCCCCAGTATATGTCCTTCACCTTCTGCTTTCTTGGGCCCCAAATGTGCACTTTGGGATTGTCCAAGGCCTGCTCAAGGAGGGTTGGACTGTTGTCAGGACTATTGCAGCAGCTTTCACCATGGTTTAGCATTAAATGAAGGCCCACCGGGAATGGGTCCAATTCTTCGACCTGGGGGTATTGGCTTAAAAGATGGTCTGCTTTTTACTGCTCTAAGTGCAAAGGCACAGGGAAAAAATGTTGGTATCCCAGAATGCGAGGGAGCTGCAACTGCAAAGTCTCCATGGAATGCACCTGGTAAGCTAATTGTTGTTGTTTTATATCTTTCGGTGATCTTTTTTTTACTCTATATTTGAGACATCATATTCTCCAATAATGGATGATACTCGCTCCGAGTTTGTATCTTCAATTATCTTTGATGATTGCAGAGCTCTTTGATCTTTCCGTTCTTGATGGTGAAATGATTAGGGAATGGCTTTTTTTCGATAAGCCACGAAGAGCATTTGAGAGTGGGAATAGAAAGCAAAGGTCATTGCCAGATTACAGCGGGCGTGGTTGGCATGAATCAAGGAAGCAAGTGATGAATGAATTTGGAGGGCTGAAGAGATCTTATTATATGGATCCACAACCACTCAATAATTTTGAGTGGCATCTTTATGAGTATGAGATCAACAAGTGCGATGCTTGTGCTTTGTATAGATTGGAATTGAAAGCTGTTGATGGGAAAAAGGGTGCCAAGGGTAAAATAATAAATGAATCAGTTGCTGATCTGCAAAAGCAGATGCGAAGACTAACTGCTAAGTTTCCTTCTGATAACAAGCGCTCTGTTAAGGGAAGAAGCAAGGTGAATGCTAAGGTTGGTGTGCGAAGTGTTTATTCAGCTCCAAATCGAGTGGCTCCAACAAATGAAACATTTGATTATGAGCTAGGTCCTCCATACGGTTATCTCGTTGAGAATAGGTGATTGTTATGTGACTTAACCAGTATCTTTGGTTCATGTGGGACAAGCTACAATTATTTAGTTTCATTAGCCGAGGCTTCTTGTCTTATTATTGGTAGTCTGGTCTTGAGCTTTTTGTTGTCAATAACAGAAATTCTGGCCCTTTTTTGGCCGTGAATGGTGTATAGTTCATTTTCACACGGGAGTGCTGCCTGCTTTACGACTGGTGGGTGCTGGAGCATTTTCTAACCTGAAGACGAGGGAAAATGGCTGTTTTTCATCAGTCCATTTTTTAACTTATGTCTAGGTGAACATCGGAAACTAATTGGTGTCACCAGAATAGCAAGTGATGGGTGCAAATTATAGAAAAATCATTTTACTGACATAATTTTTCAGGTTTGAAGATTTTATACTAATTCTGTTTCTGGCGTGTTGCTAATGAGAGAGAATCTTTAGATGTAACTTCTTTCTGTTAAGTATACGATATTATCTGCTTAGAAATTTGTAAATAATTACTTCATCGAATTCTGCAGAACTTCTTTGCAATTTCAAGTGCTGATTTGGTTATCCAATGTTATTATACCACATTCCCTTTTTGATGTCCTCCTGACTCGATATGATAAGATTTATAGATTTTGTGGGATTTAATTTCATGTTCATATTATTTGAATTTCACCATTTTCATTTTCAGATATGCTCAAACCTCCCAATCATTTGGGAAATTATTTGTAGAATTTCTAGACTAAAAATACTAGGATTGGAGAGGCTGCGAAATTTGCCAGCCTTCCATGTAAAATTCCCCACGTAGTAGCGAATCCAAATGCAGTTGATTTTGATTTTCTGTTCTTCTAATTTTCAAAAACAAACTCCATAAGAGTTGGAAAACCAGAAGGGTTAAGGTATCAATAATATCATTTCTTCTGCTGCACTTAGCTTAAGAAAGATAAATAAATAATAATGAACTACGTCAAGCGACTCACTGAATTACATCTATAACCGATAGTTATGCATTGATAGCTGCTTCCTTAAGATAGGGCAATTATTTTTCATGGTCCATACTAACATGCAATTACAAACTATTTATCATTTCCCTAAACAACACTATTAATACTGACATATTTATTTATCTGCACCGACTGAACCAGTCCAAGAGGCCAGGACTACTGTAATTCCAAGCTTGAGAAAAGGTAAAAAAATACTAGATATTCTACCCTCGGATTTGAATCTAGGCTTGAGGGCCTTGCCTTCAGACACCATCATCATCAATGTTATTGACCCGTTCACACTCATCAATCCATTCGCTGTATCTGCAATCACGACATTTAGATAAATAAATGAGAGAATGAAAGGGAGGGAGGTGTTGGAAGGGGAGATGGTTGATTGTTCCAGATTGGTTGCACTTACACATCTATTGGTTCAGTTAAAGCTGCCAAAACAAAGAGAAAATAAAAGAATCAGTGAATGTCATCAGATAATTATGTTTTAGCAAATAGTAATCGGCTAACAATGCTCAAATAGTGATGACTCGAAAAGCCTAATGATCTAAGAGCTTCAGTCCCCACTGTTTCATGAAGATGCTCATACTAACCATGCTTTTCAACTAACCTGTAATTGTGGTGCTAAAACTCTCTTGGCATATTGCACATGCTGCTTCACCAATTAAATTCTTCATATCACTGAATCCAGAAATATGCAGAGTTATTAATACAACTAAATCTTCCATAATCTTTTGGAGTATCTTGTTAATGCAAAATATATTTCTCTTTTCCTCTGCAACTACAAATCAAAATTGTAAGTCTAAAAGAACACCATGGGAGCGCAAAGAGACAGGTTGATATATTGGCACCAACTAAATTAAACAAGAACAAACTTCGAAAGAGTCAGCTTCTTATAAATTATTAAAATACTGGCTACTTAATTATTTCAAGTGGGTTATGCATTCTTTTACAATTAAGCCTCGTAATACAAACATTCATAGTTGATTTGAAACAATGCTTACATTCGGCATTCCACACTTGTACCATGGTTGCAGAAGGGACAACTGAAGACAGTGTCAAGCCTGTCCGTTCTCTTCTTAGGAGGAGGCTTTGCTCTTGACTTCCTCTTTCCCATAGCTCAAATCCTATATATTATAATAACAATATTATTAGCTTAAAAACTAGTTGAAATTACATACATATTTTCACACTCATTGAGGCATATCTAAGGTGGAAAATTCTTGCTTTATTAAAAACTATAAAACAAGGTGCATCATTCAATTATATATATATATATATATATTTAAAATTGTTCCCACAACAAAACATGCGGTGCAACAATATTTTCTTTTGCTTTCGTTTTCTCGGAAACCAAACAGAATATCTTTTTGCAAAAAAGTTAAATTTACCATCACTCAGATCACCATCAAAAAGAAAACTCCTAAAAACGCAAAACCAGAAAAAAAAATCATAAATGGGTAAAAAATGACCAGAATGAAAAAAAGTGGAATCTTAAAATAAGAATTATAAAATAATGTTAAAAGAAAATTCTAAAGTTAAATCATCGCGTTAATTGTTAAATACATATTGATCACACATATAAACCAAAATAAAACATAAAGGTATCAGTGAAAACGATCAGAAAAAAGAAATCCAGATCTCCAAATAAATCATAAAAGAAAATTAGAAAAGAATAGTTTTTGGAACTTACCGGTAAGTGCTTGTGGTTGGCGAGCAAGGTTGAAAGTTGAAAGGTAGGCTTTTTATTTTGCAGATAAACAAAAGCATGGTGGCATTGGCACCTGGCAGTGCAATATGTTGAATTTTTGCTGTTTCGGAAATTAGTTTTTGACTTTCTTTTCTTCAAAATTAATATTAATATTTTTTTAATTAAACAATTTAATCTTTATTATATAAGCTAATTATTGAATAAAACAAAGAGAATGATAAATTAAATTAAAACAAAACAGAATTTAACCCTAAAAAATCTTATAGCATGATTTTTAAGAACTTCAGACATAAATAATAATTACCTAATATTTATTTAATTCTTCTGTTAGACTTTTCAGTTGATCTGGTTGCACCGTTTTATATAATGCCACGAACAAATTATATAAAATAAAATAAAAAATTATAAGCTCTCCTATTAAAAGGTAATTATTTTTTTATTTTAACTGTTTAATTTTATGCTTAATTTAAATATCTCTCAAATTTTTTTCATATAAAATTAAATTATAATTAAATAAATTAATATTTTATAATTAAATACGATAATATAATTTTTTAATAAAATATAATTTTAATAATTAAAATTTTGGTTCATATGCCAAAAGGATAATAAATATTTTATTGTATTTTTTTTAAAAATATTACTTTTTAACATTTTTAATTTTAAAAATTAAAAAATAATATATTAAAAATTTTCTTAAAAATATAATGATTATTATTCTACATTATTTTCTTAAAACAAGTAGAAATTATGCAATACATCTTATTTTTTTTAATTTTATTTCGAAAATTCTTTTAATTTTTAAAAGATTTTAAAAATAAATTTAATTAATATATAAATGTATAATTTTTTTTGGTCAATTCAAGAATGTATATATATATTTTTATAAATATTTCGTACAAGGTCCTTGCCAATGAGCACCTCGTTTTCAGAGTTCACAACCCCCCAAAACCCTCATCTATCATCAAAATCTCAAAAATAAATGGCTCTTCAATCCTGCTCTCTCCTATCACCTGCTTTTCTTTTGTCTCCGCGATCTAATTTTCTCTCATTTGCAACAACAATTTCTACATTTTCCATTCCAAAATTGCCTTTCTCTAATCCAAGAAATTCCCTCCCCGTCCTCTTCTGCACTTCTCCAAAACCCATGCAGCAACAGCAACAAGAAGAAGCATTTCTTCAATTTGTAGCTGATTCTAATGAAAAGACCCTACCTTGTGTTCGAACATTCGAGAATGACTTGGCTCGGCTCAGTTTAGTTGGTGCTGTCGGCTTCGAGCAAGCTCTCACTGCAGCCGCAGCCGATGGAGGCCAGACTGCTACTGAGCATATTGATTCCGGCTTTCCTGCAATGGTCGTTGAGACTGTTTTCCCCGGGCCGGGAGACGAGCACGCCACCATCTCTACTCGATTGGTCAGTTTTGTTCTGAAGTATTTTGAGCTTTTTTTTATGCGTATATCTCCATATAGATTATTCAATTCCGTGTTTATAATATCGTTGGAAGCCTTTTAATCAATGGCAATTGCTTTATACAGTTTTTACCTGCTAAGAAAGTTAAAGAAAAAGCAAAGAAGCTCAGAAAGTCTTTCTCGGAAAGTATTCTACCGGGGACTACATCTCAAAACATACTTGCCATGACTTTTAGACAAGTAGTTTTGCAACAGCTGTGGAACTTTGAACTTGTAGTGTTTAGGCCTGGCACTGAAAGAAATATGGAGGATCTTGAAAACTCAAGAGAGGTTGGACACCCTTTCCATGATCTTTCTTATCTCATGCCTTATGTTCATCTTGATACCTACATCACGCTGTTGTGTGATATCATATGAATATGTCTGCCCTGCAGGTGCCACTTGATACTGATACGTTCAGTTCTCTTATGCATTTCGTATCAGCAGGTTCCTGCATCTTTCATTCTCAGCTCATCAGATGATCAGGTCATCTCTGTGCTTGCTGAAGCTGTTTGCATGGCTGCTCTTCAAAACACTGAAAGGGATTTTCTTGATTATTTTTTGGGGAAAACTTCTAATGGTGTCTTTCGCTGGTTTCAAAAGCCTAACAAGATTGCTTCCAAAGATTCCTCTGTCGTCATTTATAAATATTTTGAAGATGAAATAGTAGAAAATGCCAAGAGCTTGTTAGAAAATTTTAATTCAACCAAAGGAAGTTTTAAGGGAATAAAAATGAGGCACAAGTACAATTGGTGGACACCAGTGGCACGCTCTAAGTTGGAAAAAATTGGTGGGCCTGACTTCAGTGCTTGGATAAGTGAGTATGCACCAGCTTATAGGCTACAAATTGATGCTAAGAAAGTTCAGGATGTAAAAGTTGAAGGCTGGAGAAGAACTGCAGAGAATAGGTGGGAAGTTCTTTTGACCCACTCCCAAATGGTACTCTATTCTTTCCTTTTTGGCTGTTAATGGCGCACACTCTTTCATTTTGTGGTTTATGTTTAGCTGTAAGATGTTACTTAACTATGGTTGTGTTGTAGTCTGATTCTTTTTAGTTGAGTTTTCATTTCAAAAAATAGAAGCCTTTGGCTATTGCTGTCTATGTGATAGGATGCCCAAGTAAGACAAGTTTTGTCTTCCTTGTTATGGCACTGTATGACTTTTAATAGTTTGAAGAGCCTGATGGCTGGATCTGCTTTGTTATCGTGTTTTATTTACTTTACCATGTTGTATGTGGTTAAGGTTAATGCATTTTCTTTCTTAGTTTAGTTTATTTTATTCTGTAGGCTGGACTTGCTGAAATGCTAGATATGTACTATGAAGACATTTACTCATTGCCTGATAAAGAGCTATCATGTCGTTCCATTGCTAATTTCACCAACCTTTCCAACAAAAAGGTATACAGGTGGATCTTGTTTGTGTCCTTTTTATTTTATTTTTCTGGTTTTGTTTGCTAAAATTTTCTCTTCAAAGGTTCAACCATGATATATGTACAAGGAGAAAAACAGAAATGATTTAGAGGAAAGACAAGAAAAATAGCAGTCAAAAGAAAGAAAAACATTATAATGCTATTTTCTGGAGAGACTGGTGCATATTTGGATGACAATTCACATTCTTGCTTGATGAATATTCATCATGTCGCTTTTGATTCAGAAACTGTTTTGCAATTTCAAACTCTGGATGTTAAATTTTAAATTGTAAATTACAAATGAAATCAATTTGATGAGGTCAATGAGTTTGTGAATAGAATATGTATATTTAAGTTATCTTAAACCCTCAACCCGACTGCAGCCAATTTTGGACCTGCTATATGTTTAGTATGACATAGTTCTTTCTTTGGTTTTCTCCTATAGTATCTTTTGCTTAAATCATCTTTTAACTTTTTTGCTTATTTTATAAGTTCTTCTTCTATTTAATAAATGGGAGGCAGTGTAGAAATGTTACAGTTCTCATTTGGCACTTATGGTGATGAATTTGCAACTGATGTCTAATGGTTTTGCAGATTGTGAATTCAGCCTTTTTTTAAGTTTATCTTGGATCAGTTGGTACCGGACTAACTTATTGCACTCTTCACAGAGGAGCTTGTCTTTGCTGAACATATTGTCAGTTACCCTTGCAAGTGGAATTTTTCTAATTGCCATCAGTGCTCTGAGTCAGTTTTTTTCCCCACCTCTATGCAGAGGAGAAATGCACACTCAACGACTTAGTTCTCCTCCATCATCTGAAATTGAGTATGCAGTAAATGAATCTCTGAGCACTGAAAAGGTATACATTTATGGGATATGCATCACAACATTCTTCTCGTTGAACCCACTAATTTAGTATACAATTAAACATGTGTGCATCCTTGCATGTCCGTTAGTGCATGATCTTGGTGTGCAAAGTTCGGTACTATTTTCATTCAGTATTGATGCCTTGAAATGTTTCTGGGCAATATAATAGTAATTACTCTGATTGTTTAGAAGACATGAATTCATAGTTCTTGACTATTTTGTTTTTCCTTCCCAGTTTCTTTCTGTTTTTATGGAACTAATACACATCCTTTATGTGGATAGAAGCAAGAATTTTGCATCCTAATTGTAAAAAAGGTCAAGGATGCATTTGGCTGGCCTGATGATATAATTACAGAAGCAAATAATGGTGCTTGGATTGGAAAAGTTCCAAAATACTTGATAGTGATGGGCGAATCTGATTCCAGTACTGAAGAAAATTCAACAGCTGCTCCCATACAGAAAATTGATGAAGATATGAAATCATCTGTACAGGATATTGCTAGTTATCAGGTAATCCAATTATGTTTTATCCTTTTTTTTTGCATCTTTTCTTTGTGCATTCTAATGCAAGTCAGCTGCATCATCTTGCTGTTACATTATGCTATTGTTAAGAAATATACAGAATAAAGTAATTTACTTTTGATAGAGATTGTTGTAGAACCATCATTGAACACACAGAAACACTTGCATACTCAAACCCGGAAAAATAATATAAAATATAATTGGGCCTTTTTGACTTGTGCAAAAAGGTTGGATATTTGTCATATTAAGAATGACAACCATTAATTTGTTCTATTTGCATTCTATTTATCCTTTCACATTATGGCCGTGGTCTTTTTGAGGGTAATGATTGAATGGATTAAAACACAACTAATTCGACCTAATTAATCTTCTTTTATTTGTGATTGGAATCTAGGTTGTTTTGTCAACTGATGGTAAAATAGTTGGGTTCCAACCTACAAGCCGGATAGGTGTGAATCATTGGGCAGCCAATCCCTTAGCAAGGGAGCTATATGGTGGGCGGAAGCTATCCCCTGGTAAGCATTAGATTTTTTCCCCTTTCTTATTTAATTTTGTTTTACACCTTTAGTTGATAGTTCTATATTTTGGACTTTGGGCAAGCAGGCTTTATTGAACCTGGGCACAAGATTCCGCTTCCAAATGAGTTAGTTGTACTGGAGCTGTTAATGTCAGTTAATTTGGATGCCTACTTTGCATTGGCAAGGCCAATTGCTTGATGCAAGTGAATAATTGCAGCTTTTTGACACTCCATGCAGACGAAGTCTAGAAGGAAAATTTAGATTGCTAGATTAGATCATACTTGGAAGTTTTAATATGGATCACAAGCACCCAAAACTCAAAACTCTAGAGCATTCACTTCAGAGTCCACAGCAAATTTATTCTAAAAACTTGAAGGGCCTCTTCGAGTAATCAGATTCAAAATATCGGTCCTACAAAATGAGATGAATTATTTTGGTTTAGGAAGGCATTTTATGTCCGACTTGCTATGTAATTTAGGATACTTAAAACAAGCTACTAGTATTTTTTTTTCCTTGGCAGTTTTTCTTTTTTCAGGCTTGAAACTTCAAAACACAAAGATGACTATAACCTTGTCAATTTTTATACTGTTTATAATAGCCTGCTTTGTGAAAGTCCTATCAATTTTCAACGACTATTTTACGCATGCCCTTTATTATCTCTTTTTTTGGTAATTCACCCTCTACTTTTTCTGTTCTTTTCTTTCTTGTTTTTCCGAAAGGTCTATTGTCTTTGTATATGCACTTCAAGTTTTTTCATGAAGAAATTATCAAATTTTCAAGCGATCTAGAGAAACTAATTAAACTAACATTTATATTTGTTGCTAAAATTTTCAAGTCTAGAGAGGACTTGAGTGGTAGTTGACTCATTGTCAATTAATCAAACAATTTTGGGGTAAATTTTCCACTAAAATTAGCTTTAGGAAAGCCTGAGCCAACATCAACCAACCAGTATAATAAGACTTCTAAAATGGTGAGGATTTTAAACAGAGTTATTATTGAAACGAATCTGTTACTGTTCAATTATTTAATCAACAAATGGAATTTCCTTGTACGGCATTACAAATGTGTGAATTATATAAAACCCGTTATTAGATAAACTCGGTTTACATTGTGTTAATTTAAAAATCATATCCTTTTTTTTTAGCCAAAACAAAACCTAAAATCTTTTCAGTTTTTGAAAATCATTTGAGCTCCAATTCAACAATCATGGCTAACAAGGCCTTTCATATAGTTATGCACCCATGGTTTGCTTTAGGCCATTTTACCTCATTTCTCCATCTCTCAAACAAACTTGATGAAAGAGGCCACAAAATCTCATTCTTTTTGCCACCAAAATGCATACCCAAATTTGAACCTTTTAATCTTCACCCAGATCTAATTTCTTTCTTCCCAGTCTCTGTTCCTGACGTTGATGGCCTGCCTCCAGGCTCTGAAACTACAGCTGATGTCCCTTTCCCTTTGTTACCTAGTCTAATGACTGCAGTGGATCTAACAGAACCTGTTATTGAATCTCTCCTCCTCCGCTTGAAGCCCGATTTTGTGTTTTTTGATTTTTCTCATTGGTTGCCTGCAACTTCTAAAAAACTTGGTATTAAATCTGTGCATTATTGCACTGTTAGTCCTGCTTCCATTGGTTACCTGATAAGTCCTGAAAGAAAACTCCTTGACAAAAACTTGACGGCAGCTGATTATATGAACCCACCACCAAGTTTCCCTAAATCTCATTCAATGAATGTGATGCTATTAGTTTCAAAACCTGTTTAAGAATCTGGCACTGAAATTAGAGAATGCCTTCAAATTAGAGGATGCCATTAAGAAGGCTTCATCACGATGCTTTGTTATTGCTTTGCTTTTTCATGGGTAGCATAGCAAATACTTTGCCGGTTGATGTTCATATGCTCAGTTTGATAGTAATGAAGGTTGTTCAACGCTGTAAAAGCTTGAAGGTTTATCACATAAAATATATATAAAGACAATAATATATTCCTAGCAGCTAATAGAGGAAATTACACCATTCATTACTTTTTCAACTTTTCCTTTCATTTTTAATGCTGATATTTTTTTTCCAATTATAACTTCTTACTTTTCCACTTTCATGTTTTTTTTTTAAAACACGATTTCCTTTTTTTTTCTTACTCTTTCTCAGCAGAGGATAGATTTTCAGAGTGAAAAACAAGGCCAAATAACCAAAAAGCAAAAGAGATTCATGCATAAGCAATTCAACGTGAAATAAATTGCAGACATTTAGCTAACTGCAAATGTTTCGAAAACACATTTTTTATACAACTACAATATAGTCCAACTAAAATTCATTGTTCTTTGCATTCTCCATAATAATTTATTCCAAATTTATACAGCTCCACTTCTGCCTTCTTATCCCCCATTGCCGCTGTTCTTATCCACTATTGGCATCTCTTTCTCCTCCATATTTGATCTATATTTCTGTGTCTTTTGTTTTCGATTTGTTTTTGTTTCATAAAAGTGAAATAATATGAATTTAATGTGGCTTTTGATTTTTATTTTTTTGTTTGTAAATCTTTTATTTTTTTTGTTTTGATTTTGTTTTTGGGTTTTAACTATAAGTATTGAGGAATTATTCTTGTTCTTCAACTATAATGCATGTTCGACTAAATGCTTCGAATAAAGGATTTTTTTTAATTTTTGAACTTTCTATTACATTTAACAAACTATATACAACATATATAATATATAACAGATTAACATATTATTTACAATGTATATAACATATAAATATTATATATAATATAATATATTATATATATTATATTACTCTCAATTGAGAGGGCAGGGTTCAATCCCCATAAAATCATATTTCGAAGATCGAGCTTTTAAAATATATATATAATAATATATATAATATATAACAGATAATATATTATATATGTTACATATATTATTAATATTTATCAAATTATATATTTTTTAATATATGATTTATCACATATTATATGTAATATATACAATATAAATCAGATTATATGCATCATATCAAATGATATAAAAACTTTCTCATGAATAAATAAATAAAGGCAGGTAAATTTTTTACTGAATATCTCCAAACTTTTTTAGTTGTATATTTAAATTTAAATTTTGTTTTCACTGTAATACCTGTCTTAGTTTGTCAACCAAGAAATTCTTATGTGTAAGCTACCTTAAGCTCATGTGGTGGCATGTTGAGTTCACGGGGCAGGGATGTCTAAATATATCAAATCCAATTCAATTAGATAGAGGCAAGTGTATTTTGATCGAGTTTAATTAATTTATATTATATATATTAGTAAAATTAAATTTATATTTTTAAAAAATTTTAAATTCAGTCATATTAAAGTAATTTTTTTTATTATATTTTAACCCGAGCGACTATTATATATTTATATATAAATATATAAATTTTTTATTTATCAATTAATTTTATTAAATCTGACCTGATTTATATGTATTTATATATAAATATATATTTTTATTTTATTTTATTATTTAATTAAATTAAAACTGGCCTGATTCAAAAATATTAAAATAAATTTAAATTTAAATTTAAATATAAATTTTAAATATTAAATATTTATTTTTTTGAAGCTGACCTATTCGACTGTATTTAAAATTAATTCAATTAGATAAAAATTTTAAAAAAATTAAATAAAATTAATTTAAAATTTTTACTCTTTAGTCAAATTAAAAAATTACTCCAATCTTATCAAAGATCTGTACGCATCCTATTACACGGTGCTACGTGAATCTTTCTACACATATAGCATATGTATGGTATACATTTAAATATTTTTTCTCTAAAAAATAAAAATAATAATTTTAATAAAAAATAAAAATAATTTTTTTTATGATAAATTAAAATTTAAAAATTTTAATAATATAAAGGGTAAAATTTAGACACGGTCAATGAAATTAGACATATATATGTATCTTTCAATATATAACATATCATGCAAATAATAAATAATTACACGAAATTTGTTTTTGAAAAAATATGCAAATTATTCTGTCAATAAAATAGCACCTTTAACTCTCCTTGTCATCAGGCGTTCGATCTGTAAATCAACACGTGTTGTTCTTTTAATTCCTTACGTTTTATTTCGTTCGGTGCATCGAACCACACCCAATTTGCCTTGACCACACGCAAGTCCAACTATCCAAGTTCATCCTCTACTAGTTCTAGGGTTTTGGAATCGATAAGCAAAATTTTCTTCTTCAATAAGGAAAGAAAAATCGCAGAAGCTGCTTGTTTATCAGATCAGCTTCTCATCGGAGTCGAACAACCAACCCAGATCTTCTCTATCTATCTCTGTTAGCTTCTTCGCTGGTCACGATGGGAAGAGGAAAGTTCAAGGGCAAGCCTACCGGCCAACGCCAGTTCTCCACTCCCGAACAGATGCGTAAGCTTCTTAGTAACTTCTTGCCGTTGTTTTTGTATTTTCCTTTACCAGAAAATTCACAATCGTGGTAGGAAATTTCAACTTCCGATGGTAATTCAATGATTTTGCTGTTTAATTGCGAAAATTCTTGTTGGATTCTTAATTTAACTGATTATAATTGAGGATCGGCGTTCCTTTTTCCCCCTTGAATCTCATCTCATGTTGTGTAATTTTTATTCTGTTTCGCCGGAATTGGTTTCAAGCCTTAAGAAAATTTATAGGAAGGTCTCATTTTTTTTTGTCTGATGAACATTTCTGATGCAGTTATGCTTTGATCAGTGCTCTTGTGAATATATAAGTGAATTGCTCCATGGTAGTGACTAAGGAAGATATTGCAATAGAGCATTAAACATCCTTTCTTTTTAGCCATAAACAACCACTGCCTAATAGTTTAACTAGGTTTGTGCAGGAAAAGAAAAAAATTCTATAATTGTGAAATAACATGGAACAAAACGGTTTAGTATGGAAGGATGTATTAGTTTTGCCAATCTCTATTTCTACCAATAGTTCTTAGCTTTTAAATTTATTTTAAAATTCACATGAACTCTGAGATATGTACAGTTGACTTAAGCATTGACTGACAGAAGATTTTCCGTTATTATGTGTTATTGCAGTTGCTGGCACCTCCACACGTCCTCGTACATTTAAAAGGGTCTGTCTCATCATCAAACACTACATAATATCTCAAATATTTGTCCAAGTGTATTTTGTTTTTTTTACATACATGCTTGTCAATTCTATATCCGCACTTCCGTTTAAGCATTTGTACTCTTTTTCTCAGGAAGAAGCTGAGTATGAAGAGGAACATGCTGAAGAAGAATCTGGAGAGGAGTTTGAAGAAGGATCTGATGATGAACCTGATGTTAGTAAATGCCAGTTTACCATGTTGATCTATGTTCTGTTTTCATGTCTTTAGATTGGTTTGTAGGAATGTCTAACATGGAATTAATGCTTGTTTCTTTGTGTAACAATTTAGCAAAGGCGAAAAGGAACTCAAGGGCTTATTCAGATTGAAAATCCTAATTTGGCAAAGCCAAAGAATTTGAAAGCTAGAGATATTGATGTAAGTTTGAAATAATTTACTGCTTCGCTACCTCTGTATTGATTGTGGTTTTTGGGGAAGTAATGCTCTCAATTTTTATTTGCAGACTGGGAAAACAACAGAGCTTTCTAGGCGTGAAAGGTTAGATTGCTTGTTCCTCATGGGAACTGCTTATGTTTCATCAAAACATAGAATTTTTAGTTATGTATGGAATGAAATGAACTATTCTATTCTATGTTAGATGTTTTCTTACCATCTCCAGAAGGAATTAAATTGCACAATTGGGTTTCAAACCTGACATTGTTAAATATTTCCCTGAGGAAATTTTATCTTACTTTTTTGCTTTTTCAGGGAGGAGTTAGAGAAACAAAGAGCTCATGAGAGATGCATGAAGCTGCAAGAACAGGGAAAAACAGAACAAGCAAGAAAAGACTTAGGCAAGTGTTTACATTTTATTTTATTTTTTGGTTCTTTTTCTTTACAGTTGGAGTTGTTGCAAGGGATTTTAACTTTGACCTGTAAAATTTTCAATGTGTTTAAGCAAAGGGATATTAATCTAGACTAATGCCTTCTTCTATCAACATATACTTGACACTATTGGTATGTCAATTAAAGTTGGAGGAAATTATTTATCTCAAGACATCAAAGTGAAGCGCATTTCTGTGGATAAGATAGATGGTTAACTTGCTAATACGCACAAATGTGTTTTCACATTTGTGCACCTGTCCCATCAATATCTACTCGACTATTTTTAACCTATAATGCGTAGCCAATTTACATCAAATTATTTATCCGCTCATGTAAAATGGCTTCAATTGATTGTTGCCTTCTACATGTTGTGGGTTTCATCACATCACTCTCCAATTTCCTGAATTTGCATCCTCATTTTTTATAGAGCGCTTGAATCTCATACGTCAGCAAAGGGCAGAAGCTGCCAGAAAGCGAGAAGAAGAGAAGGCTGGTAATATTAAGAGACGACTGCTTTGTTCCTCTCATCCAATGTCTCAAAATTGTTTTGTGCCTTGTATCTGAAAATTGACAATTATTCTGTTTTTCAGCCAAAGAGCAGAAGAAGGCTGAAGCAAGGAAATGACTGGAAATGTCATTCCAAAAGAGCATGACCCTTCATGATGCTAGAAAACTCCGTAGTTGGTTTATAATTGTTATCTCTCTTATTAATTGTGCAAATTAAAATTTCTTGCTTACATCACACAATTGATTAGCATTTTTTTAAATCTTGAAAGCAAATAGATTTTGAATGCATTTTTAAAATTATTTTCTTTGTTCTATAAGAAGAATATAATTATCTATAATTTATATTTCATTTGATTTATTGTAGATTATTTCAAGAATTTTAAAAAATTATTTAAAAACTAATTTTTAATGTATGTATGTATGTATGCCTTTGTTGGACTCAAAACCTTTGACTTGATGTTGAGATGATGTTAAATTGGCTAAGTGTTAACCACTAAGACTCTTTTACCTTTTTTGATATGTTAATTAATTAGTTTTTACTTGTTCACCTTTTTTGATATGTTAATTAATTAGTTTATATTTATATCATGGATTTTGATACTCTTAAGTACGCAGTGGCCAATTAGATATGCAGAGGTGGGAAAGAGAGAGAGGGATAGGAGAGAGAGGGAGAGAGCGATAGAGAGAGGAAAGCAGCATGTGGTTTTTTAGCCGTGACACAGTCACCGAATTTCTGATTGACGCATTCTTTGTTGGGTTGGAAAGTTGATGCCTCTGGCACATTTCTCTGAATTCATTATCTTTCAGATGGCAGCAAGAACTCCAGGAAGACTCTGACAAGCCAGACTTCCATTATTTTGTTTAGTCTAGATGAACTTATTTCTCTTAACTCTGAATGGAATTACCTTGAGGTCCCAGTTCCCAATGACTTGAAGAACATGACTGGTCTTAGAAATATTGGTCTATCTTAAATTTATTTCATAAATAACATTATACCTAAGTGGTTATATGCTTGGAGTCATTAGGCTTGGAAATAACTTCATTATAATTCATCTTCTTGATATGAATGGAAAATTACAAAACCTCCAATATTTGAGTTTAGGGGGTAGTTTAATTTATGGTCTAATTCCAACAATTAATCAGGAATTTAGGGGATAATTTGTCGCTCAAATGACTTGGGAATTGGATCAAAGATTAAATTACTCAAGTGTTGGAGTTTTCGTAATTGCTTAATTTAATCAAGAAGATGAAAAGTTTTTATTTTCAACCTTAATATCTCTAAATTAGGTGAAAGATAACCAAAATTGTTTTCAAGAATTTTTGATACATTTTTTTCCAGGTTTATTTTGTTTTAAGCCAATACTTTGTTGGTTATAAAGATTTTCCTAAGTTTTTGTGTGTTTCCATGGAGTTCATTGCCATGTGAGCGATGATCGATGGCTAGTTTTAAGAGAATTTTATGCATTTGTTTTCCTTAAGTTGCTCTTCATAGCAACTTGCACAATCAGCCCTGATAATAATGTTTATTATGTGTAGATACCAATCATTTGTACACCTTGGTTAAAAGTATGTGCATCTGATTTCACCAATTTTATTTTGTTCTTCATACTATGCCTCTTGTCCATAGTTAATTTCAAATCTCCCCAAATTTTTGAAATTTCTCAAAATACTCTCAGTACTCGTCATTTCTCTTCACTTGAGCTCGAACTACTTTGATAGTCTAATTTCTGATGGTTTTGCAAACTTAACTTCTCTTTGAAATATTGATCTAATTTAAGTGTTTTTTCAAACAATTTTTGTTTACCGTTAAATAATTGTTTAGTATATTGATCTATTGGAGTTAATTTAATGGCTCAATTCCCAATGGCTTGAAGAACGACTGCTTTAGAAATATTGGTCTTTCTAAAAAAATCTTTCTAAAGTCATTGTAGCTCAAGTCCAATAATCATAGATGTTTCAAATCAAGGAACCAAGAGCTTATGTTACTCTTGCAAGGTGGATCTTTTGAAAGCTATGTGCAATTCAAAATTAATCTAAAACTCCAACGTGAAGCGTAGAATTACCAAGGTAGAGCTCTTTGACATGGCCAGTTAATTATTATTTTACATTTCATAATAGTTCAACAGTTTCAATAATTTATTTAGTTACCAAAGGAACAAAGTTAGAAATCACTAAGAAGTGCACTTATTAAATCTGTAATTATTGCATGCTTTGCTTAAGAATAAGAAATAGGTGTCTCCTTGTTATATAAGAGTGTGTCTGGTGGTGACGGATGTAGAAAATTATTTAGGGGGATTTAATTTAAAAAAAAAATTGACGAATTTACTATAAAATTAAATATTTAATATTACAGTAGCTTAATATTTAATTTGTGTTATTAAATTAACTATGTTTAACAGATGATAATTGTATTAGTATTCTACGAGTTTATATATTTTGAAAAAGTTGCATGATTGTCTTATTTTTAATTTAATTTTTTTTACATAATACATTAAATAATCAATTATTTATCTATATTTAAATTTTACCAAAAATTTTATGAATTAAAATAAAATTTATTTAAATTTAAATATATAAATGAATATATATATATAAATAAATTTAAATATATAAATTCATATATATAAATTCATATATAAATATAAAATTTATGCATATATAAATGAATGTGTGTATATATATATATAATGGTCCAGAGCCCCTGGACTCCTCTGGTCCGCCACTGAGTGTGTCGAAAATTCCCCAAAAATCCCACTATAAAACCAAGTGTTGCGCTTGGCTAAAATCCATCTCCTTTAGTTCCCACTTTTTCCATATCTATTCCTAGTCTCGGGCAATTTCAGCTTTGTGCTATATTTTTCTTCAAGGGGAGGTTCGCAAATTTTGTTGCTCATAGAGTCAAATAGATTTAAGATTTGGAGTTGAGTGCTCGATAAAATTTGTCTTCACAAGTTATTGTGCGGAACATGGAAGTGGTTCAGAAAATTCAAACTTGATATGTTTGGAGGATTCAAGCCAGATTTATTTCTTGATAAATCAAGTGATTCTAGTAATTTTATATTGCCATTTTTTTTTGTGATTTCTCCAGTCAGCTTATTTCTTGATAGATTCAATGATCTCAAGCCAACACAGCAGTTATCTCCTCCAAAATATCTCCTGTTAACTTGTTATCTGAAATGTTAATGCTAGTTAACAATGATAAAGTAGTGTCGTATTGAAACTCTCCCCTTTTATCACAAAGTTTAAAGAAATCTGCAGGCGGGGCAGACCATTGACTCGCACCACTGGAATTAAATTACCCATTACCCCAATAGGGGAAGCAGTGGCTTCTTGCAATTCAAACGGTACTTTACCTGCTAATTCCCACACTTAGTTCCTTTCCATCAATCTGTTCTGAAACACAAGAATTTCTGGAAAACCAAATCAAAATGCTTACCATTCTCATCTAAAGCATCCGCTGAATAAAATCTTGATGATCAGCAACCTGCCCAACATCAAGGTCCAATCCCCACCAGAACAAGACTCGCCTAATCCAATTGCAGTCTCTAAAGCAATGAGCCAATGTTTCATCTGTAACACCACAGTGAGGTCACAAAGCAGAAGCCACTTTCGTTTGATACCAAATATTAAAATTGATGAGGACAATATTCCTAGATAATAATTCTACTTTAATCACATAAAAATCCACCCCAATATATGAATAAAATTTTGAAAAATCTCCTATTTTATTTAATATTTTCTCTTAAATTATTTTAAAAAATAATAATTCCTAAATTTTGGAACATTAATTATCTTAATTTTAATAATTAGTCTTAATTGTATTTTTCTATCAAAAAATTAAAGAACTCAATTTTACTCTGACAACAAAATAATTTATTTCATCTTAATTTCATAATAAATTATTTTATTCTAACATCAAAAATTAATTGCAATTGTATAAACCTTATTTAAAACGAATATTTTTAAAAAAAACACTTAATAATTTTTTTGAATAAAAAAATAATAAAATTATAAGTGTTGAAGAATTTATTTTAAAATATTTTAATATAATTATAAATTTTGAAAAGGTGTAGATAAATGTCAAAGCACCGAAACTAGAGTTGCTTTAGTTAAGTGTCCGATAATGGCTGACTCACAAAACCCCAATTCTTCACAAAACCTTCCTTCTTCTTCTTCTTCTAAAATTCCTTCTGAAATTAAAGACGCTAAAACTAATGCCAACTTCTCGAGCCAAAAGGTCCATTACCCTAACCCACCCGATGCAACAAATCCTGACCCGGCAACACTAAGAGAGCAATGGAGGTTCGCAATCAAGCAATACAGCAAATGGTACTCCCACGCTTGGGGCACTGCAATTCTCGCGGGTCTCTCGTTCTTCGCTTTGGGTTGGATTATCAAGGGCTCTAATCCTCTGCCCTCTTATAAGAATGACGATTCTTCTTCAAAATCCTCTTCTTCTCCTGATGAAGCTCGCCGGTGATGTGTGAGTGTGATTTTTCTATATTTTTTTCGTCTGTGGTTTTGATTCTTGATTTGGGGTTTTTGGATTTAATTTGTAAGCTTTGGTTGTTTCGGTTTGAAGGCCTCCGGTCAAGTATGATTTGTTCTTCTATTTTAGTGAAGCTCATCATTCATAAATTCTGATTATGATTTTTCAGAATAAGTGATGAATTATTAAATTCAAGGCCTTTCCTTTTTGGATTTGTGCTTATAGTTTATGCTTTGCACGTATTACTGATATATGTTATCAATTGGCAACTGCAACTGAAATTTGGGTCTAGCTACACATATGAACTGCATCTATATTTCAATCGTCTTCCAGTGAATATAGTATAGGTAATTTAATGAATCCTAAAGCTTCTTCTTCTGCCCTCATAGTTTTGATTTCCCATATGTTATGCAATCTGTATGAATTGAAGTTTGATTACCCTTGAAGCACCATCAAGTTTCAGTTCAAATTAGCATATCGGAGCTTTGTTTGCATGATAGAAGTGATTATGCTGCTGGTCTTATTTATTGGATGTTTGCTGCAAAAAATCAATTGCACTAAAGAAACAGTTGTGCTATCTTAAGGATTTTCCACATTCTGAATGATAATAATTCTTTTGTAAATGATCTGATTCCAATTGGTCATTTGATATGTAGGAACAGGGTGTTAAATCCCTTTTTAAATATTAAGCAGTTATATAATCAAGACTAGGCGGTGTTTTTTCTGCTTTTCCCCCGTTTGTTACTTTGTATTCATACTCTCCAAGCTGAGTCTTAAAACATACCGTTTGGTGCTGATTGAATCTCTCCGGTATCTTGAATATACGCCTTAAATATTTTTTGATAATGATAAAACTTGCTTCAGGCATCGTGAGGCTTTCCCCTCCAGTTTATTATTGATTCTTGATAGAACTGTTTTATGCAGGTGCCACAAGAAAAATGATCAACTAATGTCTCAGCAGATCAATAGCAGAACTATCTGTTGGCTTTGATGTACAGTGTCATAACTGCATCTTATGTTGGTCTTGATAATTTTGTCAAAGTTGCGACAAATGATATGATCTTTAGCTACTACTTGGTACGTTTCAATCTTTTTTTTTTTTTGAGATGCATGTAATGTGATAATTTGTGCATGGAAATTGCTTCTCAGATGTGAGCTTAGTGTATTTTTCTAATGAATAAAGAGACCAATCTGAAAAGATATATTGCCGGGGGGAAGCTTAGGAAAAGCTGATAGCTGTTTTAGCAATCATATATGAAATGGATCCTCATCATATAAATTTGAAAAGCCTGTTTTTGCTTGAAAGATTTTTCATCTTCTTAAGAAAATTCAGTTTCTTCTTTTTAATAGTTGTGGAGTTTGAAAATTAGATAGAAGAATATATAGATAAGCAAATTAGAAGTGAGTGATTTTAGGAATTGACAAACCTCTCACCCCTCTTCAGGTTTGTAACAAGTTTCGTTGACAAAATGAACAGAACCTATTAAAAAAGAATTTCTCATTCTATATAACAATATATCTTTCCCTCTGATTGACATGTATAGGTTCTTCGTCTTCAATCAACAGAGACCCTAGTTGAAAAGAAATAAATTATTTTATATGATATATTACCCAATTCACTAAACTGTACATGAAACTCAAAACTCAAGCAATTAAGTAAATAAATAGTGCAAAGTAGTTCACAACTTGAATTAATAGAAAGGAAAATATAACTGCATTCTCTTTTTTCAGATCCTACACTTCTGGCTTACAGGTCCTCCATGGTTTTTAGAACAAAATGTTCAGAAAGTTGATAAATTTGATGTTAGGCAAACCTCTATGGTATGAGCAGGGCAAAGAATCTTAAGTTTGATAATCTTCAGATGCCGTCTGCTTAGTTTAGATCCTCAATATCCTCAAAGATTGAACTTTTGAGAGTTTGAGGTAAAATTTTCCTATACTTAAGCTGAGCAACATCCAGCCTTTTTAACAGCTGAAACATCATCTTTGCCTCCAACATTGATTGTCTGTCCCCTGGGAAAAGCTGCGGGGTCATCCCCAATGTTAAGAACCTTCCTGCTTACCACTCGATAAATCTGGGTAAGCACTTCTGTGAATGCATTCTCAACATTCATAGACTCGAGAGCAGATGTCTCCATGAAAAAGGTATTCTCTCGTTCTGCAAATGCTTTAGCATCTTCAGTAACAACAGCTCGCAGATGACGCAGGTCTGCCTTGTTTCCAACCAGCATGATCACAATGTTGGCATCTGTGTGATCCCTAAGCTCTTTTAGCCATCTCTCAACATTTTCAAATGTAACATGACGAGTTACATCATATACTAGCAATGCTCCAACAGCACCTCTATAGTATGCGCTTGTGATGGCACGATATCTTTGCCAAAGAAAGAACAAGTTAAATAAGAGATTTTTTAAACATCATGTCGCTTCTGATATAACCACATTGAAGAAAGAATACAACAACAACAATAACAAAGTCTTAATCCCAAGTCAATTGGGGATTGAAGAAAGAATACAAGCAGAAAAATAAAATTGAAAACAAAACGATTGCATATCCTGAGATAGAAGAAATATGTTTAGATCGGAGAAACTACTACATGTAATCATGGCCTTCTAATTTTTTTTTAGCATGAGCAGGAGAAGTCAAATCTGAATAAATTGTTTCTTGATTTAAAGCTATACCTGAAAATAAAAATCGGCAACATATATATTTTTTTACTTGTTAATCATCCCTCAATTATTTAATTTTTTATACTTAAACCCTAAAATAATCTTAATCTTCTAATTAGCAATCACAATTAAAACATCCTACAGCCATCTCAGCCACAGGAATCATATTTTATTGTATTAAATTTCTCTCGTGTAGTGTTTACCATAACTAGGCCAATCTGCAATTTGATTTCCATTGTAATATTACGTGGGATCATTGTTAAATCTTAATAATAATCCAAACTTATACATGAATTACCTGAAATTTCATAATGTAGCAAACCAGATCATTAAAAAAAAAAATCAAAATCTTAGGACCAAAATGATAAAAAGCTAAAAGGAAATCAATTGAATTCAACATGCAAAAAATGGCTAGAAAAAAAAATTCCAAAAAAAGGAAAGCGGGCATGAGATCAATTGGATCAAGATCTAAAAAACATGAAAATACAAAGTCATTGATGTTATATATAAAAATGCAAAGAAAATAAAATAAGAAAATGGGTGGTTTGAGAAACCTTTCTTGGCCGGCGGTATCCCAAATCTGAGCCTTAACGACCTTATCATCGACATGGATGCTACGGGTGGCGAACTCAACACCAATGGTGGATTTGGATTCTAGGCTAAATTCATTTCTTGTAAAACGAGACAAGAGATTCGATTTTCCAACGCCTGAATCTCCGATCAACACCACCTTAAATAAGTAATCGTAATCATCGTCCGCTCTGTATGCTCCCATTTTCTTGATTTTTAAAAATCTTTAAAATGCTTTTCTTTCTTTCTTTTTTTTCCTCTTATTATTTGTATTTTCTTTCTTTTCTTGAATTTGACTATTTGAGGTTTGGAATTAACCGATTAAAGGGAGCATGATTATTGAAAGAAGATTGAGAATAGATTAAAAGCTGGAATTAGGGGCTCTCTGGTTGGCAATCCTTCCCTTTTTTTCCCCTGTTCTTTTTTTTTTATCTGAAAATAAATTTTGGCAAATGAGGACTAATTAATTTTAGATATTGAATCTAATTGCCCTAACCCACACATTTTTTAGTTTTCTACGCCTAAAATAGAAAATTTTTAAGATTTCATTAACCAATTTCTTAAAAAGAAAACTGTATATAACTGTTATTTCCTTTTTTTTTTCTCCTATTAGTCACCATACCAAACGCTATAATTATTGGAAGGAAAAGCAATTGGCAAATCAAAAGACAACCAAATAATTAATTACTCGATAGGGTTATCACTTGACATGCCGTTAAAGATCTGTTAAGACTACTAGGGACGAGTAGAATTTTTCAAATTCGATTCATCTAATTAATTCGATCCACTTCCTCAGTTTAAATAGGTTGAATTGATCAATTTTAATTTATATATTTATTAATAAATCTCTTCAAATCAATAAATTTAACCGAATCCGATTGAATCAACTTATTATGATCGATTTTTGAATAAATTTTTTTTTCAGACGATATATAATAGTTAAATTAACCAACCGCTAAAATCTGACCAACTCGATTATTACTGAAGACTACTGATAATTTCCAATTAATAAACTTTCTTTTTTTTTTTTTATTCAAGTGATGCAATACTCAATTGTCAGTTTATGGTCCCATTAAATCCTACCAGTCAGGCAGTCACTTATAGGATACAATTCTTTTCTGTTTCTCTCCTCTTTTTTTTTTTTTTTTAAAAAAAATTAATTATATTTTAAAGTAAAAAAAAAAGTAATTTTAAGATTATTACTATAATAAAAAAATAATATTAAAGAAATTAAGAAAAATTAATTAATTATCTTGAAAATATAAATATAAATATTATTATATTTTTATTTTAAGATAAATTATAATAAATGCTTTTAATAAGTAATATTAATATGAGTATAATAAAAATAAAAATATATATTTTAATTTTAATGTTATTTTTATTTTAAGATAAATTATAATAAATATTTTCAATAAGTAATATTAATATGAGTATAATAAAAATTTAATATATTAATTAATTTATTAAAACGGTGAATGACTTATAATTTGGGGCAAATAAAAAAGTATTTATGAATTTGGAATGGAATATTAAATATAAAAAAGAATTGGGAATTTAAAAAAAAAAGAGAGCAAAATGGGAATTTTAGTTGCAATATAATATTTATAATGATTATTCACTTTTACCAGTAAAAGTTAAAAATGTCCCTCTTAATTTATCACAAGTTGATCCCTATAGCAGTGTCCCGATATATAATAGAAGAAAAAAGATAAATAATCTCTAATCATGTACTATAATTAAAAAAATTCATTCCACTTTAGTAAAACATTTAAATTTACGTAACTAAAACAATAAGAATATGAAAGCAAAAAATATAATAACTTATAAGAGCTTTGAAAAACAAAAATAATCAAATATTATATACATACATTTTTTTGGAACATGTCACAAACTTAATTTAAAATGAAAATTCACTATAAAAATATGATTACCAATAAAAAAATTCATTGGTATTTTTTATTTTTTTTGTCAGTAATTAAATTTACTGACAGATTACTGATAGAAAATTTTTATAGTTATTTCTTTTGCTGATAATGAAAATATTGATGAAAATAAATATTTGTCGATAAATTACGAAGAGAAAAATTTTTTTGTCGATAAATTATCTAGAGAAAATTCTGTCAGTAATTACCGATAGAAAATTATGTTGATATATTAACGAGAGAAAATTCTGTCGGTATTACCTACAAAAAATATAAAAAAAAAATTTTTATTAGTTTATTTTTATAATTAAAATTTTAAAATCAAATTTATCTATTTTTTAAATAAAAAAATACTCAAAAAAATCTAACATCCAAAAATATTTCTATTTACCAAAAAAAATTTAAAATATAAAAAAATTAAAATTTTCTAAAACATATTCTATTTAATTTAAAATTTTAAAATATTTTTATTCTAAAATTTATCAAAATAAATAAATTTTTAGCAAATTTTTTTAAAAAAATCATAAAAACCCTAAAATATTTTTATTTAACAAAAATTTCTAAAAATATAATAAAAATTTTAAAATTTCTTAAAACATATCGTGTTTAAATAGATAAATTTAAAAAAAATTAATTTTTTTATAATTTTTATTTTGAAATTTATAAAAATAAATCAATTTTTTTCTAAAATTTTTTAAAAATTAAAAAAATATTTTAAAAAAAATCTAACACTCCAAATAAATTTCTAAATAAAAAAATATTTCTAAATAAAAATTTTAAAAATCTCTAAAATAATATTATGATTAATTAAAATAACCTTAAAAATCAAACAATACACAACTAAAATATAAATAATCAACTTAAACTACAACACTCATAAACCCAAAATAAAATATCAAATTTATAAAAATTAAAAAATAAATAAATAAATTTAACATATATTAAACAAAATTATCTAAAATTAAAAGATTAAAATAAATACCTTATTTTTCTTCTTCTTCGTCTTCTACTTCTTTATTATTATTATTTTATCTTCTTCTTCTGCAAGCAAAAAAAAAAAACATAGAAAATGGACAAAGACAAATAAAGGAAGAGAAAAAATGAAAAAAAAATGGGAGATGAGAAAAAAATATATTTTTATAGAAAAAATTTACTGAGAGAATTAAGTATTTGTAGATAAATTTACTGACAGAAAATATATTTTATTGGTATTACCTTTAGAAAATATTTTCTGTCGTTAATTTTACCTAAAAAAATATATTCTCTTGGTATTACTGATATAAAATATTTTCTCTCGTTAATTTTATAAACAGAAAAATATTTTCTCTCGGTAAATATCTCAAATAATAGCGGTAAAATTTATACATAATTAATTGAGTTGCGACTATTTATTTACAGAAAGAACCACTTTTTTGTCAAAAAAATTACCGACAAAAAATATATTTTATCAGTATTATCTATAGAAAATATATTATGTCGGTAATTTTACATACAAAAAATCAATTCTCTCTGTATTACCCATAGAAAAGTGATTTTTTTTGGTAATTTTATCTATAGAAAAATATTTTCTCTCTATAAACGTCTCAAATAATGGCAGTAAAATTTTCATCCAATTAATTGCATTGCGACTATTTATTTACCGAGAGAACCACTTTTCTGTCTGTAAAATTATCGAGAGAAAATATATTCTGTCGATAATTTTACCTACAAAAAATATATTCTTTCTATATTACTGATAGAAAATATTTTCTCTATAATTTTACAGATAGAAAATATATTTTGTTTGTACTATCTACTAATTGGATTGCCATTATTTTCTGTAGAAAAATTATCGAGAGAAACTATTTTTTATCGGTATTACCTACAAAAAATATTTTTTCTCTGTAATTTTACCTACAGAAAATATATTCTTTCGGCATGACTGATAAAAAATATTTTCTCTTAATAATTTTACCGACAAAAAATATATTCTGTCGGTATTATCTACAAAAAATAAATTTTATTTATAAATTTACCTATAAAAAATATTTCTATCAGTAATTTTACCTATAGAAAAATTTTTTGTAGGTAATTATTGGCGCCATTTGTTGACGCTATTATTATCGATAAAATATCTGTCGGTAAATTTTTTTATCGATATTCTGTCGGTAATCTATCGATATATTTTTTAATTTATTTTTTTAATTATTTCTCTCGGTATTCTGTCGGTATTATCAATAAAAATTTTTCTATCTTTAAATTTCTGTCGATAATTCAATATATTCTTGCAGTGATTATAGATAAGAGGACAAATTAAACCTTAACTCAAACTCGATTTATAAATAAAATTTGTTAAGTATTTATTCGTCTGTATACTCAACTATAAGTTTTAATTTTTAAAAAAAAATATTATAGGTGAGGTAAGTCAAAAAAAAAATTAATGTGCCACAAATCTTGATATTAGAACAAATAAAATTACTGACTGCATCCATACATTGATAGATGATTTAAACTGTTCAAAGCCCAATGCCACTAATTAATTAATAACACTAGCTAGTATGCAAAAATATATGAGACAGTGAAAAATACAAAATGAAGCCAAAAGCATATTCTGAACTACTGATCACTACAAATGCTGAAGCTGTATGTGGGCATGCTTTGGATCCAATATATGTAAAAGATCAGAAGGGATAGCTAGAAAGAACAATCCCATCAATGGACACATTAACAATAGTTCTCTCGTGGGAGATCTTTGTAGCATTGATCAGCAGTGACAACAGAGACCATTATGCACCACTCTCCACTTGCCAAGCATAGCTATTATCTATAGCCTTAATTAACCTGAACAATTTTTTTTTTTCTGTTTACTAGTCCTCACTGTAACCATTACGTGCATATATCATGTAGTATTATAGTATATACCATACGTGATGGCTCATGCAAAAAATAAAAAAGAAAATTATATAAAAAAGAAAATTAGGGACAGAAATAGGTATAGTGGTTATGTTAATGAGTGACGTCGTATTGATAAGGAATTATTGATCTATCAAAATCAAAATCAATAAGATCGCTTAGTCAAATCGAAGTGGTGAGCATAAACACTGTTCTCACCTGTGTACACGTAAATTTTTCTGAACCCCCACCACTCACACAAAATCATCGGTTATAATGCATAGGTTGACCTCACTCCTCCTCTGTTTCTTTCTGTAACTTTCATCTTATTTATTTATTTATTGGTTTTTCAATAATTTAAGTTCAAATTCAAGTCATCTTTTATTTTTATTTAGCTAAATAATTATAAAATTTATAAAATTTTACATATTATATTAATCTATTTTTATATTTTTAATATTTAATTTTTATATTTTTTAATTTTTAAAAATTAAACTGTTTAATTTTTTTATTAATATTTTTATTCTAAAAATATTAGTCAATTACTTTAATATTATAAAATAATTTATTTATTTTTTTATATATTTTTTTCTTATAATTTATTTTAATTTTATAAATATTTTAATAAATTATTATTTTATAAATTAATTGACTAATATTTTTAGAATGAAAATATTAACAGAAAAGTTAAACAGTTTAATTTTTAAAAATTAAAAAATATAAAAATAAAATATTAAAAATATAAAAATTGACTAATATAATATATAATATTTTAAAAATTTTATAATGATTGAGTCTTTTTAGTTTTACGGAAAATGTCAATGTCTTTCCGTTTTGGGAGCAGAGGGTTCTGATTGTTGCAATGTAAAAGTGATAATAAAACCAATTGGGTGAACCCACTAGTTATATTTTCTATTTAGTATGTATCCTTTTCAGGATATGACTTGTATTGTATATCAACTCTAACTACAGATAACAGATACAAGCATATATTGAACCAGTCACCACCATTTGTCTTCTCCATATATATCTTTCAAGGTCTTGCTTAAGTATATGATGTTAGAAGGTGGTGGGCTTAATATAAATACAAAGGATGAAAGGAAGTGGAAATATTTAAAATGAATTTGTATTCTATTTAAATGTAATTCTCTGTGTGTTCTTTATAATTTTATCGTTAACGTGTATTTATAATTAAATACAAATATAAAAATAGGAAACTTAAAAAATGAAAAATGCTATTTAACAAACGAATTTACGTGAAATACTAAACTTAACTCATGCATTACAATGCATTTTTAACTTATCAAAAATAGCAAGTTTATTTTCAATATCCCCTCGTAAACTTGATATTTTTCCAACACCAATCATAATTCGCATCTTCTGAAAAGTGTCATATTTGAGTGGTTTCGTAAATATGTCAGCAACTTGATCAAGTGACTTCACGTACTCCACTTCTACTTGCATGTTCTCAATGCACTGACGAATGAAATGATACTTTGTCTCAATATGCTTACTTCGATCATGAAATACTGGATTCTTTGCTAGAGCAATAGCTGATTTATTATCCATTCTAATATTCACTGGTTCATTGTTCTCAAAATAAAGTTCCTTTAATAATATTTTTAACCAGATTGCATGACATGCACAAGCAATGCCAGCAATATACTCAGCTTCACAGGTTGAAAGAGTAACTATGGGTTGTTTCTTAGAGCACTAGGAAATAACATTATTTTCCAAAAAGAAAATAAATCCAGTTGTACTCTTTCTATCATCAATATCTCCACCATAGTCACTATCACAATATCCAGTTAGCTTGAAATCCTTTGAAGGCGAATAAAAAATTCCACAATCAAGAGTGCCTTTTAGATAACGGAGAATTCTCTTTGCAACTTTCATGTGTGTTTCTGTTGGATTTTCCATAAAGCAAGTCCAACTGAGAATAAAATATCAGGTCTGGTATAAGTAAGATACCTTAAGCTTCCAACAAGACTTCTAAACAATGTTGGATTAACTTTTTGTACTCCTTTTTCCTCATTTGAAAGTTTTACTCCTCCATTGGTGTGTTAACAGGATTACAATATAGCATATTAAACTTTTTCAACAAATTCTTCACATAAGTTTCTTGTGAAATGAAAATTCCATCATCCGTCTGTTTAACTTCTATTCCAAGATAATATGACATAAGTCCCATATCACTCATTTCAAATTCTCGAGCCATAGCCTTCTTGAAATCATCAAACATCATTTGATTGTTTCCTGTGAAAATAAGATCATCCACATAGATACAAACAAACAATAGGTTTTTTTTTCTCCTTTTTCACATAGAGTGCATATTCATGATCGCACCTTGTGAAAACATTTTTCTGTAAGTATTGATCAAGACGGCTATTCCAAGCTCGTGGTGCTTGCTTTAATCCATATAAAGCTTTCTTCAATCTTAACACCTTATCTTCAGAGTTTTCAATGACAAAGCCTATGGGTTGTTCAACATAAACCTCTTCTTCAAGATAACCATTTAGAAATGCAGATTTCACATCCATTTGATGAATTTTCCACTGGTTCTGCGCTGCAAGTGAAAATAACAGGCGAATTGTCTCCAGTCGAGCAACATGAGCAAAAACTTCATTATAATCAATGCCTTGTTGTTGCTTATAACCCTTAGCAACAAGTCTTGCTTTATATCTTTCGACTTCACCTTTGGAATTCTTCTTGACTTTATACACCCATTTAACTCCAATTACTTGATGTCCACTTGGAAGTGATACTAGCTCCCAAGTATTGTTCCTCTTAATAGCTTGAATTTCTTCCTCCATGGCTTGAATCCATCTTTTATTTTTCACAGCTTCTTTAAAGTTTGAAGGCTCATCATTAGAGAATAGACACAATAAATTTTCATCACCTATTATGTCAGTTTCTTCATAAAGGTCAGTAAGGCTACGATATCTTCGAGGGCCTTCACTTGAGCTTGATGAAGGGGAAGCTCCTATTGATGTTGCAGGAGATGGAGCAGGTGTTGTTGGTTCTGCTATTTCACCTTGATTTTCTTTTTGTAGATTTTCTTCTTCATTAAAATATGGAAGAAAATCATAAACAACTCCTTCTTTTGTAGTCCAGTCCCAAGTTGCATCTTCTTGAAATTCAACATCCCTGCTAACTAAGATTTTGTTATTGTTTGGATCAAAAAGCTTATAGCCTTTTGAGTTCTCATCATAGCCAATGAAAATAAGCTTCCTGTTTCTATCATCAAGTTTTATTCTCTCTTGTTCCGGAACTTGAGCATAGGCTATAGAGCCAAATACTCGTAAATGTGACACATTCGGCTTCTTTCTACTCCATGCTCCTTGAGGTGTCACTTTATTCAAACTTTTAGTAGGTGAACAGTTAGAGAGATAGACTGCGCATGCAACTGCTTCTGCCCAAAACTCTCTCGGCATTGATTTACTTTTTAACATTGTTCGCGCCATATTAAGAATTGTCCGATTCTTTCTTTCAACAACTCCATTTTGTTGTGGCGATCTAGGAACAGTCATAGGACGACGAATTCCATGTGTATCACAAAATGTTTTAAACTCATTAGAAGTGAATTCACCGCCTCTATCAGTTCTTAAAGATTTGATCTCATAATTGCTCTCCTTTTCTACACGGGCTTTAAACTTTTTGAAAGTTTCAAATGCTTCACTTTTATGCTTCAAGAAATAAACCCAAGTTTTTCGTGAATAATCATCAATAAAAAGCAAAAAGTAAGAGCTTTTACCAAGTGATTCTGGTTTAATTGGTCCACAAATATCAGCATGAACCAATTGTAATGGCTTGGTAGCTCTGGAATCATACTGCTTCGGAAAACTCTTTCTTAAATGCTTTCCAAGTAAACATGCTTTACATAGTTGACTTGGATGATCAATTGTTGGAATTCCTGTCACCATGTGATTCATTCCCAAGTCTTTAAGTCCTTCAAAGTTTAAGTGCCCATATCTCATATGCCATATCCAAGATAGATCTTTCACACAAGCTTTCAAATATATGGCTTCATTTGTCTTTATATTTAACAAGAACATTCTATTTCTTGTCATAGGAACTTTAGCAATGAGTCTTCTTTCTTTATCTCTGAGCTAAAGATAACTATCTTCCATGACTATTTTACAGCCATTCTCCATTAGCTGTCCAATACTCAAAATATTATTTTTTATTTTTGGTATGTAATAAACATTAGGAAGCAGTTTATGACTTCCATTCTTTAACTAAAAAAAAATTGTTCCTTTGCCTTTGATCTCCACCTTTGATTCATCACCAAATCATACATTTTCAGTCACATTAGTGTTGAGTTCTACAAATTTATTTTTATCGCCAGTCATATGGTTACTTGCTCCATTGTCCAAGTATCACGTACTGCTTTCACATTTTCGATCTTCATTAAATATGAGAAATAGAGTTGGCTCCTCCAAATCTTCTTCTTGTATAACAAGTTTAGTTTCTTCTTCTTTCTTGGTTTGACATTCCCAAGAGTAATGTCCATACTTTCCACATGAATAACATTCAATGTGGGTCTTATCAACCTTTGTTTCATTATTTCTTTCAAAATTTCCTCTTGCTCTTCCTCTTCCACGACCTCTGAAATAATTTTGATTTCTTCTTTCATAGGAATTCTGCTCATCTCTCCCTCTTCCTCGGCTATATCCTTTTCCTTGGCCTCGACCTCTTCCACGTCCTCGGCCTCTTCTACTACTTTCACCATCTTCTCTATTATTTAGTGAAAGTTTTGCTTGCAAGGCATGCTCCGTGTGCTCTTGCTTTCCTCTATTCATTCTTTCTTCATGAGCCCGTAAAGACCCATTTAATTCATCAATAGACATAGCCTCCAAATCTTTTGATTCTTCAATTGCCACCACGATATGATCATATTTAATATTGAGAGAGCGAAGGATCTTTTCTATAACACGAACGTCTTCTATCTTTTCTCCAAGTCTCTTCATTTGGTTTACTACTGTCAAGACTCTTGTGAAGTAATCCGATATGGATTCATTCTCTTTCATTATAAGAGATTCAAACTCAGCCCTTAGAGTTTAAAGTCGTACCTTCTTCACTTTTTCTACTCCCATGACAGAATTTTGAAGAGTTTCTCATGCTTGCTTAGAGTTTATCTTGTTAGCAATCTTTTCAAACATCTCATCATTCAAGCCTTGATGAATGATAGTTAATGTATATCGATCCTTCTTTCTTTCTTTTTCCAAAACATTCTTAGCAGCTTATTCTAAAACTGCCTCATCTTCAGGTTCTATATAACCTTTATCGACTATATCCCAAACTCCTTGCGCACTAAGGATGGCCTTCATTTGAAGTGCCCAAATTTCATAATTGTGTTTGGTGAGTTGAGGGTATTGGAAAGAAAGATTATTTGTATTAAAAGACATTTTTTAAACTAGGCTCTGATACCACTTTGTTGGAAGGTGATAGGCTTAATATAAATACAAAGGATGAAAGGAAGTGGAAATATTTAAAATGAATTTGTATTCCATTCAAATGTAATTCTCTGTGTGTTCTTTACAATTTTATCGTTAACGTGTATTTATAATCAAATACAAATATAAAAATAGGAAACTTAAAAAATGGAAAATGCTATTTAACAAACGAATTTACGTGAAATACTAAACTTAACTCATGCATTACTATGTATTTTTAACTTATCAAAAATAGCAAGTTTATTTTCAACATATGAATCCCAGTTTATACATATTCAAGTAATTCAACAAATTTTTGTACCCGAAATTTAAAAATACTTTCTTGAGTGTTAAATTTGACTATGAGGGACTTCACTCGCTATTATTTCAGATGCTTTAGAGATTAAGTAAATACTAAAATTTTAACTCGTATATAAATATTAATTGAATGATATAGCTTAGACCCCATTGATTTTTAAACGAAAAAAATCACTTTATTTTAATAACTAAGAAGAATTACAATCTGATGGTGAACAAGATAGTTGGCTTAGACCCCATTGATCAACTTAGGTTAGAGAGCAATGCTAAATAGCATATTTTACATAAATGAACTAACTTCAAATATAAAAAAAATGTAAATTATTATTTTTTAAAAAATAGTATCATTTTGTTTTTTCTATAAACATTAGGTCTTTAACGAAAACAATAGCATAGTAAGTATAGAAAGTTATAAAAATTTAAAATAGATATTGAAATTATAAAGTTCTTTAGATTTAGAATCAAATTACTCTTTATTTAAAATTTAAATAATAAAAATATTATTAGAGTTTTATTTTCTTGTGTTGACTCTTTGTATATAAAGAATTTGGCACTTATATAGAATTTGTTGCATCAATGTTCGAATTTATTATTCATTAATGTATTAAAATAATAACTTAAACAGAATTATTATTTTAAATTACTAAATGTATTAGATTTTAAATTCAAAACTAATTAGTTGAATTAATTACCAACTACATGACGGCATACTTTAATTACTTATGTGGAAAAGTTCTATTTAGTCAAAATTTTCTCAGTTCTATATTTTTATTATTTACTTAATTATGTGCATGATAACTCTTATTTATAGTTTGATAAAAAAAACTGATATACCTATGCTAACCCTAGTACCATTACATTGGATTAAGGGTCTTTAAAAAAATACCAAAAATAAAAAATTTTAAATTTTAAATTTATCATATTTTTTAAAATATTTTTAAATTTATCAGAATTTATGATTTTTTTTCACAAAAATACCAAATTTAAATAGTTTATTATGAGTTTATTATAAAATGACTAAAATATCTTTAGTAAAAATGAAAAAAATCTATAAAAAATGTTGTAGGGTGTAATTTTTTCTTGGATTAATCCAAATATTTGTCACCCAAAAAAGCTGGTGTACTCATAGGTAACACACCCAAATTAACCATCATATATATTTTACTAATTATTGCAGAAAGAAATAGCTAGGTAAAATATTAATAATTCGCTTTAAAATCAGAACCGTCCTTTTTTTTTCTTATATGCATGTTTGTGCACAATATAACCAATAACAATTCAGAATCTTGCCTTAACCATGAGGAAAAAATTAAGCATCTCCAATGAGACATTTTATATTAATGCATGATATACTATGCAAATGATAAGTATTTACATACCAAAATGCAAATTGTTAAATATGCTTATCACGGGGTAAGTAATTTTAAACAGAATTAATTAAACGATATACCATGTAAACAAATTTTATAAATAATAATAATAATAATAATAATAATAATAATAAAAGTGAAGACAGAGAGCTTTTGAAAAAAAAAAAAAACTGTAGCTTCTGAAATGTATCATATATAAGGTAACAAGGCATATAAATGACAATTCGAGAAGCTACAAGCTGGCAGTCTTTGGAATAATTATATGCTACAACCGTTGTAGCAATAAATGCCTACAACAGACCAATGGGATTCTTACACGTAGATTAAATGCCTACAACGGACCAATGAAATGAATCATTTAATCTACGTGTAAGAATCCCATTGGTCCGTTGTAGGCATTTATTACTACAACGGTTGTAGCATATAATTATTCCAGTCTTTGGCCTAATTTCAGGTGAATCACATAAATGCCTTAAGACCAGCAACCCTTTCCTTCAATAATAAGTTAAAAATCTTTTAAAAGCTGCCAAACACTATGTAATTTTATGAGAATGATATCACCTCACTTGGACTTAGACATGGACGTGGACATGGACATGGACATGGACATGGATGCCAACTCCAATCTTTAACTTTCCCTCAATTTATTAACCCCGAATTTTCACTGTTACATATGTTTAATTACTAGCACAGACAATAAGCATTATAATTTCATAAATATATAAAAATTAACAAATATATTGCTTTAATATAATATGAAAAATAAGATACATATAGGTCCATAAGTGCTTATATATTTTATATAAAATCCACAAAACACCGGTCATAGAACTCATAATTAAGTAGTAGCTGAAAACCTAGTTCAAAAGTTCAAACCCTAATAGAAAAGAGCACAAGAACCACAGCTAGCCAAGCCCATATACTAAAAAGCTTAATTTCCACATCTTCAAATCTGCAATTAGTCCAAGAAAAACTCATTAATATGAATAATACTAATTATCTTCATTAGTAAACAAAAGCTTCACTGTTCACACACAAGAAACAAAAAGTCAGAATACACACATATTATATATATTTTTGTTAATCAGCCTCCAATTTAATATGTTAATCTCGTAGTTTTAATTAAACACAATTTCAATATTATGGATTAAAAACTTGTTTAATTATAAAAGTTCATCAGTAGTCTCCCAAATTCAACAGCAGATGATCAAAGAATTAAAAAGAACTAATAATAATAATAATAATAAGACCTAACATGTTCGCTCATGGAAAGGGGTACCAAATAATAGGAAGCTCCATGCTGAAGAGAATGAAGAGTGACACCCCACTCGTTAGTCAGAACAGGCTGACCAGAAGAGTGAATCAACACAAAATCATCACCAAAAGCCTCTTTCAGATTGAATGGCCCTACTCCTACTTCTATAGCTACATCATTAATAAACACCGTTGACCTTGCTGCTGTTGCTGCTGTTCCACTGGATTCTCCTACACCTGCAACCACACAAAGTAATTTTCTCTTCATCATCATTCATTAATCAAAATGAACCATAAACTAAGAGCCATGCACACACGTTCCTTAATATCTGGACAAGAGTTTCGCAAATGGTGGATGATATAAAAAGACAAATCTATCCTTATAGTTAAAACCAAATGACAGTGTACCACTTTTCTTTTCTTGTGCTATAATAAACCAAAAATGGTTTGATATATACATCAATCACGCCTATGGAATCTTGAACTGAATCTATTCTCAAACATATACTTAGTAAATTTGGTATAAAAACGGACAAACATATATTCTTTAACCTAGTTTACCCTATTTTTGAAATCTTTTACCTCTCGCTCACCTCTTTAACCCTTTTAGAGCGTGGTTTTCACGCACCTTCAGTTAGGGCATCAAATAATAATAAGGATTCGAACCTTAATTAATTGTTTTTGTGATATATGTAGTTGTTTTTTAGATTATCATCCGTATTTTAAGAGTAAAATTACCTTGAATTTGGGATATAGTAGATGGAAAAGTGGGACTGTTATGAAGTAGGAAAGGAAGAGATGGAGGTGGAGCAAGTCCAATATTGGTGTGAGCAACTGCACTGGCGACAGAGAAACTATGGTTTGGTAGGATTTTCAAGTTCTTATCTTTTTGTGAAGAATCAGTTTCAGAATTCAGTATTTTACTGAGTAACAGACTTGTGCAAGGCCCAACTGCGTTGTTATCTTGAGCTTGAACCACATTTGATAGATCAGAAAAACAAAACCCTTGTGTAAAAGGCCCAGTTCCTGTTGCTCCTGGTCCAGTCTGGTGAGCCGGGAAAAAAAAGTTTGGTTCAGTCATGAATTCATTATGGGCTTGAAAATAAGTTTGGTTCACTGAACCAGTCGGGGAGCTGGACATGTCAATAACACTTGGAGAAGTGAAAGAGAAAGACTTGTCTTTTGAAGATTTTAGAGAGGTTTTCTCAGAATAAAATGATGAAGACGTAGTTGGGGCTGTGAGAGTAGTGGCCACTGAAGGGGTTTGCTGGGTTTGTTGGCTTTTTGAGTTTTGAAGATGTCTTAATTTGTGTTTGCTTCTTGATTTTCTGTTTTGGAACCAGTAAAATACATTGGCATCCCCAACTTGGCCATATTCTTGTAATTGAGCTCTGATTTTCCTTATTTCATCTCTTGGTGGATTTACCATTCCAGAATTGAAAATTGCTTCTAATATGCGAATCTGTTCTGGCTTTGGGTTCCATCGTGGTTTTGGTTCTGGACTTCGCTCTTCGCACCCAGTAACTGTTTGATAAAAAAATTTAAATGGAAACAAAAAAAAATAATTAATTTTTAATTAGTGAACCAAAGACCCACTTGTCAATAATTATTATCAGTTAAAAATGATTGCTTAATTAATTAAATAGTACTAATTAAGAATAAATCTATATAAAAGCTACATGACAAACTCTTATAAATTGTTGAAGAATTGTGTGGTGGGCTACAAAGGCCTAGCCTTTCTTTAGGCTTAATATGATCAGAAAGTGACTAATTGTAAATTGTAATTGTGCGATTGTTAATTACTTAATTACCAGATGATGTGGAAGAAGTTCTGTGGCAGCCAGAGGAGACAAGAGATGAAGGGTTAATTTCATGCTGCCATTGGTGGGGGTGATGAGCGTTGCAGGGCTTGGATTTGAACATGCTAGGCCAGTGTCTGTTTGATGAAGCCATGATAGGATGATAGCGAAAAAGGTCTTATAAAACTAATCAAAATACCTTAGTAGGGAAGAAAAAGAAAAACCCTTTAGCTGCCCTAGCTTCTGCTACTGAATCCTTTAGAAAAACATAGACATATTCCTTCTTATAGCCTCTTCACTTACCCCTGCATTCATTTTCATCTCAATTAATAAACAGCAGTGTTATAAATATTAAAAAAATTAAAGGAAGGAAGAAAGAAAGAAAATGTATAAAATAGACAAAATCCACAACAGGAATCGCCTGTGACAAAGAGAAACAAGAAAGGAAATCAAAATAAATAAAAAGGGGAAGAGAACAAGTACAGTCCCATCCCTTGACTTACAATTTAGCATTAAAACTGAAATGCTTTTGCTCTACTCAAAAAGTACAACCCAAACCCAATTCCCCCAGGACGAGAAGCAAAGGAGATAAAGAAAACAATACATGCTGGGTTTGCTGGGTTCTTAATTAGAATCTTCATCAGAAGCTCTTAATGAAAAGAGAGAGTTTTAAATAATTCTGTAGCTTTAAAGAAATGGGTACTTCTGATCAGTTTGTCTCTTTCTTTTTTGGATATAGTTTTTTTTTTTCAGATTTCAATGGAAAGGACTCTCTTCCTTGGCTTGGCTTTGGCTTTGGTTTTTTGCTTGCAGAGTAGTATTAATGGTGTTGATAATAACGTGTGGAATTATTCTAATAGAAGAGGCTGTTGCAGGAATAAATAGGGGAAGGATTTTTATTAATTTATTTTTTGGGTGTTAGTGTTTCAAAGTCAAGATTCAAGAAGAAAAGAGGTTTGACTGAAAAGCCGAAAGCGGTGTAATTGCTTGCTCGTTTGAGTTATGTTGAGCAAAGCAAGGTGGGCTTTTGGATTGACTCTAGGGCTTTTTAATTTATAAAAATATTACATCAAACAAATTAATTTGAATTAATAATTTTTAAACATTAATTATATTAAAAAATAATTATTTTAATTTTTATTTAATTCGAATTAATTTAATCTATTTAATATTACTATATAATATATTTTAAATTATTGTAGATGTTTTTTCAACATAATTATCTAACATTGCTTTATATTATATTATATATTTTTGGCACTGAAAATTATGAGTAAAGGGTAAAGAAAGACAAAGCATGCATTAATTAAATTTAATTATATATATTTTGATTTCGAATGTTGTTTGCAAAATTTTAGCTCCCATTTTAGAGGTCTATTTGGTTTTCATTACTTCAAAAAATAAAAAAATTAATTTATCAATGAGTTTCAATGTGCTTTCTATATGCTTTAGCAAATTCAAGCTCACATATATTATCGAAAAAATTATACTTTATGTTATATTTTATAATTTTTTTATTTTTATTAGAGATATTTTAGTCATTTTACAATAAACTCATAATAAATTATATAAATTCATAAATTCATAATAAACGTAAAATAAACTCATAATAAACATAAAATAAACTCATAATAAACTATCTAAATATGTTATTTTTTCAAAAATAATTATAAATTCTAGTAAATATGAAAATATTTTTAAATATGATAGATTTATTTTTTTTATTTTTTTAATATTTTTGTAAAAATCCCTATATTATATAAGAAAAACTATTTTTAACATTTTTCTATTTTGGTGTTTTAACTTTTTTTTTTTATCAATTTAGTGTCTCAGTTTTAATAAATCCTTAAAAATAAGTTGTTCCAATCAAATTCATTACTATATTCATTTGCAAAAATTCATTAAAATTGAAACAGTGAATTGACTAAAAAATAAAGTTGAAATATTAAAATAAAAAATATTAAAAAGTTTAGACATCTATAATTATATACGTGTGTGTGCTCTTGTGGTTCTTTCTTTCCTTCGTCACTTCATAAAATACCAACATGCCTATATATATATGTAACTTGACTTGTTTAACTCTTCATCTTACATTATATGTTTTTTTTATTATTATTAATTACATATGGGACGGGTAACACTTAGAATACTGAAACACTAAATCTAGACATAAATAACACACTCTCTTGACCATTAAATTACAAATATACCTTGATGGCTATCTTACATTATATGTTAATTAATTAATTTTTCGTTTTTCTATCTAAACCTTTTTTTTTTTTTGTTAAATGTGTTCAACTTATTCATTATGAAATCAAAAGGTTTAACCACTACTAATCTATTTTTCTGCGCTTAATTCTCTAAGAATTTTGTGAATTTTAATTTGCACAACAATATCAAAGGTGATAAATTAAGTAGATTGATCTTCGATTTTTCAAGATTATTGATGATTTCCTTCCTCGGTATATTACCTTGTCTCTTTAGACAAGTTTAACATAGGCTTCAAGTGAAAGTACATGTGTTACCAAGAGTATAACCAAAATTTTATCAAATTCCTCTAGAAATTTATATTTTCATGTTGGATATAAATAAAATTTTTGAAATTTATTACAATTTCATAATTAATTTTAAGTATAAAATAATCAAATTATATATTTAAAATGAATTACATAAATAATTCCAACATAAAAATCCATTTGTACATACATTTTTTTAATGAAATTTATTTGCAATAAAACAAAATTGATGTAAATTTATATCAAACAGTCTATCTAGCAAAATTAATTTTTCCAATTGCCAAATACGATCAAAATGCGATATACTTCTACTTTGATCCTATCCATATTTCAATCTTAATTTTTTCAGCAATAATTTATTCCTATTTCAATATGAAAATAAATATGAAATTTATTATTTTTTTTTAAAGAAGAAATAACTTCTTATAAATCATTCATCAGTAAAGCATCAATAATAAAGAGAGAGGATACACACATGTCCACACTCTTAAACTCAACAATAGTGTACTTTAAAAAAAAAAAACTTATTGCCTTTTTTATTATTTAAGATACAAGTTGATGATTTTTCAAAAAAAAAAAAAAGATACAAGTTGATGACATGAGTGGTACGCAGCATTTTGGTATGAGCTGCTCAATTAAACCAAAACGCTCCATTTCATTAAAGCCTGCATTAGAGTTGGGCTATTGCAATAGTATAACGCAGCGTTTCATTAATTTAAGTATACTGAAGTTATGTGTTCTTCTTCAGATTCTTCTTCTTCTTCTCTTCTTTTCTTCCAGTAGCTTCAGTTCATTAGTTTGTTAAGGAAAACTTGTGAATGCTGTAGTTTATGACAGCTTTTCACGTGATGTTGACGTAGTTAATTACGATATTTTGTATATAAACACGAGATCAATGAGAATCAGTTAAGGTGCACTACTTTGACACGACGAGCGCTCCCATACAACGGTAAGTGCACCATACCGATAGCAGATGTACTATTTTAACATGGCAGACACATAACCTCGATATTTTAAATATTTACTGGCACATGCAAGACTTGTCCGCCATATACTAGCTATAAATAGGGACAAACTTTCTACAGGTAAGGCTTCTTTTTTTCTCTTCTTCTTCTTTTCCTCTTCTCAACCCGAACTACATTCGAGTTTTTCCTATTTGAAACATTACTGACTAAGGCATCGGAGTCTCCCACCCGGTCCCTCTCCCTGTCTTGCAGGTAGAAAAGCCATCAGCAGTCAAGTCAAAATCGTCTGGAGTCCTGAAATTCACCTCATCATCAGTGGTGCGGTGAGCGTGGATTGGTTAATCCTCAAGTCATGGACAACATGACTCTTGACCCAATCCATAACCAAGAAAATGAAACTCGTAACCCAAACAACAGCACACGCCCACCTCCATCTATGCCCTAGGATCAAACAACCAGAAACACCCCCAGCAATTCGACTTACCATCCAGCTGATACTTCAATATCAGGACCTTCAACAACTGTCCATGCTGCAGAAATAACACCCCCAGGATTTTCAATCCCTTTCGCTCCGTTAGCCTACACGGCAGCAAAAATATTACAATCTCCAAACTTAACAAGCCAAGCAGCCCAAGAACTCGTTGCCGCCCTATGGAAATTCGTCATGACTTTTAAATCACAAAGCCAATAGATACAAACACTACCCGTCGACCCCATAACCTGCCTTCGACCACCCACAAAAGCCATAAGAAGACCTTCAGGTGCCAGGAGGTCAGGCCAGGAGGAGACTCTATTCCCCCGAACATTTTGAATCCCAATTACAAACCTACTCGACCAAGACCCCAACCAAGCCCAAAGGCAAGAACATCATCAAGATTGAAGATGATGTTAATGCTCTGGTGGAAAAAACTAAAAAAGATACGCAGGGGACCCATATTGCAGTATGAAGCTACCATTAACTCCTCTCTATCAAAAGAAATCTTAGAGGACGTTTACCCAAACTTTCGCATACCCAAGCTGGCAGAGTATGATGGGTTGTCCGATCCTCGAGTGCAAATTGATTCCTTCTTCAACACCATCCTCATCTATACAAAGTCAGACTCTGCCTTGTGCAAATTATTTCCTAAGACCCTAACGGGCAATGCATAGCTATGGTACAAGATCCTTGAGCCACACTCTATCACTAACTTCAAGCAGCTGACAGAGCTATTTATTAACAAGTTTATGGTGTCAACTGACTCTGGGAGAACATCAACAGATCTCCTCAAACTGGTACAAAAATCGAAAGAGACATTGCAGGAATATATCACAAGATTCAACAATATGGTGGGGAAGATCCCGAGAGTCAATTTTGAGCTAGCCCTGGAAGCGCTAATCAGGAACATAGAATGCTTTGAGTTTTCAATGACTTTGAGCAGGAATCCATCACAGGATTTCCCAGAACTAATGGCCCGTGCCCACAAGTAAATCCTTTTGAATGAAAGTGCCAAAACACAAAAATAACTCCGAGCATGTCGCCTCTAGGAAGTAATGGAGGTTCCTCACAAAACCCCTGGCCAGCCAACACGGGGTCAGAGCCCTCCAAAACTGATCCCCTAAGGTCTAACAGGTCGAGCTCTTTATGGTGCCCCTATAGCCATAGCTCGAGAAAGCCTCCCATCCACCAAGGTCCCATGAGGACCTATTATGTGTCAGAAGCCCCAGAACACTTTACCCCCCTCATAACTTCTCCAGCCAATATCCTGCATTGGCTTCGAGATAATACTGAGGTGAATTGGCCTCGGCCCATGAGAGAAGACCCCAATAGAGACCAAAGTTTATACTGCAACTTTCATTGGGGCCATGGCCATAAAACCAACAACTACAACAGACTGAGGTTGGAGATAGAACAACTAATTCAAGAGGGTCAGCTGAAGCAATTTATGCTCAATGCCAAGGGTGATGAGCAATTCAATGTTGAGTCATCCTGATCTACCAGGAAGGCATCGGCAAGGGTTATACATGTCATAGCAAGAGGAGACCATTATGACATAATAGGCACCTCACGAAAATGAAAAGGAGGCAAGTATTGTCGGTAACAAAGATCCCAACGCAAGGAGGCACAATTGTCTCCTTCAGGCCCTAAGAGTCCCATCAGGTTACTGGACCACACATAGATGCTTTGGTCGTCGAGGCAGTGATTCAAAAGTACCTTGTACAATGTATTTTGGTTGATACAAGTAGCGCACTAAACCTATTGACGCTGGATGTGTATAGGAAGTTTAGCCTATGTCAGAATACCCTAAAAATCGGCTCAACACCTTTGGTTGGTTCATCCAGACATAGCGTCCCAGTACTCAGCTCAGTAATGCTTGACCTGCAGGTAGGAGATGGTTCTATTGTTTGTAATTTTTGAGCTTGTTTCATGATAGTTGATATGAACTTTGCTTAAAATATAATTTTTGGTCGACCGTTATTAGATGGCGTGGATGCTTTCATCTCTATGAGAGGTCTGATTATAAAAATTCCAGCCCATCCCAGAATAGCAGTGCTAAGAGGAGACTAGCAAATGGCTCGGGAGTCCTACATGATCCTCCTAAAGAACACCAATATGGTACTCCCAGTTGACTCACTGGATGTAACTAATAGCTCAAAAGACAGACCCGAGCCGATTAATATGTTAAGGAGTATACATGTCGAGGCCGACAAAACTGAAAGGTCCTAAGCTCTAGCGGCCCAAAAAAAGAGCTCTGTGAGTGGAGATTTTCACTCTTATGTGGAATGACTTTTGCTACTTCGACACTATTAGGCTCAGAGCCTTAAAGAACACAGGCCTAAACCCATAGAAAATGGAGTCGCCACCGGGACGAATTGAGAAAAAAAGGAGTAGATGACTCTATTCCTAAGAAATCTTCAACTCCCTATTGTGTTCGAAAAGTTGGGTACGTATGGAGAAGGTGAGAATGACCCAGTACCCTTATAACGCCCGGTTCATTGGAACCGACCTCCTTTTCAAGTCTTTATATTATTAAATTCTTAAATATTATAAAATAATTCATACTACATGTGAATATTAAAATAAAGAATTATTGCATTAAAATCAAAATAAGTCCAAATAAAATAATAAATAGGCATCCATCCAAAAATGAAAATATGCATTTATAAATGTCCAATATCCAAAAGAAAAGAAAATAAAATAAAATGGGACACCCACCATAAGTAGAAACATACCCCTTACAATAGTTCCAAAAACCTTAAAAGACAAATTAAATTACATAATAAAAATGAGGTACCCACAAAGTGAAAATATATCTCTTATAATTCTAGAATCCAAATAAATAATTAATCAAATAAATTAAATCATTCAAACATAATAAGTAAATATAAAATATCTGTTATAATCAAATAAAATAAATCATCCATCATAAATGTATGTGACAAATTAAATAGCTAAAACTAGGATTTAAATCATTAAATAAATAAAATTAGGCAAATGTTAAAATTATGGTTTTAGGTTTTGAGATTGTGGTTACTGGGTTTTATAAGGTTTGAAAACTACTAGATGAAATTGGTTTTGGTTGCTGGATTAAAGTTTCAAGTTTTAGGAAATGGACTTTGGATTAGGGCTTAGGTTTTGGAGTTGTGGTTGCCGGGTTAGGATTAGGGAATTTAGGGAATAAGGTTTTGGATTTTAGGATCAAGGAAATTAGGGTTTTAAGACTAAGGTTAGGGAAATTAGGTTCTTGAAATAAGGGTTTAGGAAATTAGGATTTTGGGGACTAGGGTTTAGGAAGTTAGGGTTTTAGGAAATTAAGGTTTTGGAACTAGGGTTTAGAATTTTAGGGTTTGGATTTTTAGGTTATTGGATTAGGGTTTATGATTTCTAATTATTTTGGAAAATACTTTGGTCACTAGATATTAGAAAACAAATTTTACAAATTGGAAAATGGGTTTTGGAAATTATAAAACTAATTAGGCTTTTAAAGTTTACAAAATAATTTAGGGTTTTTGGCAACTGGGAAAACAAATCAGGGTTTGAGAAATAGATTAGGATTTTGATAATTAATTTAAAACTTGAGCTATTGGATGAGATAATATGGATTGAACTTTGGTTTTATAAAATATGTGATCAGGGTTTAGCAAATTAAACTACTGAATTAAAATTATAATCAAAATAAACAATCAAAACATTTAAAAGAAAAGAAGATGCAGTTGCTGTATGTTTAAGTAAATTAAGTTTAAGACATGAAACCTACTTTGAAGGCTCCACCAAATTGACTGTTGATTCCAAGCTACTGCCTGCACCAATTAATTCTGGCTGAGCAAAGATTAAAGGTAGCGGTTACTACCTTTGGTGTGTTGACTATTAATGAACGTTGCTTGTTGCTGGTTGACTCTTGTTGATTGTTACTTACTGATCGTTGTTGCTTAATGTTGCCTCCATGTTATTAGTATTAAACATTAATATTTATAGGCAAAGTGAGTATTAACCCTAAACCTAATCTGCCTAATCCAAGTCTTAAAAGAATTCCGGAAAGATTAGAACACTAAATTGCTAGCCAAAATTGCTTTGGAATTATGGTTCATGATGATTTGGTTACTGGATTCAACATGGAGCCAAGGCCGTGTCAATTTGGTTTGCCAAATTGACATGGGGCTAATGCCATGTAGATTTGGTGTGCCAAACTGACATGAGCCTTTGGTTGATGTCGATTTGTGCAACCAATTCGACATGAGCCATGGCTCATGTCTACTTAGGCCTCCAAGTCGATATGACCTATGGCTCAAGTCACTTAGAACTGTCCCGACTTAAAACTGGTCTAAAAAACTTCAATGTTTGGGTCGAAAAATTTAATTTGGGTTGAACAAATTAGGTTTGGACATTTAAAATGTGAACCAATTGAATATATGTCCTTTGAAATCGGACTAGCCTATTTAAAAGTTATAAATTAGGTTTAAATCTTTTAAAGTCGGTTTAAATTTATTTTGACATTTTTTAATTAGGACCGTACTAACTTAGAACCAAAATTAAGGGTCTACAAGCTCGCCCTAACATAGATACTGAGACAATACCAAGATGTTTTTGCTTGGGAGGCATCCGATGTTCAGGGTATCTCTCCCGAGCTAATGACCCATGAGCTTTACGTAAACCCTAGTGCAACCCCAGTGAAGTAAAAGAAAAGAAACTTGGGGTCAAAAAGATAATTGGTTGCATAATAAGAGGTTAAGAAACTCCTCTAGGCTGGTTTCATTAGAGAGATCCTATTTCCATAATAGTTGGCCAATGTGGTATTAGTGAAGAAGCCTAGTGGGAAGTGGAGAATGTGTGTTGACTTCACTGATATGAATAAACCCTGTTCTAAGGACTCCTACCCACTCCCTAACATTGACTGTTTGGTTGACTCAACAGTCAGATATGCAGAATATAGTTTCATTGACCCCTCTCCTGCTATCATAAGATACCGTTATAAATCGAAGATCAAAACAAGACTTTCTTCATAACTGGGAGGGGCACTTACTGCTATAAGGTCATGCCATTGGCCTAAAAAATGTGAAAGTCACTTATTAGAGGCTCGTCACTCTTTCAGCACCTAAAAGGCCGAACTGTGAAAGTTTACGTGGATGATATGATTATCAAGTTTAAGATACCAGCCGAACATCCTTAGGACCTAGCAGGGGTCCTCCAAACATTGAGGCAGGTAAGTATGAAGCTTAATCTAGAGAAATGTGCATTTGGAGTCAAATCTGAAAAATTCTTGGGCTTTATGATATCTGAAAGAGGCATCAAAGCGAAACCCAAAAAGATACAAGTCGTCATGGAAATGGAATCACCGAGGAGCATCAAGGAAGTTTAGAAGCTATATGGGAGGATTACAGCCCTTGGGAGGTTTATCTAGTGCTCAGCTCAAAGATGCCTACCATTTTTTAAACTTTTAAAGAACTTGAAATAGTTCTAGTGGACGGATGAATGTCAAAAAGCTTTTGAGGAACTGAAGCAGTTTTTGAGCTCGCCCCTTACTTAGCCAACCCATCAAAGGAGAAACATTGTACTTATATCTCTCGACCTCGCCCATGACAATTGGTTTAGTTCTAATCAGAGAAGAGAATAGTTAATAATTCCTAATCTATTATGCTAGCCAGGTATTAAAGGAACCCGAACTTCGCTACGCTTCCCTTGAAAAGTTGGCATTAGCTTTGTGTACCACATCAAAAAGACTTCTCCCATATTTTAACTCTCAAACTATTATGGCACATACCAACTCATGTCTAAAGAAGATCCTTCAACGACAAGAGACTTCAGAACGACTTACAGAATGGGCTGTAAAGTTGGGATGATTTAACATTAGATATGAGCCAAGGCGAGCCATGAAAGAACAGATCCTAGCAGACTTCATGACAGAATTGTATGAACAGCCCGATGAGACCACCCCCAAAGAAACCTGGATACTCAATATTAATGGAGCATTGTGTGGTAATGGTGCCGGTGTGGGGGTAGTCCTCAGAGGCCCAGGGAGGATACTCATAAAATACTCAACCAGGCTTAACTTCACAGCATCCAACAATATGACGGAGTATGAAGCCATCTGTTTAGGTTTGAACCTTGCCCAAGAAGTCCTGCCTGAATCCCTACCAATCCTTTCTGATTCCCAACTAGTGGTCAGCCAGTTAACTGAAAAAGAAAGCAAGAGAGCCAAGTATGGTACGGTATAAAGATCATATAATAGAGCTCTTGTCCACCTTGGGGAAGAACAAATGCTCTTAGGAAATATGTCAGATAGTTCAGGCCGAGAATGAGCCCGCTGATCAATTGGCTAAGGTTGCGGCAACCAAGGAGGGGACTCATGAGCTCAGAACATTGGCTGGGACTATCCAATGTCCGAGCTATGAAGTCGTGACCACAATGACAATAGAACTTATGAAAGGGTGAAGGCTTCCAATATACAAGTTTTTGAAGTCCGTTGAGTTGCCAGAAGATATGGCTGAGGCCAAAAGGATCGCAAGAAAGTCTAGTTTATATTCTATACATGAAGGTTTCTTATACAGAAGAACATTCTCCCACCCGTGGAGCAGAAGTGTATCTAAGGAAGAGGGTAATTACTTGTTGAGGGAAATTCATGAAGGGACATGTGGGGCTAATGAGAGAGTCCGAGCGATGGCTCGAAAAGCACTGTTGCTGGGATATTTTTGGCCATCAATTGAAAAAGATGCAAAAGATCTAGTCAAGAAATGTGACAAATGCCAAAGGCATGTTATTTTGCAGCCTCAGCACGCGGCTGACCAAAAACCCATTCCAAGCCCTTGGCCCTTCGCCTAGTAGGGGTTGAACATCATAGGCCCTTTACCTTAAGCCACAGCTCAACAAAAATTTTTAGTTGTAATGGTAGACCATTTCACCAAGGTAATAGAAGCTTTCCTCTGGCTTCCATTACTCCAACTATTGTGATCAAATTTTTTTATCAAGGAGGTCATCATGAGATTCGGCATCCCACACGCTGTCATCACTGATAATGGTAAGCAATTCAACTATAGATAATTCTAGCAATATTGTGCCGGACTGAAGATTGATCTCAGATTCACTTTGGTTTACCACCCCAGTTGAACGACCAGACTGAAGTCACCAATCAAACAATCCTGGTAGGCTGGAAGAGGAGGTTAGATGAAGCTAAAGGGCTATGGGTAGAAGAGTTGTATAATGTCTTATGGGCATACAACACTTCAACACGAACAACCATAGGAGAAACTACTTATGCTTTAGCCTATGGCACTGAGGCTGTCATCCCCATAGAAATCGGGCTCCCATAAGCAAGAATGCTTAATTTCATAGAGGAATAAGATGGCACTCCAGATACAATCTAGATATTAAGGAATTCAAGCGTGAGCAAGCAAACATCAAGACAACTGCTTACAAAGCTCAGATGGTCAATTTCCATAACAAAAGAGTGTGCTACAAACAGCTCAACAAAGGGGACTTTGTCCTCAGAAGAGCTATCTCCACTCATAGAACTACAGGACCATGTAAGTTAGGAGCTAATTGGGAAGGACCATTTAAGATAGCCGAAGTACTCAAAGGCGGAGCTTACAAGCTTAGCACAACAGAAGGCAAAGAAGAGCCTAGAACCTGGAACATCAGTTACTGTAATTTTCACAGTTTCTTTCTTTTACTTTTTGTTTGCTTCAGATGCCAAAGGGTATATTAACAATGTACTTTAGATAACAATGTATTCCAAAGTATCAAAGCATTTCCTAAACAAAACTGAATGTACCCTCATCACGTCCGAGCTCTTAGCTCTTAGAATGCACCCTCGTCGTGCCCGAGCTCTTAGCTCTTAGAACGCGTCCTCATCATGCCTGAGCTCTTAGCTCTTCACATGTGCCCTCGTTGATCCCAAGCTTCTAGAATACACCCTCGTCACCCCCGAGCTCTTAGCTCTTAGCAAACACCCTCGTTGCACATGAGCTCTTAGCTCTTGGTATGCTCCCTCATCATGACCGAACTTCTAGAATGTGAACTCGTCACACCCAAGCTCATGGCCCTTAGCAAGTGCCCTCGTCGTGTCCGAGCTCTTAGCTCTTAGCATGCGCCCTCGTTATGCTTAAGCTTCTAGATTGTGCCCTCGTCATGCCCGAGCTCATAGCTCTTAGCAAGCGCCCTCATTGTAACCGAGCTCTTAGCTCTTGGAATGCACCCTCATCATGCCCAAGCTTTTAGAATGCGACCTCATCGCACCCAAGTTGTTGGCCCTTAGCAAGTGCCCTCGTCGTGCCTGAGCTCTTAGCTCTTAGCACGCGCCCTCGTCATGCCCAAGCTTCTAGAATGCGCCCTCATCTTGCCCAAGCACTTGGCTCTTAACAAGCACCCTCATAGTGCCTGAGCTCTTAGCTCTTGGCACAAGCCCTCGTCGTGCCCGAGCTCTTGGCCCTTAGTAAGCTTCTTTGTCGCACCCGAGCTCTTAGCTCTTAGCACGCACCCTCGTCATGCCCAAGCTTCTAAAATGCACCCTTGTCACACCTGAGCTCTTAAAAAGTGACCTCGTCATTCCCAAGCCCCTAGAACACGCCCGTATCGTGCCAGAGCTCTTAAAAAAATGCACGCCCTTGTCGCACCCAAGTTTTTAAGAGCGCCCTAGTCGCGCCCGAGCTTTGGAGAGCACCCTACTGACTCTAAAATTATGATAAAAGGTACACATATCCAGTTAAATAAAACAAATTCCATTCACAACAATCCCAACAAATTAAACAACACTTTCTTTCATTTCACATGTTTCAAAACCAAAATTACATATATTCGCAAGCTAGCCCTTACATTCACAAAAAGATGGCCAGATAAAACACACCAAACTCAACCTAAACAAAAAGTCTCTTTAAAAAAATTTATACATCATTTCCCCAATCCATGGCCTCTTTCCACCCCCCTGAATCAATTGGCTCAGTATTGCAACATCAAACACCCTGTCATACTCCCTTTTAGGAGATCTTTTTTTTTTTAATTCTGCAATGATGAGCTCCTAGAACTTCACAATTTCGTGAGCTATCTGGTCCTCCATGCCATCCTTCAGCTTTGCCAAGGCCTCCTGCTCCTTCACTAAGGCTTCCTGCTCCTTGGCTAGTGAGCTTTGAGAAATTAAGAGATCACTCTTCTGAAAGCTCAGTACTGCCGGCCTGGGCCTCCCCAGTTGGTTGGTCTGCAAGCCTCACCAAGGCTCCACTCTCCTCCATGGTGATCACCTCTGGCTCCTTCTCTTACTCCTTCTCCTTTCTCTTTGGCTTCAAGGGCTCTACACCCTTATTAAGGGAGGAGGCACTAGTCTTCCTCTTCTCCTTCACTGCTGCTCGGACCTCTTTTGCCATTTTCTCTGCTTCCACCTTCGTCTCAGCTTTCGCCTTCTGGATGGCCTTCACTCAACCCTTTAAACTGCCACCTTCCATCTCTGCACAAAAATAAAAAAAATCAGAACATTACTCCTAAATCAATCTCAATAAAATTATAGGTATTACCAGCCCGGTATTCAAGGCAGGGCTTGATCGGATCTTTCCAGATTAGGAAATATGTTAATATTAAGTGCACCATATTCAACTTCTTTCTCTGAATATTCTTTATTATCCTGTCAAAGATAGCCCAATCCTCAGCTATCAGATTTCCCCTCTTCACATAAGGCCATTTTTCGTCCAGACTCCAGCTTATAAAGTAGCCAAAGCCCCCAGATTTTCTATAATAAAAAACTAATCTTTCCAACCTTTGATAGAGTCTGGTTTTCCGACAAAGAGTCCAAGCCCAAGCCATGCTTGAAGAAATAAAAAATCTTCATCTAATTTCGATCGTGCTCTAATAAGGCACATGGCGGCCAGGATCCTAGGCGAAGCTTTCACACCCAATAATTTGCAAAGAATCTCGAACCCCACAACAATTTGTCAGGCATTTGGACTAAGCTGCCCCGGTCATATCTCGTTCATGTTCAAAAATCTTATTACAAAAGGATTAACCAAAAATCGAATCCTCGCCCTCAGGTCCTCTTCATATATTATCATTTGGTCTGCCCCAGGGTTATCATCCCCCCGAACACTAGCTCCGGGCACCCACATCTCATTATCTCTGGGTATCTTATACTTTTCTCAAATACCCTTCAAGTCCATGTCAGTCAAGGTAGACTGAATATCTCTGACCCGAGCCCTATCACTAGACATGCGTACACTCGAGTCACCTTCTTCTCCCACCTCAAATTTTGGAGCTGGACGAGTTGACGTAGCCCCCTCAACCACTATTTGAGCTACCTCACCATCTGATGATCTCCCTCCTATGAGCGAGCTCCCACCCTTGCTAGATCCACCCAAACCACTATATTGAATGTATTCTTCTCTCACCCTTTGCTCGTCCATAGACACATGTTCACTATCCGAACTCATTTTACTAAAGCAAAAAAAACAAAAAACAAAAACAAGAGCACAAACTCATCGCTAGCAGATCGCAGCTAACAAAGCCTCAGACTAACAGCGCGCACCAAACACCTTTTCGTAGCACCAGCCCAAAAAAACTCAGACTAACCGAACTCTCACTCGATTCTCAGGTAATAACTAACTAGCACCCCTCACCCCTATTTATAATTAAAAACCTATAGTGCCTTTAATGCACCTGGCAAGAAACTCGAATACCATTTTTTGCCATCCTAGTTCCTAAAAAATGAAGTGTCACACCTTTTGACAATTGACACGTGCTCTGCCACTTGCTCCCTTGGGTCTTATTGGTCCCGTCTGCCTCCTCTGACATGAATGTCAGTTGATTGAAGGAGGGGCCTAGTTATGGTACTCCTAATTACCAAACCCGGCCACCAATCTCTTCATCGTGGGCACATAGACTCAACTCAAACCTCTATCCCGAACAACACTGCTATCCGACTAAAACTCTATAGATAATGTCTGACACAGCAAGTGCAACACACTGACACAGCAGGCGCACTACTCTGACAGCAGACATCTCATACCGACGGTAGGTGCATTACTCTGACATGATGAGCACCCCCATACAACGGCAAGCCCACCATACCGACGGCAGATGCACCATTCCGACATAGCAGGCGCACAATCTCGACATTCCAAATATTTATTGTCGCATGCAAGGCTTGTCCGCTAGGTACTAGCTATAAATAGGGACAAGCCCCCTATAGGTAATGCTCCTTTTTTCTCTTCTTTTTCTCTTCCTCTTCTCAACCCGAGTTATATTTGAGTTCTTCCTACTTGAAATACTACTAACTTAGGCATAAGAGTCTCCCTGCTAGAACCTGATCCCTCTCATTGTCTTGGAGGTAAAAGAGCCATCAGTAGTTAAGCCTGAACCGTCTGGAATCCTGAAATTCACCTCGTTATCAATTAATAATTATTTTCCTATACAACATTAAATAATAAAAATCTGACAATATTAAATAATAAAAATATGACAATGCATAGTAACTAAATACACTCTCATTTCTCTTTTATTATTAAAGTCTTAAAATTTTAATAAAATAACATTTTATTATTAAATAATATAATATTAAATATGCATAATTAATCATTCAAATAGAAAAATTCAATTGTCATATATATATATATATATATATATATATATATCAATATGATGGATTATCTTATTTCTAAAGAACAATACGGAAGAAAAGCAAAATAAGGCATACTATAAAAATGAGAAACATTAAGTCCTTAATATACATATAAATGATATATATGAAAATAAATTATATATTAAAATATCAAATATTGTCCTTTTAACTGTTAAAATTAATTTTATAATTGATAAAGGTAATTATTATTATCTTTTCTACCAATGTTTCATGTACTATTTAGTACTTTACATTTCTTAATAATTATATTATTAGCATGCAATTAATCATTATATCTATATCTATACCTATATACAATGCTAAAAAGATTATCGCTGACATGTTTTAATTTTTTAATATTTTAAATTAAATTTACTATTTATTATATAATAAATATTTGATATTTATTTATATAGTTTAAATAAAATTAAAATATTATATTTGATATTAATAATGATTAAATTTATTTAAAAAGTTCAAATATAATTATGATATGTATCAATAATAATTAAAAATTTATTTAATAATCATTTGAAGAGTTTAATTATAATTCAAAAGTTATATTTTAAAATTTTTGAGTCCATTATACTTATTTTTATATGTAAAAAGGTTTTATAATTGGTTTGGACATAATCTTTGATTCAATAATAATAATTATTATTTTGATAATTATAATTATTATTATTTTAATATAGATATTTATTTAATATTTATTTTTATTATGATTTCATCTGATTTTTTTTACATAACTAATTAGTATGTGTAAATATATATAACTAATTATTATTAATATCAAATAAAATATCATAATTATATTGGAACTCTTCTAATAAATATAATTATTATCTATACCAAATATAATATCATAATACCTCAAAATAGATGGTAACATACCTTACTAATGCTATTATTTAAAAATTTCAGCATTATTATTTAAAATAAAAATAAGGGTGTTTGGGCTAATAAGCAGTAAATAAAGTTAATTTTAATTATTTTTAAAATTTTGCTCTTGTTATCTTGTTTTAATGATTTTCTTTATTAAAAAAAAAAGAACTGCATATAACTTGTCGTTTAGTCACAAACCCGCGTTTTTATTAGAAAGGACCAGTCGTTTGACTATACGACATGTCATTGAGCAGTAAGTTCTTCAGTACTGGTGAGTGGTGGGGCTGTAACACCTAATGCGATTATTATTGAAGGAAAAGAAAGATTAATTGAAAATGAAATTCGAAATTGAAAAATAACTAATTAATTATATTAATTACTAAATTTAGCCATGTGGGTATTGGTGAGATGTCACCGTCTCCAACTAATTTCTGATCTGATGAAATTTGGCATTGAAGACAGGAAGTGAAGAGCTTCATTGATTTGATAAAATATAGTTTTTCCATCGATTGGAATTTCGTTGAGATCTCTCTGATGATACCCTTTACCTAACCAACTTGCAAACGACAAGAAAAATCTCTCTTTCCCTGCAGGCTTACTTGGTTTTTACAAAAAATGGATGTGGTTTGATATTTAATAGTTCCATGAAAGAAATTACACTTGCAAAGATCAAAATTGAACATAACAACTATAACTAAAAGCAATGGAGGTCGTCGTTTTGAATATACATACATATATATATATATATATATAATCTCCATTGCGAGAGAAGAAGTGTATATATATATGTGACAATTTAAGTGGCAGAACAGGAGACTAATTTCAGTTACAGGAAATTGCATTGTCTTTGCTTATTGCGTGGCTTCTTCTTTGGTTTTGGTGGTCGCAAAGCTACTTTTATAGCAGAATCAAACACACCCTTCACATTCTGAAACATCAAGAGAATAAGAAAAAAAAAATTAAATTAAACCAAATTATTTCTCAATCTGGTTTTATGTTGTTCGGTTTAGCAATTTGGAATCATTTTCAGGGTGAAAATTAAGTTACTAAGTTCGAATTCCTGTCCTTACAAATGATTAATACAATGTTATGTGAAAAATTACCTGCTGAGTTTTGGAACTGCACTCTATATAAGTTACAGCACCTATCATTTTCCTCAATTCCTCGCCCTGCTCAATAATTTCATCATCAATTCAAATAAAATTAATTAGGACTAGTTCAATTAGGCATATTTTAATGTATAATTTGATTAGTTTTTAATTGAATTACATGCCTGAGCTGTTGTTATTGGTGTTGCTCCTGGATGATCAATCAAGTAATGCTTGTTTTCTCTCAAATCTGCAATTAATTATAGCCAAAAATTTATCCCATAGTTAAAACATAATAGAAATATTGTCATTATATTAACCAAAATTTCAGTTAAGGAAATTGTCAATTAGTTTGTGAAATTTTAAGACGATAGATTTGCTTACCGAGCTTGGTTCCTACAAGCACAATTGGCACATTCGGAGCATAGTGTTTTAGCTCAGGAATCCACTGTTAGTGATTGAATCAAAGAACCATCTTAGCTAGAAAGTTGCAGAAAATTGAAAAAGAAAAAGAATGCCTGGACAAGAAGGGGAAAAAGACCTTTTTGTATATGTTCTCATAACTGGCCTTACTAATAAGAGAAAAAGCCAGCAAAAACACATCAGCTCCTCTATAACTTAGCGGCCTCAGCCTGTTATAATCTTCCTGCCCTGCAATTCACAAAAGACTCAGTTTATATATATACTTTTGGCCTGACGTAATACTTATGCAATGAATCCAGAGATCCATGTCAAAAATTCATAAATTTTTCCTTTGAGATAATAAAAAGAAATTAAAATTATGAAAAAAAAAAAGAAGAAGAAAAGAAAATAAAAAAAGAACTTACCAGCAGTGTCCCATAATCCAAGATTAACTGTACCACCATCTACCACCACATTAGCACTGAAATTATCAAATACTGTGGGAACATAGTCCTAAAAATTCACAAAAGAAATAAAACCATCACAACTTTTACATCAAAATTGATAGGAAAAAACCCATAATCAGCAAAAAAAAAAATCAAATAAAGTATATTATATACCGTTGGAAAGGTATTGCTAGTGTAGGAAATAAGCATGCAAGTCTTTCCTACAGCTCCATCACCCACAGTCACACATTTCATAAATCTTGCTGTACTCATTTTCTTCTAGCCTCTTAAGCCAAAGCTTCCTGCAATCTTTATATATATATATATATATAATTGTATTTTAATTAGTTTCTTCTCTACTTGTACATATAACTATGATTAAATGTAGAAGTAGTTTTGAAGTATAAAGCAGAAATGGAAAAAAGATGGTTGCCTTATAACAACCCATAAAAAGCCTAGCTAACATCACCCACTATATATATATATATATAATTGTATATGCTTGATCAAAGATAAAATTATTACAAATAGAAAATTCTTTTTATATTTGTTTTCTTTAAGTGCAATGCCAGATCGATCAAGCTATACATACATAGATATTGAGGTAACAAAGTAGGTTTGGTGCTGGGTGTTAGTTGGTTTAAGTGTTTGAGGAGGGAGAGAATGAATGATAATGAAAAGGAAAGAATTGCTTTATTAACTAATACTTCTATGATATTGTGATTGAAGTTAAGGGAAATTAAGAAATATGTAATTTTCACAACAAAGTCCAAAGCTTTTAACCTAAAAAGAGTCTTTTTGTGGTTGTCATTATCATTATTATATATAAAGTGGGTTCTCTCACTGCTTACCTGGGCTAAACTCATTTTTGTTTGCTTTTGACCCACTTTTATTAATATGCTACTATGTAAAGTCTATTAAAGAGATAGAGAAGGGAGAAGAGAAGGGAGAAGTGAGGAGATATATATTTGCAAATGACCATATAAAATTAGAGCCAGAGAATTAGAATCTCCTTATGGGGGTTTACGGATCCTTTCTGATGAGTACCCATATTAGAATTGTTGCTTTTGAATTTGGTCGTTTGTCTAGTTGAATGATTATTGAGCATTATATCTTTTTAATGGTGTGATGAATCACAATTGAAATTATAATGCATTATTACTAATGTAATGAGCATTTATAATCTCTTTGATTTTTTCAAGCTCTCATTCTTGGAATATCTTGGAAAATGGAAATATCAAACTAAAAGAAAAAGACATATTTTCATTAAAAAAAATCATCAATATACTATTGATTGAATAGGACTAAAATTATTTCCATAATTATTACTTATTAGGGTTCAAATGTGAGTTTTAATTAGAGTCAACTTTTAGATGTCAAATGTGAGTTTTAATTAGAGTCAACTTTTAGATGTCAAATGTGAGTTTTAGACATTAAAAACTCAACTCAACTCAATAAAGTCTTAATCGCAAGTCAATTGGGGTCGATTATATGAATTCTTCTTTTTCACTCGGTACGATTTAAGGTTATATATTCTGATAGATGTAACATCATAAGATCATTTTGGACCACCTTTGACCAAGTCAATTTAGATCTACCTCTGCCTCTCTTGGCTATATCTACTCTAACTTGTTCGATTTTTCTAATCGGCGCATCGCTAGGTCTTCATTTCACATGGCCAAACTATCTCAATTTATGTTCTCTTATCTTATTCTCAATAGGTGTTACCCCCATTTTTTCTCTAATGCACTCATTGCGGATTATATCTATCTTAGTATGATCATACATCCACCTTATCATTCTCATTTTCGCAATATACAATTTACTCATGTGTTGTCCTTTTACTGCCCAATCTTCACTACCATACATCATCACATGCCGTATTGCAGTGCAATAGAACTTTTCTTTTAATTTAATTGTCATCTTTTGATCACATAGAACTCCTATAGTATTCATCCACTTTATCCAACTAGCTTTAATCATATGACTTACATCTTCTTCATAACCCCCATCTTTTTGAAGAATAGAGCCAAGGTATTTAAAATGAGTATTATGAGGTACTGCTATTTCATCTAAAATACTTTCGCCTCTTTCTATATTCTCGCTATTAAATCTACAATGTATATACTTAGTCTTAGTCCTACTTAGCTTAAAACTTTTTAATTCCAAAGTGCTTCTCCATAACTCCAACTTTTAATTTATCCCTGCTTGAGTCTCATCTATTAATACAATATTATCTGCAAACATCATACACCAAGGGATGCCATCTTGTATATGTCTTATTAGCTCATTCATGACCAAGGCAAAAAGATAAGGGCTTAAAGCTGAACGTTGGTGTAATCCAATATAAACAGAAAAATTCTTAGTATCCTCTCTCACAATACGGACACTAGTGATGATTCCCTCATACATATCCTTCAAGACTTGGATATATCGTATAGATATTCTCCTACGCTCTAGGATCCACTATAAAACTTCTTTAGGGACTCTATCATGCGTCTTTTCTAAGTAAAAAAAAATAATATATAAGTCCTTCTTCATCTCTCTATACTTTTTCATCAAATCTCTTATAAGAAAAATAGCTTTCATAGTTGATCAACCAGGCATAAAGTCAAGTTGATTTGGGGAGATGCAAATATCTAACCACAAATGGTATTTCACAACTCTCTTTCACAATTTTATATTGTGACTCATAAGCTTTATACCTATATAATTTGAGCAATTCTGAATATCTCCTTTATTTTTAAAAATAGATATCAAATTACTTTGTTTATATTCATTAGACCTTTTTTTTTATACTTAAGATCTTATTGAACAAAAATGTTAACCATACAACTCTTATATCTCCCAAATAGATATTAAAACATAAAATAAAATAAAAAGATATTTCTTCACTATATATGTTTCAATGACATTTTTGTTTTTATTCCTCTCTCTTCTGGAGTTTTGTTTTTATAATTCTCAGCCCTAAATCTAAAACAGTTTACACTGTGAAAGAAATTTTTTTTTTATGGATATGATATTTGGAAAAGGAAACCATCATATAGCTCCAGAGGATTTTCACAGTTTGGCTACCCATCCATGGTCTACAATTTTTTATAGTCATATGATAAATGTTTTTTATATGTTCATATGATCTACTATTCTCAGCATTTGGAGGGCTAAGAATATGAATGGGCGCTGATGTTTTAATGCGCAAATTACTTCTTTTTTTCTGGCATCCTTCGTTGTCATGTGGTTAAGTAAGCTTTCTCCTTTGTGCCTCCTCACGATAAATCTAAGTCATCCGGTGTTTTTTTGATAATTCTAATTAACCTTATATTAGATCCCTTTACAATGATTTTGCATCTAGTTTTACTAGGTGTTAATTTTTTTTTTTTAAATTATAATTTGTCTTCTTTAATAAAATTTCCAATTACTTATAAAAAATGACATTTGCATCAACTAAGACGGAGTTTTTATAAAACTATCCAAAAAAATAATTTTTTTTACAAAAATAAAAAATATATATATTTACATTTCTAAAAAAAATTAGATTAAATTTTTAAAAATATCTCACTCCCTACAAAAATAAATTTTTTTTTTAAATATCTCATCTCTTACTATAAGTAATATTTTATATCAAATTTTATTTTCTTTTTTGAACTTTACTATAAAATAAATATTTTTAATAAAATAATAAAAATTAATATTTTAAATTATATTTTTAATATATAATATGTATTAATTTTTATAAAAAAAGTTTAATTTTGATTAAAAATAATAAATAACACTCACAAAAATAATAAAAAATTAAAATATATAAAAAATATATTAATAAAAATTATTAAATTTATTTTTAAATAAATTTTATATATTATAGACATAAAAAGTTAAAAAAATATTAATTTAATTATATAGATATTATGTAAATATTTGGTTAATGCTATGTGTATATATATATTTGGTGTATATTATGTAGATATTGTAGATATTTGATAAATATTATGTATATATATGTATTTATTGTATATTTTATGCAGATGTTGTGTGAATATAAAATTTTAAAAAATAAAATTAAAAAATATTAAATAAATTTTATAGATATTTTATGTATATTTGGTAAATGTTATATAGATGTTTGGTCAATATTATATATATATATATTATATATTTATAAGGATATGGCATCCAAAAAAATTTATTTTTGAATAAAAATCATAAATAAAAAATAAAACAGAAAAATAAAAAAATCAACAATGAAAAAATTTAAAAACGAAAAATAGCATAGAAATGCATGCTTTGAAAAAAAAAAGAGTTTCACTGCCGTAAATATGAAAAGTGAACTTCTTACACCCGTAAACAATGTAATTTTCCCTTAGAATCAGTTGATTGTTGGGTGGATCTTAGAAAGAAATTGATGGGCTAAGTATTGGGCCAAGTCCAAGATCCAGAACCAAGTAGCAATATATGGCTTACTTGGGCCTGGTGCTAATGTCAATGGGTCCAAACTCCATCAACACAGTCACTCTTTTTTACCCACGTAAAAATTAATTTTTTTTAAAAAAAAACGTCTATTTAGTCTCCGCATGTAAGTGGGACGTATTTTTCTTCACATATTATTCCTAAATAAATAAAAGATCAAAAAAACAATTATTACATTTATGGTCTTATTATTATTTATTAGTATGTATTGAATGACCAATAAGGACAAGAAAATAGACTCCACGTAGAAGAAGAATGGAAGGACAAAGTTGAGATTATATCTAATTGGGAATTATACAAAAACCCATGTAAAACCCTAATTTATTCATCTTCTTCCATTGAGCCTCTTGTACTGTATAATAATTTTTTTTGGCGAATTTTGAGGGAGAAAAAAGAATTAAATTAATTAATGTCAACAGAAATCAATGGAGAATCATCAAGCAATAATAGACATGGATGTGCATCGTGCAAGCATCAAACAAGAAAGTGCACTGAGGAGTGTCTTCTACAACCTTTTTTGGGATAGAAAGAACAGAAGAATTTCAAGCTGCTCAAAAGATTTTTGGTATTAGCAACATGAACAAGATCATTAAAAATCTTTAAGTTCAAGATAGACCCAAAGCCATTGAATCTTTAATATGGGAATCTTCTGTTTGGAAACAAGACCCTGTTCATGGACCTTTAGGCCATTATAAAAAGCTTGAGCTCGAAAATCAGGTCTTGAAAAATCAGTTGAATTTGCAAGAGCAAAAGCAAATCTTACCGTATGAGGTTGGAGTTGTAGCTAATAATACTGACCTTTCTACTTCGAATTATGGTTATAATAGTGAAATTTTTTTACTAGATTTACCAATGACAATGAATAATGAATTGGGTTTTCCAGGATTACCCATGAATAGTAATTTTTCTAATTCTTTATGGTCAAGTAATCTTCAAGGACAAGAGAATAATACAAGCATTGCAAGAAATTTACTTTCACCTTTACACATTTCACAGTGTACCAATTCTTTGATGAAGCAAGAATAATAATAATAATAATAATAATAATAATAATAATAATCTAAATAATGTTAATTTCCAGCAAGTGCAACAGTTGCCCAATTCTAGCCAACGGCTGAACGGTAGCCAGATTGAAGGTAAAAAATATTCACTCTTATCATTTATTTTTCCTTTATTATTTATTTAATTACAACACAAATCTAGTTGATTATTTGTTCCTTAATTACTGTCATGGATACATTGTCTGATTCATTTTTTAAATAATATATTATGAGAGGGAGGAATTGATTCTAGATCTATTACTCATAGGAGATATATTTGCAGTTAGGCTATACCTCGTAGTGTTTGTCTAATTTATTTTTTTATCTTATATAAGATGACATTTTATAAATTCACTTTTAGCCTAAAAATATAAGTGATTCGAAAGAGATTTTGATTCGCTAATAAATGGTGCACATGGAATTATTTCTAAAATTATAGATGTATATATATATATATATTTTTTTTTTCTTCTATTATTCTAACTTGAGGTTGTCTTGACAGTAGAAGAGAAATTCTTACTGATGTATGACAATGCAGCAAATCTAGCATATTTATAAAGAATTAAATGTCTTTTGTCATGCTAAATGAGTGTGTAATGTTGAATTTGAATATTGTTAGGTAATACTAATTTAATTTTCTTCTTTTATCTAATCAGTAGGTCATTTCAGCCATGCTAATATGAAAATAATGGAAGATCCGATTTCAGAAAGTAAAAACAATTGCCTTATTTAGAGTTTCGCAGCATCAATTCAATCAACTGAAGACTGCAAACTGAAACAAAAATATTCCTACTAACCAAGATAGGATGCAAATAGGGAACTATAAACAAGTATACTGCTAGTATGTAATTTTATGCCATGTTATTGTCAATATAATTTAGTTACTGATGATACTGAAATCATACTCAATTAAACTCAATAAAAAATTAATTTCAAATTCATTGTGATCGGTTATATGGATTCTCTTTTATCATGTGGTACGATTTAAAGTTAAATTTTTCGATAAATGTAAAATAACGAGATCATTTTGAATCACTTTTGTTTAAATTAGTTTAGGTCTATCCATATCTCTTTTAACTATATCTACTTTAACTTATTCAGTTTTTCTAACCGATAAATTATTAGGTCTTAGTTTTATATGGCCAAACCATCTCAATATATGATCTCTTATCCTATTCTCCATTGGCGTTACCCACATTTTTTTTTCAATGCACTCATTACGTATTTTATTCATTTTAGTGTATTCACATATCCATCTTATCATTCCATCACTCACGGTTATACATCATAACAGACCATATTGTAATGCGATAAAACTTTTTTTTTTAATTTAACTGGCATCTTTCGATTATATAAAACTTTAGTGTCACTCCTCCACTTCATTTAACCAACTTTAATCATAGCGCTAACATTTTCTTCACAACCTCCACTCTTTCTAGTGATACTGAAATTATCTCAATCAAAAATAAAATAGCCCATGTTCTTCTTTTCAGATTCTAGATATTATTCATAGTGATGATTTGAAACTTTAGACTAAGTTGTTTTGCCCCATACAATATATATATTTCAACAGGATATACTGGGTTGTAACATAATATTTGTTGCACAATAAAGGAATTAGACAGTCCATGCACTTGTTAGAGTTGATGTTTCAATTGCCGGTGAGAGCAGTTTTATTTTGCCTTAAAAAGAATATTCTCTCATCCGTGCTCATTCAGATTTATCACAATCTGAATGCTAAGAGCAGGCCCGTCTCTTGGGGGGAGCACCCTGAGCAACCGCTCAGGGCCCCCCAAGAGAAACATTAATTTTCCATATGCTAAAAACTGTCAAAAATTAATTTTCCATATGTTAAAATTGATAAAAGTCATTCTAATTAGTAATATTTCAAATTGTCATATTTTACTTATTTAATTTATTTTTTTTATTTTATCTGAATCTTTTTTAGCATTAATCCTTAGCAAAAACTATTAAATAAATTAAAAAGTATTGTACTGAACTACATGATGAATCCATTTAAGTGTTCAGAATTTCCATATGCTAAAAATAATTTTGATTATTATTATTAATTTTAACCCCATTTAAACATCAAGAAAAGAAACATTAATTAGTTTTTAGCATAATAAAAATAAGTGATTGAGCAAATACTCATAAAGCTAAATATATATATATATATATCGCTCCGACATTGTTTTTTAGGGGGCCATATCTTAATTTTTGCTCGAGGCCCCTAAAATGTCCAAGACGGCCCTAGCTAAGAGCTTATACATTATAGTTGTTTATAATCCTAAGAGTTAGCCTAATTAATATATGAGTTTGCTTATTTTGTTGTTAATAATTAATATTTGATTCTAGAAATATCTAAATTATAATTTTTAAATATAAAAAAATGTGGAGAATACACATAAAAAATATGGAAAATACACCTTTATACTCATCACTGGACAGAAACTTTCCTAAGGATACTTTTATCCACTTAAACCAATTTTCTTGTTCTTACTACTTTTTTAAAGGGAAGATTTCTTTTTCTTTTTATCAATTGATCGGATAACTACATTATATGTTAAATTAAAGAATTAAAAAAATAGACTTTTGACAAAAATATAAGAAAAATTAAAAATATTTTTAAATTTACCATATTTATAAAATATTTACTAAAATACTATAATTTATAAAATATCATATTTTTATTAGTTTTGAATGATTTTATAAATTTTACAATAAATTTATAATGAGCTTATACTTAGTTTATAATAAATTTATAAGTTTATAAATTTTATATAATTTATAATGAGTTTATAATAAAATAACTAAAATATTTTTGATAATAAAATAAAAATTTATAAAAATATAGTAAAGAGTGACATTTTCTTGAAAAAAATAGTAGATTCAAGGCAGTAAAGTTGAAGCCCATGCCCAAAGCCCATACTTACACATCCGATGGTAACCAATTTCCTGTCGTTTCTTTAGCTGCGTCCAAAATAGTAAGTTGTTTGGGTTAATGTCAAGCCCAACTTAATATTCACCTATAAATAAAATATTTTAAGATTTTTCTTTTTTTTTATTATTTATCTGAATCTGATAAAAAAATATTTTATTTGATTTTTCACTTGTTTGTGATTGAATTAAAATTTAAATAAAATACATTAAAATAAATTGAGGGTTTAAAAATGTAAATTAAAAAAAAACAATATTAGATACCTATTATTCAAAATATAATTTATACTGCCAAAAATATTAAAATTAAAAGTATTATTTTAAAATTATTTGGTATATACTATTAAAATTAATAATAATCAATAAGTACATTCTATACATGCATATCGGTAATATTATTATATTTCAGTATATACTATTATATTAAGGATACTATTCAACATTTAAAATATATTATTAACATAGTAATATATGATTAACGTGTTGATTAAAAGGAATTATTTGTAGCAGTATTAATTTATTTTTATTTATAATTTGTAGCAGTATTAATTTATTTTTATTTATAATTCGTTTTTTTCTAAATCAAAAATTATTTTCAGTTTTTATTTTAAGAAATTATTTTAGATTTTTAAAAACTATATCATACTTATTAAAAATAAATAAAAAAATTAAATATACATAAAAAATTGAAATTTTATAAAAAATGATTAATGTAAAATATTTTATATTAAAAAAATTATTGATATAAAATAACTTCTTAAAATTAAAATCTTAAAAACTATATTTTATGAATTTTATATTTAATAAAAAAAATTATAACTTAATAATAATACTAAACACATTTTAATTTAAAAAAATAAAAATAAAAAATAAAAACCATCTCCAATGCTATCTAGCTAATAAAAAGAAAGTCTAGAAGCAAACACCAAGAACTAAAAAAGATTTTCTATCTTTCAATTCAACGTCTGGCTTGAGGCACCGTGTGAACCTGAAAGCTTTTTGACCCTCTTTTTTAAGGATGGAAGAAAATGACAATGTTTATTTATTTTCTCATATAAATTACCGGCAGGTGCTTATATCATTTCTTCTTCATTCAAATTTCAAACCACGTGTCTAATTTTGTAAATTAAAGTTCTAGAAATCTCTCTTTTCTTGAGAAATTATTAGGAGACTAAATTATTATATCAAGTCAAGATAACATTTTATTGTTCAAAAAAAAGATAACATTTTAATTTTCCAAATAAATACCGAAGAATCATTTCACACATAAAATTTTTAAATAGCAATTAATTAAGTTGTAATTAAATTAATATGGAACACAATTTAATTATTTGAAAATTAACAGTAAAAATAATAAGAGAATTATGAAATTATATATCATTTTTATATTTTTATTTCTTTCTTTTATTTCTCTTATATTTTTTTTAATATATGATTGATGATTTCTTTCTATCTTGTATTATTTATCGATACAAGATTCATGTTAAAAATGAATGGAAAAGTCAAAGATAAAGACCGATGGTTTGATGGATCACGTTAATTCGGGGACCAGTCTAGCAAAGCAAAAGCTGACGACTTTGATGAGGTCATAGAAAAAATGCTGAGGCCATTTTGCCCTCTCTTTATTATTGTGTTCATTATCTCACCCAACTGTCACTCCTGCCCAATTGCTGCATCTCTATTACAAAATTGCCATTATTTACTATTTATTTATTTTACCATAAAAAGTTATTTCATTAAAACATAAAACATAAATATAATAATCAAACAGAAGAAAAACAAAATATAAATATAAATAGGAGCCACAATAAACAAAAGAAAAATTTAACTCAAACAGAAGAAACAAAATAAATAATAAAATCCGAGCAACCAATAAATAAAAGATAACATAAATAGATCTCCAACCATCTCCTTTTAGTAAAGCACAAAGAAAGCACCTTGAATAAACACTAGAAGAATAGCCATAAAGAATCAAGGTGAAGGCCGAAATTTAAGAAAAATTGCAAAGCTATAATATTGCTTGTCCACCAGAACCGATTCGATAAAAAGATAATAAAATCATAAACATCTCTGCTACTTCATCATCCTCGAATCTTAAATCCATTGAGGGAAGGAAATGACTAAAGGTCCTATAATAGGGCTAAAGAAGAAGGAAAAATCTCTCCAAGTCAGAACCATACTAGAAAAGGGTTATCCATGCTCCTAAAAGAGCTTCTTCCTTAAACTTTAGTAAAGAGATTGAGGAAAGGATAAAAGTTGTGAGCCAATTACCAAAGGGAGCTTGAAGAATAAAAAACTTGAAAGATGATAGATTTACATCAAAGGAATTGATCTTGAAGCACCAGAACTCAAATCTAAGGCTATAAATGAGCTAAACTACTCGAGCTTGGCTTGGATCTTGGTTCGGTAAAAGATCGTTCAGGCTTGAGCTTGAATTACTCGTTTGTTAAATGAGTTAAAGCTCAAACTATGAAATACTCTGTTCGTTAACTCGCGAGCTGACTCATTTTAAAAAACTCGTGAGTTAAGCTTATAAGCTATCTCGTTTAGTATATTGGATTAAAAATATATATAATTTAATTTACATATACTAAAATAAGTATGTGAATATATTAATTTTTTGACTAATTTAATTTATATAATTTATTAATATATAGTATATGTGATAAATAAATTAAATAATATATAATATAAAATATCTTAGTAATTTAGAGTAAAATATAAAATTATATTAATATAATATTTTATTTTTATTAATATATAATTATATTGTTCATCTTTCATAAAAACATAAATTTTAGTATATTTTTTATGAAAATTTTAAAAAAATGAACGAAAAATTAAAATTAAAATAAATTTATTGAGCTCGTTAAACTTACTTAATTCAAGCTTAAGTTCAAGCTCGAGATACATGATCTATGAGCTGACTTGATACAAGGTCGGGTTCAGCTTGGGCTCAATTTGAGTTCGAGTTTGAACTCGACTATTTTATAATGAGCCGAGCTTGATTTTAAAGCTCGGCTCGGCTCGATTATAGCCTACTCAAATCTAAAAGATAAACACCAACAAGAAGCTCATAGAGCCCAAAAATAATAATAGACCTTTGCTTGTTGACACTTATATATATATATATATATATATATTTTATCAGAAGAAAGAAAGACATTTCATTAAATAGGAGTTACAAAAACTCAGCTTGAGTTGAATACCCAACCGAGCAATATGAACTAAACATAACATAGAGAAAACAAATACAAACAAAGCATGTAATTAATAGCCAAATACACTAAACCAACAATAAGAGCAACCAAATAAAAAATAAAACAGAAAAATCCACAACAATCTATTTGGCTTTAAAACAAATCAGTCCAGCATGCATCCCTTTAGCGATGGCCAAAAGAGAATCAGAAGAAGGCCAACAGATGAATCGACAAAGCAGAGGTATGAATCTGCTTTAGCACCAGAACCAGAGAAAACACTAGAAAGAAGATAGTAAGCACAGCTCTGTAGCCACACATATCCTTAGATTTAGGGTTATTTGAGGGAAAAGAAAGATCAAAGATATCAGAGAGGGGCCAGGAGGAAAGAGAAAACCCAAGAATGAACTCACTACGAATCAAGGGAGTCCCAAAGGCTCTGGAAAGAGCACCAACAACAATCACAAACAAGAGAACAAAGGAGGGAATTTGTGTTTTGAAGCAAAGCCTAGGGGAGGATTGTGAAACTAGTAACATGAGAGATGGATTTTCGGGGTTTAAGGATGGGATCTTAAGACACCATAAACCGTAGTCAATCAAAAATTGCCGGCCAAAAGCTCAAACATTACCAAAATCGATAAAGCATAGGGCAACTGCAACTGGAGTTCGTGGTTGCAACGAACTACCAAACAAAACCAAAGAAAAGAGGAAAAGAGAGATAAAGAAATAAAATAACCAGATGAGAAAGGGAAGGATGATAGATCTAGGGCCCCCGACAGCAAGAGCATTGGCGGCAACCCTAGATGTATGTTTAGATTCACAAAGAAACTGCTGGACTCAATTAGTAGAGAGGAGAAAGCTTCGCTACATAAGCAGTGATTTTTATTTTTTTTTGCGTTGACCCTTGTATTTTAATACTATTTCATTCTTCAATTGCCAAATTGTTATCTTGAACTTTATTTTATAAATTACTCAAAATATTTAATTTTCAGTCAAATATTATAGTATTTGAATTAACTTTATATGCTTTTCAAGTGTGTGGATAAATTTGAACAGAGGGTACCTACATTTAAAAAAAAGAGTATGTATTTAGATAATATATTAGTTAATATGTCACAATAAAATTACTATTATTTAATTCTTCAATTGCCAAATTGTTATCTTGAACTTTATTTCATAACAGCAACGGAACCGGAAATCAAACGAGGAAGATAATTTTTTAAGAAAAAAAATTACATATGAATTGAAGGTAAAATTAAATATTTAATATTATAGTAAAATTTAGAATTTTGTTATAAATTTATATTAAAAAATTCTCTATTAAAATTTTATATTATTTATTAAATTTTAAAAATTAATTAATTTTTTTACATGAATTTTTATTTAATTCTTGGATAAAATAATTTATTTATAAGATTTTATTAAAATTAAAAAATTAATATCTAAAAAATTATTAATATATGTAATTATATATATTTACAATTAAAAAGGATTTATTAAAAGTATATAATTTTATAAAAATGGTATAATTATATATATATAATTTTAATTTAAAAGGATATAATTTTAAGATATATTAAAGGGATGTAAAATTATTATTTATATAATTATATATATAATATTATTGTATAAAATTATATATAATATATATATTAAAATATTTATATATACAAATATATAATACTACTATAGAGTTAGGAAAGTCGGGAGACCCTATATGACCTGATAGTTCTGCCGAATCATAAATTACCCAAAATATTTAATTTTAATTTAGGGTAACAACTTCACTAATTACAGAAGTTAATAATGAAGTACATTTTCTACCCAATTCCATTCTAAAGCGAAAGGAAAAATTGACTATGGAGTCAGTCTATGTTTTTTAATCTCCTTCAAACCTGTAAAGGGTATACAACATTTTTGTAGTGAAAGACATAGCCTACTTGTTTTTTATGCCTAAGGTAATAGTGATTGCGAAGGTGACTAATTATTATTTTTTTGATAATACTAATTAATTAGCTATGAGTCACTGAATTATTGATGACATATTTTTTCTGGGAAATAATTTCAATGCTATTATTTCTTTTTCTCTAATTATTATTCTTTTCAAAACTTTGGATTACCGTAGCTTAACTAGTCTATGCCACACCATTACAATAAATTTTCTTGGCTCTACATTTTGCTTCACATTGCATCTGTACGTTGCTCTAATTGTCCGCCAAAATTTCAAAAAAATTCAGTTCAATTTCATGTCTTAATATCATGGTAAAAGTCAATATCTAAACTTCCTATAGAATAAGATTCGTCGTTTGGATTGGGATAATATAATCCCAGTATGCCAAGTGAGATGAAGAGTTTGACTCGAGAAATTTCTAATAAGTTCCTGCAAGAAAATGTGGAAAACTTGTATTTAAATCGGGTCCATAACTCTATTTATATACCTAATCAATCATAATTTATGAAATAAATTATAATTATTAAAAAATTTATTTTTATTTATTTTTATTTTTAAATCACATATTATGATTAATTAGATATATGGGTGGAGTCATGAATTCAATCTAAATAAAAAATTTTAAACAAATAGATCGGTATAAACTAAATGGAAGGTAGATATATAATTAAAAATATTCATATTTTTAGTGACTCAAAATTTTTAATTTATAAAACTTTATGTTACATTAGGAAAAAAATTATATATTTAAAAGATTATACTATAAAAATACAGAAGTTACTGTAATTTTTAATTTTTTTTAAATTTGAATAACTGCTATCTAAAACTCGTATAATATAGCAATTGGGCCTAAATTTTAAAAGCTTACTCAAATAATTAATTCAAAAGGCGAAAAGATTTTTTTTTGTAATATTATGACCTCTGCGTTATTGCAATTGGCAATATTTACATGTTTGGAATTAAACCACATATCTTAATTTACATAGAAAATATTATAAATTGAACAAATTAAATTTTTATAAAAATTGATGATTTTCAAATTCAGCCCTAGCAAAATTTCTCTAAGATTAATGCATGAATACAGTCGAGTCTCTAATAATTGTATTTGGAAAATTAAAAATATTAGTAATTACAATTATTAATTTATTAAGTTTACTTTTATAAGCAACTTATAAAAGAATACATCCAAAGATAATATATAGTCATTAAACTATTAAATAAAAGAAAAAATACCCTAAAAAAATTGCAAACCAACTAGAAGAATTTCAATCCAAAGTAACTACATAAGAGATTTTTTTTTCAAAAATTTATTAATTATTGAATGATAGAATCATTAATTAGATTAATTATACAATGTAAAACAAAATTGATTGCCAAAAAATATTAGCTAATAGAATTATTAATTTATTAAATATTAACTATAAGATGGTGGTCGGTGGGCTATACTTTTAATACTAATGAGTATTCAAACAAACAAGTGCATTATTGTAAAATCAAAAGAAATTAGGGGCAAATGCCTATTAGTACCCACCCACAGCCACCAACCAACCAGCAGCAACCAGTAAGGAGAAAAGACAAAAAAAATAGTCATCAATTTCCATTTTCCTCTCACTTTCCTTCATTCATTTGTACAAATAAAATTACAAAATTATCTTATATTCAGCCCTCAAATTCCAAAAATATCCAATGCTTATATAAAGCATTTAAAACCCCATTTCCACAAACTGCTGTCTGTCCATAAAAAATAAGAGTTACAATCAAACATGGTTTTAACCTCTCAAACTGATCAGCTTCCATTTAATGAGAATGACTCGCAAGACATGGTCATTTACCAAATGATAAATGAAGCCATTGCCACTAATTCTTCCCATATGCTCCCAAAATCCCAAATTAACTCATCAAATATGTTACTGCAGCCTGCTAATAAGACCATAGCCAAGAAACACTACAGAGGTGTTAGGCGTCGCCCGTGGGGAAAATATGCTGCTGAAATTCGCGATTCTGCTAGACACGGTGCCCGTGTTTGGTTAGGAACGTTCGAGACTGCAGAGGAAGCTGCTTTAGCATATGATAGAGCTGCTTTTAGGATGCGTGGCTCTAAGGCCCTTCTGAATTTTCCGGCTGAAATGGTGGCAGCTGCTCCTGCAACAACTCATCCTCAAGAACTACCTAATATACCAAACTTGAACTTGGGTGGCGATTTTAACAACTCATTCGTTGGTGCTTCACAACCAGAATCGGAATCCGAGAATAGCTCGAGGTCGACGGAAGATTCAAGTGATAATTTGAATAAGTTGATGGTTAGACAATATTAGACAGATTTTGGATGTCGACTACACATTGAACACCTCATACTAGCCTTTCATCAAACGTGCTTGAAATTTTATATTTATTTTCTGCTTTTTTTTTTGTATGTTTCTTTATTTGAATTAATTATTATAATCATGTGAATATTTAATTAAGAGGGTGTAGGTAGATCACTTGGTAAATTTCATCAAATGCAAGTCCCAAGTAGGTTTTTTGAATGGCATTTGGGTTATGTTAAAGGTAAGATAATGCATAAGAGAGAGGATTAAGCCATTATGTACTTAATTCAATTATTAAATTAAAAAAATAAATTAATTTGATTTACCTTATAGATTATGAATCTAAATTTGGTTTAGTGATATCTATGTAGATTATGAATCTAAATTTGGTTTAGTGATATCTATAGATCTCATGATATTGCTAAATTCCATATTTAGTACCAATGAAATTGTATTGTGTTTTAAGGTAAAATATATCCTCACTTATGTAGTGAATTAATCATTAAAAGATTGATTAGAAAAAATATTAAATAATAATTTTAATTAAAATAATAGTTTGTATAAATGCTTATTTTAAAAAAAATCATCTTAATATATTTGATTCATTTATAAATTAATAAAAATATAATTTTAATTATAAATAATATTTTCATCATTCGTGTTAAAAGTAAAAAAAAATTAAAAATTAACTATAAATTTTTTACTTTAAATTTTCCTCTACACGTCATTTCACTTGGAAAGTTCAACTTGATTAGTCCTGGCGAAAATTCGATAATTTTCTTTCTAAAGTTCTAGAGGGAAAAAAAATACTAAACGATAAAAGAAGTTGACCATAACAATTTAGTGGTGCAAACCGAAGATATTTCAGTGGAGAAAAGTGATATTAAGTTAAATGTATTTTTTATGATTCTCGTTAAAGAAAAAAAAAAGAAAAATAAAGTATTTATGAGCAATTGGATTTAGTAATTTTTTAATATTGAATTTTTTTAATTTTTATTTTAGTGATATTAAATTTTTAAATTTTATTATTTATATATATTAAATTTTTTTCTAATAAAATTGGTTAACAGGATTAACATTTTATTTAATAAAATATTTAATACCGTTAATCAATTTTGTTAAAAAAAATTAATGTATATGAATCATAAAATTTAAAGATTTAATGTTATTAAAATAAAATTTAAGGATTCAATATTAAAAAAATATTAAATTTAGAGGCTTAAAAATACTTCTTTTTTAAGTTAAAAGTTCTCATGGTCCGTTCCTCATTGGTCATTGAGTTTTTTTTAAAGGATAAAACAATAATATTGAAATTAAAACGAGCAGACGAGAATGCCACATAATTAGCTTTAAATAGTTCTAATATCTGTTTGAAAAAAATTATTTTAAAAAATTTAATTTAATTATATATAATATTAATTTAATTTATTTTGTTTTCTTAATTACTTAAATTTATATATTTAATAATTTAGGATATATATTTATATAATTTGATAATATATTAAATCTTTGATTAAAATAAATTTTTATAATATAATACTAATATGATTTCTGTTTATTTTAAAATTATTTATTTTTTATATCAAAAGAATTGATTGCATAAATTATCTATTTTATAAAAATTAATATTCCATCCGTCTTATAAAGATAGATTCACTTTTTTTATTATTCTAAATTATAGTCCATTTATTATTTTAATAAATTAGTTATTATATAAATTTTTTATAATATTTTTATTTAATATTATTTATTAAATATATCTCATTCTAAAGTAGAGATATAATAAAATATATATTTATATTTATATTTTTAATAAAAATAATTAATATTTTTTAATTCTTGTGAAATAAAAAGTAAGTCTATATTTATATATTTATAAGATGGAGTGAGTAATTCTCAAATAAAATTTTAGAAAAACACAGACAAATTCAATAATCAATGTAGATTATTCAATATTGTTTGACCTTCACCTAGTCTTCAAATTAAATGTCCCCCACTTATGGAGATTGACACAAAAAAACATGACAAACAACCAATTTACATAAAAATTATATATAATTGATTTTTTTTTAAATTTTCTCGTCCAGAATTTACCTAATAATATTTTTATAACATATGCAATATTACTTACAGCTCATGTGACAATTTCATGATGAAATTTGAAAAGTAGAACAAAGACCAAGCAAGTTTGAAAGAAGAAAAAAAGAAAGAAGAAAGAAAGAAGTTAACCACATTTACTAGTTATTGTTGTGACATGTCTCCTGCTATGCTAATTTATAGTTTTCCTTTTATTAACTAGTCAAATGGTCAAAGATTTTGCATTATTAATATTGTTTTGAAATTTTGATTAATTAATGCGTTGGAATAAAATTGACCAAAGAGTTTCAGTAATCAAATGAAAAACAAAATAAGGTTATCAAATTGGAACCGCATGTATCAACTTGCTTCCCATAAATTCTCCCACTTCGCAACTACTTCCATTTTTTTCAAATTAAGGGTCAAAAAGTCATAACTGAAAGAGGTGGCTAATCCCAATACCTATATATAATATTTATTCTAATTTTAATTATTATAATTAAATATATATATATAGAAATTGGAAATTTTAAATTTTATTCTTTCTTTAAATTTTGTATTAATAATTAATTTTCTTTCTTTTTATAATGTATAATTTTAGTTTTATCCATGAATGAGATGCAACAGATTTATTATGACCTATAATATTTTACGAAAATAATAAAAGAATAATTATATTTTTCATCATATTTTATAAATTTTTTTTAATTTTTATCAGTAACATTTTAATAATTTTATAATAAATTTATAATAAACATATATATAAATTCATAAATTCATAATAAACGTATAATAAACTCATAATAAATTATTTAAATCTATTATTTTTATAAAAATTATAAATTTTAATAAATCTATAAATATTTTAAAAAATATGATAAATTTAAAATTTTTTTTCTGATATTTTTGTAAATACCTAAATAATAGATTTAAAAGGAGATGACTGTAGAGAAAAAGACGGGAGGTGATACAGGCCTTATAAAGCCTTGGGTCTAGTTGATGATAACTTAAGACATGAACCTCTTGAGACCTGCTTTTGGATATATGGCCCATCTTAAACTTGTATAATTTATAAAATCACCATAGTCAAGGTTTCATTTTTAATTAGTTCTCATCGAAATGTATAAAAAATAAAAATTATGTTAATAAGGTTGAAAATGCACTAAGGTTAGAAATTTTTATTTATTTGGAAAAAAATAATAATAGATAATGAGTAATAAAATATTATCCTAATAAATTATCAAACAAAACTTTATATATATTTCAATTCATTTCAGATGATTTAATTTAATTTAAATCATTAATTAATTTTTTTATTACAAATAAACAATAAATAATTAATTGAATTATTGTAAAACTCATTTTCTTACAAATATCAATATTACTTTTTAATATGTAAACTATTATCATATAAAATTTATTATATTCACATAAAAATATAAAAATAAATATATTCCACATATAAAGAAATAAAAAAAACTCATAAAAAGCATGGGTAAATATTATGTGTATATATATATAAGTTTTCAATCTTACTAAATTTCAACATTTTGTTCAGAGAAATAATTTCAATAATTTGGGTTAATTACATAGATCATCTTCAAAATTTGGTCATTGTTCAATTAAAATTTCTAAATTTTATTTTATAAATATAAAATCTTTACATTTTCAATTTTATCCCAATAAAATTTTTAAGACTATTTTTTAGTGACTGTAAAATAATATAACAACCATGTGTCATCGCATGGCAAAAAAAATAAAAAAATAAAAAAATAATTTCTATTAACAATATATTTTAGACTAACAGTATAAAAATTAAAGGTTGATGGAACTATTTATAATTTTAAAATGAATTATGAAATTAAATGTGAAAGTAAAACATATGAAAGAAGTAAGAGATGGATTGAATAAGCATGAGATTGAGCTTTTCTGCTTAGAGACTAATAAATTTGCAATGTTTTGATTAACAAAATTGCTCCAATAAAAATTATATCTATTAATTTATTGCGTAAGTAAAAATTAATTTTTTTTATAATTTTTTTATCATCACTCTTCGATGGTTGAAAAATAGTTTCAATAATTTTATTGAGACAAAATCAAAAGTTTAATAATTTTATTTTTACAAAATAAAATTTAAAAAATTTAGTGAAATAAAAGTAAAGTTTGAGGACTATATATGTAACTAACTCCATCAATCTATTCTATAATTTAAAAGACAGCAAAATTACTTTAAATAAAGAGTAATAACTTTAGATAAACAGTTATTTTGCTTCTATTTTATTATTTTTGCCTCTCTCTCTCTCTCTCTCTCTCTCTCTATATATATATAATGAATACTCCAAATTGAAAAAAATGAATATCACTGTTTATTATTTATTCATTACACAAACAAAATACACATTTGTTTGCGTTCTGTGTTGACTAATCAATTTTCATGCGCATGTATTTTGTCTTTTTTTTTTTCACAATTGTGCAATTCATCAAAATTCTATTCTTTTTTTATTTTATAAAACATCAAAATTCTATTCTAACAATTCAGAATTGAGAAATGGTGATTCAAACACATAAGAGAAATAAATGAATCTCTTAAAAAAATTTAAACTATAAATAATAAAAAATGTTGAAAAACTATAAGTGAAATATGGTGATTGAACATTTTTATGTATCTATTCTAATATTTAAAAGATTAGTAAAATTATTATTTATCAGCAAAATTACTATAGATGAACAAAAATTTTACTGTATATATATTAAAAAATAAAAAAATTATTTTTAATATAAAATATTAATATCTGTAAAACACTTGGTTTTTGAATGATTTTAAGTTTAGGGGCAAGATAGTCATTTTATGCCCTCATATGTTGTTTGAACATAATTTGATGGTTTGAATGTCTTTTTGATACTCAGGACGACGAGACGGTCGTTTTGAGTATAATATTGTATTTTTTGGTGCCGAGGGTATTTTCGTCATTTTTGGATTTTTTTTGTCGTTTTCGGTATTTTCGGGTATTATTATGCGTAAAACATATTTATAAATTATTTTGGGTTAAAGTTTGAAGTTAAAAATAAATTTGAGTTGATTTTGTGAATTTTATAGTTTTGGGTAAATTTTTATGAAAATAAATAGTTTTGGGGTGTTTTTAATTAAAATAAATTATATTGGGGTAAAAGTATAATTTTGAAGAATTGTTTTCCTATAAATAGGCCTAAAGTAGATTTTTGGTTTTCTATTTTAGGGTGTTTTGAAAAAATGGGGAGAAATTAGATTTTGGGGGGCAAAAACAGAGGAGCCGTCGTTTTGGCACTGTGCGCGTGACGAAGGTAGTGTTGTTCGGCGGATGGCTAGCGTCGTTCGGTGGTGCAGCGCGAGCCAGGGACTTCGTCGTTCGGCGTCTCGCGTCCCTTCGTTTTGCTTGGCGCGGCGTGGCTCGCCTGGTCATTTTGGCCAGTGCTCCAGCAACCTATTTTTCGAGTTTTTGGGTGTTTTTGAGATTTTTCTTGATTCCTTTTGCATTATTTCGACTTCCATTTGATTAGTTCATATTAGTATCATATTGGGTTGGTATTTTCTTAATTAATTTGGCTAAATTCGAATTATTATTTAATTAAATTGATTTTTACAAAATAGGTTAGGTATTGAGATTTTTATTGTTTTGAGGGATTTTGGTTATTGAATTAATTGATTGGGCTAGTGCGTTGGGTTCTGAAATTTGATGAATGTATTGAATTAGGGTTTGATTGAATTAATTTGGGTATTAGGGTTTTCGAATTAATTGTTTTCTTTGAGTTTTTGGATGATTTAATTTTCTGCTGAAGTTTGATGTTAGTGCTGTATGTTGCTTGATTTTTAATTAAATATTGGAACATGATAAAAATCTAAAATTTGGATATGTGACTCGAAATTGAGTCTAGTTTATGAGAAAAATAATTGTTGGGATTTTGGAGCATCGTATATTTCTGGAAAATTCAAGTTTGCTACTGTTGTCTGAAGAACTGTATTGTAGATGCGATTGCATCATCTGTAATTTTCGAAATTCATATTAAAATGTGCAAAAATGTTTTAGATTTGATTTTCATATATGTTGAAGTTCTGGAAGTCTAATTTACAAAAAAAATATGTTGGGTTATGTTTTGTTGTTATATTTTTAAAATAATTAGATCTTTCTACTGCTGTCAGTATACCTTGTGAGCTGTATACTGTTATGAATAAAAATTGGTTGAGGGACTTCTAAGTCTCGAAAAATTATGAAATTTTGGTAGGATGCTTTTCAGATATCAACTTAACTTCTGGTTGAAAATTATAAATTTTTCTTATACTGGTTAATTGTTTTGAATTTTACAAGTTGACACTCGTTGTTCAGGTTTATCGGTAAAATTGTATTTTGTGAATATTGAATATTTAAGTAAGGTATTTGATAAATTTAAATTGTAAGAACTTTATAATGACATTTTATATTCTGGAAAGCAAGTTTAAAGGTGTGGTATTGTGATAGTTAAGTTATGATTTGTTGACGAAAAGGTTTAACATTGTTGTGGAAACTATTGAATTGCGTGCATTCACGTCATGCATTCCCATTTGCACTTGCATACATTTGTAAGGGTGATTGTTAATTGATGGTTAATGGTTAGGCGGTGGTCCAGCAGCACCTCAGACTTAGGGTGGCGGATTGCTTAGCTGACTGTTAGACCAGGTAAGTTCTATGGGTATATTTGAACTGTTTGTGTTGTGCTACTTGCTAACAACTTATATATGTATATAAACCCTTCTTATAATATATTATTCTTTCTATATATTCACTAGACTATTCTTTCGAACTCAGTCTCGCATGCTTTAGGAGACAGAGAAACTTGCATGTGATTGTATTTATGTGAGAATATTGAATTTGATATTACTTATGCTGTGTGATGGTGTGTCATGAAGGGGAAGGAGGTTACTGAGGCTTAATGTCTATACTTCTACTGAGGCTTAATGCCTATACTGTTTACTGAAGCTACATGCCTAATTACTGATTACTGTACTGTACTGAGGAGTTATAAGGGCGGATGTGACTGATATTATACTGTACTGTTTATTGATTGGTGACCCCGACACACCATCTTGATTGCTTAATTTGTGAATGTATTATATGTACTGCTTATATAACTGTTAGATGTTTCTCTGCCTCTCATGGACTTACTGGGCGTCTATATAAAGCGCTCACACCCTTACAGATTATTTTGCAGGTTTTCAGTGATTGCCTTCGTCTATCTTCTTTCTCTTCTTGGCGAAGTCGATCAGGTTTTCCGTTTGTATTTATCGGTCTTTCTGCTTAGAGATTTCCGGATATTGAACTTTTGGGCGGATTGAATCCGAATCCCTTTTTGTGTAATAAGTAGAATTTGTCTGCATTAGATTTCCCGAATGATTTTATTGAGATTTGATTATATTGATGGTTTGCATTTGAATTAGTATTGAGGATTATATAAGTATTGAACTGTTTTGCACTTAGACTGTTATGAATATTTTTAAAGGCTTATGTAGTCGGACTTTGGTTTGGCTGCATGCCGGTCGTGGCCCCCTGGTTGGGTCGTGACAATATCCATCATTAATTTTAATTTATATTATAATAAAAATTTCGCATTGTTTAAGAGATATATATTTTTTAATTTTTTATAAATAATATAAGAGGTGATTAATATTTTTTAAAAGCGAATAAAAAATAATTATAAATTAAAAATAAAATATTATCAATTGAGTGCAGATAAATAAAATATTTTTATAATTATTATAAAATATTATCAATTTAATATAAATAAATAAATAATTTATTTTAAAATATTATTTTTTATTTATTATATATTTTATTTACTCTTTAAATTTTATTATTAATGATTATATTATATTTTAAAGTAAGACGACGTCGTCATTATAGTTTTGTGTATGTATTTTCATGTTTAAAATGATTAAATTAAAAAGAAAATTGTTAATAAAGTGACTTTTACGCACTTGATAAAAGTAACAAATGATATTTTGTAACTTTATACGGAAGTCAATGCTCTTAATTTCTTGAACAACACACCAAAATGTCACAATTTTACATTTAGCACGTTGGCAGCCAAGGTGAAAATTATGCACTTTTCCTTTTAATTATTGTATTTTTTATAAAAAAAATTTAATTTTGGTTGAAACTTAGGATGGCTACCAATATTATTTATCAGTGTATAGTACGGTAAGATTATGATATAGTATAATGCAATAAAAAATATTTTTCATAATTAAAAAGATAGTATGATTAATTAAATTTTTTTAATGAAATAATATAATTACAAAAATGATAAAATAATCAGAATATTTTCAAACTGAAATTAATATTAGTTTCAATTAAAATTTATAAAAAATAATATTAAATTTATTTTTAATAGTTAATAATTAATTTTAATTAAAGTATAAAATTTATATAAAATAATATTAAATTTTTTGATAGTCAATAATTTATTTTTTATAAATAATTAACTTTAATTATTAACTATAATTATTTTTTATAGTTAATAATTAATTTTATTATTATTATTTATTATTTTTTTAAAGAATGAATAGGATGGGAAAAAAGAAAGATTATTATATTAGAATGTTAAATTTAGAATTTTAAATACTTGTTGAAAGCATTGTTGGCAGAAAAAATATTTGAACCATGAAAAACTAATATAATTTGATGGTTTAAAAAACTTAACAAAAATCTTAATTTTTAAACTATAAAAAAATTATAAAAACCATGCTATAGAATTAGAAATTAAAATAAATATAAAATTAAATCATATCATATTATATAAAATGATAGGAAACTACGACTTTCTTATCATTAGATTAGAGCCAATTCATTAATTATTATTGTTATTATATTATTGCTGAAGTTCAACAAACTAAAAACACTTGTTTTTAGATGTGGGCTAGACATCATTGATAATGTAATGCGAAGAGGGGAAAAGACATGTCACCATTTCTCGTGTCGTTTTGTACGTTTGTACGCCTGCGTTTTGGGCACGGACTCTTGGCCTGCGTTTTGGACTTGGACTTTGGTTTAATTAAGTATTTTACTTTCAGCAACAAATTATTATTATTATTTTTGTCACCTTTTCCGTTAAGACTCATGAAAAAAAATAAAATACTCCAATTTTCTTTTTAAATTTTCATCACAACCATGAAACGAAACTCAAAAAATAAAAATGAAGTATTAAATAATAATAATAATAAAATTAAAGAGTAAAATAGAAAAGACTAAATAATTATAAAATTCATGAGATTTTACATATTACATTAGTCAATTTTTATATTTTAAATATTTAATTTTTATATCTCTATATTTTTAAAAATTAAACTGTTTAGTTATTATATTAATATTTTTATTTTAGAATCATTAGTCAACTACTTTTATATTATGAAATAATATTTTTATCATTCCTTTATATATATTTATCTTTATTTTCTATTAAATTTATTTCATTATAATTTTATTTTATATATAGATCGTTTGTAAAATAATAAAAAATATTATTTATATTATTTAAAATTATTTTTTAGTAATATTTATAAAATTAAAATAAATAATATGCATGGATTGTGTACAAAATAATAAAAGATATAATTCGTATTATTTAAAATTATTTTTAAGAATATTTATAAAATTAAAATAAATTATGTACAAAAAATATAAATAAAATTAAAAATAAGCATGGCTTAACAAATAATAAAGATAAATATATATAAAAAAAGGATAAAAAAATATTTTATAATATCAAAGTCATTGACTATTGATTTTAGAATAAAAATATTAATAAAATAATAAAATAATTTAATTTTTAAAAATACAGATATATAAAAATTAGATATTAAAAATATAAATATTAATTAATATAATATGTAAAACTTTAGATACTTTATAATTATTTAGAAAAAAAAAGGAGATAACTTTTATTATAATAATCCATTAAATACATTCAATTTTTTATCCAAAAATAAATATTTCATATTTTTAATAAACACGATCCATTATCTCTGTCATAATCATCATCATAGTTGTTATTATTATTATTACTACTACTGGTGCTACTTCAATTTTTTCTTTCTTCATTGTAGCTTCTTCAATTATTATGATTTTATGTTCTTACAATAAATAGGAAGGGAGAAACAAAGAATTAAATAATAATAGAATTAAAGAAGAAAAAGAAAAAAAGACGAAAGAGAAATTTTTTTTTAAAGAATAAAAAGAAATTAGAAGCATAAAAAAAAGTAAGCAGCTGGTAATGATACATGAGAGAGAGAGAGAGAGAGAGAGAGAGAGAGAGAGAGGAAAAGTTGCGAAAGGATTACAAATGGGCTATGGACATAGCAAAAATATGGACGCGTATCCAATATGTGTTGGACACTTATTTATATATTTTTTATTATTTTTTATTACATACAATAACACGAAGATATATTTTAAAATATTTTAATATATTTTAAAATAAAATTTTAAATAAAATTTTATTTACATAATATTAGTAAGTTACTAATTAGATAATTATAATTAATTTTAATTATAAAATTTATTTTTTTACAAAAAAAATATTTTTTTAATATTATTATATTTATATATAAATAAACTAATATATATTTATTTGAGAATACGTTATCTCTTATTATATTTTTATAATTTAAAATATAAATATATGTATGTATAATTGTCTTGAATATATGTTTATCTCCCATTATATTTTTATAATATACGCGCACACACACACATATATATATATATAAACATGCTCTATCCGTGTCGTGTCTCTATTTTCTCAATTTCTTCTACAATCACACAAATAATTACTAAATACACTATATTAGTTACTCAAATCATTAAACCATAGCATCAAGATAAAAAAAATATTGCAAAGAAATCATCATCAAGAAAAAGCAAGTATAAAGTTTCAAGTTCTTCAAGGGATGAGCTAGATCTCTCTTCCCAATTTAGTGCTCCTTTTTCCATTTATCGTCGAGAAGAAGGTAAGATGTTTCTTTCTTTATGCTTAAGAAATATTTTTTCTTGTAGATATTATAGCAATAATATATTTGAACATTTGGGTATTTATTTAAGAATGAAAAAATTGTTTGCTAGATTAGGAGGGAAAAAATTGATAGCAAAGAGATTTGACACTTATAAAGAACTCACTCTTGAAATTTTCATCATTTTTAAAAAGCCTAAATCTAAAGATAACAATTTAGAGTATCGAATGCTGAGTTTGGATTATGTGATTTTGTTTATGATAAATTATTTTTCATTAGGAGCAATGAAAAGATTAAGTGTAAGAGAGAGCAGTCACTTAAAGTGTCTTGATATTTGTCTTGTTAATTTGTGTGTGAATTTTTCTTTAATTAGAAATAAAAATAATTTTTTAAAATTTTAAATTAATTTTATTTTTAGTTTTAATTTTTCATTTAATTTCATTTCTTTTTAATTTTATTTGTATTAGGTTTAAATTTTATTTTTTAATAAATACTAGAATTCGTTCTACTCCTATATTGCAATCTACTTGGTTATTATCGATCCTTACTTAATATTTACTTATTATTAAATGAGTTAATTATTATTTTTTTTAGATTTCAATTTGATAACTGAACTCTTTTAGCTACATTGAAATAATTTTTGCTTATTCTCAATTTAACGCAAGGAATAGATGGGTTATGACCTTAAAAAATTTTACACATTAAGAATATTTATTTTAAAATTATAATTGATACGATGCTAAATAATAGTATTTTGAGCTCGTTGTGATAATATGGATCCTTGAGTTAGCTTGTATCACTAAGATAGTTCATTATTTAATTATATGAGGATATGATATGAGAATTATGCTGAATTAATTAATAAGAATTTTGAGAGATGGAGCGTAAAATACACTCATTTTAGATAATTAAGGTGGAATGAAGCATAAAATACATCCACCATATATAAATAAAAATAATAATAATAACAATAGTGAGATATAGTATAAAATGCACTCATTGAATATATATATATATATATATATATATATAAGTTTCATGATGATAAATTCATAATTCTCATAGATCCTCAATTATTGTATAAAGTTGGCTACTTAGTGATGTTTGTTATATTCTTGGATTAATGAAGTTATGATAAATTTCTTATGACTATGGTTTGCTAAAAAAGTTTTTGTTAATCACTCTAATATATAAGTGTGCTTAGTTTGTGAAATTATTTGAGATTATAATTCTTTTAAGTTTAATATTTTAAGTTAAGAATAAATAATTATTTTTTTTCTTTGGTTGATTGTGTTTAATTAATTATTGAAATTTAATTTAATGATGTTAATTTGCTTGAGGACAAGTAAAAGTTCAAGTGTGGGAGAATTTGATAAGTGCAATTCAAACATATATTTTCTATCAGATTTAACATGTAATTGAGTTGAATTAATCTATTCTAAGCTTATTTATGTGCTTTTATTTCATTAATTTTGAATTAAGCTTAGTTTAAATTAATTTTGTGTATATTTATATAAACTGAAAATTTTAAGCAGAATTGGACATTCAAAGCTTCAAGTATAATTTCGGTGGTCATAAAATGCAACATTGAAGAAGAAGATGAATTGAGTGATATTGGATATCTTGAATTTAAGAATTGGACTTTAATGCTTCATTGATTAGACTTATAGTAAAAACTTTAATGAAATATAATCCTACCCTTTATCATTGATTGTTTGAACACCTAGTTTTAGAGTAATTAACTTTGATAAATTTAGATTAGTTATGTAAAATTAAATTATTGCAAATTGATAATTTTCAAATAATAGTTACATTGAATTTAGGTTAATCAAAGACACATTCCCTGTGGATACGACACTCACCTTATCACTTTACTACGAAAAATGATATCGTACACTTACGGTATAGTTATAGTAGTACACATTCACCCACAACACAATAATAATTTCTTTGACTAGATGTAAAAGTAATAAATTCTTCTACCCCATTGACAAATATTATACTAAGAGTGTATTCCAGATTGAGTCGTTTATCCATCAAAGCACATATTATATTCATTTTGGCTATGTATATAAAAAGAAATATGTAATTAAATACTATAAATTAAATCTTTTTATTTTTTCTTTCTAAAGGATTGAATCCTAACTCATTTAGAAACACAATATATATCTTATTTAACATAATACAAGATTTTATACAAATTATAAAGAAAATTTAGTAATATTTTTCCTAGGTTATCTAAGTATACTACGTTAAATAATATAAATATTCAAAATTTTTTGATATGCATTCAGAGAACAAAATGAGAGAAATACTATGAGTTTTCTACATATTTTGCATAATACCATGTCTCATATTAATATTAACGACCTAATAGATATAAATTGGTATTTCTAAACTGTCCAAATGAAATGATTCCGTGAGTTTTCATTTAAAAAAATGAGTAACTCACCAAATGGGTAATAATATTTATTTTTAAATGATATTTATTCAAAATAAATACATTAACAATCGATATTAAAATAACGCACCCTTATATTTGATACTTAGATATTTTAAATTATCATTTGATACATATTATGAATGTTCATAGGCCTAAATATATACTCTTTATAAATTTATAATTATTATTTATTACATATTAAAAAAATTTATAGACCTAAATATATGTTCTTTAGATATTTATAATTATTATTTATTACATTTAATAAAAATTCATAGGCTTAAATATATACTTTTTAGATATTTATAATTATAATTTATTACACATTTTAAACTTTTATATGCCTAAATATATACTTTTTAATATATTTTAATTATTATTTATTGTATATTATGAATTATCAATATGCTCCTAAATATTTACTCATTGGATTCTTTATTAATTATATATTAGATTTTGCTCTTAACAATCGAGTTACTAAATTTTTTTCTCTCTTATTTACTTCAATATATATCAAAATTAATTTCAATAGTTTAAGTATTTATCAAATTTTATTATATCAATTAAATTAATTAATTATTTTTTTTGTTCTAAGGCCTTGTAATTGCTTTTATTTTTTTTATTTTGTAATTTATGATATTGTTGCTGTAAATGCTATAAATATACTAAAAATGAAAGGATAATTGAGGTATAAATTAAAGAGAAAAATATAGTTTGTGATATATGTAAAAAATAATTATTCAAATTTTAACAAAATTTTATTTATATCAAAATAAATTTTTATTGATTAATCAATTTATCACATAGTCTAATTATTTAATCTAATTTTTTAAAACTATTGAAATTTTAACTTTTTCAATTTATATTATAAATTTATAATAAAAATATTATTTTAATTATACTTTAAATGTCATAAAATTATAAATAAAAATTAAATTATTATTTTCTATTGGATCTCCACATTTGAATTTTTTTTTTAAATTTAAAATAAAATAATATATATTTCATTATATCGTGTTTAATTATTAGTTCGAGTTATCGAGTTTAAATTATATCGCATTTAATTTTCACTTAAATTCTAAAAATGCATAAACTTATATAAATCCATAATAAGGAACAAAAAATAAATATATAACAGCAAAAAAAATATATATTCATATAAATATATATAATTATTAAAATAATATAATGCAAAATATTAATTTAAAATTCATAAAAAGTTCACAATATCAATTTTTAAACATGTGTATAATTAATATTTAATTATTTAACTACAAATCTAACAATCATTAAAATAAAAAAATACTCATTTTAAATAAAATAAATAAATGAAGTATCCTCTAAATATTTATTTTTTTAATAATAATTAAAATAAAATATATAAAATTACAAAACTAATATTTTTAATTTTTTAAGTATAAACCTAACATTCACTAAAAAAAAAAATACTTTTAAACAATAATTTCCTATACAATAATAAAATAACCATAAAATTGCATTTGTGGATACTAATTAATTAATTCAAAAATAATAAAAAAAAGAAAAAAATTAAACACTAATTTTAAATAAATTAATAAAATAACTAAAAAATTTAATTCTTAAAATTAATTAGCTACAAATATATAAAATCAAAAAGCATACTCTAAATTATATATTTTTTTACACAAAATATTAAATTCCAAAAACTCATAAATTGTAAATTTTTAACTAAAAACATAAAATACACTAAAAATATCATAAAAATACCTAAAATATATCTAAACTCTAAAATATTTTTCTTTACCAAAAAATTTCTAAAAATATAACAAAAATTTTAAATTTCTCTATAACATATTCAATTTAAGCAAAAAAATTAATTTTTTATATTTTGAAATTCTAAGATTTATAAAAATAAATCAAATTTACCTAATTTTTTTAAAATATTCAAAACAATACCCTCACAAAATTCAACACCCTAAAATATTTATATTTACTAAAAAATAACATAAAATATAACAAAACAATTTTAATATTGCCTAAAAAAGTATTTTGTTCAACAAAAAAAAACTTAAAAATTAAATTTTTTTATTTTTTATTCTAAAATTTCTTAAATTAAGTTATTTAACCTAAAATATTTTTACAAATTATTAAAAGATACATAAAAAAAATCTAAAACCCAAAATAAGATTCTAAATACCAAAATTTTTTATATTTTGAAATCTAAATTTTATAAAAATAAATTAAATTTACATAATTTTTTTAAATATTTAAAAAAATACCCTAACAAAAATCCAACACCCTGAAAATATATATATTTACGAAAACATTTCTAAAAATATATAAAAAATTAAAATTTCTCTAAACATATTATATTTAACTAATAAAATTATTTTTTATAATTTTTTATTCTATTTGTAAAAATAAATTTAATTTACCTAAAATTTTTGTTACAAATTTTAAAAAAAAAATCCTAACAAAAATCTAGCACTCTAAAATATTTATATTTACCAAAAAATAACAACAAATATAACAAAAATTTTAATTTTGTCAAAAAAATTATTTTTTTCAACAAAAACAAACTTAAAATTAAATATTTTTTATTTTTTATTCTAAAATTTATAAAATTAAGCCCTTAAAAAAAATCTAAAACTCTAAATAAAATTATAAATACCAAAATAATTTCTAAATATATTATAAAAAATTTTAAATTTCATAAAATAATATCTGATTACATAAAATAAAATTACAAATCTAATTTTTTATTTTTTTTTCAAAAATCTAAAAAAATTTACATATAATTTTTAAAAAATCAAGAAAAAAACCCTAAAAAATTTGAAACCCTAAATGAAATTCTAATTACCAACAAAATTTCAAAATATATTATAAACATTTTACGATTTACTAAAATGATTTTTTGTAAATAATCAACATTTTTGAAATAAATAATTGCAAATTAAATTTTTTTTTTGGAAATTTAGAAAAAAAAATTAATTTTACCATAATATATATTCTAAAACACCCTAAAAATCAAAAAACACACAAATAAATATAAATAATCAATATAAACTACAACAATCATAAATTTCCAACACACAATATAAAATTATTATAAATAAAACAATAAAAAATAAATTAAATAAATTAAAATAAATAACAATAATAAAAAAATTATTTCATTTCAAAATAAATACCTCATATTCTTCTTCTTCGTCTTTCTTCTTTTTCGAGCAATAATAAATAAATAAATAAATGCTGCACAATACAGGTAGAGAAGCAGAGGAAGCTGGGGAAAAGAGGCTGAGGCAGGCAAAAATGGAGAAAAAGAAAAGGAAGGTGGATTTTATATTAAAATTTGCCGACCGATATAAGTATCTATCGGTAAATTTTTCAACAGAATATTTTTCTCTCGCTGATACTGATATAAACATTATTATGTCGGCAAAGTTCTCATTGAAATAAAATACCTTCGACTGTTCATCGAGTGAATAATATTTTAGTCGGTATTACGAGAGAAATAATTTTCTCTCGATAAATGAATATTAACTGGCACAAAAAATCCCGAAAAGTATCAACCATTTATCAAGAGAAATATTTTTTCTCTCGTACTACAGATAAAAATGATTTCTATTGGTAAATATCTCACCAAAATATTTTTCACGTCTGTTTATTTACCGATAAAAATAATTTTCTGTCGATATTATGAAGAGAAAAATTTTTTTTTCTCAATAATACAGAAAAAAAATATTTCTCTCTCGATAATACTGATAAAGACTATTTCTGTCAGTAAATGTCTCACTACAATATCTTCTACTATTCATTTACCGACATAAATAAATTTCTATCTGTATTACCGAGAGAAAAACTTTTCTCTTGATAAATGAATATTGTCCGACACCAAAAATTTTGCGAAGTGTTAGCCATTTATAGAGAGAAAAATTTTTTCTTTCAGTAATACCGACAAAGACTATTTTTGTTGGTAAATGTCTCACTAAAATACTGAGAGAGTATTTTCTCTCGGTAAATGAATATTGACTGGTGCCAAAAATCCCGCCAAGTGTTAGCTATTTACCGAGAGACTTTTTTTTTTCTCTCGGTAATATTGATATAGACTATTTAATCGATAAATATCTCACTAAAATATCTTCGACTGTTCATTTAATGATAGAAATAATTTAATATTGGTATTACAGTGAGAAAAAACTTTTCTCTCGATAAATGTTGACTGGCGCCAAAATTTTTACCAAGTGTCAGCCATTTAATAAGAGAAATTTTTTTTCTCTCGGTAATATCAACAAAGACTGTTTCTGTCGATAAATGTCTCACTAAAATATTTTTTGTGACTGTTCATTTATCGAAATAAATAATTTTTTTATCGGTATTAGTGACAGTACTTTCTCTCGGTAAATGAATATTGACTTGTACCAAAAATCTCGCCAAGTATCAGCCATTTATCGAGAGAAATTTTTTTTCTCTCGGTAATACTGACATAGACTGTTTCTGTTGGTAAATGTTTTATTAAAATATTTTTCGTGACTATTCATTTATCAACATAAATAATTTTTTGTTAATATTACTGAGAGAAAATATTTTTTCTTGGTATATGAACAATAAATGGCGCCTAAAATTTCGCTAAGTGTCAGCCATTTATCGAGAGAAAATTTTTTTCTCTTGGTAATACTTACAAAAATGATTTATGTCGGTAAATGTCTCACCAAAATATTTTTTTGCGACTAGTCATTTATCGATAAAAATAATTTTCTATCGGTAAAATGTGCCAGTAAATCAACCCACCATCCGTTGGCATTATTATTGCCGATAAAATTTTTATCGATAAATTATTGTATTGTTATTTTATAGGTAATTCATTGATAATATGTCAGTATATTTTTATTTTTTTTAATATTTTATCTCAACATTCTCTCAGTATTATCAACAAAAATATTTCTATTGGTAAAATTCTTTAGATAATTTGCTACATTCTTGTAGTGATATATAATACAACTATATGGAGTCAAAGGTGTCGATCGATCCCACGTGATCTCATGTAGTTTCGCCTATGTGTGTTGACGTGCTTCACAGTAGATTGGTTAATTTAAGTATTAATATTTTTTGTTTTATATTTTTATTTTTATTTATTTATTAATGAAATGTATAAAAAAACCAAAATGATCCATTAATAAAAAAAGAAATAAAATGTTAAAAAGTATTTAATTAATTTAAAATATATTTGTTAATTAGATTAAATTTCATTGAGGAAATAATAATTTACTCAATAAAGAATATCAAAACTAATTTCTAAATATCAAACTATTATTATACTTCATCTCGATTTAGCAATTTTTTAATTAATTTTTTTAATATTAATCTAAGAGAAAAAATCAATTCTAAACCTATTATTTAGAAAAATATATACTTATTATTAAGTTGCTTTCATATGAATTATTAAAAGTTATACTTCTAATTTTACTATTGGTATATTTGTCCTGAATGTTAATCATTAGTAGAATTTTTTTTTAGCCGATAAATCATTAATTAGTAAGAAAAATTATGAGCTTCTCTAAAAAAAAAATTCTCTTCAAATGGCAATGAATGATTTGCTTATGCTAAACTTAACTCAATAACTGCATATGACATATACACTTCGAACATGAAACTTTATTCAAACTATTTTTTGATGTATAAAAAGAACTGATTCAAAATTCATGGTTATGATTTATAATTAATCTTCAATCTTTTTTAACAACTAATGTTTTAATTCTGTAAAAAAATAAACTCGCTTTCATTTTTCAATTGTTTACAATTATAATTCATTTTCCTTTTTTAAAACATAAATAATTTATTAGTTCTCGTATATTCCTATTTTATTTGTATTTTTTATCAATAAATAATATTTTTATTAGGGTATTGCTTATATCATTACTAATGGATGGATATTCAAAACGTATTAGGGAAAAAAAATATTGGTATAACCACATTAACTGTACTTTATTAAAAAATATACGTAAAAGTTAATGGAAAATATATAATTACATTCCTCCCAATTCTCCATCTTTCCAAACAAGTAATGGAAATTAAATAATTAGTGAAGAAAAAACAATAATAAAAAGAACATTTTACAAAACAAATAAATTTTCCCATCTATAAATAAATCCATACATCTTCCACCCCAATCCTACTATAAATCACCATAATTATAGATCAATTAATCTTGTATAAGATATGTTTTAATATATATTTCTCCAGTTATAAAGATAGGCTCATAATATACATTTGATATGTGCAATTTCTATGGATATACCTGAATCATAACGAAGACAATAAATTGTCCAAGTAATCGCTCCCCAGGTCCTGAAATTCTATCACTTCATCAAATTCATTCCCAAAATTAGTATTTTCCATACTAAACATTCTCTTCAATTCAGGCTCTTCAATCACCATGTCCTGATCACTCTTTGCTTCCCAATCTCTTGACAACCTTTTTCTAATTCTTGTAGAAGCATTATTTTTATTTTCATAGCAATAATTTCTAAGAAATGTGCTAGAATTGTCACTGCCTTGAATAGTAGTATGATGATTGTTGGAGCAGTCAATACCCATAGCTTTAGAAACTGTTTCAATTGGGAAATTGAGATTAGCCTTAGAGCCCCTAATTCTCAAAGCAGCTTTATCATAAGCTAAAGCTGCTTCTTCAGCTGTATCAAAAGTTCCAAGCCAAACTCTTGCTCCTTTTCTTGATGAGTCTCTTATTTCTGCTGCATATTTACCCCAAGGCCGTCTTCTGACTCCCCTGTAATGCCTTGGAGTCACTCTCTGATCTGATTTCACAGCATTCAATTCCGAGCTTTTGTTTTCTGATAAATCATCACTGCAAGCAAGTTGTATATTTTGATCATTTGTAAAGACCAAGTCTATTCCAGAAAGAAGTTCCTCCCATGCTTCAGCTCCCATTGATAGCCACCTCCCAAGGCTTGGCAGCCTTTGAAGACTAGGCAATTCTTGCCATGATTGCGAAACCTCTTGATTGGCACTTATTCTCCTATTATTTTCTCCTTCTTGACCTCCATTAATGAAGCTTGCCCATACATTCTCTAGAATAAGATGATGTTCATCATCATCATCACTTTGTATATTCATTTGGAAATTGGAATTTGAAATCACTAATAAAAAATGATCAAGAAAGAAGTGAAAATATATGAACTGAGATTATATATATATATATATATATATCTCGAAAAGGCGGTTTATGTAAGTGTAATTTGTTAACAGCTAAGCTATGATTATCCTAATCCATCAATGAAAAATTCCAGCTGGAAAGCTTGTGGTTTAATCCACAAATAATTTAACCAGCTAAAGTCATGGAGGATTAGCGTATTTTAAGGCTCCTCTATTGACTTGTGTACATAATGCTGCACCTAATCATTTGTAAGGATTAGTGTAGAAATTAATAATGCATATTTTAATTAATGGAAGACCTTCTGGTAACTCATGATAATTATTATAATTAGTACTTGATTACATATATAAGAGAGACAAAGCAGGGGAAAAGTATTTGAAAGCTGGCTAGAGAATCTATTTGCCTTTTGTATTATTGACGTATTTAATTTAGCATGTTTGAGCACTATATAATATATATATATATATATATATATATATATAGACATACAAAAAATATATTCAAATAATGTATACAAATATACAGAAAGGACAGATAGACATAGAGATCAAATTAATATGGCAAAGATATAACTATATAAGATATATACTTAGATATAGACATAGAGATGAATTTTTTTAATTAATCTTCCATGTGTATAAAAAAAAAAATTAAAAGTATACGATCAGAAGAAAAATAAAAATATATATTTCAAGAAGACTTTTACATAATTACTGCGCTGAATTAAAAGTTGCTGAATTAAGAAGTATAATGATTGTGTAATTATGAAAAAATTAGGGAGGACTAATTAAGCTTATTTTACTTGGGATATACTTTCCATTACAAAGTCGGTTCTAAAATCTTTGTTCCCACTTCCAATTCTGAAATGTCTGGTTTTGAAAATTCTATTAGTTTCGTGTAGGAAATTTCTCCACAAAAGTCAAATGTTACCACTCGAGGAACTTTTTTTCGGGGAATCTCATCACCCAGATAGCGTTGTCAATTGGAACATGCAGCCATTCAGTGAGATATCAATGCATATCACAAATATATATATATATATATATATATATATATATATTAACTATCCAGTATCCTATAAATTAAAAAATATCTGAATGGCTGAACATTTTATCTGATCTCAATCTTAAGGATAAATATATATATATATATATATATATATATGCTTTTAGTTATTTAATTCAGCTAAAATAAAATGTCAATTGTTATATATCCAAACTATTTGAACACTTCTCTAGTTTTTTTTACACCACATTTCTAACTTATTAAATTAATTATAAGACACATATTCAATCACTAAGTTATTAATTTAATGGCTGAACATTTCAATCTTTGTTAAACTAATATATATAATAAGATTAACAATAAAAAAATAAAAAAAAAGTTGCACTGAAAATTCTTAAAACAAACAATTGGAATATTTAGAAAACAATTGCAATATTTAGAGAAGAAATAAGAGTTTCAACAAAGTGATTTAAAATTTTGAGTTGAAATACTGAGATTATACAGTTGAAATTTTTTAACTGAAATCATCTAAGAAAAAAAATAAAAACAAAAAGGGTGTTTCAGATACATGAGACTTCTTGCATTGCAAACCAAATTTATTTGAAAAAATTTAGAAGGTTCCCCAGTAATAAGCTTAATTCAATGTCTTATGGCATAAACTTTTGAAGTTTATATACATGTATATATAGAAAGCCAAACTTTTAAATTACTTATATCAACCTTGAACAGTATATATATATATATATATATATATATGAGCAGATCTAGGGGGGGTAATGGGGATCAATTGACCCCAATTCACCCCTCTTCTCCCACCCCTTTATATGGATATATATATATATATGTAATTTTATAAAATCATAAATATATATAATTTTATAATTAATAATTTGATATCCTCTTAATATATCCTAAAATTAAATATATATATAATTTTTAAATTAAAATTATATAAAATTATATATTTTATAAAAAGGATATAATTATATATAATCTTAATTTTATATAATTTATATATAATTTTATAATTTAAAAGTATATACTTTAATATATCCTTTTGAATTATATATATAATTATATTATTAATAATTTTTTAACTTTTTTTAAAATCCTGCAAATAAATTAATAGATTAAAGAATTAGAATAAAAAAATATGTAAAAAATTTAATAAATTTTTAGAATTTGATAAATAATATAAAATTTTAATTGAAGTTTTTTTTGTTATAGAAATTTATAACAAAAATCTAAATTTTACTATAATATCAAATATTTAATTTTAACTTCAATTCTTCTATAATTTTTTTCTTAAAAAAATTACACTCTCTTTGATCAACTTCTTATTCTGCCACTATATATATGTAAATAGTAATTAATTGTTTGATTTTCTTGTGGCGTAAGTGTTGCGAGCTTGATTAAGGGAGAGATCAATAGCTAAGCAAATAAAATGGAGAATGCAAGCAAGACTATACTTGAAATGCAAGCAAGACATTTATATTATGCCATAATGCGGCTTTCTTGATTGATTCAATGCATTTTATTTGAATTTATAAATGTATAAATAATAATAATCACCCACATCAAGAATGTTTTTAAGGATTAATCAAATGGTAGAGTTCAGTAACTCTGCTTAATTTGCTTCTCTTGTTAAACCATAAATTATTAATTAATAAAATAGATATGCTTCAGCTTGAATGGATATTAATTAAATATTTTATATGATTTTTAAAAAAAAAATTAACTTCCTTCTTGGATAAGGTTATTCTTAAAAATATTATACTATATCTTGTCATTTTCTTAAATTTTTTTCCAAAATTATTTCACCGCTTTAATATATTTTTAATATATTAATATATATTTTTAAAAATAAAATATATATTTAGTATCTTAAATATATACTTCAAAAAAATTATTTTAAAAATTAAAAATTGAAAAATAGGTTTGAAAATGTATATCATTTTATATTTAAAGAATATAAAACTTTTATCATACTTAATAATAATAATTAGAGATGAGCATCGATCAAATTTTATGAGTTGACTAATCTGATCACTATTGATCAGTAAAAAAATTTATTTTTAAAAATTAATTATTATTAATCGATTCAATTAATTTCTATTGAGTTTGATCGATTTTACTAATAAATATATAAACTGAAATATACCAGTCCTATTAATTTAAATTAACATAATTAGTTAAATTAGTCAAATTAATAGTTGAGCCGATCAATAGTCGAATTAGTTTGATCGATTATTTGCTCAACCCTAATATTAATGCCTCATTCAAAATTCTTAAAAGCTGTTTGTGAAGTCTCTCTGTAATTATTGCCGAAATCCTCTATAATTATTGCCAACCCATGAAAATAAAATGAAAAATAAACAGAAGCAACTCAAGAAAAATATCGAAAAAATAGAAAAGGATGAAAAAATCATGATTTGATAATAAAATAGTGGAGAAGAAAGTAAAATGCACAGAATAAGCAACTCCAGAGAAAAAATAGAAACAAATTAATAAATCAACTGAAAGAAACAAAGGTAAAAAAAGAGAGAGAAGGAAATGAAAAAAAAAAGAAGAAAAATTATAAAACTAAAAAAAAAGTTAAAATGAAAAAAATAACACTAAAATAAAAGTCAATGCGTAATATATGGTACAAATTTCTGTGTAAAATATTTGTCGAAATACCTTTAATTGATGAGGAAATTACGCTAATTATAGCAATATAAATTACGTTTTTTAAAAATAAGGATGTGGCATTTTTTTAATTCTATATATGCGGGCTTTTTTTTTTTCTTTTCTAAGTTTTTTCATAGTTATTTTTATTTTATTTTTTCATCTTGTTATTATTTATTTATTTTTTTATTTAAAAAATAAATTTTATATCATAATCTCTTAAATATATAATACACACATAACATGTATTAAATATATACAACATTCACATATCATCTATCAAATATATATAAGATATCTACTAAATATAATTAAAATATTTATCAAACATCTACGTAATTTATTTAATATTTATTTAATTTTATATTCACATAATATCTACATAATATATATACAAAATATTCAATAAATACATAATATACACATAATATCTATCAAATATATACAATAGCTATATAATATACACCAAACATATAAAAAACATTTATCAAACATATATATAACAAAATTAATATCTTTTTTAACTTTATTTTTTTATGTCTATAATATATAAAAAAATTTAAAAATAGATTTAATATTTTTTATTAATATTTTTTTATTATTTGTTATTTGTAATTAAAATTAATTTTTTTTATAAAAATTTATATATTTTATATATTGAAAATATAATTTAAAATATTAATTTTTATTATTTTATTCAAATATTTTTATTTAATAGTAAATTTTAAAAAATAAAAATTAAAGTAAATTATTGATTGTAATGGGTGATAAGGTATTTTTTAAAAAAAATTATTTTAGTGAAAAAAAAAATATTTTTAAAAATTTATTTCAATTTTTTTAGAAATATAAATTTTTTTTGTGCAGTATTTAAAAAAAAATTACTTTTTTTTGGATAGTTTTATAAATGCCTCTTAATCGATCCTGTATTTAGGATTATTTGGGCCTCATTAGAAGTCCAGAGAGGGATAACCTTACAATTCCAACCGAGTTTAGCTTTGTAGTTAAAGCCCATTTCCTTTGATAGGATGAGTAACATGAATTATTATTTAGTTTCTAAAAATATAATTTAATTAATAAATTTATTTTTTAAAAAATAAAATAAATAATTCCTCAAATTTTTCATATTAAAAAATAATATTTTATTATTAAAGAAAATAACTTTTATTAGTTAAAGAAATTAATATTTAATAAAAAATATTACAATACTTTTGATTATAAGAAAAAGATAAAACTCAAAGTAATTAATGATTTTTTGCTACATTCAAAATTAATTAAGTGATATAGTTAATAAATTTTTTTATTACTCATGGAACATCAATTTTGTTTTAAAATATTTATATATTTTAGTAATAAAAAAAATTATGTTTTGAGTACTAAAATTATATATTAAAATTTCAAACTATTTAAAATGAATGGTTATAAAATTTTAATAGTATAAAAATATGTTTTGTTATTTATTAAACTATGTAGTCTTCTAATAAATTAATTTAGATTATTACACAATAAAACCCTTTTTCCCAATAAAAATGAAACTGTAATACCAAATAATAATATTTTCTTATTGGCAAAGGGATATTGGTTTCTTTCTTCAGCAATCTGATATTGGTTGCCATTTAAGTTGGGGTGGGTTTGGTTTGGTTGAGATAAGCACCTAACTAATTTTGTGGCGCATTACAAATAAATAATGCCTTTCTTAATTTCATTTTCATAGTTTAGTGCTGCAACTACCAAGAAACTTCTACTGCCTATTGTGACTCAAAAAGTATGGTGGACGTCTCAACTTCCAAATTCATTATAATGCACCACTTTATGCTATATTTTATCAGTTTCCACAGCACATTACATTATTTATTTCACCAATATTACTGTTGGAGATGTAATATGATAATTAATAAATATATGATATTTCTGTATTTCTTTAAAATTATAAAATTTGGAGTTCTTGATTATATTTCTTTAAAGAGAGAGAGAGAGAGAGAGAGAGAGAGAGAGAAATTAAGACACCAGGTCGTGTGAATTGAGTATTTTATTATTATTATTAATTTATTTATATTTTATTCTTTGTCGAAAGTATTATGATTGAAAAATTGAAATTAATTTGTGGAAAGTATTGGGATTGAAAAATTAAAATTTCTGTGTTTTTTTTTCTTGATTTCTCGCTATATTTTCACTTTGTTTGATCCTCTTCTGAGACTATGGAAGAAGACTTGGTAAAATCTTATTTAAGTATAATTTGTTTGCAAATGAATTCTCTATGATCAGATTTGAAATTTGTGGAAAGTATTAGGTTTGGAAAATTGAAATTTGTGTTTTTTTCTTGATTTCTCACTATATATATTTTCACTCCGTTTGATCCTCTTCTGAGACTATGGAAGAAGACTTGGTAAAATTTATTTTAAGTGGAATTTATTTGCAAATGAGTTCTATTGAAAGATTTAATTTAAAATATAGAATTCAAATATTAATGCTTGAAATAAATCTATAAATTTTTATTTTTATTCTATAATAGTATATTTAGTAGATTATTGAAAAAACTAATTACTAAGATATATTTTATAAAGTTATATTACTGACATTATATTTTATATAAAAAATTATATTATTGTGTGTGAAAGATGCAATAAATTAAGTATTATAAAAGTAGATTAAAAAAATATTAACATATTTGGTTACAATCCAACTTTATTTAGAAAATTTAAATAATATCTAAATTATCATTATAATATATATTTCTTATTTTATCATAACCTAAAATTCGAGTATGATTATCTTTTAATGCAAGAACTCTCAATTTTTTTTTCTTAGTGAAATATTTTTTTCTATTTTTTAATAACTAATTAAAAAAATTTAATAGGTCTAATATTTTATTTTATATGAATTGCTTGCAAATAAATATGATATTGTTCGAGTTTTCGAGATTATACTGCAACCAAATACACTATTATAATGAGAATGATAAATATAACTAAAAATTTAAAAAATATGTTTCTCACTAATAATTAATATATAATTTATAAAATATTTGAAAATAAAAAAAGAAACATGTTTGAGAGAAAGAGTAGTAAGAGAGGTATTATTTTTATCTATAATATTTCTTTAATCCCAAATTGACAACCACAGTTTCCTTTTCATTTTGTTTCAAACACGTTAATATATTAAATTTATATTAAAAATAATTTATATTAATTTAATTTATATTAAATTAATAACTTAGTTAATATATTAAATTTATATTATACTCATATTTAATATTATTTATTAAAAATATATATTTTTTATTTTTATTAATTATTTTTTATTTTCATGTCGTTATTTATTTACAATTGTCTTGAAAAATTAAAAACCTTTGCGGTATTAAGATAAAATTTTATATTTACTAAGTTTGGATATTCTCAACATACTAACCAACTTTAAATAATTAATTAATATTGATGGTGTTTCTTAAAACTTAAAAGCTGATCAAAACTGATTATAAGCAATTTTTAGATTATAAGTTATTTATTTAAGTGTTTCTGAAAACTTAAATAGTAGATTATAATCTGATTTTAATCAGTTTTTTAAAAGTTGAGTTTTGCTACTTTTTTTAAGCACTTATTTTTAAGCAGTTTTGACCAAGTAAAAGACCATACTATTTCTACCTAATCTTCAATATTCCAAATAAATTTTATTAAATAAATTATTATTATTATTAAATAAATTTTATTATTATTATTATCAAATAAATTTTATTAAATAAATTATTATTATTAAATAAATTTTATTATTATTATTATTATTGCAAAATTATTATTATTATTGCAAAATAAATTTTGAAAAATAAATTATTATTATTATCAAATAAATTTTATTAAATAAATTTTATTATTATTAAATAAATTTTATTATTATTATTATTATTATTGCAAAATAAATTTTGAATTGACATTTAAAAAATTATTTTTATACAATAAATAAACTCAGGGACAGTTTGGTCATTTTGACAGTTTCTGCAATTAAAAACTGATTATAAGCTGATTTTACAGAAACACTTAACTGATTATAAATTGATTATCAGCTGATTATTAACTAGTTTACAGAAACGCTTAACTGCTTATTTTTAATCTGATTATAATCTAAAAATCACTTATTCACAATAAGCTGAAAAACTCCAGTTTTGAGAAACACCCCATTGATTGATATAAAAATTTATAATAAATTAATAAATATATCTCACATTAAAATAGAAATATAATAGAAAAAATACATATAAAATTATATTTTTAATTAAATTGATTATTTTTAATTATTGTATAATATAAAATATGCCTATCAGTTTGAGATAGAAGAAATAATTTATTTTATTAGTTTCATAGAATTTTTTTAAAAAAATTTATCTATTTTAACGAAATTTGATTTAGTTTTGGCTAATTTCATGCAATTAAATTTGTAAAATTGAAATAAATATCTTTAATATCTCAAATACAAATATTTTTTAAAAATGTAAAATTCAAAATGAATTTCATAAGATTTTATAAAATTTATTTATTTTAAACAGATTTTCTATTCATCTAATTATTATTTAAAACATTATAGTTACACTTACACCCAGGGGCGAAGTAAGACTTTTTAATGAAGATGTGCAAAATAAAAATATTATATATTTTTTTAAAAAATTAAAGAGGGCAATTAAGTATTTTAAAAATTTTAATAATATATATACATATATATATAATTTTAAAAATTTTTAAAAGAGAAGGGACAGCTACTCCTTCTATCCTTAGTATCTTCGCCTCTGCTTACACCATTATTTACGTCATAAGTAGGTATAATGAATAATAATAACTGTACAAATTTGGAAAATGCATCCACATTAGAATCAGGCGAATAGCAATTAGCAGTGGACCAGTGGCATGCCATATACCTCTAGGCTCTAAATCTAATCATTCTCATAAAAACATGAATGTCATTTTGCTATATTAAGTTTTGAATTCTTTCTATGAATGATTTTTAGTCCCTCTCTTCAAAGTTTTATTATTCCAATGTTATGTTTTGCACATTAAGTACACTTATGATATTTATATAAAATACATAAGTAATATAATGCACACAATTTGTAAAATATATTATGCAATTTGGACGATTAATTATTTGGATCATGTGATTTCATTTTTTTTAATAACCGGATCTTGTGATTTACTCTGTTAGTTTAAAGTACAAAAATTTTGCACTGTTAATGAGGCTTACGTAATGCTGTTATGATGGATTAACAATATTTTCTTATTTTTGTTAGCCCTTTTAAATTGAAATTTAAAAAGAAATAGCTTAAACATAAGAAAAATATAAAAAAATTCTTTAAATTAAAAAATTCTTTAAGCTAATGTTTCTTTTTCTAAAAATATATATATTTTTATTATTTAAGTCAAGTCGCCTTGCAAAAAAAAAAAAAAATGAAGATTCTATACATGTATACACGAGTCTCATTAGTATCCCGATTTGTTGAAAAATTTTCACAAAATCCAAATAATTAAATATCTAAATAAATTACATGGCACTTTTTTTTTTTACACTTTTATCCAATTCTTATTACAATATGATAACACATTATACTACATAATAAAAAAAATAAAAATAATTAACAAGTTGTAGCTAAAACAAAATTTTTAAATTTTTATAATGTTTTAACTTAATCAGTGATAATATAAAATTATTTTACTAGTGAAGTAAAAAATGTAAATCTCAGGGATGCCAAATTCTCCCCTCCTAATGCTTAAAAAAAATGTTTGTTTGGTTTTTATGTAATTATTAGCTAGTATATATTTTTTGTGATATATTGTTTTTAGTTACTCGATTAGCATATGCAAAACATAATTCTGTAGAAGATCGCTTTCAGAATTAATTTACTTTTTTTTTTTTATGAATGCTTCAGTTAATCAATTAAGATATAATTGATCCAATTTATTTGCCTGTCTAGGTAGTTATAAAGCAGTCTAATAAGATTGGTGTTTGGTTGGACAAAGGTTTATTATTAATTGTTTTCCAAACCTTCTGCAACCAAACTGCAATAATATCTTGATGAAACGGAAGTAGTGAAATTCAGAAGAAAAAAGAAAGTGTCCGGTTTGGTTTCTTTTTTTAATAAGCCAACATTCAGCTGTATAATGAAAATTTCAGTAAAAATAAAATAAAAATAAATGGTTTATATTAATTTCCAACCAAGGCCGTTGAATGAATTTTTGAATGAAAAAAATTAGAATTTATAACATTGAGAAGTTAAAAGCAAATTATGCTTACTTAACAAACTAATTCTAATTTTATGGCCATTAATTTAGAAGAGTTAGATTGTTGGCTACTTGTAATTTTATGTTCATTTTTGTTATAAAATCATTTCAACAGGTACGTGACCCACCTTATAAATCGACATAATTATATAAACCCCACTACACATTACACAAACGAAAAATCATTCAATTTCCAGGCAACAAGGCACTAATTAAGCTCATTCTGTTTCAGCTACCCATGGAAGCATCTCCTAAGCATTGTCTTCTTCTTTTTCTTCTTCTTCTAGCTCTTCTTCTTCTTCGTTTTCATGTGTCCATTGCCGCCGAAACTGTAGCATCTCCAAAGGCTTTGAATAGTTCGGTTACTGCAATTTTGGTGTTTGGTGACTCCACAGTAGACCCTGGAAACAACAATTTTGTCAAAACTATTTTCAAAGGAAATTTCCCACCTTATGGAAAAGATTTTCCTAATCATATCCCTACTGGAAGATTCAGCAATGGACGCCTAACTACTGATTTTATTGGTAATTCTTATTATCATTATTGGTTAATATTGATGATCCGTTTATGAATTGAATGTTATGTCGTTTTGTTGTCCTAATTCAAATACTGACAATCTTATTTTTAAGTTTGGCAATGTAACTGAAATATATATTAATGTTATTTTTTTAAAAATCTTGAACAGCTTCATACGTTGGACTGAAGGAGTATGTGCCTCCATATTTGGACCCAACACTTAGCATTGAAGAGCTTATGACAGGAGTCAGTTTTGCTTCAGCTGGAACTGGATTTGATCCTCTCACCCCCCGAATAAGCGTCTCTCTTTCTTCTTTCAATTCTTTTTTTTTCTTCAATTGGACATGGAAAGAGAAACACTCAAACTGAAATTTAAGACATTCTTCCTTGGTCAACAAGCTACATTCATTATCTATCAATTTTGTTTTTGAGTTAATATTAAATTATCTTCTGCCTCGCATTTAAATTACCTTGCTATAATAGGGGAATAATTATATGCTACAACCGTTGTAGCAATAAATGCCTACAACAGACCAATGAGATTCTTACACGTAGATTAAATATGACACGTGGATTAAATGAAATGTTTCATTTAATCTACGTGTAAGAATCTCATTGGTCTGTTGATTGCCTCTAGACAAGAATTAATTACTCGCATTGCTATTTACATTTACCATTTTATAGTACTTCCAGTAAAAACTTTTTTCTAGGAGGACCAATTCAATAATTTCAGTGGTTGAACTCAAATTTAAACGTATAATGTCTCATTTTTTTAATAATAATTTAAATTATAGTTATAAAAATAAAATATATAAAATTTAAAATTTTAGAATCTAGGATCAGTTTAATGGATTTATGATTGAAGGCCAATATTGAATCCACGTGCATAATTAACTTTTAGTTTCCTTTTGAAACCAGGCATCCTAGCTAGTAAATATGGTAGATCACCTAAGACATAAATGGAAAATTGTTAATTACAATTGAATAATCATTAAGCTACTAAATTTATTTTCATAAAAATTCACATAAATCTATGATAATTCATAATTTTAATTATCTATTAATTATGGGTAGTTGGTGATGAATTAAATCACTGTTCTTTAAAGAGGCTTTTTAAAATTTTTGGTACAGAATGTGATAGAAATCCCAAGGCAAGTAGAGTATTTTAGAGAGTACAAGAAACGGCTGGAGTCTGCAATTGGAAAGAAAAGAACAGAAGATCATATTAAGAAAGCATTCTTTATCATAAGTGCTGGCACTAATGACTTTGTTGTTAATTATTTAACTCTACCAATTCGACGAAAGACCTTCACTGTTTCAGCTTACCAGAAGTTCATCTTGCAGAAATCTTTACAATTTGTACAGGTTTGCTCTTATTATTATTTCATTTATTTCAATCAATTCTCATTATTATTTCATTGATTTCTATCAGTTATGCATATGTCCAGACTAATTAAATATATATTCTTTTTATAATAATAATAAAAATAATATATTGCTATGCATATGCTACGTTGTGCTACATAATCCATTCATTAATTTCCACATGGGGCTCTATATATATGTAATATTTTATGGGCAATGATGCTTACTTTGAATTTTTCATTTAATTATAGAGTGGGAAATTCTGAGTAACATTTATTTTATATTTATTTATAAAACCTTCTAGATATTTAATAGTTTTCTTTTTGGCAAGATAGAAACTGCTGAAAGTAATCTAGATTTTCTCATTTTAAAAATATGATATTCTATATTTCAATAGTTCACTCTTCGTTCAGAAAAAAATCTTAAAGAAAATCGAATATTACAATACTTTTTTTTTATTTTTTTTAGAATATCGAATATTACAATACTAATAAAAGAAAATTTTGCATTTTGCCAGCACTAACGATATTGTTTAAAAGAAAATATTACTATACTTTTTTTTTGAGAAAAAATATTGCATTTTGTATAAATGAGTGTGATGATAAATTTCGCATTTTATAATATAAAATAATAATGTATTTATAATAAAAAATAAGACAACATAACTAAAATAAATTAAATTTTTTTACATTATAAAATACAACTTGTTATAAGCACAATATATTTAACCTTTACTTGAACCTTTTAGATGGCATGGCATACTGTAATTATCATATATTTATCAAATATCAATTGATGTAGTTGACACTTAAGAAGAGTATTAAATAAAATGCATTATAAATGAGTGTAATAATAAATCAACTTAACTTATCATAACTTCAATATATCTTATCTTTACCTAAACTCCTGTAATCTAGAAACTTTGACACATTCTTAATCATTAAATTGGCAATGGTTCAATATATCATTTTAAAATTCAATAAATAAATAAGATATAAAACATAATCATCAATTTTTTTTTTGGAAATTTAAGAGAATTAGAATATTATTTACTAAGAGATTTAGTTAGATATATAATATAAAAATTGTTAAAGTTAGAATGGATCTAAATTATGTATTTATGTGAGATTAATTGCCAAAAATAAAGAAAATCCATTAATTTCTTTGTGGAACACAGGAAGCTGAACTTATTATTACGATGAGTTCGAATTTTAGGTTTGATATTGTTGAATTGGAGTAAATGCACTAATATACAGCTAATTATAAATATTTTCCTTTCATGATTCTTAGTTGTAGCCTTCCATAATTGTTTCTTTTTGGTCTTTTCTTTATTTAAGCTGTACTGGATTTCTAATTAACTAGTGTCTCATGATCTTATTATATCAACAAGGATCTTAAATTTTTTTTATTAAAATCTTTAAAGTTCATAACCATATATAAATACCTGCCAACAACCCATAAATTATTGATTTAGACTTTATTTTTTAAGTAACATAATATGAGGACGAGGATATCCAGAGAGATATATTTAACGTTAAACTATGTCTCGGCGTGATTTATACTTATATATGTTATTTGCTGTATAAATACGTAACATTAATTAAACATTAATTGCATTGTATGTGTGTGGTGATTGACTGTTTTTATGTAGGATTTGATTGATGAAGGAGCAAGAAAAATATCAGTTGCGGAGATACCTCCATTGGGTTGTTTGCCTGTTGTTATTACTATTTTATCAAACAACATTAGCAATTCCCTCTTAGGAAGAGACTGTATCGACTCATATTCATCCATCGGAAGAGAATTCAATCAAATGCTTCAAAATGAATTAAATCGCAAGCAAATTCAATACGCAAATCTTGGTGTTAAGATCGCTGTCTTCCGTGTATATGGACCGTTAAATGATATGATTCAAGGGGCTGCAAGTTATGGTAAGCTCTTCATTAGATCATGGATCAATTCAAGTTTCAGTCGACCCAGTTTTTATATATATTTTATTTATGCATTTGTTTGTTTGATTTTTTTTTCTTTTTTTTTTCTTGGAAAGGTTTTGAAGAAGTGAAAAATGGGTGTTGTGGAACGGGTTTGTTGGAAGTAGGAATACTGTGCAATCCAAAATCATTTCTGTGTCCTGACGCTTCTAAGTATGTATTTTGGGATTCAATACATCCAACTGAAAGGACATATTACAACATTTTTCAAGCCGCACGTCCTATTGTTGATTTTTTCTTAAGGGATCCCTAAAAATTTCACTATTCGGCTTCGTTATTGGGATGCTTTGTTTTTTTATTTCCTTCTTTCTTTCATTTACAAAAATTATTACAGGAGGATATATATACACCAAAATGTATAATTAGCCAGCTGAAATTATATGTACCCATTTTTATAATGGAATAAGTTCACAAAAAAAAAAAATCAATTTGCTTTTGATTTAGTGGTATTAAATTAGAACTGTTGAACCGTGAAAATTGAAAATAAAAGTTCGATTGCTTCAACCATTGATTCAATGGTTCAATCATTAACTTAATATGTAATTAGTAACTTATAAATTTAAATCCTACATAATAAAATATTGGATATAATGTTTAAAATTATAAAAAATAAATGAAAATATATAATACTGCAGTTGAATCAAGCAATTTGATTAAAAACAATTTGGTTCAATCAATGTTCAATACAAGTCATTCAATTCTCTTGCTTATTTCGGTATATTAATTGAACTAATTTATTATAGTTCATGGATCACGATTGAACCGATCCAACCAATTTGATTCTGATAATATTATATAACATTAGATTACCTTGATGGTGACTTCTGTTTTGAGGAGATTCATTTTTATTTTGTAGTCAAGACTCAAGAGAGGTATTTTTGGCTTTTACTATTTAATATGGAAAAAAATTGTTACGTTTCTCTTAATAATATTATTTTTTACTACATTTTTCATCCTCAACTGCCCCTAAAATCTTTTCTCCTTGTTTACTATACAGTTCTACATTTTAATAATCAATTAATTTAACTCAACAACTGTTACCCTCTTATCAATTTATATAAAATCAAAATCCAAATGTAAACACCCATATAAAATTTGATATACTTTTTATTTATAATAAATTCAAATATATATATAGAATAATAACTACTGCATGCAAACTCTAATGGCTGCTATGAATCCATATCCACAAATTAAAATTTGTCATAGTTGTGAATCTAGCCACCATACCTCACTCTTCCATGGCCCATCACCCTCTTTCTCTTGTCGTGTGTTTTTTTTAAGAAAGTATTTTTTTATGAAATTTTTTTTATTTTTTTATTAAATCAAATTGAAGGGGAAAAGAAAAGAGTTTGTAGTTAATATATATAGACAAATTGGAAGTGATAAGGAGATCGCGTAAGTTATAATAAAGTTTTCCAGAAAACCAAACAAAGGTTAACGAAAATGGTTTATCTTTTTGTTTAGTTTTAGGTAGATAAATTTAAGGAGGACATTTTGGACCATGCGTTTTATAATTTTTCTTTAGAAATCTAACTTTGATTGTATTTTCATTTAGTTTTCTTTTCAAAAATATTATTTAACATATAAAAGAATAAAATGGAATTGGCCGGGGTAAGATAAACTATAATAAAAATTACATAAAATGAAATATAATCAATTATTATAAGTATCTTAATGAAAGCCGACCTACCATTATTAGGCAGCCAATGTAATATATATGCAGGCTTATTTTAAGCCGAAGAGTATATATAATAAATTTTCTCTCTTATTGTATTATATAAATAAATAAATATAAAAGCATTAACAAAGGCATAATTGAACTTAATTATTAATTATCTGAAAATTGCTTCATTAAAGGACTTCAAAGCTTCATCAGCAACAATTTGATACATTTTTTGAGTTGGATGAACAGCATCCCAAAATACTTATTTTGATGCATCTGTGCAAGTGCTCATCCCTCTACAAGTATCTCCATATTCGACAGTTCCTGTTCCACAGCATCCTTTTGAAGTTTCCACTATACCTGCCAGCCATAAATTAATTAACAAATTAAATTAATAGCATATTCACTTTCTTAATTAATTAATTAATTAAACTTGATTATTAATAATTAATTACCATATTGGTTGGGCCTTTGAACTGCATTGAGTATGATATTATAGCAATCAACAAAAGCAGATTTAATCCCAAAAGTTTTTCTGATAATGGCTAACTGCCTTTTCATCTTATAATTGAATGACAAAGCAACTTGGTTATAACTTTGCACACATGTTTTTGTATCCATTAGTGTCTTTATAATTGGCATGCACCCTAAAGGAGGTACTCCAACTACTATTAATCTTGTGGCCCCCAATCTATGCATTTCCTGCAAAATACCACACATTTAATTATTGCAAAATTAAAATATTTACTATAATTAAAATTAAAATTTTATTATATTCTTATTTTATTTTATTAAATATATCTATTTCTAAAATATGAGTATTAAAGTGCATGTTAATTTATATTTTTCAAAAAAAATTTTTTTTATTAATTTTTAGAGCTATATAATCATGTACCTTGAAGTAACCGGCAGTGCTAGAAATCAAGAAATCTTGGAATTTTTCAACACTAAATTGCTTGGGACGAATTGGCTCCAGGTAGTAGTTTTGAAGAAAATCATTGGTGCCCATACTCATTACAAATATTGCATTCCTTGTAATATTTTCTGCCTTTTCCTTCCCTATTAATCTACTCAGGTGAAGCTTGTAGTGTTTAAAATATTCAAGCTGCTTTGGAACTGACAAAACATTCTACATAAACATATAATTAATCAATTAATTTCATATATGTTGGCAACTTTAGAAAATCAAAATATTTAATATATATTAATTAAATTTAATGTTAATTAATTAAGGCTTACTGAGAGATTCGCAGTGAGTTCATCATAACCAGAACCAGCAGAAGCAAAACTAACGCCATGTAATAAATCATTTGGCTCTATATTAGGGTCTAGAAAGGCTGGAATTGCTTTTGCATAGCCAAATCCTTCAGCTAAAAAAAAAGACACATACATAGATCTAATAAATTGTTAATTGTTGAAAATAAGAAAAAGAGTAGTTAAGTGCTATAGCTGAAATAGTTGAATAATTGAAAGATATAATTAAGAGGGTAGCTACGATTCTACCCACTTCCATGTGCCAAAATCATACTGAAATCTGGCGCATACTATGCTGCCCATAACGCATAAATTATCTTCAATGGAATGAAATAAATATTCAAGTTAGAAAAAAAAAAAAAGATTTCCAATTCTAATGATACAGTGGGTGAAGATTGTCATCAATGCTGAAATTTGGATATTCTCACAGAGATACCCCCATTTCAAGACTCAAATCCTAAATTTATCAGGGTTTGAGATTGATAGAAATAGTTTTAAAATTAAGATTAAGAGTAATTGAACTTTAATTATTGATTAATTGTCTAATTAAAAATAAAATATCTAGTTATAAATTTTAAATTGACTATTTCTTGACATATGGAATTTTAATGTCTTTATAAAAAAGCCTTGAATTTAAAGCTTGGACATTTTTTTGTTAGTATCTTATTGAGTAAAATTATTCAAGGCTTCTTTATCCACTTTGCAAGTGAAAGCCAATAATAATGTAGATTTCTAAAAAACACAGCAGAACGAGCACAAAAACATTAGCTCATATGTAATGCAAAATTAGATTCATTTTGTTTAAATAGATAATTATTTGAAACAAATATTTAAATTTTATAACGTGTTGATTTTATATAATTTTGGTATTAATATAAATATAATATTCACATAATTATAAATAATTTCTTTTAATGAACAACATATAAATGATAAAAGTAAAAAAAAAATCGATGCTAATAAAAATTAACAGCAATGTGTTCTCTTGCTAGAGCTTCGTCCTGTATGTAACAAAAAAAAAGCCCTATAACTAAGTTTTTTATAATATAATTATTATGAATATTTAACAGCATCATTAACATACATACAAACATACACACACATACATAAATATATAATAACTGTTGGGAAAATCGCTATTTTCCCGCCCCTCGGACCGTCTTTAAGCAGGAATAAATGAGAAAATAAAATAACAATTGAGAAATTAAAGAGAATAAAACACAATGATTTAACGTGGAAAACTCCCGAATGGAGAAAAACCACGGTCGTTGTCTAACGACAACCAAGAAAAATATTCACTATGCGGCAAATTGTTATAACCACAAATTACAAAATATTTTTCTAACCGACACCCACAAAACAACCCCCAAATATTTATACTCCAAGGAACTCCAAGAGATTGATTCTCTAATTCCTAATATAAACTATTTGGTATTTAACCTATAGCTCTCCTTAAGCTATATTTTGTGTTTGCTTGGTGTATTTACAAATGGAGAGAATGAGCCTATTTATAGGCTTCAAATGCAAATAAATTGTCAAACTAAATTAGGTGAAAATTAGGCTAAATTAGGCACCTCCCATTTTCACCTCACATTTTTGACAATTTCTTCATTGTTAGGCACCTTGCATTTTTGACTTTCTTTATTTTTATTTTTCAATTTTGGTGTGCTACCACCAACAATCTCCACCTTGAAAAATAAAAACACAACATTATCTGTTACCGACAATTATAATTCTTAACGTCAAGAATTAACATACTCCACCATAAAAGAGTATCGACACTTGGAATTATTTCGCCAACTCCAAGAATTTTTCATCGGCCATGTCGGATCCCGCTAATAGTTTATGGTGCAACCCTCCTGTTGACTTTCCGAGAGTTCATTAGCCATCGACATAATTTTTCCACCACGCACCTTGCATCAACTGTCAACCAATGCAGTGCGCATTTCCGTGGACCAGCTACCAATAATCAGTCCTCTTCCATGGCATCTCAACGGGTAGCAATCATGCCATGAGGACATACTTCTCTCAACTACAGAGACAACTCATCATCTCCTTCGCCACAGGAGATCACATTGGCAGCAACAACGTTAGAGCTTCTAGCCGAATCAGCTCCACCGTTCGGGCAATCCTTCCTCACGTGTCCAGTTTGACCACACCCCCAGCAGACAACCTTCCTCTTTCCGGAGCCTTTATTCTTTTTCCTGATACCGACAGATAAAGCTGAATTCTCATAAGATTTATTTTCCATTTCATTCAGTCTTCTCTCCTCAGTAATGAGCTTACTAACCACATCCGCATACACCACTTCCTTACTAACATATTTCAGAACAGGCTTCATGTGCTCATATGTTGAAGGAAGTGACAGGATGAGCCGGAGAGCTTTATCTTCATCTTCGGTTTTCACTCCAAGAGTTTCTAATTCAGAGATAATACCATTGAGGACACTCAGGTAATCGGACAGCTTTGTACCTTCCGCCATTTTCAACGTATGAAATTGCTCTTTCAAATATAACCTGTTGGATATATTTTTTCCCTGATACAATTCTTCCAGTTTCTCCCACAGCTCCTTTGTCGTGGACAATCCAAGCACATTAGCAAGAACATTTTTTGCTAGACACATGCGAATTTGACTTGCCGCCTTGATATCCAGCTCCTCCCATTCTTCGTCACTAATCTTGGATTTTTCTGAGTCTCCACTGCCACCGCCTTTTTCTGAATTTCTTCCGCTGACTGGTTTACCCTGCAAAACCTTATGTAGTCCAGACTGTATCAACACGTCTTTGACTTGCACTTGCCACAGTGCAAAATTCATTCTCCCATCAAATTTCTCAATCTCGCATCTCATTGCCGACATGCTTACTTTGTGCTTAATAAAGGACCAGAAATAAATATTACACCAGGTAAATTCCCAGGTAAGAGGAGGAGTCACAAAGGTCTCACTTAAAATCCACTTGCCTTAGACTAAATTCGTGTCGTTTGACAGAATTTACCTCGACATGTAATTATTTATCTCACCACCAATACTCAAGCACACCAAAGCAAAACGTCTCCACCTTTTCCAAAGCTCCACCAGCTTAAAAACAAAAATAATTTTTAACAAAAATCTTTTCTGATGTGGAAGATCAGACCAAGCTGCAACCACAGAGCATACTAAGATTTTTGACAAAAAATTATAACACCTAAGCTCTGATACCACTTGTTGGGAAAATCGCTATTTTCCCGCCCCTCGGACCGTCTTTAAGCAGGAATAAATGAGAAAATAAAATAACAATTGAGAAATTAAAGAGAATAAAACACAATGATTTAACGTGGAAAACTCCCGAATGGAGAAAAACCACGGTCGTTGTCTAACGACAACCAAGAAAAATATTCACTATGCGGCAAATTGTTACAACCACAAATTACAAAATATTTTTCTAACCGACACCCACAAAACAACCCCCAAATATTTATACTCCAAGGAACTCCAAGAGATTGATTCTTTAATTCCTAATATAAACTATTTGGTATTTAACCTATAGCTCTCCTTAAGCTATATTTTGTGTTTGCTTGGTGTATTTACAAATGGAGAGAATGAGCCTATTTATAGGCTTCAAATGCAAATAAATTGTCAAACTAAATTAGGTGAAAATTAGGCTAAATTAGGCACCTCCCATTTTCACCTCACATTTTTGACAATTTCTTCATTGTTAGGCACCTTGCATTTTTGACTTTCTTTATTTTTATTTTTCAATTTTGGTGTGCTACCACCAACAATAACACCATGCTTGCTGTTAAAGATATGCAAGTACTGTTAACTGTTGATTTTAATAGCATGTATAAGATGATATATATTAATACTGTTAATTTCAAACTGCAAATTATATGAATCAATTCAAAATGACTATTAATGAACCCAATATTAAGTCTTTGGACAGGACAACAATTATAATATATCGTACCTACGAAGTCTGTGGGAAGTCTTCCATTACTGAACCTTCCAGTTGGGCGGCCATTAAAGAAATCCTTACCATAAGGAAGGAAGTTGCTCTTCATGGGAGTAGCAAGACGATTGTTATTGCCAGGATCAACACTTGAATCTCCGAATACTAATACGCAGCTAATATTATTTTTTGCTGCCAATTGTCTCAATTGCTGAATGTCCACTGCTGTTGACAGCAATGGTATTAAAATCATTTCCAAAACTGTTATCTTAAGTCCCACCACCCTTGACATTTGTTATTTTATCCAAGATTTAGAAATTTTTGAATGAGAGGGAATTAGAAGATTTTGTTACTATTGTTTTGAGATATGCTTGAAACTTCACCTTCTCCTTGTTCTTAAATAGAGCAGAGATGGATTCGTTGTGTTGGTTAATATTTAAACTTAAATATTGTGTTCCAAAATTATCGTGTACACCAGTAATAAGGCTAAGTATGAAACACCCTTAAAACTTGAGAGGAAATATTTTATTTTTAGTGATTCTGTCAGAATCAAATTCAAATTAATCTTTAATTTTTGAGTTAAAAAATATAAAATTTTTTTATATGAATCTGATCTATATTTCCATTTATGGATCAAGTTAATTATAAATTATAATTTGAATTATAATATTTAAAAAATAATTTAAAATAATTTATTTTTTAAATTTCGATTTGCGATTAGTCTAGTGAGGTTATAAAACAAATTCATTTTAAATTTTTTTTAAAAATACTGCATAGAAAAAAAAGGATATACACACCTAGTCTGTAGTAGAATTTTCTATTTTTAGACACTGATTGTAGAAAACAAACACAATTTCAATTTTTAATTTTTTTTTAAAAAGCCAATGGTGGTGCAGTTGTCTTTGTCAATGGTAAAACCAAGCAATTTCACAATAAATAAATATATACAAGTACAACTTCAAATTTTGAACTTAATGGAAAATTCTATTTTTTTAATAAATAAAGTTGACCAAAAGAGAATAGCCTAACTGGTATATATAAAAAAAAAACCTCATAAATATCATGAAAAAATTAAAAGTTAAAATCTAGCCGGATAATACTCTAAAAACAGTAATTGCAACATCAAAATCTTCATAGTTTGATTGATAAAAAAAATCAGCTATAAATTTCTGAAATATATTATTAAAATGAATTTGCTTCATAATTTTTTGTTAATTTTTTAATAGATTAAAAAGAGAATGACAATTAATTATTCCATTAATTTAGTATTTCTAACAGGTGCACCGTTTTACTATATATCTATTGATATCAATTTATGTGCTACCATTCTAAAATAAAAGTAATTTTGCCTGCATAATTAATATTTTATCAACATATAGGAAAAGCATGTTCCCGAAATAAATAAATAAAATAATTAGACCAAACCATTATGTTAAATTATGCTTAATTAATTTGATTTGCTATGAAAGATTTTATGATATGACCGGTAGATTAGAATTGAAATTGAATTCTAAGTCCAAATATAATCTAACTATAAATATATATTTTTTAAACTAATTCAAATTTGATTTTACATCTTATATTGTAATACTGAAAAAAAATTAAAATTGATTTGAAAATAAATTCATTTTCTATATATTGAATATAAAGAATAATTAATTTCAAAAATTGATGGATTGTACATTCACTAATTAGAGAGATTTGACAATTAGAAATCACCATTTTATTTGTCATTAAATTGTTAGATGCGGAGTTAATGGCTGAAAACTCCTGAATTGACCCAAATTATTAAGCCATTCACTAAAAGGCTTTGCATTGGCTATAGGGCACAAATTATCAATTCGATAACACATCATTATTTATATGAAATTTTAAAACAATTGAAAGATATTCTATGAAATATGGATACAAACACAAAAAATAAACAAGACATGATACAAATACATTAATATGATAATTTTTTAAAAATAAAATATGATATAAATAAAATATATGCGTATATGCTCTAAAGTACATAAATACAACGAGAAATATATATATATTATTTATAAATATAAATATTAAAAGTAATTTATATAAATCAAGAATAAAAATTTTGTTACAAAAAGAGTAGTTTTGCAATCAAAATTAATTATAATCATCGATATGTGTACTATAATGTCTTAAAATATGTTCATGCATGTCGTCCCTATACATATGCTATCCGTACTATTTTTATGTACAAAATATAAAATTAAAAATAATTCAATAATTAATAAATTACTATTAAATTAAAGTTACATAAAATTTATTAGTTTAATATTTAAAATTAAATATTTTATAAATATTTAAAAGTATATATATTGTCGGATTGAATTCTAAGTAAAACAATACATAATTCATCTTAAATATAATTTTTTAATTAATACTATATAAGATGAATTATGAAATTATAAGATAATATAAGATGAATTATGTATTTTTGTATAGTCTAATGACTAAGAATATTTATTATTTTTACTTAAATTTTAGGTTTAATTTTTTTTAAATATCTCATTTTTTTATACGTATAATTTATAAAAAAATTATAAATAAGTCAATCTAATCAAATTAGATAAAATTACATGACAAAATTATCATCTCTAATCAGTGGCGAAACTATTTATTGGTGAAGGGGGCAACTGCCCCCTATTCTTTTTTAAAAAATTAAATTTATATATATATTTATTTATTAAATTTTCAAAAAAACTTAATTACCCCCTTTAAAATTTTAAAATACCACCTCAATCTTTTAACTTATACAATAAATTAAAGAAATAAATCCTTATAAATCATTCTTTACCAAATAAATATATACTTTTAAAAAAATTAACTAAAAAATTATTGACACTCTTCAAAATTTAAAAAAGAAAAAAAATTAAAAAAAGGGACAAACTCATCTAAGAAGAATACAATATTATATTTTTTATATTTTTTAATTTTTTTTAATTTCTTCTCTTTGATTTTGATTTTATAATTTATAATTCTAATATTGTGTGATAATTTTTACTTCAATTATTATTTAAGAGATTATATTTGTGATTCAATACTTTTTTTCTTTATTTTATTTTTATAATATATCATTAGGCGAATTTAGGAGCACATATATATTATTAATAATTTATTTGATTATATAATTATTATTGTTATTTTTGTTGAAATTATGAATTACTATCAAGATATAAGAACACATATAGTATAATTTTTTTTGCTTTTTTAATATTTATATATGAAAAATATTTACTTATTAGTTTATAAATATATAAAAAGTTAATTATTTATATTATTTTTAAAATATATATATATATATATATTTATATATATATATATATAATATTTTTATTTTACCTTTTTTTTTTTTTTGAATGTCTAGCTTCGCTTCTGTCTCCTATCTTTCCATCCAATAATTTATTATAAGTGTAAGAATTTTTTAAAAATGGCATATGAATACTATGTGCATTTATTACATGTACATAGATGTCAAAGTTTGATAAGGAAATTGTCAATGGCTAGCTATATCAATTCAGTTTGATTAGGAAAGTTTCAGTGCCTAGCTGTAAAATTACTCAAAATATACATATACAGGCAAATTAATATAAGACTTCCAAAATTTATTTTAATTAGAATTTCAGTTTTTGCTTATTTAAAATTAATAATGTTAGTCATGTGAAAATTTAAACAAAATATACAATTTTGAGAAATTTAAAATTTAACTTAAATGAAAATGTAATATATTGAAAGATAAAATATCTTATACTAAAGCATTACAATATCAAATTTTTTAAAATATTAAAATACATTTTTTTTAATTTTTGAAAATAAAAATACTGTACGGATTAAAATATCAAAAATAAAACTTTAAGTGAAAAAATCTTAGTTAATATAGGAGAATTAAAGTGTCGTTTATTAACAAATATCAAAACAATAATTGACACACACAAAAAATATCAAAACACTAAAAATATTATCTTTTAAGCAGTGGTAATTTAAGTGTTAATTAAATTAAACTTCAAGGTTGTCATAATTATTCATTTTATATAATTATATTATGGGTCTATTTGATTTAGTTATTATAAGGATAGCTAGTAATTTATACTTAATAGCTTAAAAATACGATCATTTAGTAAAACTTTTGTTGAAATATTTAATGACAAACATATTATTATGTATTTTAGTTATTTGTTATAATGTGTGATAAATCGCAATAATAATAAAATTCATAGTTAAAATTATAATTAATTATGTTAATATATGCATATTTCTCTTTGATCTTAACTAAAAATTAAATAGTATGTGGTATATTATTATTATCTATTATTTATATTAAAAAGTTGAGAGATCAAATAACTTTATTATATATTTTATATATTTTAAAATTATATAATTTTATTTATATTTTATGAATATATTTTTAATTTATCAATGATAATTTATTTTAGATTTAAAAAAAAAACTCCAAACCAACAACAACCATATGCATATTAACTGCAGTGTTATTCAATTTACCAAACGAAACTGTTAACAATAAATAAATACTATTAAATAAATAAAGTACCAGCTGGCTATCTAAATCAAACACCCCGATAAGATACTGCAAGATTGCATGCATAAGAAGATCACTTATAAATGTGTGATAGAATTGGGTGCAGTTGCAACTTAGTAAAAGATCCGTTGGCGAGTTAAAACAATCCATTCTCTATTATGATACCTTTTCTTTATTTGCTGCTCATAACTGATAGAAATACATCAAAACATTAAAAATATAATATTTTTTTAAAAAAAAAATTATCACATTGCAATTCTTCGATTGCCCTAATTAATTTTAAAATTCACTGTTTTCGGTTTATCACAGTGTTAATTGTGCAATATGTGAATTCAAATTCTCTATTTTATTGTTAGATATACATCTAACACTCAAATTGATAATATATATATAGGAGTAATTGATATTTTTTTAATTTAATATTTTAACATCTATTAAAATTTATTTTTTAATCTGATGAATTTTTAAAATTTTAAAAATAATTTTATATAAAAACTCTTGGTTGTTTCTCAATTATTAGAGGGTGGGTTCCTAATTCAGACTGGATTTATGAATATAAAAATACTGTTTATTTTTCTAAAGAAAAATATTTGTAATGTTAAAAAATAATTTTTTTTACATATTGTAATTGAGTTGAAATTAAAAAAAATTATAATTTTTCAACGTGCCAGAACCGAATTAGCGGTCAACATTTTTTTTTTCTTTTCAATAATAATTAATGTGGTTTTCGCCAACCAGCACATGCTATTTTGTATAGCAAACTCATTAATTGGGCCTTCAGAGTTTGGGAGCTATGGTTCCCCAAAACAGTAAGAGAGATATTTCAGGTTAACTTGCCCTTTTATTTATTTGTTTATTTATGTAAAACTAATATTAAATTTAATTCATTAAATTGCTCTACATTTTCATTGGTTAATATGGCCATGCCTTACTGTGATTTAAGTAGTTTTGACTGACGTATGATCTTAATTTAATATAATTTTGAGGATTTTCAAAAAATTTGTACAGCTTCTCTATGATGCCAACCATATACTGCTGGGTTTTAAGCATTTTACTATGGAAATTTATTTTACCTTTTTTTATTTTAACTATTTATTATCTATATAAATAGATAAAAGCCAAGAAAATAAGAACTCTTCTAAGATTATTATGTCATAAATTTCTAAGAATACTATAATATGATAATTTCTCAATTTCATATTAATTTCTCAATTTCACTTTCTTCCTTCTTAAAAAAAAACCTTAAATTATTCAATTTGATGTTAATTCAATATTTAATATTTTTTATTTTAATTAATTTTAATAATTTATATAAAATTTAAATTTTAATAATTAATTATATTTAGAATATTTAATTTTTTATAAATTAATTACACATTAATATAATTTAATAATATTGATTAATTTATATATTATTTTTAAAAATAATTTAATTTTTTTTAAAATATATGACTCTTGACCTTCATAATAAATTAATTATAAATTATAAATTTTATTTATATTAATATTTAATTTATATGTAATATATATTTAGAAATTTAAAAATTAAACAATAAAATATATAACTTTTAACATTTCTAACAAATTAATCATACACTAATAATTTATGTAATAATAATATTTATATTAATAACACTTTTAATAAAAATCTAATAATTATAAATTTTTCTACTCACATTTTTCTTCTTATTTGAAAAGGTTTGCTTGAATTTTTTTATAATATTTTTTTCTCATTTTTATAGAATTTATGATTTTTTTATAGCAAAAATATGGATATATTTTGTTCTTAATTAGTGAAAGTGTCAAGTTATGAAATAAAATATAATATTTGTTCACTAATATTATTTTAATAAAATTATCATAAAATTAAGATAAATATTTTATTTTGTATTTTTTGCAATATAATTTGTTATGAATTTACATATAAATTATTTATATTTATTTGTATTTTATTATTCTCATTATCGCATAATAAGCAGATAAAGAATTAGAAAATAAAAGATTTATAGTTAATATGTAAGCAGATAAAAAAAAATAAATCATAATGTTATAATTTATTATTATAAAAATTAGAATTTAAAAAGTTAAGAAATTAAAAAGACAATATTAGAATTTAAAAAATTAAGAATTTAAAAAGACAATATTAGAATTTAAAATTTGTGAATTTAAAAAGATAATAAATAATTATATATTATATAGTATTATTTAAAAATATTATATAATATTATTATATTATTAAATTCGAATAAATTCGTTTGAACTATGGATCAATTATTAATCTAGATCGATGTTCAGTTCGATTATAAAATATTCTTTTTAGTAAAAGACTACTCCACTAAATAATGATAAGTCATTTGTAAAAAATAAATATATAAATATAAAATAAAATATTTAAAAAAATTATATGTACATCAATAGTTAGTTTGAATTGAACGAAAATATTTAGATTTTTATTTACCTTTTTAGTGACAAAAATAAATAATAAGGATTCTATGTATATTATGTGATAGTAAATAGTTATCTCTCTCGCAGTCTAATTTATTATATTTAATATGTAATGAATTTATTATAAAATATAAGTTTTAATTTTTTTTAATTATTTCTTAATATATATTTTTATTTAATATTTTCAATTTATTAATTTAATTTATTAACTATTGCGACAAAAAATATTAGTGTAAATTAATTATGCTCATGATCAAGTAAAAAATCATATTCGTACATTGCATGAGCTAACGACTAGTTATAATAATATATACTAATTGATCATTATAGTGTATACTTATTGTTCATTCTGTTACACAACGGGTGTTAATAACACACAAATTACTTACTATCATATAAGTAAATATTGTATAAAATATTAAACTAAAAATAAATATCAAAAATTCTTTTAGAAAAGGCTGGAAGAGTTATAGACGATCCCACTTAAAATTCAGTCTCCTTAGATAAAATTTTACTTGGATAATGAATAACACAATGTAATAAAATAACTATACTTGATAATAACTGTAAAATTGAGGCAAAATAGCATATAAAATTTAACATGATTCATCTTTTTATTTGAGCTACGTCCATGAATCAAACTCCGAAATAATTTATTGCACTAAAAATAGGAAGATTATAAGAGAGAGACTTTTCTATAAAATATTCTAGAAGCACAATACATACAATTGGGATAAACTCAAAATAGTATCTAGTGTTTTCCAAAACATCCAAAAAAAAATTCCATTATTTTGTCACTCATAAAAATAACTCACTAATTAATTTTTTGTCTTTCTCTCAATTTTTGGTGTGTTTAGAAGTGAAAGAGAGAAGACTACTTATAGGCATTCCCAATATATGTGAATATCCTAATCTTACTTTTGTAATGGTGGTTACTATTCAAATTACGGCTAAAAAATATGTTTAACATTTCACACTTATCAAACCTCATTATTTTCATTTTAATTGTAACTTGTTAAATTATTTTATTTTCCATGTGTGTTAGGTACTATCTCATAATTCTTCCCCTACCAACCACATGAGTTAATTGTCATTATTGCAGATGATCGACAGAATTCAAACTTTTCTTTTAGTATAATCTTTGTCATCATATCTAATCCATTTTCATCAGTATGGATTTTCTCAAACTGTAAATGCTTTTTCTCCAACACATTTTTGATCCAGTGATGTCTTACATCAATATGTTTTGATCTCGAGTTAGAGAAGAAATTCTTTCTAAGGTGAATAACCCTCTGACTATCACAAAATAATTGATATTTATCCTGTTGAAAACTCAGTTCATTTAAGAATTTCTTCATCCATATGAGTCTTTGCAAGCTTCTGTTGTAGCTATAATATAACACTCATATTCTATATATATATATAGTACATATATTATGTATACATAGAATATATATATAGAATATAAAGATGGTATGATCATTCACTATAAATCACCTTTACTTCAAACTATATTAAGTTAAATTATAATTAAATAAATTTATAAAAAAAATCTTTAAAAAAAATTCACCAGATTTTATCGATAATTAAAATAAAATCCAAAGCTCAACAGACACAACCTGCATAAAAATTTTGCACTTTCAAAATCCATATTTATTCACATACTAATAAATCTCCAATTATCTCAAACAAATCACCTACAACTCATTATTTTATAAATTTATATATTCAATAAGCACATTGAATATTCACAACCTCTTTCAAAGAGAATTACTTATACAATCTTTATATAATATGCATAATACATACAAAAAAACCCAAGATGCATAATACAAAATATAAATATACATGAATGCAGTCGACACCATTGGTCTAATGTCTCTCTGACCTCCAAATATCACCCACCAACAGGATCTCTCTGATAAGCAATTCTCACATGCGCGATTCATATAATCGTGCTAAGCTTTATAGCTTAGTGGTATATATCTATAAATAATAAATATTGTACACACATTCTAAATAATAAATATTATACACACATATTCTTACTTCACATTCTATTCATCATGTATATATATGTATATCTCTTTCGTTATTCTTTTTAAATTAATCCTTATAAATATATGTCATTACTTATCATACTATTGGTATAGCATATCACTCGTTTACCTCTTCCATGTTACATATTTCATCTACTTACATTATTATTTATACATTTTTATACCATTCATCTATTCACCATACAATTTATCATATATATAAACATATCATAAGCGCACACATTAAGCTCGAAATTTCTTATTTAACGGTCTAGTTCCAGATATATTGTCTTAGGCTATCTCAATCGTCTGTGATATCAGCGTGTCTTACCCGAAGGTATAATAAATACCTTTGAGCGTGTCTCACTCCAAGGCGTAATAATATCTGTGACACCAATGTGTCCCACCCACCGACGTAAAAATATTTATAACACCATCGTGTTTCACTCGTAGGCGTAATAAATTTTCAATAACAATATTGAACTATACTTTATATAAGGTAAGCATGCAAACACATTTCTCATATTCCACTCTTCTTTTATTTTTTCACATTTCATATTTTTTTTCAAATTCTCTACTCATATTTGCCATCATCATCATATATAATGAAAATGTAGTTTACATCCACATTTTGGTGTATACTTAACACCTTTCATAACTCGTATATATCATCCCATTACTTATTAGAATGTGACTTATGTTCACATTCTTTATCACAATTCACTTTCATATATCTAGTTTACATCACATTATATATATATTACTTAAATATCATTGCAATGCGAATACTTATCACATTAGCAATAGTTATCTCATATTTCATATACCCTTGCTCTCCCATAACTGACTTAAATTTCTTGTACCACTGTCTTGGTGCCTACTTCAAGCCATATAAGCTTTTTTTTTTTAACTTGCAAATATAATCCTCTTTTACTTTTTCTTTGAAACATAATTCTTTTGCAAACATAATTCTCTCCTTAGACATAATTTTACTCAATAATTAATGGCAAACTATAATAAAATAACTATACTTAATAATAGCTATAAAATTAAGATAAAATAGCACACCAATTTTAACGTTGGGCTACTTCCATAGGCCAAACATTAAAATAATTTCTTACACTAAAAATAGTAGGATTACAAGAGAGAGACTTTTCTAGAAAATATTTTAAAAGCACAACACTTACAATTAAGATAAACCCAAAATAGTGGCTAGTGTTCTCCAAAACACCCAAAATAAAATTTTATTATTTTGTTACTAACAAAAATAACTCACTAATTAAAATTTTCTCTCTCTCTCAATTTTTTGGTGTGTTTAGAAGTAAAAGGGAGAAAACTATTTATAGATCTTCCCAATATATGTGAACATTGTAATCTTACTATTGCAATTGTGGCTACTATTTAAATTATAGTTACTATTTAAATTATGACTCATATTCAAATTACGAGTAAAAAAATGTATTTAACATTTCACATTTACCTAACCTCATTATTTTCATTTTAATGGTAGCTTATTAAATTGTCTTATTTCCTATGTGTGTTAGGTATTACCTCACACCTTCATAAGCTCAACTTGAACAGCCTTTTTTGGGGGATTGCTCAAAGATTCTGGTAGAAATTGGTAAAAGGGATTTGTTCTTAATATTGGTAGATGTTTAAAAACAAGAGAAAAATTGTTGGGAATCTATCATGGAATGAGGCTTACTTGGACTGATGGGGTTCGATCTTTATGTATTTAAGTTGATAGTTTGTGTTCTGTTAATCTCATCAATGGAGATGATTGAGTTTCTTCCTCGAACAGGCTACTAGTCTATCGAACTCGTGAGATGTTTAGATGGCATAAGAATGTGAAATTTTATCATATTTTTTGAGAAACAAACGGAGTTATTGATGCCTTGACCGAAGCTGCTCGTTCATTCCCAGCTAGTCTTCATATCTTGGATACATTGACATATGGTACCTCAGAGTTGCTGAATGATGATAGAATTGGTGTTGCATATCCTAGAAGTGAGTTAAGCTAGCTTGTGAGCCCGTGCTCCCCTCTCAATCAATATATATATATACACACACACTAATTTCAAGCACCTTATTTTGTCTCTCTATTCCACCAGCGTTTAATCATTTTTATCAAGTGATTTTCTAAAATAATTCATTTAATCGTTTTAAAACTAAATGAATGTGTATTTTAATTAATTATATGTAATTCCTTATTCAATGCTTATATTTCCATCCATTTGCATTTTTAGCCCACTCAATTATTAGTCTTTTGATCAATCTTTCTTTATTGCTACTTGTACCCATACTATTTCTATTAACCTCTCATTTGGATCCCTAGTCTTTTAATTTGTCTAATCCCATTCATCATATATATTTTATCCTATTGTATTTTATCTCATTCTTCGCTTATATACCTTATTTAGGTCTTAGCAATTCTACCTATACTACAAGCCCTAATTTTTTCCTTCAATTAAATACATAAAGATACAAAATTAGGGTTTCCCAATTTAGGGTTTCAATTTTCTACTTTCTAACTGTTTTTGTTCGAATGACTTCTAAACCATGGGGAGTTACAATTGTGGTCCATTACATTCACCATAGTTCTCTTCTAAGTGTTTCCATAATTCCTTCGTAGTGACTGTGTAGATGAAATCTTCTTTTATTTCCTTAGTCTTGGCATTCAAGATCCTTGACATGACTTTGGAGTCTGCTTTACTCTATTGCTTGAAATTCTTGGTGCCTTATTTTGAAATGGTTCTGTTTCCCTCTATGAAACTGAGTTTATTCTTGGCTTTGAATGTGATCTTCATAGATCGACTCTATGTATAATAGTTATTGCCATTTTAAGGGATTAAAACATCAAAATCATACTTGGATTGTCTGATGGATGAAAATGGACTCTCGACTTGAGCACCACTATCAGTCATTTTGTTTCGAATTTCAAAAATCTCAAAGGATTACACAAAAAAAATTACAAAATAGAGTATATTAATTGTTGCCTACCATTGCTGTGATACTATAAAGGAAATCAGAGTATGACAAAAATGGAAACAAATTGATTATCTTCGTTGATTGAGTTTGTTAAAGAGGATTATATACAAAGAGAAACTCCTAGTATATTGTGCTAGCTATAACAAACTAACTGACCATCTAACAACCTAATTGAATTCAACTCATCATAAATATCTTCTTTAATAAAAGCTTCTTACACCTTTGAGCTAACGTTTGAAATTAATCAATAGGATGCATTTAGATACTTGAAACAATACGCAATATTTCAGCTTCCTACTTTGCATTTTGGCATAAAAAATGAGGTTCTATAATATAGAAATGCTGATGTACTATAACTAGACACGCCTTTTGTTTAATGAAAAATGCAATTTTAATTTTTAGAAAAGAAAAATATAAATTCTTAAGCAAAAAATATAAATTCTTAAGCAATTAAAGTATTATATGATATAACAATTAGAAAATCAGACAATTAATTTTAAATTTTTTGGATGAAAGTGTATGGAGTTTAAAATATTAATAATTAGTGATTAAAATTAGATCAGTTATTATCAAGTTTGAGTTTAGAAAATACTGAATTTTTTAAACGTTTCATCCATTATTTTGTAATTTTTTTTATTAATTGAGACCTGCATCATAATTTGTGACCGTATAAATATAGCAAAAATTTATAAGTTAATAATTAAGAACTAAAAAAATTAATAATCAACAAATTTCAAATGCTAAAATACTAATTTTGAAATAGCAGAAGCTAGAGTACTAATTACGTCAAAATCTAGAAGTGTTAAAATATTTCTTTTACTTAAAAAATAACAAAACAAAAAGGAAAGGCAGACTATTTCTTTTAAACTTGCGAATCTAAAAAAGATTGGATGAAATGGAAATGACACCAAAGAAAAAATAGAAAAACATAAAACCACCCCAGCGAGGAGCGATATGAAAATTTGACCGCGATGATGAAATTAGGTTATATCACAGAACAGCAGGCAAGCAGACAAGTGAGAGATGTGAAGATCTTGCAAAAGGTACACCAGCCACTGCAGTTCACAAAAGGCAGTAGCTAAAGCTCGGTACTCAGCTTCTGAAGATAATTTCAAAACAGTAGATTGTTTCATTGACTTCCAAGAGATATTTGAGCTTCTAAGAAAAACATAAAACCCAGTGGTGGACGTTCTGGTGACAGGACAAGTAGCTCAATCTGCATCAGAATAGCCTTGAAGTTGTAAGGAAGAAGAAGCTGAATAAAAGAGACCTTATGTTGGAGTTCCTTTCAACTATCGAAGAACTCTGTGTGCAGCAGCTATATGTGCTTCTGTTTGCTTGTCAAGATATTCAGAAAGAAAGAACCTGAATTTAATGACTATTATCAGACCTAGTCGTAACATTAATATATTCTATATAGGTATAATATATACATTCAATATATATAAAATGTGTGTATAAAATATAAAAAATATCACAATTCGATTTAATAAAAATTATTCACTTTTCCAATTTAAACCTTAAATACTTAAAAATGTAATTTTAAATAACCAATAAAATATTTTTTAAAAATCATAAGTTCTAAAATAAGCATTTTTTATAAAAAAAATCTCTAGAAAAAATTCGTCAAAATTTTAAGTGTAATTTAGACATTTTCAAATTATCAACAAAATACAACATGCAAAGGAAGAACACTCTCAATAAAAAAATAATCATACATTTTACTCATTCTTCTCAATTTCTCAAAGTTTCTCAAAATATTTATATATATACATATATATTTTTATCAAACCACATACATACCCACATTATAAATTTTTTTAACACATTCTTTATAATTTATCATTTTCTGCCTAGGCCTTGACTGATCAAGTTAAACAATTTTACGTAATGCTCCTGTCAAGTTCCACATGCTTTGTCATCCCAAATAAATAAATTATGAGTAGGGACGTGTTATATAGTGCGTGAATTTGATTTGTTTTTTTAAATCTACGGTTCTTTTATATGTTTGGAATGCAAAACTTGAAAATTATTGCTAAAAAGATACAAAATTATCATCTGATTCTAGCATGGATTTCGCTTAGGCCATCAGCGTTTGCTTAAGTTTCCGTGGCAGCATCTTAATGTCTAATACTGATTAGGCCGTAAATTCATTGGGATGTTATTCAAAGATTTGCAAGATGAAATATCTGAGAAATCTTAAATAGGTTTATTGTTTTGATTAACCTTGAATAGTTGAATGTTTTCTGCGGTAATTTCGCCTTTCCTCTGGTCAAACTCGATGATCCGGCCTGCAGTATATGAATTGTACCAGGAAATTGATAGTCTTTGCTTTCTGCACAGGGCGATACATCTCTTGGTCCAGATGCCCAGACAAGGTAATTAAAGTTGTTTTGCTCAGAAGGGCTTGGTTAACTCCATTCATAGACTAAGTTACCAAAATTGAAGAGGAGACAATATTGACATCTTTCAACATGAAAGACCCAACACGCGCTACCGTAGATTTGACAGAATCAGGTATTGCTTTGCCTAAAATCACATCACTGATGGGCGTTAGTTCACTGATCATAAAACCAAGTATTTAAGTGCTTGAATCACAAATGAATCACTTGGGGTTTTCTACTAAATCATGGGCAGGAATTGTTTTAATTTTTAGGCCGTGAGACTACTGAATATGAGTCGTATCTGAAAACACAAGCACTGTAATGTGGATCATGTTATACATCAAAACTCCAGCACGATCTGTTGCTGTGCAGTGAATAATTCTTTAGCTTAAAACAATACTAGAACAATTCCATCGGTCTACCAAACTCACAGGAACATGATACTAGAACAATTCCATCAGTCGACCAAGGTAGAGTAGTTTTCTATAGCATGGAATTGGAATTGTAGCCCTAAAATGATGAAAAATGAATATAGAAATGGTAAGGTTACAATGTACCGTAGATGGAATAAAAGACAATCCATTTAAAATCCCCACCAATGATGAAGGTAGATATAATGGTGAATGGAGAAGGTTTATATGCCGTAATTTTTTTCCTTCACTTGGGTAGAATTGGCAGGAAGATCTTGCTCCCTTAAAATTAAAATGGTCGCAAAATTAGAGTTTCAAATTAGTATCCATTGTCTGGCATCCCGCCACCATCACTTCAGCCTCGTAAGTTCCGAAAATGTGCTTTATGTGGATGTCAACAAACACGCCATCAAAACAGCTTATTCTTTTTCATTTGAGCTCCTGAAATAGTTTAACTACCCCTATTAAGTTGAAATCATATTTGCGACAACTTAATCAGGAAAACCACCAAACTCGAATAAGTGGATCATGATAATATCAGCTAGAGATACTCACTTAGATATTTGCGATGAGTCAAGCTGCATCGTCACTGGTCCATCATTAACTAGAGTAACCTTTCAGAAAAAACAAATAATATCTAATTTAGAAGTGATTCTCATGAAAAATTATGAAATCAGAAAAGGAGAAGTGTAAAAACTTAGTGTGGGAGGTGGCCTTACTTTCATCATTGCACCAAACACACCATCTGAACAAGAACATTTCAAAAATAATAAGTCAGAAAATAAATGACACTGCATATTTAGAGATAATCCAATTGCAATCTAACATCTTTTCTCCAAAATCCTTCATAGCATGAAAATGCATTTGCAAATTGGATTATGTAAAATCTACCGTTTTCTTTGTCATTGCACTAAGACCCAGAGTGTCAAATCATCCGCCACAAGATCATAATTTGTTAAATTTCAGACTGTCATTAGGAATTACATATACTGGTTGGTTTGGTATCATATGACACTGCCCAGACAAAAAACATCATAAGAGGTAAGCAGTGAGGCGGTACCTTTTATTAAATCGGGCTTGTAAGATTTCCTAAAATTTTCTACTAATGAATCATAGAATGGTTTTGCTTTCTGGGGTGGCATTGCTACATGGAAATCTGGCTTGTTTCCCTTCAAGATCCCATACAAAGTAAATTGACTAACTGCCACAATTAAACAAGTATTATAAATGTTATTCATACAATATTTAGAAAGACTAAAATTAATCTGCAAATCAAACATATTTCTACAAATTTTCAGAAAATTATATATAATTATATATAAAATAGCAAATAAGGAAGATCATATCTAAAATACCTAGCAACACTTCATAATTTCTCTGCATAACCTGCACAGATAAGCACAAAATCACTCTAATTAAACGTAAAAACTCTTTACATTTCCCACATGGATTATACGGATTACAGAGAGAGAGAGAGAGAGGCATTGAAAAAGGAAATTACATTCTGGTCCCATCCTCTACCCGTAGCTTCATTTGGGAACAATCTCATATTCAATACCTTACGGCATCTGTAAGAATTCATTCTAATTATATAAAAACACGTATATGAATTTAACTTTTATGTTTTATGCAAACATAAGTAGAGATGGAAAATCGGGAATGGTTTTTACATGTAAACAGCATCTGAATCGGTGTCGGACTCGTGGAGGCCGACGAGGACAAGAAGGCCCGGCCCAATCTCTGATACGACCCGGCCGTCGACCTGCAAACAAAGCATTGCTATGATATTCCTTTGAAGCATAGGATAAAAAGAGGATAAAGAGAAAGAGAAAGATATTAGAGAAATGAGAGATTGACCTCGACGCTGGCGGAGGCAACTCGCTGGACGACGGCTCTCATGGCTCTGATTTGAAGGCCAGTTCTGTTAGCGAGATAGCTGGTGGCGTTGGCGTAACTGTTAATAGAGCGTATAGTTGTTAATAGAGCGTATAGTAACTGTTAATAGAGTGGTGGCGAGGTAGTAGCAGTTCATTTGTATGGCCAATTTTTTGAAAAGTATCTCTTATGAACAATTTGAAAAATAATAATAATATATTTTGTAAATTGAAAAAAAAATATATTTAACCTTATTGGTCTAGCTGAAAATTGATTTTAATACATAAAATTGTTTTATGTGAAAGGTATAATTACATGTATGGAATTTTTAACATAAATCCAACTTAGCTTCTTCAAAATCAGTTAGGCTGTTTCAATTTCTCTTTGAAAAGTTAAATTTACCAAACCTTCATAATTTGTTTTTATTTATATTACTAAAAATTTCAAATTTCAATTTATACCGGTAATATATTCTGAAATTTTAATTTATTTTGATAAAATCTTTTAATTTCTAATTTTATTATAAAGTTTTTTACTCAATTTTTTGAGCAAGAAGTTACTATGTGAACTTCACATAAATTCACATTATTTTTTAATAATCATACAAGAAAAGTGCCTTTACCTTTATATTAAATATGGAAAAATGACATGAAATTTTTTATTTTGTTTCTGGACATGTAACTCCACTTGGCTGTAACTATTTCCTGAACATATGGATTGCATGTAACTATTTTCTGATTTAAAAATAGAGACAGAAATTTTAATAAAAAATTAAAATTGAAAAATTTTATTGAAATAAATTAAACTTTATGAATATTAATCATACAAATATAAAATTTCAGACACAATTGATAAAATAAACCGTCACTCTGCATTCACAAAAAGCCTCTTCTACGAGTTACAACAAAATCCAAACACCAAACTAAACCCAAAAGGCCTAATAATATCGACTAAACTCAAATAAAAAAACTAAAGAATAAGAAAAAAAAATAGAAGAACTCAAAATGGGGCTACAATATCCTCATTGCCACCAAATTGTGGGCATGACATTTTCAACGCCTTGAGTAGCCTTGGGTCAATGGCAGGGTCAGGCTGCTTGGTGCCATGATATTTGTAAATACGGCTAACAAATTGCTTACAATGGGCAAAGCCAATTGTATGTGCACCTGAAAGCACTACTAAGTCTTCCATTGTTAATCCTTTGGAGCTAAAAATTTTCAGTAGCTGATCTACTGTTGAATTTGAACGAGGAAGATTTAAGGGTACTCTTGAGGCCATTGATATTTTCCCATCCCATCTTCCTTTCTTCACTTGGTAATAAGGTCCTCCTGCCTGTGCCAATGTAAATAGTTAATAAATGGTGAAATTAAAGCATCTCTTTGTTGCATAACTCTTTTCTACTTATGCTGAGTCAATTTTTTTTTGGTACAAAAGAGAAAGGATGAACAACTTAGACCACTACTCTCCTTTCAAAGGAGATTCCTAGCATATCTTAATCCATAATGCTTGCCACCTTATCCGGAGCTGTCATGTAGTATTGGAATCCTAAAGGTTGGGAAGTAGCCAGATTAGTCAATGCATCTACTACTCTGTTGCCTTCTCTATGAATATGTTTGACAATAACCTTCCATCTTCTTTCAATCAAATTTGCTAGAGTTCGCATATTTGCAGTGCAAAGGTCACCACCACTATGCTTATTCATCATATGATGAGTCAATTTTCATAATATGTATATATATGAGCAGTTCAGTGCATGAACACTCAATTTGGGAAAGGGTTGAATCCATAGGATCTATTGCAAGCAATCTTTCTTTGTAATTACACGAAACTGTTTTTATGACTCGAATTCATGACCTCAGTTCATAATAATATACGTGCTATTTTTTTTATTGAACATACAAAACTAAAAGAGCCCATTATATACCTATCACAAGAAAGCTTAGAAAACCAATCCAAGTCAAATTTAATGGCAGCTGTGTTCTTGTCCCTTCTTGTATTGGCATGAATGCTCATATAGTTAGGCTTCAAGTTATTTTTTTTTTCCTCTTTTCTAATCTAAAACCAAAAAGTAGTATTTTTTTAAAGGCCAAAACGTTTAATCTTTGACTTTCATAGAATAGTGTTAAATTCCGCTTAGCTAAGAACAAATTATTAGCAGAACAGTGACCTAGCTAGCTGTTCAAATAGTGATTATAAAGACAAATAGTGCGCATGGAATTATGAATTTTATACATCCTTTATTTGCCCTTTTAGAATAGTGTATTGAGCTGTATAATTTTCTTGTTCAAAAATGACAAAACCAATCCTTTCCACTCTTACCTTTCTACTTTGGAAGCATTAACAGTACCACAAAAGATATAATGCAAATTCACAACCTACTAAACAGGAAGAGCAGACTAGTCTTGCCCATAATATATACATTGGAACTACATATATAAATATATCAAATCTATTAAATTTGATATAAATATAGTTATTATTTTATAAGTGACATTGTTGGAACCACCTTAGGATCCCACCATCTATTGCTCTGCCTCAAACATACACGAACTTTGTTTTGTGGGGAGATGAGTAACAATTTACAACTAACATCCCATTCTATATGGGGATATTAAAAAGGATAGACAATTAATTGTAAGTTTTAATTTAGTGACAAAAATATTTCTAAAGTTGGACTTAATTAATAGCAACAACATTAATTGATGAGTTTTTGATTCAGTAATAGTCGAGCAGCTTCCGAATTAATTAGAATTGGAGTACAAGCCCACAATCATATATATATATATATATATATATATATTAGATGTACAAGGATAATGAAAAAATTGGGGCATACCAAGTGGACATAATCTCTGGCAGCAATAGCAAGAATATCCGCGCAAGAAACAACACCAAGGCATTTGCTTTCCACTAAAGCTTTAGCCTTTCTAATGCCCTCAAATCCCTCTACTCTTAAGTCTTTATTATCTTCTGCTTCCTTCTCTGCTAACTCTTTGCTTCCAGGCTTTGTTGATATCAGAATAGATGCATCACAGCCCTTCAGTTCAAATAAAAAAAATCTAGTAATTAAAATTAATGCATTCAAATGGTAATGTACAATTTTCTTGAAACTAAAGTGAGAGAAATTCTGGTAAAATGTGGATGCATATGCATATATAAAATTGGTAATAAAAAAGTAATTTGAAATTGAGATTAGTTACTTCTACAAAACAGTCATGGAAAAATAGACGAATGGTGGCTGGCCCAGAAACTGGTGTCTCTTTGGACTGTTGGGAAGTAATGGAACCAACAAGTTGCTCGAGTTGAGGGCAAGTTTTTGCATAGTAAGTGACAGAAAGTTGGCGGGGAAGGCGAGTGGAGTTGGTGGATTTGGCTATAGAAATTGACGAGAAAATTTGCAGACAAGTGAAAACAATTGAGAGCGAAGTGAGAAGGAGAAAACAAGAAGGCATGATTGTTGATTTGCATATGCTAATTATGGTTTTGTTTTTTTTTTCTCCATTTGGACAGAGGTATTTTTTTAATTAAATTATGCATCCATAGAAGTTAAAATATTTTAAACAGTTGTATTATATATTATGTGTTAAGTAGTTAAACTTTAATTAATAAAATAAATAAATATTCTTGTAAAAGGTACATGAAATATTTCTAAATTTATAAAAAATAAATTTTATATTTATGTTAGCGAGGACGCATTAATAATTTTTATTTAGTTAGGAAAATTATTAGTCAATCCTTGAGGATAATTAGGCATGAAATTTTTAATTAAATGCCGCCTCGGTGGGTATTCATGGCCAAATCGCAAAGTGGAATTTTTAGCTAATTAATGCGTGCGACTTACAAAATTAAAATCAATAATCCATTTCACGGGAACATGGAATCATTAATCCTTGTTTATTAAAGACCAAATTATTAATTTGTCATCTTAAGGTGAGACAAAATCACCATCAATCACTTCTCCATTTTTTCTCATTTTTGCTATGCAATGGCAATCATCCTTGTATTAATCAGAGATATTCACTTTTTTATTATTATTAATTGTATGTGGAGAGAAAAATACGTGAGAATACATGAGTTTTGAATTCAAGATCTAGCAAGACAAAAGTATTTACGCTTTAACTATTAAGCTATGTTTAAGATTTGCTTAATTATACTCTTCATTCACCTTAAAAAAATTCATAACTTTGCAATTAATTAGAATTCATACTCTATTGATGAGGTTGGCAATGAGGTGGGGCGAAAGCAGGGGCCATTCCCCATCTCTGCTCCCGCCTTGCGAGGAATTTTTCTTCCTATCTTTCGCCTTAAAAATAGGGATAAATCTGTCTCCATCTCCATTTTCGTGGAGATTTGTGCTTCCATAGAAATTTTTGCACAAAATTTATTTATTTATTATTTTTAATTAAAATTTAAAAATTATAAAAAATAATAATTCATTATAATTATATATAAAATAAAATTAATAATAAAATAATTATGTACAATAAAATTTAAAAAATATTATAAGATAAAATATATTAAATTTAAAATTTTTAATGTACAAATAATTAAAATATAATATACATAATATAATTCGTATAAAATAAAAAAATATATAATAATATATAATATGTATAATATAATATATGTGTATACAATATATATATATATATTATATAGTATGTATATTATATATAATATATATTTTTTTTTATTCCCGCGTGGCGAAAAGTATACTTTCCGTCTTTGTCTCTTCTCACTCAATAGAGAGAACTTTCTCTCCGTCTCCGTCTTCTCGGATAATGAATTCAGAGAATTTTAACCCTGTTTAAAGTAAATTTTCACAAAAAAAAATAAAAAAATTTCGCCCCAATGTCAATCTTATCTATTGATCAAGTTTCTAAAAGACATAACCATATATCATTTCAAGAGTAAGATTTTTATTATTTAAAAAATAACAGTTAGAATTTAAACCCTAATTGATAAATTAATTAAAACATTTTTTATTAAACATAATAATAGTGAAAATACTTTTATTATAGCAGGGGCGGAGCTGGGAGGGGGGTCGTGTGGGGGCTGACGACTCCCCCTCGCCGGCGGCACAGACGTAGTATATAAGGGGTCTGCGCCGCCGGTGGTGATTTTGCAGAGAGAGAACGGAGAGCTCCGCCCCCCCCCCCCCCTCAGCCCCTGCCTTGCTGCGACTGCTGCGAGAGAAGAAGAAGAAGAAACAGGCTTCCCCCCCCTCAAAAACTGTCTGGTTCCGCCACTGTATTATAGTAACGCCAAATTAAAAGTAGCTAGAAAATGCAAGTGAATATGAAAATGGAAAACTGAGAATAACTGATGAATACTACTGACTGTAAGTCCCACTTCTCAACAAAAAAATTATGAGTTTCTTAAATGCAGAGCATGTGGAAAGAAGATGGACCTCACTCTTACCCTCACCCCTTTTAACTTTAGATTAACCTGAGCCATTGATACTCTTATCTATAACATTTTATAACATATATAAAATCTGTGGCTAAAGGTTACTTTTAATTCTTTTTCAGTGGAGCAAAGGGTTTTTAAGTTTGGGACGAATTTCTAAAAATATGACTACTTCTATAAGAAATTAGGTTAACAAGAAGTTCATTTGTTACTAGAATTCTCATCTCCCCGTTTCAAGTTTCTAAGAATGGTTGATCTCAGCTAAGCTAGGCTGCCAAGATTCCCAGGTAATTTCTGCAATTTTCATCTTACAAGTCTAGCTCGAAGTCGAAAACGATTTACTTTAGTTCTATATTATAATGAATAGATAGAATTAAAGTCCGCCACAGACTTGGCGTTAACTGCATGGATGCATTCATATTGTCTTAAAATGTCAATCTTGTGACAGTGACGCGCATTGAATTCCATTCAAAACAATTCACCAATTGAGCAGGGAAATAATAATGCCATTGAAATACCTTCCAAAACCAAATTCCACACACATAACTTACCCAAAAAAGAAAAGAAAAAAGAAATATCTCAATAGCTTTTAAAACATTTCAAGTGGTTGAGGAATTGGTTTTAAAAAACAAAAATTGATTTTAAATGGAATTCCAACTTGAAACCTTTTAAAATTTAAGGGATGACTCTTGAAATGCTAAACCAATTAGAGGCTCATTAATGGAAACAAATTGATTTTGTTTAATTTGATTAGTTGTTCTTATTTCCAACAATAAATATGAATATATGTCTATGGTAAACAACATTTAGGAAATTATTATATGATTTGAATTATCTTTTACGGGTTACAAACTATGTGATTTTTGTAGAAAGATTAATTCATTTCTCTCAGTGGTATAGCCAGAAATTTTATTATTTGAGATCAAAATTAATTCTATAAAAAATAATTTGTTCAAGATAAAATAATAAAAATTTATCTTAATATTTGATCATAATATCTAAAAAGAAATACTCTCAAATAGAAAAAAAATTATGTATATTTTATCCAATTAAAGTAAAAAATTTATAGCAAATATCTCATTCCATAATTTAAGATGCTAATTTTAGATAAGAGCTGATTGTTTTCCATTTCTCATTTCACTTTTAGAATTAGAACTTTTTCATTTTTCTTTTTTTAATAACAAATTAATTTATTTAAATGATAGTCCCTTAATAAAATAGAAAATGGGGCATATATAACCCAAAATTTAGGCTATAAATTATTTTTTTGCTGCAAATTATGATTAATTTTGGGCTTATTTTTGTTAGATAAATGTAAGCTTTTGACTTTAAATTATGAGAAAATTATCCCATTTACTACTTTTTAAGTTTTATTTTTAATTTTACATCTCTTACTTTTTCTTTTCAATCTTAACTTTTCAACTTTTCAATTTTAACATTTTTTTATCTTTTATTTTTTAAAAAATACAGCACTTTCTTATTTCATTTTTTTTTTGTTTCTATAGTTACGAACTTAGTGGATATCTGACCAAAGGGAAGCGACATGCAGAGCAAGAAACAACCAAAGATTGATTCTCTTTTACGCTTTTTCTCCTTTCTTCATCTCCGATATGTTTTTTCTTAATAAATTTTTCATTCTCAAGTGAAGTCCCTAACAAGAGAATTGAATCCCTAAATGTTGAACCATATATGCTTACCTTGGAGCCATGGCGCTGTATTTACCATATGAGTCAGCATCAGGCATAGTATTTTGATACAAATGCAATAATAGTTTTTACACCATGGCCTCTAGTTTTGCAAAAAGAACAATGAAGATACAAAAGCAAATCAAGAATTGGGCCTCTAGTTTTTACACCATGTCAAACCGACAAGCAATTAAATCTCATTTGTTCTGGCCGGTAAAATCTATTTTTTTTTTTGAAAAAATTTGCTCCTGCCAACTCACGATGACGGCGGTCACTATTGACGATGCAACTAAGAGCATTAATAAAAAAGTTCGAGATATATATAGCCAATGATCTTTCACTTAGATTATCTTTCGCTTGCTTCATGTCTGGCTAAAGATTCGGTACGTGAATTCTAGAAGTTCAAGGAGCTGGCTTGAATTTTTTAAAATCAATATGTGAAAATTTTGATTTTTTTTTCTTGCAAAAGGAGGAATCAAAATCTTCTATGTTTTTCTTTTTTATTTTTCTCATACCTCTTAAATAATCAAATAATCATAGCAAGTGAAAATAAAATTTCATAAATTTTAATAAAAAAAAAGAATTGGGCTATCGCTATTTTCTATTCTCAAGGAAAAGACAAAAATGACAATTGTTTGATTGTAATATTTTTTTTTTATTTTGATGGTTTGATTGTTAATTTTTTGAGAATTTTTTTTGTTCTTTAATTTGTACCACAAGTTTCAAAGAGAGTTTTTCAATTTGTTGATGGAAATTATCTTTTTTTTTTAGTTTTTGATTGATTTTTGGGTTTTAAATATAATAGTTGGAGTTTTTTTTGTTCTTCAATCTAAATGCACACAAAAAATTCGATAAAATATTTGAAATAAAATTTTATTATAACTGTACATTAGTTTTTTTTTTAAAAAAAAACAACTAATATATATATGTATAATATATACCTTAATATATTTTGATATTTACAGCTGCATTCTAATATTTTTTTAAAGACAATATATATATATTTATATTTATTATATACCCACAAATACTAAAATATAAAATTTATATACTAATAATTTTTTTTTAAAACAATAAGTATATGCAGACATGTGCTACATGTGCTTTAACTAAATAATGATGTTTTTGTAAATAAAAACTCTGTATATTTAATAGTATATGTGAATATATAATGATATATGCTACATATATTTTTATTAAACGGTAATATATGATGATATATGTTTTATATATTTTTACTGCACAATGATAAATTTATAATTTTGTTGGTACTGCACTTTTAAAGTTTAAATTGTGTCTTTGTTTTGCAAATTTATAATTTTAAAAAAATTATTTTTGTGATTTTAAAAAATATAGTATTTTTGAAAATGTAATTTTATTTTAGATTAAATTTATAATTACCCCTTATATTATTGACTGAAATTTAAGCTTTTTTTTTTCGTAAGATCAATTTAAATATTTACTGGAGTAAATTTAAAAATATAAATATAAATATATATATATATATTTTAATAATGACCCCACTCATCCCCTTACAGAGGTGTTAAACAATCGTTTAAGCAGTGACTGGCGAAACGAATAAAACGGCAACTATTCCGTGTATAAAACGACGGGAAATTTTATTTCTGGACCTGGTCGTCGTAGATCGCAGTTCCACTATAGCTGTTGTTTTTATTTTTTTTAATCCACTGTAATTCTGTAGATAACTTTTACCTCGGGAATTTCAATCACTCCCGAAAAATAACGGAACCAATAAATTAAACATCATCGATATACATGTTTGCGCGCGGTACTCTTTTGTGCCACTAGTTTTGGGTGCACGTGCAATCCATCTGTTTGATTATTTATTTTAATCGTTAATTTGTATTTGTGCAGTCGTGCTTCTAATAACTAGCAGGGATGAACAACATTTTAGCAATTCAAAACTTTTATTCTTTAAAATACTTTATTCTTTAAGTAATTTCATATATATTATAAAATAATATAATTATAGTTACATATAGATTAATTATGGTTTGTTTATATTAGAAAAAATAAAGAATATAGATCATTGATAGATTATTATCACCATTATTAGAGTAATTATTATCATACTACTGGAATTTATTTTAATAAATATTTTAACTGTCTTTATTTAAAAATTAATAATTTTAGTTCCGAGCCTTTGTTAATAAACAATATTTTTATATAAAACTATAAAACTTTTTATTAAATTTTTTACTCTTAACATTTTATTTTATAATAGTAATTTCATTCTCAAAATTCAAAATATAATATATTTTTCTTCCTTTAAAAATATTTTAGTATAAATTATTTTAATTTCTTACACTCTTACACATTATTTAAATTAAATGAATTCTTATATTATAAAATAGTTTTAATATCTCAAAATTTTATATTTATAATTTAATTTTAAATAAATACTAAAAATATTTATTTTTAAATAATAGAGACTAGATTATTAACTAAGACAAATTTAGCTAATATAACAATCTATTCATATTAGAGAACATTCTAAAAAAATATTATTTTTTAAAATTTCATTTAGACTGTAATTTTTTTTAAACATGCTATTTTTTAATTTTTTAATATTTTTATGATATATATCAAAAATATACTCAATATATTATTAATATGTATAAAAATTATATTTTTAATAAGTATAAAAATATGATGTACTTTTATAATTTTTTTTATTTACATAATATTTTTTATAAATTTTTTATTTATACAGTATTATAATATTTCTTTCTTAAATTATTTTTAAAACTTTCCCTTCATGTTATTACGAGGAAATTATGTGAAATACTAGTTTTTTTCTTTAAAATTTTATTTTTACTGTATTTTTTCTTTCAATCTACAAAATGATTAAAATACTCTGCATACACAAAATATGCATTGAACTTTTAATTTTTTTTGTTATATAGTATTTTTATAATTTTTTTTTGTTTTTTAAGTAATTTTTGTAAGTTTTCCTATCATTATTGTTAAAAAAAATTACATTCTCCGTCATTTTTTATAATTTTTTTTTCATATTTTATAAGAAATATTTTAATCATTTAATAAAAATATAATAAATTCATAAAATTTATCATGTATATAATAAAACATATAATAAACTTATAACAAACTACTTAGATATGATAAACTAATCATAAATTCTTATAAATTTAAACATATTTTAAAAATTTTTAAAAATTTTTAATTTTTTTTTTATTTTTTTTGATATTTTTATCAAAGTTCCTTGTTATTATAACTGTTATTAACAGTTCATTAATCCATACCTGATTATAAATGTATAATAAATTATATAGATATGATAAACTAATCATAATTTTTTCTAAATTTAAATATATTTTGAAATTTTAGTAAATTTAATTTTTTTTAATATTTTTGTCAGATATCATTTTTACAGCCCATTAACCCATAACTAGGTAGAATTGTTGGGCTTGTAACTATGTAACTGGTGATCTTTTTATTTGGGATCTATATAAAAATATAAAAAATAAATTTAAATTTATTATATTTTTAAAAATATTTATAGATTTATTAGAATTTATAATTTTTTTTATAAAAGTATTAAATTTAAATAATTTATTATAAATTTATTTTAAATTTATTATGAGTTTATTATATATTTATTATAAATTTATATAATTTATTATAATTTTATTATAATTTTATCATAAAATTATTAAAATAGTATTAATAAAATTAAAAAAATTATAAAATATAATGAATAGAGTAATTATTTTAATTTCCTTTTGTCTTCAAAAACTTTAGCAAGGCACTTCGCAGCTAGCACTTCTTTTCGAGGTAGCTTTGGTTTTCTCCATTTCTCGCGCCGCACTCCAACTGTTTGATAAAATTCTTGAAAGAACCAAGAAAGTCATTCCGAAATCTCATAAAAAATAGAAAACCTCAGTTGATAAGCTTGACGTTTATATTATGCAACGCATACCATCAAGATTCTCAAGAACTTTGTCGTTTTCAATTTTCTCCACTAGCGCATTAAAGCACCGTACATTTGCCGGCCGTTATGTTAACCCAAAACTCATTAACCTCCAGGAACGAGAACCCACCATACCAGGTCGTTTTCACGAATGGCGTTCGCTTGGTTTTGTTAGAAACTCAAGGTTTGCCACTGGGTTTGCTCCCTTGCAGCCAAAGCCGCTTGATTCTATAATGGATATCGAACGGGCCAAGGACAAGTCTCCCGAGGATCTCGCTTCCATTTGGGACGATGTAATGTATTCAATTCTTTATTCTTTCTTTTTGATTTTATGGTTTTGGATTGTGGTTTAACATTAACGCTGGAGTATCTAATAGTAATGTGGTGAATGGTGCTTTTTTTTCTTATAAAATGTGAAATCTAATTTTTGACAGAATATAATTAATGTTTCTCACTCAGATTTATATTTTGCGTTTCTTGTAATCTATGAATGCTAAATCATAATTGTGCTGTAAATTCTTGTTATGAAAATGGGAATTCTCCTACTGCAGCGGTCTGTTTTATGTTTTGGTGGCACTTACCATATGTTTTATGAACTATGTTTGTGCTAATTAGCAAAATTTTTGCTTAATATAATGAGGGTGATTAGTTTTAATAATGTTTTAAATTCTGTTATACAGTTATAATTTTCTCTGATTGTAAAACTATAAGGAAAATGATGTTTAAACTGGAATACTTATTGGACTAGATAACTATGTTCCTCTTGCTTGTCCAAAGCATCTATACGTATAAACTAATCTCCTGTGTGTTTATTTTTAATTTTTAGTTCCTCAATGTACTTTATTTCTTATTGTTTTGCCAAGTTGCATCAATCGCATGTTCTGTAACAGTATCCATTAAAGTGTTTAGTTATATCTTCATATTTGATAACTATTTCTTAGTTATCGTGTTTGCATATTTGAGAAGGATCATAATTTTATCAGGTGTTCGTATTCGTGTATGAGATTTTTATTTTGAAAAGAAATTGACTTCATTGTTCTGAATCAGTATTACTTGAGATGATAAAATATGGGTGAGTTTTGTTAAATTTTTTATTCATGGGTGAATTTTTCTTATGTTAGTATCACCTGGGAAGAGGTCATATTGGTGCATCTATGAAAGCCAAACTTTATCATTTGTTGGTGCAAAGAGCAGCAGACTGGTAATTCAATTGCACAATATTTGTGTTGGAGACATGTCTTCTTGCCCTAATTTCATTGTTCCTATTTGTATCCTTGCAGTCGGTATTTTGTTATTCCTTTGTGGAGAGGAAGTGGTTATACAACACTGTTTGCTCAAGGTTAGGTTTCTGACTTCTAATAACTACTGGTCAACATGTTTGCTGTAAGAACTAATCATACAAGGTTATCCTCATGTGAAATTTGACTTATTTGTGGTATCTGGTAACCACACTTATCTTTTATGCTTAATTTCACTGGTGGATTAATGTGTTGTAAGCCATATATTGAAAGCGCTATTGCATGATCATGTATCCCTATGTTTGGGATCTGTTTGGAATTTCTGGAGCTATTACGCAATCTTACCTGCCTTATGGTTTAACGAAGAAAGTCTATGGAATTGACATTTCTGATTTTACAACTCTTGTTTATGGTTGATGCTCTATCAACTGATTGCACAGGCGTATTGTGGCACCAGAATGGTTATAAATTTTTTAGTATCATGCTTGTGTAGTCATGAATGATAAAATGAGCCGAGTACTCAGTAATTTGTTCATAATGTTGAGTGACCAACTCTTCTTATTGCTGCAGTGTTTGACATTTGTAAATTACATCAAAGCTCTACCAGGCTGCCACTAGGATATTCAATGTTCTATTCTCAAACACTTTTATTCCCTAAGCCTTCTGTCAGTAAGGAAGATGAAAATATGCTTTTATGCATTGGTCTTTGTTACATATTCCTCAAAACCTTTTGCAGTACAGATGCCACACATTCTTTTCACTGGTCTTGAAGATTACAAGGCAAGAGGAACTCAGGCGGCTCCTTATTTCACAGTCTCTTTTTATACTGAGTTTGCGGAAAGCAAGGATTTGGTCCTTATCCGGGGAGATGTTGTTTTTACCAGCAAGCTTAGTGATGAAGAGGCAAAGTGGCTACTAGAGACTGCTCAATCTTTTTATTTGAATGATGCATGGTACAAGCTGGTTGAACTGTTCAACAAACAAACACGTGATTTTGAATTCAAGGATGTCCTGCGAACACTGAATATGCCTATTCTGTGATTTTCTGAACTGAAGCACCTCTTTCTGCTGGAATGGAATAGTTGCTTCTGCAAATCTTTCTTCATGCGTGCATCTAATAATTATACTCGGGCTTGTACTGAAATAAAAGAAAGAAACAACTACACTGACAATCTCAGAGGAAGACATTCATACATTGCAGTTCATGAAGTCATTAATTTTCTATTTACATTGAAAAATTGCATTAGTTCCTTCTGTTGATCCTTTTAGCTTTAAAACATAGTTTGGATATTTAATGTCAAGCAGGGTGTCTGCATTCTGAGATTAAGAATTGATTACAAATGTCGTTCAAAAACTATACCACTGTATTGGAAATTGTTTTGAAGTATTTATGATCAAAACATGGGAAATTTTAAATCTAGCTTAAATTAATTTTTAACTGCCTTTAGTGAGCATATTCGTGACAAGTTTTTAAACAGCTATGATAATAATGCTAAGTAAATGATGGCAAAATGTTTTAAATGGGATTTGGAAGGTTTGATATGAATTGGATGAGTAATGTAACCTTGAACTTGGCAGAGCAGGCTCAGCTCCCTCAGAAAAAATCATAAACAGGAGGTTTAACAAGCCTTAATTTCTATGTATTCAACGCCGCGAAGTGTTCAGTTCGAAAGAAAAAAAAAACTGTGTGAAGTGTGAATATTGTTTCCTCTTGAAAATGCTATTGGGATCCTTTTAATTGCTCTTGAAAATTCTATTAAGGAATTAGAAGGCAAAGTTATGAATTAATATGCATTTTAGCCATTGATTTAATTTTAGACAGTGTTTATTTTTCAGAAATGTTGATATTTTAGTTCTTCACCTACTCACTTTTAAATAAATAGAAGAAATATTTGGCTCTGTTGGTTTACGTTGCATGTCTTTAGTTTTTTGTTTTTCAAAATCAAAAACTAATTTTCATTTTTATTTTATACCTTTTAAAAACATGTTTTAAATTTTTAAAAATTATATCATAATTTTATTACACGTAACTTTTCATACTCCTTACAACATCCTTTTCTAAATTTTATTATCATTTTATTCACTTTTAGAAAAATTAAATTAAAATTTTAATTTTAATGATACAACATAAAATTAATTAAATATTATAAATAATTATTAAAAAATAAAATTATTAAAAAATAAAAAATAAAAAAGATAAGTGTCTCACTTTATGAGTGAATTTAAAAAAATAAAAAAAAGAGAAAAAATATTCAGAAAATAAAAGAGAAAAAATATATGCAGAAAATAAAAAATAAAAAAAATTTATTGATATAAATATTTAATAAAAAAATTTTAAAGTTGGTAATATTATCAAATATATTTTATTCAGAAAGTAAAAGAGAAAAAAAAATATGCAGAAAATAAAAAATTTAAAAAAATTATTGATATAAATATTTAATAAAAATTTTAAAGTTGGTAATATTATCAAACATATTTTATTTTTTTTTCAAAGAAAAAAAATAAAAACCATCCTAAATGTATCCTTAAATTTCTAAAAACTTAAACTAAAATACATGATACATAAGATCATAAAATGTTTATTTAAAGATTTAATGAAATTGCATAATATTTTGTGGAAAAAAAAAACACAATAAAAATTTGAAACCCTTGAAAGAGAGAGAAAATGGAGCTTAAATTGTCAAACGAAAACGGTGTCGTTTCTATTTGTAAAGATATTACTAGCAGATCGCGACTAGGGGTGTAACTTGGTTTGGAATATTACCGATTTAAACCGAAATCCAAACCGAAATTGTTATTTGGATTGGAATTTTGGAATGTGGAATATGGAATGAATGTATTTTCTAAAATTTTGGAATATGGAATATGGAATGGAATGTTATAATGAAATTTCAAATTCCATTCCATATACCGAAATTTTATTATAAGATTTTTAATAATATAATTAATAATACATATTTAAATAAAATCATTAAATATTAATATTAAAATATGTAATTCAATTTTATACAATATTTTATTAACCCTACCCTATTAGGTTTAATATATATTCGTTTAATATATATTCATTGCCTGCTTTGGCAGCTTTGCTTTGTGAATACCGATAACAAATAAAAAACACAGGAAAGCTGCTAGTCTGCTACAAATCCTAAAGGTTAGAATACTGACTCTTTCTTCTTGGCTTTTCATCCTACCTATTGGCACAATCTATGATAATTATTATTTTATTTGCTTTACAACTAATGGTGGCTTAGGGATTATATTTATATAGGTTAGGGTTCTTGACACAATCATCAACTTTTATTGCTAGCGTCAGTTTATATATGTATAGTATATTATTTAGAATCATTAGGTCCATATATATATAGGATTATATTATGCTTTTCCTCCAAAGTTGTAACAACCATTATGATATTGTAATAAAAACTGTTTTTACGTTACTGGTAATAGTTTTTTTTCTTTTATGTTATTAAATGTTTTATGAGTATTACTGAATATATATATATGTATATATATTTTTCAATATCAGATGACTGAAAATAGCGAACCAATTCTCATAGACGGAGAAGGTGCGAACCCTCAACCTACTAATGAAGCAAATGCTCCTTCTAAAGAGATTACTACAAAAAGAAAAAAGATGGCCCCTCGATCTGTAGCTTGGAACCACTTTGTTCGAAAAAATGATCCTAAAAAAGGTATGGTAGCTCAATGCAAACATTGTAATTTACAATATGGATATAACACCTCCTTATTAGGCACAAGCGGTTTGTTGGCACATTTAGACAGATGTCCTAAATATCCATATACTAGGCCTAAGGATCGTAAGCAAACCCAACTTAACTTTCCTTGTGTCACAAAAGAAAATGATGGTGTGAGTAATCTAAAGTTTCAAGCATGCTTGGACCCAATTGCTTTGAGAAAGTCTATATCATACATGGTAATTGTGGATGAACTTCCTTTTAAATGTGTTGAGGGACAAGTTTTTAAATATCTTTTTAGTGTTGTGGATCCTTCTTTTCGTGTTCCTTCACGAATAACAGTTGCTAAAGATTGCTACCAAGTTTATTGTGATTCAAGGATAGAACTTAAAAAAGTCTTACCCCAAAGGAGGATATGTCTCACAACTGATACATGGACTTCTATACAACAAATCAATTATATGTGTCTCACAGCACATTATATTGATGACAATTGGAAATTACAAAAGCGAATTATAAATTTTTGTCCAATTACTAGTCATAAGGGTGAGCAAATTGGAAAAACAATTGAGAGATGCTTATTAGATTGGGGCATTGAAAAAGTTTTTACTATCACAGTTGATAATGCAAGTTCGAATGATACAGCAATCAATTATATGAGAACTAGACTTAATACTTGGGGTGGTAGTGTCTTGAAAGGTGATTTTCTTCACATGAGATGTGTGGCTCATATAATTAATTTAGTGGTTGGGGATGGATTGAATGAGGCAAAAGAATCAATTCTCCGTGTTCGATAAGCTGTAAAATATATGAAACAATCTCCATCTAGATTGGAAAAGTTCAAAAAATGTGCATTAGAGGAGAAAATTTAAAGTAAAAAATTATTGTGTCTTGATGTTTCTACTAGATGGAATTCTGCCTATATGATGTTGGATGCTGCTTACAAGTTTAAAAAGGCATTTGATAGGTATGACTTAGAGGATACTCGTTATGAAAGTGAGTTAAAAGATAGAGATGGGGGTGGAAAGCCTTCTGATGATGATTGGGTTAATGTTGGTAGGTTGGTGACTTTCTTAGAAAATTTTTATGAGTTGACTTTGAGTGTTTCTAGCTCTTTATATGTCACATCTAATAATTTTTTTCATGAGATGGTTGCTGTAGATGCTCTTTTGAATGAGTTGAATAATAGCTCTGATTTGAACATGAGTTTTATGGCTGAAAAAATGAAAGATAAGTACTACGAGTATTGGGGAAAGCCTGAAAAAATGAACATGATGATTTTTATTTCAGTTGTACTTGATCCTCGCTTCAAAATGAGCTTATTAGAATGGGGTCTTAATCAATTGTTTGATTGTTATACCTCATCTAGTATTCTTAAAAAAGTGAGAGAGACAATTAATTGCATGTTTGAAGAGTATAAGGGTGCTGGTGGTTCACCTACAAATGTGGTTGGGGCACAAGTTACTGAAATAAATCTGCATTCTAATGATATGGTGGATAGTTTTCAACCTTCTCAAAAAATAAGACAAATAATGAAAGAAAAATACAATAAGCATAAATGCGAGAAAAATACAGGGTATATTAAATCTGAGTTAGATAGATATCTTGAAGAAGATTGCATTAAGGATGTAAATGAATTTAATATTTTACTTTGGTGGAAGCACAATGGTTCTAGATTTCCAATAATTGCAGAGATGGCAAGTGATGTGTTAGCCATTTCTGTTTCTACTGTTGCTTCTGAAGCTGCTTTTAGTACTGGAGGTCGTATACTTGATAATTTTAGAAGTTCTTTGAGTCCTAAAGTCGTGGAGGCTCTTATATGTGCACAAGATTGGCTTCGTGTTTCTCCATTTCCAATCAATTATAAAGAATCACAAGAAGATATTCAACAACTTGAGGAAGGTACATATAATAATTTTCATAATTTTAATTTAAATATTTTATTTAATACAAATTTTAACAACCTTTTATTTATTCTTTTTTTTTCAATATTCAGATTTGTCAAGACTACCATGATGCGGTGAAGAAATTTTTTGAAAAGATATAGATGTTCAAATGATTACTTGAGATGAAAAGCTTTTCTTAAATTATTAAGTGCATTTATTTTTAAAAAGAATATTATTAAGTACTTATTTAGTAATTTAACTTGAATGATATAATTTTATGAATTTATTTAGCTCCTTTGAAATTTAAACTTATATAATGTTTCCATTTTCAGATTTATTTTACATCTATTCTAATTTTAGTTTTGATGAAAAAATTTTGGAATTACCGAATACCATACCGAATTTTAATAGAATGGTATGGAATGAAATTTTTAAGTCCGAATAATATTTGAATTGGTATGGAATAAAATTCTAAATACCGAAATAATTTGGAATGGAATTGGAATAGAGGCAATTCCATTCCATACCGACCGAATTACACCCCTAATCGCGACAACAATTGTTAAATGAAAACGGTGTCGTTTCTATTTGTAAAGATAATACTACGAGACCGCGGCAACAACAAAGCCCCCTTTTTCAGTCCTTTGCTCAATCAAACCCTTGTTTTAGAGCTCTCTCTCTCTCTGGTTTTGCAAAAACTCTCTCTCTCTTTGTTTCAGAACAAATCTCACCAACAAGAGCAAAACCCTATTTTGTATGTGTTCTGCTCTCTCCAATCTCTTTAGCTCAATTTTTTTTAATTACACACACTATCTCCTTTTATTGCCTCTAATAATCAAATTATAAAATTCTTCTTCAAATGCTGTTAAAATAATTTCTTCAATTTCACCTTTTCTAGTTATTCTAAATCATTTATTTCCAAATGAGTGACTCCACCGACGAAGCATCGCACATCGAGAAGCTCTACGAGTTCAGTGAAAGACTTAATGAGTCCAAGGACAAGTCTCAGGTTCTTCTTCTTTTCAAACTTTTACTCATCTTTTCTTTTCGAAAAGAATTATTTGTTCTTTAGTCTTCGAAATTGTTTTATTCATTTGGTTTTTTTTTTGTAATTTGCAGAATGTGAGTGATTACCAGGGAATTCTCGATGTGTCAAAGTCGAGTTTAAAGGCGAAACAATTGGCTGCTCAGCTTATTCCCAGGTTCTTCAAGTTCTTTCCTGAACTATCCGACCAGGCTGTCAATGCCCATCTTGATTTGATCGAGGAAGAAGAGATTGGGGTCTGTATCTATATGTCTTTTTATAAATACAGCGTGGTTATACATGGCAGCTTTTCTAAAAACACCCTTTTAATTGATGTTTAGTTTTGGTAATTCTAATAAATTAATATCAAATTGGTTTATGGTTTTTACTTATTAGTAATGGGTATTTATTAAGTGGCTCGAACTTGTTAGTGCATTATCGTGGATAATTCTTTCTTGTGGCTATTTCTTCATTTTTATTTATGCCATTTTTTTATTTTTGGTATGAAACTTCAGTATTAATTGTTTGTGCAGGTCCGGATACAAGCAATTAGGGGGCTGCCACTATTCTGCAAGGACACACCAGAGAATCTTCCAAAAATGGTGGACATTCTAGTGCAGCTCATATCTGGTAAATTGGACTTCTTATTTTCTTTTTATAACTTTTACTTGCCCTTTAGGGTTCTGATGTTGAGTTTTCTTGATGATTTTAGAAGAATCTGTGGAGAAAGATGCTGTACATAAAGCCCTCATGTCCTTGCTGAGGCAGGATGTGAAAGGTGATCTCATTCTCGTAGTTGTTGACGTTGCTTTAATGCATATATTATAAAGTTACGTTTATTGTCTCTGGATTCTTAAGTTCTTAACTCCTATTGCCTAGCATATTCGATTAGGTGGGAATGTCATGGTTTTAACATTTCAATCATAAACTATACTAGTTATGTGACAGAGGGGGATCAATATCAACTTAAAAATTACAATCCACTCTTGGTATTGATTGATGCATCCCTTAAACTCCAATTTTCTTCGTTTTGAATTTTTTTTTTTTGCATTTTTTCTGTTTACAGTTTTATCTCAATGCTATTTGGACTTCTTGTTATGCAGCCTCTTTAACTGCCTTGTTCAAGCACATTGAGAGTAGTGAGGAACAAGGTCCAGATGATGTTCGTGAGAAGGTTTTGGGCTTTATCAGAGATAAGGTTAGAATATTACCTCCTATTAACGTTAGTCAACGATTTTGGTTCCCTGCTGACAATAATTAATTATTGATGGCTGCATTGTTAGGTTTTCCCTCTTAAGGCTGAACTCTTGAGGCCTCAAGAGGAGATGGAACGACATATAACTGATTTAATTAAGAAGGTAAATTCATCTTTTGTACTTCTCTCTATTTGATGTATAGAATTAAATTCTGTTACTCTCTCATTACAAAATCCATGAATAATTTGATTCAGTTCCTTGTAGGGCTTAGCAGATGTAACCGGGGCAGAATTCAGAATGTTTATGGACTTTTTGAAAAGTTTGAGCATATTTGGAGACAAAGCTCCTCCTGAACGCATGAAAGAACTCATTGAAATCATTGAAGGACAGGCTGATTTAGATGCACAATTCAATGTGAGTGCGTGTTTTATGCACTTAGTTAAAATATAGAAACTTCTGTTTCTAATTATTGGACTATGCAATGTGTTATGGAAAACAGGAGAAAGGAAAAGGATTTTGTTCTGAAGTAACTTTACTCTGATGCCTTTACTAGTGTCTCAGATGTGTCTTACATTGGTTTGTGTCCTTCACAGAGAATCATGTTTGGTTATTTTTCCCCCTTGCTACAAAATAAGATGTTATTTTTCTAGTTCCATGAGTATGGGTGGGGATATATAGATAAGTGGCTTCCCTATCCTTCACTATGGCACTTTTAGCTAGCATGTTGAAATGTTTGTTCCTCTTTAATTGGCATTGATAAGTTTGGTAAACTTTTCTTAAAAAGGTTGGACTATTTATAATTATCCTGAATGGCGTATACATTCTAACTGAGTGTTTAGGATGATCCAGATGTGTAGTCCACACATATTTCTGTATGTAAATTATCTAAAATGCCTACACAAGTTATAATCCATTTGCTTAGGGGTTTGACCAGAATGGTCATTTCAAGAAAACACAAGAATCAAGATGCTAGAGTGAATACAATGATGCAAAATTAAAATTCATGTTGGAAAATCGTGGGAAGTTTAACTATTAAGGAAATGCTGATTGTTAATTTTGTGTACAACCAGCTTGAGCAGGTGTTTTTCTGTGTTTTCTTTTACTAAGGATTGTAATCTTTTTATGACTTTGTAGCAGTCATGTGAGAAACAGTGCATTGACCATTTATGGTCTGGAATAGTATCTACTTTCCTTCATAATCATAGTCTACTCTCCATTGTCTATGTGACTTTTGCTTTATGATTTCCTTTAATATGGCTTGTTGGTTCTAAAATGCAGGTTTCAGATGCAGACCATATTGACAGGTTGATATCATGCCTCCATATGGCCCTTCCTTTTTTCCTGGTAAGAACTGCTTCATTTTAGCAGAAAATTTGTATATAGTATATCTTTCTCTAAATTCATGCCCTGACCCTGTATATTCTCAAACGCAGCGAGGTGCTTCAGGCGGCAAGTTCCTGAACTATTTGAACAAGCTCATTATACCTGTTTTCAATGAGGTAATACTTCTGCTGTTTCATTATCCTGATGTATCTTCACTCTTTGTGCTTGCTTATGCTTTTGGATTTCGATTTTTTTTCTGCATGCTTTTTATTAGTTGTTCTGATATAGTTATGCTTTTATAGCACAGAAGAAAATTATAAAAATATCAATTCTAATAATTCTTTTCCTTGCCAGCTTCCTGAGGAACGAAAGCTTGATTTGCTGAAAGCACTTGCAGAGATTTCGCCTTACACTCTGCCACAAGATTCACGCCAGATTCTTCCTTCTGTTGTTCAGCTGTTAAAGGTTTAGATTACATTTTCATGATGAATCTTTTCATTTTATGTAGACTGAGAAGATAATTTTTTCCTGTTTTGTCTTAGTGTGTGCTCTTGAGTATCAGTTTTATATGCAGGAAAGTATATATTTTTCACAATTCTGTTGCTACTTATTTGCAACAGAATTAGCACAAACACTTATTTGCAACTTCTGGGATGTCAGCAAATATTCCATGCTTTTGCTTTTTTCTTTGCTACAGAATTACATGCCTCGAAGGAAGACTGGAGAAGAGACAAATTTTACTTATGTGGAATGTTTGTTATATACATTCCATCATTTGGCACATAAGGTAGTAATATTCTTATATAACTTTTGTCTTTGCACTCTTATGATTCTCTTGTCTGAGGTTTATTTGATGTGTGTTATTTAAAGGCACCCAATGCTACAAACAGTCTATGTGGTTACAAGATAGTGACTGGGCAACCATCTGATAGGCTCGGGGAGGACTTTTCTGAGTTATTCAAGGATTTTACAGAAAGGTGGTTCTTTTTGTCTTGGTGTCTTATCTTTATAATTTGTATTTTGAACAATGTACTGTTTGCATTATTTTAAATATGGGCAACTATGAGATATCTAGGTTGATATAGGAAATAGTTTCTTTCATTTTTTTAGTAAAAACATTAACCTTCCTCTTCAACTCACTGCTGCATGGGAAAACACATTGTATTGTGGAGACAACAAAATTATGTAATTTTGTATGGATAGAATGACACAAACTTTAGGACATAATATTTAGATAGATCCAGGACTGTAAACTTTGTTGGGGTTTGGCCACTAATTTTGAGCCTGAATTGGATTTGAGTTAAGCTCGTGCCAGATAATTAGTTTGAATTTATGTCTATTTATTTGTTTTCTTTTGACTTATATTTGATATTTTTTTTAATATAATTGTCTTGAGCATTCTTAAACTTCCTATTCAATTTGTATTTTACATTATGGTCATATTAAAATGAGCTCTTATAATACTAATTTGTAGTCTTTGTTTATTGTTATTATTTTTTGTTTCTTTTATCATTACACTTGCGTTAGTAAATAAATTTATTGTAGAATTATTAAATTCATGGTATATGGTAATAAATGATTGAAACTTAAAAAATTAAATTTAACAAATAAAACATAGAATATAAATACAGGAAAAAGTCATCTAAATGTGTCAGTTAAAATTTAGCTTGAAACTCATTTTGAGCTTTAGGCTGAGTTTGCATTCAAAAGTTGGAAAAAAAATATTCAGTTTGAGCTCAGGCTTGCCTTTAGCTGATTTAGCTAGCTCATTTACAGTCGTAATATGTCAAGTTCATTCAGTCATCTCTTTTAGTTGAATTTCATTAACCAGCAACGCTATAGTTCTGTCAACCAGTCAATCAAATTCTTACACTTAGGGAGCTTAGTAACTAGGGATAGGGTATAAATTATGGTCGAGAGACAGATTTTGTTAGAATTATTAACAAAACAACTATTGCCATAGGATGGTGTGCCACACGGGATAGCTATCTCTAATGATAATCTTTGTGGAAGCTCATTAAGTGTAAGGCAATTTTATTGGATTTTTGGGTGAGTAATATTTTAATGCCTTAGATGACCATGTCATGGATATATAAGATTCAGTTAATGAAATGAAATTTCTTGATCTTTCACTTGGTTCTGCTCAGAGGTAAGAATTATGCACATGATAGTGAAGAACATTATTAATTGTTATCTTCAGGATTGGACCCCTTTGTCCGTTGATGACTGCAAGGTTCAGATCTTGTAGTGGAAGGAAATTGATGAATTGACTGTGTTGTCAATTAGGTTAGACCCTGAAATCATTTCATTTTGGGCTACACAATTAGCATGGTGTACATAATGGAGTAAAAATAGGTTGATTTCTGCTACTTGTAAACCAGGAACGTGGCAAGTATGCAGTGTATTAATTACATACATTAAGAAACATTGAATGATAAAACATGACTTGCTTGAGAGAGTTGGTGGCTGCTACCAAGAGGATAGGATTTGAGAACGTTCGATTTGTACGAATAAATTTGAATTGTATGAATAAATTTGAAACTTATACTCAAAATTTTAGAAAATTGAAACTAAATATTGCAGATTCAAAGAGATTATTTAAGAAGCCTAATGATCTTGTAAATCTAAAACTAAAGTCTATAGTAGTTATACAAAATTAACAGCCAAAACAAAATTATCTTATTTTGGTTTTTATTGCAATCCTTGTACTTGAAAAATAGGTCAAGATCTCCAGGTGTGAAAGAAGTTGAAGCTTAGGGAAGCGAGAAAGAGAGGAGAGTGTTGGGGAACATGTTAGCTACCTGTGAAAAGGGACTACAATGGGGAAAAATTGGTTCCTAGCATGAGTTGCAAGAGCAATGGCCTTTAAAGCCATTACATTCCATGCATCATGGGGTGCAACTATCATTTATGAGAACAAAATCCCTGTCCTGTAACAGTAAATATAGCGTCACCAATTCTGAATTTCTGATGCATAATTGGCCACATTTAGAACCCTGGCTGTTGGTGGTGGTCTGAGTTTCTGTTCTGTCCTTGTTATCAAATTGAACTTTTCTCACAAAGTTCTATTAAATGCAATGGTTGATGATTTTTCTCTTTGAAGAAATCAACATAACCAAAAATTTAGGCAATCCTTGTTTCTCCTTTTATTCAAACCTTGTCAATTTAATACTTTCTGTTAGTTGGAATGACTTAAAGGTGGTCAGTGTGAAGGTTTCTTCAAATGTAGTGCTGTCTAATATGCTTTTGCTGGTTCCTAGAATAAAGGGAAGGTTCCTGTAATGCTGTTTAATTTTATTTCATAATGTGAAAGCTTAGCACTTTTTGGAAAAATAAAACATAGGGCCAAATTAAAGGCTGCAAAACTTGGAAGCTTTGGCAGAATAGATTTCCTGAGTATATGGTTTTTGACCATTGTATGTAAATCTCGAATGATTATACAGAAGGCCCATTGGATGATTTATTTGTTACATCATTCTTATTTTCCTTTTGGATACTATTATTATTTTTTTAAAAGTTTACTGTTTGGATGATGCAGGTTGAGTAATGTAGAAGAGCTAACTAGGGCTACCATGAAAAAATTAACTCAGGGAATGGCGGAGCACAACAAAGCAATGGCAACTGCAAAAACAGATGAAGCAAAGAATAGCGTAGTGAGTTAATTCTTGGACATGAAATAGTCTTTCATACAGTTTCTTATAATGTGTCTTGGACGTGAAATACTCTCTCATAGAGTTTCTTGTAATGTGTAACTTACAAGGATATCTCATATTTAATGTGCAGAAAACTCAAAAACAGAATACTACAACTGGTTTACGAACTTGCAATAACATTTTGGCAATGACAAAGGTGATGGACAAAAATAATTTTGGTACGTGTGGATTTAAATTCTGGAACCACTGACACTGATATCTTATCATTTTAACAATTTTAAGCCATTGCATTCCAAGACACCATCATTTATTGGAGATAAGAGTGTCAATCTGTCTTGGAGAGAAGCGGCAAAACCTTCTGTGGCGCCTACCACCATGGCAACTGGGTACATAAGATTCCCACTTAACTTCTGATATGGATTCCTACTTTTTAATTTTTCTATTTATTATTTTATTGTTGTGTAGTTTCATAATATGCTGCCCAACTTATACCATGTTGATCTGCATTCATTTTATAGACAATATGGACCGATTCCGACTGCTGAAGTTGATATTTCTGCATGCTATGCGATAACTTGTATTAATGGATTGATATTTAATTTGTATGTACTTGTTTGTGCAGAGTGAAACGACCTGCTACTGCTACTAATGGGTCTGGCAACGTGGCAAAAAAGGGCCGTGGGGCTGGTGGCTTTCAAAACCAACTTGTTAATAGGGCATTAGAAGGTATATCTTATGGAGGCAGGGGTAATACAAGAGGCAGGGGCAGAGGTAGGGGGTGGGGTGGACGTGGAGGAGGTAGAGGAAGAGGAAGAGGCTATCGGTAAACCTGATGCACCTGCATGAAGGAACAAGCATTATCTGGAAGAGCATTTCTATACCAGAGACATACCAGTGGTAGTCGTTTATGTATTAGGGAAATTCTTTTATGTTGGAGCAAGATTTCATACTGAGGGAACTGACACATTTTGGGTTTGATTGTGGACTAACACCAGCAATCTTATTCCTATAGAGCTTGTCTGTGTAGATTTGCCAGCGATTAGGGCTTTCTGTTCCCTATCTGAACCATTTTATGAGCTAGTCAAAACTCTGTTGCTGCTAAGGAATCAACTTTTCATGTGTTAGGAGGTGCATTATGTATTTTTAAGCTGTTGTCGATTTAGATTGGGAGAACAATGGTAATTGGTTCTGATCTTATATATGTAGAATATGGTTTGGCCAGCTCAAGGCGAAATTTTAACGTACTATGTTAGCTATCATTGCCTAAGGTTTTCTGTAATTCTGCTTGGGACATATGCTACAGGTTGGATGGCAAGCCCTGACCACTCGACACTCTGCCATACTTTCTCGAGCTAGTGAAATGTTTTTGTAATTGTTTCCCTTATCAGGTCCTTGATAGGAAAAGTAGTACGTGTGTGGAATGCTTTTCATGACAGGTTTTTTTGGAGCTGACTGGTTCAAGAAACTTGTTCTATCCAAAAATTGCTGTTGAAGATAAAAATAAGTTATATGGAATGCTATTTTAGTAGCTCGAGATATAATCCAGCTAAGTTATGACTTGCATAGCCAGGAAAATAAGCAGCTATACTTAAGATTGGTGCTATTTTGCTTTGTCAAATTTTTTCAGATTTAGATTAGAAGTTACAATATTTGAAAAAATTTTGAAATTTATTGTAAAAGGAGTAAATATTGAATTTCAATTCTCACCAAGCAACAAAGTCTATTTTCAAATAAAAAAAGTTTCTCCAAAGCAAAGATATCTACCACAATGATCATAAATTAACCCGCCTACGAGGGAGACCTTTGAAGCCCCCTGGCAAGCCCCATTAGAATTTAGTTTGAACTACACTTTTTGAGGAGGCCTGCAGTTTAGAATCTGCCCTTTCTCTATGGATACATTCCGGTGATCGATTTCGTCTGCAATGCTGAGTTATATTGGTCGACAGAGGTCCTAATTCTTGACAGCATCTCCATAACTGGCACAACTTTACCGTAGAAAATAAAATCATTTCGAGCTCTCCATAAACACCAGTAGCAAAGTCACTGTAAACAACGGACTCCATTGAATACTTCCTTCTGCGAGATGAGCCAGGTAGAGGTTCCTTAAAATCCAGTGTCCCAAATCTAATAAGAAGAAGGTCTCGCAGATTCGATGGGCTCCCAGGCTGCTTCAAATGCTCTTCGCTAAAATACAATCCCTTAATACATGAATCCCATTTTCCATATAGAATCCACAGCGTGGGCAGCGGTCCTCCTCTGTCAAATGCCTTCAGGCTCTTTCAGAGTTGATTAGGAGTTTTCCTATGAAGGCCAGCCATAAAAAAAGTGATGACTTTGAAAGGACTTTTAATTCCCCAAACCTTCTTCCACTAAGAGTTGCTTTATGTCCATGCATCTTCAAATAAAGACGCATAGGCTGATTTGGTAGAGAATTGCCCATTACTGGAAAAATTCCAGATCAGCTCATCCGGAGCACCACTGTGCCTGGGGGAAGAACCAAGGCTATCTGAAGAATAATGCCGTGTGGAAGCAAGTGTGCAAACTCTTGCCAGTTCCAATCACATAATCCTTTAGCCTTCGGTTCAAATGTCATTGATTTCATAATGTACAAAATTGTTTTTTTTCGGTAATCTCAGTTTAAAAATATGTATTTTCTAATTTGGTGATTTTTCACTATTTGGAAATTTTATTTTTTAAAAATTTTTTTAAAATTTTTTTTTAAATACCATATACGCAATTATAAAATATATATTTTTTAATAATTTATTAAAAATCTTAAAAAATATCATTAAATCAATAAAAAATTTCATTCAACCATATTATACTGTTTTATCATGATATAAATAATATTCACAGTGCCATATTAAAATACATCAAACAAAGTGTAAAATTTATTAACAAAATATACAGGACATCAAACCGGCAGTAGTTTTAAATTTACAATAGAAAAGGTTATAATTATAATTTGTAACAGTTTAACATTTCATTTACAACTGCTATTCCCCATAATTTGAAAAGCATTCTAGTCAAATTCTGAGAGATTTCTGCCAAACTATATTCTATAACTCTTTTTTTATAACTATATTCTATAACTCATTTTTATCATCCCAAATTTATTTCTCTTAATTTAAATGTTAGAATCTGGAATATTTACAACATCAATCAACTGGCCAATCATTAGGATTTAGGAGACCTGAAGATTCCTAGAAGAATCTCGAACATTCACAACTTCAGTTTCACCTGGAGAGGAGGCAAAAAGACTCCTAGCAGAAGTTGTGGCAGATACCCGCCTTGGAGAAATCCATTTATGGAGATCAGGTGATGGAGAAAAAGTTAGAGATATTCCTATAATAGCATTTTCTCCATGATATATATACCTTGCTGCACTAAGAAAGCAAAATGTTGAAGTGCCTCCAGATATAACATACAGATCCAAGAAGTTTTTTAAGCACAAGCTTTCAGTTGCGTTGCCATCAACGTTGCTGGAACACTCTGGCGAGAGAGCAAACCATTGCTTTTCCAATTCTCTTAGCTCTCCATTCTCTGATAGCTTCAATATAGCTTTTGAAACATCAGCTGCTATTGGGGAGCCTTTCTGAAATACTTGAAGAGTAAAAACAATTCTCTGTTAGTATTTGTTTAACATTGTATTTGAACTGTTGTGAGGAAAGCCACCAGTTTCATTGTTAATGCCAAAGAAACTGTTATTCAAATTTAGCAGGAAAATGCAACCTGTAATTGAGTTTTTTGATGGAATTGTAGAAAAAAAAAAACTTACAAATCCTAATCCTCCAAATCTATTAGTAGGTGTAGTTGCAAGATAGCGCTTGCAGTAATGACGGATGAAGACTTTCTGATATGGAAGTTCAAGAAAAGCAGCTTGTATTTTTTTATCCTCAAATTCGCCACGATAATCATATTCACTGCTAATGTTCCTGATATTTTCTGATCTGAAATTCAATACATTCTCCAGGTAATTCCTTACAAATGAATCTCCATCGCAGCTGATTGGTAAGTTGTTTTTTCTTAACCAATCAATATCAGTAACACTTGGCTGCAGCCGCTGGATTGTAAGCATTGAAGTGAGACTAGCAGCGTAGCTTGAATTTAAGATTAACACAACAAATAACCACACTACAGTTACCAACTTATTGAGGTTACTATAAATTTTCTCCCCTGAAAAAGGAAAGGGAAAACATAACCATCATTTATGAAAATTCATTTGAAGATAAAAAAATCAATGGAGTAAGTAAAGAATTTTGATGCTTACCGTGAGCAAATAAAAGAGAAGAGAAAGTGATCAAAACAGCAGTGCCAATCTGATTCTTTAATGGACCTCTAAATTCTGGATTTTTCTGGTTTTCCAAGAACCAAATTATGAACATTGTGTAGATCAAAATGGCACCAGTGACTACCCACATTTGCCAGGTGAAAGGCTTCATAAACATCCATGCTGATTCATTACGCTTGACAGGAACTATCATTGACAAGCCTGATTCTGCATATGGCAGGGTGAATTCCACTTTCTCTGACCTCTCAGCTAGTCTAGTTACATCGCCGATGATAGCGTCAAAAGTCTTCAGTTGATTTTTATGTATAAGAAAAACAAGCAAATGTCTCTATCAGAAACACATTAGTTGTTCATAAAGCAACAATCAGTACAACAAAACAAAGCAGCAATCCACAATCTACAGAAATTCCAAGTCAAATGATTAAGAGGTTAGCAAATCAAGCATGATAGAGAATATAATCAATTTCCTTTTAAATTTGTGAATATTTGACAGTAATTATATAATAGTTCAGTAATAAAGCTACCAAAATAATAACTATGGTAATGCATTAAGGAAAATCATTCTCTTGGTTCAAGTATAACGAGTATGAGAACTAAAAAGCAAAATTTAAAGAGGCAATTTTATACATTTACCTTGCCATATACATGATTCACCAGATCGTTATAGGTTCCATAGTAAGGTTCAAATCTGTAAGGTAGACTATAACCCAAAACATCTAACACCTTATTGAAAAGTTGAATATAAAAACCATCATATGTTAGCTGATCACTTGCATTCACTACTTTCACGAATCTCAAAAATGATGTTCTTCCTGGAACACCAATAATCATAGGCTTTGCATTTGAAGGCATCGCCCATCCTTTCGGATTTTGCTTCAAGTCTCCCGGCCAACAAGGCACTGAAATTTCTAGTCCCATAACCTTACCATTAGCACGACTACTATTTTCATTTTTTGAGAATCCAAATTCTGGTAACCAGAAGGCTATCTCCTTGTATTTCCTTCCAACCACGTTCACAATCCTTAGTATAGGACTCTGATTTAAATCACCTGCTTCAAAATGTATCTGCCCACTTAAGCCACTGAAATTCCTTGAAAATATGTTATTCAAGAACAATTTTGGACTGCTAGTCCTGTTGCTAAACATTCTCTCCAATTCCAAGGCCTTTATGATGGTTGAAATACTATCATATGCTTGTAAAGCATAAAATCCTGGCTCAAAGCTATCATCTTCAGGATACTCAGACCTGAAAGTTTTCCTGAACTGGGTAAAGAAATTTCGCTTTGCTACTATCAGAATAGTGCATCTTGATTCCTAGAGCACCTTCCATGGAGTAAATAACACAGGTGTCAACAGAGTCCAGGATACTCGTCACAGAATCTGTGAGTATCCAAACTGTATCTTCCCCCACCAGTCCCATCTCCTTAGCTTCCTTAAACAAATGGATCACTAAGGATAATGATGACTGAAGAACGACAAAAACCCGAGATTTTACTTCTTGCAGCTTTGTTAGTTCTTCTTTAACAGCTTCTTTTGGATCAGACAGTAATGCAAATGGCGGAAGGACTAATCTGTGTTCGATCTCCGAACCAACCTCGTGTAAAGCTTGAGATACAATTGTAAGCTCACCAGAATCACTGCCATAAGTATTGTCTTCGTAAACTGTTACAACCCTTCTCCAATTGTAAATACGAGTTAATTCTGCAATGCATCTCATTTGCTCAGAAGTATTATAAACCATTCTGACCAAGAAAGGCCAACGAGACTGCGATAATGGTGGTGTTATTGCAGGTGCAGCAAACGAAAGAACAGGAACTTGAGCTCTACTTCCAATATCAGCAACTAAAGCTGCTTCTTCCCACCTCTTCATGCCCACAATTGCTTTCACTCCCTTTCCTTTAATAAAATTTTCAGCTGCGAAGAAAATATAGTTAAGGATTGTATTAACACTTGCAAGTCGCAACATGAAAATTAATGAAGTTGTAATTAATTACTCTTGGGATTTACGCCTCAATCCCGAATTAACCCAATAATTACTGAAGTGAACCGATTCGGTAATATCCAGGAAGGACCACAATGATCACCTTAGACAGTATTACCATTCCACGTAAAATTCCAGTTGGGCGGAGGGGTCACAAACGATCCCACTTAAAATCCGGCCTTCTAGACGGAAGTTACGTGCACGGTATATTATCTTAACTTTTGTAGCAGAATGACTCCAATAATTATTGTCTGAAATTTGACCTGTTGACACCTCCAGAAAATTACGGCAGCAAAATAATAAAAACGAGACACAAATATTTAACGTGGTTCACCATTAACTTTTTAGAGCTACGTCCACGGGACAAACTCCGAAATATTATTCCACTATAAAAATAGTAGGTTACAAAGAGATTAATATAAAAATAGTGGCACTCACAGTGTTTACAAAACACTCCCCCAAAAATTATAATCCTCACTATTTTACTCTCCCCAATTTTAGGAATACCCTTTTCCTAAAATTAATCTCTCTCTCAATCTCACTCTTCACAGATTATAACTCAATCTGTGGCTTCTCTATACTAAAAGAACTAATTCATCTCCTATTTATAGGAGATGAAAACCATGTGAATGAGTTGTAAACAACTCATTCCAGTTCATTCCTTTCCAATTTGCATTTTGCAAATTGTTTCACCGACTTTGACTTTTCCTTTAACAACTTTCCGTTTTTTCTTTTTTTTTTTAATAATATGCATGGCCCACTTGAGTGAGCCAATCAACAATTCTCCCCCTGGAGAACTCAAGTGGAGACATTAATCGTATTCTCCATCATTCCGGCAGCTAACCGACAAAATTCAAATTTGTCTTTCGGAAGAATCTTCGTCAACATGTCCGATCCATTCTCGTCTGTATGGATCTTCTCAAGCTGTAATTGCTTCATCTTGAATACATCCCTGATCCAGTGATATCTTACATCAATGTGCTTTGATCTAGAATGAAATGAGGAATTCTTCCCTAGATGAATCGCGCTCTGGCTGTCGCAGAACACCAAATACCGTTCTTGATAAATTTCAAGTTCATTCAAGAACTTCTTCATCCACAATAGCTCTTTACACGCTTCCGTCAGAGCTATAAATTTCGCTTCTGTCGATGAGAGAGTGACACACTTCTGTAATCTCGATTGCAATGACACAGCTCCCCCTGCAAAAGTGATTAGATAACCAGATGTAGACTTTCTTGAGTCAACATCACCAGCCATATCTGCATCAGTATAACCAATTAATACTGGCTTATCTCCTCCAAATCATAAACATGTTTTGGTTGTACCTTTAAGATACCTGAATATCCATTTCACTGCAGCCCAATGTTCCTTTCCTGGATTTGAAAGAAACCAACTCACTACTCCAACTGAGTGAGCTATATCTGGCCGTGTACAAACCATGGCATACATCAAGCTTCCAACTGCTGAAGCATATGGAACCTTTTTCATTTCTTCCTTCTCTCCATCTGTAGAAGGGCACTGTTTTGAACTCAATCTAAAGTGATTAGCAAGAGGACAACTAACCGCTTTAGCATTCTCCATGTTAAACCTTTGAAGTACTTTTTCGATGTACTTCTCTTGTGACAACCATAATTTCTTGGCGCTCCGATTCCTTGTAATTTTCATGCCAAGAATCTGCTTCGCTGGTCCCAACTCTTTCATGGCAAAAGACTTACTTAGCTGTCTTTTCAAGCTATTAATTCTGGCAGAATTCTGACCAACGATCAACATATCATCCACATAGAGCAAAAGAAAAATGTAGTCATCATCAGAGAATTTCTTCACAAAAACACAGTGATCCGAAGTAGTCTTCCTGTAGCCTTGCTCCCCCATAATAGACTCAAATTTCTTATACCACTGTCTCGATGCCTATTTTAGGCCATACAAGCTCTTTTTCAACTTGCATACATACTCCTCTTTTCCTTTTTCAATGAAACTCTCTGGCTGCTCCATGTATATCTCTTCTTCCAAATCACCATGTAGGAAGGCAGTCTTCACATCCATTTGCTCGATTTCCAGATCAAAACTGGCGGCCAATCCGAGCACTGTCCGAATGGACGTCATTTTTACATCTGGTGAAAATATCTCATCAAAGTCAATACCCTTTCGTTGACTGAACCCTTTTACCACCAATCTAGCTTTGAACCGTGGTTGGGAGCTGTGTTCATCCTGCTTGATCTTGAACACCCAGTTATTCTTTAAAGCTTTCTTACCTTTGGGCAACTTCACCAGCTCAAATGTTTGATTCTCATGCAAGGACTTCATTTCATCTTGCATGGCTTCAATCCAGCTCCTTCTACGTTCATTTCCTATTGCTTCTTCAAAGCATTCTAGTTCTCCCCCATCAGTAAGTAAAACATACTCGTTTACTGGATATCTAATAGATGGTTGTCTGACTCTACTAGATCTTCTTTGAGAACCTTCAGGTGCTGGTGGTTAAGCTTGAACATCATCAGAATCATCTTCTGGTTCATTCTGATAAGGAACTTCTGAATTTTCTAACTCTGGCATTTGTTCTTCTGGAACATTTTCTTCATCTCCAACTGGTCTTTGTTCTGTTGTTGAAGGAATAATCTGTGCATCTGTTGAATCACCATCAGATCTATCGGTAGTCAGCTTCTGAGTCTTTTCAACATCTTTAATAGTCTAATCTTCAACAAATACAACATCTCTACTTCTCACCATCTTCTTTTGGATAGAATCGTAAAATCTATAGCCAAATTGATCTTGGCCATAACCCATAAATACACATTGTCGAGTTTTGACATCAAGTTAGACCTTTCATCCTTAGGAATATGCACAAAGGCTTTGCAACCGAACACCCGTAAATGATCATAAGAAACATCCTTTCCTGACCATACTCTTTCTGGAGTATCAAATTTTAGAGGAACACAAGGTGAACGATTTAAAAGATGAACTGCTGTAAGGAGAGCTTCACCCCAAAATCTTTTAGATAACTTTGCATGTGAGAGTAAACACCTGACTCTCTCCATCAAAGTTCTGTTCATCCTCTCATCTAAACCATTCAATTGCGGTGTTTTGGGAGGTGTTGTTTGATGTCGAATACCATTCTCTTTGCAGAAAGCATCAAATGGCCCAGTGTATTCTCCACCATTATTTGTTCTGATGCACTTCAGCTTTTTGCCTGTCTGCCTCTCAACCAAGTTTAGAAATTGTTTAAAAATATCTAAAACTTGATCTTTAGACTTCAAAGTATATACCCAGGTCTTCCTAGAATGGTCATCGATAAAAGTTACAAAATATCGATTTCCACCATATGACATCGTCAATGGTCCACACAAATCTGAATGTACCAGATCTAACACATTCTTCAGTCTGGTAGGTGGAGTAAACTTGAAAGCAACTCTGTTTTGCTTTCCCGCCATACAATCAGAACACTTCTCTAAGTGAACTTTATCTAGTCCAGACATCATGCTCTTTCTGACCAGAGTTGTCATTCCTTTCTCACTCATGTGGCCTAGCCGTTTATGCCACAATTCAACTGTATTGTCATCCTCTGCTACACTTAAAGTTTCTTGAGAGAGCTTCGCAATCATCACGTACAGCTTTGGATCTTTCCTTCCTTTGGCTACTACCAAAGAACCCTTTGTGAGCTTCCACTGGCCATTTCTGAAGGTGCTACAGAAATCTTCATCATCAAGTCTACCAACAGAGATTAAATTCGAACGCATGTCAGGTACATGCACAACACCTTTTAGAATTAATCTCGAACCATTTTCTGTCTCCAAGCAGACATCTCCCTTTCCAACGACTTTCAACAATTTGTCGTCTGCTATCTTAACCACGCCCAAATTGCCTGGTGTGTAAGATGAAAAATTTTCTCTCCAGGATGTTGCATGAAGTGTAGCTCTACTATCAATTACCCAACTGGTCTCCTGGGTTGCAAGATTGATAGTGTCGTCAGTGAATAGCTGAAACTCAGCAATAACATTGACTTCATCGTCACTGCTTTCTTCTTTCTTTGCTTTGCTTTTATTCTTCCCCTGTTCGCTTTTGAACTTCCGATAATATCTTTTGATGTGCCCCTTTTTCCCACAATGATGGCACAAGATATTAGCATATTTGTTTGATTTTCCTTTGCTCTTGTCTCTTGTATTTGAACTCCTGGATTGGCTCCTTCCTCTGGGCTGGTTATTTCCTTTAGCATCTGCTACAAGAATGTCTGATTAAGATGATGAGGAATTTTGTGCTCTTCGCCTTATCTCCTCATTTAGAACAGCATTTTTGACATATTCCCAGCTAACTCCACTACGAGGTGTAGAGTTTGTTACTGATATCTTCAAAATCTCCCACGACTCTGGCAAAGAAGCGAGCACCATAAGGCCTAGGATTTTAGCATCAAACTTTATGTCCATACTTGACAACTGATGAATGATCGCCTGCATTTCACTCAAGTGATCTGCTACAGAAGTACCTTCCCGGTATTTGAAATTCATCAACTTTGTCAAATAAAATAACTGGTTGTTGCCGGTCTTTGAGACATATAACTCCTCAAGTTTATTCCACAGTGTCTGAGCATGTGTCTCATCAGAAATGTGATTGTACACATTATCATCGACAAATTATCAAATAAAGCCGTGATGAGAGTGATTTTATACTTGTTTTTAGTATGATTTTAATGTGTTTTTAGTTAATGTTTCATTTGATTTTTGTTTAAAGTTGGTTTTAAGTGTTTGTTTTAGGTTAAAGTGGAAAAACTCCCTTGGATGATCAAAACAATGAAGAAAGAGCAAAATTCATCAATGGACACGCTCATGGACACGCCCGTGTCACCAAACGTGCCTTTTATAATGTTTCCAGTAGCTGTGACACGCCCAGTGACATGGGCGTGTCACTGGGCGTGCCATTTATTCAAAATCACAGTAGCTGCGACACACCCAGTGACATGGGCGTGTCACTGGGCGTGTCACCTATAGAAAAGTTGAATTTTCTGCACGAGTTATGGACAAAGTGGGAGAAAAAGACTTTGCTTTTGCCAAAAGAAAGATTAAAGAAGAGAAAAGCTTGCCTAAGTGATGGAAAGAAATATTAAACAAAGAGAATGTGGGGGACAATGGAGAGGTGTGTGAGTTGGAAAGCATGGACTTGAGCTTGGAGGGAAATAAAAAGAAGAAGAGAGGAAGAAGAAAGAGAGCTTCTGCAGAGAGGGAGAGTTGCAGGTTTTTGTGCAGAAAACAGAGACAGAGACAGAGAAGAGAGATTTGAGAGGAGGAGGCTTGGGCATACACGTTTTGGGCAAGGAGGGAGTGACACTTTCCTTGACTCTTCATCTTCATCCTCCATCTCCATCATCTTCATCTTCCATTGACAGCTCCTGCAGATTCAAGAAGCACACATTGAAAGGGGTTTTTCTATTTTCTCCTTTTATGTATTTTATTATTATTGTTGTTGTTGTTGTTGTATTAATTGTATTGAACATGAACTAATTCATTATCTATCTAGATATTGAAGAACCCTAGCTTATTTGTATAACTAGATACTTTTAATTGATTGAGTTGTTTTATTCTTGTGATGCTTAATGATTATTGCCAATTGATGATAGCATGCTTATTGATTGGTTATCATTTTCATGTTATTGACTTGAGAAAGCTTGGCATGAATTGATTACTCATAAGGGTTGAGGATTGATTGGGGTGCTAGAGATAGACCTACAAGATCCTTTGGTGTATAGTTCCTTGTTCTTAATGCATGACCTATTTAATTGTGTTTTGAGAAGAGATTCCGGCACTCTACTTAGCGATTAGGGATTAATTCGCTCGAGAGAGGTTTTAGTCTAAGTTAGAGGAATGCCAATTCAACTCCATCATGTGTGATGTAATTGTGGCTAGGGGAATTCAATATCCGGATAGTATCATTTATATCAATCCTTTTTACACACAACATTCAATTTATCTTTACTTGCATTCATTAGGTTAGTTGTATTTCATTACTTGCATTCATTAGGTTAGTTGTATTTTAATTACAAAACACCACAAAAATATTAATTTGCTAAACAACGGTTGAGGTTTGCACTAGTGCTTGGCCTTGTCCTCAGTGGAACGATAACTCACTCACTACTTTATTACTTGAGCGACCCGTGCACTTGCGGTAATTGCATATAGCTAACGGCACGCATCAAGCCGCAAACTTGTTGATGCTCGAAAGTCCATTCTTCGTTAATCTTGCCTTCAGGTTTATTTGTGCTAAACACTGGCTCGTGCAGTTTTGTTACCATAAGGAGATCTCTCATTTTGTTTCTCCATATATGATAATTACCGCCATTCAGACTGATCATCTTGCTCATTTTAGCCTCCATTACTTATTCACAAAAAATTTTCTTAGTGAATAGTAACTGTATGCATGAATAGTACTATACGTATGAATAGTACCCTCATACGTATAAATAGTATCATATACGTGAATAGTATTATATGTATGAATAATACCATACACGTGGATAGTACTGCAAATAGTACACGTGAATAGTAACCTTGGATGTTACTATTTACTACTATTCACAATAAAATAATTCCGCAACGGTTTTTCGAACGGACTCATCTTAATTTTCTGATCGTCGTGATATATTTATTTTCAAAATATATTCACAGTTCCGGTACTGCTATCTGACCGGCTGGACCTACCGAAACCTTCGGCTCTGATACCACTTGTTGGGATTTACACCTCAATCCCGAATTAACCCAATAATTACTGAAGTGAACCGATTCGGTAATACCCAGGAAAGACCACAATGATCACCTTAGACAGTATTACCATTCCACGTAAAATCTCAGTTGGGCGGATGGGTCATAAACGGTCCCACTTAAAATCCGGCCTTCTAGACAGAAGTTACGTGCACGGTATATTATCTTAACTTTCGTAGCAGAATGACTCCAATAATTATTATCTGAAATTTGACCTGTTGACACATCCAGAAAATTACGGCAGCAAAATAATAAAAATGAGACACAAATATTTAACGTGGTTCACCCTTAACTTTTTAGAGCTACGTCCACGGGACAAACTCTGAAATATTTTTCCACTATAAAAATAGTAGACTACAAAGAGATTAATGCAAAAATAGTGGCACTCACAGTGTTTACAAAACACTTCCTCAAAAATTATAATCCTCACTATTTTTACTCTCCCCAATTTTAGGAATACCCTTTTTCTAAAATTAATCTCTTTCTCAATCTCACTCTTCACATATTATAACTCAATACGTGGCTTCTCTATACTAAAAGAACTAATTCATCTCTTATTTATGAAGATGAAAACCGTGTGAATGAGTTGTAAGCAACTCATTCCAGTTCATTCCTTTCCAATTTGCATTTTACAAATTGTTTCACCGACTTTGACTTTTCCTTTTAACAACTTTCCGTTTTTCCTTTTTTTTTTTTAATAATATGCATCGCCCACTTGAGTGAGCCAACCAACAATTACCAGCTTGATCAGCTTGGAGGGGGTTCCTTTGATGGTCAAGGAAGTGAAGAGACAAGTTATAATCTTTTGATTCATCATCGTAATTTAGAACTACTATTCTCATAGCAATTTCCTCTTCTTTTCCGATTCTTGAATTGTTATCAACAATTGCACCAATGTTTATAACTTGTTTGTAATTGCCATTGATAGGATTGGCTCCACTTGGCGAGAACAAGAAAAGCAAGGCAACAAGTGCAAGGAAAATAAACCATTGTTTTGAAACAGAGTAAGAAGAAATGACAGGAAGAGGCATTACTTGATGATTTGCTTTTGCTCTAAAGTACATCCTCATGATGATCTTTAAGAAAATTATAGAGATTTCATTATGAAATACGAAAATGGGTAGCATAATTTATATGTTAAGAAGCAAGATTCTTGGAGGGTATTGCTTGGTAGAATTGATAAAGAAAGCACAGTTTCAAGAAATCTACGCGTTACGAATTTTTCCATCTTGAGAATTGGTCTTTACTGGTACGAAGTCCATTCCCTGCTCATTAGCCATGAATCTTGACTCTTGAAAACTAAGGCAATAAAGAGTTCTTACGAAATTTCAGATACAACCTGAAAAAATTAAATGTAAACCAGAAAAATAATAGAAATATGTGGAATTTTATGTCAAATTGACCGTTAATATGTATTTAAATTGCTCAATCAATTATTCTGCGTCATATTATATATATATATATAGTCTAGAAGCAATATATACATGATTTGAAGTATATTATTTTGAATTATTCCAAATAAATATTTGCTCCTTTACAAAAGCCAAATTATCAAAGTAAGTTAAGTAACCCCTAGTTTGGATTAAAAAAGAAATGAGTTGGTAATGAAGTCATATTCAGTAAACTGTAATGGAGCATGTAATGAAATATTTTGCATGTTTTATTACTATTTCATTTGATTATATAAAAAGCTTAGAGACAATATTATAAGTAAAGTACTAATATTGCGCTATAAAAAAAAGACTTATCTGAATTGGGTGCACATGTACTCAACCAATATGATTAGTTATATTTTTTGTATCATAATTTATATTGATAAGGTGAATATTCACCTTGTCTAAATAAGAATTATCAAAAAAAAAAAAAAAAAAACTTGTATCTTTGTGCCAATGCCCATCGTTTAGGCAGTGAAGCAGCTTCTCCAACTATATGGGATTCAAAATGGATTAAGTCCTTTGATGTTTGACCGCAAGAAAATTACAGAATCCAAGAATTGCATTGCAATTGGAGATTCTATGCAGACAATTAATGAAGATATTCCATAAGAAAAATACAATAGAATTGCTCAGAAGTCAAGTACAAGAAGAAGCTTCCATCCATAATCCTGCTGACTAGACCAAGAAAGATTCATTAGCATTAGCCTGATGAAGGTCTTAATTTCTTAGAAGTTGAGTTTGAAAAATGGACAATACTTAAAATGGAAGTCAAAGAATTCATTGTAGATGTGCTTGTAAAAATGACAGTATAAAATTTATTGGAAATTTTAATCGGAGTTTCGTTAAAATTACCATATAACTTACAACGCAAAAATAAATATGGAAAACCTCACGTCTTTTAATATAAAAATATGATTTAATTAATGTAAAAATAACAGTATGAAACTTAAATTTATTAAATATTTTTAATAAACAATACTAAATATAAATATATAAAGATTTGGCATGTTAATCAACTTAAGTTGATTATAATTTAGAATAAATGAAAAAAGAAAATGTACCTATCAATTAGGAAAAAATTAAAATAGAAACTCACACGCAGGTATTTTTATTTTTTAAATTTTATAATAGTTTTAAATAAATAATTATTAATCTTCACTATAAAAAATAAAAATAAAATATATATTAATAAATCTAAATAAATCATATATAATTATAAAATAGTAGAAGATTTGTAATATTTGATATTATCATAATATTTCATATAAATAATAAAAATTATTTTTTAAATCAAATGAACTTAACATCATCAATAACAAATAAAAAAAATACTTATATCAAAAATAAAAAAATAACACTAACATGTCTGAAATATTAATTTGATGATTTATTAATAGATATATTTATTTGGAGAGTTTAAATATGATTATAATATTATAGATAAATATTAAATTTATTATTTATAAGAATAAATAATTAATTAGTTATTAGATGTATTTATTTAAAGAATTTAAATATAATTAAAATATTATATATTTGATATTAATAATAAATAGTTATTATCTGATAAAATAATAAGCTATTAAAATTTTTTTTTATCTTTTTAGATAGTTATATTTTAAATAAATAAATATTTATTATAATAAATTAATTTTTAAAAAATTTTGATTAGAATATATGATATAATATTATATCAGCAATAATCATTTTAGTATTATAATATAGATATATAGATATTCTAATAAATAAATTTTATGATTTTATAGGTAATTCAAATAATCTTGTGTTAAAAAAATAAATACATTTATCAGCTATTATGTACGTTGCAAAAGGGCAAAGCAAGTGTACATAAAAATTAGAAATGAATAAGGTGTCTTAATTAGATAAATAAGCATGAGATTGTTTCAGCCCTTTATTAATTAGAGTTGAATGAGTTTGACGAAAAAAGGTACAAAAACATCATTTATTATTTAACTATTCATTTTGGACTCTAATTTTTTTTAATCTATTTATGATTTAAAAAAATTAAATTAGACCTTCAATTAACGATTAACGAAAGTTAATTTTTTTATTTATTTTTTATGATATAATATTATGAGAAAATTATTATTTAAATATTTTAAATAAAAAATTAAATATGAATCTAAAATATTTATTAAATCTCAAATTAGACCTCAAACATTCTATAGTAAATTATTCAAAAAATATATATATATATGATATTATTAATAATATTATTAAATTAATATAAATATTTAGATCATCAATCATAATATTTAATAATAAAAAATTAAATAAAATAAATGAAATATATCAAATTTTATTTATCTATTTATTTATTTATTTTATATTATTATTATTATTTTATTTACTTTATTCACATATAGGCTAACTCATATTTATTTTAAATTATATTTTAATACTTAATTTTTATATAAAAATTACATATTATTTATCTTGTTTATTAACTCATTTATTTTAAATTATTTTTTAATACTCAATTTTTATATAGAAATTTCAAAAATTTATAAAAATTATAAATAGATTGGTAAATGGTATAGATAATATAAAAATATATTTATTTTTCACATATTAATGTAAATAAATTAAATAAATAATAACATTATAAAATAATTAAATAATTTTATACAATTTATTTATTTTTTTATTTTTTATTATTAAATATTATAGTCGATGATCTAAATATTTGTAATAGTTTAAAAATATTGATAATATTATGTTAAAATTTCATTATGACTATATGTAAATAAATTAAATAAAAAATAATATTATAAAATAAATAAATTTTGATACATTTTATTTATTTTTTTAAATTTTTTTATTATTAAATATTGTGATTGATAATCTACATATTTTTATTAATTAAAAATATTACTAATAATATCACACATATATATTTTAAGAATAATTCGCTATAAAAATTTTAAGATTCAATTTAAGATTTGAAAAATATTTAGGATCATTTTTAATTTTTTTATTAAAATATTTAAATTATGAGTTCTATACAATATCACGTCATAAAAAATAATTTTTGTTAACTGATGATCCAATTTATTATATTTTTTTTAAAAAAATGTCATAAATGGATTAAAAAAACTTTAGAATTTAAAGTAAAATACCCTAAATAATTCAGAGTTATTTACATTTTCCTTAAGTTTGACATTTTTCACATTTATTACTTAAAGATTTAAATATTAATTATGGTAACGTTTTGAATAGAAACTATGCATGAATTCTATTAATGGAGTTCAATTCATTCAATTAATGTTAAAATTCATTTTATTGAAATAAATTTGAAAATAATATTTTCCATTTAAATTATATAGTTTAAAATAATTTAAAATAAAAAATAATAAAAGTTATTTCCTTATTTTAGTTTTATATAAAAAAGTCATATTTAATTTAAATAAAAATATTTTAGGTTTTTAAATAATATATAGATTTTACTAAATAAACTAATTTCCTGTAAATTTTTTTTATATTTAGCATGATTTCATTTTTTTGAAAATATTTTATTAATTAAACAGTTGAAATGGAATTAAATTTTTGTAAAATTTAAGCTTTATAATTGAGAATATATATTTTTTTTCCTGAAAATAATTTATTTTAAAAAAATTTCCTTAAATATTAGAAAGAATGGACATTTCCCATAAAACCAATATCATAAAATTTATATATTTTTTGTCCAAATGTATATCCAAATAACAATTATATACGAAATTATAGCCATCTAATATTATGAGTAAAAAAATGCTGGAAATAAAATAAAATAAAAAAGTGGGGTATGAGCAATTGAGCATGTGCCACAATTGCTACAAAGTATTATTTTTATTTTTATTTTTTCTTTTATGTAAAAGCAATCCTATAATTTAATGTGATTAATTTTTTAAAATTGAATCCCACGTAAAATGAAATTGATGATTAATTTATAATTCAATCGGATTGACTTAATTAATAATATTATAATATTATAATTTTTTATTTATAAATATTAATAAAAAATCTAAAAATTTTAAAATAAAAATACATATACTTTATTAGTTTAAAAACAACACATATTAAATCTCATATATATAAAAAATAAATTTAAAATTTTTCTTATTTAATTTTTATTTAAAAAATACTTAAAATTTAGAAATTTAGTTTGATTCGTTTTAGTCTTATTCAATCGATTTTATTGATTTTAACTAATTTTTTTAGAAGCCTAATTTTTCTATTGATTTAAGCTGGATCAATTTTTGGTTTTCAGTGAATTGGTCTGATTAACTGATTTAATTTTAAAAAGATTATATATATATATATACACGCCTGTGGTATTAACAGTTATTTTACTTAACAGTTAGGCACCTGATAGTCAAATAATCAAACATATTTAAATGAAAGTGATGGCCTCAGTAATAATGGATTAATTAAGGATTTAAGTGCAAAAATGTTAATCCGGGAGCTTATATCACGTGAGGAGTACGTGGCAACGCCAGTATAGGTGACAGGTGTTTAGGATTGTGATTTTGAGAAATTCATTCATCTTATCAATCAACATCATTCATATGCTCTTTTTGGTTTCGTCATTAAATTCGTAATTTGATTAGATTTAGCACCAAAGCATTATCTGCCCAAGATTGTCAAATTTACACCTCTGTGATGTAGTCTCTGTCTGTTTGGTTTGCGATCAAGTACAGGAAAAGCCAAGAAAAAAGATATTAGGGAGTTCACGGCGTATGGTGTTTTGTGGTATACTAAAAGATCGAATACAGAATTGGCTTCGTGATTATGATGGGCTTCAATATTTGGCTGTCATCCTCATTTATATTCAGGTACTATACATTACTAATAATTAGAGGTATTATTGCTAATCACGATGACGGTTGGATTAATAGAAATTATCGATTTCGATTTATAATTTTTATAAATCTTAATTTTAATCGGTAAAAATTAATTTAGTTAAAATTTAAGCTCCTGAACATCGATCCGGTTTCAATTTCAGTTTCGGCTTGACCCACCAATTTAAATTATATTTTAAAAAAATTATATTTAAAAAAATATTATTATTGATATATAATAATATTTTTTATGAAATTAAACATCACTTATAAAATTAATAATATTATTTAAGTTAAATCAAATAATATTATTTATAAATATTTAATATTACAATTAAAGTATAAAGAAAAAATTAAAAAAATATTTGAACATAATTACTAAAAATTAATTAACTACATAAATTATAATTATAAATATTTAATATTACATTTAAAATATTTAATAAATACAAATAATTAAAATATTAAAAAATTACATTAAAAAAATTTAAACTTAATTAAAATATTATATAATTGAAAAAATATTAAAATTACATAATTCAAAAACTATTTAATATTGAAATTTATAATTGAAAAAAGGCTTGAATTTAATTATAAAGAATTAAACTACGTATCCTTTTGGAGTTTAGAGAAATCAAAGCCAACATATAGTTCTCGCATCTTAAATTTGCCACATGCAGTGTGTCTGTTAGCACACCCACCACAAGTTTTTTTAATTTTTTTTTAATTTTTTGATTTTGAATTAAAATTGCTGGTTCAGTTTCGATTCAAATATTTTTAAAACAATCTTGGATTCAAAACTTATAAATTCAAAACAAACTTGGATTTCTTTCTCTCATTTTGATAGATTATTTTGGCTTTTATTTATTGCTTCTCTCATTCCTTGATTGGATGCTGAAATTTTTCTCATTTCGTTATGGTTTGTTTCTTTAATTTTCTTGTACTTGCACTTAACCATTCCATTGGAACTCATGGTGATGCTGTGTATCCATAACTGGTGTTTCTTGCAAATTCCTAACAAAATGTACTTCACTTCCCATAGTGTTACTGTTTTGAGGTTGATTTCTTTGATTAGGCCAGTTGTGTGCAGAAGTGGTACTTGTACAGTTTTTTATTCTTTCCATTTCTCTCCCAAGATGATAGCGGCCAGTCTCCAAGTTTAAAAGAACAAGAACTGCAATGTCTGAAAAATGTGATAGCCTTGTCAAAGGTTCTGCTGGTTTTACTAGTTTTGCTATTTGAGATGAGAAGCATTATCTGAGGCTATATTAAATATTAAACTAGGAACTATCTGCAGGTCTGTCCAAGGTCTGAATGTGATGCAATGCAAAGTTCTAAGCCTCCCAAGCAGGCAGACTGGATTTTAATGGGTAAACTCTTATCTCTTGGTCCAGCTGGCAATGACATGGTTTTGAAGGCTTCTGAAATGGATGATTCACCCTTTTTAGAATGCCAAACTTTTGTCAATTTTCCTTAATTGTTTATTCATTTTTGTTGAGCCTGGTATTGATTTCTTTAAATTGAAAGGAAATAGCTTGCATCAATTAAAAATATGGACAAATTCCAAGTCGGGAGTCGCTGGAGTTTATGTAATTTTTCACAATTCCATTTCTCGCGCGAATTTCAGCTTCCAATTTGATAGTTTAGGGGATGAGGTATTCTTGGAAGCTTATTCCAGCTATAGAATGAGTTTAAAAACAACGATAGAAAGTAAGTCCGAATCATCAAAAAACGATAATAATAACATGGTTTTATTTATTTATGAACTGAGATAGCTTGCAATAGAAATCATTACTTTCATTTAATTAAGAACAGCGGAGAGGCTCTGCCAAAACATTTATCAACAGTGAACTGATAACAGTATGCACAACTGTGATGTAACTAATTACTGTAATTATTTTACACAACAAGCAAATGTGCAAACTCGAGTGCCAAGCTAAAAATTAGGGAACAAATAATGAATGTCTTTAAATCCAGAAGATTTGGAAGTTTTCCCTTTCAGAAAAAGGCAAAAAACTTTCCAAAGCATAGGGACAATGATTGTATACTGATGAATGAAAACGACATCTTATGAAAATCAAATTTTCGTTTGACAACTTGTCATTTCTATAGCTGCGAACAATTATTCTTATTATTATTTTTTATTGACGAATGAAAACAAAACAACGTCTTATCAAAACCAGGTTTTGTTTGACAACTTGGCCGAATATGTGAAGGATCGACCCTTACTGTGAGGGCACACATATAATTCTCCTTCTTTAACAAATATCTTTCAGAAGGAAAATCAGTCATACCTACCCGAAATAAAATAGTTTTACTTATAGCATCTTTATATGCACAAATATTATAATAACATCATACCTAGTATATTAATAATTTTTTTCCTTTAATTAATATATATTAAAATATGTTGTTAAATGATTTGGTTAATACTTTTTTTTGTGTTTTATATGTAAATCTGCAAATTAGAGTGTGCATGTTTTAGTAAGGAACTTTGTTTCCTTGACAGGTCATAAGGGTTGGGGAAATCTAGTTCCAAATCCTGTTTTTATTACTATCTTCCATAATTCTATTGAATAATATAATTCATTTCATATATATATATATATATATATATATATTCGAAATACTTTGCCTCATGAAATTGCATGCTACTTGGTATACATACTTACAAACAAATATATATACAAGCACACAATATCAAATTGTATATGCCTTTTTTAGCTTTGTTCAAATAAGGTTTTAGCATAACCCATATTCTTTTTGGCTTTTGTTGGCTGTACCTTCTGTTGAAGACAACTTGTTCATCGCCATCTGATTTGTTGCTATAGAACTGATCAATTGCGTTGAGAAATGCAATCTTTAGACTCTTGGTGGTGTTGGTTTTACCTGGCAGCAGATCTGTCAAACAAAATGATTTGCACACCAAAAAAGACAGATTTTGAAATTGCAGGCACATTGACCAAAAACAGAATGGGCAAAGTTCCTTGCATAACAGATCCTGTAATTAATTCCACAATATCAATCTCATTCACTTTGAACCTTGTGAAGCATGCCAGCTGGGCACATAGTTCCACGAGGTAAAAAGTTGAAGCAAGTAGACATTTGAAGATTTAAGCCAAAATTATGATTCCGCATCAAAACAGTATGATAATTGAGGTTCTTCGAAACAGTAAACAAAAAAAAAAAAAAGAGAGGGATAAAAGCAAGCTGGCATTATCAATAGCATCTTGCCTTCGTCCTCAATTGATGAGAAGCTCAAAATGAAATTGTAACAAAAGTTGGCTCATTCGATCATTCACTTGACAGTTAAAATCTTGATTACAGATGCGGTTCCAACTCGGTGCAGAGCCACCACAGAATCTCCATTCTTGCATAATCTTTTTTCCTTGGCATGTTGAATAGAAAAATCCAAAGCTTCTTCTGTTGTCTCTTCATGAGAAGCCCTAGCAGATCCTGCATATAAAACGGGTACCAACCCACGGAAAATGAGGCTATGCCTTGCAGGAGCTTCATCACTGCATGACCAATCAAACGAATCAGTCTTAATCTCAGGTACAACCACAGATAAAATGGGCATGCCAGGTCTGTATTTAGCCACCAGTCTTGCAGTACTTCCTCCCCTGGTTAATACCAATATAAGGGCAGCTCTGGCTGAATTAGCTGTTCTAACAGCAGAAGAGGCCAGACTCTCTAAAGGGCTCATGGGCATGGGTGAGTGTTCCATAATTCTTTTGAAAACATCTCCATAATCAAGTGTGCTTTCTGCTTCTAAACATATTTTTGCCATTGTCCGGACAGCGAGTTCTGGGTATGCTCCAGCTGCTGTTTCACCACTCAGCATCACACAATCAGAACCATCAAGAACTGCATTGGCAACATCAGTGGCTTCAGCTCTAGTTGGCCGCGGGGACTTGATCATTGACTCCAACATCTGGGTAGCAGTGACAACAGGTTTTCCTTGAATGTTGCACTTATAGATCATAACCTTTTGTGCTAGAAAAATCTTTTCAATGGGAATTTCCATGCCAAGGTCACCGCGCGCCACCATAAATGCATCTGAATTTGTTAAGATGTCATCAAAATTTGCAACCCCTTCTTGGTTTTCAACCTACCAAATAGATGTCAAAGTAAAGGAAAATGAAACATGAGACAATTGAGAGCAACTCTACAAAAACTGAGTTGCAATAGGACAATTCACAGTAATTCATTCAAAAGTTTCCAAGTATGCATAATTCCTGTCTCCAAATAAGCCTTGGATATCAATCAACTCATGGTCAGGTCACAAGATAGCATAAAGTTCAGAAAGTGGCCAACCAATTAAGTAAATGCTTATTTTGTTTTGATTGCTCATTGTGACATTACCAACAAAATACAAACCAAAAAATGTTCCAACTCTGTTATAATATTATCAACATACCTTTGACATGAGAAGGATATTCTTAGCATGTGCACCAAGCAACTTACGTACTTCCACAAGATCTAAGCCCTTTCGAACAAAAGAGAGAGCAATCATGTCAATGTGATTTGGAATCCCCCACTTCAAGATATCTTCCTTGTCTTTCTCTGTCAATGTTGGAAGATCCACTATCACTCCAGGAAGATTAACATTTTTCCTCTCACCAAGCACTGCAGAGTTCTCACAACGGCATCGAACCAACCCCTCATTTGTGTCACAAGATAAAACTGCAAATGAGATTGTGCCATCTGCACAAAGTATAATCATCCCAGGCTTGACATCCTGAGCCAATTTTTTGTAGCTCATGCAAATCATATTCTCATCACCTTTTATGGAATAGTCAGTAGAAATGGTAATTTCTTGACCTTGTTTTAGCTTGATGGGTTTGCCATCTTTCAAGAACCCAGTTCGAATTTCTGGTCCCTGCAATATTTATGTACAAAATGAATAAGTTATTATTAGCATTTAGATGAAGAGCCTGAACTGGAATAAAACTATAAAATTATAAGCGAATAACAAAATGATGTCCAACAGAAAAGGATCATAGTTTTATGCCATTTTAAAAAAATTATGGAGTAAGCCAAGATGGTTTGTTTAGATGTGCTTTCAATAAACATGCAGATCTTTAATTGGCCTCTTTTGCCTCTTTTGCTGTCTCTAATGTAGTAGCAAGCACCACCGTTAAGCAAAAAACCTCAAGCCCCTTATACAGAAGCAACAAGATTCCACTTTCCAAACTTCACTGTAATGCAAGCAAGAAGACCAACTGTTAAACGCTGTTCCTTTTCAGACAAGATCCTTTTCAGTTTATTGTTTGGATCAACATCATAAATAAACAACTGCTTAGGAATAAAAAATCAGTAATTGCTTTAGCAAGCAATCAAAAAGGCAGTGCGTGCTAGAAGTTTTATGTCAATGTTCTTTTTATGGTTTCAGAATCTCAAGTTTTGAATTTTTAACCAGAACAACGCCATATTGCATTCGAGGAAACAACTGGAGAACAATAATGATCTAAGCAACTAATTGTATGAGGGTACCTGTATTCAAACAAGTAAACAATATTTATAATTTTCTACTTTGAATCGATTAGGCAATTATTGCAATGTACTCTGTTCATGTTTGTTAGCCAAAATTTAATGTGGCTATTTTTCATTATTGTTTGCATTCAACATGAAGAACTCATCAAAAGGGGGAGGATGAATAAGAAATTTATTGCCTGACACTATTTACAAGCAAAAGCAGTGAAGTTACAAATACGAATGAAACCATTTAAATGGCAAAACCAGTAAAGTTTCTGCATGCTTTTGGGTTAATGAAATAGAGAAGCATAATTTTTCTCAAATTACAAAACAGAAATCAATTGGAAAAACATAGAAAATCAGAAAAGAAAAGATTAATAACAAAAAGAGTAACAAACAGAACTTTATATTGAAGAATGACAGAAAGGTCATACAGAACTGTAGTCTGTAGAGCACAGAACACTACAAGTAATAAACCCCATAATAATAGTGGACAGACAATAACAAACTAACTATCACTTTACCCAATTAAAGAAAGAACTCCCCATTTCACAGAGGTTATTCACAACAAATCCTCCCAATAAATCCAAATCAGATAACAACAAATTAAATAGAAATGAACCTTAAAAAGATAAACCCAGTTGCAGAAAATTCCAAATAAACATACGCACACAAGACACAACATGCAAAGGTGGCAGACACAGTGATCCGAGATAGAAAAAGAAAATCCATATCAAACCAAAAAACAGAGATATGCAGTATAAAAGTACCCAGGTGCAAAAATCCGAGAAACGTATCCAAAAAGAACAAGACAGGGTGAAAGATTTAAACATATACCTTGGTGTCAAGCATGACAGCACAAAGAATACCGGTGTTAACCATGGCAGCCCTGAGATTATCAAGGGTTTCTTGGTGATATTCATGAGATCCATGGGAGAAATTGAAACGAGCAACGTTCATGCCGGCTCTCAAAAGCTTTTCAATCATGGGTACAGATCTGGAAGCGGGTCCCAAAGTGCAAACGATCTTGGTCTTGGGCTTTTTCTCCATTAACACCGGTTCTTGTCCACCGTTATTCATCATTTCAGGGAGTTCAGATATTACAAGAAAATGGATACAAATTTGGTATGAGGAAGCACAAAAAGAAGAGAAGAACAAAAACCAGATTTTGAAAGCTAAAGAATCGATTGTTAGTTATAGCATAGGCCTTTCTTTGTTTGTGTGTGGAGAACAGAGAAAAGAGTGAAATATGTATGAGGTTAGAGACGCGGTGAAAGGGCAAGGGCAATGAAAATGGAAATGAGTTGGCTTTTAAGTTCGTGTTTGTCAAGTTACTATTTATTTATTATTATTATTTATTTATTTTTTCCAAAACACATGAAACATGAAAGCTATGGTGCATTAGGTCAATATCTAAGAAATAAATAAATTTGACAATTTCCATTTTATTGGTCCATTTCCGTTTTGTATAGGCTTTGTGACGTGATGAAATACATTTATACCTTTGTACAATGTCTAATTCTATTAAAATAAAAAGTAAAAAGATTTTGAACTAAAAATAAGAAAAAAAATTATTATCCTTTAATCGATTTTTTTTTTAAATTTTAGTTCAAAATTAGCAGTAAAAAGAGTTAATTTAGAATATTGTTAGCATAATTCAACTTAGCTTTAGAGGTGGGGCAATGGTCATGTTGTGTTATACCATAGTTCCATGAAAAATAAAATTAATTGATAATTTGAATTGAGCACTTTATACATTATTTATTATTTTAGACTTAGACAAACACTCGAGAAGAGTTACGGTAAATTCTTGACATTGAATATTATTTCAATCAAAACAAGAAAATTCGTTGAGAGAAACATATAAATACCAATTAGTCAATTTCTATATATTTACTTAATTTATTGAGAATGATAAAACATATAATTAAATTAATAATAATAGAATTCCCTTAATTCCAGCATTGGTTGGATAATGCTTTCATGCCCTATAATAATATAAATTTAAGCCTTTTTTTAGCTTTCTCCAAATACCAAAAACTGAAGGAGAGTATCATGCTTTAAGAAAAATAATTAAATAAATGGCCACTGTTAAAGAAAAACCATTAAAATAATATAAATTGCTTCTAAAATGGTGTTAGAAAATATTTTTAAAATGGATTAGAAAACAAACAAAAATAAAAACAAAAAAATACTCTTGGAGTAAGTGGTCACTCATTCTAAATTTTGTAGTCAGTGAGGCCCAACTTGGGAATACTCTAAGTCAAAAACTCTTGCTATTTTTTTTTATTTTTTTTTATTATATTATCATTTGTTTAGGAATTCTTAGCCACCCCCATACCTTTCATATATATATATATATATATAAAAAAAAAAAACAGAGTTGATGAACCAATCATAAGTTTGATCATATATAAATTAGGCTTAATACATATATAATCTCCGAATATTTTTATCACTTCATTTTCTGTATTTTTTGAATAATTATTTTTTCCCTTTAACTTATTAATTTTAATATTAAACAGTCTCTTCTTTGCTGAGGTGGCAATATACATATAATGCAATTTTTGGTGGCACATGAATTAATTAAAATTTATTACATTTAGCATAAAATGACCATAATGACCTTCATCTCCATGCTTTTACAATTTTTTATAATTTTTCATTACTTTAATAATTACAAAAAAATATATAATATTAAAAGCTAATTATATTTAAATTTATTAACTAAAAAATGAATTAAATTTATTTTATATTAGTATATTAAATTATTTAAAAATTAATTTAATTATTTTAATATAATTTTCTCTATTTCACATCCGTTTAAAAAATTATAAATAAAAATTAATTATGAAATTTATTGATGTAAAAGCTTGATCATAAAAATCAAAAAGAATATCAGAGTTTGATCATAAAAATCTTTTTATAAAAGCTTTTACAAAATTCCTTTATTGATCAAATGAAATTTATTGATGTAAAAGTTTGATCATAAAAAAGAAGATCAGATTCTCCATTGGGGCTTCTTTCTCAAGATCTGGTATGCAACAGAAACGTCGGTGCTCATATCCCATCAATGAACCCACTACCATATTTTTAGCCAAAATAAACTAACTCTTCTACCATATTTTTAGCCAAAAATCAATTAAACTCATCAAAATTCTCAATTAGAAAGAAACTAAATCTTTAAGCAAAGCTAAAAGAAGAAAGATATAAAAAAAAAACAAGATTATGAACAAAAAGCTCTATTTGACTCTGACACAGTTTTGGTTGAAGGAGAGACTGTAGATGGTTGGATTTTGTGTCGGGTAATGAAAAAATTTAGAGTGGTTGGGTTTAGAATCCGAATCCTGTGGGATACGGTGGCGACCAGGAAGAGAATTGAGGCCAAACACAGAGAACAAAGGTCGGGCTTCCTTGAATTTCATGTCACAAAATAATAATTTACCATGAGATTTGGAGGATTTATTAGCGTTGTTGGCTATGAAAGAAGAGGCAAGGCGAGAGAACTCGCAATGAAGGTCTTGGAGGTGGAGCTCGGACTTGTCATGGAATTATTTGGAGTAAAAAAGATGAGAATACAGAGCCAGAATCGATAATTGCTCCGACATTTGAGGATACTGTTGGAGAAATTGATAATTTCTGATCTCTGAACACTGATTCCGGTAAAATCTAAGCCACAATGAAAATAGAAATCATCAATAATATCCATAAATTTTTCTTTACAGAAAAAGCCAATGGAGAAAGAAGTCTTTCTGCACAATGAGATTAGGAAAGAAATGATGAGTTTTTTTTTATTATTTTATAGCTTTTTGAAAATTATTATTAGTAGTAGTAAACAAAGTAAGTGGCACTACATTATACAAATCACGTCTGAAGTGTACATCTTTTTTGTGTATTGTTAGGATGTATGAAAAACACGCACCATATTATATCTGGTTTTGTTAATTAAAAGGGCTGGTGAATAAGCCAAAAATCTAAGTACAGGGAGCAATATGGTTACTCGAAAAATATGAGAGGTAAAGTGACAAAAAAGCCCTAAAATAAAGGCTATAGATTTATTAAGCCTATAAATTATGATCAGACATACACTGAGATATAATTCAGTGATAATATACATCCCTCGAATAATAAATTCAGAATCAATTTTACAAATCCATAGATATTGCTCAAGAAGATTTCCCAAATCCATGAAATTTTTCATGGTTCCATAGTGACGGAAAACCACAAGGAATCATCATGTTTTCCACTATTGTCTAAGCTTAGTTCAATTTAAGCATTATGATATTGATGATCTCAAAATCAAGTTTCAATGAGCCGGACTTCTTCCTAATTTCTCTTTTAATCCTCACAAAGAATTGAAGTTGTTACACGAAGTGGCTCCGGAATAGAAAAAATTCAGTAGCCCACTTGAAGTATTGCTCAAAATTTCTAGTACCTGTTCAAATAGACTGCATTTTGCGCCTAATAATATTTCAAGTCGAATGAATGGCTTTGTCCAAATATTACTTAAGGCGGCCATGGTCTAGAAATTGATTGGCTGCAACCCATGGTGGTAGTTTTAGAGTTCATCATGGCCCTGAGGTTGTGCTTTGTTCGTCAAGTCTAATTTAGCCTCCAACTCCTGTCACATTCCAGAATCCGTTCAATCCATTAAATTTCCATGCACAAGAGTAAGAAGATAAAGTTTTGTACAGCTGAATATCACCTTAAGCTTTTCTTCCAGACAAACAGCAGGGGTAGATAAAAATGCTAAATACCTACGAAGACAAATTCAAGAGTTCATAACAGCAAGAATGCACATGCATGTATGCATATCTAAGCACATATTAGAAACAGAGTGAGTTTCTTACTCGCAACGGCTGGGTTCATCTACGTCTGTGAGCTCATTTTTCAATCCACATCTAAGCTTAACCTATAATAAGGCATAAAAAAAATTGCAGATATTAGAAGAGCCACCGAATCTCTTCTTAATTCCTCAACTCACCCATTTTATGATTTTTTAGCTTTTTTATTATTATTATTTTTTTTTTGGGTGAAAAATAGAGATTGGATGCCAGGAAGCTCCAGAAGGTGGATTTTACTCTATATAGTATATACACTTGCAAAAAAAAAAAACTCAACCAAATGCTAGACTTGATCCAAGGTTGGAATTTTATTTTTTTCAATCAGCACCCCAAGTAGATTTTTCTTCTATTATATTTACCAACAGAAAAAACATATTTGCTTCCATATTATATGGATTTCTAAGTAGAGCATATTCTGTTCCATATTATATAGGTTTCAAAGTAAAATTAAATATATACATTGCAACTTCAAAAATGGAAAGATATGTGAAAATTTGGGCTATATCATACCAAATGATGGGGAAAGAGGAAGGATGCCAAATAGAGGGTTAAAGTGGGATGTAGGCCATATTACGACTTCGCTTCCATATTATATGGATTTCTAAGTAGCACTTATTCTTTTCTATATTATATAGGTTTCAAAGTAAAATTAAATATATGCATTGCAACTTCAAAAATGGAAAGATATGTGAAAATTTGGGCTATATCATACCAAATGATGGGGAAAGAGGAAGGATGCCAAATAGAGGGTTAAAGTGGGATGTAGGCTATATTACGACCTCATTTACACAACCAAAAAAATATATACATCCTCATTTACTGAATGTTTCATAGAACCAAAAAATGGATATACCTTTAAACTCCTATCAGGTCCATTCCAGCACCCATCACCATTTGAGAATATCATAACCCGGTATGAATCCTCGAATTTGTCCCACTGCCTATTGACACAAAACAAAAGATAGAGATAAAATACAATGTCATCTAATTAATGCATGAAAAATGAATAAATTTGAGACAGACACAGGCACAGAGGAAGACAGACAGAGAAGGGAGCCCAAAAAAAAAGAGAGAGAGAAGAGGTGCAGACTATTAGATATTTTCAAAAGAAACATGTCATGAGAAGAATAAGAGAAATACAATGCACAAATCAGGAATAGGCAGCTACTCTAGATTAGGGTTTAACTGCTGATAAAGTCCAATAACCACTCAATTCTACTCATACTAACTGATATAGTCCTTAAATTAGTGAACACCTTAAGAACAAATTATTCAGCGCTCATAAAAACAAACTGTTCAGGACACACCTATAATGATTTTATACACACATCCAATAAATTGATCCTGTTTTGGCTCAAAATGATACCTAAATAGAGGGGAAATAATAGATAACACTAATTAAAGAACAGAACAGATCCCACGAGCCCCTACCCCAAGCGAGTTGTTGAATGGTCCTCCACCTGGGAAGCTTGTTTGAACGGGCAGACCTTGTAGACATACCTGAAGCAAAAATTTGAATTGCCAAAAATAATATGAATGGATTATAACTAAGACAGCTTTCGCGAAGATGAAAGTATGATAAAAAAAGAAATTGGTATATGTCCTAACTTGTCCTCCCTGCTCTCAAAACAGTGATCATAGAATGAAAAGAACTCCTTCTCTTTTCCTGCAGTATTAAACTTTATGGTGAGCTTATTGAAGCAGGTTAATGCCACAATATTCATGCATATACAGTTCATCATATACTAACCAAAATCATGTTTCAACTACTGTGTCAAACTTGATATCCTTGACTGTAATTTAGATAACTTGCTGCTGGACTCTTCATATTCCTTGCGCACGCGAGCCGCCTCTAAAGAAACCAAATAGCAACAGATGACCAGATTTCTACACACACCTTTCCCATATTTAAGTGATTATGGTTACATAATCTCTAAAAGTACCTGATTTGTCCACTGGAGTTTGGAAGAAATTAACAACTTGCAGAATGTTACGAACAGTTTGTTGTATTTTCTCTAACCAAGATGGGTTGCTCGAGTAGGTTGTATCTAACAAATAACAATATAATTAGTTCATAAAAAATTCCAAACTAATTACTAACTAAAAACAGCTAGAATTGAAGAACACAACATCAATAAAAAAAAAGTACAGGACATAGTTGCAAACCTGAAGAGTCTATTTCATCCTCAGGGTCAGACTTGTACGACAGACCAGGATCATGGTGAGTATCCTCTTCGTATGTCTCATCTATCTCTTCTTCTGAATCCACATCATCATACTTTCCATTTTCACCATCGTAAGTTCCAGTGTCACCATCAGTTTCTGAAGGATAGCCATCATATTCCTCGTCATGAGTGTCTAGTGGCATTTCTTCATTATCTTAGTGATCATTATCCTTTGTGGCATGAACTTCCTCAGTTGTCTTATCAGAACTTCCTGTCCAACGAGAAGCAACAAGTCTTCCCAGCTCTTCCTTTGACAAACCTTCAGTATTTTCAGATGCATCATTGCCCTATTGACACCATGAAGAGAAATAAGAAAGAGAGGCATCAATCATAATTCACTAAGACTTTTAAGTCTTTAGACATGTCAAATTTAAGATTCCAAAAACATTGAGAAACTTCAAGAAAATGTCTCAAACCTGAGAATATTTCCATCCCAAAAAGTAATGTATAAAAATAAACAATCTTAGAAGCAGATTTAACTTCTTTAAAATACCAGCAAAAAATCTAAAAACAGGAGCAGATTTAACATCGTATAACTACCAGAAAAAAATCTAAAAACATACCTTTGCAATACATTAAGATCTCTAATATATATTAAAATGCAAAATCCCAAGTTTTTTTCCCGTTATGGAAAAATTTAATACAAAACAACCTTCTCGCCAAAAATTCCATAGAGCTTTGACATTATTTTTTATTAAGCCCAACAACTGCATGCTATAAACATAACACTGGATATCAACTGAATAGGAAACATATCCATGGACAGAAAATTCACTAGAAATCAACTCTCTAAATAAACTAAATACTGAATCAAGCAATATGTTAGAACTTCCAAAGAAGAGCAAAAGCTTAAGCTAGAACAAATTCCAATCAGTATTATAAAAAGAGAAAGAAATATAGTTTTCACTCTCTTTTTCTTTCTATTGCTAGGAAACAAATTACCACTTTCACATCTTGATAATGAGGTGCCTTGCTTCCGGTATCATGAACAGTTTCACTCTTAACTGCAGAACCGTCCTTGCTTTTTGGCGAGACAGAGTCTTTCTCCTCCTGTGTTGCATGCTATATTAAGAAGGAATATCTTGTCAGTACAAGTGTCTGAACTATGATAGCACCACTAAAATGGAGACAACATATTACATTTGCAAATGCATAGTCATTTACCTGCTTCACTTCATTTACAGGTGATCCTTCAATTTTGGAAGTATCGCCTATTTCAGCATCAGTTACATGATCAGCATATTTCCCTGCCTTATCCTAAAAAGGCATAGGTTTTAAGAAACATTAGCCACACTCTTTTGAAGTTCTGACCACACCATTACTCTAAAGTCTAAGCCAAACTCAACTGAAGAATAGGTGGTGATTTTCAATGAACATTGTGCGTGTAGAGATTATCATCTTGTTCAATCAACAAGGATTAATAGAGTAATAGAAAAACATTTTCAAAAAGATTGAGAATACCATATTTGCTTTCCTATCCAATCACATTAGAATATAACAAATTCATTTTTTGAGGAACATTTAAGAACATTTTTAAAACACAAGCCAACAACTGTGCCTACAAAATTTCTGCAACATAATTTATCATATGGGTGTTAGAATATATCCCACATTGAAAAGATATAAGAATATAGAGTGAAATGAAAGTGAAGTAGATTAGGTGTTAATACAAGTCAATTAGTTTCGTGTAAGATTATATTTCCACCTTATTTTTATGGTCCCTGATGCACATTTGGTCCAATACTCTCAAGATCCAAGGAGTTTCTGCAATGGGTACACTATGGATAATAGTAGAAACTAAATCTTGAACCCTTTTTACCATGAAATCACAAACTTGACATGACTAATTTAGGCATGAAATCATGAACATGCTGCAAATCTGTTTAATTGCATGCAACATGACCATTACAGGAGGATGGGTCTACAAAAGAATGTAATTAATAATAGGCCACCAATTATCTTAGGATGTAAACATTAGTTACTTTTTCCCCTTTTGCGCGTTAAGTTTACATCTAACTGAATGGGTTTAGACAGCCAAGCCAATATTGCATCCAACAACTAACCAATAAGCTAAATTTGATTATTTCCAAACCATGACAAATGATTATTTAATTTTTCAGTGATTTTGCATCATTCTAGTAAAGTGCGTTGACATTATAAGCTCTAAATTCCCTTCTAGAATTAACTTCAGCACTAACTAGTTCAATTGTATTTTAGCCTTTAATTTCTCCGGTATTAGAGTTGCCTAAAGGCAGCCGGGTGCACGAATGCTCCCTCAATGAGCGGGGTCCGGAAAAGAGTCGGACTCATTAGAGTTACCTAACTCTAAAATTTTCAATGCTTCACTGGCTTCATCCATTTCACAATAGTGTACTGACCTTAGAACATTGCATTAGCCTGATTAATGTGTACACAGGAGGCATCCACTAAATCAAACTATCCATAAAAGGACCAGTACCACATTAACTTTTCTGTTGGAGCATGAATAGTATCTTCATGTCAATTTTGATAGAATATTCAAATTTTGATACTCTGAAACCATACTATAAAAACATATAGTAAAAGCTAGAAGTATTTAGGCAACCTCTACAAACAATATCAAAATCACAAATTGGAAGAGATCGCACATGAATATATTCAAATAAAGGTTGCCAAAACTCAAAAGTAAAAACATTAGACCTGATCCAAAGGTGAATCATCCAAAACACCAATTTTATCATCAACAACACTTTCCACAGGTTTGGCTTCAACATCATTCTTTTCCATCGTCAGTCCTTGCTGAGCTTCCTCTTCAACCCTCTTTTTCTCTGCGTTAGCTTTTTCTTCAGCTTCTTTTTTTTCTTTGTCTTCTTTTTCTTTCTGCAAGCGTTCTTTCTCTTCTGCCTTCTCTATCTGTTCTTTGCGGTCTACATGGATAGTTAAGTAGAATAGCATGCATTTAGCATTTAGCTTGATATAAACATGCACTAAACAAACACCTTTAAAAATTCATTTACATGTGCATATATATGTGCATGTATGTGTGTCTATGCCCATTAAGTTTTATTACGTTCACATCTTTATGCAATACATAACATAATTGGGAATTATTTCAATTTCAATTCAATTGCAATTAGTATGCGGGATTGGAATATGATCAGTAAATGCAAGTCAAGGTAGTGACTTACTGACTTGGAATGAACGCTGAAATAAATAATTAAACAGAAAAAAAAGTGTTTTAGATGGAAAAACATGGACCAAATACCTTTAAGTTGTCGAACTAGTCCTTTTAGTATGTTCTCCTCGTTTCGTAGCTTTGATAGTTCTGCCTCATCTTTAGCAATGGCTAGTTTGCCGTTCAACTTCCTGATTTCTCAAACCAACCCCCTCTTTATATGTCGCAATCTTTTTCCTCAACTTATCTCTAGCCACCTTTCCAGCATCCCAGCATGTATTATGGCATTTTACTTGCCCATCATATTCATCACTCCCATCACAGCAATCTGCATGATGAGCCAGTAAAAATTACAAAGTGAAAAGGTAAGGATATGCATCCTAGTTCTGCACCAAAATAAGGGAAAATAAAAAGAAGGGGTATGGGGCACAGCTGGGGGATACACCAAAAAGATTAAGATAAAATCCAGCCCTAAAGGAATGATTAAAATTGGGAAATCTCAATTACTTGCTTATCAGAATCAGGTTGTATCATCTATTTTTTTCCCTCATTCCCATTCAATATCCAATAGAAGATTATATTTGAAAGTTATCAGCTATATACTACACAACAGTAGTGTGTATACTTCTGCATGTGCTGGGCCCTTAAATGTCTTCATTCCCCTATAACTTCAACTTTTTAACCTAGTCCTGAAAAAGTGAAATGAATAACTAATAGCAGCTATATAAAACTCTGGGTTACATAATCAGGCACACTATGTTCAGATTTTGCTCACAGCAATCACAGAATAAAGGTACAACATATGCAACAATATAGCAGCCATGGTTATGAAGATTTGCCAGCAAAGAACAGCAAATTTCATCTAAAGGACTAGATTCATTATATATTACAAGTGTTGAAATCAGCCAAATAACAGAAATTCAATGAAAAATGGAATTAACTTTTTGGCTTCTAGCTTGGTGGCCTTTCTAACAAGCAAAAAGTAAAATATAGGCCAAATCCTTTTTGTTTCTCATGATCTTATCTACTTTAAAATCAAAAGTATGAGGAGATCACAAAAAGAGTGCCTAAAAACAAAGAAATAACTATAAATTCATTATCTTATTACTGAAGGTGCCAATATCAGAAGGTGCCAGTATCGCACTTACCACAGATTCCATCGTTGACTCTGGCAGAAAATAATGAAAGATGAATATGTCCTCGATTTCGACAATAGAATTTTCCATCTGGGCAAGCCGAGGTGCCTACAATTAATAAACAATACCAAATAAAGTGAAATGTTTTTGCAATGAAGGGAAAAGGAAATAAAATGGTCTTCTATTTCCAATATAATTAAGTAAGAAGATCAACGTAAGGACCATTCCACACAAGAAGAAACTAACTAAACTTTATATGCAGGAAAAGAGAAACCAAAAAGGCAAAGCACAGAAAGAAATGTTTTGATGGAGCGATTGATATAATGCAAAATACTTTATAGCTCCGATTGTTAACAAGATAATAAAACAAGCAAGAGATGATCCAACCCAATTGAAAAATGAAAACTATTATATCCAGTAGCTCAAGATGGCTCGAGGTAGAGGCGAAGCCAGACTTTTTATTGAAAGAGAACAAAATAAAAATATCATATATATATATATATATTAAAAATAATATAAATAATAATTATTTATTTATTTATTCATAAGCTAAAACGTAGTTTAAGACCCGCTAGAAGACTTGTCAAATCAAATTTAATATAATTCTTTTATGAACTATGATGTTCTTTATTATTACACATTTATTCTCGAAGGGATGGCACAAATAGTAATTCAACTATAATTTTTCTCTTGAAATATTTCTCAGTAACTTCAAAAAAAATAACAATAATAATTATATGATCAAATAAAATATTATTATTCATATATGTGTATATTCTCTTAAATTTACCTAATGAAACATCAAAAAAAAAAACAAAGAAAAAAATATTAAATCACAATTATAATCCATTAAAAAAATAAATCAAGCAAAAATCATTATATAATATTAAAAATTAGAAGTATAAATAATAAAATTTAAATAAAAGAGAAGAAAATAAAAATATATTAAAAAAAGATAAAAATTCTAACATTATATTTTTTTATCAATAAATTTATTCATTTATCATTTTTTTTCTGTCTTTAGAGAATTTTAATTATTTTTTAATTAGTTTTATATGTAGGATTTATTATTTTAACTTTTTATAGAAATTAAAGAATAGAGAGATATTTTAAAATTTTTAAGAGGATAATTAAGTATTTTTAAAATTTTAATAATATGTATACATATAAAAAATATTTCCAAAATAGAAGGGGCTGCCCCTTCTCTGAAAGCTGTAACTTCGCCCCTGGCTCGAGGAAATAACAACAAAATAAGCAAATATTAAGACCAACCTGGCTCATCAGTGCCATCAGGGCAATCACAGAAATCATCATTAAGCTGAGCTTTGGTGAAGTTCTTGGATCCATCTTTACATTTTATCGTCTCTGATGATATCTTGTAGTAATTCTGATCTGGGTATCCAAGAATTCCACCAAGCAGAAAAAAAAATATAGAGTTGGTAAGAAAATGGAAACAAAATTATCATAAAAACAGATAATTTGAGATTGATAAGTATATCACGTAAATGAATGACCTTGAGGAGAGATTCCAAGAAATGGGTGAGTAGAGATGGCTGATTTAGCAATTGAAGATATACAAAACACTCCAAACACAAGACCCAAAATTAACGTATCGACTTTCATTTTCTGCTAAATCAATTCGACAATTCACGGAAAATAAACAATCGATTGTCACATCTGATAGCTCTTCAATCTTCAGCACCTAATTTCTCAGCTACCCACTAAATTATTGCCCCAAGCCAAATAGAAAAACAAGGAAGGGAGGGAGTGAGTTATTCGCGAATCACGATTCGCGATACTGCGGAGAAAGTGAGTTAGCTGTTGGGCGTTAGCGGGCGTAAAACGACGTTGTTTCTTAGTTACACTTTTGTATTTCTTGGTTAGTTATTATATTAAAAATAAAGAAAAAAAAAGTATTGGATTAATTACACAAATAATCCATAATCTTCCATAACTTTTTCATAAAAATTCTTAAATTTTTTTTAACTTTTAATATTATATCAATTAAATCCTTAAACTTTAATTTATCAATTAAAAATCTTTTAACTTTTAATTTTATGCTAATTAAATTCATAAATCCTGTTTTTGACAACCAAAGGATAAAATGAGTTAATAAAATAATATATACGGAGAGCTTTTATTTAGATTTAATTTTTAAAAATCAACGTAGAGTTTTTAAATTCTAGATTATGATTTGAATTTGGAAAATCAAATTATAAATATTGAAAGATTGATGAAATAATGAGAAAGATAGTCAGATGAATTTGAATTATAATTAATAAATAATGAATATAATAATTTTTTTACCGTTATTCAATATATGTGATTTAAATTTTTTATTTTTTTATTTTTTATTTTTTATTCAAGTATTGCCAATGTGTTTGCCAATTCATTTTTTGATAACTAAAAACTGAATTTAATAATTTAACTAGTGCAATATTAAAAGTTTAAAAAAATTTAATGATTTAATTGGTACAATATTAAAAGTTTATGAATTTTTAATTAACAAATTGAATTTTATGAATTTTTATGGGAAAGTTGTAAAGGTTTAGGGACTATTTATGTAATTAATCCAAAATTATTTAATAGAAAACTTGATTATGTTTTCACCCATTTTACCAAAAAAAAAAAAAAAACTTTTATAATTATATAAAAATAAAGGTAAGTTAGATGTGAAATTGAATTTACTTTAATGAACGAAATGAGAGTAACATAAAAAAAATTTACTTTAAATTACTTTAAATTATTTTTCAGTTTAAATAACAGAAAGTGTAATTTAAATTTTAATATTACTTTTAATGAAGAAAATAATAGTTAGAATAGTTATTTTACTTACTTAAATAGCTGATTACTATATTTCCTTTTACTCTACTACTTCTTGCACTAAACAAGAGAAAGAAAAAGAAAATTGCATTTATTTTCTCATTCTTTATCTCAATTTACTCTCATCCAAACATAGGCCAGGGTATGTTCGTTTATATTCTAAGTTTTTATGGATTTCATATTTATCGAGTAAGGGCTAGCATCAGTGAAAGCACTCATAACTAGCAAACGAGATGCTCTATTTGCTTGCCTACAAGTCGAAGAAAAAAAAGATCATTAATATCCTTCCCAATCTCTAAACAAGCAAAAACTAATAAACTAAACTTAAATAAGTGAGTAGAATTGTCTAAAATGGCTCGGTAAGCCTCTAGGTTGTCTGCCTCTACTACTACATTGGAATAATGGTTCTCTTTAAGCCAATAAAGAACTTCCCTTATACATAGCAACTCAGCAATTCTCAGCTCATAAAAATCTTTCTAGGTTCACGAGTAAGCTTGAAGAAAATGACCTTGATGATCTCTTAGGATGGCACCCATACCCGATCGATTTTAGTGTTTAAAAATCACAGTGTCAACATTGCAGAGGAGCACACCAATTATGGACTCGTCGGTTCTGAACATAAGGATTATTTCGATGAGAAGGATTTACCAAGTCTAACCTTTTTCTCATATCCTTCAACTCTTTCCATATAGAAACGGCCTTATGGACTGTGGTGATAGCATCATGAAACCTTCTTTTCCAAAGCCATTTGTTCTTGCAAAACCATCAAATCCATAAAAGATATCATATTTGCCCTATTATTTCTAGATTATAATCGGAAAAGTGCCATACAAGAAAAGTCTTTATATTATTAAAATTGCTACGTATCCCTAATAACCTCCAGCATGCATCAACCCTACTGCATGAGATCAATGCATGATGGATTGTTTATGTTTAAAAGCAAAAAGGACAGCTCATATCTATATTGATCCCTCTACTTGTAAACGTAGCTTTTGTGGGAAGTATCTCATACACCATCCTCCATACAGTGTGTTTGATTTTAGAGGCAACATCCAAATTCCAAATTTTAGACCATAGATCACCCCGGTTGAAAAATAGTGGAACCGAATATAAGGAGATAGCAATGTGATAGCCACTTTTGACCGAGTAAATTCCATCTTTAGCATAGTGTCATATGAGTCTATCATCAAAGAGAAAATTATGCAATAGAATTTAGAGAATATGATTTGCATATGCTACTACGACTTCATTAAAAACACTTATATTCCAACTTCTTAATCGAGGATCAATTAGATCACTAATATGCATCTCTTCTCTACCTAATATCATGGGAGAGGAGACCATAAAATTAATAACACTAGAGATCAATGGGTCACACTAAGCATTAATAGCAGAGCCATCTCTAATTCTCAATTTAACACCTTTCTTCAAGACCTCTTGGGCACGCAATAAACTTCTCCAAACACAATTAGGATTATGAACCTCTCTAGCTTATAAAAAATCACACCTTCGAAAGTATTTTGCTTTGAGGATTTTTTAAGAAAGAGTATTTCCAATTTTCTTTTCACTACATAACTGATCCCATGAAAACCAACATAAGCGTTCACCTTGTCCCGTTCTTGAACCCCACCAAAAAGAATTAAACTTCTTTTAAAGGTCACCACAAACAGAGGAAAGAATTAGAAAAACTCTCATACAATATGTGGAAATTAATTGTACAGTCTTCTTCAACAACACTTCCTTACCATCTCTAAGGAAAGAGAAAATTTGCCTTTTCTTTTTTTTTTTTTCCCACCAGATATGGCAAGCCAATATACGTACTACAATTTAAAGGGATACTGATGCTCATGGTCTACTGAACTATATCCATTGTAGTATAATCCACATTATTGCTAAACAAAATGCCTGATTTTTGAAATTTTATGACCTGTCTCGATGCTATCTCATAACAATGAAGAATCCTTTTCACTTCCCTACTTGTTGTTGTTGTTGTTGTTGTTATTATTATTATTATTATTATTATAAATCTTATTTGATTCGCCCAAAATATATTTAAATTTTTATTCAAATAGAAGCAAAATTAACTTTATATTTAAACCATTATAGTATTTTTTTTCTATCAAAATTTTAAAAAATTTTGTTAGTACCATATTTTGAGAATCACATTCACTCCCCCATTAAAAAACAGATTAATTCACATTAAAATTAAGAACAATTGCAAATAAAAAATTATCTTATTCTATAATCCAACCATTTGAAAGTTATGTTATAACTAATAACAAAAAGGAAATCAATTTTTAAATATGAAGAGTGCAATTATTTTAAAGTTTGATATTTTTTAATTATATTAATAAGATATTTAATAAAATAACAATAGTTGAGATAATTAATAAATTTAAAAATGAAAAAGTGAAACTAATTTTTTAATATGAGAATCAAATTTATTATTTAATTTAAATATAGAAATATAATTTAATACTTTTATATTTTATTTAATGTAATTAAAATAAATTATATCCATCATTCTTTAAAAATATATTAATACATATTTTCGTTTCTCAAATTCATTTTAGAACTAGAAAAATACCTTCACTTCGTTTCAAAGTTTTTTTTTTATTTTTTAAAATTAGTTTTGAGAATATAAATAATTTTAAATCTATCTCATATCGACGTATAATCAAATATAATTCATAAAATAATGAAGTGATATACGATCCATTTTTAATATGACTTTAAATGGGTTATATAATTGATTGACATGCAATTTCACTATAACATATTTAACTAAGCGATGTAGTTTTGATGTAACTTAAAATTATATTATTTGCTTTAAGAAAATAAAAATAAGTATTATATATTTTATTGTAGTATTGTAATTATATTATTTGTATAATATATTATTATTTTATTAGAAATAATTTATTTAAATTTGTAATTATTTTATTAAAAATTTATTAATTTCATCAAATTACTAATTTATTTTTAATTACAAATTAACTTTTTTTTTCAAAAGACTATTTTTCATTTATCTTTGCATATTTTATGTTTAGAGTAAATGTGTCAATCTTTTATCATCATTTTATTCAATAAGTAATATGGTGCTTGATTGAGTATTTATCTTATAACACATATTTTTAAATATTGTTAAATTATATATAAGATTTTTTCTATTCTTTTGGGAATGATGAGACCCACCATTATCTTAAATATTAGTTATTTTAAAATTTTATTATATTTAATTTAAATGATACTAAATCATATTTAATATTAAAAAGACTCAAATTTAAGTTACGCTAAACTTAAATTTTGACAATTAATTTAAGAGTAAACTAAAACATATTAATCAATTTGCAATTTATATATATTATTAATCAAGCTTCAATTATTATATATTTTTTTAGATATGGCTATGATAAAATAAACAAATAATACGAAAATTAAATAAGCCATGTCTTAATATTAATTTGCAAAATTCAAAATCTAAAAAATTTAAAAGAATAGAATTAAAATATACAAATAAAAAAATTACAATAAACATAACAGAGAATGTAAAATGATTAAAAAATAAATATTTTAATAAAGAATGACGTGATAAAGAAGAAGGATATAAAAAGCAAGGATAAAATAGATATAAGAATCTCAAATCTACTTAAAGTTGTTTTTAAAAAATTTAAGTTAATTTTTAATATATGTTAAAATATTTTAAAAATTTTAGTAGATGTCTTTGTATAGATTTATTATAAATCAAATCATGAATATTAATTAAAAAAAACTATATTAGATTAATAAGAGCACTATAATAAAGTCAAAATTCAACTCTAATTATTATTAACTATTTAATATCTATTATATATATATATAGAGAGAGAGAGAGAGAGAGAGAGAGAATGGAAAAGAGAATATGAAATTTACCATACCTATACTCTACAGTGATTTCATTTTCACTCACTTTTAAATTATAAAATAGATAATAAAATCTCTTAATTTATAATATTTCGTATAATTTAGGTGGCACTGCATTAGCATTTAGCTATTATGAGGTATTTTTTCTTGTTTACACGTGTTGATGTTGTGCACCATATAACGTTGCATAAAGTCCCGCATCAACTTTTTTTAATCCTAATTTATCCAAATTTTTTATTATAGCTTGAGAATGATGAATGTAATTTTGCTCTAATTTTTTAATATAAAAAGGGAAATGTATAAATAAGCAGCCGGAGATGCTCTAAGCTACCGTAGATCAGTGATAAATTTTAGTTTTATGAAGAATATCTTGTTTTTTTTTTTTTCTTGGCTGCCTAAACGGCTAAAAACTAAAACAATCATTCATCTAAACCGGTGTGTCGTTTCATTCATTTTATAGCGAATAACAACTGTAGTTTTAGCGAACGACATAACAGCTGGAATAAGGGCAAGCCGTAAGCCGTTCTGTTTGAGAAAAAAAACGACTCGTTACACTCATAGATATTTTATAGCAATGCCCAGAGATATGTAAAAAGTTGAAATCACTGCCCACTTGTCACATCCTTCATCTTCTTCTATTGGGACATGCCCAACTGCGAGTTTTAGCTTCATACCCAATTTGAAGGCCAACAAGAAGGGGCAAATGTTGATGGTAATTTCGTCTCCTACTCCTCCTCGAAGCTCTTTTCGTACTTCTGCGTTTGTGATTGAGAAAGCAGCGGAGGATTCAACCAAGGGAAAAGAACTGATGCCCAAGATTGATAAAAGTGGAAGGTTTTGCAACCCCAGAGCCGCCCGGGAGCTCGCTCTGTATGTCCTCTTTCTGTTCTCTCTATTGATAGGGTAAAATGACTTCAGGGTTTTGGTTTTTTGGCCTCAAAATAACCAACTAACTTTGTGTGGAAGATCAATGAAGCATGTAATGTTAGATATTAAACTTGTATTTAGTTACAAAATTAAATTAGTATTGAATTAATGGTGAGTTAGTAGTGAGTTATACGTAACTTAGAAAGAATTAAATCAAATTAAGTTAAAAGTACATTTAATTTTATATTTAATTCAAGTAGTAAGTTTCATTTATGAAACTAGTACAAAAGGATGTATAGGAAGCTCATTTTTGTCAAGTAAGAGTTCAATAAACAAAACACATTTGGATTCTCTTCTTTCTTCCTTCTTTTATGTAAATTTAGTGGGCGTCCATCCACTTTCAACGAAGTGGCATCAGAGCTTGCTTGAGTTTAAAAATGGCATTAAAGTGAGTCTCTCTTTCTTTTCAATATCCACAACTCAACAAAATCAATTATGAAAATTAGTCAATTAGAATGAAGGTCATTCTTGGTTCTCAAGGAGTGTGGGAAGCAGTTGACAAATGTTTTGAAGAACTTCAAAATGAGAAAACGCTAAATTAAGTTTAAAAAAGATGCGTTGGAGAAGAAGAGAATTCAAATGTGTTTTGTTTATTGAAGTCTTCAAGTTGCTTGATACAATTAAACTTACTACATATCCTTTTATACTAGTTTCAAAAATGAAACTTACTATTTGAATTAAATATATAAATAAATGAATTTTTAACTTAATTAACTCATTACTAACTCACCATTAATTCAATACTAATTTAATTTTGTAACTTAATTTAAGTTTAATATCTAACACCCCCATGAACTTGAACTTCATAATTCCGAGTTTCATTCTCAATTGCTGGAAACTGTCATATTTCAATAGTTACATGAAAATGTCAGCAATTTGATTATTTGTTCTCCCTTACTCAAACTCAGCCTTTTTTCTTCTCGATGCATTCTTAGATGAAGCGATATCTCGAGTTTGAATATGTTGCAGCTACATTTTTCACATGTCATGCTATTTGATTATGGAGATTGCTAAAAGAATTATACTTGAAGCCAAATGAACTAACCAAAATCGTGATTGATAATAAATCTGGCCAAGCCCTAGCAAGAGATACAGTATTTTATGATCAAAGCAAACATGTTGACATGTGGTATTACTTCATCTGATAATGCATCTAGAATAAATAAGTTGAGTTGGAGTATGTGAGAACCAATAATCAAATCGGTGAAATTTTCACGAAGCTGTTGAAGTATGACAGTTTTCAACAATTGAGAATGAAGCTTGGAGTTATGAGAAGTTGAAGGTTAGAGGGGGTGTTAAATATTTACAAAGTTAAAAATTAATGTTGAGTTAGTAGCGAGTTATATGTATGTTAGAAAGAATTAAATCAAATTAAGTTAAAAGTTTATTTAGTTTTATATTTAATTCAAGTAGTAAGTTTCATTTATGAAAATAGTATAAAAGCATGTGTAGTAAGCTCATTTGTATCAAGCAGCTTGAAAAGTTCAATAAACAAAACACATTTGAATTCTTTTCTTTCTTCCTTCTTTTGTGAGTGTGTAAATTTAGAGAATGCCCATCCACATCTTACATGTAATGCGTAACATTTCAAGTAATTTCATTCAGTTATTTTATCAAAAAGTGAAGCACAATTCTTCTTTACTTGTCTGCTTCAATAATTTTTTGAGAAAGTTAATTATTGTTGCTGTTATCCTTTGCTTCCCTTTATTTTCCATCAAATTCCTTGCGACCTTTTGAGAGCCCTGACAATTTTTTTAGATTCTATTTTACTCAATCTCTGATAATTTTACTTTAAGGGTTTGGTTGCAACTTGCAAGATTGACTATATATGCAGCATGTTTGGAAGGGTCTGATCCAATTCGGCTTTTTGAAAAACGGATGAATGCAAGAAAAGGTAATATCCTTATTCTTAACAAAAAAAAAAACTATAAATAATTATTTAGTCAACAGTACTTTTGAGCAACCTAGTTATCTAATTGGCTTCTTTTCAATTCCTACGTTCAGAACCTGGTTATGAATTTGACAAGGCATCATTGGTAAAATATAATCATATGAGCTTTGGAGGACCTCCTGTCACTACTGAGACAATTGAAGAAGCTGACAAGCTTCTGCATAGTGATGAAAAAGAGTCCGCAGTTGGTAATCATGCTCTTGACCTTAACTTCATATTGGTTATTCAAGTTGCTAAAGCTGTTTATTCTCCCATATGGGCTGGTTTATATGCTTCTAGCTCAATGTTCATTGCTTTTTACGATGTCTCCAGGTCATTTTACCACATCTAATTACTGCAACTGCATCTATTTGTTTGTACCGATATGACATCTATCATCCACATGCAGAATCAACACATTCTTCTTCACTAATGAATGTTTCTTTAGGATAGCAACAATCACCAATCACCATGTACTGATGCATTCAAATGAGATCACCTATTTGTAGAATTTCACTCCAAATACCCTGTATGTTCATGCAGCTCTGAGTCTCTGATAGCTTTAGCAACACTTTCACTATCTTATTATATCTAGATGCTGCAATATGATGCTTTCTACCCTAATGAAATCCAGTAGGTCATTTCTGCATACAATCTGGATAGATATTGTTTGTGCAAGTTGTTTACCATGCTGATTATGGTTGGATAGGCATGTTTTGGGACATCAACTGACATCAACTGTACTTGAAACAAGCAGTCAAGCATAGCTTGATGGGCAATTAAATAGAAATAATTCTGGAGAACCAGAGCAAGTTGGGTTGTATTGGTACCTATAGTGGGTGCACCAAGATCCTTCATTTGAAGTTAACTATAGATTTATGTTTAGTTTCTACATAATGGACTTGACTTTGATTCCATATGCTATAATTTTTTTTTATTTTCATATAAGCTCAATTCCCATTTTCTACTTCTTTAATGCCATTGTCCATCTTGTTCTTTTGTATTTCAGAGGAAGAAGTCCTTTCAGCTCCTCCAAAGCTGGTGTACAGCAAATTACTTTTGCGGTAAACTCCTTTGCTATAAGTTAATTATGGAACTATATATATATATATAACTGGATTAAAATGTCTTTCTGATGATTGCTGGCAGTTTCACAGGGAAACTTCTAATAGCGGTTGTAGATAAGTGGGACAGCCATGCCCTTATTATAGACAAAGTTGCCCCGCCTAATTGGAAGGTTTGAATGCTTGTTTTGTAATACAAATTCCTTATTTTCAAGTTCATTTTAGCTGTTTTCTTCTGGTTGATTCATCGGTATTTTTGCGGTTGCATTTTGATAGGATTTTAAATTCAAGGTTTTGTATTTAAGTCAAATTGTACAAGTAACAGGTCTTGCAAGGGGAAAAAGGATGCTTTAACCAAATATTTAGAGCAGTTCAAGAAAAAGAAAACTTATATGCCAAATCTGAATCCTTACCCATTGAAAAGCAACTTGAATGAAACAAGGATTTTTATGCCAGCTTGTTGATTTCTATGTATGCATCTAAAGGATGAGCTATTTTTGTCCTTTGATGATCAGTATGGTTTAAATTTGTGCTTGCAACTGCTATCCCCTTACTTATTGTATGTCTAATCAATTACAACGTTGCATCAAGCACAGAGAAAAACTGTATAGGTTAGAGAGACGGTAACAAGAATGATGTCTCATGCGGTCAATCTTGGTAGGTTGAATGCCAACTAGAACCATTTTGAATAATATCTGTGGAAATTGCTTCAAGCATTCCTCCATGTAGCTGAACTTGAGAGTCTTACATTGTTCAATTTTACATTCATTCATGCTTGTCAGCTTCCGAGTTTGGCTGCAGCTAGGAATTTATCATTTCCAAAGTTACATGAAAATTTCTTAAACTGTATTCGAAGTTGTGAACATCTGACATGCTCACTGTTGTTGTACATCAGAATGAGCCCGCAGGCAGGATTTTGGAATTTTGTATCCTCCACTTGGCAATGTCTGAGATTGCAGTTCTTGGAACACGGCACCAGATTGTCATTAATGAGGTTGCTTTATCTCTTGCCATGATCATTATTCTTTTGTGCGTGGCTTACATTATGAATTTCCTAATTGTACATCTCAATCCCAACCTGATTCCATTTACTCATGTTTGGATATTTATGAAGGCTATTGACCTTGCTAAACGGTTCTGTGACGGGGTGTCTTAGAACTTTTTTGAAGGATCTGTCAGGAAGCACTGCTGTTCAGGCTTCAGATGCTGATCAGAAGGCAGAAGCATGAAGTGCAAAAGAGTAAAAGGCCTTTTTGTTTGCTCTGATTGCCAGATCTCCCTCTAGAGAAACCTGAATTTGAGCATTGTCCAGCTGATTTTGCGTTGAAAGAAAATTTTAAGAGCTACTTTATTATGTCTTGATTGCGAGTTTCCATGAAGTCGTGACAGATTGTCATTGTTTGCTTCATGTCCAAACTCCAAAGGTCCAAACCAGATTGTCATTGTTAGTAACAGGCAATAGAGCAGAATGTTGTATTATATGTATCTGCATATACTGCTTCAACAACCACCACTGAAACTGAAATGTGGACTGAGATTTTTACAAGGTACAAACAATTTTTTGTTTTTTTATTTCTATGGTTTCTTTCTAGCAATATGCACTGTACAGTACAGTTAGGAAAAATGACGTACTTTGTGATTCTTGGCTTTTGCTTAACAGTGTTTTAAGGCCTAAATATTGATGCAGAAATGCAAAATTTTTTTTAGCCAAGATGCTATAGAGGTGAACGATGAGGCTGTAACCTGTAATCATCAATTCCATTCATCACGATCACAGATTATTGAGTCAGCCAACTAGAAATAGCAAGATACTTGCCTAAACAAGTAAATCTCCACATCGAATTCTCAAACTTTTATTTATTTATTTATTGATATTGAGATTTTTTTTTCTATAATAATCAGTGAGAAATTATATAATACCATAATATGTAAATTAAAAAATGTTAAAAATATTATTTGACATATAAAAATTGAAAAATTAAAGGATAGATAAGTGGAATTTTAATTTTTTTTTTATAACTTCAATACTTTTCATAATTAAAAAATGTATGAATTTTTTAATATTTCTAAATTGAAACTACAAATTTTTTCATCAATTTTTTACTTTTATCAATAAAAAGCCCCAGTATTGAAAAAATAATAAAAGTTGGAAGACTGGATACGTACAAATAAAACTTTAGAAAATCAATAAAAATCATAGAATTAGTTGTTCCAAATTTTTATAATTAAATTCTAATTGAAAATTCCAAGCAAATGGGTTTCAGGTTTTGCAGCAGTGGGTTGGGTAAAAGCAGATCTATAATCATGGGCCCAAATTTACTTGTAACTCTAAAGAAACCCAGGCCATCTCTACAATATCTAGGGTTTCCTTCCTCTCGCTCCATTCCCGACTCTCTCTATATAACTGAGCTCCATTATCAGCATCACAGTGGCTACAGGCTGGTGACGGGTGTGAAAGAAATACAGAGAATTTCTCCAATATTTTTTAAAATTATCTCTATCTCTGCAGTTAGGGTGATAGCCGAAATTGGTTTTTTGCAAATTTCAATTACTTAGAAGCCTAATATTGCAATTCTTTGGTCAGATCCAGAAATGGAGAGTTGGATCAGGGAACCTATCGTTGGGCAAAAGTAATGGTTTGTTTTCAATATATACATGAAATTTCAGGTTTTATGTATACTCTGCCTTTAGCTCCGATTTTCCCCGCTTTTTTTTGGGAATTATCGGTGACAAGGTAGATACATTATTTTATTTTTCTTAATTTATTATTTAATTATCTATAATAATTATTATTACTAATAGTGTATGATGATGATTGTGGATGATGAAGAAAATCAGACGGATTCCCACTGATTTTGCTAAATATGATTTCAATAATCAGCTACTTCTGACACTTAATCATCATCATACTTCACTTTTATTAATCCTTAATTTGATTTATTTTTTTTATCGGAAAAATTAGTTTAGTAATTTGTTTCAAATATTATTTTATTTAGGCCTTTGATGTAACAAAAAATATTTGCTACTCTTGATAGGATTCTAGGGAAATCTCCAGTTGATGATTCTCATCTACCAAGATCTCTGAGGCCTTTGTGTTCTAATGGGATTAATTATTAGAAAATTATTTAATAGAAATTAATTTTTAAGTTATTTAAATTAATTTGACTTTTTGTTTTTATTTTTACTTTTGTTTTTACTTATTTCGTGTAAAAGATAAATTTATCTGAAAGAATTATAATTTTTATTCTTTTTAAGTAAAAGGGGAAACCAAATTTATATTCAGTTTCTTTCGATTCCTGCTGCTCTGATAAAAATCAGGATTTATGGTTTTGAACTGACCTGAACTTGATTTGTTGTAATCATTCTTCACTTGTTGAGAAAGGATGTGCCCATGAGAGGGAAAAATGTTAAAATATCACTTGAACTATTTTCCAATTCTCATAAAAAGTTATTTTTTGTTTTTTAAATTAAATATGCTTTTCAACCTTTATGGCATGTCAGACAATTCTGTATTTGATTGAAAATAAAATTTTATGGTGAATTTAGTTAAAAAAAATTATATGGTCAATTACTTATTTTTAAATGCTAGCTTCAAAAATGAATTGTATTCTACTGGGTGAAAAGGAAAGAAAAAGTTTACTATAAAAAATTACTAAATGTACACTAGTTTCTGTCTCCGCCAGGCAATAAGTTATATTACACACTTATTATCAGTTTAATCAAAAAGGATTGTGGCAAGCATAAGAGTCATTGAATGTATTAAGCATATCTATCAGGTTTGTTAAAGCTCATAGAATTAACAATGTATTGCTTATTGCATCCCATCTAGTGGGTGTTAAGCTAGCTTATAAACGAATTTGAATATCTTTATCAACCAAGTTTATAAATTATATATATTCTATATAATTAGATCAAAGAGAATTAAATATATGAAAATATATGACCCAATTGCCAATATATTCTTAAATAAGAAAAGCTTATATAAGTGTGAGCAAGAATAAAAAAATTGGATCAATTTGATGAATGAATATCTATGAAGAGGATTACTTTGTGTTCTCAACCATATGAGTATGAGGATGACAATCTACATAGATTATAGTTAAGTGATCATACTATAATTTTCTTTAAGTGTTTGTCTAAAAAGTCTAATATAACTAGTAATGCAAGTTTTAAAGAGAGAAAATACACATCGATCACAGTTAAAAAACATAAATAAAGAAATGAAATAACATAAATAATAAGACGGGAAATAATTAAAATAATTACATATGGATTAGATTACCTACATCATGAACAAATCCATTAGTAAAACTATTCAATAAAAAAGGCTAAATAATATCACCATCACATGATATAAAAATATATTTTAGGCAATTAAAGTATGAAAATAAAGATCAAAACAATTTATTATGATGAACAAAACAAGATATCATGCATAAACAAGAGTTTAATTTGAATTTTACCCGTTAGGCTTATCAATTTGTAGAGTCGGTTTGGACAAAATTTTTTCTTAAAAAAATAAAATGGAAGAAAAGAAATCTCAAAATGGATCGAACAACCTTGTAGATGATTAACTTTGGCGAAAATGGAGGATTAGATCTTGAATTTAGATTTGGATGGTGGATTTAGATTTATTCCCTCAAACTTGGTCAAAATCAAGGGAGGGTAATGGAAAATATTTTGGAAAGCTTGAAGGGACCTTTGAGCAACTTTTCTGGGATGGATTAGAAAGAAGAAAATGAGAGAAGTATAGCTGCTAAGAGCTTTATGATGCTTGTGTATGATAGTTGGTGAAGAAAATGAAAGATATTTATAAAGAAAAATGGGAAGAGAGGATTAATGTTAGGTTTCAAAAGCTCATATTATCCCTAACCAAAGGATTTGGGTGAGGGATAGGATTGGAGATCCTTTAGGACGAGATTGCATTTGAAATTTGAATTGAAGCTGATCAAGTGGCACCCTTCTGCCAAAGACGGTCACGCGATGATCATGGACTATTGCGTAGTATTTCTTGATAGATGGAATTAGGACGGTTTTGAATGATCCGCACGGTTTTTTTTTTTTAATTTACTTAGTTACTTCAGGTTTTAGATAGAAAAAAGGATTTTAGCCAAGCCCACTGGTCTAATCTAAACCAAACTCATTTGTTCTAATATCTATCTAATAGTCCAAAATAAATTCAAACCATACCACAGGTGTGAAAAGGCGCCTACACCCAAGATTTCGAGTCATGCTCGCAATATTTTTTATCAGGTCATAAAATATCCCTTGAGTTCAAAGCTCAATTTCACATCTCAAAGAGAGCTATTTACTTAGTTAGTGTATCATTTAGAGAAATCTTTTAATTTCGAGACAGTTTTAGTTTTTGATATTATAAAATCCATGCAAGTTTGAAAAATCAAGTCTTATATTCTCACTTGGGAAATAAAATCAAATTTTTAAGAAAATTATTTAATATGTTACTTTTTAAAAAAAAAACATCGTATAATTTTTTAAATATTTATTTTATTTTTTAAGAAATATATTATATTATATGTATATTATATTATATATATTTTAATACGTCAAATTAAAAATGAATATTTTTAAAATTAAAAATTTTTAAATTTTAAAAAATAAGTAAATTTTTGTACAAGGTAGAAGGCACTAAAACACTTAGGAGATGGGGTTGGGGCAGGCCCGGCAGGGAATATTTGGACCGTCCAGGCATTCATATCCAATCCATATTATTATCCATTGCCAAATATAAGATATAAATATGAAAAAAGCCATACCAATAGAGTGTTTGGCTTAACTTAATTTGTGAGCAGGGCACTAAATAAAATAATTTATTCAAATTTAATTTTGGTTTTTACTTAACAAAAATTAATTTAAACTTAAACTCGAGCTGCTTATTTATTAAATAAGTCAAATTTAAACTTAAAAATATTCAACTCGTTAACTAGCTCATTTAAAAAATTATAAATTAAACACACAAGCTAGCTCATTTATTATATTGGTATTAAAAATTTATAATTCAATTTATATCTTAAATTATGTATCTGAAATTTTTTAATTAATTTAATTTATATAATTTATTTTTATATATTATATCGATAAATAAATTAATATATAGTAAATAATTTTAATATCACATCATAATTCAATTCAATAAATTTTATTTAAAACTTTTTTTATGTATTATTTTTTAAAATTATAAATATTAATACTTATATAATAATAATGAAATTTATGTTAATATAATATTTATTAGTAAAAAAATTATTAAAAGTTTTAGAATAACAAACTTACTATTTTGAAAGAATAAATTGTATCATATAATCTTTTTATTTTTATTTATATAATATTAATTACAAAAATAGATAACTATTTAATTAATAATATTCTAAGAACAAGAGGAGTTAACATATATATATATATAGTATAATGTATAAGTAATACAAATAATTTAATAACTCAGTAATTTATAATAGAATAAAAATTATATTAATATTTTATTTTATTTTTATTAATATATAATTGTATTATTTATCTTTCATAAAATATTAATTTTAATATTTATGCTTTGAAAATATATAAGTTATTATTTGTTTTGATGAAATTTGAGAGAAAAAAGTAAAAAAAAAATATTACTTTTCTCAATTTCTATCGTTTAAATGCTTAATTGAGAAGAAAAATATAATTTTTCTATAGAAATAATTTTTCTCAAATGGTCTAACAAAATTTTTCACTTAAGTAGTGGAAAAAAAATAAAAATTAAGGAGAGAAAAATATATAGTTATATGAAATACTATTTATATTCTTATTTTATTTTGATTGAATCACGTTTTAAAACTCATTAAAAGACAACGATAAAATTATAAAAATATATTTTATAGATTTATTTATTTATTTAAATTATGAAGAAAAATCACATTTTTCTAATTATTTAATTAAGACTATCAAAGATATTAAAAGAAATTATTTTTTTTATTTTCTTTTCTATCCATTCCTTTTATTAAAATAAATTTAATTTTATTTATGCAAATTAATAAAAAATGAAAAAAGTTTATTATGTGAGTTCAAACTTGATTAAATGATATATAAATTTAATTGATACAAGCTCGAGCTCTATTTAAATTTAAATTTAAATTTGACTATTTTATGTCTAGCTAAATTTGAGTTTTTTAAAATTCGGCTCGACTCAATTACAACCATATTTACAAAATCAATTTAACTAAATAATTTACTATATTATTTTATATTTAATTTTATAAATATTATTGATAATATTATATTATATTTATTTAATTATTTTAATAATAAATATACTTATAAATTATTTTTTATATTAAATTAATAAATTTATTTCTTATTTTATAAGAATTAAAAAAATAATTATTTTTATTGTAAATATAATTCACATATCATTATTCTATTATATATTTAATATATAAAAAATATTTAATAAATAATATTAAAAAAATATTGCAAAGTTTTAATATGCTAATTAATTTATTAAGATGATAAATTTGCTATAATTTTTTTTTTTAGCAGTAAAGCTATAATATAATGGTTGAGACAAATTGGAAAAAAAAAAAAAAAAGAGATGATCAAATTAAGAGAGAGAGAGAATGTATTTTACTATTTGCCACCAAAGACATTACTGTTTACAGGCACTTGCTATGAGCTAACCCAAACACCTTCTAAGCGATAGGTAACAGAGCAAAAGATCGAAGCTCGAAATCGGAAGGAAAATGTCGCCTTTTTGGAAACCAGGCACCGAGAAGCCCCGCCTCCTCGACGACGAAGAAGGCGGCGTACTTTTCTTCTCCTCTTCTCTCTCCTCTTCATCCGGGTACAAATCCGAGCTCTTCTTTGTGTTTATACGTTTAAATAAACTATTGTTTATACTTGCTTTTTATTGTGTCTCTATATTTGTTTGTTCTAGATATGGATATGCAAGTATTGAAAAGCAGAGGCAGCGATTGCCAGTGTACAAGTACAGAACGGCAATTCTTCATTTGGTGGAGACTCACGCCACTACCATTATTGTTGGCGAAACTGGTAGCGGCAAAACCACCCAGATTCCTCAGGTTCTTTTAGTTTTTATGGGCTTTTAATTGTTCTATTACGTTCAGAATTCATGGAAAGAATGCTGATAATGTTTATTTTTGTTATTTAATGTTTCTTCCTGTTGTTAATCAAATTAAGCCATGTATGCTGTTTTGTTTATTTATTTAGAAGATGGCGCGTTATAATTTTTAATTGCTAATTGGATGCCAGAGAGGGCTACAAGCTTACAACTTTTTATTTGCACCGAGTTATTTCTTTCTATGTATTATTTTTGTATTCTTTTGGGTCTGTAAAAGCTCTTAATCTTCAATATAGATGTTGTTTAGGTCTTTTGGGACCTCTTTGGTGACCATTTACATAATTGTAAATTATTGCATGCTTTAATTACAGTACCTTAAAGAAGCAGGTTGGGCTGATGGTGGACGTGTCATAGCTTGTACCCAACCAAGACGACTGGCAGTCCAGGTGCTGTTTCTAAGCTTGAACTGCTGTTTTGAATCCATGCCTGTTTTCATTTTTTTGCCCCTGTATATGTTTATACATGTGAATCGCATTTATTTACTTGAGCTGTCAGGAAATTGTGATTCTTAATTTGGAATGGCTTGTACATAAATATTATAAGTTCCATACTGAACGATGAAAACTCCAATGTTTGGGAATATTTACGGAAATGACATATGATTTTCCAATTGCCTTTAAAATTCCATTCTTGAAAGAAAAATGTTATGCTATATCTTCCATCATGCTTTCTGAAGATGTCCATAACACAAACAACAAAGGTAGTTTTTCCACCTTTGTTGAAAAATGATAACTCCTCTCTCATATGAAAAACATTGAGCATCTGCAAATCATTTAATAGATCTCAACATCCTAGTTTTTCTATGTTATTTTAATTTACTACAATTTATAGTCTCTTACAAGTTATAGTTGTTTGTGATGCTTAGGCAGTTGCTTCAAGGGTGGCTGAAGAAATGGGGGTCAAGCTTGGAGAGGAAGTTGGCTACACAATTCGATTTGAAGATCTTACAAATTCAGTGAGACAGCTTGTTTCCTTAATAATCTCGAGTTTTTATCCTCTGTAAAAAATAGTATCTCTTACATTTAGTCACGATGAACATAGATGCTATCTCATGCATGGGTATTATATATTGTCAAATTTGACACCAGGCGTATAGAAATTGGCTATCTTTGCATTTTCATTCAACTCTTTATTGTTCTGCATTATGAATGCTTAAAGCTATCTCATGCATTGGTATTATATACTGTCAAATTTGACATCAGGCATATAGAAATGGACTATCTTTGCAATTTCATTCAACTCTTTGTTGTTCTGCATTATAAAAAAAAGGGCAGCCTGGTGCACAAACGCTCTCGCTATGTGCTGGGTCCGGGGAAGGGTCGGACCCATTGGGTCGTTGTTCTGCATTATGAATGCTTAAAATTATCCTCTTTTGGCAGTGCAGGATCAAACCAGGATAAAATTTCTCACCGACGGGGTTTTGCTTAGAGAAATTATGGATGATCCACTATTGACCAAATATAGGTACTAGTTATTATTCTAGAGAAAATTTTGTATTGCCACTTTCTTTTGGTATTTCATTTCTCTATTTACTTCCAGCATGCTCCTTTTGTAATGGAAACTCGTAATTTCTATAGCCTACTTATTGAAACTGCTGCTAATGAATGACATACAGCCTGCATGTTGGTGATGATCCTTGAAATGCAAATGGAATGGCCTTAATTATTATCATTAGGCAAAGCTAAATTGTTCAACTAATTAATTGGTGAAGATGCATTGATTGGCATTCTCAAGTATTTGTTCATCCATGAATTGACAAGTAGTCTTCTTCTTCATTTTTAATAGCTTTGGGTTACCTTTTGCATTTTAATTGATATCCATAACCATTTTTTTCCTCCTCCTGCCATAATCTTTTCCTCAATTTAACAATCCAGTGTCATAATGGTAGATGAGGCTCATGAAAGGTCTATTTCTACTGACATTTTACTGGGTCTCCTAAAAAAGGTAAAAAGTTTTGATGTTCATGACTTATTAAAATGTTTAATAAATTGAATTGTCTAACTTTGTTGGGGTTGCTCTTCTTTAACCTTTTTAATTTTAAAATTCTGAAATTTCAGATCCAGCGGCATCAACCTGAGCTGCGCTTGATTATCTCACCTGCGACAATTGATGCTAAATCTATGTCTGCTTTTTTCCAGGTGAGGTACCTTCAAAGAGTTTGCTTAAAGTAGGATACTTTGTTTTATTTCTACAGTGCTTGTAATTTTAGCATACTTTTAATCCAGAAGTTCTATGTAAGAAAATTGTAATTTGGTGTTAGGTTCACATTGAATGAAATGGCCTATGTATTTCAAAACAATTGCTGTCCTCTAGAATTGGAAAATTTCTTCTGCAAATTTCCATTGATAAACTATAATTTGTTTAACTATCGTAAATTTAAAAATTTCACAGGTTTTATAGGAGTGGGCAAGGTATTATGTTTGATTGCAAAAACAAGATAATCTCTAGGGAACGAACTCATTTCTTGTAATTTTGCAAAAGACTACTGGTCAAATCATTTACAATTTAATAGTGATTTGGGATAGAATCCTAATAGATTCTGTGATTTTAAAACTATTAAACTCCTTGCATTGCATTTATTATGTCAGGTTCCTATCAGCTTTGAACTCTTTCTCCTTCTAGAGTAATACCATTGGCTAGGGTATTTCCAAACATTAAAATTTGCTTGTCCTATCTGCTTGTATAGTTGTATCTCAAGAGTTTTTTTATTATATATATATTTTTTCTTCCTTTCTTTTGGCTATCATCGAGCTTTTTTTTTTCCTTTAAGAATTTCACTGTTATAAACAAGTAATGATTGAACTTGATTATAGATTGTGATGTTTTGTATTTGTCGTAACCAGCAAAAGGCGTTGAGAACTTGAAGCAGATGAGCTTGGTCCAAGAAAGGAGCCTGCAATTTTATCAGTTGAGGTATTGTGCATTGGCAATATGTTGCAGTTATATTTGATTTGTTGCTGGAAGCCCATTTCTATGCTTTCATAGCAGAAATTATTTACAGATGATCTTTTTCTTTAAACAGATCTTGTAAAATAAAGGTCTCATTTTGTTTTGTTCATGAATGTCCAGGGTAGAGGGTTTAATGTACAAGTTCATTATGTTGTGGATTCGGTTGCAGACTATGTTCAGGCTGCTGTTTCTACAGTATTGCCAACTCATGATCAGGTAATTTGAGGCTTACAATATGATCAAGTTCCTTAGTCTCAATGTGGACTTTCCACCTTACTTATAACTATGGACTTTCCATGGCAATCAACTATTTACACGTAGTAATGCATTTATTTGGTAAATAAACTGGACAAGTCACTTGAACAGGAAACTAGAAAAATCACACCACAGGCTCATAAAAGTTCATTAACCATAGAAGAATATGTCTGGTTTAAATAAATGTTACACAGATTAACATAAGAGTATCCTTAAAAATTTTGATTTAGATGTTGCAACTAAACAACTCAACAGACAAGGCCTGCCACTGTTTATAAGAGTCTTTTCATGGACCATGAAACTGTAATGAACTTTACATACTATTATAAGTAGTATCAATAGCTACTTTGTCTCTTCACCTTAACCTAATTACCTGTGTCAAATACAGATACTCATATATGGGTGCCACATTTATACTTCAATTAAAATATCTACTAACGTTTGGAAAATTACTTTTAAACTAGTAAAGGCTTACAGAAAAGAATGCTGTGCTAATTATTTGGATAGTTGATGCATGTTATTATTTACTACCATCAGTAAGAATTTCAAGCTTTCTGGTGTCAGGATGGCAGACGTGTCTTTTGATTATTGGATAATGAAAATTCAATGGCTGTAATATCTGTTATTTATTTATTTTGCTCTAGGAATCTGCAGGTGATATTCTGGTGTTTCTTACCGGTCAAGATGATATAGATGCTGCTGTTAAGTTGCTTACTGAAGAAGCTCAAGCCAATGAAAAGACTGCAGGTGGAAAACACGTGCCATAAATTTTGGGCTTGCACTGTTCTGCATATAATCATCTAAAATTAGTTGCAACTTGCAAAACTGTGTGCATGTATAAGCATGAAAGTGGGTGTTTACAAGTTTGTGAAGCAGGACATGCTTGTTCCGAAGGGCAGAAAAAAATATTCTATTATGTGCATCTGCATGATGCCTATGTAGTTCTGTTTTCGAAGGATGACTTGCTAGACCACTCCATTTCTCCTTTATGTTATTAGATGACCAGCAATTCCATCCTGCTCTTCACTAGCACTGCGTTTAATTCAACTAACAGTAAGAACAGCTGTTTATCCTTGAGACAGTTTTTTTTTTACATTAACATATGGCTTAGACATTATCATATGATTAAACTCTCCATTTTCAGGATTGATTGTTCTGCCTTTATACTCAGGCCTCTCGCGTGTGGAGCAGGTCAGTGATGTATCTTTTGGTGTTTGTTAATACTTATCTGATACAAAAATGAGTCCATTTCTAATCCATTAACCATGCCTTTTTTCTTCTTTGTAGGATTTGGTGTTTTCTCCCACTCCTAGGGGGAAGAGGAAAGTAGTGATATCTACCAATATTATTGAAACATCATTGACTTTGGAGGTAGCTTTCATCAACTCAAAAATAAATTTCACAAAATCTTTTTGATTTGCATGATAGGCTGGCACCATCATTTACCCTTGTTCCTCTGATTTCTGCAGGGCATTGTCTATGTTGTTGATGGTGGGTTCTCAAAACAGCGGTTCTACAATCCGGTATTTTGTTGGCACTCTGTCATGTTTAAATTTATAGGTGTTAGTTTGGTTAGGCCAGTATAGGTTTTAGAATTTTTTTCTCAGCGCATAGTTGTCTCCTAATTGTGTGATTTTGCATCGGGATATTTATGATGGATAATATGCTATTAATATTTATCCAACTACGGAAGTTGCACTCCTATTGAATGGAAATTGTATATTAATTTTTCTCCTGATATTATGGTTTCTATTGACTACCTTTAATCCTCAATCAACATGTGATGCTTTATCCTTTCTTCCTCATCTTCCACCCCTCAAATTTTCTTTTGTTTTCGTTTTTTCTTTTCTTTTCTTAAGTTATGGAGGCTTCCTTAGACTATGGAAACAGAATTGAAGGAAGTGGTTTGGGTAAAGGCTTTTTGGAGGATGAGTTTGCTTTATGAGAAATATGTCTATAAACCACAATGACTCATTCTATGTTGTTTTGAAGTTATAACTAAAATATTCTTACCCTTTTGTGTCTGCATCTTTGTCTAATTAATTTGTTTATTACTTTTGCTTACTCTGCTGTAGATCTCAGATATTGAAAATCTAGTAGTAGCACCAATATCCAAGGCATCTGCTAGACAAAGGGCTGGTTGGGCTGGACGACTTTGACCTGGGAAGTGTTACAGGTGTCTGATTATGGATGTTTTATAATATTGTGCTAAAAATTTGTGTAAACTTATGGGGTCATTTGTTATTGTTATGGATCTTATCACTCTAGGGCTCAAACATATTATCACAATTGAACTCTAATTGTGATATTGATTTTAAAATTAACTCATGCACTGAAGTATCTAGTTCCTGAGTGGATCTTCAACCCTACAACTGCTGTTTTCTTGTGCTATGTCTCTACCTCTGGCTAGCATTCTTTATAGATAGAGATATGATTTTCTGTAAAAGGATGTATTTGAATGTCCTTATAGTTTGTAGAACACAAATAAAAAAGCCTAAGCTATTGGATTAAGAGACCCATTGCCCATATGAATATAATATGTCAATTCTGAGGCTCTGGTGTTACCAACAGGGTATTATCCATTGTAATATCCCTGTTCACATGTAGGATAAATGGTATAAATAGAATGTAATCTAGTTGGGTCACTAGTCAGTCCGAAAGAATGAACTTCTCTAAAAGAATAAACCTACCGGTCAATTGGATGCATATTAAAGTATCAAACAGTACTTTCATACCTCATGAGAGCATACAAAAACTAAGCAGTTGGATGGAGAGATTGACATTTGCCACGAATAGAGGTGATGAACATTCCATTCTTTAGAATGAATGGAATGATCCGAATATTCTTTTTTCTTGCAACTTCATGCTTCTTAAACCTGCATTTTCTTTTGGCCCATTATGCATATTCTATGGATCTCTTATGGTATGGAAAGTCTTTTCTGTCTTGATGAGAAATCCTCCCTTAGTCAGTTAGTCCCTTGATTTTATGCATTTGAATTACATAATTGGAGGCATATTAAAGTATCAAAGAGCACTTTCATACCTCATGAGAGCATACAAAAACTAATCAGTTGGATAGAGAGATTGACATTCACTGTGGATAGAGGTGATGAACATTCCACTCTTTAAATTTAATGGAGTGATCCCAATATTCTTTTCTTGCAACTTCATGCTTCTTGAACCTAACATTAAGTATTTGCATTTTTTTTGACCCATTATGCATATTCTATGGATCTCTTATGGTATGGACCTACTTAGCAAGTTGATAATTGAATTACATAATCAAAGCCTTTTCTGTCTCTTAATGAGAAATCCTCACTTAATCCCTTGATTTTATGCATTTGTTACACATTTTGCCGAATCACCAGGGTTTCTATAAGAGCTTACAAATGTGATAGGTTTTACTTTGGGTTCTTTTTTATTTTACCTGTCATTGTTGCCTTCAAATGTTCTGGATCAGGTTCCTTATGTGCACCTGACAAGCCCATTGGTCTCAACTAATTATAACATATTTATCTCATGCAACCAGGCTATACATCGAAGAGTACCTTCTTAATGAAATGCCTGTCCAAGGGATCCCTGAGATACAGAGGTCAAACCTTGTTGCCTCTGTGATTCAGGTAGCATTTTTGTTGCATTTCAAATAGTTTTCCATGCAAAATTAATTATTACTATTATTTATTGTTTTTAGCCTTTTCATATGGAAGCGGCTTATATATTACAGGTCATGTCCCATTGCATTGCAGGAACTATTTCTCTTTCTGTGCTGTAGATACTAATTACTTTGTTCTGTTACTGCAGTTAAAAGCCTTGGGCATCGACAATATATTAGGCTTTGATTGGCCAGCATCTCCAAGTCCTGAAGCAATGATTAGAGCACTTGAAGTCCTTTATTCTTTAGGAATTCTTGATGATGATGCCAAACTTACTTCACCAGTTGGGTTTCAAGTAGCAGAGATTCCATTAGTATGTCACAGCTGCCTATTATTATTAACAAGTATACTAAGTTTAATCTTCTTATTGCTGTTCATGTTACTGTTTTCCTGCAGGGATTAGTAATCAATTTTCTTTTCAAGTGAAATGTGGAGTAGTTAAATGTATAATTTTTAATTTAATGTCGGTGATTATATAGGTAATAGTAAAATTGATGAGAAAAATGGGGGAAATTGGGAAAGCCTTGTGTCTTAATATACTGTCTCTTGCAGTTCATGTTTGCCTATATGGCTATTCATAAATAAATTTACCTACAGAGTTCTTCACACTACTCCATTTATTCCTTAAGAAAATAAGATAATTTTTTTTGAACATTTAGTGAATATGTCAGCATCTCCTTTTGTTTTTTGAGTCCAGTGCAGGTATATTTCTGTCATAAATTGAATATCTAAAATTACACTTGCTTACATCTGTCCCTTGAGGAGCGCTGATCATGAAATTAGATATCTGGCGCCCCATATATGGCACAAAAATGGGCTTCAGGTGTTTACATGCATACGCCTCCAATGATTGCATGTCCTATGTTGTTGGGAACAACTTTTTTTTTTTTACCAACACATCCAGACACATTCTTTGTATACATCTAATTTCTTCCCTTTCCTCTGAAAGAAACAAATTTGTGCTTCTCTCCTATTTCTGTACAACTTTCCATTGTTAAATTTGAATTTTTTTTTTTAGTTAGTTGCTGTTTTTCACTCTGCACAACGTTACCCTTTTTGTGTAATCAAGGTATACCTGTTCTGCTGTTCATTATGATTGTTGATCATGAGATTTTTTTTTTTTTTTTTTTGCTGTATTCATATTTATTTGCCTGCTTGCCTTCTAATTTCTTATGGTTAAGTTTATGAGAGATATCTTGATTTGAATGTTTTGCAGGATCCAATGATCTCAAAAATGATATTATCTTCCAACCAACTTGGATGTTCAGAGGAGATCATTACCATTGCTGCCGTTCTCTCCATTCAGGTCATGCCTTTCCTTATTATGTAGACGGTAGTTAATTTCTCATTTTTATTGCTGTGAATTCAATAGTTAGTGAATGACCGTTTTAGGAAATTGATTTCAAATCGATGAAAGATAGCTAGTAAAAATTGGAAATGTAGTTCAGTGAAGGATTTCTATCAACAGATTGTAACTAGAATGTTAAACTTTGATTTTAGTTGACATTTGCAATATCTTTTGCAGTCTATTTGGGTTTCTACTAGATCACAGAAGGAACTAGATGAAGCCAAGTTGATATTTGCAGCTGCTGAGGTATTTTACATTATTGGCATCTTTTGTTTTTATGAATTCAGTGAAGATTTAGCAGCGCTTGTATGGATCTGTCCTTGATTCTATGTACTATCCATTGTTAATTATATAGTTCTGACACTTGGTTGCTCATTTTTCTCCTATTGACTGTGCTGATGCCTCAGTCTTGAAAAGAATCTTTATCATGCATCAGTCTTAAAAAGAATCTTTATCATGCCTTGGTCTTAAGAAGAATCTTTTTCATGCCCCATTGATTCTTTTTTTTATTGGATTGTTGCGACTACAGTTTCTGATATCTTGCTTGATCAACTTTATTCCATTTTCTGTGGCATTTGTAGCTGCATTTCATTGATAGTTGGAGTATGTTGCTTTTTGCGCTTGATAATTTTATTTGATATTCACTGAATATATTATATCCGTGTCTTTGATTTTAATCTTATTAAAAAAAAAGAAACTAAATAATTCTAATATTTTATCCTTTATTTCATTGTATAGATATGTTTTGCTTAGTTCAATACTTTTTGTCATTTTGTTTAATTTCTCCATACCTTGCAGGGCGACCATGTTACATTCTTAAATGTATACGAAGGGTTTCATCAATCTGAAAAATCTTTGTAGTGGTGTTATAAGAACTTTGTGAATTACCATGCCATGGTGTGTATATTTTCTTAGTTGCTGTAGACTTTAGACGTCAAATTTTCACTCTGCTTTTTCTTGGATTTTATGAAAAACTCTTGCTGGCTGTAGTTTTATTTCTTCAAGGTCTGTTCATTGGTGCATCCCATTAATGTACATTTATATAATTTTATTTATTTTGCAGAAAAAAGTAATTGAAATTAGAGAACAGCTCAAAAGAATAGCACTCAGGATAGGCATATTCTTAAAATCATGTGAAAGAGATATGCTGGTAAGTGGTTGCAATTCAGTGTTTTACTTCTGTGCTGTTTGTTGGATGCAATGATGTTTATCCTTAGCAGGAACATGCAACTCTCGTGTACTTGAAGAATAAATATGGATCTTAATTATAAGTGGCTTTCTACTTGCTGAGTTCATTTGGAATGCATGAAATATTTCTTTTAAAGTCCATATCGCAGTAGACTTGTTAATGGAACACAATGATAAGTAATTAGTTATGCTACTTGTGCTAACTCTTGTTTCTCCCTATAAATAATGCTACAGGTTGTAAGAAAGGCTGTAGCTGCTGGGTTTTTTGCTAATGCATGTCGTTTAGAAGTGAGTTCAATGCTGACCATGTTTTCTTTTAAAAGTATAAATACTACTACAAGATTTTCCTTTCTAAAAGAAACATTCAATATATATGATGTTTTTAGGCGTTCAGCCATAATGGAATGTACAAGACTGTCAGAGGTTCTCAAGAAGTTTATATTCATCCGCCATTTGTGTTATTCAGGTTTGCAGACTGGATTTTGATTGTTTGATAATTAATTGTGCATTAAAACGTTTTTAGAATTTATATGGGCTTCTCTGATATGCTTAGGGTCATAAATTTTTTGTTACCCCAAGAATTTAGGGCTTGTATTTTTTCAATTATGTCTTCTGAGATCCTCACCTTGTCTTGACATTTCTTAATTACAGAAAATAGATGTGATAGCTTGAAGTGAGAAAAGGACCTGTACTTGAATATTTGTGCTATACCGAGTCTAGTATGTACATGTGCATTTATGTTATGACAATATGTGATGCACAGTGGTTTTTCATTTCTATCCTATAGCGCTGGGCAGCAACAGTAAACTGTGAATACACATACATGGTCATTTAGGTCTTGATCCTCTTCTCATTTTCAAATCTACCCTACTTGCCTTGCCTTGCCCAATGGGTCCGACCCTTCTCCGGACACCGCTCATTGCGGGAGCATTTGTGCACCAGGCTGCCCTTATATCTCACCATTTTAACTTCTATGCTCTGTTTGGTGTGTCCTTTTATTATGTAGTATACCATTCTTTTCTACTGCTATTTTACTAAACAACATGCTTTCAAGTCTATTGTAACCTCGAAAACATATGCTTCTTCCTGAGTAAATCCAAAATGGGTTATATACAAGGGCGGAGGCAGGTGGGGGCTGATGACCCCCCCTGCCGGCTGCCGGACGTGTATTTGTAAGGGGGCTTTTCTACCAGCCGAAGCAACGAAGGTGGAGGCTCAGCGCCTCAGCCTCCCCTTCTCCTCTTCAGCCCCCCTATCTCTGAGCAGCTGGCTCCGCCACTGGTTATATATCATTCTCTTGTCTCGATGGACCATCAATACATGCGCAATGTAATGACTATTGATCCTTCTTGGCTAACAGAGGCTGCCCCGCATTTTTTCCAGCGCCAAATATCAGATCCCATTGGTCATTGACTGCTCAATTGTTTATTAAATTGATATGAACATAAACTTGTGTACATTAATGATGTTTTTTGTACGATTATTTATTTTCGTTATTTTATATAAAAAAACCCTTATTTTAAATGTTTTTGCCTATTATGTTCCCTCCAGTTCCCATATGTATTGTTTAATTGCTCAGTATTTGATTTTAGCCTATTGTGGAAAGTTAGCTATAAAGCGTTTTCTAGTCTAGAAAAGTCCTTTGAGATAAAGCTGGGGAATGGCATCTCATGCTTAATTTCAAACGTTGTTGTTTTAGCGGTACTAACATGCCTCGTTGAATTTAACTACAGTTTTTGAGCTAAAAAGAATTGAGAAACACAGATAGGCCAGTGGCCCAAACCTTCACAAAAGCAAAGTAACTTTGAATTCAAAAAATTTTTCATTGACATTATTCACAAAACTATTTAAAAAAATAAATTTTATTTCAAAAGTAATAAAAAAAATAAAAATATTTATATTTTTAAAAAAATTAAAATAAATTTTCAAAATTACTTTATCGTTCACTAGAAATTTTTTTAAAAATATCTCCTTTTAATATAATAACATTTTACTTTAATTTTCTCTTTTTTTTAATACTTCACTATCAAAAAAAAAATTATAATAAAATAATAAAAATTAAGATTTTAAATTATATTTTCAACATATAAAAATTATTAATTTTTATAAAAAAAATTTAATTTTAATTACAAAAAAATAATACTCATAAAAAAGTAAAAAATGCAAAATATATAAAAATATATTTTTAAAACAAAATTTATATATTATATATAAATAGTTAAAAAATATTAATTTTATTTTGTAAATGTAACGTAAGTATTTGGTAAATATTCTATACGTTTGGTAGATTTTATAGATATTATGTGTATATTATATATTTATTTATATATATTGTATATATTTTATATAGATATTATATGGATATTATTTGAATATAAAATTAAAAATAAAGTAAAAAAAATTGATAAAAATATTTGTTTAGTAGATGTTTGGTAAAAAAATTCTACTAAAATAATTTTTTGATAAAAATAATTTTTTAAGATAATATTCTCAATATCCATATAGTAAAAAAAACATATATATAATATATGCATAACATATATAAAAATACACATATAATAAATAATAATATATATATAATATATACCAAATATCTATTATGTTTATCAAATAAAAATTAACGTCTAAAGAAGTAAAAATAAAAAAAAATAACTTGTGTTTTATAAAAATAAAAAAATAGTAATTATGACTAAACATAGTAAAATCGAATGATAAACGATTCAATATTATTTAAATAGATCAAAAATTTAAATTTTAAACTTATAATTTTATATATATAATTTTTTTTTACCGAAAGTTTCATCCACTATTACTAAATTTTCAATGCGAATTAAATTTAAATTAATTATGATAAAATTTTATACATGAAATGGACATAAAAAAAAATTAATAATTATAAACGTAATAAGTGATGTCACACGCACACGTCGACATGTAGAACGTAAGACGGCGTTATCATTTATTATTACCATTTGTTGTTATTAATATTATATTTTATCAAATATTTGTTGTTATTATTCCTCCTTACAAAGGGTTATCACATTTGTATTATTTGAATAATCGTTCACTATTTTTTTTACAATTTTTTTTATTTTTATGAAAAATATTTTAATAATTTATAATAAATTCATAATAAATTTATAAAATATTCATAATAATTTATATAAATTCATAATCTCATAATAATTTTATAATAAAATCATCATAAATTCATAATAAATTATATAAATATAATATTTTGATAATTAATTATTAATTTTTATAAATTTTAACATATTCTTAAAAATATAATAAATTTAAAATTTTTTATGTTTTTAATATTTTTATAAAAATGTCAAATAAAAATACTTTTACTATCTCAAACTTGTATGCTCATTTCTCATTTTATAAAAATAAAAAAATAATTAATTTTATTATAAATATGAATTTATATATATATATTTTTATTAATATTAGATATATTTAATAAATAATATTAAATAAAAATATTATAAAAATTTAATATTTTAATTTATTTATTAAAATAGAAAATTAGTTATTTTTAAGATGAATAAAAAAATTAAATCTATCGATTTAAAATAAGAGGGTCTTTTTTTTTTTGTGGTTTTAATCATTTTAAAAAGTTTAAATATTGCCATATCCAACGTCAACCTCATTATGAAAACTGATATTTGCATCATCTAAAATAAAAATCAACGTATGCATATTGTATACAATAATAAAATATGAAAAAAAGGACACATCCATTAATAATTTTAATTATTTAAAAAAATTGGTAAAAAAAGCTAATTCTATCTTCAAAAGTATTAATTGATAACCACAATCATACCATCACTTTGTAAACAACTTCCACAAATAATTATTTTTTTATTAAGATATTTTTTTTCTTTGCTTCTAATGTTTTTAATTTTTCTCTTGTAAAAAAAATCTCTTATTTTTTTATAATAAAAAATTATATTCATAGTGTTTGAATTTTTTAAAATTTTATTATTTTAATATCTAAATTTTTATTAAAAAAATAATTTAATTATTATAATCTACCAAAATATAATAAATCAGTAAAAAAAATACTAAAATAACTAAATTATTTCTATCAATAAAATTTAAGATATTCAAATAAATAAAAAATATATATTAAAACAATAAAAATAATAAAAGGCAAACACCATTAACAGATTTTTTTTTCTTTTTTCGTATCACTGTATCACTTTTTCCCTAATAATTTTCATTTCATGCAAATTAAGCGCCCCACAAGTCGTTTCAATGCTCCCAAAACGACAACACATGCATTTAATTAATTTCACGAAACTTATATTAATTTTTTACTAATATATGTGGCATTTATTGTAGCTGGGGCAAATAATTGGCAGAGTGATCTCTCGACTCCAGTCGTATTCAGTTCGAAAAAATCATCTCTCGTCTTATTAGAGATTTTTTTTGAGCGCGACGCCTTATTGGATACTATAAGCGTATTAGAATTTGCCACACTGATTGAATTTACACTGAATTTTTTTTTTATTTTTATTTTTTAATTTTAATTTAATTTTCGGTGTAAATTGACTTCCTAAATAAGCAAACCAGAACTTTACGGTTAAATAAATTGTAATTCATATTGCTAAATCATCTTGATGAAATCAAATATTTAGGCTTTCTTTAAAAATAACTGGTAGAATAATATAATATTATATAATATGATATAATATAATATTAAAAATAATATTTATCATGTATAATTAAGTAAAAATATTTTTATTTAATTTGATGACATTTTAACTATTTTAATATATTATGGAGATGAAATATTATTTATTATCTTATTATATGGTTGGCTTTAAAGAATAAACTGGCTACAAAGAATAAGCTGTTTAGGTGAAAGATTACGGATGATGATGTTCATGTGTTGTGTAATAATGATTCAGAAACAGTGGGGCATCTCTTTTTTGAATGTCAGTTTAGTAGGAAAATTTGAGAGAGTATTTTACAGAAATGTGATATTAGAAGACCTACTCTGAAATGGCAACGTGAGGTAAGCTGATTTATAAGGAAAGCTACTGCTAAAAGATTCATGGTAAAGGTACGTAGATTGGTTTTTCTAGCTACTGTGTAGTAGATTTGGATTGAGATAAATGGTTTGATTTTCAAAAGTATTAATGCTGATAGTAAAAGAGTGGAGAGAAGAATCGTTAGCTTTGTTAAGTATAGTTTATTCGGTATAAAGGAGTGTGATAAGTTGTCTGTTTTTTAAAACAAGTGGATGAGTTTATAGTATGTGTGGATTTACAGTTGTACAGTGACTGTTGTATTTATTGATTCTTTGACAATAAAATCATATTATTGACAAAAAAAAATTTATTATTTATTATCATATATTTGATATTTAAAAATTTTAATTTAATTATTTTTAAAAAATAAAATTATAAATCATGGTCAACCATTAAATTCGTGTTTGAGATTACTCTAAAAAAATTATATCATAAAGAGTGAAAATCAAAATAAACAAAATTTAAACCATACCATATCACATAAAACCATAGCAAATCATCAAATAAATATGGTCTTACTCCTACTTCTACATGCAATTTTCTTAGTAATGCAATTTTACTATACAATTATGATAGAGCAACTTAAAATAAAATTTATCTATAGCATACATATTTACTAAATTTACAATACATTTTAAAATTTATTTAGTATTTACTAAATTTATAATCTATATCATACATTCAAAATACATATTATATCAATACGATCTCATATTTTTAAAATTTTTTGTCCAAATTAATTTGGTATAAATTTCTGAAGCAATCAGGAGTTACAGTCAATTAACTTTCTTAAAATATGGTGCATGGATTATATAATATTTAACACATAAATAAACCACAAGAAGATATTAATTCATGAGAATATATAGATCTCAATAACCTCAAATGTGAAAAGATTATCCTTCAGCTTGTAGAAAAAACCTAGTATAAGCATATTTAACGAAGGAAAAAAAATAGCTTATGTCGTTATATAAGTTTGCAAGCAAATACTTAAGTAGTAGCTTATTTGTATTATAACAACATCAAACAACCCAACAGCTATCTACGAGTGTTAACAATAAACAAGCTACTATACTATAATCAAATCACAATATAAATTATTCTACATAATAATCAATATCTAATATGATATATTCTTTAATACTTCAATGAAACTTAAAATATAATATAATATATACTTCAACCAAACCACACTTTGTCACGACTTAAATTTTAAAAATATGTGATCGGCACTAAAAAATATATATATAACTTTTAAAATTTATAATCAGCCTAATAATTTATTTCTTAAAAAAAAATAAATTGTGACATCAATTACTATTTTAAATGAGGCCTATAAATATACTAATTATGCGTGATTAATATATATCATCATCATCATCATATATCAATTAACAATCACTTTTAATCAAATAACAGAATTAAACAAATAAATAAATATGGAAAAAACAATCATATGGAGTTTTAAAATATTAGTTAAGTCCGCAAATAAAATGGGAACACAACATCAGTAACATCATTAATTATAAAGTTCGAAAGTCTTTATAAATGACAGCATGCTGCAAATTTTCCACTTCGTTAATTAATTACTTATTATTTTATTATAATTAGCAAGAAGGTTTACTACTGATCAATATCATGAATCCTTTACACATGCATGACTAACCATTTTACAGACGAAGTTATACTTCAAATCCATTTTATTTCAATTTATTTATTTAATTTGCTGAAATCAAATCTATTTGTTATACACAGTCATTTAGTTAGTTTACTAGGAAAATAAAAAGTTTTATCCCCATAGAACATAATTCTGCACACTATCTAGCTAACTGAAATTCATGATCTGCTTTGCTGCTATATATATTATTGTATAAAATTTCAATACAAGAGAATAATTAAATCAAATGAAACTTACCGGTGGAAAATTTTTTACACTAAAAGCCCTCAAACTTTTAATTGCTATATAATTCCCAATAAAAATAAAAAATCTTAACTAAATCATCTTAGTTCATCCTTGTCTTCCCATAAAACTTAATTGCTATTCATCATATATATATATATATATATATATATATTACAACTATCTTTGAGCTATCACCTTCAAAGCTAATTCAAAATGCAAAAGTAATTAGTTTTAAGTTTTTTCTCTATCAAACTATTGTTTGTCTATTTAACCATATGATATATAATGTAATTTATAAATGAATTTAAAATGGAATTTTATTTATAAATGAAATCATTAGATTAAAAAATGAAAGTGAAAACGGGCCAAGCTTTCTTCTTTTTTCCCAAAAAAAAAAATATAGTGCCACATGGCATCTTCCATACAAAGCTGCAGATAAAGTTTTGTCCTATCGTTTTCTGTTTTATTCAAAGGAACTATGCAATAATGGACAGGACAAGGGAATCGCAATCCATGAGAATAAGTCAACTCCAAAAATTCGTCCCAATTTAAATTAGAGGCTGCAACATGCCTGTACAAATCCGAAATCGCTAGTAATCCCAGGTCATGATTGACTTCTGTGCCGGTCAATGTCCAGTGTGTTTATTTAAGCTCAACTCGAGCTAAATTTTGAAACCAAGCAAAACCCAGTTTTCACCATTTTCTTTCCTTCTTTTTTTACACATCAATGGCACATCTGCAAATTCTGGCTCTCATTACTCCGCTTGTGGCAACAAACGTACATAGCCGGAGTATTAGATTAAGATCTGATGAAGCTTATTTACCTGCCAGATCAGTAGTCGATTTTGTTGAGAATCTGGGCCTTAGGAGCCATTAGTTAATTCATCAATTAGTTAAATTCATTTATTATTAATTGGACTTATAATAAATTGGGCTCACCTTATAATCAAATTGACTTAAGCCTATTTGTAGGGATCCCCCTCCTTATTATAAGTCTTTCAATTCTTTTATTTTTAATCAATGTGAGATTACCCCACAACCTTTTACACTCCCCTCTCAAGTGGCAATTCGGCTACTTGACAAGTATCGACGGCCCAACCCGGGTCCGTTAGGGTACAGTAACTCGACCTTCATACTTCGGGTTCGGATCCCAGCTCGACAGAGAGCTGATACCATGTTGAGAATCTGGGCCTTAAGAGCCATTAGTTAATTCATCAATTAGTCAAATTCATTTATTATTAATTGGGCTTATAATAAGTTGGGCTCACCTTATAATCAAATTGACTTAAGCCTATTTGTAGGGATCCCCCTCCTTATTATAAGCCTTTTAATTCTTTTATTTTTAATCAATGTGGGATTACCCCACAACTTTTTACAGATTTTGATCACCTTGAACTTAACTCTTCGATTCTGGTCCCAAAAGCCATTAATTCCACAGAACGTACTTGTACTCATTACTACCGGTTCTTGCTATGTGCCACTAATATTTCAGACTATATCTTTCAAATTCTAATTCCCGAGTACAGCGATAGAATTAAAAATTTACTGAGAAGAAATTAAAATTTATACAAGAAAAAAATATATACGAGTTTATAATAAAATTAAATATTTAATATTATAGTGTCATTAGTTCAATAATTAATTTATGCTATTAAATTGACTACGACTAAAAGACGATAACTATATCCTACGAGTCTGTATTTTTAAAAACGTTACATAACAGTCTCATTTTTAAATATCTCCCTCCATATAAAAAATTAAGCAGCCGATCAAAAAATCATCTCCCATCTTATTGCGTAAATCCGTTTTGATAATGTTCATTGCTGGAAAAGCACTTTCGACAATAGCAGTTGCAACAGGTAAGATTAAAGCTAACTTGATAAGCAGATACATCAAAGAAAATATAGTGCCATGACTTGTCTCAACCATTTTCTAAGCAAGAGCTTCAATATCATCAAGATCAGAGAAAGCTATATTTCTTCTTACATCAGCAATATAGGTCTCAAGTTGATCTTCAAGTATCATCCGATCGGTGATGGAGAAATCATATTGATATAGTTCAGCGAGACGAAGTAATTTGAATAGCTGAAAGTTGAAAAATGAGTTCATAGGAGAAAGACAAGCAATGCATAAAAATAATTATGTGCTTAATTCTGTAAAATAATTTTTTATTTCTTGAGTAATGAAATTAATAACCTATAATTGAACGAAAAATAATTAGGATATATTATAATAAATAGTTAAGTATATTATTAATTAAAAAATAGTACCTGATAAAATATTTCAGATATATTATAATAAATAGTTAAGTATATTATTAATTAAAAAAATAGTACCTGACAAAATATTTTTATTTAAAAGTGGTGATAATAAGTAATTAGAGTACTGACACGCTTAGATCTTAGATAACCTGCATTATCTTCCATATTAGGCACTGTAACATTATTATGTATATAAAAATCATTAACAACTTCCAATAATTTATCTCATCCATCCTCCTTAAAACTTTGCAATGCTTGTTTAACAGTTGCAATAAAATGAATTGCATTAACAATATTTTGATCATTTCTTTGTAAGGCTTAAGATAAATTCATAACTTCTTATTTTATCAAGTAAACTCACAACTGTCCCTCGATTTTTAAAATAAAAACTATCCTCAAAAATATTCTCAAGAATCTTTTTAACAGGTGACCACAAAGAGAGAAGATGCACAATTATTTTATAATGAGAACCCCAACACGTGTTACTTATTCGAGCTAAATTTATTTCTTGATACAAGTCTCTTTCAGTTTGAATATCACCACTATTTAGACGTTGAACTACTTTGTCATGCTATTTTTGACGGAGAGCATCCCTCCTTTTACATGAAACTCCAACAATATTCGCAATCATTGCAACATAATCAAAAAAATTACTCACAAATCTATTGTTCCTTACTACTGCAACAAGTACTAATTGGAGCTAATGAGGGAAGCAATGAATGTACCATGCTGAAGAATTTTCATTTAAAATTATGGTATTTAACCCATTGAATTCACCTCGCGTATTAGAAGTCCCATCATAACCTTGACCTCTAACTCTATTTAATAATAACTCATGTTTCACTAAGAAATCATCAAGTACACTTTTTAAAGATAAAACAGATGTGTCACCTACATGTACAACTTCAACTAATTGCCCCACCACTTGTAACTTGTTAACATATCTCAATACAATAATCATTTGCTCCTTTACAGAATTATCTCAAGACTTATCAATTAATATAGAGTAAAAGTCATCTCTAACATCCTTAATAATAGTTAGTGTTGTCTCTATAGCACAAGCGCTAACTATTTATTTTTGGATACGTGGAGAAGAAAGCTGATTATTTTCAGGAGCATTTAAATTAACTACATTCCCAAAATTAATATTACGTTCATTGTACCAATTAAGAAGTTTAAAAAAATTACCCCGCCTAAGTGACCTTTCTGACTCATCATGTCCTCGAAAAGTTAATCCATTAGCTAAAAGAAAACTTATACAGTCAATAATTACTGTCAAATGTGTCCGATAATGCCTCTCTTGCTCTTGGTTGTGAGAAGATAATACATGAGACATACTTTATCTTTAATTTTTGAAACCAACATATAGTATTCTAACATTATTGTATGGGCTTCTGGGACCGTCAACATATTCATTAAATCTCTTCATGACTTTTTTTCAATTGCGAAATCCGATTTCTGTGAAGACATTATCCTTCCGTTTAGAACCTATATTCGAACTAAAAAGATAACACTAGAAATAAATGTCACATCTTTAAAAATATTATATTCCAACTGCTCAAATTTAGAGTACTAACTCTCTTTAAAACTCCTCATTATTTTTTCAAATTCTGTTTGGAGAAAATTATGATCACGTGGTTGGCAAGGTTCTTTAGTTAGATATTGTCTTCTAACATTATCCCTAATCTCTACATTAAAATCATCAATAGATTTACGTAGTGCCAGGTCACCCACAATATCATCAAAACTAACATCCGGACACTCTATTTTATCATTAATTTCTCCTCAATTGCATGACTACTTAATATAGAGATTGGTATTGGAATCGGAATATTTGAGGATTCATCATATTCATTCTGTATTTTCTTAATCTTGATCACAAATTTATCTATATCTATTCAATTTAGAATTAATTTAACATAATTTACATTCAGTATTTTAGACACTAGCAAAATATTAAATTACATTTTATGTTTAAAACCTAATAACAATTCACAAAACACTAACAAAACTAAATAATCACAATATATATTTATCTATATTCAAATTACCAATTTTTACCTAAAACCAAATAATCACATATTCACAAAATAAAAGTAAATTCAATTAATTCAACATAATTAATAAATTATATTCTATATTTAAAAACCAATTGAATAAATTATATTCTATATATATAAATAAAATCTCTAATTTTTTTACCTAAAATAGCAATTATAACAAACTCGCAAAACACAATAAAATTAAATAATTCAACTAATTAATAAACTATATTCTGCATTTAAAATCCAATATATAATCTATTTTTTATTTGAAAAATATAATCTCTAATTTTTTACTTAAAAAAATTATCAACATCTCTAATTTTTTACCTAAAATATCAATTATCATAAATTCACAAAATACATTAAAATTAATTAATTCAATTAATTAATAAATTACATTCTATATTTAAAACCCAATATATAATATTGTTTATATTTAAAAATTAAAATTTCCAATTTTAATAACCTAAAATTAAATCTAATAATCACAAAAAAATTAACAAACTAACTAATAAAATTAAAAAAAATTAAAAAAATATTAAAAATTTGAACTCTGCTCTCTGGTCGGTGCTCTGGACGGCTCGCTGCTCAATCCTCCTCCCTTGCTCTCCTCTGCCTCTGCGTGCCGTGCAACTCATGCTCCTATGGTCTCTGCCTCTGCCTCTGCCTTTTCAGTTTTTCCTTCGCTTGGGCTAGCAGCGCTTCACGCTGTAGGCCCTTTACTTATTTTTTGAATCTGTATTAAGTGAAATGGACCGTTTCTCTTAATGAAATTAAAAAAAAAAAAATTAAGCCCCTGACTGAAATGATCCCGTTTCAGCCAAAGGCAAAATATTAATTACAGGTATGAGAGGTTGTCTTCAATATCTCACGTCTGCGGCCTATCTCTGCAACACGATCAGTGTTGAAGTTAAACCAAGCGACGAGAGGGGAGCCCTCCTGTTTTCTCTGCAACACGACCGAGCCCTTCTATATCAGCACTCGCTTTCGCCGGAGAGGAGGGGTCGTCAGTCCCCACCCGTCCCTCCTATGTCCGCTGCTGCTTGAGTACTTGCTTCTTGTTGATGACAAAATTTTAACATCAGGCAGACAGCAAATCTTTAGCATCCTTGGCGTTGATATATATGGTGCTACTATATTTCGCATTCTACAAGCACTACTCACAATAGTGCTAGTTCTTGGTACACTTTCTGTTTGTTTTGTTTGCTTTTTCCTGTTATTTAGGCTTTTACAAGTGTTTAAATTCTCAAATTGTGAATGTTTTTTGTACAGTTTTGACATGTTGGATTTTTTTTTCTTGGTTGCAGCATCAGGGCTTGCACAGAATAAAGAGGCAGCTCAAGTTAGAGTCGAGAATGGAGTTGCTACTCTTGCTGGATCTACTGTTTTTTACCTGACATTGCAGTGGGGGATTTGTATCCTTCTTGGCAAAACTAAAATAATTAAAAAATCATCAAAAGCCCAGCCTTCAAGTACCACTGCAGGCTCTTCACTGCTTAAACTGAAATTATCAACTTTAAAAGGTTAGTTAATTTTGTCAATTCCGGTTTTGTATAATATTCAAATATTCTCTGTAATTATATATGATTATTAAGTCTAGTTTATAACGTTTTAACAGAAGATGGTGTAGAAACGGACAAGAAGACAATTTATACAGCAAAGATTATGTTTTTGTCATTAATTCCATTCATAATGGTGGAAATTGCTGATACGTTTAAGTCAAGGCCATGGGGCCATATATTCACTCTCACTGTATCTGTTGCAGCACTTTTCTCTTACTTCGTTTTTGTGGTATGAATCTTCAATTTCAAAGCGTTGCTTTCTCATTATAATCTTTTTTTGGATCATTAATTATTAACCAGCCAATTCTTGTTGTTAATTAATTAGTCAATAATTATTTAAATTACAACGACTTAATTTCGAATCTTGATCCCATGTATTAGTCTCGTCATCAATGGATCCAAGAAAGAAGTTTAGAATATTCAAGGGACCAGCTTCTGCTTGCTGGATTCTTGGATCATTTACAAAAATTTGCTAAGAAAAAGCTTGTTAACGCCCAAGGACATGTTGATGCTTCTGGCATCGGAAGGTCAATTAACTAACTAATTAATATATATTCTTTTGTAAATTAGATTGTTCTTGATTAATTATTTACTGAGTTTGTTTTCTTATGAACTTGTGTTAATTAACAGGGCATTTGATGAAATTGATGAAGATGCAGATAATCAAATATCAAAAGCAGAGCTAGAAAAGTTCCTATCAAAAATGATGTCTGGGTTTCCGGAACTTGACAAAAAATTTAGCACAGAACACTTCAAGAAGCACTTTGATGGGGACAGTGATGATATGATCACTAAGGATGAGTTTTTGGCTGGATATGAAAAGTTTCTCAGTGAGGCCCAGACATTGGTTACTAGTAAAGATGCCTCCACAAGACGATTCTTACCTGGCCTTCATGAAGTAAGCAATTAATCAATGAATATTATTCAAATAATTTTGTTATTTCAATTTCTATATTAATTACTTCAAATTCTAATTAATTTAATAAATTTATTTCAGATGGTACAACCATGCATTGACAGGAACAAGAAAAATTTATCAGACATTGAGAAGCTATTTTCTGTAAACTTAAACGCTGCCCAAAACGAGCAACATGATTGCCTTCTCACAGATGGCAAGCCTGATGACGCTATGATACGAAGGTTAACTAATTAACTCTACTATTATGATTTTTAAAAAAAATTAATTTAATGATTTGTACATTTTGGTCATTGCTGATGCAGTCTCTTTGATGAATGTGACAAAGACAAAAACAAGAAAATGACAGTTGGTGAACTAAAAGGAACGATTATGGAGAAATTTAAGGACGTAAAATTGGAAAATGATGATTTCGTTATGAAAACGATGGAAACTTTGGGTATAAACAATGACGATGGGCTCACTATAGAAAAATTTACTGATATATTCAAGAAAAGACTGTCAGAAGGCGCCAATAACACTCAATTTGATAAATGCTTACAGGTAATTATAAGCTTTACTTAATATTAGAACTTAATATGGCATTGCAATATGTCTAATATAATATGTATGATAAAATTATTTGTGTTATTTGAATATAATATTTGCAGAAAAAGAAAGACGATATTAAGGAAAAGACAGTATCTGGTGTACTGAAAGCTTTACTTCGAGTAGTTATTGGAATTGCATAGTTTTAACAGTTTGCTTTATGCAGATAAATGGAGTAATATTCACGAACAACATTCTTGGATAATTGGAATAATTATATGCTACAACCGTTGTAGCAATAAATGCCTACAACGGACCAATGGGATTCTTACACGTAGATTAAATGCTTACAACGGACCAATGAGATGAATCATTTAATCTACATGTAAGAATCTCATTGGTCCGTTGTAAGCATTTATTGCTACAACGGTTGTAGCATATAATTATCGGGATAATTGACACTTGTAGGAGTGATTTGGGCAAGAGGCTTTAAATGGGTGTATTCAGCTGAACTGTTAGTGCTGTTAGTAGTAAGTGCAATAATAGGTGTAATTGGGGCGGGGCGGATCAGTTATCCACTTTGGACTTGTGTTTTGGCTTTTTCTTTATATCCATTGCCTCTTGTTCTGTTTTACATAATTCGTTATCTCGTAGGTTGGAAATAAAATCAGTTCAAAGAAATGTAATCCTAGTGTATGATATATATATATATATATTTCATCAATAAATATGTTTATGTAATCCTATGCTATTGTGTTATTCAAAAAATTTAGCATAGCTTTGCCTCTGTGTTACGATTAATTTTTAATATCTTTACAGTAAATTAATAATGAAATTTGTTATATATATATATATGTAGGACCAATTTTACTTTTAAGGATTCAAAAATGTAAAATATGAGAAAATGTGGCAATTATTTCACAAAAAATTAGGACCATCATATATGGCTGAATCAAAATAAAATTTATAATGTGTATAGTGAGAGAATAAATTTAAAAAATAAAATATAATCTAATAAATAGAATAAATATAGAAATAAAAAATAGTGAATAAACATTTGTAATATGAAAATTATAATTTTAAAAATCTAATCATAAAGTGTTAGAAATTATAATTATAAAATATTATCAATAAATATAAAATAATAAAAAATTATTTCTTCCATTTCGATAAAATTTCCTTCTTTATTTTATATATATCTATTAAAAAAAGTCATTAAATTTTTTTAAATATTATATAAATTTTTTTTAAATAAATTAAAATATTATTTATTAATTTATTAATATTATACTCTTATTTTATTAATTAAATTATTAATTATAAGAATATAATTAAAAAAATATTAATTTTATAAAATTATAATTTAAGAGATAGAATTTTTTTAAAAAAAAATAAAAATTTTAGAAAAACGGATAGAGATTAAAAATTAATAAATATAAAAAAATAATATAATACGCGACAACTCACCACATACTTAAATTGATAAAAAAAAAAAAAAAGGGCCAACTCTTATCTTCTTCAGCATCACATAAATATTGAGGAGGAAAAAACAGCACATAATATTAAGAGGGTGTTTCTCAAAACTTAAAAGCTGGTCAAAACTACTTATAAGCTGTTTTTAGATTATAAGTTGTTTATTTAAGTGTTTCTGAAAACTTAAATAGTAGATTATAATCTGATTTTAATCAGTTTTTTAAAAGTTGGGTTTTGCTACTTTTTTTTTAAGCACTTATTTTTTAAGCAGTTTTGACCAAGTAAAAGACCATACTATCCCTACCTAATCTTCAATATTCCAAATTTGCCTACCTTATACACTTTAGTTCCCATCAAAGAAATTTTATTATTATTATTATTATTATTAAATTTTATTATTATTATTATTATTATTATTATTATTATTACAAAATAAATTTTGAATTGACATTTAAAAAATTATTTTTATACAACAAATAAACTCATGGACAGTTTGGTCATTTTGACAGTTTCTACAATTAAAAACTGATTATAAGCTGATTTTACAGAAACACTTAACTGATTATAAACTGATTATCAGCTGATTATTAGCTAGTTTACAGAAACGCTTAACTGCTTATTTTTAATCTGATTATAATCTAAAAATCACTTATTCACAATAAGCTGAAAAGCTCCAGTTTTGAGAAACACCCTCTAAATTGCGCTGTCATCCCATACTTTAGAGGCAACTTTTATGATTAACAAGCATATAAATATTGGCCCGCTCTTCGTTTTCATATTATTTTAAATAAAAAAAATTATTTATATATTAATATAATTATTATATAAAATTAGTAGTATGCCTATAAATACACAACATTAAAAAAATTTCATATTTACATATTTTATAAATTGATTTGAGAATTTATTAATAAGAAGGAATAATTATAATATTATATTGCTTTAATTAAAAAATTAAAAATAATTGAAATTACATTTCTGCTATACTGGGTCTGATCTGTACACGTGCACTTATGTTATGCCAATATAATAATATATGATGCACGATGGTTTTCCTTTGTCGTATTGAGTCAACTGTGAATACATGTCATATAGATGGTCATTTAACTTCTATGCTCTGTTTGGTTTGTCGTTTCATTATTTAGTATACCTTTCTTTTCTACTGCTATTCTCCGAAACAACATCCTTTCAAGTCTGTTTTAACCTCGAAACATATGCTTCTTCCATAGTTAAATCCAAAATGGGTTATATATAATTCTCTTGTCTCGATGGAAAGACAATACATGCGCAAGCAATGTCATGACTATTGATCCTTCTTAGCTAATAGAGGCTGCCCAGCATTTTTTTTTCTAGCGCCAAAAATCAGATCCCATTACTCACTGACTGCTCAATTGTTTACTAAATTTATATGAACATAGACCTGTGCTCTATGGTGCTCTATGTACTAAATTCAGATCCCATTACTCTATGGTGCTCTTTGTGCGATTTCAAAAGGTTTCGAATCCCATCAATTTGTAAGCAACATTTGATTGTTTGTCGTCTTTGGTTGGTATTTTACAAAACAAATTTATTTGAACATTGTTCACTTATTGATTGGTTTAATAAAAGAATTTTTTTAGCAAAAAAATTAATCAAACTAGATTAACTTAAAAAATATTAGTAACTAAATTTTCATATATTAGACGACTAAAAAGAATGTTAGCTCATCTGATTCTAAGTTGACATGTGAACGTTAATTCTATTATCTATAATTTATAGTTAATTAGTCATACATTAATAATTATTTTTTATGATTTGAAACTTTATCCTCATCTATAAATCAATATTATATTTATTTTGTCTGAATAATCAGGAATTTAAAAAAAATAGAAAAATATATTGAATCAGATAACACATATTTTATATTACCTTATGTAACAAAAAAGAATTTAGTAAACTAAACCAAAAGGTAGTAATACAGGACCACATATTCAATAGATTAATGATTCCATTTTAATATCAGATGGCAATCCATTTTGCCAATAGCTGGAGCATTGGAGATGATAATGATTCCATTTTAATATCAGATGAAATATTAATGGATTCTAATTATTATAACCAATCTAATATTCTGAAATTTGATTGTCTTGGAGAAACCACAACTACTGTGACTTGTTAGCCAACATATGGGTTCTTGCCTTGCACTACAGAGATTTTGGCAGTGACATTAAAAAAAATCTCAGAAAATAAGTGAGCTTCCCATGCTATTCTAATGCTATTTTCTAAATAATAGTATTGTATGCTGTGGTCCAATAGTCCTTTTGTCCATTTGCTATTAATATAAATATATATATGGGCTCCTACATGTACGATAATTCATATTATACGTCAGAGTCTTCTTTTTCTCCAACTCCAACCATTAAAAAAGAAATAAGATTTTCAGTCAAAAGTTAAATCAAAGAAAAATAAAAGCAATAATGCTCTAATGGGACAATTAACATTTTACATCAACTAAAAACTTCAATTTTGTGTCTTAAATATGTCCATTATGCAAACTACCAAGTAATATCAAATAAAGACTTTTTCCCCAAAACCTCAAAGCTTTTTTACCTTCTAAAAGATATAAGATGATGAAAAACTATACAGATAAAAATTTCAAGAAATATGGAAGTGTTGCAATTTCAATATTTGATTGATTCAGATATCATTTCTATTTTGAGTTTTTATTAATTTTATATTTGAATAAAATTATAAACATATTGGAATATTAGTTATTTTTCATAATTTTAAATTATTAATTTTGTGGATTTCCCATCGCCACCATCCTTGAAAAATAAACCTATACTGCTTTTAGAGTAAACGCTTTGCTCAGCCACTAATAATTAATAGCACAAGTGCTAGACTTTTCCAGTTTAGCTGACAGGGTTCTTTTTTTTTCCCCCAATTTTTTTAATAAAAATAGTAATTGTGAACGTGATAAGTGATGTCATGTGCACACGTCGACTGTAGAACGTAAACCACGTGATCATTTATTATTATTATTATTACACCTACTAAGTACCACACTTGTATTATTTGAATGTCTATAAATAAAATAAAAAATATAACTATTATGGCTTTAATTTTTCACCATTCAAAAAAGCTTAAATATTTCCATGTTCAATGTCTGGGTGATTTTTATTTTATTTTATTTTATTTATTTTTTAGATAGGGTGATTTTTAATAAAAATCGTCAGTAAATTCATTTTTTGTTTTTTTACATTGGTCATGGCTTAAATTTATATCATAATTACTAACAGGTATGACATATCAATGTGACGTTAATTTCAGCATATAACATCACGCATTATTAATATTTTTTGAAGAAAGAAAAAATAATGATCACGCATTATTAATATATCACATCAATATATTTTATAAATAATAATGATGTATTAAAAAATCACAACAATACCTTAAATTTATTTAAAAATATTAATAATAAATAATTTTCACTACAGTCTCTTAAAAATTAATTGATGTTGATTATTATCTTTATAATATATATTTTTATTTAAATTAATAAGCTCTTAATCATTAACTATTTAAATAAAAAATTTTAACATTAAAATTATATCTCAGTTTTATTTAAAATAATTATTTTATATATATTTAAAATTATATCAATTAAATATTTAAACATATCAAATTTAATTATTATTAAAATAAATAAATAATTTTATAATTTATTATTATTTTTAAATATTTAAACATATCAAATTTAATTATAATTAAAATAAATAAATAATTTTATAATTTATTATTATTTTTAATTAAATAATAATTAATTTAATTTTAAATTATAATAAAATAATTTTATATTACGTCAATTATGTCAGATCATCTATCATTAATAATATAAAAATTATTCAAAAACAGTTAATATATATTAAAAATATATATTAAATATAATAAATATTAATTAATTTTTAAATTATTATCTATCTCATCAAAAATTAAAAAGTGAGATTTTTTTATTAATTATATTTGAAAGGTCGAACTTAAAAAATAATATATATATAAAGTAAATTAAAAATATAAAAATATAAAAAATAAAAAAATATTATATATATTTATATATAAATATTAATAATATGTAAATTATAATTTAAAATTTAATTTTAAAATATAAATATATAAAATACAATGGCAAAATATATCAATATTTTTTTATTAAAAATGATAATAAAAATATAAAAATAACTGATAAAAAATAAAATATAAAAATAATATTATATTAAAGTGCCACTATAGGAGACACCTAACAATAATTTGAACTATTTAAAAAAATGATAAAAAAAAAAAGAAGTTAATTCTATCTTCAAAAGCATTAATTGATAACCCCAATAATACAAGCACTTTGTGGGCAAACTTCTATAAATAATTATTTTTTATTAAGATATTTTTCTTCTTTTCAAAAGTTTACCAATCTCACTCATAATAATTTTAAGATGTTTATTTTTTATTGAGATGTTTTTCTTTTCGTATCACCATGCAACCTTTTTTCCCCATAATTTTCATATCTTTTGAGGGTCTTTCATTTTTTTTTTAAATTCATGCATGTTAAGCGCCCCACTAGTCGTTTCACTGGTCCCCCTCAAAACGATTAAAATAAAGAAAACGACAACACTTGCATTTAATTAATTTTACCAAACTTATATTATTTTTTTAATAATATCTGTGGCATTTATTGTGGAACTGAGGTAATGAATTGTCACAATCATATCTCGTCTTATAAGAGATAAGCGTTAAACTATTAGCTTGACTGAATTTACATTTTGCACTGATTTTTTTAATAATTTTTTATTTTATTTTAATTTCCGGTGTAAATTGACATCCTAAATAAACAAATTAACTAAACTTTTTTTGTTCAGAAAATTAACTAGAACTTTACGATTAATTAAACGGCAATTCATATTGCAAAGTCATCTGTATGAAATCAAACATTTACTGCTACTTCTACATGCAATTTTCTCAGTAATGCAATTTTATTATACAATTATGATATAACCACCAAAAATAAAATTTTATCTAATATACGTATTTAATCCATCTTAAAAAAATTATCTAGTATTTTACCAAATTTGTTATCTATACCAGATATTAAAAAGGGTAAAAATATATATTATATCAATACGATTTCACATTTTTTAAAATTTTTGTTCAAATTAATTTGGCATAATTTCTTATGCATATTAGGAGTTATCAATTAACTTTCTTAAAAGATGGTTGCATGTATTCATTTTCGGAGCTTTTAACCAAATGCCATGAAAAATATAAAAAAAAATTAAATTTATCATATTTTTAAAAATATTTTTAAATTTATCAAAATTTATATTTTTTTATAAAAATATCATATTTAGATAATTTATTATAAATTTAATATAAATTTATTATATATTTATTATAAGTTTATAAATTTACATAATTTGTTATAAATTTATTATAAAATAATTAAAATATTTTTAATAAAAATAAAATATTTTATAAAAAATAATGAAAGTGTAATTTTCCCTTCATATTTAACACACAAATAGACCACAAAAATGAACCCGGGGATATTAATGAGAATATATATTAATGAGAATATGAAATGATATATTATCCTTCAGCTTGTAGAAAAATAATAACTAAGGAAAAAAGAAATATCATACTTCGGTACCAAAGCTTGCAAGTAAATAATAGTCTTCAATATGAAATTTTTGTTGGAATAATAAATTAATTATATAATATTATATAGCGATGTTTGTTCAAAAATACAACTCATATGTTCTCTAAATGAATTTTACGATTTTTCAAATTATAAAATGTAAAAGATATATTCAATTGAATTATCATTTTAAATACAATGTCTAATTAAAATAATGGTTATATTATATAAATTTTCTTTTTTTTAATAAATAGTAGCTTATTTATATTCTAATAACATCATCAAATATACAACCAATAGCAACTAACGAGTTTAACAATAAACCTACTATACCATAATCAAATCACAATATAAATTATTCTACACAATGAATTTAGGGTTGTGCACGGATTGAATTATGTCGAATTTGAATTATTTTTTAATTCAACTAAACTCAAAATAAGAGAGAAAAAATTGATTCGATGTCGGCTGATCTGTAGCTATTTTTCGATTGATATGATCAAATTCAGATTCGGTCAATTTTTATGGGTCGACTCGAATTCAAATATCAACAAAATGCAAAAAAAAAAAAAAAAACCTCAAATAAGAGCACCTGATTATAAAATTCCAGATCAAAAGTATATAGTTATATTATGTAAGTCGGTCGGTTGCGGTTTTATATGGATATTCTAAGCATAAACCGATCGATCGGCTGACGAAAGTAAAAAAAAAATTTAACATTTGAGCCCACTATCGATCGAGCTATGGCAGGACATCAACCGAACTCAGCCTTATAGCTTCAAGATGGGTGGATACGGTCGGATGTAATTATTTTGCACACCTCTATTCGATATCTAATACGATATAATTCTTTAATACTTCAATCAAGTTTAAAATATATAAAATACTGACTATATCAAAGTTGAAGAAGTTATTAAGTTGATGTGGCATCTCCATTTGAATGTGACGCCAACACAACTTAAACGTTATTAAGAAGCCATGCATATAGATGGCATAGAGTAGTTCAATATCAAGGACTACGTACATAATCAATTAAAATGGCAACACAACTTCAATAACCATCATTAATTATAAATTTCAAAAGTCTTAATAAATGACAGCATGCCGCAAATTTTCCACTTCATTAATTATTTTTTTATTATTTTTTTACTAATTAGACATGCAAATTACTAACTATTTTACAGACGAAGTTTTGCTTTAAATCCATTTTATTTCAATTAATTTATTTCATATGCAGAATTTTAAATCTATTATTGTTATACACAGTTAATTTTCTAGTTAGGAAAATATATTTACCCCAATAGAACATAATTACTTACATGGCCACTATCCAGCTAATTGAAATTCATAATCTACTCTCTCTCTCTCTCTCTCTCTATATATATATATATATATTATTGTATAAAGTTTCAAAACAAGAGAATAATTAAATCAAATGAAAAGCTTACCAATGGGAATTTTTTTACGTTCAAAGCTCTCAGAATCATACTTTTAATTTCTATAAATAAAAAAAAATTCTTAACTAAATCATCTTAGTTCATTCTTGTCTTCCATAAAACTTGATTGCTTTTCCTCATATTATATACTAGTATCTCATGAGTTATCATCTTCAAAGCTAATTCAAAATGCAAGAGCAATTAGTTTGAAGTTTTTATCGATATCAAACTATTGTTTGTCTATATTTATCCATGTGTGATCATTTTATTTATAAATGAATTTAAAATAGAATTTTATTTATAAATGAATTCATTAATTAGATTAAAAAATGAAAGTGAAAACGGGCCAAGCTTTCTTCTTTAATCGTCCAGACAAAGCAGCAGAGAAAGTTTTGTCCTATTGTTGTTTGTTTTATTCAAATGAAATATGCGTTGATTGTCCAAAAAGTCTGCGGGCCGGAGGTTTTGATGTCTGGGACTGGCGAAACCGGGCTCAATAAAGCTTGACTCGTGGTCAATATCCAGTGTGTATATTTAAGCTCGACTCGAGCTAAAATTTTGAAACCAAGCAAAACCCAATTTTCACCATTTCAATGGCCCGTCTGCAAATTCTGGCACTCATTACTCTGCTTGTGGCAGCAAAAGTACATAGCCGGAGTATTAGATTAAGCCCTGATGAAGCTTATTTACCGAACAGATCGGTAGTAGATTTTGATCACCTTGAATTTAACTCTTCGATTTTGGTCCCAAAAGCCATTAATTCCACGGAACGAACTTGTACTCACTACTACGGGTTCTTACCATGCGCCACTAATATTCCAGGCTACATCTTCCAAATTCTAGTTCTTGAGTACTTGCTTCTTGTTGGTGACAAAATTTTAACATCAGGCAGACAGCAAATCTTTAGCATTCTTGGTGTTGGTATATATGGTGCTACCATATTTCGCATTCTACAAGCACTACCCACAATAGTGCTAGTTCTTGGTACACTTTCTGTTTGTTTTATTTGCTTTTCCTGTTATTTAGGCTATTAAAAGTGTTTAAATTCTCAAATTGTAAATGTTTTTTGTACAGTTTTGACATGTTGGATTTTTTCGCTTGGTTGCAGCATCAGGGCTTGCACAGAATAAAAAGGCAGCTCAAGTTAGAGTCGAGAATGGGGTTGCTACTCTTGCCGGATCTACTGTTTTTTACCTTACATTACAGTGGGGGATTTGTGTCCTTCTTGGCAGAACAAAAATAATTAAAGAATCATCAAAAGCCCAGCCTTCAAGTACCACCAAAGGCTGTTCACTTCTTAAACTGATCAAATTATCAACTTTAAAAGGTTAGTTAATTTTGTATAATATATATACAATTATTCTCTGTTATATCTGAGTAATTATTAAGTTCAGTTTTTTTAAGTTTTGACAGAAGATGGTGTAGAAACGGACAAGAGGACAAGTTATACAGCAAAGATTATGCTTTTGTCATTAATTCCATTCATAGTGGTGGAAGTTGCTGATACTTTTAAGTCAAGGCCATGGAGCCATATATTCATTCTCACTATTTGTGTTGCAGCACTTATCTCTTACTTCGTTTCTGTGGTATGAATCTTCAATTTCAAAACGTTGCTTTCTCATTATAATCTTTTTTTTTGGATCATTAATTATTAATCAGTCAATTCTTCTTGTTAATTAATTAGTCAATAATTATTTAACTTACAACGACTTAATTTCGAATCTTGATCCCATGTATTAGTCTCGTCATCAATGGATCCAAGAAAGAAGTTTAGAATATTCAAGGGATCAGCTTCTGCTTGCTGGATTTTTGCATCATTTACAAAAGTTTGCTAGGAAAAAGCTTGTTAACGACCAAGGACAAGTTGATGCTTCTTGCCTCAAAAGGTCAATTAAATAACTAATATATTCTTTTGGAAATTAGATTGTTCTTGATTAATTAATTACTGAGTTTGTTTTCTTATCAACTTGTGTTATTAACAGGGCATTTCGTGAAATTGACGAAGATGAAGATAATCAAATATCAAAATCTGAGCTAAAAAAGTTCTTAGCAAAAATGACATCTGGGTATCTGGAACTTGATGAAAAATCTTCAACGGAACACTTCATGAAGCACTTTGATGGGGACAGTGATCGTATGATTACTCAGGATGAGTTTTTTGCTGGATGTGAGAAGTTTATCAGTGATGCCCATAAAATAGTTACTGATAAGGATGCCTCCACAAGACGATACTTTCCTGGCCTTCATGAAGTAAGCAATTAATTTGTTTTATTTCAATTTCTATATTAATTACTTCAAATTCTAATTAATTTAACAAATTTATTTCAGATGGTACAACAGCGGATTGACAGGAACAAGAAAAATTTATCAGACATTGAGAAGCAATTGTCTGAAATCTTAAACGCTGCCCAAAAGGATCAACTTGATTGCCTTCTCACTGATGGCAAACCTGATGAAGCTAAGATACGAAGGTTAACTAATTAACTCTACTGTTATGCTTTTTTTTTCCTAAAAAAATTTAGTTTAATGATTTATACATTTTGGTCATTGCTGATGCAGTCTCTTTGATGAATTTGACAAAGATAATAACAAGAAAATGACAGCTAGTGAACTAGAAGGAATGATTATGAAGAAATTTAAGAGCATAAAATTGGAAAATGATGATTTCGTTATGAAAACGATGAAGACTCTGGGTATAGACAATGACGAAGAGCTCCCTGTAGAAAAATTTACAGATATATTCAAGCAAAGACTGTCAGAAGGTACCAATAACACTCAATTTGATAATTACTTACAGGTAAGTATAAGCATTACTTAATTAGAACTTGATATATATATGAATATATGGCATTGCAATATGTCTAATATAATATATATAATAAAATTAATTATGTTATTTGAACATAATTTTTGCAGAAAAAGAAAGACAATATTAAGGAAAAGACAGTATCTGGTGTACTGAAAGCTTTACTTCGAGTAGTTGTTGGAGTTGCAATAGTGTCTTCTCTCGGAATGCCTCTTGTTAACAACACTCAACTTTTATCAGAAGGCATAGGCATACCAGCTTTTTTCGTTTCATTTGTGGTACTTCCTTTAGCTGTAAACTTCAAAACTGTAATGGCAACAATCTTTCCAGCAAGTCAGAAAAAGGAAGGAGCATCTTCCATAATGTTTTCAGAGGTTAGGTTCACTTCTTTTTTCCTTGTAGCTCTTCAAGTCCTACTAGATATGAGAATAAGAATATGATCTAATAAATATAAAAACGAGTTGTTCAACTTTAATAGTTAACTTCATGCAGATATACGGAGCAGTATTCATGAACAACATTCTTGGATTATTGACACTTGTAGGGGTGATTTGGGCAAGAGGCTTTAAATGGGTGTATTCAGCCGAACTATTAGTACTATTAGCGGTAAGTGTAATAATTGGTGCAATTGGGGCGAGGTATATCAGATATCCACTTTGGACTTGTATTTTGGCCTTTTCTTTGTATCCATTGTCTCTTGTTCTGTTTTATATAATTCATTATCTTGTAGGCTGGAAATAAGATCAGTTGAAAGAAATGTAATCCTAGTGTATGATATGATATTATATTTCATCAATAAATGTTTATGTAATTCTATGCTATTGTGTTATTCAAAAAATTTAGCATAGTTTGTCTTTGTGTGTTGCAATTAATTTTTAGTATGTGTTTAGTAAAATAATAATGAAATTTGTTATACACATGTAGGATCAATTTTGTCCAACTTTAATAATTCTAAAAGGTAAAATATGAGAAATGGTGGCAAAAAAATTAGGATCATGTTTGGCTGAATCAAAATAAAATTTATAGTGAGAGAATAAATATAAAAAATAAAAAAAATAATCAAATAAATTGAATAAATATAGAAATAAAAAATAGTGAATAAATATTTGTAATATGAAAATTATAATTTAAAATTTTAGTCATAAAATTGTAGAAATTATAATTACAAAATATTATTAATATATATAAAAAGATAAAAATTATATTTTCTGCTAAAAATTAATAATGAAATAAATTATCTAAAAATAATATTATATTGAGGTGTGATAATTCACCAGACACTTAAATTGATGAAAAAAAGGCCAATTCTATCTTCTTTTTTTGGTCAATAATTCTGTCTTCCTTAGCATCACATAATTAATATAGAGAAGCAAAAAAGCATCACATAAATATTAAATTCCCCCAATCATCCAATATTTTATAAGCAATTTTTATGATTAATTCATTTTAACTATTGAAACTTTTTTGTTATTAAGATATTTTCTTCATTTTACCTCTTTTTTTTCTCTTCTAACCTTTTTCTCTTCTCGATCTCCCTCATCCTTTCTTTTCATCACCAATCCACTTTTTTACTAGCAATTTTCACCCCTTTTTTGGGTTAAATTTTCATCCCTTTGATAGTCACATCTTTTCATTAGTTGTTTCATTTATCCATTTTCTAATAATAAAAATTACTACTTATCCCTCAGTCAAAACTCTTCAATAAAGAAAACGACAATACATTTGTACAATTGTACCTAACTTAATATTTCACTCATATTTTTTGACACGTTTTTTACAAATAAATACATACTCCTCTATATGTATGGCATTTTTTTTTATTTCCTATATATTAACCCTAAAACAATGAAATTTTTATATCCTATATATATAGCATTTTTTTATTAGAAAATATGTATTTCACAGTTAAATTCACTTCAATTTCATTTGTTATACATAGAAAAAGAATTATGATTATAAAAGAATAAAAATTTGAAAAAATGAATCATATTCTCCCACAATTTTTTTTCCATATATTTTTTTTATCTTCTTTGAATCTTTTAAATCTAGTTACAATCCTACACTTTTCTTTGAGATTTTTTATCCAGTATAATAATTAAATAAAAATTCTTTATTAATTCTTCAATTTTAATTTTATATTGTTTTTGTCAGTGAAAATTTCACACAACAGTAAACATTTTCTTCATATTTAAGATCATGAATTTGAGTATTGAAAATAGTTTCTCATTCCTATAAGAAAAAACTGCATATAATAAATCTCATCATATGTTTGATTTTTCTTCATATTCTGCACATTGCTAAAATATTTATACACCAAACTGTTTTTTTATTATTGTTTTAGTCAATTTAGATCAAGGCTATTTTCAAGATAATAATTGAGAGAAGAAAAAAGTTAACTACATAAACATATGAACAAATAACAAACATTTTATGCTCAAAAAAAAAAAAATAACAAACATTTTTTTTTGTTCTAAAAACATTAATTATATTATTATACTATATAAGCAAAGAGTACAAAAATAATTACCATTTCAAGGTTTTTTTAATCAATACTATTTCAAAGTTGTGTACCTTTAAAAAGAACAAAAATAATAATTATGGTTTTTTTCTTTAATTTGGGTCACATCAGTCAAATCATTCATATAGGAGTTGTTTTAAAGAAAAACATGCAATGGCCCATTATAAATTTTAAGATTTTTATATTCAATTGTGAATACAAAACTTTTGAAATGGAAGGTAGGAAATGATAATTATATTAGAAATTGAGAGTTTATTAATTGAGGAAAAAAAGATTCATCTTTTCTTCAATAATTGAGGACTTTAATCGAAAAAAAAAATACTAAATCAACACCTAAATTAAAATCTTTTTTAGGTGTTGAGGTGGTGATTTTATCCTCTTGTGCCCTCAATCACCTTATTATTTATATTAGACAAATCTAGTTCGATTATAAGTAAAAAAAAAGAGAGAATTACAGATTAACGAACCAAATTTTTTTTAAAAAAATTAATTTTTCAAATTCAAATCTAATTTGTAATCAGATTTACTTTATATAAATATATTGAATAATTATTTGACATTTCTTTTTTCATTTTCGAAACTCTATTCATTATTTTGTGCATGATATCAATCATCATTTTTTTAGCTGGAATGAGAAATAAAGAAAAATCAAGAAGAGTCAAAGTACAAAAGGGCGTCTAAAACAACTACTCGAGATCAATCATCATTTTTATTCTTATCATTTCTTTTTCTTTTTACTATTCTGTTATTTTATTAATATCCCATTATCATACTCAAATAAGGATAGTATTAAAAAAATTAATTATTATTTCAGAAAGAAATTAGAGTAGAGTATACTTGAGGATCAATAATAATAATACAAAAATTAATAAGATTATTTTTATGCAATGCGAAGGTTACTATATTTTATTTAAACACTTAACATTAATATTAAGAAAAATATGTGTCTACTCAATGAGATACATTCTTCTAGTTAACGTTTTGTTTCTTATTTCTTTTGTTAGGCTTATAATTTTTTAAGTTGCAATCTATATATACTTTTTCTTTAGTAACTTCAATTTTTCAAAGAACATCACCAAGGACATGAAAATAAAATTAATCTTTTAATTCTCTCTGTGTATTTACCCATTTAAGACAAAAAAAAAATCCCTTGTACAGAGCTAGGGTATGGAGAAAATTATTATGGTATCAATAAAGAATTAACTAAATTATAGATTTGTGTTTTAGATTTGAGATCTTGAAGGTGATGAAGAATTTTGATACGACAGAATTGATGAAGTATTTTGATTAGGATAATAATCATTAGATTTAGCCATGAGTTACATTACGAATCTAAATTAATGAAGAAAATTATGGATCAAGGAATCAAATTTTTTAAATATCTAAAATTTTCTAAATACCCAGATGATGACCGATCTAGTAATCATAAGAAGTGTTTCTGATGGGATGTAAAAGGTTCATCAATGAGACATGGCCTTATTGGTAAAAATAAATAAAGACAATATTTACTATGGATACATGAAGTAAGTAACCTTTTATTCTCTTTTCTCCTTTATCTTCTCTACTTTATTAGAATCTAAAAAAAATTCATTGTTTTTCTACAATTGAATTTTATAAGCAATTTATTTATAACCTTACCTTTGAGATGTTTTTAGATACAAATGAACCCTTTTTTTTTTGAAATTTGAAATTTTTAATTCTATAAAATTAATTTTATTTTAGTCAAATTTTAATAAACTTGGTAGAATTTGTAAAATAAAATTTAAAGGTGCATATATAACTTAATAATAGATTAAATTCAAATCATTTTCTCGAATGCATAAAAAGAAAGATACAAACTAATAAAACTAATGAATTTTAATTACAAATTACAATTAATAATATCCAATTCAGAGATGCAACCATTAAATCATGTTTCAAATGCAATTTTGCATATACGGGAAAAGAAGAGTCGTGAAAATCTGCAACTAAAGTTATAATTCGAGCCATTGTTGGAATTACTATTGTCTATCATTGGAATGCAGTGTTCATGAACAACATTGGGTTTTTGACAAAAATACAAAAAAAAAATAAATATTTTAAATTTATCATATTTATAAATTATTTACCAAAATATCAAAATTTATAAAATATTTATCAAAATATCATATTTTTATTAATTTACACTGAGTTTATAATAAATTTATCATGAGTTCATTATAAGTTTATAAATTTTACATAATTTATAATAAGTTTATTACGATTTTATAATAAAATAACTAAAATACTTTAAATAAAAAATAAAAATTTTAAAAAATATAACGGTCTCATTTTTCCAATAACATTCTTTTTCTTTTGGCCCTGATAGTGCTTATATCTACAAGAGGCTTCTCATGACTATTGGTGGTTAGTGCTTAATGGATCTAATTGGCTATTTACGAGCCCCTCTACTCGTTAGGACTGTAATAAAGTCGAGCTTTTAAAAAGCTCGGGTTTCACTTAACTTGAGCTCGAATTTAATTTAAGCTTTAATATTTGAGCTCGAACTCAATTTGTGCCTAGCTCAAGCTTGCCTCATGGTAAGCTTGTAAGAAATGGAGATGATTGAAGAAAAATTAGTGCAAATACATGGTTATTTAACAAAAGGAAAATGATCATTTTATATGTATATGCATGTCTTGTATACAAATATAATTCATCATATAGAATTCACATAAGCACTTAAACAGAAATAAAAGAGAATTCTTAGAATCCTCTTAAAAGAGCACATTTCTATACAAGGACCAACATCAAACTCAACCATCTAGAAATCAATTAATAGAAACTCCTGAACTATCCTTTGATTAGATGATTATGAGAACTGCCTTCTTAATTTGTCATATAATAATAGTTAATCGATTCTCCCACATGCACTTAAAGTCTTAGGCTTAGATCAATGCCATCTCCTCTTGTTTCAACTCTGTCATTGTTCAAGTCTACAGAGTTTGTTTCCACCATGCCAATTGGCTCCCTTGGAAGTATGAAACTGTAGAAGGGTTTCTTGTGTGTGGATCCTCCTTTAGATGATAACCTTTCCTGTGAGCTGCACTCTTCATTGCATTCCTTCATATATCATATAAAATGTGAGTCATGTTTTGACATTCAAATAAAATTTGAAATAAATTAGAAAATTAATTAAGTTAAATCAACATTATCTGACGTCAAGAATTATACAAAATGACTATTTTTATACTTTAAATAGTATTGTGAGTTACATTAAGTAAGAAAAGAAAGAAGTAATTAACTTATTGTTATCTTACTTGAAATGGGGAAGGATTAAATTTGGGTCTTTCTTCTAGAGTTGATGGAGGAGTTGTTGGACAGCCAAATAACAGGAAATTGCCATTTTCTGCTGTTCCAATTCCTGTATGGCAATTTTGTATGTTGACCTCCAATGAACTACTTGCAGGCTTCATTTCTCTGAGAAAAGCATTATTAGAAATATTTGGTAAGGTAAGCATTATTAGAAAAGCATTACTTATATGCATATACACAAATTAGAAAGAATATATTTAATGGGATACTAAATGTGTATAGGAAAATGAAATTAGGCCTACCTAGAGATTCTTCTACTGGATTCCAGATTGATTGTACAGTGACTAGCACATGAAAATGAAGAGTCTAATCTGTTGATTTGAGATGAAAATGTAGGAATTTGATACGGCAGAGGAACAATTGGAGTTGGTGGGTTTTCCATAGAAAATGGCCTTGATCTCTTTACACCAACAACCTATATATACAACCGTATTCAACAGTAATTAGAATTTGAGAATTGTTCAATAGTTTCAACACATTAGTAAGAAATTATAATAAAGCTCACATGAAAGAAATTAATACAATTCAATTCTGATGAATTATATTCATTTTTATAGTAAGGTGCTAAATTCAATCAAAATTTGGACAACAAATTCTAGCTTAAGTATAGTTTAATGAAATATTTTATTGATGTTTTTGGACACTCAAATGCCAAAAAAAAACCCAGATTAAAATTTTGATTTCCTTCTCCTAATATGCACAAAAAGAAATGAACTAATCCTGGAAGTAAATAGTTGATAAATTTGAATATTATTTTCTGAACTTGCCTTTTCTTCCTCTGGCCATATAGAAGAACAATGATAATATGATGTTTGGTTTGAAGGGGGCTCTGTACCATGACAAGGTCCAGCAGATGTAGTGCTTGGAGATGAAACAACAGGATATGGAAAAAAAATTTTCTGTAAATTACAAATTGCATAAATAATTAAGTTAAAAAATTATACCAAACAATACAAAATTAATGCAAATTTTCTGGCTTAATTACCATAGAAGGTGGTGATTGTTGGTTCCTTTGCACCAATCTAGGTGATGGAAACAATTGATTATTGGATCCATTTGATAAATTGGTAGAAAATGGAAGCCCAGGAGCAGAGACATGACTACCAGCTCCAACACAGCTAGTCTGACAAGAATTCCACATTGTGGGCAACAGAGTATGCTCTGGCAAAAAAGTTCCTGATCCAGCAATTTGAACACCACCATTTTTATCTCTTAATGGTGGGTTATTATTACTGTTGTTGTTTTTCTTATTAGGACTATCATAAAGCTTTGTGATTGGTGGAGTAAACTGGTTAGAATTAGGAGCAAATAAGACAGTCCTAGGTAAAGAATTTGAAGAAGAAATAACAGGGGATTGTGGCTGATGATGATGATAGCAACTTGGAAGTGAAGAAATTAAAGAGAACCCATCATTCTTGGATGTATCAAAATCAGTTGATTTTTCTTGTTCTCTTAAAATCTTCTCTAGTTCTGCCACTCCAGGTCCTCGTTTTGGGACTCTCTGTCTTTTGGGCTTCTTTGAATAAAAACAATCACCACTACCACCATTACTAAGGCTGGTATTGCTGCACATTTCTGTAAAATTAAAATTGAGAAATGGGTATTTTTGTTTCTTTGCTCTGTCTGTCTTTCCTCTGACAAAAACCAATAAAAAGACGATGAAATCTTTCTTGTATTTAATTTAAATAGTGAAATGAAGCAAACCCAATTGAGAGGAGAATTTATTGAAAAAAGTAATTACAAATTTAACAAAAAAATTCACATATATTTCAAGATCCACAAATCTAAAACAAGTAACAAAAAATCAATTCAAAAAAGCGAGTGAAATGAAGCAAACCCAATTGAGAGGAGAATTTATTGAAAAAAGTAATTACAAATTTAACAAAAAAATTCACATATATTTCAAGATCCACAAATCTAAAACAAGTAACAAAAAATCAATTCAAAAAAGCGAGATTTAAGGTAAGGAAATCTCAAAGGATGTGGAGTTGAAAGCGGCTACCTATGCGTTCATGATCAAGTGTGGAACCAAACAAAGTCTCTACGCCATGTTTTCAGCTGTAAAAAGATCTTATTAGAGAGATAAAACAGAGATTTGTTTATGTTTGTCCGAGAACAAAATCGTTTTTTGTGGATGTTTTCAAACCCACGGAAATCCAAGCAATTCTTCAGAATCTTTTGATTTCTCTATTTTCTCGCTCAAGTTCTTTTCTTTCTCTCTCCCTTCACCTTCATAAATTTTAAATTTATAATTAGAACTGTATCACACGACTGCATCTATATGTGTACTGTTATGCAATGGGTCTAAAGATCTCTGAAAATCTTTGCATATTTATAACCAGTTTTTGTACTTTTCTATATTAATTTTGCATGGGAGCTCTATTTCATATTGCATGTAATTTTTAAGGGGTTTTACTCGTGGAATGTGGACCCATTTGTAATATGGAAACTTATTATTGGTAGATTTTGCTAAATATTAAACTAATTAGTACTTACCATTATCAATTAATGATTTTTCTTTATTGTTTTAATGTGTTCATACAAAAAAATTGTTTCAGAATTAATCATGTAGTTGTATTTAATTTGCAACATTGGGCGAAAGTAGTAAAAGATCAAGCATTTTTTTTTCTTTTAAGTGCAAGGTAGTATTGGTTTGCTTGAAAAATCTGACTGAAGTTTAATAACCAAATATAATTCAAAATAATATCAGTAATGTGATTGGTCGTTAAACATTGACACCAATGTCACCAATGTGTCTTGTTTATTTCATAATTTTTGTAATGATTTTTTAAAATACTATCATTTTGGTGGTTTTTTATTATTTTAAATTTTTATTTTTAAAAATTTTTTTAGAACCAATTTTATAATTATAACATATTTTTTTATACTCATAATCTATTAAAATCTTACAAAATATTATCAAATCAAATAAAGATAATTTATTTAATCATCTATTGTATTTTTTTATATAATAAATAATGTATCATGCTACATCATATGATTAAATTATACCGTCACTTATCTAAATAAAGCATAAAATCTCAAATTGTACCGCATATTTTTACAAATGTTTCAATCATTATAGCTATTTAATTAACCTCTAAGTAATGATTTATAAAATATATACTATATTATATACTTTTAATATTTGTACGAATATATAAAAATAGTTATTTGATAATATCCACCAGAAATAGAATAATTAATAAAACATAAGAAGTACACCAGTGAGATCGCAAATTTAAATCACGAGTTCGTAACGCCTCTAAATACTAATACATTGAATGTATCATATGCAGAGTCCTTCAATAAGCCAATATTTAAGTGAAAATCTCTGATGGTGGGTCGCTAAATTAACTCTTTTAAAATTTACTTTGATGGTCAGACTTTACCCAAAAAGGTAATCAGACTTCGTCAACAATTTCTCAGTACAAAAAAAATACTTATTTCATATGTGCTATATATATATTTCTTCTTAATTATATTGATAAGCAGCAATTTAATATGCCTAGCTAGATACTATATGAATTAAAGGAAGTAATTAAATAAATGGAAAACTAATTGAATACGCCACTGATAAGTAAACTTCTATACAAGCAAAGCTCATCCGATGAAGCAATCTCCAGGCTGGAAAACCTTAATAACATGCATCTTTTATATTATTTATAAACAATCTCTATTATTTTATGAGTTACTTACCATGGAAATGAGCTAAAGGAATTCAAATAATAAACTTGAAGTATATTTCATTAATATTGGCATTCTGGTGTATATACTAATTTAACATTTTATGGTGATTTTGCATTTGTTTTGGTGGTAATTGAGTAATTAAGGTAAGAAGTTAGTAGGTTAAACAATTCTTGGCAAACAAAAAAGAAAAAAAGAAATTCAGATTTCAATTCAATAAAAAAAAATTTAAAATTTTTGGGAAAAAACAAGTAAATTGTTTCTATTAATTGAAATGCAAATTTCAAAAAAAAAAAAGGGCTAAAGTTCAATTGCTTCAACTAAATAAATGATTGTTGCCTGAGGAATTTCATGAATTTTATTAATTCCATCTTCTAATTCGATTGAAGGTAGATTATTCATTCTTAAACTAAGATGAAGAGATATTATTATAAATTCATTATTTTCAAGTAATTATATTTCCCCTTCATAATTTTATATTTTCAATTGATAATTTTTTTGAGTATTACAATTGAAGAATGGAGAATCGATCCTAGGAGAAAGGATGTACATACCTCTAGGTCAAGTCTAGGTGTGTATATTTTTAATTGATAATTAATTAGCTAAAAATTGAGAATTCATTTCCTTTGCATATGGAATAAACAAGGCAAACAATTAATGTATTTAACTGAAAATTTAGTTAATAAATTTTCATATCTGATGAGGGGACTCGATTGATTTTAATGAAATTTTGGGCCAAAAATATGGTTAATCCAACGGTGACATTTAATGTTAAGTTCCTGTGTTCTACATATATAAAGCAATGAAAAAATCTGAATAGTTTTTGAACTAAATATAGATATTTCATGTTAATTAGTCTTCATGCCTCTCTAAAATCTATTATGAATTTTAGTTTTATCTTCATAAGCAAGTTTGTATATGATATGTTAAATTTTTATTATTATTATGAATTGAGAGGTTGACAATTAGATGAGAGCATTGAGGTTATGATGCACGTATTAAAATATTGAGTATTATTATAATTAAAATGTCTAATATTAGAGACTTAAGTGACATATATTAATCCATATATTTTTTCTCGCACGTCTACATGCATGTTAAGGTTAAATGTTGTGGTTGGTAAGAGAATTTATTTATTTTATTAATGAGTGAATATTTAATTAGAAGATTTGTATATAGAATATATTTTTAAATTCATTTGAAAAGGAGATCAAAAGAATATATCTGACTAAAAATATCAACTTTTTTTTGAACATTTAATTTAAAAGTTATTAATATGGCTAGTATAGTAATATTATATACTCTCATACACGTAAATATTGAGGGTTGTTTTTGTAAACTCATTATTTTTCATCAAAATTAAAATTTTATCCATTACAGTCACAACGCAATTTAAATTGCTCAAAAACAGATATTGAACGAGAGAGAACGGGCCTCTCAATTTTTTTTGTACAGCATCTGACCCATTACAATAGAATAGGCGTGGTGAGGCTGCTGCCACAGGGCGGTCTCACGGATGAAATTTTATTTTCTTTTTCAAAATAAATTTAAATGGCAATTTAAACAGAAAATCATTTTGAAAACCATATTACAGCCTGCGACGACAGAATAATCTTTATAATTTTTGAAATGTAACTCATTTTTTAGTATTATGATATGCATTCTTTGCAGGCCACGCTAGGAACTTGGGCTAAGGCCTTACAATTTTATAGTACACTCAATTTAATATTGGTGTACCTAAAATATGACTTACCTTTCCAGGAGATTAGCATGTCATTTTTTACCTATTAAATATGTTAATTAGGAGACAAACCAAATCATTACCCTTCCATCATCTAGCTGAAATTATTATTTTTATAAAAAAAAATTTACCCTTTTAAATTATTACTTTATACAATAAAAAAAAATTAATCAGCTTTTTTTCAAATATAAATAAGATAAAGGGAGTGATAATTAAGCATTAATTACATATATGTATAGTAATTGAGCATTAATTATACATATTTAGCATTATAAAACACGGGTTCTATTCCAAACTTACCAGAGATAAACAAGATTGAAAATATTTCTAAAATCAATTATATGAAAATTAATAATTATGATTATATTGACTTAAAACTATGTTGCACGAATAATGTAATTATTTTATCTATGTATTTTTAAAATTAAAGTATAAAAATTTTTAAGAAAATATTAAAGTATCTTTTTCAATAATTTAATAACTATCTAATTGTTAGATCTATACTAGGTTTTTTATTACTAATTTATATATGATATTTTTTTATTATATAATTTTATATTTAAATAAATTTCTTTTTTATTATTTCAAAAATTAGTGAATATATTTTAAAAAATTTCAAAAAAATGTAATTTTTACTATAATTAATTTATTGAAATTAATATAATTTAATTAGAACTCATGATAGGTTAAAAAAATCATTTGCCATTCACAAAAAAGTGTAATTTTTTTATATGGACATCGATTTTTTTTATTTGTATATGGGTATCAATTATTACATATATTATAAGACCCAAAAAATAATAAATTAAAATGCTTAAATTACTCATAAATATATGTGAATATGTCATAACAAAAGGGGAAAAAATAAACTATATTCATTAAGCCTTGAGCATTTGTAAAATTTATGTTCCTTACCATTTGTAAAAATGTGAAAAAAATAATGTCCCTTACCATTTGTAAAATTGTTTCAAGATATATTTTGATCATTTCATAAAATTATATAATAAATTTATAATAAATTTACAGAAATTAATATATTAATAACAAATTATGATAAATACGAAATATTTTGAAAACTTAATAAATTTTATAAATTTTTTTATAATCATATATATATAATGGAAAGTATTTAATTATAAGTTAAAGTGAACCCAGAGTAAGGGGTATGTAAATTTATCGAAATCGATTGAACCCGATCGAATCGAGTGTATTTTGATCAAATTCGTTGATATATATTGTATACACATGTGAAATCGAGTTTATATTTTAAAAAAATAGGTTCAGTTGGATGATTGAGTTGGGATTTATTTTTTTCGATTTAACCTAAAACCGAGTGACATATATATTATATATATATTTATAAATTATAATATATATTACATAACTCGATCTGAACCAATACGACTATAGATTTTTTTATATATAATATTATATATATTAAATATATTTATAATATATATTATATATATTATAATTTGATTTAATTAAACCAAAATAAAAAATTTACGGATCAATAAAAATTATATATATATTTGGTCAAATTCGATTTGATTTTTAGTATATATACGGGTTCGATCGAATTAAAATATATTTTCAATCCAATCAAACTAGATCGATGTCCACCCCTAACCGAGAGCTTCAAATGAAAATGTTGGACCTACGACTTGAGTTTGAAGGCTCTAACCCCCTCTTTTTTTTTTCTGGAGGGGTTTTTAAATTTTTTTTTAATATATGTGTATATCTTCAAAATTTTATATTTTTTTTCCTCTAATTTTTTTATTCACAAAAATTTTATGATTAAATCTTCTAAAAAAATATTTTTAATATTCCCACATACTAAATTTAAAGATACTAAATTTTATATATATAGATGATTATAAGATTTTATATAAATTATATTAAATAATTTTCATAGTATTTTAAATAATTATCGATAATCATGAAATTTAAAAATAATGTAGCTTAGTAAAAAGATAATTATTCAAAATTAATATAAAATACAATTTAGTTCATATTTTTTTATATTGAATTACTATTTTTTTTTTAAAATCCTATATTATAATTGCTCATATTAAATTTACTTCACTAATTTTATCTTATTATAAATTTTAAAAAAATTATCTAGAACTTTATAAAATATTTAATATTACAATTAAAAAGGTAATTATAATATTTTTCTTTAAACAGGAGAACTTTTATATTTTGAAATAAATTACAAATATAAGCAAATTGGATGTCGTATGGGATTACACAAACAAATGCCATACCTACAATATTTTGGGCAAGTACAATTCAGTGTTCTTAAAACATAGTTGAATAAATCTCCAACTTAACTTGTTCAAAAACCAAGTTAGACCTAAATTAATCGCATTGAATTTCAGCTTAATTTTAATTTTAATTTTATATATACTCATATTGTTATTTTTATAAATTTAAATATTAAGTTAGATTTAAAAATATTAAATATATTGATGATGAAAATTGTTAATTCATTGTTAACCATAAGAATACTAATGCCTAAAATTTATTTGAATTTATAAATACAAATGATCATATAGTAGAAAGAAGTCGTGATACAGAGAATTAAATTATAGTTAAATAATTATAAATTGCATATTAAAATAATAATGATTATAAAAAAATGCATGTAAATAAAATATTAAAAATTGTGAGTAAATGCCATATTTAAAAACATATAATTAACAGTAAGTATTCAAATGATACAAATAATTAATCTTCTGATTTTAAAATATTAATAATTAGTATATATATTCATTAAAATTATTATATTAATGTAAAAATCAAAATTGAGTAAAATAAAATTTTTGTTAATATACATGTATATGCGATAAAAAAAGGTAAAGACAAATGAATTTAGGATGTGATGAAGGGGTAATTGAATTAATAAGAGAATATTACAAAATATTATATAAGTAATTAAATTTTTTTTAAAAAAATTGATATTTCTGTCTATAATATTGATTGTGTTTAGAGATAGATAAGGGTCGAAGTATAATATGAATTGAGTATTATAGTATCTATTCAATATCATTATCATATAATTAAGTTATCTCAAAAATATGTTGGTTTTATTATTATTATTATTATTTTCAATGGCTAAAATTCTAATTTAAAAAAAAAATAAATTTGTCAGTAAAGTCAATGCGCTATAGAAGATTCAAATGTTGATTCCTAGAACTTCTTTGGTTTTTGGTGAAAAGGACAACAGAGAAAGGTATCTTTCACGTAACGCCTTGGTGTGAAAAAGAGGCAAAACAATATCCTATGCTTTTAACACATCTTTAATATCTTTAATATATATATATATATATTTAATAATAAAATATATTTTTAATATACCAAATATATATTAAAATTATACAAATAAATATTAATATTTTTAAAATTGAAAGTTAAAATTAAAAATGGGATATTTTTAAAAAATATTCTTATTTTTTAAGATATTTTAAAAAAAACTCCCTTTTCCAGGTTTATTAATATCATTCTAATTCAACATTTATCCAAAATGATATAATAAAATAATTATAATAATCTTTTAACTCCTTAAATAAAAAAAATATGGTATTAGAAATTTATATTAGATTTTAGGGCTGTACATGAAGCCCGTGACCCAAGAAACTCGGTCCGAAGGGTTTTGGGCCTGGTTGGGCCGGTCCGAACCCATACTAGAGTCGAGCCACGGGCTTCAAACTCCAACCCGAGCTATGCTCGGGTTGGGATAAAAATTTTTGGGCCGGCCCGACCCAGCCCAAGATATTAATTTTTTTTATTTTTTTAATTTTATATTTTTGTAATTTATTTTTTAAAAAAAATTTAAAATATTATATATAAATAATGATATAATAATTTATATATTATTAGATATAATTTAGTATAATAAATTTTATTAAAATTTATAGTTAAATTTTATTAAAATTAAAAAAATCATTATTTTTTAATTTCAAAAAAATTGGGCCGGCCCGAACCCGGCCAGGCCCAAGCAGACCAGAAGTGACCCGGCCGGGCCGGGCCACGGGTTGCAAAGTGCAGCTCAAAAAAAATCAGACTGGGCTTTGGGCCGGGGTTAAACCCGGCCCGACCCGGCCCGTATACACCCCTATTAGATTTTACATTTCAAGATGATAATTGAGATATTTCATTCTCAATTATTGTTAATACAAAAATTTTATTTATTTGAAATATCTTATTTATGATCCTGGTGAAGGAATGAATTTTATGAGTATGATATTATACTCTAACTTAAGATTTTAAGGCATTGAATTTATAAGTAATTTTTATTTATGATTTTTTGAGGCAGTAACTATGATTTCTAAAGTATGAAGATGAAAACTCTGTTTCTATCCCAAGACTTGTGGGATATGGTGAACTACTGCAACCAAGATGGAGAGACAACCGATAATGTCAGAGACTTTCAAATGAAAGATGTAAGGCCTTGTTTTTCATCCAACAAGCTTTAGATGATGCGATTTTTTCTCATATTGATGCTGCAGCTAAGTTTGGGATGTTTTGCACAAAGTCTATCGAGACACTAAAAAGGTGGTAACTGTTAAATTTCAAATACTTCATATGAATTTTGAGAGTTTACTGATGAAAGATGATAATTTGTTTGATTATATTTTCAATATGCTTGATGCTGTTAATCAAATAAGAAAATGTGGTGAAGTTGTAAGTGAGAAAAAGATTGTTGAAAAAATTCTTAAGTAGACTATGTGAATGACTCTCCAATATAAAATTCCTCTCATACTTAAAATTTTAAAAATTATCTCTTGATATTGTATTTTTTAACACTATATTTGAATGATTGACAATATAATTTATTAATATATATTATAGTATAATACTGTATTGTATAATACTATAAGCAATATTTATTATATTTGAAAAAATAATATAATATAATATGTCTTACTAAGCTATTTTCGTTTAGTTTGATGGTATGATATGTCGTAGAAATAATAAAATAATCAAAATATTCTCAAATTAAAAATCATATTATTTTACTTAAAATTCAAATAAAATAATATTAAATTTATTTTTTATATCTTTTATAATTAATATTTAATTTTTATTTTTATTTTTTATAGTCAATAATTAATTTAAATCTTAGTTTTTATAGTCAATAATTAATTTTTATTTTTATTTTTCATAATCAATAATTAATTTCAATTAAGGACATGAAAAATAAATACTAAAATTAATAAAATATGTTTATTAAATTATTATCTAATAATAGAAAAAAATAGGGATAAAATATAATGAAATAAAATGTAAATTTAAAATTTAGTAAATTTGATAAGAGTAAATTCGAAAAAGAAATTTTTAAAATTACGTGAAATTACTAATTTAGTGGTTTGAAAAAATAATAAAAAATATGGTTTTTAAACTATAAAAAATATAAAAACTAAAATAAATACAGTATTGAATCATACTATATTATACTTAATCATCGGCTATCACCATCCAAGCATAGTGTAAAATTAATTCCTATATATTTACATTCATCATGCAAGTGTTTAATTGTATTCATAATTTGATAACGTTTTTTTATTATTAACTATTCTACATTGTACCCATTTATCTTTTAACCTCTTAAATAAAAAATAAATAAATAAAAATTAATACAATATTATAGCTTATATTGATTTTTCATTTAGGTTTCCAATCCTAGTAGTCCAATCTAGAATTGTCATCTCATTTTTTGGTTTTTAAAGTTTAATTTTAGTGGTCTAATTCAGTATTAATGTTGTTTAATTGCTGATACCACCTTCCTATCCTGTGCCACAGTACTACATAGGTAGGTGATGTGGCTGCTCGCAGCACGGCACATATGGCACCAACCGAGCCTCATAATAACTCAGAGCCTTGGCCTCGAGCCATAAAATCCACGTGACCAAGTATTACTCTTTGATGGGCTATCCACTGTTGAAGGACGGGTTCCTGATACATTTATGATTTATGATGACATATCTAAGCTTTGCTCTAACACAATTCATAGTGTATTGCTGACACATTTAGAAGATATATTTTTTTATCACCTATAAATAAAAGTAAATTTTTATATGTAAATAATCTTTACACCTTTTTAGCTTTCTCTTTATATTTAGATAAATTAAGTTTTGATTTAAATATCAGAGTTTCTTTTATTAGAATTTGATCCTTTCATATTGTCTTGCAAATATGTAGAACTCTAAACTTATATGAGCAGTCTCCATGTTATATACGTGATCAGTTACATTTGAAGTAGAGTTTTAGAGTCGCACATTGAAAATGGATGAAAAATAACTAACGCAGATATGTCATGTGGTGAGATCAACTACCCAATTAGCTAGTTATAATGAATTTGGTTATAATTGGCCAATGTTCCTTTATTGTTAATTGTTATGCTCTCTATCTATTTAGTTACAAATTTAATATAAATTCATGAAATTAAATTAAGTTCAAAAGCCCAACTAATTCGTGATGATAGCTTTATTTTTGTTACATCACGATGATAAATAGAAATGGCCAAAGATATATGTTTAAGCTTGTTCATGAATTTTCCTCCATTACATCATTATATGGATATGGAAGTGATACATTATATAACAATAAGTGAAGAAATGAGAAATATAAAAAAGAAAGAAAAAGAAAACACACATACTTAAATCAATAATTTACATAAAATTTGCTCCCATTTGGTTCAAATTCCAAAATCCAAATTGAAAAATTGGAAATGAAATTGAATGAAATAGGAAATAACTCAATGTATTATATTATATTAATTATAAATTCATTTCTACTTGAAGAAAATCATTGCCCAATACAACAAATGATAATGATACAGCAATCTCGATCCCAAAGAAGATGAAGGAACAAAGAAAAAGAAAAGCAAAATCTCAAATCACAATCGCCAAATAAAATAAAATACAGAACCAAAATAAAATAAATATGTACCAAAGATTTATTTATTTTATTCACTGTCTTTCCTCATCAAGTGCACCAATTTCATCTCCACAACTTCGAGTTCTTGATGATCTTTCTCTACTAGTAATCATCCATCGAAAAGACCCTAATCGAGACCCTGATGATGATCCACTTGGACCCTTCTCCGTCTCCAATGGTGGAGCCGATGGTTGCACCTCTTTCTTCTCTGTCTGGACCTTAGGCTCAGCCACCGTGCGACATATAGGACAAGTAATGTTTGACCCGAGCCACATATCAATACACCCAACATGAAACAGGTGCTTACAATTTGGCAATACTTTAACAATGGCTTCTTCCACAAACGTACTCAAACAAACGGAGCACTCTGTTTCTCTTGATTCGCCATTATCAATCTGGCTTTCACCGATTATTGCTTTATATGGGTAAGTAGGAAATGAAGCTATGATTAATGAGTCAAGCCCAATTTTGGGTGGTTCGGTGGAATAATTAGCCGCCACCGCCGCCGCTGCCTCCTCATCTGGTGCAATTTGCCAGCTTATTTGATTAAAAGCAGCTCTTGTCATTCTGTCTTGGCTTCTTTTTATGAGATATCTAGAGTATAGATAAATAAAAACTATGAGCAACACCGCCGCAAATAGAGTGAAAATGGCCACCAGCATGATTTTCCGGCTGACCCCAAATTCTCTATCATCGACGTCGTCTTTGAAATCCATTTTCTTTTTCCTTTTATTTTATCAAGGGGAAAATGAGTGTGTAATGCGTTTGTTTGAATTCTCAATTTCTTTGAAAAGTTATGATATTTATGTGTTTGTTCAAGTTTTGCTTGTGTAAAATTGTTGAAAATGTGTTTACATGACAGTTTGAAAATTTTCGCTGGAGTAGGAAATTCTTACACCCACATTTTTCTTTACTTTGACTTTAAAGATGATCTAAATTAAAATATATTATTTCTAGTTATTTTCATTGAGCAAAATTGAAAAGTACTCATTAGACTAATTTCTGGGATATTTACATTTTATAATTTCTAAATCTTATTATTTTTCTAATTAATTAATCGTCCTTTAGAGATTAATATGAACTGATTTTTTCTTCTCTATAACTTGCTTACCGAAGCCATGGAAAGGTAATAAATTAGTTTTCCGAGATTGCTAATAGTTATATCATATGGTCAAAAATATCTTCTAGGCTTAGGTGATATTTAATAATATTAAAAAAAATTATTAAAAAAATTAATTGATGGTTGAACAATCTAAAAATTAAATTTAAGCATTAAATAATATAAAATGTTGAAAAATTTTAAATTATTGAATTGTTTTAAATTAAAAAATATATCATATTCATTAATTCTATGTTTTAATTATAACATAAGTTTTATATATCAAATATTTAAAAATAAAAAAAAAGTGTTGGAATTTTTAATTTTAATATCTAAAAGTGTTTCTAATATGTTTAAAGAGATTGAGATCATAGTTAGGCAAATAACGCCCAGCCATTAACTAAGTTGATTATCAATTTAGTAAAGCAAAAATATATACGTGTCCGAATTGAATTATATATATATATATATATATTGCATAGATGTTGAAGCATTTATCTGCCTAATCATTGCTAATGAGCAAGGACCATAGTCTTATATAATGTATGGCTACATAGAAATAATAAAAAGAAATTAATAATCATAAGGAATGAGTTTATGGGTGAGTGTGATAATTATATTTTGGTATAATTAAGTTTGGGAAGCATAAGGTCTTTATTAATTAATGTAATATAATAATGTTCTGTGATTAAGTATATGAATTAATAATTATTATATAATTTTGAAATTTGCATGCCCTAAATATAAAAATTTACATATAATAATGAAATGCCACAACTTTCACGTAACGCAATGGATGACTTTCTATTATTACTTGTCTTCATCAAACTCCTTAACTAGTCAACAAAGAGAATGCCTGTCCTTAGGGCCACAGTGCCATTTTACCTTGAATTCTACACTATTTATTTCTTTAGCTTTTTTTATTTTGAAGGTTTACATTATGAGATATACAATACATAACAGTTTTTGGAAATATATGTCTATTGACGTTTACTTAATTTAATGATAATTATTTAAATTCGAATTTTAAGTTGGAATTTGTTTTAATTTTAAATCAGTGTAAAAAATAATGAAAAAGAAATGTACTAATCAAAAGAAAATCACTTAAGTGTCATTTTATTTTTATAAAAAAAAATTGAATGAAATTGTATTAAATTTAAAGGAGATTAACTTTATTGAAACGAAATTGAATTTTGCTTATACAAATTATAGTTTAGTGATAGCGATGATGTTGAAAATTGGAAAAAAAATGGTAGATTCAGTTGGATGCAATTGAGTTTGAGATATACATTTCAAAATAAAACCAAATCGAGAAAATTATAGATATAGAAAATTAATAATGATAATAAGTTTATATAATTAGTGTCAAATATAATTTTGTTTCTTAAACAAGCAATAGGGTCCCGTAGCTCAGTTGGTTAGAGCGTTGGTCTTATGAGCCGAAGGTCGCGAGTTCGAGCCCCGCCGGGACCAGTAAGAGTGCTTTATAATCTTTTGTTTTCCTGTTAGTCAACGGCCCACAAATGATAATTCGACCAATCCACGGCCCACGTGGAACCTAATAAATTACCAAACATTAATAATTTTATTTAATTATATATTTTTTTGTTGGGTTCTAAAAAAAATCCACAAGAAATAATTCCCTTAATAAAGAATCCCTCAACAGCAGAGGTGCATCTTTATATGTATGCAAAGAGACAATGAATGACTCCCCAAAATTTAAGTATTTTAATAAATATTAATATATGTATTTAAATTTTATTATTTGCCAATATAGGATTCTGTTTCAACTAACAATAATTTAGACTAACACATTAAATTAAAATGAACTCTAATAATTTAAATATAATTTTTATTTAAAAAATTAAATATGAATTAATCCGAAATTAAATTTAATCTTATCAAGTTTGAGACGAAAACTACTTTCAAATTTTAATTTGATCAAAGAAGCCTTTGCATCTTATTTTCTTAATTTGTTGCAAGAAAAGAGAAGGCAACCGTAAATGCTAAGCCTTCTACTACAATCAAAGAAAAAAAGATGTTCTAAATTTAAAAAAAAAACAAAAAAAGAAAGATATGTGTTATTATGAGGGTGATAGGGGTGTAATAGTTTTTTTTTTTTTAATTTCTATATAGGTCGAGTTTATTATACCATTCATGTTTCTAATTATATGTGAAGTGAATTATAATATTAAAAAAATAATTTTAATTAATTTTAATTTTTAAATTATATGTTGTTATTGGTTGTTTATATAAATATGTTATACATTTGGTTTAGAATATAATTTTTTTAAATATTATTGATATAGAGATTATTATCTATGAGATTTAAAATTTGAGATATATTTATAGACAATTGTGTGATTAAAATTTTGACGTGTGTTAATTTGAAAACTTTTAAGTAATAGAGAAAAAAAAGAAGCAAGTCAATAATATATTTTGCAAGTCAATAATATTTTCTTTATATTGCAAGTACAATAAAAATAAGAAAATGCTTCTTGAAAAAGAAAAAAAAAAAAACCTTTACTAAAGCAATAGTCAAAAGAGGGAAAAAAAAAAAAGCCAAACTCCTTTAATTGTTTGTTTGTTTTTCAGTCGCTGTTAAAGCATCCCATTGTTGAATTTGTCAAACCCAAAAATCACACCACCTGACATTACACATCACCAGCCCTTTCCAAGTTGTTGTTGAGGCCTTGATTGAAGGGCAAATCAATTTTTTAATTATTATACCAAATTTTAATATTTTTTCTTTCAATTCGATGTATATCTGATATTTGTTCTTGACTGTAATTTGAGGAGGGAGGAAAAAAAAAGAAAAGAAAGAAAAGCTGGTGATGGGCCATGGCAATCCATATTTCCACACCCACCTTTAATTCTTTTTTTTTTCCTTTCAAAATTTGTTTTCTCAGGCTTTTCTTCTCCTTCACTGCAAGTACTGTTGTGGCCACCTTTTTTTTTCCCCATGATCGTGAGTTGAGTGTGTTTTTATTTTCTTGAAAGTAATAGTCCCTACAGGACCTTTTGCTATTTCTTCTCTGGTAGGTCTTACTTACCCCGGATTTTTTTTGCTGTTTTTTTTTCCTTTTTGGTAATTCTGTTTTGTGGGTTTTACGTGTTATTTACTTAATTTTGGGATTGATTAATGAGATTTAAGCAACAGAGATGGATGAGATCTGAGTGTTATAATAGTTACTGAATTAGTTTGAATCACTCATATTGGTCTGGAATTTAGTTGTTGCTTAATGAATTAATTGAGTACTTAGATGTTGTTTTCGTTTGATACACAGAGTTTTCTGTTGTGGGTATTGCAGCTCGGTTTCTATTGATGTGTGTTTCATTGTTGGATAGAGATTGAGGGTGGAAGATTCAGTTGAGAATGGGTGTAAGAGTATGAGATGGAAAAAGATTGACTTTATCTTAGAATCCGGTAGATAGTTCCTATTGTCAATTGGTTAAAGTGTAACTGCATGATTATATATGTCCTTTCGAAAAGTTGGATTCTCAGATGTTAATAATGTTTTAACTCTGTAATTTAGTTGCTTCTGACAGAAATCAATTACATGACATGTTCAATAGGTCCAATTTTATCAATGAACATCTGTTTGGTTTATGAGAAAATATGGACGTGTTCTCGTAAATGATCTTTAACCTTTGGAGCATGTACTGAATGCCGATATTTCTGGTATTTAAATTAAAAATGCTGTCAGATTTATGCTAAGTTGGATACAGTCACTTAACATCAAGAATGGGTTCTGGTGATTGGTTTAAGACAATAATTAGCTCAAAGAAGGCGAAGGAAGGAAGTTCAAAACATGTGAAGGTAATGAATTCTGCAAAGTTCTTATTTGCTTAATTAGCTATATTTTTTTCGGTCTCTAATTCACTTTTGATTTTTCATAATGAACACAACTAAGTTTGCTTTTCGTAGTTGTCATAATGTGGCCAATGGCCATAAAATTATTTACTTTTCTAAAAGAAGTTCTCATTGATTATCTACTTGAAGGCAGTTGTATTTAATTTTGTTGTCTTGTTATTGGGTTAATGGCTAAGGAAAATTTTATCTGCTAGGCATCACCTCATCTATTCCTACAATTTGAGACAGGGGTCTTCAGCTTTTACGAAAACAAATGGCTTTAAATGGAAGAACAGATTGCGCAAAGAGTCTGCTGGTTCTACCAGTGTCAATCCCAGATTTCTTAACATGCCAGTTGAGGACTTGGCTGCCATTCGAATTCAAACCGAATTCAGGGCCTACATGGTATGTCTAGCTTCATCATTGTAGCTATTTTCATACAATTAATTTTCTTAATTTCATTTTGTCAATCTTAGTATGGGTATTTTTTTATTCTCCCATTACTGATTATCAGCTGTATCAAACTTTATAGAATGCTTCAATTTGCATCTGCAATTTGAGCTGAAGTTGAATATTCTTGCATGCAAACAGGCTTATATAGAATGCCAAATTCTGTATCAAATCCTATGAAATAAGGGTATGCTAAGTTGCCTTATAATCTATAATAGATATGAGAGCTGAAATTTTGCTGTCTCATATTCAATATAAATTTGTCTAATTTTATTGTATTTACTGATGCAAATTGGAGTTTAGATATAATGAACTTAACACTGCGAGATTGAGTGAATATAATTGCTAAAACTGCACAGTGGTGGAGCTACATATTTGTTGCCATACTTTTGGTTTCAACAAGATGACAACTAAGCAATTATATCTCCTATAAACCTTTTATGATTGTTCTCATCTCCTAACTATTAAGCATAAAGTGAGTAATAAAGCACAAAATTTCCTAAAATAGATCCTTGGTGGTGCTGCTTGGTTAGTTTTTACTGATAAAACTTTTACTGATGTGAACTGTATATTAGTCCAAAAATTATGCATATTTTCTTAACAGATTCTTTAACTCTACTCATTAGGCTCAGGAATTAGCCATTATGGCTTGTGGAACAGGTCCAGATGATTGACTGCTTAACTTCTTAACATTAATAGTATCCTTATTAGTGATGATGCATTTTCACTGTCTCCTAGTCTATTTAACCCTCCACTCGATGCATCAGTGATGAAATTGGTTTTGCTGTTCTCTAAACAGGTTTTTCTTTTCCTTTAGGAGGTGCCTCTTCTTAACTCTCTTTCATGCACGCATATGGACACACACACAAATACTTGTGTGCATAATACTAATTAAATTTTCTCCTCATAATGTAGGCTAGGAAAACTTTACGCCGTTTAAAAGGAGCTGTGAGATTAAAGACCCTAACTCAGAAGTATTCTGTTAAAAAGCAAGCTGAAACTACATTGAACTGTCTTCACTCATGGAGCAAAATACAGGCCCAAATTAGAGCTCGTCGACAATGTATGGTAACAGAAGGCAGGCTAAGGCAGAAGAAATTAGAGAATCAACTAAAACTTGAGGCAAAGCTTCATGATCTGGAGGTTAGATTGGATCTTAATGTTAAACAACCTATCAATTGGAGTACTTTTTTTTCTGATTTATACATAGTTGATGGCTCTGGAGCAGATGAAGTTAGTCACATGGTCCTAGATTTTTGATAAGGGGAGGCTGCCAGGTTGGTGTCTCTTGTATGTTAGCACCAGAACTGCATCCAGGGAAATTCTCCTCTTAGATCCACCGTTTTCTAGCATAGCAGCTGTACTTTTGTTTGGATGTCCACAACTTCATTTTTGCTTGTTATAACTTCTAGATGGCAGAAATTTGGATTTTTTTTTTCTGACTATGAAAAATAAGTGAAAAAAATAAAAATCATAATAGAAAGAGAACATATTTGCATCTTTCTCTTGCTGGCCATGAATCCCCATTTGCTGGTAGTAGTGGCTGGCATCTGCGAATTATTCCTTTCACCTTATGAACAACTTTCTCTCTCTGAGCAATTGTTTAAATGGGTAACAGGTAGAATGGTGTGGTGGCCCTGAAACAATGCGAGAAATTCTTGGAAGGATACATTTGAGGGAAGAAGCAGCTGTTAAGCGAGAGCGAGCAATGGCATATGCCTTTTCACATCAGGTAACTCTGAAAGTATTATTTTCATGACATTGGCTTAGTGGAATAAAAGAAATTGTAAATCACAAAGAATTCCTATGAGTTTCAGTGGAGGGCCAACACTAGCCAGAACTTTGGGGTGGTTAATAGTGAGCTTAGCAATGCGAATTGGGGTTGGAGTTGGATGGACCGTTGGATTGCTGCTCGTCCATGGGAAAGCCGAGTCCCTGCTCAGTTGATTAATCCAAAGAAAATGCAGACCAAGCAGGCAAAGAAATCTTGTAAAAGCACCAATTCGCCAACTGTTAAAACTCCCATTTCATCTAAACCATCTTTGTCCAATGGGAAGGCAAGTACAAAGGTCCGAAGGTTGTCATATCCAGCTACTGAGAAAGGTGCTACACTTGAAGGAAGCATTAGAACTGCAGAAGCAAACTCGAAAACCTCAATTTCACCTACTGCTAAAATCCCAAGTTCATCTAAACCATCTTTGTCCAATGGAAATGGAACTACAAAGGGCCGAAGATTGTCTTATCCAGCTGCTGAAAAAGGAGTTACACTTGAAGGAAGCATTAAAACTGGAGGAGTTGAAGGAAGCATTAAAACTAAAGGAGCAAACTCTAAAGGGGAACAGTTAGTATCTTAGTCACTACATAAAGCAGAAAGCTTAATTTTCTGTCAGTTGTATTCCAGTTAAAGAAGTGAAGCTCTTTTGGGTTCATTTCTGATTGTGTAGAAAATGGTGTTTTGATTGTGAATTTGTGATAAACTTTAGATGCAGTATAGAACGTTAGAACAGGCCTGAATTTGAGATTGAAGTGATCATTCTTCTCTGCATAATTTTTTTTCCTCTGAAAAATTTCCCTGCTTTGTATTCTTTGAGCGAATATATGTATCTATAATGTAAATAGACAGAAGATTTTGTTGGAGTGAGTTCATGCTATATTTTGGAAAGATGTTATTTCTGTAAATTCCCTCTTCCTTTATCTCGTGTCAAAAATTCCCTGTTGAAAGTTTCATCTCCTTAATGATAAAAAGAATTCAATTGTTCTAATGTGCAACAAACCTGTGAATGTTTTCAATGATTAGCACAAATGACATTGCTAATTATGAATTAATGAGTAAAATATGGTTGATATTGGTTGTTCATGGCATTTATGATTGCTATCTTTATCTGTTTGTGGGTTATTACCTAGTGTAGGTTTCGGCTGTTGAACTCCAAACGACTGAGACCAATAACAATACTACTCAAACGATACTTTAAAATTAACGAATACCTCAACAACAAATGAAACCTTTGTTTTGTTTGTCTTATGTTTTTATGTTTGGACTAAATAAAATTATGTAATTTATCTATATTTTTAGCATAACATAACAAGTAGTAGAATTCTTGAAATTTGCTTCCTTTCTTAGTCTTTGATATAGGCTATGGAATTCATGTAACAATGTGCTTCGTTTTCTTCTTGGTTGTGTCATCTCGCAGTTCCTAGCTAGGTGGTTACAGCAAATGATAAACACACACAAGGGGAGAGCATAAGTCAAATAAAAATTGGACCTTAAAACAAATATTTTAGATTTCTAATGGGCGTTCTTTAAAACATTCTTGGTTTGAGTTCTTTAATCAGTTTTTCCGGGAATGTAATTAGTTTAATTAAGATTTGTTTTCGGGTAAACGATTCCAGCATTCAATCTGAAAGTTAGGATCTTTAGTGTTGAGATTTAAATGTGTAATAGTTGTTTTTCCTTTTAACACTTGTAAAAGAGATCGATTGTTTGAGAAATCTTATCTCACCAATAAAATCTAACAGGAAATAATTAAAGAATTTATAAATTACATTGACATACAATTTAACGATATATTTTTTTAAAAAACAAAATTTGAAAAATGATTTCAGAAATCAGAATTGAATCCCTCTTTTATATAATATTAAAAAAAAAAACTGAAGTACTTATAAACGGGTGTTAATTTAGTTAAGTTCAGAGTCATGTTTCGAGCAATTTCCAAAAAAGCAGACATGTCTGGTTCCTAATTTTGTCCATGAATTACAAGTCAGTTACCCAATCTAATATCAGAAGTAGTTGAATCTCGCATAAGTTAGTTAATTTTGGGATTGAGTTTTGCAATTACCATAGGATTGAAATTAGTCAAGGGAAAATGAAATTAGATTAAATCATTTTAAAACGATAATTTGAATAGGCCACCGCTTCTACGAATATAGTTGCAAAATCGAACGAATTAAGTAACAGAATCAATCAAACAGAATAAATTGAATTGATATAAAATAAAAAATAAATATTTTTTATAATATATAAATTAACGATATATAGTAAAATTAATCCATAATAATAATAATAAAGATGTATTTGTTATTAAAAAATATTAAAAAATATCTATATAAAATATATAAATAATTTTTAATAATAATTAAACACATTTTATATTTTTTCATGTAATAATATTACTAAATTAAAAAAAATAATAATTATAATAATACATCACTTATTAATTAAAAATAAAAAACATCATTTAAAAACTTATTAATATTAATACATTATTTACTAATTAAAATTAAAAAAATTAAAATTAAAATTAATTTTTTAATTTATTATTAATTAATTATTTATTAATACTTTTTCTTCTTTCTTCTTCTTCTTCTCCTTCAGCTTCAAAAGGAATTTGGTTTCACTCACTAGTCATTTATTACCCAGTTCATCTTCTTCGTTTTCTTCTTCATCACCTTCCTCAACTGCAAAACTTTCAATATCCATCCTTTCCTTCTTCTTTTTTTCTTTTTCTTTTTAATTTTACAGATGCACATGGTCGATTTAAAACGTTTTCATATAGGCTGATTTACCGATTCAACGATACAAACAGGTAATTTAAAGTAATTTTTATCATTTGAAAATTTTCATTTATATAACGCCCAAACTCATATCGAGTCCTTTAAATTTTATTAAATATTGGCTATTTCGATACGCAAAGGTGACATATAAAACCTTGACGCTTACTCATCCATTGGAGCACGTGGGTGAAGTCAAGTGAAAGGAGAGGAGACTATAAAAACATTTCCCTTGTTTACATGGAGGAAAAGTTTCCTCTTCCTCCGGCCGTCATCAATTTCTGTAATTAATAATTATTAAAGGCCAAATATATAATTTGACAATTAACGTTTGAAGCTTTTCTCACTTAAATACTCATCCTTTCAAAACGCTCAATTAGACACTTAACTTTTGCAGATTTTCCTACTTAGACACTTATCATTTCAAAACGCTTAATTAGACACCTAACCTTTGCAGATTTTTCCACTTGGACACTCATCGCTTCTCTTTTGGGTGCCTGTCATCCCCTGCATATCCGTCTGAATTATTAGAGTACTTGTATGTGGGAGGGAAGTATATCCTCCCTTCATTCCATCACTCAAATACTCGCCCTCGTCTTTGTTCTATCCGAAGCTGAAAGCAAGAAACATCATAATGATGAGAATGACAAATTATCTATAAAACAAAGACGAGGGCGAGTATTGACAGTTCATTCACATACAATCCGTAGAACAAAGACGAGGGCGAGTATTGACAGTTCATTCACATACAATCCGATTTTAAAATATGATAATTTGCCATTCTCATCATTCTGATGTTTCTTGCTTTCAGCTTCAGATAGAATAAAGACGAGGGCGAGTATTTGAGTGATGGAATGAAGGAAGGATATACTTCCCTCCCACATACAAGTACTCTAATAATTCAGACGGATATGCAGGGGATGACAGGCACCCAAAAGAGAAGCGATGAGTGTCCAAGTGGAAAAATCTGCAAAGGTTAGGTGTCTAATTGAGCGTTTTAAAAGGATGAATATCCAAGTGAAAAAATGAACAAAAGTTAAGTATCTAATTCAGCGTTTAAGAGCGAATGTCAAGTGAAAAAAGCTGCAAACTAGGTGTCAAATTATGTATTTGGCGAATTATCAAATTATCAACTAAATCAAAGCTAAAGTGCTGACTCTCTCTCCATTATAAAATCAAATGTCCCGATATGCCAAAAAGCATTGCCTCACGATCTCTTTCTTAAGAGCTAAACTGCCATCATCATCACCACCGCTGCTCCTCAAAGCTCCAATCTTTTCAGGCATGGATTCTTGTAGGTCGGAGAGACTTGTCACTTTAGCCCACCAGCTCCGTCTCTACAAGCCACCACCCCCATCGCCTGACGAAATTGAAGAGCAGAAACTTGAGGAAATTGAAGGGAAAGTTGTTTCCCAAGTGGGTTTTCAAGAATCTGCTACCCCAATTCCAAAAGACCCTCAAAGTTTTAGGCCCAAGAGAGCTGCTGTTTTGGTCTGCATTTTTGAAGGCGATGCTGGTGATTTTCGTGTCATTTTGACCAAGAGGTCTTCACGGTTATCTACTCACTCAGGTTTGTGGTTTTTCAGACACCTTTTGGTTTGATTTTAACGAAAATATGAGATTTTTGGTGTTTTTTATTTGAGAATGGAACCATAATGTCGGTTCAGTTGAATTATTGTTTGTGTCTGACGCAGTTCTGGACATTGAACTGCAGAGGGCTTAATCTCCATATAGTATATTTGGCTGATCTTTATTCTTGAAAATTTTCAGAAAATAGTTAAGGTTCTTTTGAAACAATTTTAGATTTGGATTTCAGTTTCAAAGTGGACGACATAAAAAATGATCACGATACCAAATTTCACATACTCAAATCATTTTAAATGAAATGAACCCTAATATCACTTGTGCTTATTTATTCCCAATTTGGTTTATTATTTATTAGACGAGATAAAACTTCCTATTGAAGACATTAAAGTGAATTGGAAGTTTGAAACTTGTGTACTTTATGTAGCATTTCCCCCAATTTTTTATTTTTTTTAAATGTACAGGATTTAATTCATCAGGGTTTTATATTCTCAGACAAAAGCTTGATTATCTACATTACTCTTTGTTTGCTACTGCTCATGTTCAGAGATTGAATTCTTTAATCAATTTCTGGCCGTGTTGAAGGAATTAAAAATGCGATGAAATCTTGATCCCAGTTATATTATAACTCAAATTTGAAGAAACTGAACGAAAGAGTATAAAATTTTGAAGATTTGTGAATCAGGATTGAGATTGTAGTTCCTTTTTGTTTAATTTATTTCCAAATCGAGTGGAAATGTAATAGTCATGATTTATGATTGAGCTATGGGAAGTTGTTGGTGTGACAATCTTTGAGATGTGTGGGTGTTTCTGTGTACAGGTGAAGTTTCATTACCTGGTGGGAAAGCAGAGGAGGGTGATATTGATGATGGTGATACAGCAACAAGGGAGGCAAAAGAGGAAATTGGGTTGGATCCTTCACTCTTGGATGTTGTTACTGTTCTAGAACCATTTTTGTCTAAGGTACGGAAATCTAATAGCTATTAGCTATTTGCTAATGAGGAACCATGTAATCAGCTGCGGGAGAGACTGAATAGTGCAATATGTTTTATTCTAGAGAAAGTGCATATGAACGTTTTGATAACTTTTAGCTCATGCCTTATTGATATTACACTCTTCATTCTGCTCTTTATTGAATTTGACATGGTTCATATCATCTGATGTAATAGTTTTCTAAGGTTTGAATTTTGTCATGTAGTTTCATTTCTTTGCATGCCAAATAATAAATTTTTATGTACGATTTCCCTTAGAGGGCATTATCTGAAAATATAGCTATAGAGTTCCCACTACTTGTAATTCCTGAATGGTACTTCACTACTTCAGTTTCAACTGTCAATATCAGTGTAATATTTTTTATCACTACTATGATATAACAAGATATAAAATTCTTATGATTGATTAGATGGTTATGTGCAACAAATCAGCACATGAAGTATTTGACAGATGTGCTTGTTAGGAATAATTGGTAATTATCTTACCGTTTTTATGTGTTGGGATCCGAAAGAGTATGGAAGTCATTTAAATGATAGATCCACTGTGAAAATTTGAAAACGTATGGTCATTTTTAGAATTCATTTTAAATATTGTTTTTTAAATTCTAAACAGTGCAAGTATGAATTTACTAGTGAATTTCATAAAATTTTATGATAGATGGGGTTGTTGGTTTAGCATGCCACCTGAATTCATGTATTCTGAAAAAGCTCAAGTCTTAGCAATTCTTGGTTTTCTTTGCAGCACCTTCTGAGAGTAATCCCTGTAATAGGCATACTACAAGATATAAAAGCATTCACGCCCACCCCTAATCCTGCTGAAGTTGAAGCAGTATTTGATGCTCCGTTGGAAATGTTCATTAAGGTTTGTTTTTCCATTTTAATTGATTTGATTGTTGGTTTTTCTTCACAAAGAATCATGTACCTACTGTTTGGTTCAGGATGAAAATCGAAAAGTAGAGGAGAGAGAATGGATGGGAGAAAAATATCTTGTTCATTTCTTTGACTATGAAACAGGAAAGAAGAAGTATTTGATATGGGGCTTAACAGCTGGGATTTTGATCAGAGCTGCATCAGTGGTATACCAGCGACCACCTGCTTTCGTGGTGCAGAATCCAAAGTTCAGATATCCCAAAGATGTGAATAGGGATACTGTTATGCGTTGAAGAATTATGGAAAAGTTTTGTTGGGTTCTACTCCAAATAATCAAGCTGCTGTAATTTAATTCACAACCACACGTCAGACTAGTAATATTTGTTCAAAATAATTCTCCAAGAATAATGAAACAGAATGGTTGATAAATATTCTGAGTTTGTCATGCCTTTTAGGTAACTATAAGCTTAGGGGACCAATTAATTTCAGATACTAAAGGTGACTTGCACCAAGCAACATCAACTTCTTGATGGAGAGTAAGTTGTTGCCGGAGCTGTGTCCTTTAACTCTGGTTAGTTTTGTTGGATTGTTTCGCAATTTTCACTTAGATGTAATTCTCAATTGGTTTTTATTGGAGGAAATCGCTCTCAGCTTTGAGTTATGGCTGCTATTCAACAGCATTGAGTAGTTCCACTCTTCCTCGTGGAATTTGGGAATGAAGAATACCTAATCTCTGGTTTCGTCTTCAAGCTGTTATTTTGCTATGGAAATAAAGCTTATATTACAGGAATCAGAAACTGCTTATCTATGGAAAAATGTTTGATGTCCCTTGTAATTTCTTGGTTGGGAAGTTGTATCTTCTGTGAGCAGTTATTTAAAGGTCAATTGTTGTATTTTATTTTCAATTTTTTCCTGCTAATTGTAAAAGAGAGTTCTTGTTTCTAAACTATAAAACACAATATGTTATAGAATTGATACTTTAATCTCTTTTTCAGTCGCTGTTTCGGTTTGTGTTTGCCTATAAAGACATGCAGAAACTGTGGACTTCAGAGAAAATGTAAAATCCCATTTCAATTCTGAACTTCAATGTAAAATCCAAGATTAGCTATCAGATAACTACTTTCTATTTATTTTGCAGTAAACGATGAATGCCACTTGAATGATAACAGGTTGCAGTCTTCTTTTCAAACAGAATTGCAGATTGCACAGATTTTCCAGTCCTGCCATAAGGTGGAGTAACTACTCCCCTCTTTCACAGGATGGTACTGAGAGAAAAAGAGATTCATTTCTTGTTTAGAGTGAGCTGTTAAGGAACCTGATCAAAGGGGGTACTACTACATTTTACATCAAGCAAAAAGAAAGATAGCTAACTCCGGTTAGGTTGGGATTGGATTTGACAGATTGAATTAATTTAGTTGGAAGATTCATTCCTTACTAGAGCTTTTGCCTGCAGGCCACTGATTCACGTGGGGAGAAGTTAGGTGTCATTAAATGGAAAAAGTTAAAAGGCTTTAGCCGCAACAAAATAGTGAGTCCATAAATGGGAGATGGGTTCTCTTGAAAAAAGAGTTGGCTAGTCTACTATTTCAAAATCTTTTGGACCTTTCTCTCCGTGAAATATAAAAAACAAAAAATAAGGAGAGAAAAAGAAACTAATTTGTGCCTACCAGTAATAAATGCAATTGACGAGACTTGAAATTTTAACTTAACAGAAAGAAGTTTCAACTTTCACCAGAAAAGAGTTTGGCATAGATACACAGAAAAAATAACGCCAGAAACGAACAAGCAAATATACACGGCAGGAAAATCCGAGAAACTCTTTTCCTTGGCTATACAGCTTCGCCTCTATAAACCAATTCACTCTCTAACCGAACCAACCAATTTACAACGACAAGAAGGTGTTCCAGAAGAAGAAAAAATTACACTTTCTCAAACATTGGAGTCCACTGCAGAATCTGCAAGAACAAATACCACATTTGCAGTTCTTATTTGCATTTTCGAAGGAAACAATGGCGATCTGCGTGTAATCCTCACAAAGCGATCCTCAAAACTGTCTTCTCACTCTGGTACAAACATCTTATCTTGCTATCTAGATGATAAAGATCTTATCTTGCTATTTATCAGGAAATCAAGAAAGATAAATCTTGCAATAATGGTGTTAAAAGACTGAAAAAAGAATGGGTGTGTTTGAATTCAGGTGAGGTTGCTTTGCCTGGTGGGAAAAGAGAGAAAAATGATGCTGATTATATAGAGACTGCCCTAAGTGAAGCTAAGGAGGAAATTGGATTAGAGCCTTCTCTTGTTGATGTTGTTACTGTTCTTGAACCATTTGTAACTCTGGTATCTTTGCAAATTCTATTCTAATTTCCCAAATTAGTCTAAAGATTTATTCATTTATAATTAAAATTAGAAGACCCTGATCAAATTTGTTTGCTAGGTTGTAACTTCTAATTTTGAAGATAGTTCTGGGTTGTATTTGCAGAAAGGCATCGCATTAGTTCCGGTGGTTGGTATACTATTTGATAAGAAAGCTTTCAATCCATCTCCAAACACCAATGAAGTCGAATCAATATTTGATGTTCCTCTAGAAATGTTTCTTAAGGTTGTAATCTATTTATCATTATCTATAAAGATTTCAAAATTAATCTGAAAAGCTCATAGTTCTGAGATGGTGAATGCAGGATGAGAACCGCAGGGCGCAGGAAAAAGAAAGGATGGGATACGAGTATTTACTTCATTTCTTTGATTATCATTGAGAGACAGAGAGTGAAAGGTATGTGATCTGGGCGCTCACGGCTGGAACCATGATTAAGGTTGCATCAATTGTCTATCAACGACCACCTGATTTTTCAGAGCAGAGGCCTCCATTTTGGAGTGGTGGAATTTCTGATGTCCCCAAGCTGTAGATTTTCGTAGTAATTCACAAAGAAATACTTATTTGAGTTATATTTATTAGGAAATTGTTGGCACTGGGAATCCCAAATCCTTGGGAGATCATCGCTATTTACCTTTCCATTTATATATTCTTATAAAGTCTATTTCTTTGCAATGTGAAATTCGCTCACGCTTGACCTTATTATTATTTAATCGTTAAGCAACAATTAATAGTATCTCTACATTTCCCTTTATTTCTTCAATTTCCTTCTTAATTTTTGGGGTGGAATACTTGACAAATCATATGTAGCCTCAGCAAAAAATTGCTGATCAACAGCTGAAGGAGTTGATGTAGTCATAATTTCTTCCATGTTTCTCATTGGCAAATTCTTTCATTTTCTTCCTCTTAATTCTTTGCCTCTTTCTCTTTGTGGTTAAATACAAAACTAACAAGTTATTTTGGCAACTTAGCGTAGAAGTAGAGCAACTCCATACAGAGAGGAGAATGAACTCGAAACAGAAGAATCTTTATGCATAGCATTCATTCTCTTCAATTTAGTACAAAGACCTCCATAAAAACCGGAACAATGGCTTCACATTTGCAGAATATTTAACAAGATAATGCAGAAAAGCAATGTCAGTAAAACAGCAAATAGAAAACAAAAATTACAGAAGCATCTAAATTATATCCTCAACTAAATACTTCATAGAATTTCTCAATGACGAGTAAACCTGAGTCAATCGACTCCAATGGATCCTTCCTAAGACGGTGTCTTAAACAGTTGGGGATGACAGTAGCAACATCCTCAGCAGTGACCTTATCTCTACTCTTCAGAGCAGCTAGAGCTTTTGCAGCTCTATTAGTCACAATGTCTCCTCTCAACCCATCAACATTCAGCTCCGCACAAACCTTGGAGATTTTTACTTTGAGATCATGATCTATCTGCACGGAAGAAAGGGTAGTTCTAGCATTGGCAATTTGTTGCTGGAGCTTCTCTTGTTCTGTCTTGTAAGAATCACGGAATTCCTTTGGGTTTTTGTCAAACCGAGCTCTTTCTTCCACTATCTTCACTCTAAGCTCAGCATCCTTTACAGTTCCAACTTGTGCATGCATTCCAAATCTATCAAGCAGCTGTGGCCTGAGCTCCCCCTCTTCAGGATTGCCAGAACCAATCAAAATAAAGCGTGCAGGATGTGAAATTGAAATACCCTCTCTCTCCACTGTGTTCCATCCAGAGGCAGCAGAATCTAAAAGAACATCCACTAAGTGGTCATCCAAAAGATTAACTTCATCCACATAAAGAATCCCCCTATTAGCTTTAGCAAGAAGGCCAGGCTCAAATGCCTTGACACCTTCCGTAAGAGCTTTTTCAATGTCAATCGTCCCACAAACCCTATCCTCTGTAGCTCCTAATGGCAAATCAACCATATTAATTTTAGTAAGCATAACTGGAACAGCATCTCCCTTCATGATACGTTCCCTAACTTCCATACCCATGGACTCTGGATCTTTTGGATCTGAGTTATAAGGGTCACCAGAAACCACCTTAATCTCAGGAAGTAAATCCACCAAGGACCTAACAGCAGTAGACTTCCCTGTCCCTCTATCACCCATAATCATGACACCTCCAATCTTGGGATCAATCACATTTAACAAAAGGCATAACTTCATCTCATCCTGTCCTACTATAGCAGCAAATGGATATACTGGCCTCTGGCTTTCCTCAGCAGCAAGTTTCTGGGCATACAATTCAAAGTTCAAAAATTTTATTCTCCCACAATCTAGGACCATCCATATGTAATTCTAATTGACCAAATTAAACTTTCAACTAACACATAGAATGCGCCCAATATTCAATATTTTTTTACTTAAATACTACATAACTCCAAGGCAAAAAAAGATACAAGAAAAACCAAAAGAACAATTGATAAAGAAATCAAAATTTGATCTCAATGTAGTATATGTGACCAGGATAGATTAAAGAAAAGCCATACCTGCTCGGAGGGGCCAACATCAGTAGCAACATTGGTTACTGCAAGATGGAACTGAGACCTCCCTTTCTTGCCATGAATCCCAATTCCTCCAAAATATTTCCTCCCAAAACACTGTCCTGCAAGTTGAAGCAAAAAATAGCATCATCACTAACTGAAAACACCAAAACCCACTTGCTATCTCAATTAACAAAATCGAATAGTCCAAAGAATGCGGAAAGTAAAGTGGGTTTTAGCTTATTTAGTTGAAAAAAGTACTTGGTATCAAAGAGAGAGAGGGAATCGAAGTTTTGGCTGTTGAAGAAGAGAAGGGCCTAGACCCTAACATTGCTGTAGAAGAAGTTCCAAGTATTGACGCCATGTCCAACAATTTTTGAGAAGATTGCTTGGGGCACAGCGATTATGCTGAATTGAGGATAAGGCGATAGATTTCAGTCGTATCTGCTATGATTTCCGCTTTTTCGGTGTTAAAAACAAGAGAAAATTTATAAAAACGACACGAGTAGTAATGGGAGTTAAAAATAAGCAAATGTTAATGATATGGTCGTTTCAATTTGTAACCTGTCGTTTTTTTTGGGTGTACTGCTACGCTGCATGACCAGGCCAATTTTATGCTTTTCAATTTTTAAACAATTTTTTTTAATTATTTCAAACTTAATTTTGAAAACTTAAATTTGTAAAAATTTAATTTAAATAAGCATTATTTTTTCAATATTTCTGTTCGAAAAAATATAATATATAACATTTAATTTTTTAATATAAAAAATATAAATTTTTGTCACTATGAAAAAATTATTATATGAATATACATTAAAATTATAAGTTATTATTAATTATATATCAAAATATAATTTAATAGTAAATACATTTTTTCTAAGTATTTTCTTCCTATATCGTAATACTTAAAAAAGTTATTTTATTATTAAACAGATAAAATTATTAAGAAAATAAAATAATGTTTCATAATATTTATAATATTTTTATACTAAATTATTATATTGTATTGATGGTATTAAATTTTTTAAATGAATTTTTAGTGTGTATATATATACACATGATGTCTAAAACTTAGAATATAGCAATTGATGATTGTAATATATATATATATATATATATATTTCTATATCAAATATATATAATAATTTTCATATTCAAATTTCTTTTATGAATATATTAAACTATATATTATATAATTGAACTTCATACACATTGTTTTATTGTTTGTAATAGTCTTACGTTAAACTTAATAAACGGAAATGGATTTGAATCCTCGAATTTTTTTTAATAGAATTATACAATACAACAATTTTTTTTTATCCATAATCATCCAATCAATTATCCAGTAATATTAGTCTTATGTTAACTCTAAAATATTGTTTTGATATTACACTCATAATTTCTAAGTTTTTTTTTTTATATTTTTCTCCAAAATTTTTGAGCATTCATATATTTTTTTATTTTTATTCCTCTAGCTCAAAAACATTTCGCCCACCAATCACCCTTCTTCTAGGAGAAAGCTCAAACTCTGATGGGTTTATATTAGTGTGGAACTGTAAGGTATTGTGTCACTGCTACTGGATTGGTGGGGTTCTCATATTACAAATGCCCTTGATTAAATTTCCTATATGACAATACTGTATGCAGCATAACTAGGTAGCTTCGATATGGTGAAAAAAGCCTTGAAAGTGTTGATTTTTTAATGGAGCTTATCAAACTCACTTTGCATTTGTAATTTTTTTGGGATTTGTTATGTATTTATGATTATGGTTATGATTATGATTATGATTATAACTATAGGATTTGATTATGCATTTGTGACTATGGTTATAATTGTTGTTATGGTTATAACTATGAATATAAGTATGGTTATGTATGACTATGAATAATATTATGGAGACTAATTTTTTAATGGAACTTATAAAATGACTCAATTTTATTTCTATTAAATAGTATTTTTATATATGAATTTATAAAGAAATCAAAATAAAATCTATAAAATCTGATATGAACTCCTAAATAAAAATTATTTTAATTTATTTTTTAAATTTAAAATTTTTTAATTTGATCTTGCTTGATTTCATGTGATCACGCGCTGTTCTGTTAAAAGCTACAGCAAAATGAAACATCAAGCCTTCATACAAGTTTCAGCATGATCAGGAATCAAACATAAAAAAGCATATATCCAGAACAACCAAAACAATAATAAGGCGTGCTAGTTGCTCATTAGTCTCTCTTATTCTGCCAAATAGTTGTTACAAGTTTTGGGACACAGATATTGCAAGTTTTTTTTAACATGAAACACAAAATGATGAAGAGAATCTGGCTAGTAAAATAATCACAACTCAAATTCTTGGCGGCTAAATTTCTCCATTTCTTTCTTGGAAGCAGGCACTGCAGTTTCTTGCAAGGTCATTTGCACCTTGAACCCATCTTTCTTGCCTGCATTTTCCGATGAGTAAGGCAAGAAAAAACAAGGCTCAACACTTCCAAGTAGTTTCCTTGAAAGAGGCAAGACAGTTACTGCACCTTCCCACCCAAAATCTACAGTTGAGTGGCCTAAGTGTCTCCAATCTGTAAATCCACTTACTCTGTTTCCTGCTGTAATACCATCTGCATAATGTACTTCTTGGAAGCCAATAAATGAATGTACATAATCATCGGTGGCATTCATTTTGCTCTTCTTGATCACTTCAGCTATTTTCCGGAGGGGTTGCTCTAGCAGTTCTTTAGCAAGAAGCTGTGCATACATGTTAGATACTTATTTAGTGCAAGTTATTGTTTGATCGAGTCAACAATAATAGTGGTTTAGTGGAGTCAGTTTGTTTCCTAGTCTTTAGCAGAATTTGCAGCTTTGAGTGGTTCTATTTATATGGCATTTTGTTAGCCTATTTTTTAGCTAATTCAGTTGATGTACAACTCTATAAAAGAGCTCTTTATGCTTTGTTGAAAATGTATCACAGGCAATACAATTCTCTTTCTTGCCTTCATTTTCTACTGTTATATTTTCACACTAACAGTAGTATCAGAGCTTGGTTACATATAAAAAGTAGCAGCTAACGAGCAATGGCTTACTCAGACAGGTTTTTACAGCCAGTAATTCCATGCTTTGATGGTCACTACGATCATTGGAGCATGCTCATGGAGAACTTCTTGAGGTCCAAGGAGTATTGGAATGTTGTTGAATCTGGAGTAGCAGAACCAGCAGCAGAAACTACAGAAACATAGAAAACATTTTTTGAAGCCTTGAAGTTGAAAGATCTTAAGGCTAAGAATTACCTTTTTCAAGCAATCGATCGTTTGATTTTATAGACTATTCTTTGCAAAGAAACCTCCAAGCAAATTTGGGACTCCATGAAGAAGAAGTATCAAGGGAATGTGAAGGCAAAAAGGTTACAACTTCAAGGTTTGCGAACTGAATTTGAGACTTTGCATATGAAGTCAGGTGAGTCAGTAGCAGATTTCTTTTCAAGAACTATGGCAATTGCAAATAAGATGAGGATCCATAGAGAGAAAATGGAGGATGCCACCATTGTTGAGAAGATTCTTCGATCAATGACACCAAAATTCAATTTTGTTGTGTGCTCTGTAGAAGAATCTAAGGATATTGATGAACTCTCCATTGATGAGTTGCAAAGCTCTTTGCTAGTTCATGAGCAGAAAATTCTCCAGCAGGATAAAGAGGAGCAAGCACTGAAAGCAACAACAGAAAATAATTCTAGAACAAGTGGAAGTCGAGGAAGGGGTCGAGGTTAGAGTAGAGGCAGAGGAAGCTATGGTCGAGGTAATCAACAATACCAGCAGCATCATGAAAATCAATCTCAAGGAAGAGGAAGAGGACGTGGAGGACATGACTCAACAACGCAGAGACCAAAGTCAGTAGACAAATCACATGTTGAGTGTTACTGCAGCCATAGGTATGGTCATTACCAATCAGAATGCCGAACAAATTTAAATAAAGTGTAGAAGTATCTAATTTTGCAGAAAAGGATGAAGAAGTTTCGCTTATGATGGTGTGTTATGCAAATGAAGAAACTCGATAAAACTTGTGGTATTTGGACACTGGTTGTAGCAACCACATGTGTGGAGACAAGAAGGCATTTTCTAGAATTGGATGAAAACTTTCGCAACATTGTCAAGTTTGGTAATACTCCACTGTATCTGTCATGGGAAAAGGAAAGATCACTTTGCAAACTAAAGATAACTCTTTTCACACAATTTCTAATGTGTTTTTTGTTCCAGATTTAAAGACCAATTTACTTAATATTGGTCAGCTGCAGAAAAAGGGTTATGAGATATCCATTAAAAATGGATTATGTCAACTTGAAGACTCAAGGTTGGGTTTGATTGCTCAAGTTAGCATGATTGCAAATCGCATGTTTCCACTTCAACTTCACAATTTCAGTCCTGCCTGCTTCTCAACCATTATGAAAGATACAACATGGTTATGGCATTTACGTTATGGCCACTTGAGTTTTGGTGGACTAAACACTTTGCAACAAAAGAATATGGTCATTGGTCTTCCTCAAATTGCAACTCCTTCTCAAGTTTGTGAAGAATGTGCTGTTAGCAAACAACATTGCAATCAATTTCCTCAGGGAAAGTCATGGAGAGCCAAAAATGTATTGGAGTTGGTATATTCTGATCTTTGCGGCCCCATAAATCCATCTTCAAATGGAAGTAAAAGATACATAATTACCTTCATTGATGATTTTAGCCGGAAAACATGGATGTATTTTTTGCAGGCAAAATTTGAAGCTTTTGAAGCTTTCAAAAGATTTAAAATTCTGGTTGAGAAAGAAGCAGACAGCCAAATTAAAGTACTTCGCACAAATCGTGGCGGGGAATACAACTCACAAGAATTTGCAAATTTTTGTGAAAGCAATGCCATCAAAAGGAAACTAACAGCAGCCTATACGCCCCAGCAAAACGGTGTTTGTGAGCGCAAAAATCGCACTATTTTGAATATGGTGCAGAGTCTTTTGACAAGAAGTAGTGTTCCAAAAACCTTCTGGCCTGAAGCAGTTAACTGGAGTATTCATATTTTGAATAGAAGTCCTACACTTGCTGTACAAAATATGACACCGGAGGAAGCATGGAGCTGTCGAAAACCGAATATTGATCATTTCAGAATTTTTTGGTGTATTTGTTATGCCCATATTCCAGACCAAAAAAGAACAAAGCTTGATAACAAAGGCGCGAAATGCATTTTTCTTGGTGTTAGTGATTGCTCCAAAGCTTACAAACTATATAATCCTATCACCAAGAAGATGAAAAAAATTTCTGGACATGGAGTAAAGCTGGTTCTCAACAACAAATTCCAGCAGACTTTGATGGGCAAGATGAAGCAGAAAATCAACATAATTCAGAAATGTTGCAGCAACCAATCACTACTCAAGATGAACAAGATCAAGACTCACTTGCAGTTGCAAGAGAAACAAGAAGCAGAAAAAGACCAGCATGAATGAGTGATTATGAGGTAACAGGAATTGATAAATTTGAGGATCCACTTGTCCATTTTGCTCTTTTTGCAGATTGTGATCCTGTAACCTTTGAAGAAGTAGTAAAACAATCAAAATGGAGGAAAGCCATGGATGAAAAGCTTGCAGCAATAGAAAGAAACAATACCTGGGAATTGACTGAACTTTCAAAAGGGCATAAAACAATTGATGTGAAGTGGGTTTTCAAGACCAAATTGAAAGAAAATGGTGAGGTGGACAAATATAAAGCTCACTTGGCCGCAAAAGGTTACGAGCAAGAATTCGGTGTAGATTATGAAGAAGTGTTCGCTCCAGTAGCAAGACATGATATAATCAGATTATTGATTGCATTGGCAGCACAAAATTCGTGGCCCATTTTTTAGTTGGACGTCAAGTCGGCTTTCTTGCATGGAGACTTGAAAGAACAAGTATTTGTCAAACAACCTCCTGGTTATGTTAAAGTTGGAGAAGAATTCAAAGTGTATAAACTGAAAAGGCTTTATATGGACTTAAACAAGCTCCACGAACTTGGTATAGTCATATTGAAGCTTATTTTTTGAAAGAAGGTTTTTCAAAATGTCCATATGAGCATACTCTCTTTGTTAAAGTTGAAGGAGGAAAGATGCTTGTTGTGTGTTTATATGTAGATGACTTGATTTATATTGGAAATGATGTTGCTATGCTTGAAAAATTTAAGCAGTCCATGATGCTTGAATTTGATATGTCTGATCTTGGAATGATGCACTATTTTCTTGGCATTGAGGTGGTGCAATATACTGCTGGTATTTTTATTACTCAAAGAAAGTATGCTCGAGACATTCTTGATAGGTTTGGAATGAAGAATTGTAATCTTGCTGAAATACCAACTGAAGTGGGTCTGCAACTTGTGAAAAATCCAGAAGAAGGAAAGAAAATAGACAGCAGAATGTATAAGCAAATTGTAGGAAGTCTTGTTTGGTATTAGACCTGACATAATGCATGCCGTCAGTCTTGTTAGCAGGTACATGGAGTGCCCAAAGGAGATTCATCTTTCAGCTGCCAAAAGAATTCTCCGTTGTGTGCAGGGAACAATTGATTATGGGGTGTTTTACAAAAGCAGAGACAAATCAGATTTTTGTGGTTTTACATATAGTGATTATGCCAGGGACAAAGATGATAGAAAAAGTACTTCGGGCTATGTGTTCATGCTGGGTTCAGGAGCTATTGCCTGGTCTTCTAAAAAGCAAACTATTGTTGCTTTATCAACGATTGAGGCAGAATTTGTAGCTGCTACAGCTTGTGCCTGCCAAGCAATTTGGCTCAGAAGGATATTTGAAGAACTTCAGTTCAAGCAAGAAGGAGCAATTGCAATTTATTGTGACAATACTTCAACAATCAAACTCTCTAAAAATTCTGTGTTTCATGGAAAGAGCAAACACATAGATGTCAGGTTTCATTTTTAAGGGATCTCACAAAAGGTGAAGCCATTAAAGTTCTCTACTGTTGAAGTGAAAATCAAATTGTTGATATAATGACAAAGCCTTTTAAAATTATCTGCATTCCAGAAGCTTAGGAAGTTGCTTGGAGTTTGTGTTTTTTAATTAACTCAATTAAACTGAAAACATTTAGTTTAAGGGAGGGATTGTTAGATGTATTTAGTGCAAGTTATTGTTTGATCTAGTTAACAATAATAGTGATTTAATGGAGTCAGTTTATTTTCTAGTCTTTAGCAGAATTTGCAGTTTTTAGTGGTTCTATTTACATGGCATTTTGTTAGCCTATTTTTTAGTTAATTCAGTTGATGTACAGCTCTTTATGCTTTGTTAAAAAATGTATCACAGGCAATACAATTCTCTTTCTTGCCTTTATTATCTACTGTTATATTTTCACACTAACAATACATTGGAACGCAACCACTGCCCCAATAACCAGCAGGCAGTGGTGGCTTACCAGTCTCCTTATATTCATTGCATATGTAAACTTTACTATTTCATCACCAGGAACGCCAGAGGCTTTAACCCTGTTATGCAATTGAAAGGTTAGGAGGTTAAGAAAGCAAATTACAAGTCGTAATCTTAAAGATTCAAAATCTTGAATTCTATGAGCTCTATCTGTCAATGCCAATTTAAACTCAATTATATTATTCAAATTGAATCTTGATTCAAACCATAAAAATACCAAATTAACTTACTTGGCTCGCCACAAGAAGGCGCCCAAAACTTCGAAAGTGGTGAAATTAGAGCCACTCTTCTCGTGCAGCAACTTCTTGAATATATCTGGCCACTCATCCTTCACATGAAAACAGTCCCTAACAGCCTTACCCACCGCATGGCCATACGGTTCAGACCCTTCCTCCAGTCCCAAAAACTCCGTCACCGCTCCCTCGTACCGAGATGGTTCTCTCGGACTCAACAAACTCGTCCTGTCCCATACTGGTTTAACCGAAATCCGGTCCGCTCCACGCGCCAACTCCGCCATGACATTGAAAAACTGGGTAGCCCCAAGCCCATCACATAAAGCGTGGTGATTGCAGCTCCCAGAGTATATCCACCACGCTCAAACATAGTGATTTGAAGCACGCAGGGGTTGACCAAACCGTACGTCATCTGGACTTGGGTCAGGCACCAACCTCTCTACAAAATCCGAATCAGAATCCTCAAGGTAGTTAAGGGATTCTAAATTACAGTTGACAGTTGCATTGATGACAGGCACCCCTTGGTCACCAGAGCAGAGTACTTCAAATCGATTGTCTACTTCTCTACGGCGGAGAGTTCCGGCGAGAGGATAGTAGTGGACAAGAGCGGAGGAAAGGGCGGCGGAAATAACATCAAAGGGATATTTAGTGTTGTTCACGGCGGTAGCATTATTAACATAGACTCGGAGGTAACGGAAAGTAGTATTCATGTTGCGGTCAGTATCAAGGCGGGAGACAGCGAGAACATGATCTTTAGAGAAGGGAAGAGTAGAAGAACGAATTGGAATAGTTTCTTTGATATGAACTTCCATTTTTCGTTGATGGGTATTGATTGCTTCTGAGTTTTAATGGTGGGTTTCTGATTTAATGGATGATATATGGATTGATTGGAGTTGTTGCCACCAACCATAGATAATTTGTGCTCTACCAACCTCTGGTGCTGAGTTTGGCACTGACTTTTGCAACAATGTTTATGGAGTCAAACGCGGCGACGGAGAGGGTGCAGCACATTATTATGAATTAATTAAATTAATAAGATATTGCTTTACGTGACTAAATTATCATTAACTTATGAAATGGAATATTTCACCTGCTACAACTAATATTTGCTTTGTGTTATAGTCTATATGTTGTTAAGTTGTTTAATTGTTTTCTCTCAACAAAACTCACAACTACAATGAGAAGATAAATATAGTAATCGACCACTATATGAATTTGAAATGATTATTATTTCATTTGAATATAAGATTTTGTAATTATTATTTTAAATTGAAAAAAATAAGATAGCCCACTTTTTATTCAAATGATTTAATAAAAAATATAATCAAAATGTCTTGAATGCATTGCATATTATATATTTGATTTTTAGCGGTGGAATTAAGGTGACAAGGGAAGACTTAATTTTGCACTCTAAATATTTTCAATATCAATATATATTTTCAATATCTTTTGACAAGGGAAGACTTAATTTTGCACTCTAGATATTTTCAATATCTTTTGATGTACATATTATGAGTATTAAAAAAATTTCTTTTATCTTCTCTTATTGGTTGCTAAAAAGATTTGCAAATTTTTGTTTGAATTTGTATTATTATAAAGAAAAGAAAAAAATAACATGTAAACTTAAGAATAATAATTTATATGTATGTATATACATATACAAATAAAATGGAATTTAAAAAATTTGCATGCTCCAAGGAATGACTCATTCAAATATTAAATTTATACCAAGTCATTAAAAAACTTCATACAAAAATTATCATAACATTTTCTCTCTCTCATATATTATATTTTTATTGATGTTAATTAAAATTTATACAAATTAATCAATATATATGATAATGCCTTTTTTTTTTATTAATTTTCAATTAGTTCATCTATGAAAAATATGATCCATATATATTTTTTTTATTAATATCTAAAAATATCTAAATATATGCTAAATCTAATAAGGCAATAATTTAATAATAACAGTACTATTTAATAATAATATAATATTTACTTATCTAATATTTACTTTTTATCATATAACAATAATAATTCATATATTTTAAAATATTATAAAGAACACAAATTAAATAAAATATATGATTAAAATTCATGTAAGATGCGAGGTCGCAACTAATTTAAGTTAATTACTAAAATACATAATTATGCTATGTTATATGGAAGTATATTTTTATTTTTGTAATTATTTTTGAGTTTTATTAGACATTATCTCACAATTACCGAGCATTAATGAATTATTAGTATATGGAATTTAAATGAATAATCATATAATTAGCGAAGTATTTTTCATTTTATTAATTTTTGTCCCTTCTGATAAAAAATGTTTCTAATATTACCAGTAATCGAATTATAATCTACAACCAAGATAAAAAAAAAAGGGTAATATGAATTATAGAGTGGGAAATTCTTACATAAATTATAAACTAGATGTATCCAAATCAATAAAAACTAAAAAAAAAATTAATAGAAGATTATTAATTTTATTAATTTATTTTTATTAACAGAGAATATATGCATCTATATCATAAATAATATTTTTCACTATAGACGTATTTTTTTAGTCCCACTTCAATTGTTATGAAAGAGAAATTTTTTTATTTCACTTTAATTATTACTTTTATAAATTTAAAGTAATACTCTTTTAGTTACAAAATAATAATTTCATTTTTCTTTTTTGATGGCTCAAAGCAATAGTCTCAATTTTATTTTTAGAAATATTTTTTTTAATTTTATCATAATATTCTTATATGAATATTCATTTTATAATCAATATTCTTTGTATTTATTATTATATCTGTCCTATTTAAATTATTATTTTTGCAAAAATAAATTTTTCCATTTATATTGTTATTTTATAAAATTAATAAAAAATAATTAATACTTTTTAATTATATTATTATTATTAATGAGTTAATTAATGACGTAAGAGTAGAGTATTTTAATATTAATGAGTTAATAAAAAATATTTTAATCTATTTAAAATAATTTTATACAATATTAAAAAATTTAATAAATTTTTTAATTAGTATGTATGGCCTAAATATTATAATTTAAACGAAATAGAAATATTATTATATAGTCAATACCTAACTAACATATTTGATTAGGAGTGTATATGTATACAAAAATAATTAGAAAAAATATAATAAATTACTATAATTATTTTTTTTAAATTATATATAATAAAACTGAGACTATTATTTTAAAACAGAGAAAATATTAATTATAAGGTTTTAAATTTATTTATATAAATATTATTTTTTTTAAAATTAGTAATTAATAAAAAAATAATATTTAAAATTAATAATTATATAAACTATTATAAGTTTTTTTATAAAATTTGCAATGACTAATAATTATTTTAGAAATGACAGTTAAAGAGAAATAGGGGGAGTATTTATTATACTCTCTCACCTGTCCATAGACCTAGCCATAGGCTGAATTTCGGGCATTAATTAATAAAAAAGTGCAAACATAGTTTTTGGTAATATAGTCAACCTTGCTTGGCGGGATAGAATGCTTTTTACAAAGTTGACAATGAGGTGGAGAATCCTCATTCCCTGCAAACTTGAATGAGGGAAGATTTTTAGTTAATTTTTTCTGTGGGAACGAAGACGGGGAGAAAAGTCTCCTCTTTGATCGGAGCGGGCCAGGGACAGGGATTGTACTCCCTGTCCCATAGAGATCCCTGTCCCTGTTTTCGTGGAAATCCATTAAATTATATATATATATGTAATATAATTTTTATATATTATAAAATATAAATTATAATATATATATATTATAAATTACAATATATGCATTATGTATTATAACATATTATATATATTGTATTATGTGTATTATGTTTTATTATTTACACATATAAAATAAATTTAATTTAGTATATTTTATTTTATTAATTTTTTTAAATTTTATTATATATAATTATTAGATTATTATTTAATTAAGTGTATAATTGTTATAAATTATTAATTTTTTATATTATTAAATTTTAATTTTATAAAATAAAAAAATATAAAATTTTTTTGCAGGAATGTCCATAGGGACGAATACGGAGTAAAATTGCCTCCGTTTGTGTGGCGAGAAATTTTCACCCTGTTTTTCACTAAGATGGGGATGGGGATGAGGATTGTTTCCCCGCCCCTCTCCATTGCCATCTCTGGTCTTTTATAGCAGCCTGCAAGAATTTTGCTGAGCAGGCCTCTTATTAGAATAAAAAAAATTTTGGTAATATTTTTCCAGAAAAGAACGAACTTTCAGCTAAATTGAATGGTATCCAAAAAAGTTTAGAGCAAAAGGATTCTCAGTATCTCTTAGATCTTGAGATAAAACTCAAAGATGAATTGAATTTGTGCTATAAGAGAAATTATACTGGATGCAAAAATCAAATTCATAAGGGATTGTGAATGGTTACAAAAATACCTCTTGTTACCATAGGAAAACTATGATCCGACGGCACAAAAATAAGATTTATTCATTGAAAGTTAATGATGAGGGATGGGTTGAGGACCAATTCAAATTAGAGGAGTATGCTGCAAGTCACTTCAAAAATTTATTTACAACTAATAGGTAGGTTCGGCCAATGTTTTTTATTCATGGACATTTTCCCTGTTGTAGCGAGGATAACTTAAATATTTTAAATTCAGCTGTTTCTTTATATGAGGTCAGACAATCAGTCTTTTAAATGGGTCCTCTCAAAGCTCCTGGGCCTGATGGGATACCAGTTATTTTCTTTCAAAAATTTTGGAATATCGTGGGTACTTCTCTCCACATAATGGTTAAAGAAACATTTGATGGTAAAATATTGCCTGAATCCCTCAATGATACCTTTGTAGCCCTTATTCCTAAACGGGAAAAACCAGAACGTATTACCTATTTTTGCCCCATTAGTCTGTGTAATGTGGGCTATAAGGTTATCACCAAAGTCATTGTTAACCTAGTTAAACGCATTCTACCTGAGTTGATTAGCCCTACTCAGACAAGTTTTGTTCCGGGTCGCCATATCACTGATAATATTATTGTAACACAAGAGGTCATCCACTCCATTAGAAATAAGAAAGAGTGTAAAGGTTTCATGATCATCAAAGTGAATCTTGAGAAGGCTTATGACAAAATTCGATGGGAGTTCATCCAAGATACTCTTTTAGATGCTGCTTTTTCAAATGTCCTTGTTTCCACTATTATGTGTTGTGTTTCTTTTCCCTCCATGCAAGTCTTGTGAAATGGCAAATCTTATAGGAAATTTTATCCTAGCCAAGTTTTGAGGAAAGGCCATCCACTATCTCCATATTTATTTGTCCTTTGCATGGAAAAATTGTCTCAAAGCATAACTAATAAAGTGGGTCTACAGAATTGGAAGCCCATTAAGCTTGGGAATAATGACCCTCCATTGTCTCACCTATTCTTCGCAGACGATGTCCTCCTAATGGCTGAAGCTAACTTGGATCAAGCTAGAGTGATTAATAGGGTCCTCCAAGATTTCTGCTTAAGCTTAGGTCAGTGTATCAGTATGGAAAAGACATTTGTCTATTTCTCTAAAAATGTTAGAGGTTTAACTATTGGTCAAATTAAACTTGAACTGGGTTTCAAGGTGACATCATATTTGGGCAAATATCTGGGGGCGCCCCTTCACCATTCTCGAGTTACTATAAATACTTACAAGGACATCATTGACAAAGTGAAACAAAGACTCTCAGGCTGGTCAGCGGCATCACTATCTCTTGATGGCAGAACTATGCTTACAACTTCAACTCTAATAGCCATTCCTATCTACTCCATGTAAACATTACTCCTACATAATGGTGTGATCAGTGAAGTTAACAAGTTGTGTAGAGGTTTCATCTGGGGAGGATGTCATAAGAAAAAGAGTTGTATGCCTCTAGGAAGTTGGAAGAATCTATGTTTGCCTAAAGATTTTGGTGGTATAGGTATTAAGGATCTTAAGACAATGAACTATGCCCTTATCATGAAATTAGTCTGGGATCTTTTGTTACAAAGAGATAAATTGTGGATTAAAGTGATGAGTGATAAATAAAGTTTCACCCAAACTTAGCTTTGGGCATCCAGCATATGAAAGGAGTTTCTAGATTTTGGTCCTCTATAGCCACTGTCTGGCTGGAAATGTATAAGGGTTGTCGGTGGAGCATTGGTAATGGAATGAAGGCTTCTAGACCGATTTATGGGCTCATGATGATAAGCCATTATTGTTCTTTACTCTTGCAGATGTCCCCTTTGAGCTTTTGAATAAAAAGGTAGCAGAATATGTTAATGTATCAGGACAGTGGGATTGGGCAATTCTTCAAGGTTATCTGCCATCTTCCATTCTTCTCATAATTGCATCCTTGCCAGTCCCGTGTCAAGATAAAGGCGAAGATGTAGTGTACTAGAGTCAAACATTGAATGGGTTGTTAACTTCAAACTTAGCTTACAGCCAGGTGATAAATCTATAAGAAAAAGAGGAACAAAATCTGGAAGTTGATTTGGCAATTGCCAGGACCTCAAAGAATTCAGATGTTTCTCTAGTTAGTTTATAAGGACAGGCTTCTGACAAATAAAGAATGTGTACGTAGGCATTTATCAAGGGAGGAAGGTTGCTTTAGATGCAATGGGGGAAGTGAGACTACATTACATGTCCTTCGTGACAGTCCCTTTGAAAAACACATCTGGAATATGCTTCTCCCATTGAATGTAAGGCAAAAATTCTTTTCTTTAAACTCTCATGACTAGTTTTCCTTGAACCTTACGAACAGGTTGGACATTCAAGATGAGCATGATTGTGGATTGATCTTTGGCATTACTAGTTGGTACCTTTGGAAGTGGCGGAATGAAGAAATCTTCATCGGCAATGCAAGGCGGCGTGGAAGCTTTATAGCAGAAATTAAAAATGAGGCAGTAGCTATCCCAAAGGCATGGGAAATTAAAGATCTTTGTTCTGTTACCAAGAGCCCAGAGAAACAAAAGAATGTAAGTTGGTCCCCTCCTCCCAATAGATCATATAAAATAAATAGGGATGGGTCAGTCAATCAAGCAACAGGAATGATGTCCATTGGTGGAGTTATTAGAGATGCTCGTGGATACTGGGTTGGAGGTTTCAGCAAGAGTATTGGAAAAGGCTCTATCCTAATTTCAGAATTGAAAGGTATTCTCTAAGGTTTAATCTGGCATGGGATTCAGGCATCAGAAGTGCAACCTTGGAAACAGATAGCTATGAAGCATATACTTTGATTCGAAATAATTCTGCAGGGTCTCCAGCAACTTCACCAATGGTAATGGAGATCAAAGAGATTCTTTCTCGGAGCTGGAAAGTGGAAGTCAATCATGTCTATAGGGAGGCTAACATGGTGGCAGATAAATTGGCCAAAGATGCTCATCAATTCTCTGATGGAATTAATAATTTGCAGAACCCTCATCTATCTATTCTTAAGTGGCTGATACAGATGCTGCTGGGTTGAACAACCCCTTGGATGTAACAATTTAGTTGTCTTGTTTTATTTCCTTCTCAAAAAAAAAAAAAAAAAGTGCAAACAAATGATGAGACTTTTAAAAAATTTAACATTCTTCGAGCCAAGCTCGAGCCAGCTCCACTCACTAGCCCCGCCCTGTGAGAAGTCCAAAAGTTATAAATAAGGAGCATATTCGAACAAGCCCCGTCACTCAGCTAAACTCACACTTTATTTTCCTTCCCCATCTCAGGAACGTACTGATTTTCTCTAGATGTTTACCAAACATCAGCGAGACTTAAACTTCTCAGACGCCATTTCCAGGTCTCTCTCTCATTTCAAACTCAGAACTGTATAATCTATCTTATTGCCAGATATGAAATTACGCTTTCGAAGATGTATGCTTTTGTTTCTGGCGTTGTTTCGGCCATTACATCCGAGATTTTGATGTAAATCCAGTGATATGAATTTGGCCGCGGAAATTAGGTTGTATACTGCTCGCTCTACCTGGAAATTTTCTATGTTCATTTCACCTTTTTCGGGTTGATTTTGCTCCTCGTCGTCGATCACAATCACTCTTTCATTTTCAATTTTACGTTTCATTTGGCTACTTAATCGGTTTCATTGCAACTGAACTAGTGATAGACCATTAAAATCAGATAGATTCTCTCTCAGGTCATGTTTCCATAACTAATCGCTTTGCAAATTACTGGATATATTTGTTGCATTTTGTCCAAAATCAAGCTTTTCAGTTCATGGATTAGTTTACTTTCAAAAGGATGTGAAGTCCTAAGCGCTAATGTAGGATTTTGTTTCTTCTGCGGTTCAACCTTGCTCTTTTGCCTTTCGCCTTCTATGAGTTCTTTCTGGTTTTTTTTTGTTTTGGCTTTGTTTGTATTGTATTTGAAAAAATATAATTCAAGGTTGAGTGTACTTGATTGTTATAGAATGAGCAATGAGGAGATGTTCTGTTTGTTAGGTTTTTTGGGTTCCCTCCTATGTGAAAATCCAATATTTGAGCCCACTTATTTTAGCCCAATAGGCTATTAATGTTTAGCATATTTATATACAAATATTACCCTAAGTCAAGTGTGTGTGTGTCATTGTGTATCAGTCACTAAAAAGAAAGAAAGAGAGAAAAGGGAGAGAAAAGAAAGAGATTTTTTTCTCTGCAAAGGGAGTCAACAGGGCAGTCTTTATTTTCCGGCGATCGGACGGTCATACGTGATCCGATCAGGCTGAAATTTGGACAGAAGTTAGAGGACTCATCGTTCTCCATTCTGAACGGTGAAGATCTATTTTGAACGGTTGGATTGCCGGCATTTGTGGCTCGAAGTTTACTGTTCACGTGCAGTTCTGCAACAGCGACCAGTTTGCCTTTCTCCGACGATCGGACGGTCATTTGTGGTCGGATTTGGCTGAATTTTGGTGAGCACGTTTAAAATTGATTATTCTTTAATCTGGACGGTGGAGATCAGATTTGAATAACCGGAGCTCATCCATTGGCATGAACAGTAGCTATTTTTGGGTGATTTTTCTCCATTCTCTTGTTTATTTTTTGATGTTTGGTTGATTTGGTGTTGCTACTTTACTTGAAGGTTGTTGTAGTAGCTTATAGTTTCTGTAAACATTGATCTTTGATAGTGGAGCTCTTTTACTTGGACCAAGAGAGGTCCCGTGGTTTTTATCCTTCACATTGAAGGGGTTTTCCACGTTAAAAATTCTTGTGTTTATGTATGAATGATTTTTGTGCATCTTAGGCAGATTGTAGATTGGTTGTTTATTAAATTTTACTTAGTCACTCCTCATAGATTCATTCAAGTGGGGAAGAACTTATCCAGGTTCCTTTCCCAACAAGTGGTATCAGAGCTAGTTCATTAGTTCATTGGTTGTTTGCTTGTTTGAATGATGGAGGTGAATGTGAGTAAAATGGTTTGTTTGGATGGCACAAATTATCACAAGTGGAAAGGAAAAATGAAAGATTTTCTTATTGTGAAAAGATTGCATTTACCTGTATTTGCTTCTCAAAAACCTGAGTCTAAATCTAATGAAGATTGGGAATTTGAGCATTTGCAAGTATGTGATTTTATTAGGCAATGGGTAGAAGATAATGTATTGAATCATATTGCTAATGAAACAAATGCCAAGACCTTGTGGGAAAAGCTTGAAACTTTGTATGCTTCAAAGACTGGTAATAATAAGTTATTTCTGCTTAAACAAGCTATGCGCTTGCAATATAGAGAAGACAACTCTATACTTGATCATGTGAATGAATTTCAAGGTATCTTTGATCAATTATCTGGCATGGGTGTCAAATTTGATGAAGAGGTTATTGGACTTTGGTTGTTGAATACACTTCCTGACTCATGGGAAAACTTTCGTGTATCTTTGACTAATTCTGCTCCTGAAAGTGGTGTAACCATGTCGTATGCAAAGACTGGTGTTTTGAATGAAGAGATGAGAAGAAGAAATCAGGGGGCATCTAGTTCACAGTCAGAAATTTTGGTTACTGAAAACAGGGGGAGAAGTAAAAGCAGGAGTCAAGATCAGAATAGAGGCAAAAGCAGGAGTAAATCAAAATCAAGGTATAAGAACCTTGAATGTCATTACTGTGGTAAACCAGGGCATATCAAGAAATATTGTTTCAAGTGGAAGAAAGAGAACAAGGCAGACAAAGGGAAGCAAGAAAAGAGAGCCAATGATAACAATACTGATCGTGTTGCCACTACCACTTCAGATGATGATTTGGCTATAGTTTATCAAGAGAATATAGTCAATATAGCTTATGATGATACTGCTTGGGTTCTTGACAGTGGTGCATGCTTTCATGTTACATCAAGGAAGGAGTTCTTCACATCTTATACTCCGGGTGATTTTGGAGTTTTGAAGATGGGGAATGATGGAGTGTCAAAGGTGATAGGCACTGGAACTGTTTGTTTGGAGACCCAAAATGGAACAAAATTGGAGCTGAAAAATGTTAGACATGCACCGGACATTAGGTTGCATTTGATCTCTACTAATAAGCTTGATGATGATGGCTATTGCAGCATTTTTGATGATGAAAAATGTAAAATCAGCAAAGGCTCCTTGGTTGTGGGTAGAGGAAAGATGGCTTCGGGCTTATATTGGTTGCAAGCTTCAATCTCTACAGATCTTGTTAATGCAGTTGAAAGTGATAGCTCTTCAGAATTATGGCACAAGAGGTTGAGTCACATTAGTGAGAAGGGACTTGATTGTCTAGCTAAAAAGAATTTACTTTCTGGATTGAAAGGTGCAAGGTTAGACAGGTGTGTTCATTGCTTGGCTGGAAAACAGAAGAGAGTTTCTTTCAAACATCATTCTCCTTCCAGGAAAAATGATTTGCTTGAGCTGGTACATTCAGATGTATGTGGTCCTTTGAAGGAAAAGTCATTTGGTGGTGCAATTTACTTTGTGACCTTTATTGATGATCATTCTAGGAGACTTTGGGTTCGTACCTTAAAGTCCAAAGATCAAGTTCTTAGTGCATTTAAAGAATTTCAAGCTTCTGCTGAGAGAGAAACTGGAAAGAAGTTGAAATGTATTCGCACTGATAATGGTGGTGAGTATTGTGGGCCTTTTGATGCATATTGCAGAGAACAGGGTATCAGACATCAGAAGACACCTCCTAAGACTCCTCAGCTGAATGGTTTGGCAGAAAGGATGAACAGAACATTGATGGAGAGAGTCAGATGTGTACTTTCAGAGGCTAAATTACCTAACTCTTTTTGGGGTGAAGCTTTGTATACTGTTGCACATGTGATTAATCTAACTCTTACTGTTGCATTGGGAAAGGATGTTCCAAATAGGTTCTGGTATGGGAAGGATGTTTCTTATGACCACCTACGAGTGTTTGGTTGCAAATGTTTTGTGCATGTTCCCAAAGATGAGAGGTCCAAGTTAGATGCCAAGACTAGACAGTGTATCTTCATTGGCTATAGGCAAGATGAGTTTGGTTACAGATGCTATGATCCAATTCAGAAGAAACTTGTTAGAAGTCGAGATGTAGTATTTGTAGAAGATCAAACTATTGTAGATATCAACAAGGTGGAGAAATCAAAGCCTGAGACTGGTGGTTTGATTGACCTAGACTTATCTCCTACAACTCATATGCCTGATGCAGTTGAGGTTCAGAATCATGGTGATGTGCAAAATGATAATCAGAATACAGATGAGGTTGGTGCTCCTGAATATGAAGCAGTTGATGATCAACAAGAGGCACATGTTGAGGAACCAGAAGTTCCACTTAGGAGGTCTACTAGAGATCGAATGCATTCTACCAGGTATTCATCTAATGAGTATATACTCTTGACAGATGGAGAAGAACCCGAATGCTATGAAGAAGCTATTGAGAGTGAGCAAAAGGCAGAATGGATTACAGCTATGAAAGATGAAATGCATTCTTTAGCTGATAATCACACCTTTGAATTGGTGAAGCTTCCTAAAGATAGAAAAGCCTTGAAGAATAGGTGGATTTATAAAATAAAGCAAGAAGAGAATTCATCATCTCCACGATATAAAGCTAGATTAGTTGTCAAGGGCTTTAGTCAGAAAAAGGGAGTTGACTTTGAGGAGATTTTCTCACCAGTGGTCAAGATGTCATCAATTCGTGTTATTTTGGGATTAGCTGCTACTCTTGATTTAGAGGTTGAGCAAATGGATGTTAAAACAGCCTTCCTTCATGGTGATTTAGAGGAAGAAATCTACATGGAACAACCTGAAGGTTTTGTGGTAAAAGGAAAAGAAAATTATGTTTGCAAACTGAAAAAGAGTTTGTATGGGCTGAAACAAGCACCTAGGCAATGGTATAAGAAGTTTGAGTCAGTTATGGTTCAACAAGGCTACAAGAAGACTACTTCTGATCATTGTGTTTTTGTGCAGAGATTTTCTGATAGTGATTTTATCATCCTGTTGCTATATGTTGATGATATGCTCATTGTGGGTTCTAGTTCTTCAAGAATTGATAGCTTGAAGAAAGAGTTGAGCAAGTCCTTTGCAATGAAGGATTTAGGGCCAGCAAAGCAGATTCTTGGCTTGAGGATCATTCGTGATAGGAAATGCAAGAAGCTGTGGCTATCTCAAGAAAAGTATATTGAGAAAGTATTACAGCGATTTAATATGGCTAAAGCTAAACCTGTAAGTACCCCTCTTGCCATGTCTTTCAAATTGAGTGGCAAACAATCTCCTTCTAGTGAGCAAGAGAAAGAATATATGCAGAAAGTTCCTTATGCATCTGCAGTAGCTAGCTTGATGTATGCTATGGTTTGCACTAGGCCAGACATAGCTCATGCAGTTGGTACTGTTAGTAGATTTTTGTCTAATCCAGGAAAAGAGCATTGGGATGCTGTGAAGTGGATTTTGAGATATCTCCGTGGCACTGCTAGTTTGAAGTTGTGTTTTGGGACTGGGAAGCCTATTCTCAGTGGTTATACAGATTCTGATTTGGCAGGGGATGCAGATTCAAGAAAGTCTACTTCTGGATATCTGATCACTTTTGCAGGGGGAGCTGTGGCATGGCAATCTAGATTGCAGAAATGCATTGCATTGTCTACTACAGAAGCTGAATTCATTGCAGCAACTGAAGCATGTAAAGAATTGCTTTGGATGAAGAAGTTTGTGAATGAGCTTGGCTTTATACAGAAGAGATATGTCTTATTTTGTGACAGTCAGAGCGCGATTCATCTTGGTAAGAATCCTACTTTTCATTGTAGATCCAAACACATAGATATGAGGTATCATTGGATTCGTGATGTTTTGGATTCTAAGCAACTTGAACTTGAGAAGATACATACTGATGATAATGGTTCTGATATGTGCACAAAGGCTTTACCAAGAGGGAAGTTTGAGACATGTTGTAGATTTGCCGGTTTGGCAAACTCCTTCACATAGTCGGGAAGGGGGAGAATTGTTAGGTTTTTTGGGTTCCTTCCTATGTGAAAACCCAATATTTGAGCCCACTTATTTTAGCCCAATAGGCTATTAATGTTTAGCATATTTATATACAAATATTACCCTAAGTCAAGTGTGTGTGTGTCATTGTGTATCAGTCACTAAAAAGAAAGAAAGAGAGAAAAGGGAGAGAAAAGAAAGAGATTTTTTTCTCTGCAAAGGGAGTCAACAGAGCAGTCTTTATTTTCCGGCGATCGGACGGTCATACGTGATCCGATCAGGCTGAAATTTGGACAGAAGTTAGAGGACTCATCGTTCTCCATTCTGAACGGTGAAGATCTATTTTGAATGGTTGGATTGCCGGCATTTGTGGCTCGAAGTTTACTGTTCACGTGCAGTTCTGCAACAGCGACCAGTTTGCCTTTCTCCGACGATCGGACGGTCATTTGTGGTCGGATTTGGCTGAATTTTGGTGAGCACGTTTAAAATTGATTATTCTTTAATCTGGACGGTGGAGATCAGATTTGAATAACCGGAGCTCATCCATTGGCATGAACAGTAGCTATTTTTGGGTGATTTTTCTCCATTCTCTTGTTTATTTTTTGATGTTTGGTTGATTTGGTGTTGCTACTTTACTTGAAGGTTGTTGTAGTAGCTTATAGTTTCTGTAAACATTGATCTTTGATAGTGGAGCTCTTTTACTTGGACCAAGAGAGGTCCCGTGGTTTTTATCCTTCACATTGAAGGGGTTTTCCACATTAAAAATTCTTGTGTTTATGTATGAATGATTTTTGTGCATCTTAGGCAGATTGTAGATTGGTTGTTTATTGAATTTTACTTAGTCACTCCTCATAGATTCATTCAAGTGGGGAAGAACTTATCCAGGTTCCTTTCCCAATCTTCTCTAATGGCTTAGAAAGTGAGTTCAAACTTTGGTTTTCTCAATAACTAAACAATGATTATTCATTTAGGGTAAGAAAATTATAAACGGAGAGTCATGGAGTTCATTTATCTCTAGCGAATCACCTAATCTCTAGATGGGTAAGGGTAACTACTCATCTACAGAATGATTTTAGTTGGTCCAGTTGAGACATTCCTATGATGCACAGCTGTTATAATGATGTAAATTTAGATAGATTTTTTCTTGCCATTAAATAGGCAGTTACATAGTGGATCAGAAGATAATATTTTCATATATTAAGAGTTTCTTTTTAGCATTGTTATTACTTCAGTTGATATTCTGTCACCAATGAATTGAATGCTTGATCTCCACTTGGTCAGATTGTTGTAAACCTTTTAATTTTTGCCAAATTCAAATTTTAATTGAATCCGATTCTCATTCTCCTCTGGTTGTTTGCTGCAGTTAACCACAAGAGACACCTAATTTACAGATGGCAGAATCACGGAAGGGAATTTCCTCATCTGTCGATCCCAAAGAGAAAAGTTCGTCATTAGTTTTTTTTTAAGCTTTTTATACACACTATGTGCTGGAAGGAAATCCAGCCATTTATTTTTCAGGTTCACCATATAGAGAAAATTTTAGTAGGGAATGAAAAGGATAGAAAATGTACATAATTTTGTTACAAATTACCCAGTTCTGAAGTAGTTGTTTGTACATTATTAGGCTCAAGTCTTTGAAGTTGTAACAGTAAGAATGTCATTGTGCAAGAAGAATGAGTGAGATCAGATATTCGAAATTCACAATTAGGATCTGAGCCACTAGAGCAACTCAACACCATTTGCACACACGCACATACACAGTCACACACTTTAAATTTATTATTCTGCTTTAAGTTCTACCTTGAATGTCTTGACACTGAAACCTCTACGCAAAGGTTTTTGTAATTGTCCAGGTTCCAGAACAAAGCCTATTGGCTAAGAATACTTTTTATTTAATTAGTTTTTTGGAACTATTTTCTGAAATCTTAAATTACCTTGAAAGCAGATGAAGAGATTGGAAAGGGATTTGTTAGCTCTTGGAAATCACTTTCGGTGGAAGGAGATGACACCCTGGATTTTAGTTTTGATACAGTTTCAAATGGCAAGAAAAAGACGTTCAACCTTGATAACTGTAAGTGCTGCAAAAACTAAGGCTTCTTAACATCCATTACTGGATCTGATATTTTACCATACAACATTGCCTTGCTGAATTCATACTTTTCTTGCCATCTGAGTAATAATAATATCACTGTATTTCATTTCTTTTAAACCTGTTATCTTGTAAACTGTGACCATTATGGTTATGTCCTCCCCATTTACATGATCTATATCAGAATATCTTATTTCATGATGGTGCTAACTTGAACACAGGAATGCTCATTTAGTAGTCCTATACATATCCAGTGTGTACGGGAGTATGCAGTTACTAAGTTAATACTGATGTAATATTCTCTTTTTCAGAGATATGGATTTTAATCTAGATGGTGATTTTGGCAAGCTAATGTCCTTCAAAGTGGACATGCCCGACTTTGATTTGTCAGCCCTGTCCAAACAGATTTCAAAACCCAAAGAAAGTTCTAAAGAAGAATCTCCTAGCAGAAATAATCATCGAAATCGAGATGGCTTTAGCTTCTCTTTTGATTTCAATGAGTAAGTTGATAAAATTCTTGGGACATTGGATATACATGTGTATAGGACCTTTATGCAAGCTGTGTGAGGGAATTCATAATGGGTCACAACATTGCTTAACTAGCACTTTTTTTTTTGTTGCAAAGTAGGTTGGATAATTTCAACCTTGATTCAACTGTAATTCGAGGAGGTAAAAGTTCCACGAAGAACCTAGATGGCGAAGTGGTTGGTTCAGATAACAGCAGACACCAGGGGTCAAAAGTTGACATGCCTTCTGGTGATGATGTGTTTGATTATAGCCACACTGACAAGCTTCAAACACAAGAGAATGCAACAACAGTTGTTGAGACTTCTTTAGTTGGTGCGGCAACTGAAAATTCCTCAAACGACAATGCTCTTTTAAGGTCAACAAATTTTGAAGATCTGGATGTGTCACATAGTGGAAGAATATCACCAGAGAAAACAGCTTCTGCTATTGTGGAAGTAGCAGATCAACAGGGTAACATCCTAGAAAAGACAATGCCCACAAAACCATATGATCAACAGGCGACACATATTTTACCTGTGCAATCTGTTGATGGGGATAATTTAGTTCAAGATACTGAATCAGATATTCAAGCTTGTTTCATGGCTAGAAAATTGAATACAGAATCTGGTGCTGAGGAAGATGTTACTGGCAGAATTATAGGTGGTGTTGGGTCTAATCATGAAAACTTACAGTTGAAAATTTTGACTCCACCAAACACTAATGGATCAGGAAGCAATAGAGATGAATGTGAAAAGGCACAGAGTGAATCCCCACCAGGAAATGAGCCAATGCAAGACGATCTAGATTTTGAAGCTACATCCACTGAAAATATTTTGCAGACAAGGCCACATGATAAGGATATCCAGGAATCAACTTCAAAACTTTTGGTCCCATTGAGGAGGTCGGGCAATATATGAACTTGCATTTTTTGCCATCCTTTTTTCATAATCAATTTATATGTTATGTGGATGAGAAAGCGATGACAATGAATTGTTTAGTTAATTTTCATTAAGATGGCTTCAGTCAAATGAGTGAAGGAAGATGTGAGGGTAAATAAAAAAAAATTCTAGTTCATCTTAAGCTGTGGAGAAATAACAAGATTCACTAAACTGTAAGTCAATGCGCCATATTCCTGGTTTAATTTTTTTTTTGGAATTAAATAGATTACATGATATTGTCTGTGAGTTTTTGTTGAACCCTGTTCATAGGAGCCTTATCCAGGGTGTGAAAGGTGAGCTTGGGTATTGACGATCCTTCATTCTTCTTCTTCTCTTTTTGGTTACTACATGTAGTGAACATGCAGACAACACTACGACAATTATGACGGAGAAAGAATCAGAAGTTGTCTGTTCAAAGTCTTTTAATAGATCCAAGGAAACTGAACCTCGGCTATGTCAACAATTATCAACTGGTGTGAAAGTTTCCTCAATTGGGAGTAAAGGAACGGCTGCTATTTGTCCTGCAAATGGGAAAAGGTAAAACCTGCATTGTGTAACTAGTGCAACTTTAACTGATAATAAGCATTTCCATTTTTTGGTCTACAGGGAGGGCTTCAATGTTGATGAGGCACAAAACCAGAAAAAGTTAATTGTTGCTTCAAGCTTACATTCCATGGGATTGACAAAAGCAGAACTTTCTTTGCTGGGGAGTGAAAAGAATGTTAAAACTCTATGTAACATCAGGTGAGGCATCTTTAAGTGGAATTATGGTTTTCCACAATGGCTTTTTGTCTTTGATAATTTGTTGAAAATTTTTGGTCCATTAGCAGAAATAGATCACTTAAAATTTGAGCAAACAGTGAGGTCCCTGTAAATTTTCACCAGGGAGAACTTTAATTGTGATGTCATGCAAAATGTCTGCAAGCTGGTTACTAATCCAAGGCCCCCAGATAAAAATGTAACAAAGGGGATTCTACTGGGCTAGGAGGTGGAATGAACATGGGGGGAAGCATCCTTGTTTGTCTGACAAATAGTTAATTTACTATCTGGCGTACAATTATTCTATTTTACTGCAGAAATAGGGATAGATCAAGTTTGGCAACAGAAAAACAAGTATTATTTTTGACTTGCTGAATGTTTTTATCTCAAAAAAAAAATGCTTGATGGTTTCCAGTGTCATCGTAGCTGGAAACCATCAAGCATTGAGGAGGTCAGGTAATATATGAACTTCTTGCATTTTTTGCCATCCTTTTTTCATAATCAATTTATATGTTATGTGGATGAGAAAGCGATGACAATGAATTGTTTAGTTAATTTTCATTAAGATAGCTTCAGTCAAATGAGTGAAGGAAGATGTGAGGGGAAATTAAAAAAAAAAAAATTCTAGTTTAAGCCGTGGAGAAGTAATAAGATTCACTAAACTATAAGTCGATGCGCCTTATTCCTGGTTTAATTATTTTTTTGGATTTAAATAAAGGACATGATATTGTCTGTGAGTTTTTGTTGAACCCTGTTCTTAGGAGCCCTTATCCACGGTGTGAAAGGTGAGCTTGGGTATTACTGATCCTTCATTCTTCTTCTTCTCTTTTTGGTTACTACATGTAGTGAACATGCAGCCAACACTACGACAATTGTGACGGAGAAAGAATCAGAAGTTGTCTATTCAAAGTCTTTTAATAGATCCAAGGAAACTGAGCCTTGGCTGTGTCAGCAATTATCAACTGGTGTGAAAGTTTCCTCATTTGGGAGTAAAGGAACGGCTGCTATTTGTCCTGCAAATGGGAAAAGGTAAAACCTGCATTTTGTAACTCGAGCAATTTTAACTGATAATAAGCATTTCCAATTTTCGGTCTACTGGGAGGGCTTCAATGTTGATGAGGCACAAACCCAAAAAAAGTTAATTGGTGATTCAAGCTCACATTCCATGGGATTGGCAAAAGCAGAACTTTCTTTGCTGGGGAGTGAAAAGAATGTTAAAACTCTATGTAACAGCAGGTGAGGTATCTTTAAGTGGAATTATGGTTTTCCACAATGGCTTTTTGTCTTTGAAAATTTGTTGAAAATTTTTGGTCCATTAGCTGAAATAGATCACTTAAATTTTGAGCAAACAGTGAGGTCTCTTTTAATCTTCAACAGGGAGAGCTTTAATGGTGATGGCATACAAAATGTCTGCAAGCTGGTCACTAATACAAGGCCCCCAGATAAACATGTAACAAAATGGGATTCTATTGTGCTAGGAGGTGGAATGAACATGGGGTGAGGCATCCTTGTTTGTCTGACAATTAGTTAATTTACGGTCTGGCGTACAATTATTCTATTTTACTGTAGAAATAGGGATAGATATAGTTTGTCACAGAAAAACAAATATTATTTTTCACTTTGCTGAGTGTTGTTATCCCAAAAAAATTGCTTGATGGTTTCCAGTGCCATCCTAGCTGTGATCTTCCCTAAAAGTTGGACATCCTGTTAATCATTGATGTAAGAGGATCAATGATTGTAAAAATAATATTAAATAGCCGCTTAAAAGATGTTCTTCAATCTGATAAGGAATAGTATGGGTTCACTTGTATACATTTGAAACCTTTGAAGCAAAATGCCTGTTCAATTCATTGGAAAGAACTCATATTTTTTTTTTAATTCATAATGGGCCTTGGCAATTATACTGTCAAAATTATTTGGAAAAAAAAAGTCGATTGCTATTTTATTAACCAGTATTTAATAAGTTTGTACCATATATGATTTGCAGGCTTTTAACCAGAATCTTGGAGATTTTCCTTCTTCAATTTTGCTCTCTTAACTTTTTGACTGCCTTCTCTAATTGAAGAAACATATATGTAGCTCCTTTTGAATATTTATATTTACGACTTTATTGTGACCAATAAGAGCATTCTAATTCACTCTCCTTGGCACTGATAACGTGTATAAATTCTTTTCAGATGCTCTGGAAATATGCTGCCATTTTCAAATGATTGTTAATTCTTTTTTTTTTTGTTTTAATCATTAAGCCATTATATTCTGATATGATTTTTTCCTGAAGAGCTGTTTCTGTGTTTTAGATATAAAGTTGACATCACTATTTTATGCTACTGTTACCTGGCTCATCTTCTGGATTTGACATGATAACTTGTATATTCTTTGAAAATTGAAATGCATTACAAATTATGTGACTTGTTGATAACATTTATTACCAATTAAGCTTTGGGAGCCTGTTGATTTTGCAGCTGTGAAGTTAATCCTGCCAGCTCAACTGATAAGGCAACTAAGTCTAACATCTGATTTTGCAGCTGCGAAGTTAATCCTGCCAGCTCAACTGATAAGGCAACTAAGTCTAACATCGAGACAAGTGTAAATTCCACAGCTATGGCTTCAAGCATGGGATTGGCTCGGAACTTGAAGATGATTTCTGTTGAAGGGCTTAAAGCTGGAAAGAGAGCACCTGATCTTTCTAGCTTGAAGAGTTTAAGGTCTGCTGAGAATATGAAGCTTTGTGTTTCTGAATGCCTTCTCTGATTTTCTTTTGAAACTCTTATAATTTTTCCCTTTGCTGATTGAATATGTCTCAACATATATAGGACTATTGGAGCAAGCAAAGATCAGGCAAATTCTGTTCTTAAAAGGGGACTAAGTTCCTTGAGAAACTCAGAGAAAAGCATGGAAATACAAGAAACTATAGCATCCAAGACTGTCCATCCTATTGCCAATTCTGAGAAAAATACTCTTTCAACCACATCTTTGAAACGAAAAACATCAGAGGTTTCCTTTTTTTTTTTTTTACCCTTCATATCTAGCTTATATTATGCTATAGGTTCTCCAGTTTATATTATAATGAAGACCTTTTGGTTTTTAAGCAACACTATAGGTTCTCCAGTTTGTTCCAGATCTTTATGAAAGCATTAGTGTATTACTATTGTTTTAAGATGCAATTTTACAGGCATCAAATGCAGATGTGCTTTCCTTAAATCCAAGAAAGCGTCTTTCTCAGTCACCAAATGAAATCAGGTACCATCATGCATTGTGTTTGTTGCAACTCAAACTACTGGTTGTCTGCTGGATTAAACATGCTTTTCCTTCCAAATGCTTTCAGAAATTTGAAGGAACCTTTGAAAAGCACTGTTGAAGAACAGGTATGGTTTAAAAAAAACCTGTGGTTTGTGCATCAATTATAAAAAATAAGTCTATGTTCTCTTGCCTTGAATATTCTTTGTTGGGGATGCGATCATGATAATCAGGCAAAGAATGAAACCAACAGTGTTCTTTATAGCTGCTCAACCCGTAGACTTGAAACCCTTCAACAGACAAATATGAAAGAACAAGACATTTCTTTGGCCATGGAAAATGATGGAGATGTTGAAAAGGCTGAATCATACTCGAAAGAGCTTGAGGATGTAAGTGAACCATTGATTTATGTCAATTGGCATCCAATTATGGTTTCAAAAAGAGCCTGTGGTTTGTGCATCAATGATAAAAAAAAAATAAGTCTATGTTCTCATGCCCTAAATATTCTTTGCTAGGGATGCGGTCATGATATCAGGCAAAGAATGAAACCAGCAGTGTTCTTTATAGCCGCTCAACCTGTGGACTTGAAACCCCTCAGCAGACAAATATGAAAGAACAAGGCATTTCTTTGGCCATGGAAAATGATGGAAGTGTTGAAAAGGCCGAAGCATACGTGAAAGAGCTCGAGGATGTAAGTGAACCATTGATTTATGTCAATTGGCATCCAGTTATTTATATATGGTTTGCTCCATTAATCATTCAAGCTTGGTTGGTTGTAATGGACCCAAAATATGTCATGTTACTTTGAAACACAAAACCTAAAATCAAGATGACATAACAATGATGAATCTCAAAGACTAGAAAATGTTAAAATTACTATATGGCACCGATCTCTATGGATTGGCCATAAGGCAAAGCATTGATAATGGGGCACAAAATTTGATTCAACCTGCTGAAAACTTAAAAAATTTCTTTGGAATTTATTAGAATGATGCAGGTTTTCTGGAAGACCAATGTTTGTCTTTCTTTCTTTCTTTTTTTAACTCATCTTTTTGTAATTTTCAAGCAGTGTGTTTCCCTTGTGCTTGCCGGATTTTATATAATTGAAAGGGCCTGCTGTAAAAACATTTCAGTTGAAATTCTGAACTCTGTTCAGGTATAGCTTTAACATATTCATGAACTAGTTAGCTTGATGATTGTTGCTGCAGATTTGCAGCATGCTGAGGAAGAAACATGAGGAAGCCAAAGAAATACTGGTTCGAGCCACTGTGAACAATAACAGTTTACTGATGCTTAACCATCCCATGTACGACGAGAAGATATCCTTACAATCATAACTATCATTCTTTATCATCTTGCTTTTGCCTTCTTTTTTTTTAAAGTTTAACATTAAGTGATGCTTTCTTTCACAAATGAAAACATACGAACGGTTCAGAAATTTTGTTCACTGTTGATGTCTAAATAGCCTCAGATTCAAATGTTGGGAACAAGAAACGGTACTTCTCTGTTTCTTCCTTTTCTACGAGTGCATTTATAACTTTTTTGCTTTGATTTGGTAATTTAATGTAAATGCAAATGTCAGGGACAGGAGATATCTTCTCTTTCCCGCTGATGCTGGACTATAGGAATCTGTTTTCCTGAGCAGTTGAGCTATGCAAAACAAAATCCAAAACTGTGATTTTCAGTTCACTGCCTGAACTAACTATCCGCATCTTTATACTTTTACATGATCTTTGTGCATGTTTACTCTGCTGAGCCTGATATAGCAGGCTAATGCCTTAACTGTCTTACTCTGATTAAATATTCTTTGTTGAATTGAATTTTCGACCACTGGACTACTTTGAACCATGTTTTTTTCCCAATTCTGCAACCTAAGTTTTTTTTCACTTATCTCCGAGAAATTAAGTGGTTTCAGTTTAGCCTGAATGTAGATAATCATTGGGCTGTTCTTTTTGTAGTGAGGGATTTAACTAAGAGAGGGTATAAATAAACTTCAAAAAATTTTATGAAATTTATTTATATATATTGTTTGATATAAAAAAAAAGTTTCTTTGGAATTTCATCTTTTAAATTCCACGTATTGTTTGAATCAAATCCATGTAGAATCTGGTAGAGTTTGCAAAAGAACTTTAAATAAATAATGTCATAAATTTGACTTGATTAGAATTGATCTTGAATATGCATCCTATAGTCTATACTCAGAGAATTTTAAAAAAAAATATTTATTTATTTAATTTAACTTAGATTGGGATATGAATGTCTTTTTAATCTTGAAAAGATGTATTGGTTGGTTGGTTGGTTCTTACTTATGTCAACATTTTTTTTCATGGAAAGTTGTAATAATTTAAGCCTTGGTCCGTTCTCTATTTCGTTTTAATGTGGTGATTTACCCTTGATTGTTGTATATTTTGGAACTGGAATGCTCACCCATGATAGCAGTAAGCTTCTTTTTAATCTCAACTCTCAATCGCGTGTCTATTATTTAGGAAGTAAATAAATTCTCATTTTTCCTTTGGGATTAGAAATTGCAAGAAAGGAAAATAGTCCTCCTGCAATTTGATTTTAAAAAAATTGAGAACAAAATTAAGAGTGGAAAAATTATTAAGATTTATATGTTTGATAAGTAAAAAACACATAATTTTATCCCAAGAAAGATGAATGCAAGTTTTATCACATTAACATTACATATTTTTCATATGAATTTTATTTTAGTGATATTAATTACAATCACCTATGGACCTAAGAGAATATGCTTTGAAATTTTAGTGAGAGCTCAATGAAAAAAATAATAATATTAGAAAGTCTCTGGTAATATTTTTTATTATTTTTCTTTAATTTAAATCGGTCATGTAAGATATAACTGATTAACGCAAAACGGTTAGTCGTCAGTTACCACTAGTTGGCCATGTGAGGAGTAGATGGGCTTTTAGTTTGACCGAGTGCATCAGCGAGGGAAAAATAAGCCTCGCTCTTTTTTTTTTTTTTAGAAGAATCCGTCTAAAAATTTGAGCCTCCCCGGTGTCTCAATATAGGCGCTCATTGGTAACGTTTGTATTTCAAACTTAAAACGCTCCCCCTAAAAAAAAAAGAAAAAATCAGAAAAATTGGAGCCATGTTACATGCCTACATGAAAGCCAAAAATCAAAAGTTGCATTCTCCCCTCCAAAAAACTATACCGTTATATTACATATATACCATGCGCCATCCACTCCAATTTCACCATCTCTCTCTCTCTCTCTCTCTCTCTCTCTCTCTCTCTGTAGCGCAATGGCTGTCCTTTCTCTTAGTGAAAATGATAACAAGGAGAACATCCCTCCTTTCTTCTATTCAGAAGCCATACTCACTGCAAAATCTCCACTCTTCTCCTTTAACAAAAGAGGAGCGAGGAAGCCTCTTGAGGACATCACCAATCTCTTCAACCAACCAATCCCTACAATTTCAGCCCCAATTGGTACTTATTCTCTTTAGCTTCCCAAATGAAATGCGGGAGAAGGAGATCTGTAGAAGGTGTTCATTCAATGTACAAGAGCACCCATCTGGTGTCTGTGGCAAAAAATTTTAGATAGTTCAAGCACTAAGTTAGTATTGTGTTTTATTTTTAGCCTTTCAATATGTTTGATTGAGGAATCTATTGTGAAAATTGAATTAATTTTTCACCAATAATATATATAGTGTGTGAATAATTACAACAATAATTATATCAGAAAAATTTTCAGGAAAGAAAGGTGGGTTACAATGGACACTCTTAAATATTAAGTCTTTTATTAGACAGAATTTTTCGAGACATATAATCACTAGCACAAAATACCACCCAAACTATACCAAAAATAGCTATTAAATAATTAATAAAGAGAACACCAAATTTAACAAGATTCGGTCAATTTTACCTACGTCATCAGACACCACCAAAATAATACTTTTAATTTCAAAGAAGAAATACAAAAGAGAGAAAAGAAAAATAAACCTTATACATTAAATGAACTTATTTTTTTAGGATGATTCAAACTAAAGGGGAATGTCCCCTTTTATAACAAAAATTCTCCTTCAAAAATCCCACATCTTTCGATGTGGGATAAATAGTCATATTCAACAAATCTCCACCTTGACTATTTTTCTATTTACAATCTGTAAATCTTCTCTCATAATAAACTATTTCAGTATCTTCAAATGCACTGCTTAGCGCTCATCTTTAATTTCTCAAAACATTGATCAAGTTTAAACAATGGTTGAACTTGACAGCTGTTACCATCTTTGTCAACATATCTGCGAGATTGTCAGTAGTCCGAATTTTCTGAAATAATATTTCACCTTTCTCTAGAATCCCACGTACAAAATGATACCAAATATTGATGTGTTTCATCCTTGCATGATACACTTGGTTCTTTGCTAAATGAATAGCACTTTGGCTATCACAATTCACTTTAATATGCTTTTGTCTAACTCCCAGTTCACCAAGCAACCTTTGAGGCCAACTTACTTTTTTAACAGCCTCTGATACTGCCATGTACTATGCTTTCGTAGTAGACAAGGCAACTGTTGACTGTAACGTAGACTTTCAACTAATCAGCCTCTTAGCAAGTGTAAACACATAATAAATAGTTGATCGACATTTATCCAAATCACCAGCATAATCGGAATCATAATATCCAGCTGCACATTAACCATCTTTCTCATCCCGCTCAAATATCAATCCAACATCTATGGTGTTAAGAATATACCGCAGGATTCATTTCACAACTTGCCAGTGCTCCTTACCAGGATCATGCATGTACCTGCTCACAACTCCAACTGCTTGTAAAATGTCTGGCCTTGTACATACTATAGCATACATCAAGCTACCAACAGCATTTGCATACGGAACCTTTGACATATACTCCCGTTCTGCTTCATTTTTAGGAGATGAAGATGCATTAAGCTTCATATGAGGTGCAAGCTGTGTACTTATAGGTTTTGACTTTTCATTCAGTCTAAAACGCTGTAGTACCTTCTTCAGATAATGTTTCTGATTCAAACAAAGCTTCCCTCTCTTCTTATCTCTGCATATCTCCATGCCTAAGATTTTCTTAGTTTCATCTAAGTCTTTCATTTCAAACTCCTGATTCAGCTGAACCTTCAACTTCTCAATTTCTCCTTGATTCTTTGAAGCTATCAGTATATCATCAAAATATAGGAGAAGATATATGAAAGATCTGTCTTGTAGCTTACGCAAATACACACAATGGTCGTATTTACTCGTGTACTTCTGTATCATCATAAAATTGTCAATCGTTTGTACCACTGTCTCGGAGATTGTTTCAATTCGTACAATGATTTTTTCAATTTGCATACCCGTTTTTCTTCTCCAGCAACCTTGAACCCTTTTGGCTGAGTCATATAGATTTTTTCTTCTAAGTCTCCATGTAAAAATGCAGTTTTTATATCAAGTTGAATGAGTTCTAAATCTAATTGTGCTATCAGGGCCAATAAAATTCTAATGGAGGAATATTTTACAACTAGAGTAAATATTTCATTATAATCAATTCTTTCCATCTGAGCATAGCCTTTAACTACCAATCTTGCCTTGTAGCGCACATCGTTCTTGTTAGAAAATCCTTCTTTCTTTGTAAATACCCATTTGCATCCAATTGCCTTCTTTTCCTTTGGAAGATTAGCTAGCTTTCATGTCTGATTCTTTCCAAGGGACTGTATTTCATTATCCATGGCTTTCCTCCACTTCTCCTTTTCTGAACTTTGGACAGCTTCACTATAAGTGTTAGGAATGCTATCATTTGCAATTAGAAATACATAAGCCATCATATCATCAAATCGAGCAGGTTTGCAAATCTCTCGTCGTGGCCTATCTATTGCAATAGATTCTTGTTGCCATGAAGATTCTTGGGTTGGAACCTCTTCTTCATCTAACTCCACCTCTACATAGGAGTATTTTCATCTGTTTTATTTGTTGTTGGGCCAATAATTCTTCTTTCAAACTTCACCTGCTGCAGAGTACCATTTGTTTGCTGCACAATTTCATTTGTTACCTTTTTCAACACGGTAGACTCATCAAAGATGACATCTCTGCTAAAGACTATCTTCTTTGTCTCTGGACACCAAAGGCGAAGTCCCTTCACACCAGTGGTGATCCCTATAAAGAGTGCTTTCTTTGCCCTCGGATCTAACTTTGATTCCTTAACATGGTAGTATACAGTGGAACTAAAAACACTTAAGGAATTATAATTAGTAGCAGGTTTTTCAGACCACATCTCCAAAGGTGTTTTACCACCAATAGCAACTGATGGTAAACGATTAACGAGATGGCATGCATATGTCACAGCCTCAGCCCAAAATTATTTGCCCAATCCAGCATTGGATAACATATACCGAAATTTCTCCACCAATGTCCGGTTCATGCGTTCTGTCACTCCATTTTGTTGTGGTGTATCTCTAATTGTGAAGTATCTAATAATACCTTCATCTTGGCAGAATTTTAAAATGGATCACTTTTATACTCTCCACCATTATCTGTGCGGAGACATTTGACTTTTCTGCTCGTCTGAGTTTCCATTATCTTTTTTCATATAAGGAAAACTCTCAACACTTCATCCTTCTTCTTCATAGTATATATCCATACTCTCCGAGAGAAATCATCAATAAATGTTACAAAATAGTATTTTTCTCCCATTGAAGCTGTCTTGAAAGGCCCCACACATCTGAGTAAATATAGTCTAAAATACCATTGGTATCATGGATTGCAGTACCAAACTTCACTCTAGTCTGCTTGCCTTTGACACAATGCTCACAGAAATCTAACTTTTAGGGTTGCACTCATTTCAATAATCATTGATCTGATAACAGTTTCAAGAATTTATCACCAGCATATCCCAAGCGCATATGCCATAATCTGATTGCTTCCAACTCTTGATCATTACTGAAAGCCACTGTTGTTGTCTCAATAATTGCATTACCCTGATAGTAATACAAGTTATTGGCCTTTCTAAATCCTTTCATTATCACCAGTGCACCGGAGATGATTTTTATTACTCCATTTGTTGTATTTACAATAAAGCCCTTTGATTCTAGGACTCCCACATATATGAGATTCTTCTTCAAACTCGGTACATATCAAACATTTGACAGTATTCTAATTGATTCATCATGATTCCTCAATTGGTTGAACCAATTCCTTTAATCATATATGAACCGTCATTTGCTGTGTAAATAGTTGCTCTTTCTAGTTCTCTAAAGTTAAAGAATCAATCTCAATTGGGACACATATAATGACTACATCCATAATTAAGTAGCCATACACTAGAAGAGCTTATTGATGACACAACAGCTAATGAAAGGTTTGAGTCTTTATCATCACACTTAGCTGCATTTGAATTCACGACAGCTTTCCCTTTATCAGATTCGCTTTTGTTACTTAGCTTGAGACATTTTATCTTCCAATGCCTTTTCTCCTGGTAAAAGGCATATTTATCTTTAGCTGGTTTGGATTTTGATCTCCCTTTATTTTCTCTCTTCCTGCTTTGAGAGCGATCTCCTGTTCCACTTGAACTCTCTTTCTTGTCTTTTTTTCGTAGTTCGTAACTGTATAGTGCAGCAGTTACTTCAGAGAGAGTCACTTCAGTCTTCCCATAGAGTAGAGTTGTTTCAAGAAACTCAAACTCCTCTGGAAATGACCCCAACAACATCAAAGCCAAATCTTCATCTTTGAAAGTCACATCCAAATTCATCAAATCAGCTACCAGCTGATTAAAATTGGTGATGTGTTCATTCATAGTGATACCTAGAACATAAGTGAAGCAAAACAATCTCTTCTTCATATGAAGCTTGTTCTGACAGCTTTTTTTCAAAAAAAATTTCTTTCAATGCCTTCCACAATTTACTTGCGAAAACTTTCTTAGAGAACGCATACTTCTATTCTCTAGAAAGGCATGATCGAATTGTACCACAAGCCACACGATTGATGGCTTTCCAATTTTTTTCATCAATGTCTTCTGGTTTCTCTTCTTCAATGGCAATGTCTAGACCTTGCTGAAAGAGAGCGTCTAGAACCTCACTTTGCCACATACCAAAATGGCTTGTACCATAAAAAATCTCTACTGCAAATCTAACATTTGACACAATATTTCTTGACTAAATTGACGAAGTGGATGCTGTCTCCTTTGCATTAGATGATTTGCCTGAGTCGTCTGTCATCTCTGCTTCAAAAAAAATTATTTAATAGCTAACAAATGCGGAATACAAATAATCTAAGAAAATCTTTTCTGATGTGGAAGATCAAACTAGGTTGCAACCACAGAGCATACTCAGAAAAACTTGGCTCTGATACCAATTGTTGTGGAAATTAGATTAATTTTTCACTAATAATATATATAGTGTGTGAACAATTGCACCAATAATTATACTAGAAAAATTTCTAAGAAAGAATGGTGAGTCACAATGGACATTTTTAAATACCAAGTCTTTTTTTAGACAGAATTTTTCTAGATATATAATCACTAGCACAAAATACCATCACAATTATACCAAAAATAGCTATTAAATAATTAATAAAGAGAATACCAAATTTAACAGAGTTCAACCAATTTTGCCTACGTCATCGGACACCACCAAAATAATATTTTTAATTTCAAAGAAGAAATACAAAAGAAAGAGAAGAAAAATAAGCATTATACATTAAATGGACTTATTTTTTGGGATGATTCAAACTAAAGAGGAAGGTCCCCTTTTATAACAAAAATTCTCCTTTAAAAGTTTCACATATTTCTATGTGGGATAAATAGTCATATTCAACAGAACCACTTTCTTTTTTTTTTAATGTCCATTTAATTTATCTACTGGTATTTGCAAATCCAGGTTTGGGTGGGAAATTTCCCATAATCATTGTAATTTACTATTACTACATGAATATACAAATCAGTTAAAACTTTAGTCTTCTGTGTTCCTTTCCAGTTTTCTTTTCTTTTCTTTCCTCCTTTTTATTGTGATGACAAGCACTTCTAATGCTCAACTTATCATTATTATACATAATAGCTACAATTACAAAGGAAATGATACAGCCAAGAAAATAGACATTTTTTACCAAATTCCTCTTGAATATTATATTCACATCTAAGATTCTGTAGTAACCAACCTGATTCTTGGGATATGTAGGCTTTTTTGGATTCTTCATTACCACAGTAAGCTCTTGTTTCTCAGACAAGTCAACATTATGTCCGGTATAATCTGCAATTTTCAGTAGATTTCCATGGTTGAGTTAATTTAAATGGCAATTTTTTTTTTGTTTCCCCAATTAATCAGAATGATGATCTTCTGTACCCATTAATCATACACACACTGGCAAAATTATGAACAACAGGCAGATAATGTGTCAAATCTTAATTGCGCATGCATTTCAGTGATGAGAAATTGAAATTGCCAAATTTTTTATACCTTAACAAATTTTCATTAGCTGAAGTTGAGAAAGCATGCACCTCAGTATTACTCGACTTCAAAAGGTAACTTTTTATCTTTCATTTTTACGTTAACTAGCTCAATACCCATAAGATCAAATATTACACAACTTCTATTTTTGAACTCTATAGAGTAATTTTTCTCCAGTAACTAATAACACTTGAGAAATTGTGGTATATTTCAGGTAAAAATCTGAAATTAATCTGATACCTGAATGAGTGTTTACAGCAACTCTACCAATTCCTTTCACCTCCAATAAGTCTCCACTGGCTGTTCTAATGAAGTGATGAGTGATGGTGGAAGAGGTTTGAATAGCTTCTCCTTTGAACTCATATGAGAAGTACATCCATTGTCTATCCACCATTCTTTGCTTGTATTTTGAACTAGACATGTGGTGACAGCAAAGAGCTTCTTCCTCTTGATAAGTCTCAGCAACTTGAGCATGGTAATTTTGAAGCTGTGGTTCTTGACTTTAATTGCTTCTACATGCTTTCTCCACATTGCATTGCTTTCCGAAAGTTCTACACCTTTATATTGGGCCTGAACCGGTAAAACCTCTCAGTATGATTTGTTCTTTTGCAGATTTTACAAGGAGGAAATCTGCCTCTTGTATCACTTTCTTTGTTGTTACTCTCTTCTTTGTCTTATTTCCCCCTTTTTTTCTCCATATTATGCTTCTTACTCGAGCTACCACTTGATTGAGAATTGGCTCTAGTTTTTGCTTCTAAAGCCATCTCATTTGATTTTTCCATTCTGATGGACCTTCTCTGCTCTGTAGCTTCCTTCTCAAGTTTATAACTTGCATTTTTCTTTGACTTATCACTGCCTTGGAACTCCTCCTTTAATCTGTCCCAAGTTTCCTCAGCAGTTGCACAAGCCATAATCCTGTTGAAAAATCACCTCACTCACAACTGAGTGTATACAGGTGAGAACCTTGATTTTTTTTGCATTTTCATGGCTGTGATTTCTCATGAGCTACCGTTGGATTCTCAAGTAGTTCAGGTGGTTCTCTCCCTATTTCAACAATTTCCCAGAGTTTAAGCTTTCAAGTAATGTTGCATTTTCACTGCCCAATGGAGTATTTTTTTATCCTGAAAATACAGGAGGTGTTGGAGCTGAGAAGCCATTTGAATTTATAAGAAAAAATTCATGTGCTTGAGCACTTGTCATTCCGGTTCAAACAAGTTTTGGATGTGGACTAGAGCCGTTCGCTTGAAAATTTTTTGCAACATTACATTGATATTGAAAATGCAGGAAGTTGAGTGAGATAAGAAATAAAAGCGTGGTGAGTAATGTAGCCAATTATTCACCTATTTGGTGTGGCTGTCTGATTGAGTTCTGACCTTTATTTTAAAACTTGCATTAGCTGTGAATAAGTTTCAGTTCTTTTGAGGTTATACAAACGGCCTTTTTTCTTCTTTATTAGTTCCCTAAAGATAACATTAGGGGCATATTGAGGAGATGCTCTGCCTCTGCCCAACTCTAACTATTAATGGAGTCCCTAAGCATTAAATAATCAAGGTTCTGGAAAGAGTAGCTTGCAGTAGCAATAGTTACCGGAATATAGTGAAGTTGGTAACGCTTTTTTGCATATGGATTAGTGTAGAGGAGTCAAGAAAAATTACAGAAATATATACAATTTGACTGTAGATGATTAAAATTGCCCCCAAAATAATAAAAAAATCCAATGAAAAAAAAATTAAATGTGTTCAACAGAATATGTTTCGGCTCCTCCTAATAAAATGATTCTAGATTCATGCGTCATGTTTCTCATGATATGTGTGGATAACATATACACTCAAGAGTTGTGGTTATAATTGCTTTGATTTGATTAAATATGTCTGGATAGCTACATTTGGTGTGACTAGTTCTGCACTTGATTAGGCCAACTTCAGTTTTCATAGGTAGAGCAGAAATTTTAAACTTTAACGACCTTGTCGAGATGGTATTGCAAGCTAGCCAGCCAAGTTCGTCATCAATACACTTCTAAAATTCATGGGAGATTATATTGAATAGAAGATAAAGGGAAATTGATTCAGAAACCATAAAGAACTAATATGGATAAATGGATATGGAGGTTTGCTAATACAATATTAATATATATATATATGTATGTATGTATGTATGTATGTATATGTACACAAAAAAAATATAGATTAGTAATCATCATAGGGTTAGCAGAAAATGCTTTAGATTTAGAAGAAGCTAACTGGTTTACTTTCATTTATTTTGGAGTTATCTCCTCCATTGCTAAGCCGCCCCTGTTTCTTTACATATATTTCAGGACACACATGTCAGCAGTAGCAATAGATTTTACTAGTGCAAGGGAATTGAACAAATTAGATTGGTAGAATAAGGATTTTTAATGAACTAACCTGAAAATATTATAGCTGGTCGGTATTAGTTTGTTCTTAATGTTAGCAAAAGGCAGTATTTAGAATAGAAGTAGATTACACAATCGAACAAAACAGACATTGCTTGCAAATGGGATGTTCCTTTTTGCCCCACTTTTATTATTATAAAGAAAAAGAAGCACTCATAATCCTTCTATATATACACCCTCCTAAGTTTTGATTATCCACGAAACAATAATTTGCATTTGCATTTGCTGAAATCATAACCAAAACCCAAAATGGTTAGCCAGAGATTTCCTGTTTGCCTGTTCCTGATTTTGCTGGCAGTTTCAATCTCTGAGACTCGCCCTATTGATCAATCTTTAGTAAGGAGGAACTTGATGAGGTCGATTCGCGCAATGGGTGAGAGTGAAGTTTACAATGTTAGGCTGGGAAATGAAAACATGAAAAAGATTCATTATGATTCCAAACGAGCGAGCCCTGGAGGACCTGATCCACACCATCATTCTAAAAATCAGTAGTAAAGAATTGTGGCGTCTAAAATATTTCTCTGTTTTTGGACAGTTTTTAGGGACTATAGAAATGCATCTCATGATTCTAAAATGTATTTTTGCTAAGTTATTGCCAAGGGATTGTACTTTCTCCAAATTTTTCCCTCCTGCTCTGCATCTCATGCTGCTAATTGTGTCTAATTATTTTTTTTATTCAGGTCGCACGACAGGTTAGAGTTGATTAATCTTTCTCATCAATTATAAGATCACGCAACTATAAACTTAACCATTAAAAGGAATTATAGGCTAAAATCTACCGGTAAAATTGCTATATGCCATAGTCAGTTTATAACATTAATCATAGTAAACACAAAATCTAATGTTCAAGAATAAAACAGTAGATGGTTAGTTTATAACAGTTTATTACTAGTATTGGCATCAGAAGCAACGCTGAAGTAGTGCTAAATTACAAGTGACGTTGGATAAGATAGTCTATTTCCACTATACCCTCCATATATGTTGAATATTAATTAATACATATATCCACTTAAGGAATTAGGACGCTACTAGAACATAGAAAAATACAATTCAAGCAATAAAGCAAAATTAAGAATACATTCATTTAAGCATCTCTAGTTCAAAGAGAGAAAAATTTTGAAATTTCTCGCGTAAAATTATTGACCTAATTCAATTATAATATGGCCATTTTTAAGATTTGTGAGGCATATTTATTAAACATATATATATATATATATAATATACATATATATACATATACATTGGCAGAACCAAGGGGTTTGAGGGGGGCAATGGACACCCCTTGGTTCATACATATATACACATATATATGTGTGTGTTTAATTTGCTGATGAATATATATATCGACCTAACTAATTTCATAAAATATATTCAAATAATACTTAAAATATTTTAAAAATAAATAAAAAAATTATCATAATAAATTAATAATAATCAATATATATATATATAAAATGCTTAGAATATTATATGTTCATTTTTTAATATTGATCTAATATGTAATATATTAAAATTTATGATCAAATTTCTTCATAAAATCTAACTATACCATAAACTCATATTATGCCCAAAACCAAAATATTTTATTTATATATATTCTATCATATAAATTTATTCAAAATAATTAATTTAAACACTTTTTATTCACTTTTCACCTAAATCCCGATTCCACCATTATACACACATATTGAAAAATGTAAAAGCTTGTATTTTAGATATATTCTATCTATATAAGTTTGAAGACTTAAGTAAGTATGCATAAAAGCATAGAAATAATATTTGCATATCCATAGCCAAAAGAAGCACTTATTTTTTTATTACATAGTTTATGCTGTGAATGCTGAAGCACCATTAAGAGATATATATGCTTGAAGCTGTAGAGCACCATCAATATATAATACATAGGATTGAGAAGTCACTTTTGAAAGTGATTTCCATGACCACGAGAAAACAGACAATTATATCCTATAAATTAATATGGTCAAATTATGTTTTGCACTTTTTTAACTAGTTATTGTCAGACTAAACAATAATTGATCACTTCAACACTTGCAATCCTTTTGGAGAATGTGGTATGCCTAGTTCTGCTCGTCGATCCATAGGATGTTGGTTGGGTTTTTCTTGTCCCATTCTCTTGGATGGTTTCGCCGCTTTTTGCATGCTATATCATTATTACTACACTATGACATTAACCAGCTTCCAATAAGATTGCTCCGCGTGTCCTCTGATGAGAACTTGATATGTCTCGAGCTAGGTTGGGCTCAGATCGATATGACTTTTGCAACTAGAGGTTCTCACTCGCTTAAAACTCTTTCTTCTTTAGTCCCTTCTCCCTCTTCTTCACACCATTTGGAATATAACTTATTAATATACAAAAATATAATTTAATTTCATTAATTGCAAAATTTATATATTAAAAAATAAAATTTGAAGGAATTTATTCGTTTGAATTTTATTATTTGAAATATTGAAAATTTAAAAAAAATAGTAGTCATTTCTCATTTTATCCTAAAAAATAATTAATCTAAATTACGGTATTTTAAAATTTTATTAGTATATTTTAACTATTTCTAACAAAATATTTTTATTTTAATATGGTTTATTTTTTTTTTGAAATTGATTATTTATCAATTGAAAAATTAAATTGTATTAATTGTATTTTTTGAAAATAAAATTTAATTAAATTGAATTTTGGTAATATTTGAGTTTCCTAAGCTAAAATTATGTTTCTCTACACATTTGAATTTGAGAAAAGGTACGGAAAAAACAGAAGTTTTTTCAATCATCATCTAGTTTATATTATTATTGTTGTTGTTATTAGTATTAGTATTAGCATTGATGAAAGTTATTGCTAGCACAAATCACAAACTATTGTCTTAATTTTATTATGAGAAGTTAAAGACAATGAATTTAGAGACCCCTATAATTAATTAAAAGAAAAGTCTACGCATTATCAAACTAAATTTGATAATAATTTTATCAATTAATTTTAATTCAATGAAGAATTAATTTTTAAAATTAAAAGAAAATAATTTCAAATCCTTCAATACAAATGCAAGTTGGCAAAAATTTTTGTGTTACATGCCATCTATTATTATTATTCATACAAATTTTATACCCCTCCATTTTATAAAGATAGACTTATTTTTTATTATTATTTTAAATTATAGTCTATTTACTATTTTAATAAATTAATTATTATATAAAATTTTTATAATATTTTTATTTAATATTATTTATTAAATATATCTCATATTAAAATAAATATATATATATATATTTTAATAAAAATAATTAATATTTTTTAATTTTAATAGAATAAAAAATAAGTTTATCTTCTATCGTACTGAAAAGTATAACTCTTTCGTCTAATGATGCAGGCCACGTTCAAACATGTTGAGGCAGGAGGGTTTTTTTTTTTTTTTTTTTTTTATTATTTTTATTATCAATGATAGCAGGAGTTGGTCCAGTTGTTTGTTATGAGACCTAATAATAAGACAAAATGATTTGTCATTTCACTTAACAAAACTCTTTTTATTATAAATTATTTATATTTTTATAATTAATCCATTGTGTATGCATAGATATATTATTTGACGAGCATAGAGTAATTTCAGCCCAGTCATATGCGAATTTTCTATTTAAGCATATCCACAGATAATGGGTATAAATTGTAGCTTTGATATCATAACAAGTCTCTTGATTTAATTTCAATTCTTTTTCTAATATGATCTGGTTTGACTTCAATTGTCCATATCAGGTTTTCAATTATCATGATTCACATATCATAATAAAGTTTATAAATATCAACTTTTTTTCGTATAAAGCAAGTTCAACTATCACTTAAAGATATATCAAAAGGCAAAATATAAACTTTTAATTTTATTCGTTTAATCAATTTGCTCTTTAAAATTTTAATTTAAACATATAGCTTTCTAAATTTAAACTCTTTTTTTAATTTATAAATATAAATTAATAAAATTTTACTAAGACATCAAATCATGCTAAGTTATATTTTTTAACTGTAATTTTTTCATTTAAAATATAATCCCTAAAATTAAGTTTCTAAACTTACTTTCAAGTTTTCTTCTTTTTTTTTAAACGTTTTTATACCATTTTAAAACTTTTGTTGTTGTTTTGATATTTATTGAATTTTTCTTCTCGAAATATAATTAATTTATTCTTTTGCAATAAATATTATTTAAAGAAAATATATTTTAGGGATTAGATTTTAGTTGAAAATAAATTTAGATAGAAAGAGATTTAAAAAGAGAAAAAAAATTGAAAGTTAAGAAAAATATAATTTAATGTGACTTGAAGCATGACTCATCGAATTTGTATTTATAAGTTAAAAATATATAAACTCAATGACTATATATTTAAATTGAAAGTTCAAAAGTCAAATTGACTAAATTAGTAAAATTCAAAGAGTTATATATATATTTGGCATATATTAGGAAACAAATACATGCCAAAAATCTCATATTAATTATCTATAAATATGTTCAATCCTTAATATAAAAATCAATTATTCAATCTTATTATAAAGATTAAAAAATAATTTGGTGGGTGCCATTTTAACTTGAGTTTTGAGGCGTTGTCTTCCTTTGTGTTAAAAAAATGAATTATTCAATCTTATAATCAAATTTTTAGGATTAGTTCTGCCAAGTTAATTTTTTAAAATGTAAATTAATCATCATAGATGAAATATTAATTCGCACTTCCATTGTTCTTCCTCTCTCTTTTGTTGAAAAATTATGTAGATTTTTCTATAAATCATATTAGTAAGATTGTGAAATAACGACAAAAATAATACACGCACAAATTTAATAATAGAGTTCAGCCAATTATATTTACGTCTCTGAACCTGCTGTAGATTATTTTATTAAAGGGAGAAGATAAAAAAAATATTTACAATACTCACAATTCACACCCAATTACACCTAAGAATTTTTCTTTACAAAAATTTTTTTACAAGCTTTTTCTCTTAACTTTTTTTTTTCAAACTCTCTTAAACTTTCAAAATCTCTAATTTTTGGGATGATCTTCCAAATGAGATATAAGATGTTTATATATACTTCAAAAATTGGATTTATAAAATTTTAATAATGGTTAAACACCTCTATTTTTGACAAAATTAGACACCTTCATTTTTGACAAAAATGAACCTCCATTTTTAACAAAAATATACCTCCATTTTTTATAAAAATGAACCACCATTTTTTACAAAAATATACCTTCATTTTTTACTCTTCAAATGGTGTAATTTTCTTAATAATCTCTCACTTGAACACTGATTTCAATCTGTCTTCACACCTCGATCTGTGCGGCAGGTCTTTTCAGTATTGTTACTCTTGCAAGCTAACTGAAGTTCAACACAACTTCAGTTTCTCAATAGTCACTGCCTTTGTCAACATATCTGCTGAATTTTTACTTCCTTGGATCTTCTCTATGATTAATACTTTATCCTCCAATAGAGTTATGATGAAGTGATAACGAAGTCCAATATACTTAACTTGAGAATGAAATACTAAATTCTTCGCCAAGTGTATTACACTCTGGCTATCACTGTATAAGACATTCTTCTTTTATTTGAATCGCAACTCAATTAATAAACTTTGAAGCCATATCATCTTTTTACTGGCTTCAGTCACTACTATATATTCATCTTCTATTGTGGATAGAGCGACAATTTCCTATAACTTCGACATCCAACTAACAATTATATTTTTAACAGTGAATATATAACCGGTGGTACTTTTTTAGAGATTGATTTTACCTCTAAAGTCTGCATCTACATAGTCTTATACTTTTAACTCTCTTTTACTAAAGTATAAACACTTTTCTGTAATGCCTCGTAGATATCTCAAAATCTATTTTACAGCTTCTCAATGAGTTTTTTCTGAATTTGACATAAAATTGCTAACAACTCCCACTGTATGACCAATGTCTGATCTTGTATAAACTATTATATACATCAAGCTTTCAATGGCTGAGGCGTAAGGAACTTTGGTCATGAGTTCTTTCTCTTCCTCCGTCTGAGGGGATTGATCCTTAAATGGACGAAAGTGACTAGCCAAGAGTGTGTTGACTGGTTTCGCGTCGCCCATGTCGACTCTCTATAAAACACAGTTGACGTACTCTACCTGAGATAACTGCAAAAGTTTTTTCTGCTTATCTCTTGTGATTCGCATTTCAAGAATCTTCTTTGCTGAACCTAAGTCTTTCATGTCAAATTTTTTTAATAATTGATGCCTCAACCTTCTGATATCCTTTATATCTGAACTTGCTACTAATATGTCATCGATGTAAAGTAGTAAAATAATATAACTGGAGCTATATCTCTTGAAGTAGTAATAGTGGTCCGCGTTGCACCTTTGGAATCCTTCCTTATGCATGAAGCCGTCAAACTTTTTGTACCACTGTCTTGTGGCTTATTTCAGTCCATACAAGCTTTTCTTAAGTCTACATACCATGTTTTCCTTTCTTTTTTCTTGAAAACCTTCTAGTTATTAAATGTATATCTCTTCATCTAAATCTCCATGAAGAAATGTAGTCTTTACATCTAATTGTTCAAGATGAAAATCGTTAATGGCAACAATGCTCAACATTGATATGATAGTATTGAGCTTTACAACAAGAGCAAAAATATCGGTGTAGTCAATTCCTTCCTTCTGCTGGAATCCTTTGATAACTAATCAGATTTTGTATCTTTTAGAACTATCATGCTCCTCTTTTACCCGATACACCCATTTATTGTGAAGTACCTTCTTTCCCATGAGTATATCAGCTAGTTCTCATATCTGGTTAGAGATCAGAGACTTCATCTCTTCTTCCATGGTAAGCTCCCACTTTCTAGCATCTCTAGTCTGACAAGATTCATCATAACATTCAGGCTCTCCTTGGTCAGTGAGTAACAAATAATTCATGTATCTCCTGTTAGGCATATGAGGCCGAGAAGACCTTCTCAATATAGGAGATGGAGTAGGAGGTTGCAGTGTGTCGAACTATTGCACACTATTTTGCCCAACGAGTTCCTCTAGCTGAGGACTTACTACAATCGGCTCCATCACGGGACTATCTAGGTCATCATTTATATCTGCAAACATTGGCTCACTCTGCTCTGTGTTGTTGGCTTAGGTTTTATGTATGTCCTCGTACATCACTTTTTCATTGAAAATCACATCTCTGTTGTGAATAACCTTCTTGTTTTTGTTATCCCAAATGCGATAGCCACACTCTTCCTCACCATAGCCAATGAAGATGCATTTCTTAGATTTTGGATCAAGCTTATTTCTACTTTGATCACTAATATGCACATATGTTATATAACCAAAAAATTTTAGATGTGATAATTTTATCTCTTTTCTACTCCATACCTCTTCTAGTATTCTATACTCCAATGGAACCGATGTGCCTCGGTTGATCAAGTAAGTTACTATATTGATTGCTTTTACCCAGAACTGCTTCGGTAAACCTGACTGCATATGAATGCTTCTAGCTCTTTCTATCAATGTTTGATTTATATACTCAGCTACACCATTGTGTTGAGGCGTACCCAGCACGATTCTCTCCATTCTGATCCCATGCTCATAGTAGAACTTTTTGAATCTGATGTCTTCATATTCACCTCCATTGTCTATTTTGAGCCTTTTAATCTTCAAACCTGCCTCATTTTAACCATAGCTTTTCATCTCCGGAAAAGTCTCAAACACTTCAAACTTATGCTTTAAAAAGTAAACTCATACTTTTCGAGAGTGATCATCGATGAAAGTCATAAAATAGTATTTTTCACCAATAGATGAAGTTATCGTTGGTCCCTAAACATCATAGTGAATGAGCTCTAGTTTTTTCTTCTTTGGAGTTCTGCCACTTGTCTGAAAGTTGACCATTTTCTGCTTTTTAAGTATGCAATCTTCGCACATGTTTATGTGAACTGACTGTAGACCTAGAAGTTTTTCCTTTAAGTGCATAATTTTCATCCATTTCTCACTCATGTAGCCAAGTCTCTGGTGCCACAAATTGAGATTTTTCATTTTCTGCTGCAACTGCAATTGAATAGTGTGTCTCTGCTGCCATGTAAAGAGTATTACTCTTTTTGCCTCGAGCAATAGTCATTGCACCCTTTGAAATTTTTTAATCATCACCGTGAAAGATTATAGTATAGCTTTCACTGGCCAACTGCTCTACTGAGATTAAGTTCTTTCTCAGGTTGAAAATATGCCTGACATTCTTCAGCTTCCAAATAGACCCATTCAACTTAATCTTCACTACACCTTTACCAATAATAGCGCAAGGTTGATCATCACTAAGATATACCTTTTCAAAATTTTTAGGGAAATACATATTGAAGAATTCCTTCTACGAAGTGGTATAGAATGATGCTCCGGAATCTAATACCCACGACTCCTCTTTGCTCTCCAAAAAACATATTAGCGCATCATCTCTTCCTAGGGTGAAAGCAATATTTGCCTCTACCTTCGCCTCTTGTTCCTTCAATGTGCCCTTACACTAATTTTTATAGTGCCCGATCTTCCTGTAGTTCCAACACTCGACAGTCTTCGAGCTGTAGAAATTACTGGAATTCCTGGATTTGAACCTCCTATCCTTTAATCTACCTCAGTGGTTAGATTTATTGTGCCCATTCCCTCTAGTTGAATTTCTCCCTCTTGATTTTGTATGCAAAACTGAAGAGGTTAACGATTCACCTGACTCTCTTTGTTGGATCTCTTCACTAAGAACCAGTTTACGAATATCATCAAATTTTAACTTATTTCTTTTCGATGAGCTACTCACAGCTGTGACATTGACATTCTAACTTTATAGTAGAGAAGATAAAAGTATTAATATTCGTACTTCTTCATTAAATTCAATCCCAACTGAATTCAACTGGGTTGTGACTGTATTGAGTTCATTTATATATTGAGCTACCGATGCGTCTTTCATCATCTGCAATTTAAATAGCCGCTTTATCAAATGAACTTTGTTAAAGGCCGATGGCTTCTCATACACACTGGAGAGAGCCTTTATAAGACTCGCCTGGTCTTTTCTTTTGCTATGTTGAAAGCTATATTGCTAGATAGCGTCAATCGAATAACTCTGAGAGCTTGTCTATCTAGAAGTTTCTAATTTTTTTTATATCATCTAGCTTCTTTTCTGAGAGTGGTTAATAAAGTCTTTTCTAATACATATAATTTTTGATCTGCATCTTTCAAAAGTCAAAGTTTGTACCATCGAATTTTTCAATTTTCACATTTTCTTCATATGCAATCATCGCTCCCACTCAAATCTAACTTTCTCTAGATCTTTTCTAACAATTCTTGCAAATCACCATGTATTAGAATACCTCCGTCTTCAGACAGATAGAAAATTTTACTATTCATAAAATTTACTATTTATATAAATAGTAAATTTATAGAAAATTGACAGAATTCACGACCAGCAACTCTGATACCAGTTGTTGAAAAAATTAGACAGATTTTTCTATAAATCACATTAGTGAAAATGTGAAATAATAATAGAAATAATACACACACAAATTTAATAACATAGTTCGGTTAATTATGTTTACGTTTCTAGACCTGCTGCAGATTATTTTATTAAAGGGAGAAAATAAATAAAATATTTACAACACTCACAACTCACAGCCCACATCTAATTACATTTAAAAAATTTTCTTAACAAAAATTCTTTTACAAGCTTTTTCTCTTAAGTTTTTTTTTTTCCTTAAAATCTCAAATTCTCTAATTTTTAGAATAATCTTTCAAATGAGATATAAGAGATTTATATAGATTTCAAAAATTGAATTAATGAAATTTTAATAATAGTTTGATACCTTTATTTTTAATAAAGTTAGGTATCTCTATTTTTTATAAAAATAAATCTTTATTTTTGGCAAAAATATATTTTTATTTTTAACTTTTCAAATGCCGTAATTTTTTTAACACAAATTTCTTAAATTGAAATGGGCATCTTTCTTATTCGTCATCGTTCGATACTCTTCCCCTGCCCAGCTCCCATTAAAAATATCGAAACAAAATAAATTCAAAAGATTGTTTTGGAGTCTAGTTAGCATAAAAGACAGATTTTTAGTGGCCAAAGCAAAGATCAAGATTTAGAGAAAGTAATAACCAATAGCAAAATTTTCGTTTTCACAAAGACAGCTAAAACTTTTGGAGTTCAAAATTTTTAATTCATCATTAATAGAATGATTAAGTAGGAGTGAGATTTAGAAAAGATTCAAATATTTTTTCATTCGTCAAAGTAATATAAATGGAAACGACAATCCCTGTAATAAAGTTCTGTGGGATTGAGCCAGAAAAATTAAAGGGCATGCGAAGTTCTCCAGTACAAATTGGAAAGCATTTGCAAGCCTTTTAATTTAACTAAGCATAGACCTGACTAGACCTATTCACTTGGCATATACAGCACAGCGCAATAAGGACTTGAACAATTGGACTAATGCAAACAGTTGAAAAATGAGCCCTCCAATGCTAAACATGGTAGCCTAATGGACACCTTAATTTCATTTGAAAACTATTCTCTAATCTTGTTTAATATAAGCTATATGATATAATAACGCCCATCTTACATAATAAGATAAGCTTCACGTACCAACTTATTATTATTATTATTATTATTATTATTTGCTCTTACTTTCTCAAGTGCTTTTTTGTTAATTTATCAATTAGTACTCATAGTGATTCTAATTGAGAGAATAAATAATTTGGCCATATAAACCATCCAATAGCACATCCAAATAAGACAAAATTTCAGATTTTGGCCCATTTTAACTTCATTTAAATAATAATTACTTAAATTCTCCTCTAAATTAATGGGGATTTTTTTTGAAGTTTTTAATTAAGTTAAAAAAATCAAAATTAATTACCTAATAAAAACATCATAATGGAGTTGCAATATCATCAATTTCTTCATGTACTCGTTCCAACCTCAAAAGACCAATGCTCTAGCACATTTTAATGCCAAAATTTCCAGTCGCTTATGGTTTAAATTCTGTGGCTGGTTCAGACAACTGGGATTTACTAGTCTTGGTTATTACAAAAATACACATTTAGCGGCGTGTTAATTTTTGTACAAAGTTAAGAATTTTTTGTGATAAAACTAATTAAGGTTTTTGTGGCATCCTTTCAGTTGTTGTATTGCTTTAGCTAATCAAATTAATACTTTCACAATCATCGAGTATGTAGATTAATAAATAAGAAAGCTTAACTAGAGATTTCATGTTCAAGTTCACCCAACTCGATTTTAAAATGATAATTTATACCAAAAAATAATATTTTTCACAAGTCACCTTCCTTTTTTTTATTTTGAATTTTGATACCATATAACATTTTAGTATCAGATTATAGCAAATGAGATTACATTCAAAAATTACTTTTAAACTGTTAGTGCAAAAATTAAATTGTGATCAATTGAAAAAAAAATGACAAACCTTTACTATTATAGATCTATTATTAAATGAATTCTGCTTAAAGCACTAATAATATGAAAATGAATTCAATTCTTAGTGCTAAATTTAAAGCAATGGGGACATCTGATAAAATCATTAGTGAACTCAAATTAATGTGTCGTACAAGCTTTCAACAATATTTATTGAATAGAAATATTAACGGCAGTCGTTTTAAATAATAATTATTGAATAATTTTATTTATTGATTAAAAATTATTGATTATAATATAGTTCATTATAAATAAATTTATAATAAAAAATTTTTAGCCAATAAAAATAAAATTATTCTATAATTATACTTTAAAATGACTGAAATTTATAATGAAATTATGATTTTGGTGCCATAGATTAATATATATATATATATATATGTAGTAGTAGCCGCCAACCACTCTCAAGTTCTGTCGTCTTTCAACCGAGTATTGGGTTGACATTAAATCTGCATTTCATTATAATACTTCATCTTTGGCCCCAAATACAATAATAGTTCCATTGGTGGAAAGTTATCTGATAATGTAGAAATTTATAATTTAAATCTTAATAATTTATTTCTATTAAAATTATCCCAGATTTCAAAAAAATAAAGCAATATGTATTCATTCAATTCGTATTGTTGTGGCTGAACTGAATGAGGTTAATTACTTATATTCAATAATTTTAGAACATCAAAGCTACGAAGAAAGGAAAATAAATACCAACAAAATCAGTCAATCAATTTGAAAGATTGTGATAGTGGATCAATAATATCAACAACAATGAATAATTTAAATTAAGCCAAGCAATTAACCAAATAAATTGCAATTTATTTGATTAATCAAATTGAAACCAAAGTGCTCAAGATTAAGTTATCCATTTATCATTATTTTATTATTTTCCTTTCAACAACTCGTACACTCGAGGATATGCATAATCTTATGGTGTCTACTTTTATGGCTTTTAGCTTCTTTCCTTTCCATATTATACCTGCATTTCCTATGTAAATTTAATATAAACAAAAAAAAGTAATTAAATGGGTTATAATTATATTAATTTAATTCAAGATTTAAACTACATAGAGGAGAGTTCATTCAAATATACAAGGAAATATGACTTGCATCTATTAACTCTATCTTTGATCCTCTGTTCTAGTGGTTCTTTTTTGTTTCCCACTGAATTTAGGGCACATGAAGCCCCAATTCTAAATAGCTCCACTAAATTTGTTTTTAGACTTTTTTTTTTTAAGTTACCATTTTATTTCAATTAGTACAGTCATACCTTTATATAAAAGTTACTTTAATAATCCCTATATACATTCTATAATCATCCAGTTATATAATTCTTTACTTGATTTTTTTTTAATTACAACTAAATATTAATTATACCTTTAATTCAATTGCATATTTTTCTTTTTTTGGATGAAATCAATCCCTAAAACATACTTGCACTATTTTTTATTCATTAATGAGATTTAACACTCTTTATGACTAATAGAACAAGTTTATTTCTTATTTCTCCAATGAATTGAATCACAAACTTAAATTTATAAAAAAATTATAAACTAAATAAATTAAACAAATTATAAAATTTAATATTTGCTCCATGCCAAATTGATAGTTTTATATTTTTTTATTGGTTTCAAATTATATTTCACTTATTATTTTAATAAATTAATTAATACATTACCTATTAAAATATTTAATAAATATATATACTAAAGTATGAATATAACAAAAAATATAAATAAAATTATATATTTCAAATAAAATTAACTAATTTTTTTTAAAAAATTTTTGCAAATAAAAAATGTGCTCTATCAATTTTAGATAAAAATGAGTACAAATGCAGCCGTGATTATCCATAAATAAATATACCTTTAACTAGGGTTGAACACAGATCGTGGAGATTTTCAAACCGAACTGAATATCCTGATTTAAAATATTCAGAACCAAAAGGATTTATTAAAAAGATTTGTTAACTTTTAACTTTCTCTGAATTTAATAGTACCAATTTTTATAATATGGAGTAATTTTAAATATTAGTTTGTATTCGAACAGAATAATCGCAATAAGAACCGATTTACTACTCATAATAAAAAATTATATTTTATTATATTATTTTATTACTTAACATTTAATATTATATATAACTAAATTGTAATAATTTTCTAATTTAATTAAAAAAATAAGTAAATATAAATATAAATATAATTAATAGTTATATATATTTTTTAATTGATTAGCTAATCAATATTGATTTACATATTTTATAATATTTTTAAATTAATAAAATATAAATTAAATTTAAAACTTTAAGTATTAATAAATTATTAACTAAATATTTTTAAATTAAATTGGTATTCAACATGTTTTTTATAAATAATTGATATGAATAATTCTCTATAATAATAGCAGTAGTTATCAATAAAAATGATATATACAAGCATTAACAATAATTAATAATCCTAGTAATTATAAAAATAAATAAATTGTGAATATATTGAAAAATGATATAAGTAATATAAATATTAATTTAGATATAAGTATGATAAATTGTTAAAATTTTATAAGATATATTAGAATTATTTTTTACATTATATTATGTAATATATTCATTTTGTAATTTCTATTATATTATATATTATGGATATTGATTGTTGGATATTTATAATAATTTTATTATGTATATTTTGGACTATTTCATTATATAATAATTTAAATTTATTATTAATTCAAAGATTTAAAAAATAAAGTTAAATCTTCAAATATTAAAAATTTCGAATAGAATTTCTCTGAAAAGTTGTAGTAAAATAATACGAAGATTTTTTAATTTTGGAGCAATTTTAAAAATAATATTTTAAAAATCTCATATATTTGATTTGGTTTCTAAAATTTTATAATGTTTAAATTACTTCAAACCGTGAGCACTCCTATCTTTAACTATGCTGATAAACTAAGTATGAATAAATATATGGTAGACAATTAAAGAAATAATAGGGATTACCATGAAATGGTAGGTAAACCATTAAGAATATTGAGTGAGTTATCCATTGCCAATTGCCAGTGACAACAGTTGTAAAGCTTGGCAGCGACGTTGTGCTTATCTGACAGCAGTTGCACTATTTAATTATGTAACGCCCCTCCATTAAAGTTCATTTATAAAGCTCTGAACTGCGGTTTTTTTTTTCTGCAATAGGTTTATCAGTGTGCACGTGAGGTCGTAGTGGAATATACATACTCCATTATATTAAAAAAAAAAAAAATCTACGTACGTGCATAGTCGATTTTCCTTTTACATTTTTCTAATTTACCTCAGCATGGTTTTGCTTTAATATTGTATATTAATATTAAGGCTTTTTACGATTTGTGTGAATGCCATCAACTGTCTTTTTCCGGCGGTTCACGACAGGTCCTTCTCGACTGGAACACATTTTGGGTTATCCATGCCAACCTTATAAAGAAACCTTAAAAGAATTGGATATGGATTAATGTTATATATATATATAGCTCTCTTTAAAAAAAAAAACTCTATCGATCAAATTAGCATTCAATTTTGGTTTGATATGATTTAATTACTATATGATACTATATGATAAAAATTCAATGTGAAACCATATAAATATATATTTCCATTTAATTAAATATTATAATTTTTTATAACGAATTTTCATTAGTGATCAAATTCTAAAAATTGAACGCTTATTGATTAAAAAAACGAAAACAATTCGTTTACCACTAATAATTAGTTATAATGAAGTAATGAAACAAATAATTTAAATTTAAAAGTGATAATTTATAAGATAATTTAAAAGTGAATATCGAGATTCAGATAATTAAAACTAGTTCTCTAGTGATTTTAAAAAAATAGTTCTCTAGTACTCGGAGAAAAAAAGAATAATGGATATGGATGAAGCAAATAATCAAAATTTAGTGACCGGCAATATCAGTTATATATTCATGTAAAATTTTTACATAGATTTAATACATGTTTTTATTCATGAACCAGATAAATCATAAATTATAATTTAAATTATAATATTTTAAAAAATAATTTAAATTAATTTTTTTTTTCAAATTACGATTTATGATTGTGATTTATGAATAGGGCATGGATGTCTATCTAAAAATTTTTCTAAATTCATATATAGTCAACGGTTTACGATATGAAAAAGCCAGAGGATGTTAGCAGCCCTTAAAGCTTAGAACCAAAGATTCAGTGGAAAATAGCATAGAGTGGACGAGTCATATTTCAATATTACCCAGTAGTAGATGGATGTATTTAGACATATATATATAGCGATAAAAACGAATTGTTCACATAAGCTGACAAATCAAGATTGCGGTGGCTGAATTACACTCTGTCCACTGACTATCTTGATTAAATTATGTGTGATTAAAGGGAAAGTATATATATCCATATATTAGAATTATAAGTCTATAAGTGGTTAGTACAAATAGTTTGTTACTCTCATTCCTTAAGAAAGATTTCGCATTTTAAATCATTATGAATGGATTCAATAATTACTGAAAGCACTTTACTCCTTAGCTAGTCTATCAAACACGAATAGAATTAATTTTGACCCAGTGAATTCAGGAAGACCTTTGGTTAAAAAAAAGAATTACAAGTCCATAAATACCCATAATCTTGCTCTAACTCTTACTTGAATCGAACAAAAAATAATTAAGTTTTTAGGTTGCTAAATGGCTAACTCAAGGTTGGCATGGCTACTAATAATAATATTGTTTTTGATCTTATTTTTGTAGACAGCAAAGAGCCGTCCTCTCCATTCAAGCTTTAAGAGCAGGAATATGAGCAAATTATATGAAGCTTTGAATGAATTCGCGAGTAGTGAAGCCAACAGATCACGTGTACAAGATTATCCTGATAGAGTCAGTCCTGAAGGCCCCGATCCTCATCATCGCTCTACATATAATTAAACACACATATATATAGAAGCTTTTTTTTGTATTATACCATATATAGTCGGAGCAAAATACTTGGGAATTTTACTAACTTATGTCCTTTATATTTTGACTTCGATAAATGTAATATTAGATGTGTAACTCATGTTTGTGAGTCATTTTTTTTCTTTCTTCTTCTTCAATTTTATGTGTGCTGATTTCATAATATTTAAATAATTTTTAGTATTAAAAAAACTTATATTCTTTATTTACGTGAAAAATAGTGAACTAAACATTTTAAAACTCAATTAACTCAACACAACAAAACATTAATCACAGATTAATTTAGAACAGCTATATGTATTCTATTTTTTCATTCATCGCAGTTTAGAACTAGAGAACTATCTTTTATTTAGCATTTGATAGAACTTCATAATTCACATCCATCGTCCAGTCAAAAGATGCATAATGACTAATTATACGTGACTTTTGTGGTGCTGAATGGAGATTGATGATACTATGGATACTCCCCCATTAAAGCATCATTAACTTCCCTATGATATTTGTCGTTTAACCTATCATATAAAAGAATTGTTTGTCTGATTTAGTTGTGTGTTTCTTTCCATTCTCTGCTAAAAATGGAGGTTTTTGATATTAGAAATTGATTGCAATAGGAAAGAGTATTTTCTTCATCAGTTATATTAATCCAAAATTTCAGTATTAGCACTAATTTCTTTTCCCGAAAATTGTGAACTTAGAGCACAAAATTGTTAAAAACATTCCATTTTACCTTTCATTAGGTATAACAAATTTAGAATTATAATGTTTTTACTTTGTGAAAAACTTTGAGCATTAATTATATAATATGTGTATATAATTATGTATACGTGAGAGGAGAGGTTGTGATTTTATTGGGCTTAGAATTTCAGTGCTTGGAGAAATTTTTATTTTAGAAAAAATTATTTTATTTAATTTTAGTTACAAAATAATAATTTTTTGATGTTGCATCACAATTTTTTTTAACACTTCTTCTGTGCATTTGCACGTTCTGATTTAGGACAATTGGATGTTTAATAGTTTTATTTTGCCATATTTAATTAGTTGATTTAGGGCGAGAGAAAATTTTATTGCCATTATCAATATAAAAATAATTTAGTTGATAATTTCAATAAAATTAAGTCTCGCTTATCATCAATAAAATTTTATGTCGGTAATATATATGCCGACAGATTATTTAAATTTGTCGGTAAAAAAATGCATTATAAAATTTAATTATTTATTAATTTTAAAATATTTTATTATTATTATTATTAATTTTTATAATATATATAAAATGTATAAATGAATTAAATATTAAAAAGAATAAAAAATATAAAATTTATATTTATATTTAAATAAAAATAAAAATTAAATCTACTAATGAATAAGTATAAAATAAATGTATATAAAAATAATAAAATATATATAAAAAGTATAAAATTAAAATATAAAGTGCATATAAAAAATTAAAATCAAATAGAAGTGGGAGGCGGTGAAAGAAAATCACCAAAATAAAACTACCATGATAGATCAAAGATAACTCACATAAAATTAGTCGTAAATTTATTAAACTGTTGCTAGACCAACCTCTGCACTTCGGTCAGCATCAACTCTTGGACCTGGACTCATATATGCTCCTAGATCTGCTGCTGAATAGTCTATTAAATAATACTATTTTTTTTATAAAATAATAAAATAACTATAAAATTTTCAATTTTAATACTAATTAACTAAAAATTCATAAAATATATATATAAAAAAAGTTAAACACTTATTTCATATAAATTAATAAAATAACCATAAATTTTAATTCTAAAAATTAATTAGCTAAAAATCTATAAAATTATAAAATGTACCCTAAATTATATTTTTTACACTAAGCCAAAAATTTTAAAAAATCATAAATTATAAATTTTAACAAAATACCTAAAAAAAATCTAACACCCAAAAAAATTTTTAACTACCAAAAATTTCTTAAAATGTAATGAAAATTTTAAAGTACTCTAAGAATTATTTTGGTTAATTAAGTACAATTTTTCTTTAGTTTATTTTTATAAAATTTTGAAATCAAATTTACCTAAAATTTTTTAAAAAATAAAAATATCCTAAAAAATTTAACACACTGAAATATTTTTATTTACCAAAAAATTTTAAAAAATAGAACAAAAAATTTTAAAATTTCCTAAAACAAATTCCACTCAATTAAAAAATTTTAAAAATTAATTTTTTATAATTTTTATTCTGAAATTTATAAAAATAAATCAATTTTACTTAATTTTTTTTAAGAAATCATAAAAATACCCTAAAAAAATCTAACACCCTAAATAAATTTTTAAATACAAAAAAAATTCTAAAAAAATTCTAAAAATTTTAAAAATTTCCAAAATAATATTATGATTAATTAAAATAAATTTACAAATTTAGTTTTTTTATTTTTTTGGAAATTTAAAAAAATAAATTTACTTAAAATTTATTAAAAATAAAAAATACCTTAAAAAATTAAACAACACATGACCAAAATAAAAATAATCAACCTAAACTACAACACTCACAAACCCAAAATAAAATATCAAATTTATAAAAAATAATAATAAATTAAAAAATAAATAATATAAATTTAACATAAAATACAAAAATTAAAGAAAATAGAATTAAATACCTTATTATTCTTTTTCTTCAAGCAAAAAAAAAAAAACACACACACACACACAAAATGGGACATAGATAGACAGAGGGAGAGGAAAAATAAAAAAAAATGAGGAAGAGTTGGTAGAAATGGGAGAGGAGAGAAAAATTTTTATAGGTAAAATTTATCGAGAAAGTTAATTATCTGTCAGTAAATTTACCAATAGGGAATATTTTATCTCCATAATTTTACAGATAAAAAATATTTTCTCTTGATAAACGGTTCACCTAATGGGGTTAAAATTTTTGCCCAACTATTTAGGTTGCGACTATTTATTTACAGAGACAACTACTTTTCTGTTGGTAAAATTTCTAATAGAGAATATATTCTCTCGGTAATTTTGCCAATATAAAATATATTCTCTTAGTATTACTAACAGAAAATATTTTCTCTTGATAATTTTATTGACAGAAAATACTTTCTTTTGGTAAACGGCTCTCCTAATGGCTATAAAATTTTTACTCAACTATTTAGGTTGTGACTATTTATTACAGAGAGAAATATTTTTTATTAGTAAAATTATCGAAAGAAAGTATTTTTATCTGTAATATTACTAACATAAAATATATTCTGTCTGTATTACAAACAGAAAATATATTCTTCCAGTAATTTTATGGACAGAAAATATGCTCTCTCAGTATTACCAACAAAAATATTTTTTCTCAGTAACCTTAATTACCAATAGAAAATAATTTCTCTTGATAAATGACTCACCTAATTATGGTAAAAATTTTATCCAACTATTTAGGTTTTGGCTATTTATTTTTTGAGAAAACTACTTTTTGTTGATAAAATTATTGACATGCTGATATAAAATATATTCTTTCGGTAAAATTATCAATAAAAAATATATTTTGTTGATATTATCAATAGAAAATATTTTTTTTCAGTGATTTTATCGATAGAAAATATTTTTCCTTAGTAAATGACTCACCTAATTGAGATAAAAATTTTGACCAGCTATTTAGGTTGTGAATATTAATTTATTGAGAGAACTACTTTTTTGTTGGTATTATTAACATAAAATATATTCTCTCGATATTAATAACAGAAAATATTTTTTCTCGATAGTTTTACCGATAGAAAAATATATTCTCTCGGTAATTTTGCTGACGAAAAATATATTTTCTACTTTATCGACAGAAAATATATTCTTTCGGTATTATCGACAGTAATATTTATCTTTCGATATTATCGACAGAAAAAATATTATATCGGTATTATCGATATAAATATATATAGGTAAATTTTATCATTAAAAAGTTGACAATACATTCTTTCAGTATTATCGACATAAAGTATTATCGACTTTTTGATATTTCTATCGGTAAATTTTATCGGTAATTGTTGGCGTCATCTGCTGCGCTATTATTATCTATAAAATATCTGTCGCTAAATTTTTTTATCGGTATTCTGTCAGTTATCTATCGGTATATTTTTAATTTAATTTTTTAATAGTTTCTCTCTGCATTCTGTCGATATTACCAATAAAAAAATTTTTATCGATAAATTTTTATCGGTAATTCGATATATTTTTATAGTGCTAATTGAAAATTGTATCTCATATAAAAATATATCTCCACAACATATTACTTTTTTAAGCTCAATTTCAGAAGGTGTTGAACCAAATAGTTTTCTTGAAGCTAATTCTCAAGTTGTTTGGAGAAAAGGCTATGAATAAGGAATTTAATGCACTTGAAAAAAATTATACTTAGGATATTGTCATGTTACTTGAAGGAAAAAAAAAATGTTGGATGCAAATGGATACATAAAATTAAATATAAGAGTGATGGTTCTATTAAGAGATATAAAACTAGATTGGTAGCAAATGGTTTTACATAAACCTATGGAGTAGATTATAAAGAAACCTTTGCTCCAGTAGCAAAAATAAATACTGATGGAATTCTTTTATCTATTGCAGTGAATCATGATTGGCAATTACATCAAATTGATGTAAAAATGTATTTTTACAGGGGAATTTAGGAGAAGAGGTATATATGAATTTACCTCCTGGACACTCAAAGAAAGAAAATAGTTATGTTTGTAGACCTATAAAAGTTATGTTTTTTAATTCCTTCTTATTATGGCCTTAAATAATCTCGTAGAGCTTGGTACTCTAAGCTTAGTAATGTCTTGTCTAGCATTAGCTTTAATAGAAGCATTGCCGACTCATCCTTGTTTTGTAAAAAATGAGAACTTGGCACTATACTTGTCCTAATCTACGTGGATAATATTATAATTACGGGAAATGATGTAGAAGGAATTAAAAAATTGAAAGAGACTCTTCATGATAAATTTGATATAAAGGATTTTGGAAAACTAAAATATTTTTTAGGAATGAAAATTTATCATTTAAAAAAGGGTCTTTTTATTTCACAAAGAAAATATGTTTTAGATTTGTTGAGAGAAACGGAAAAGTTGGCCGCAAAACCTATAAGTACCCTTACTGATTATAATTTCAAATTCAACACGCATGAAGGTGAATTACTTAAAGATGTTGGCTAATTTCAAAGGCTTGTTGGGAAGTTAATTTATTTAACTATTACAAGGCCCGATATTATTTATGCTGTGAGTCTAATAAGTCAAGCCATGCATTCTCCAAGAACCTCTCACATGGAAGTTGTTACTAAAATCTTGAAGTACTTAAAATCTTCTTCTGGTAGAGGAATTTGAATGAAGAACAATTGACACACGCAAATAAAATGATCCTCTAATGCAGATTAAGCAGGAAGTATAACTGATAGAAAATCAACAACAGATTTTTGTACCATGGTTAGAGGTCATTTAGTCACTTGGAAGAGCAAGAAACAAAATATAGTGGCAAAATCTAGTGTGGAAGGTGAATATAGAGCAATACGTGAGAAGAGAGGTTGTGATTTTATTGGGTTTAGAATTTCAGCGCTTGGCGGAATTTCTATTTTAGAAAAAAAATATTTTATTTAATTTTAGTAACAAAATACTAATTTTTTAATGTTGCATCACAATTTTTTAACACTTCTGTGCATTTACACCATCCGATTTAGGACAATTGGATGTTTAATAGTTTTATTTTGCCATATTTAATTAATAAAAAAATCAATTTAATTAGAATGGATTCATAAGCAAATATTCTTATAACCTATTCTTAAAATTATGATATTATTATTATTGTCAAATAAATAAGGGTAACTAAAAGATTAAAATAAGTTGAATTTATTATACTTTGCATATTCTGTTCAAAACAAGTTTTATAAAATAATTCAATTTTTTTATTGTAATTCAATTTACTTATTGATATAATTCATTTTTTATATACAAGTTTTTCCAAACAAAAGCCTTTCTGGAAAATTTTCGGCAATTTACATCATTCTTATAGATTAATTGCCACAATCAATATGATATGGCAGGCCAAATATTTATAAGATTAATTGAGAACATTAACTGCATGGCATTTTTACAAAAATTCAGAATTCTTAAAAAAAAAAAAACTAAAAAAGAGTCCAAATTAAATTGGCTGAATATTTACGTAATTAACTACTCCCACTTGATGAAGAGCAAGTGCTCGTAGTAATCAAATTTATTTCAGGTCCTAATAGCAAATAATGCTTGGATTAATAAGCTATACAGAAGTATCAGAAAGAATAAAGATCCATAAATTGATGTTTCGTTTATTTGACTAAGCAAAAAAATAGAAATTAATTAATATCTGGGTCTTGATTTTTTTTGCATTTTTATAATTATATATTATATTATATTATTTATGTCATTTTTACTAAAAGTTAAAAATTTAATTATAATTCAAATTTTAATTGTTACTCTATCTTAAGTTAGAATTGTTAAAAAAATTATTATTTGAAATTAATTGAACTTTTAACTCTACAGCTTTGATTATTGAAATAATTTATAGTATTTTTCCAAACTAAGGTTAATTAAAGATTTCAGTTAATTTCTATCAATGTTTAAAAATTAAATAATAATACGAAATAATTATCTTAGGGTTTAATTTCACTATTTTCCTTGAAATTATTATGAAAAATAATATTATTTTCAATTTAATTTTAAAATAAAATTATAAATAAATTTTCAAATTAGAATAAAATTTACATAAAATAAAACTAAAATATAATTGCAAAACCATATAAAATTTAGAATAAATTAATTTATTGGACTTCAATATCTGTTTTGCTAATATAGATAATTTTGTTTAAAAGCAAAAGCATCTTCAAAAAAAATATTTATGTGTAAGGTGATTTCTTACATAGGTTGTGAGAGTATTAGGTCAAATGCACATTAGTAGTTATATAAATAAGGTTGAATATTCATCATAGATAAAACTAATTGAATTGTGTTAAAGCCTAATCTATGTCACTTATATATCATTATATTTTTTCAATGTGGCATTTATTTATATTATCCAAACATAAACCCAATTATTGTTATAAATAATTTATAATAAGTTAAATTAATCAAATAATCTATTATATTATTCCTATTTATTTTTTAAGATTCATTAATTATTCTTATTATAATTCATTGAATACTCTTTTTAGTCATTTTAACAATAAATATATTTATAAACTATTTTTTATTAATTATATCAGAAATTAGTCAATCGCTTATATTGATATTCAATATAAATATATAATTACTTAAAATCTTAATTTATAGGTTCATATTATAATTCACTTTATATGTTGTTATTGATTAGTTGTATGGATGGGTCATAGACCCAATTTATGTTTCTCACCTGATAAAATGATATATATATATATATATATATATATATATATATATAGGAAGTCCATATTCTGATTTTAGGGAAGAAAAAGAAAGAAAACTGACAGAATGTAATGAAGCTATAGCTAACTTCCATAATTAATATATATAGGAACCAAGAAAGAAAAGGCATAGACACGATTTCAATGCATGGTTGCATAATTTAGGTCACCAAGAGCAAGTAACCATTTATAGAGTGGAGGTTTTGGTTTAATTTCCACAATAATGGCTGAAGCTCATATAGATACTAGTGATGTTCAGGATCTGGGCCTCCAGGTGTAACTCTTGAAGTTGATGTATCAGTCACTTGCTTCTTCGTAACATGCTTCATTTTAGACAAATCATACCCTAATTGTCGCAAAAGAGAATTGCTATCAATTTGATTAGGGTTAATACTCCTAACTCCGCGAAAACTCATTGCTTCTGAGTTGATCACTTTTACTGATAAAATGAGAAGCATCATTATTACTGAAACTTGAACAATGCTTGAATTGGCCATGACTTAAAAACTATAATATAATTAAGAATCAGTTTTGCTCAAGGTAATTTGTAGTTGCAGTGTGTTATTACAACACAGTGGAGAGAAATGAATTTATAATGGGAAGACTTCAATGATTAAACGATCGATAATGGCAAGGAGAGGACAAGGACAAATTCAATGCATCGTGTACTATATTGTCTTTTCTTAATTTATTCCATTGAAAGCGGGCTTCAGCTTTTTTATCTTTTTTTTTTTCCGAGGAAAGGTTTCAGCTCTTTTTTATAGGCAATTGAAGAACTTGTCTGTCTATTCATTATAAGCGTTTATTTATATTGATTATTATTGAATTTTAACTTTCAATAATAGGATAGTAGTGATAGTTATTGAATACAGATATTGAAGAATGAGATTAAATTCTGTTTGATATAAATAAAGTGTAAAAAATTTTACGAATTTGATTTTTAAAATTTTAAAAAAATTGAATTAAAATGCATCATTTATTTATAATAAAATGTTATGGTTGAAATTCATTATTTATATCAAATTGGGATTAAACATTGAAGATATAAATGTATATATAAATGTGTGTGATGCCAAGGAGATATGTATAGAGGACCCTTTAAGCAATAAAACAAAAGAGCCTTTAATGCCAATTCTTTTTAATTTTTAAATATCATTGTCTTTTTTTTTTTTTGAGGAATTTTAAATGTCATTATAAATGTCATTATAAATTTTTTATTAATTAATTAATTTAATTACACAAAAGAATCGCCACAGACAAATGCATTTCTGCTTTTTAAATGGCAAAATGTCACTTTCCACATGGTTAGTAGTAAAAAACAGCCTCCAACGCTTCCTAATTTGGCAGATCGAAATTGGTGTTTGTTTCTTTAATGTCTTTTTTGTTTATATGACTCACAGTTCTAACAGATATCTTTAATATATGGAAAGTGGTCTATACGTACAGGACATACCAAAAAATTGGATAAACAAATTAGAAGATTTGAGGGGAAAATTAATGGTGCTTTTTATTTTATTTTATTTTATTTTTGAGTTAAAGTTTACAAACTTTATTAAGTTATAAGACAGTCAACAATTATCAACTTTAGATAATTAAGAGAAATGATATATTCTTTTATCTATGCCAAAAGTCGCACAACTGTTGATCCCACTTATCACAATGAATTCAATATTTACAAAACCAAATAATAATTAATATATAATAGACATTATGCTCGTACGGTCATATCATTGTGGATTTCTAAAAATATTCTCCCTCCATTTCTTTTAATTGTTCATTTCTATTATTTCATCAATATTAAAAAAAATTATTTATTAATATTATTTTTTACTAAAATATTATTTCATAAATAATGAAAGAGCATTTAATAAATAAGTGATTAAAATTTATAAAGTAAGAATAATATTAAAATAAAATAAATAAATACTTATTTAAAAATAATAAAAAATTAAGTGAACAATTAAAAAAATAAAAAGAAGTAATTTAATTTTTTTTCCTTCTTTGATCAACTTATAATGCCCTGTCCCAATAATTAGAGAATGGAAAAGCAGCACAAACTTCCCATTTCACGTGGAGATCCACATAATTTTTTTTATGCTGGAGAGGTCCACATAAAATTGAAACCATTTCTTTATTAGGTGATTAATTTTTAGTGTTATGGATCATTGGAATTTGTCTATTCGAAACCGTAAATTAAGATATGTTGGTTTACGTTATAAGTTTTTTATTTTTTTTTAATTTAAAATTATTTTTTAGTTTTTATTTTATATTTTTAAAATTTTATTTTATATTTTTCAAAGTTTATTTTATATTTTTAAAAATTATATCATAATTTTTTTATTAGATAAATATAAACACACATTTTATTCACTTATTAGAAAAATCATATTGTTTAATACATCATAATATTAATTAAATATTATAAATAATTATTAAAATAAAATAAAATTATTAAAAATAAAGAAAATAAAAAAAATACAAACCTCCCATTTTATAATTGAATTTGCAAAAAGATAAAAAAGAGCAAAATATATATATGCAAAAGATTAAAAAAAAATACTAATATATATATATATATCTTCTCACAACCAAAACTCCAAAAATCATATTTTCTAGATTTCATATTTATCCAAACCTATTTTTTATCTAATAAAAAAAATCTAAAACTCAGTAATATTATTAAAATTATTTTTTAAAAAAAACTAAAAATAAAAAAATATCATGAACGCACCCTAACTTATTTAGAAGTGTTTGGCTTTAATTTACACAAATTAGTTTATAACTTATTATCGCACTTAGGACGACGGAGAACCGACGAAATGTATAAATATTTTATTTAATTTTTTGTCGACTTATATTTTTTAATTATTAATTTTTTTTGTATGTATTAGAAGTCGCCACCAATCAATTATGATGTTAATTGAATACCTAAAAATTATTTGTGTTTTTAAGCTCGGGGATTAATTACGTGTAGAAAAGAAAAAGCACCATGCAGTATCCAAAAATTCATATTATAATTATTGTGATATTTTATTATTTATTATTTTTATTTAATAGAAATTATATTCACTATCTGAATATAAATTATAATTATATTTTTTATCTTTTAAATTTTTGTATCCAATACCTAAATACATATATACTTTAATAAATTTTATCATTTTTATTTTATTATTTTTATGAATTTTATTATCCTTATGGGTACATATTTATTTATTTGTTGATAACTTAATTATTATATTCAATACCTGAATATAATAATTTTATGTTATTAAATGATTTAATTTTTTTTAATTTTATTATTATATATATATATTAAATTATGTCCACTCCCTAGATATAATTATTCTATCTTTAATATTTTTGCTTATATTTTATAATTCATTAATAGATATATTTTAAAATACATTTTTAATTAAAGTGGACTTGAATTCGAAACTCAATTTTGAATACCTATGTATCCGTTTAACGGAATTAAAGTCCTCATAGTTCGATTATGTATATTTTATTATTGTTTATATAATGTTGTTATTGTTGTTATTGATATTGTTGTTGTTGTTGTCATTATTATTATTACTGTTAGATCCATTTTCTGAACATAATTATTTTATTAGATTTAGTTTTATATTTAAAATTTTTTTATTTGATTCTCGAATTATTATTAATTTACTATTTATTTTATAAGTGTTATTATTTATTATAATCATATCTAATTTCTACATATAATCATTTTATTTTATCATACATATGTTTTATTTTTTGGGATGTAAATTTTAAATTTATTTACTGATTATTATATTCACTGCCTGAATATAATAATTTTATTTTAGTATGATACTCATTATGTTATTTTTAAATTAACAACTAATTAATCAAAAGTATACAAGTTAAAATTTATTTAGTATGAATGATAAAAAAAAATTAAAATTTATCAATTGCAATCAATTTCTAAGAAAAAATATTTATGTTTGTATGTTATATAAAAATTTTTAAGCCTAATTAATTTAATATTACTTTAAATTAATTTATTTTTATTAATTATTATTTATTCTATTAGTTTTTAAAAAAATAAAAAAATTAAAAGTTTGAAAATATGAGTGAGGCGTGTACAGTGGCTCAACTTAAATTTTTTTTTAAAAATATTTTATTTAATAAAAAAAAGATAAATAATAAAAATATCTTTTTATTGTAATGCAACATCAACTTTAGTCATTTTAATACTTTTATCTATCGTCAAATTTTGAGTTAAAAGTCTCAAATGCTCATTTTGCTTTTAGTTTATTCTTATTTTTTGTATTTTATGTTACTTTTTTTTATGTATCACTATTTTTTTAGATTCTTAAATTTATTTTTTATTTTTTGCTAAAAAAAATGAGATTTCTTTCACACTTTGTTTCAACATTCAAATATTAAGGTAAAAATTAAAATTTTTCTTTTATTTTTTTATTTTATTTTAATGTTGAATGTTTAATGTATTATTATTATCTTGTATAAATCTTATTTTTCTATACATATTTTTTTTTATTCCTTTATTTTTCTGTATTTATTTATTTATTTATTTTTGTTGGGATTGATTTTTTTTCTAATGTAAAGTGTTGTATTTTTATATTTATTTTTTTCAAAAAAAAAGTGTTTTAGATTTAAGATTACATGTATTTTTTACTCAAATTTATTTCTTTATTTAGCTTTTATTTTTTATTGTTTTAATTGGGATTAAATTTTTAACATTTTATACTTTTTTTATGAATGATGTCAAATATATTTCTAATCCTATATCATTCATATGAAGCACATTTTTTTTTCATTTTATTGTATCATCTTTTTTTTTTTGTGTTTCATATATATATTATAAATTTTCTATATTCTTATTACTTTTGTTTGGCTTTGTATCCGTTATGTGTATTTTTTTTAATTTCATAATTAAATTATTTCATTTGATGTGATTATTTTTTACTATATTTTTAAATTATGCATATAAAATAAAATTGTAGGACAAAAAATTAAAAATTAGAAACAAAAAAAAATATGTACTTGATTTTGTGAGTTTTTAGTTTCTAAAATGGATGAACTCTTGTTATTTTCTGCCCTAATCTTCGAATTTTATTAAGTACACTTTATGTATTTAATTAAATTTTTTTAAAATAATTTCTCTTTCAAAAAATGATTCTAAAATTCTTCTCAATATTTCACCCAATACTACTATGTGTAATTTTTTTGTATAAGAATTTTTTTGTGTTTTTTTTTGTATTTTTTTCTCTTTTTTTTTTAATTTTTTGTGATTTTTTCCTTCTCTCTTTTTTTTTTATTTCTTGTGCTTGTTTCTCTCTTTTTTTCTTTCTCCTAACTTATTGTAAAAAAAAAAAAAAAATATGCCCCCTCTTCTCAATCTCCTCTTCTTCTTTTATACTAAAAAAATAACTTTTTTTAATGCTTGTTTTACATTTTCATATTTTATGCCATAAATTAGAAAAAAAAATTTAATAAATATATCTCACTAATCCTTTTTATTTTCATATTTTAGGCCATGAATTAAGAAAAAAAATTCACAAAATATATCTTATTGACATTTTCATGTTTTAGATAATAAATTATTCTCCGTATTTTAGGGACTGAATTATGGATAATTTTTTTTATATACATAACATTTTCATGTTTTATTCCATAAATTATTCTCCATATTTTATACCTTAAATTATGGATAAACGATTTTTTTACTTTAATTCCTTTTTTTTAAATATTATTATAGGTACCCCCATTTTGCATACTTTAATTAATTAAAGTTATGCAAAATGTTAGTAGCCAATTATCTTTCAAGATTTAACCTCAATAATACTTAAAATTTAATTTTTGAATTTTTTAGAAACCAAAGAAAAATGACCTTAGATTTGACCTTTGGATTACCTTATAATCTACATTAGAAACCTTTTAGAAATCAAAATAACAACATAAGACTTGACCCTAGAAGTGTCTAATGCTCGACACCAAAATTTTTTTTTTAGAAAAATAAAAGGGAAAACTCAAACTCAGAAATACCTAAAGATCGACTTTAGAGACTTTTAGAGAAAGAAAAAAAGAACCTAATACTTGACTCTATGAGTGTTTAATGCTCGACATTATAGACTTTTTTTATCAAATGAAAAGGAAATATAAGGCCCAACCTTAGGAGTATCTAATGCTCGACATTAGAAACTTTTTAGGAAAAAAATGAAATCTAAGGCTTGACCCTAAGAGCATATAATGCTCGACATTAGATATATTTTCTTTTTTGAATATATATATAAATATATATATTTAAGACTTGATCTTAAAAAATATATAAAGCTCAATTTCTCTCCTACTGACTATAAATCCTAATAATTTTCTCAATGAAACTCCAAATATACACTTTACAGGATTTAATCGAAGCTGATATCTACTTAACTGCTTAAACAATCTTTCCAAAACTGCAAAATGGTCTTCATCATGTTGAGATTTTGCTATCATGTCATCCACATATACTTCTATTTCTTTATGCAATAGGGTAATCATTTCTCCCTGGTAAGTTATTCATGTATTCTTCAGTCCAAAAGGCATCACTTTATAATAAAATATTTCCCAGAGGGTAATAAAAGTTATTTTTTCTTGTCATCAGGATTCATTTTAATTTGGTTGTACCCTGAGAATCCATCCATTAATGAGAACATATGAAATCGAGTTGTATTATTTACTAGCACATCGATGTGCGACAGAGAAAAATCATCTTTTAAACTTGCTCGATTAAGATTCCGATAATCAACACACATCCTCACCTTTCCATCTTTCTTAGGGACATAAATAATGTTAGCCACCCATTCTGGATATTTAGCCACTTTTAAAAAACCTGTCTCAAACTACTTTTTTATTTCTTCTTTTTATTTTCAATAAAATATCATGTTTTATTTTTCTCAACTTTTATTTTACGGATTTACATTTTGGCCTTAATGTAAATGATGCATAACTATATCCATATTTAGCCTCGACATATCTTGATATGACCATGCAAAGACATCAAAAAACTCTCTTAGCAATTTAATTGTCATTTCTTTAAGTTTCAGAGGCAAGGATACGCTAATCTTTATTTCCTTCTTATTTTCTTCGATTCTTAGGTTTACTATTTTTATTGCTTCTTCTAAAAATTGTATAATTTTTTCATCATATTCCATCATCCTAGTTATTTCCGGTGGAAAATCCTCTTAATCTTTTTCATCAGATGTGATTTCAAAGACAGGGTTATTAAAATCATATATCCAGACTTAATTTAATCAAGATTTAATTCATCATTAGCATTCCTGAGTAAAATGAGGATTAAAAAAAAATATTACCAAGGTATAAAAATTAATCAGAAAGTAAATGAATGAAAGTAGTAAGATAAATTCAAGAATGAAAATGAAACATGCACTTTATTTTATTAAAAATTATTTTGAAACATTTAAAAAAGGAAGTTCATGCTAATATTTTTCTAAGGCAAAATCATAGAAAAATAATTATTTGAATTACTTTGATTGAGATGATAATTTATAAGCTTTCTAATTTTTTTAAATCTTATCCTGATAACAAGGGTATAACCCATAAAGCTATTTCATTGTGAAGCTCATTTTCATTCACCATAATCACCAATAAATTTTTAAATATTACCTCCACATCTTATGGATCTCCTACCATCTCTATTTTTTCATACAAAAAAATCAACACTTCTAAAGATTTTCCTTAGGGGTGAAAATATCATTTTCTCAACTAAAGCTTCTTGATTTTTCAATCGTGCCAGTCGACGATTCTTTTTATTTTTCTGAATTCTTCTTCTATCTTCTTTAGTAATCTTATATCCTAATCTAGCTCTATTATCAATATTGGGAGGAAATAGAAAGCATTAATTCCTTGTTCATGTCTTCCTAACCTTTTCCAGGAGAATAGCTTATTCTTAACATTTCTCTAGCCACCATCATAGCAGCATCTGATAATCAAGGCATTGGCATAACCAATCCTTCTCCAACATTTGAAGTGTTTGCTATTTTAAAAGATTGGAAAGAACTTTCAAAGGTTTCTTCTGTTGCTTCAACATATGTGGTTAAAACCGGTTTAGTGATTAAAATTCTTTTCTCCCGAAATTTCAATCATCTTTCCTTCAATGATTAATTTAACTTTTCTGATGTAAAGATGATGGTACTATTCCTGCCAAGTGTATCAATGGCCTTTCCAATAATATATTGTAAGCTGGTACTATTTTTATTACTTGAAATGTAATATTAAATGTGACTAGACCCACTTGGAGGTATTTTGATATCTCTTAAAATCTCTCTTCTAGTCTCATCAAAGGCTCAAACTATCATAGAGCTAGGTTGTATGTATGTCTCATCAATTGGTAATTTTGAGAGAGTCATTTTTTATAAGATATTCATAGATGACCCATTGTCCGTTAGAACCTTTGCAACTGAGTATCCTTTACATTGGACTGATATATGTAAAGCTTTTATATGCCCAGTCCCTTCTTCAGGTATTTCATCATCAGTGAAAGATATGTAATTTGTTGACATTACGCTTCCAACTATATTATTTAAGCAGTCTACAGAGATATCATGGCAAACATATGCTTGGTTTAGAGCCCTGAGTAATGCATTTCAATGAAATTCTGAATTCAAGATCAAAGATAGTAGTGAGACTCTAGCTGAAATTCTATTTAACTATTCAATCACCTTGTATTCACTTTGTTTAATAAACTTTATGAATTCACATGTCTCATGCTCAGATACCGACTTTTTTACTTTTAATTGTGAGTCATTTTTAGTGACTACATCTTGGAACTCTTTAGCTTCGATCTGTTTCACCAATTCTCCTTCTTTAGTTTTTCCTTTCATATGCCTTTCTAGTTCTTCTTTTCAGCGATTCTCTACTTCTTCTGGAGTATAACAACGCCCACTTCTCGTCATACCACTTACACCAGAAATATTGACTATTAATTTCATTACTTGCTTGGCAAATATCATAATTTTGGCTCACTACCTCACATCTATACTTTCAAGGTACTGCTTTTGAATCTTTATATTCAAAAGGAGCTGGTGTTTTGATTACAAGTTTTGGGACTTGTGAAGACATCAGATTTTTTCTTTTTTATTTCTCCCGACTAGCATGATATCACAATGGGCATTGGAATGGAAAGATTAGTAGACACCATATTCACATCTCCCCCTTTAGCATAAGGGGCATTGGAATAGAAAGATTAGTAAATCATAATTTTAGCATTCATCAATTCTTGAACTTTTATTTTGAACTGTGAACATTCATTGATTATATGATCCGACGACTCACCATGGTAGTCACAAAAGAGTTCTTCTTGAGTGTGATTTCTCTCTCAATTATTTTTTAAGAACTAATTCAGCTTTGATTAAAATTTAAAAAAGCTTCCCATAGACATTTGAACTTCATCTGCGCTCTCCTTATATTGTCAAACATCATCATTAATAATGACATTGATCTTGCCTCCCTTATGATTTTGCAGAGGATTATTGTTCACATTAGGGGCCTTTGATTCTTGATTAAATTTTAACTATCCTGCATGTAAAAGACTCTAGACCTTTTCTTTTAAATGCAGTGAAATTATTGATAGAATGCTCAGGTACCCCTGCATGGTACTCACACTTTGTATTAGAGTCATATCATTTGGGATAAGGTGACTTCATTAGTTCTAATGGTATTAATCACACTTGTTGTCCTTATAGTAGTTGAGGCAATAATTCTTCATAAGTTATTAGGATATGATCAAGTATTTCTATCCTCCTTTCCAAATGGCGATTATTTTATTGCCCTCCTTGATTGAATTTATTTATTCTATTATTTACTCCTTGAGCAATCGTAGAAACACTAAGTGGAGTGGAATAAAGAGTATTTTGAGAACTCATAAATCGGAGAGTATGATAAGAAAACTGATACATTTCAGGCATTACATTAGCAACATAATGTGGTGGAGGATAATGATAATAGGTTTCTTTAGGTTGTGGATGTTCTCCTATCATGTGGGTTTCTCTTTCTTTCTTTTTGCCTGAATATTATCGTTTTGAGCTATTTTCTTCAATATTTCACTCTTCACTCTTTTCTTTTTTTATGCCTCGCTCAATCCTTTACCCAGCTAGGACCAAATTTAAAAAACTAGCAGTTGTTTTAGCTAGCAACATGTTATAAAATGGTTGTCCTAGTATATCTAAGAAATTAGAAATCATCTCCTTATCCGTAAAAGGGAGACTGACTTGGGATGCTTTGTCTCTCTATCTTTATGCGTATTCTTTAAAAGTTTCATTGTTTTTCTTTTTTATAGCTCTCAGATCATCCTTGCTAGGTGTCATATCCATGTTATATTTGTATTATTTCATAAAAGCATTTGCCAAATCTTTCCATCTTTGAATGTGTGTTCAATCTAAATTCATGTATCACCTCATTTCTGGTCTTGTAAAACTTTCTTGAAAAATATGAATCAGTAATTTCTCATTACTGATATATGCTGTCATTCTACTACAGAACATTGATAGATGACTTTGAGGACAAGATGGACCATTATATTTTTTAAAATCTGGAGTCTTGAATTTTACTAGTATAGTCACGTCAGGTACCAAGCACAATTGGGATGCATCAGTAGTCCCATATACATTAACCCCTTTAATTACCTTTAAACATTCCTCTAACCATTCTATCTTTTATGAAACTGGTTCAGGACTGACTCTTTTAAAACTACTCTACACCTTTGGGTCATCCAAGTCTGGTATTACTATGGGCTCTTTAAAAATAACAGGAGGTTTAGGATCGGTTTGAGGTCCACCCATTTGTGGCTCTTATGGTGCTCCTTGATATGGTTGAGAAGCATAGAAATTTTCACTTGGATGGACATTATTACTTGGTCCTATTCCACTAGCCTAGATGGTGGGATAAAACCTGGAGGGTATGCAGGATCTCCAATGATACCTATAAATTGATGGATATCGGGGTTCCTGATCTTGAGACATTAGGCACAATTTCTATAGTATTATTGCCTTTGAGTAATTTCATGAGTTGTGCCTATTGATTTCTCATTTCTGAAACTTCTTCCAACCTATCTTTTATCTAGTCGATATCACGCCTCATTTCTTCTTGGGCTTGGTTTTTTCCATAAATTTAGTCTTTGAACGAGTCCCGTAACGGTGAATTAAGTCATATTTATTTTTTGAAAGCTGGTTTATATTAACGTTCCTGATGGTATATTTATTTTGCATTAGAAAATATTTTTATTTATCAATTTTCACTTGAACCATAATGTAACAATTATGCAAACTCATTTTTATAAGTAATAAAATGAAATAAAATAATATAAATAATTATTCATTCTTCAATATATTACAAAAAGAAATTGCTTATCAAATTATAGAAGGAATCAAATTCTGTTAACTCTTTGTGATCTTCATCTGAATCTTTCGAAATAGGAAAACTCTTGATACATATTCTCTAACAAATTATAGAGCTCTTGTCCATATGGTCCTACTGGCATATAAATAATCTTCATGTGATTCACCTCTTGGGCCATGGAGTTTGCTTGTTGGGCTAGTTTTTTTAATTTTTCAATGATATGATCAACCTGAGTGCATACTCTTATAAAATTATGAGGTTTAATTAGATACCTAATAATAGTCTATGTTTCTAAGTTTGGAGGTTAATTATGTGTGTAGACACTTATTTTTTTACCAAGTCCAATTTAATATATTAATACACTGCGAAATAATTTTTATAATATTTATTATTTATTTTAGTAATAATAATAATTATTATTTTAATAATATAATAAAAAAATTATAAATATTAATTTTGAATAAAAAAATAAAATAATAAGTAATAAGGAAATAATAAAAGTGATAATTGATGAATTGGCGAGACGACGCAACAAATTGGAGAGACGACGCATCGCAGGCTCGGCCTGCTTGTGCCAGTTCGCCAGCGCCCATGCTTACAGTAGCCCATCCCTGTGTGCGACTTGCCAGTTTTTGCCTAATCATATTTTTACTAGGATGTTTTAATTTGTTTTCTAATGAGATTATATTTCCTTAATGAACTAGGTTTTATTTGATTTTCTTATAAATAACACGTTAAAATACAGAAAGGGGGACTTCGACAAATTATTTAAAGACTTTTGATTTTTGTAATTTTTAAAACGGTAGCAGACTTTGAAACAAGCAAGCAGGCTTTGGACTTTTGAATTGGAGCAAACTTTTAAGCAGCTTATAAATGGTGAAGCTTCAAACAATAAATGAGCAATCTTATAAAGGCAGTAGCATACTTCCTTTGTCCCGCTCAACCAGAATTTCAACGAATAATTATGGTGGAGCCAATGAACTACGGTAAATTCTAAACCAATTCAATATAACGTGTTTCAACGATCTTAAATACTAAATAACATGCTTTGAAGATTTTGTTCCTAGGTTAGATTAATTTTAGATTAAACACAATAGCTCGTTTAATTAAATCAACATTAAATCTTAATATCTCAATAACTTGTTTATGAAAATTTTAAAAATCAAATTTCAACACCAAAACCTACAACCCTAAAAATTAGTTTTTAAAATTCTCTAGGACCGCCGTATGGGCTCGTCGAATGGGTCAATATTTATTTGTGTATTATGAGTCTTTTGTTTAACTTCCTTTATTTAAAATTCTAATTTAGTAATTAAAATTCTAAAATCATAATTTAAGATGTAAATCCTAAACTTATACATTTATTATTTTATTTAGTTTTAGATTTAATTACGTAGTTTATTATACGTTTTAATGATTAATTTATTTAATTTTGATATTTGATTTGTTTAATTTATTATAGATAGATATTTTCTTTATTATAATTATTTGTTTATCTTGATATTAATAATGTAAGAGGTATATTTTCACTTTGAGGATACCTCATTAGTTAAACTTCATGTAATTTAAATTATTTTTATATTTCGCGATTAATGTAAATGACATATTTTTATATTTTGGTGAGTGTCCTATTTAGTTTTAGACATTGAACGATGTAAGAATATATTTTCATCCATGGATGGGTATCAATTTATTTATTTTATTTGAATACTACAATACTTTTTAATAAAGTATTTGTTTATTCTTATCATTGTATGTTATTATGGATAATATCATTATATTCAAGAATTTTATAATATTAAAATCTGAAAAGGATGTCAGTTCTAATAAATCGGGCATTGTAGGAGTGTTGGGTCATTTCTCACTTTCTTCGTACTTACCCAACTTTCCAAACCCAATAGGGGGTTGAGAATTTCTTAAAAATCGAATCATCTACCCTTTTTTTTTCGGCTCGTCCAGATGACGACTTTATTTTCTCCGAATTTAGGCCCGTATTCTCTAAGGTCATGAGCCTAACAGTGCCGAAGTCGCAAGAACTATTTCACATGGGAGTGGGGGCGAAAATTCCTGCTCACAACGTGTAGGGAAGGAAAAACACTTTACAATATCCAAAAATTAATACTATAATTATTATGATATTTTATTATTTATTTTTTATTTAATAGAAATTATATTCACTGTCTGAATATAAATCATAATTATATATTTTTTTATCTTTTAAATTTTTATATCCAATACCTGGATACAAATATACTTTAATAAATTTTATCATTTTTATTTTATTATTTTTAAGGACTTTATTATTCTTATGGGTATATATTTATTTATTTATTGATAACTTAATTCTTATATTAAATACCTAAATATAATAATTTTATACTATTAAATGATTTAATATATATTTTTTAATTTTATTATTATATATATATTTTAAATTATGTCTATTCCCTGGACATGATTATTCTATTTTTAATATTTTTACTTATATTTTATAATTCATTAATAGATATATTTTAAAATATATTTTTGATTAAAGTGGACTTGAATTCGAAACTCAATTTTGAATGTCTACGTATTCGCTTGACGGAATCAAAGTTCTCATAGTTCGATTGTATATATTTTATTATTGTTTATTAATGTTGTTATTGTTGTTATTGATATTGTTGTTGTTGTTGTCATTATTATTATTATTAGATTTACTTTCTGGACATAATTATTTTATTAGATTAAATTTCTATATTTAAGATTTTTTATTTAATTCTCAAATTATTATTAATTTACTATTTATTTTATAAGTATTATTATTTTTTATAATCATATCTAATTTCTACATATAATCATTTTATTTTATCATACATAGATTTTATTTTTTTGGATGTAAATTTTAAATTTATTTACTGATTATTATATCCACTGCCTGAATATAATAATTTTATTTTATTATGATACTCAATATGTTATTTTTTAAATTAACAACTAATTAATCAAAAGTATACAAGATAAAACTTATTTAGTATGAATGATTAAAAAAATTAAAATTTATCAATTGAAATTAATTTCTAAGAAAAATATTTATGTTTGTATGTTATATAGAAATTTTTAAGCCTAATTAATTTAATATTACTTTAAATTTATTTATTTTTATTTCTTATTATTTATTCTATTAGTTATTAAAAAATAAAAAAAATTAAAGATTTAAAGATATGAGTGAGGTAAGTCATTGTAATGTTTAGCAGCTCAACTTAATTTTTTTTAAAAAAATATTTTATTTGATAAAAAATTAATAAATAATAAAAATATATTTTTATTGAAATGCAACATCAACTCTAGTCATTTTAATACTATTATCTATCATCAAATTTTGAGGTAAAAATCTCGTATACTCATTTTACTTTTAGTTTACTCTTATTTTTTGTATTTTATGTTAATTTTTTTTATGTATCATTATTTTTTTAGATTCCTTTAATTTTTTTTTTTTATAAAAAAATGAGATTTCTTTCACACTTTGTTTCATCATTTAAATATTAAGGTAAAAATTAAAATTTTTCTTTTATTTTTTTATTTTTATTTTAATATTAAATGTTTAATGTATTATTCTTACATTGTATAAATTTTATTTTCTACACATATTTTTTTTTGTATTCCATTATTTTTCTGTATATATTTATTTATTCATTTTTGTTTGGATTGATTTCGTTTTTTTTTTTTCTAATGTAAAGCATTGCATTTTTATATTTATTTTTTTAAAAAATATATTTTAGATTTAAGATTATACGTATCTTTTACTCAAATTTATTTCTTTATTTAGCTTTTATTTTTTATTATTTCAATTGGGATTAAATCTTTAACATTTTATACTTTTTATTTGTAGGAATAATGTCAAATGTATTTCTAATCATATATTATTCATATGAAGCATATTTTTTTTCTTTTTATTGTATCATCTTTTTTTTTGTGTTATATATATATATATATATATTGTAAATTTTTCTATATTCTTATTATTTTTGTTTGCCTTTGTATCCATTATGTGTATTTTTTTAATTTTATAATTTAATTATTTTATTTGATTTGATTACTTTCTACTACATTTTAAAATTATGCATATAAAATAAAATTATAGAATAAAAAAATTAAAAATTAGCAGAAAAAAAAGATATGTACCTAATTTTGTGAGTTTTTAGATTTTAAAATTGATGAACTCTTATTGTTTTCTGCTTTAATATTTAAATTTTATTAAGTATACTTTCTATACTTAATTAATTTTTTTTAAATAATTTTTTTTAAGAAACGATTCTAAAATTCTTTTTAATATTTCACTCAGCATTACTATGTGTAATTTTTTTGTATATGATTTTTTTCTTGTATTTTTCTCTCTTTTTTTTTTAATTTTTTTAATTTTCCCTCTCTCTTTTTTTTTAATTTCTTGTGATTGTTTCTCTCTTTTTTTCTTTCTTCTAACTTCTTGTAAAAAAAAAATTTGTGCCCCTCTTCTCATTTTATACTAAAAAAATAACTTTTTTTAAATGCTTATTTTATATTTTCATATTTTAGGCCATGAATTAAAATTTTTTTTAATAAATATATCTCACTAACCCTTTTTATTTTTATATTTTAGACCATGAATTAAGAAAAAAAAAATTTCACAAAATATATCTCACTAACATTTTTATATTTTAGGCCATAAATTATTCTCCATATTTTAGGCCTTGAATTATGGATAAAATTTTTTTTCTATACATAATATTTTTATATTTTATGCCATAAATTATTCTCCATATTTTATGAAAAGATTTTTTTTTACTTTTCTTCCTTTTTAAAAAAATATATTATTACACTTATTAGCTAATATGACTTTATAAATATTAAATTTTAAATAATTATATATTTAGTTAGGTGATTATAAATTATTAATAAGCTATATTTAGTAAAAAATAACTTATAAAAAATATTTACTATTAGAATGCCAGTTGTAAATGATATAAAGTTGTACTTCAAGAATATTTATTAAAATAAATAAAGATAATATAATAAATTATTTTATCAAATTAATTTATAAACTAAGTACTTATATATACAAAAAAAATAAATTAATTCCTAAAATTTATTTTTAACTTATAAGTTAAGCTTTTAAACTCATAAAATTATCTAAATAAATACATTAACTTAAATTAAAAACTTATAAATTAATTTATCCAATTTGTAAATTAGTCCCAGCGCTCTCATATTTTAACAGTAAGCTTAATTTAGTGACCCGACTTATAATTCTACCTAATAATCCATATAAATTAATATATAGATAATTTATTTTTTAAAAATAAATAAAATATTATTTTCTCCATTTGAATTGACATACACATTTTTTTTTATTTATTTTAGATTATAAATCATTTATTATTTTAACATTATAATAAAGAGTGCATGATATTTATTATTATATGTGAAATATAAAGATTGTTCGTCGTCGCAGTACCCAACTTTTTAGAATTAATAGGCATATATGTATAAAAATTGTTTTCTCCAGAGTCCGAAATAAGCACAGGACATAAGACAATTAGAAGTGTGGGAATCTATTAATTGAATTTAGTGTTTTATTAAGGTATCTCTGTGGGTCTTTACTAATTTCACAAATGTATTATGTATAAAAGGACGTGGCTCGAAGTCGAAGGTTTTCGTTTAATCAACATTTTAGGTTTGTCTTCTTCCAGTCAATTGCACATCTTTTATTTTCAATATTGAGAGGGGAACTTTTATTTTAAAATTAGATTCGAATTTTAATTATTTTTTAAATAAATAACTAAAAAATAATAATATATTTGAGTATATATTATAAAAGAATTCAAACATTCCTTATGTTAGATTATAGTTTTTCTTTCATTTGCCCATTTATAAGGGTTTTGTAAACATTTGTATGTAATTTTCATACTTTTTTGATATTTAATAAATTTTGCTGGTGGTATCGTCCACTTTTACAAAAAAAAAATGTGAATATATATAAATATATACTTTAACTAAAAAATAACAGTATCTATTATATATATATGAATATATATTATATATATATTAATAAAAGAATAATATAATATATATATTATATAAGAAGCTTAATTATTATTAAATTATTAAATGGGGAAAAATATGAGTTAGAAAGGCATACTATCTAATTCAATAGGCTTAACTCATACACCCACAACTCATGAGAAAAAACCCCACAACTGAGACGATACAACTGAAAGGATAATACTGAATATAATCATACATAGAACAGATGAGTATGTCACAAAGGAGACACTTATATTAAACATTTAAAGCGTGCGCGCTCACAAACACACACAAAAAAAGAGTTTGAAGATGCTTTTCGTATAAGTGCAGCTGCATGAATAACCCAAATATCAACATAACATCTAAGAGAACATCATCTCTAATAAGAGGCAACAACGCAGTAGATCAAAAGTGCAGCAAAGGCTTTCAATAAAAAACAAAAACGTTGCTGAAAAGATTCAAACAAAAGCAATGAAATCCAATAAACCAACACAACATAATAGCAACAGATTGTATGAAATGTCTGTTAGGAAAATTGCTATTTTCCCGCCCCTCGGACCGTCTTTAAGCAGAAATAAATAAGAAAATAAAATAACAATTGAGAAATTAAAGAGAATAAAGACACAAAGATTTAACGTTGAAAACTCCCAAATGGAGAAAAACCACGGCCGTTGCCTAACGACAATCAAGAAAAATATTTACTATGTGGAAAATTGTTACAACCACAAATACAAAATATTTTTCTAACTGACACCCACAAAACAACCCCCAAATATTTATACTCCAAGAGACTTCAAGAGCTCAACTCTAATCTCTAATATAAAACACTTGTTGTGTTTTGGTGTATTTCAAAACCTAAACATTGATTTCCTTATATAGGAAATTCTTGAGCAACATTTCCTATTCTTTCCCGATGTGGGAAAAATATAACTAAATTTTATATTATTATTTTTTTTGGTCAAAGATGATGGCTAACAATCTCCACCTTGACAAAATAAAAAAAACAACATTGTCTGCTACCGACAATCATAATTCTTATCGTCAAGAATTATCATACTCCACCATAAAAGAGTATCATAACTTGAAATCACTTCACAGACTCCAAGAATTTTTTACCGGCCATGTCGAGATCCCGCTAATAATTTATGGTGCAACCCTCCTGTTGACTTTCCCGAGAGTTCATTAGCCATCGACATAATTTTTTCACCACACACTTTGCATTAACTGTCAACCAATGCCGTGCGTATTTCCGTGGACCAGCTACCAATAATTCGTCCTCTTCCATGGCATCTCAACGGGTAGCAATCATGCCATGAGGACACACTTCTCTCAACTACAGAGAAAACTCATCATCTCCTTCGCCACAGGAGATCACATTGGCAGCAACAACGTTAGAGCTTCTAGCTGAATCAGCTCCACCGTTCGGGCAATCCTTCCTCACGTGTCCAATTTGACCACACCCCCAGCAGACAACCTTCCTCTTTCCGAAGCCTTTATTCCTTTTCCTGATACCGACAGATAAAGCTGAATTCTCATAAGATTTATTTTCCATTTCATTCAGTCTTCTCTCCTCAGTAATGAGCTTACTAACCACATCCGCATACACCACTTCCTTACTACCATATTTCAGAACAGACTTCATGTGCTCATATGTTGAAGGAAGTGACAGGATGAGCCGGAGAGCTTTATCTTCATCTTCGGTTTTCACTCCAAGAGTTTCCAATTCAGAGATGATACCATTGAGGACACTCAGGTGATCGGACAGCTTTGTACCTTCCGCCATTTTCAACGTATGAAATTGCTCCTTCAAATATAACCTGTTGGATATATTTTTCCCCTGATACAATTCTTCCAGTTTCTCCCACAGCTCCTTTGTCGTGGACAATCCAAGCACATTAGCAAGAACATTTTTTGCTAGACACATGCGAATTTGACTTGCCGCCTTGATATCCAGCTCCTCCCATTCTTCGTCACTAATCTTGGATTTTTCTGAGTCTCCACAACCACCGCCTTTTCCTGAATTTCTTCCGCTGACTGGTTTACCCTGCAAAACCTTATGTAGTCCAGACTGTATAAACACGTCTTTGACTTGCACTTGCCACAGTGCAAAATTCATTCTCCCATCAAATTTCTCAATCTCGCATCTCATTGCCGACATGCTTACTTTGTGCTTAATAAAGGACTAGAAATAAATATTACACAAGGTAAATTCCCAGGTAAGAGGAGGAGTCACAATGGTCTCACTTAAAATCCACTTGCCTTAGACTAAATTCGTGTCGTTTGACAGAATTTACCTCGACATGTAATTATTTATCTCACCACCAATACTCAAGCATACCAAAGCAAAACGGCTCCGCCTTTTCCAAAGCTCCACCAGCTCCAAAGGCTTCACCAGCTTAAAAACAAAAATAATTTTTTAACAAAAATCTTTTCTGATGTGGAAGATCAGACCAAGCTGCAACCACAGAGCATATTAAGATTTTTGACAAAAAATATAACACTTAAGCTCCGATACCACTTATTGGGAAAATCGCTATTTTTCCGCCCCTCGGACCATCTTTAAGCAGAAATAAATAAGAAAATAAAATAACAATTGAGAAATTAAAGAGAATAAAGACACAAAGATTTAACGTTGAAAACTCCCAAATGGAGAAAAACCACGGCCGTTGCCTAACGACAATCAAGAAAAATATTTACTATGTGGAAAATTGTTACAACCACAAATACAAAATATTTTTCTAACTGACACCCACAAAACAACCCCCAAATATTTATACTCCAAGAGACTCAAAGAGCTCAACTCTAATCTCTAATATAAAACACTTGTTGTGTTTTGGTGTATTTCAAAACCTAAACATTGATTTCCTTATATAGGAAATTCTTGAGCAACATTTCCTATTCTTTCCCGATGTGGGAAAAATATAACTAAATTTTATATTATTATTTTTTTTGGTCAAAGATGATGGCTAACAGTGTCATTCAACAATACCGACAATAAGCTAGAAAATGGCAGCTCAACAATACCCATACCAACTGCTGCCACCTCAAACAATGTAGCACCATAAATTGCAATTGTAGAAGAATTTTGCAGAAACAATAGCTATACTAAGGCAAATTGTAGCATAAATCTACAGAAAATTACAAAGTTATAGCAAGAAACTTGCAGAAAATTGCAGAAATAAGAACCAAGAATGTAAAGTTGCATTAGAATGTAGCAAAAAATTGCATCAACAATGGCCAAAGTGGTTGAGATGCAACAACATTTTTGAGGAAATTGTATCAGCAATAGTTATAAAATTGCAGCAAACCCAACATTCAAAAATCCCAATAATCACCAGAAGATGCAGCAATGGATTGCAGTAAATATAATCCATCCAGCAAGCCCAAAATTCCCTATAGAATTCCAATAGACTCCAACATTCATTGAATATCATAAGCGTGATGAGTTGCATCAACCATACCCCCAAAAAGTGAACAAAAAGAATAATAGATTTGCAACACAAATAGGAGACAAGCTGTCTATGGATAACTCCTTAGCAAAGAAATCGGTAGCAAAGAAGCCCACTAGAAGATGTCTCACAGAATTTGGGCAACATTAAACATGTCACCACCCACTGTATTAATAGCGTCGACTGAGACCCAATTGGCGTCGATCGATCCTCATCTTTACCTCAAAGCCTCTAATATTCCAGAAAAGCATCTTCATTTGTAGCTGGCATTCACACCATTTGGATCATCCTTATTAATAATATTGTTTAGCCCCTTGCAGATATTCTCTTTATTAGCTTCATTAAAAAATCCTAACATAGAGCCGACTTCCCAAATTTTTTCCACTTCGAGTCTTATTTTATTTCAATCTATCATTCTCTAACTGAGAGGAGGTGACTTTAACCTTAGAGCCATTGTGTTTATTCATATTTTTAATATTGGAGTCAAAGATGAAGTTTTCAAGAACAGACATCAAGCGGCGATGCCCCCCTTTATTTTCTTTTCTAATCAAATATCTTTTGAATAGGCTTAGGCCTCCTTTCACCAAAGTTCTTGATCTTGACTTAGGCTTCTTTTTTCTTTTCAGTTTTATTAAAATAGGATCCAAATCTGGAATTTCCTAGATGTAATCATCTTTATAGTTACTAATGGGTCTGCAATGCTTGGATCAGACTTCTTGGATTTTTTTTTGTTAAGTCTTACATGCGGCACAAATCCAGTGGAGGATTGGGCCCCCTTAAGGGATTGAGTAAGATTGTCTAATGGGCCTTATTAATCTTAATGTGAATTATTTCTTGGACTTCCGATAAAAATACAAAAAAATTAAAAATAATTTTAAATTTATCATATTTATAAAATATTGATCAAAATATCAGAATTTATAAGAGATTTACTAAAATACCAGATTTTTATTAGTTTACAAAGAGTTTACAATGAGTTTATCATAAGTTTATAATAAGTTTATAAATTTTACACAGTTTATAATGAGTTTATTATGAATTTATAATAAAATAACTAAAATACCCTTAGTAAAAAAGTAAAAATTTTTAAAAATATAGTGAAGGGTGTCATTTTTCCTTATTTCTTTCCGGCACATAAAATTCTAACTCGTGAGCCTCCACATTTATTAATTTCTCATTCTGAGCATTGAGGACATCAAAATGAGGTGGGGAGATTGTATTAGCATCAATAGTAAAATATGACTGGTTGTTCAAAATAGATGCCTCAATATTTGGAAGATTAGCCAGATGCCCAACACAGTGGGGAATTGAACCGTCATCAACCTAATGTCTAGAAGATGGACCACGCGACTCATGTTGCCATCATTTGTGTTGATAGGAAATTTTGCCAAAGTAAGTTCAAAAGATATGAGTTGGTGGGAAAGATTAAACAATTCAGCGATTGACGCTTTCTCCTCGGTTATCTTAATGTTAAATAAGTCATTGTTGATCTTAACTAAGATTGTTTCATCGATAATACCCTTGTCAATGCTTATAAGACATCTAGTATAGTCGAATCTTACTTTGATAAAAGTTTCCTCATCCATCATAATAAAAGAACCCCACCTTTTGGCTATCATAGCAAAAAAAATTCACATCCTAGGCATGAATATGAACTTGCTCCATCCGAATCTGATGTAGCTGAAGTAATAAACAAAGGTGTTATTCCTGTTTAGTCTAAAAATGCCCAGGTAATAAACATAAAATGAGATAAAAACTTTTCAACTGAATTATTATTCAACTCTGAGAACCGTCTTCCACTTCTTCAAACATTACATTATAAAGTTTTAGGGTTATAGAAAACCCTAATTCCAAATAAGAAAAGTTTTCGAAATGTAACAAATTGTCAAAATAAAAGAATTAAAAGTATAGAAAGATATTATTTAACGAGGCAGACAAAATGCCCAAATGGTGCCTCAATCCAAAGGTTCTAAATAAGAAAATAAAAATATGCCCTAAGCTTCCATAAAAGTAATATACGTTTTCGGAGACCTAAATGATGGAATTTGGCCAAAAAAATTTACTCGTCGGCCCATTTTCCATTGGGCTAGGCCCTTAGAACGCCCAGTTTGCAACATCAGCTTTTGGCAGTAATTACCAAACTGCCACTATGGCAGTTTTCGGTCAAACTGCTCCATGAAAGTCAAAACTTTTTACTCCACATCAGAATGCAAGTTAATATTTCCATGGTTACAACTTATTATCCCACCTCTTCACACAACTGAACCTTTTAAGAAACTAAGCCTAACCCTATATGAGAAAATTCTCAATGTCTTCTTTGCTTTCAAGCACACTTAAAAATGACTTCCCACCCAAAACATGTATTTTACACATAGTGCATTTATTCTTTGTGAAGAAATCCTCTAGTTCTAAAAGATGCTCAACTAAAATAACTTTGCCTACTAGAGTGGTGTTGAGCCAGGCATTTATCGCATGTGGTCGTGGAGAAGGATAATACAAGCTTATCATTTCGTATTGCCACTTGATTGTCCTGTTTAAATATGCCATATCTAGTAACTATGCATAGGAGACTTTAAGTGCTCTAGCAGGATGGATATTAGTTAAATTCATGGAATTAGGCTCCTGGTGTTTATCTGCATACTTTACCCAAATTCTTATTGCCTAAAGTAGCCATTAGCTCCAATAATAGCTCTTTTTGCTTCTACATTAGTCTTGAATCTAACAAAACCATATCTCACACTAGCGTTCCATCTAAATTTCTTAGGCGCAAATACATCAGAGACTTTCCCATATTTGTTGAAGATGGTATATAGATCTTTTGATGTGATATCCAGAGGAAGGTAGTCGACAAATAGAGAAATGAAATTCTTTCTCCATTACATACCCAAGTTTCTATTATTGGTTTGATGACTGCTACCAATTATGTCATTACGATAAGACAGGGAGTTATGTTTGGGTTGACATGAAGATTGGGATTGATGGGTTTAGGACGATCAAATATGCCAAATTGGTTAGGTTTGAAAGGAAGGTTGGAATGGAGCTCACCATGTTTTTCTCGCATTGCATTTTTATGTATCAAAGAGAAAGGTATCTTCTGATATAGGTGAAGAGACTTGAAGTTGGATGAAAACCCATATCTACAGAGGAAGAAGAATCAAAGCCAATTCCAACGGCTAAAGCAGCAGTTAAGACATTAGAGGATGCAATTTTTTATTATGACAATTCGACAAACAGTTAGTGTGCAATTTGTAGGGAAGAACTGATTCTCATGCAACTATGTAGCTTTTAGGCTCTTATGTTAGTTGACCCATAAACAACTTCATCTGATTAGTGTAATGGTTGCGACAATACATACACCCAATTCAATCTTATTGGAGAGACGAGACGAAAAAGGCGGATCTATCTTCTTCTTCTTCTTCTTACTCTTCTTATTGTTTATGAGTTTGCAAGTAATTATACAAATGAAAAGTCAAATAACTGAAGAAACTAACATTTTTATTTTAACTGGAGAAATAGATCAGATTCTTCGATGGATTGGTTGATAGGTGTGATGTTTTATTTATCAATACGTGAGTACATGTTATATACACTTTAACTAAAAATAACATTTTTATAAATATAAATTTTATATTTTTTTTATAATATATATGAATATATATTATGCAAACTTTAACTAAAAATAATATTTTTCTAAATATAAGCTCTGTGTTTTTTAATGTACAAGTCTTCACCGAATTTTTAAAAATATATATTTTTTAAAATATTTTTGTAATATTTTTTATAGTATTTATGAAAACTAACTTTTTTTAAAAATTAGTTTTGTAATTTTTCCCTTTTAGTTTTAAAAGAAACATATGTGTGGAAATCTGTGGCAAGTCTTTTAGTTATGAGTTTTGTAAGTGCAGTAGAATTGGAGTTTGATGGTTATAGCATCTCCAATGTATAGGGATCAAGTCTCACAAAATATCAACAAACAAAAAATGATCCTCTCGATAGAGGTTCTTCCTCCCTAAACATTGAGTTTTAGGATTTTTATCTCCCTATTGATTGGTCAGTGATCATTAGGATTCTCTCCCTTTCTTTTTGCTTCCTTTCATAAATTTCCCTTTGGCTTAAGCAATGGCAGAATCTGATGATGTAAAAGATTTGCTGAATTCTTTGAAGCTTACAGAAGAAGAGAAGGAAATTGTCGAGATTCCAATAGATCTAGAATTATAAGCTCTATAAAACCTGAAGATCTCTTTATGCTTAGTGGGGAAACTATTGACGAAAAAGGGAATCAAGGTCTCAGCTTTTCACAAAATAATGATTTGAAGTTGGAAACTCTTTAAGGGTTTCAATTTGTGAGAAGTCGATCAGAATACATTTGTGTTTTAATTCTATGATGAGGCAGATAAGAGGCAAGTTTTGGACTTAGGCCCTTGGTGTTTCGATGATTATTTAATAATTATAAGAGAGATGAGGGACAACGATGTTCCATCCAAAATGGAGTTCAAGACCTGTCCTTTTTAGGTAAGAGCATACGAAATTTCATTTAAACTTTTTTATTCATCCATTGCAAAATCTATTGCCTTTATGATTAGTGAACTAATTGAAATTGATGAAGTGGATAAATTGGGTTGGAGACAATATCTGAGGTTTCGTGTTTCTATTCCTATAGAAAAGCCTCTGCGAAGAGGGGTCTTATTGAGAGCATAGAACTGTAGGATTTTGTGGACTAGGTTGAAGTATGAATGTCTCCCTACCTTTTGCTTTAGATGTGGGAGAATGGGGCATATACAGAAGGAGTGTTCTTTGGAGCAGAATATCACAAAAGGCCAATATGATGAATGGTTAAGGGCACTGCCTATAAAAAATTTTAGATTGAAGAATGCTCAGGAGAAGGCAAAGGTGAAAAAACTGATCGACACTTTAAATAATAAGAAATCTGGATCCTCACATTCTCCTTCAACAAATCGGAATGATGTCAACGACAGGAGTCATAAGGCAACATATGTTAAATCATTGTTGGTGACTCTAACAAAATTAAATAATGGTAATAATGATGGGAATAAAGGTGTTCAGGTTGGTAATATAGAGGCATAGGCACAAGAAAAAACACATAAGGAATCATTTATGCACAACACTACTTCAGAGGGCAAATCGACTACTGCAAATCCATATGGCTCTAAGCTTGGTGCTTTAAAGAACAACTCAGATTCTTTGTACCACTCACTAAAGTTACCAATCGTTGGCCACTCTAATTTTTGTCAATTGAACACTGGTCTAGGCCATGAGTCTATTGTTGTTAATCAAATTAATAAAATTAGGGGTGGGTTAACTGAAAATTTCATCAAAGAAGGGTGTGATGTGCTAGGTAGGGACTTAATAAGTGGTTATAAGCTTGTGGAATGTGATAAGACTGTACTGGTGGGTGCAAAGGGAACCTGGAAATGTAAGATGTACTCTCAGGAGAACGGAGAAATGAAAATGATGAAATTGTTAACTCATAAGAAAATATGTTTTTCAAAAATTAGTGATACGGATTTTGAGTCTGTTGCTGATACAAGTAAGAGACAAAAGAATGATGGCTCGTTGGTGACCTTGAATTCAATAGAGGCGACTGTCAATGGATTTGGCAGTTGCCTAGAATAATGAAAATTATCATTTTCAACTGTTGAGGCTTATGGAGTGCTTTGGCAGTTGTAAACTTAAGGCGCCTGTCTCAAGCGCAACTCCCTAATATTTTATTCATTATTGAGACAAGATCTTAAGGTGAGCTTATGAAGTTTATTAAGAGTTCTCTGTGATTTGCTCATTGTTTTCAATAAGAGACAAAAATAATGGAGGAGGTCTAGCTTGTTTATGGGATGACTCACTGCAATTAGATATCTTATCCTTCTTTAGTCATCATATTGATTTTATGGTTACTTTACCAGGGATAGAGAATAGGTGGAGATGGATGGGTTTTTATGGTTGGGCAAAGTGGAGAAATAAATATTTGTCTTGGCAATTCTTAAGATAATTACATGCTAGATCAGATTTGTCATGGTTAATTAGCAGGGATTTTAATGAAATTCTGAGTCATGAAGAAAAGTTGGGAGAGAGTCAGAGACTAGACCATTTCATTGAAGATCTCAAGAAAGTACTAGTTGATTGTTGGTTACAAGACATCGGATTCAAAGGTTATCCTTTTACTTGGGATAATAAAAGATCAGGAGAGAATTTTATTGAGGAAAGAATTGATAGACATTTGGCCTCTTATTCCTGGATCCAGTTGTTTGAAAATGTTGTTACTTCTCATATTCTTTACAGTGGGTCCGATCACCTACTGATTTGCTTTGATACATCGGGATTGACTACAGATAATAAAAAATCTTCACGCTTCATGTTCGAAGCTATATGGGTCAGGAATCCAAATTGTGTAGAAGTCATTAAAAATAATTGGGTAGATACGGGTACTAATTGGAATTCTTGTATAGAGAATTGTTCAAAAAAGTTATTGGAATGGATCCGCACTTTGTATGGAGATTTAAAAGCCAAATGTCATCAACTAGTGTGGCAACTTCAGAAGGTTAATAATGGGACTGGAAGGCATTTTTGTCAACGTGTAAAATCGAAATTAGCAAAAATATCTCTTAGGGAAGAAATTATGTTGCATCAAAGGTCCAAGGTCCAGTGGTTGAAGGAAGGAGACAGAAATACGAAGTATTTCCATGCTATGGATTCTAAAAGGAATAAGTTAAATCATATTGCTAGCTTGCAGAATGAACATGGTATGACATTAACATGTACAATTCTTACAAATCATGTTATTGACTTCTATCACAAACTTTTTTCATCTAAGATTCAAGAGTTGCATGTGGATGAATTAGATTTTATTCCTAAAAAAGTCACGAATGAAATGAATAGTATGTCAGATCAACCTTTTAATTTGGATGAGGTTTTTTCATCCTTGAAAATGATGCATCCATTAAAAGCTCCGGGCCCTGATGGTTTACCACCATTATTTTATCAGCAGTATTGGCATGTTTTGGGTTCAGATGTGGTTCAATAGGCCTTTAATATTTTGGAAGGCGGCCCTTTGCCAACGGGCTTCAATCATACCCATATTTATCTTGTTCCAAAAGTTAAGGAGCCAAAAATAATTTCAAACAATAGCCAAAGTGCCTTTGTGCCTAGGAGACTTATCACAGATAATATCTTAATAGCCTATGAGGTGATTCATCATATGAGGTTAAGTGGTCCTAATAGGAGGAAGTTGATGTCTATCAAACTGGATATGGCTAAAGCCTACAACTGAGTGGAATGGAATTCTTTAAAAGTGTTGATGATGCGATTAGGGTTCTCTAGCCGATGGATATCTTTGATTATAAAATTTGTTTCTTTCGCCACATACTCAGTTTTGATTAATAGGGAACCAAATTGTCATATTATTCCCTCCCATGGTTTAAGACATGGTGATCCGATTTCTCCATACTTGTTTCTCTTGTATATTGAGGGATTATCATGATTGTTAAAAAATTTTAGGAACAGAGGGGATGTTCATGGGCTCCAGATCTATAGGAATGCTCTGGTTATTTCTCAATTGATATTTATAGATTATTATGTGCTATTTGCCAAAGCTAACTTGTCAGAACTAAGGGCTATTTCAGACATTTTGTATCATTATGAAAGAATTTTTAGTCAAAAGATTAATTTTCATAAGTCAGAAATTGCTTTTAGTGGTAATATGGATGCCTCTCTTCAGTCCTAATTGGAAAATTTTCTTAGAGTTCGTTTAGTGGAAAATCATGCTATGTATTTGGGTTACCAACATCAATGGGGAAATCTAAAAAATAAGTTTTTTATAGAATTAAAAATAGACTTTGGAGCCGATTACAAGGTTGGAAGGAAAAACTCTTGTCATGTACCGACAGAGAATTATTAATAAAGGAGGTAGCTCAAGATATTCCTAATTATGTGATGCAATGCTTTTATTTGCCTCTCTCGCTTTGCCAGAAAATTCAAGCTATGATATGAATATTCTGGTGGGGCAGAAGAAGAAAGTGAGGAAACTGCATTTGTGTAAATGAGATAGTTTATGCAAGCCGAAAAATGAAGGATGGCTGAGGTTTTGAGATTTTAATTGCTTTAATAAAGCCCTCTTGGCAAAACAAGGTTGGGGTCTTGTAATGAATTCTGAATCTTTGGTGGCACGTGTTTTAAAAGCTAGATATTATGAAGGTTCCAATTTTTTTAGAGCCAAATTAAGTGCAAATCCTAGTTATATTTGGAAAAGTCTCTTATTAGGCAGATCTATTCTTGAACATAGGACTAGACGGCAGATTAGAGATGGGTTTAAGGTTCGTATATGGAGTGATAAATGGATCCTCCAACCCATATCTTTTAGGGTTATCACTCCTCTACGGGTGTTACCCCCTGATGCAAGAGTATCATGCTTGATTGATGAAGAAAGAAAAGCATGGCGATGGGATTTGATTTCAAATGTTTTTCTTCCAGTGGATATTGGCAAGATCCTATAAATTAACATTGGACTATTGAACAATGGGGATAAATTGGTATGGCATTATCATAGCAGTGGTGACTATATAGTCAAAAGTGGATATCGAGTGGCATATGATATGAAATTTTCCGTGAATTCAACTTCATCTTCTCATCTAATTGAAGAACAATTTTGGAAGAAGTTATTGAAGTTAACCATTCAGCCTAAAATTTGTAGTTTCCTGTGGCGTGCAGCTTTAGACATCCTGCCAACTAAAGCAATTTTGCGAAAAAGGATACATAATTTGCCCAGCAAGTGTGAATTTTGTGACAAAGATGAGACTGCTATACACTTATTTAGAGATTGCTCCTTTACTTCTCAAGTGTGGGCCTCTTCACTATTCGGTCAAAGTGCAAGTTTGGATGGATTAAACTTTAAACATTGGCTTATGTCAATCTTCGAAAACTATAGCTTGGCAGAGGTGGAGAAGTTTGCCTGCTATTGTTATGCCCTATGGATTCTGAGAAATAAAAAGTGGCATGATGGGGTGGAAGTCACGATAGTGGGATTCATTATTTGACAACTAACTTAAGGCCTTCCTATATTGATTTGTCATCAATTATTCAGGCTACAAGGATGCAGAGTCTAACTAATACCAGTTCTCGGTAGTGTCCCCCTCTTGCTGGTATTATAAAATTGAATTGCGATATTGGTTACTTAGACGATCAGTGCATGAATAGAGATGTATATTTCAGAATGAAAGGGGGTTAATGATGGCTTTGTGGAGTTAAATGTGTCAAAGAAAATTGGGATGTGTATACCGCAGAAGCCATGGCTATTGGTTTTGGATTGAAGTTAGCATTGGAACTCAACTTCACAAATCTGATAGTAGAGTCTGACTGCAAAAATGTTATCTATAAGTTGTCAAATAGAGTAGTGTTTCGAAATGGACTTGGTATTGCTCTCTCGGATTGCCTCTCTTTGAGCCAAAATTTGTCCTCTTGTGTATGGTCATTCACTCATCGCTATGAGAATGACATTGCTCATTCTATTGTTGAGTTTGATTTTTGCTCATCGGATGAATTAATATGGACTAAGGATGAATATCCTAATGTCTTATCTGATGCTTTGTATTTAAACTTTTTATGTTTGTTTTAATGGAAATCTTTGCTTTGTCAAAAAAAAGTCTCATAAAATATATCTCACTTTTTTTTTATAAATAAATAATATTATAAAGTGAGATTTCAAAAAAAAAAAGTGAGACTTGTTCTTCAAATAATGAAGACCAAGTCCCACTTTAAATAAATAACTATATGAGATGCAATTGAAATAAAAAAAAAATTACTTATTTTGTAGACAAGAGATCGAAAGTTTGAATTTTGATAATTACATTTTTATTGATCTAATAATAAATATTGAAGAATTGATATGGCACCAAATAAACACGGCACTACGTCTATATACTTTTAGAATCCAACATTGCATATAAGAGTCGGCCGGCTGAATCCAATCCTAATCGAATTTTATAAAGACTAAATTTATTGATTGAGTTAATTTATTTTTATTTTCGGTCGATCTGATGAATTAAACAAATTATTTTCAGTCAGTTTAGTTAAATGAAGAATTAACTTAATTGTCCACTAGCAACGTTTTAAATGAGAATTTGTGTCCGCTGGGGTTTTCCTTTCATTACTTAAAACGCAAATTTGTGATTTCCCCCTCTAAATTTATAGAATATTTCTTCTTAGTAACACAATTTTAATTATAAAATAATTTTAATTATAAAATTATTTTAAATTATTTTAAATTATTAGACTAAATCACTAAAATTCTAACTATAATAAATAAATAAAATGATTCACTGCATATATTTTATTATATTTAGATACTAGTCTAATAATTTTAAAACACTAATTATATAATCTAAACTCATTCTTACTCTAATATATAGTATCCTAGAAGTGGATATATATGAATCACAAATCTCCTCAAACATTAGAAAACAAAAATATTGATTTCACATCCAAAAATTAATCATATTTATATACAAGAACTATTTCCACTCTATAAATATAATAGAAATTTTTATGAACTGACGATAATTATTGAAATAAAAGAGTTTAGAATATTGTTTTGGGGTTTTAGCAGAAGAAAATAATGATAATATATATATATATTTATGTTTTGTTTTTATTAATAACTATATATTTATTTTGCTTAGACATAAAAAATTAGTTATAGGCTATAGAGTATAAAACTATAACATACTCATTCTCATTTCACTTAACGGTTAACCGATTAACTAAACTCGGCAAATAGTTAATTGATAAAAAATTTAAAACTGTATTTTTCAACCGAACCGACCGAATAATTCCTACGGTCGATTAACTAAATCGAATTTTCAGCCGGTTAACCAAAAACTCGGTTGGTTAACCAAATTATACCCAACCCAATTTGCACGTTGAATTGCCTAAACCATGAATGACTTTTTGAGTGTTTTTCTATTCCGCATTTGCCAAATTTATGTATGTGTTAGGCACAAAGCTTCTGTTTCATACACTGACTATTCTCTTTCAATTATCAAACATCTTCCCAATCCCACATGACAAAGAAACTAGATTAAAGATTAATTATAACAGAGTGACATAAGCCATAAATTAACCAGAGAAACTGTTTTTTCACCAAATAGTTTTGCTTCTAATAGAATATCTAGTACCAATGCAACCTTTTTATCAAGGATCACTCTCTTGCCATACTTATAATTTTGCTCATTTTAGCCCTGCAAATTAAAACAAAAGAAGGCTTTATTCTTGATATGCAATAATCTTAACTAACTCTGAAATGACTTCATTGGATCCTTTGGGTCAATATCATTTATAAGTGGGAGATCAACTGGCAATGTGTCTGGACTCAAGCCTTGTTCCTTGAGCTTCATCACCACTTCCTCGAACACAAGCTTGTTACCACTCTGAGTTAGATGCAGACCATCTCTGCATTTCCCAGAAGCAGATAGATAATTAATTTTAGTGGTCAAAACTACATATTCAGATCTCACAAAAAAATGACATATATACCTGTAATGTAAAAATCTCTAAAGCCTAAGAATAAAATACCTTAGGTAAGCTGTTTTCCAGTCAGGAATCTGCTGCATTTTGGTCCAGATATCAATCACCGGACATCCGCATTCTCCTGCAGCAGCAATACATGCCTTTGCATAAGCACAAGCGGCTTCATTTGTTCTCTCGGGCAGACCTTGCAGATTCTCAATATATGGATACCTGCAAAGTTTCAATGAATTCCGCTTGCATAAGCTCATTAGAACTCCGTATCACTCTAAAAATGACAACTCCGTGGTTACATTTCACGTTTGACAGTTCCTAGATGCTTCATCAATATATGCTGTATAGAATTCAATCAAGTGCTGCATTAGAACAATACAATGTACATGTTAAAAACAAGAGAGTGCATATATGATAGAACCATACTGGAGACGCGCAGCTTCATCAATTGGAGGAGGGGTGATGAAAAGAATGATTGTGCTTGGCCAACGTGCCTGATAATAAATAAAAAATAAAAAAAAAAGATGTAATCTTCCATTTCAATTGCATCAAAGAATTAACAATATGATAGTGGAGATTGTTTCATGAAACCAAACTAATTACTAAATGTAAAAAAAGTAAAATTCTCTCTAGTTAGGCTTGATTCAAGAATTAAGTTAAATTGTCAATAGATGCTTGCCAAAATAGCATACTAATGATCTGAACATATTTCTTCTACACTAACATCTTCAAAATAGCATATTCCCTTTACAGAAATTATAAATATATCTCATAGAGCTAACTATGCAACACTAAAAAGTTGTTCTGGCAGATTGACATTTATTGTATGACATCGGGCCCCTAGACAAAGGTAGATTGCTTCATGTGACACTATCTTGTTCAGTGTAAATTGAAAGAAATAAAATAATTCACTCAACATGGTTGAGGTTATCAATAATCTATATAAATTAGATGCCTAAAATTTTTCTTAATTTCACTTAAAATTTTTCTTAATTTCACTTCTTGCCATCTCAAACAGAGTCAGAGTCGAAATATCTTGATGACTGACGTTCCAAGAAATTCTTGGTGAATAACTTCAATGTGAGCAATTCCAAATTAGAGGTATCCAAATCTCAATTGTAATGAGAAGAAAATAAAAATAATTAACCATTAATCTTTGTCATGTACCTAAGGTTAATGAAAAGAGCCTTTCAATGATTTTTTTTTTCAGAAAAGTTAAGATTGAAAAATAATAAATTCTTAAGTAAAATAAACCTTTTTCGAGCGGGATTGCCTCTATCCCCCAGTCAACAAGGTTTATCATAAATATAAAAAGAAATTTCATATTTTTATTTTTTATGTACTAAACTAGGACCAAACTTTTTGCATGAAAGATACACAAAAAGGCATTTTAAAACAAAAGGAATTGAATTATAGATTCCTTAAGATTGGAAAGAAACAAGAAGAAAAAAATAAAAACCAACAACCGCATGAAGTTTTGATATATAAATATCACTAAACCCACTAAAACTCCATCAATGGTCATGATGGGATTACAGACTTTTGGGGTCCCATCCTATACCTTGGGAAATATATAAAAAGTATATATATTATATAATGAAAGCTCACACGCTGAAATAACCTTTGGACCATCAGTAACATCAACAAGACTACAAGCAGTGAAATGATAATGAATTTGCTATAAAAATGGCTGCGTTTGCAAAAAAAGACACCCAACGAGAAAGAAAGATGGTAGCTAGTAGCTACCATTCTTTCTCGTCTTTATTTATCTGTTTCCATAGCAATAATAACAGGCAAATGGCCAACATTAACAGCGACAACTGGGCCTCACCAACCACATATTTTGTTTGGCACCATTTCTCCTTTTAATCCAATCAAAACCCCACACCAGTTTCATATATCAATCACCCTGACTTGATCAACCCATTGGGCGGTCATGATCATTCTTTCATATTTACTAAAGATCTACAGTATATAACACCAATACACCATGTAATCTTTGTTTCATTCCATGATCTTTTGTTTTTTCAAGTGAAGAAAGTGGGAAAAGAAGGATTTGAGCTCATCATGAGTCTATAACCTGAAAGCTAACTATTTTTACAAGCATGTTTTCAAGAACATATAATATATAATAATAAATTTCTTCCAGATAAAAATAGAGCAACTTATGGAGGAATTTTAATTTATAGTTTCTAAGTCAATTTCGTAAACAAAAACAACTCTAAACCAACCAAAAATAATTAATAATAATCAGCCTAATTAGGTCAGGTGGTTATTTATATTGCGTTGGCACTGAATTTTGAATAAATCAATTTGTATATTGTAAAAGCACACGAAAACAAGAACATACGTGTGTGTGTATGTCAGGATACAAAGAGAGGTTATATTATACCTTGAGAAATGAGAAAATGGCGTGAATATTGGCCTGGTATTCAGGGAGAGGCACGTGTTGGAAACCAGAGCATCTATCGGGAAGGCAAGCATCATTAGCACCAAAAAACACAGTTATAGCTAATGGTGGTGCACCACCGTCTCCTCCGCCTACCTCTGGTGGAAATACCCTATCGACCACCTTCAGAGCCCATCTTGTATTATACCCACTATAACCTCTCAGCACTACATCAAGCTGAAAAATCAAGAAAACAAAAAGAATTATACATAGTATGAAAAAAGAAAATAAATGAAGATTTAATTTTTAACAAAATCCGTAAAGAAACTAAAAAAAAAATAAGAATTAATACCGTGCGAGAGAAACGATTAGCAAGAGAAGCACCCCAGCCTCCATCTTCAAAGGATTCTTCAGTGATAGAATCACCAAAAAGATAAATCTTCGGTCTCATCTTCAACAAATCTGAAATGGGTTTTGCTCAAATTAAGAGTGAACTTTGCTTTGTTTTACAATGCAAAATTTGACACCAAATGCAAACTACTTTATTTCTGTTTTATATAACACATGCAAGCATCTATGAAAAAACAAACACTGAAAAAGTATGATCTTTTTTATTTGCCTTCTCTTCTTTAATAGTACAAAGCAAACTCAAGTTTATAGCTCTCTTTATTGCCTTAATTAAATGATCAGGACGCACCCAACTGAAATCTTTCAATTATAAACTATAAAGAGCGAGTTAAAAAGAAAGACAGGGTCACTGTTTCTTGGCTAGAGTGGTTTTTGGATGTCTCCATTAGTTTGTTGGTTTCTTGATTTTCCGGTTTCGTTCTCTTTGGCGTATCGACGAGTATTATTTATGTCCATTCCAACTACTCTGTGGAAGCAAAAAAGAAACATCATATTAAATTACAAAAAAGGCCTTGATTGATAAGTATTATAACAGAATTGCCACTGATTGGGATTGGTAGCGAACGGACCAAACCAGAAGGAATTGATGAGTTTGTTATAGTTACGTAAATTGCGACTACCAGTACCAGACACTAAATTTGCTGACTTGATTGATCGTTGTATTGTATTATTTCTATATTGACATTTGTTGGGTCTCCGTCTCGCAGACTTTCCTTCGCATCACAAGTTTAAAAAAAACTACATTTAAATTTTTCCTGTTAATTTTTTTAAAAAAATATAAATTTAGTATAGTGAAAATTAAAATTAGATATTAAAATTAAAAAATTTATTTCTATATTAATTAAATTATATTTTCATATTCTCTCAAAAAAAATTATATTTTTATATATAATTAAAATAAAATTACCCATATTTATATTATTATAGAATAGTTTAATATTATTCTTAAATGTCAACTAGATAATTAACCAGTATACAGAAGTTATTGTCTAGAATATCTTGTAATATAATCATATATTTTAATGGTCATTATCAAAATTATTGGGATCAAGATGTCAATTTTGATGCTATGTTAAATCAAACAAATTTATCATAGAAAAACTTTAATTATATCAATTATCATATATTGCATATGCTTGTGAATTAGTCAATTAGATATTGACAGTCACTCTTATAAAACACACAAATAAAAATTAGCTCATTTTTTAAAATTAAATTTAATTATCATACTTTAAAATATTTATAATCAATCATGTTATTCTAAAATAATTGATATTATCATAGTGATTATAATAAAATAAATAGTCAAAAATACAAACTATTAATATTTAGATTGAAACAAAAAAATAAATTATAATTTTTGGGAGTAATTAATTAGTAAAACAAAATGATTTAGAATAGAAAATTTTGATAAATTATTTTAAAATAGATGATTTCAAGTATCTCTACATATATTCACATCAATTATTTCAAAATATAAGTTGACATTGCAGAAGTGAGGAAAAAGAAAAAACAATAGTAATTTCTATAAATATATTTAGGTTACAAATGCTGAGATTGAAAATAAGCAATTATTAAATGCACATAATACTAAAAACTTGTTAAAAAAAGATAAATTTCTCTGTAAACTTCAATCTTAAAATTTATAATATATATAACTTATAGTATTTAATAAATCTTAATATATCAAATAAAGAAATTATTAAAAAGGAAATAAGCTATCAAAAAGGAAATAAATTAAATATGTATTAAAATATAATATTCAAAAAAGATATTACTCAAAAAAGGAAATTACTCAAAAAAAAAAAAGAGAGGTGATAGGTTGTAAAAAAAAAGAAATAAAATCAAATACATATAAAGAACTAAATATTCAACAAGACAAATTAAATTTCATAAATAATGCCTTAATCTGATATTTATATTAAATAAAAAAAATTATTAATTGTTATGAATGGAAAAACATGTTTTCAAAAGTTTAAATATTGAAATTTGAAACTCCTAAAATAATTTAAAAAGGTATTTGACATAACTTATAAATTTGTCAACCAACTTATAAACTATAAATTTAAGCTGACACATTTATTTTAAATAATTTTATGAGTTTATAAACTAAAAAAAATAAATTAGTGGATCGGCTTATTATTTTAGTATTTATAAATATTTGACTTATGAATTAATATGATCAAATAATTTATTATATTATTCCTATTTATTTTAATAAATATTTTTAATAATATAATTTTATACTACCTTCGATCTATTTAAATTATCATTTTTATAAAAAAAAATTATCTCATTTATATTTTCATTTTATAAAATTAATAAAAATTAATTAGTCTTTTTTAATTATATACTTATTATTAATAAATTAATTTACGAAGTAAAAGTATAATATTTTTAACGTTAATGACTTATTGAATGATATTTTAGTCCATTCAAAATAATTTTATATGACAATGAGAGAATTTAATCATTTTCTTAACAAGTATGTATGAGCTGAAGATGATAATTTAAACGGAACAGAAATAGTATCATTTTTAGCTATTTTAATATTAAATATGCTTATAAGTTATTTTTTTATTAAATAAATTAGATGTTTATCAGCTGCTTATAAATACTTAAAATAAATCTTTAACTATTTAAAATTATAAATAGTTATAAATTCATAGTAGCTTATAAACTAATTTTTATAAGTTAAGACAACACTATCGGATCAAATATATTTATTTAAATTTAAAGTTCATAAGAGGGTATAAGTTAAGTCAAACACACTCTAAACTAGTTTTACTCGTTGACCTATTTTTAACCTGCCAAACTTTAAAAAAAAAAAAGTCTAAATTAGAACTGACTCTTGGATAGAATTATCAAATTGCCAAGAGGATAGTTTTTTATGAAACCACTTTATAAATGCTAGAATTTCTATTCTTTTTCATAAGTAAATTAAATTATTTATTAAGTTATATTTTAAAAAACAGATTTCAAATTAAGTAAAAGGTTTTTTTTTTTTTTTTTTTGCAAAATCAAGTAGTTCACAACATTGAAATTTAATTTTATAGAGAAATAATGTTTCAGTTTTTTCAATTAAATTCAAATAAATCTGGTTTGAGTTCAGCCAAGTTGCCCCTACAAGTTCGAGTTAATCACATTTTCATAAAAATTTGCTAAATTATGAATTGAAATAGTACAGGCTGCAATATATGTTTGTAGGTTTTTTTTTCTTTGTATTAGTTTTCTTTTACTCAAAGAAATAAGTTTTCTACCGTTTTGCAAAAAGGAAAAAAAAAAAAGAAAGAAAAATTAAAGTAAAAAGCACTTGAAGCGTGCTAAGAAGTTTGCGATGGTGAGAAGCAAAAAATATTTTTCTCAATCGGAATATCAGAAGGCATTTGACTGAATCAATTATTACATTGGCAAAACTTTATTTATTTCGTAAGTGCAATTAATTAATTATTAATTGACATCCACAAAGATTATGATTATGCACAGTTGCATGGGAATGAGCTTGAACTTTTCTTTTATGAAATACTTAGATTTGACGTTTTGAATGCACAAAATTTCATTTTATATATTTTTGTTTTCCTTTTCCGTATTAGTCAGTTGTAGAAAATTCTTCACAAAGAAAAAAGGAAAAACTCTAACCAATAAGTTGATTAGTTGGTCATAAATTATTATAATTGTTAGAGGATCTTACTCAAATGGTATAATTCACTGCTTTTAATTTGAAAAAAAAAATAAATTAAAGTCAATTAAAGTAGTCACGGCCAAAGCCAATGAACTACAGAAATTTGCAATTGCAAATTTCTTTAAATACAGCTTGTAACTGCATTAATTATGCAGTGAATGAGGCGAAAGGCCTATAAATGTGCTTTTCTCTTTTAGTTTTAAACATACAATAAGAAAAAAAAATTATAAAAAATTTTTGGAGAGAGAAAAAAAATTAGTTGTGTGATATTTTTTGTGAGTAATAAAATAGTAATTTTTGAGTATTTAAAAAATACTTACTACTATTTTGAATTTATCTCATGAGTGCTGTGTTTCTAAAATATTTTTTTAAAAAAAATCTCTTTTATAATTATACTGTTTATTAGTAGAATAAATTATTTCAGAGTTTGACTAGTGAATACAGTCCAAATAAAAGAAAAAATCACTTTAAATATTGATTTTTCTCTTTTGTTAATTATTTTATTTTTTGCTCATTTTATTTATTTATTGTTAATTTGTCTTAAGCCAGCTAATCATGCTGCACCATAATTTTATTTTTAAATTTTATTTTTTTTAATTTATTTTTTCATCAACTGGTATTAGAGTTATGTATGCTATTTTATGTCCAAATTTAAAATGAAAAAGTCAAATAGTATGTTTAAATTGACTTATTCAGATTATTTTATTTGGAAGCCTATAATAAAAGATCTTTTGATATGCAATGATCTTTATGATCCCATTGAAGGTGAAATGGATAAATCAATAAATAAATCCGACAATAATTTGAAGAAGATGAATAGAAAGATTGTAGATATAATTAGACAATTGATAAATAATAGTGTCTATCATCATATGGCTGAAAAAAATAATGCCGAGGTCTTGTAGAAGAAACTTGTCAACTTATATAAAAGAAAATTCCCACAAAATAAGACTTTTCTTGTTAGAAAACTTATTTATATGAGAACTAAAGATGTAAGTAGTATGGTTAAATACTTGATCAATTTCAATGACAGTGAAAATCGCCTAACTAATCTAGAAGTCATGTTGTCTAATGAATTGTAGACTTATTTCTTCTTGGTACGTTGCCTAATAGTTCAGAGACTTTAGTGGTTGCCTTGAGTAATTTAACTCCTGAAGGCAAACTGTACATGGATGCAGTTTGTAAAAGTTTGTCAAATGAAAAAATCAGGAGAAAAAATCAACTCTTTTCTATCCACTCATAAGCATTAGTTATTGAAAGGCGTAGTAGAAGTAGAACTATACAGTCTTAGAATACAGATAAATGATTAGATAACCACGAAAAGTCAATGGGTAGATCCAAGTCTAGAAAATATATTACTTGCTATCACTGTGACAAGCTAGGACATGTGAAAAAAATTTGTAAGCAAAGATAGAAGACAAAGATACAGTTTCAATTACACTTGATGGTGATGTTTTTATTTCCACTAACAAATAATTTTTTATATCTCGATAGCCATAAAATTTCTTAGGTTGTTGATTTTGGAGCTTCATATCACGTATATACTAAACGTGAATTTTTCACATCATACACTAGTGGTGATTTTGGCTATGTCAAAATGGAGAATGAAATTTTAACCAAGGTTATTGGCATATATAAGGTGTGTTTGAGTACCAATATCGGATGCAAGCTATAACTCAATAATGTCAGGCATGTTCCTAAGATGCGGCTCAATTTTATATCCTATGACACTTTTGCTGACGAGGATTGCATAAGTTTCTTTAGTACAAAGAACTATAAAATTACCAAAGACAATCTTTTATTGGCTAAAGGAAACAAACAAGACACTTTATGCAAGCCAAAATATGCAAAGGAGAAGTAAATGCAGTGGTAGATATTTTACCATATTTATAGCATAAAAGGCTCGGTCACTTAAGTGAAAAAGGAATCAGTATTCTCACTATGAAGAAATTTATACCCTTGACAGGTATATATTTAGAATCTTGCACTGATCCTTTGGTTGGAAAACAATATAAAGTTACATTTTAGACATTTTATTCTTTTAGAAGAACAAATTTTCTGGATTTAGTTCACACTGATGTTTATTTTACGAGTGATAAAACTCTTGGTGGTATTTTATATTTTATGACTTTTATTTATGATTACTCTAGAAAACTATAGGTTTTTTATTTGAAATTCAAAGATCAGGTGTTGGATGTGTTTAAAAATTTTCATGCCAGCGTTAAAAGAGAAACAGGAAGACAGTTGAAATGTGTTCGTGCAGATAATGATGAAAAATATAGTGGTCCATTTGAGATGTATTGTAAGAAGCATAGCATTTGCTTGGAAAAGACAATTTCAAAGACACCTTAATAAAATGGTGTTGCTAAGAGAATAAATAAAACTTAGGGGTGTTTCAAAAGCCCGTGACCTGAAAAATTGGTCCCGATCAAAAGGGTTCGGGCCAGGTTAGGCCAGCCTGAACCCATAATAGGGTCGGACTACGGGTTTTAAAGCCAGACCCGAGCTATACTCGGGTCTGGCTTCGGGTTGAGCTTAAAAATTCTAAGGCCAACCCGACCAGCCCGAAGTGTTAATTTTTTTATTTTTTTTTTAAAATATAGTTTGTTAGTTTAAATTTCATATAAAAAGATTTTAAAAATTCAAAATATTATATGTATTTTATGATATTTGGGACTCTTAAAATTTAATCCATGAGAAATAATTTTTGCATTTTATATTTTTTTTACTTGAATTATGAAATAACTAAATAATTAAATAATTTAGTTATTATTTATTAGATATAATTTGGTATAATAAATTTTTAATGTAATATTTATAAGTAAATTTTATTAAAATTGTAAAAAAATTATCCTTTAAAAAATTTTTAATTTTTTAAAAAAAACCTAGCCGGCCTAACCCTACCCGAACCCGGTCACGACCCAAATTGGGAAGCCGTGACCGGCGTAAGATTATACCTAAGTACAACCTTACAAGCCTAATTTAAATTTATTATAATAGTGCAAAGTTCAATAAATTTACTCCAAAATTATGTTCAACAATTAAAACTAAAACCAGATGCAAGAAACAGTCTACTCCATTATTACAAGAAAAAGGGTTCGGACACGGTCCGCCCAAAAATATCCAGAATTCTCTATGGAGTGAACCAGAATCCACAACCAAACTATAAGAACCCACAAGGAGAATGACCGAGCTCACTAAGAAATATAACTTCAACCTGCAAGACAATCTATATGGGTGTGAGCGATATAAATACGCTCAGTAAGCTCATGAGAGGCAGAGAAACACTAATACTGTCACGACCCAACTGGGAAGCCGTGACCGGCGTATAGCTGTACCTAAGTACAACAATACAAGCCTGGATACCCAAAAATTAAAACAATACATAATCCTTTTACAAGTTCAATACACTCAATTTCATGTGTCCAAAAGTTCTAGTGATAATGCAAGATATCTAAATGTTCCACTCTTAAATGCAATCACAAACGAGAAAAAAATATTTCACTCTTATTACAAGCAAAGGGTTCGGACTCGGTCCGCCCATAATTATTCCAGAAATCTCTATTTAGAAATGGAAAAATGTCAACCAAGATTGATGACAAGAAACTCAAAAGAACGACTGCAGAGAAATACCGACATATGCTAACAATCGCTCTGAACCTGCAAAATCAATCTATATGGGTGTGAGCGTTATATAGACGCCCAGTAAGCTCATGAGAGGCAGAGAAACTTTTCTATAACAATAAACAATATATATATAACAAGAACTTCAATCACAATCAATTCATACAAGATGGTGTGTCGGGGTCTACCAATATCATAATACCTCCTCCTTCAATCAATATCAATGTACAATCAGGCTTATAGCCCCAATGAGCAATCAGGCTTATAGCCTCAATGAACAATCAATAGCAATAGTCAATGAACAATCTCAATCAATAACCTCCGTCCCCATATGACACACCATCACACAACACAAAGAATTTCAAGTTCATTTAATACAATTAATAAATCAAACACATACGTTTCTCTGTCTTTTATTCACATGCAAAGCTTGGGTAGAAAGAATAGTCTAGCAAAATAGAAAAGAATAATTATATATTGAGAAGGGCTGTAATATATATATAGTATTTGGTTAGCAAATAGCACATCACAAGTAATCACATACACCCATTAAACTTACCTGGTATCCAAAGAAAGCTTAGCCCAATCCTCACAACCTACTGATCTCGAGCTTCAGCCGGATTATTGCCTAAGGAAAGATAATTACATAGTCCAACAATCAATGCTACTATCTCATCTATCATGAGGGATGCAATGCATGCTATGAATGCAAAAAGACCAATACTTAACCAACAATTAACCAAGATAATCCAAATTTAAAAATCAACCCGACTCAACTCAAAATTATGGTTCAACCCAATGGTTAAACCGATCGCACCTCAAAAATACAAAATCAATTAATTACCTAAAATTTATTAGAACCAGAACCTCAACTCAATTTCTATAACTCATTTATCAAATAATATCACAATCAGTCCCTATGCAAAAATCATAAATCATACCAACATCCAAAACCGATAAAAATTCTTAAGTAGTCTCTATAACTCAAAAATTTCCAGAAATAATTCCATCATTCAAAAATTCTGGAAACATTCCAGTAGCTTATCCAACATCAAAATAACGTGTGTACAAAATTTCAGATTAATCCAAATTTATTTGATACCCCAAAAATATTTTACAATATTCTGGTTCTGTTTGAACCACTAAAAATCAATACTGCAAAAATCATCATAAATCCTTCACATTTCGTTACCACCAAATTATCCAAATAATTTTCTCATATAATAGACATCAGGATGAACAACATATAAAAATTTCATAATTTTTCAAGACATCTAAGACCTTCAAAATAATTCTCAAAACAGACATCATCAGAAAACCCTTAACCAACAGTAGTGTCAATTCTTAATTTATTTTGGAACCTAAACATTAGAACCAGACTCCAAATTATTTTTCTACAATTCACAACATCCTAATAAACAACATATCAAAATTTCATAATTTTTAGAAACCTCTAAGTCCCTCAATATAATTTTTAAATCGGATTCATACAACCAGTTACCATACTGGCAGCAGTAGAAAGGTCAAATTATTTCACCAATATAACAAACAGAAACATAGCCCAACATATTTTTCTTGTAAACTAGACTTCCATAACTTCAACATATATGAAAATCAAATCTAAAACATTTTTACACAATTTGGTATGAATTTCGAAACTTACAGATGATGCAGTCACACCTACAGTACAGTTCTTCAGACAACAGTAGCAAACTTGAATTTTCCAGAAATATACGATGCTCCAAAATCCCAACAATTATTTTTCTCATAAACTAGACTAAATTTCGAGCCACATATCCAAATCTTAGATTTTTATCATAATCTAATATTTAATTAAAAATCGAGCAACTTACAGCACTAAAAAATCAAACTTCAACAGAGAATTAAATCATCCAAAATCTCAAAGAAAATAATTAATTCGAAAACCTTAATACCCAAATCAATTCAATCAAACCCTAAGTCAATACCTTCATCAAATTTCAGAACCCAACACTAGCCCAAATCAATTAATTCAAAACCAAAATCCATCAAAACAATAAAAATCTCAAAACTTAACCTATTTTGTAAAAATCAATTTAATTAAATAATAATTCGAATTTAACCAAATTAATTAAGAAAAATATCAACCCAATATGATATGAACATGAACTAATCAAATGGAAGTCGAAATAATGCAAAAAGGAATCAAGAAAAACCTCAAAAAAACCAAGAACTCGAAAATTTGGCTGCTGGAACAGAGGTCGAAACAACATCGGTGAGCCACGCCGCGCCACGCGAAACGACGTAACGCGAGACGCCGAACGACAATCCCCTGGCTCGCGCTGCTCAGCCGAACGACGCTGGCGCCTCGCCAAACGACACGGGCACTCCGCACGCCCACTGACGAAACTACAGACGCACAGATTTGAAGGAAAATTTTATTTTTTTTCTTTTTTTTTTCTCTCAAACGGCGCAAATAATTTTAGACACACAAATGGGTGCCCTAACACCCCTATTTATAGGAATTAAAACTTTTTAAAATTATATTTTGACCCCAATCTAATTTATTTTAATTAAAAACACCCCAAAACTATTTATTTTCATAAAAATTACCCAAAACCATAAAATTCACAAAATCAACTCAAATTTATTTTTAACTTCAAACTTTAACCCAAAATAATTTATAAATATATTTTATGCATAATAATACCCGAAAATACCGAAAACGATGAAAATTTCAAAAATGACGAAAATACCCTCGGCACCCAAAAATACAATATTATACTCAAAACGACCGTCTCGTCGTCCCGAGTATCAAAAAGACATTCAAACTATCAAATTATGTTCAAACGACATATGAGGGCACAAAATGACTATTTTGCCCCTAGACTCCAAATTCTCCAAAAATCAAGGGTTTTACACCGGTCAGGCCCAAAGTAGCTCCGTCCGACCGGACTTAAGGCTGGGCCACAGGCTGTAAAGTGTAGCCTAAATATTTTTTGGACTGGGCTATGGCTGGGGTGAAATCCAGTCCAACCCGGCCCGAGAATACATCTAATAAAACCCTTACGGAGAGGATCTTGTATGTTTTCTCATGTTAAACTTTCTAAGTCCTTTTGGGGGTGAAGAAATGAGAACAATTGTCAATCTGATTAACATTTCTCTTTTAGTTCCTCTTGATGAAAATATTTCAAAAAGAATGTGAAGGGAAAATATGTTTTATATGATCATTTGTGAGTTTTTTGATACAGGGCATTTATTCATATTTCAAAAGATAAGAGATTTAAGCTTGACGTAAAGGCTAAAGAATATTTTTTTTTGGGTTATGCCCATGAAGAGTTTGGTTACAGGCTTTGGGATCCTGTTAATAAGAAAGTCATCAAAAATAGAGATGTTGTGTTCTTTAAATATCAAATCATTGAAGATCTTGAGAAGTCTAAACTAGTCAAAGATAAAGTTTCAAACCTCACATTAGAGTCATCTGATTTTGAGCAAAGCATTGTAGATGAACAAGATATTAACAATGATGGTGAGCCCATTTATGATGATGATGAAATTGATGAAGCTGTAAATGAGCATGATTATCAGCCTCCTCATGCGTCACAAGTTAAAATTCAATTAAGACGATCCACCAGAAACATAGCGATCTCCCAAAAATACTCTCCTCATGAGTATGTGATGCTTACTGACGAAAGAGAACCTGAAAGCTATAAAGAGGCTATGGCATGCAATAAAAAAAAATGAGTGGTTAAATGCTTTTACAAGTATAGATGAACTCCTTGCATAAAAATCACACTTATGAGCTGGTAAAACTGCCTAAAGAAAAGAGAGTTGATATGCAAAATCTGCAAGTACACAAAATTGTATTCAAATAATATAGACATGAAATAAGATATTGTTCCCACAGAGATTGTTTACAAATTACCAACCAGAATCAACTTAATCACTATTTAAACAATTGAATAATGAGCATAATTAAGAAGAAAAATAATTATAAATATAAATTAATTAATCAACAATTTTATTAAAGAAAAATAACAATCAAACTAACAACTTAGAATATTGACTCCATGCAATAATCGAATGATAATTTACTATGTCTATTAATTTAATTTTAATTATTTATGCTATGGACAAATGATTCTTAAATAATTATTATCCTCTCTCAAGACATAATAACATATTAATTATAAATCATTAACCTATTTCTCAATAGCTTTAACAACCTATAATCAAGTCATTAAGAGTTAATCATTCTTATAATTCCACACAAGTCAAATTGAATACTCTCATACCAATTTTTTTCTTGTGATTCTATTACCTAGTTCCAATAGGTAAATATTTCTCTTAGACTTATTCACTAATATAGAATCATGTAATTAGTGACCAAACAATTACAAGTATTAAGCTCCATAATAGAATTAATATGAATAAAGAAAAATAGATCACAAATATATATCGAACAATTAATCACACTTCATCAATATTCCAGATAACAAATTTAGCTACTCATATTAATAAGAAAACTAATCATATTAATTGAATTAAACATAGTAAAATGCAAAGTAAAACTGAAATAGAAATAACTAAAGAAAGTGGAGAAAAACTCTTTTGATTCAGCTGTAGAGCAATTTCAATCTCTTAGTTGATATCTCCATAACTTCCTCTCTTGAATTTTTATTTTCAATTATAGAACCCTAAAAACTTGTTTCCAGACCTGTCTCATTTCGTTCCAGTCCTTCTATCCTTCATAAAATAAAATACCAATTGTTTAACAAGAAGAAACTACCTAAAAAATGACTCTTAGTTGGACTCCACTTCTTCTAGAATTCGAATTGTACTTTGCAAGCCAATTTTCAGTCAGATAACAATATTATATCATTCTGAATTTTTCATAAACATTGTACCTCTTGAAGTGTATAAGACTTTGGCTTTTGAATCACCTCAATTTGACTTTGAAAGCCTAAGATATGGCCCAATAACTCCCAATGGTTCGAACAATAATACCTTTTAGCATCTCAGATCTAATTTTGACTTGTCATTTGAAGATCCAAACGAACTTGGATTTTAATGAACTAGGCCTCTTTAAAAATCTTGAGATGTCCTCTACAAATTATATGAATACAACTTTTTCAATCTCGAACTCTATCATCTTTGAAATATTTATTGAAGCCTTAAAGGTCCAATCTGCCAAAAAACTTTTGCTTGCAAAAGTCCTACAAAACATTAACTCAAACTAAGCTTTACTCAAAATTAATAAAATTAAAATAAATAAAAAAGCTTAGAATAAATTAATTTAACTCAATTTAATACAAAAATTAATAAAAAAAATATATGTTCAATATGCACTAATCGAGAGTATTGAAGAATAAATGAGTTTTCGCAGTGAAGAATAAAAACAACACTTCACAATCAAAACACAAGGCTAAGTTGATTGTGAAATGTTTGGGCAGTTGAAGATAATTGAATTGGAAAAAATTTACTTACTTGTGGTCAAAATGTATTCTATTAGAGTTATTCTTGGTTTAACTGTTAGTTTGAATTTGGAGATAAAATAACTTAATGTGAAGACAACTTTCCTCCTTGGTGACTTGGAGGAGAAAATTTATATGGAGCAACCACATGGATTTAAAGTTAAAGACAATGAGAATCTTGTATACAGGTTGAAGAAAAGCTTATATGGACTTAAGTAAGCACCGAGGCAGTAATATAAAAAAATTGAGTCCTTCATGAGAGATCATTGGTATGGAAAGACAATTGTTGATCATTGCATGTTTGTAAAGAAGTTTTATGATGATGACTTTATCATCCTATTATTTTATGTAGATGATATTCTGATTGTTGGTCATAATACTGAGAAGATAAATTCTTTAAAAAAAGAGCTTAACAAGTCCTTTACAATGAAATATTTGAGATCCATTAGGCAAATTCTTAGGATAAATATTACTTAAGATAGGAAAAGAAGAAAATTATGGCTATCTTAAGAGAAATATATTGAGAAATTTCTTCATAGGTTCAACATGAGCAAGACAAAACTAGTTTACTCTCCACTTGCAAGTCATTTTAAGTTGAGTTCCAAACGATTTTCTTCAAGTAAGAGTAACAAAGAAGAAATGAAGAAAGTGTCTTATGCTTTTGTAGTTAGTAACTTAATGTATGCTATTGTTTGCACAATATCGAATATTACTTATGTTGTTGGAGTTATAAGCATATTCCTTTCTAATCCTGAAAAATAACATTGGCTAGCAGTAAAATGAATACTAAGGTATATTAGAGACACCTCCATAATTTGTTTATGCTTTGGTGATGAAAATTTTGTGTTAGATGGATATACAGATACATATATAGCTGGTGACATTGATTCTAGAAAATTCACTTCCGGGTACTTGATTACTTTTATAGGAAAAAAATAATTTTTTGGCAATCAAAGTTACAGAAATACATTACTTTATCCACCATTAATGTTGAATATACTACAATTACTGAAGCAAGTAAAGAGATACTATAGAAAAAGAAGTTTTTGCAAGAGTTTAGGTTTGAACAATAAAAGTATGTGTTGTACTATAATAGTCAAAGCGACATTTATCTCAGTAAAAATTTTACTTTTTTCTCACGATTAAAGCATATTGATGTAAGATATCACTAAATTTAAGATGAGTTAGAGATGAAGTAGTTTCAATTTGAAAAGATTCATATATATAATAATAGCTTTAATATGATGACTGAAGTTGTACCTCTAGAGAAACTAGTTGCTTGTAGAAAGATTTTCAGTATAAAAGTCTCACCCACTTGAGTGTGAGGGGAGACTTGTTGGAAGGTCTCACTCAAATGGTGGAACCCACCACTTTTAATTGAAAAAAAAGGAAATAGAAAGAAAAATAAAAGTCAATTAAAGTGGTCACGGCCAAAGAACCAAAAAATTTGTAATTGCATATTTCTTTGGATACAACTTGTAACTGTGTTAATTATGCAGTGAAAGAGGTGAAAAGCCTACAAATAGGCCTTCTTCATTTAGTTTTAAACATACAACAAGAAAAAAAATTTATAGAAAACTTTTAGAGAGAAATAGGAAAAATTACTTGCGAGAGATTTTTTCTGAGTAATAAAATAGTGAGATTTTATTTTTAGATATTTAAAAAATATTTACTACTATTTTGAATTTATCTCATGAGTGTCGTATTTTTAAAATATATTTTTTAAAAATTCTCTCTCTTATAATTCTACTATTTATTAGTGAAAAAAATTATTTTTGAGTTTGACTAATGAATATAGCTCAAATAAAATGGTGAACCATATTAAATATCAATTTCTCTTTTTTATTGATTATTTTTATTTTTTACTTATTTTATTTATTGTCAATTTACTTCAAGCCCGCTAATTTCACTACACCATAAATTTATTTTTTAAATTTATATTTTATTTTTTTTAATTTATTTCTCCAACAATAGTTTAACCAGAGCTCTGAAGGTTAAATTCTATATATGCAATTGTATTAAAATTTTATAATAAGAGTTTTAGTGTCCTTATAATCTTAATCGGTTCACCTTTGAAAAAATAATTTATACTAAAAAAAGAAAAAAAAACGCTTTCCATCAATTTAGCATGTGGGATTCTATTTTCCTTTTGATTTCTTTACAATATTTTCCTTTTTGCTAGATTCTCATTCTCATACTTATAAAAAAAATAAAAGAAAAGAAAAACTCTTTATTTCTGTAATTTTCCCAGCAATCAAACAAAGAGGTTGATGATTAACATGTGGGTGTTTTAGAGGTTGAATATTATTTGCTCTTGCACGCTCACAAAGATACTCTTATTATTTCTTAACGCCATATGTATTATCATGAGCAACAATACTCATATTTTATTTGAAAAATATTTGGAAATATTTCTCATTAAAAGTGTGGTGATTAATTAATTAAAAAAATTTAAGTTCCAATCAGGAAGGAACCAGGGGGGTTCCAATGTCCCTTTGGCTCCACTATATATATTTTCTTTTAAAATTAATTTTTAAACATTAATTATTTTAATATTTTAAAATTAATTTTTAATATGTTATTTTGATAATATTGTTGAGTATTATAATTATTTTTTAATTTAAAATTTAATTATCAGTTTTAATTTACTATTTTAATAATTAAATTAATTATTTTATGATTTAATTATAATATGAATTGAGAATATGTGATTTCGTGATTATGTTAATTAATTTGTGTTTTAATTATAAATTGAGTTTATAAATTTAGTGATTAGATTAATTATTTTGTAAAAAAATATTTGATCATATAAATTTATTAAAAAATAATTAGTTTAAACACATTATTTAAAAAATCTCAAAAAATATATAAATATTATTTAGAAAATAATATATATTATATAATTTTTCAAAATAATATTTAAATATTAAAATAAAAATGACAAAAATTTTAATATTTAATATAAAAATAAAAATAAAAATAAATATTAATACTATCTATTTTATTATTAACTTTTTAATATAAAAATAAAATTAAATATAAATTCTTCTATAATTTTTTTTCTTAAAATTTTTATCTTACCTTCACTTAAATCTTAGTTCGGCGGTTGGTTTCAATAATGATTCGTTATAGTGATGAAATTTAATTTTTTTTATTTTTTTATAATTTATTTAAAGAAAATATTTTCATTGTATAATTTATAATTGATATATTTTTCTTTAATTTGATTTTGACTAAAATTAAAGCCAATAATATAATAATTTTAATAACAATTTTATTACACTATCAAATATAAGATATTCTGAATGATATATTAGTCAATAATATCCATTTTATAAGATATTTTTAGCATAATTATTAGTTTGTCAATTCGCAAGTGCAAAAGAGATTGAGCAAAGGAGAGCCTAATACTTTGCCCCACTATGCTTAAAAGAAATGAAAACATGTGAAATGAAAACTGATATTGAAGTGATGAGACTGAAGCAATCTCTAAAGTTCAACTTGCAAAAAAAAAAAAAAATATCATTGCAGACTTGCAGTGATGAATGATTAACTCAAATTATAGTGACCATTTATTGAAGGCTCTAGAATCAATTAGATATTTGTTTATTAATTAACTAATCATTTAATTAATTTTTTTTAACAGTATAATCATTTAATTAATTGCCCCTAAAGGAGATGAAAAAGTTTATCATGCGTCATTTGCTTTTGTCAAAAGATAATAATCCCTGCAAGTGGTATTAAGACCATATTTGTTCCATTAATTCGCCTAAAGAGTTGATAACAAAACCTCTAAAATATAAACTTTTACATTGTTCATAGATAACATTTGATTTTAAAACATTTAATTTTTAAATATTTGGCTTTTTTTTTAATTTTAGTTAAAGGCTCAATTCATATGGAATTAAGATATATTTTAGTAATTTTTTAAGAATTAAGAACTAGGTTTATTTTAATAAAAAAAATAAAAATTTAAATTTAACATTTACTGTTCAATCGGTTCTATTACCAATTCACTTATTGGATGTGAGAAAGGATAAAATATTATACAACAAAAACAAAATGCAATACCTCGTCTAGGCTTGAAACGGGGTAAATCTGCCCCGCTCGTGTAGGAAATTTATTTTCCTTTTAAATTTTTTAATTAAAATATAATAATATAAAAAGTTATTAATTTATAATAATTTTACAATCAACACAGCAAATTATTAATTTTACAATCATCCTTAAAAAAATTAATTTTATAATTAACATCATAAAGAATTTTAATTTATTTGATTAGTTTAAATATTAAATATTATTTTTATTTATGTAGATTAATATAATAAGTATAATATATAATATAATAAATATAAATATATTATATATTATATGAATATAATATATATAATATAATACATAATATATTTTATATAGAAAAAAAATTATTTCCCTTTGCCCTACCCGGCAAATAGGAAAAATTCTCTCCTTATCTCCACCACCGTAGAAAAAAAAAGAAAAATTTCTAAGAGAAATGGAGATTTTTTACCTTACTGCTAATTTTGTCCTCCTCATAGGAGATTTTTAATTGGTCTTGGTACAAAAATGTATTAAAAAAGAAATATTTTTTTAAAAATTTATTTTTCATTTTTTAATTTCAAAAGTAAATATTTTGAGATATGTACATATATACACTACATAGTACACTAGAAGTGTAAATATAATATATCTTCAGTCAATTTTAAATATATTTTAAACTTTTTTTTTAAATTGTAAAGTATTTTTAAAAAAAATGGAACACCATTAATTTTCTCCTTTAATTTAGAGAAAATTACATAAATATTTTTTTCAAAATTTTATTTCTACTATTTTTCAGTTTACAAAAATATATTTTTATTTTTTTTATATTTTTATGATATGTATACTAAAAATATATTTAATAAAGTCTAAAAATATATTGTATTTTTTATAAATTTTGATGTATTATATGATATTTTTGTAATTTTTTTAAGAGAAAATGACACCCTCTACTATATTTTTAAAATTTTTACTTTATTATCAGAGATATTTTAGTCATTTTATTATTAACTCATAATAAATTATGTAAAATTTATAAACTCATTATAAACTCATGATAAACTTATTATAAACTCTTTATAAACTAATAAAAATATGATATTTTAGTAAATATCTTATAAATTCTGATACTTTGATAAATATTTTATAAATATAGTAAATTTAAAATTATTTTTAAATTTTTTATATTTTTGTCATAAGCCTATTTTTTAATTATTTTATAAAATTTCCCTTTAATTTAATAAAAAGATGTCCATGAGATTGAAAATCAGGTGATAGGCCAATCAAGCATTACTCAGTCCTTCCAAAATAAAATTGGAACTGGGTCAGGATGGTCCAATCAATAAGAACCTGAGCTAAATGCAAAGTAACAGCCGACAGCTTGTGCACGAAATTTGAATATTTCCAAACTAAACTGAAGTACCTAAAGAAAAAGATATAAAATCTAACTATTGTTAATTTTTTATTAGAACCAAGCTAAATTATATCATTGACTTTAATTTAATATGATTTTTAAAATTAGATAATAAATAAATTAAAAATTATACCGAACCATATTAAACTATATTGATTTGTTTTGAACTATAAGAACATATTATATTTTAATAATTTATCTTATATATTTTATGTAATATAAATTAAATCTATTTACAACTTTTAATAAAATCTAATATACTATAATTAAATATTATTTAGTACCTTATTAAATTCTTAAATATATTTAATTAATATACATAATTTAAAACTATAATTTTTAAAAATTAGTGAAAGTAATTTATTTTATTAATGCTAAACATTATATTTTCATATTATCTTGAGATATAAAAAAAATAAGAATTACATTTAGTGAATTTCACCATTTGAAATAGTAGCTTTTAAGTAAATAGTGGACTACACTAATTAAGATAATGATAGTTGATAAAAATTATTATTATGTCAATTTTTTTATTTTAATATTTTTAACTTTAAATTTTGTAAATATTTTATTTATAACTTTAAAATTAAATTGTATGAGTAATTTGGATTGAAAAATTTTATATTGTAATTTTCTAATTTCATTTTATATTTCTCTTTTCTCAATGGAATGAAAATTCGGGGTTATAAAAATAATAATGAGACGAGGCTTCATATATTCATTTAAAGGATGCTGTGTAATTTATAAAGTAAATTTACTCGATGAACAAAAAATTACTACCCTTCAGTTCAACCCCATCCTTATGATTTCTTTAAAAAAAAAATGTTTTCTTAAAGAATATTACTGGAATATTACTGATCATTTTAATTCTATATATAATCTATAGGTAAATAAAAGAAGCAACAGAATATTGAATTATATTAACCAAAATAAGCCTAAGTCCTTATATATATTTGCTCTCAAAACCTCTTCATCTTGAAGAACATTTCATTAAATTAAAAATTCTAGTAGAAATTTTGATTAAACCTAATCCATTTGAATTTTAGGAATAATTTCACAATATAAAATATTTCATATCACATCAGAGAAAAAATTATATTTTGATACACAAAGTAATTGAAATAATTAAGATGTTAAAAATTTAAAAATAATAACATATAAATGCTTTTGAATTTAATATAGTATTTTAATTTAAGAGGAATCAATTTCTTTAAAAAAATGAGAATTTGACTTTTGGCTATTGCAAAATCTTCCCACTGAGTATTCATATTTAACCGGGATATCCTGCGAGAGCAATGTTACCAAGTTAACATATCCCATCATTTATAGTTAAATTTGATTATTTTCTACTTCCTCTATTTTAAAAAAGATTATCACATTTATTTTTTTATAAGTTTTTAAAAAATATAATTAATATATTGATAATATATATATATATATTTTCTATCCTTGTTCATATAATAAATAATATAAATTATTATTAATTTTTTATTTAAAATGTGAATTTATTAAAAAATAAAATATGAAAAAAACTTTAAATATATATTATAAATAAAAGTAGATAATTATTATTTAAAAATAAAATAGTAAATAATTTTTGTGAGATGAGCAGAGAAAGTTTTTCTTTTTAATCACTTTCAATGCTTAGGGCTCAATACAATTTTATCCTGGCGTCTATGGTCTACCTGGGGTAGGGTAAGCAAACTTTAATTGGAAGGGTATTTTTTATCGATCTTCAAAGGAAATTCTTAATCTTTGGGGCTATGTTAATATTCTAAATTTTGTCCCACAAAACCTTAATAATCTCATAATATATATTAAAATGACTGTCGCTGATATAATATTTTTTAAAATTAATTTATTTTTTATTTTTAATTAATTTATTATTTATTGCAATAGAAATATTTATTTATCTAAATATAAATATCTAAAGAGATGCAAGGTAAAGTTTTTAAAAGGTTGTTATCCTATTGGATAATAACTATTTATTAATAATATCAAATATATATAATATTATAGTTAAATTCTATTATAATAATTAATTATTTATAAATTAATTATTTTGGATAAATAATAATTTTATCATATTATAATAATATACATTTATTTGATATTTATTTATAAAATTTAAATAAAATTAAAATATTATATTGATTTATATTTATTTGAAGCGTTCAACAATATTATGATTAACTTTATTCTATTCTGATTATAATTATATTATGATTAACTTTAGATAAGAATATATAATTAAAAGATTACAACTATTGTATAGAGAAGAATATAATTACAACCAGAACAGAATAAAGTTAATCATAATATTATTGAATTCTTTAAATAAATATAAATTAATATAATATCTTAATTCTATTTAAACTTTATAAATAAATATCAAATAAATGTTTATTATTATAATGGAATAAAATTATTATTTATCAAAAATAGGATAAATTTTATCTTATTTTATTTTATAATAAATAAATATTTATTTAAAATTATACATTATAATAATAATCATAAAATTTATTATTAAATTTAAATTAAGTAGTGATCATATAAATGAGTAACTCGTTGTATATATAGTTATATAAATAGACTTTAAATAAGAATATATAATTAAATAAATAAATATATATCAAATAAATATTTATTATTATAATATAATTTATTATTATTTCCCTCGGTATTATAGATAAAAAATATTTTCTCTCGGTAATTTTACATATAGAAAAATATTTTCTCTCAGTAAATGTCTCAAATAATGGTGGTAAAATTTTCGCCCAATTAATTGGATCGCAACTATTTATTTACCGAGAGAACCATTTTTTATCGGTAATAACGACAAAATATATTTTTTGTCTGTAATTTTATCTACAGAAAATATATTCTCTCGGTATTACCGACAGAAAATATATTCTCTCGGTAATTTTACCGACAGAAAATATATTCTATCGGTATTATCTATTAATTGGATTGCGACTATTTATTTACCGAGAGAATAATTTTCAGTTAAAAATTACTGAGAGAAACTATTTTCTGTTAGTATTACAGACAAAAAATATTTTATCTAGTTAATTTACCGATAAAAAATTATTCTCTAATTATTACCTATAAAAAATAAAATTTATCAATAAATTTACTTATAAAAAATATTTTTGTCGATAATTTTACTTACAGAAAATATTTCTGTTGGTAAAGTCTATCGGTAATTATTGACGTTATTATTACCAATAAAATATTCGTCGATAAATTTTTTTTATCAATATTTTATCGTGTATTTTTTAATTTATTTTTTAATCATTTCTCTCGATATTCTACCAATATTATTAATAAAAAAAAATTATTAATAAATTTTTATCAATAATTTAATACATTTTGATGGTGCGATGATAAGGGGTTAACTGTGTATTGAAGTCTGCAAATTTTTAATAATTAAATGCAAACGATTAACTTTAGTTACAATTTAAAAATTAAATTAATAAATTTGAAATAATAAATTTTTTGATATTTTAATTAGTAAATTTTTTCTTAAAATTATAAAGAATTGTGGATAAGATTTTAAAATTAATCATTTGCATGATATACGGGTGTAATATTAGTTTAGCATAAAAAATGATTAAATATCCAATCAATTATCGGAAAATTTTATAACAAATAAAAGAATTCCAGCAAATATCAGTTAAAACGTTATTTTTGGGATGAAAGATCTCAAAAGTTCATGGCAATGACAACCATAACTAAACTGGTGCTTTAACTAACTGAGCTAATAAAGCAACCTGCCTTTGATTTGATTTAAAACATTAAAATTAAAATTATGTATGTTTTCACATTTGAGGTTGAGATTGATGAAAAACGTCCTTGATTCATCCTTTACAGAACTGTAAAGTAGCAACTAACAAGTGGAGCCAGCCATTCGAAAACTGGTATCGAAACAGAACTAAATCCCAAGATGAAAATTGCCAAGTTAACCTGAATTAGAGTATCCTTTTTCTCGTCATTCCACAATCATGCCTCCCAGGGGCCGCGAAACCAAATTTTACTGGCAAATGAAGATCACGTTACCTACTCTTCTGCTACGACACTACCTTCAGTTCTTCAACGCTACATCAATTTGGATACCCCTTTCTATGGCCGAAAGATACATGCCCATATCTTGAAAACCGGTTTCGTCCCCAATACCAACATATCCATCAAACTTCTCGTTCGTCATTTGAAATGCGGGTGTTTGAAGTATGCACGCCAGATGTTCGATGAATTGGCCCAACGGACTATTTCAGCTTATAATTATATGATTGGTGGGTATTTGAAACAAGGGTTAGTTACAGAATCGATTAATTTCGTACACAGATTGACACTTGACGGTGAGAGGCCTGATGGGTTTACATATTCCATGATTCTAAAGGCTTCTACTAGTGGTGGTAATGTGGCCGTGCCACGTAATTTAGCAGATGTGGTGCACGCCCAGATAATTAAATCTAATGTTCAGCCTGATGATGTTCTTTGTACTGCGCACGTTGACGCATACGTCAAAAGTGGGAAGGTTGGTTTTTGCAAGGGGAGTTTTGATATGATGATAGGAACGAATGTAATATGTTCAACATCTATGATATCCGCGTACATGGACCGAGGCTCTGTGGAAGATGTTGAGGAGATTTTTGAGAAGAATGTAATATATATATCCGCGTATATATTTTTTATATCCGGCACACATATATAAAAATCTGTTCTTATCATCTTTATTTTTTACGAGGACTTTTCTCTTTTTTTTTCCTTTAAACATTATAACTTTTCTCTTGATCATGTGATTTTGTCAAATATGCATCAAATACTATATAGGTTATTTTTTTATCAGTTATTTTTTTTATCAGGAATACCATATAGGTTATTTTAATTAAGTAGGAAGGAACATAAGGACAAACTCAACAAAAGTCTTAAATTAACTTTATTTTTTAGTTATAGAAAAAATAATATATTTATTTATTTATATTTCCTAGTTTTCTTCTTTATTCCCTAATTTTTCAATATTTTCTTTTCCAAATGAAAAACTTAAAAATAAAAATCATATCCACGATTTTCTATTTTTGTTTGTTTCTAATTTTGCCTATAAATAACATATCTTTACTCACAATTTTATTTGAATCATCAAATATGATTATAGGAAGAAAAATATGATATAATTATGTTAAAAAATTTTCAAAAAATTATCATGAGATGCGACTTCATCTCTATTTCAGAAATTCATTTGAAGTAATGTTGAAAGAAAAAAAAAACAATGCAGTTATGTGTGTATATATATATACATATAACGATGATAAAAGAGAAGGAATCCCACAACAATGGTTGTCAAGAATTCGAAACAGACATCGAAGATTTTAAAAAAAAAAGAGTAAAAGAATGAAAGGAAGGAAAATGAGTTGGCTGCTTAGAAAAAAAATAGTAATCCAAGCAAGAAGTTGTTTTTTAAGCTTATTTTGATATGGTCTTGAGTTAAAGTACTGTCACTTGATTTTTCTTGCAATGCATACCAAATTTTCGTCTTAAATTCGTTCTTTATTACTCAAAAGTTGCTTCCGCAAAACCCTTTTTTCTTTAATTGCTCTACGTACGTTGATAGGCCATTTTGGACAAATTTTATTTAGCATCGATATTCCAGATGTTTTGAAATTAATCATTTACTATAACTAATATATATATATTATAATAAGATTATATATATTAAAGTTTAACAAATAAGAGATTGGCGTAAGTTCTTTAAGTAAAAAAATTATAAGTTCGATTCTTATAAATAAAATTATTATTTACTATAAAAAAGTTTAATGATTTCAAAATTTGGTTATCCTTTAAAAAATTTAAGGATATTAAATAAATTTTAGACTTTTTATGTATAAATTTTAGATTTTCTACTTTGAAAAAATAAATATAAGGTTAATATTAAATTGAATGTAGATTTTAATATCTTTACAAGCCTGAAAATAATATGACATGTAAAACTAAGATATAAATAAATAAAAATATTCAAAATAATCCTTCTTTTGTTCTTAATACTTTATATTACAAAATTGTATATTTAACTTCAACATTAGTTTATCACTTTTAGTTAGAATTAGATTTAATGGTAGACTTGGAAGAATACTGTTGAAACATAACGTGTTGCTTGGCCAAATGGTCTGGTGTCTTATTAAAAATTAAATAATAATAATTTTTTAAAAAAAATAAACATACTAAATAATGACTAATCTAAAAAAAAATTTCAAACTAAATACAGATTTATATTAGGAAGAATAACATCAGGTCAATGAAATAAAGGATGAGATTAACTAAGTCAATGAAATAAAAGATGAAATTAACTAATACTAATATTTTTAAATTATAAGCCATTAGATTACAATATTATTTATATAATGAATGCATCTAATAATTTCTTCATGTGTATGAATACTTGAAAAAGAAGAATTTCTTAATAATCATTGAGTTTTTGTTTTTAGAATGAAACAAACGACACCTTAGGACAAAAAAAATCTAATGAAACCGACTCAAGTGGTGGCCGTGTGGGATGATAGACAGGTAGCATCACAAATTGACATTTTAATCGATACTAAACTTGAGAACTGCGGATGATTACAAAACCAGACGCTCACCCCTGAGCTTTCTCCACAAATTATTATTATTACATGGAAGCTGCTAATCAGCTCGGTTCACTTGCTCATCCTAGCTCCGCACCGGCTCCTGTCCCCGGTAACGCCTTTAGTGGCACTTTGGGCCGCCATTTGGCTCGCCGATTGGTGCAGATTGGCGTTACTGATGTTTTCTCAGTTCCTGGAGATTTCAACTTGACTCTTTTGGATCATTTGATAGCATAGCCTGCGCTGAATCTGATAGGCTGCTGCAACGAGCTCAACGCTGGATATGCTGCCGATGGATATGCACGTGCCAGAGGCGTGGGGGCTTGTGTAGTGACTTTCACTGTAGGTGGTCTCAGCGTGCTTAATGCAATTGCTAGTGCTTATAGTGAGAATCTGCCCGTAATTTGTATCGTGGGTGGTCCTAATTCTAATGATTATGGCACTAACCGGGTTTTGCATCACACTATTGGGTTGCCTGATTTTAGCCAGGAGCTTAGGTGTTTCCAGCCGGTCACTTGTATTCTAGTAAGTATCAGTCTAGAGATGCATATACGTATTTATATAGTTTTGTTATATATATATATACTCTCTGTTATGAACTGATGAGTGATGATAATCATAATGGTGCTAATGTGGCAGGCAGTAGTGAATAATTTGGATGATGCACACGAGCAAATTGACACTGCAATTTCTACAGCTTTGAAGGAAAGCAAGCCTGCTTATATTAGCATAAGTTGCAATTTGCCTGGAATTCCTCATCCAACCTTCGCGAGAGAACCTGTTCCATTCTTTCTTGCTCCTAAGTATGCCTTATTCTTTCTCATTATTCTTTCTTGTTTTTGGAACGTGTGGATTTGTTTGGTTTTTGATGATTTTCAATGCAATTTGAAAATGAAACTTGATCAAAGCATGAAATAAAAGTATTTTATGGTAGTGGGAAGAGGAAAACTCACTCATATGGCCATAGATGCGGAATGCCTGTTTCAGGGGATAGGTTTAGTTTATAATTGTCTAATTTTGTTGCCTATAAAAATATTAGAAAAAAAAATATAAAAACCAAATTGGTTATCAATTTTGTGGCATAATATCTCAAGGGGTCAAGAGCTTTAGTACCTGGTTTCAGTGACAGAACCAAATTAGAACGTGTTATCTATTTTGCTCAAGGTTTTGAACTTGCAAGTTAGACTTTTTTTTTTTTTTTATTTCAAGTAGTTATATCTACCGTATCACATTCTGTCCATTTTGCTGCTAGAGTTATATATGATGTAGGACATTAAATTTTAGACTGTGTCATGAACATAAAAGGACCAAATAATCATATGAACTTATCTCAGTTTGTTTTAAATTGATTTTTTTAGGCATGAATCTGAAAATGAGATTTGTTCCTGCTCTGTGTTTTTGTCTATTCTTCTGCTAATTCTACTAATGGCAAAAAGAGCAGAGAATAAATTTTTTTTGGCTTATCTTTAAATTAAATATCTTTATGCATGTATAATACTGGCTTTTAAAGAATTTAACTAGTTGTTCTCTAATTTTTTCATGCAGTGTAAGCAATCAATTAGGATTAGAGGCAGCTGTTGAAGCAACTGCGGAATTTCTGAACAAAGCTGTGAAACCTGTCATTGTAGCAGGACCCAAATTAAGGGTAGGCACAGAAGGCATTTATAGAGCTCGCAGATGCCAGTGGCTATCCAATTGCTATTATGTCCTCTGGTAAAGGGCTGGTGCCAGAGCATATTCCACACTTCATTGGGACTTATTGGGGTGCTGTTAGTACTAGCTTTTGTGGGAAGATAGTGGAGTCTGCTGATGCTTATGTTTTTGTTGGCCCTATCTTCAATGATTACAGCTCTGTTGGATATTCCTTGCTGATTAAGAAGGAGAAATCTATCATTGTGCAGCCTAATCGTGTGACTATTGGAAATGGTCCTTCCTTTGGCTGGGTATTTATGACTGACTTTTTAAGTGCACTGGCAAAGAAATTGAAGAAGAACAACACAGCAATGGAAAATTACCGACGTATCTTTGTCCCTCCAGGTGTTCCTCTAAAGTGTGAGAAGGATGAACCTCTTAGGATCAATTTACCCTTCAAGCACATTCAGGTGTACACAATATAAAATAGTTTACCAATTTGGTGAATTGTATTGGAAGATTATGATGTGTTTGACCATATAAACAGTTATTGGACTTCTCAAGTTCGTTTTCTTGGTATGGTTGGGTAACATATGCCACTTATTCATATTAAGAGTCCAAACATATCATGCTAGATGTCATTTACTTCTTTTATTTATTTATTTTTTCATTAGAATCGGTTAAATGCTTATAACGTTGGCTCCTTGGTCTTCTAGTTCTACCCATATCATACTTTGCCCTTTAATAAAGCCATCCTCTCAGTTCAAGGCTAACGAATGTGATTTTTATTAATTTCTAACTTGTATAATTTCTTAAGTTTTGACTTAATAGTAGAAAATTTGACATTTCCAAAGAGTCTGGTGGTATGAACATTGAACATTGAAGAAGTGGCAGTTTTCCTTCATAATTCTTTTTTTCTTTAATGCTTTCTGAGTATGCATACTGCCATTTGCTAACATTTTTTTTTAACATGAAACAGGAAATGCTAAGTGGAGACACTGCAGTAATTGCTGAAACTGGAGATTCATGGTTCAATTGTCAGAAACTCCGCCTCCTTGAGAATTGTGGGTAAGTCGCACAGTGACCAGGAAATCTGTATCTGTAAAAATTGAATGCTTTTCTCTTTGTTTATCATTAATAAGATGGAAATTGTTTGTGAACAATGTTATTCAGGTACGAATTCCAGATGCAGTATGGGTCTATAGGCTGGTCAGTTGGTGCCACTCTTGGATATGCTCAGGCTGCCAGAAAGCAGAGTGTAATTGCTTGCATTGGTGATGGGAGTTTCCAGGTGGGTCATATCGTTCTCATATACACTTTCACACATCTGTGACTTGGACCAGTGTGCGATCATGACGACTAACAATTGAGATGACTTAAACTATTGTGAGGCTAATAAATTGCTAAGCGGTAACTTATATAAGATTTCAGAGAATGATTGAGTTTTGAATATGTTTCTATTACTGCTGTATGTCTCTTTAAATAGATGATACAGTTACAATATGATAAGTATAGGCAGAAGAAGATAATAACACAACAACTAAAACTTAGCTATACAAACAGAATTATAAAAGAATAAAACTTATCTCATTTGTGTGGCTTAATACTCCCCCGCAAGATTGTGTTCCCACAACGAACACCAATCTTGTATCGATTCGTAGCAAATACTGTTTTTGACAGTGCCTTCGTTAACAAATCTGCCAATTGATCTTTTGAAGAGACATGAGCAACTCGAATCTTGCCTTTCTGAACCAAATCTCTAACAAAATGGATGTCAATCTCTATATGCTTCATCTTGGAATGATACACTGGATTTTGACAAGCGTAGGTTGCCGAAACATTATCACAATATAAGACCGGACATTTAATTGATTCATCAAAGCACCCTATTTTAGTTAATAAAGATTGGACCCAAATAATTTCAGATGTAGCCGCTGCCACTGCCCTATACTCAGCCTCTGTGGATGAACGAGCAACAGATTTCTGCTTCCTAGAAGACCAAGAAATAGGAACAAAACCCAAATATAAAACAAATCCTGTCGTTGATGTTCGATCAGTCGGATCTCCAGCCCAATCCGCGTCTGAAAATCCATGAAATGTCAATGAAGTTTTACTGGATATTAAAATCCCATGATCGAATGTATACTTCAAATATCGCAACAAGCGCTTTAGTACATCCCAATGCTGTGCAGTAGGCTTCTGCATAAATTGCGACAGTTTATTTACAGAATAACATATGTCTAGACGAGTCCAAGTCAGATATTGTAGTGCTCCTACCAATTTCCTGAATCCAGTAGCATCAACAACAAGTTTGTCATTATCATTTTTAACCAAATTTGATGATACAGCAACAGGAGTTTGAACTGGCTTTGAACCTTCCATTTTTGCCGCCATTAACAACCTGGTAATATAGTGGTGTTGTGAAAGAAAAAGACCTTCTTTACAATGATGAATATCAATTCCTAAAAACAAATGTATAGGCTGTGGTTCCTTGAGAGAAAAATGAGAAGCAAGTTCATCTTCAAACAATTTAATAAAATCATTGCTATTTCCAGTAATAAGCAAATCATCAACATATACTAAGAAATAGCAAATCACACCACCTTGACTATATATAAATAATGAATGATCACACTTAGATTGAACAAACCCAAAATCCAAAGCACACTTACGTAAGGCTTGATACCAAGCACGAGGCGCCTGTCGAAGTCCATACAGCGCCTTCACCAATTTACAAACGAATGTTGGTTTCAAACTATCCACAAACCCAGGTGGCTGCTGCATATAAACTTCTTCCTGCAAAGGACCATGAAGAAAAGCGTTATTAACGTCCAATTGTCTTAATTGCCATCTGTTCTTGACTGCTATTGTAAGAATAATCCGAATTGTAGCGGGTTTTAAAACAGTACTAAACGTTTCTTCAAAATCCACCCCAGGCCGTTGGCTATAACCTTTTGCGACCAAACGAGCTTTATACTTTGCGACACTCCCATCCGGATTTTTCTTTAACCGAAAAACCCATTTGCATCCCACCAAATTCTGATTCCTGTCAGGAGGCACTAACAACCAAGTTCCATTAGAAATCAATGCATTATATTCATCAGACATGGCAGCACGCCATTCATTATGATTAAGAGCTTGCGAAACACATGTTGGCTCAACATTAGAAGGCAATGGATACTTAGTGGCTAGATAAAGATGTTTGGGTTTAAAAATATTATTTTGAGACCTAGTCCGCATTGGATGTATACGAACAGGAACAAAATCTGATATAGCAACTTGCAGAGGAACAGGAACAGATTCATCAACAGACACAATAGATGCATCATTTGTAGCAACTGTATTGATTTGAGAAGAAACAGACGTAGGAGCAGTTGCATCTGCAGGTCCAGAAAGAGACGCAGAAATATCAGCTGTATTGATTGGAGAAACAACAGAAGTGGACGTAATAGCAGCTGTCTTAGCTAAAACAACATCAGTTGAAGAATTTCAATTATCAACCGAAGATGAGAAAGGAACAGAAGTGACAGAAATAGCAGGAATATCATCAGAAAAGTCATACCAAGTTGCTTTAGAAACCGAGACATCTTGTAACTTATCACGACCTGGAAATTGTGTTTCACAAAACTTCACATGTCTAGAAATATACATTCTTCCAACAGTATAATCAAAGCAAAGATAAGCACTTTGTGTTAAGGAGTAGCCTAAAAAGAGACATGGCTTAGACTTAAGATCAAACTTTGTTTTAGTATAAGGCCGAAGACAGGGGTAACACAAACAACCGAATACCCTTAGACTCCTATAATTCGGATGGTGTCCAAAGAGTTTATAATATGGAGACAAATACCCAAGAATTGGAGTTGGCAATCTATTTATTAAATATGCCGCAGTTTGAAATGCATAAGACCAGAATGTTTTGGGTAAAAATGCAGTTTGAAGAAGAGTAAGTCCAGTTTCAACAAGATGTCTATGTCGACGTTCTGCTGCCCCATTATGTTGAGGAGTGTGAGGTGGTGTTTGGAGATGAGAAATACCACTAGCTCTAAATATTGAACCCAAAGCAATGTATTCACCTCCCCCATCAGAATAAATTGAAACAATCTTACTAGAAAACCTATTCTCCACAAGCTTTTTAAACACAGGAAATACTTTGGAAACATCAGATTTGAATTTCAATGGATACAACCAAACGTACTTCGTGAAATGATCGACAAATATAATATAATATTTAAAACCATCAATAGATTCAATGGAAGCTGGACCCCATAAATCAGAATATATTAACTCTAAAGGACGAGAACTGGACAAAGATGACTTTCCAAAAGCGAGTCTATGACTCTTATTACAATTGCAAGAATCACAACTAAATTCTTCATTTTGAGAAACAGGTAATTGAAACTTAGACAAAATAAAACTAGAAATTTTCTTGGACGGATGACCCAAACGATTATGCCAAAATGACGACGAGGCACAAACACTGACACAAGCTTGAGGACTGGAAGCCAAGCGATCTTTGGACAAAGATGAAAGACGATATAACGAGTCTTTAATTCGTCCCCTTATTATGATCTCCCCCGTGACTAGATCCTTCACAACAAAGCAATCATAAAAGAATTCAATTGACACATTATTTTTCAAGCAAAACTCAGAAACAGAGATCAAATTCTCCTTAGACTTAGGAACAAACAACACATTATGAAGAGAGCAAGTTTTTGATGGAAACAAAAGACACTTTGAACCAACATGTGTAATACGCAAACCTGAACCATCAGTTAAGTGAAGCTCGTCCAAGCCATCATACGGTGCATGAAGAGAAAGATTCTGTAAATCGTTGGTAACATGATGAGTCGCTCCAGTATCAAGAACCCATCCATTATTCGACGAAGCAGAAGATTGAACTGAATTTGCTCGTGGCTGAGGAAAATTGTTCTTGAAAAATTTCTTCGCATGAAAACACTGCCTTGCTGAGTGACCAGGTTTTTCACAAATTTGGCAAAGAATTCTAGATTGCCCATAATGTCTCGTATGCCCAGAACGACTATGAGACTCAGAAGAGACTTGAGATTTATCAGCGACAGCCTCGGTCGTACGAAAGTTATATCCTTTTCGAACTGAATTTGCTACAGCCGGCACCACTTCATAAACGGAATCTGTACATTTAAGATATAGCTCATGAGCTAGGAGCTTATCTTCTAAATCTTCAAACGAGATTACAGAATCTCGAGCACGCACAGCAGCAGCAATCTCCTTAAATTCTGACCCAATTCTATTCAGAACATAGATAATTAAATCAATAGGAGAAACCGGACTTCCACAAAGAGACAAATCATCTGAGATGGCCTTAACCATCTGCAAATACTCAGAAACAGGCCGGTTTTCCCTCTTAAGATGTGATAATTTCTCACGAAGAGAAATAAGTCGAGTCGCAGATCTATTCGCAAAAGAACTCTGTATGCGATCCCATGCTTCGGCAGATGTGTTGGCAGAATTAACAACATGCATAGCTGAAAAACTGGTTGCACCAATAAGAGCAGCCAAAATCAATTGATCTTGACATTCCCAAAATTCAAAATCTGTATTCAGTACCTCCTTTCCATCTTTTTGTATTACTGGAGATGGAGGAACAATTTTCCGATCTACATACCCGAGTAAGCCATATCCTCTTAGAATCGGAACAACCTGGGCTCTCCAGGAAGGAAAATTTTGTGAAGTTAATTTCAAAGGGAACTGGGAAGAATTGAACGAGATCAACGTTCGACCAGATGAATGAATAATATTAGAGTGATTTGAAGATGAAGTCATAACGACCCACAGAATGGAAAGGAACTGAAAGAAATAAAAACCGTAGTTTTTACGGCTCTGATACCATATAAGATTTCAGAGAATGATTGAGTTTTGAATATGTTTCTATTACTGCTGTATATCTCTTTAAATAGATGATACAGTTACAATATGATAAGTATAGGCAGAAGAAGATAATAACACAACAACTAAAACTTAGCTATACAAACAGAATTATAAAAGAATAAAACTTATCTCATTTGTGTGGCTTAATAACTTATAGTCAATTCTTCTCTCATTATTCAGGTTACTGCTCAGGATGTTTCAACAATGATTCGTTCTGGACAAAAGAGTATAATATTCCTCATCAATAATGGTGGTTATACAATTGAAGTTGAGATACATGATGGTCCCTACAATGTAATAAAGAACTGGGATTACACTTGTCTCATCAATGCCATCCACAATGGAGAAGGCAAATGCTGGACAGCGAAGGTTAGCAGAGTAGAATAAATATCCATTTTTATTATGATTGACACATTACCACCATGATCATTTGATTTTTTTCCCTTTATATGTCAAGCTTGTATGCAGCTTTATTCTTCTTTGCATCAGAATGCATGAACTTAGCCACCTTTTATTCATATAGCAAATCAAATGCTATTGCTCATTCCAATCCCACATTATTTTTATTATAATTTATTAAATCCCACATTTAATAAATATAAAAATTTATCAAATTAATATAGAAATGAGTTCTTCAACCTTAATAACTAGCTTTTAGGGTTGACACTCTCATATCTATATTAAAAAAGAAAAATTTGACATAACATTTGTACTTTTATCCCTGGAATTTTCCCTTCTTTTTTAGGTGTATTCTTGTATGACAAATTATTTTTCCTTTTAGCTTTCACCTTTTCTTCTTAGCTGCAGTGTATTATTTTTTTACCATGTTATCAGGTCCCATAACCAGACTAAACTGGTTGATCCTAGACCGACAATTAATCAGAATTTGAAATCTTAGACCTCAGTGGCTGTTAAAATTTATAATTTGCAAAACAGAAATATAATTGCTGATTCTTACTGGGTGTTTGATTTGGGATGGGCTGATGGATTCAGTTGTTAATACAGGTTCGAACTGAGGAACAACTGATAGAAGCAATTGCAACAGCAATGGGAGAGCAAAAGGATTGTCTATGTTTCATTGAAGTTGACACAAGTAAAGAACTACTGGAATGGGGATCCAGAGTTTTTGCTGCTAACAGCCGTCCTCCAAATCCGCAATGAGTTTTTGATGATCTGAATGTTCATAAGTAAGTAGCTTGGAATTCCAAGAAACATGACCCTTGGTTCCATGTACTCTTCAGATCCTGTTGGATTTTTAATGGAGCTTAAGGAAAATATAAGAAAGAGAGTTAAGATTTAAGCAAGCATTGTATTTATTTCTTATTTTATAAAACAAAAAAAACTTAAGACTTTTATAAGCTTTACATATAATTAGGATTGTAAATGAATCAAGCTATTCAAATTTGGTTTGAATATTGGCTCAGTAAAAGCTGGTTTAGGCTCGAATTCGAACTGCTCGTTTATTAAATAAGTTAAATTTAAAATAAAAAATATTTAGCTTGTCAGCTCGCGATCTGGTTTATTTAAAAAGCTCGTGAGTTAAGCGTAAGTTAGCTCGTTTAGTGTATTTAATTAAAAATATATATTTTAATTTATATATATTAAATTATATATGTGAATTTATTAATTTTTTGACTAATTTAATTCATATAATTTATTAATATATGATATATGTGATAAATAAATTAAATAATATACAATATAAAATAGATTAATAATTTATAGTAAAATATAATATTATAATAATATAATATTTTATTTTTGTTAATATATAATTATATTATTTATTTTTTATAAAAATATTAATTTTAATGTATCTTTTATACAAATGTAGAAAAATATGAATAAAAAATGAAAACTGAAATAAGTTAATTGAATTTGTTAAACTTATTTAAATCAAGCTCGAGTTCAAACTCGAGATACATGATATATGAGCTAGCTCGATACAAGTTCTGGCTTGGCTCGGTCTTAATTTGAGTTCGAGTTAAAACTCGACTATTTTATAACGAGCCGAACTTGAGTTTTTCAAATCTCGGCTCGGCTCGATTACATCCTTATATATAATAAAATCAAGATGATATAGAGAAAAATCTGCATATATTATTTTGCAAATATTCTATTAACTGCTAATTAGTCTTAGAAATTAATTTTGACTCATTTTTATTTTAATTTTGAATTACTTTTTTAACACATTTGATTCAAAATTACTTTAATTGCATTTCATTTCAATTTATTGTAGTTTATAGACATGCCGGTCATTTTATCATTTGTGCATTGCAGTTTATAGATATATCGGTCTTTATCATTTTCAGTTTAAAGACTTGAAAGGTACCTTGAATGTGGTTATGATTATGAGTATGGTCGTGGTTTATGGTTATAGATATAGTTGTAGTTGTAGTTATAGTTATGAATATGGATATGACTATAGTAAAAGATATTGCTATGGTTATGGTCATGGACATGGGTAAGTTGTGGATATTATTATAAAAACATCATAGGTCACTTTTTTTTTGTTTTTTTTTTCTTCATTTTCTTTATCTCGGGCCTCAAAGATTAAAATGCTTGAATACTACCGTTGATCATTTTTAATGAAGGCTAAGAAAATGGCTCAAGTTTATATCTATCAAATGACATATTTATACATGAATTAAATAACAAAAAAATCTAAATAAATTCATAAAAAATTGATTTAACATATCAAATAAAAATTATCTAATTTATTTTTTGAATTTAAATACTCTTTTTGATCTTTGTTTGATTTTTGCTGTAAATGAGGTATGCATATCTTCAACACTCCTCCTTGCATCATTTGCTGCAAACTTAAAACTCTTCTCATATGACTTCAAATTTAGCTTGTCATTATTGTTAGTAAGCTCCTACTTAGTGATAACATTCTTCATTGAATATTTAAAAACTTTTTTATATTTTTTTTTATTTCTAAAAACAAAAAAATCACATGGCTCATAGTAATGTAATATAAGATTTTAGCATTTTAATGACATACTACCTGTCACATTATTATTTTTGCGTTGCAATTTATAGATTAACCGGTCTTCATCAGTTTTGTATTTTGTTGCAGTTTATAGACATACTGGCATTCATCAGTTTTGTATTTTGTTGTAGTTTATAAATATACCGGTCTTCAATATTTTCAATTCAAAGACTTTAAATGTCCTTTGAATGTGGTTTTTGGATATTGGTATGGTCGTGGTTTGTGGTTATGGATATAATTGTGGTTTTGATTGTAGTCATAAATATAGATATGACTATAGTTAAAAATATTGCTATAGTTATGATTATGCACATGAGTAAGTTATGGATATTATTATAAAAACTTCATAGATCTCATTTCATTTTTTTTTCTTCATTTTCTTTATCTCAGGCCCCTCAAAAATTAAAATACTATGATACCACTGTTGGATTTTTAATGGAGCTTAAGAAAAATATAAAAAAGAGAGCTATAATTTAAGCAAGCATTGCATGTATTTTTTATTTTAAAAAATAAAATAATTAAATCTTTTACAGGCTTTACATATAATAAAATCAAGATGATATAGAGAAAAATCTGCATATATTATTTTGCAAATATTCTATTAACTACTAACATAATCTTAGAAACTAATTTTGACTCATCTTTATTTTAATTTTAAATCACATTTTTAACAGATCCCTCTGGGTCCAATTGCTCCTTTCTGGTTTCCCTTTGAGCCATGGATTATAATCCTTGTATATTAAACTTTATGGCTTTAAGCCAGTTGCAGAAAGGTGTTAAAATGTGATCGGTCAATCATCATAGTGTTGTTTTCTCAGAGCAAACTTAGGTCCATATGTTCAGAGTTGTTTCTCTTGATGTTATTTAGTGGTTCAATGTACTGATAGCTTTAAATGTTGAAAGCATTAATCTGGAATAAGTTTGCATGACTGTTGATATTTGTTCTGTGAGTTCTTACCAGTAATTTGGAGCCAGTTGAAAATTATTAGGTAGGATGGAAGCTTTGCTCCTTTCTTCTTACCCATCTGGGTCTCGAAGTGGCAATCTTGGGTGCAGCAGCCAGCAGGTGGGATTGGCCAGTAATTGGCTTTGCTAAGGAAGCTTAACGCACTTGTCTCCTCTTTTTCCCTATGATATAAGCATTTAGCCACATGAATAATTTTTAACTTTTTGTGCTCTCTACCTTTTTTAGGATAAGCATTGATAGATTATATTCAGGAAATAACACTTGCTGACAGGATATACAAAGTAAATGAGCTAAAATTTATATGAATTCACTTTATCAATTTATTTATATTATAATTTTTTTACTATTTTTTCAGCTGACCTATTTATATTTTTATACTAAATATTCAAAATTATCAAAATTTGATATTTAAAATTAATTAAAAAAATAGTAGTAGTTTACATATGTTATAATATTTAAAACTAAATAAATTAGATGTAAAATTATGATTAAAATCCAAGCAAAATTCGGATCTATGTCTACTTTACTTTTTTCTAGTGTATAAATTATTCTAAATATGGAGTATATCACTCTATTATTTTTTGTTTATTCTCAAATATCATTGTTTGTTTGATGTCATCTAAAATATCTGTTGGAAAAATATTCATATAGAATATTAATTTTAATTTAATTCTATTTTTAATTAGTGATAATGGTGATATATATATAGTAAATAAATTTTGAGTGTTCTTAATCCTATGATTATAATTTGAAATAAATGACAAGTGAAATAAATGCTTCTATTTTTCTTTTTTTTTTCTTTTTATCATTATTCTATATAGAAATGTTTTTATTTTAGTATATAAACACTAAAAAATATTATTCAATTTTTTTTAATGTTTTAAACAGCAGATTCTAAGATTCTGTATTAAAAGACAAATTCTAAGATGTTCTGTGACTTAGGCGGCATTTCATTTATGTGAAAATGGCTATTCTTTCAAAACAAAATGGACAAATTGTAAATCTAAAAAAAAAATAAAACAGAACTCCCAATAGCTTATATATATATATATATATTAAAAAATAACATGCAAGAATATATATATATATAATAATAAATGAACACATTTAATAATAAAATTAAAATAATTTTATTAAGACGTACTAATTAATATATTAGCTAAATATACCTTTTTTTTAAAGAAGCTAAAGGCCTAAAGCCCTTGTCCAATAGCTAGCATATACCAGAAATCCATTACCTTTTTTTTTGTTTTTGGTAGATAGAAATCCATTACCTATTTAGTTATTCATAGGAGTGAAAAGTAAGAGATTTGCCAGCTCTTAATTATTAAAGTTAAAAAAAAAATTGATTAATCATACAAAAAATAATTTTAAACCTTAATATCCCAATGTAGACAATCGATTAGTAAACTATAAGTGGCCACTGGCCGATTATTTAAAAAAAATAGTCGGCATATAATAATAACTTACATCATTAGGCCACGGCCTATTGAATTTACACTAGTAAATTGCAAAAGTAATTCTTTTAACAAACATGAATCCTTCAATACTATTATTTTAGTAGATTAATTAAACCTCAATCACAATCCTTCTTCCAAGACATTTCACATATATTGTCCCTAATTCAATAGGACATCTTATTATAATTAGAGAGATAATTACTTAGTCATAAACCTGCTCCCATCACCTTCTACCTTGAACTAGAAATATAAAAAAAATCGTATACAAATGAAAATTGGTGATGCTAACAATCAACACTTCTATTCCTCTTTTTTAATCAAACTATTGATTTTGTAATTAAAAGTGATGGAGTTTGATCAAAATATTAAATTATACCTTTTTTTTATAAAATAAATTCAAGCATGCAAGATAAACAAATAGTTCTCGTACTTAGAGGGGTTAGACTTTGGGGGTTTCGGCTTTTCTCATCCCACATTGGTAAGTTATGTGTGTGTGTTGAGATATATATATTAACATATCTCTATAAAATTGTCATAATTTTATAGAGATGTGTATTCTGTCACAGTCTCTTTATACCATAAAAAAAACTAATTGACTGTGTGTACGGAGTATGGTTGTCTTAACTTGTTGAACTCAGCCTAAATTGGATTCAGTGGGTCTGGCTTGTGTTGACTGTTGCAGGGGACTGAGACTTCGCTCTCCTCGTTCCACATCGATAAATTTTATGTGTATTGAGATATATAAGTTAGCACATCTTTATAAAATTGCTATAATTTTATGAAGATATGTGCCATGTCAATGTCTCTTTGTATTTAAAAAAAAAGAGTGGTTAGAGGTTGATTGGAGAATAACTCTCTCTTTATTATAGAGAGATTTTAGTGTGAGATTTTTATCCTATCACATTAAATTCAATAATACAAAATATTTTCTCTTATAAAAATTAAAAAAAAAAGTAAAGAAAAATAAAAATTCCAGCTAACTTATGGTTCTTTTGGACCACAAATATATACAACTACCCTTTTTCTATACTACACAAATTCATTAAAAACAACTATTGGGGACGTATTCAATTTTGTGCCCTTTATTACAGCTCAACCACCTTAACTAATTAAACACCCATTAAATTATACAATGTGATCCAACTAGCTATTTGCTAAATTAATAAACTATTAATGGAAGGCTACATGCTATACCTAAATATATTGTTTCTTTTGATGTAATCTGCCCCCAAAGGTATGTTTGATTAATTTATGAGTCAATCAATAAATAAATTAATTTTATTTTTGAGTAAGTGAAATAAATATTTAGAAATTATTTATCAGGTACTTACTCTAAAATTCAAATTTTAATTAATATAAAAGAAGAATGATTTTTTTATCAATCAAAATCTTTGTAATTAAAAAAAAATTAGTTTACATGGTGATTTATGGCCATCAATGAAGTTCCTAGTGTCCATGAACGTAATTACAGGTAGAAATTTAAAATAAAATATACACCATAGTTAAAATGATCATCTTGGAATTAAGAGGCTAAGTATATAATAAGTATGTGAATTAATGGAATAAATTAATTAGGTCAAAAAAATTAAAACATAAAAATAATTAAGCCTATACAGTTAATTGATTTGACTCCCCATTAATTAGTTCAGACCTTCTCCTCTTATTAGATGGTTTAGAGGAAGTTAATTGATAAGGTTTATGACTAGAATTGCAATGAAAAGATAATTTAATATAAAACTCAATTAAATTTCATATTTTTATATTAAATAAACATATAATTGAGTCATTTTTCTTAATTTATTTTATAAAATATTTTTAATATAATTGGAATTACCACTCAAACTGTATATAAATTAATTAATAGGATTTTTAACATGCTAAAATATAATATAATATTAAGTACATATATAACATCATAAAATGTCGTGATTGGTGATTCCATTTCAAAGAAAAAAAAAATTTGTGATTCGATTCCTTCTTTCATGTTAAAAAAATAAATAAGATATTTAAAATTTTCGGGGGGTGTTGCAAGTCATAATAATGAGAGAGGTGCTTAATCTGGTAGAAGTTGCCTATATAATAATGACACCAAAAAATAAAACAAGTGCAGAGATTTAATAATACCATCCAAAGGAAAGGCCAATGTACATTGACTTTCTATCTTTAATGGCATTAAGAGAATAAAAGTTTCACATTTTTCCCAATCATCATGAAATTCTTGATCATATTTCCCCATTTTTGGCTTGCTTTAGGCTTCATTGGGATAGTTTCTGCAAACCCACTACAATATGACTCCATTTTCAACTTCGGTGATTCTCTTAGTGACACTGGAAATTTCCTTGCTTCTGGTGCATTAGCGTTTCCAGTCATTGGAAAACTCCCCTATGGCAAAACCTTCTTCCGGCGGCCAACAGGGCGGTGCTCCGATGGACGTCTAGTGGTTGATTTCATCGGTACAACTACATATACCTAGTTAAACTAAAACACATTATATATACAATAACTTTACACTATTTAACATTCTTGCATATTCTTAAAATGGACTATTCAATTTCAGCAGCATATGCAATTACATCTCAATCTCTTATTGATTTTGTAGGTACTTAAAACAAATAATATTTATTATACTTTATTTAATTTTGTGATCTTGAAAAATTAATGTAGCTGAAGCATCTGGATTACCATTTCTGCCACCCTATTTAAATATTGGGAAAGACCAAAATTTTAAGAAAGGGGTGAATTTTGCGGTTGCTGGAGCTACTGCACTTGATTCTAAATTCTTTTATGACCAAAAAATTGGGCAAGTTTTGTGGACAAATGATTCATTGAGTGTTCAGCTTGGTTGGTTCAAGAAGTTGAAGTCATCACTTTGCTCTACTAAACAAGGTGACAGTGACAAAAACCTAATGTTCACACCCAATTTATTCACGTACACTTTTTTTTTCTTTTAGATATGAATATTTTTTTCCCTCTTTCTGAACAGAATGTGATAATTATTTTAAAAAATCATTATTCACTGTTGGAGAAATTGGTGGAAATGATTATAATTATCCATTTTTTGTCGGTGGAAGCATTAAACAACTTCGAGCTTCTGTACCTCTTGTTATCGAAGCAGTCACTGAAGCTACCACTGTAAGTATTATTGTAACTAAGATGTTCATTAAACATATATTTATTTTCTTATAAAATGTATCCTAATTTGGAAATGTATATGGTTTATAACTAGGTGTTGATAGAGGAAGGTGCAGTAGAATTGATGGTGCCAGGGAACTTGCCAATTGGATGCTCAGCTGTGTACCTGACCTTATTTAAAAGCCCCAATAAAACAGATTATGATCAAAATGGGTGTTTAAAAGCTTACAATGCATTCTCTAAGTACCATAACAAACAGCTCAAAGAAGCCTTAGAGATTCTGAGAAACAAATACCCACATGCTAGGATTATTTATGCTGATTACTATGGTGCAGCCAAGCGCTTTTATCACTCACCCAAACATTATGGTACTTATAAAATTTTTCTTACATATTATTGAGAAAATCTGTATAGTTGATTGTATGACAGAGCTTTTTGTGTGAATTAATGTAGGATTTTACGATGGGGTTCTAACAGCATGTTGTGGAGGAGGTGGACCATATAATTTTAATAATTCGGCAAGGTGCGGACACATAGGTTCAAAAGCATGTATTAATCCATCTACTTATGCAAATTGGGATGGAATTCACTTGACAGAAGCTGCCTATCGGATTATAGCCACGGGTTTGATTAATGGCCCTTTTTCTTCACCACCTCTTGCAAAATTTCCCCTGTAACTCTCTCTCTCTCTATCTATCTATCTTAATTAGCACAACCAAAAAAAAAAAAAAAGATACGCATGCCTAGATTTGTATTGTTATATGTTATCCCATACATTTACATTTAGCTGCAATTTTTTTTTGTAATAAATTTAATTTCACATGAAACTTAAATTTAAAATTTTCACTGTTATGAAAATTATCCCATTTTAAAATGATCAATCCTTGCAGATATAGTTTTTTTTTTCATTATTTTTTATTTTTTATTTATTACTGCTCCCTATTCTCGACAATGATGTTTTTCAAAGAAATCATCGGCATAACTTGGCATACTTGTGGCCCAGCTTGGTTTGGTTTAAGGGGTAGTACACACAGTATAGATCCAATGATCCCAAGCCATTGAAGTGAATGAGAATTGTCAAAGTACGAGTACCGACTCCGATTTATTACAAGAAATTATCCTGTATATCACAATTTTATTTTTTTAAAATATGATTTTCGTACACCTTGATACAGTGGATGTACATCTTTAATATATAGTTGTATATATAAAGTGAGATATTTTTATAATTAAAAATTGAAAATTCGCTTTTTCAAAAAAATTAAAAATATTTTTAGTTTTTTGAGACTTTTTTTTTTTGAAGAAGTCTCATGTATTATATATTATTATTATTATTATTATTATTATTATTATTATCTTAAATTAAGAGAAGAACAATATTATTGAATTAGAAGACAAGAAATTAATAATATTATTGAATTTCTAGATGCTCGCGTTTGAAAATTCGTATCATTGGGCACTCTACAAGAATTATATTCTTTGACTAACTTATATGGCATGAGAAAAATTGACTACAATTTTATTAATAACAAAAACAATTTTCAGTAATTATTTTGATTTGCACTTGGCAGTCATTTCGTATATGTGCAGACTTGGACTCCTAATTATAATATTTATTTTTATATTTAAGTCATCCACTTGAGTAAAAAGAAATGACATTCATTTTCCAACCACCGAGCATATGTTAAAAAATGCCCCTTGATTCCCAGTGACGTAGATAGAGATTATATTGAGTAAGGTTAAAATTAATGCTATAAAAAATAATTTATTTAAGATAAAATAATAAAAAAATTATTTTAATATTTAATTATAATTTATAAAAAAATATTTCCAAATAGAGAAATAAATTATACATCTTTTATCCAATTAAAATAAAAAATTTATAAAAAATATCTCATTTTATATTTTAAGATGTTAATTATTAATAAAAGCTAATTATTTCCCTTTTCCATTTCATTTTTAGTCAGAGTTTTTTTTTTTAATAGTCAATTAGTTTATTTAAATAATAGTCTTATAATAAAATAAGAAATGAGGCATATATAAACTCATAATAAACTTATTATCATAAATTCATAATAAATATATTGTAAACTAATAAAAATTTTGTATTTTGGTAAATAATTTATAAATTTAGGTATTTTGATAAATAATTTATAAACATAATAAATTTATTTTTTTAAAATTTTCTTGTATTTTTGTCAAAATTCTCATATATAACCCAATTTTTTTGTTATAAATTATTTTTTTAGTTGTAAATTATTGGTTAATTTTGGGCTTATTTTTATTTGGTAAATTTGAGATTTAAACTTTAAATTATTGACTAAAAGTTGGGCTATTTTTTAATGGGGTCAATTTAAATATTTTAATAGAGTCATTTTTTAAAAATATATATATAAAATAAATATATATATATATATATTTTATAAACTCAGTTGGGTCAATAGACCCCACTTATTATGTGTTGTATATGCCCCTATTGATTCCTAAATGATAAGTACTGTAAGCGCCTAAACAGAGATAATAAAAATTAGAAAAATTTTATTCACATTATATCCTGTATTTTAAAATTAATAAAATAATTAATGAGATTAGACACATAAAATTGGGATAAAAAACAATGCAAGAGGTTACAAACAGTAGACAACTTAAATAATTAACAAAGTCGGTAAAAATTAATTTAGTGAGGGACTTATTTGAGTGAGTTAGATAAAAAATAACTTTGAGAATTTAATTAATCATTTAATTCAATTTTAGAGACTTATTTACATCTTTGGCTTACAAATTTTATTAACTCATTTTTTATATTTACACCTTTGGCCTATCAAATTTTATAAACTCATTTGTTAGTCCCATTTCTTAATTAGGTTATGTAATTATATATGGATAAAATTCTTATCCAAGATTATGAATTCCTCTCAGTTTTAGATTTAAAAATAAAGTTTGACATAAAATTGTTTTGACATGTGTTGAGATACTAAAATTATATATTTATTTTAAAGCATAAATGAGACTTTTTCGATTAATTTCTACATTATTTAATTTAGTGATTTTAGATAATTAACAATTAATTCAAATTAAAAACTACATTGATATTTAAATAATTCAATTAATAACAAACACAATTAAATTGACTTAACTAATATTTTAAAATTTATAAGTAAAATATTAGTTACCAATTTCACCAAAAATATATAACAAAGATCAAAATATACATAAAAGGATGGATATATTATAAAAAGAGAAAACCTAATTATATGACATACTATAAATAATAAGTCCACTTAAAGAAGGTCCAATTTTCTGTTTTCATATATGAATTGCCACTTCCTACTTGTTAATTTGTAGACCTATTCGTCAAAGCTTTCGTAGTTCAATTAGTTTAGGTTTAGCAAGTGGCGTTTAATTTTATATTTCAATTAATTAAAAAAAAATTATATAATCAACATGCTTTGTAACCTCTAGTCTAAAATGAAATACGGAGTGATTATTAATCAAACAAATTAAACACAATACGAGATCACTCTGATATTCTTTTATTTCTTTTATGGGGAAGTAGCAAAGTTACTTTGGAGAATAGTTAATGTAGTTTTTATTTTTTATTTTTATTATTACATCATTCTTCCAGGTTTTGCAAAATGACTTGTTAAAATTTGGCAGTAAGTTCGACCAAGTCAAGTCCCGTCATAGTTCTAATGATTTTCTTCTTACCTAGGCATTTTATTTTTTAAGAAAAATTACCCACTTCTTCATTTTTTATATTTTTTTTTATAAAATTTTTTTTTAATTATTTTATAATAAATTTATAATAAATATATAATAGAATATATAAATTCATAAATTCGTACTAAACATATAATAAACATATAATAAATTCATAATAAAATTATAGTAAACTATCTAAATATGAAATTTTTATAAAAAAAAATTATAAATTTTAATAAATTTAATTTTTTTTAAAATATGATAAATTTAAATTTTTTTTATTTTTTTTTTGATATTTTTATAATTTTTTTTATTGTAGCTTAATAGTGTTGCGCCGAGGGTCGAGGGCTGAATTTTGGGTAAAGCAAGATTTTTCCCCTAAAAAAATATGCCTTATCTTTTAATAAAAAAATATTTTTTAATTAAATGAACATGTTAAAATTTTTTCTAAAAAAATTTAAATAAACTTTTTGAATTTTAATAAATTTAAAAAATTATTATTATTATTATTTTTGTTTTAAATTTTTAAACTTCTTAAGCCGCTTCTGATTTTTTAACTTTGGAAGTTCCTATTTTTTGCTTCACACTCTTCTGCTTTCTGTAATAACGTTTTTCTTACCCCCAATCATCTTATAAATTTTCTGTTTAAAAAAAAATCTGCTAAATTTTGTAAATTTATCTTTTATATATTTACTACATCATTGCAGTCTAATATGTAATTTTTTATATGAAACTAAAAATATTCTTTGTATAAATTGCAAATGACTTGTGGATTCTGAAAGAGCTTATAATAAAAAAAATTAAAATGTATTCAGTAATATCATTAAATTTTAAAATTTTTAATTAAATAAAAATTATTTTTTGGTAAATATATAATTTATTAAATATGATTTTGAGGATTTTACTTTTGAGAAGTTTTTTTATATTAATAAAACTATTTTCTTTACCGCAAAATTCACTTTTTAACATTTGTTTTTTATTACATTTTTTATTTTTAATAATTAAAATCTTAATAATTATTATATAGTTTTTAAAAATATAAAATAAAACTTAGCTTTTTGTTAAAAAAAAAAAGGCTAAAAGTCTACAATTTAAATAAACACACCTAAATTACTGTGGGAAATTTTTTTATGATTTTATAAATAAGTAACAAAATTTTAGCTGTTAACAAATTAAAAATATTAATTTTGAAACAATAAAAATTAAAGTATTACTGATAAATCTAACGAGTGTTACGTTTTGTAATTTACTGTTGATTTAAGCTAAGACGAGTAACCAATCTCCTTACTTCCAACTGACAGTATTCCATAATAAACTTCAAGACTCCAGCCATCCATGCATCTTCTTATTAACATCAATGTCATCTCAGATTAAAGTTTGCAATCTCCAACAATGATAAGATTTTTTTTTTTTGACTAAACAATGATAAGAATTCAATTAACTGAAAAACATAAGATATGAAAGTTTTTTTCACCCCAACCAACCCAGAGAATTGAATTTAGGGGACTAGGTCTATGGCCATTTAAAAAAAAAAAAAACTTGGAAATATAATTGATTTGAGGACTTCGTCTGCTACAGGTTTTTGCGCAATCCATTCATCATCTTTTTAATTTATAAAGGTGAAGATGCACATTTTAAAAGAAAAGGGGGTAACAGGAAATTTAAAATCAAGTATATTACTACATTAAATTTGATTATTAATAGTATAGCAACATGAAACACAACTTCTTGCAGTGCATGGGCTTCGATCGAAGAAATGAAAATGTCATACAATTGATTTCTGCTTTGAATCCAAGAATCCCAAATAGGACCAAAGGCTGAAATACCAGCAGCTTTGCAAGCATTGACAACATCTCTGCTTCCTTCTGGATTGCTTGTAACAACTACTACTTCAGCTCCCCATTTTTTGGCAGTATCAACACTCATTTGAGAAACAATGGGCCGACCCAAAATAGCAGTATCATGCACAATTACTTTGTCTTTTGGATGTCCGCTCATCATTTCTTTAATTTCTTTACCAAAATTTTGCTCTGTGCCTTTTGCTACCCAAAGCACGCGCACATTTGCTTTGCTTGGCTGCAAAAGGAATGACAAGAGCACACAAATTCCTGAACCTGTTGCTACCAGTAGGACCCTGTCATACATGTTTACAAGGTATGGCAAGCCTGCAAAGTGCACTTGTCTAACCCAAAAACAGAGGTGAGGCTACATACATTAGAAGGAGGGCAGTTGCCTCCTTCTTTTTAATTTTTTTTTATAAATACATGTATATATATTATTAAAATTTTTAAAATATTTAATTGTCCCTCTTTAAATTTATATTATTTTTAATATATATGATATTTTTATTTTGTTCACTTTTACTAAAAAGTCTGGCTTCGCCCTGCCTGCAAATGGCTCAGTGGGTTTGCAACCAAAGACATTGTGAAGTCACCAACTGCACCAGCTGACATCATGTGTTCTGTTTTCCCATCAGAAATTATACCAAAGGCATGCCACTCTGATAATGGAGATGGGATAATCCTTCCAAGAATTCCGGATTTTACTCCTCGGAATTTAATTATGGATGCATGGCCAGATGGAGAAGATATTTTGATAGGTACACGTCTCACTGTCAGCCATGGGAGGATAATTAAAACTGTAATGGCTACTGTGAACCAGAATTCTTGCTGTTTGATCAACCTGGAGCCTAATTCGTTGCTGTAAGATTTTGTTTTTGGGTCATAAGAGAGTGTTAATATAATAAAGGCCCATAGGAGAGCTAAAGCAGTCCATCCAGCAAATCGGTGAATTCTTTCAGATACATTGTGATGAAGGTGGCGAACGAGAGGGAATGCAGCTAAAGCAGATAAGCAGAGAGGTGACAGTATAGCAAACGCCACAGCTATTATCTCTGAGGATGTGCTTTCTCTGTCTTTTAGTGTGAGAACTAAAGCATAGGTAAGCCAAGCAGTGGAAGAAACTCCACAGCTGCTATGTATTCCACCAACACTTTGAAGAAGAGCTGTAGTGGCAGTCTTGATTGGGAGAGGTATCCAAGACCTACCAAAGACTTTCACTGCGAGCCAGAAAACAACTGTTAGGAAGGCCTCGCTCCTGCATAATGTCAAAGCAAGAACATTGGCAATGGCAAACAGAGCAGCTCTGTTTCTAGCATATGGGAAGTACCTGTAGCTGCAAGAACCAAACCAGTAATGTTCAAAGTCAAGGAAACTATAAAAAGCCGCTTGCACACGTACAGTGAACAAGCCTTGATCTAGCAGTATAACTGAAAAGCTTGATTCTTGCTTTAAAGGAGGCTTAGGTGGTTGCTGATTATGATGACTAGCAGGTGGAAGTGGGTTTGTGGCGATCTCTTTATCCTCCTCTTTTCCTTCTTCCAATCTTTCTGAAAAAACATCATCATCTTCGTCTTCAAGATCAAGATTACAAAAATGGCTACTGGCTCGACTGGCAGTCCTTGGAAATTGATCAGAGGAAGGGAACACTTTGGAGGAGTTCCCTTGAAACCAATTAATCAAGAACCGGCTGCTGCTGCCTTTTGGCTCTTCTTTGGTGGGTGCTGAAAGAGCAAATGGATCAGCATGAGGTTTGACCTCAAAAGCCACCCTCTGCAGCTTGAAAATCTAACTGGGTTTTGCATATTTTATTCTCTTCAGAATAAAAAAACAAGAATGACTATTTGTAAGCTAATAATTAAGAAGATTGAGATACTATTCAGACTGGCTTGTTTCGTTATGCCATGCAAAGTTGGCTATTTATAGTGCTTCTAAAAAAAGGGATTTTTTTATTCTTCAATTTTTTTATAAAAAAATCGCCATTTCTCTTTAGTGCAAAGAACAAGTCAAAACTATATAATTGGGGTTATTTATTTATTTATTCAAGTCGAGAGGGATGAGGCTGCTAGAAACATAAAATATGAAATGGCAGCACACATAAGCTGTCATGTAAGTGCAAATTCAAAGTTATTTGTTGACTTTGAAAGATTCGTGATCAAATAATAATGGCTTGCATACTTTTTGTTCATCTGATCCCGTTGTTTCATGTTTAATTGTAGAGACGACAATTAGAACAAAGCAGCAATTCACGACCTCACTGGACTTCGCATAGTACGTTAAAGAATGATATCTAAAACACTTAGAATAACTCAAGAGTGAAAACTGTGCTTGTAAACCAATATATAAACAACAGTTTCATTTCCAATAGTCTAAATTTATTAATTCTTGCTATATACGCATTGTACTATTTTATTCTAAGAAATCCTTTTACCAAAAATAAAACTTTTTTTTCACATCGAAAATTTTTCAAAGGCAAAGGAGCTATTAGAGTTGGAGTTTAATTAATTAAACTATTTGGCGCGGTTAAAAATTGTTATAAAATTTTTTAAAAAATAGCATAACGAGAAATTATAAATATGACTCTCAATTTTATTTTCTAGCACAACATTAAGCTCGCTCCTTAATAAATTCAGAGTTCAAAATTATTACGGTTAAGATTTCTCAATGACCATTTTTCTAAAGGTATATTGCCATATCATTCTTTTCACTGGATCGAACTTATAAATATTTAATATTTTTCATTCACTTTCAACGTGGGATTTTATTCGTTAATTACATTTTTCAATATTTTAATTTTAAAAATTATATAACTTATTTTATTTAGAACTTAAATTTTTCATTATTTAACTTTTAATTTGTTTTACCAAAAACCACCAAGTCTTTTCAACATTCAAAATTTTCAGCAAGTGTCTACACCAACCAAGTACAGTAAAAAATCATATTAATTAAATTAAATAATTTTTCACCTAATCTGAATGTATGAAATACGTGCGTGCGCTCAAATCAAGGGAGAGAGTATTGACCATCCAAATAAAACGAGGATAAGACTTATTTGTTTTACATGATCTGTTCTTGTTTTTATTTATAACTGTATGTATCCCTAACTCATTAGATTAAGACTAATTATATTTGTATTGAGTTAGTCTATTAAGAGATAAAATACTTTTAATAAATAGTAACTCTATTTATAATGATTAAACTTGTAATCTCTTATTTAAAAAATAAGAGTGTCCAATCAATCACACTAATTATTTATTGATACATGACCTGTTATTTGTATTATAGGAAGTCATTGTTATTTCAACAATAGAAAGTCAGCTTGGGAAGTCAAGTTGCTTAATTCTGAGACTATTTCTTAAGAAAAAAAATAAAAAAAAAAAAGGAAGAAGAAAAGAGAAAGATGAAGTTAATTAGAAGATTGTGGAAAGAGTCTATTGCATTCTTGCATATTTAATCAATTGAGGAGTAGATAGGATACAAGAAGAGACGCACTAATTATAATTTTGAAGGTAAGCTAGACCAAGTCGTGTTTACTTCATAAATTTTAATTTTCCTATTATTTAATTTTTGAAGTTAAAAAAATAAATAAAGTACAGTAGTACTTCTTTTTAGTTTTATCAGCCGCATGGAATTAAAATGTGAGGAATGCAAATCATTTTTTTTTACTTTTTATTTGATTAGTTATATCATCAGCATTTATTTAAAGTTTGCAATAATGATCAGTTACTTGGATTATTATTGTATACGTCAATTTGAAATAGTTATAATAATAATAATAATAATAATAAATAAAAAAATGCAGCAAATATTGACTTAGATTTTTTTTTTTGAAAAAAAATATTGACTTAGATTAATCTGTCATATATGTATAAAAATTTCTGCTGTCACATTTTTGTTCGAACAGAATAGTTCCTTATATTTTCAGCAATTCACTGGCCGGCCTAGCCATTGCGACAGGTGAATATACATTAAACTGTTAAAAAAAAGTCATTTTTTTTTAATTTTTCATTAATTATTTGTGCTTCAAATAATAATAATTAATTATATTTTTTATAAAATTCATTTTTTATTAATTGATCTTCTATACTTGTATGACTAGTATTAGCTAAATAATTTTAACATTTAAAATTATTTTATAAAAATTTAATTTAAGAGAGAGATCATGAATTAAAAATTTAAAAGAACTAATTGTAAAATTATACTAATTATATAAGAGCAATCTATTTGGCGGTGGCGGTCAAACTAAACTTACTGAGGAAAAAGCTTAGTCAGGACCCCTTGTGTCCCATTTGCAAAGCAGAGGAAGAAAATATCATTCATATGCTTTTTCAATGTGACCATGCCAAAGCCTCTTAGTTTCGTTTTAATTTAGGGCTCTTTCCAACTGCTCTTAGTACTCTCCTTTAAGGATTGGTTGGTCAACCTCATTTCCATTTCTAAATCAATTGATTTTGGAGATCTCCCTAATCAGATAGCTTACCTTTGTTGGAGTATCTGGAAATCTAGAAATGACTTATGCTTCTCAAACCTCCCATTGACCCAGAAGCAACTGTGTCAAGAGCGAATCACCTATGGAATTCCTTCAAGGGGTGGTCACATTCAATTTCTTCTTTGGAGACTACTAAGGAAGCTAGTGACCAATCTCATGACATTAAATGATGTCCTCCCCCACGGGATTGGACCAAAGTGAACACCGATGCTACATTCCACAAAGGCTCTTCTTATGCGGGGATATCAGCAATCTTCTGGAATCCTCAAGGTCTTATCATTCATGGAGCGGCTTCCACCATCTCTTTTTCTTCTCCACTCTCCAATGAAGCCCAAGCTTTACTAGCAGCTGCACGCATTGCCTAAAATGAAGGTTTTTGAACTTGTATTTTCGAGTCAGATTGCCAAATCCTCATTCACTCTTTATTGAATATTTCAGAATATCCTTGAAAAATTGAACCTTTTGTACTAGACATTCTTGCTCTTAAAGCAGAATTTGTTGATTGGAAATTTTCATTTGAACCGAGATTATTTAATGGGGTTGCAGATTGGGTAGCAACTGCTGCTTTTAATTATTCTCTTGATGTAGGTTGGGTAACTTCCCATCCACCAATGTTGGAGCTTCTTGTATCGAATGATTATTCTTAATTTAATGCTAATCATCCTTTCTCGCAAAAAAAAAAAGAAGGATGAATTGATATTTAGATTGTAAATAATTATTTCTTCGGCATTTTTTTTGTTACAATTTCTTTAGCAATTTAATTCCAAGTAAATTGTTGAATGCAAATAAACTAACTTAACTTAAGCCTAAAGTTTAGAAAACCTGTATTAATACACACAACTTCAACTGATAAAATTTCAGCATGGCTTGGCTGCCATCAGATTTAAATAGCAACATAATCTCACATTGTTCTGTCCACTTGGCTATATATTATTATTATTATTTTTTTGAACACGACTTGGCTATATATGATTATTATCTCTTTAGATTTCCATGTGTAGTAATTCTAATATTATAGCTAGATATATCTTGTAGGTTTTATTACCTAGATCATTACTATGGCAGAGACAGACTCATTATAACATCCTTAAATTATTTAAAAAAATACATGTCCGAATGCATCTTTTACTGCTATACTTACCATCCCCAACTTATCATCCATACCATACATAATGGAAAAGGAGAAAGAAAAAAAAAAAGCAGCCATATATAGACTTAGTCCTCTGAATTTTCATTTTTAAACTGTGGTTATATATAGACATGGTCCTCTCAGATCAAATATTTTTCAAAAAGATAAACAAATTAGAGAAGAAAAAAAAAGAAGAGGAAGAAGTAGTTTCATTTTCATGAACTAATGGCTATATATTTTTGTTTGTAATAATTTTTCCTGGGTATCTACGAGGTTAATGGAAATTGTTTTTATTATTTTTGGAATAACAATTATATTATTTAATTAGTATGAGTTTTATTATTATTATTATTAGTATCATTTAAAATAATTATAATATTTGAATTTGAATTTATCATCCGTTAGCAAGTGTATTATTATTAAATTATATTTTTTAAATAAAATATGAATTTGATATTCAAGAAAACCATCCATTAAAATGATGGCCATGAGATTATTACAATATATCATTCTTAATTCAATTATTTTTAATTTAAAGAATTTAAATAATTATAGATTATACAATATATATAATATTTTTTTTGAAATAATTCCAACTAAGTTAATGAAAATTTTTATTATCCAGAGATAGGAACATGGATCTGGGTATCTAAAATACTAAGTAGTGTAGCGTTCTCCTATCACTTTTAAGCAAAATGAGTACTAATTGTGGTTTTTGAAACAAAGGTTGCTGTTCCAATGTTTTCTCTGATATCGGTCTCTAAGAATATATTTACATCCATCAGTCAAAGTCCGTACGTAATATAGGTTCTTCAACTAATCATAAGGCTCCGCCTCGTTGTCTTCATCATCTTAAATTCGTAATTAAAAAAAAAACTTTTCATTGGTTTTCTGCTATGGTTATTACTTTTTTTTTCCATTAAGTTATGGTTTTTACTTATTCTAAGAGGAGCATGGGTATTATAGTGTAAACCAAGATATCATAATTCAAATTTCAAAATTTTAAATTAAATAAAAAATATGTTGCTTTGCAAAAATCTAATTTAATTTAGATGTGAATCTAATTTAATTTAATTTTGTAATTCTTATATCTCAATATATATGTGAACTCCTTTTTTGTTAAATAGTTTGTTATATTAAATTGTTTAAATTTAATTATTTATAATTTAAATAACTTGACAAAAATCTAAATTTAAATTAAGTTTAAAACACAAAACACTATAAACTATTTAGTATATTCATATTTATTGTCATTAATTAATATATAATTATCTACTCATATCTTCATTTCATTGTTTATATATTTAACATGGTTTATCACCTCTAACACGTTGTTTGGATGAGATGAGGTAAAGCTTCACAAAGAGTAAACATAAGGCAAAGGAAGGTAAGGAAAATATTAAAAAAAAAACAATAATATTCTTTTATTAGAAAAAAGTGAGAGAAAAGGATCATAATTTTAATATCCTTTCATTGAAAAGAAAGAAAAGGTAATGAATCAAATATGAAAAATGTACAAATATCCTCATATTTTATTAAAAATATATATACTTGTGCTTAAAATAAAAAGACAATATTTATAATTTCATATATTCACATAATAATAAGGATGAACAGTAAAAAGGTAGATTATTAAATTTTACTTATTATGGAAATAGTTTTAGATTTTTAAATTTAAGTAAGGATAAAAATGAAAATAAAAAATTTATTACTTTTCCTTCCTCAGTTATACACAATTTTGGGATATAAGAAAAATGAATGTATTTAGTAGGATAGTAAAGACTTCCCTTTTCATTCCCACATTTAAATTTTACATCTTTTTAACAGATAAAGATACAAGTGAAACTTAAAAAAAAAAGCTTAATATATTTATTGTCTCTCAAACTTAATACATTTGGTCATTTTATCATCTATACTATTTGAGTGACTATTTTACCTCCTAGAACTTAATTTTTTCATAATAAATTGATCTCTAATTTTATATATCCAAATTTTTAATGGTGCGTGAGTTACAAACGCCTTAAAGTTAAAAATTTTGATTATTCACTCTTTAATTCCGATTAACAAACAATAATTTTCAACAAAAAAATTAAAATTTTTGATCTGTCTATTTTTTCTTCTTTTTCTATTTTTTTTTCTTCTTAAATCTGTCTAATTTCTTAAAAAATAAATATAAATTCCTAGAAAAAAATCAAAAATTTCGGATCATCAAAAAAATTTTCTCCTTCTTCTCCTTCTTCTTCTTTCTTCTTCTCATTAAATTTTTAGACAAAAAATCTGATTCAAAACACAAAATTTGAATCATATTTTCAAATAAAAAATTTTATTTTTCAGAGAGCCGGTCAGTAAAAATTTCAATGAAATTTTTTTAATGGTTTAAGGGTATTATTATAATTTACAGTATATGTTAATAATTTATTAAGTTATTGTAGGGTATTTTTAACATTTTACACTATAAATCAATTATTTTAATTCATTTCACATGTCTCTAAAGAGTATATTATAAATAACTTGCCAACTCAGCAATTAAACATTAATTTATTATGAAAAACTTAAATTTAATTGATAAAATGATTACTCGAATGGTACATAAAATAAAATAACTAGATATATTAAGTTTGAGGGAGAATAGATATATTAATCATAAAAATAAAAAAAAGATATAAGTGAAACATGGTGTAAGTAGCCGCTATAGTGGAAGTATGTTTAATTTCTAAACAAACTTTATTAATATATATCCATAATGGAAACAAACAAATAAATAAATATATACATATATACTAATAGATAAGTAAACTTAATTGAATAAAAAATAAATAAAATTTACTTTATATATCAAATAATAAAGGGTTAATATATTTTTTAATCCCTGTGAATACAAAATTTTTAAAGATAAACTCAACTTTTTTTTTTGTTATTTGGTACCATAAATTATTATTTTGAATTAAATCAATTCCACATCAAGTTTGGAAATTTACCAAGCCTACATGGCAATTTACATGGAAGGTTCGGTAACAATGTATAAAAGCCACAAAATGCACCGTTTAATAATCAAATTCGAAGCCCTTAGATCCTTGCTTGTGCTTTCATGAAATCAAGCTCCCACGAGTTCTTTTTTTATTTTAGTTTCAATTTTAATAGTAGGACTGTTTAACCAGCCTATAAACTCAGTTAATTCAGCCCAATCCTATTGAGTTGGGCCGAGTTTTAAAGATTACAAGCTGTGCCTCAGACTTCTCATATAAAATTCGACGTATTTCAAGTCGGATAATTTACCTCAGACGAACCCGATCCGATTTGAAGTATTATTTTTTTATATATAATATCATATTTATTATATATTATATAATATAAAGTAAATTATATTTTATATAATATTATTTATAATCTTATTATATATACAACATTATATATTGTATATATACTATAGTATATATGCAATAAGTCAACCTAACTGGCTCATAGCAGCCAGGCTTATTCGAATTAGGATCGATGAGCTATATTTTTTAATCCGAAGTGCTCTCAAGCCGAGCTTCGAAGTAAGGATAAACCCGGCCCGAGTACACCCGTCGATAGGAGCTTTGGGATTTGCTTTGCCTTGATTCCTGCAGGTTGAAGACTGGTAAATTTTGGACTCTTCTTTACTATGTGTTGTTTCCCCAGTTGAGTTTTTTTAATCTTGTTTTTGTTTAATAAAACAAAATCTTTATTTCAGGGAATTTCCAAATCCATGTTTAACACAACCTGCCAAGCATCCAAACTCGAAGCTTGCAGAGATTAATCTGCAGCACTAAACCTCGAACTCGTTGCCATCGCATTGATTCTCCTCGCCGGCGTCGCTATCCCACTCGTCGGAAAGCAACGTCGTTTCCTCCTCACAGATGGTAGCCTTTGTGGGTCTTAATTGATAATGAAACAGAGCTTCATCAAAGATAAGTCAAACAATAGAAAACATTGTAGGCGTCAAATTAATCAATAATCTAGAAAAATATTTTAAAAAAGAGAGAAAATAGATAAAAATAAAATGAATTTGGAGAGCTTTGTTTTTGGAAGAGAAAGAGACAAGATAGAAGATTTTTGTTTCAGAGATAGAAAAAAAAAATGGGTGGAAAAATAAGAGAAATTTCTGGGGGTAAAAAAAAAGAAACATTAAAACTTGAAGAAGGAAAATTTGAGAAACATAAGAATTTTTTGAATCAAAGACAATTTAATTACAGACAATAACCACCATGACAATCAACAGTTGATTCAAACAAAAGACTTCTTCTTCTCTGTGAATTTTCTTTTCTTTTATCTCTCTAGAATGAATGAACTTTAGAGAGAGAAAAAAAAGAGCGATCGGTTTCCAAGAAATAAAATTGAAGAGGAGAGACGGATGTGGGTTTAAGGTACCAAAATGCTGCGTTTGGGAAGCTAAATGATTTAAAGCAATAAAACGATGAGTCTTAAAGCTTAAAACGATACGTACCCGAGCTTGTCATGTAAGCTGCCACGTAGGCTCAGTAAATTTTTAAGTCTGATATGAGATTGATTTGATTTAAAATAGTAAAAACTTCAGACACAAATGACAAGAAAAAAAAATTAAATTTATCTTGAGAAAACTCATATTTATGAGGATTCAAAAGTAGGTTAACCCAATAATAAAATCCAATCAAAAGGTAAAAATGTATACTATAGTCTATATTTAACGATAAACCTGTAACTTATTACTATTTGACATATTCATGGCTGAATTTGAATTTAAAGATCCCGACGGATTCATAATTTCTTTAAATAGTTGTGGCCAACAGTCCGAGCTCGGCCTTTGGCTATTATCTTCTTAAAGTCAATCCTTTGTATTTTTTGACTATTGCATCCATGTCCCAATTTCATTCTCAATGTAGTTGAAGGTAAAGTCAACAACAGTTAATTTATCATTCATTATGTAGCAACATGAGACGTACACTTTTTAATTGCAGGACATGTGCTGGGGGATTAATTTTATGATTATAAAAGGTCATTTTTTCCAATTTATTAATTGATATTGTAACGAGAAAAAAAAAAGATATCGTACATTTTATCTCCACATTGAGTTCAAGAATCCCAAATAGGACCAAAGGCTGGAATGCCAGCAGCTTTGCAAGCGTTAACAACATCTCTGCTTCCTTCTGGATTGCTTGTAACAATTACTACTTCAGCTCCCCATTTTTTAGCAGTATCAACGCTCATTTGAGAAACATTGGGCCGACCTGAAATAGCAGTATCATGCACAATTACTTTGTCTTGTGGATGTCCGCTCATCATTTCTTTAATTTCTTTACCAAAATTTTGCTCTATTCCTTTTGCTACCCAAAGCACGCATACATTTGCTCTGCTTGGCTGCAAAAGGAATGACAAGAACACACAAATTCCTGAACCTGTTGCTACAAGTAGGACCCTGTCATACATGTTTACAAGGTAAGGCAAGCCTGCAAAGTGCACTTGTCTAACCCACAAATGGCTTGGCGGGTTTGCAACTAAAGACTTTGTGAAGTCACCAACTGCACCAGCTAACATCATGTGTTCTGTTTTCCCATCAGAAATTATACCAAAGGCATGCCACTCTGATAATGGAGATGGGCTAATCCTTCCTAGAATTCCGGATTTTACTCCTCCTTGGAATTTAATTATGGAGGCATGGCCTGATGGAGATGATATTTTGACAGGTACAAGTCTCACTGTCAGCCATGGGAGGATAATTAAAACTGTAATGGCTACTGTGAACCAGAATTCTTGTTGTTTGATCAACCTGGAGCCTAATTCCTTGCTGTAAGATTTTGTTTTTGGGTCATAAGAGATAGTGAGGATAATAAACGTCCAGAGAAGTCCTAGAGCTGTCCATCCAGCAAATCGGTGAATCCTTTCGTATACATTATGATGAAGATGGCGGACGAGAGGGAATGCAGCTGAAGCAGATAAGCAGAGAAGTGAAAGAATAGTGGAGGCTACACCTATGATCTCTGAGGATGTGTTTTCTCTGTCCTTGAGGGTGAGAACTAAAGCATATATGAGCCAAGCAATCGAAGAAACCCCACAGCTGCTATGTATTCCACCAAGGCTTTGAAGAAGAGCTGTGGTGGCAGTCTTGACTGGGAGAGGTACCCAAGACCACCCCAAGACCTTCACTACCAACCAGAAAACAACTCGCAGAAAGGCCTCGCTCCTGCATAGTGTCAAAGCAAGAATGTTTGCAATGGCAAACAGAGAAGCTTTGTTTCTTGCATACGGGAAGTTCCCAGTTGCTGCAAGAACCAAACCGATAATATTTAAAGTCAAGGAAACGGCAAAAAGCTGCTTGTACACAGTGAACAAGCCTTGATCGAGCAGTATAACTGACAATCTTGACTCTTGCTTTCGAGCAGCTTTAAGTGGTTGCTCAGGTTTAGTAGCAGATGGAAGTGGATCTTTCGGAAGCTCTTTCTCCTCCCTTTTTCCTTCTTCCATTCTTTCAAAACTAATTTCATATTCATCTTCATCGTCTTCAAGATCAAGATCACAGAAATGGCTACTAGCTCGACTCGCGGACGTTTGAACTCCAGAAAGGAACACTTTGGAGCTGGAGTTCCCTTGAAACCAAGAAAGCCAAAACCGTCTACTGCTGCTGGCTTTTGGCTCATTTTTGGTGGGTTCTGAAATAGCAAATGGATCAACATGAGGTTTGATTTCAAATGCAACTCCTCTGCAACTTGAGAATCTCAAGGGAGATTGCATGTTTTATTCTCTAAGAAGAATAAACAAACAAGAAAGAATTATAACCAAAGAAGATCCAGATTCTACACAGAGTGCCTTGTGGAGGTATATGCTCTGCAGCCTGCAAAGTTGGCTATTTATAGGGCCTATAAGTTTTTTTTTCTTCTTTATTTTTTAATTTATCAGCAACCGGAGAAGACAAAAGTTAAAACTATATATTTTTTATTTTTTATTTTAAGTCAACATAATTGAGAAAATTGAAACTGAAAGTGCGCAGGGACCGCAGATGTAATTATAACAAGAAGACTTGGTGATGATCTAAAAGAAATGAACTTTCTCAGAAATGAAACTACTTTGTCTAAAGAAGGAAGAAAACAATTAAACAAATTAAGAAATAAAAACAAACTTACTAGAGAGTTTAATAGTGCATGAAGTACTTTTATTTTGTAATTGCTAAGAGATTCCATTTTGATTAGACAGAAATCAATTAACTAGTTAGTTTCATGCAATTCAATTTTCAATTTTCTTTTATTTAGACATTTACAAATCATAATTATTTTTACTATTTTACTTCAAAACCTTTTACACATTCACAATAATTTTTAAATAATATTAACTTAAAAAATTAAAAAATCAAATATAGTGACTTTAGAAACTAAAAAAAATCAACCATTATGATGTAAGGAGTACATTAAATAGTTGAAATTTTCATATTATTTTTTCCTTTTTAAATTACAGTTTTGGATGTATAGAAAAAAAATTTTCAAGTGCCATGCACTTTCTAGAATTAATTTGGTATGGAGAACTTCGAAAAATAGTAATGGGAATGAGAAATACAAATTAAGCAATAGGTAGATGCTAAAGGGGTTTCAATTATTGGTTTCCAATACGGTGGCAAACCAAGATTACGTTGAAGTAGGGACAAAATTTTCAAGCTAAAAAAAATTATAAATCAATTTATATTTAATTTTATTTTTATATTAATAAAATAATATAAATAGTTAGCATTAATATTTATTTTTATTTTTATTTTTATATTAAATATTTAAATATTAAATTTTTATCATTTTATTTCAATATTTAAATATTATTTTAAAAATTACACAATATATATTTTTTAAAATAATATTTAGATATTTTTTAAGTTGTTTAAAAAAATATTTAAGCTAATTACTTTTTAATAAATTTATATGATAGAATATTTTTTGCAAAATGATTAATCTAATCACAAAATTTTTAAATTTAATTTATAATTAAATTATAATATAATAATTAGTATCAATTTTAGGATACAAATTGAAAATAATTAAGTATAGTAAATATGTATAGTAAATTCGCCACCGTTGCAATATGAACACAGGGAAAAAATATTTAGTTAGACAAGATGTATATCCACTTCTAATTTGAATTAACTGAAAATTACATGTGAGGTTATAAGAAATGTATAGGTATTTTTGTATTGAGTAAATATGTAAAAAATATTAATATTTTAAGAGTAGTTAAGAATTGTCCTAAAAATATAATTTTACATATCTTATAATAAACTTTGAGTTTTTAAGATAATTAAATGATTTGTTTTATAAAATCAATTTATGAAAGACTATATAAATTTTAAGTATGATCTGAATTAAAAATGCGATTTTAAAATTAAATAAAAATCTTATAAAATAATTACTTAATATAAATAATATAATTTTATCGAATAATTATATATATATATATTATCATGTCAATTTCATAAAAAGAAAAAATAAATTATGCTCCACTTGTATCCCTTAGAACTGTTCAAAAGGAAACTTGCTAGAAATATAATTGGGTAAACCCAAAAAAAAAAAGACTTTGATTTCCGTCTTCCCTTATGGAAGTGAAATTTTTGAACATACTTACGGTTGTATCTGCTAGACCTTGAAAAAAAAAATCCCAACTCACATTTGGAAACAACTTCTAGATCTTTGAACCCTCGAACTAATGCTGATATTTATTTTTTTTTTGCAAATTATTTTTTTGGACTCAAGCTGAAAAAAGTCTATAAGATCAGAAATAATGTTTTAAATGGGAATTCAGAAATCAAATGTGTAATTAATGACACAAGTCTTAGATTGACGGATGACTCGTGCAGTTTAAGGTAATTTACGATGAAGTCTATGATGATATAGAAGAAAGATTTTTAGATGAAGAATCAGTTATTCATCATTCTGGTCACTGGTCTAGATGATAATAATGCCTAATAAGCCAAGGAATCAACAACCAAAGTAAATTACGCAAATATATAAATAGAATAAAACCAATAAATGTAGTTAATTTCTCACCAACTTCGTCAATTCTATTGGTACAAATTTTAGAATTAGACCTTTAATTTTTTTTTATTATTATTTTTTAAAAATATTAGACTAGCTTTTAATTAAGTGATCAAATTAAAGAGAATTGTTAAGAAATTCTGAAACATATAATAACAAAAAGTTAATCTTTATAAAAAATACATACAAATAAACACCATTCAACATAAAAAAATCAATAACTATACAGCTTAATCAATAAAAAATGTAAAATGGTAATTCCAAGTACCAACCATCTAGGTATTTTTTTCTTGTGGCATTGACTTAATTTAATATTTGCAATTTAATTAAATTGTGTTGCACTGTGATCGTGTTTGCTCTTTCCCATCAAAGTAATCTCATATCAATAAAGTAAAATAAATAAGGGATTCGAAGGAACATGTTATTTTTTTAGGATTGACATCAGATGGTTATAAAGAAATTAATAAATTACAGCAATATATAGGAACCTAAACAAGACAAGCTTCTGTTATTATTAAGAATCTTATCTGCATTATTTTTCCTTGCCTAAAAAAAGATGGTTTACAGAAAACACCGGGAAAAATAAATAACAACTTGTATGGAAAATTAATTAGAAATAATATAATAATTTAAGGTCACATATTCCGGCCATCAATTTTTTGTTCTTTGGATCGTGAAAAGAAAATTTATATATCAACCCAAAAATTATTTGGATGGGGTCTATAAGTAGAAAAGAACCGAGAAAAATAAATAATAACGTGCATGGAAAGTTAATTAAAAATCATATAGTTTCAGGTCAATTATTTCGGAACTCAATTTTTTCTTTCTTTGGGAAAAAAGATAATTATATAAAATAAAGCAAGTCTATCAAGTCTTTGTTATCATATATGGTTCAGTTAAATTATAATTAAGATTCCACATGAAACTTTTAAGTATTAGTTCCTTATCCTTATTAAGAATTTGAAGTTACAAGACTAAGAGCTTAATTACCAACAGCGTATAATTAAATTAGACATAAAGGTCCATGTCTAACTTTCCTGCAGGTTCCATTGCATAATTAATTTGTCAATCTCTTCTTAATTTATGTGGCTTAGCATCTTATTTGTTGGCCTAACGTGTTGTCGTTAAAAACTTGTAAATATGTTGCTATCTTTAAGAACTTCTCGTGAACTGTTTTGTTGTTTGTTAGCTTTAAAATGTAGCAAATCTTTAGTATTTTTAATGAAGAATCAAAGGATCGAATTTTACATTAAATCATAATGTATTGAAAGAACTGAATTTCAAAATTGAATTTTCTTGTACTATACAATATGGTAATACTTAATACTTTTTGTTTATTTTTGATGATTCTAATATAACTATAATTGAAATATTTAATAATTTAGTTTAATTACGATTCTAATATAACTAACATTGGAGTTCTTAATATTTCAATTCAATTTCGATTATAATATAACTAACTTTCTTAAATTTTTCATGTCTTATCTTTTTGAAAGATTAACAAATTCACATATCATAACATTTCATGTTATATGTTCCCTTTTTTAAAAAAAAAAAAAAAATTCTGTCCAACCTTGTCATTGATCATTTGAATATTGACGTACTCTGCTAAGTCTTTCCTTCCTCTTCTTGCCAAAGCATCTCAATTCCAGCAAACTTCCACAATGCAATGTTACATTGATAAAAACATTCTGTCTTTCAATTGTATCAGTCAACAAGATGAGCCTTGGAAAATATTATCCTTTTCACATGAGGAATTTCATATAAGAGCACCCACAATTGGTATACTAATTTGGTCCCACTCCCTCTCCCTCCCACCTTAGACCGTACCACCTTATGACATATCTAATAAAAGTCCGTCAAATATTTAGAAAAATAAATTTTATTTTTTAAAAAACTAATAAAATAAATTAATATTTAATCATTAAAAATAAAATAATGGATAATATTGGATCTCAATTTTTAATTAGGTGGTAAGTTGGTATGACACAAGATTGAACATTTAATTTCATTTTTGGCGCTAATTAATATTTAGAATTTTCATAAAGTTAGTTTGTCGAATGAAAATATTTCTTATTTAAATATGCAATTAAATTATTTTTTTTGAGAACCATTGAATAGGACCAATTGGTAAATGGCTATTCTAGTTTAACAAGAAGTCTCGACTTTGATTCTCTATATATACAGCTGATTAAAACTCAATAGAAATAGTTATACCACAGTTTTAATTTTGAAATAATAATTTACACAAAAAAAATTATTCTCAAGAACAGTTATATGATATTTTAAAAAAAATAATATTCCATTTCCAAAAGATGTAAATAATTAATTGCAAAAATTTTGATCAGAAACTAATCAAAATCTTAGTAATTTTTAAAATTTTAGCTCTAAAAGGCCTATATATGATGCTGCAGGAGTTTTAATTTTTAGCACGTTAAAATCACAGAAATTATTTCCTTAAATGTGAGAAGCTTCGCTATATATAAAATTTTTTTTTTACCTTGTGTCAAATAGATTCTTAAAAATTAAATTTATATGAAATCATCTTATCAAGAACTATCAGATAAAAAAAAATCTTATCAAGAACTGAATATATATATATATTTATTATTATTTTTTAACTAGTTCATGATATAATGATAAACTTGAACATTTTTTTTAAATAATCAAAAGCTGATATTTAAATTTAATAAATATTACTAATAATAATTCGTATGATGTTAATGATAAATAGTATACATATAATCAAACGAAATTTTCTGATAAACTTAAAATTCACGAAGCCCAAGTTCTGTTCTTTTTTTGTCTGTGTCTGTGTGTATTGTTGACTTTGTCTGAGTCTATTTTGTGAGAAAAGATCGTGGCAACATGTAAACTCGTTCATTCTTAATTTTCTGCTGGTGGTGGACTTGGTTATGGACTTAAGGTTGGGGAATTCCATTATTATTTATCATTATTATTATTTCGGTTCATTTAGAGGTCTAGTTATTTTTTTAGCTCCAGAAGTGGACGACTTCATACAAATGGTTAATGTCTTTTTTGGCCAATTACAAATGGTTAATGTTTGATTCATACAAATTAAAGATATTTCAATAAATATGTCTTAATTAGTGTATTGATAAATATGGAAATTTTTCTTATATTTTATCATGAAATTTCCACCTACTTTAATTTTTTGGCTTATTTAGTTAGAACTGTTTGTACATAAATTAATTAATTATTTTTTTTTTCTTAAAGGTACACATAAATAATTATAAATATCAATTCACCATTTTTAACAAGTAATAATATCACTTTATTATAAAAATCAAAAAAGAAATTAAGAAAAAAACGTGAGCAGCAGGATTCGACCCTGCCCGATAACCACTCCGGCATGTCCACGATGCGTTCTGAGCTTAGCTAATTTATTTCCTTATAAAATAAATAAAGTGAATGACTGCAGTTAAACCAACGTTTCTTGGGCTTCATGGATGCCATGGCCACCCATTTACGAAAGCAATTAGCAATTTGGAAAAATAACATACAACTTATTTTTTAAAATTTTTATTTTTTTATTCATTATATTTTAATTATTTTATTATAAATATATAATAAATTTATTATAAGCTATATAAAATTTATAAATTCATAATAAATTTATTATAGACTCATTATAAATTTATTATTATAATTTATTATAAACTAATAAAAATCTAATATTTTGATAAATATATTATAAATTATGGTATTTTGATAAATAATTTATAAATATAATAAATTTAAAATTTTTTTAATTTTCTTATATTTTTATAATAATAATAAAAAAAACCTTTAGCGCGCATAGTGCTGTATAACTTTTGAGAGTAAAAAAGTAGAGCTTTGGAAAGCAAAATTAATTTTACATATAAAATAAAGCTTTATAATTTTCATAAATAATTTTATTATTTCTAACTTTGACTCGAAAGTTTATGAGCAAGTCGAATAAAAATAATTAATATAATAAATTTTAAATTACATTTTTTAATATTTCATAAATTATATTGTGCTAAAGAATTGAAATTGAAATTTATAAAATAGCTAATAATAAGCATTGCTGCTATAAAATTATTATTATTAGAAAATATCAAATTTAATAATTTTAATGAATTGACAAATTTCGTAAGCAAGTTTGAGTTCGATGACAAAAATTAAAAATCAATTTAATATGAATTTTAAATTTAATATGAAGTTTGAATTTGGCTCCGTCTCGAATCAATTTTTAAACAAATAAATTTCAGTCACAATAATATTGACTTGGCTCTGCATGCATTGCTTATATATTTTTTAATAAAATTAGTTGAACTTAGAAAAATAATTATTTTAAAAGTTGAATTTTTATCTTTTCCAAAATTATAATTTATAAAAAACAACTAAAAATTTTTTGGAAACAAAAATTTCAGAAGTATATTTTCACTTAATTTCAAATTCACAATTGCTGAAAAACAAATTTAAAACACAAATTTTGAAAGTATGTTTTCAGTTAACTTCAAACTCACAATTGCAAAGAATGATTCATTTTTTATACTTGTTTTAGAAGTTGAAATAAAAAATAAGGGAAGGAAAAAAAAGTAGGATAAGAGCTAATTAATATCTTATTTGGGAGGTCAATAAGTAAAAAAATTTAATGAATTAATTATTATCTCATAAAACTTCACTTTTCTGTCTTTTCCTTTTCAAATAAAAAAATAAGAGATATTATCAAAAATAGCTTTTTATTTTCAATAATAATTTTTTAATGATTAATATTTTTCTTACCCTCTATACATTCAATATAAAATGTGTATTAATTGTGTATTTATTTTCTTTTCATATCTCATTAAACAAAAACTATTTTTTCTCTCATCTAAAGAACTCCCAAAATTAAATTTCAAACATTTGAATTTACAATTTGATATAGGTAGATTTGTTGCAGAACCTTGTCAATTGTGTCTCATTCAAAAGAACTAGCTTTTACCCTTTACGTAACCAAAAATTAAAAATAAAAAAATATTTTTTATTCTAATAATTCAATATCCAACAACCTAGAGATAGTATATTAATATGAATTCATGCTAGATAATTTCATTTAGTGTAAAGTGTTCAATCTTAAGTATTAAAAATGTTGCATAACCAAAGTTTGAATTCAAGATTTCATATTAGATATTGGGTAATTAAAAAAAGTTTGAATTCAAGTTTAAATTGGGTGATTTTTTCTCCATTCTCTTATTTATTTTTTATTATTTAGTTTATTTAGTGTTGCTACTTTACTTGATGGTTGTTGTAATAGCTTGTAGTTATTGTAAACATTAATTTTGATAGTGAAACTTTTTTATTTGGATCAAGAGAGGTTTCATAGTTCTTATCATTCACACTGAAGGAGTTTTTCGAGTAAGAAATTATTGTGTATATGTGTGATTGATTTGTGCGTCTTGGGGTAGATTATGAAATGGTTGTTTGCTGAATTTTACTTAGTCACTCCTCATAGATTCATTCAAGTAGGGAAGAATTTATCTCGGTTCATTCTCATTAAAGTGGTATTAGAGTTAGTTCATTAGTTCATTGATTGTTTGCTTTTTGAATGATGAAAGTGAATGTGAGTAAAATGATTTATTTGGATGGCAAAAATTATCATAAATAGAAAGGAAAAATGAAGGACTTTCTTATTATAAAAAAGTTACATTTACATGTATTTGCTTCTTAAAAATTTGAGTCTAAATCAAATGAATATTGAGAATTTGAGCATTTACAAGTATGTGATTTTATTTCGCAATGGATAGAAAATAATGTGTTGAATCATATTGCTAATGAAACAAATGCGAAAACCTTGTGGGAAAAGCTTAAAACTTTGTATGCTTCGAAGACTGAAAATAATAAATTATTTTTGCTTAAACAATCTATACGCTTGCAATATAGAGAAGACAACTCCATACTTGATTATGTGAATGAATTTTAAGGTATCTTTGATCAATCATCTGACATGGGTGTCAAATTTGATGAAGAGATTATTGGACTTTGGTTGTTGAATACACTTCCTGACTCATGAAAAAACTTCCGTATATCTTTGATTAATTCTACTCCTGAAAGTGGTGTAACCATGTCGTATGTAAAGACTGGTATTTTGAATGAAGAGATTAGAAGAATAAACCAGGAGGCATCTAGTTCACATTCAGAAATTTTAGTTACTTAAAACAGGGGAAGAAGTAAAAGTAGGAATCAATATCATAATAGAGGTAAGAGCAAGAGTAAATCAAAATCAATGTATAAGAACCTTGAATACCATTACTGTGGTAAACCAGAGTATATCAAGAAATATTATTTCAAGTGGAAGAAAGAGAACAAGGTAGACAAAAGGAAGCAAGAAAAGAGAGGCAATGACAATAATACTGATTGTGTTGCCACTACCACTTCAGATGATGATTTAGCTATAGTTTATCAAGAGAATATGGTCAATGTAGCCTATGATAATACTGCTTGGGTTCTTGATAGTGGTGCATGCTTTCATGTTACGTCAAGGAAGGAGTTCTTCACATCTTATACTCCGGGTAATTTTAGAGTTTTGAAGATGGGTAATGATGGAGTATCAAAGGTGATAGGCATTGAAACTGTTTGTTTAGAGCTAAAGAATGTTAGACATGCACCAGATATTAGGTTGCATTTGATCTCTACTAGTAAGCTTGATGATGATGACTATTACAACACTTTTGATGATGGAAAATATAAAATCAGCAAAGGCTCTTTGGTTGTGGGTAGAGGAAAGATGACTTCGAGCTTATATTGGTTGCAAGCTTTAATCTCTACAGATCTTGTTAATGAAATTAAAGGTGATAACTCTTCAGAATTATGGTACAAAAGGCTGAGTCATATTAGTGAGAAGGGATTAGATTGTCTAGATAAAAAGAATTTGCTTTCGGGATCGAATGGTGCAAAGATAGACAGGTGTGTTCATTGCTTGGCTGAAAAATAGAAAAGAGTTTCTTTCAAACATCATTCTCCTTCTAGGAAAAATGATTTGCTTGAGCTGGTACATTCATACGTATGTGGTCCTTTGAAGAAAAAGTCATTTGGTGATGCACTTTACTTTGTAACCTTCATTAATGATCAATCCAGGAGACTTTGAGTTCATACCTTAAAGTCTAAAGATCAAGTTCTTGGTGCATTTAAAAAATTTCAAGCTTCTGCTGAGAGAAACTAGAAAGAAGTTGAAATGTATTCGCACTGATAATGGTGGTGAGTATTGTGGGCCTTTTGATTCATATTGTAGAGAACAAGGTATTAGACATCAGAAGACACCTCCTAAGACTCCTCAGCTGAATGGTTTGGCAGAAAGGATGAACAGAACATTGATGGAGAGAGTTAAATGTGTGCTTTTAGAGGCTAAATTGCCTAACTCTTTTTGGGAGTGAAGCTTTATACACTATTGCACATGTTATCAATCTAACTCTCACTATTGCATTGGGAAATAATGTTCCAAATAGATTCTGGTATGGTACGGATATTTCCTATGATTACCTACGAGTGTTTGGTTGTAAATATTTTGTGCATGCTTCCAAAGATTGAAGGTCCAAGTTAGATGCCAAGACTAGATAGTGTATCTTCATTGGCTATAGGCAAGATAAATTTGGTTACAGATGCTATGATCAAATTCAGAAGAAACTTGTCAGAAGTCGTGATGTAGTATTTATAGAAGATCATACTATTGAAGATATTTACAAGCTGGAGAAATCAAAGCATCAGACTGGTGGTTTGATTGACTTAGACTTATCTCCTACAACTCATAAGTCTGATACTGTTGAGGTTCAGAATCATGGTGTTGAGGTTCATAATAGAAGCTGAATTCATTGCAGCAACTGAAGCATGTAAATAATTACTTTGGATGAAGAAGTTTATGAATGAGCTTGGCTTTATACAGAAGAGATATGTCTTATTTTGTAACAGTCAAAGTGTTATTCATCTTAATAAGAATCCTACTTTTTACGGTAGATCCAAACATATAGATATGAGATATCATTGGATTCGTGATGTTTTAGATTCTAAGCAGCTTGAACTTGAGAAGATATATACTGATTATAATAGTTTTGATATGTGTACAAAGACTTTACCAAGAGGGAAGTTTAAGGCATATTGTAGAGTTATCGGTTTGGCAAACTCTTTCACATAGTTGGGAAGGGAGAAAATTATTAGGTTTATTGAGTTCCCTCCTATGTGAAAAACTTATATTTGAGCCCATATATTAGCCCATTAGGGTCATTAATATTTTTAGTATATAAGTTCACTAATATAACCCTATATTGAAGGTGAGAGTGTCATTTTTGTATCAGCCACCAAAAAAAAAAGAGAGAAAAGGGAGTTAAAAGAAAGAGAGAAAATTTTCTATTGAAAATTTATAACAGGACAGTCTCAGTTTTCCAGCAATCAGACCGTGATCCGTACTCTAATGAGGCTGAAATTTGAACAGCATTTGGAGGACTCATCGTTCTTTATTCTGAATGGTGGATTTCTATTTTGGATGGCTGAATTTCTTGCATTTGTGGCTTGAAGTTTACTGTTTATGTGCAGATTTTCAGCAGCGACTAGTTTGTCTTTCTCTGATGATCGATGGTCATTTGTGGTCGGATTTAGCTGAAATTTGATGAGCATGTTAAAAATATGTGTTTATTTAATCTAAACAGTGGAGATCGGATTTGAATAATCGGAGCTCATCCATTGGCATAAATAGTAGCTATTTTGGATATTTTTTCTCCATTCTCTTGTTTATTTCTTGTTATTTGGTTGATTTGGTGTTGCTACTTTACTTGAGGATTGTTGTAGTAGCTTGTAGTTGCTGTAAATATTAATTTTGATAGTAAAGCTCTTTTACTTGGACTAAAAGAGGTCCCATGATTTTTATGATTCACATTGAAGGAGTTTTTCACGTAAAAAAATCATTATGTCTATGTGTGATTGATTTGTGCATCTTGGGACATATTGTGAAATGGTTATTTGATGAATTTTACTTAGTCACTCCTCATAAATTCATTCAAGTAGGAAAGAATTTATCTCAGTTCCTTCCCATTATATATATTGGCGTCAGTTGAAATTCTTTGCATGTGCATGCAAGTTTATTTAAAGAAAGCATCATCTGTTAATCTATTTATACATATAGCTTTAAAATTAGAAAATATAACATTTTTGAAGATTGTTTGATTAATTAATGGGTAGCATAGCTGAAAAACGGAAGGAATTAAGTGGAGAAAGAAATTGGAAAGATCTATTGGATCCTCTGGATATTAATCTTGGTCGATATATTATTCACTATGGTGAAAGAGATGAAGCCATTGTTGATGCTTTCAATGATCACATGACATCTAAAGGGTATAGACTAAGCCTTTATCCAATGGCAGATTTCTTTTCTAAGGTGGGTTTGGAAATTGGGAATCCATACAAGTATAGAGTGAGTAGGTTTATTTATGCAAGATCAGAAATGAAATTGTTCAATTGGGTTCTTGAAGGTGAATCTTCTTGGATTGCTTATGTAGCTTTTGCTACAGACAGCGGCGGAACCACTACGGGGTCGTGTGGGGTCACACGACCCCCCCTCACCGGCGGCCAGAAGAAGGGAGGCGTGGAGAGGTAAAAACTCAGCCCCCTCTGCTGAGTTTCAAAGGATTTGCAGCGAGGGGTAGACGAACCTACCCCTCGCTGCATATACATATATTTTTTTTTATAAATTAGTCCCTGGCGAAACAGCGTCGTTTCGCCAGGGACTAATTTTTTTTTTTATAAATAAACCCTTGGCGAAACGACGCCGTTTCGCCAGGGGTTTATTTAAAAAAAAATAAACCGGCCCAAGCGAAAGGGCCGGTTCAAAAATAAAAAAAAGGGGCTGCGTTTCTCTTCTCTTCTCCTTCTTCCCTCTCCCCCTTCCCTTCCCAGGTTGAACCAGCCATAGCAGCAGCAGCGGCAACCTAGGCAGAGAAGCCCCACCGGCCACCACCATGAGTGCATGCCGCCGACCCCCCCTCAGTAACATCCTGGTTCCGCCACTGGCTACAGATGAAGGAAAGGCTGCTCTAGGAAGGAGAGAGATTTTGAATTCTTGGAGAGGAACCGTTACTGACCTTGAAATGAAAGAAGACGCTGAAGCTATACCTGTCTCGGCTTCAGATTTATTTGGAGAATCCAATGATTATCCTAGAGTACATGGAGGACTTCACTCTGTCTATACAGCAAAAGATTTCAAATTCCATTTACTCCAAAGGCAGTGCTACAGAGCAGGTAATCAATGTTCAATCATTTCAAAGATTAACTACCACAAATCAGATTCTGAAATTTTGTTTATTTGCAGGTTTTAAAGGAGGTAAGAGAACTGGTGGAAAATTCAAGAACGAGGAAGTCAGTATAACTGTAACAGGGCACAGTATGGGTGCAGCAATTGCAACGTTGAACGCAATGGACATCGTAGCCAGTGAACACAGCAAGCCTACAGGCACTCCAGACATGGCGTTTCCAGTCACAGCCATCCTGTTCGCTAGCCCGCACGTAGGAGACGAAGGCTTCCAAAAGGCATTTGAAGGACTGAAAGATTATTATGATCTTCGTCTCTTAAGGATTGTTAATGCCCATGATATTGTCCCTGAACTTCCTCCAATTTGATATGTCCATGCTGGAGAAGAATTGGAAATTGACACTACAAAATCGCCTTATGTGAAAGAGGGCATAACGATAGCACATAACTTGGAGGTTTACCTTCAAGGAGTTGCTGGAACCCAAGGAAGGGAAAAAGAATTTGATTTGGCTATTGAAAGAGATATTTCAATTGTAAATAAATCATTAGATGGTCTAAAAGATGATCATTGCATTCCAGTTAACTGGTGGATGGAAAAGAACAAAAATATGGTTCAAGAAGATGATGGTTCTTGGAATTGGAGAATTATATGCCATTTCCTCCAGGTACTTTGTAACTCTTGGAAATTAATTTATTAGTTGTAAAGTAAACAAGTGCTCTGTTTCTATTACAGAGTAGTCAGCTCTGGTTTCATATTGCTGTAATTTGTTTGTTGTGGTCCATCTAGCATATATATATATATATATATATATATTCTACAGTTGAATATAGCAAGAGTATATATTATTAAAGGATTTTGCTCATCTGGATTTGGTTCTTGTTAGGAAAATAACTTGCATATATGAATTTCAACCTCAATATTTTAGGTGGAAATTTTGGGCCTTCTCATAAAAAGAAATATTAAATATACATGCACATAATTTTTAAAAAATAAATTTATCCGAAAAGGAGTACCATACAACAGTTTTGGTTTGTTTGGGTATGAAAGTAGCCACATACACCTAATAAGCAAAATAATATTTTAATTAATTTGTAAGTTTGTATATTCTTGTATATAATTTACATGACTTCAAACTATTATATATTTTATATAAATTTATACAATGGAGATATAAATATGAAATAATATTATATAATAAATTTTTATTTTGATTAACTTATATTAACATTATTCTAAAATATAACACTAAATAAATTTTATATTTTTATCCGGTGAAAAGAAATTGGTATTATATATATTTTTTTTATTTTTTTACTATTATCACATTAAGTTAGTTTATACAAGATTTATAAGTGCTCTCTCTCTCTCTCTCTCTCTCTCTCTCTCTCTCTCTCTCTCTCTATATATATATATATATATATATATAGGGCCTACGTTAATAATATTTAAAATTATATAGTTTCATATCTATTTTTAAAAATAAGATAGATATTTATAATTGTTTGAACTACAGAAATACAAAGTTTATGAGCTATACAACGAAATTATAAGAGAGAGTTGTGAAATACTATTTATATTTAAACACTTATTTTTTCCAAACTAAGTTGAGGGTTTATGTTAGGTCGATCAACTATATATAGAAATAATATTTTTTATTAGAGATTTGCAGAAAAGTATATGGAGAGGAAAAAATATTTACATATGATTTTTATTGACATAGAGAAGACTTATGATAGAATCCTTAGAGAAATGTTATGATGGATTCTTAGAACTCAGAAAGGTATCAATTAAGTATATTTAAGTCGTGAAGAAAATAAGTAATAAATCTATTACTAACATGTGTACAAAAGGAGAAGATACTAAATATTTTTCTATTTCTATTGAGCTACACCAAGGTTTAATATTAAGTCTTTATTTTTGTACCTTAGTCTTGGATGGGCTAATAAGGTATATACAAAATAACATCTCATGGTTCATTATATTTACATATGACATTTTGCTAATAGATAAGACCCAAGCAGGAGCAAATACTAAGTTGAAATTGTAAAGAAATACTTTGTAATACAAATATTTTAAGTTAAATAGAATAAGGACTAAGTATATAGTGGATTTAGTAATACAAATGGAGAAATGTGTGAAATTGTTTTAAACAAAGTATCAATGCCTTATAATACTTTTTTTCAAGTATCCTGAGGTTAGATGAAGTGGTGTTTCACATAAATTTATATGACTAAAAAATGTCAATTAAATTAAAAGGTAAGTTCTACCGTATTACAATATGACCTGCTATGATGTACAGTAAAATGTGTTGAGCATTGAAAGGATAATATATGGGCAAGATGTATATTGTTGAAATGAGATAAATGATAAGATAAGTAAGTATATATTAGAATTGATAGAATCCGCAACAAATACATTAAAGATAAAATGATACTAGCTCTTATTGAGGATAATAAAATAAAGAAATATATATTAAAATAGTTTGGCTATGCAAAATCAAGACATAGTGATGTGCTAGTGAAAAAACTAAATATATTAAAATAAATATAATTAGGAGAGGCAGAGTAAGTCTAAACTAACTCATAAAAAGAGTGATTTAAAATGATTTCATCACCTTATATCTCTTCGAGAATCATAATCGCTTTAAGTGAAAAAAAAATTTATATAATGAATCCTAATTAATTTAAAACTAAGGTTTAATTTAATCTGGAACTAATTAGGTGATATGGAATAAAGATCTTTAATTTTCATGGAGCAGTTTGACCGAAAACTGTCATAGTGATAATTTGGTAATTACTGTCAAAAACTGACATTGCAAATTTGGCGTTCTAAGGGGCTTTGCAGTGAGGTCTGTTATTTTTCCGCCAAATTTTATCTTTTAGACATCTGAAAATATATTTTGCTGTTATGATAGCTTATGACAGATTTTTATTTTCTTATTCAGGATTCTTGGATCGATGTATTGTTTGAGCATTTTGTCTATCTTGTTAATTAATATCTTTCTTTATTTTGATAATCTGTTTCATTTTAAAAACTTTTTTTATTTACAATTAAGATTTCTATGACCCTAATATTTTATATTGTAATATCAGAAGAAGTATAAGACATTTTTTGATATTTTAATAACAATTTCAAAAAAAAATTTCTCTCATCTCGTATTTATCTCCCGGATATTCTCAGATTAAATAAAAAAAAATACTATTTTATCATTTATTTACTTACTTCTGCTGCGTCATTAGGTTTGGTTGAATTGAATTAAATTGAAGGAATGCTCTATATAAGAGAAGTGTAACCGAAGTTAAAATCCTGACTCCAACCAAAAGCATATACCAGGCCAAGTTTTAGATGGGGATGGGCGTTACCACACTTTATTTTATATTTGGATATGATCTACATGTATGTGATTATGGGGATGGGCGTTAGCTTTCATTGTATCATACAACAATTTTGGTTTGTTTTAATTAGTGAGTTTGCATATTATTATATATGATTTAGATTATTTGAACTCATATCTATATATTATGTCCTTGTTTTAAAATTTATAATATTTAAATATAATATTAAATAACAAAATAAAATTCTATAATTTTATATAATGGAGATATAAATATGAAATAATATTATTATATAATAAAATTTTATTTTGATTATCTTATACTAATATTATTTTAAAATATAAGACAAAATGAATTTTATATTTTAATCCGGTGAAAAGAAAATTTTTTTTAGCAAGAAATTGGTATTATATTTTAATCCGGTGAAAAGAAATTGGAATTATATTATATTATATTTTTTATTATCACCTAGAATATTCGTCTATATAAGATATTAGTGATATAAGATATTAGTGCTCAAAATTCAATCTGTCTCTATTCTTCATATATCAATACCAACAGGGCTTATTTTTAAGAATAAAAATTAATTGATTTTAACTTTTTATATGCCCCTTGGTTTTTTGCAAAATGTTTTAAAATTGAAATATTGCGAGCCAGTAAATGTGGAATTATTGACTAGACCCTTTGCTAGACCCCCTTACTGAGTAGGACTTGAATAAAATTGAAATTACTTAAATTAATATTACTTTTTTAAAAGCTAACAGACAAATCAATATCAATTGGTTTATTTTTTAAGAATAGTAAAAATTAATTGATTTTGATTTTTATAAAAAGTGGGTCTTGTATATATAGAGACAAGGACTGCATTAATAATATTGCGATACTTGATAAACGACATAACACACAAAACATATATTTATTCGAGAAGCATAGCACTAAGTTCAAATTTTTTATTCGAGAACATATATTTATTACAAATATATAGCATTACTCATGACATCGCTAGATATAGAGCCACCACAGTTATCGTTTTATTGCACTTTTTTTAAAATTATTGCACTCTTCATTTATTACATATCTATATATATATTTTAATTAGCAGGAGCAGGAGGATCTGGAATATAAAATTCTGCCTTGTAAGTTCCATCGTCTCCTAGAACCATACCTTTGCTCTCCTCAGCCCACCAAATAGGTGGTATATTAGTATTATTATCATCGTTTAAAGCATCTATATGTTTGTTTACGGTTGCAATATCAAAGGGAACCTCCAAATTAAATCCTCCTTTACTTCCCTGTGTCCCTGCAACCCCAAGAAGGTAAACCTCCAAGTTATGTGCCAAATCATCTTTTTCTTTGAATCATCTTCTTTTTTAAGATATGATGATTGATCAATAGGATCAATTGGTAAGCTTTCTCCCACATCATGGTACCCTAACTCAATTGGTGGAAGACCAGGAACTTTGTCCTTAACGTTTACAACCCTCAAGACATGAACATCTGTAAGAGCATCATATATATTCTTGAAACCTTAGTCTCCTACCCTGGGACTTGCAAACACAATGGCTGTCACAGGAAAACTCTTGGTCTGATTACCTTCTGGTTTGTTAAAGCCATTAGCAGCTATGTCCATTGCATTCAAGGTCGCAAGTGCCGATCCCATACTGTGACCTATTACTGTTATACTCACATCTTCATCTTTGTATTGATTCACCAATTTCTTCACTGTATTTAGAACCTGCATATATATGACAATTAATGTAAGATTTATGAATACAGCTTCTATTCTATCATTAATTTTTATATGTATTATTTTATGCTACGGCAATATTATGAGATAAACACTGAAGTACCGATATAAATTATATAATAATTAATTATACCTAATCTCTGGCACTAGTATTGTTGTAGAGGGAGTCGGAGTTTTTTGCAGTATAGATGCTGCGGAATCCCTTATGCACCTGAGGATTCTGGTTTTTATAACTTGGAAATATATCTGAAGCTGGGACTAGCCAAGCTTCAAGATCTTCGATCTCTTCAACTTTCAGAAGAGTTCCTCTCCAAGAAATCACAATATCCCTTCTTCCAAGCAGAGCCTTTGCCTCATCTGTGGCCACTGCAACATATGCAGACCAAGAGGACTCTGCAATGGTGCTAAACAGAATCTCTGATCTTGAATAAATGAAATCAGTTACAGTATATCGAAATTCATTGCGAGCTGCTATACCCAACTTGGTGAAGAAATTCTTAGCTGGATAACGGCTAAACCCTCGGCATTCTACTTTTCCCTTGTTGTTGAAGATTTTCTTATCGATGAAGGGATCGCCAATAGCTGAAGCTGTTATTTTGTGGCAATTTTTCAATCCCACGTCGTAAGATGTTGGATGCAGGGGATGATTTTTTTGTCATAAATAATGACCATTATCTCTTAACAAAATCCATTCCAAAATAAGTCTTTTAATTTTTATCTTCTTATTAATAAATTTATTTTGATAGTGTCCAAGAACATAGGTAAAATTAGTTAAATATCATTAAATTTTGGTGTTATCTTTATTTTTATTTAATAGTTATTTTAGGTATAGTTGTGATGGTATTTTATGCTATTAATTATATGTCTAGAAAAATTTTATCTAAAAAAACTTAATATTTAAGCGTGTCCATTGTGATCAATCTCTCTTTCCTTGAAATATTCCTGGTATAATTAATTGGTGCAATTATTCATACACTATACATATTATTAGTAACAAATTAATCTAATTTTCACAATAATTGGTATCAGAGCCAAGGTTTTATGAACATGCTCTGTGGTTACAGCCTAGCCTGATTTTTCACATCAAAAAAGATTTTCTTGGATTATTTATATTCCGCATTTGTTAGCTATTAAATAATTTTTTAAAGCAGAGATGATAGACAACTTAGGCAAATCATCCACTACAAATGAGACATCATCTATTTCGTCAATTTAGTTAATGACTGTTGTATCAAATGCTAAATTTGCAGTGAAAATTTTTTATAGTGCGGGTCATTTTGGCATATGGCAAAATGAGGTTTTAGACGCTCTCTTTCAGCAAGGTTTAAATATTGCCAATGAAGAAGAGAAACCAGAAGATATTGATGAAAAAAATTGAAAAGACATTAATCGTGTGACTTGTGGTACAATTTGATTGTGCCTTTTTAGAGAACAGAAGTATACTTTTTCTAAGAAAGTTTTCGCAAGTAAATTATGAAAGACATTGAAGGAAAATTTTTTGAAGAAAAGCATTCAGAACAAGCTTCATATGAAGAATAGATTATTTTGCTTCACTTATATTCTTGGTACCACTATGACTGAGCACATCACCAATTTTAATTAATTGGTAGCTGATTTGATAAATTTGGATGTGTCTTTCAAAGATAAAGATTTGGCTTTGATGCTGTTGGGTTTCCTTCCAGAGGAGTTTAAGTTTTTTGAAACAACTCTACTCCTTGGGAAGGATAAAGTAACTCTCTCTGAAGTAACTGTTGTATTATACAGTTACAAACTGCGAATGAATGACAAGAAAGATAGTTCAAATGGAGCAGAAGAAATATTAATAGTGAGAGATTGCTCTTAAAATAGGAAGAGAGAAAAGAAGGGGAGATCGAAATACAGACCAACTAAAGATGAATATGCTTCTTACCGAGAGAAAAGACATTGAAAAATAAATTATCCTAAGCTGAGTAATAAAAGCAAATCTGATAAAAGAAAAGTTATCGTGAATTTAAATGTAGCTAAGTGTGATGATGAAAGTTCAGGCTTTTCATTAGCTATTGTGTCATTAACAAGCTCTTCTAGTGTATGACTACTTGATTCTAGTAGTAGTCGTCATATGTGTCCCAATCGGGATTGGTTCTTTGACTTTAGAGAACTAAAAGGTGCAACTATTTACACAGTAAATGACGGTTCATGTATAATAAAAGGAATTGGTTCAATATAATTGAGGAATCATGATGGATCAATCAAGACTTTGACAAATATTTGATATGTACCAAGTTTGAAGAAGAATCTCATCTCTGTAGAAGTCCTAGAATCAAAGAGTTTCATTGTAAATGTAGCAGATGGAGTTATGAAAATCATCTTCGATGCACTGGTGACAATAAAAGGAATAAGGAAGAGTAATAACTTGTATTACTATTATGATAATGCAATTATTGGGACAACAACAGTAGCTTCCAGTAATGATCAAGAGTTGAAAGCAACTAGATTATGGCATATGCGCTTGGGGCATACAGGCGATAAATCCTTAAAAATTTTGTCAGATCAAGAATTACTGAAAGGAGTGCAACACCAGAAGTTAGATTTCTATGAGCATTGTGTCAAAGGCAAGCTTACTAGAGTTAAGTTTAGTACTGCAATCCATAGTACCAAGGGTATTTTAGACTATATTCACTCAGATGTGTGAGGTCCTTTTAAGACAGCTTCAATGAGAGAAAAGTACTACTTTGTAATCTTTATTGATGACTTCTTTCGGAGAGTATGGATGTATACTATGAAAATGAAGGATGAAGTGTTAAGAGTTTTCCTCATATGGAAAAAGATGGTGAAAACTTAGACAGATAGAAAAGTCAAATATCTCTACACAGATAATGGTAGAGAGTATAAAAGTAATCCAATTTTGAAACTCTATCAAGATGAAGGCATTGTCAAACACTTCACAGTTAGAGATACACCACAACATAATTAAGTGGCAGAACGTATGAACCAGGCATTGGTGAAGAAAGTTCGATGTATATTGTATAATACTGGATTAGGCAGACAATTTTAGACTGAAACTGTGACATATGTATGTCATCTCATTAATCACTTACCATCAACTGCTATTGGTGGTAGAATACCTTTGGAGATGTGGTCTAAAAAACTGGTTACTAATTATGATTCCTTACGTGTATTTGGTTCCACTGCATACTACCATGTTAGGGAATCAAAGTTAGATCCAAAGACAAAGAAAGCATTCTTTATGAGGATCACCACTGGTATGAGAGGACTTCTCCTTTGGTGTCCACAAACAAAGAAGATAATCTTTAGCAGAGATGTTACCTTTAATGAGTCTACCATGTTGAAAAAGATAACAAATAAAATTGTTCAGCAGACAGATGATACTCCGCTGTAGGTGGAGTTTGAAAGAAGAATTGTTGATCCAGCAATAAATAAAATAGATGAAGATACTTCTACGGTAGAGGTAGAATCGAATGAAGAAGATGTTTTAACTCAAGAACCTCCACAACAATAAGAATCTATTGGAATAAATAGGCCACGACGAGAAATTCGCAAACCTGTTTGATTTGATGATATGGTGATTTATGCAACTCTAATTATAAATGATAACATTCCTAATATTTATAGTAAAACTGCCTAAAATTTATAAAAGGAGAAATGAAGGAAGGCCAGAACCCAACAACATATGCAAATATATATATATATATATATATATATATAAAACGTGTGTATGTATTGGCCAATCCAAATCTATAAAGAAAAATGTTATTATTTTTATTTATTACTAAAATTAGTTTAACTAATTAAAATTCAAGATGCATAATAACATTAAATTAAATAATATCTAATATAATTATGCAACTCTAATTATAAATGATAACATTCCTAACATTCATAATAACATTTAAGTAAATTAATATTATATTTTTTTCTCTTATATTTCTTATCCACATTCGCTTTTTACATCTTTCTATCTTAACTCTCTTTAAACTTTTTTTTTTCAAAAAGTGATAAATAAACGATTATTGCTTAGATTTTAAAAGTTCAAAGAGAAAGAAAAAATATGATTTTTATATAGAAACGTAATTTTTTTCATTTTTATTTCAGGATACAAGTCATGATGTATAGAACTGAAAAGAGGGATTTTTTAAATTGAAGGAGAGAGAAAGAGAGAAGAAAAATAGAAAAATAATGCCTATAGAAAGCTGAGAGTATATTTGGGATAATTTTTTTTAATCTTTTTTTTAAGAAAAAATAAAAACATATTCGGCAATATTATTGAGTTTTAGATTTTTTTTAATAGATAAAAAACAGTTTTTAATAAATATAAAATACATAAAATATAATTTTAAGGATTTTGATTTTTAGAAGAGATATATATTAGTAAAATTATTTTTTCACTCTCTACTAACTTTTTTTATTTTTTACATTTATTTTTTGCATTTTTTATTTTTTCAAATTCAATTATAAAATGAGTAGTTTATTTTTAAATTTTTTCTTTATTTTTAATATTTTTATTTTATTTGAATAATTGTCTGTAATATATAATTAATATTATGATATATCATTAAAATAAATAATATAATTTTTCTAATAAGTAAACAAAATGTGTGTTTGTGCATAAATTATGGTATAATTTTTTAAAACTATAAAATAAGTTTTTAGAAAATATAAAATAAAATTTTAAAAAATATATATAAAAACTGAAAATAATTTTTTATTTTAAAACATAAAAAACTAAAGAGGAATTTATACTATTTACCCTTCATCTATTTTTTTTTTCAAATATACTACACAAATAATTTTTTTTTACAATTATACTACTTTTATTTTTTTGTTGAGTTTATTTTTTTCGTTTATGCCTTTACTTTGTTAACACTGTTAAAGGCTCCTCATTTTCCTTAACATCTTTAGTCACGTTTTCCTTTTTTTTTCCCTGTTTTTTTTTTCATTTTTTTCTATTTTATTTTTTCTATTTTATCCAAAAATATTTTTTTTATTTCTTATTCTTACAAATGTACAATATATATAACACATCTAAAATACATCAAAACATCTATCATATATCAATACTACATTAATATTACATCAACATTTTTATTTTTTGTTCTTCTAATACTACATCAATATTTTTATTTTATATTTGTCTAACATATATAATATATAATACATCAATAACTTGCTTACGCATAATATAATTTGCAACATAGGTGTTTAATCCTAAACTAAACTGGAAAAAACTGATTACTAAACATAATCTATACCCATATTTATATAGGTGTTTAATCCTAAACTAAACTGGAAAAAAAATAGGAATAGAAAGCAAAACAAATCCTTAACAAACAAGGATTTTAATTCTAATAAAAATTAAATAGGAATAATAAATTTAATAGGAATAGCAAATCCATAACAAACAAGGATTGTTACGTGATTTCTTGTCAAAAAAAACCCTATATCTAGACCTCCTATCTACAGTTCATCAACCACCATCTTCTTCTTCTATTTTTTTTTAACCAGTCTTAAGTTGCAAATGATACAAAAAGGCATGGAAGAAAAGAAAAAAAAGAGTATTATTTATATAAATATTTTTTCAAAGTCAAAACTCTCTAAATCATATTTTATGAATTGTGTATTTAATGTGATAATATTTTTATTTAATCAGAAGAATATAAAATTTAACGATATTACTAAATATATTTTCATTTAAAAAAAACTGAAACTAAAAAATAAAAATTATTTGGAATGGGGCCTGAAATTTCAACAAGTGGGACGTGGGTAGTTTAGGTTTGATTCGGCAGATATGTTTAAATAAGTATGTGCTAGGCTGCTAGCTAGAAGTTGGTAAAAGAAGAAGGAAAACTTCATTTCAATCAAATTTAGAAAAGTATAGCAGAAGAAGATTTTATAATTTTTGTGCTTGCTCCAATGACTAAGAAAAACTTGTGTTGAATTTATCAATTAGGTGATATTATTTTTCACTATTTCTTTTTGTGTATCAAAATTTTCTTTTAAAAGTGTCTTGCAATTAAACATATGTTCTGTCAAATCCTCGATCGTAAGTATATTCTAATTTAACTTATTTAATTTACTTTTTTCATTTTGTATTTTTTTTTTCTGAAGTACAGTATTCAAAAAATTTATTATTTGGAATGAATAGGGCCTTATTTATACAACGAAAGAATTAAATTGAATTTTTTTTTTTTGGCTTTTCAGTATATTTCTTGATTCTGTAATTTGATTTTAAGTCTCTAACTTTCTATATAGGTAGATTCCTTCTTCCTTAACCCGAACAGTGCAAATGAAGTTTCTTTAACTGAGTCAGGGGTGTTATTTAGCTCATCTACCCAATCACTTTCTCATTCATTGAAAATTCTAGAAGAGTTCTCATAGAGAGAGGGAGGGGGTTTGCTGGATCCCGTTCCGGATTCTTAGTATCCTACTGCTGCCATTCCTCGGAGAAAGCCGATTTACCAGAAATTCACTCTTTGAAGAGGGTTTTTGGCTTTTACGCCAACTGTGAATGCCGCATTGACTTTAGCAGAAGCTTTTGAGTTTATGAAGCACCCGTACGGGTGCTTCTTTGGTTAAGTTTCATTTGTTATATTGTTAAAGTTTATGAAGCACCCGTACTTCACCAGCGAAGTGTTAATGTCAATGTCGGATATGGTAGGGATATGAATACCCGTCCAAATATATTTTTTTATTTTTTATTTTTTATTTTTTAAACACTAAAAAATAAGATTGAGACACAGAAATATATACGGACACGATAAAAATATATTTTAAAATATTTTAAGATATTTTATAATATATTTTGATATAAAATTTTATTTATATGATATTTGTAAGTTACAAATTAGATAATTATAATTAATTTTAATTACAAAGTTTATTTTTTATTATAAAAAAATTATTTTTTATTATAATTATATTTATATATAAATAAACTAACATATATTTATTTTAAATATATGTTTATATTTTATTATATTTTTATAACTTAAAACATATACATATATACGAAATCATTTTGAATATATATATATACAAAATTATTTTGAATATATGTTCATCTTTCTTTATATTTTATAATTTAAAACATATATATATATGCATATACGTGTATATATGTATAAATATATTATACTCCTATCGTATTTTTATTTTTTTAAAATTAATATATTAATATATTCGTATTGTATGGTGTACATGTTTTTTATCTGTATCTGTATTTCATATGTTACAGTTTATTTATTAATAATAAATTCTATTTTGTTTTTATTTTTCTCCTAAGGTTTTATTTTGATAAAGAAATATCATTTCACACACATACAATTTATATATATATATATGCATATATATATTCAAGAAAGATTTATTATTAAAAAAATACAACGATACTAATGTTTCCCATTTTTTAAAATAAAATTGAAACATAAATCCTACTAAAACAACATTTTTACAATAAAATAAAACTAATTTTTGGGACAAATATAATTTTTAATTCAATTTATTTAATAAATAATAATGATGATTAATTTAAAGAATAAAAACATTTCATCCATCGTCATATTCTCCTTTCTTTATTACAAGGAGAGCTAAGAGCTCTAACAACTAAACCAGAGTCATACGTCTATAATCATCATATTCTTCTTTTTTTTTTAAGATATAAAGCATAATAACACATGCACGCAGATAACATTGACTGGACATGTAGTACAATAAAATCATATTCTCTTTTTTATTTTGTTTAAAATCATGAAAACGTGGATTTATAAAATGTCATTTATTTTATTGAACACATCATTAATTCAGACTTGCAAAAGAAAATACAGATTAATTTGCGGAACAAATTATTATGATGCGGCACCAAACTAACACATTAATCAGAGAACATCATATATAATTTAATCAAGCAATTATTATCTATGCCCTCAAGCTAATTTATATCATCTATCTTACTCAATACATATTTCATATCAGCTCAATGTATAATAACAGATCTAAGTTATCATTAACTAATTAATTAATTAAAATCTATATATCAGCAACATCCTCTTCATGATCCATTAACTTCCAAGAACCATCTTCTTGCTGAACCATACCCTTATTCTTTTGAATCCGCCATGAAACTGGTACAGCATACTCATCCTTTAAACTATCTGTTGATTTATTAACCAGAGATATATCACGATTAACCTCTAATGTAAACCCTCCTTCAGATCCTTGTGTTCCTGCAACTCCATGTAAGTAACCTTCCAAGTTATGCCAACTTGATATATTTCCAGGACTCTTTAAGTACTTTGATTGTGTAGTATCAATTGTTAATTCTTCTCCAACATCTGCATACCCTATTAATGGATAATTAGGAACAATATCAAGATTATTGCGAATTCTTAATACTCGAAGATCTTTATACCCAGAAAACACTTTCTTGAACCCAGAATCGCCTACTCGAGGGCTTGCAAAGACAATAGCTGTGACAGGGCAAGCTTTGTTTTTCCTGGAATTGGACTTGTTCAATCCATTTGCAACAATATCAACTGCATTTAATGTTGCAAGTGCAGCTCCTAAACTATGGCCACATACTGTAATGCTTATTTCTTCGTTCTTGAATTGCTCCACTAGCCTTCTTACCTCATTAAGAACCTAATATAAACATAAACACTTAGTTAGTTGATCAGAATTTTTTATGAAAAATTCCAGATTCTTAATGTATCATTATCATTATGTAATATGATAATTGAAGATTAATACCTGATCTCTAGCACTGCTCTTATTAAAAGGTGAACGACTATCATCAGAAGTATAGACAGAGAGCCAACCTTGATGGACCTTAGGATCATCACCAGACTCGCCAAATAATTTTGAAGCTGAAACTAATATAAATTCAAAATCATCAACCCATTCTAAAGTCTGAACTGTACCTCTCCAAGCAATCACAATATCTCTTCTTCCTAAAATGGCCTTTCCTTCATCAGTAGCCACTGCAACATACCCCATCCAATTAGACTCCTTACTCCAAGCTTCCCTTGACAAAGACTTAATAATAAATGCTTCAGGAAGCTGAATTACTGATGTTGCATAGAAAAATTTGGTCACAGTATACTTGTACGGGTTTCCTTTATCTAAACCAACCTTGGAGAAAAAATCATTCTTTGCATATAGGCTGCTTCCTGCATATTTTGATGCCTTCTGGGTATTGAAAGCATCGTTGGTAGCCTGAGCCATTTCGCCGTAATGAATTATATATCGTCGGAGATCAATGTCTAGTGGGTCCAATAAATTTTTCCAATTATTTTCACCACTTAAAAGTTTCCATCTTTTTGCTATGGTATCCACCATTTTCTTCTTCTTGACCTTCATCTTGCCGCAACACCTGATGATGGGTTGTTTTTGCATGGATTATTTTGATATGATTATAGATACAGTTAGTATAGCACTGCTTGAGAAATGTTATGATCACTCCTTCAAATTTATAGACAATGTAATTGGATTGACTTTTCTTACCTTATATATACATATATGTAACATTTTGATAATTTAATCTAGAGATTTATTTATTTAATATATGTGTTGTTTTTGTCCAAATAATTAATTAATCTTTTAAAATCTCCAATAAATTGACAAGTGTATTGTTTGATATACTCCACTCAACACTTTTCAGATTTTGGCAAAATGAACACTCCATCCAGTCAATTAAAATGAATATAGCAAAAATACATACATATATATATATATATATATATATGATTAAAATAAGCCAAGAATATAATAAGCTTACTAAAACTTACAAGAATGTTACTAATTAATATTAATTTTTCTATATTTTTATATTAATCTTCATCTGGGTATGTTATCTAAAATTCGTGCGGGCAAGTCCTTTATTTGCATTAAAAAAATTAATTAATCAAACATCCTATACACTATACAATATCATATAAATTTATAATAAGCATTATAAATGATCGTTTGTCAAGATATAGATCTAAAATATTAAAGCTTATACGGATCATTTTATATATGTTTATTTTTCTATATTATAAACATGAGAAGGTCATTCATATTTTTTTTATATGTTTAGTTTTATTTTATTGCAATAAGATCATCATCCAGATCAAAGATGGATATTAGTTTTATTAGGAAGATTATTAATTTGTTTTTTTTATAAATATTTTAACTTTAAAAGAAAGTATCATCCCCGAAGCTTAAGCAGTTGGTGTGTGACTATAATTTTAATTTTTACCATTTGACAAAGAAATAAAATTGAATTGAAATAGCCTTCCTTCCTTCCTTCAAGTCAAGTGTACAGGTGCTATGCTTCTTTCATGTCTAAAATTCCTAGCTTAAAAGTTGTTTTGCTATTTTCAGAGTAGTTTCCATATATATAAATAAAATTAAAATTTTCTTTTTGGCTGTTAACACATGAAAGTAATAATTAAAGAGAAGACTTTGCTTTAAAGTTATATAATTAAAGAAGAAATATAAAGATCGAAAGTGGTTGAAGATGCTTTGAAATTTAAGAAGGCAAGTCTTGTAAAATTTGATACCTTGCCTATGCTTTCAATTTGGATATTATATTGATTTCTAAGAATTAGCCAAACCTCAACAATTATATTTGGATTGTTGGCCTCGTCAACATATATATTCCTTACCCTCTATCCTTAACTTTCTTTAGAAAAAAATTTTAAAACAAAAAATAGAAAATCCATGCTTTCGTTGGAGAGTCCTTTTTATTATTTATAATAAATCAAATTTTGTTTAAAAAAAATAAAAATTTTCTACTCTCTTTATTCAAGTTCCATTCTCAAAGACAAGAAGATCTAATTATTAAAATTTGAAATCATGTAATATAAATTAATTTATCCTTCAAGAATGTTGAAGATTTAAAAAAATGAAATGAAATGTAGCTGAAAAAAATGCTCATGTTATTAATTTTTTATAAGAAATATAAAAATGAAGCTTAAGAGTATTTATCTTAGTTTCAGTCAACGACGATGGTGGAATATATAATAGCTAGAATTAAATAACATTAATATAAATAAATTTCGATGAAGATTACACAAAGAGGGGCAGCCTTCTCAGACTTGTTTTCAAATCCACTTAAATTGGGCTTTGAGTCCAATTGAAATTTCAAAATCCAACATTAGCACACTAGCTAACTTAAATGTTATACAGGCCTTTGACAAAAATTTAAAAAAATTGAAAATAATTTAAATTTACTGTATTTATAAATATTTATTAAAATATTAAAATTTATAAAATATTTATCAAAATATTAAATTTTTATTAATTTATAATGAGTTTATGATAAGTTTATTATAAATTTAAAAATTTTATATAATTTATTTTAAATTTATAATAAAATAACTAAAATATTTTTAATAAAAAATATAATAGAGATTGCCATATTTCAAAAAGTATAAATCGAAGAAACAATCTTGGGCTAGGACCTTAAACCGTGTCACGCGTGTGTGTGTGTAAAGATTGATATAAAGTATGCCGTATGAATGTATGCTATAAATTCTCATTAATTATTAATAATTTATAAGATTTGAGAAACACCGTGAAAAAGTTTTTAAAAATCAATAAAATCACATTCTGATTGTCTTATTGGACCTCCAATTTTTTTAAAAAAAGTAGTGATGTTTCATAATGATATTTTAACTTATGGAAAATAAAATGACTTTAAAAAATAAATATTAGAATTCAAATTACACCAATTTTATATCCCTCTCTCTATAGATAAAAGAATAAAAACTTTAGTTCAAATAAAGATTTTGTACAACCCATAAGTGAATGATCTGTCCTCTGTAAAGAAAATGATGAGAATAATTATAAAATATTCAAAAAAAATTAAGGATTAAATAGGCTGTTGTAAAAAATTTCAAATGCCACAATTTTTTTACAATATATTGAATATCAAAATATGCATTCGACCATTAGATCTTTAATTTTAAAAAAAGAAATGGATGAGGTTATCAATGGAGACTTTGTAATGGCAAATTCCCCATAGGTGCCATTAAGCTTATGAAGCAGTGAGCATAGAATATTCTACGGTATTAGTGGGAAACTTGAATCCGACCATAATTAATCGAATAGATTGAATTCGGTTGATGGTAATCACTCTTGCAAACTTCCCTCCTTTTCAATAATTGATTTTGAATAATAAATTTTTAATTTAACTAGACTAATAATAGTCAATTTAATAAACTCTTAAAATTAAGCTGATCAAATTGATTGATGCACTTCTTCCTAATGAGTAAGAACAGCTTCAAATACTTATTTCATTCCTAAATAGACTCCTCCTAGAGTAGAGTGAATAAAGTTCAAGTCAAACGCATTTTATGATCAAAACTCATAATGAACAGGAGCAACTATGGTTATTAGATTTTAGAATGGTAATTTCATAGACGGAATGGCTTGCATTACCAGTTCTTCCTCCCTCGTAAGGAATGAAGCTCATATCCTCCTACTAACAGTTGAATGGGTGAGAAAATTTAATTTTAGTAGATGTATTTTTGAATCTAATTGGTTCATTCTCATACAGGCTATTAATTCTTCTGAATCTTGCCCTATAGAGATTGAAGGATATGCTCATCGCATCAAAAGCTTAAAGGGTTACTTTGTATAATGTTCTTTTGTTTTTGTTAGAAGAGCTTGTAATCTTAATGGGCTTGCATATGCAGTGTCACATAAGCAGCTTAGGCCTGATTGGAGAACTAATCACCCTCACCATTTGCATGTACTGTTGACAAACTATATTTCTTAATATTATTCCCATCTTCTTTGTTCAAACTACCCCAAATTACCCAAATTAGCATAAGCTTGGGACCATTTTTGACAGCTGCCATAATGCATCATTTGCCTAGGCAAGCAGAGACAACTTACAAATATATCATTGTCTTGTAACTAAAAAAGTGTTATGAGACAGTAAGAAAGCCACCATGCACCCTTTCAATTTCAATATTGATCCCACTTTCTCACTTCCCCTTCCCTATACTCCACCCTAATGTTATATGTTATATTCTTAGATGACTTATATTTAATTTTCAGAAAAATTTCGTTACATGTTAGGTATTTTCTTCATCCCAATCAATTCATACTCAGTTATTAGATAATCATTAAATTTTTTAAATATTATATAAAATTATTTTAAAAGAATTAAAATATTTTTTATTAACATATTAATATTAAAATTATTATATTCTCACTTTATTAATTAACTTATTAATAATAAGAATATAGTTAAAAAAATTAATTATTTTTTTAATTATATAAAGTGATAATTTTGGTGAAATTTTTTTTAATAAAAGTAAAAAAATTCACCAAAACAAAAGGAGTATAGACAAATTTTAGTGTTGGGATCTCCTATGTGTAATTTATATTTAATATATAGATTATTTAGACTCATAATATGCAAAAAAAAAAAAATTAAAAGCAAATCTAAATTAAATACAGTGCGAATGTGTTTTTTACTATCGTAGACAGAGAAGATTTGATATCTAATACTTCTTAATTAATTACTGCTTAATAATTTGATGGTCTGCTTAATAATTTGATGGTCGTTAGCCAATTAATTTTTAATTTAAAAATTAAAAAACAAAGTTACTGACAACCAGACACCATGTTTACATACATTCCTGTTCAAAAAATAGTAACAAAAGCAATAATACAAGTTGTACAAATTCAAAACTTTGTCATTTTTGGCCATTCTTCTCTTCTTCTTTTTTATCTGACAGTGCAAACAATGCAAAACTTACTAGCCAGTAGCCACAAAAGATAAACAATTTATGAAAAACAAAGTTATACCAATAAATTTAAAAATATTTTTTTCTTTAAAAGCTATTATATATAATATAAATACTAATTACAAGTTTTTTTAATTTTAAATTAATAATTAATTTATATACTCCTTAAACAGTAAAGTTGGATTTCTACCTCATTATAATGTATTGAATGAAAAAATATATATATATTATAAATAAATAAAAATTATAATTTATACAGTAAGAAATATATATATATATGTATATTTTTCTCGAAGTGTAATTGTCCTTCTTCGAAAAGTGGCAGACCTTGAAATGCACAACTGCATTGGAGTAAGTTTCGCTCTTTTTATTTTTAATGTAAAAATATATACAGATGTCGCTGGCTTAGGTGGTGAAAACTACATATATATATATATATAGGTGAGGGTCAGGATCAGGGCTCAGGCGCATCCGTATACTGAAAAGAGACAAAGCTTATTAAGATTCGGGAAAAAGTTCCATTGGCCCTTCCTGCCTAATGTCTTTTTTTGGCTTTCCCTAATCTAATCCTATGTTTTTTCAGTTCATCCTTTGCCTTAATTAAATCATCATCATTAATGTATAATTTTTCCCATTTTCTTTAATGGGATTCCAATTATGTGACAGAATCTAAATTTGATACATTATTTTAATGTTGCGAAGTCAACAACAAAAATTGTTCGTTGAGAAAATTTAATAAAATAATTTTAGAGGAAATTTTAAAAAAAGTAATAAAATTTGGGAGAAATATTTTTTTAATTTTACTAAAAGTTTCTCACTTTTTATTATCCACCTAATAACAACTCCATTTGTCTAAAACACTTCATCATATCAATTATCAAATGAAAAAAACAAAAGCTTTAAATATATATCATCTTGAATAACAAACTTTACTGCTGTTACAAGTAACACGTTAAAATTCTCATTTTTGTATGATTTAATTTATTTTTGAATTAATTTAATAAATAAATGTAATGAAATAATTATAATTTAATCATTGTACGTCCTCGTTAAAAGCCTTTTTAATACGTTTAATTGTAACAAAAATTGAAATTAAAATTTCACAATAGCACTATAGAATAACTTAAAATAATGGTATATATATTGTCTTCAAAATTAGTGCAACGAAGTAGAGTTTTGATAGATACAATTGGATGGACAAGCAAAACAAAAGGTCACAATCTTACCATGTGTCAACAGCCATTACTCTCTCTCTCTCTGAAAGACTTGAAATAAGAAAGGGAATAATAGAAGAATAGCGGTAAGTATATTAAGTAGTGCTTCGTTGGCTTGGCCATTATACCCATGTTGCTTCATGAAACGTTATTTGAATATTTATTTTATATCCGATGATTTTAAGGACCACTGCTTCTTATTTAATTCCTCATTTATTCACACCTCTTCTTACTTACCTTTCATCCATTCCATGCCTTCTTTCTTTTACACTTATATATATACATATATTAGATTTTATATAATTTCTCTCGTCTCACCTCTTTATTAATTAATTATATTAGCTCATGCAATTTTAAACCAATACTAATTAACTCACCTTACTGCTATATTAATTAGTAACTTTACATATTTGATATGAAAATTAATTGATTTTCCTGATTAGCAAATGTTGAATATTAATTTGGGAAGGATTTAATGCAGAAATTTAAATTGTTGGCTGCTTTGGTAATCACCATACTATCATGAGTCCATGACTTATATATATATAGATTTCTTTGCCATCTTTCATGCAACGGACAACAATACTTGAATTTGAAAACTTTCACATTTATAAACAGATCAATGAATAGAAAATTGGATTAAAAATGAGGACACAAAGTAACTTAGAGCGAAAAAGACTTGAGAAATAATTTGTTGCCCTTTTCTTCACAACTTTAAATTATTAAGAGGCTATCACCATGAAATTCATGGTGATATATAGCTGTTAATTGTTGATGGATGGGTCATCGTTAGGCGTTAGCTGCTCGCAGCAACTTGCACTGAAAATGATATAAGAATTAAGTAATTCTAGCTTCTCAATCTTGCCAAAGACAAATTTATACAACTACCATTACTATTCCTGCAATTAATATACGGTTGAAACCAGCCAATAATCATCATGCCTATTCGCTCTTCTTTTGCGTCTTTAATTAAATTAATATTATTGCAATTTATTTTTTTTAATTAAACAAACATGTGTAAAACCACCGAGTTTATAGCTTAAACAGGTATTTCAAGTTTGATTGCCCAGATATATAAAATTTTATTAAAAAAATTTTACTATTTTTATGATCCTATCTAACTGAAATTTTAAAAAATAATTTATACTAAAAAAATATATGTGAAATTATTTATTCTTTAACTAATAATAAAATAATTAAGTATATTACACCGAATCACAATTTAATGATATATGTATTACAACTTCAAAGTTCAATTTCCTCTTTCCATATTTACAAAAAAAAGTGATTACGTATTTCTAACATAGACATATTTCTAATATTAAAAAAAAGTATATTTGAGCGTTTGTAGAAGTACCCAAATATATATATATATATACAAAATTCTAAATTTAATTTAGAAACTAAAATATCAATCTTTAAAATAATAAGAACCAATACATGATTATAATGATTATAATATTTTAGAAATATTATAATACTTTATATATGATAGTAAAATATATAATACCGTTATAATATTATAGCACATAGTATAATATTAATATTTTTTAAAATATTAAATTAAATTAATATTTATTAGAATAGATAATTAATTAATTATAATAGATATTTATTTAAAAAATTTAAATAAAGTTAAAATATCTTATTTAATATTGAAAATAATTAGCTATCATCTAATAATATAATTTAAAATTTTAAATAATTAATATATTTTTTATTTAATTTTATTTAATAATTAATTGTTTATCTAATAATATAAATTAATTTTTAAAATATTAAATTTATTATTATTTAGAGAATTTAAATATAATAATGATACCATATTAATAATAATTAATTATTATATATTATATAAAAAATAGTTTAAATATTGATAATAATATAAATTATGAAGATTATCAATTATTTTTATTTTTTATTTAAAATTATTATAAAATTTTAAAACTGTTAGATGTATATGCATTAACTAAAAGCAGATGAGGCGGGTACTACTGTAGTAATTTAAAAAAAATTGTTAACACGCGGTCAAAGGCCTCGGTTGACTGATATTGGCCTTTTCGAGTGCTGATGACCAGGTCAAATATAGTCAATTTATCGAGGAACTCCCGAGAAATTGGCGATTTTAGAAGTTAACGAGATAATTAAGGCGGCCGTTAGGAAGGGCTTTCAAGTTTCCAAATTTCCCACCGTGGGCAGATTGATTTCAACACACTCATGTTATAGGAATAATTATATGCTACAACCGTTGTAGCAATAAATGGCTACAACGGACCAATAGAATTCTTACACGTTGATTAAATGTCTACAGCGGACCAATGAAATTAATCATTTAATCAACGTGTAAGAATCTCATTGGTCCGTTGTAGGCATTTATTGCTACAACGGTGGTAGCATATAATTATTCATGTTATAGGGATCACCTGGCCCCAAAAACAGTTAAACTATGCCAATTTATATTTTATTGGAGAGGGAATATGATTTGGTACTTGAGATCCAAAAAGTTAGTATTTTTATAAAATGACTTATTATAAGGATCATACATCGTTATTCATATATTTTCTATATAACTTCTCATATATATATTTTTTTAAGAAAATGATAAATCAATCATTGTTACATTAAGATAGGATAAATTGTCTGATCTTTATGTTAATTAGGGTGCGACCTTTATATAAGGTACCGATATAGTAGAATTGAAACTCTTATACCTTATTCACTTTATATATCTTGTCTAAACACTTAGTAAACCATTAAGAAGAAAACTCTTGTATATAATCCAAACTCATTTTCTTGTTGAAGCATAATACAATACACTCATTCTCACATTTCATTGTTTGTATATTTCCTTGGCAACTTCTCACTTTTTTTTTAATATCATTTCCATTGAGAACCATTTAAGCTATTAATTAATTTAGATATTAGAGAGAGCATGTTAAGTTCAAACTTGACACTTTGACAATAGTTTATATTACAAGTCCAAGGATTATCTTAATTTTTAGCCCTCCGATAAGAGACTCACCATTTTTTTTTCACCATCTTGCTTTTTAAAAATCCATTCAAGTCATCGACTTAAATGTCATAGAGATTTCAAATTCAAACTTGTCACTTCGATATTAGTTGCTCATCTTATAAGTAAATTCAAAAGATTATCATAAACTTAAGTCCAGAGTCTTCACAAAAAATTAAAAAAAAAAGACTATCATTTATGTTTAGAAACATTTACTCTAAGAGCATATGTTAGAAAAAATCCAAATTTATAAATCATCTATGATTAGAAACGTTTACTCTAAATTAATCACACTAATCATAAATACTAGTAAAACAAAAATAGTTAAAACTAATAATATCACACTAGTAATTAGATTTATCCATAATAAAATTCACATGTTAGAAAAATCCAAATTTATAAATCATCTACGATTAGAAGCATTTACTCTAAATTAATCACACGAATTATAAACTCTAGTAAAACAAAATAGTCAAAATTAATAATATCACACTAGGATTGAATTTATTCGTAATAAAATTTAGATATTATATTTTCCAATGTGGCCTTATTGAGGTTTAAAAAAGCAGGTTTTTTGTGCACATATAGCGACAAGCTAATTGGGTGAAAAATTCATAAGTTATTTGCATAAGTTTTAAAAATTATATATAAATCTAATACTTAATTTATGAACGATAAGATTTAATTATTATTAATGTTAAATTAAGAAAGTTCACTATTACTACTAATCTTTCTCGTTTATTTTGTGAAATAATTTTCAATTTGGATAATTTTTATTTGGCTAAAATATAGCAAGATGGAGATAATTATTTTTATTTTTTTAATTAATAGGCCCAATAATTAGTAATATTTTATCTTTTTAATTTTAAAATAAAATTACTCTTTAATAAATGCCTTAATATATATTTATATTATAGTCAGATAGCTTTTTTTTATTTTCAAATTTGATCCGAGTAAAAGATGACCGTTCCTCGACTTCCGTGCCAAACCTTTCTGCTTAGTTTAGTTCACATGACACTCTTTTTTTTTTGAACTTACATCCCTTTCGTACATTCTCAAACAAAAATGAAAATTTTCTTTTTCTCTCTCACAAACTCTAATTTCAGACACCACAGAGACAGCGACATTTTTGTATATGCTTCACTCTTCAATATCAAAAACAAGACGACCTTCAAAAAAATATACCCACAAACACTGACAGAGAGCTTATAATAATGGTGGCTGGAAAAGTGAGGGCAGCGATGGGTTTGCAAAAGTCACCGGCGAATTCCAAAACTGAAACGCCGCCAAAGCCGCCGCTTCCTTCTCCCAGTTCTGGGAAAGTTTCTTCTCAGAAAGCTGTATTCTCTCGCTCTTTTGGCGTTTATTTCCCACGGTCCTCTGCTCAAGTCCAGCCTCGTCCTCCTGATGTTACAGAGCTTCTACGGCTTGTTGAGGAGCTTCGTGATAGAGAATCTAGGCTTAAAACGGAGCTTCTGGAATTCAAACTTATGAAAGAGAGTGTAGCTATAGTTCCTGTTCTGGAGAATGAGGTTTCAAGCAAAAATGCTGAGCTTGAAAAGGCAGTGAAAAGAATACAGTTTTTGGAGAGTGAAAATGAGAGACTGAGAACTGAGCTGAGTGAAGCTCGGGCGAGGTTTGAAGAAGAGAGACAAGAAAATGAGAAGAAAGTTAAGGCTTTGGAGACTGAGATTGTGGAGTCGAAGAAAACGGTGTCGGATAGAGAAAACGAAGAGCTTTCATCTTCTCAGAGGTTTCAAGGGCTGATGGACTTCTCAACGAAATCGAATCTGATCATGAATTTGAAAAAGGGAGTGAAATGTGCAGACATTGTAAGTTCCTTTCACGAGAGTCAAAATCTTAAGTTTGAAAATTCAGATTTGAAGAGAGAAGTGTCGGAAATCGAGAGACCTAGACACTCTAGGTGCAACTCCGAAGAACTCACTGAGTCGACTCTGTCTAACCTGAGATCTCGCGTTCCTAGGGTTCCTAAACCGCCGCCAAGACGATCATCATCAACTAACTCAGTATCCTCCTCAACATCTAGCAGCTCTGATCAATCCGTTTCAGCATCACCGGCGCCTCCGCCTCCTCCTCCTCCTCCACCCCGTAAACCTGCAGCGGCAAAGCCGGTTGCCCCTCCTTCGCCTCCACCGCCACCTAAGGGCATGAGAATGGGATCTGCGAAAGTCCGGAGAGTGCCCGAGGTGGTGGAGTTCTATCACTCTTTAATGCGGAGAGATTCCCGGAAGGAGTCTGGTGCCGGAGCGCCGGATGCGTTACTGGCGTCTGCCAATGCTCGTGACATGATAGGAGAAATCGAGAACAGGTCGGCGCATTTGCTGGCGGTAAGTTCAGATTGCCGGTTAGGTGTTTAAGGTTAGCGATATTTACGGAATTTGCCATTGGGTTTGTTCCTCGGTGACAACTGACAGGTCTTAAGTGCTTTTACTGCTGCCCTACTTTCTTTAGTTCTGGATTTTATTGTTTCTTGTGAGATAAGACATTATTTAGATTCGAAGCTAAGTGTTTCAAATTGAAAAGGCAAAAGCAAAGACTTTAAATTTGGGTGGCAAATTTGACAATTTACACCGATTTGATTTTTGAATAGTATTTTTTAGTTCATGGCTCGAGGTCATTTAATTTAAAAAATTAATTGAACTAGCTAATTATGAATTCTATGTTTATAATTTTACAGATTAAAACAGATGTAGAAACACAGGGAGATTTTATTGGATTTTTGATCAAAGAAGTTGAGAATGCTGCATTTACTGATATTGAAGATGTGGTGCCTTTTGTTAAATGGCTTGACGACGAGCTATCTTATCTGGTAACAGTCTTATGTATATTTTCTGCAAAATAACTGTGTTTCACTGTGATTTAGAGGTATGGTTAAGTATCTATTACTGATAATATAATGTGTAGGTGGATGAAAGAGCTGTGCTTAAGCACTTTGACTGGCCAGAGCAGAAAGCAGATGCATTGCGTGAAGCTGCTTTTGGTTATGGTGATCTCAAGAAGTTAGAATCCGAGGCCTCATTATTTCGGGATGATCCTCGCCAACCATGCAGTCATGCCCTCAAAAAAATGCAGGCTTTGCTTGAAAAGTAAATACATTTTTAGCAACCCAATTTGTGCTATTTGGCTTCGATAGTGCAGCCATTATATATAGTTTCATTAGTTCTAACTTGTGTGTGATTCATTGCAGATTAGAGCACGGTGTCTACAATCTGTCAAGAATGAGAGAATCTGCGACAAATAGATACAAGGGGTTTCAAATTCCAATGGATTGGATGCTTGAAACAGGAATTGTAATCCAGGTAATTTAAACTCATTCCCACCTTTGTTTTCTTCACATAAAACATATGCAAGCTTGCTAGCTAGCTCTTCACGGAATTGGCCTCTCCAAGCTCTTCACGGAATTGGACAGTTATTGTTTTCTCTAGACATTTCATGTGAAGTATAAGTACAATAATACCCATTTCTAGCACATCCCAATTTTTGATAATCTAGATAATGGACTTTTTAAGAATCAATATTAATGAATCAATATTGTGCCAACTAAACGTACTTTTGACACAATCCACTATGTATTACTATAGGAAGAATAGTGGTTACTAAATGACAAAAGGAAGGTTAGATATTGCCTTATTTTATCTGCCCAAGCCTGCATGCTCACATGTGAATTCCCAGATCTGTGAAATGTTTTTGCTTGTCTGCTTTCTTTTTAAACTTTGGATTTATTTAATAAAGATTCTCCATCTTGACCTTATAGGCAGGCCTCAATTTTTTTTCTATTTTCTTCTTGGAATGCTGCTAAAACCCCAAGTAATTTTACGAGATCTGAATGCGGAATTAAAATTTGTAATCAATAATAAAATAAAGATCAAAATAAGGATAGGATGATAATCAAATCTTCCCGTTTTGACTGGTTGAGGCAACCTACTCGACTTACTTATGCAGCTATTTCATATATATTCTAATATGTGCCCTTGGGGAATGGCAAATCTCATTGGATTTAGAGAGTAGGGATATAAAATACTTTTCAAATTGTTGCCTGAGCCTGTTGGTGTTTAGAAAATAGATAAAGAGATCTGTAAAAATTAATTATTAAACTGTTGATGAGGTCGATTAAAAGAAGGGGTGATTGGAATTCTAGCTTTAGACCTGATGGAGAAGACTTTGATAACATGTTAAAAAAACGCTCAACAAGTGTAGAAGCTCAGGCTTAGTTCATATTTCTAACATATCAGATCTATTTGTACCTGATTAATTGCTGTGCTTTGACTTTTTAATTATAGAGGAAATGGCGGATGCTAGCGATATTCCTAGATTCAATAAATTGTAATGGAGTTGATTTGCTGTAACTTAGTTGGGTGCAAGCTAATTATTAGTTCATGTTATTGCAGATCAAGTTGGCTTCTGTAAAACTGGCAATGAAGTATATGAAGAGAGTATCTGCAGAGCTTGAAGCTGTTGGTGGTGGTCCTGAAGAAGAAGAGCTGATAGTTCAAGGCGTTAGATTTGCATTCCGGGTACATCAGGTGAAAACTCTTTTTACTTCATTTATTGGAATAGGTGTCGTTTATTGCTTTTTTGGCAATGGCAAATTGATAACTAGTGGTCAATGTATTTATTCTGGTTCTAGTTTGCTGGAGGGTTTGATGTGGAAACAATGAGGGCATTTCAAGAGCTAAGAGATAAAGCTAGATCATGTCATGTACAATGCCAAAACCAGCAGCATCAGAAATTAGCAGGCAGGTCCACTACACCTTGCTAATATAATCTGTAGCGAACTCAGCTTCAGAAATTGCTGCCAGCTTCTTTTTTGTTGTAAAGATAGAACACGTTTGTTAACACAATGGCTGCGGTCATATTGGAATGAAAGATTTATTATTCATTAGTCCATTCTTTTCTTTTTAACAGTAATTCTCTGCTGTGCTGTTGATCTAATATTAGGTTTGGTTGATGAAATTATTATTTCACTCCAATGATTTTCTATCTGACCATTAAATTTGGGCCTGCTGACCTTATTTATAATTAATTTATTTTTAATACTAAATCCTAAAATTTCTTCTATTATTAGATTTTTATGGTGTTTCCAATTCAATTTATTTTTTAAAATTTATTATTTGATTCTGTAGGTATAAATAATTTACTTTCTATTCTATCTATTAAAGTTAATTCCATTTCTAAAAAAAATGATTTTCTCTTTTTCATTAATCTTTAATTTTGACTAAGTTATTTATTTTTACTGCAATTGAAAAGATTTATTTAGTAAAAATGGAGAATTAATTTTATACAGATTTAATTTAATTAAATTGATTTGTCCTGATCAATTTATTTTTATACACGGAGAAAATGATCCAATTAATTTTATTCAAAAACTGTAATATTGGTGGCTAATTTTAAATAACTAAAATATAAATTAAAATAACTTTATTATTCATTTGAAATACAAATATTTATTTTTTTAAACTAATTAATCAGTAATTTTATATTTTCATTTAAAGTTAAATTCAATTTCATTTCAATGATGGAAATTGCAGTTTGTTTATCATCATCATCATTCATTATTATTATTTTGTCTATGCTACGAAAAAAAAAAAAAAAAAAAACCAAGGTAAGGCTTTGTTTGAGAGTACTTTCATTGTGATTTTGTACGGGTTAATATGAATCAAGCCATGTTTGAGAGAGTTTTTAATATAGTTTGGTGGTTTGTCACAGTTTAACCATGGTTTAATAACGACAATTTTGAGATTTTTTTAAAAATCATAAATTTAGCGTATTATGATGGTTTGATTTTCTTAATATCAAAATTACCCTCAATCAAATTTAAAAAACTTCAATCATATTCTATTATAATTTATATTAGTATTTTCATTAAAATAAATTTAAAAATAAAAATATTATAAAAAATCTCTACTTTTTTTATTTTTTTTAAAATTAATTTTTTAACTTTTAATTATAAAAATATTTACTGTTAATTTTTTTTATTTTGGATGATGTTATGAATAATATTTATGTTATTAAATAATATTTTATGATTTTAATAGATTAATTATATTATTATTTTGTAAATTATTAATTTAATTAATATTTCTTATTTTTTATTGATATAATACTTAAATTTATTATAAAATTTAATTAATTTTATTTTTTGAATAAAATGTGTATTTATGAAAAAATTTAATAGTTTTAGATGGGATTAATTAATTTTATTATTATAACTTAAATAAATTTATTTTAATATAAATTATATAAAATATTAAACTAAAGAATATTTTAGTTATTTTATTTATTTAATACAAATTAAAGAATCAAATAACTTAATAATATTATACCATCTTTTCAAACATAATATACTACTAATATCATACCATAATATACCATACTATATTAAACTTTGGCTAAATAATTATAAAATTTTTGAGGTTTTATATATTATACTAGTCAGTCTCTGTATTTTCAATATTTAATTTTTTGTATCCTCTTGTTTTTAAAAATTAAACTGTTTAGTTATTCTGTTAATATTTGTCAATTATTTTGATATTATAAAATAATTTATTTATTCTTCCTTTATATATATATTTTTATTATTTATTAAGTCATGTTTATTTTTAATTTTATTTATATTTTTTACATATAATTTATTTAATTTTATAAATATTATTAAAAAATAATTTTAAATAGATAATTTATATATATTATTTATTTACTAAAAAATAATTTTAAATAATATAAATAATATTTTTTTATTATTTTACAGACGATCTATATATAAAATAAAATTAAAAATAAAATAAACTTAATAAATAACAAAGATAAATATATAAAAAGGAAGGACAAATAAATTATTTTATAATATTAAAATAGTTGGCTAATAATTTTAAGATAAAAATATTAATAATAAAATTAAATAGTTTAATTTTTAAAAATATAAAAATTAAATATTAAAAATATAAAAATTAACTAATATAATATATAAAATTATAAAAATTTCGTAATTATTTAGCCTTAAGAAAATCGAGGAGCTAACTGGAATCTACTTGTGCGAAGTAATTTCGGAGGGGGGAAAATTATTAAGAGATGAGGGGTTGCTCAATCCTAAAATCGCCACTTCCCTCTTACTTCACTGAGTATCGGTCTCTCAATCTCCGCTCTTCTAATCTTTACCCATTCATTTCACCAAAATCTAACCCATCCTCTCTCCAACTTCCTCAATTTTCACGCCTGTATAGGGCCGCAACAACACCCATGGAAGCTACTTCAGTCGATAGCACTGGCAGTTCCAAACCTTCCATGAAGCTCTTGTTTGTGGAGACGGGTGTTGGCTATGATCAACATGGGTCTGTTTTAAAGATACCATCAAAGATTTCTGTCTTTGTTACTCAAATTTGATCACTTATCCGAAATTTAATTCATTCTTTAATGGTTATTTTTGTGCTCCAGGCAAGATATTGCAGCTGCGGGTATGCAGGGATGCTATCTTTTCCCACTCGATTCCTACATTTCGTGGAGGTATGTCCAGTAGCGGAACGAGCGGCAAATTTTTCAAGTAAAAATAAAATCTTAATACCGCCCCTGGGTATGTCAATGTTATTGAAATCTCAGTTTCTTCCCTTTATTGATGTATAATTGTTTAGTTTATTTGCATGTGAATGTATGACAAAGATTTAATTTTAAGACGTATAAAGAACTCAGCTTTACTCGATTGAAGAGATGAGTGAATAACTTTTCCATTGACTTAGAAGTCATAATTCGCGTTATACGGTATAGTATTCACTAGTTTATTTCTGATTGTCCCAAACATAATGTCATCTGCAAATTCCTGTACATATATTAATAAACTTTTTGCTATTACATCGTATAACCTGTAGATATCAATGTTTTACTAATTGGTCCTAGAACCTCGTTTATATGTAGGTTCAATTGACGAAGGAAAATTAACCCATTGCAACATGTTCTTTATGTGCCTTAGAAGGCCTAGTTTTTCTCATGTTAACATTCAGTAAATACCAAGAGTTGTCTTCCATCACTCTGTGAAACTTTGCTAGTTCTCTTTAGGTTCATTTGATGCCTTTGTCGTGACAATTGTTTTACTTCATTTCAGGTTCCATACCCGGTGTCTCATTTGAACAAATGAAGCTACAAATCAAGTTGGGAGTTCCACATTCTCTCCGGCAATCCTTGGACGTTGAAAGGGTCAAGTCTGTCTTTCCTTAGTAAGCGTCAAACCTACATGGATGTGTAAATTTATGTTATGGCTTCTTGGATGATCTGCATTGTTGATTCTTCTTTCTGGTAGGGGAGTTCATTTATTTTCCAGAAAGAAAAGGTTCTATGTGATACAACTGTATAGATTTTGGACATTGCAATCACAAATTAAATTGATCACTTCAGAAGTTTAAAAGGAATGTTGACATCATGCCTGCACCACTAAACTATGTAGTAAGGAGTATCTAGGATGTGTGGAGTTAAGGTTCCTTTACAAATTATGTGATACTTATTATTACAGATGTATGCAAAGCATGAAGAGGTTTATCAACTTTTAGGTGAATCTCGCGATTTTTGAAATCACCTATGTTGCTTAGCTTCTAACTGCTAATCATTATTGTCTCCAGCAAGAGGAAAAGGAATTATATAGCAGAATGCTCTTATATAAATCAAATAGCGATGAAAATATATAATTGCATGATTAGACTTATATGGAACACAATACAGGTCTCAAAATTAAAATGGAAAGAAATGATTATTTCTTAAGTTAATTGTGTCACTTTATCTGAAGGGATAATATTTTGTCCCTATTGGTTCAAGACCTGTTCACATCTCCTTCTAGAATTGCTGTCTGAAGTTAGAGACTGGTCTTGGTTCATATCTTTCTAGGCATTGCATATTTATGTAATTTAACTTGAAAACTGAAAGAACTTTAGCAGATACACATGAAATTTAATGATATTTGATGTTTTTTACTCTCTGTAAAGACATGCATCTTTGTCGCCCTCAGAGATTTTATGATATCTGTGCTAGATTTCAATTACTCGATTGAGCTTTTAGGATAGTGGCTGTGTTATTCTTATTTTCTACTTGCTTATTTTAACATTGCAGTGGGAGGATTCTAAATGTTGAAGTTGTGGATGGTGGACTGATATGCTCAAGTGGTGTTTGTGTTGAGGAAATGGGAGATAAGAATGAAGATTGTTACATAGTGAATGCTGCAGTATATGTTGGCTACTAGTTGTTACCATGTTCCTGTCTTAGAGCTTTGTGAGGTTAGTTTTCAATTCTAATTATGGGCTTGCTCAATTCATTAGAGCTTTTAAATTTAATAGATGATCAGATATATTCTTCATGTTTTTGTATATTCTTATAAACCATAATTTAGCTTTTGATTAGCTACTTGTGTTCGCTGTCCTTGATTTAATCATATGATAACTCAAATATGATGTGAAATTAAAGGACAAAGACAGGATTCTGGTGGTGAAATATGAGAGGAGTTGGTACAGCTGTTTAAAATTAAATGGGGATCATAAAGATATTGCATCTTGGTTGACTTTTTAGTTGAATATATACACCACAAGTCTTAGCTTAGTTGATATTTTGTAGGTGCTATTTAGTTGGGGTTTATGATGGGGGTAGATCTGCATTTGTTTCAATGTAGTGCTACTTGCCATTGTACTACTGTGCAAATACCGTGTTGGATTTCTACGTCTTGGTGCCAAATATTTTGTCACGTTATAAAATCTCAAAAGACAAACTCGTCTTTTCTCAGGTTAATGATTTAAATGATTGCAGTACCCTTGTCAGAAACCTTGATCCGTGGTCCACACCTTTGCAGATTGCAGAATTGGTGCTTTTGGCTGATATGAGGATGAATTTTGACATCTAGCTACAGGTGCTATCCTCACCTCGTGCAGTTTTTTTGGGCAAATGATGATGTTTTCTGTTCCACAAATATCTCTACGCCTTACCTTATTTTTATCACAATGAAAATTCTCATGTAGCCATTAAAGACCTTTTTTAGAATATTGTTTGGCATGTTCACAACTGGATTTTAGGCTCATTCCATTCCAACATTCTCTCCCCCCCCCCCCCCCCCCCAACAAAGGGCCTCTTCCTCTTCTTGCATTGCTTTCTCTGAAATTACTAAAGTTCGTTGTAGAATCCAATGCGGCAAATAAATGTAGTACTTCAGAATGGAACCCTAGCAGTTCATGCATCTGTTTGCAGTTGGAAATCTGTACCCATGTTTCCTTCAGTTTTCTCATTTGATTGAAGATCATTAGTGAAGGGTTCATAGAGCTTGTATGTTTTATAGTGGATACCATTTCAAATACTGGTTGAAAGAAGTATCAATAACTCTTTGACCTAATTTTACAATAGCAAAATGCTTTAGGAGCTGGAAACTTGTGTGATAGTCACTAAACTGAAATGTCTTGTACGTTTTATAGTGGATACCATTTCAAATACTGGTTGAAAGAAGTATCAATAACTCTTTGACCTAATTTTACAATAGCAAAATGCTTTAGGAGCTGGAAACTTGTGCGATAGTCACTAAACTGAAATGTGAAAGTATAGACAACTGCATCCATCTAAGTTTAATAAAATTCAAATACAAATCGAACAGTAATTGAATAAGCCTAAGTTTAGCGCCCCAATTTCACATAATCATAATTCACAAGAATCCATTTTGATTTCGACACCACGTATCTATTCATCGCTTTAGAGCAAATTATTGTGATAAAGAAGGTCAATTGTTTTGCAATTGATTTCTGCCCTCTTATTAAATCACCCTACAGGATTAAATGAGAAATTACTGCAACTCCCGTAAATATACAGTGGTAAATGGTATGAGAAGATATGGAACAAGCTGAGTTTGACCTTCACATGGTAAGAGCTGCATATAGGAGTTGGTTCCAAGTATCAGGCAATCCAGGGAGGCACCAGTGGCTGCACTCTGTGCAGGTTTCTTAATTGTACTCAAGACCTTGTTCACCACGGCAACAGCCGGAGGCACACCTCCAGGATATGCAGACCCAGATAATGGCTCTGCTTCCCCATTACAATTCTTCCATGGTTGATTCCAGTCCCGGCCCCTGTTTTACAGAACACAATTAGTTGTACATTTGTTTTTCCAGATAATAATTTAACATTGGGCATGTCTCAAGTCCTTACTCGTAATGTGTGGGAGAAATTCCTTGGAAGAAGACTTTGGTTTTGGAAGGATCAACATTTTGGTTAACCCATTGACCCCATGTTGACAGTCCTTTATAAAATGCCTCCAAACGGTTCATGTCTTTATACAATCCAGATTCGTCTCTCACATAGTCCCAACTGCATTTCACAACAATTTTTTTGAGTTTGAATTTCACAACCATTTAAACAACTAGAAATTAATTTTAACGTTTTGAGTTTGAATCAGTTGGAAAGACAATGTAAAGTAGAAAGCTGAGAAGAACATACGGTTGAGATTTGCCTTTATGAGTCCACCAGTGCTAGGAGTTAAAGATGAGCATATCCATGCCTGTCCAATTCTTACCAGCTGCCATGGAGTCTAGCCGGAGCACGCGTCCAACACTCTCTCTATCTATGTCAACCGAATATGGTGTTCTATACATAAACAGAGTTACTGCAGGAGTACCCACCACATTTTATTACATTATTAGCTCCCAAATCAATCAATTATTGAATGCTTAAATCTAACTAAGAATATGTGTGGTTTAAGTGTTTGCTCCGTCTGATATAGTTGTTGCTGACTAGAAGTTAAAACAACTGCTCACAAGCCTCACAGGAGCCATTAACTATTCTCACTTTCTCAAGCGGGGGCACGTGCCCCAAGAAATAATAAGAGCCTAGTTAAATAAAATTTTTTTAAAAAAAACAATACTCCGTTTAATAGACACATTTGCAAAATCAAACTAGGGCTAAGAGCTGTTTATCACAGTCAATTGCATTATATTTTATTTATATTAGTTTAGGCATATGCTATACGGTAGTAGTATCTAATAAATAATGGGGTCAGATTATATTAAAATAAAAGTTAAGGATTAATTAATTACATACGGCCTCGTATCCAAAAAACTACAGCCTGGCACTTTTATTCCTGTTGTTAATTACCATTGTCCATTTGTTCACTCAGTTTCTCGTATTTTAGGGTCTCCTTATTACACTTGTTTTCTTTTTCTGCACAAATAGGAATTTTCAACAATGTGATAAACAAATAAAATTAAACTATAATTTATTATTTCCCATTTATTTATAATAAAATTAATTAAAATTTGAGTTTGAAATGTTTTAATTTTTTTTTGGTATAAATTATTATTTCATGATCTATCAAAACTTAAATTCGACACATTTAATTAAATTAGAACAGTTTCCTAAAATAAGTTAAATTAAATTGTAATGTAGATACGAGTGTCTCAATCTCTTAATAAACGAGAGATTTAATTGGATTTCAGAATTATTAATTTAAAAGAAAAAAATAAAAAAAGAATTAGCTTTTTCTGCCCTCCACCTCTAGACAGCCAGAAAATTATGTGTCAGTTATTTTGGCATGAGGCCTGCGACTGTCCAAAATAATTTTTTAAAAAAATAAAAATTTACTTCCAATATATTTTTTTTAAAATCTAACGCAAAAAGTGTTTTGTTCATTCCCTCAAATATAAAGAACTGCAACGTAAAAAACAAAAAATAATTACCAAAACAAATCTGCTTACTGTTACAGTCTAGTATCATTTTTATTTTGGAAACAACATATTGCAAAATAGAAATATAATAGTCTTAATCCGAATCCTACATGAGGTAGTAATTTCATTGAGAAAAGAAGATGAAATTCCAAATTTAGCAATATTTATTAAGCTCATATTCAAAATTTTGAATTCTCTTTGATTTTAGGAAACTTGGAATGTCGAATATAAAATTATTGAAGTTAATTAAAGGATTTTTTTTTTACCAAATAATGGCCTTTTGCTGATGGATTATAAGAAATAGTGTGGAATTTATAGACAATATCCCGCAAATTCAGAATTCAAAGCTGGCTAGTTTTGGAGCCTTCTCCAAACAACCTCATTAATACTGCTTGGATTTATTTGGACTTCACTAATTCATAATTCATATTATTTGATTCCAATATATATATATATATATATACAAATAAAATTGATGAGTAAGAATCGCTATGACATTGGCAATGAAAATAACTATAATTTACACGTTCGTGAATTATAATAATGCCATTGATTCCAACTATTGTGGCCTCAGATTTATTTTTAACCGGTATTGGTTTGAAAAATGTTTGCTTTGGTTTTAGTATTTGAATTTTGATACAATATCTGTGCAAAAGAATTCCTTTTTACCCTTTGGTATGGACGTTGAAAATTCTATATTTAAGGAGTTCAATTATGTGGTAAATGAGTATATAAATAAAATTTCTCTTTAAAGAAATTAAGTAACAAAAATAATTATATTTTTTAATAATCAGGCGACCAACAAAAAAAAAATTTTAAACAAAACACTATTACAAAATGAGAGTGTTTTACGGTTAAATTAAAAAAATTGAAAGAATAAAATTTAGTTTTTGAAAGAAAGAAGTTGAAGGAATTCTCGTTTACAGCAATGTCTTGGTACTTATTTTGATTTAATTTATTTGCGTAGCTAAGGGCGACAACAATAACATATAGTAAGATAATTTTCTGTATAAATATTAAGAATTAACAAAGACAATAATTTTTTTAACTTAGTATTTCGATTTTATTTAAATAATAAATTTTGAGTATTTTTAATCTTTTATTTTTTTTTTAGTATGTTATTAATTTTGATAATTAGTGGCGGATCCTTCAAAAATAGTGGGTGACAGTCACTTTTCAACATTTTCAAAATGTTTAAAATTTTAAACATAATATATAGGTGTTTTCAAGATATAATTGGAAGATTTTTTTAAAAAAAATTTTAACATAATATTATATTCAATTAATTAGCTCTTCAAGATTATTTATTTTGATATAAACTTCTATCGTAACTAAAAATATATAGACGAATATCATTTGGTTTGTTTGAAACTATAAATATTTAAATTTAATAAGCAAAATATATCTTGTTTTAATATGATGATTTAAATTAACTCTCTTGTTAATTTTTCTTACATTTATATTTTTACCCCCCAACACATTAGAAGGCTAATCTGTCCTATTTATTAAGGATAATTCCATATTCGTTGAGAATGAAAAAATATAATGACTAATATATATGGTGAGAGTTTATTATTTAAATATCTGATACTATACATTTTAATTATAATAGTTTTTAATATATAAATATATATTGTGTGTGTGTTTGTATTTCTAATACTCATCCATTTTTATCAATCTCCTCTATTCATAATAATAATAATAATAATAATAATAATAATAATAATAATAATAAATTAATATGGTATTAGAGTTTTCCATCTAAGAATTTTCAAAATTAATAACATACTCAAAAAAATAATTCTACTGATAATAATTTTGATAATAATTCTTTCTAAGAATTTTCCATTAGAGTTTACGCCTCTCTCTCTTACTTTCGTCTGTTTTTTTTATTTGGTAAACCTCTTACTTTCCCTCTTTGATAACACACTTGCTTCCTTATTTTCTCTCGAAGCTTCCCAATTTTCTTATGTAACAAATTTGTTTTTCCTTTGTTTTCGCCTGTAATTGCTTAGTTTTCCTTGCTTTTTCATTCAAGCCTAATAGGTTCATGGATTCCTATATATCTCATTCTACATGGCAGAAGCAACAAATTCACAGTTAGATAAAACTCAGAATATATAGTCTATATTTTCCTCATCCTACTGAAAATCCTTCTTTAATTCTGGTTCCATAGCTTATGAATGATGCAAACTTTCAATCTTGGTCCAGATCTATAAAGAGAGCTTTAGTTTCAAAGAATAAAATTCAATTATTGATGAAAGTATCTCACAACCACAGAGTCAGTGTTAGAATTTGTTTAAATATAAAATAAAAAAGAATGAAGTTATTTTACAATTTGATAGTTATATTCTAAATGAAGGGTTATGTCTTAGTGAGGGGATATGTCATTTCATTCTATAACTACTCTTATATAACTATCAAGCAAATTTTTATTTATATATATCTGAAATTCCAGCATCAATTTTTTTGAATTTTCATATTCTAAAGTTGTCTTTCTTTCTAAAAACTTGTTGATAAAAAATTAATTAAAATTTCTTTGTTTTTCTAGTTGAATTTCTTCACTATTTATTTAGTGTAAAAATTTTTAAGGCTTATCTTATCCACTAAAGCTATTTACAATGAATCTCATAGTAATCTCAAGAAGGAGAGTGAGCAAATATCACTTTTAGAAGAGTGTTATCCAATGCGATTCAAGCCTACACTTCCATATTGTTTTTAGAAAATGCTATCCACCGTGATGGTGTAATGGATCTCAAATTCACTTATACATTCAATAGCTACAAGTGTTAATTGTATTGAGACTGCTAGAGAAGTGTGGAAAGATCTTTATGATCGCTTTTCAAAAGGATTTTGTTCGTATTGCAAACATTAATTTAGCAAGAAATTTATGCTTTTATCCGAGGAGATCTTTTGTTTACATACTACTACACACAATTAAAAAATTTGTGGGATAAGTTGTACTCTCTTAGACCTATGTCAAATTGTATCATACCATTGGGCAAGTGTAATGTTCTGAATATAATAAAAGGCTATCATATTGATCGGATCATTAAGTTTTTAAAAAGGGTTAAATGAGAATTTTTCTACTGTTAAGACACAAGTTTTGATGGTGGAGCCAACGTCTTCACTGAACATAATATTCTCATTGGTAATACAACATGAAAGACAACTTGCACTATTCCAAGAGGTGCTCTTATGGATAATGATCCAGTTGATTGTGTTGCGAAAACCAAATTATACATCACAATCTTGAGTTTAAATTTATCAAGACAGAAAACCTTACTATGAAGGAGAAAAACACCAATTGTTCAAAAAAAAAAAGGAGAAAAAGACCAATTTGCACTTTATGTAGTATTTCAAGGCACGCAGTAGACAAATACTATAAAAAAAATTATGGCATGGAAGCAAATTTAGATTAAATGTCTAGTCTTAACTGTTGTGTTTCAAGAGGAGTGCTTGAATGTCTTTCATATTTTTCTGAGCTAAATATATAATTTTAATTAATTCAGTATCTAGTTTAAGTGACAATTAGATATATATTTTCAATTATCACTTAAAAAATGATTAAAGATAATCCACAGCATTGATTGAGAATGAAGAAAATATAAAGACTATTGTTAGATATTTCAGTTATAAGAGTAGTCAATATACCATCATGTGTTGTATTATTTTGTGCGTTTTGTATTCCTAATAATATTCTTTCATATTTATTAACTTCCTTTGTTCACAATAATAATAAAAAAATTAACCTGTCATAAGCCATTAATAAATTTAAATATAATTATACTTTGATAGCAAAATAATAATAAATTTGAAAAATTAACGATTAATAAAAAGTTTTAGTTTGAAATATAATTAAACTAAAAAGTTCCAAAAGTTTAATTTTTCATTAAAACTAAAGAGTTTAGGTAAAGATACATCATGTTTCAATTATTTGATTAGACATACATAGTGTTGAGGGTTTGGGGGATTATCATCACATGTTCAAATATTATCCGATTTCATTTGATAAATTATTGCTAAGGATAATATTAGTAAAAATAAATAAATTGAATATTGACATAATATAACATAATATAATATATAGTGTAGATATTTATGATAATTATTTAATTATATAGTGTTGATTATTTAATTATCTCTAGTATTAATTTCTCAACTATTAATTTCTCAACTATCAAATATTTCATACTTAATTACAATTTTTTTGAACAATATAATCAATTACATTTATTGATTGTAAGAATATTAACTCCTAATTTTATATAATTGACTATGCTCGTAATTAACTTTTATTTTATATGTCATAAATTACTAAATAAATTAAATTATTAAGAACTAAGTTTTTTTACAAGTTGAATCTTAAATGGTTAATTTATTTTAAATATATGTACAATTATGAGAGTGACAACGGATAAAATATTCGTAAAAATTATTTTACCTAAATTTGAACTTGTTTAATTTTTAAACTATCTAAATTTATTTAAACTCGATTACAGTTATACTAGTGCTTGACCCAAACCCATTTAATACTATCTATTTATCCAAACTCGTTTAATTACCCATATAAATATAAAATTTAAAAATATTATAAGATTTAAAATGTAAATTATAATTTTTTTAGTTAAATAATTATAAATAAAAATTTAATATTAACACAATTTTATTAAAAATAATTTTATACCATATAATTTTATAATTAAAATAAAATATAATAAATATATAATTAAAATTTTAATAAAATATAATTATTATATAATAAGATTCGATAATGAGTATCTAAGAGTATATATTCAAATTTATCACGAATAGTAAAAATATTATTCGCACCTATCTAAAGTTGTTTATAAACAATCAATATCTTTTATAAATAGATCGAAACGAGTTTAATACTCGAAAATACCTAATATGTTGCCATCCATATTCTATTATAACTATAAAATAAATAGGCGAATTTGTTTTATTTAAAATTTATAATTAAAAAAGAAGGACTATTAAATAGCTAGGGTTTAGGCACATATATTCAAAATTATAAAGGAAAATATTTAATCTAGGTTTAATCATTGGTTTAAAATTAATCATGTAATACCCTTATAATCTATGCACGTACAATATATACACTCAATATATGTAATATACGAATATACGATACAGGAATGCAACAACCCATTTTAATAAAATAAACCCTTATTTTTTAAATATGTATAAACTTAAATCATTTAACTAATATAATGTAAATAATAGATAAAATATTACTTGCTAAAACACATACATAACTTCATTACCAAATATTTATCCAAAACATTTTTTATAGTTTGTGATATATACATATATATACATCAAAATATAACATAATATACATGAAGTCAAAATGTATAAAAATATAAAATGTGTACATGCTGGCAATTTATCTCTAATCTTGATGTCCAATAATCAACTATGTACTCAAGATTTCAAGTCTAAACCTGACTCGGTCTAGAATAACTCTCCGGCTCAACCGGATCTACCTTGTCACCTGAGGGACGAATCAATTCGCGTTAAGCTAAAAACTAATAATTCAAACTTTGATAACAATAAAGTTCAAATGCAATACCAATGCACAATGCATAAGGATATTATATCTCTTAACACTATATCTTAATATATTGCTCAATTGTTCCACAATTCATAACTCACAAAAAAATAAATACAAGCATGGGCCCAACGGATCTAATATGCTATTTAAATTCCAAAATTATTGTTTTAGTCTAAATTGATACCATGTGTCTAGCTCCGAAGGCAAATCATATCATAATGAGGATAACCTCATATGAAACATCAAACTAGGTTTCAAGGACTAGGCTCAACTCAGCTTCAAGGGACTGCTACATCATGGAATATCCCAACTAGGCTTCAAAGGCTAAGCCCAACCTAGCTTCAATGGACTGCTACATCTTAGGCATGCCGCTAAATACAGAACTCTAAAAATTAAATAACATACTAGACACACAATTCTTTCATAATTCTATTATCAATATCTTTCTTATTTTCTCATGATCAAGCTACGCACAATGCCTCAATTATCTCATTTATATCAATATAGCCATCACCAATAGCTTTACATAATATCTTTAATGTATACATAACAAACTACATTACCCGAACCTTTTTGGGTCATTATCATATCTTGCACATAGTTCACATTACATATAATGCATTTATGACATTATACAAATCATAGCATATTACTCATGTACAAATAATGTAGTAAGTAACTTAACATATTTTTCAACCAAAATATGTTAAGTCCAAATGTCATGCAAATATAATCAATTATTCAAAGTTTGTACTTACCTTTAAAAGCAACAAAACAAGCTCAAATGCTACTTTCAACCTTCTCTTCCAAGATATCCTTCAACACTTAGATTGGGTAAATCAAGTCTCCTCAAAGCCTAAACCAAATGTGATTATAAATAATCACTTAGTAACACACTTATAGGCATATATAAATCTCTCAATACAAGGATAAGAAACACAAAGAAAAAATAAAGAAAAGAACTATCTAGGGCAAAATCTACACACGACACACTCAACAACACGGGCGTGTCAATGACCGTGCCCTAAACCCACAACACAGAAGCTTTAACACGCTTAGTGACATGAGCGTGTTAATGACCGTGTCCTAAGCTCTGTATTACAGCAGATAAGATATATCCAGAGATATGGGCGTGTCCCTGCCCATGCCAAAACTACTACAACACAGTAGCTGTGACACGCTCAGTGACATGGGCGTGTCACTGCACATGTCAATACTATAACATTACAGAAGCTGTGACACGCTCAGTAACATGAGTATGTCACTTCATATTTTACCAACATTGAAAATAGAACCATCGACATGCCCAAAGATATGGCCGTGTCACCGGGCGTGTCAGGTCAAAATTCTGATATCAACACATAATTGTCACATCTAAAATTATCTTTCTTTACCCTTTCCAACTCTATTTAAACTCATCCAAATCCATCATTTAAGATAAAATACTTGTATATACATCAAAATAACTCAATTAAAGCAAAATACACAATTTAAAATCATGACTTCACAACTCAAAAGTTACACAACCCAAAACTCTTATTCTTTTCACCAAACTTAACCATTCTTCAATCCAACCCCAAATTTATAGTTAAATACTCAAAAGAACTTCATACATACCAATACCAACCATTAACACATACTGCACCAAATATTCAATTCACACATATACAAACTTTCATAGAAAATCAAGGAACCAAGTTGAAAACTTACCATATATGGAGAAAATTCTCAAAACTCCAACTTGAACACTTGAAATCCTTCAATTATTTGAGCTTGCAAGAAGAAAGTTCCTCCTTTCCTTTAATGGAGATAGTCGGCCTTCAATGGAGAAAGAAGAAGAAGAAGAAGATCTCAAATCATCTCTATCCAACTAATACCCTTTTAACCACATAAATTTTTCACTCTCAATCTCCACCAAGTAAAATATATAAATATATATATTACTTAATTAATATAAAAAAATCATCTTCCACTAACTACATAATTAATTTTTAATAATTTAAAATAACTTTTGATCAATCTAAAATATTAACTTGTAAATGTTATGTATATCTACATATATATATCATATACACATTTTACTTTTTCACTTAAATATATATATATATATATTTAAATCATTTATTTAATTTTTAAAAATTAAAATTTTTAAAATTTTGAGATATTACAATTCCCCCCCTCTAAAAATAAATTTCGTCCTCAAAATTACCTACTTTTATGTCTGAAACAACTAGGAACACTGATTCCGTATCATCTACTCACTCTCCCATATTGCCTCCTCAGTGGCATGATTCTTCTAAAGAACTTTCACAAGTGACACCTTCATATTTCTTAACTATTTCACTTCCTGTGCCAAAATAGCCACTAGTTCTTCCTCAAATGTCAGATCTGGGCTCACCTCAATTGACTCTACTAATAAAATTTGAGATGGGTCTGACATGTACCTCCGAAGCATAGAGACATGGAAGACATTATAAATTCGATCCAACTCAGGCAACAAAGCTAGTCTATAGGCCACTGGTCCAACTCTCTCCAGTACCTCATAAGATCCTATGAAACGAGGACTCAACTTCCCTTTGCAGCCAAATCTCAAAATTTTCTTCCAAAGAGATACATTAAAAAATACTTTATCTCCCACACTGAACTTTATGTCTCTTCTTTTTAAATCTGAATATGATTTTTGTCGATCTGAGGTTGCTTTTAGATAATTTCTAATCACCTTTACTTTCTCTTTTATTTCCTTAATCAAATCGGGACCAATCAACTTACCTTCTTCAACCTCATCCTAACATAGAGGTGTCCTGCATCTCCTACCATACAATGCCTCATAAGGTGCCATCCCAATACTGAACTGATGACTGTTGTTATAAGCAAACTTAATCAGTGGTAAGAATTTGTCCCAGCTCCCAGTGAAATCAATGACACAACTTCTCAACATATCCTCTAAAATCTGTATCACTCCCTCTGACTGCACATCTGTCTGAGGATGGAAAGTAGTGCTAAAGTGTAACCGAAAACCTAAAGCATACTGCAAACTCCTCCATAATCTTGATGTAAATCGGGAATCTCGGTCAGATACCAAAGAAAGTGAGACTCTATGTAACCTCATTATCTCACTGATATATAGTTCAGCCAATCTCTCAAGAGAAAAATCCATCCGAACTCGAAGAAAATGAGCTGCCTTCGTCATCCAATCAACTATTACTCAAATCGCATCATTCTTCTTCTAGGTCAAAGGCAATTTAGTCACAAAATCTATCATCACTAGCTCCCATTTTCACTCTGACACTGATAATGGTTGAAGTAATCCTGAAGAAACCTAGTGCTCAGCCTTCACTCTCTGACAAGTGAGATATCTGGATACAAACTCTGCTTATGTCCCTCTTCATACCTGACCACAATTAATACTTCTTCAAATCCTGATACATCTTGGTACTCCCAGGGTGCATAGCATAAGCTGACTGATGTACTTCCTCCAAAATTATCCTTCTCAATCCTGCATCATCAAGAATACGCAATCTATCTCTGTACCACAAACTACCATTACTTCTCATATGAAAGTCTCGACTCTCCTCCTTTTGGTAATCCAATACAATCATCTGAATTTTCCCATCTACCAACTGAGTCTCCCTAATCTGATCCAATAACACTGGCTTCAACTGCAACTGAGTCATCAAAGCACCATCATCACAAGACTCAAATCTGGCACTCAATGCTCTCAACTCAATAAGCAACAAGAGCGAATAAGTAGTCAACCTTGCCAAAGACTTCCAACTCAATGTATCAACAACAACATTTGCCTTGCCAAGATGATAATCAATTGAACAATCGTAGTCTTTAATCAATTCTAACCATCGTCTCTACCGAAGATTCAATTATCTCTGAATACCTAGATATTATAAACTATTGTAATCCATATAAATAAAACACTTCTCTCCAAACAAGTAATGTCGCCAAATCTTCAAGGCAAAACTATAGCTGCCAATTTTAAATCATGCATCAGGTAATTCAGCTCATGCGGCTTTAACTGTCAAGAGGCATAAGCAATGACTCTACCCTCCTGCATCAGAAAATAATATAAACCACTATGTGAAGCATCACTGTAAATCACATAAGGTTTACCTTCCACAGGCAAGGTAAGGACAGGAGCCTGAGTCAACATCTCCCTCAGCTGTTCAAAACTCGCCTGACACCGATCTGTCCACATAAATCTAAATCCTTTTCGAAGTAATCTTGTGAGTGGAGTAGCTATCATAGAAAAACATTTCACAAACAGAAGATAATAGCTTGTCAAACCCAGAAAACTTCTAACCGCTGTCATATTCTTCAGTGGACTTCAATTCAAAATAGCCTTAACTTTACTCGAATCAATTCTAATACCCTCTGCTGAAACCATATGACCAAGAAAAGTCACTTGATAAAGCCAAAACTCACATTTAGATAGTTTAGCATACAATTGCTTCTCTCTCAGAGTCTGCAATACAATCCACAAATGCTTGTCATAATCCTCCTCATTAGTGAATATACTAAAATACCACAAACTAATCTAGATAGAGTTTGAATACCTTGTTCATCAAATCCATAAATGATGTTGGTGCATTTGTCAATCCAAAGGGCATTACCAAGAACTCATAATGCCCATACCTTGTGAGGAAAGCTGTCTTAGGTACATCTTCACCTCTGACTCTCAACTGATGGTACCCTGATCTCAAGTCAATCTTAGAGAATACTGCTGCTCCTTTCAACTGATCAAAGAGATCATCTATCCGAGGTAATGGATACTTATTCTTGATGGTCACCTTATTCAACTACCGGTAATCAATACACAATCTTAAGGTACCATCCTTCTTTTTCACAAACAAAATAGGCGCTTCCCACGGGGACACACTAGGGCGAACGAACCCTTTATCCAACAATTCGTGCAACTGCACCTTCAACTCTCTCAACTTAGCGGGTGAAATACGATAAGGAGTAATAGAGATGGGAGTGGTACCAGGAAAGAAATTGATATCAAACTCAACCTCTCTCTCAGAGGGTATCCCTGGCAACTCCTCAGGAAAAACATCTGAAAACTCGACAACTGTAGATATACTGTCAAGCTGGGAATTCACTACTTTGGTATCTACAACATGAACAAGATAAGCTTCACATCCCTTCCGAATCATCCTCCTCATTGAAATAGCTGAAACAAACATGGATGGATGATGTCTCTGCTCACTAGATACCATCATATTTCTACCATCACAGGTTCTCAGGGTAACACACTTTTGCTGACAATCTATCACAGCCTCATGCCTGGATAACCAATCTATGCCTAAAATCAAATCATACTCCTTGAAAGGCATCTCAATCAGATCACTGAGAAATTTCTCATCCTTAACCACAACCGGCCTATCTTGGTGCACCCTGTTAACCACAATACTATGCCCTAAAGGATTTATCACTAAAACATCAAATTCTAGGGACTCTGAATGCAAATCACTCACAGAAAAGATGGATGCACTAATGTATGAATGAGTCGATCCAGGATCTATCAAAGCAAGAACTGAAGTACCAAATAAAGAAAAAGTACCAGCAATAACGGCTGAAGCATCAAGCTGCCTCTGCATCATATATACCCACTGTGATGGCCCTATCTCATTTGGTCTACCTCCAACTATAGAACCTCCTCTCTATCCAGCCCAGATCTACCACCCTAACTAAAACCTCTGCTATTATGACCTCCTCTAACACTGGGTCAAGAAGCTACAGTATCTATCTGTCTATCCTCTGATGGCTCCGGGCAATCTCTAAAGAAGTGATTTGGTGACCCACATCTATAACACACTGTTGGTCTATCTTCTTTGCATTCTTATACTCCCTCGAAATATACTTCTGCTCGAACTCCAGCAAAAAATCGTCATAGGTCAGGACTGGTGGATCATCCAGAGCATATGAAATCATCTTCCACCAATCATATGCATCCCTCTGCAAAAGAGATCTGGCATAATCAAACTTCTCCTCTGGAGTAGCTTGCAGCTGGATGAACACTCTCTGGACTTTGTCTAGCCACTGCTCTGCTACAGCAGGGTATGTAGTACTAATAAAGTCCTCAGCTCCAAACTTCCTTAGCTTATCATATTTCCTCGTCAACAACTGCTGCTGCAGTTGCAGCTGCTGTACTAGAGCCTGCCTCAACAGCTCCACCATATGTCGTACCCAGCCTGACAGAATCTCATTAACTGCTAGTCTCTCTGGCACAGGAGCAGGTGCCCCTCCAGCAATCTCAACTCTAGCTCTATCTCTACCCTCACCATGAGCTACACTCTTTGCACTACCCTCTGTAGGCTGATGCGTCTGAGACGCCATAACTACCTATATCAGCAAACACAGTAGAAATTGCCACATCAAAGATCAGAAACTGCCAGTGTCAATACATGTATCATATTTAAAAACCATATTTAAAAATCTCAATTTTTTCTCTTACAACCCACCTAGATCAAGAACCTCAAACCTAGGCTCTGATACCAAAATAAATGTAACACCCTTATATCCTATACACGTACAATATATACACCCAATATATGTAATATACGAATATACAATACAGGAAAGTCACAACCTATTTTAATAAAATAAATCCTTTTTTTTAATCTGTATAAACTTAAATCATTTAACTGATATAATGTAAATAATAGATAAAATATTACTTGCTAAAATACATACATAACTTCATTACCAAATGTTTATCCAAAATATTTTTGATAGTTTGCGATATATACATATATATACATCAAAATATAACATAATATACATGAAGTCAAAATGTATAAAAATATAAAATATGCACATGCTAGCAGTTTGTCTCTGATCTTGATGTCCTATAATCAACTCTGCACTCAAAATCTCAAGCCTAAACATGACTCAGTCTAGACGAACTCTCCTGCTCAATCGGATCTACTCTGTTACTTGCATGATCAATCATAATCACGCTAAGTCAAAAGCCTAGTAATACAAACTTTGATAACAATAAAGTTCAAATGTAATATCAATGCACAATGTATAATGATATTATATCTCATAACACTATATCTTAATATATTGCTCAATTGTTTCATAATTCATAACTCACATAAAAAAAATACAAGCATGTGCCTAATGGATCTAATATGCTATTCAAATCTTAGAGTTACTGTTTTGGTCCAAATTGACACCATGTGTCTAGCCTCGAAGGGAAATCATATCACAATGAGGATAACTTTGTATGTAACATCCCAACCAGGCTTCAAGGGCTAAATCCAAACCAACTTCAAGGGACTGCTACATTATCCAACATCCCAACTAGGCTTTAAGAGCTAAGCTCAACCCAGTTTCAAGAGACTGTTATGTCTTAGGTATGCCGACAAACACAGAACTCTGAAAATTGAATAAAATACTAGGCATACAATTCTTTCATAATTCCATTATCAATATCTTTCTCATTTTCTCATGATAAAGCCAGGCACAATGCCTCAATTATCTCATTTATATTAATATAGCAATCACCAATGGCTTTACAAAACATCTTTAATGTATACATAACAAACTGCATTACCTGAACATTTTGGATCATTATCATATCTTGCACATAGTTCACATTATATATAATGCATTTATAACACTATACAAATCATAGCATATTACTCATACACAAACAATGTAGTAAGTAACTTAATATATTTTTCAACCAAAATATATTAAGTTCAAATGTCATGTAAATATAATCAATTATTCAAAGTTTGTCCTTATCTCTAAAAGCAACAAACAAGCTCAAACACCACTTTCAACCTCCTATTTTAAGATATCCCTCAACACTTGGATTGGGTAACTCAAGTATCCTCAAAGCGTAAATAATCACTTAGTAATACACTTATAGGCATATACAAAACATCTCAATACAAGGATAAGAAACACAAAGAAAAAAAATAAAAGAACTATCTAGTGCAAAATTTATACATGACACGCTAAACAATACGGGCGTGTCAATGATCGTGCCCTAGACCCACAACACAGAAGCTTTGACACGCTCAGTGATATGGACATGTCAATAACCATATTTTAAGCTTTGTATTACAATAGATAAGACACATTCAGAGACATGGACGTATCTCTGCCCGTGCCAAAACTGTTACAACACAATAATTGTGACACGCTCAGTGACATGGATGTGTTACTGCACTTGTCAATACTATAATATTACAGAAGCTGTGACACGCTCAGTAACATGGGTGTGTTACTTCACGGGTCACCAATACTAAAAACAGAACCATCGATACGCCCAAAGACATGGCCGTGTCACCGGGCGTGTTAGGCCAAAATCATGATATCAACACATAATTGTCACATCTAAAATTATCTTTCTTTACCCTTTCCAACTCTATTCAAACTCATCCAAATCCATCATTTTACCATAAAATACTTATACATCAAAACAGCTCAATTAAAAGCAAACTACACAATTTAAAACCATGACTTCACAACTCAAGAGTTACACAACCTAAAACTCTTATTATCTTCACCAAACTTAACCATTTTTCAATCCAACCCTAAATTTATAGTTAACTACTCAAAAGAACTTCATACATACCAATACCACCCATTAACACATACTACACCAAACGTTCAATTCATACATATACAAACTTTCATAGAAAATCAAGGAAACAAATTGAAAACTTACTAAATATGGAGAAACTTTCAAAACTCCAACTTGAACACTTGAAATCCTTTAATTACTTGAGCTTGCAAGAAGCAAATTTCTCCTTTCCTTTACTGGAGATAGTCGACCTTCAATGGAGAAAGAAGAAGAAGAAAAAAAAGATTTCACCTCATCTCTATCCAACTAATACCCTTTTAATCACACAAATTTTTCACTCTCAATCTCCACCAAGTAAAATATATAAATATATATATTACTTAATTAATATTAAAAAAAATCATCTTCCACTAACTACACAATTAATTTTTAATAATTTAAAATAACTTTTGACCAATTTAAAATATTGACTTATATATATTATATATATCTAAATATATATATCATATACATATTTTATTTTTTTACTTAAATATATATATATATATGTTAAATTATTTATTTATTTTTTAAAATTAAAAATTTTAGAATTTTAGAATATTACAAATCATGAACCGAGTGCTACCAAAATAGAATAAAATTAAAATTAAATCAAACTCGTTAATTCTTTTTAAATTTGAAATGAATCAAAATAATAAAAAAATATTAAAATTTAGTTAGAGTTCAAAATTTTAAGAACTTGAAATTGTTTAAAATCAAATTTGAAATTTGATTTCTATTCAAACCGAAATAAGAATTTGAAAAAAGAAATGTTCTTAAAAAGGCCATCACTTTGCATTTAAAGTTTCAATAAAGAAAATTCCTATTAAAATAACTAATTAATGAAATTTGTATAGAATATTTTGTATTAATTATTCTTTTATAAAACTATAGCACTATTAATAATTTTTTTATTTCAAATTATATTTTTTTATTAAAAATACAAATTAAAAATCAAAATTGGAACCTTAACCAGCATTAAAATTTAAATTGGAATAGTCAATTATTGGAATAGTAATTCAACAACAACAACAACTAAGCCTTAATCCCAAACAAGTTGGGGTCGGCTGTATGAATTCTCAACAAAATAAGCTCAAAAGACACCAAAAAAAGATACTCCAACCTTAGGCCCCCTTCCAAGACACGAATTTTACGCCTCCATTCAAATCTGTCATTAATCAAATCCGCATCAAGATCTAAGGCACGTAAGTCTCTTGCTATCACCTCCTTCCACACAGTTCTAGGTCTTCCACGACCTTAGCCCCCTCAATCAACAAATTCTCACACTTACGAACCGCAGCATTATGAGGTCTTCTTAAAACATGTCCAAACCATCTAAGTCTTCATTCCCTCACCTTATCTCCGACATCCGCTACTTGAACTTTTTGTCGAATATGAACATTAAAATTCAACTAAGTCTTACTTGGACTTTTTTGTTGGAATAGTAATTCAACAATTTTAAGAAATCAAAATTCCAGAACTGTATGAGGACCTGTTTAGATAAGTCTTTGATTAATTAGTAGGGATATTATATTGATAACTTGCAACTTCAAAACACAACATCATCTCTTTATGACAAAAGAAAAGAATTTATTAGATGATGAATATCTACTTTTATTGAACGTACAGTCAATACAGTACTGCAAAATCCAAGAATTCTCAGGTTAGTTTTTTTGGGATCGAACGGTGTAAAAATAAATGAGAATTAAATGTAAGAAAATGAGTTATCAATTAGCTAAAAATTAGAGAAAAAATTTTAAAAAAATCAAGATTTTGTGACATGGAAAGCAGAAATAGTGCAGCAATTATCCCTTTCTTCCAAAAATGGACCCTCCCCCTTATATCCTTCACATGTTGCCCACTAACATCTACATCTCAACCATTTAATGGATGGGCCATGTTTTGGATGGGACATTACCGTAAGATTATAATAAGAAATTTTATTAAAATTTAATTTAACAGTTTTAACAACCTTGTTTTCTTGTGGCAAATCTCTATGTGGGCTCACAAATCAATCCGTCTATTGGTCAATATCTTTATATGTGAAACTGTACACACATCAAATCTATCATCTTATTGTACTAATAATAATAATAATAATAACAAAATTATTTTCTTTAAGAGGTGAGATTTTTTTTTGAACCATTTAAAGATGAGATTGGGAAAAAAGAAAAAAAAAGGTGAAGAATTCTTACTTATCATGACATAGCTCTTGAATTTTCATGTGGTTTTACTTGAAAGAGTACTTCCTAATCCTAACTACCGCAAAAAAGGAAAATAAGTTGAAAAATGACATTTCTTTACCTAATCTTTCTTATAGAGAGGAAAATTGGAGAAGGAATTTTTTTCTTTTTTTTAAGTAAAAGGAAAAAAAATTTAAATTTTTTGCACAAAAAATATAAATAATTTCCTTTCTTATTAGCATATATTTAAAGGAAAAAAGGTATAAGTTAATATTGTGATTTAATGGTAATATTTTTATAATTATATAGAATTAATTATAAGCTCATAATTAAATGATAAATAACAATAATAGTAATAATAATAACGGGGTAGACTATTAGTATAATAAATCTACAAGGGGGGAATGCAAAAGCAACTCAGAAAACCTTAAAAACCCACCCACAAGGGAAAAAAATGAAAGAAGTGTATCAAACCTCACTTTCCATTGAAAGTTACAACCCACATGATCTTGCTCGGGGTTATTGAAAGATCACAAAACACCCCCTCTTAAAAGAAGATTTTCTCATTAACCAAATTCTCGAACTCACCCAAAGCCCAAGTCATTCCAAACCAATCCCATCAATTCTCAAATTGAAAAAAAAGAAAAAAAAAACCAACAAATTAGCCTCTCCACCTAATCTTAGTGGCTGATTCATATGAATTTGGACACATGTCAAATGTTGATTGAAACATATGTTCCCTCTTGACAAAGGGGTCTTGTCTTAGCTCACTTGGCCATCCCAATCATGCACTAACATGTGTTAACCCAATCCCCCAAAAATTATCGAACTTAGTGATGCAATGCAAAATACTAGCTAAAGCTCTCGTAGCGTGATGGGAGAGAGTGGAGGGTCCCTAAATGATGGATCCAAAAGCCGAAGTACAGACTAAGGTGCAATTATTCATGCCATGAATTTCATCCTAAGCAACTTACCAAAATTCCTCTTCTTCTCTCCCCCACATCCACTATTTTCATTATAATTTATAAATTAAAATTAACCCTTTAAATAATATAATCTATATATCATTTGATATGCCCCAAATTCTTCTTTTTTAAGTGGTTTATTCCCACTATTTCTTTTACTCTTTCTAATATATTATAATTAAAAAGAAAGTGAAAAGAAAAAAAGTCTTTGTTTTTCCTCCTCATCGATCTTTCTCTATCTATCTCTTCATATATTTCTACCTTTCTAATTTCTTCAACTCTCTCTCTCTTTCTGATTATTCTTTCTCTGTGAAAAGCCTCTTAGAGAGAGAGAGAGAGAGAGAGAGAGAGAGGGTTATTATAGCAAGCAAAGCAACCATGAAGAACACCATTAGATGTTGTATCTCTTGCATTTTACCATGTGGAGCTCTAGATGTTATTCGAATAGTACACTCTAATGGCAGAGTAGAAGAGATAAGTGGTACAATCAGAGCAAGCGAAATCATGAAAGCATATCCAAAACATGTCTTGAAAAAGCCTTCTTCTCCTTCTTCTGATGATGATGGTGTAGTCCCGAAGATCGTTATAGTTCCACCAGATGCTGAGCTTCAACGTGGAAAGATCTATTTTCTTATGCCAGTGCCGTCTACTCCAGAAACATCCAACAAGAAGCCTCCACGATCAAGAAATTCAAGCACCAGAAGAAAAAGAAGAGAAAATACTAGTGCTAATAGTAATAATCAAAGCAGCAATCATAGTAACGTGAGCAACTCCATTTCAATGAACACAAATCTTCTGATTTCTGATCGGTACTTGAGTGAGATATTATCAGAGAAGATATCAACACAAAGAGATCGAAGAAGAAGGCGTGTTGGTGTGTGGAGACCCCATTTAGAGAGTATATCTGAAACGCCAATCAATGATGTTTGATGGGTTTTTCTTTCTTTCTTTCTAATTTTCTTTTGTGATTCTTTATTTTCCGAGAGTTCTTATAACCATTTTAGGGTTAAAGAACTTGCTATTATTCATTTTCTCTACCCTTTTCTTTAAATTTTTATTTAATTGAATTTTTGCTTTTCAGTGTATATAGAGGCATATATACAGAAGAAAAAAAAATCAATAATAAAATTGAAAATATGGGTTAAAAGAGGGTCTGGAAATTTATGGTGGTGATGATGATGATACAAAACAGTTGTGGTGGGAACCATATTTATGTGAAATCAGGGACATATAAAGTAATATATTAATTGTTTTGAGCTTCACTGAAGTGTAATTTTTATAATTATTACAGCAGAAATTCCAGAAAAATTAAATATATATAATTTTGTAATTTTACTCAGAAAGAAAGAGATGAAAATTTTCTCGAGCTTTTTTATTTTCTTATTTTGTATAAATAATCAAGCAATAGAGAGAGAGAGATCCCACTTTTCTACCGTGTGAAGTACATTGTTTCAATAATAACCCAAAAGATGATTGTGGTATGATGATTGTCACACTGCCATTCTTTTCTTTTATTACCATTTTGCCCATTTTTTGAACTTTTCTAGTTTTTATTCTTTGAAGAAAATATTAATTAAATGTAGTTCATAATTGATCATTCTATATCATATATATATGCATCACTTTCTTGTTGATGGAGAGATTACCCCATTTATCTAATTCATTTTATAATAATAATAATAATAATAATAATAATAATAATAATAATAATAATAATAATTAGCTTTTTTCTTTCAAGATGGATGGGTTGTATAGGGCAGACATATATTTTATCTTATATTTATTGTTATGTTTGTATTAATTTTTTTAAGAATCATTTGATGCATCAGTAAAGTCTTTGTATTGTACTTCTTTTCATCAGTTTTAAATATTTTAACTTTGAAGTTTAATATTAAGTATTATTAAATTAATATTTATTGATAGCGATTTTGTGATATTAAATATGCTAGTTGTTCTATATATTATTCTATTATGATCAATCAAATAATTTATTAAGCTAGAATTGAATCATATAATAATGAATTTAATATGAAAAAAAAGAGAAATTTGTGATAATCTAGTTAGTTAATTAAATGCAGTTCCAATGTTTTAAACCACTCGTGTCCTTTGACGAAAAGCAAACAATTTTCATCCAAGAATCCTGGGATTTACCAAATTAAGAAGAACATGTATTACTGCTTCAAGTCACTAATTAAGCAACACTTATTAATTAATGAACTAACATTTTTAAAAAAATTAAAATCTATATATATTATAAGAAAGGCAATAAATATATTGTATAATCTTTTTGCTATGATCCTCAGAGGAAGAAAACACCATATAATAATAATAATAATAATAATAATAATAATAATAATAATAATAATAATAATAATAATAATAATAATTTCTCAACATTGTTAATAATTTAATTAATGAGTACTAGATCAGTAGCTAGCTAGGTGTATGAACACATCAAGTATGATGGTTCACATGTCCATGAAGTAAATTCCCATATAAATCAAATAGATTTTTTTTTCTTTTAATTTGTTAGATGATCAAAGTGACTTTGAGGTGAATGGAATAATAGTCCCCACATAACTTTCCACCATAGAATAATTAATAATGCACGTATATTATATATCTAGCTTGCACTAACAAGTGGGTATATGTCTTTAAGTATTTTGTTCTCTTAGGGATGATGATGAGCATCATCATAATAATAATTATTATTATTAGATGGGATTCCAATAAGCAGCATCTGTAAAAGCTTATTTACAGTAGATTTTGACCTTTATATTGGCTGGGATGGATATATATATAATATATATTATATAATATATATATATATATATACACATGTATATGTATAGATGTTTAGTAGTCCCACCAATTCTGTGATGAGCAGTCAAAAGGTAACATAACAATTTGGTATCTTTGAAATTGGAATGAAATCTAATTCAAAAAATGATATATATGCTCATGGCCTGTCAGTGTATACCACAGACTCATTAGTTCAAAGTTCAAACCTTATACTTGATTCATTATATCTATCTATACTGCTTGCTTTTGTTGCCCTATCGCATTTTGTTTCCTTCTTTTTCTCTTCTATAAGACACTTGCAGTTTATCAATTTATGCAAAAGGCTTGCTTTTTTTATTGATGGGACCTATATATATATATATAATATAATATCTTTCTATTCTATAATTTAAAAAGAGAATGAAAAATTACTGTAGATGAGCAGTAAATTTCTCCTTCTCTTTTCTATTTTACCCCTATATATATACCTTTATAAATATATTAAATAGAAGGTAAAGTGAGTTGGCAAACTGCTGATGATGTTTAAAGTGGGACTCTCATACACAAGGGTGGTGGAGCCTCTTTATATTTAGTGGGGTCACCAACAATTTCTAGAAGACATTAATTTATATTTAAAAGAGAAAGGAAAATCACTGTATATGAACCGTAGATTTCGCTTTCTTTTCCCCATTTTACCCCTACATATATACCCACGTGTATCTGTTATATATATATATATATGTTAAATAGTTAATGGTAATGGAAGGTAAATTGTGCTAGCAAACGGCTGATGAGGTTTAAAGCAGTGGTGGAACTAGGAAATTATCGAGAGAGGGTCGTTGTGAATGGTGGTAGTCGGCGGTGCTGCGGTTGGGTGGGTGGGTGCTGCTGCTGCGGGCGCGGGGCTGTGTTTTGGGGTTAGGGAGGGAACAGACAGGGAGAGGGAAGGAGAAGGGAAGAACAAGGGCTGCGTAAAACGCAGCCCTTTTATTTTTTGAACCGGTCCAAGCGAAACGGCGTCGTTTCGTTTGAGCCGGTTTATTTTTTTTTAAGTAAACCCCTGGCGAAACGGCACCGTTTCTCCAGAGGTTTATTTATAACCCCTGGAGAAACGGCGCCGTTTCGCCAGGGACTAATTTTAAAAAATAATAAATTTATATTTGCAGCGAGGGGTTCGTCTACCCCTCGCTGCAAATACTCTGAAACTCAGCCCCCCTTCAACGGGGGCTGAGTTTCCCAAGCCTCCACGCGGACCACATCTCTCTCCTTCTGGAGGTCGGTAAGGGGGGTCGTGTGACCCCACACGACCCCATAGTGGTTCCGCCGCTGGTTTAAAGTGTGATCCTCGTACAGTGGTGGAACCAGAAATTTATCGAGGGGGGTCGTCGTGAATGGCGGCGGTCGGCGGTGCTGCGGCTGGCTGTGGTGTTGCTGGCAGTGGGGGGAAGAGGCTGAGACAGGGAGAGGGGGCGGGGGAAGAAGAAGAAGGAAGGGCTGCGTTTTTTAATTTTTTGAACCGGCCCAAGCAAAACGGCGTCGTTTCGCTTGGGCCGATTTATTTTTTTTATTAAACCCCTGGCGAATTTCGCCAGGGGTTTATTTATAAAAAAATTAGTCTCTAGCGAAACGACGCCGTTTAGCCAGGGACTATTTTATAAAAAAAAAACTTTTAAATTGCAGCGAGGGATTCATCTACCCCTCGCTGCATTTTGCTCTGAAACTCAGCGGGGGCTGAGTTTCAGAACACAGGCCGGCAAGCAGTATCCTCCACGTCTGGAGGCCGGTGAGAGAGGATCGTGTGACCTCCCACAATCCCATGATCATTTCGCCGCTGTCCTCATATACAAGGGCGGTGAAGCCTCTTTATCTGTAGCGGGCCACCAACAATTTCTATAAGACATTAATTTATATGTATTTTAAGAAATGCTCCATTAAAATATTTAAAGTGAATCATCTAAAATTATTAATATATAGTATACAAATTCTTTTTTTAATGAACATACAGTATATAAATTCAAATTTTAATAAAAATATATTTAAAAATTTCAGAATAAATCATAATTTATGAAGGATAACATATCATCATAGGTATTTTTAGAAGTATTTGGAATTTTAATCTACATCTATATAATAAATATAATAGAGATATATGAATTCATATAGGTAACTATAATCAATGTAGATGATGATATACACTTTTTTATTAGGATATAATATAAAATATCTTAAATATATTTATTTTTATTAAAAAATTATAATATAATATAAAATTATAATATAATATATTTAAATATAATTTAATGATCAATATATATATAATGTGATGTGATAATAGATTTAAATTTAATTTTTTTTGTACTCTCATTAATCTAATATAATTTATTTTTTAAAATTAATATTTATGATCTGATTACTAATAAATCTATAAAAATTCATCTATTAAAAATTTTTAAAATATTTTAACATATATTAAAAATTAGCTTAAATTTTTCAAAAATAATTTTAACACATAATTTTTTAAACAAAATATTTTATTATTATTCCCTTAACACTATAAGATTTAATCTGATATTGTATTTAACTAGAAGATCGAAACTAGGACAAAATGGTAGGGGGTCATTCAATCAACACAAATAGTTATAATATTTTTTTAAAAAAATAAAATTATAAATTTGATATATTAGATATTTATTATTAAAATAAGTTCAAATAAATAGATTGACAAAAAAAATTAAATATTAGTATTATTTTTCTATCATGACTTAGAGTTATTTTTTTCTTTAAAAACTTTTTTTGGAAAAAAATCACTAATAATAATTGATAAACAATTAATAAATAGTGATCATAATTCATAAAATAGTGATAAAATATTTTTTTAAACAACTTTAAGTAAATACAAATTAAAATTTAATATCTTTTATCAATAATTAAATTTAAAAATAAAAATAAAATATAATTAATTATAAACTCTAAATTTATGAAAATTATAGATAATAGTGTCTCATTTTAATTAATTAAGAATCAAAGAGAAGAATTTTAAACAATTATAAAAAAATAAAATAAAGACAACCAAGTTGACAAAAAAAATTAAAAAATTAAAAAATATTAAAAATAGTAAACTTATCTTATAAGTTTTTCCACTTTTTTTTCTCTTTTTATAAAATTAAAATATGATGTTGGATCAATATATGTTTAATTTTGGGTCAAGTAAATATATCTTGGTTAAGATTTTAAATTTAGACTAAATTTATATAAAATGAGTTTCTTTAATTGAAGGGCCATTTTTAAAATTTTATAATATATATATATATATATATAATAACAAAATTGGTCTACTATAAATACAGTTACGTCCTGTTAGCTAAAATGACACTATCACATTGTTTTAGAAATATGTATATATATATATAATTTTTTTAAAAATAAATTTGGTAATTTAGTTATACAAAAAAATATTAAAAAATATATTATAACAATTAAAGGTAAAATCAGCGAGCTAATAAAATATACAATAAAAAATAAATTTTAAAAAATATAAAATAATTATATAATTTACTTATTTATACTCGATTAATAATATATTATATTAATTATATTAATATTTTATTTTATTTTACTCAATTGATCATATTTTATTTTTATTTTTTAATTTATGTTTTATTTTTTAAAAAAATATTAATTATTTTTTATATTATTTATAAAAAAAACTATGACATATGTATCATCAAACAACGCAAAAATATCATTCTAGTATATATATAAAAGATGATTTATGATTTACATATATATATATGTTTATGTAGCAACATTAGAAAAAGAATCCAACTACATAATTAAACTTCTTTTTTCCTGGATATAAAAGTAATTAAGCTTTTTTACACTTTGAATAGTTTTAGTTTTTGTTGAATTTAAATTTTTGTTGATATATATATATATATATTTATATGTATATAGTTCTTGAAAGGGAAAAAATATTGTTAAGGCGGATTCGAATTTCTAATATTACAAAACAGGGGATTATCATTAGAGAAGAGAACACAGACTACATGCTATATGCTAACAACTGTTTTGTATTCTTTCATTTATCGATTATTTGCCGACAAACATGGGAGGATGCATCCAAGAAAATATCAGGGATAATATTATTTTTAAAGAAAAATAATAATATTTTTAATTAAAATTGATTTATATATTAAATCAATTCCGTAAAATTATGTTCAAACTGCACCTTGAAAATATCATTCCTCCCAAAACTATAAAATTGAATAAAAAAAAGGGACTTCATAAACCAAGAAGATCATTGAAAACCTAAATTAATTACATTGGGGAATGGTCCAAGCAGAAAATTACATACAAAAATAGTTTGAATAATTTACTTTTTTGCATGTTTCATGCACATGTATAAATTGCCAAAGAACAAATCACTGATATTTTATAGAGTTTCAATTTAAAAAAGAGAGAAAAAAAAAGAACTTTATATACAACAGATCTTTCTAATTCAAGAAGACCCATAACCTGATGAGGCAAAATGTTGATATAAAAATAAAATAAAAATAAAAGATGGCATGACTCTTTTTATAGTGCATAATCTCTAAGAAGAAGTTATGAAAATGTAATAATTCAAGCGGCGCCTCTTTTATTTTATTTGCTTGCACCAATTTAAAAATTGGTAAAAGAGTCGTTATCTCCCACCTCTATTTTTATATGATTGTCTCTTTACACAATTGAATATATTATTATTTAATATTGCATATGCTCTTAATTAATAGTATAATTATATTATAATATGATACAATTTCATTTTTGGCGAATGTGTTTATTTATTTTATATGGCACATATGTTGCTGGAACTGTACCTTTTCAAATCTTCACTTTTCATAATGTGGGAGTCGTCTTTGATCAAAACTGGTCGATCAATTTTCTTTTCAGCCTTTTAATTGTGGCAGATTCGGTTTTAACTTGAGAGTTGAGCCCTTCCTTTTTATATAACTATGACCGTTTTCTGGCGCCTAAATTGGCCTTGTAATAACAAAGAAACATTTCAAGGACGTGAAATCCAACCCTTTCGTCAAAATAAATATATTGGAGTATTGTCTAGAAACGCTGCCACTAGCAAATTCACATATAAAATATGAATGATCCTCGAGTAAAGCCAAAATTGCGAGGCAGCAACATGGTACAGCATGCTTAAAAAGACAACAAGGTTACTACATGGTACACATGGATAGAGCTGCTGAGCACCAAACGATCACACTAATTTTTCATTCAATAGAACTAGACTTATAAACGACATCCGCTAACTTGCGATTCTTCGAAACTAGTGCCGTCATCTAAGAGGAATAGCTTAAATTTATGATGAAACAATGGGCGAAATGGAACTTGACCTAATAAACATATAAAATCTTTGACAAAGCATAGAGAAAAAAAAAATTCAAAATGTTACACCACAATGCCTTTTAAAACAACCTCAAGTTTTTCTAAACATTAAAATCTTGACTTGAATTTCGACAAACCCTCTGGACATCAGAGCTGCATACAGGTTGCCAACAAAATGCAATCATAAATTTTCCTGCAGCGTTTTTACCAACTCCATTCTCTCAATAAAAAATGGTTTCAAATACAAATTTTCCTAGTGGTAAATAGATCTTATACGTAAAAATCTAAATCCCTTTAGCCACACAACTTCTCAACAAAATGACTCAATAATCCTTGAATCTGCAAAACAGAGCACCAAAATATAATATTATTGTTACAAAAATACAATGACAGGTCTCTAATCAGTGTTCCAATCCAAAGCATTCGTGACAAGATAGGGACCAGGAAATGACAAAAAAGGCATTCATCAACCAGCTGGGTCAAGAAAAGATGTTTTCCAACTTATACCAATGGAATGCACCTAAGAACAGAGCAGGGCGGAGGCGGTGGGCCATTCCGCCCCATCCCTGTTACTGCTACATGATCGGAGTCAGAAGACCCTCGCCAACCCCCACCCCGGCTTAAATCCCTGTTACTGATAGCAAGAGACTTACGTGCCTTAGATCTTGATGCAAATTTGATTAATGACAGCCTTGAATGGAGACGTAAAATCCGTGTCTTGGAAGAGGTCTAAGGCTGGAGTATCTTTTTTGGTATCTTTTGAGCTTATTTTGTTGCGGATTCATACAGCCGACCCCAACTTATTTGGGACTAAGGCTTAGTTGTTGTTGTTGTATTGTAATACAAGCAAGGATTTTCTCAGCTATGTCCAGGATGGTTGCGAAGGGAACAGGGAATCTCCACCCACTGCCATTCCTGAATGTACTTGTATGGTTCGAAAAATTTTAAATATAGCATTAACATATAATTACACGTCTAAAATGTCACATAGTGGCTAATTTCCAAATATCAACTAGAGAAGGTTTAGACAAACTTGGATGACAAAATTATTTTAGAAGTAAACTGGTGTGATACTCTAACAAAGAACACAATCTGTTCAGAAATCACTTGACATGTAAATTAGTCCCAATTCAGAATACAAGGCATAAGGTAGACAGCACATGCAATTAAGCATACATTGGTATTCAACGGTTAACAATGAAATAAAAAAACATGCAAATCATATAGAAAGTACAGCAATTAAGCCATTAATATAGCTTAGCTACGCGTCTAAATTGATAGAAGACATGAGAATAATCAACTCTATTGGGGTTGGTATTTCAGTAAGCTATTTTCTATTGACTAGAAAGATTTGCTAAAACTAAAAAAAAAAAAAATGCTTCCAGTAAAACCATCCTGTGGAATAAATATCACTAATTCCAGCTGATGTAGTTAATACAGCCTTAAAAGTGTAATGATGGGAGATACTCCCTCAAAACCCTCACCCAAGCTGGAAAATAAAAAAGATACTAGTCATCAATCAAAAAGACACCACAAAGCAAATGCTACAATATAAAATCATAATTCAGTGATCAATGAAATATTACCACCACACATGTAGAAGTATTCTTTTTCCATATTAAAGAAGTTGTTTGGAGAAGAAACAATGGCGCAAATCTCATTTGATTAAAACAAGCAGGAGCCTAAAAGCGAATGGGATTTTGGATTTGGGTACTTTATCATTTAGAAATTATGCAGCATCAAATGCACAAGCCAGGTACATTACTATTACACTTACAAATCTATCCATATACGTTGTGGATGACAATATTCTTTATATTTACCTATTAAAAAAATCTGCTTTTGACCTTTGAACAACTCGAAACAAAGCTAAAGTATTTCAAAACCACATATATCATGGAAAATGCAGATCCAGGATAGGGTTTCTCTTCCAGCACATGAAATTCAATCTATGAAAGTATTGAACTTTAGCAAATAAGAATCAACTAAAATAACAAAGTATTGAACTTTAGCAAATAGATTGACAAATTATCGATAATCTAAACTTTTCAGGGAAGAGTACACTTGTATTCTTCTATTCATACCAGGTCCAAAACCCTTCTGATATTAGCAATTGTGCACAAAATCCACAATAATATTAAATCATGAAATCAAGCCCTGAGCTTACAACAAAGATTTACACAATAATAAAGGATCGGAGTAAATTAAAGAGTCAATTATTAATAATCTCTCTCACCATTGGACCCAGATCGCTTGCCTTTCTTGATCTTTTCAAGCTGAATCTGCGTCTCTGTGAAAAACCGCATCCTTTCCATTTCCAAATCTTTGGCAAATTTCATCCTTTGTTTATCCAAATCCAACATCTGTCTCAACTTTTCGCTTTCCACTCTCTCGTAAACCTCTCCAAATCTCTCTATAGCTCGAGCCAATCTCCTTAACCCTTCTCCTTCCTCGTCTTCCTCACTCTCACTCTCACTCTCCCTCTCCCTTTCCCTCTCCTCCTCTTCCTCTTCTTCACTATCAGATTCTGCAGCTGCAGCGGCTGCAGCCATAGCGGAGTAATTCCTCCTGAAATAGCCATCATCCAACGGCCTCTTCTGAGGCAACGACGCCACAACTGCCGTAGGCGGAGCCCGAGTCAGGGCAGGAGTCCTGTAAGAAATCAACGGCAAAGCCACAGGAGGAGACGGTGACAAAGACGGAGAAGCTTGTTTCTTGGCACTAAAATTAGATCCGATCAAAGCATCCAAGCTTTCAAAGAAAGGCCAAGATGATGTCAATGTTCCATTAGAAGACGCAACCCTAGCCTTCTCGATCTTATACTTCTTCTTAATCGTATCAATTCGATTCTTGCACTGAACATCTGTACGGTGTGTTTTCTTGTTATGGCCATGTTTAGCGTTAACAGCATCGGCAACTTCCTGCCAATCCTTCTGACGGAGATTCCCACGGTTGAGTTCCAAATAACGTTTACCCCAAACTTCGACAAGAGTGGAGCTAGCCTCTTCGCTCCAGCAATCCTCACGGATAGGCAAAGGTCGAGAGTGAGAGGCGGAGGACGGCGTGACGGAGTCAGTTAGGTCGCCCATCCGAATGTAAAGAATGTAATCTTTGTTTGTCGATGATGGGGGTGGTGGCGGCCAGAGGTGGTGAGATGGGGTTAGGTTATTCTCGGTTATTGTGATTTAGATGTATGAAAGATAAGTTTAAAGAGAATCTGACCAAGAAAAAAAACAAGGAAACGGGGTCGGTGCGGCGAAGGTGACGCGCCGGACGCATGAGGCGCAAGAGTAGGGGAAAATAAAAGAGGGGGGTGTCGCCGGGACGTGAAAAAGCGCGTGAAGTAAAAAAAGAAAAGAGGGGGTGCTGCGGCCGGCTTGTTTGCTTCATCGGGAATTGGCTTGGGCCGCTTGGCTACCTCTAACGGTTTTAGCTGCCAATGCCTAATTGCGTCTCCGTTACACCGCCCATCGCACTCATTTCTTATCTTATACTATTTCCACTACTTTGCCCAATTATTGTTCGCTATTTATTTATTTACTCTTTATTATTATTAAAATATACAATCCCAAATCTATGTTTCATTTTATTTTAAATAATAATTGAAATGGAAAATCTGACACATTAATTACGATTTTAAGAAAAATGAAAAAAAAAATTGAAATCAAATTTACTAACATAAAATACAAAATTTAATTTAGATGTTAAAAATTAATTTGACTTTCAACAACTTACTTAACATGTTTGTGAAGTTAAAAGGAATAAGCAATTAGAGATCCTTCAAATTTATCAAATTCTACTGAATTTAATTAAATTAAGTATATTTTGATCGAATTTGTACGGTATATATTTTATATTCAAGTAAAATTAGATTAAGATTTTAAAAAAAATTTAGATTCGGTCGGGTGGTTGGGTTAAAATTTATTTTTTCGATTTAACTTGAACCCGATCGACATACATATATATATATAAATTATAATATATTACATAATCCGACCTCAAACGATCCAAATTAATCCGACTATAAATTTTTTAAATATAATATTATATATGTTAGATATATTTATAATAAATATTATATATATTATAATCTAATTAAACCAGACCGAATCCAACCAAAATTAAAAAATTTTGGATCAATCGAAAATATATATAGGTTCGGTCAAATTCGATTTAAATTTTATATATATATATATATACGAGTTCAATCGGGTTGAAATTTACTCTCAATTCGACCGAACTCAACTTATGTACACCCCTATAAACAATTATCAACTCTAATCCCAAAAAGATGCAGTTTCATTAGAATTTTTCTCTAACTAATACATATCCTTCTGAAAAATATTACTTTTACTAAACAAAATTATTCTAAAATTATCACTTTATATAAAAAAAAATTAATTATTTTTTTTAAAAATATTCTTATCATAAATAATTTAATTAATGAAGTAAGAGTATAATATTAATAAATTAATTGAAAGTATTTTAATACATTTAAAATAATTTTGTATAATATTTATAAAATTTAATGACTTTTAATAGGTATATATGAGTTAAAGATAATAATCTCAGTGAGACAAAAAGAGTATTAATATTTTAATATACTTTTTAATAATGATATGAGCAATGAAATTATTTTAATTAATATTTACTCCATTTAGTAAAATTCCAAATCTTTAATTCATGCACATATATTTAAAAAATTATTATACTTTTTTATATATTATATAAAATTATTTTAAATAAACTAAAATACTTTTAATTAGCTCATTAAAATTAAATTTATTTAAAAAATATTAAAATTATTATATTCTTACTTCAATAATAATAATTATTATATTATTATTATTATTATTATTATTATTATTATAGTTGAAAAAAGGTTAATCAATTTTTCTTGATTATAAAAAATAATAATTTTAATAAGATAATATTTTTTATAAAAGTGATAATTTCACCAAAATGAAAATAATATTTTTATTTCTGTAAAATATTAAAAGTAAAAATTCATTTATATATATGCATGTAAAATAGTTATAACCATGTGACTATTTTACAGGTATTTACTATTAAATTTTTATTAAACGACTAATTTATTGGTTAATACGATATTTGTTTCATTCAAATTATCACTTTTTTAAATTATCCTTTTCAAAATTATCAATTTATGTAGTTAAAAAATTTTATTACTATCTTCGCTTCACTAAAATTATTATTTTTTTAAAAAAAATTGTCTCACTCAAATTGTCGCTTTATATAATAAAAAAAATAATTAATTTTTTAATTATATATATTTATCATTAATAACTTAATTAATAAAGTAAAAATATAATATTAATAAATTAATAAATAATATTTTAACTTAATTAATAAAGTAAAAATATAATATTAATAAATTAATAAATAATATTTTAGTCCATTTAAAATAATTATATATAATATTTAAATAATTTAATAAATTTTTTAATAGATATACATGAGTTGAAAGTGATAATTTTAACGGAATAAAGAAAATATTTTTTTTTAAATTATGTATTTATTATTAATAAAGTAATTAATGAAATACGAGTATAACAATCTTAATATTTATCAGCTAGTGAAAAATATTTTAGTACATTTAAAAATTATAAAATTAAAAAAATACAATGATTATATTAATTATTATGCATGAGTTAAAATTAGAGGTGGATATTTAGTTGATCATTTAATTAACCGATCGAACCGACCGGTTAATTAAATTAAAATTTTTGTAAAATTTTAATCAAACAGATCGATTTTAAATATTAATAAGTTCGGTTAATTAACCGAATTAAACTGGTCGATTCTGTTAATTAACCGAATCAAACTGGTCGGTTCGGTTAATTAATTGAATCAATTATTTTTTAAATTTTATAATAAAAATTTTATTTATAAAAAAAATTAATATAATTAAATGACTTAACAAAATTTATTAAAAGAACTAAAAAATAATTTTATTTTGTAATAAAAATCTATATTTATAGTTAAAAAAATAATATAATTAAAGAATTAAATAAAAAATTAATAAATAAATATTTTTTAAAATTTTCTGTTAATGATTAATGAACCGAACTGAACCGGTTAAATATTAACTGAACTAAAAATCAAAATCATCTAAAAATATTAACCAAACCGATCGATATATAATAATTTTGGTTAATCGAATATTTGCGTAGTTAACCGAAATTTACTCACCACTTGTTAAAACACTGAGAATGAAAGAGTAATTAATAACATTCGTTATTAATTTCAATAGTCACCAAGACGTAATCTGATAGTTAAAAGCGTGTATTGCTCCCATCTAGATTTTAAGTTTAAATTTCTTAAATATTTTTCCTTCTCATGTATATAATTTATAAAAAAAAATTTCAACGATAACCAATAAGGGATCATAAATAATTAAATCAAATATGCTTTTGATCATTATTTGATTTAAATCTTTTTTTCTTGAAAACTAATTTAAAACTTTATTGCCTATTTTTGTCAAATTAATTTCATAAATTAAATTTGCTTAAACAATAAGCCCATTCATTAATTAAAAATCAAACCAGTACATACATGCATATATATATACGCAAATCATACAATTATTAGTATTTAAATTTAATTTAATATTTAAAAGTAATTTATAATTAACCAAATAAAAATTTTAATCAACTACACTTTGTCCAAGCATAGATATATTTTAAGCTTGTTGCCCATAGATCCGATAAAATTCAGGACTTTTCGTAGTTGCTGAATCTTATGACACAAGATCACACCAGCAGCAACCACGTTAATTATATTCTTGTTAGATACATTAGCAGAGCTAGAGACTCTCACAGAGAGGTTGAGAGCCAAAGTTTGTGACAAGCATTAGACAACTGTGTCATAAAGAGGCAGAGAGAGGCAAGTGCTTTTCGATGTGCAAAAAAACAAGACCCGATTATTTTTCCATAAATTTGCTCAGGCGTCAAAAGCTGATATAAAGTTACTATTTGGATTGGGTTTCGCAGGCTTACGAATACCTCTAATAAATATATTGGGATAAAATACAAATAAAATCCTAATATTTTTGTGAACATATAAATTAAAAAGAGTGATAATAAAAAAATATATTTAATTTTATTAGCCAATATAAATTACTTAAAAGAGTGATAATAGGAAATATAATTAATCCCATACACCAGTCTGGGTAAATCTCTTCTTAATTTTTAAAATAATTTTGGATTCAATTAGACACTTTATTCTCTAAAATTTACTATTTAAGTTTCTATATTAATATAAAAATTATATTTTAGTTGATGTGATATCTAGAAATTTTAAAATAGGTCATGATAGGCTAATATAATACGTAAAATATATAAAATTAATAGGTTAATGTTGATTTTAAACGGATTAGTATCGTAAACCCGACCGATACATTTATGACATGACTTTAAACGGATTGATATATAAACACGTTATAATTCGTTTAACTAAAATGATATAGTTTTTATCTAATTTAAAATTATATTATTTTATTATTATTTATTATAAAAAAAATAAAAATAAGTGTTATATATTTGTTATATTATTATAATTTTATTATTATATGATGTATTATTATTTATTTATAAATATTTTATTTAATTTTTAGTTATTTTTATTAAAAATTTATTAATTTATCTAATTACTAAATTATTTTATTAATTTAATTATTAATTAATTTAAAATTAAATTTTATGAATTTTAGAAATTATTTTTCTAAATAAATGTTAAAAATTAAATAATTTTTATAATTTAAATAATCTAACATTATATATTTTATCTCATTAATATTTTTTCGCATTAAGTTCTAATACTAAAATACAATACATACTAATTTTTTATTTTATATTAATTTTTTATATACTTTATTTTGTATATTTTTAAGAAGTTTTTAATACATTTATATTTTAAAACTAATTTAATCATAATATTATATTATGAATAATTATTTAATTGATTATTTAAAAATATAAAATTATTGTGCCGTGTCACCCATTTAATTTTTGTGTTATCTTTGTGTCGACATGATTAATAAATGGATCGTATTTGTGTTGACTTTAATTATATCTCAGAGTAAATTAACTCGATATAAACATAATCCGTCAATTCATTTTGATACATAGTAACGTTAACTCAAAATTAAAAATGAAAAAAAAAGGAGGTAAACATATCTGAATTTCAATTTTTTTATGTTTGGATTTTTAAGGTTTTATTGTAGATATGAGTTAGTTTTTGATTCACCGATTTTAAGAATGAAGTTTATGGCTGTAGTTATGTTGGATCGGTATTGGAATCTTCTTATTCCTCCGTTGGACCTCTCACCCATCTCTCTTCTTCTCATATTATTCTCTTTTAAATTTAAACTAAACAAGAGATTTGGACCAATTGAATCTCAAGTCTCCTTAATTTGTCTTTCACAAATTCATTCATCAATTTTTCAATTTGTTAATTGATTAAAGAAGTTCTTAATTATGTTTCAAAGGTTTTTTTTTTTTGGTTTAATTTCAATTTGATATCCCATTTGGTTGCTAAAAGAAACAAGAAAAAAAAAATTAAATTTTGATGTTTTTTAAGTCTTTATGTCATTTTAAGTCTTTTTTTCACTTTGCATGTGAGGAATTTCTTAAACTCTGATCTCTGAAAATTGCAATTCAAAAATTTATGATAACTGTTAGTAAATATGGATCTTGAACTCTAATCTTATAGAGATGTACAAAAACGATTCAATGAAATGCCTAACAGAAATTGTTTTTCATAAAACACCATGATGAAGGCTAATAGGCTGTATGAAGTCTGGAAACATAAATAATTAATTTCCATTTAAACTCATGAGATTGAATATGCTATTAGAATTTTTTTTTAAGTTCTTATTTTTTTCATTGATTTTTAATTTTGCTTTTCAAATGCCATCGCTATATTTTGCTTTGCATAGCAAACTTAAGCTGCTGTTATCTTTTATTTTTAACCTAACGTTTTCAACAAGTGTTATTTTCACTTTAATGTAGGGACTTAAATGGTAAGTTTTGGAGAATATAGTGTCTAATTAAGTTCAAAATTGCTTTAGGATTCAATTTGTACCCATGCTTATTTATATCTTTTCCTTAAAATCTATTAGAGACTCTATATTATAAAAATAGCAAGTTGGAATACTGAATTGAATAAAAACACACGTTCAAATACTAAAATAATAAAAATTAAAATTTTAAGATCATTTATGTAATTTTCTATTAAAATAAATTATATATATTTACTATTTTTGTAAGATTTCAACATTGAGACGAGTAAAATTTTACCAAATAGTGATATTTTTCAATTATTAAAAACTCGGAAAATAGAACTTCGAAAATCTAATTTTAATTGCGCAGACAGGTTAGAACTGAATTGTGCCAAGTGTTTGTTTGGCCTTTTTCTTTTCTTTTTTTTTTCCCCTTAAAAAGAAAATAAATGTAGCATTAGCAAATTAGGCAAATATAAGTGGTGATTTGGTAGGGCAAAAACGGAATAAGACAGGCGATCGCGTCGAAGTTGTGGGGAGTTGACGTTATGACTTATGAGCAGAAACTGGTACGCCGGCTGCGACAGAGACGAGTGAGCCGCGGTGTTATTGCGGCTCAACTGACGGCTGGTTTTACGCGAGCTCGCCGTTTTCGTGCCTTGTAGCTATCAAATTGGTAAATGGAAAGTCCAGTGTAGGCCTGAGTCGATTTGTACGGCTCGATTACATCCGTTATACCTTCCTTGACTTAGTCGTCGGGTAATCGGGTTGCCTTTATTGGGCCACTTTATAGTTGAGATGGTATGCTACTTCATGGGCCCATCAATTTAATATGGGCCTCCAATTTTGAATTTACTTCTCAGTTCTCGCCTTTCTTTTGTCTTACTATACCCATGCTATGATTATGGTCATGGATGGCATGTGCAGTTTTGCCATATCCATATTTTTTTTGTCTTTATATCAGAATGGATGGAAAAAAATCGAAAATCTGACATGTCAATATACATATTTTATTTTAAAAATATAATTGCAATTTAAATAAATATATGTAAAAAGGAACAATATGTTTTAATATTATATATTTAAGAGGGTGTTTCTCAAAATTTAAAAGCTGGTCAAAACTGATTATAAGCAGTTTTTAGATTATAAGTTGTTTATTTAAGTGTTTCTGAAAACTTAAATAGCAGATTATAATCTGATTTTAATCAGTTTTTTAAAAGTTAGGTTTTGCTACTTTTTTTAAGCACTTATTTTTTAAGCAGTTTTGACCAAGTAAAAGACTATACTATCCCTACCTAATCTTCAATATTCCAAATTTGCCCACCCTATACACTTTAGTTCTCATCAAAATTCTTTTATGTTTCTTCTTAAATAAATTTTATTATTATTATTATTATTATTATTGCAAAATAAATTTTGAATTGACATTTAAAAAATTATTTTTATACAATAAATAAATTCAGGGACAGTTTGGTAATTTTGACAGTTTTTGCAATTAAAAACTGATTATAAGCTGATTTTACAGAAACACGTAACTGATTATAAACTGATTATCAGCTGATTATTAACTAGTTTACAGAAACGCTTAACTGCTTATTTTTAATCTGATTATAATCTAAAAATCACTTATTCACAATAAGCTGAAAAGCTCCAATTTTGAGAAACATCCTCTAAATCAGTTATTAATAATAAGTCTTTCTATTTTATTTTTATTTTTATTAGGCAATACACTTTATTTTCCATTAAACTCATTCCGTATACAATGATTAAAAAAATATAATAGAGTTATAACTATAAACATAACTCAACTAAAAATAATTTAAATTATTTTGTACTGTAAAATCTAACTTATTATACTTTTAGAGTCTTAACCTTTATTAAACCGAGAAATTTTTGAAGCAGAGAAAATATTATTTTTATAAAGCAACGAATCTAGTTATCACAAACTACATTAGACTGACATTATAATTTAATGGTGCTGATTTTTTGGCTCAACAATAAATTTAAGTTCGTTCTTTCATTCTCCCAATACCAAAATAAAAAATAAAAAACTTCAATCATCAAAAGGTTTATATTTTTGTTTCTTTTCTCTTTTCTAGGGGAAAGCAATTATCGAAAGTGTAATTTGAAGCAAGTTTGTATCATGCTCTTAATTGGGATCTTTAAAAATATGTTTTATTTGTGCGAGTGTACAAATGTTTTTAAAGATACCAAAAAAAATTGTTAGTAACTTAATCTCAAAGCAATTTTTTAGTAAATATAACAATTGCATATTTACAAATGTTTTTAATGCAATTGTTCTTAAAGCAACTTGCAGTTGCTTTAAGAGTTATTAATAACTAAATAAACCATAAATACATAGATTTATAAATGATAAGTGAGCAAGGGTTGAAATTTACATAAAATTAATTGGTTTATATTAAATTTAATATTTATTAATTTAAAATTTTTGATATATTCTCTATTTATTTAATGTGGGATATATGATCTAGTTTATTTAAATATAAAATTCTGATACTATATTAAATTTTCATAGACCCGTGTATTTATTAAATTTCCCTAGGAAGCCAAGGTTCATGCCAAATATGAACATTTGATCCCTTGTCAATCCGCCATCTTACACCCCTTTTTAGCAAATCTTGCGAAGTAATAAGACCTCTTCAAATAAAGTTTGAGTTATGCTGTCAAAAAATCTCCTTTTGAGAGATATCTTGCTTTGAGAATCCTGCTAAGAAGGCTCTGTAAGTTGGATATGCATCTCCAACCCTACTTTGCTATCATTGCTAAATTAAACAAGTACAACTGATGAAAACCCATACCCCTGTTCTTCTTGCTAACACAAAGTCTCTTCTAATTCAAACAATAAATAGATCGTTTACCCTTATATTTTGAACCACACCAGAAAGGGTTCATCATTCTCTTGCTAACATAGTCTTGCTAATATAGTAGGTTTTGTCTGGTATAAAATAATATTGAACCGAATAATTCTGTTAATAGAAGTTAGGATCAAATCTTGATGACTCATGAAACTCCTTTAAAAATGTCCAATGTATCAAATCTTGATATTGTAGATAGTAAAAATCATCAGTTTTAATATTAAATATTAAATGTTGTTAATTTAATACTTCTGAAATTTAATTAGCAGTATTTGTTGAAGAACATATATCATATATATTACTGAAATAAAAATAATTAAACACAATAAAGTTTACAATTTAGACTTTTAAGAGAGGTAACTAACACTATATAATTACAGTTCATCTAAGAATTTAATAACATGGAAGTTAATTGACATGGTGGCAGACAAGTGGGAGATGCAATATATTCTCCATCTATGTATATAATATATATAATACAGAAATGGGAGATTGATGTTGCTTTTATAAACCTTTTAAGATTCTAACAACAAGTCTAGCTAGTAGGTAATTAAAAAGGGGGCATTACAATTTTAGTGCACTGTAAATTCCTGTGAGCTAGAAATTGTTTAGACCAACTTTAATGTAAGAGACAAATATCCAGATTATTTCAGAAAAGAAGCTAACAATATATAATACTACTGTTTATATATAACTATATGTGCAAAGAGAGAACCTAATACGTACCCCATATAAACATATAAATATATATGTATAAAGAGAGAGACAAGAAGAACCAATCGAAACTTGGAACATTTTGCGTTTCCTATAACCTTCTTCCCATTCGACTGACCTATTCTGTGAACCCTGCAAAGCATCACAACACAGAGAGTAATTTATTAATTTCTAATATCCCCTACATATATGTACAAATATTTAATTTGATAGGCCATAGAAAGGAAAGTTCATTCAAAAAAAAAAATTCAAGTAAAAAACTTTTCCATATTTATCTGCGAATCACTATCAATCTTAAGCCCTGAAATATTAAAGGAATGACTTATTAAGACCAGATGTATATATACCAGGCCAATAAAATTATTCAATTTTCCTATTATCACTCTTTTGTTGATTTCTCATTCGCCGGATGCATGTACACTTAGTCTATATAAAAATTTTTCAAATATTAATTACCCTAAAAACAACATGCATAGCCACAATAGAGAAAGCCATGATAATAAAAAGAAGGCCAAAGCGAAAGAAATTACATATGTATGTGTGTGGGGAGATATATCAGCATCATCTAAAACATGGGCCAAGACGTTCACACACGAGTTTTTTCATTAAACAATTAAAAGTGGAACTAATTAATTTTGGCAGTCCTGCTGTATGCTAAACATTCAACAACAATAATTTTCCTAAAATAATACTACTAATAAAGATTTGCATTAAATGCATAAATGAATATAGTATTGAAATTTTCTTTTTTGAGTATCGATATGGAGAGGAGGAATCAATCTTTATACTATATCTCAAAAAAATATAAAATTATTTTCAGATTATATTTCGGAAAAGTAAAAGTATTGTTAGATTATATTTTGGCGGTGTTCTGTATTTGAAGTTTGTATCTTTTAACAGTACAAATTAATTTTGACTGAATATTTAAATTCAGTAAACATCCAAACTGACCTAATAACATGTACTAAGTACTAACAACATTCTTGTTATAAAAGAAAAAAAAAAGAATGTGGAAACCAATATGTTAGAAGCTAACATAGGCAAGAATTTCCCTCTGATTATATAATTATAGATTTATAGTGAATTGGCTATTATGTATATATGTACTAATACCTTTTTCTTATATGGTGTTCAGTGTTCGTTATCCTACAAACATATATATTTTTTTCATTTTCCCACTTCCCATTATAAAAACTTCCATTTCCACTTTTTCCCGTGTGGATTCATAGACACAAACATATATATAAAGATGCTTAATATTTAACAATTCTTATTTAATATTTTCTAGATGATAATCATGGGGTATTTATCATTATATTTTATAGTTATTAATTAATAATGAAATTTCTCCTCCTAATATTTCTAAATTTGGGTGTTTGGTTTAAAATTGCTTATGTCTAAGTTTTGAGATTGAAGGTTTAGCCTTCTATTTGGGTTCATAGGCACACTAATTCAACTGTTCATTCTCTGTAAAAGTGGCTAAGTTATATTGAAGTCATCATATTTGGAGTTTTTTTTCTAGTAGTTATTCTTATGTGCTTCGTTTTGATTTGATTTCAAAGAGAAAGCCAAGGATCATAGGTTAAGATATGTTGGTGAGGTCTATTGACAGGAATGTAATTGATCATTCTCTTCCTTAATTTGCTATATTATTTTGTGTTTAGTTTTACAATAATATTTTATATTTGATAAAATAAATAATGAAATTTCAACATATGCATGATATCTCATGAAAAAATATTTAAAATGTCTTAAAAGAAAATGAAATCTTAAAAATATGATTAAGAATTTAAGATGCTTTTAGATTTTACAAACATGATTATGTAATTTTAATCCCTAAATTACACATTATTGTGTTTCATATCATAAACACCTTCTTGAAAAAATAACTGATCAGAAAAACTATCATTTAAAACAAGCAGTGTAATTAAATATTTATAATTTACTGGGTAATTGCAGTGCAATGATAAAAATTTAATTTTATTATATAAGTTGAGTTTTCAATTTTTAGTAATTCACAAGTGTATGATAAGATCAATCAAAAGAGTTGCTCTTTCTCAGTCAAACTCACGTAGCTCATCACAAGAGTTGCTCTTTCATGTTGTACCTTCTTTACGAAGAAGGCGTGTTAGTTGAGTTTTCAACTGTTATGCCTACTAGTTTTTTTAGTTTGTTAATGTAATTCTACAATATACCGGCTACTTATATATATGGCTATATGAACATTTCATACATACATATGTAATTTATTTGTTAATGTAATGGATATAAACACGGACACAACACAAATATAAGTGTTATGAAAAGGAAAAATTATACTGTATCAATCTTTAAAAATATATTGTTTTAGCTTCTTGGAATTTTTTTTATTTGATGAGTTTCATAATTTGAAAAAATACTTTTATATGAGCATTTTTAATCATTTATCAATCATTATTGGAGTGCTATTATGCGTTAACTGGACTCATATAAACAAAAAATTATTTGCCACGTGGTTCTCAATATGTTAAAAAATTAAAAATAAGTGTCAAATAAAATTATTAGAATATACGTGGCAAGTGATGTGGCGAGTAATTTTACCTTGTGCATGATTATTTTTAAAAAATTAAAGAACTCATTAAATTAAAAAAAAATGGTGTAAACATTAACACAGCAACGATATAATTTTTCCTTAATAAAACTAAAGAATTAATTCGCTTACTATTCTCCCATTCCTTCTCAAATTTTTTACCCCTATCTTTGTTTTATTTTATTATTATTATTATTTTTTTTGGTTCTTTGGTATTAGTACGACAACATAACGAATACGTGTTCAATACTCAGAAAACACATATATAGTAAAACTCTGATGCAAAGCAAACTTAAGAAAAATTAATTACTTGAGACTGTAAATATGTGAGCTAAGCACAAAATAACGTGAAGATACAGAAACCAAAATAAAAGGGATATAAAATCTAAACTAAATTAATTGAAATCACACATCCAAAGCTTTGTATTTCTTTTCAAGAAACTAAATTGAATATTAATATATAGATGAGAGTGGCAGGCAAAATTAAATGAAACTTCAACCTCCAATATGCCTAAATTTGCCTTGTTGTTGGAGGCCAAGAATATTATATATATAATCCATATGCATGTCAAATCATCAACAAACACAATGGAGACAGACGAGCTAGCTAGCTAGATCAATAATGTTAGCTACCTGATATATATATATATACACACACACACAAGAATGATGCCCACTTCATTTCAGAATATATATATTTTATTTTATTTTATAAAATAATTTTAATTATTTAATTATATAAAAATATTTAAAATATATTATATTAATTAAAAGTAAAATTAAATAATAATAAAATATAAAAAAAATATCAAGATTATATATAATTATAGCATTATATAAAGTGTTATTAGATGTCAAAATAAATTGATATATTAATCGATAAATATATATAATATTAATTTATTAATAGAGAATTCTAAAAATATTATTTTAAAAAATATAAATTTCAAAATTAAATAAATAAATAATATAAATTATATTTATGATTATAATACAATATAATTATATAAAAATTTTTATTTTTTTTCATATAATTCATTATAAAAATAATAAATTTTTAATATTTTTATATAATCTATCAAAATACACATTAATCTAAAATTAATAAATTATTTATACTATATAAATTTAAGAACTAAACTATATTTAAATTTTAAAAATAAAAATAAAATAAAAAATTTTATAATGAAGTTATTAAAATATAAGTGATTTATTAAATATATTTTATTGAATTGAATAGATAGTATTAAATTATACTAAAAAATGGATAAAAAAATTGGGGGTAAAATGAAAAAAAATGGAAAAAAAATCATTGTTCACTAAAAAAATTGATAAAAAATTGAGGGGCGGGCAAAATAAGAAAGAGAGAAAATTTTACTGTTTATTTACAGTAAACTCCATTCTCTTTTAAAATATAGAATATAGATATACATATATATATATATATATATATATCTCATTCTTGGAAAGGATTGTTCTATTGATTTAATGGTGAATTTCAATTCATTATATTATGTTTCTTTTCTCCTCATCTAATTTAATTTTAAATAAATTATGTAATTTATTTGTATTAATTCTCTTAAACGAGTGGATACTAGTTTTTCTTTTATTAATTATATGTAGATGAGATATATCATCTAATTCGAAATTTAAATAAAAACAATACATTTCTAGTCACCAAGACTCGTTGAGTGGATCCTAGTTAACAAAACCCATTAAGTGAAAGTTACTGTTTGATCCATATTTCTGAATTATGTCGTGAAAAGATATGCTAGATATATGTATCCAAATGCGAAGAAGAAACTTAAGGTTTTATATTTTCTTACATCTATAGCCTCCAACTCCAAGCAATGGTGATAGGCCTCTCTCTAACATTTATTGCAATTAATTAATTAACGGGATAATTACAAGCAGCACTGCACCAGAATTCAAACTATAAACACTAACTTGTTGAGATTTAATTAAGAAACAGGAATCATCACTAGGTATATATTCCAACTATAAAGTGCTTATAAAATGTAGCTAAAAGTTATAAAGCCATGCATATATATATATAGTTATTTTCATATGAGAAAATTTTCTAATTAATTGAGATTTGATTGTGTACGATTAGATTTTTTTTTTCTTTTTGTAGATTGTAAGAATATTTCAAATATTATACAATAGTAAATAAATATCCTAGCTTTTAAAGATGATGTTATCTTTACAAATTCTTGTGTTTGTTGCAAAGATCAGATGTTCATAATTTGAGGCTTGACATCCATTTTTTTTTCTCTTTTGTTTTTCTTTATATAGGTGTGTGTGCGTGTATATAAAATCAAGTCATCATATGTAATAAATAATTACTTAATTTGCAATTAATCAAACAGTGAAAAAATTAATAGATTGTAGTATTTTCATATACCTCTTCTTAAAAGAAAGAAACTTCTTAAAATTTGAAGTTTCACCTTATACTGTGAAATATAAACATTCCATTACTACACTCCTAACTCAACTAGTGGAACCACATTTTTCTAACTCCTATATTTTGTTAACAACTAAATCTCCGGTATTTATTTAATTAAAAACTATAAAAAGCACCTCATATTGCAACTCTCTCAACTAATTAATTAAATGAAAATATCGGCTTTTTCGATTTTTTTATTGCAAATTGTAATTAAACAATGTTTTAATCAATGATTGGAGATGCAACGGACAAAATGAGAAATGGTTGAATAAAATTATTGAGGAAGTTCAACAAATTAAGTAACTTTCTCAATGTAATTCATGCACTGATAACTTCATATTAGCAAACCAGCAGAGAAGCAAATAAACTAGTCTTATAGCTATGAGTCTATTATGATTAAACATATAATAATAACAATAATGTAATAATAACAATAATGCGGTTGGCTATTATTTTATATCTATGCTTATTTATATATGATAAGATTAATGTGGTTCCACCATTTGCATATATAAAATAAGGAGGCACTTAAGTGTGGAAAATCCTTATAGAAAAATAATGATGTTTAAATAAATGATGATTATATATATATATTATATAAATAATTATGCAATGTGTGTGTGTATATATATATATGTAGAGCAGAAATCAAACGTCAATATGTAGTGTGTATATGTACGTGTGTGTTTATGTTTATGAAATCACTGCAACGTATGACACATCACATGGTCATTCATGGGGAGCATAAAAATCATAGAGAATCAAAGAAAAGAGCCAAAAACAAGGGAAAAGTGAACAAGTGAATATATATTTAATTTGCAAACCATTTAAAAACAGTGTTTTTGCATGATTTGAGAGAGAGAGAGATAGAGACAGAGATGAAAGAAAAAAATATTAGCAATTTAACTTGAAATAAAATAGAAATAGAAAGAGAGAGAGAGACTATATAGTCCCCTCATCACTCTAATCATAGCCCTTCCATACATATCGAGAATAAAAAGAAAAACTATATTTAAGGTAACTACAAAGAAAAACTATATTTAAGGTAACTACGAAAACCACAGTCCTTCACTCCATATACATACACTTTTATACTCAGATTAGGGTTTTGTGATATTGGTTTAGGGTTTTATGTATGAAGAATGAAAATCCCATTATATATTTGAATCCCAATTAGATGATCTCTGTTCAATTTATTTCTAGTAATTAATATATAAAAGTTCAACAATATATACATCCCATTATCAAGAATTGATTAATTGATAGTTATATAAGCTTAATTAATAAAGCTGTATATGCATTTTTATCATCTTAATTAGAAAATTTGTAAGCAAATCAAATAAATAAACAACTACAAATATGTATGTATATATATGGAGCAGTAAATAATTAAAAAGCAAAGCACATGTAATAATAAAAAAAAAAGATAATTACCGTAATTAATCAAGCTGGGTGCATGGAGGGCTTAGCAGCATCAAGATCTCTTGCCTTGATTTGATTGTTAATCTTCCTCTTCTTTTTTTTCTTGTAAGGAATTCCTCTAGCTTTAGCCTGACACTCTCTCACCTCACGCAAATAAACACGAATAGCTCCATTTCCAAAAGGATTAGACTCAGGTGATCCACCATGTTCTTCATAAGCAGCTCTAAGCCGTCCGATTAAAGCATCAAGACTTCCCCAAGCTTGCCTTAAAGGGCAAGTACAAGGAGCAGGAGGGTCAGGTTGTCCGAAAAACAGACACCCATGTATATGAACCTTAGTTTTTCCAAATTGATCAAGATACCTTAGAAAATCAAGAACATGGTTACAATTAAACTGCGAAACTGAAACTGGTGGTCTCTGATTCTTCAAATATTGTCCAAAAGTGTTCCAGTCTCGCCTTTTCTGCGACTCATACCGACTCAACGGAGCCGGTTGAGAAACCTGAAGATTTTGATTATCAGTACCACCGCCCCCCGATCGCGAAGACCCTTCAGCAGAATCTTTAGGTCTATCACCTGACATGATAAAATTTTTGAAGAAAACTTTGGTGTATTTTTTTTTTAGCAAAGAAATATTAATTTGGGGAAAATTAAAAAAAAAATACAAAAAGAGAGAGAGAGAGAGAGAAAATAGTGTATTGGTAGTAGAAGTAGTGCAGTGGGGAGAAAGATGAAAATCACATCCATGAGTCTATCAGGAGACATGTTATGGGTCCCATGAAGGTGCTTTTGTTCTTCTTTTTCTTCCTCTCTTTCAATTTTTAATTCTTTCATTCATTGACACTATATTTAGCACTATCTATTTTATTTATTTATATAATATGATTTATATAATATTTGATTTTTATGCCATCGCCAATATAATCATTGCCATCATTTTCATTTGAATTATGATCTTTGCAATATATCCCAACTCGAGTCAGTCGGTGCAATTACCAGCGACTCACTCATTTTTAACTCAAATTTAATTTTAATATTTGACCGTATATTGATTACTTATAGGTTAACAGATTAATTAATTAATTAATTAAATCAGGTCCTAAAATAATAGATTTATTTGTTTTTGATTTTTTAAGGTATTACAGTGCTTTTGATAAATTATTATAAAAATTAATTACCAAAAATGTATTTTATAGAGATATATTACAGAAATTATATTTTATTATAAAAAATTATATTACTGTAAAAAATATAATAAAATATTAAAAAAATAGAATAAAAAAATATTAACTTATTTAATTGCTTTATTCGAAGAAGTTTCCGTAATATTTAAACTATTCTAATAATATTTTTTTTTATTTTATTATATCTTAAATTAAAGGTATGATTGTCTTTTAACATGTAGATCCCTCGATCTGTTTTTTCTGTAAAATATTTTTTTTTATTTTCCCTTGAGTAAAATATTTTACCAATTAATTAGTAAAGTTTGGTGTATCTAACATTTTATTTTACCTACATTGTTTATAAACAAACGCAGTATTATTAGTCAATATAGATTATTTAGTCAATTTTTTCAGAAAAATAATATAACCAAACAGGCTATTAGTGTGAAAAAAATTATTACAAGCATCACCATATATATATATATATATATGTTATAATGGCAAATAATACAGGATGGTATTCTAGTGCAACAGATGATGTTTACTTGGTTTCCTTGTTGATTTGTTTTCATCTCTTTAGTGGTGTAATATTTACTTAGTTGCTGTCATTTTCTATCCTGATTTTCTTCTTATTTTTATTTTTTTTTAAATTTACTTGAGTAGGAATAAAATATTAACGAATATAATGGATACTTCATGAATCATGTTTTGAAATTTTAAGCTCATTTCGTTGTCATACTTATCTTAATCATACAAATGAAATATACAATTATATATATACACATATGATCGCCAGAAGAAAGGATCATTCACAATTTTCTTCATGTAAAAAAATATGTATCCTGGAAAGTTTGTTTTTTTAAAACTCATAATTTTACAGTATTTTTTTTTTTAAATTTGTTTACACTTTTGATTGAGATTTCAAGTCGTTTTCATAAAAATATTACGACACTGTGGCTTTCTTAATTTGAAAGATAAACATATTGAATCATCAATTTGAATTGAAAAGGTTATTTTATTGGCCTTTCTTTTTATTATATATATTAGATGTATATAATATATGTAATGGGGTCCAAAATATCACATTTAATAATTAATCACTTTAAATCATATTTGAATTAAGTAAACACTCCAACTACTGTACTGTATGCTTGTGATCTTCTTTTTGCCCTATATATTAAAGAGCTAGACCTACATATATATAATACAAAGTGATTGAAGTCAAATTATTATTTTTAGGGTGGCTGATATATTTTATAAAACTAAGGAAATTTAATTATACTAATTAATTGGAAGATGAAATTTAATACTCTTTTCTTGTGAAAAAGTACACCAAAATTAAATTGAATGATGAGAAAATTGTATATATTGTTTGGTAAGAATAAAAATAATACAAAAAATGGGTAAATAAGAAAATAAAAGAATAATTCCTTTATAGTGATTGTACAAAATGAAAATCAAAGGTTGAAAATACAAGACACTGTAAAGAAAAGATTGATACAAATTTGCGAGACATCTTTGAGAGAGTTGGGTCCAACAGACTCAGTATGTGCCTCTGAGGAATCATCATAATGTGTTTTTTGGAGGACATTTTGCCTTTACTAGTGCCAATTGTTTGGCAATTTCGGTCTGGCCCTTCGCGAGAGCTTCATGCTACCTATATCAGATTTAAATAAATTAATTTGTACAAATTTACTTTATATATAAATGTATAGAAGAAAACTTAAATAAATTAATGCATGGAATTTGGACTACCCATTCATTTTCTCATCACTAAATTTCAAGTTTCCTATCAGGCAGCATATAGCAAAATGTATATATCCGTTTTGGTCGAAGAAAATCGAAATCATTTGAGTGTACTTGCATGTTCAGAGCATCTAATTATTGCTTTCTCTATTTAATTAATTTTAATTTTTTTTCACTTATATAAAAATTTATTTTTTTTAAGAAATTATATCAATGATGTCTTTTATTTTTATTATTTTACTATGTGAATTTTTTTATTTATTTTGATATTTAAACTTTTATTAATAGAAATAACTTAGTTGTTATATGACCGGTCACTGTACAGTAAAATGATAAAAAAAATTAGCCGGAGCAATAAAGTTATTTCTATTAATAAAAATTTAGACATAAAAATGAAAAAAAAAATTATATACCAAAATATAAAAAAATTCAAATACTATTAATATATTTTTTTCCTATATTTTATAGAGCTCATTGAAGAGCTTTTTTACAAGTACACACATATATATAGAGAGAGAGACTGTTTAATTTTTTTTAGGCCTTAGATGATAATTTAAATTTAAGCTTTATATTACATATTAATTATAATATTATAATTTATACAAAATAGAAATTGAAAAAAAAAGAAGAATTTGATATAGAGAAAAATGAAATTAAAAAAATATATATGTTAAAATATAAATATATAGTCAATTTTTCTTACCTTTACAACCTAAAATGTAAAAGATTTTTCTCATATTGCCAATAAACTAGAAATCATTAGCTCGACACATTCAGTTAATACCGTGTTAAGACTAATGAATAACCTGCAGCCTGGCTGTGACCTTCAGCATCCTTTGGTTAAACCAATTTTCTATTTTAGCTATTACAATCGGTTGATAAAATATTTATGTCGTATGTACTTCAGTAAATGAGGTTTTTTCACATGGGTTTACGAAGTTTTAAGTGTGAGTGTAATGGGAATGCTTTAGGTATGGAGTTTTAGCTCCATAAATCCATGTTTTTCCCCAAAAGATTAATAATAATAAAATAATTATCTCTTATTAAAAAAATTTATATATTTTATTTTAGCTATTTTTTGAATTATTATAATTAATTTTTTTTAAAAAATAACTAGTTTTTATCAAATAAAAAAGGGTTGTCTGATGGAAGCCCTTAGGCAATGACGTTGAAGACCAGCCGGCCCTTTATATATATATATATATATATATATATATATATATATATGTCAATGGCCAAGAGAGAACAATAAATGAGGGAAAAAGACTTATTTCCTTTTTTTAATTATTATTATTCACTGGATGAATTATATATTTTTATAAATTTCCCACTTATGTTATTTTTTAGTTGCATCATAGATATGTCTTTATATATTATGTACACATGGAAAGAAATTGTATAGCCAATTCAACATTTTTTTAATTAAATTCTTAATCACCAATATCTGTCATCAATTATTAAAATTTGAATTTAATTTGTTATATTTTGAAAAGCGGTGGCTTATTTTTTTGGCTCAAGTTGTGCTTTCTAGAACAGAATATAAGAAGTGAATTAATATTTCATCTCCAAATTTATTAATGCTTTGATTCGTGATTCATAATAATATAATATAATCTTTTGTTTTAAAAACAAGATTATAAATAGAAAATTATTGGATTCGTACACTCTAGTATATTTTCAACAAATTAAATGAGTTTGGGAAGAAAAGTCAAAAAAACAAAGGAAAAATCCAGCTAGATCATACTGACTCATGCTACACATGATAAAGTTAATTACACAATGTTGTGTTTGGAAGCAACAAGGAAGGAAAATTTTGACTTTTAAAGACTACAATAACGTGAAATTATACGATATGATGGCCCAAAAAATGTACCAATTTTGAATTTTAAGGAATTGGGTATTTATTTACTCTTTTTTTTTTTCCCTTTTAAGAAGAAGAGCCTTTTGTTTTATTTTACGATTTTTACCCAAAATTTGTGCCACACTTCTCTCTTTTATATTATAAAATAACAACCATTGCTTTCCTCATGTGTTTCTTCCAATTTTTTACTCACTCATTTTGTTTTTTGCCGCTTCCTCTTTTGTGTGATATGATCACTGCTAAATAATTGAAGATACGAAAGTTGAGGCTTAAAAATGAGTTAATTATAATTATAAAAAAAATTAGTTTGACCAATCAGTTTTTATTCCTTTAATTTAATTTTGTAATTTTATCACTATTTTTTAAATAATATTATAGCTACGTCATGTAAAATATAAACTAAAAAGTGACCATTTCAAACAAATTCTTAAATTTGATTTCATAAATTTACAATTCCTGCATATTAATTTTAATTTTGACAAGTTACATATTAGTTTATTAAATTATTTAGTTTATTCATCAGTTAATTTTCATATTAATTTTCCGATCATGATGTGATATTTTTTAATATATAACATTAAAGTCGAAAAATAAAAAAAAATGAAAAAAAATCAACTCTTTGCCTTGTCAAGTCCATTTTAACAATTTCAATCCCACACCAAACATCAAAAACAATCCAAAACACGTTGAGAACAGGTGAAAAATAACTAAGCAACAAAAATCCACCTTTCCATTCACGTTTCTGCATAAAAACTTCAAATAAGAAGCAAAATCCATCCCAAAATACCAAATTAAAAGAAAGTCCTAAGACTTGATGGTTTTAATTTTAATTTTTTTATTTGCTTATGATCAAACCACTTTATTTTCATCCTTCAACTTTACTTTTCTTTTCTTTTTTTAATATTTCATCCACGCGATTATAACATTATTAATAGAAATTACATTAGATCACATCATAAGAAAATTGACTTAAAAATTGACAGGTAATAAAGTTATAAAATTTTAATAGAGTAAGTGGTGATTGTCAAAATTAAAAACTTATATAAAAATTATGATTTATTGCAAGTTTAAAACTTTTTTTTTGCTGCTGACTATTTTTTATTTTTTATTTTACCTAATGGGTCTATAATAATATTTAAAAATATACGTCAGATTAGATCATCTAAATGATCAGAAATGTATTGAGGAAAAATGACTTGTATTCATCTCTAAAAGAAACTATTAGAATAATTTAATTTGGGATTATATAAAATTTATAATAATAAAATAGAGAAATAAAAAATTTATTGTAGTTATTTATAAGTCTATATTCACCGACAAAAGAAAAGTAAAATTTACTAATCAAAATAGAGATATGTAAAATTTTTAAAAAATAATACTAAAATTTTTATCCGAAATTTAACAGAAATTTAACAAGTGCGGTACAAATTCATCCAAAATGCTCACACACTCTCACAAAATTAAAAAACAAATAAATAAAAGTCACATTGTAAATTTAAAGTAAAACCACAAATTACATCACCCTTGACTAACTCTCTCTAATACATAAAATTTACTTAGATATTGAGTAAAAGCTAAGTACGTAATTGAACAAATGCATTTAAAGAACCTCCCATATAATATTCTTATATATAATATTACTCACTAATAATCTTAACTTAATAAGTAGGGTTATAATCGAGCTGAGCCGAGTTTTGAAAAGCTAAAACTCGGCTCGTTATAAAATAGTCAAGTTCGAACTCGATCCCAAATCGAGCTCGAGTCTAGCCTAAACTTGTATCGAGCCTAGCTCATATATCAAGTATCTCGAGCTTGAATTCGAACTTAATTTCAATAAGTTTAACAAGCTCAATCAACTTATTTCACCTTTCATTTTTCATTCATCTTTCCTATATTTTTTATAAAAGATATATTAAAATTTATATTTTTATGAAAAATTAACAATATGATTATATATTATCAAAAATAAAATATTATATTACTATAATTTTATATTTTACTATAAATTATTAAGTTATTTTATATTATATATTATTTAATTTATTTATCATATATACAGTATATTAATAAATTATATAAATTAAATTAGTAAAAAAATTAATATAATCACATATATAGTTTAATATATATAAATTAAATTATATATATTTTTAATTCAATATACTAAACGAGCTAGCTTACGAGCTTAACTTATGAGCTTTTAAAATGAGTCAGCTCGCGAGCTAACGAGCCGAGTATTTCTTAATTTGAGTTTGACTCATTTAATAAATAAGTAGCTCGAGCTCGAGCCTAAACGAGCTTTTATCGAGCCAAAATTCAAACCAAATTCAAATAGCTTGGCTCATTTACCTTCATATCAATAAAAAATCTTATTAATTTTACTCTATAGAGACAAAAATCATTCATTCAATTTAAAAATATTTCTCACACGCTAAATAGGAAAAAACCACTTTCCAAATCTCATTAAGGTTTGGAGGCACAATCCTAATAATATCCACATTTACTCAAACTCTCACATTCATGTAATTGTCAATAATCTCAACAATTTCCATCTTGCTTTAAATTTAAAGACTATATAATTTTCAAATCTTTAAAATCTTTAATTTGTCAAATCTTCAATAAATTAGTAGAATGTTTCTTAATCTTCTCCATTAAGCTCTTAAGTCTTCAAGAATTTTTCTTCACCTTCTTCATTAAGACCTCAATAACTTATCTCAAAAATAATAAATACTAAACTAGTCCAAACAACGTTTAAACATGCTAACAAAGCAAAATTAACTGCAACCATATTTTTTAGTGTTAAATTTTATTATAGTCTTTACTAATCTCAAACAAAATTAATTAGATTCTAATACCATTTGTTAGGATCAATTCAATATTAAAGTTAAAAATTTATAAAAAAAATGCATTGATAAAATAGAAAAAATAATAAATTTTATATAGTTAGATGTAAGTTTACGTATACATATGAAAAGAATAAAAATTCACTAATTAAAAAAAAGAGAGATACAAAACCTAAGAAAAAAATAACGTTTAAGCATTTATCTCAATTTACTCTAAAGTACTTGTCACTCTCCAAGCAGAATTGGAATTATAGCACTAGCTATAAAATTAATTGTCTTAACAATTGCTTTTCTACCATATAAAAATAAAAGTCATAGCACACCTGTACATATAGTGAAATAGGCTGGCCAAATGTAAATCTGTGCAGGGTTTCTAAATCATTAATCCAATTCCGTGAAGGATTTCAAAACTTAATTAATTATTATATCCTTTTACTATAAGGATTAGGATTAGGCCAACAATTTAAAATTTAAGTCATATATAACAATATATTAAGATATATAGAGAAAAATAGATCCAATTTATAACACAAAGAGAATCAAGAACAGTAAGAAACAACAGCCAGATTCTAAAGTAAAACACCAAGAAGAAGCGATGCTAATGTAGATAGGTACTCTCTGTCGGATTGCATCTGCCTTTCTTATCTTTCATCTCTTTGTCCTTGTCCTTCAAATCTTTTTTATTCTTCCTTGGCCTGTCAGCATTACTAAAGATTAAAAAACTTTACAACAATATTATTATATTTATTTTTCATTTGTTTATATATATACAAGTTCATCTGCAGTCTGTCTTTTCACCTATAGATCCTCGCTACAACAAATTAATAACTTTTTTCTAATAACAAGATCTATATGCTATTAAAAGTTAAAAGATTTAAATAAGTATACTTTTTTTATTTTTTTTAAATTATAATTCATTTATCACTCTAATAAGATAATTAATATGTTAAATCTCTATTATTCTCATATTTAATATTACTTAAACATTTAATGAGTTTTTCTCATACTAAAATATATTAGAGTATCATAGAAAAATCACAGATTTTTAATTAAAATAATTATTTTTTAATTTTTATAAAATAGAAAATATAGTTATTATTGTGTGACTAATAAAGTTGTATTTTCTGATATATAAAATTTTCCATAACTTCAAGTTTTTATTAACAGTATAAATAAATATATCTGGCAAGTGGATTAATTTGTTATTAATATATGTCCATTAATATTTAGCTAAAACAATTAATACTTGTTATAAAGTATGCATTTCTTAACTATATATTAATTATAAATTTTAATAGTAATAAATATCAGAGTATGTTAAATTAATGTCAAATCCAATAAATATAGTAGTGGGTTCATATTAGGTGGAACTATAATTAATAATGTACATATCAAGAATTAGTATCTTATCCTTATTGGGGACCCTTTAATAAATTTAGCAGGAAATTTGAAATTTTACTTTTGTTAATTAAAAAAATATAATTTAAAGAATTAATTTGACTAATAAGATTATTTAGTATACCATTTTTTTTAACATTAGAAGGGAGAACCAAGTGAATGGTACAATGACTTTAATTTCCTTGAAAATCCATGTTACCATAAAACTTTTACTTCTGCTTCACTGGCGCGCAGTTACATCAAGAATTTAAGTTGAAATTGTTGGGCGTTACAGCTAATTATCTGAATTTAATTAATTTTACTCAGATTATGAAACTGAATGGAATTGCAAATCAAACAAATATATAGATTAATTATGTAAATCTCCTTACATTTAACATTAATTAATGTAAGGTGAAAATGACCCAAAGCCTGCACTTATAATAAGCAGCCGATGGATGGATAGATACATGCACATTGACCTTATTACATATCTAGCTATGGAAAATCCTCCCAGCTATCGTTCTTTGTGGTGGGGGCAAATTTAAGTCTAGTTCTTTGTAAATGATATTAGGAAATAAAGGCTATAAGTTTGGTTAGTTGTTGGGAGTGTAATAAAGGGAAGACGTTTCAGTTTCTTGTTTCTAGTGTACATTAATAATTGAGATCTTTCAACTTAATTTGATTGCCTTTTCTCAATTTAATAATAAACAATTTAATTGCCCTATAATATATATATATATATATGTTTAAATCTTCTGATTTAGCTAATCCACGTTTATTAAAAAAAATTATTTTTTTAATATTATATAAATTTATTTTAAATTGGCTAAAATATTTTTTTATTAATTTAATAATATTAAAAATATTTTATTCTCACTTAATTAATTAAATTCATTAATAAAAAATATACTTAAAAAAGAGCCAATTAATTTTTATTAATTTTATAAAATGACATTATAAGTGGAATAAATTTTTTTTATAAAAAAATAATTTAAACGGGACAAATAATATATATAAATAATCTAACTATTATTAGTATTAAATTCTTTTCCATTTATTTTTTATCAATCATTTTTTCTAAACAAGCCATCACTGTGTCACTTTCCTTCAATTGGCTGTCAAATTGGCAATGGTGATTGGTCAAGAAAGGCCAAGAATAGTGGCAGTAAGTTTAGATCATAATTGGCAAAGAGATCCAGAGGTGCCCAACGACACAGCGTAGTGTCGGGCTTGTTGGTGCAAAAATTGGCCCATAGACAAGTTGATGAAAATTGATCTTGCAAAGTTGGCATTTGTAAGCCAAATACATTGGCATTTGGGTGCAAAAGAAGACCAGGGAAAAGCAAGGCAATTAGTGGCCGAACTTGGGTACTCTCCTCCTCGCACCTTGGGTGCTCTCCTCCTCGCACCTTGGGTGCTCTAAAAGCAAGGTAATTGGTGGCCAAATTTGGGTAGCTCTTCTTTGGCATTTGGGTGCAAAAAAAGGCAACCGGTCGAAAAAATCAGCGGCAAAGGGCGCGTTGACAAACCAAATGACTTGGGAAAAGCCAAGTATGATGGTGGGTAAATTGCTAAGCTCCATAGGCCTAGGTGGTAGGCCTATTCAGTGGAAACCCGCAGGTGCAGTAGGCCTGTTGGAGTGTGGATTCCCTGGCCAGTAGGCCAATTTGGTGGCAATTGTATACTTGTCCCTTGTGGAACTCTCTAGAGACTTGGGCAAGGCTCTAGGCAGAGGCGGAGCAACGGATTGGAGGAATAATCTAGAATCTTACAGAGGATTCTAAGACGATTGGTGTACCAAGGGGGCAACTGGCCCGCACGGTGTGGGTAATATGCTAAAATTGACTTCGAAAGACTCTAGAGCATGCTAGAGCTTGCTAGAACGCTGTGGACGATTAGGGAACGTCTTAAGAAGATTAGGAGAGTCGGTGGAACTCTCTAGGCCAATCTGGAAGGTAGCAACGCGTAGTGGCTAACCAACCAGCAGACGTACGAGCCCAAAATATTTCAAAGTAGGCTGAAATACGATAGAACCTCCCAGCAAGGGAAGTTGCTGAAAGATTCAAGCTCCACCATGGGTTAGGTCGATGGAGGATGGCCAAAGTTGGTTGTAGCATGTATAAATATGCTTGCTAGACTCATTTGCACAGAGAATGAATGAAACACTTGAGAGACGAGAGCAAGATTAGGGTGTCTACCTAGTGTGTACCGAGAGCTTTCCTTTGTAATCCTTGTAAATAGCATTGCAAAGCTATTCTTTGTGTAATAAAAGAACCCTCATTCGTTTAAACTCTTTTATGGATGTTGCTATTTTGTTGGCTAGGGTGGAAAGGCTGAACTTCGCAAGGCTTTGGGGATAACTGCCTGCTAAGTGCCGCATGGACTAGTCTTGCCCACTGACACAAGGTATCAGAGCCTCATTATTAAGCAAATGGGTGCTAATAACAATATCTAGCAGTGAAAGTAGAAGTTGATGCTGTCCCAACTGCACAAGAGGAGCGTGGTCAAAAGGAGACACACAAGCAGCCTTGTAGGAAGGCAAAGTCCAAGGACTTACGAGCGGATGTTGCAGTTGTTTCGAACACAGTGGATGCCTTCAATGTGAGGCTGCCCAAGCTAGAGTAAGCAATGGGGGAATTGCTAGATACTCTTGGCTCAAGGGAGGATCAGCAAGAGTCCCAGGCTGAGGATATGAAGGAGCTCGAGGGTCGGCTCCAAGGTGCTTTGGATGCTTTTACAAATGGTGTGCAAAAGTCTATGGAAGAGTTTCACACTAGTTTTACTGTCGAAATTCAGTCTCTCAAGGAAGAGATGCATGAGATTAAGGGGGATCTTATGCTATGCAAAGCTGCCATGACTGCTGGAGCATTGCCGGTTGCTGCTCCAAGGGTAAAAGCCCTTGATTCGCCAAAATATGCTGGCAAGCATAATGCCAAGGAGCTGGATAATTTCCTATGGCTGATGGAACGACACTTAGATGCGATCAAGGTAGTGGATGATGCTACCAAAATCAACACAACGACTCTTTATTTAGAGCATGATGTTTTGCTGTGGTGGCATCGTAGGCATGCTGAAATGGAGAGAGACCTTTTGCAAATTGCTACATGGGATGCATTCAATGAGGAGTTGAAGAAGCAATTCTACCCTGAAAATACTGAAGAAGTGGCCATGAAGAAACTGCGCAGCCTAAGGCAAACGGGTTCTCTCAAGGAGTACATACGAGAGTACTTATAGTTGATGCTTGAGATCTCTAATATGTCAAACAAGAGCCGCCTGTTGTACTTTATGGATAGCTTACAACAGTGGGCCAAGCTAGAAATCAAGAGAAGAGGCGTCCAAGACTTGACAAGTGTCATGGCAGTGGCGAAATCATTAGTGGAATTCTCCAAGGAGTCCTCCTTAAAAGGGAAAAAGAGGAAGAATGGTAACTTGGAGAATGGTGGGAGAGATAAATCAGACAAATCTCCCAAGGCAGTCAGCACCTCCATGGGCAAGGAGAAGCAAGGTAAGGGCAGTAAGGAGACTCCAAAGGGGTGATGGGACTGCTTCCTTTATGGAGGTCCTTATTTTTTGCGGGATTGCCCAAAAAAGAACAAGCTGAATGTGATTGTTTCTTATGTTGGAGAGGCACCTCAAGGGGAGAGGTGTGACATGCGGTTAGGTTCACTACGTGTGCTAAATTTAGTAAAAAAAATTGGCATTAAAGGATACCAAGGGGGATGATGCCAAAGCCAAGGTCGAGATGGGACTTTGACCAGGCAAAACTATGATGTTCGTTGATGCTGTGGTGAATGGGGAGTTCACCAAGGCTTTGTTAGACAGCGGAGCTAACTAAAGCCTAGTGTCAAGCTACAAAGTGATTCGATTGGGGCTGAATGTAGCCAAGTGTGAAGGCTGGATGCAAGGTGTTGATCAGCTAGCCAAAGGGTTGCTTGGCATAGCATGGGGAGTCCCAATCAAGCTTGGAGGATGGGTTAGCACAATTGATGTGAATGTTATGCCCCTTCAAGAGTATAAGTTGCTGCTTGGGTTGGACTTCAGCGAAAAAGTCTTACCCTTGTCCTTCACAGAGGATGGATGTGTGAAATTCTAAAGTGAGGGAAAGGAATACAAAGTGGTTGTTGATCAAAGTTCAGTGGGCAAAAGTGTGGTCACAGCTACTAGGGTGATACGCAACGGCCTTGGCCAATTCAAAGAGAAATTGGCCCAAGGAAAGCCTAAGCAACACAAGGCTAGGCAAAGGAGGCACAAGGGAAGTGCTAGTCCTTCTTCCAAGCACGAGGATGGCAAGCCCTCTCCAAGGGGATTAGTAGGGAGGCATGGTGACGCGGATGCCACAAGGGCTAGCCAAAGGAAGGTAGCCCATAGGAAGAAGCATCGGACTAGTAGAAATGGACGAAGCTTCAGGGAAGGTGAGTTGGTGGTGCTTCAAGTTATGCCTAGTGGGAAGGTGAGAAGGCTTGAAGGTCCCTTCTTAATTTTTCAAGGTGGAAAAGCAAAGGAGGTTAACTCATAACAGTTCTCCAAGAAAATCCTTAAGCATAAGGATGGAGACGAGACGAGGGTGTCGCGAGCTTAGATGGGTGAGAATTGTCACCACACTCCAATTGGCTGCCAAATTGGTAAGGGAGATCGGCCAAAGAAGGCCAAGGATGGTGGTGCAAGTTTGGATTATAATTGTCAAAGCGATCTAGAGGTGCCCAATGACGCAGCGTAGCGTTGGGCCTGTTAGTACAGAAATTGGCCCGTAGGCAAGTTTAGGAGAATTGGTAGTGCAAAATTGGTATTTGTAGGCCAAATACATTGGCATTAAGGTGCAAAAGAAGGCCAAAGTAGCACTTGGAGAAGAGCAAGGCTATTGGTGGCCAAGCTTGGGTACTCTCCTCCTCGCACTCTGGGTGCTTTCCTCCTCGGACAACCCAGTTTGCTCCAGAAGCATATATAAGGGAGGCCACGGTAGTGTATGTTGACCCGGTAGAAAAAATTGGCTGCAAAAGGCACATTAGCAAGCCAAATAACTTGGGAGAAGCTAAGCATAATGGTGGGTAAATTGCCAAGCTCCATAGGCCTAGGTGGTAGGCCTATTCGGTGTATGCGCGCAGGCACAGTAGGCCTGTTGGCATGTAGATCCCCTGGCCAGTAGGCCAATTTCGGTGGTAATTATATGCTTGTCCCTTATGAAACTCTCTAGAGACTTAGGAAAGTCTCTAGATAGAGAAGGAGCAACAGATTAGTGGAATAATCTTGAATCTTACAGAGAATTCTGGGGCGATTGGCATGCTAAGGGGACAGCCAGCCCACATGGTATGGGTAATCTACAAGAATTGACTTCAGAAGACTCTAGAGTTTGCTAGAGCTTGTTAGAACGGTGTGGAAAGTCCTAGGCAGATTTGGAGAGTCAGTTGAACTCTCTAGGCCAATCTAGAAGGCAGCAACGTGCAGTGGCTGGCCAACTAGCAGACGCACGGGCCTGAAATATTTCAAAGTAGGTTGAAACGCTGCAGAACCTCCCAACAAGAAAAGTTGTTGGAAGATTCAAGCTCCACCATGGGTTAGGTCGATGGAGAATGGTTAAAGTCGGTTGTAGCATGTATAAATATACGTGTTAGGCTCATTTGCACAAAGAATGAATGAAACACTTGAGAGGCGAGAGCTAGGTTAGTGTTGTGAAAATTAGATTAATTTTTCACCAATAATATGTATAGTATGTGAACAATTGTACCAGCAATTATACCAGAAATATTTCCAGAAAAAAGAAATGGATCACAATAGATACTCTTAAATGCCAAGTCTTTTCTTAGACAGATTTTTTCTATATATATAATCACTAGCACAAAATACCATAATAATTATATAAAAAATAGCTATTAAATAAAATAAAGAGACCACTAAAATTTAATGAGGTTCAGCCAATTTTGCCTACGTCCTCGAACACCACCAAAATAATATTACTAATTTCAAAGAATAAATACAAAAGAGAGAGAAGAGAAAATAAGTCTTATAGACAAATGAACTTCTTTTGGGATAATTTAGCTAAAAGGGGAGGAGTCTCCTTTTATTGGCTAAAATCCCCACCTCAATACCCACATCTCTCGATGTGGGATTAAGCAAAATAGCCAAAAAATAATAAATCTTCACCTTGGCTATTTTTCTATTTACAATATGTAAATCTTCTCTCAAAAGAAATAATTTTTAGTTGTACCTCTAAATGCGTCGTATAGCACTCATCTTTAATTTCTCAAAATATTGATCAAGTTCAAACAATGGTTGAATTTGATGGTTGTCACCACTTTTTTCAACATATCTACAGGATTGTTAATGGTCCAAATTTTCTGAAGTAATATTTCACCTTCCTTTAGAATCTCACAAATAAAGTGATACCGAATATTAATGTGCTTCGTCCTTGCATGATAAACTTGATTCTTTGCTAAATGAGTAGCACTTTGACTATTACAGTGTACTTCAATGTGCTTTTGTCTAATTTTCAGTTCACCAAGCAACCCTTAAAGCCAAATTGCTTCTTTAACAGCCTCTAATACTGTCTTGTGCTCTGCTTCCGTCTTAGACAAGGCAAATACTGACTGTAAAGTAGACTTTTAGCTAACCGGCCCCTTAGCAAGTGTAAACACATAACCAGTAGTTGATCGATGTTTATCCAAATTACCAGCATAGTTAAAATTACAGTATTCAACTACACATTGACCATATTTCTCATACCGCTCAAATATCAATTCAACATCTATGGTGTTCAGAATATACCATAAAATCTATTTCACAGCTTGCCAATGCTCCTTACCAGGATCATGCATTACCTGCTCACAACGCCAACTGCTTGTAAAATATTCGGTATTGTATACATCATATCATACATCAAGCTATCAATAATATTTGCATATAGAACCTTTGACATGTACTCCCATTCTGCTTCATTTTTAGGAGATAAAGATGCACTAAGCTTCATATAAGATACAAGCGGTATTTACAGGTTTTGATTTTTTATTCAACCCAAAATGTTGTAGTACCTCATTCAGATACTGTTTTTGATTCAAACAAAGCTTCTCTCTCTTTCTATCTCTGCATATCTCCATATCTAAAATTTTTTTAACTTCACCCAAGTCTTTCACTTCAAACTCCTGATTTAGCCGAGTCTTCAACTTCTTAATTTCTCTTTAATTCTTTGAAGCTATCAACATATCATCAATATACAGGAGAAGATATATGAAAGATCTATCTTGTAGCTTGCGAAAATACACACAATAATCGTATTTGCTACTTGTGTACTTTTGCCTTATCATAAAATTGTCAAATCATTTGTATTACTACCTCTGAGATTATTTCAATCCGTACAATATTTTTTTTTCAATTTGCATACCCATTTTTCTTCTCCAGCAACCTCGAACCCTTATGGCTGAGTCATATAGATTTTTTCTTTTAAGTCTCTAAGTAGAAATGCAGTTTTTACATCAAGTTGAACGAGTTCCAAATCCAATTGTACTACCAAGGCCATTAAAATTCTAATGGAGGAATATTTTACAACTGGAGAAAATACTTCATTATAATCAATTTTTTCATCTGAACATAGCCTTTAGCTACCAACCTTGCCTTGTAGTAAACATCGTTCTTGTAAAAAAATTATTCTTTCTTTGTATATACCCATTTGCATCTAATTGCCTTCTTTCCCTTTGGAAGATTAGCTAACTTCCATGTCTAATTATTTTTAAGGAACTGCATTTTATCATCCATGGCTTTACTCTACTTCTCCTTTTTTAAACTTTGAAAAGCTTCACTATAAGTGTTAGGAATGCCATCATTTGTAATTAGAGATTTATAAGCCACCATATTATCAAATCGAGTAGGTTTGAGAATTTCTCATAGTGGCCTATTTATTGCAATAGATTCTTATTATTGTGGAGGTTCTTGGTTGGAACCTCTTCCTTATTTGACTCCACCTCCACCATAGAAGTTTATATATTTTTTTACTTGTTGCTGGATCAATGGTTCTTTTTTCAAACTTCACCTGCTGCGGAGTACCATCGGTCTGCTGAATAATTTTATTTATTATTTTTTCAATATGATCGACTCATCAAAGGTAACATCTCTGCTAAAGACTATATTCTTTATTTCTGGACACCAAAGGCAAACTCCCTTTACACCAGTGGTGATCCCCATAAATAGTATTTTTCTTACCCTCAAATCTAACTTTGATTCCTTAACATTGTAGTATGCAGTGAAACCAAGCACACTTAAGGAATCATAATCAATAGCAAGTTTTTCAGTCCACATATCCAAAGGTGTTTTACCACCAATAGCAGCCGATGATAAGTGATTAACGAGATGACATGCATAAGTCACAGCTTGAGCCCAAAATTATTTGTCCAACCCAGTATTGGACAACATACACCGAACTTTTTTCACTAATATCCGGTTCATACGTTCTGCCACCCCATTCTATTATGTTGTATCTCTAACTGTAAAGTGTCTGATAATGCATTCATCTTAACAGAGTTTAAAAAATGGGTCACTTTTATACTCTTCACCATTATCCGTGCGAAGACATTTGACTTTTCTGCCCATCTGAGTTTTCACCATCTTTTTTCATATGAGAAAAACTCTTAATACTTCATCATTTGTCTTCATGTATATACCATACTCTCCGAGAGAAGTCATCAATAAATATTACAAAGTAGTATTTTCCTCCCATTGAAACTGTCTTGGAAGGACTCCACACATCTGAGTAAACATAGTCCAAAATATCCTTAGTATCATAGATTGCAGTACCAAACTTCACTCTAGTCTGCTTGCATTTGACACAATGCACATAGAAATCTAACTTCTAGGGTTACACTCTTTTCAGTAATCCTTGATCTGACAATAGTTTCAAGAATTTATAGCCAGCATATCCCAAGTGCATATGTCATAATCTAGTTACTTGTAACTCCTGATCATTACTGGAAGTTACTGCTACTGTTTCAATAATTGTATTATCCTTATAGTAATATAAGTTATTGACCTTCCTTAATCCTTTCATTATCACCAGTGCACCGGAGATGATTTTCATTACTTCATCTGCTGCATTTACAATGAAGCCCTTTGATTCTAAGACTTCCACTGAAATGAGTTTCTTTTTCAAGCTCGGTACATATTGAACATTTGTCAAAGTCCTGATTGATCCATCATAATTTCTCAATTGGATTGAACCAATCCCTTTTATCATTCATCAACCGTCATTTATTGTGTAAACAGTTGCTCCTTCTAGTTCTATAAAGTCAAAGAACCAATCTTAATTGGGACATATATGATGGCTACAACTAGAATCAAGTAGCCATACAATAAAAGAGCTTGTTGATGACACAACAGCTAATGAAAAGTCTGAGTCTTCATCATCATACTCAGCTACATTTAAATTCACGATAGCTTTCTCTTTATCAGATTTACTTTTATTCTTCAGCTTCAGATAATTTATCTTTCAATACCCTTTCTTCCGGCAAAAAACACATTCATCTTTAGCTGGTTTAGATTTTGATCTCCCTTTCTTTTCTCTCTTCCTGCTTTGAGAGCGACATCTCACAATCAATGCTTCTGCTACTTTACATGAACTCTCTTTCTTATCTTTCTTTCGTAGTTTGTAACTGTATAATACAACAGTTACTTCAGAAAGAGTAACTTTAGCCTTTTCATGTACTAAAGTTATTTTAAAAAACTCAAACTCCTCTGGAAGAGACCCCAACAATATTAAAGTCAAATCTTCATCTTTGAAAGTCACATTCAAATTCATCAAATCAGCTTTAGTACCTGGTAATTAAAATTGATAATGTGTTCATTCATTGTGGTACCAGAAACATAAGTGAAATAAAATTATCTCTTCTTCATATAAAGCTTGTTTTGACTGATTTTCTTCAAAAATATTTCCTCCAATCAAAATTTACTTGCGAAAACTTTCTTAGAGAAAGAGTACTTCTATTCTCTAGAAAGACACGATCGAATTGTTGTACCACATGTTATACGGTTGATGGCTTTCTAATTTTTTTTTATCAATATCTTCTGGTTTCTCTTCTTCAATGGTAATATCTAGACCTTGCTGAAATAGAGCGTCTAAAATCTCATTTTGTCACATACCAAAATGATCTGTACCATTAAAATTTTTTACTGCAAATCCAGCATTTGACACAGCAGTCTTTAACTAAATTAACGAAGTGGATGCTGTTTCCTTTGGAATGGATGATTTACCTAAGTCTTCTGCCATCTTTGCTTCAAAAAAAAATATTTAATAGCTAACAAATACGGAATATAAATAATCCAAGAAAATCTTTTCTGATGTGAAAGATCAGACTAGGCTGCAACCGCATAGCATACTCAGAAAACCTTATATCTGATACCAATTTATTGTGAAAATTGGATTAATTTTTTACTAATAATATGTATAGTGTGTGAACAATTGCATCAATAATTATACCAGAAATATTTATAAAAAAGAGGGGTGGGTCACAATGGACATTCTTAAATATCAAGTCTTTCTGTAGATAAAATTTTTCCAGACATGTAATCACTAACACAAAATATCACCACAATTATACCAAAAATAACTATTAAATAAAATAAAAAGAACACTAAAATTTAACGAGATTCGGCCAATTTTTTTAACGAGGTTCGGTTAATTTTACCTACGTCATCGGACATTACTAACATATTATTGTGGATTATTTTTTCACCAATAATATGTATAGTGTGTGAACAATTGCACCAATAATTATACTAAAAATATTCTCAGGAAAGAGATGTGAGTCACAATAGACACTCTTAAATACTAAGTCTTTCCTTAGATAAAATTTTTCTAGACATATAATCACTAGCATAAAATACCATTACAACTATAGTAAAAAATAGCTATTAAATAAAATAAAAGAAACATTAAAATTTAATGAGATTCAGCTAATTTTTCCTACCTCCTCGGACACCACCAAAATAATATTACTAATTTCAAAGAAGAAATAGAAAAGAGAGAAAAAAAAAATAAGTCTTATAGACAAATGTGTTTATTTTAGGATGGTTTAGCTAAAGGAGGAGGAGTCTCCTTTAATAGACTAAAACTCCCACCTCAACACTCACATTTCTCGATGTGGGATTGAGCAAAATAGCAAAAAAAAACAATAGTTAGGGTGTCGATTTAGTGTGTACCGAGAGCTTTTCTTTGTAATCCTTGTAAATAGCATTGTAAAGCTATTTTTTTTTGTGTAATAAAAGAACTCATATTCGTTTAAATTCTCTTATGTACGTTGTTATTTCGTTGGCTATGTTGAAAAGCCTGAACTTAGCAAAGTTTTTGGAATAATTGCTTGCTAGGTATCATATGGACAAACGTGAACTAGTCTTGCCCGGTGATAACTGGCCATAGAGATTTTATACATAATAGTTGAGATATGTAAAAGAAATATAAGGATTTAGTTTGTAAATATCTAATTCGAACTGAGGTTCTGTTACAATTTTAATTAATTAAGTGTTATTTTCTTAATTCAAATTCATATTAGTAATATTATGCAAGCTAAAAAGCAAATTAAACCTTAAATTTTCCATTCCCAAACAACTGAAACTATTCAAATTTTTCTTAATCAACCGCCCCTGGATATCCCTCTGCTCACATTCTTCTTTTCTTTGATTTTCCCTCTACAGAATTTCCTTCATAGATCGGTTAAGACCAAATTGAAAAGAAGAAGAAGAAGAAAGCTTACCAAAAGAAAACGCAGAGAGCAAGAGGGGAGAGAAATAGAGAGACCAACTACCCACCACCTAATCTTTCCAGTATTACCGGAAAAATACTCCTCCCATAATGTATTTTGGCTGAAGGTCATAAGAAAGAAATAGGGAAAATTGAAAGGGGGAGAAGTGGATAGGTGAACCGAAAGCTACCACCATTGATTCAGCGAGATGACCACTGTTTAAGTTATCATTAGTCATCTTGCTCTTCATTTAATAACACGTACGGGTATACATCAGTTACTACTAATTTTGAATTTTAGATTTTTAGGTTGTCAACGAGCGATTTGTTTTGTAGAACTTTTAACTCTACGTTATGTTCTCTAATTTTTTTCAGAACTTTGGTATAGATACTTACTTGGATTTAATTTATAAAATTAAACTACACAATTATTAAGAAAAGTTAATTTCTTAAATTGTCTTAAATTTAAGAAAATTAAACTTGTCTTAAATTGATAAGCTAATTTCCCATTTCACAATTATTAAGAAAAGTTTATTATTCTTATTAAAAATATAAATTTGTATATATTTTTTTATTATATTTTTACTTGACTAACTTATTAAAATAATAAGTGGATTATAATTTAAGATGGACAAAAAAATTATCAATTTGGAATGGACAAAAAAAACATATTAATTTGAGATAATACAGTAATAAAAAGTGAATTTAATTTTATACAGTGAAGAGAGGAATATTAACTGACAAATATCTATGACTTGGGTGAATTAATGGGTGATATATAAATATGAATCTCTCCAGTCGGAAGGAGTATAAATGTGGATTGAATTGGAGGCCAAGGATGGTATTATTGTTATGTGATTGTTGGGGTTGGAAATGCTCATTAATTGGAGCATTTGTGATTTTAGGAGATAGATGTGCTATTGTTATTCCATTGAATCTTTATTAGTCAGAATTTTAGGTAGCTTAGAGAGTTTATTTCATGCATTTAGACCAAGTGTAAAAGATTCTATTTTCTGTTCTGATATATTCCTTTTAACTTTGGGGATGCTTTCGGCTTGCTTCCATTTAACAGGATGGCAGTATTGCTCCTGTGGCTGCCAGGTTAGTCATCATGGACTACAGGATGCTATGGATTATTATGACACATATATGATCGAGTCGATTTTTTTTTTTTAATTTGAATTTTCAAAATGCATGAAAATTTTGGATTTCATTTATGGTTTATTTAAAAAAAAAAGATAAAAGAAAAGGGTTGTCTAATATTCGCTCTTATATTTTTCGGTGTTCAGGTTCTTGATCAGCTTTAGCTAATATTAATGATTTTAGTTGTAAATTTCTTGTTCTTCCATGTGCAGTGAAGATCAGACCAATAAGTTCTTTTCGAGTCTTGTAGAATAAGTTGCTTCTTCTCTTTTAAAAATTTTTAGTTTTAATACTTCAAAAAACAATATATATCACAAAAATTTTAACATAAACTTGGTCAATATTTATATTCATAGACTAGATTAATCATAATTTTTTATTTGAGTTGGGACATAAATTAAGTCCGTGATAGAATTTTTCTATATATTAAAAAGGTCGCTTATCAATTTAATGCATCTAAGGCACCTTAATTTTTATATAAAATTAATCTTAATATATTTAAATTATTATAATTTATTAGTTATGATGGATATGAATACAAATATATATATATATATATGATGATTGATGGACCTCAACGGATTTTGTAGTTTGAGTTGGGTGCCTAAACACGAGACAAGAAGAAATTAGATTCCAGCAAAGAAATTACGATGAGAAAGTAAAATAATAAAAAATTGTTATATATATAGATTCACTTTTATTTATAATTGAAGCTGAGGAATCATATTTGAAAATATCAGTAAATTTTTAAAATGTGTCAATATCATATGACAGCCGTATCAGAAATATATCTTTCGAATTTAAAGAATTCTGTTAGTTTGAATAACTCGGTATCATGACCTGTATCTTAACAATAGCTCGCTCCTAGTGCCAGCAAGGTACTGAACTCAGTCCATGAGTCCGATGATAGCTAAGGAGTACTATCAAAATATATATATATTGAAAAAAAAAATAGAGGGCGGTCTTGGCTTGGTTTTTTTTTTTTTTTTTTTTTGTAATAGAATAGCATAAGGGTAATGGGGCTTCCACTCCACGAATCAATTTGAAGTACAGAGAAAAAATAGATATATAGTGTGAAGATCTGAATTCTGATGGTGGGGAGACAATTTCTTATACGCTGACTCATAAATTCCATCACCACACGAGGGATATGGGACCTTGTGTTTTCCATGCTACCAATACCAACCATCATAATCACACCCCTTCTTTTTCCTTTGAGTTTGCCCATTCATTTTAGTTTTTTATTTACATCTTCCTTTAATTGGGAATTAATGCATAGATTGCTAGTTTTGTTTTTCTTTATTAGAAAAAAATAACTTCGAATATATATATATATTATTAAATTATATTGATACCAGAAATATAATAATTTTAATTGACCACACAATTTAATATATATAACTAAGAGTCATATAATTTAATTATAATAAGCTATAAAAGATATCAATTAACTATTAGTTCATTTGTAAATAAAAATGAAACCAACAATGAGTTTATTATAAATAATACTAAAATCCATCATAAATTTAAAAAGTTAAACAAAATAAAAATAACACTCTTAATCGATCTTTTTTAGTGTTGGATTAACAAAATTATCATACAATCATAATATTATAGAGCGGTTTGACAAAAAATTTTAGTGGCATTTTGATAATTCTATCCAAAATTTAAAGTTTAAATTTGGGACTTTTTTTAAGTCTAGTCCATTGAAAAATAAGGTAATGACTCAAACTCACTGTTTTGTAGTGATATTTATTGTTTTTTTTTTATATCAAATTTCAACGTGTAAATTAACCTCTATAAATGTGTTTTTCCATTCATGATAATTTTTATTAAATTTTATTTTTTCAATTACTTTTAGTAGGAATAATGTGGAATATCATATCAATTAATTGTTTGTGACCTTAATTTTGTTTGTCTCATTGAATAGTTCACTTATTTGTATATAGTTTGTTTTATTTTCTTTTTTGATAGTCCGTTATCTTTTTTTAAGTAATTTCCGTCCGTTATCTTTTTTTAAGTAATTTCCTTATTTACACATTAGAATTTATGAAATATCTATGCCATATATAGAGGGTGTTTCTCAAAATTTAAAAGTTGGTCAAAACTGCTTATAAGCTGTTTTTAGATTATAAGTTGTTTATTTAAGTGTTTCTGAAAACTTAAATAGTAGATTATAATCTGATTTTAATCAGTTTTTTAAAAGTTGGGTTTTGCTACTTTTTTTTAAGCACTTATTTTTTAAGCAGTTTTGACCAAGTAAAAGACCATACTATCCCTACCTAATCTTCAATATTTCAAATTTGCCTACCTTATACACTTTAGTTCCCATCAAAGAAATTTTTTTTATTTATTATTATTATTATTATTATTATTATTAAATTTTATTATTATTATTATTGCAAAATAAATTTTGAATTGACATTTAAAAAATTATTTTTATACAATAAATAAACTCATGGACAGTTTGGTCATTTTGACAGTTTCTACAATTAAAAACTGATTATAAGCTGATTTTACAGAAACACTTAACTGATTATAAACTGATTATCAGCTGATTATTAGCTAGTTTACAGAAACGCTTAACTGCTTATTTTTAATCTGATTATAATCTAAAAATCACTTATTCACAATAAACTGAAAAGCTCCAGTTTTGAGAAACACCCTCATAATGTATATTTTTTAAATTGTGATAATAAAAAAAATTCTCAGAGAAATTTTATCTTTTCTTTTCAAGTTTTAAGAACTCTTTATTCATTGATAGTTGGGGGTCTATTTTTCAAACATTTTTAGACTAAATAGGTTAATAAAAAATAATTTTTATTTATTTTTTTACTTCCTCAACGTCATTTATTCACAACTAATTTGAAGATTCTACTATTATTAATTAAAACAATTTTTATTGATTAAGTGTTGATTATAAAAAGAATAGAACCATCTTTTATATATAGTGTAAAACACAATATTCTAACTCATTTATAATGTTCGTATTATAAATAAATTTAAAAAAAATGAAACAGAATTTTCCTACTTTCCTGTCTTTATAGTTGATACTACCCTATCAATACCAAGCTTTACGTATTGAGCTCCTCCTCCACTATCTGCATTGAGCTCTTCGACCAGATTACCGAGGTCACATTGATCTTCCCTAATTGTTCATTGGACAAAATGAGAATAGCTCAGTGTTATTTCCCTTCAGTTATACCGAGCTCCTAGTTCGGCATATAAAATCCTAACACAGCAAAAGTACGAAACTAACACATCCAAAAGATCCTCTAACACAATCATATGTTGTCCTCTGCTTCTCAACTATAAATAGATGTGGATCCCTACAGATAAAATGTTCTTTTTTTTTATTTTCATTAGCTCATTTAGCTGCAGACAATTGATATCTGACTTAAGCATTGAAGTCTCCCTGTTGAAACTCTGTCCTCTCTCTCGGAAGAGTCGAAAAGAGTAGATCCCAAACCCGAGCTCGAGTCCTTACAATCCACTTCATCATCAATAGTCTCTCTATTCAATCTCTTCTACTTTAGAGAACTCGGGTACATAATAGTTAATAATAATACTAATAATAATAATAACTTATGTAATATAAAAGAGATCGAAGTTATAATATTTCTTATTAGGTTTTCTTTTCTCTTAAGTTTTCTCTATTTTCTCTCAGGCCATTGGTTTTCTTCTTTTTCCCAGATCTACATCTAAGGCCACCTACAATCCAAGATGCTCTATTTTTTAGCATGATTATGTTCTTAGCACGTTGTTTAATGATTTTGCTTTTAAATAAGCTAAATCTAGTTTTTCTTTTTGGTTCTCCACCCCCATGGTGGCTCGGAACGTTTCTCGTCGGAGTGCCATTGTTTTTGGCTTAATGATAATACACTTTTATTGCTAAAAAAAATGTACATTAATTTATAAAATGAGGGCGATGGATAAGTAAATATAGAAATGTTTCATAGAATTTTATTGTGGGGATTGATTTTAAACCCAATCAATTAAAATCATAATGACAATAAAATGGATGATTGATATATATATAGGAGGTAGAAAAGGGTTGCTGTCATATGCTTTTGTCAAACATAATATATTGGATCTGTCTCCTAAATGAATGAATGAATAGACAATCCCTATGATCAAAATAGGCAATCCCTAGCTAATTCCAAAAGTTAAAATATACTCATAGCTCTTCCTTTTATCCTCTTCTTTCTTCTTAGCCATAAGTAGGAAAGATACATCAGGTCCTACCATTTTTTTTTCTTCTTTATATTATGTCTATGTCGTACCAAACAATACTTTAATCTTTGGCAATTTTTGTCTTTATTTTTTATTTTCCAAATGATAATGATGTCACGAAATCATAATATAAATTGGTGAATGTTTGCAGATTCTGTTCTTATTTGTTGCCGGTCTTTTTATTATATATAGTAGTAGAGAGTGGTTTCATTTTGGCCTCCCTCAACCCCTCCATTTTCGTTCTCCTCTTCTTTCTTTTTATTGGCTGCAGAGCTCAATTAATGTTTTCCTTTTTTATCGAAAGAAGTGCTTTATTTTTATTATTTATTTTTTTAAGAAATTTTTATTTTTATTATTATATTTCGAAATGATTCCATACTTATATATATTATTATTTAATTTTATTTTCTCTTCATTTTTTTCACTAAATTATTTGTATTATTTGCTTTTATTTCTCCACAAAAAATTTTTTGAAAAAAAAAATTAATCTCTTCATCTTAGAATCGAGATAATTTCATAATTTCATAATTCGTATATCCAAACTTTAAATATAAATTGTTACGAAGAATAAATAACACACACTAGAGTAAAAAAGAAAATTGGCATACACAAAATCAAATTAATATAAGTAAGAGAATTATACATAACTAAACATTAAAAATTGAAGAAAATTAATGGTTCACTAAGTATATTTCTTTTTCAAGAAATTAAACACTTCGTTTATCCCAATTAATATAAACAATTTTTACCTTAAAAAATTAAAAAATTAATTATTTTTATTAAAATATAAATTTACACATATTTTTTTATTATATTTTTATTTTAATAAAATATATTTATTAAATATTTTTAGTCAATAACAATAAATATAAGGAAATAGAAATTTAATATATTAATTAATTTATTAAATAATATGTGAATTGTAATTTAAAATAAAAAAATTATTAATTTAAAATGAAAATAATAAAATTTTATTATTTAATAGATTACACTAGGGAATGCAACAAGGCAAATTTTGAAAGGCAACTAGCAGAATGTCGAGTCATTCAAAGGAGAAAAAAAGTAAAGGGAAGGAATATATATATATATATATATATATGTATAGAACAGAGTTGGATTTAATTTATATATATATATATATATATAGAGAGAGAGAGAGAGAGAGAGAGAGAGAAGAGTAGATTATGCACGTTTCATTCTAATTTGGAGATTTAAAAATATTCGGAGATTTGAAAGTTGAGAATTTTAAAATTTTAATCTCTAAAATTGTATTAAAAATAAAAATCCTCATCTTATATTATCTTGATATTTCAAGACAATACAGAATAAAAATTTAATTTTATCAAAATAATTTAATCTAATTCCGTTCAATATAAATATTCAAAGTATTTTCTTAAAAGATAAAAAAATAAATATATTTAAAAAATTTTTAATCTAGATACTCGTACTATTTACAACTTAATTTTAAAATTAAAGATAAAATATTTGTAAAATTTAAAGTAAAAAATATTTAAAATAAAAAAATTGACACAATAATAATATTTGTTTAATATCACCATCTCAAATAGTATAATTTACTATTTACTTAAAAACCACCGCTTCAAATGATGAAACTGATTAGATAAAATTTTTATTTTTCTTAAGTACCAAGATAATATGAACAAATAATATTTAGCATTAATAAATAAATTATTTTAGTTGACACTAATTTTTTAAAATCATATTTTTAAATTATGTATATAAGTTAAATGTATTTGAGAACTTAACAGACACCAAATAATATTTAATTATGGTATATTAAATTTTATTAAAAGTTATAAAAAGATTTAATTTATATTACATAAAATATATAAGATAAATTATTAAAATATAATCAGTTTTTATAATTTAAAAAAATTAAATATTATTTAATATAGTTCGATACAATTCTTAATTTAGATATCATCTAATTTTTAAAATTATATCAATTAAATTTAATAGTGCAATTCAGTTCAATTTTAGTTAAAAAAAATTAATGATACAATTTAATTTTAAATATATTTTTTTCAATATTTGGATTGTAATATACCGTCGTGTACAGCTACAGGGTAGAGTGTGTGATGAACAATTCAATTATAGTAAACATTTTTATGAAATCTTATTTCCTCTTCTATCGCAAGTTGCAATGCTTCGCCTAAACACCCAACGGCAAGAGATCCCCCGGGCCCATCCCCACGTGAATAGGCCCCACCCTCTTTCCTCTAATTCAATTTGATTTCACTTTCTATATTATACCCATTGACTCCCTCTTGTTTAGGATTTAAAATATATATATATATATATATTTATTTATTTTTTAATTTTATTTTCTTTTATTTTTTTAAACTTTTATATTTGTTATTTTTATTTTACTATATTAAAATAAAAAAATTAGGTTTTTAATTTAAAATTAAGACAATTTAATTGTTTTCTTAATTTATATGTGCTGATTTTTTAAATGACAAATATTTTAAAATGAAGAGGGTAATATTTTATCATCTATATATTATGCACATTGAATCCTCCTATACTCAATAAATTAGTAATTATCTTTCTCAATTATTAATAAATTTTAGAAATTTTTTTATAGTTATCAAATATAAGAGAGAATATTTATAGAATAAATAAACATATATGTACTGCACGTTTTATATTTTCGTAATTCTAAATAATTTTTACTATTTTGACGCTAATATTTTAACTCGTTTCAAAAAAAAATAAAATTAATTTTAGTAGTTATTAATTATTGGATTGAAATCCTTTTATCTGATGTTTATTGTTTTTGAGTAGTGTGTTATAATAGTTAAATGACTTTTAAGTTTATTAAGTATTATAGTAATTAATATTTTTTTATTAGTTTATTAAGTATATTAATTATAATTAGAATATATCAATTATATATATAGAATTATTTTTATTATTATAAGTAATGAAAATTAAAAAAAGATACTAATAATAATGTTATGTAGCATCTTAATTATCTTAATTATATGCGCAAGTTGTGATGTTTGAAAATGTTACGATAAATTTAATCTTATGCATGTGATATTTTAAGATAATTAAATTAGGTATGGGATTGTGATGGTACAATTGCAATCAAATTAATACTACTATATAATTATTGAATTTAGTTGACTATATTGCCGTGTCCTAGCTGTTTAATATATATTGACATTTCAAAGCATGTGAAAATTTTTTGTGAGTATTTATGATTTTAGGTTGCTAATTTATTTATGAAATGGAATAAGCCAAATCAGAATCGCAAATTAATTTTAGTCAAGATTAAGTTTTGAAATATTGATTGCAACTTGAGTTTGATATTATATTTAAAACATTACCTTGACGTTTGGATGGATTGATGAAGTGTACCACTGTTTTCTTTTTCTTTTTCTCTTTTTTTTTCAAAAAAAATTATCATTTTGCATAATTAATGTCAATATATGCTGTATATTAATTGCAACATAAAATTATATATGAGAATAAAAAATTAATATTTTTATATTTGATAAAATAATAAATAATTATAATATTAATTTTTAATTGATTCTGTATATAATATTTTTTTTTTATTTTTCTAGAAGAAAAAGACTTATTAGTCATCTACTTTCCTTTCCATATGACCTAGTTGGAAACACGGAGTAAAATTAAATATTATAAAATATAAAATAATTAAATAATTTATAATAGAATATAAAATTATAATAATATAATATTTTATTTTTATTAATATGTACTACATTATTTATTCTTCATAAAAATATTAATTTTAATATCTTTTATATGAAAATATAAAAAAAAATGAATGAAAAATAATGATTGAAATAATTTCGTAGAGCTTATTTTTTTTTTAAATTTAGTTGGAATTTAAGTTTAAAATACATCATATATTTAATCATTTAAATTAAAATAATTAAGAATTGAAACTTTTAACCTTACATTGAATAAATATTTAATTTAATTACCTACCCAATAAAAATAAACTATATTGACGATCCATCTAATATTATTATTACAATTATTTATAGTAGTTTTTCAACAAGAAGTTAGCAGTGATCTTTTTTAACTAACAGATAATAACTGTGTGAGATATAATTTTTATGAGTTTAAAATTAATTTTAGAAAGAAAATAAATCTTAGAAATTTTTTCTAAAATCAACTTTACACTCAAAAAATCATGATGTAAAAAATAATTAATTGTTGACATAAAAACACACTCTTAAAATTTTTAATTCAAAAATTGCTATCAGAGATAATAAAACTAAACTATCCCTAAGATTAAACTCACCTATTATTGGTTAGTTAATTTTGTTACGATGAACTAAAAAAAAAAAACAAAAACAAAAACAAAAAACACCCCTCTTATATATATATGAATATGACAGGAAAATCTAACTTTAGCAAGTAGCATTAGGGAGAGAAATTGATTAAACAATGTTTTTCAATTTGATTTTTAATAAAGTCGGTTCCATTATATTTTAATTTTTAATGAAATCCGATTATTTCAGTTTAATTCAATTTTAAGCTGATACTAAGCTCAATCCAAATAATTTCAGGCCAAACTGTTGGAGTTTTGGACTAGTCCACCGGAATGTTGCAATGTACGGTTAGCAAGTCTGAAAAGAGGACGACGCGGCAATCAGAAGAAAACGAAAACTAGTAGAAAGATAAAAATAAAATAGAAATTCTACTGTACAGTAATATGGCATGCTTTTTAAATTTTTTTAATATCATTTTTTTAGTATATTGTTGATATGATATTTGCTATATATCTTTAAAAATAAAATATATTTTTAGTATATTAAAAATATATTTTTAAAAATGGATATTTTAAAATTAAAAATTAAAAAAATAGATATTTTTTAAAATATTTTTATTTTTTAAAATATTTTTGAAGAAATTCAAAATGAAACCGAAAACTGAAGCCCCAAAGTGATCTCTCATAATACTGTTGGTCCTGGCCCAATAACACAAACTGGAAGTTGGCCTAAGCTAATGGACCATATTAAATGGGATGAGATTTTTTGAGGAGATTATATCACGCTTTTTAATTTTTTTAAATATTTTATATTTTTTTTATATTAAATATATATTTTTAAAAATAGAATATAATTTTAATATGCTAAATATATATTAAAAATATTTTAAAAAAATATTTTTAAAATTAAAATTTTAAAAAATAATATTTTTAAAATTAAAATTGAAAATATAATATTTTCTAAGATATTTTTAAAAAAATCCCAGATTTTTTTGACTCAACAGTTAAGACGGTGTTATTTTTTTTTTAGTACAAAATTTAATAATAATAGTTGGAAACCGTTCCATGTCGGACTGATAGAATTCACGTGTCTTTCCATTTGTTATTTATTTAATAGCACTTTTTTTTTTTTAAATAACTTTCTATTTATTTCAATACTTCTTATTCTGGTATGGGAGGACAAATTTTAATTCCCAAAATAATTTTATATTTCCATTGGGTTAAAATAAACTCACTATTTTTTTTATATTTTTAGGTTGATTTAAAAATTAATTATATTAATTATCTCATCATCTATGTATACATTGAAAATTTAATTTTAATTAAAATTTATATTTAAAATCTTTTAGTTTTAGAAATAATTATAATAAAAATAACTTGATAAAAAACTAATATTGATACAGTTAAATATGTAACTAAATAGTATAATTAAAAAAAAACAAAGAGAGATTACAATATTTCTGAAAAATGGACTATGAGAAATATTATATAGGAATTAGTGCAATATACAAATATGCATGATTGTCTTTTGTTAGATCATGCTATTTTATTAGATATATCAAAATGTATTGAAAAATATTATAAAATTTATGAAAAATCCATTTATCATGAGCTACAATGATAAAATAAAGTTTAGAGATGTGAAAATTAATATAAAGGAGGCTTAATTAAAAAATTATAAATATGAATATATATATATATATATATTAACATTTATTTTTAAAATAATTTGAATGAACGATCATATGAAATCATTGATTGTTAACTCATACTTACAATCAATTCCTTTAAAAAATGAATGATGATTATATATTATTTTGGTAAAGTGTAGACTCTCTTTGATATTCTATTAGGTGGAAAAGTTGAGTATGATTAAGTGAAAAATAGAATAGATAAGGTTATAATAATACAAAATACATTAAAGTGGAATAATAGAATTAGTACATGGAACGTGAACTCTCCAACCGAAAAGATATATGGAATTTAGTGCGACCGAGACATGAATGTTAGCTAGGAATTACATACTATAAGTTTATAAGTTTTTCCCCGCTTTCTTGTGGATAATATGCTCCCCGCCTCATCATTTAATCGCTTCACTCCAGCTATAAGGATTTTGGGAGATAATTTTTGCTTCTGTACTCAAGGTTTTTATAACTTGTATTGCATTAAGTAACATCAATATAGCATGTCTATATATAGTCTACTAATAAATATATTTTCTTTGGACAATAAATCTAGTATGATTTCTCCTCCCATAATACATGTAATATTAAAAAAATAATAATAACATCAAAATAAAGCACGCCATATAATCTAATAATAAGTACATCTTCCTGAATAATAGATGCACAATCAGTTCGGTTCCTTCTCTCATTATAATATCATTAATAACAAAATAACCCTTCAAAAAAATTAACATAAGAATAAAACCACAAATAAAATTTTGAGTCGGTAATATTGTTTCATCATTTTAATTTAATTTTAATTTTAAAATGAATAATATACTTATTATCTTATTTAATCATATATTATTCTATATAAATCAAGTACTAATTAATCCCATGCATTTTCTAATTAAACAAATATTGAAGATATTTTACTGGAAAAATAATTATGTCTTGATAAAGACCCACTATTAAAATGTCATTGTAATTAAAGAAATAGCGTGTCGAAAATATTATAATTTGGAGAGGCTTGAGAGTGAGATGTATAAACAAATTAATATGAAAAATTTTAAGGAGCGGTTATGGATCTAATCATGCAGTTGGTTTGCCATAGTATTATTTTACTATTATTAGTATTGTTATTATAGATAGGCTAATTAATTTTTCTTAAATTATTAAAAGTAGATGTCTAAAACACATGATGTCATCATATTTTATTTTTCTTTTAAATTGTTCAATAATGCAATTAATTTGGTCTGCCATGTATTATTTAACCCTAATTTTATTGCTGGAAAGTTTATTAGTTGAATGAGAAAGAGGGTGCCTACAATAGCACATTAATATGAATAGGAAAAAAAAGTTAATTTGCTATGATTGAATTCGGTTTCTGTTTTAATCTTAAAATTGGATGATTAAGATTAATATTTAATCATGTTAAAAAATTAAATCCATATAAACAGAGGTTTGGATCTTACATTCGACGATACCCATGGAAGATTAATGGATTATCACAAAAAAAAAAAAAATTCTCGCTTTCTATATTTTAAGAATCAAACCTAAACCTATCAATTTTACTCTTTTAAAGTAGGGAGTTATGGGTAAAAAAAAAAATTAATCAGCCAATTTTTGAATTTATAAATGCTCTTGTATTTATAGTGATAAAATTCTTCTCCTAGAAGAATTTGTGTTTTGATTTTAGAAATAAAGTCAAATTTTTTTTGAATTATCCTAATTATCAAAGAATATTATCTACTCCTAAATATCTTAATATTATATGGAAAAATTAATTATAATAAATATTATAATTAAATAATATTTATAATTACATTAATTTATAGGTCTATCCATCAGTCACAGGCGGATTCGATCCAAAACCAACAAATTAAAAGATATTTTCTAAATTGTAAAAATTAAAAATATTTAATTTTTATATCTTTTTTGGCCATAAAAATAAAAATATTTAATTTTAGTAAATACATAAATTGATAAAGAAATATATATCATATATACACATTTGATCAATATGTACTTCAAAAATGGAAATTTATTTTATTTGGATACATACATATTATTAATTATTTATACAAGAAGTACTATATAGTGGGCAAGATTGTATTATTCAGACCTTCATTCGTCTGTGTTTTAATTTATATATATGCTTTTACAATTCAAAAAATATAGTGGGCAAGATTTCCAAATCCTCAATCCCAACCACTACATAAAATAAAACCACGCATATGATAATTAATTAATTAATGCCTGATAAATTAGATATTGTTATTATCATATATACTGGTTTTTGGAATCACTCTACTGGCTTTGTTATTATAATTAATTGAGAGAATCCCTGTGAAATCTTTAACAAATGTGCAAATTGTAATTATATAGTACAAAAATGCTAAGTTGATTATTTAGATTCTTACACTAATTAGTAATTAACTTTTTGTCATGGGGTAGAGTGAAAGCTAACTGAGATTCTAGGATGCTAATCTAAGTCAAAACGTCAAAAAATCTCGTATTACATCAGTCGATTGAGACAACTCTTCTCTTACAGTGCATTTAGTTATATACTTCCCTCCCTATCATTTATATAGAAAAAAATAAAATGGACACAAAAATTAAAAAAATTTTACTTTTCCTATCTCTATTTATTTAAATATCCCTAAAAAAAATATCCCTCAAATTAAACTTTTAAGACAAAGATATAAATGGTATTTTGTCTCATTCCACTTCCTAAAATTTACCTAAAATGACATATTTTCTATATAAAAGATACATTAAAAAAGAAAATTTTTTCTATATAAATAATACGGAGGAAGTATAAAACTCCCAAAAACTTAATTATATAATCATATTTAATCAATAATGATATATTTACTTGCAAATAATTTATATAAAATAAAATATTAGGTCCGTTAAATTTTACTAATTAATTGATAAAATATTTTATTTAAAAGAAAGTAAAAAAATATTTTACTAAAAAAAGTTAATTGAGAGATCCACATATCAAAAGATAAGCGTACTCTTAATTTAAGATGTGATATAAATAAAAAAAAATATTATAAAAGTAATTTAAATATTATTTAAATTTTTCCTATAAAATTGAGTTACAACCAATTAAATTACTATTTTTTAATATATTTTCTCAGTATTTTGTTGCATCTTTTTAATATAATAATGTAATATTTCTCAGTAAACATAATCCCTGTAATATATTTCTATAAAATATATTTTTAGCAATCAATTTTTTTAATAATTTACTAAATACACTATTAGATAAAAATATTGCTTAAACTTATTTTTATTGTTTATTCTTATATAGCAAAAAAAAAAGTATAGTTGGTTTCTACATTTGAGATCTAATTTGGTTTTTTTTTTGTTTATTATAATTATATCTCACTTTACTTTTTAATTATGCTTTAATTAATATTTTGAAAATTGATATTCAACTTCTTTTAATTTTAATTCTTTGATTTTTAAATTCACACAACAATTATGCATATTTTCTACTATATATCTAGGGAAGAAACAAGTTATAGAGAAAGTGAAGATACTGATTACTCTATCTGTCTTTGAATTAATATACACATCTTTTTATTTTACAAAAATTCAGAAGAATTAAATTTTTTAATAAAAATGTAAATTTATATATTTTTTATTATATCTTTATTTTAATATGAATTGTATTTATTAAATATTTTTAATAAGCAATATTAAATATGGCTATAATAAGTATCTTATAAATATTTAACATACTAATTAATTTATAAAATAATAAATAGATTGTAATTTAGAAAAAATAAAAAATGAAAATGTGTTTAATAGGCATTTTTGTTTAATCTACGTGTAAAAATCTCATTGATCTGTTGTAGGTATTTAATGCTACAATAATTGTAGGCATTTAATGCTACAACAGTTGTAGCATATAATTTTTGTTTAATAGAGAGAGTATTTGATTTTTTTAAATGAGATATAATTAATATAAGCCACACTCATTAATGAAAAATTGAAGATTTCATTAAATGAATTATAAATTGAAGTTGAAAATAATTATGGAAAATAGCATAGTCATGAAGTTGATTTTTTTTTTAATTTAAGAGCAATACATGCTCTTAATAATTAATTTTTTTAAATTAATTTAATATTTATTTATTCATTTATATTTATTAAAAATGAGATTTAACACAAACTTATTATTTAAAGAAATATTTTTCTAATTTCGCTGAATTTTTAGAACTTATTATTAAAATAAAATATTAAAGCGCGTCTTTGTTAGAACTTAATTAGGAAAGAATGACAATAACTGAAATGGACAGAAACAACTACGTTTGTTAAGGGATATTACAATTTACAGAACTCCGTTGACACTTGACACGTATTTTTGGCCATCCGTAGCAAAGCAGTAGGTCACTGTTGAGGTCAACTCATTGCGTTTGCCCAACTGCTGGGGTTCCACCTATTATTTATTTTTATTAAAAATTTTAAATTGTTTTTTTTTCTTTTGACTAATTTGCATTCTTATGAACTCAACTTTGGATTTACAATCGGATGGATTAATTAATTAAAATATGATACAATCTATTGAACTATGAACCATATCAACGTGCCTTTTGGACAAGGTTAGTAATTTTTAAAGAGTTCCATAAACCAAGGTGAATTTGATCTTCAACAATTAATTTTTAAGATAAAAAATAATTAAATATAATTCAATTAAATAAATATATATACAAATAATTGAATGAGAAAAAATATACTATAAATAAAAAAACCTATTTTTATTTATAAAAGTAATAAGTTAAAATTCATATTTTTCCTCATTTATTTTTTAAAATAACTTTATCTAGATTAATTACTCTATTTAACGCTTTAATTGATTTCATAAAGTACACATTAATAGATCCCTTAATTTATTGGTAACTCGAGCTTTTAAGGCATGAAACTTACAAATAAACAACTAAAACTTTCCAAGTTTACCATTACCAAGAATATAGAAAAGCAATTACCTAAAACAAACGTAGTTGACATTCCCTTCACATCTAAAAAGTTATATTATGAGTTAAATTTAGCCATTAAAAGTCACATTTATTATCTATTATATATAATTAGCTAGTTGTATGCATGAATTTAATTAAAATTGAACTGAGTTTAGGAAATGTGTATGCTCAATTATCATCAATCATTTATGAATCAAAATGACAGTTGTTTTCTTGGTTGTGGCCATTCCCAATTAGGGCTTATGTCAATTTCTACATATTAAATTAAGTTTCAGAAATATCACTTTCTGCCCCCCCCCCCCCCCCCCCCCCCCCCCCCCAAAAAAAAAATACTACTTTTCCAGAAAAATTCGTTTCTATTTCTCTCTTCCTCAAAAAAGGAAAAAAAATTTCTCTCTTCCTCAAAAAAGGAAAAAAAAAATTCCTTGGCTCTGATTTATCCATAAATAAACCTGAAAGTGAGAGAAAATCTGAATAAATAAATAAACAAGTTAAAATTACAAATTTAACATAAAATCCCACAAAAAAAAAAATAAAACAAAAGAAAAATCCAAAGAATTGATGGGAGCCACGTTGTCCGTCGTCCTTCCGAGTCCCTACCAACACCGATCTATTGAGTGATTGGCAAAGATGAGAGTGTTGAGTTCCCGTTATTAAGGGGAAACAGGAAGGGTAAAAAGGTAAAATGAGTAGAAGTAGATACTGTACGAACAATGATTTTCCAATGGAGGAATGGCTTGCAGAGTTGGCAACGTCCTTCTATCGTTCGCTCTCATCGTTTCATACTTTCTTAGCTCCTAAAAACAAACTCTATCTCGGCAGTTAAGTGGCTTCAATCTCTCCCACCTACTCTTTTCTCTCTCTAAACTACACGCATTCACTAACTCCTCCTAATTTCTCTCTCTACACTTCTTCATTTATTGTTCTCTCATTCATTCGATTCTATACTTATTAGTACTCTGCCCCTTCTTTATTTGGAAGAGATTGATAGATAGAAAGAAAGAAAGAGAGTGAATAAAGAGAAAAATGCCTCTTGTGAGGTTTGAAGTAAGAAATGAGTATAGGTTGGGTCAGCCTGAGCTCTACAAACAAGCGAACCGTGAAGATCCTAAAGCTGTTTTGGATGGTGTCGCCGTTTCTGGTCTCGTTGGGATCTTGCGTCAATTAGGCGATCTTGCTGAGTATGTTTTTTTTTTTAAAAAAAAATTAATTTGGCTTCGTTGGTTTTGTTTTTATTAATTATTAAATGTTTGAATTTGTATTTTTGAATTGCATGATTAAATAAGCGATAATATTTATTTTTGATAATTTAGTGGAAAATGTAAATTTTCTTCTTTTATTTGTGGAATTTTGCTCTGTAATTTACAAAGCTGTAAAGGAAAACAGAGAAAGCTAAAGGAAGAAAGAATTGTATTTCATACCTACTTGTTTTGATTTATTTGACTATGCAAGTGATTTTTTAAGAAGAAAATTTAAGTGTGCAAGTTAGTTTCTAGTACTATGGCTTAGCACTTTGTTACAGTTGTTGATTCCATTATGGATCTTTGTAGTGATTAGGTCATCAATCACCAAGCATTGTCGCTATAGTAGCACAAACAAGACCCGTGATAATTGCTAGCAACTGACAAGTAAACTTAGTAACTCGTATTTATTAACTTTTCAGTTGCTCTCATTGACACTTCAATAAAAATTTATCATTCCCGTGGAACCTTCATTGCTGAAGGTTTGCTCCGCTTGACCTTAGCTAACCTCGATGTGCTTTTGCCAAGATTTTAGAGTTTAATAAGTGCTATGACTATGTAGATGCTCATATTCAATTTGCATGCTGGTTGAATTGTTGGCATATGGTGATCACAATGTAATTGTATTATCACTCAATCACAAGTCAACAGATAATTGTCCAAGTATGTGATGTTTTCCCATGCTGTCTTGATGAAAAGGGATGTTTATTGGTAACTTGCCTACTAGGAACAACTATAGCATCTCTTTTAACCAAGGGACATTTCTAGAAGAACTGCACTTCCTAAATTTTCTAAGAAACATAATTGTCAATTGATGACTGTTTGATGTCTATAAATAGGTGATTTCCTAATAATTAATCTAGTTCTTTAATTCGATTATGTTTGGTTGAAAAATACAGTGGTCAATATACTTGCAGAAAGTTTAATCGTTAATGCCAATTTTCAAATGTATCTATCAACAAGTAGTTTAGCTAACATAGCTTGTTTTACATATTCATAGGTTTGCGGCAGAAGTTTTTCATGGCTTACAGGAGCAAGTAATGACTACGGCTTCTAGAAGTCATAAATTGATTGTTCGTGTGCAAAACATTGAGTCTGCTCTCCCTTCTCTAGAGAAGGCAGTTCTGGCCCAAACAAGTCATATACACTTTGCGTACACAGCTGGTATGGCTCTAGTGACCTGAAATAAAAGCAGTACTATCTTGTATTACATGAGCTGTCCTGGATCTTTATTTGAATCAGTACAGAGCAAAAATTTCTCTGCTTGTGCTGGCTTATGTATATTTGATTATTTTATCTTCTATGTCTGATATTTATCATGCCTTCGCAAAAGCTGTTACATCCATGATAATTTTAGTGTAGAAGCCAATCATAAATGTCCAGAGCACTTTCATACCGGTGAAATTTACGTAAAAAAAGCTATCTATTGGCTTCATTGATCTATAAGCATCTGAAACTAGTTAAATAAAAAGTTGATAGTATATTTGTTGTTTATACTTTATAACATAACTGATTATATTAATTCAATGATTCTGCCATACATGCCTGACAATTTTATGACAAAAGAAGGTGACCCAAGCTGGTTATCTCTATTTTTGCCTTGCTGAAGGGTTCCTGAAGATATAAGAAGGGGTGTGGGAACAGTGATGTAAAGAACCTGATTTGTTGCAAAAGAAGGCTGAAAGTTTGCTGATTGACATTTGATTTGTTGATATAGCTATGTACATATATATATTGTTATTCCTTCTAGAAGAAGCAACATTCAGTGGTTCACTAATGACAATATACATTTTCTTAGAGCATTTTTAGAAAAATTCATAGCATTCTGACAATGGCTCACATAACTTTCCACAGAAGCAAATATTTATTTTGTTATGACTGTCCGCATGGGTTCTGGGCATTGATTATTTCCAGTATCATTCTTCATGTTTGCAACTTGCCAATTTCACAAGTGAAATGTTTTCTGTAGTAAAGTCTAACCCATTCTCATTAATGTTTGCATGCTCATCTTGGATAGATCAAATTGTGAAGCAACTTAAAGTTTAATTAGATGCTGCGTTAATGTATGTAAAGGTGACTGTTACAGTGCTGGCAGATAAAGTATTTCAAATTTAAGCTTCCGTCGTCTTGATGTACCTTTTATTGCTTAAGTAGCTTTCTATAGATTTATCCTGCCCATGTTCAAATTTTTGTTAGTTCTGCATTTGGCATCATGCTATCCTACACCTTTACAAAAAGCAGCTTCTTGCAGGTTCTGAATGGTGTTCACGTATTCAAAATGGACAAAACCATTTCATCTATAACGACTTGCCCCGATTTATTATGGATTCTTATGAAGAATGTCGTGATCCTCCACGCTTACACTTGCTTGACAAGTAGGCCGTTTCCCCTCTTTTCTTTTTTGAATGAATGCAAGTGTAATTGGATTGTGAAGCTTAACATTTGATCCTAGATACCATCTTCTTTTACTTTCCTTTCAGATTTGATACTGGTGGCCCAGGATCTTGTTTAAAGAGATATTCTGATCCAACCTTTTTCAGAAGAGCATCAGGCAACTTCAATGAACCAGATGCCGAGAAAGTCCCGAAAGAAAAGAAGACTCGGAAAACCAAGGTATATTTTATCACTAGAAAAATTTTCAACCATCATAAAAAATGCTTTTATATTTTTGTCATTTCTGGTACTGTGATATGCTATCGAATTTTTTTAATGTACTTTCTCATAGTCATAAATCAACTGGTAAAATTGTTATTATGCTGTACCTAATGTTTGCCTCTAAGTGTTCTTAATAGATGTGCTGGCAAACTTTCTTAATTTGCAATCATTTTTAATTATTTTGTACCTGTACGAGGAGCATACTTTTTGCCTGTAGCTTGGTGAAGTTGATTTATTTAATTGATTAACCAAATGTTGTTATCTCATTGATGCTTCTGTTTTGGACACTATTATTCGTAAAATTGACAGAAGAAAAGATCATCACAAAGGAAAGCTGACTTTCTGCGATCTACATCAATGTCAAATCAGAGTGCCAGGTGTAGTATATAATTGAAGCAGTTTCCATTTTCTGATTGATGAAATTGATATATACATGATATTTGACTATGCAGAATGCAGTTTACTGCTCCAGTTGTTAATGGGCGGATTTCTCCTTCTCGTACAGCCTCCACAATTGACATGACATTAAATTCTGATCTGGGTGATCATACAAATTCGTTTGATTCTAAAACTGGATCGGCTTATGTTGAATGTGTTTTCCATTTAAGTTCCTCTGTGCAACCTGAAGAACAGGGATCCAAGGAATTCTCTACAGGGTCTGTGCATCATAGTGGTATCTCTGATTCGGTTTTCCCTGGTGGACAACCCAGCATCGCCATTGATAACTTCCCTCGCAGTTCATCACCTGAGCCAATTGCTGCTACGTCATCTTATGATACATGGGATGAAAAGGCAGAAATAGTGGAGCCTAAGGGTCTAGAGCCTCTATTCTGTGGTGGAAATGAAGCTCCAGAGAGGTTTACAACAGATTTTGATATAGGCATTCAGAACAGGGAAATTTCCAACTTTAGAAATCCTGACCAAATGGACATGGTGTTTGATGATGAAAATATACAAAAATCAAGCACTGATAGGAATGGGCTTGATGAAGTTGAAAGTGAACCAGATAATTATATGGACGCCCTTAACACCATAGAATCAGAATCTGAAAATGACCTTGATTGCCAAACGAAACATGAAGTGGAGCAATTTTCCTCCGATGTTCGCAATGAAGGAATAGAATATGAAATAAACAGGGTCATAAAAGATATTTCAGATTATTATCCATCTAAATATGAATCTCATATTGCATCTGACATTTCTTCCAACAAAGGAATGACCTGTGACTTGCCCAACTCTACTCTCTTAAATAGTTTTTCTGATGAACATAATAGTTCTGCTAATGGACATACATCTCATGTTTCTGGAGAACCTTCTAATTCAGTGCCAGACAGTGAAAATTCTATAAGTGCTGATCTTCTTGATGTTTCAAGAATAGAGTCTACTGTCAGTGGTCTGTCATCCTCTGTCTGTGGAATATCTAATCTACTGGAACCATTGAATAACACTGTAAGTAGTTCTTGCAAGTCTCAAGAACCAGCTCCACTGAGTGATAAGACTGTAAGCAGTTCCTGCAAGTCTCAAGAACCAGCTCCACCGAGTGAGGAGACTGTCAGCAGTTCCTGCGAGTCTCAAGAACCAGCTCCATTGAGTGATGAGACTGTAAGCAGTTCCTGCAAGTTTCAAGAACCAGCTCCATCGAGTGATGAGACATTGAGCAGTTCCTGCAAGTCTCAAGAACCAGATCCATTGGGTGATAAGACTGTAAGCAGTTCCTCCAAGTCTCAAGAACCAGCTGTGTCTCAAGAATCACTGGCTGATTCGTCTAGTGTTCATTCTGTCTCGTTCTGGACCAATGGTGGTCTGTTAGGACTTCAGCCATCAAAACCTCCTGACTTTGCTGTAGCAAACCCATCAAGTCATGATTCGGTGACAAGAAGTAAACCCGAGGTTGTAGTTCCTCCAAAGCACACTTCTCCTCCAAACAACAACGGAGAGAAGCAGAAACCTGGAAAATTGTTTAATGATGCTGGAAACATGGAAAGGGTTCCTAGTACTGAACACACCAATTTACAGCATGAGGATCAAGATGCTGAAACTGAAAAATCTGGTGATCTTCATCACAGTAATATATTTAATCATGCTTGTGGGGGAGGAATGAATATTGTCAGTGTAACAAATCCAGGAAAAGAGCTCCCACTTAATGCAGATGTCAAAGCCACATCCACCGAAACCATCCAGGAGAATTATGAAAACTCGTCCCAAATATTTGGACTTGGTCATAGGTTACTTATTAATGGTTTTCGTAGAAGTATGTCCCTTGACCCTGCTAGTAAACCTGAGTTGGCTGGCACACCGAGAATTGGCGCATTTGAGCAGAGGAATGGGCACCATGGCATTTCATATCAGGCAACTTCAGAGGATGCATTCATTGAGAAGTTTGGACGTAAATCTATTGTAGGTTCACTTACTACTTCACCACCATTAGAACATATGAAAATGTCTTTCCATCGTGTTGATGGTTTTGAAGCTTCCTCATTAAAACTGAAATTTCCTGATGGGAACAACAGTAATGGAAGCGTTAGAGATATGTTCCCATCATTTCAGTTGGTCCCAGATCCTACTATTGCATTACAAAGTGTGGGTTCTGACTCAGATGATGATACCTTCTGTAGGTCGTCTCCTTATATGTCAGACGATTATATTAGCCATCACTGTGATTCAGATTCTGAGCAATGGGAATCTGGTGAATCTCCTGAAAACAAGAACCCTGAGCTATGTGATGCTTTGTGCGGAATATCGTCTGTTGAATCTGTTTCAAGCTCTTTGCAGGCTGGGGCAATGGATAAAAATGACATTCACATTAATTCGACACGTAAAAATGTTTATACTGAGAATGATGCTTATCCATCTTTCTCTTCTTCTACACTAGATCTTCCCAGTTTTGATGCTGTGGACCCTTTTCTACAGGGAAAATCAAAGGATAATTTGGATCCAAACAATCTCATAGAATTGCAGTATCCTAGGGAATCCAATCCATCACCACCACCTCCTCCCCCAGTGCAATGGTGGGTTACAAAACCTGCATCTTATATGGCAGAAGACTCACAAAAGTCAATAACTGAAGTTTTCAATGAGCAACATGCAGTTGATCTGAAACTTTCAAGATCTACTGTATCTCAACAACATGAACTGGCCCCAGCTAATGAGCACCAAACAGATGAGGCCTTTCCATTTAAACCAAAAGGCAAGGTATACTGTTTTTAATATTAGTACATGACTTATTTCCTCTTCAGTTCATTTTATTTTCAAATCACACATAGTGGGAAGCAGGAGGAGTTGTATCATTAGATTGTTTTGTTTGCAACAGCAGGACCAGTGGAAGTTAAACGTGCAGAAAGAAGCTAATCTGCCTGCAAATGGCAGGGCGATGGAGGAAAAGGAAGATTTTTTACATCAAATCAGAACAAAAGTGAGTTTTACAATTATTATTTGGTTCCTTTCTCTAGTAAGAGCAAAATGAAGTTTAATTTATATATTTGACTAATTTGGAATGGGATCCCAAACTGGTTGATAAAAGATCAGTGGCCTATTTCTAATACTAATATGGGTGGGTGCATGTTTTATTTAAAATTTTATCTTACTATTGACAAATTTTAGAGTTTATGATTCACGCATCTGACTAATGCATATTTTATTTTTAAACACCGTAAGTGTATGCTAAAAATTGAAATGCAAGAAATTCAGTGAAACTGGATCTCAGGAACATCGAAGGAAGCCATCGTTACTATTCCCAATATGCGCTGTTGCAACCTTATAACCCATTCAAGATTCACCACAGTTTACTGCAACACTTGCACCTTTTCCAAACCTGATCCCCAATTTCTTTCTTTAATTCTTTGATTCGTTCTCATAATATGTCTTTTTGTAGACTAAGAACTATCATATTACCTCTCACACCACCAACAGTCAGGATATCCAGTATTCTAGCTCAACTCCTATATAGTTCACTAGAGATTGCTTCACATTGATCTCTAACTCATTCATCTCCATCAAACCTGATCTCTTCCATTCCATCCAGAGCCAATTTAAAGTTTCAATCCACTACGCAAATTCACTGCCAAATTTGATTTCATTGAAATTGCAATTCTACTATCTTACCACCCTTAGCAAGATATAGAGAAAGACAGATGGGGCCTGTACCCTCGTACTTGTCTCATGTTACATATGTTTTATAAGCTTCAAATCCAATTAGTAAACAATTAAAATATTTTTATGTAAAACCTGCAAATTCATTAAGTGCGTATAGCTTTATGTGCTGTAGAAATAGCCTCATTCTTTGGAGCATGTGTATTTGAAAGCTTGCTGCCTTTATTTGGTTGCAACTCTTTGATGGTTAACCCCATATGTTGTCTGGCATGCGCTTGCATGTCTTGGCTATGAATAGGATATGCTGTGAAATATAAACTGTCATTTGCAAATTTAGAAAATTATGGAATTCTATTCTAGCTCACATGTCCTTCGATTCTGTCATTCCAGTCATTCACACTGAGACGTGCCGTAACAGCAAGGCCTACCTTCGCATCAGCTCCTTCTGCAAATGACAAAATCACTGCAATTCTGGAGAAAGCAAATGCAATCAGACAGGTTTCAGTTTCCCTTGCTTTCTTCTTCCTAATTGTTTTATATGTTGCTATTTTTTTTGTTATAATTCAGAATATCAAATTTGATACTGGAAAACATTTCAGGCTGTTGCGAGTGATGATGGGGAAGACGACGATACTTGGAGTGACACTTGATCTTGTTGAACTGTTATGCAAGTTCCTGGGAAGCAAATGCTCAGTAATTTTGAGTTTATGTAGTATATATAAATATATGTGAATAATCTCAGTTTTTCATTGTATAATTAATTTGTAGGATCGCCTTGTATCTTATAACGAATATTTGCATTAATTTTTCAAATAGTTAGGATAAATGCTGAAAACACTTGAGTTAAGCTATTAGGTACAGAATCATGTAATTTTCATCCACGAGGCGCTTATTTATGCTTAGTGCGTGAGAATATGTTGGTTCCCTTCTTGTTTTGACTTCTATTATGCATGGTTTTTGCTGGTTCTTCGAGTAATTCTATGACAAGTTTTTTCTCTTTTGAAAAGAAAAAAAAAACTTAATTTTCAAGTTTTTCATTCAAGATTTTATTCTGAATATATATTGGTAGCAAATTTTCACAAAAATTAATATAGTATATGTTTTTGTTTCTATTTTAAAGGATTGGCTAAGTTGTCAATTGAAGAAATGCTGAGACAAAAAATCAAGGTAGCTTTAAAACCAGATTTTGCTTTAGATGAAAGTCTCTGGGCCTGTTGGAAAATGGAGGTGGCTTTTATTTGAACCACTGAACTGAACTTTTTTTTCTGAAAGAAAAAAGGCAACTTTCATTTCTTAATTACAAAAAAATAAGTTTACTGTGCTCTTTTTTGGAAAGGCAATCTTTTTAGTTTTTTAATGCTTTTATTTATGAAGCTTTACTCTGTACTTGGCAATAGCAATTGAGGTGAAATTGTCAACACGAGTCTAAATAGAGTGATTAATTCTCACCCCTTTTTTTTTTTTTTCTGACTTTTATGGTTAATGCTATCCTAATGAAAAGATAAATGAAACACGTGAAAGAATTAATCTATTCAATGTCAAATTTAGGAAAATATATCAAGTATCAATTCAATGTCATTAATTTAATTTGAATTAATCTATTGTTTGGAATATGTTGAAGCATTTAAATATGGCTATTTAATTTTTATCTAAACAGGAATGTAGGGCATAAATGAATTTTATGAATAAAGAAACTCAAGACGAGAGTTGACAATTATTTGATGCTTAGCCATCTTTAAGTAAATATAGGATTAAAGCCCTAAAACCATGAGTGAATATTGTTATTATTCCCTCTGTTTTAAAATATGTCTTTTTAAAAGATTTTACACATTTTAAGAGACTAACTAAAGTTAATAATGTATCTTTAATTTTTAATTAATTATTTCTTTTTTCAACGTGTCATTTTAAATTATTAGAAAGATAATTATTAATAATATTAAATGTAAAGGATAAAATAATAAATAATATTAAAATTTTATTTTAATATTATTAAACGTTAAATATTTTAAAATAAAATTAAAATTTTAAAACAATATATATTTTAAAACAGAGAGTAATTTTTTAATGTTATTATTCACTTGCAACTTGCAAGCAACTGGCCAAATGAATTACTTAGCGAGCTAAATTAGGAGTTAAAAATAAAATAAAAATTAACCCTTCATTATTTTTTATATTTTTTATATTTTTATTAGAATTATTTTAGTTATTTTATAATAAATTCATAATAAATAATACAAATTTATAAACTCATAATAAACTTATAATAAATTATATAAATATAGTATTTTAGTAAACTAATTATAAATTCTTATAAATTTGAATATATTTTAAAAAATACGATAAATTTAAATTTTTTTAATATTTTTATAGAAATTTAAAAATAAAATAAGAAAGAGAATAATATACAAAAAGAAAAAGTAGATTGTTGTAATATTTATACACAAAAATAGTGAAATCGAACAAATGTATAAGACACGTATCGATTAATATAATTAATTCTTCATTCGTATTCAATTTATATGCCCATTTTCATTTTTCATTCATTTTAAATTATAATTTACATACCATTTTAATAAATTAATTAGCATATTTAATTTCTGTAATACTTCTATTTAACATTACTTATTAAATATATCTCATATTAAATTAATAATATAATAAAATATATATATATATATATTTATATTTATATTTTAAAAAAATAATTTTTTTTATTTTTATGAAATAAAAAGTTCATCCATTAATATGAGACAAAAGGAGTAATTCAAATCAAGATTTATTATTATTATTATTAAAATTTTAAATTGAATTTTTTTATTCAACTAATATATATATATTTTATATGTATGGTCACAATATAATTTGGTGTAGCAGTTGAAGATTTATTATTATTATTATTATTATTATTATTATACTCCCTTCGTATCATTTATATAGAAAAAATAAAATGGACACGAAAATTAAGAAAATTTTATTTTTTTCATCTCTATTTACTTAAATATCCTTAAAAAAAATATCCCTCAAAACTTACTTTTAAGATAAAAATATAAATGATATTTTGTCTCATTTCACTCTCTAAAATTTATCTAAAATAACATATTTTTTATATAAAAAATATACTAAAAATTTTTTTTTCTCTATATAAATAATAAAAAGAAGGAACAGCATTTACCAATTAATTACGCATGAGCAATTAAAGTGGGGGATTTATGCTAGTGGAATATGAATAGAATGATGTGACTCGAACTTGTATGGGTTTCTGTTTATTTTTTTAATTGTTGAGTAGAAAAATAGATAAAGAAGAAAAATATGAAAATGGCGTCAGAGAAAAGTTACCGATTATTGGAGATTTTAACAAATAATATATATAAAGATAATTAGTAATAGTAAAATTGAAAATATTTAATTGCTTAAAGTTTAAAATCTAAATTTTTTGAACTCTAAAAATAATTTAATAACTAAAACTTTTAAATTATAATTTTAAAAAATTTAATATATTTTGTAACAATTTTAAAATTAAAAATTATAACTCATTATTTTAAATGAATATTTTATTTTTTAAAAATAAATATTATTAAACAATTTAAATCTAAAAAAAATAATAATTCTTAAATATTAAATAGAATTGTGCGAAACAAAGCACTGAAGTAATTAAGATTTTTTAATTTTCATGTTTTGATTATGATTGATAAAAAAATTGACTAAATTACAAATTAAATTGAAATTAAATAAATTAGATTAAAATTTATGATTAATCGATTCGATTATTTAGATTTAAATTTTTAATAATTATTTTTATTTGTAAAAGGAAATCATTTGTTGGATTAATAAAATCAGTAGTTTATACATATAATTATGTATATATAAATTATAAAATATTTTATAATTTATATATAATTATTTTAATGAATTATATTTAAATGAATTATATTTAAATTTAAAATGTATATTTTATATTTTTAATGTATATTTGCATTATGATATATTATTATAATGAAACATATTTGAATATTTTTATTACATACATATAATTCATTAAATTTTAATTTAAATATATATTATATAATTTATCAATAATCAATCAATCATTTATTTACAATTCAATTTTTATTTAAAATTTTTGTAAATTGAAATTCACAATTCACTTTTTTATTTATTTATTGTTATCTGTTGGATTAACGCAACGATGAATACCCCTAGTTTATGATGTTGAATCAAAGGATGATTGGGCCCCATCTTTTCTGCATGTGGTAATCATTCATTTTCATTAGAAACATTTCACATGGAGATACGAGCATAGCTGGGCCACCATCAGCAGCCCATTAGTGCAACAAAAGTAAAAGTAAAACCAAAAAAACAAAAAAAATCAATTGTTATAAACAGAAAATGCATTCATCTTAAAGTAATATCTCTCAATTTTGATTATATTAAATTAGTTACTGGCTGTGGCTGACTTAGCTTAGCAAAGTTTCCAATTTGTGCTGATTATGAAAGAAAAAGAAGATGAAATATATACTAAATTAGTAATACTAAAAAAAGACAGCAAAGACTTTGCTGCCTCATTTTATAAAAGCAAGTTGATAAATGAACAGCCACATCAAGAATCAACTTATTTCCAAAATTCTTTTATTCTTTTCAAAATTCAAATTCCATCCATTTCTTATTATTTTATACCATAATATCTTATGATTTATGAACATGATTTGAGCACTTCTCTCTCTGTGTGGTGGACTTTAGCAAATTTTTTTTAATTTTTAATTTCAAAAATATTTTTATTTTTTATTTTTATTTTTAAATTAAAAATTGAAAGTAAGAAAATATATTATTATTTTTTTTGTTTAAAACATTCTATCCGTCCCTTCATTTTTCATTTTCTGTGACTGTGAGTGAAACTAAATGGAAATGAGTCAAGCGTACTTTCTGTTATTCAAATGAGAGAGAAGATGCTTTACATACACGTATCAGTTGGCTAAGCTAATAGCGGAAAAGCAACTGTTCACTTGATTAACCAATAACTCAATAACTTTCTGGAGGGAAATAAATAGCTGACTATATTTAGCTTATAAGAAAGCTGCTGTTAACAAGGAAAAAGAATTGTAAAGCTTCTTCACCCCCCTCGAGCTGAGGATAAAAGTACAGTGTAGCTTCTTCACTTCCCCTCCTCCCCCTCTTCAAGTTGAGGAGTATGAATGTTCAATGCTCTCAGCTTGGATAAAAGTGCAGTGATGTTGGAAGCATGAAAGACCTTGGTAAAAATATCAGCCAGTTGATGTAAACTTCTGACGGGAAGTAACTTGACCAAGCCTGAAATAATCTTCTCCCTTATCAAATGACAATCAAGCTCGATATGCTTGGTTCTTTCATGGAGGATGGGATTGTGAGCAATATTAATGGCAGTAAGATTGTCACAGGATAAAAGTTTTAGGCTAGATTGAGAAATTTGAAGATCTTGAAGAACATAAACCACCCACTGGAGCTCACAAGTTATTTGAGCTAGAGCCCTATACTCTGCTTTCAGAAGATGATCTAGAAATAGTTGTTTGTTTCTTTGATTTCCAAAAAATCAGAGAAAAACATAGAAAGATACACATTCCCATAACGAATCTTCTGGTCAAAGGATATGAAGCCCAATCCGCATCACTAAAAGCCTGTAATTTCAAATTAGAATAAGTAGAGAAAAATAAGCCTTAAGCTAGTGAGGCCTTGATGTATCAAAGGACTCTATGAACTAACTGTAAATGATGAGATGTAGGCTTGTCAAGAAATTGACTTAGGTACTGCACATCATAGCTCAAATCAGGTCTTATGTTTGTGAGTTAAAGAAGACGACCTATGAGTCTTCTGTAGGAAGAAATATCTTTTAAAGGACTGTCTAACGAAGAATTGTTTTTGAAAGGAACCATGGGAGTGAAAATTGGTTTAGAATCAGTAAACCCCATATCATTGAGAAGTTCTAATGCATATTTCCTCTGGTAAACATGAATTCCTTTTGAGGATCGAGCCACCTCCAGCCCTAAGAAAAACTTAAGGGAACTTAATGCCTTGATTTTAAATTTTGGTGAAGAAAAACTTCATGGCTTCAATGGCTGTGAAATCATTGTTGACTACAATGACATCATCTATAAAACCATGAGCTGTTTATTTGGTAAACAATGAGGGATCTGAAATGGACTGATTAAAGCCTTTAGTCATCAAAGTAGTGGTTAGCTTGAGATTCCATTGTCTGCTAACCTATTTGAGCCCATACAAAGATTTATCCAATTTATAGACCTTTGAGTCACCAAGAAATAAACCTGGTGGTGGTTGCATATAAACATCTTCATTCAAGTCACCGTGCAAGAAAGCATTATGGATGTCTAGTTGTTCTGAGAACCAAACTTTTGCAGTAGAAATGACTAGCAAACATCTAATAGTTTTCATTCTTGCCATAGGAGAAAAGGTTTCAAGATTATCAAGTCCCTATTGTTGTGTGAAGCCCTCAGCCACTAGCCTGACTTTGTACCTTTTAATGGTGCCATCAGCTTTATATTTGATTCTAAAGCCCCACTTGCATTTACACCAGATGGCAAGTCTACCACAAACCACGTGTGGTTATTTTCTAGGGCTTGAAGTTTAGCCTTTATAGTTAGCTACCAGTTAGGATCTTTAGCCACTTGAGTGTATGCCTTGGGTTCTGAAACTGAAGAAATGTCAATGACAAAGGCTTTATGCTTGGGTGAGAGATGGTTATAAGAAAAAAAAAATAGAAATGGGATGAGGAGAGGTTTTGTGAGCTGAATTACATATGTAATCAACTAGATATGGGGGAGGTTTGATGGTTCTAGAAGATTTTCTAGTGGGAGTTGGTGTTATGGGATCAGAAAAAGGTAGGTTAGTAGAGGAAGAGGAGGATTAGTAGGTGTATCAGTAGTTGCAATAGAGATTGAAGAAGTAGACCGAAGGGGAAAATTAGTTTCATGGAAGTAAACATGTCTAAAGACAAAAAAGTTTGTTGGTTTAAAGATCCAAGAATTTAAATCCCTTGGTTCTAGCTTTGAAACAAAGAAAAATACACTTAGATACCTTTGGATCAAGTTTGATTCTATTCTGGGATAAAGTAAAGGCAAAGCAAGGGCAACCAAATACCTTCAGATTGGACAGGTCTAGTTTTTTATTATAGAGTTTTTTTGATAAGGGCTAATGTCTTAAAGAAATGGCGTAGGAAGTCTATTAATGAGATACACGACATTTATGATAGCTTCAGTCCAATAAGAAGTGAAAAAAGAGCTTTGAAACAGCAAAGCTCTAATGACATTAAGGAGATGTTGATGCTTTCTTTCAGCAATCCCATTTTGTTAGGGTGTCTCTACACAAGTGTTTTAACGAATTATGCCTCTAGAGTGATAAAATTCTTCCCACATGAATTCCTTCCCATTATCAGTTCTGATTGCTTTGATTTTTATGCTAAATTGAGTTAAGATCATATTATAAAAGCTAACCATGGAGGCTCCTGTATTTGACTTGGTTTTCAAAGGAGAAATCCATGTGAATCTTGAAAAATCATCAATGATAGTAAGGAAATATCTGTGACCAGAAATAGAAGTGGTTGTGGGACTCCAGATATCTAAATGCAGCATATCAACAGCTTTATTTGAAGTGGAAATACTAATAGGAAAAGCCAAAATTTTCTGTTTGGCAGTATGACAGATATCACAAACATTAGTTTTTGAGAAAGTAAATTCAGGACATAGACTTTGAAGATGTCTAATCCTAGGTTGAGAAGGAGTAGTGCCATATATCCACCTTATTGCAACTGATTGAGCTATTTACAAAGGCATGAGAAGTAAGCTCAGGTTTTGCTTCATTTGCAATACTACTACGGAAATAATAAAGTCTCGGCTAACAAGTAAGAAGAACTGTAAAGCTTCTTCATTTTTATTTAATTTCATTTATAATATTCTCTTATGCATTAAATATTTATTATTATTTTTCATAACTAGGAGAACGGAAGACATTTGAAAGTAGTACTTTTTTTTTGTAATATATTATAATCTTGAAAATCAGAAAAAATTATTTTTAACATTTTCATTCAGAAAATTTCGATGTAATATTAAGCGCCAAATGTTGAATTTTCATTTCTTGATTGTTTTTTCCTAATTAGACAAGACTTTAGAAAAATGACAAATAAGCTTTACATAAATTCTAAACAAATGAAGTTCTGAACTTGATAATCAATATTTAATTAGGTTGGGTTTTAGCCATGAATTAATTCCAAATTAAAGCGTATATTCGTGGTATATTATCTGTTTCTGAGAATTATTCCTAGTCAAATTTTTTTCCTAAACTTTCATATTTTAAATACCCTAAATTTTACAAAATCTCACCCATAATATATAATTTCTTATTTCTTCTTTTTTCATATCTTATTTATTATTAAAATATAATTTAAAATATTTATCTCTAAAATAAAGAAAATTAATAGAATTAAATTCTATCTTTTATTAGAAAATTCTTTTGTTTGGGCATCTCAGCATCATAAGCTCATAAAGGATCACATATATATGTCTAGAAACCTCTATGCATCTTTACCCAAATAATTATATGCCTTTTGGCACTCATAAAGAATAAAATTGCAAATATATATATAAATCAGATCCAGAGATTAACAGATTATATTCTGCACTTCAATTTCAATTAATTCTCTCTTTCTGTGGCTGGATGAGTGTCCATAGAAATAAAAATAAAAATAAAATAGGCATGCAAAATATATGACTAAAGTGAGTCTTTTCTTATTATGTGCTTTCATTATTATTTAATTGAAAAGAGACTTCTAAAGCATCTTAAAGAAAAATGTGCTTCTCTTTTTCAAGTAAAAGAAACGAAAATGCTTCTTTGTCTATATTATATTATCACTAAAGCTCATCCGAATGCCTTTTAATTTAACATTAAACAATTCATTTATATATTCCTTTTTTTTAATTAATTAAAATGTATAAATATCAAACTACTTTTCTTCACAATTACATCTGAAAGCCACCCTCAACCATTATTAATTATATAATCATTCTTTCAATTGGCAAATTTTCAACAAAGTTTTATAATCAAATCCATCGAAACCAGCTGAAATGATGGCACAAAACTCATATTCAAATAAGGAAATGGCCAATAACTAGCTTGAGTATTCAGCTTTTATAATTAATTTAATCATACAAATTAGAATTACAGTTAATATTTCAAAGACTATATATATATATGAAAAATAAATATTTATATGTCTATGAGAAATACAATTCATGGCCGCATACTTTTTTTTTTGTATTTTACGAAGTTCTCAAGTTGTATACATTATATTATAGGACAAGTGATCAATCAGCAACTGGAAGTAGACTAATTCACTGGTGGAATCTGATTGGACTAAATATAAAAGAAATAATAAGAAAAAGGAAAGAAAGGAACATGTGAAAAGTTACATTTTCATCATGTATCTTCTTCACAATCTATGAAGCTTTTGTTGTTACTATATAAAAGTGTATAATTATCTCCTACATGTAAATATACATTCTTTTACATATTAATTCATTTCCTTTTATGAATGATAATTTTATAATACTACTTTATTTTTCCAAATAAAAAATTTCCTCTTTAATATATATATAAATGATTTTAATTTGTATGAAATTAATGATATAATGATAAATGACAAATATACTTCGATATAATTTGTTCTTAAAGCTATTGTAATTTCAAAGTTCCCAAGATTCAAATGCATAAAATTAAAAAAGAGTAAAAAAAATTTATAGAATATCATTGCAAATTACAAAACTCAAAATTTCTCAAAAGAAAGACAAACTAATAGATCTTTCATATATTAAATTAAAATAGAATAGCCATTATTTAACACGATTAAGTGAAATAAAATAATTTTTTAACTTAATTTAAATAAAATAATTCAAAATATTAAATTAGGTAATGAAAATGGGTAGTTTTTATTTATTGTCAATAATATGCTGTTAAAATTACTTACAAAATTCTTCTGAAAAAACCAATCAAATATTCATATATTTATTTTACAAATACAGGCAATTGTTTATATACTGTAAGAAAATCCAACAAATCGATGATAAAATCTAATTCTATATTCATAATACCAATTTTACATCTTTGATTATGGTTAGTAACTTATGGGCCATAAGTATATAAATTATAGAAGCCTTCAACTAATATATAAATTTTTTTATTAGGAAATACTATGAATTTTATATTCATATGCTAAAAGAGTATATTTTAGTCTAAAAATGAAAATATGAAAGATATTCTTTAATTATGTTGATAAAATACTTAAACTCATAATTATTTGAATATTAATAATAAATTTAAATTAAGATATATAAACTCCATGACTGTGAATAGTCTAATGAAATAAAATGTTTCCATAAAATAAGAAAAAAATTTATAGAAGAAAAATTAATAAATCCCATAAAAAAATATAAAAGAAAACTCAAAAGTAAATCTAAAAATAATACGAATAATAAATTTATAGAAAATATAAATTAATAAATTTTAAAATCTATATTATTAAATAAAAAATAAAAAAAATAAAAAGCAAAACTGCCAATCAAATAAAACATCAATGCTGATTTAAAGGAAAAAAAATCTTAGAAAAGCAATGGAGGGGAAAAAGAAAAAGAATAATAACATACATAAAAGAAAATTTACGAGTGGTATGATGCGGAAACATAATCCATGAAAAGTAAATAACCAAATCCATAGATTATGGATATATATTTAGTAAATTTTTCATAAAATAATATAAACTAGAAAAGATATTTTTTCAAAAAGGCAAATGTCAAGGCTTTAGCTTTATCTCCTTTACTTTCTTTAATTATAAGATTTAGAAAAATATGATGAATTGCAGCACATTCCATTTAGACAACATTTAAAAAAAAAAACTTTATACTCTTATTTGATACTTTTTAAGCATCCTATCTGTATTGGGACCCACATCCAAGACTTTTTATTTATCTTTTTTCTTAACAGAATTTTTAAGCCCTAAGTGAGGCTGACGTGGAGTAATATGTGGACGAAAAGCTCAACGCCACCTACCTTGTTCTTGGCGGCTCTGTTGCTTGTATTTCCGCATTTCTTGTTTTTGCACTTTTTGCCTTTGTTTTATAAATAAACAAATTATGATATATGCACTCAGTGGCTATAAATACAGTATTATAAATTAATTACATATTTATATACATGCGTGTTTTTCTTTTTTTTATATAAGTGCATAACGGAATAAAAATAGCTGGAAGAATGATAAGAAAGTATTAAAATCAAGGATAAGATGGTGGAAATTGAAAGACCTAGCTCAAGATACCTTTAAGGAGAAGTTACTTAAGGAAGACATTTGGAACCTTGAGGCTAGTGCAGAGGACTTGTGGACAAAAATGGAAGGTGGCATTAAGGAAGCAAGTAGTAAATTGCTTGGGATCTCTAAAGGGGCAGGGCCTCGACCGCACGATGCATGGTGGTGGGATGAGGAGGTTCAAAAGGCTATTAAGGCTAAGAGGGAATGGTATAAAAAGTTACCGAATGCGGTTAATAGCGAAGCTTTTGAGGAATATAAGAGGGCTAAGAAAGAGGCAAAGAAGGCTGTTAGTGTAGCTCGTGGCAGAGCCTTAGAAGGGATTTATCAAAAGTTAGGTACTATAGAGGGAGATATGGACATTTATAAGATTGCAAGGATGAGAGAAAGAAAAAGCAGAGATTTAAGCCAAGTCAAATGTATAAAGGACGAAGATCAACGGGTGTTGACAGGAGATGTTGAAATTAAGGAGAGGTGGAAGGCTTATTTTGAGCAGTTATTCAACCCTGAACATGAACAAGATTTTCAAGGTCTTCATGCAACAAATGGTTATATCAGCTGGTCTAGGAGGATCTTGCATAATGAAGTAAGAGAAGCCTTGAAGTATATGAAAGTTGGTAAAGCTTGTGGCCCGGATGGTATTCCTATAGAGGTTTGGAAGAACCTTGGAGAGGTAGGAGTTGTCTGGTTAACTAAACTCTTTAATGCTATTGTGAAAGGACGTAAGATGCCGAATGCCTGGAGGAAGAGTATCCTGGTACCCATATATAAAAATAAGGGAGACATTCAATGCTGTACAAACTATCGGGATATCAAACTTATGAGCCATACTATGAAATTATAGGAAATGATTATTGAACACAGATTGAGGAAGCTTACAAGAGTTACGGAGAATCAGTTTGGGTTTATGCTAGGGAGATCTACTATGGAGGCTATTTCTCTTCTAAGAAGACTAATGAAATTGTATCAAGAGAAGAAGAAAGATCTCCATATATTATTTATTGACTTGGAGAAAGCCTATGATAGAGTACCAAGAGAAGTGTTATGGTGGGTTTTGAAGAGGAAAGGAGTCAGTGGCAAATATATCAACATCATCAAGGACATGTATGAGAATGCATCCACTAGTGTTAAAACACCTGGTGGAGACACTGAGACATTCCCCATTACTACAGGATTGCATCAAGGTTCGGCCATAAGTTCATATTTATTTACCCTGGTTATGGACGAGCTAACCAGAAGCATACAAGACGATGTTCCTTGGTGTATGTTGTTTGCTGATGACATTATTTTAATTGATGAGACTAGTGCTGGTGTAAACCGTAAGTTGGAAGTGTGAAGAAAAACTCTCGAGAACAAGAGTTTTAAGTTAAGTAAGAGTAAAACGAAATATATGCACTGTGAGTTTAGTCTAAGGAAGAAGCAGGAACATGAGGTTAAATTGAATGGAGTTTTGGTTCCTAAAACCAAGCAGTTCAAATATTTAGGTTCAGTGTTCCAGAATGATGGCCGCATAGATGAAGATGTGACTCACAGAATACAGGTAGGGTGGTTGAAGTGGAAGGGTGCGACTGGGGTTCTATGTGATAAGAAAATACCTCTGAAAGTAAAAGGTAAATTCTATAGGACGATTGTTAGACCTGCGATGCTCTATGGTAGTGAGTGTTGGACACCAACGGGACAACATTTGCATAAGATGAGTGTGGCAGAAATGAGGATGCTAAGATGGATGTGTGGACATACCAGACTGGATAAAATTAAAAATGTTCATATTCGACAAAAAGTCCAAGTAGCGGATGTCGGAGATAAAGTGAGGAAAGGAAGACTTAGATGGTATGGACATGTTTTAAGAAGACCTCCTAATGCTTCGGTGCGTAAGTGTGAGAATTTGTTCATTGAGGGGGCTAGAGGTCGTGGAAGACCTAGAACTGTGTGGAAGGAGGTGATAGCAAGAGACTTACGTGCCTTAGATCTTGATGCGGATTTGATTATTGACAGACTTAAATGGAGACGTAAAATCCGTGTCTTGGAAGGGGCCTAAGGCTGGAGTATCTTTTTTGGTGTCTTTTGAGTTTATTTTGTTGAGCATCCATACAGCCGACCCCAACTTATTTGGGACTAAGGCTTAGTTGTTGTTGTTGTTGTTATATAAATGCATAATTAGAAAATTAAATTTAAAATTTTTAGTTAAATTAAAATAAATTTTTATTAATTAATTTACATAATTATATTAAATATTTTTAATATATATAAACACCTCTCCTCTTCTCTATCAACCCATTTTCTCTCTCTCTCTCTCTCTCTCTCTCTCTCTCTCTCTCTCTCTCTCCTTTAATCAATAATTAAAGCTAATCTTTCTCTCTTTTGTTCTCATGGCTACCCAAGAAGAAGGTATCAAACTCTTTGGAACAACGATTACGTTGCATGGCAGACAAGTAAAAGAAGATCAAGACCAAGATCACCAAGACAATAAAGAAAATCCAACTGCTGAAAAGAGACCGGAGAAGATCATACCATGTCCTAGATGCAAAAGTATGGAGACTAAATTTTGCTACTTCAATAATTACAATGTTAATCAGCCTAGGCACTTCTGCAAAGGTTGCCAGAGATATTGGACGGCTGGTGGGGCTCTTCGTAACGTCCCCATAGGTGCCGGTCGCCGCAAAACCAAGCCACCAGGTCTTGCTGGTAGCCTTGGTGGGTTCTCAGATGGGTGCTTTTATGATGGCTCTGATGGGATCCATCAATTTGAGCTGGATAATGGAGTGCTGGTTGAAGAGTGGCATGTGGCTGCTCACGGTGGTTTCCGGCATGTTTTCTCTAGTAAGCGTAGGAGGAGCAGCTCAGGTTGTCAAACTAATTATTCATTTTGACATTTTTTTTCCTTTATTTCATCATAGAGAATATATATAGAAATATATATTTTCTTTTCAGGAATAATATATATATTTTGATCACGATCGATTAGTTTTATTTATAATATAAAAATCATTTTTAAAATTGTGATAAACATACAGAACAAATATTCTAATATAGGTAGCATTAGTATTATATATAATAATAAAATTAAAGTACTTTGACCATATAAATAAATTATCTCGAGGATGGTATCCTATGCAGGTCAAAATTATTCTTGTTAATCTTGTAATATATAATATAATTTTATATATAAAATCAAAGTAGCAAATCAGAATCTAATTATAATTAGTTGATTTGAATATCTTAGGGAATGGTTTTTGTACATTGCAGTTCAACATGAAGCTCAATGATTATTACTTTGATCAGAGATGTATATGAACAGCTGACCATCAGTCTGATCACGATCAAGAGGCTATGATCAAATTTAAGGATATGGGGTGTCAAAAACAAATGCAAAATCATGATGTTAATCAACACCAAAACGTAATTAAGCTGATAGATCGAAGGATAATCTCTGCAGGGCCCAGAGACTAATCAATGCAATATTGGATGAAGTAAAAGATTGCATAAACCAGAAGCTATTTGTATATATGATTACATCTAAAGAATTATTATTATTATTATTTTGAGTTTCTTTGGCCATCATTTTGCAAGTTGCTGGGTCTTAATAACCATATATAATAACATTCAGGCTTTAGGTCAAACTCAATTATGCATATCAAATAGTAGCACTATGCTTTATCATTAAGAAATTGCTATCTCTTGACATTTTCATTTGAAAATGAAAGAAAAATATTATCTTCATTACTGTGGAAAACAGTGAAGGTTTCCTATTTGTTTAGCAATTTTTTCTTCTCTTGAATGTGAAAATGAGAAAGAAGAAAATTGAAGAAAAGTAATAGAAAAAGCAATTAGTCATGTAAATGTCCTATAAGTTATGATAACCTCTTAATACATTTTATGTTATTATGTATATTAGGAGTCATGAATTTTATTAATTAATTCCAATATTTCATTCCCATTAACTAGAATTCAATTTCAAATTAAAATGAAAAAAAATCCTTTATATGAATGCATTTTGCTCTTCTCATGAAATATTTCGCTCCATAATATAAGAAACTTGTTATTAATTTACTAGTGATTGGAATACAAATCCAAATCTCATATTAATAATTTTCTGTACTAATTTAATATAGTACGGCAATATTATTGTTGTTTTTTTAGCAGTTTTTTTTATTTATATTGGTCCAATTATAAAAAAAAATCATATTACATAAAATAAATTTATATTTTTTATTGTTTATTAACTTGATTTTTTTAAGAAACATGTTACAACAAAATGTGAAAACAATTTTTTACTAATAGAGAACAATAATAAAAATTAACAAAACAAGTTGTTTCAAAATGAATTTATGATTAAAATGATAAAAAAAATGAAATAAAACGCATTTCAATGAAGTATATGACCAAAATGGGTTTATTATGCGGCCAAATGAGTGCCCACATGAATCATGTAAATTTAAAGAAAACTACGGCACGCCTATATAAAACATCTTTATATATATATATATAGAATTTAGTTAAAAAGAAAATTTTATTTTTAATTTTTTTTTCAAATGGCGAGAGAAAAATGTAAATTAAATATGGAGATCAAGCAGCGTGAAATGACTTGGGATTTGATTGAAATGAAGAAAAAAAGGGAGACCACTTGTCTAAAAAATTTTCGAGTTGAAAAATAAAGAGAACAGAACCGTTGCTTTTAAAAAGGAAAAGAGAGTCTAAAAGGCTTAAAAGTACAAATTATACTAATGTGAGCAAAAGCTAATTAATTTCCATAAGTTATCTTTTCTTTTTCTTTTTATTTTTAGTTGCTTTTTGCTGAATAATATATTAATATAGTAAAAGTAGTGGCAGCCTGCAAATTGAGAAGAGCCAAATTACATGCATTGCAATGAATTTGGCTGATTACTTTTAGATGCTTTTATATATATACACACACAAATATATATTATATTCTTGGAATAACGAATATTTACAACTAAAGATTACTACTCTATTTTCCCAATTTTCTAATTCTTTTCTTTTCTTTTTTAAATAATGCATTTATGCCATGAAATATGAAATGGCCTAGATGCATGATAAAGAGTTGATTCCACGCATCTTTATGACGTTAACTACATCATAAAAATGAATTAGTTTCTCTGTTGATCATAAGAATATACTATCAAGCAGATTCTTCAGCATGGAAAACTAAATCAAAATTCTTTCAAGCTAGTTTACACCTATAAATGCGTATGGTATAATCATAACAATGCACCAAATAATTAGAGCCATATTGAAATAGATTAGTTGCTAAAGCCAAAACTATTTTTAATGGCAAAATTGTTTAATATTGATTTAGTTTGCTTAATTTAAAGATAATTTTATATGTATGTATGAAATCAAGGAACAAGGCCAGATGGGGAGATTCCCATTTCTCTTAGGATATCAGCACAATCAGGAAGAATATCTTTCTTCAAGAAGCCAATAGGATTGGCAGTGCGCACAGAACCAGTAATACCATTATCATATGTAAGGGTAACAGAAGCAGCTTCCCTAACTAAAGGGTCTTTGTTGATTTCATTACAGTTTGGGTCTGGTGATTTTAATGGAACAACTTGGCAAATCTCTTCCTCAAGCTCTCCATGATCTATCGCAATTTTATAAAACCCTTTTTTGTCTGTCACAGCTTCTGCACTTGTGTAGGTTATAGCCTTAGTTGTACGGTTCATACACTCCAAATGCACTGTTGCACCTGCACCAACATAATTTCCCACAATATTTCCCTCAGCAGAGATCTCATCTTCCTAAACATCTATAAATTGATTTGAGAATAATTCAACTGCTGTAAAAATTTAAAAAGGAAAAAGGAAAATTAGAGTGTAAACCTTCAATATAGGTAGTAAGTTTGGTTACGAATTGAACACGGCAGGTGTCACAATACACTGTGCCCTCCACAGAAAATTTAGGTTCACCGTAGACACAGCCAACGAAAGACAAAAGGCAAATAGTATATGCAAGAAATATAATATTGTTGGTAGAGTTGGCCATCACTTCTAACTTTTTTTCTTTTTTAATTGCTTGCTTCAATGTGCTTTCAAATGGAGAAAATGAAGGATTTTACTTTATATGGGGAAATTTTTTGTAGTTAGTTTTTGGTTGTGAGGTGGACATTTGTTTTATAGTAAACGTGGGATGTAGAGGTATTTTTGACCCCGCTATTCACTCCCTCTTGTGCTAAAAACATTATAATGGAAAGAATACTAAACATAGAGCGTTGGAGCTTTTGTAATGAATGTGAAAATAAGCAATCAATCCTGAACATCGCCGCTATAAGTAGGAATTTGGAGTAGTAAACCAATACTATTTTAAAATATGGGTTCTGTTCACTTGCATGGATTAAAGATTTTAGACTTTTTTTCTCTATATTATTTTATTATAATTGTTATTGTTATTATTAGGGGAAATATAGCTTTTTTCATACTTTCAATAGACAATGGAAATTGGAATTCATCAATGAATTCATAAGATAGCACAACGCCATCCAATTGAAATGTCTGTTTATTTCTACTACCAAACAACAAACAAACAAAAGAAAAAGGCTCCTATAGCAACTTCTACAATGTTTTCAAATTTGGCTACAAAAGATGGCAAGAACAGACTGACAATATGCAAATGTAGTTGGCGCAACTTGGCAGTCCAAATATCAAACTAATCACAACAATAAAAACTGAATGCTGCTTCTTGAACTTCGCTGGCAATTGACAATAATTCCCAAAAAAGTTCTGAATTTTCCTATAGCCATGTCACAATACTAAGCCACTGCTGGTTTCACTGCAAAATATAAAAAAGAATAAATTATATCATACAAAGATAAAGCCATGATCCATGGATTCAACTCCCCCACCTGACTTTTTTTTTCCTTTTTTTTTTTTGTTTTTCAAGAACAAAGAAAACTACCCACCTCTAGATCTACGCGCCCATTAGCTTTAGCAGTGCTGTCCTGCTTCTGAGCTTCTTCCGCTGCAATTACAGGAAATAGTAAGAAGCCAGCTACTAACCACAAAGATGGAGGAAAGAAAAAAGAGTCAGTACATTGTTAACTCCAAAATTGCAAAATTCATGAAAAATGCCATCCCTTAAGAGTAGGTGGTTCCAAGACCTAAGCACACTATTGATTCAAATACTAATTACTGTTGTTACCATTTACAAGATCCTTTTTGTACTCCACCAGAAGAAACATATCTAATTTACGATTAAGATATTTGAAAAATGAATTCATAGGCTTTGCCGCACAATCAAGCAGGCAGCAGAACATTATATGTTAAAGAATTTCTAGCAGAAGGTACCCATCTATACCTATCAAAAATGATAGGTATAGATCAAAAATGCTATATCTTGGTGATAAAGTTAATTTATCTGGCACTAGAACAGGCAGTGTGGGACCCAGATTATGTTGCAATTACTGCTATGCTCTCCACTTGAGGAGAAGCAAACTGATTTTTAACCTCTTTTTCTTTTTTCGTTTTGAAGAGCAGATGTTTAAACCCCTCGAATCCTAAGCGCCAAGGGAGAAGCATCCACTACCTACTTCAACATTCCAGATAATTGCACAACCCTGACGTTATTCCTATAGTTGAGGAAGTTGTTATGTCCAAATATGAGTGCAGAGCCCTAACCGCTGGGTAGTAGAACACATCCTCATTCTCTATGCTATAGCAAAGTAAAACAGTGAGCTCAAATCCAGAGATAATGATATATAATATTGTTTAATTTAATCTAACCCACAAGAACTGTTCCATACTCCTTTTTTATTTTAACATATCCATGCAAGCATCCATACATTAAATACTGAGTTACTTTAAAAAATGTGACTTCAAAACAGGTCCAATTTCAGGATGCACGCCTTGTGAGGCATGCAACATTGCTACTTTTTTACTGAAAATTGCAACATTTTAGTATTTTACTGCATGAAGCTGAGTTGGGACACACACAAGGAACTAAAAAAGAATCCCTGAAATAGAAGTTCACATATCTCCCCTCACAAACACAAAATTCATCCAATGATGAATCAAGCACACTGAAAAGTGGGATCACCCAGACATATTGGAACTGCATAAGTGAGGAACCATTAATATGTGAGAGATAGCAAAAGCATGATAGACAGACAGTAAAAATAGAGGTAACCAGTTGAATAAATTCTTATTCAAGTTGATAGTACATGGTTAAATTTCTTTTGAAGTAACACCAATAAGTAAAATGGCAGGTTAACTATTTTCTCTGGCAAGGATTTACAAGTTACCTCCATCTTCTGGAATGTCAGAGGTCCATAAGGTGAGGTTATCTCTTAGAAGTTGCATGATCAACGTGCTATCTTTGTAAGATTCCTCACTCAAAGTATCCAACTCAGAGATAGCTTCATCAAAAGCTTGTTTGGCAAGGTGACAGGCCCTGAAAAAAAAATTTGTGTTCCCTAAGAGAAAAAGCAAGGAGATATTCAATTCAAAGTCTGAATGAAGAAAATAGATTGCAAACCTCTCTGGAGAGTTCAAATTTTCATAGTAGAAAACTGAGTAGTTCAAGGCCAAACCCAGACGAATGGGATGAGTAGGAGACAACTCAGCCTCTGCAGTAGTAGAAGCTGTCTGCAAAGCAAACAAAAAAATGGTGAATAAAAATTGGACAAATCAAACTTACTAGCACAATTACGAGTAAAATAACAATATCAGCAGTGTACAGCACACTGAGGGGGACTTTGAGTCCACAGGTTCCTAGGAAAAGATGTAATACCTACTAACAACATAGGCTATCAGCACTTAAGAATCTTAGACCATGTGAAAATCATGTCAACTTTTCTCATTATCCATAAAACATATTCAATTCAAGTATGGCCAAAGTTCATTAGCAGCAATAACAGAGAAGTACAGAAAAGGTCACAAGTAAATAAGAACTCAACCAACTGGCACATGCTAATGTTTATTTTCCAAAATGATTAGCTTTTGTATTGATAATAGATGATATTGCATACATTCAACCACAAATAATACATTCTCAAATAGAACTGGTTAGTTGGTTCACAAACTAATTGTTCTCTAGAATATGATTATCATGATGATATACAACCGACAGGTGAAAGAAAAAATTTATGCATATGCTCAGGGTAATATAATAATGGAGTTCAAACGCCAGATACCTTATTTCAGATAAACAAAAATATATCCATCATAAACTACAGATTAATAACAAACTACAGCTTAATAACAAATATGAAATTTAATTAGAATCTTAACTCATCTCAGCAAGCAATCATTGCCTTCAGCAATCTCAGAATAACATTCTAAACTATACCCAAGAAAGAAAAATGCTTGCACTTCTACTTGTCCACAGTCCTCAAAATAAGAAATTGGAGCCCTTCTATTTGATGGCTGGAAATGACGAATGAGACAGGAGATAGAGATAAAACCTGACCATGATTTTTTGGCTTCCACTTCATCCCCCTAACCCAATTAAACTAATACTATTGTTCGAACTAATCTGAGAGTGATTCCAGAATATCTATGTATTCATTATCTCAATTTATTTAATTTTCATCCTTTTCTTTTGGCAAACAAACATAATAAAAATCAAGTCTCAACAGCATAGAAAAACACCCACCTGATATGCCTTCATTGATTGATCTGCAACTTCTTTTCTCTCATTTCCAGTCTTGAACTCTGCCAAATACCGATAGTAATCCCCTTTCCTGCAAGCACACAGGACAAATCAGAACTCCCCAAAAACTCAGAATTCCAGTGATGCCAAATGATAAAAGAAAAATCAGTCATGCAAAATATTATGGAAGAAAATCTAAAACCTCAAAACACCCTCCAAGTCAGTAAAAAAATGCCAAATTCAACAACAAAATCTTTGCATTTGACGTAAAGCAAATACCTCTAAGATCTTCAAAATCCAGCAATACCAACAACTAAAAACATACAAATACCAAATATGCAGGAGGGAAAAGAATCACTCATTTTATAGCAAAAGTAAAACCCAAACCCTCAAATCCCATCAAATCAAAGGATCATAAACATAAAAACCTCTAGCGTTACACAGAAAATCGAAGCATAAAACCTCAACGCAATATGGGTCGGGATGTTCCATAAGTCAACACCTAAAAATCCTAACAACCAGAACAAAAAAAAAATCAGAACTACGAAAAAAAAAAACACCCACATCTTATAATAAAACACGGTGGATTCCGCGCCAGAGCAGGAAGGAACAAGATGCTCATCAATGACAGTCATTATATCACTGCAAATACTTGTAAGCTCCGATTCAACATTCTGTCTATACCCTTTGATTCGCTTCACATTTTGATCATTTCCCTTCGCTTCCTCCTTTTGCTCAATCGAAGATAAAATCCTCCACGATGCTCTACGAGCACCAATCACATTCTTGTACCCAACAGAGAGTAGGTTCCTCTCCTCTACGGTTAGTTCAACATCAAGTTTAGCTACTTTCTTCATGGCATCCACCATTTCTACATTAATTTCAAAAGAAAAAAAAGTCAAAACCCTAAGATAATGCTTTGCTGAAAATTAATTCGGATATCGATTGCTTAAAGTACATTATGATGCTTGTCTTTGAGTTAGGGTTTTCCGTTTTTTATAATTCAAATTTGAAAAATCGAAAGAGAAACTATCAATTCTAGCAAGCAATGTGAATAATCTATATTTTCTCTACTTTTCTCAGTAACCAAACAAACACTGGACAAACGGAGAGATAGAGAGGGAGAGGCCTAACGGTCATAGCGCTCGGCTTGTTCAGCGAGCTTGGCGATGTAGACAAAGGACTCTCGTTCGGTGGTCGACGCCATGATCGACTGATCTCCCTAAGCACTCTGAAGCTTTTTGTTTTTCTCTCTCTAGAAAAACGAGGCAAAGAACAAAGAAAGACGCGGGGACACAGTCCGGCTCAATTCTTGCCCAGGCGCGCCATTAGGATGTGGTTGCACTGTCGACTTACATCAAATTTTTAATTAAATTATAAAGTGAAAATTACACGCTCCACAATAATTTTTTTAAATTTTTATTTTTTATTAATTATATTTTAATTATTTTATTATAAATATATAATAAATTCATCGTAAATTTTATAAAATTTATAAATTTATGAACTAATAAAAATATAATATTTTAATAAATATTTTATAAATTTTAATATTTTAATAAATATTTTATAAATATAATAAATTTAAAATTATTTTTAATTTTTTTTATATTTTTATTAAAAACTCAATTATAAATTACAGTTTGTGAATTTTTTAAACTAAGTTGAAGTATGCAAGTGAATTGAATATGTATATATATATATATATATATATACATTGCACGGAATTTATTTGTCTAAAAAAATAAAATTTAAAATTTTATATTGATATGAATCGTAATTTACTGTTAAAACCATATTTAATTATGCATAAAAATTATTTCTTATATATCTATTTTGTAATTTTTAATAAATAATTAAATATTGAACAAATTCCCATTTAGAGTGTTATGGAGGAGATGAGTATAATTTTGGAGAATGAATAAATGAAATAAATGCTTCAAAAATCCACGCATGCATAACATTATTAATTGAAAATTATATTATTCTATAAAAATTTAATAATTAGTTGTATTATATATCAACATAATTGGTCATTCAAATACATGGACCAAGAAATTTAAAAATATAAATTCTTCTAGCATATTTGTTTTGTTTATTTTATTATTTATTTTATTCCTAAATAAATATTTATAATATGGAAATTAAATATATAAATCAATAGTCTAATTGTGAATTTTTTAAAAATAAAAATAAAAAATAATAATTAAAAATATAATAATTTTAATAATTTTATATTATAATTTGAAAATTATTTATATAATTTCAAAAGCTAATAATAAAATTTTTAAAAATAAAATTAAGAAATATACTATAAATATATTTAAATATATCATTTATAAATATATATAAATACTTAAAATGATTCTAAAATTTTCATAGTGATAATATAACATAAGATAAATTTATTTCTCAATAATTTAAATATTAAATTTACATAATAATGAAATTTTAAAAAAAAATATTATCTCCAGTAATAAAAATTTATTTTTATTCTTTTTTAAAATAATGAAAATTTCATAAAAATAATGAAATTTAAAAAGGTTACTACCTCCCACAATAACAAAATTTAGTTTTATTTATATTATTACATCCAATAATATTTTTTTTATTTATTATTTAAGATAATTAATTTACTAGAAAGGTGATTTTATTTTACATTTATATATATTTTTTATTGTATGTACTTAGGTTTTTTTATTATGTATTAGAAAATTCCTATATTGTGAAGTTTTATATTTAAGAGAAAAAAAAAATATTTTTTGTATATGTAAAACTATGACCATTCCCATCGCAACTTAAAAAATTTCTTTAAAATTAACCTATTTACTCTTAAAATAATTAAAATATTTGTATAATTATAAAATTTAAATACCGATAATAAAATATAAAATAAATTCATTTTTGAATTGATTTAAATTCTAAAATTACATAAAAATAATAAAATTTAAAAAAGCTACTACGTAAAAAATAACGAAAGTAAACTTCTTTTAATCATTCCAATAATATAAATTACCTTTAACGTATTGCAACTCTTCTTAGACAAATTTTGTTGTATAAGTGGTAGCCATGATAATGGAGATGTTACTCTAAAATCTTCATATTTATGGTTTAATTATCAAGCGTGAAGTTGACAAAAAAAATGATGTTGTAAGAAAATCAATTTGATGTATATTTAAATGAGTTGATGGTGGAAGGACTAAAAATTTAATTAATGGTATTAAAAAAATTGGAATATCCGATAATAGTTTTATAAATCATTATGATTCAATATATAAAATTATCAAAAATATATATGATGATTTCTTTAGTTATTTTCATAATTAAGATTACTTTCTAAATAGAGCAAATATTGCTCATACTCTTGAAACAGTAAAATAGAGCAAATATTGCTGATACTCTTGGTACAGTAAAATCAATCAATGAATATATAATTTCACCCGATCATAATTTTCAAAAAACCATGTTTAATTTTTACTGCAATTTGTATATATACAAATATTCTTAAATAACAATATTAAATATTTTGGAGTTTCAAATCACTATATCATTTTAAAGGTTGATGTTTATGTAATGTTACTGAAAAAATTTAAATCAGTCATCAATATTATATAGTAGTACAAAGTTAATTATCATATGACTCAAAAATCGGCTTACCGAAGTTAAGACTTTATCAAGAATTATAGTTGGAGAAAAAGTATTCATTACAATAATGACATAGATTATGTATAATATAAAAATATTTTTTAAATTCAGCAAAGACAGTTTCATATTATATTATCTTTTAAACATGGTTATTACTAAAAATTTAAAGTCAATCATTATCTCATATGGGGTCATTTTTAAAGAGAACTGAATTTACATTTGAAATTATAAATATAATATATAAAAAAATTTATAATTTAATTTGAGATATTATTAAATTTATTTTTTTTTCAATCATTATATATTATTATTAATTTTAAATTATGTTATATTTCAATTAACATTAAATTAATCTAAATATGAAAAATATCAACCTATAACTTTTTTTCACCATTATTAATTTCATTTAATATTAATTATGTCGCACATTGTACGGATTTTAATACTAAATTTATCACATGCCTTTTAATGAAAAAAAACATTGCAGGCTTAAATCAAATTGTTTTAGTAAATTGGGCAATATTAACTTTTCCATCTTATTAATTTATTAAAATAAAAAATAATAATAATTAAATATAAAATTGTTTTATGACTATCAAAAAAAAATTGTTTTATGAACTATACAAATTATAACATGTATTTCTTAACTCATTGATATAACAATTTGCAAATTAAATCAACTTATTATGATATAATGTTAAAAATTCTGACATTATTAAATCAACAATTTATAACCAAAGGAAATTTTTAATCTAAATATTAAATTATGGCAATGTTGTATATATGTATGTAACTGTTTAGATCTTTGTACTCAATTATCTAATTTTTATACAATTTATAGTTTAAATATTTTGTTTAGATATTCAGCTCATAGATTGATTTGTTTAGGGTAATTATTAACAATAAAAATTACAAAAAACTTAAATAATTTATACTATTCACATTGGAATTCGTAAAAGAGCTCCTCCATCAAAGTTTTATATTATTTATCAAATTTTAAAATTGGCCAAATACATATCTAGCCTCCTAAATTTTATACGTTTGGTCAAATAGTCCCCTTTAATTTTTATTTTAACCACTTAGTCCCTTGAACTTCTTTTTTTTGTTGCATTTAAACACACTCTTGCTTTGTCAGCAGATGTATGGAGTTCAAGCGTATTTACATGAGTTTCATCATATTAATAAAAATTTACTCCAATCACGTAAGATGAACTTCTTCCTCTGATGAAAAAAACCTCATAGTTATAATCCCTAATTTCATGTATTTATGCAATCCCATTTTTCTATCGAAGAAACCTATGCAAATTGAATCAAATCACTGAAACACAAATGCCAAAAAACTACAGTGGACAACATTTTCATTATTGGAGGAAGGTTAGCTGATTTTTGTTGAAGACAAATACCCAAAACTCGAGCTAAGGTTTGAAGAAGGTATCAATTCTTTGAGGCATCTGAGAGAGAAAGGTAATTTATCTCCAAACTTTATATGAAACTCACAATTAGAAAGTAGCAGGTTAAAGCTTCAAAAACTCCCTGCATTTGAAGGAGTCGATTCTTCGAACTAAGATGAGGCATCTGAAAGAGAAAGGTAATTTGATATCCATGCAGTGAGACAAATTAAATTTGTCTTTCATAGTTGTTAGATTTCTGGGTTTAAGAAAAGTTAATCTATTTCTTAAAATTGCTGTTTGTCTTACCATTTTTCAAAATTCTTAGTTATTATAAAGTAGGTTGATGTGATCCAATTTTATGCTATTTGAATTAACTTTTGTTTTGGTTGAGCAAATTATAAATAACAGTGATAATTTGTCTACTTTTTTAGGATGAGCATATTTGTTTAGTTGATATTACATCATGGAGGTAGTTTTGTAGAGGGAAGGCAACATAGTTATGAGGGGGAAGTAGAAGAAGTTGCATTTGATGTAGATCTTGATTTATTGTCTTTGCCAAAATTGTGGAGTTATGCACAAGATTTGGGGTATACCAATGACAATCTTAAGTTTCACTATAAGAGAGAATTGTCAAACAATGAGTTTCTACCACTGTTGATTGATAATGATATATTGGGTTTAACTAAGGATTTAAAAGGCAGTGAGATACTAAATATATATTTGGATCATTTAGGGGTCCAACAACTAAGTGAAAGTGAGGTTGGCCCAAACAAAAATACAAGTGGGTAATTAAATAGTGAAATAGTAAATATTGGGTCAGAAATTAGTGCAAATGAAGATATTGTTATTGAGGAAAACAAAAGTGTTAAGGGTGAGAGTGGAAACAACTCTTCAGAGGTAGAGATAGATAGTGGAGATGATGCATTTGAAGAAAATAGTGAGAATTTCTCTAAAGATGATTATGAAGTTAGTGAGCAAGATGTTGATGGGGATGAATTCAAAGATAGTGATACAAATAATGAGTTGATTGAAGAAAGAGAAAGTTTGAGAAAAGCTAAAGTTTTAGGCATATTTGTAACATTAGGAGAACGTGAACAAGGTGAAATTATTCTTAGTGGGACGGGAGATGATGAAGGTTTTGAGAAGTATTATAATAATGGGGATAAATATGCTGGAAAGGTTAGAGGGGATGAGCACCATATAGATAGTTTAGATCCTAAAAATGTTAATGAATAAGCTTCTGATGAAGATGTATTGCCAAGGAAAGAAAGTCAATCCATTTACTTTGATCCAACATCTGATAAGCCAATTTTTAAGCTTCACATTATATTTTAGAATGCTACTCAATTTAGAAAGGCATTAACAAGGTATGCAATCTGGAAAGGTGTCTCACTGCATTTGAGGTCTAATGTGCAAAGTAGGATTAGGTATTGATAGCGATAGCGATAACAATAATTTTATAGTGAAGACATATAATCCAAGGCACAGTTGTTTTATAACCAACACGAATAGGTTGTGTAATTCATTTTACATTGTAAAGCATTTTGAGGCAAGAATTGTGTCTCGACTTGGAATAAAGATTAAAGAGCTCCAAAAGCTTTGCGAGACTGAGCTAAAGGTTAAAGTAGGATTGACAGTGTGTAAAAAGGCTAAGTTAAGAGTTCTAAGTAGGTCAATGGGTGACTATAAGAAGGAATTTGGGATATTACATGATTATGCAAATGAGGTGCTGAGGTATAATCTTGGCAGTACATGTTTCATAAAAAAGAGGAAACCTAAAAATGGAGAAGGTAATGCTAAGTTCAGTAACTTCTATATATGTTTTCATGCACTTAAGCAAGGGTGGAAGGATGGGTGTAGACCTATAATAGGCCTTGATGGATTTTTTTGAAGGGATGCTGCAAAGGACAATTGCTTATAGTTGTTTCAAAAGATGGAAACAATCAAATGTTTCTACTGGCCTGGGCAGTGGTAGAGAAGAAACTAAAAAATCATGGAAATGGTTCATTTCTATTTGGAAAAGTGACTTTGACATTGCTGAAGATGGTGTTAGTTTGACAATTGTTTCTGACATGCAAAAGGTCAATAAGTTACAATTTGTATTAAAATCTTTGTACTATTAATATTGTTTCACTAATGCTTATGTTATATTTTTATTGATAGGGATTGGTGCTTGCCATTGCTGAAGAGTTGTATGAATTCGAGTACAGAATGTATACAAGACACATTTGGAGCAATTGGGCCAAAAAATGGAATGGAAATGAAAGGAGGAAAAAGTTTTGGGAGTGCGCTAAAGCCTCATTTGAAGTTCATTTCAAGGAGAAGTTGAAAAGAATTAAATAAGCTGGGAAAAGGTATTGTTGAAGACTTACTGACATATAATAAAGAAATTTGGTGTAAAGTTTATTTTTGTGATAAAACATATTGTGATGTTGTTGAGAATAATATGGTTGAGACCTTCAACTCCTGAATTTTGCTTCCAAGGTGTAAAGCAATTATATCAATGTTAGAGGAAATTAGGATTAAGTGTATGAATAGAATAAGGACAATGAGAGATTTTGCTGGTTATTGGATATGCGATATATCACCAATGGCATTGGAAAGGTTGGAGAGAAACAAACTGCATACCATATCTTGCACTGTTGAGTGGAATGGTGATAGTGGGTTTGAAATTATGGATGGAAACTATGGACATACAATGGACTTAAAGAATAAAAAATGCACTTATAGGTCATGGCAATTAAAGGGCATTCCTTGTGTATATAGCATATGTGCAATATATCATAAGAATCTAAACCCAGAAGATTATGTGTCCAAGTGGTATCATAAGGAAACATATCTAAAGGCATATGGCAATTTTATGATGCCAACGAAAGGGATGTTGCTATAAGAATCAACTTGCAAGCCACCACTTGATCCACCTGAAGTTACTGCCATGCCAGGAAGGCCAAAGAAAGCAAGAAAAAAAAAGCAAGAGATGAGCCCAAAAAGATTGGCAAACATTCAAAATATAGGGTAAAGATGACTTATTCGAAGTGTCATCAACAAGGATATAATAAAAAAGGATGTAAAGCTACCTCTATACATTAAGTATGTGTGCCTTTGTATATTTGATTCAATTATTGTTTATGCTTAGAGATTCTTTATGTTCGTTGTTGCACATACTAACTTCTATTTGATTTTGAATTTTCAAATTTTAGTCAACAAATGTAGAACCCATATCTAGGACTATTGCTAATTATAACCATATCCTAACCTCTTTTTATACTGCAAACCATGTACTAAGTATGTTATTTATACAACCTCTTGTGTATTATAGTAGATGAGACATTTATTAACTTATTTTGTGGTTAACTAAATGATTAATAGGATGTCAGTGTACCCTCAACACCTAGGGCCATGAGTGCCAATACTTCTCTTCATACAGATACAAGTAATGAGAGATTTAGTCCTGATAATGTCCATAAGAGATTAAGGAGGAGCAAGGTCAATATGACTGATGCACTTGCCCAGCCAACAACTATAGTAAATCAAACTACTGGAAAGCCTCCTGCAAGTCAACCTCAAACAAAGGATAGAGGTAAAGGCAAAGGTAGAGGAAAATGAACCCACCCAACACCTTCATCAACTCAGCTTAACCCCAAATGACAAAATTTTTTTGGATATAGGGTGTATGTTAATGAAAACACTGGTGTATCAATTAAAAATGTAAGTTATTGTTATTATTTTGTGATTGCATTGTGTTTTTATACTGTTGAAGTAACTAATATAGCTTTTTTTTCTTTCACAAAGGTTGGAAGGGTTACTAGCATGATGATTCACAACCCAAACAAAATTCTGAGATCATCTTCTATCACTGGTGATATTGGATTAAAACCCCATGGATTGAAATGGAAGGGCAAAAATGTTATGACAACCAAACAGTTACAACGAGAATCAATTAATAATAGAGTTACAAGATCTGCAGCCAGAGATGGTATATTGTCCTAAGCAAGCTCATCCGCTGTTGCTAATCCAAAAAGCACCTAAAGATCAATCTTGTTTATGTTAGCTAATTAGTATTTTGTTTGGCAGTTTGTCAACTATATCATATGTAAGATATTTTTCAGGTTATGCAAACTTGGATTTCATAGATGTAATGGATTGGTGTTTATAAATGTTAACAGACCTTAATGATACAAATGGGCAGTGGTATTTAACAAATTCTGTGAAAGTTGATGGATTTTAATACTATTTTTGGGTTGGATTTTTTAATTTATTTGTGTAAATTATTTATTTATTTTATCAGACTTAGTTTGCATTTTGAAATAATATTGCAGCAAATGTTGCACAAATGTTTTGATTTGTGCTACTGCACAACCAGTAATATTAAAGTTCCAACACTAAACATTATGTAGTCACACTCTAGATCAACATTAAACATAACTCCCTACAGCCAACGCTATAAATCAATACTAAATATCACCCCCTTCAGCCATCACTGCATATCCATAACAACCAAACTATAGATCATGCAATATATAAATTTTCAACACTAAACATTTTGCATTAACTATCAAACCAGAGGCATTTTGCATTAAATATTAAACTAGAGACAACAAATATATATATATATATATAAGATCAAATCACCAGGTTAAATACCCAAATATCAGTTTCTTTCATTACCTGTACTAATATTCATTACCAAAAAATAGAGGCAATCTAAGCCAATTTACATTAATACAAAGTTACCAAACTATGAAATATTATGAAATTCCTAACAACCAGAGGCAATCTAAGCCACCTTTCCAACAACTAATCTCAACATAAAGAAAAAACTCCAGCAGTATAACCCTTTTGCTCCTCCACGCTGCCTTTGTACTTCGTTCTCTTCAAAAAAAAAAATCTTTCGAAGCAACCAACTTATAACATTCCTAGAATGATCAGTCATAGGAGGATCCAACCACATGAATAAGTTGCATGCTTTACTGACCTAATAATCAAGAAGACCCCCAAATTAAACAAAATTACCAGTAATATAGTTTACTAATTTAAAGTTTTAATAGAAATTCAACTCACCCCATATTTTGAACAACCAAAAAATCTTTTTTCAAGATTCGATTTTATCCAAGAAGCCCCAATGGTACTTGCTTTACCACAATGACATCTAGGAATTAGGGTTTTATTTGGTTTAAGATCCATGTTGAGTGAATAAACTGAAGACGGGAGAACGAAGACCACAGAGAAGAAGCGCACAATAAAGAAGGAAGAAATTTTGTTTCAAAATTAAGAGACAAAAATTTAAGAAATTAGAAAATTAGGGATTTAATTTATTGTGAAAAATATACTCGTTAGAGAGGAAGCCCAATCAAATTGCCACATCCCATGTTCATATTGACACATGACAACTTTTTATACTTATCATTCGCTGGTCCTCGCATGAACTCCTCACATCTGTTGACAAAGCAAGAGTGCATTTAAATGCAATGAAAAAAAAGAAGTTCAGGGGACTAAGTGGTTAAAATAAAAGTTAAGAGGGGCTATATGACCAAACTTATAAAGTTTAGGAGGCCAAATATGTATTTAGCCTTTAAAATTTGTTAGTTTTTCATATAGTATGTTTCATCCGTAATAATAATAATGGCAAAAAAAAATTTCTAACCATTTTATAATAAGTAAATATATTTATCTATCAATACACTAACATAAATCCTACTATAATAAAATTTTTGTAATAATAATAATAATGATAATGATAATAAATTCTATTATAATGATAATAATAATAATTATTATATAATAAATGTACAATTTAAGACAAATAATAAAGAAATTAAATTTTTAAATAAATAAATATTATTTATTTATAATAATTAAAAATATTTATCTACCAATATACATGGAATAACATATAATTATTATAATGGAATTATTACATAGATAGGAAAGTATGGATAGTGTAAGTATTAATAATAACAACTAAAGATATTTTTGTTAATTGATAAATTTCTCATGTATTTATATATCTTATAAATATAAGACTATTACAATTTTAAAAGAGGAATCCATTTATATATATTATTTGTATAGAAATGAAGGATCAATTATGATTATATTATCTGTGAAAATGCATCATTTATTGTTAGATTATGTTTGATTATGCTCTTATATTTTATTTTAAAATTTAACACTAAAATTAATATTAAAATAACACAATAATTTTATATTTAGGTAGTTCTAATATTATTAGATTTAAAAAAATAAAAATAAAAATTTATAAAGCATATTTTCAAATAAATATTATTTTTTAATATATATGTTATATTAAATATTTTTTAATGTATATATATTGTATTAAATATTTTTTAATATATATATTTATATTTTATATAATCCATAATATAAATATAGATGTGATTTAATTTAAATAGAAAATTAAAATAAAGTTATTAACTTAATTTTACAAGAATTATAAAAATCACAAAAATTAGTTTAATTCAATTGAGTGGAGTGTTTTACTAGGCTGAATGATAATGAAAAATTTATCCAAGATGTGGATGACAAGCGCCCATTGTTATGGAACGATGTCTTTACTCAATATTATCACACACATGCCTTATGAGATGGCCAATTATTACGCACGTGCTTTATGAGCTGGCCAATTTTATATTCAGGTGCCTTATGGATTGGGTGCTATAGTAGAAAGTGGAAATCTTATAGGATTTATCCATTTAATAAGAATGTGCCAATCGAAGGAGCATGGCGGGGCTGATATAAAAAATTTGAGGCTTCATAATTTGGCTTTTATTGCTAAACTTTGCTGGCGCTTTTTGAAGGAACCAGAGGCTTTGTGGGTTTGGGTGTTGCAACAAAAATATGGGGTATCTTGTTACAGACCTGATTTAACTGTTCTTACAAATAATGGTTCTTCTTTATGGAAAGCCATGTCAAGTATGTGGGGTTTTATTCGGGAGAATACTGGGTGGACCACTGGTAGTGGAAGATCCGTTTCGTTATGGCATGATGTTTGGATAGGAGAACAAACTCTTATTCACAGAGTTACTCAGGAGATGCCTCAATTTTATGCTAACTGGCGGGTAAGTGATATTGTGTTGGTCGATGGTAGTTGGAATACTGCATTATTCATGCAATTTTTGCCTATAGAAGTGGTGGATGAGATTGTTTTTAGCTGCCCCCCTGCAGATTATGTTGGCGAAGATTTTCTCTTTTGGAAGCATTCCTCAAATCAGTTTTAATGTTGCCTCTGCTTATAAGATTATTCTTGCTGATGGCTTAGAGAATTTTGACAGCAATTGAAAAATCATCTAGTGAATTAAAGGACCCCACCGTCTTAACTCTTTTTTATGGCTTAGCTTTCATGAACGTCTTCTTACAAATCATGAAAGATGTAGGCGACATTTAGCTAGTGATTGCCTTTGCCCTTCTTGAAACAAAAGTGAGAAATCTTGCTTGCATATTTTTCGAGACTGTGATGAGACCAAACTAGTTTGGAAGACGCTATTACACAGATCTTGTTGGGGTGGCTTTTTCAACGGCGAATACAGGGATTGGTTTGCACTTAATTTACGTAATTTTTTCTCTAGTCATATTGACTCTGACTGGAATCTCGTGTTTGGTCTGTCTTGCTGGTGGCTTTGCAGATGGCGCAATGATTGGATTTTTAACAAGATGAAGTACATGGTGGATACGAAAGTGAAACTCATCCTCCACTCGGTCCGTGCTACTAAACAAAGTGTTGCCTCGCTCTCTGACTTAGATGGGTCATCTGTTCACACACTGGAGATACTAATTGGCTAGGAAGTGCCCCCATGTGGGTGGGTTGCATTAAACACAAATGGTGCTTCGCTTCATGGAAGCCATCAATCAGCTATCGGGGGTGTCTTTAGAGACCATAATGCTTACTGGTTACGAGGTTTTTCCAAGTGCATTAACTTTTGTTGTGCTTATAGAGCTGAATTATGGGCAATTATGGTTGGGCTTCAAGAAGGATGGAGAAGAGGCTGGAGGCATATTCTATTACAAGTTAACAATCTTAATGTTGTGTAGGTACTCCAAAATACAAGACCTAACGCTGCTCAACATTGAGATTTAATACGGCATATTCAAGCTCTTCTTTTTAAGGATTGGCAAGTCAAGATCATCCATGTGTATAGGGAAACAATCTTTGTCGCAGACAGCTTAGCTAACCTGGCTTTTGATCAAGAAGACATATTTTGCTGGCATATCTCAGTTCCTTCTGCTGTCGCTTTCGAGTTCAATGATGATGCGAGGGGGCTGCTTTTATACGAAGGATTATTGTGTAATTTGGTTTTATTTTGTTCTTGCTTTAGTGTTCCCCCATAAAAAAAAAAATGGTTTACTAGGAAAAAGTCAAGCTAAAATTTTTACAACTTTCAAATTAATCATTTTTTGATTTTAAATTATCTTTAAGCTTTACGTTTTGAATCATCATTCATATTCGTTCTTGGTTAATAATAGTTTCTCTCTTTAATTTACTTGATCTTTTTATTTAGTAAATATAGATCTTTTAAATCTATTAATTTGTATATCTTGTCATGTATGAATTTATTTTTATTTTGTTGTTTTCTTTTCTCGTTTCATGTGTTTTTGTTATTGCTTTCAAGGTTTGAATTAGGGTTAATAATCAAATAATTTGCACTTATTTAAAGATACAAAATTAATTTGAGCCTCCTTAGAGCTACTACATAAAGCACATTTGCTAATTGTATGTTTTAATATACTCCTTTATATTTTTTATTTTCAATATTTCTTTTCATACATTATTTTGCAGATGAAAGAAAGATTCAAATTCTTGCTAACAAATATATAAAAAATTTTATATGGTACTCAAGTATAAAATAAAATACTATGAGCAGAGCTGCACCTGGGTGCAGTTATTCACAATCGGAGCAATGTATTGAAAAAAAAATCATATGTTGCTCTGAGAAAATCCAGGATTGACAATCTTATCTGGAAATTGCTTGAGCGCACAATGATGGAAGAAGGGAAAAGAACTTTACCCGTATCAATGATCTTTTTTCTTTTCCCCTTTTTATATAGAGATAAAATTGTGGAATAATGTAACATGTTCCAACTACAAATGCTACAGCAAGTCAAAATATTTATCTACAGGTAATATCTAATGGTAATAGCTACAAGCTAGCAGTCATTAGCGAGGAGATTTCTTGCTGCTTTAAGCTGTCTGCAACATGAGCAACCACTCCTGTGCCAGCATTATGAAACCATTTGTTCTTCACCTGAATTTAGAACATCAGGGAAAATCAAGAAAATGAAAGAAAGGATGCACATCTAAATGGAAATCAGATAGAGGCTATACATGTATGTTATTATGGGCAAAGAAAGGCCAGAATGCCGCATGGAAGCTGACATCGACTTTTTTCCATCCCAACTGCTGTAAGCCACGTATCATTTCCTCTGTTCACAAACTGTAGCGGTCATTACTCTGTTAATTTCATGATCATGAGTCTGCCTCGCCATAAAATCTTACCTTCCATGATTTCATGGTACTCCACCGTGTTTCGTGCACTGGGTTCTTTTTGCGCTGCCTCCTTTGCTTTGGCAGCTTCCGGACGAAAATTAGGGCCATCCGAAGATATTGGAGGTTGATACTCAACATCTACCACATGCTTGTAACCATCTAAAGAACGCCGTGGAGGCTGCCAGTGAAAAAATATTGATGATGCAAAATTGTTAGGATTGATCTAAATTGCAAAGTAGCCATGAAAGAAATGCTTTCAGAGAATAAGTTGAAAGGATGAAATGAAAAATATCAAATCTGACATCCTTGCTCTCTGCACCAGTAAATACGCTCCTATACTTTCACTCTGCAAATTCAGCTGTTATGGCTATCATAAAAGCAAACAACCTGTCATTGACGTCTTTAGGTGTTTCTTTTTGTCCAACATTAAGAAACTGACTAAGCTAAAAACTTGCCAGAATTCAGCTTTTTTCCATAGTGATGATAATATTCATACATGACTAATACATTGCAATATAATGAACGAAGTGTGAAGATAAAGTTAAGCAAGATAGAAAAATGTTGACTGTAGGGAAAAAAAAACACAAAAAGGGAACAAAAAGTGTGCTATGCCTTATCTCTAAGGTGTTGAGAATAATTGGAGTCAGTTTCTACTTGGAGCAACAATGGTGAGGTCTTAACTCCTTTGTGAGGAAACTTGATTCCTTTGGCAGCCAATTAATAAGAATTCAGATTCTCCACATCAACGCAAGGAGCAGTGCAGCCAAAAAAATCTGAGCAGTGAAGACTTGGATAATCAATTTCCAGATCTCTTGATACAGACATCAAACCCTAAGAACTCCCCGCATACCACATCATCCTCCAGATATGACCAGAACAATTAACAAGCCCAGCTCACTCGTAAACTCACAAAATATAGTAACCAAACAAAACCCCTATAAATGTGCTTGTTAGATTCACTCAGGCACAGGCAAGTTGGAAACCCCAGGCTTTTATTCTGCCATTTTTACGATCTCATACTATTAATTTGAAGGTTTGAAGCATGGTCCCTAGTTAGTCCCAATTTCCACTCATTCTCACTGTTATTTTTGCTTGCAGGTACTGCTTAGACATGGAAACCATTGCTGTTAGATCCCTTCTCCATACACAGTGGAAGGAATACGAAACAACAATAGGTATAACTAAAGCAATGAAAGTCCTTACAATAATTTCCAAGAAATTCGATAGTAATAACATATGATGAGATTTATGCATGTATCAAGCAATATATATATATATATATATATATATGAAGAATAAGGTGATACCGTTCTATTCCTAAAGATATTATATAAGAAAAAGCAAGGCTTCCTCCACACAACCAGGTAAGCATATAAATTGCCAATTAAACAACTCTAGATACAGTAAGTACTCAAAACTGCCAACGGAACTAAATTTCTAAGCTCAAGCATCTTGATAGCCTTTTCCAAGAAAATAGAACGCACCATAATACCAAATCCATGGCGAATGATACTCTGATTAATACATTTATTTACTTGACTAATTTTCCTTTTCAGGTCCTAATTGAATTATTTTTCTCTTCAGCAATGGTCCAATCAATGATGGGTAATCTGAAAATAAATGCAATGCACAACTAGAAATTGCCAATCTCACCTTAACAAGTTCCTTTTCTCTTCTTATGGTGGAAGTGCGCCAACCAACCATATCTAATTAATGTTACGGAAATTGATTAAATGTAGGGAGACAAAAACAATGCAGGAAAATCAAAAAGTTATCTGGAAGTGAAGAAAGAAAGATAACTTGCAGTGGGATACGATCATAAGATACATTTGCATATAGGATGCGGCATCTAAATGCACCAAGGGCAGATCTGTAACAAAAAGTGAAGATGAACAAAGTAAGAACTATGTTATTCTAAAACGATTGCTGGCTCTAATGACCACTACAATGTGTTTACTTACATAAACAGTCCATCTTCACATTCTGATGCCATTCTTAAAAGAAGTGGTGGTTTGTTAGATTTACCATCTGTAAGAAACAGTTGACTACCAGTTCGACCAGTAATAATAGGAGCAATTGGTAGAGCAAGTTTCTCTAGAATGGGAATTCCCAAGAGAAATGGAAGCTGGAAAAGAAAGAGAAAGAAAACATGAACCATTAAATGCTTAAATTGTGCGCAGTTCAGATGCCATATACACCTTTTTTATTATTGTGTGATAAGTCCAACATTTGCTTCTGAAACAATGCCATGTATACATTCAAGGTGTTGATAATTAGCCAAATTCATAGAATAACACTTCACATTAGAGAAGCGCCTAATTCATAGAATAACACTTCACATTAGAGAAGCTCAGGGATTGCGATTTGTATTGATTAATATAGACAGCATGCTATGGCTTCTTCATTTCCTAGGAAGCTCTATATGAATCTTAAGTACTGTGCAGACACTGGATACCTCATGGCATTGTGGTCCAACAAACTTTAACAATGCAGGGAAACTGAAAATGAATCCTTGTCGTGATCATCTAGCACCTCATATAAATTTTTCTTTATCCCAGATGGTGATTGCTTCTCCAGAACAGAAGTAATAATTGATCTACAGTTAATGAAAATACATACTCTCCAAACCAACCTGCTTTCTTCCTCTCACCCCAAGATGTGGAGTTGCCAGGGTAATGAAATTGATTGGGTCCAATCCAGCAATTCTACCTCGTCTTACAGAGCATGCAGCTTGTGAATTAGGCAATGTAGAATCGACGAGAACATTGGATTGGCTAGTACTTGAGGTATTCTCTGAATAAAGGACAGCAATGGCGTATCGTGCAAACAATCCACCAAGCGAATGGGCTAAAAAGGAAATCCTTTTCAAACTCTCTTTCTTCTTTACAACTTGCGTAACCTGCTTATAAAATTCAGTAAAAGAGAACAAGGAGAAGAAAAGACACTATTGATCATTTCATTAACCATTCCCAGAAAATTCAAGAACAGAGGCCAACACTGAATACGTGTTATCAGTAGGATTTCAACACTCACTTCATCTGCAAGTCGCTTTCCAGCGCCATCAATCCCAGTAAATGTTTTAGTGAATGTATTACATGAACTTGCTGCAAACATTAAAAAAAAGAAAGATAAATCCCCTTCATCTAATTAGTTTGGCACGAATAAAGATGCAACTGTCATACTATCCTGTACTATTTAATAGACACCAATTATTTGTAATCAGCAATGTTGCTGCTTCATCTTGTGCGGTGCCCAATGTATCTCAGTCATTTACCTCTATTACATCCCAACTTGGGACAACTCCAGAAATTTTTTTCTTCTGATTTTACCCTTCATTATGCTTGGAAAAAATTTAAAAAAAGAAATGAAAGTCACTACTTAGATATGGTAACAGAGAACAAGGGCAACAAAAGAGATTAGCATACCATAAATTAAAAAGTTTCTTCCAAGACGCTTTTTTAACTCTGATTCCACATATGTCCAATCACTTGGGCTGCATTATACAGCACAAACAATTCAACATCATTTTGGAACAAATGCAGAAAAAGCAATACAGTTAGTTGGTATTTTTTTCAAACTCCAAATTCAAGTGTGTGCTTGATGAGACTTGCTGTGGCAACAGCTGGATCACAATTATTTCTGGATTTTGCTTAACCTTGATATGCAGTTAATCCATACGGGTTTGTGATTAATTGATTTTATGTGAAAGTGAACCTTTATTATGCATTACACCACACAAATAATTATTTTACTACTTTCTATTATTTTTAATTCAGAGATCTATTAATCTGTCAATTTTATTCATTGACTTATACCTAGCCAAGATGCCATGAACAAGAACAAGAAGATGATCAGGCTCATTATTCCCATTAATAATGCCCTTGTGTGATGTAAAATTTCCTTGAGTTTTAGTATTCATAGCTTGAGCTCTAAGGCCTTGATGTTGCCAATTGCTATTTGCACCTGCAATAGATTTTCTAAAGACTCAAGGACAATTGAGCTCAGATATACCCACATATGCATATCATATATGCATAAAAATAAAATAAAATAAAAAGTTGCAGAAAATATCAGCCAACAGACTACAAAAGCATGCATAAAGAGAGGAGTTAATCCAGGTCCAAGTAAAAATCAATTCTTGTGGAATAGAAACAAGTTTCTGAAACCAAAGCATTATGGCATGGATCTGTTATATAACATTTTAACATGTGGATAATAACCAAAAAGGCCTCAGAAACAATTCTAAAACTAGCTTTAACATGCCAAGAGCGTTATGTTAAAAAAAGCAATGCTTATTATGGGTTTAAGTCGGTAAAAGTCCTTCTAGTGCTTTTAGCTTTCTATACCTATAGCATATCTCAAACTAATCCATTTCAAGGACAGGATAAGAACAAATATTATACAAGTTTATAGAAGAGGATTTTATTTCTCCCTTAGGGACTCCAAATCTCCAAGGACAGATAGAATTGTGAAAGCTCTAAATAAAGCTTTCCCTAAAATGGTCTAATCTAATAACCTCATGTTTTGGGCATGTTTAAGCTCCCTAAAATTAAGTTCCTGAAAGGCTGGAACACTCAAAGCAACAGTGTTTTAATCTGGTCAGAATCTGGTGAATCTTCCAATGATCCAAATAAAAACTAACCGGTTTATGAAATTGGGAGCTCAATCAAAGTCACTTATTTACACATGGAAGCGCATAACACCCATGTTTTTCCCCTGTTAGTATCTTATGTTATTGCATTCCCTGTAACCACACACCCTGTCTCATGTCAAGTATCTCAAATTAATATGAATGTTTTCTGAAATTAGATAAGGAAATCATTCAAGAAATTTGCAGATAACCTCTACGTCTCTAACCACAATGAAACTCCCTAATATATCAAAAAAAATTAACATGACTGAATCTCCCTAATTCAAAAACTCACCTAATAGATTAAAACTAACCCTCCATTGACGAAATTAATATTTTCAAAAAATCCAAAAAAGAAAAAAGAAAAGCGTTAATGCATAAATTTAGGCATTCCATTATATAAAGGAATTAATTACCGGAAAAGGACTTTAAGTTCAGTCCCTGAAACGAACAGCAAGAAAAACAAGAAGAAGATGATGGTGAATATGAGGTGGAACCTCCATAAACTCCACTTCTAAAATTGTTACCAAATCTCGGTGAATACCCACATCGAGCTTGTATTAAAGCCGTTGCCATCTTTCTTTACTTTTCAATCTACTATATAAACACCCGGAGAGAGAGAGAGAGAGAGAGAGAAAGAGAGAGAGGGATAAACGAAACTACTAAAATCTCGGTTTTCGATGCAAGGTCCGGACCATACTGTTATCCAGTTGATGACGATAACAGAACAAACCCCCCATTTCTGGAAAAGCTTTTGTATTGTTGCGCATCATCAGTGTGACTCTCTAACCCGCAATTTTAGACCAATAATCAATAAAGTTCAGAACTTCCAAAAATGGACAAGTGTCTATAAGAACAGAGCCTGACAAAGGATTAGAAAGGAAAAATAGAAATTTGTGAAAAAATCTTCAAAAGAGAGGAGAAGAGGAATTGAGTTTAGGCGCTATCGACCAATAGGAATTCAGGATTTCAAACAAAATTAGCAAGCGTCACCGAACGCATCGATGGTTATTTTTTGGCCAATTGCTAAAAAAAATTTTGGCCGCTTGAAGTTTGTGAAATTGTGAATAGGTTAGGTTCAGAATTCCTGGTTAGATATGGAGTCGCGCCAAAATGCCACCCGTCTTTTTTTTTTTTTTTTCTGGCAAGGCCACCCCTGGTTTCCTTGTCCATAAATTCTTTTATCCTTACTTACATATTTCTTATATATATGATTTAAAAAAATGTTTATAATAAAATTTAATTCTATGTTTTTTTTTTATCATTGAAAGTTAATGTTATTAAAAATAAAAAAGAAGTACAAAAGACTTTTTATGATGACTTGGAGAAACTAATAAAATACAAATATATAAAAAAAAATATGACAATCTTCTCCTAAAATAACAGAACAACTATCCGGTGAAATATCTCTCTTAAAAAAAAATTCATATGGAACAAAGTTCAGACAGAAAAGAAAACCACAGAATAAAACTTTTGTTTAAATAAGGGAAAAAAGATGAAATACAATAAACAAAGCCATAGTTCCCAAACAACCTCAAATATTTTAACTATTAAAATTTAAGATAAAGAAAAACAATAAATCCCCTTCAGCGGATTTAGAGAAAGCTTTGAATCAACTTTGTAAATGAGCTGGGTTGGAGGGATAAAAACTGTTACCTTCAATGTACCTTTTCGAAAAACTAACCATGGAAGAATGGAGTGGGATGAGATTGGACTCCTTAAAATACACAAACAGCGAGATGGAGATTGGACTGTTTTTGAGATCTTAGATATGTAAAAATGAATAACCCTATAAAAATGCAGCGGATTCTATCGGTAATACAAAGAAAATACAGAGAAAAAATATTTAAAAAAATTAAAAAATTATCGACGGAATAATAATAGATTCATTTGACGACAGAAATTGTATCGATAAATATGGCGCGATATTATGGCGGGTGAACTTACCGGCAAAATTTACCGACCGAAATCTATTTTTTTCAGTAGTACCGACGAAAAAAGATTCTTTCGATAAATAATAGGCATTTACTGAGAGAAAATCTTTCTATCGATAAATAAAAAATCTAATATAATAATTATTTATTATATTTACTGCTAATTTTATCAGGAGAATTAAATTTCATCGGTAGTACCGACGAAAAGATTATCTGTCGGTAAATAAATAACACAATAAATAATATTTATTTATTCAGTATTACCGAGAGAATAAAATTTTTCTCGGTAAATTACCGACGAAAATATTTAACTATCAGTAAATGAAAAATCTAATATAATTATTAATTTTACCGACAGAATCACATTTTTATCGGTAGTACCGACGGAGACATTTTATCTCGGTAAATGAATAGCAAAATAATTAACATTTATTTATTCGGTATTACCGAGAAAAAAATATTCTTTCGGAAAATTACCGACAAAAATAAATAACTGTCGATAAGTACATAGTCAAATTTTTATTGGAGACAATTACCGACAGAATAAACGGTCTCTCGATAAATGAAAAGTAGAGTGGCGAAATTTTTACCGTCAATTGTCAAGCATTTACCAAGAAAAATTATTCATGTCGGTAATATCGACGGAAGCTATTTCTGTCGATAATTTTATAGTGTCAGACAATTAATATAGCTCTTCTTTTGAGAAAATTTATCTACAAATAATATTTCTGTTAGTAACAAATAGTAGAATAGCAAAATTTTTGGCGTCTTTTGATTTCATTTACCAAGAAAATATTTTTTTCTTGGTAATACCGATGGAAGTATATTTTTCTCTTGGTAAATTGTTAGTGTCAGTCAGTTAATTAGTTAAAATTATTTACCGATAGAAAAGCCTGGCTGTCGGTAAATTTACCGAGAGACACTTCAATCTCTCGGTAAATTTAACATTTACCCTATCTTCTTTCTCATTTTTTGATTTGCGCCGCTTCTTCTATTTTCAGTTCTGCTCCTATTACTGCTCCTGTTGCACAAAGAAGAAGAAGAAGATTGAATTTAGGTATTTGTTTTATTTTTTTTAATTTTGTTAAATATTTTTTATTATATTTATTTTTGTTGAATTTTTAATTTATAATAAATTTTATATTTTGTGTTGTGATTATTTATATTTGATTTGTTTAGGTTAATATGTATATTTATCTGTTGGTTATTTGAATTTTTAAAGTATTTTATATTTTTACAAAAATATATCTGAAAATTAATTTTTTTTTACACATTTTTATTTACTCATAATATTATTTTAGGGAAGTAAAATTTTTTATAAAAAATTTAGAGAATTTTAATCTTTATTTTAGGCAGTGTATGTATTATTATTATTATTATGTATTATTATTAAATTTTAAAAAAATTAAGTGAATTATTTATTTGATTTTTAAAATTAATTAAAAAATTAGATTATATTTTATAAAATTTCAAAATTTTAAATATATTTTTTAATTTTTTTGGTATTTATAGTATTAATTTAGTGTTTAAGATATTTATATTGTTTAAAAAAAAATTAATATGTTTATTATTGTAGATTTTTGTATAATTGTTTAAAATAAAATAATTAGGTAGAATGAATTAATTTTATAAATTTTAGTAAAAAAATTATTTTAAAGATTTTTTAGGGCAAAAAATAAAATTTTAAACAAATTTAAATTAATTATATTTTTTGAAGTTTTTTTGTAAATATAAATATTTTAGATTTATTTTATTGTTGTTAGGATTTTTTAAAAATTTTATGTAATTAGATTTAATTTAATAAATTGTAGAATGAAAAAATATAAAAATTTAAGTATTTTTAATGGTTATAAAATATTTTTTTGAGAAATTATATTTATTATTATATTTTAGAATTTATTTTGGTGTTTATAGTATTATTTTAGAATTTTAGATTTTTATATAATTTTTTAAAAAAAGGTAGAATGAATAATTTTTTAGTGATTGTTTTACTTCACAAAATATTTTTTTAGATAAATTTAAAATATTTATATTTTTTAAAATTTTTTTATGATTAATAATATTTTAGGCTTATTTGATTGTTGTTGGAATTTTTTTAAAATTTTAGTAAATTATATTTAATTTAAGTAAATTAGATTTTTTTAAAAAAATTTAGTAAATTAAATTAATTTAATAAATTTTATAATAAAAAATATAAAAATTTGAAGGAATTGTTAATGGTTATAAAATATGTTTTAGAGAAATTTAAAACTTTTAGTATAATTAATAATTTATTTTTAATTAGAAATATTTTAGGGTGTTAGATTTTTATTAAGGTATTTTTTATCTTATAAAATATTTGATACTTTTATTTATTAATTATAGAATTTCATTGCATATAAAAAATTAATTTTGTATCTAAAATATAAAATATTTCAAAAAAATTTAATATATGGTTATATATATTTTATTATTTTTATATTCATCTTTTTTATATTTGAATATTTATTATATATAATATTTTTTTAAATATTAATTTTATTTTTATATTTTTATTCTTATTAATAAAAAAATCTATACATACATTTATATATTATAAAATTTAAAAAATAATTTATTTTTTACCGACAGATTTATTTTCTCTCGGTAATTTCTTCGATATTACTGACATAATAGAAATTTTGTCAGTAATACCGACCAAAATTATCCGTTGGTATTACCGATAGAAAATATTTTCTGTCGGTATTACTGACAAATAATTTTTTGTCGGTCTATCGGTATTACAGACAGATAATTTTTTGTCCGTAATACCAATAAAATTTTTGTCTGTATTTTTTTTGTAACGATGAAAATAATTTCTATTGATAAATAATGCCGATTATTTTTCTGTCAAAAAATTACCTACAAATTTTTATTTTCGTCGACTTTTCAATTACCGGCGAAAGATTTGACGACAAATTTTTTTATCTGTAATCTATTGGTAAATAATATTACCGATAAAAAAAATAAAAATTATCGACGAAAAAATCCGTCGGTAATCCACTATATTATTATAGTGAAAAAAAAAAGCGGTGTAGAAACCTTAGGCTTCAAAAAATCCTCGACCTCAAGCAGCGAAAAGAAAAAAAACCTTAGATCTAAGGCAAAAGAGAAGATGAAAAATTTAGAGCGGTTGTCTGACCAGTAGTACCCTTAGATCTAGGGCAAAAGAGGCCAAAAAAGATAAACTAACTCCATAGAAAGAGGGAAAAGCTTCACAAGGAAGGAAAACTACCAATTAAAACTAGATTGGTCTTAGATAATTTAATTCTCTGCTTGATACTCTTTTATTTGAATTTGAATTTTATTTTTTAAATTCAATAAATTTCATATAAATATACGAGGAACTAAACTATCCTTGTAATATTTTTAATAACTAGGCTATACAAGTAAACCACAAACAACCTGTGTAGATAGTGGGAAAAGCTTAATAAATCTAAATTGGTCTTAGATAAATTTAGAAGGCATTTAGATAATTTTATAAGTTTATAAGCCTAGTTTATAAGTTAAAAAAAATAAGCTAGGAATATCAATTTATTATCTTGGTGCTTATAAGTACTTATAAATTAGTTTGATTAAATAATTTATTGTATTATCCCTATCTGTTATAATCAATACTCTTAATAATATAACTTTATATTATTTTTAGTCATTTTAACAATAAATATATTTATAAGTTATTTTTTATCAAATATATATTAATTATTTATCAGCTATTTATAAACACTTAAAATAAATACCTATCAGTTTAAAATTTTAAATATTTATACACTTTTATTAACTTATAAACACTTGATGTTTATAAATAAATTTTTACTAACTAACCCAAACACCCTCTTAATTCTATGCTTGATACTTTTTTATTTCAATTTGAATTTTATTATTTAAATTCGACATATTTCATATAAATACAGGGGGAACTAAACTATCTTTGTAATTTTTTTAATAACTAAGCTATACAAGTATTATTGTCTATATTATTTATTATTAAAAATTTATTTTTAGACGTTGAAACTATGTCAATAAATCTAAAATAATTCCTAAAAGAAAGATTATTTAAAAACAAAGACAAGATAAACATTAAATTATTGTATAGAATAATATTTACATATTTATAATATGTAAAAAACTTTTTATAATAATATATTGTGACATAGTCTAACGCAAATGCTATTTGTTCAAATAATAACAAAAATAGAAGGTTGAATTTTGAGAAGAAACAGAAGGATATAAGATAGTCAATAGTACTATAATAAATTTTTTTATGCGATTTAATTTAGACTTTGTTTAAATGATTGATAGTTTAGTATAGTAATTTATGATATAATATAATGTTAAAAATAATATTTATTATATTTGAAAAGATAGTAGAGTATAGTATGTTCAAGTAAAAATATGTTTATTTAATTTAAAGATATTTTTAAGAATTTAATATATTATAGAGATAAAAAATTATTTATTAGTATATATTTGGTGTTTAAAAAATTTATTTCGGATATTTTTAAACAATAAAATTATAAAGTTATGAAAAACTATCAAATTAGTGGTTTAAAAATTCATAATTTTTAAATCATAAAATTACTATAAAAAATCATACTATAGAAGATAAAAATCATATTATAGAAGATAGAAGTCAAAATAAATAATAATTAACTCATATCATACTTTTGACAAATCATAAAAACAAACAAGGTCTTATTAGTAACTAGGGAGTAATTTAGTTTTGCAAATCTTTTTTTTTTCGGCCATTTTATATCTCTTAGCAATTGGCAATTTGTATATTTTTATTCTTGATTAATTTATCTCAAATATTCTAATTTAATTTGAGCATAAGTGAAAATAAAATGGGAAATCAATGGATGTCTGATCACTTATATTGATGTGTACAAATTTAAAGTCATTAATACCATTTGTCGCTATTAAGACGTATAGACTCGTTATTATATTATTTAAGTTACAACTAAAATTTATATAGAATAATAAATATAACATTCTTTTATTAATATTTTTTTATTTATTTAATAAAGTCAATCCTTTTCAAAAAAAAGTCAATCCATATTTTTTATATTAATATCTAAAATTATTAAAAACTAATATTTCAATTTCATAAAATTTTTAAAAAATTGAATATATTTAAATTTTTATCAATTTTTAAAAATATAAATTAAATAAAATGATATGATACGATATACCTTCTTCGTCCTAAAATAATAAAGACACTTTTCTTTTATGTCATTAATTATATTAATTAACTAAATAAGAATCAATATCAATAAATTATTAGATGTGCATTTTTTAAGAGATTTAATTTATTGGTCAAAGGTTCAAATAGACACTTAAACTATGACCTAAGTAACGATTAAATAATTAAATATTTTTTTGTACCATTTAAGTATTTCTTTTATGGCTAAATGTAACACAAATTTAACCTTGGCTAGAATATCTGTCAAATAATGTTTTTTTTTTTTTTTGATAAATGTAAGATTTAATTTTTTTAGTTTTTATTGAATAAAAATTAATATTTTAATATCATATATTTTTTTAACTGGATGGTATTTATTGTATATTAAAATTGGTATTATAGATTGGTATTACTATAATTATTATTATTTTATATTGTTATTATAAAATTTCTGTTATTATTTTGGTATTACCATAATTATTATTATTAATTAATTAAATTTGCACCCCCATAAAAAAAATAAAATAAAATAAAAATAGAAAAAAAAATAATTTGTTAATAAAAATAGAAATAATTTTATAAATAGAAATTAATAAAAGAAATTATTAATTTGTTAATATACATTAATAAAAAAATTTATTAATTTTTATTCAATAAAACTAAAAAGAATGAGTATTATATTTGCCAAAAATAATATTATTATTTAACAAAGATTATAGCTGCTATTAAATTTATATTTATTTTATCTTATTTAATAAAAGAATTGTTTAAATAATCTAAAAAAATATTTAAATGTTTAATTGCTACTTAGACTATAGTTTAGATGTTTATTTAAACTATTGGCCATAAAAAAGTGCTTAAATGGTCTAAAAATTTAAGTATTTAATTACTACTTAGGCTATAGTTTAAATATCTATTTGAACCTTTGGCCTTAATTTATTATTTAACCGAGAGATATGTCATTAATAATTTAATTTTAGGTTAATGATAAATAAATTTTTTAATAACAGTAAAATCTCGAATTCAAACATTGATTGAAATCCAATTTATACATAGACACGTATTGATATGTACAGAAGCAAAGAAAATCATACAATGCAATGAAATGCACCTTCACTTACATTCGTTTATCTTCGTCTATACAAAGAGTAGATTTTCTCACAAGCAATAACATTACAAGGAAAATTCGACATCTGATAATTGGGTATGTGCTAAAATTAATTAAAATATACATCACATTATGAAGCAAGCATGAGGATTTTCATCACTAAACATGGCACTAGCTTGTTCATCAACAACAGTCGGATAGGGTGGAGTTTGGTAATAACCAAAGTCCTCATTACTATAACCATGCTTGCGATAGTTGTAAGAGAATGCGGTAGAGTAGTATTGAGTTGCATAATATGTTACAGGCTGATTTTCTTGTAAATGCTGTTGATAATAATATTGTTGGTTGAAATTATAGTACTCAGGATTATAAGGGTATGGCCATAGCTCAGCTCTTCTTCCTGTCTTCCTCACTGCTTTAAGAACCTTCTTTTGATCCGCCCAACCCATTACTGTCACCTTTTGCATGGCCATGTCTATGCCTATGTCATCCACTCCTGAAATACACCAAAACTTATATATCAGATTAACGATATATATACACATCAACCCTTTTGCCCAAAAAAAAAAAACAGTTCCTGAGTTCCATATATATGTATATATATATACCATCTAGTTTCTGAAGAGCCTTTTTAATTTTGGTCTCACAGCCAGCACAATCCATGTGCACTCTCATCTCTGTAATCTGGAGCACAAAAAACAGAGAGTTCATATTTTATAGAGAATAAGTAGCTAGCAAATGTATAAACCAAGAACAGAGATCTGTTCTTACCGTCATTTAGCTAGCAGGTTAAAAGAACTCTTTATATGTATAGCAAGAAGATGATTAATTTGGTTTGCTTCAAGTTTCTTATGAGTTTATGTGAAGAAGTATATGAGAAGAAGGGTGTTATATATAGAGCTAATTTTCTTGAGTTTTGCTTTGCAACTTGGGAGGCAAGGCACAGGGAAAGAGAGGGATAAGAAAGAATATAATACTAAATGTAGTGAACAGTTCCCACAGACCATTTCTTTATATCTTTAATGATCAAGTTGCTTCTAAGCGACAAAACTTGCGGCAAAGATTCGAGAGAAAGTGCTGCTTACAAGTCAGATTAATTTGTGACAGCAGCCTCTTATTAATCAATTCGCTACCTTTACAAGAAAGTATATCCTTTCTTTTGAATTTCTGTGCTGTGCTGAATCTAAATTTGTATATTACATGTATATACCAATTTTTTTTTTTAAAAAAAGTATCTGTCCGTACAGAAAACAGTAATATCTCATAATAAAAAATATATATACCAGTTTCATAACAAATATATATATAATATTTAAGTTAATGTGATAGTAAACATATTTAATAATAATAAATAAATATTTGTTAATTGGTGTTAATAATAATAATAACAATAATAATTTTTATTTCTTTTAAACAGAGTAATAGAAAAATTTTAAAATGAACTTGATGTATGTCCCATTTATGTGCCACCTCAATCACAAACCGTCATTTAAAAAAAATTAATTTAAATTTTTTTACGTATTATAATTTAAATCATAATTTATAATTGATTTGGTCCATAAACGAAGACATAAATTAGATTTATGATAAAATTTTTGAGAGTAATATTTTCTCGTGCATTGAAAATTATTATCATTTATTTACTCAAGAAAAGTACATAAAACAGTGAAAATTAACTTGGAAACAAATTTCTTATGAGGTAAGGATCTTAGGATGAGAAGTGTTTGTTTTTTGGCTTGCTTGGGACCTAATAATATGTGTTTTGGGCAACCGCGTAGGCGTAGAGTGTTGGTCTAACGGATGATAATTCTGTTACGCATACTATACGGAAAATAAAACAACCAAACAGACCCATTAATTAATTAATCAATTATGTCAATTAATAAAAAAAATTAATAATAAGGAGGTTTAAGTGGTGTCTTGCTAGGTAAATTACTTGAGTGTGACCTCAATTGGTGATTATTAATCATACATTAAAAAATTAATTCATCGATTTTACCATAAAAAGGAAAAAAAAAGGAAGAAGAATATGAAATGAAAATGCAAAAATGTGAATATAAATTAAAATTTTAAATAGGTTTAATTTAATTTAAGGAATATTAATATAGTACTCCAACTGAAAGCAAAAATGGACATAATGTACGTACTGATTTACAAGAAATTAATAAACCATTTTAATAAATTAGCAAATTTCTTTCCTCATGAAATTAACTATTTCAAAATGTTATGTGCTTGTGAGGTGCCTATTCCTTCAAGTTAATTTGTTTAGTAAATTTGATTCTATTTGTATTTAAATTTCAAATTGCACAATTCAGAAAATGTCTTTAATTTTATTAACTATTAGTCATTGATTTTTTTTAAGTGAAAAACCTCAATTTTAATTAAGTTCAAATTCCAGCTAGAGTTAAATGTGAAAAAAAAAAGAATTTATGATTATTCATTGAATCAAACAAGATGATATTCATTTTTTTGATGGGAATAACGAAATGATACTTAATTTTTTTTTTCTTATGCCATAATCAAAAGTTAAAAAAAGAAAAAGTTGGAACCATAATTATAAATAATTTCATGGTGGAATTAAATTAGAATAGATAAATAACTTGAATTTCATTAAGTACCAGAACTTTCCTAGAAAAACCACCAGAAGTCAATTCCCTCCTCACCCACTACTCTTAACAAAGGTTTTCTGGCAAACCAATTATTTGCTCGAGAGGGTCATTGTCATACGCAGGGGGCCAAGCTAAAATTATATTTGAAGGGGGTAATTTTTTTTTTTAAATTATTTCTATATAATAATTATTTAATAAATTTATTAATCTATTAATAAGACATCTTCATTTATTAATAAAAAAATAATCAAACAAAGTATAAAAAATATTTTTTTAACAAATGTAATTGATGTAAAAATCATAAAAAAATATTAGAAGTATAAATAATAAAATAAAGAGTAAAAAAATTAAACACAAAAAAAAATAAAAAATAAAGATCTTAATTTTATATTTTTTCTCAATTTTATATTTTTATTATTTTTTCAATTTATTTTTAATCTTTTAATTAATTGAATGAGATTGAATTAATTTGGTTGAAAATTTTAAAATTTATATTTTTTATTCTTTTTAGATAGAAAGATAATTTAAAATTTTAAGGTTGAAAAATAAAAGATTTTAAAAATTTTAATAAATATATATATATGTTTATTTTTCAAAATGAAGGGCAGTTGCCCCCTCCCAACAATGTGGCTTCGTCACTGGTCATACGGTGTAATCAAAGGTTTTTTTTTTTTTTTTACAAAAAAACAAAAACATTTCCATGCTAGAAAATTAATTTAGCAGTAATAAAGGAGATTAAATGGAAGGCAATTTATGAAGTCAACTCCTTCTCCACACACTTCTCTTAGGTTTTGTGGAAAACCAATTATTTGGTTGGTTCATGGTGATAAGGTAATCTAAGTTTCTGATTAAAGAAGAGACATTTGCATCCTATAATATGGCGAAAGAGGTGATTTTAAAATGATTTTGAAAGAGTTGAAGTCATCTCAAAAGGAGCATAGAATTGTTAATCTCATTAATTAGTTTCAATGTCATATTGCATATGTCATCTCAAATCAAAATTAATATTAACCAAATGTTTTCATAGTTTATGAAACAAATTACTATGTAACTAATATTGTTTGAATATGTATCATCATTGTTTTTAAAAAAACATCCTTATCCCAATGAAAGCAACTTTGATATGACTTGAACATTTCTTTATAAAATGTATATTGACTCCCAAGTCGTCTCAAGAAAAAAGATTAAGAGAAAAATAAAATATACATGTAACTCTTCTACTATATAGCAATGATAAGTATAAATTACTAATTTATTTTTTCAAATGAGATTATTCTTTCTGTTCGTTAAATTAACTATAGTCATTGAGATTTTTTAAAAAAAAAATTGATTTGTCTTTCCATTCAATTATTTTATGAAGTCTGTTAAAATAAATAAATATAAAATAAAATAAAGTTTTAATATCTAAACTAAAAGAGAAAGGCATGACAGTGTTGGTGATCCTGCTGTAATTTAAAAAAAATGAAGTATTTATGTTTAGATGGAAAATAAATAAATTTTAATAGGTTTTTATAGTAAAAATTATACCTTTCTTATATGTCCTTTTTTTTTCCTTTTTAATTTTATTATTGTTGTTGTCATCGTTATTGTTATTATTATTTAATGCTTCTTTTTTAAGTTTTCAAAATGAATAAATTTTTTATAATAATTAATATGTTCGAATTTTCTCATAATTGCCATGAGAAATCATGAACCAATATGAAAAATGACAGTTAACTAAGATGGCTTTAACCACGTGCTGTAAATTGCCACGAACAAACCATTGTAGTTTGTTCTGATGACAAACAGCATCACTGTTGGAGTTTTGAAGACAAGAATGAGAATGAAAAACAGAGCAAAAGCAACTGCTACTTCTACTTTTTCATTGATTTTTTTACAATATATAAAGAGATTAAAGTGAGAATTTTGAGTACAAAGTTAGATAATGGCCATGCATTAACCATCTCCATACTTAGATTACTTTAAACACTTCAAAACTAACTCATATCTACTATCATACATGCTGATTTTCTTACTATTACAACATACATTCATATTACAAATTCCCCATCAAAATACAAAATATCTAGAGTAACTAAGCAAATTCTCAATTCACAACACTCTTCCTTGAGAATTCTCTCTGTTACTCCTAAGTTTGATTTCAGAATTTCAAACTAAGCATAAGGAAGAGCTTCAACAAGTGATTCTTCAAATTATACTCTTGAATTGCAATTTGTCACTTGAACTTTAATATCAATAGCTTTTTCATCACCAACAAATAAAATTATAACTGCTCCAATTTTCTTGCTTTTCTTCTTCTTACTTGCATTACTGTAAACATCTTCTAACTTTGAATCATTATAAATGAGACCACAAACAATTATACAACATTTTTCATTTTCATTTTCAGCATCAATACATTCATTTTTTTTTATTAAAGTTTATTTTTCAACCATGCCTTTTTTTCCAATTCTGCTACTTCATCAATTTCATTAGTATATAAATCATCTTTCATATTTAAAACAAAGATTTTATTTATCATTTTTGCTTCTGCAATCTTATACCCATGTAAATCATTGATGGTGCAGCAATTATTTTTAAATGAAAGTTCATTGCCCTTTTTCATTAGTTGTGCAACACTAAGAAGATTTTGATTAAGTTTGGGTATGAACAGAACATCAAAAATGATTTTCATATCTTTCTTCGTCTGAATTGTAATTGATCATTTTTCTTTAGCATGTACAAGTTCTCCATTTCCCATTCTTACTTAGTCTTCGCCTATTTATCCAAAATAGTAAAATAAGTTACATATTTGGCATGTGATTTGTGCAACCACTATCAATATTCCCAATGAAATTTTCTAATGTCACATAGCCTGGAGCTTTCAAATGAGTTGCATAAAACAAATGCTCTTCATTATCTTATTGGTTTTTCATTACTTTAGCTTATTGGACAAGTTGTGATAGAGATTGATTTTTTTTTTTACCTCGCAAAATCTTTCAATATGACCAATTTTCTTGCAAAAATTACATTGAGCCTTCTTCTAACATCTTTCTTCACAATGATTTGTTTTTCCACAAGGTGGAAAAATTTATTTGACATTACAATATTGACTTTCAGCTTCATCCTTTTTTGGTTTTGATGGAGTTTTTTCTGTATACTTTGCTTTGATAGATGAGAATGTTCCTTTAATTGCTTCTTCATTTCTCATAGAAGATTTATATTCTTAAGCCTGAAGCTTACTACTAAGCTCTGCTACCGTTATCTTTTTCAAATCGCATGATTCTTCTATTGTAGATACTTTGGCTTCAAACTTTTCAGGCAAACTAATCAACATCTTTTCAACAACTTTATAGTCATCTACAACATTTCCATAGAATCTCATTTGATTTACTAATTCCAACAATTTAGAAGAATAATCTTTGGCATATTCATTCTCCTTCATTTTTAGTTTTTCAAGCTCTCTTTTTAGAGTTTACAATTTCACAACCTTGATCATTTCACTCCCTTCAAACTCTTCCTTTAATTTTTTTTCTCATATTTCTTTTACTCTTTCAAGATGCATAATTCTTGTGAAAACAACATCAGACAAGGCTGAATGTATACAAGTGACAACCTTATCCCTTTTCATCTTCTCCTCCCCATGTTGCTTGTTTTAAGCTAATGTTGAGTTAGTTATAAGTGGTAGAACCTCTCTATCATGCTCTACAATTTCCCATGATCCCATAGATTTTAAGTAAGACTTCATTTTAATTGCCTAAATCTAATAATTTTCACTAGAAAAAGAAGGAAAAATATGAGCAACAAGGTTGTTTGAAGCTATTTAACTTCTTGAAAAGGTGTTTAATCTCTCAAAAAAAACTCACTTTAATTTAATTTCTCAAACCTCACAGCCCTTAGGAATTTAACTCTGATACCATGTTGAAGTTTTGAAGACAAAATGAGAATGAAAAACATAGCAAAAGTTACTGCTACTCTTTTTCATTGATTTTCTTACAATATATATAAAGATTAAAGTAAGGATTTTGAGAACAAAGTTGGATAATAGCAATGCTTTAACCATCTCCCATACTTAGATTACTTAAAATACTTAAAAACTAACCCATATCTACTACCTGACCTGCTGATTTTCTTACTATTACAACATATAATCATATTACAAATTTTTCACCAAAATACAAAATATCCAAAGAGTAACTAAGCAAATTCTCAATTCTCAACAGTCACAAAGATCATATGCAAGCAGATATATATATATATATATATATATATATATATTTTCAAAGCGTTGTGCCCATCAGCAAATAAATATTCAACAATTGCAGCTCAGCAGTTGTGGAGGTAAATACATTGTAATAGCAGAAATAGTAGCTGGTTTGAAAGTAAACCAATTATTGAGGTTAATACAATGCTAGTCACTTTGGTTTCTCCATTTAAATTTGTCTTATTTAGATGATTACTTTGTATAAATAATGGCATTACCTCAGACTAACTTCAATCAAACAAATCAGCATCAAGTGATAATATAGAGAAAAAAAAACTAGAAACATCAAGCATGGCAGAGAAGGAAGGAGGAATTGTCAAGAAGGGTCATGAAGAGGGACTCAAACTGGCAATTTCTCTTCTTGAGGAGTTTGAACTTCCTCTGGGACTCCTACCTCTAGAAGATGTGATTGAAGTTGGTTTTGTTAGGAATACTGGATACATGTGGATCCTGCAAAAGAAGAAGATTGAGCACAGCTTCAAGATGATCAGCAAGCATGTCAGCTATGACAGTGAAATAACTGGTTATGTCAGCAAGAAGTTGATCAAGAAACTCAAGGGAGTGAAGGCTAAGGAGCTCATGCTTTGGCCTCCAGTTAGTGAGATAACTGTTGATAACCGACCCACTGGCAAAATTCACTTCAAGAGCCTTGCTGGCATCACCAAAACTTTCCCAGTAGAGGCATTTGCTGCTGCCCAGTGATATATACACCAAGTGATTTTTGTCCAAGGTCCACCAGGCACCTGCCACCTGCAATGGTTCTACATGATTTACATTTTAAATATAATTATCATTTTGCTGCATTATTTCCTTTCTACATTTTGCAGTTCTCTCATCGAGGACTTGATGAGTGAACCATACCAGTGTTTAAGAAAAGACAATAAAATTCAGGAGGCTATGCTTTTGCTACATGATATTATTTGGAAACTTCGTGCCAATAATGCGGACAAGAACATTAATTAGCCAAGTAACTTATTCCTTTCCTCCTCCCATCTGGAAAGGGGCTTTTTCAATAGAATTAGAGAAAATGGAAGGCAATCTTTTATATCTCTCTGTCTCTCTATTTGCTCCCTTTCCTTTTACTCTTAGAACCGAATACAGGATTCGAATGATTGTTGCAGATGAAAATTTTTCGGAGAAAATATTGTTTTAACTCTTTAGTTAATTTGCTTAGTATACCTTCAATAGATAAAAAGGAATAAAATGTATGGATAAAAGAAAAAAATTAAGCGGTAAAATATTGCTGATTAAAGCACAAATTCCATAGAATAGGAAATTTCGAGAAAACTATTAGCAAGAGTCGAGCATCTATGTGAAGATATAATCAACTGATCAATCAAAACAATATATCAAATTCAGAAGGTGAAGTTAGAACTTGAATATACGTGCAAGGAACCCACTAGCCAATAAACAAGGACACATTATACAAATATAAATATGATTACGAATATGGAGACATGTCAAAATTTTGTTTCTTAAACTTGTATAAAGTCGTAAGATTTACAAAAAAAATCCCAAGGGCATTGAAGTTTCTGTTCATGTAAAAGTTCAAACAGAATACCTTGGTAAAGAGAAGACCTTAGACCTATATGAGTGTTTTCCAAAATATTTTCTTCAATGATGAAGGTGAAAGACAAATATCATAAAATTTAACTATTCCGCCTTCAGCCTTCCATAACGGAACTTCTCACATTATCCCAGAATTGAACACATGTAAGTCCAACAATGTATTATAGTGGCCCTTCTTAATTTCCTCCTCTTTCCCCTGGTGAAGAAGGAGAGTCTCAATAACAAAATCTTCCCAACCAATTCCTGTTGCCCCTGTTTTCCTTTTCTTCTTCTGAGTATGTGAATCTTCCAGAACGGAAATGTCACTTCTATCACCAGAATCAGCATTTTGCCGATACATAATCCTTTCAATGAGCAGCTTTGAAGCATTAATCTTTGCTGTCCTCCTCTCAACTTCCATACGGGTATTAACAAAAGATGGAGGCGTGGGGTTTAATCCCACATCTTTCTCCAATATTTGCCTAAGTAAAAGCTTCTTGCTCAATTCTGATTTCCCATTCCACCATTCTGTTGGATGAAGCTCAAGCCCCCTATTCCTTTTCCTCCTATGGACTCTATCAATCTCTCCAGCATATTTACCACTGCCACTCTCCCTCAATAACTTATTGTAAGCCATTGACAAGCACTTGTGTGAAAGCTGAAGCTTATCCACATCATAATCTCCCATTTTATCCAAGCTACTTCCGTTAACCACCTCAAAATACCGTGAATCGTCATAATTTGCACTATCCTCAACAACACTGTACTCAACCTCCTTCCTCAAGCACTGGCTAATAACCTCTCTCAAATCAAATCCAATACAATCCAAACTGTCTCTCTCCTTGCCAGACTTAGCCATTGACTTCAACTCCATATAACGAATCACAAACAGGGCGTTCTTCATAACATTCTTTGTAGTCACATACTTACTCCATGGTAATGCCTAAGCCACTTTCACAAGTGCCTGAACCAACTCCCTGTACCTCAACCTGCAAGTAGACACTGCTGCATGCACTTCTCTCGCAACCTCCTCAATCTTCACACTCTCAAGCCCATTCAACTCTGCCACCAAGACCAGCACTGCTGCCACAATAGGCAATGGCCTTCTCCCTGTGGTTAAAAACCATTTCATCCCACATTGTAACAGAAACAACCCCCGTTGCTGCATTCTCTCAACTTTATCACTCTCAATCCTCCCAGTATCTGACAAATTCCTCACTACCTTCTCAAATGATCTCATTATATCAAACTCAGGCAGCTTTCTATTCAAATGATCAACAACCCGCATTATCATTCTACCCAATTCATGAACATCACAACCAATTCACGCCGCCGGTGCGAGCTTCATAGCAGTCATAACCTTGGACGGCGCCACATGATTCGCATACCAGACGGTCGGCGTTGTCGCGGATTATGGATCTGTGTTCGCAACTACTGCAGGAAATGGCGAGAGTAGTGCGTGTATCGCGTTTGGATGGCGAGAAAATGAGAAGTTTCTCGGAAATTTGTCAAGCTGGAAGTAAGAGAGATAGAGAGTTCGATTGAAGAGGGAGGTTTTACAAACCGTGAAGCATCGGGTTCTGCGTCAGTTAACCCGACCAACCCAAATAATCATAAACTGAAATTATCATTAGCAGAGCTGAGGGTTACAATCCGAAATCTACACCGCAGTGTGATTATCTCGGACGGGTTCTGTAGAATACCATTCACAAATGAAGAGCCAAAAAACGACACCGCTCATCACCCTTGTGGCAGCGATTAGCGAATAAGGGCGGGTAGCTGGCCGCTTGAACAAGACGTATTCTCTCATAAAAGCCGGCAAAGCTGAATAAGAAAGGAGCCGAGCTGACTAATGAGTGCCTGTGCCTTTATGCCCTTTTATATCAGTCCGTCAGCTTATTTGAAGACTTTTTTTTTGAGCATAAGCTTATATTAAGACTTGACTAACAGATTCGAAGCCTTAAATTTACAAGGTTATTCTCTCTCTTATTTTAATTTTTAATTAATTAAAAATTAGTAATTTTTATTTAAAATTACATTTTAAATTTATTTATATAATATATAAATTAAATCAAATCAAATCAAATTTAATTTTTTAAGAATAATACGATATATGTGTTATAAAAAAAGAATAATATGATATATATATATATATATAATTTTACAATAAACCAGTGCAAGCTGGTCCCGTTTTATCACAAATAAAAGGCAAGGAGAACATCTGCAAGAACATAGGCTTTGTCCTGGTCCCTGGATATACAAGTATATCATGCAATCCTTCAATCACACACAAAATTTTAACATTCTCAAAGCTTACTTCTATGCAGGTTGAATATGAATATTAGCTCTCTTTTTTTTTCATTTGAGCCTTTGTCTAGGCTCTAGGCTAGTTATCATGTAATGGTAATTGGAAAAAGTATTTAAATGAGAGATAGGTATGCTTGCTTATGCTAAGCCTTAGCCCATCAACCGAAATATGTAAAGCGTAATTCCCATTAAAAAGATGTGAACATTAAAAACCAATATCAAAGCAGAAGGATATTTTTCTCCTCTCCCTTCGTGGAGTAGCAGATTTCCTGTATCTCTGTCTATCAATTTTAATTTGGTCCAAGCCTTAAATCTAGAGTTGTTGCCGGCGTCTTTACTGGTTGTGGCCCTAGATATACCTTTTTCAGCCTCTCTTTCTCTTAGTGTGTTTATTTTATGTCTATTTCCTTTTTTGTTTTGGTTGGAAATCCTTTGCAACCAGGATTTTTGGTTGAAAACACCATGGATCCTTTCGTTTCTAAGCTTTTCCGAGCTTACTTTAAAGTGTTTTCCTCTTAGACGGGGTGGTATTGGAGTATTGAGTTGTTTTGTTCTTTGCCTAGATTAGCAACTCCCAAGCCATTAGCTCTTCCTTATCTCCCTAGTTTCCGATCGAGATCACATATCCCCTTATTCTCTGTGTAAATCTAAGGAAGGATTGTGTTTAAGTTTTTTTACAGCACCATCGTTTGGTTTTCTCTTTTCTCTTTGGCCCCTTTCTAAGATATATTATCTTAGCTTTTCCTCGACTAATTTTAGATCCGAGGAGGTTTGGGGTTTTAAGCTAATTAAGTTTTCATCTTCTTTTACAGACCAGCTCATTGGTTTCACAGATGCTTTGCTTTGCTGAATTGCTCTTTCGGTCTGTACCTTGTTTTCCGATAGCTGGTATTGAGGGTTCTGTCTATTGAGGCTACAGTTGGTCTTACATCCAAGGAATTTGATGAAGATCCAATTTATTTGTTGCGGTGTTGCTTATTGTTTATGTGTTCTCTTGCTTTTGTTGTTTCTGTTGTTTTCTGTTCATCTGTAATGTGGATTGCCTTTGTTTTTCTTTTGTTGTATCCTGTCCCATTTGGGCTGTTTATCCAACCCTTACTGGATTTGTATATTTCTTGTTCTAATTTATAATATTTACCATCTTCTGATAAAAAAAAATATCAAAGCTGCAGCAAGAGATACCTAAGGTGGGGAAAAGAATTATTCAAATAAAATTTAAAATTCAAGACCACGCACCAGTTTCTGTAAATTTCGTCTCTCTATCATCTGAACATACTGAACTTATATCCACCTATGAGCAATGTCTCACTTCAACAATTTGCTCGTACTTAACTTCTTTCTATCACAACAAATACAGATATTGACTCATATAAAGCATTCATCTAATCTGTTTTTGTGCAGTTGAAATGCAGGATTAACCCATGTTCCACAGTTGCATTGCATGCCTGCCCAGTTGAAGGAACCCAAGCGTGCCTTGCATCCCATACACTGAAGTTTTTCTCCCACAAAACCATCTTGTACTGGTCAATAAAGAATCAAGTTCAGCCAATATTTTACAGATAACAAATACCATCCACAATGTAAAGTGATTGTTAACAGTTTATAGTCACCTGTTTGCATCCACATCATGGGCTCAACAAATATGGAGGAGCATTCAGCAGGCTCCTTTCCCCAGGAGTCACCGCCTCTCTTTTTCCATTTAAAGCATTGTTCTCCCTTGCCACGCTCATGAGTAACTATATTCTCTTCCGATGCAACAATTCTTCGACATTTTTTACAGCGGTAAATGACTTGCGGCTTTGGGACAGAATCTAAATCAGAATTATTTGCTACTTTCTCAGGTTTTAAGACAGATTCTGAAACTGAGTTACTCATAGTTGCCATTATTAGTTGTTTCTTAAGCAGATGCACTGCCAATAAAAAGAACAAAAATGGATATAAGAAAAACTAATCATTAGTATTTAACAATTTATCATTCGCCAAGAACAGAAACAAAAGTGTGTTAATGGAAAAATATAATAGAAAACCTAAAACACTATATGACAATTATAATTGAATGGTTCTATCCTATTCACTAATCCTGGCATCATCCTCATTAAAGATGTAACTATTAAGAACTTTGCCCCACATTTTTCAAGTATATTTTCCACCTCCTCTATTAACAATCTATCATAGGCTGGAGATCTTTCAGAAGTTCTATCAATTTTAAGAACAACTTCCGCAAACTCAAATATGAATTCACTACTAGTCTACTACCAATTGTTTGCCTCTCAAGCCCTAGGTTGAAAGATTAAGGTGTAGGTAGCTCGCTGCCAAGGTTCTTTCGATAAGAACAAGAAAAATAAACCCTAAGACAGAGAACTTGAAAACTAATTTTACATCAAATTCTGTGGCCAATCGAGGGTTATGCGAATACACTATATCAAGATACAATTAGGCTCAGATTAAATCAAAAGGCAACACAAAATTAAAATTGAAAAACAGAAAAACAGTTACCTTGCACGCTCCCTTCTTCAGTCACGGCTACTCTCTGTTTTTATGCTTTTATTATTATAAAGCCTTCGGAGTTACATTTAACAAAAAACTATGTCGTTTCAAAAAGGTTTTTCTCCTCTATCCTTTTGTCCTTTTACGTCTTTTTGTTTTTTTCTTAACCATGTCCTTTTACGACTTGGGTATGGATTTTAGAGATTCCATTATTCTTTTGAGGTTGCCTTATTTTGATTATTAATAAGTTATAATAATAACATATATTTATAAAATTTTATATTTTGTATTTTTAAAATAATGTCTCAATTACTCGTATTTTTCCTTAAAAAAGAAAACATGTTTCGAATAGTTTTAGTTAACTCTCCACAAATCATGCTTTATGGAGTATAATGGTTGAGCAGGTGGTAATGGTAATTCATGAACTCCTAGCGGATAAGAACTGGCAAAGGAAGCTAGGAAATCAGCTACTTGGTTTGCTTCCCTATAAACATGGTATAGAACAACATCCCCGTTTCTTTTATTTGCTGTACTATAGATTGGTTGAATCCACTGCTTTCTGTTACCCCAAGGATGAGATCAACAGCTAATTTGCTATCAGATTCAACTCTAAGTCTACCCAAGGGCTGTTGTTTGTTAAGAGCTTTCTGCTCTCCTCCTCCGTTTAATAATAATAATAATAATAATAATAATAATAATAATAATAATAATAGTATTTGGTAGGGGATTACTTCAAAAAAAATAGTATTTAGTAGGGGATTTCTTAATAAATTATCATTAAACCTAAATAATTTCTATGATTACAAATTGTTATTATAATGGGGCATTCACTCTAAAAGGGGAATATAATTGGAATAGTAAAGAAGAAAAAGAATTGGAAGTCATCAATGGTAACAGAGAAGAGAATCTAGCAAACAGTTTCTTCAGCTGCTGTATATAAACACAACGAAAACAATGAAGAAAAACTTAAAGAGCAAAATATAAATGCTACCTACTGTCATATACTCAGATACAAAAAAATAGTCAAATATTTGTTTAGTAGGATACACACAAGATACAAGTTCGAGGACTCTTAAACAGAAAATATGGCATTACTCTTATATATTTTCAACTGAAATATGAACTTCCTAATGTGAAATATGAAATATGGACTTTCTACCACTTGAGGTGGTGGCCTGATGCTAAAATAAACTTCACTCCTCTATTTGATCATGGTTTTATTTTTTCATGAAAAATGTCTCCCACTGTTTTGACTGAGCTAAAAAGTTGGATAGTTAATGTGATTTGCAGAATGGAGTTCCTAACAATAATCGAAGTGTAGTCCCCATTACATTATGCATAAAAGGATTTTTATTGAATTTGTAATTGTGGACAAAATTTTCAATTATATTATGTTATTTGGCAATCCAGATTCTGTTACTAGTGAAAAAGTATAATCTAGCTTCAGTTTTGGAAACAATTTGAGCTTATAAAACTTATAATCTCGCTTCAGTTTTGGAAACAATTTGAGCTTATAAAACTTGGAAAAAGACTTCTATAATTCAGAGTATGACATACCTTGAGGAAAAAAAAAAGAAAAGAAAAGAAAAAAGAATGCATGCATAGTTTGATAAGAACAATGATGAATACATGAGGATCTAATTTTGTAAAGAAGATAGAATCTTGGATAGAGCCATAAACACTTCAGAAAAAAGATGGGCGAGTGATAGGATCATGAGCAACACAACTCTTTGCCAATTGGGCCGTGGAATAGGCCAAGTGTAGAGGAAACATATCTCTAATGCCAGAATCAATGAAACCGTGAAGTTTATGTCTCACATTTTCTCCCTGGTTTATCAATGTATAAAGCATCTTTTCTTCTCCATGTTCTTCATTCATAACAACCTCTTTTCCAGATAAGAGCTACAATATCACAACCCCATATGCAAAAACATCTAGTTTTGGAGTAATCAGTCCATTTTCAATAGGAGGCATGCAACCATGGGTACCAATAACATGTCTTGTTAACTGGGGTTCACCTTGATCTTCGTTGGCTATCTTTCTTGCTAGACCAAAATTAGAAATCTTGGCTCTGAAATTGCCATCTAAAAGAATGTTACTGGTCTTTAAATTCTTGAGAATAAATGGAGGGTTTGTGTAATTATGAAGGTAATTTAAAGCATCAGCCACATCGTAGGCAAACTGTAATCTGCACTCCCAAGATAAAGTTGAAGAATTCTTATCAGCGTGAAACCAATTGTCCACCGAGCCATTCTCTACATACTCATAAACAAGGTAGGTGTTGTCACCATGTATACAAAAGCCAGAGAGTCTAACAATGTTAGAGTGGTTTATCATCTTAAGTATGTTTATTTCGCTGGAAACATCTCCTTTCATCACCTTTAAAGCAGCATAATCACCCATGGAGCATCCCTTATAAACAGAACCTTTGATTTTATTTTCTTCACTGAAATGGCCAGTGGCATTTTGTATAGAGTCGAACTTGTAAATGACCAGCGACCCAATAGAATATTGAATTCCCTGATCAGAAAGAGGGAGATCTAGACTGTTCTTGGAAGCGTTGGCCTCCCAAGACTGCCGACGATGACGGAAGTACCAAATTGAAAATACAGAGAATGCAAGTAGAAAAAGCAGAGCAGCACCAATTCCAATACCCACAAAAACCCACTTGTTAGAAGAGTTAGATTCTGGAACAGGGGCGATGTCCAATGGTGGTGGCCGTGTTGGAGGTGGAGAAAATGCTGGTATTCGGATCAGTGAAGGCTCACTTGAGAGGGGAACTAAAATTGGCGTAAATGGGTAAATCAAGTCATCATCCAATAACCCATTTGCATCAAGTACATGTTGTGTACTAGCATTGAACAACTGAGCAATTTTTTCAATATAATCATCCCAAGTGACCATGTAGGTGAGTATGTACTTTGCCCCCAAAAGCAATCTGATTAGAGGTAGGGCAAGCACATCTCAAAGGAACATGAAGATCTAAACCCGCATACAAATTATACATCCCATATGGGTTTTGTTCCCTTAAGGCTTGGCAAGTGGTGAGGCCCTGGTAAGTGTTATTGGCCAAGGTAAAGTAGTTCTCATCCTCGTCTTGAAGCCTGCAAGTAGCGGTGTACTGGTAATAAAGGCCTCTGAAACAAGAGCAGTTAACAGGGACTACTACAAGGTTGTTGGTAGGGATTTTGGCCACATCGGAGGAGATGTTATTAAGGGAAGCAATGAAAGCTGCTTCCTTACGCTTGCCTAGTAAATAGGCGATTTTGACCGGAGAGTTATAAGGTGGGTCTGATCGGAAAGTGATGTAGGATTGGCAAGATGACTTTACACCATTGCACAAATTGCCTTTTGTGCTAGGATTCCAATCATCACAATCGAGTTGGTGGTTGTTTACATATGTTTGCTGGGCTTCTAAAACGAAGACATTATTATGAAAAAATGAACAAAAACAAGGAGAAAATGAACTTAGAAAACATTTCATAAGCCATTCAGTTTACTGGTACTGAATTCAGCTTTGGTTACAGTAAGATATAAATAAATGTATCATTTGCATAATTTAGAGAGACCACAAGATAAAAAGACTTGAGTCTACTCTTTTTTGAAGTTTTGATCGATGGACTTTTATTGGCAACTAGAATTTAGAGATTTAGAATTTAGGTATTGGTCTATTTCGCGGAAAGAAATTTATAATTTTGAAAAATATTTTATCATCGTATAAAAGATTTTGAGTCAAAATCCCAACCAAAATTAAATTAATCTTTTGAGATACCTGCAAGTCATTGAGAAAATTAATCACTGTATTTGATAATAGATGTTTTGATCTCGACAAAAAAATAACTAAAAAAATATGTATCGCATATAATATATTATTTATTTATTTACAACTTTTAATAAAAAATTAAATTTATAAATTCAATTATTTCATAGAATGATTAATTTTTATTTATATTTAAATTAAAACTAAAAATAATTATTACATTTGAAATAATTATTTCATTTTTATTAATATTTTGAGCTATTTTATAAATTAAATGGGTTCGTGAAAAATTGTATATTGTGCCATTTGGTTTCACTGTCTGAAAATGATTTGATTCCTGAAGATAAATTCATTCCCATTTGCAGCTATTTTTTAGTCTAAACTCACCATTGATGATGTCAGGGGCGAAACCACTATGGGGTCGTGTGGGGTCACACGACCCCCCCTCACCGCCACCGGCGCTCAGAAGGGAAGATGCCGGTGGAGGAAGAGCTAAACTCAGCCCCCGCTTGGCTGAGTTTAGCAGATTCTGCAGCGAGGGGTAGACGAACCCCTCGCTGCAAATACCTTTAATTTTTTTTATAAATTAGTCCCTGGTGAAACGGCGTCGTTTCGCCAGGGACTAATTTTTTTTTTTTATAAAATGACCCCTGGCGAAACGACGCCGTCCCCTCTCCTTCTTCCCTCTCCCTCTTCCCTCCCCAAGCCAAGCCAGCAGCCCCACCACCACCGGCCCACCGACAACCACCACCGGCCACCGCTCGGAGCAGCCGTCTCAGTAAATTTTGACCCCCCCTCAGTCATTTCCTGGTTCCGCCGCTGGATGATGTTATGATGTATTTGTAACATGACATGGCAATCACTAATGGCAATTTTTCAAAGTGCTTAATGTATTTGTCTTCCTTGAACATAACAGTTTTAATTATTTTATCCTTCCTATTATTTGATTAATCATTTTATTTTTCAAACTTATATTTTTAATAATAATTTAACTTTTAAAATCAAAACATGAGACACATTATGAAGCGTGAAGTGAAAATTATATGAAAAAAATACACATCAGCTATTATTTAAAAAATGGACATGCTGTATAAAAATTTATATCTACATCAACAATAATAATAAGAAACATATTTAAATTGATTTTAAATTTTGTTAAATTATTTATGAACAAAGCAATAAATTTTTGAATTCAAAGAACCCAGAAATTTCAATAAACAACCACCCAAAAATTTCACTTCTCATCAATCCATCTGGGTCACCACCTCCCGTAGCCATCTATCCTTTCCAGGTAACCAAACAACCCAAGAAAAGGGCATAAGCGAGTCAATATAAATCAAAAGGGCAAAAAACCTAGAGGAGCGCCTCGGAGAAGCAGAGAGGAGCAAAGGATTGGGACGTTCCTTCTTCTTCAAAGAATAAACTTTTCGAGAGGTTCCTTTGGTTAGAAGAGACTTAGATTTAAGACAAACAAGGCAAGAGCCAATATTGCCATTCAATCAAACAATGAAATTGATTCTAAATTTTCTTTTTTCTAAAATTCCACTTACAATTTTCAATATAACAGTATATACGGATTGACTTAAATAGAATAAGTAATTATTCTAAGTTTTTTATCATTCACTTCCACTTCTAAAAGAATAGTGACCATTTGATGAATAATGATAAACAGTGATATGAATGAAGATGTTGAAGAATATATGAATATGGTGGTTGAAGATTCATTTGAAAGTGAAGATTTTATGGAAGGTTCAGAAGAATATATGAATTTAATTGTTAATGATTCCATGGGGGTTCAAGATTCACCGAACGAAATTGATGAAAATAAAAAAATGCTTGATGACGATTCAAAGAAAGAATCTAAATGTCTATCTGAATTAGATTCTAAACAGTTGATAGATCTACCTGCAAAAAACATTGCAAGAGATTTTGATTTGAACAAATTTACTTATGAAGAAGTTGCAGAAGTTTCTAAAGAAAAAGAATATAGTGAAGAAGTCCATACAATGTTAAAAATTTATCTTCCCAAATTTTACTAAAAGCTCATATGTAATGGTAAGGAATTTGTTTGTGTTTTATCCTATAGTGTTATTTTATATTTTTAATTATATAATCTGCATGATACATGGAACAAAGATCTATTGCTTGGTTAGGAAAAATATTGATAAAAATTCATTAAAATAATTAACATCCTTAAAACTTAGTGATCACAACCTGACCACTAAAGGCATGAAATATAATTAAAATTTGCCTCTATTTAACTGGTGATAAAACTATTGAGAATTTCTTGTACTATACCAGGATTACATTTCATAGTAGTTGGAAGCCAACCCTCCTTCTCCAATAATGCTTTGTTGATATGTTCAATTTTATAATCATTAGACCCTTTTACTTTCATTATCTCTATCATGCATTGTTGCATTGTTAAGAATATATGATTAGACTTTACAGTAGAATACTCTTCAAATGATTTCACCACAGAATTGACAAGTTCATCAATAGATCTAGGTGCCTCCTTCTATTGTAAAGATTGGATAGCATTAAAAAATCCAAGGTCTAAGACATTTAAATCAGGCGAGGTTGGTAGTTGATGGATCAAACGGATATCGAATCCATCTTCTTTAGCAACTCTACGAAATTCCTCATCTCGATCATTGATATGTATTTTTGCATTGTCTTGTTGAATGAATATTGGAGCACTTGAGTCCTCTCTTGGCCACTTGGACTTAATAGCGGGTATTATCTTGCTAATAAGAAATGACCTTGTAACTTCTTTAGTAACTGATGTTATTGGCTTCGTAACAATTGTCCCCTTTTCCCTATTACAACTTGATCTTTTGGCTGGTTCCTTTACAATAAAAGGAAATACTCCAATTTTGCCTGAAAAAGTTTCATTGCCTTGTGGATCAAATCTTGGTCGAGCTAAAGCAACTATAAACATAACTTTATCAATAAAATTTTTGTTCTTGCATGTGCGATATGGGTCTGGTTCATCTTGCAACAAATAATATTTCTCAGTTTTTTTGGTCATGTAAAACCATTTTTCGTCAATATGCACCATGTTATACATGCCTTTAAAAGTTGGATCATATGGTATGTTATGTTCTTCAATCATTGAAATGCAAAATTTCAATCGTCGTATTTTATTCTCTTCTTTTAGTCCAGGCTTTAAAGAATTTGAATGCCGTCTAAAAATTCCCGACTTGAAATTTCTGTGCAAAGTAGTCATGCTCATATCCAAAGAAGAAGACAATTGTCTAAAAGTAGACCGATTGCGTAATGGGAGAGCCCGAAAGCAGTCAAA